>OY728129.1:748317659-753317659 GCA_963277665.1 Viscum album | reverse complement strand
TTTTTTAATATATTATTAAATATAATGGATTTTTCGGTGATTCCACCTCCCTCTCAACCTTAAGAAATCCAGGCGCGCTCCCATTGCCTTTACCCCCTCATTGGAGCTCTTTGAAATCACGAATTAGGGTTGAACTTCATAGGGTGTCTCAAATCGTCCAGAATTGAAGAGGTGACTTCATCCATTCTTAACTCTCTCAATTCTTACTCTTTTCCCTCCATTCTAGTTCCTAAATTACCTCCTAAATCTTGTTCGAACAACCCATGAATTTTGGCTGTTTTCAATTTCAGAAACTATTGTTTTTGGAGTGATTAATTCAGGATACTTCAAGTTAGTGAGTCCATTTCTTTCCTCTTTCAAATTGCTTAGGGTTTCTTCCCTAATTCTTGAATTATAAAAATTCCAGAAGTTATGGTTCGTTCCTAGGTTATAAATTATTGTATTTTGGGTGAAAATATTGAGGTTTTAGGTTTATTTTAACTTCCTTGAGGTGCGGCGGTCGTGCAGTTGATGTTTCGCCCCAATATTTGAGGGTTTCGACACATTCGGTAGGTGATTCCGTGGGTAACCATTTAATGATGAGTTGGTTTGCTTGATTAAATAATTTTTCATATTCCTTATATTCTTTTCATTATGCGAAAACCATTTTTGGTAGCAATAGTAAAGCATTTGGTATTAAAGTTACATTTTTGTTTGAAGTGTGTATTTTTCAAATGTATTTCATGTGTTATCTCTTGTGGTAGTTTTGTAAAATGTGGAAGTGATTTATTAGTTATTGAAGGGGACTGCAAATTTTGGTTGGGTAATGATATAGTGTCATGTGGGCCTAAAAAGGAGGGTCTTTGAATGGGTTTTATGTGTGTAACCTTGTTATACTCCTTGAAAGTTTTTTATGGATTTGTCTGTTCTCATGGGTATCTTTTGTGATATTGTTTAAGGTGATTACATAACATTTGAAAGTGTATTATTACATGTTGATTAGGATGCCAATTCTGTTTTGGTAGGAGATTGGTGTGATTTTGGCTTAAAAATAGGTTTTTGAAATGGGTTTTGTGTGCAAGACATATTTACACCACTTGGGCTCTTTTTATGAAAATTTTAAATGTTTTAGTTGGTTAAACAAAGTGGGAAAAGGGTTCATATGTACTGTTTGGTATGTGTGTTCACGTATTATGGGGTTTTTAAAGGTTAAGTGATGTTTTAAGATGTCAAATAGTTTTAGAATGTTTTGTAAATTTCTGAAATGTTTTATTAAATTGTGATGTTGGAGCGAAACTTGTTTGTGGGTTGTTTCATGTAAGTTTAATGATAAAATGATTTTGAAGGTAAAAAGGGTGTTATGTAACAAGTGAGTGAGATGTTATGAGAGTTGTAATATATTGGAATGGTTTTATAAAATTGTTTAATGAATTTGTGGAAGTGTTAAAGAAATGTGAAAAGTGTTGTGGGCTATTTTGGTGTGAGTCGGATTTCAAAATCAATTTGAATGAAAGTGGAATTTTGTGACTTGTGTTGTATACATGTGGGATATTTGGTGAATTTATGATATTGAAATGATTCTTGTGAATATTATATTCATTGAATTGTTGAACTTGTTTGAGCACAAAGGGAAAACCCGGGTATCTAGGTGGGTGGACGTGTACTAGTATGCTAGTGAATCTGTGGGGTTTGACCTCAATTTCACTTAGCAAGATTGACACTTACAACTCTAACTAAATTATGATGATGATGATTGGGGACCACCAGGTTATGGTTATGTACCCTACTAGTGGCTCGTGCATGAGAACAGATATTTGTGATGGTTACTCTCACCGAGATACGAGGTACCTGGGACCCACAACTAGCTAGTGCCTAGGGGTTATTTCCCATTGCTTGTGCTCACTGGATATTTTGTTCTTATCGTTAGCATACGGTATGAGTGGCTGGAAAATTTAGTAGCCTTGGTATTTATTTTAAAAGTGTTTATTATTTAAATTAGCCCACTTGAAAACTGATTTTTTTTAAGTTGCATCTTTTAGAAATTGTAACTAGAAATTACATGTTTTTGAAAACTTTCATGCTTTTCGTCTTTGAATGTTTATCGCATGGAATCTCTTAGTGGTGGAATCCTACTGGGCATTGGGTCACACCCTAATTACACCTTTGGGTGTAAGTAGACTTGGTTATTTTTGTTGTCGCAGGTTGGGTACAATTTTTTTTTGTTCCAGTGGTTCAGGTTTCTAGCAGGTCCTTGGTGGTGAAGTCTTGTGGAGATGGCTTGAGGGCGGTTCCCCATGCTATGAGGGTTCTTGGGATGTTTCATTTTGGTTTTGTACCTTTGGTATAGTCTTTTTGAGTTGTTTTAAGCTATGTAATTCAGTTCTGAATTTTTGTAAAAGATTGTTTGGTTTGAAAAATCCATATTCGTTTTATTGGATCCTTTTGTTGTTTTATGTTTATAAACTCGGGTAAATTGTTCTCAATTCTCATTTTATGATACCCAGGCACTTGTGCCAGCCCATGGGGATCGGAAACGCTCTTCGGGCCTTGTCACGAGCTAGGTTTGGCACTGGTTTCGGTGGTGACCAGATTTGATTTGTGACATCATGCATACACGAAGATTCAACTTCTCATTATCTCGAGCTCAGAATAATCATGGTAGGTTCGGACTCTATCGACGGAGGTCCGACCATCTACTCCAGCAGGGAGATGGCTTTGAGTGTCGTTGGGGGTAGGACACAACAATAGCTTAATTGAATGGTCGAGATCAGCCACATCTTGCGACTCATGTTCTGTCCAGCATTTAAATGACAGAGGAACAATACGGTGCACGGTGTTGTCCCACATCGAACTCTGGCGCGGTTTAGCCACGCTATATCAAAGATCTCATTCCCGGTTTTAATTTGAGTTGGCATCGGGGTCAGCAACTGGATACATAGCACAACATGTCACCACAAGCTTTAGTCCACTGGCACATCCAAACGTGTGCATTATGTGCTTGATCTTTTTGGGCCTACTATACACGACCCATGCGCACCTTATACAGGGCTGTGCGCTCCTATATGCTAGGCCCTTCCCTTTGTCGTTTGCGAGCTACGTGGGCTGATTCCCTCACGTCGTCGAGGTCCTCCTCCCACATGTGTGAGGTTGAGTTGGACCATGTTTCTCACATGGTCGACCCCATATGTTTGTATAAGTCGCATTCAAATACTTAGAAATAATCTAAGTATAATATGCAATTCCAAGCCTTCTTCAATAATAATTTCTTCATGCATGGCCTTCTATTTTTGCATGGCCACCATCAAATCTTCTATTGTCAACAAAGCCATTCCACACATATTGTCAACAAATCCATTCCATACTCTTACGTGTTCAACAATGGTATTGTCAACAAAGTCATTCCACACATATTGTCAACAAATCCATTCCATACTCTTACGTGTTCAACAAGAAATTTAATTATACAATTCTAATTAATAATGATATGTCAAAACATGTTCTCAAATGAAACCATTTGATTTATCCAATCATTCAAAAACCAAAACATTCTCTAAAAAGAATTCCATAATTTATTAAAAACACTTCATCAAAGAACATATCCAAATATACCAACAAACTAATGTTTTCTCCCCAAAAACACATATTGTTTAAAACATTTTTTTCACAATTCTTCGAAAATGACTCATTTTCACAATATGATAAAAACTATTTATTTCCCTAAAAAAATTCTTCATGCTAAGGCATTTCTGGTCATATCCAAAAGGAAAATTCTCTTTTTCAAAATTTCTACCACCGCTTAGCTCTACCCTGGAATGAATCCCAATTCAAATGTCTAAGATTCACACCATAGTGAGTGTCACCTTTCACCCCCAATTATTCCAGATGTTTCACATCATAACACACACTCTATATGGCACTCATTCCCAAGGATGAAACTTAATGGTTTCAGAAGAAAAAAATGTTTCCCCAAAAACCATTTTTTCATACATAAACACTTGATATAAAAAATCCTAAACAATGATCAAATCACATATCAGAATCTAACTTGTTATCAAGAAAATTTTTATGCAATCAACTTGACATCAATTGTATTAAAACCAATCACCTTAAAAAATAATAAATTCTCCATTAAAAACATCATTTTTTTTATCCCAAATCAAACATATAAATATTGAAAAACTCTATTTTTAAATTCAAAAATGAATTAATTATACAAAATTTAAAATCCTTGTTTTCAATCTTCCCAAATTCTCTTCAAAACAGTGGTTACCCAATTCCTATATGAGATCGGAGACACCTACCAAGTCACGTCGTTTCCCGAAGTCCTCAAATTTCACATTACAATATCTCATGTGGGTTTTTAATCCTTCACAACTATAACAAGGTGAACGAGGGTTCTTGATCCAAAACCACAAATCCATGTATTCTACATCACCAATCCCAATTTAAGAAAAATCAAAAGATCGTGATAGAGATAAGGGGATATTTAAAAACTTGGAACCATCAAAACCTAACCTTTGATTCCACATTGATTTGAATTATCCTTGAATGAAAAATGTCTCTCATTTATAGAGAAGCTAGAAATTATCCCCCCCCCCAAAGCAGTAGAATCACCTAAAAGTAGAAAAGGATGATAATTGGGTTTATGGGAGTCAAAACAGATTTTAAAATGCAAACCTTCATAATAATCTTTGACATGCACAGTTTGTTCACATAGTAAGGAAAATTGTGCCTCTAACTATTCTACCCTTTCTAGGTTGATAACAGATGCCACCAGATTAGCTTTGATGGTTAATATAAACGTGCGCTAAACTATGCAGGGCTACTAGCTAATTTTTAGCCACGCGTGGTTTTTACGCATGGTTGGGTAAACCATGAACCTAACTATGTTTATCATCCTACTCCACTAAAAAAATCCAAATTCTCATAAAAAAACATTCAAATCCAAATGGGAAATGAACATAAAAAATCTGATCATCACAATACATACCCTAAAATTTTATCAATTGTTGCTAGTAAGATTTTTTGGAAGAATTAAAATCAATGTTGTTAATCCATCAAAGAAACTCATTCCATTTGTCCAATGCAGAAACTTCAATTACCACATTGGCACCGTCCATTATAACTACAATTTAGTCACATAAATAATGTATCATAAAGCAAAAACATGTGAATTAAATTGCAAAAAAAAAACTTTGAGGGGAATTAAATTTTGATAATTTCACTAAGGGGGTAAAAAAATTACCATTTTGTCGATATACTTTTCCTCAAGGATATGCTACACTTATAAAATTTCATAAAATGATTGCAAGAAAAAAAAATTCAAATAGAGATTCTCAACCTTGATTCATATTCATAATATCTATATCTATATTATTTGTGAATAAACATTATCCACGTGTTGCGCTCCCCGTGCACGCTCCCCCTCCAATTGACGCTAGTCACTAGGAATCCCTCTTCCACACCCCTCTTGAAAATTGATCAAATTTCAAGCTCCCGACCGGTCCGTCTCCTCCTGGGATTAGTTCCTTTGAAACTCCACACATCATAGGGTTTCATCGTCGACCACCGTCTCTGTTTCCATCTGGCAACTTCATTTATCTACACCCTCTTCCATCAAACATAGACGGACGACGTTCACGATAGGTACTATTTGAAACCCTAAATACCATAATATATTCATTTTCTTCCTCCTCCATTGATCGACAGTTACTTATTCGATTCTCTTCCCTTACACATCACAAAGCAATGATTTAATTTTGTAGCCATAATTTTCTACTATAGTTTCGCTCTGCTTATTCATCAATTAAGAATTCGATTACACTACATATGGGTTTTTGTTTGGCTGGTTCTTCGGTTGCTCTTCGTCACCGACCACCGTCTCCGTTTACCTACGGCCGCTCTATTTACCTACCCCCGCTTCCATCAAACCTAGACGGACTATGTTTGTGACAAGTACTCTCTGAAACCCTAAATACCATAATTTATCCAGTTTCACCTTCTTACTCCATCGATCAATGGTTACTGATTGATTCTCTTTTCTAACGCATCACAAAGTAGGGAAATTAATTTTGTAACCATAATTTTCAGTTCAGGCTTCTCTCTGCTTATTCGTTAATTGGGTCTTCAATTACACTTCTGTTATTGGTTTCTGTTCTGCTAGTTATTTAGTTGCTCTTCATTGATGGTTTTCTGTTATGCTTTCTTCCCTTTCCTGTTAAATCATACACATCACACGCAACACTACAATTTTATATCATTATAATCTTATAATCCTATGTTTCCTGTGTCATGTGATTATCTTCAATCAACATTAACTGTAATGTATGTATGATATAAATACAACAAAGAGTTGTACTATTCTGTTTGTTTTCCCTTAACCAGAAAGTGTACCATCTCTTTTCTACTAATTTCTTTTAAATTTCGTTCTATTTTGATTCAATATGCTCTGCACTTTTTAAAAAATGTTCACTGTATTGTTCCTCCAATATAAATTATATTCTTATTTTTAATATCTATCTTTTAATATTTTATCATGTATTCATTTTTTAATTTTTTTGATAGTAACTCATTTTTTACACACATTATTTGATTATTACCAAACATGTATGTTTTATAATAATATAATAGCAGCATCATTATAAATTTTCATATGTTTAACATAATGTCTTGAAGTTAAAAATAATATTGCTAATTCAATTATGAAATTATGTATTATAAGTTTAACTTCATTTGTTCACTATCATTTTTACATTTAATTCAATAATGAAATAACATGTCTGTACCTTTTCCATAGTTTCATTTTTACAGTTTCATTTATATTGTTTTTCTTGTGCAGATTCATTTTTATAGTGTATTCCCCCATATCATTTTTATAGTTACTTCTCTACTACTATTACATTTCTGTACCATCTGTACCATCTGTACATGTCTACTGAATATTGTTTTTTTCTATTCACTTGTAATATATTTCATTTGTTTATTTTCATTTATTTAGTATCATTTGTTTAACTAATCATTTTTATAGTTACATTTCTGTACCATCTGTACATGTCTACTGAATATTGTTTTTTTCTATTCACTTGTAATATATTTCATTTGTTTATTTTTATTTATTTAGTATCATTTTTAAAGTTCTTTCACTGATGTAAGGTTTTAACTCATCTTCCACTGAATACTGGATGATCATAAGGAGGTGGTTGATGGACCGAAGTCACCATAGAAGACTCCGATAACTGAGGACAACAAGCGGTTCTTCCTGCGCTGCATTCCTCCTTTTTTCAAAATAAAATTTATAATTTCAGTTCATTTATGTTAAGCTGAAAAATCAAATTGTAATTCTTATTCCATTACACACTTTGAAAATGTCCTATACGAATTCTACACCTCAGTTATTTCATTTCATTATACAATGATAAATTCTCTTTATTCATTAAAATTTACGTATTAAAGTTGTTACAAAAATATCTATATGTTCTACAAAAAGTCCGCATATTTATTAAGGATTTTGTATCTTCTTTTTATATTGGGTTATCTTAGGGACACGATTATTCATTTACTTTTAAAACATGTAATTTTGTATTCAGATATTCTTAATTTACTACTTTAAAACATATAATTTTGTTTATAGTCAACTTAAGAGCGTCACTCCCTTAGTGAGTGGTATAGATGAATATGGTTGTCTGCATACCAATAATGAAAACATTGGAAACATTTACTCCCAAAAATGTTACTCAACATATCCATGTTACTAATGGACACTTTTAGGACTATACCATGCAGTATGATTGTAATCTATTTTTTCACATTTTTTGATTTTTCATAATGTCATCTCTGATTTCAATGCATTTTTACAATTCTATAAAAAAATTACATCACATCTGTAATCATATTATGTGATCATAATATATCATGCACTATGATTTTCCAAAATTATTAAAAAAAATGAACTTATGCCCATGTTATGATAGTTCAGGTTTATGTATGGTTTTTCTGAAAACAATGCCTTGAACCGACATTCTCCTTCTAAACAGGAGTCAGTTAAGATTTGGTTGATAGAGAGAAGTTTTATTTAGATATAAAATCTAAGTTGGTCATGTTTCATAAAAATATTAGGCAAGCGCCACTATTTTTGTTACTATTTCATAGAAAAACTTAAAATTGAAAGTTGACAGTTTATGTAGAATTGTGTTGACACGGATTAAAGGACATTTTTTTTTCATTAATTATATATTCAATTTACCATGTAAATTTGGCATGACAGTTTCATATTCAAGCTATTCAATGCAATAGCAGTGTTGTGTTGGAATTTATCGGAGGATTTGTAAGTTAAATGAACATCTGATGCTTTTAAAAAACAGTGGATAATAAGTATCTGATACATTTGACTTTAATTTAATGTTCAAATATGTGAAAATTAACATTATGAAAGAAATCATTTAGACTTAAGAAGTGGATGCAACAGTTTCAAACAATTCAATAATGATTACACTTCTTGAAATGAGCTGGTGAAAAAATAATAAATTAATATATTCAAAGAACCCCTTATTGTTATTTTAAAAAACATCATTGTAAATATAATATCTTAATTTTAAGTAGTGCTCTTATTTTCCTTTGGATGAACAATTCTATATATTTATTTGTGTTTACTGATATTAATAGTAGTTTATTATTTGTATACATGTTTACTTTTATGAAAGCATAAAATATGAAAAATGTAATGTATATGTGTAACTAAAGTGATGCGATTGTTTACTTATGAAACGTGTTTATATAAAACAAAAAATTACATAATACATTCACCTGGATTAGATGATTTTTTCTAAATCTTCATTGCTTTTTTTCCCCACATTTACCCTGTTTTAGCATCTATAATGCTCCTATTATGTACTTGGATCACTGAAATAGTTGCTTTTATTTTTTCCCATCACTTTTATAAATTTTCATTCATACTTTATTGACAATTATGAATGATTTTATTAGACATTTTCATCAGCAGCATGTCGTGCAACATTGAGTAAGTAACGACAAGAGGATACAAATAGTTCTACACAATTAAAGGTTATTTCTTTTATATATTTCATTAAAACTACATATAAATTACTTGAGCTAAGCATCATTATGTTCAAGTTATTTATTTATTTATTATGTGAAAAGGAATTATCAGGAGTGACATTTTCGAACCCTCCACACCCAGGACCCCCTCCCTACAAAGAGGTCATCCGGAGAAGCCTCAGCCGGGAAGGAGTTGTTGTCAGCCGAGATGACAGAGCGTCCCCATGGGGTTACACCTTGATCAACGATGGTTCAGCACAACAATCCGTCAGTTAGGTGAAGTGCGCCCTTTCTGCCCACCTGGTGAGATACTGGGTGATCCGGCAAGACGAGTGGTACATGGGAGTCGAAAATTCCCCTAAGAGCGGGCTCCCAGGAATCGAACCCCAGACCTCAAGTTCGTTATTTATTGAATTCTGGTTGGAATACTTAATTCAAATCTTTATGATCTAAAAAATAAAATGGGGGATCACTTGAATGTTATTAATTAAAATCTGGTTGGAAGACTTAGGAAATCAACTTCCAAATTGAAGATAAATAAGGGTAGAGAAAACTCTGGCTACATCCAATGCTAAAATATGGTTTTCTACGGTTATGACAAACTCCTTAATTTTTTAATGACTATATGACCTTGACTCTTCCAATTTTGTATTCAATCTAGTTATGTCTCTCTCCTATAAAAGATATATCATCATTTCCTATTGATTTGTCATCAAAATTATGATATTTATTGATTTTTCTTGATAAATGATTAAGAATACTATTATGTAAGAGCTATTTATGGTTTTTGGATGTTTTCTTATCAATGTTGAATATGAACTCATGTCTCACAAATTAGTGAGAAGTTGAAGTTTTTATATAGCGATCCAGACTTATCATACATAAATATTACATCATTTTTAATGAATATCCATTACATTACACAAACACACGCATGAAGACCGTAATGGTTTAGTGTCTTTGGAAACATTGAAACAAAAACAACTGATCCATGGGTAAACCACATCATCTCCCACTATGAACTTCATAACTAGCACTCTTCTTAGATATATCATACGCAATATATTTATTTATAACTTGGGGAAAAGAAACATATGAAATGGTGAACTCAGATGCTCAATAACTGTAAACAAGGGAGATAGGTAATCATAACTTGAACATAAGGGTATGAGAACATGAACATAACATTTGAAAACCATACCCTGCATATCAAAGATCATAATCTTGAGTCATGAAATAAAGTTTGACATTTCATAAGGCATGATTCATAAGAGAATCAAAGAACATGAGCCATTAGAGCATAACATTGACATAAGACATAGATTTGTGATATACACATAAGGATAGAAAATCATTTCAATAGTAGTCAAGACTCACCACCAAGACTGTCACAGTGGAATGAGTTCACTCTCAAAACCATCATTGCAGTCAAAGTTCACTCTCTTGACCATCATAGCGGACAAAGTTCCTTACTGAACCGAGTTCACTCTCTATTCCAGTCCTGTCTAACTCATGAGATATTAATTTTTAATCAATGCATTGGATGGAGATATAGGACCCACATGTCTCATAATGAAAATCATACATATGTGTGTCATAAGATTATAAAACATTCATCATATCGTAACTCATGAAATGAAATGAGTTTCATAAACATTTCATCATATCATAACCTGTGAAAAAGAGACAAGTTTCATAATCACTTCATCATTTCATAATAGCATAACTCATGGAAAACGAAGCAGGTTTCATTAGAATTTTATCACGGTATAACTCGTGGAAGAGACAAGTTTCATAAAAATCATGTCATCATAAACATAAACTATTCAGAGAAAGAATAAGAATGATATCCTTGGATCATATCCCTAGTAAGACATAGGTAACATCAACATATGTTATCTTGGAAAATGATTTCAAATGATCATTTAAAATATTTTTTTAGGAAAATATCTTTTTCGCTTTGAAACACTTTTTAAAACATAAAACATTTTGAAAATAACCTTGAAAACTTATAAAGAAAGCTTCAAAAAAATTAATGGTCATCATGACGGGAAGTTTCGTTCACACTGTACACATTAAAACAAAGATTCCTTTTATAATTTCAGTAAAAGCCAAACAAGCAGTATTTGAAAAACAACATGAATATTCATTTCAAAACATTTTGTAAAAAGTAAAACATGGGTAAATATGTCTTTTAAAAATAATAAGAGAATAATAAAAAAATTTGAAAACATTTTTATAAAACATGGTTTTGGAAGAAAACAGATTTCCGATCGAAAAGAGAAAAAAAGTCAAATTTTCTTAAAAACATTTTCTCAATTATTTTAACTAACAAAGAGTGGGAAAATGATACTATTACTTGAAAATATCATGAATAACCAGAGGAGAAAAAAAAATTCAAGAGTTTCTTAAGAGATGAGTTATAAGATTTTATAATTGGAAACATAATCATAAACAATCCCGATAAACGATGAGATTATAACATAAAATCATTACACCTTGTAACTTTGAATCATAAGCCCCATGAAGGAATAACATAAAATGAAACTTAAAATACCATGAAGATAATTAAATTCATGATATTACATGTGAAATGGATTGTATATATACCTCATTAAAGAATATAGGAGCATAACATATCGTACGTCTCAAAGAAGAAAAATTGAGACAAAAATATCTTACCATAAGTCTTGAATTTCATCGCATACATTCAAACCTCCTGTATAATAAATCTGATTTTATTATGTAAGTGCCCAGTCAGGATAGTTATATCACTGAGAGGGGGAGGTGGTGAATCAGTGATAACTTTTTCTTTTATATTTTCTTACTTATGAAATAAATTTTGCCTCCTGTTAAAGATTTCTTTCCCTACTGAAAACAAATCAAACACACATCCACATGAAAACAAGTATTTACAAGGTTCACTATTCAGTAAAAATAGCTACATCCTTGGGTTGGAAATAATCCAATACCACACAATCCACTAAGAAACAATCCTTTTGTGTGGAATACAATGAGTCGGATATGCCATTTCACTCATATAACATCATGTAAATAATCCAATAGTGTGTGTGCTCCTTCTAGCACAAATGATGTAATACAATTTTTTTGTAAGAAAACATGTTACCTGTGCTTTTTTATCAATTTCCACAAATGTATTCCTTTTAAAGCAATTCTTCACTTTCTTACCTAGAAGCTTGTAAGACCTTTGAGGTCTTTTGATATAAAACTCAATCTAATTTCCCAGTCTGATCTACCCAGTCCGATTTTCTCAATCTGATATTACTAGTCTAATTTCTCAATACGGAAAAATATATATCTGTCACAGTTGAGACAATTCTGAACACTTTCTTCCTCATTTCAGAAAACCCAATATGATAATTCTAGTCTGATTATCCAACTCGATACAATGATAATCTGAATATGATGACAAGAAGAACACAATAACCAGCTGAATATGATGATCAGTTGAATACGTCACGATCTTGTCTCTTCTCCGTTCACTTCTGCCCGACACCACTTCTTCAAGAAAAACAACATGGAAACCTTTCTTCTCTCTAGAGCTCTACCTTCTCTCTACCTCTCGTGAACAACATATCAGTCATAGGTGACCCAAAAGAGGTTTGGACGAGAATCTGAAATTGTTTCCTGCTCAACCAAATTACCTGAATTTAAATGTCTCCTTGAATTTCAGGTGCATCTTGACTTCATCAATGTTTCTCAACTCTTTTCGTTTCTTCTTGATCCTTCTTGAATCTTCTAAAAACTTCATCTCTCTTCTGATTTTCTTTTCAAACACCAATCCGATTCTAATTTTCCATTACAATTTTCGATACGATTACACTGCTGTCTGCCCATTTCGATTTTGTCATAACGATCAGTAGGATGAATCAATATCAACTCAGATACGATGGATTTTGACCCATCTGATAAAAGCATTTGAAAATTAATCAGAGTTCTTCTTTCTTTTCTGAATACAATACCCATCAACTTCATTCTCCGAAGATTTATATCTTTTGGATTTTGGTCTGATTGAAAACCAACACCTTCAATTTCTCACATTTTCCACAAATCTTCCAACCTTCAAATCTCAAACACATCCAACTATCTCCTTCACACTTTTTCAAATTCAAGTATTATTCCAGTTGACATTACAATATATATCATTACGTTGAAGACAAATATAAGTCTCGCCTGATAAATGTTTGACTACATTGTTGATCAACCTCTGTCATTACGTTCTAAATCGACTTCAACAATTTCTTAATTTCTTTACCATTGGTCTTGATGAGAACAATTATTCCTTTGATGAATACAATGGTGCGATGAATATGATGGTCCAGTGTTAGCAGCTTCGACTTCAACAACTTCCTTCATTCACAAACTTATACTTGTATCATGACTTCCTTCATACTTTTCTTGAGAAAGAAAAATATGTTTCTTATTTTGTAAATATTGTAACCCAAGAATGTATTTCATTTCCCCCAGCATGAACATCTCAAACAACTTTTTCATTTCATCAGCAAATCTTTCACAATATCTTTCATCATTCTCATCAAAGATAATGTCATCAACATAAACAATTACGATGAGGGAAAACTCTTAACTTTCTTTGATGTAAATATTTTTATCAAATCTTCTTTTCTTAAAACTCATATTCCTTAAAGCAAGTATCCAATTTGGAATACCATGCTCTCAGAGATTTTTTTATCCCATACAAGACTTTTTTCAATCTAGAAACATAATTTTCATCTTTCCCAACAACAAATCCACAAGGTTGTTCAATATAAACTTCATAATCAAGATCGCCATTCAAGAATATGGATTTAACATCCATTTGAAAGATTTTCTAACTTCGTTGTGTAGCTATTGTAAGAAAAATTCTGATTGTTTCTAATCTTTCCACCAGAGAAAATGTTTCATCAAAATCAACACCTTCTATCTGTGAGTAACCTTTACACACTATTCTTAATTTTTTTCTTACCACTTCACCTTCTTCATTCATCTTGTTCTGAAAAACCCATTTTATACCAATAATATTTTTGTTATCTAGATTGGGCATGAGTTCCTATATATCATTCTTTTCAATCTGATCTAGATCTTCATTCATGGATTGAACCCATTATGGATACTCAAAAGCTTCTTTTACATCATTCGATTCAACTTTTGAATACAAAGAAGTATGTGTAATAGCATTTGTTATTCTTCTTGTTTGAACCTTCTGATGTTGGTCACCAATAATATTCTGGGCTTCCACTTTCTTTCTAGATTTGGATGAGATTTTCGAGTATCTTCCTCATCATTGGAAATAGATAATTCTGATTCTTCTTGATTATGATTGTCTGTATCCTTATCAGAATTGTTTTCAAAACTTTCCTTATCCTACTCAACTTCCTTATCATCCCAAGTATGTTTGTCTTCCTCATATCTTTCAATGACTTTCACATCAATAAATTGAATGATTCTTCCTATTTTTTTTGAAACATCTATATCCTCTTCCTTCTGGAGCATAGTCAAGAAAGATTCCATCTTCACTTTTCTGCTCAAACTTTCCACAGTTTCCACCTTTCTTTTTTATAATACACGGAAACCTGAAACTATTAAGTGTTTCAAACTTGGTGTTTTTCCATAAAACAATTCATATGGAGTCATATCTGAACATGGTCTATAGAAACATCAATTTTGAATATAAACAGAAGTAATCATGGCTTGCCTCCAATAGTAATGAGAAAGACCATGTTCAAGTAACATAGTTCTTCTCATA
Organism: Viscum album; assembly: GCA_963277665.1. Classification (NCBI taxonomy): domain Eukaryota; kingdom Viridiplantae; phylum Streptophyta; class Magnoliopsida; order Santalales; family Viscaceae; genus Viscum; species Viscum album. The sequence goes on along the minus strand of OY728129.1, from coordinate 753,302,862 downwards.
TCTACCAAACTTCTATTCTTTCTTTCAGCAACCCCATTTTGTTGAGGAGTATATAGGGAACTATACTCATGATAAATTCTATGCTTCTCAAGATAACTTCCAAATTCTTCACTTCTATATTCACCACCATTATCTATTCTCAATTTTTTCACCGAATACCCACATTCCTTCTCATCTTTCCTCCTGAAAATTTTAAATATTTCCAGAGCATATAATTTATGTTTCATATACATGACACAAGTAATGTGAGTAAATTAATCAATAAAAGTGATGAAATACTTCTCTCCATTTTTTGATTGTTTTCTCATCGACCCACAAATATCAGAATGAATAAGTTCCAAGGGTTGTTTTGAACAAATTTCAACTTTCTTATGCACATAATTTTTAATATTTCATTTCTGAAAAATAGTGCAACACCGATCTCTTCTTCTAGGAAAATTAGGAATGTCTCAGACACTATTTATTTTAGATAACTTACTCATGTTTCTTTGACACATGTGTCTTAGCCTTTTATGCCATAATTGATTCTCTTTCACCATACCCAAGTAATAAAATTATTATATTTCACCAACTTGAAATAAGTTTCCTTTTGTACGATGACCTCTTGTAAAATTCTTTCCATCCTTCCCACTTTTCACAACAAATCCATCTTTGATGAAAGTAAATTTGTTACCTTCATCTCACAATTGTGAAACACTCAACAAGTTATGTTTCAACCCATCAACATATAAAACTTTCTTGGATTTTACTTTTTCTTTTCCAATGATAGCTAATCAAACACCTTTGATTCTTAATGATTCATCATCGCTGAATGGAATAGTTCATTCTTTGAAATATTTTACATTATTCAACAATCTCAAATCTCCTATCATATGAGAAGAACACCTACTATCAAGAATACAAGTTCATTCTCCTTTTAAAGCTTTCAAAATGGTTTCAACAACAAGAGACTTTCCTTTCTTCATTTCTAGCTTATGATAATTGTTGACAATCTTTTATTGTGCCAGTAACAAAACAAGACATACTTTTGCAGGATGTATAGGTTGTTCACATCTTTCACAAATAGTTTTTAGGGGTTGGCACTTATTTTCAATATTTACTCTAATCTTATTAGGTTTCCTTAAAACAACCTTCTCAGACTTCTTTATTTGAGGAGATTGACTCCCCCTCAAACATTACATTCCATAATCCGTGGGATAATAGTAATGTTGTTGGTTAAACCAACACATATTTTCTATATTTCTGAATCAACCATAATACTAGTAGTATCCATATAAATAGTATTTGCCTCTGAAACTTCCATACTGACTGGAATTGTAAATATGTTTCTCAACAACCTTTTTGTCTTTCTTATCTGAACCACCAACCTTTCTGTTATGAATTAGAATCTTCCTTTTCTTTTCTGCATTATCCGAATCAAAAGTAATAGAATTATCAGAATCAAAAGTAATAGAAATATTTCTGTATTTAGAATGTTTAGAATCATTTTCAAACTCAGGGTATTTTGAAACTTCTGAATTCTCAACTTTGTTGGTCTTGACCACATACACAACTTTTCTAGTCTTTTCTTTTCTAGAAACAATTCCAAGTTTCTTCTCAACATTTGAAAGTAAATTTTGTTGATCCTTATTAAGTTTACCCTTGTTACAACTTTCACCAAATTCAAAGATAGAGTTTTTGAAACTTGTACCTTTTTGATCAACTTTAGAAAGTTTTTGTTGGAAAAGTTCCAACTCTTCTTATTTAGCCTTCAGATTTACCTCCAGATGCTCATTACGATTCTTTTCTTCTTCAAGATATTTCTTCAAATCTCCAATCTCTACCAACATCTTGTTCTTATATTCTAAAAATCTTTGTTGAATTGTTGAGGAACATTCATCTTCTAACTTCTTGTTTTTATTTTCAAGTCTTCTAATCTTTCTCAAACATTCTTTCAACACTTCTTTCAAATGCATTTCAAGTTGATTTTACTCTTCATCAGAACTGTTACTTCTGAAATCTTTACCATTCACTGTTTTAATAAAAGTATTCTCAACACCATACTCAAAAGATTTTTCGGATTCAACATCATTGCCTTCTTCTTCTTCATCTTTAGATAAGAAACTTCTTCTTTTGGATTTGAAGATTTTTTTATCTTTCCCTATGGAATATGATTTTCCTTTATATCCATATTTCTTCCATGACCTTCTTGTTCTCCTTTATTCTTCATCATTGTCTTCTTCTTTCTTTGTTTGAGGACAATTAGCCGCAAAGTACCCAACGAATCCACATTCAAAACATTTAAATGTAATTTTCCCTTTGTATTTTCATGTACCTCTTTTCACATTTTTAGAAAACAAGGATAAAATATCATCAGGATTTTTATATACCTCATTTTCTAAATCAGATTCACTAGCTTCATCTTCAATAAGAATATTCTTTAACATTTTTTTCTTTTCATCCTTGAAATACATTTCTTTATCAACTTTTGTTTTGTTTTTCATAGCTTTCTCCATTCTCATTTCACAAGTGATGAGAGTGCTATGAAAATCATCTAAAGATAATGTTTCAGGATTTATGTTTTCCAATGAAGAAAAATTTCCATCAAACTTGTTGGGAAAGATTATTAAGATCGTTTCAACAACTATAGAATCTTATAACTTTTCACCAAGACATTTGATAGTACTAATAATGTCATTCAATATGGTAAAGAAGTCCCTAACATATTCATACTCACCCATTTTCAAATCTTCATACTTCAATATCCATATTTTTAATTTTTACTTCACTTTTATATAGCCTTCGTATATGTTTTTCAATTTATCCCATATACCTTTGAATGTGGCCACACCTTTCGCCCTTAGGAATTCACTTTTAGAAAGTGATAATAGTAAAGAATTCTTATCCCTTCCATTATTCACAAGATTCTTCTTATCAACAGATGTCAGAGGAAATTTATCATTAATATGATGAAATTCATCTGTTTTAGCTTCAAGAACATCATATCCAATAGACATAAGATAAAGAAACATTCTATATTTCTAGATATGATAATTCTTAACATAAAAAACTAGAATACTTTTACTGTTCACACAATTCAGATTCTCCATAATATTTTCTTCAAAACTTCAGCAAAGAATAAGTGAAGAAAACCTTCCCCTGTGATACCAATAGTAAGTGCCCATTTAGGATAATTTTATCACTAAGAGGGGGAGGGGGTGAATTAGTGATAAATTTTTATTTTATGTTTCCTTTCTTATGAAATAACCTTCATCTCATGTTAAATATTTCTATCCCTGTTGAAAACAAATCAAACACACATCCACAATAACATAAGTATTTACAAGGTTTACTATTCAATAAGAATAACCACATCATTAGTATGGTTTGTAAATAATCCAATACCACACAATCCAATAGAAAACAATCCTTTTGTGTGGAATATAATGAGTAGAATATCCCCTTTCACTCATATAACACTATATAAATAATGAAATAGTGCGTGTGCTCCTTCTAGCACAAATGATGTAATAAAATTGTAACAAAACATGTTATCTGTGCTTTTTTATCAACTTACACAAATCTATTCCTTTTAAAACAATTCTTCACTTTCTTACCCAGAAGCTGGTAAGAACTTAGAGGAATTTTGATATAAAACTCAGTCTGATTTCTCAGTATGATATGCTCAATCTGATATTCCCAATACAATTGCTCAATATGGAAAAATTTATCTCTACCAGAATATGATTGATACAATTTTGAACACTTTTTTCTTCAGTCCGGAAAACCCAATATGATAATTATAGTTCAATTATCCAGCCTGATACGATGATCAGTCGAATACGATGACAAGTAGAATATGATAATCAGCTGGATATAATGATCAACTGAATATGTTTCTATCTTGTCTCTTATCCTTTCACTTCTGTTCGGCACGAATTCTTCAAGAAAAAAAATCCAGAAACCCTTCTCTACAGAGCTCCGCCTTCTCTCTACCTCTCATGAACAATATATCAGTTAGTAAAGTACAATGTCCTTTTCTCCTTTTATAGGTGACCCAAAAGAGGTTTGGGTTGGAATATGAAATCATTTCCCTCTCAACCAAATTAATCAAATATGAACATCTCCTTGAATTTTGGGTGCATCTTGACTTCATCAACGTTTCTCATCTCTTATTATTTCCTCTCGATCATTCTCAAATATTCTAAAAACTTTATCTCTCTTATGACTTTCTTTTCAAACACCAATCTGATTTTGATTCTCCATTACAATTGTTGATACGATTATGTTGATGTCTACCCATTCCTATTTTTTCATAACGATCAATAGGACAAATCGGTATCAACTTTGATACGATGGATTTTGACCCAATTGATAAAATCATTTGAAAACAAATTAAAGTTCTTCTTTCTTTTTTTTAATACAATCCCATCAACTTTATTCTCCGAATATTTATATCTTTTGGATTTTAGTTTGACTGAAAACCAACACCTTCGATTTCTCAAATTTTCCACAAATATTCAAACCTTCAAATCTCAAACACATCCAACCATCTCTTTCACACTTTTTCAAACTCAAGTCTGATTCTAGTTGACATTACAATCTGTCTTATTACATTGAAGAAAAATATAAGTATCGCCTGATAAATGGTTGACTTCATTGTTGATCAACCTCTTTCATTACGTTCTAAATCAGATTCAACAGTTTCTTACTATCTTTACCATTGGTCTTGATAAGAACAATTCTTCCTTTAATGAATACAATGGTGCGTTGAATACGTTGGTATGATGTCAGTAGCTTCGACTTCAACAACTTCCTTCTTTAAAAAACTTATGCTTGTACCATGACTTCCTCCATGACTTGGAATAATTTTTTGATCAGCTTCAGCATAATCTAACTTACCAAGGAAAGTAGTGAAACTTCCCTATCTTTCATCAATAACTTTCCTTCCTTCTCAGCCCAAATATGATCGACATTATTACGATCAGACTGGATACGATCTCCATCACCCCTTTCTCTCCCTTTTCATATAGATGTGATTAATATGAATATGTTTGGATGCATTTCTTTCACTACCCTTTCTTTCATCAAGCTTTCATTACAAGTTTTCCAAATACTTGTGATTTATGAGAATTATAAGATCAGTAAAGCATCATCACATTGTTATCTTAGTCATACAGACTTTGATTCTTCTTTATTACAATCAAACCTTTCATTCCGGATTCAATGTGCATCTGATGAGATTTGTCTTCCAGCCATCTTCTCCTGAATACGATGGACCTTTTAAAGCATGTTAATTCTGATTCTCCAAATACGATGGTTAGTCCGATTTTCAACAAATACAAAGTGAGGTGATTTTCCTTTCTTCTTAAACATTATTGACAACAAAAGACAATACCTGAAAACGATCACCTTCCTTATCAGTTTGGTCCTAACATATTATAAATCTATTATAAAACAATATATATATATATATATATATCAAACCATATATGATTTTCTTATGACCTTTTATTACCCATTTAACAATTCCATGTTAAAGTTACGTTTTAGGTAATAATCCCTTTGTTTTTTGTATATGTTTTGATTTATTATTTTTGATCCTCTTAATTTGATCATGATTTTATCATCTCTAGAATGTTAAACATGATATAAATATCATATATATTCAGTATATATTTATTTAGAGTAATCCATAAAATTTAGTGATAGAAAACGAAATACATCGTTAATAGAGATGGTAGGTCGTATGTACGCATGAATTTTGTTTCCATTTACTTTTTGGATTGAAATAAAGAAAGGTAAATAATATATTATCATTCCAGAATCATTTTTATATCATATATATCACACATGTTCATTAAACCCATCCTTATTACCTTCCATGTAAAGTGTGAAAGAATCACATCGCTTCGCGAGATAGTAGTCCGCCGTACACATGAGAGATGTTATCGTATTCGCAAAAAATGAAGAGTGTGAAGGTATGCATGATATAATAATTATAGAAGTATAATAATATCATAAATATCATATATAAATAATAAATTCATCATTATGTCCATCCTTGAGAGGTGGCAATGGAAAAATGAACGACATTGGTTCCCAAGGTTGTAGTCTGCCGTACATGTGAATGATGATTTCATAATCCATTTGATGAAAGTGGAGATCGTAATAGGAAATTCCATTAACATAGAAACATATTAGTATATGGTAGATACTGAGGTTATTATATCAACATGGTATAATAATAATTGAAGGAGGTGAAGGAAGAAATAAAACAAAGATGATCATTGATGAACGTTACATCTTCTTCGAGTATCCTCCTTAGGTTTACACCAAAAGCCTTCCTAGGTTGGATTTCTATACAAAATAAGGCTTGTAGGACGAGAAGATGGAAGTAGGGAATTGATTTGGGGTGATATTTTCTAAACCAAAAGGGTTTGAAGGTGTGAATAAGGAAGGATAGAGGGTGATCTTTTATAAGTGAGGTGAGTGACACACTTGTAATTGTTTGAAAATAAAATGGTGTACCCACGTTTTTATCATGTCATAAGGTTCCAAAATGGACCATTATTGAGCCTAGAAGATATAAGGTCAAAATATGGACATCCAATAGGTTATGGAAAATTTTTGAGTTATTTTTAACCCTTATATTTTTAGTTCAACACTTTGGTAAACCCATTTTTACCTTAACCGTGATAAATATTTTTTACCGTTTTAATGTTTTTACTATTTATTTTATTCAAAAATAAATTTGATCTTATTAGATAATATAAATTATTATGATTTCAAATATAGAATCCATTTTTTTCTAATTCCATTCACAAAAGTGTTAAAATTTAATTTAAAATTAATCCCGCAGAGGCGACGAGGTAGCAGATTTTTAAATAGAAAATCTTCAAAAAGTTTACAAAGTTTTTATATCGAAATTTGATATGAAATTGATTAAAATGACCTAAATTGTATTAATTTATATATAATTTAACTAATTTTACTTTAAAATAAATTTTAATTATATTCTAAATTTATAAATAAATTAAACGAAAAGACAGTTTTCAATTTAAATTTAATATTTTTCATTATTCATCAAAAAATGAAACTTTTTAGAAAAATCCCAAAATCCACCCTAAACTAATTTTTACATGATGATTTCAAAAATGAAGTTTTTTATTAAATTAATTTTCTAAAACCGAGAAAAATTAACTTTATTAACGTTAAAAAACATTTTCAAAACATATAGACTTTATTGAAAATTAAGTGCTTTTTATCAATATGTTTCCTTTATATAAAACCATTATAATTGATATTTAAATAGTAGTTATTACTATTCATATCACTAAGTTTAATGATTAGATTTTAATGGTCATGTTTAAATAAATATATTAATAATATATCATGGTTTTGTTAAAACTCAGTGTCATGTGTAACATAAGCTAACCCAGTGTTGCCTGTAGTGTAATATTAACTTGGCGTTGTGTATAATGCAAATTTAATTTATTCAAAAAAAAATAATTCATAAAAACTCATGGTGTTACATTCTTCCCCCCTTAAAATGATTTTCCCTCGAAATTAGTCACTCCGATAAAAACAAATGATGATAATTCTACCTCATCATATCCTCAAGTTCACACACATTTTCCTCAAACTAGTGGTTTTTCCACAAAACTTTGACCAGGTGAGTGGTCGTGTTTCATAGAACTTTCTCTGTATGATCCAGAATCTCCATCAGGTATTCCTCATAAGAAATATCATGCTCCAGTGGTATGAAGTCTGAGTTCAGTGCATGTGATAGATCAAGTATGTATTTCCTTAGGAGTGATACATGGAACACATCGTGGACATGAGATAAGTTTAGTAGAAGCAACAAGCGATAAGCTATGGTACCAATACGATCAATAATTCCAAAGGGACCGATATACCTAGGGATGAATTTCTGTTTCTTCTCGAATCTCATAACCTTATTCCATGGAGAAATTCTTAGAAATACCTTGTCACCAACTTCAAATTCTAAAAAACACTGACGATTATCAGCATAAATTTTCTACTGACTTTGAGATGCTTTTTTGTGTTACTAAATGACTCTAACCTTCTATTCTATTTCTTCAGCTATCTCAAGTACCAATAGATTTATTTCTTAAACTTCATTCCATGACATTGGATCTCTACATTTCTTTCCATAGAGGGCTTAATAAAGAGCCATATGAATGCTTGAGTGAAATCTATTGTTGGATGAAAACTAAACTAGAGGAATGCTTTGATACCAATCACCTTTGAAATCCATAAAACAAGATCTCAACACATCCTCTAGGGTTTAAATTTTGTTCTCAAACTTAACATCTATCTGAGGATGATACATATTTTTAAAAATCAACTCTGTATCAAGTGCTTACTGAAGAATTCACTAGAACTTTGAGGTAAAGCTCAAATCCTGATCTGACACAATGGATTGTGGTACTCCATGAAAGATTACAACTTCCTTAATATATATCTTGGAAAATTTATCTAGAGAGAAATCTTTTGTGATAGCGATGAATCATGATGACTTAGTAATGATATCAACTAAAACCCATATAAAATCATTCCCTTTAGATGTTTTGGGGAGTCCAGTGAAAAAATTCATGGTGTTTTTTCCCATTTCCATTCTGGTATGAATAATGAATGTAATATACCCTTAGAATTTTATCATTCAGCCTTAACTTGTTGACATACCATGCACCAAGATACAAACTCTATGATATCTCTCTTCATGCCATCCCACCAGAAATACTCTTTCAAATCTATATACATCTTCATACTTCCCGGACGAACAGAAAATAAAGAACTATGATCTTCCTCTAACAACACTTTCTTTGAATCTGGTATGGATAGAATGCCTATACATTTCCTGAACCTTATCATTCCATCAAGATCAAAGTTAATCTCAGGAACATTTCTATCCTTTTTTACATCTCTACATCTTCCTTCTACGACTCTTTAATCTTCACTTGGATAGATGGTTAAACATTCAATTGAGCAAGATAAGATTTCTCCCCTTTATTTAGGATTTCCAGATTCATCCTTTGAAAATATAGTAATATTGGATATTTTTCAATCCTCATCATGGATAATCTCATATGATCCTTTCAAATCAAAGTATCTGCCACCTTGTTCACTTTCCCAGGGTGGTAATGTATTGAGCATTCATAATATTTAATCAGCTCTAACCATATCCTTTGGAACATATTCAAATCCTTTTACATGAATATATAATTTGAATTATTATGATTGATATATATATATATCACACTTTTCTCAATAAAGATAATTTCTCCATATATTTAATGAAAAAATTATAGTATATAACTTCAAATCACGAGTTGGGTAATTTTTCTCATGAATCTTCAATTATCGCGAGACACAAGCTATAACCATGTCATTTTTCATAAGAACACATCCCAATCTCTTATTGGATGCATCAATATATATTACAAACCCTTCTCTACTACAGGGTAATGTAAGCACATGTGCACTGACTAATCTTCTCTTCAATTCCTTGAAATTTTCCTCACATTCATCTATCTAGAGGAACTTGGCTCCCTTCTGAGTTAACTTGGTTAGATAATTATATAGTTGTGATAAATTCTCCAAAAACTATCAATAATATCTTATTAAACCAAGAAAACTATAGATCTTAGTCAATTTAGTTGATCTGGGCCAACATTTAACAGCCTCCATCTTTGATGGATCTATCGATATACCCTCTCTTGAGATTATATGACCTAAAAAATTAAACCTTTTACCACCAAAATTCACACTTAATAAAATTTTCATTTTGTTTCTCCTTCCTTAGGGTCTTTAGTACAATTCTAAAGTGGTCTTAATGCTCTTCCTTGATATTTTAATAGATAATAATATCATCTATAAATACTATTACAAACTGATCAAGGTAATCTCTAAAGACTCTATTTATTAAATCCATGAAGATAGAGGAGGTATTTGTAATACCAAATGACATCACTATATATTTATAGAGTCCATACCTTGTACAAAATGTTGTCTTGAGTATATCATCCTTATTGACCCTCAATTGATGATATCCATAATAAAGGTCTATCTTGGAAAAATATTGAGCTCTACATAGCTGATCAAACAAGTCATTAATATGGGGAATATGATATTTTTTCTTAATTGAGATCTTTTTTAGCTCTCGATAATCAATGTAAAGTCACATTAATCCATATTTATTTTTAAAAAAATGATCAGGTTCACCCCAAGGTGAAAAACTTGGCTGAATGAATCCCTTGTCAAGGATTTCCTAGAGCCACTTCTTAAATTCCTATAACTCAATCAGGGTCATTCTATAGGGATTCATTGAAATTGGTATGACACCAGGTATGAGTTCTATTGAGAACTCCACTTCACATTTTGGTGTAAGACTAGAAAACACTTCTGGAAAGACATCAAAAAATTCTTGCACAATAGGTATATCATTTATGTCAAGTTTCTCCCCAACCATTTTAGATAAACACCCCTTTTGAATGAGAATTAATACCTATACAATGGATGTGATCTCCATCAGAAGTTCACACTTATCATCACATTGATAGATGGTCATAGTTTGGTTTGGAATATCAAATATAACTTCCCTTCCTTGATAATTAATGTGGGATTTATATAGATAAATTCAATCCATGCCCAAGATAACATCAAATTCAACCAGAGGAAGAATGATAAGGTTTTTAGGAAGCACATTCCCACCAACATCAACTGGAGAGGAATCATAGACTTGAGATGAGATTATCACACCATTAGGGGTTTTCACGGCTAATTCTACCCCTAATCGTTTGAGTGAAATATTGATACCCTTAGAGAATTCTTCAGATATGAAATAATGAGTAGATTTAGTGTCAAATAAGACATTAACACTTCTAGAGTAGATGGTAAGTGTTCCTTTTACCATGTCATTAGTGTACCCCTCATCAGAAATAGTGACTGCATGAGATTTCCCTTTGTCTCTTGGCCTAAGAGGTTGTTGATGTTAGTTATCTTCATTAACCTTCATATTTGGGAATTGGTTAACATAATGCTCGTACTCCTTGCATTTGAAACATTGGAGTGTGGGTGGTGCCTTTTGTGTAACTTTTTCTTTATCCACATCATTAACTAACTTCTACCCATCAATTTGACAATCAATTTCCCAATGACCTTACCTTCCACACTTAAAACATTTACTAGTCCCCTTAAGACAATTTCCTCTATGATTATTCCTACACTTTTAGGATAAAGGAAAGCCCATATTTTTCTCCCCATGATTCTTATATTTCCATTTGAATTATATTTTCTCTTCTTATCAAATCCATGAGATTGATGTATAACTCTAACCACCGTTTCCACCTTCATTATCACATAGAACAATCTATTCATATCTACTGAAGTCTCTTAGTTCTAACACTCTTTAGAGACTTGGTTTTAAGACATTGAAGAATCTATCAACCTTAATTTCAGGTTGGATGATAATACCAGAAGCGTACCTCACAAGTATTGTAAAATTTGAATCATAGGTACCAATAGATTCGTCATCCTTTTGATTTATCTTAAGGAAATCCTTCTCCATATTCATATGAATAATATGAGGAAAGTACTTATTGAAAAATAATTTCTTGAACTCATCCCAATCCATGGAGTCAATATCATCATGTTGCCTCATATTCTTGATAAGAGTCCACTATTGATCTGATTCACCTTCTAAACAGTAGATAGAAAAAATGACTTTTTCATGTTCTGAACATTAGAGAATGAAAATATCTTATTAGTGGTACTGATCCATTATTCAGAAACTACTGGATCAGAAGACCCACTGAAAGAAGGTGGATGTTACTTCACGAAGGACTCAACAAAATGTTATTCCCTCCTTTGTTCATTTATAAGTTCAACATGATTCATAATTTGAGAAATTCGTGTGATCATAACAATGAGATTTTTCATTCCAGCTACCATAAAATTTGGATGCTCAAGAGTAAAATCATTTCATTTTCTGTCGCACTCAATATTAACATGGTTTCTTTGGGTTCCAACCATTGACTAAAACCAAAAAGCATAGTGTAAGAAACAATAATCATGATGGGGAACCACATAATTATTAAATATAAATTATAAGATGTCTAAATCATGAAAAATTATTTAATATATGAAACTTTAGGTTTATCCTAGGTTATTCATAGTCATCATCTATTCAAATATTTCATGATGGTTTGTAAAGAGTTTGTGAATTTCCAAAGCGTATCTCCTGAGAATGTCAAACCAAGTGTGCATCAAGGACTGTTGTCATGCACTATGTGATGATCGAGTCTATCCTAATGTAAAATTTTAATAGTTATTACCCATAGTTATCTCTATGCCAAAACACATCCACTTTTAGTATCTAGTCAAAGATTTAATTTCTTAAAAACCACTCACTCTATCCTTTACCAAAATTCTGAGACATTTTCCTATACTTTAACTCATCCTTAGACTTATCCTTTAGACATATCCCTAGGGATATAACTAATGTTTTCTCATACTTATTTACAAAGGTTAAATAAACCTATTATGATACTAACTATAGTGACCCAAGCTTATCATACATATATATTACATCATTTTCATTAAATATTCATTTCATTATACAAACACATGCCCGAGGACCATAATAGTTTAGTTTCTTTGGAAACTTGGAAACAAAAACAAATGGTACATAGGTAAACTACATCATCTCCCACTATGATATTTATAACTAGCACCCTTCTTAGACATATCATACATAATAAATTTATTCATAACCCAGACAAAGGAAACAAAAGAAAGGGTGAGATCAAATGCTCAGTAAGGGTAAAAAAAGAGATACGTAAGCATAACATGAACATAAGGGTATGAGAAAATGAGTATAAAATTTGATATATTATCTTTTTAGAATCATTTTTATGTCATATATATCACACATGTTCATTTAAACCATCCTTATTATCTTCCATGTAATTCATGGAAGAATCACATCGCTTTGTGAGGCGGTAGTCAACTATACACTCGAGCAACGTTATTGTATTTCCAAAAAATAGAGAGTATAAAGGTATGTGATATATATTAATTAAAAAAGTATAATAATATAATAAATATCATATATAAATAATAAATCATTCATTATGTCCATCCGTGAGAGATGATAATGGAAAAATAAATAACATTGGTTCACAAGGTGGTAGTCTGTCGTACACACGAACAATGATTTCGTAATCCATTCGATGGAAGTGGAGATGGTTATAGGTCATTAAATTAACATAAAAACATCTTAGTATATGATATATAATGAGGTTATTATATCATCATGGTATAATAAGAATTTAAGGAGGTGTATGAAGAAATAAACCAAAGACGCTTGTTGATGAACGTTACCTCTTCTGCGTGTATCCTCCTTATTATGGAAAAAGGTTCCAAAATGGACCATTATAAATACTAGAAGATATAAGGTAAAAATATGAACAACAAATGGTATTTTAAAAATGGAAGAATCACATCACTTGTTGATGAACATTACCTCTTCTGCGTGTATCTTCCTTATTATGGAAAAAGGTTCCAAAATGGACCATTATAAATCCTAGAAGATATAAGGTAAAAATATGGACAAAAAATGGTATTTGAAAAAAGTTTTGAGTTACTTTAAACCTTTATCTTTTTAGTTTAACCCCTGATAAACTCATTTTTACCTTAAGCATGGTAAATAATTTTTACTATTTTTACTATTCATCTTGGCCAAAAATAAAGTTAAAATTTTTAGATAATATAAATTTTATTGATTCCAAATACGAAATCCATTTTTCTCAATTCCATTTACGTAAGTGGAAAATTTTAATTTAATATTAATCCTGCAGATGCGATGAGAAAGCGTGTTTTTAAAGATAAAATGTTCACAAGTATACAAAGTTTTTATATTGATATTCAATATATAAAATTGATTACAATGACATAAATTAGATTAATGGATATATAATTGAACTAATTTTAATTTAAAACCAATTTAATATATAATTTAAATTTATAAATAAATTAAACTAAAAGGCACTTTTCAATTAAAATTCAATATTTTTCACTATTCATCAAAAAATGAAACTTTACAAAAAAATCCCAAAAATTAATATTGAGCTAATTTTGACATGATTATTTCAAAAATAAAGTTTATTTTATCAAATTAATTTTCTAAAAGTTTGAAAAATTAATTTTATTAATGTTCCACAAAAAGAAATAAAACACATTTTTTGAGAAAATAGTATTTTTGAAACATATAAAGGCTTTACTGAAAATTAAGTACTTTTGTATCAATGTGTTTCCTTTATATAAAACCATTATAATTAATATTTAAAAATTAGTTATTAATATTAATATCATTAAGTTTAATAACTAGGTTATAACGACCACGTTTAAATAACTATATTATTAATATATCAGGGTTTTATTAAAACTCAGTGTCATGTGTAACACAAGCTAACCTAATGTTGTGTATAACACAAGCTTATTTTTGTGTTGCATGTTACAAAAGCTATAAAATAACTTTAATTTATTCAAAAAATAACAATTCATATAAACTTGGTTTGTTACATTCTAGCTATAGAAACAAAATCACTACCCTTGATGAATATAATCATGAAATGAAAATATCAAGTTATTCTATCATTTCACCCAATGTGTAATATTATTCTTAATCCATGATCCTTAGAATTTGATGGACACTAGAACCAGACCTTCACTTTTTTCATGTTATTCATAGGCTATATAGAAATCAATGTTAGTCTCCCCCCTCTCCCTTCTATAGCAACCCTCAGTTGACATACATAGACATTACATCACTTTTTCAGAATAATTAAAACATCATACAAACAGATTCTCAAAGACCGTATTAGTCTAGTTCCTTTGGAAACATGGAAACATAAACACTAGTACATAAATGAGCTACATCATCTCCAACTAAGTTATGCTTGACTAGCACCTTTCTTAGACACATCAAATATAATACATACCGTAATAACATGGGGAAAGGAAACATAAAAATAGGTGAGCTCAGATGATCAATAAGAGTAAAAAAGGGATATAAATAAGCATAATCATGAGAATAAGGGCATGAGAATATGATCATGAAAATATAAGATCATACCCTACATATCAAAGATTATAAACATGAATCATGGCATAAAGCTTGATAGTTCATAGGACATGAATCATAAGGAAATAAAGAACATAAGCCATGAAAGCATAACATAAGAATAAAACATGGAATTTTGGCAGACACATAAGAATATATAATTATTTCCATAGTACTTAAGAAATTGATTCTAAGACCATCTTAGTGGACAAAGTCCTTTAATGAACTCAGTTCAAACCCCGTTTCAGCCCTATATTACTGAACTGAGTTTACTCCTCTTTCCAACCCTAAAATACCAAACCGAGTTCATTTCTCATTTAATCTCTGTAATATCTAACTAAGTTCATTTCTCATTCCACCCATGTCTATCTCATGAGATATAAATCTATACCCAATTAATTAGAGGAATATATAGGTCCCATCCATCTCATAATAAAATCATATATACATGTTCCACAAGATCATTAAAAATCATATCATAACCCATGAAATGAAATTGGTATTATAAACATGTAATAATATCATAACCTATAGAAAAAGACAGGTTTCATAATCATTTCATCATAAACATAACCAATTAAAAGAAGTGGTTTTCAAAAGCATATAACCCGTGAAAAAGAAACAAGTTTCATAAACATCATGCCATCAAAACATAATCCATTCAGAGAAAGAATATGAATGGAAACATTGAGTAATTTTCCCAAAAAGGCACGAGTAACACCAACAGATGTTATCTTATATGGGAAATAATTTTGAAAGATATTTTAAAAACATTTCTTGAGGAAAATATCTTTTTTTTTCTTTGAAAAATGATATTTAAAACATAAAACCTTTTGAAAATGTTTTTCTTTGAAAATTGATTTGAAAAATTATAAAGGAAGATTTGAAAATAAAACATTTTTAAAATCCTTTTTCCTTGAAAATGATCTTCAAGGATCATTTGAAAAAAAATGTAAACATTTTTTTAAAACATTTTTGAAAACATTTTTGAAAACATGGTTTTTAAAATAAAATAGATTTCCGACCAAAGAGAGAAATACAATCATATTTTCTTAAAAACATTTTCTTAATTATCTTAAGTACTAAAGAGTGAAAAACAGGACTAATACATGGATATATATTGAATAAATATATGATAAGTACAATCATGAGCGTTCTTGAGATATGGATCATAAGATTTCATCAAAGAAGCATAATCATTAATAATCTTGAAAAACGATGAGATTATTTCAATAAACTCTTACCAATTGGTTACTTAGGATCATACTATCCATGTAAGAAAAATAAATAACATGAATCTTAAAATATCACTAAAATAAGTATATTAATGATATAACATGTAAAATTCAAGTATATACACCTCGAAAAAGAATTTAGGTGCATAATAAAACATGAGCCTCAAAGAAGGAAAATTGAGACAAAACTATTTTACCGATTTGGTAACTTTTGAAACTTAAATCCCATCAAAGAAAGATTATAAAATGGATATGTAAATACCCATAAATTTAAGTATAAGAATAATTTAATATATCCATGGAAATTATACACACTACACAATAGTAATGAGTGGTGAATAAAGCATGTATCTCATGTAAATAAAAAGTGATATTAAATCCCCTTACCTTGAGTTCGACTTGTCTTGTGTGTCTTTATATTCCTAAATAATAAAATTATGTTAATTAATTAATTTATGTAGAATATTTTACAATTTTATTATTACTTTTACTTCACTTATTACCACATTGTATATAACTACTTAAACAATTAAGTTTAAGTCGGGTGTTTTGACCAAGTTCGGTTCATGTGTTAAAAACGACGTTGGTTTGTCGACTATGGTCAAAGGGGTCATTATATAAATATATCCAAAATAATAATCATGAAATAATAATCATATTTATACATTAATTTTATTTTCAAAACCAATCATTAAATATGGCTGTAAAAAATGAATCAACTTTACAATCATGGAGACAGTAGGCCATATGTACGCATGAGTAACATTCTCATTTCTCAATGATCATTATGGAAAGAAGGTAAGTAACATTAATATTTATAGAATTATCATAATATCATAAATAATATATTATTTAATCACATATAATTATATATATCATTATTATGATGTAATAGGAATCACATCGTGTCGAGGAGGCGGTAGTCCACACAACCACGAACGACGTTATCGCTTTTTAAGTGTGTGAAAGGGTAAGAAAGAAAATGGTATATATTATATTTATAGGAAGGTAATTATGTCATGAATATAATATAGATTTTATGTATTTCACATATGTTTAATTAAAACATTCCTTTATAAATTTCATGTATTGTGTGAACGAATCACATCGCTTTGAGGGAGTAGTAGTCCATACTTCCTCAAATGAAATTATCGTATTTACACCAAATGGAACATATAAATATATGTGTGGTAAAAGGACTAAAAAATATTAAATAATTAATTAATATAATATATATTATATATAAACATATTTTCTATAAAAATTCTCACTATGAGAGGTGGTAAAGAAAGAACGAACAATCATCATTTTGTGAGATGATAGTTCTTTGTACACATAAACAATATTTTCATTACCCATTAGATGGAGGTTTGTGTAAGTGCAGGTCAAACATTTATTATAAAAACATCTAAGTATATTTAGTATACTTTTGTTGTGTTATAATAATGTAATAATATGAATTGAGGTGGTGGATAAAGAAAATAAAAGAAATAAGCTTGAGGGAGGGCGTTACCTCTTAATCAGGTAAATCTTTTTGGTTTGCACCAAAGGGCTTCCTTGGAAGACTTTATGTCTAAAGGAAGGATTCAGAGAGGAAGGTAGGTTTTTTGGGAGGATACTTGATAAGATATTGTACTAACCTATGTGGTTTGAAAGGTGTAAAGAATTAGAGGAGAAAATGACTTTTTATAGTGGAGGAAGAGTGATACTCTTGTAAATCTTTAGAAAAGGAATTCCACCCCCGTTTTTCCCATGGAAATTGGATCCCATAATGGAAGAAAGTATAGAAAATGGAGGATAGGGTATAAACATGGAAATAAAATGAGTTTTTTTAAAATTTTATAAGTTTTTTTGGGTCTTAAATTTAAGGTTTAGTTCTTAATTAAGCTTAATTTTACCTTAATCGATGTAATTAATTTTAATTACTTTAACTAATATTTTTAGTAAAAAACTAATTTGAACTTATTAGACATTATAAATTATGTTTATTACAAATATGGAATCCGTTTTTAAAAATTAAAATAACATAATTGGTATAAATTAATTTAAAATTAATCCCACAGTCAAGTCGACAATACGGGTTTTTAAAGTAAAAACATCCAAAAGTTTGCTAAGTTTTTATACCCAATTTTAAAGAGAAATTGATATCAATTACCTAAATCATATTAATTGATAAAAATATTATCCAATGAAACTTTTAAAACAATTTAAAATATAATTTAAACTTACAAATAAATTAAGATGAAAAAGTAGTTTTGAACTAAAATTTAGTATTTTCACTATTCATTAAAAAATAAAATTTCACAGAAAAATACCAAATATTTACCTTAAACTAATTATTATGTTTTGATTTCAAATATGAAGTTTATTTTTACATAATAAATTTATAAAAATTCCAAAAAATATATTTAAAATGGGTTCATCATTAAAAGACGGTAAAAATGGCTTAATAAAAATATTGGGTTTTTAAGCATAAATTTGGGTTTGTTCTTATATTATGTTTATCAAATATATTGGATGAATATAAAAATTATTTGATTGAATATATAACATATAAATTACATTAATATCACACACTGATTGTATTTAATTTAATTTATTAGGGTAAAATAGTTTTGTAACCATAAAAAAAATAATATTTTCCTTTAAATTCAATCGGTTTTCATATTCATTTATAATTAATTAGTAACCTATGAATTAATATTATATTGGTGTAAACCATATATTTTTATAAATTAGTTAATACTATTTATAGCCTCTAATTTAACAGCTAGGTTATATATTATTATATTAAGTAATAACATTTTAATGATATACTATTGTTCGGTAAAACTTTGTTTTACGTGTCACGCAAGCCATAAAGGAAAGTCATTATTGCATGTAACTCAAGTTAACCTTGATGTTCCATGTAGAGCATGCTAAATTTTATGTTGGTTATAGTGCACAATTAACATGGTGTTTCATATAACGCAATCCAAACATAGTTCTTTAATATAAAATAAACTATCTTCAGTGTTGTGTGAAATGAAAAATATCAAAAAGGTTAAATTAATTCAAAAAAAATTCAAAAAATCTATGGGTGTTACATTATACACCACCATAAAATGATTTTCCATTAAAAAACCATTTTGATTATCAAATATTTAATGTTTGAATGTTTCATTCATAGAAAACCACATTGCAAAAATGGATACTAAAACTTCCCTTAAAACGAGAAGGTTGGAACCATAACAATTACCCAAAGTAACATATAACTAGGTTTCCACATAGGAGAACATAGGTTGGGAATAAATATTGTTCATGGCAGAAAAATATAAATATTTAAAGGGAGTGAATGAGGTCATAAATCATAAACAAGTGAATGATAAAAGAAAATTTGATGGCCTCAAAGTCATAAAATTGTGATGATTTAAAATGCCATCGATTCAAAAAAAATTAAGGTATTAGGACAAAAAAATTTCTTTTGATCATTATCTTACTATTGATTAATTATCTTATTTACCAAGAATATAAGGAAATATAATTACTTGATATATTTCTATAAAAAAAATTCATTCTTTAGTTATTCTTTTATCTATTTTTAATTCATCCATTACTCTAAGAAATGGATGTCCAGAAATTAACTTTGATTTCTAAAGTGCTAAAATACAATTTTAGTAGATCATAAGGCCCATAAAAGAATGAAAACTGCAACTATTTGTCTCTAATTATTATTCAAAATTAATATGGTTAATACATTAATATTTAAACATAAAAAGTAACTATACTAGTTTATTATTAATAATTATTCAACAATAATAATTACACATTATCCTTATAACGTCCTGGTTCCAGGTACCGCCCAAAGGTGCCCCATTCCCAATTGGTCACATGACTTCAAGTGCATTTCCCCGAACACCAGAGGCTGTCAACTAGAAGTGAGGGCCTTGGGTGTGACAGTTGAGAAACTATTCCCTCATTGGAAGAGTAACACATCGAAAATAAACTTATAATAGTAGCGAAAACAGTGATACCATACAATAAGTAAATAGTGGAAGATTGAAAGTAAATAAACAACTAGATCACATATATATAAATGATTCATGTCATGTATGTCTAGAAAAGTAGCCAAACAAATCACAATGATGAAATACAGTACTAATCCAAAGTACAAAGAAAACAAATAAAATCCAGCAACATCGCAAGCCACAGCTTGGTCCCATACTCTCCATCTCCACAATAGTCAAGTACCTGAAGTAGAAAGACACTTTACCTTATCTATACCTGCAACAATATAATCTGTTTAGGCCTAAAAGCATGACCCAAATAGGGTGTGAGATGAATCCCAGTAGGAAACCACCCAAAGATCTGTGCCTAACTATCAGTGAATATATATAACAGGAAAATATGCAAAATGAAGTAATAAACAAGGAAGTATTCAAAAGTAATCAGTCCTACAATTTTAACTACATTCATTGACATTATTAATTATTCAACCAATCATTCATAAGTAACCCTTTGGGAAATTTCTCACGGCCTAACCCCTCCAGTTCAACTTATCATTTCACAATAAAGATATAATAACCCCCTAGAATAGCTCACATAGTATAAACCCTTTAGTCTCATGAAAAACAACACTCTCTGAGGAAATACTCACTGTTAATTCCCTCTATATTCTTTTAACAATAAAATACAGACTCTCTGAGGAAGCACTCAATGTCAATTCCCCCTGTGGTCTCATAACGATAACTATAGATACTCTAAGGGAGCACTCAATGTCAATCCCCCCTATGGTCTTGCAACGTGAAAGGTACAACAAACACTCTGGGGAAGCCCTCAATGTCAATTCCCCCTATGGTCTCACTACACTAGGTTCCCACAACCCTGTGTAAAGCAATTGTGCACATATGATATTCAACAGCCAAAGTAAAACACAATACTACTTGGATAAACTACTACAAAACATAACACAAGCATGTCAGATAATATCACTCCATCCTAATAGCACTAGGAAGGGAAAATAGAGTAGCCTAACAGGAAATTCTAGACCCAATGGCCAATATCAGATCAAACATGGGAAAAATACATCCATAATAAGGTAAATAACCCTATTTCCAATAAAAAACCTATACTCAAGAAAACAAGGCATGGAAGGAATTAATAGGGTTAAATTCCCTAAACACACAATACCCTAAACTAGGGTATTGGGAACTTTTTGCACATATAATTCAAATAAAAACTACAGAAAGGTACAAACCACCTACCTTGACATTGTACGATTGATATAGTTGAACCTCAGCCTTTGAATCGACCCAGAAAACCATAGATCTACAAAAATACCTAAAAAGTTCAGCCATGGATATATCATGAAAGAGGAGGAATCACGAGACGACACTCTATAAGAAGGAAGAAATCACCAAGGCGATTCCAATGTTATCAACGGTGTTTGATTTGGAGCACTGACGACAGTTTGGGGGATCGGAGAAGAATCGATGATCTTCGGTCGCTCTTGGATGAGATAGATCCAAAAGAAGATTTTTTTGTAATGAGACGGAACCGTAATCCGATATAAAAAATAAAAATAAAAATGCACGGCGTGTTCCTTGAGGATACATAGTGTGTATAGGCCTTTACTAGAACCCGCTTTAGGCGGTCTCTAGGTCACCTCACACGGCCATGTACTCAGCTGTTACACGACCAGTACACGACTACCCCTGACAACTGAGTACACAATGTGTACTCCTGAAATTTACAAATTCTCCTTTTTATTCTCAAAAACACCCGAAAACAAGATCAATACCTGAAATAAAGATCTGGGTTCTTACAAACTTCCCCTCTTAAAGAAATTCATCCCAGAATTTCCTTAAGAAGGATGCGAAGAAGAAACCTTGAACAGCGCTGGCCACTACGATCACACATCAGCCTCCCTCTACCAAGTCTCGTCCTGTACTCACCCATGCTACCACAACACCTGTACCAGAGGAATAGACCAGCCACGAAGAACCTTCACGCTGTGATCAAAAATCTGGATAGGTTTCTCCTCAAACTATGCTCCCACCTATAACTCAACCTCCTCAGGTTGAAAAACATGAGACGATTCTAAGAAGTAATGTCGTAGCTGAGAAATGAGGAAGTTGTTGTGCATAGTCCGGTACCTCTGAGGTAACTATAACCGATAGAAAACTGTCTCGACTCTCTCCAAAACCTCAAAAAACCCAACATATCTCAGTGAAAGATTACCCTGTCTCTTTATCCTCCTATGTCCCAACCTCGGTGTGACAAATAGAAAAACCCAATCTCTAACCTTGAACTCTAGAGGTCATCTCTGTCGATCAACATAAGACTTTTTTCATGACTATGCTGTAGCCATCCTCTTCTGAATCAACTCTATCTGCTCTGTGGTCTCCTGGACAAGATGAGGTCCCAGCAAAGATGCCTCTCTTGCCTCCAACCAACATAGGGGTGATCATCATGGCCTACCATACAAAACCTCATAAGACGCCATCTGAATAGTTTCTTGAAAACTATTATTGTAGGAAAACTTCACTAGAGTTATATGATTCTCCTAAGAAACTCCAAAATCTAGGACGTATGCTCGAAGCCCATTCGCCAACACCAATATAGTACGCTCGAATTGGACATCTGTTTGGGGATGGTAAGATATACTCAGAAGTACATGTGTACCCAAAGCCCTCTGTAGTCCCTGCCAGACCCGAGAAGTAAAACGGGCATCCCTGTCTAAAACGATGGAGTGCAGAACCCCATGTAAATGTACAATCTCTTATATGTACAACTTTCTCATCTCATCAAAACTGAAAGTCTCCTTGATCAGCAAGAATTGATCAAAATTCATGAGTCTATCAATGACAACCCAAAATGCATCATTCCCTTGAGGATACCTCGGTAAAACTATCACAAAATCTATCATGACATCATTCCACTTCCACTTAGGAATGGGTAACTACTGAAAAATCCATGCTGGTCGCTGATGCTCTGCCTTCACCTGCTAACAAGTGGAATACCTCATCACAAAAACTGCAACATCCATCTTCATACCTAGCCACTAATACTAGCTGTGTAGATCTTGATACATCTTGGTGACACCAGGATGAACTACCCAAATTGAGGAGTGAAAATCCTGCATCAGCTCCTCACATATGTATGATGACACCCATATGCGTCCATGAAAGCTCGAGATCTCATCCTCGCCTATGGTCCATCCAGGAATAGGGTCCTCTCTTGAAAAACTCTCTCATAGGACTAGGCCTTCAAAATCTAATAGCTGCCTCATTCACACCCGATTCAGTAGAGTAGAGGAAAAGCCACAAAAGAAAGAAACGTCTTCCCCTATCTATTGTGCACCTCTAAATTCATATCAGAGAACATAGTCATAAGATACCACTCACCACTGGCCTCCCGAACTACCTATATCTGAGTCCTCCTTCTCAACGCATTAGCCACCATGTTGCATTTCCCAAGCATCTAGGCAAGCTTGAAGTCAAAGGACTAAAGGTAATCAACCCACCTTCGCTGTCTCAAATTTAGATCACACTGAGTAAAGATATACTTGAGAATTTTGTGATCAGTGAAAACCACAAAATCCTCTCCTAGAAGATAATATCTCCAACAACATATAGCATGGACAACTGCATCCAACTCAAGGTTATGCGTCGGGAAATTCCTCTCATGTGGCCTCAACTGCCAAGACCCATACACAACGAATCCTCCCCCCTGCATAAGCACTGATCCAAGCCTGATACTTGATGCATCACAGTAAACACTATAACTCTTGCTTGAATCTGGAAAAACTAGTATTGGTGATGAAGTAAACCTCCCTTTCATCTTCTGAAAGGCTGACTCACAAGAATCTGACCATAAGTACTTCACACCCTTCTTAGTCAGGCCCTTTAGTGGCATTGCTAAGTGTGAAAATTACTGTATAAAACATTTGTTGGAACCATCCATACCTAGAAAACTCTGTACCTCAAATACATTCTTTGGATGCTCCTAAGAAACTACTTCTCTCACTTTATCTGGGTTTAATGATACTCTTATCACTGAGATAACATGACCCAAGAAGTGAATCTGGTCCATCCAAAAGTGTTATTTTGAGATCTTAACATATAACTGATCCTATCTCAGTGTACTCAAAATGATCTCAATATGTGTGTCATGGTCATGTCGAGTGCGAGAGTACACCAAGATATCATCCACGAAGACTACCATGAAAGAATCCAATTATTGATGGAACACTCAGTTCATTAGTTCCATGAAAACTACAGGCGCATTCGTGAGACCAAACAGAATAACCACATACTTGTATAGACCATACTTGATCCTAAAAGATGTAATAGGTATATCATATGGTCTAACACACAACTGATGATACCAAATCTCAAGTCAATCTGTAAGAACATCCATGATCCCTGAAGCTGATCAAAGAGATCATCAATCCTCAGTAAGGGATATCAGTTCTTGACCATAAACTGGTTCAACTTCCGATAATCCACACAAAGTCTAAGGGTACCATCTGCCTTCTTTACAAATAGGATAGGAGAACCCCAAGGAGAAGTACTAGGTTAGATGAAACCCTTTGCCTGTAACTCCTCTAATTGCTTCTTGAGCTCCTGTAACTCTGGTGTAGCCATCCTGTAAGGAGGAATAGACACCGGTGCCGCTCCTAGCACAAAATTAATAGAAAATCCTACCTCTATCTTCAGAGGTAAACATGAAAAGTCCTTTGGAAAGACATCCCTGAAATGATTGACCACTTGAGGAAAGTCCATTTGTGAAGTCCCGTGGATATCCAAATACAAACTAGAAATTTATACTGTAACTCCTCCCAACCCATGATGCTCGGGTCCCGCTCTGCTCATCTGGACATACCATTCACCCTTATGAAGAAAAAATCCACCCTTTGGTGATGTGAAACTCAACCTACGATGATATCAATCAAAAATAGCCTGGAAGGGAACTAAACAGTCCATTCTGAGAATTAAATCATAGCCTGTCATCTCTAATATATAAAGTTCCCATAAGAAGTGACACCCACCAACATCAAGAGGGAACTCCTTGTACTAATGTTCAATAGCCATTCTAGTCCCCAAAAAAGTGTCTAGCATAAAGATATTAGTATAGGTAAAGATATAGAGCCCAAGGTTCTCCACAACAACAACAAATATAAAACTATGGAAATCCACTGTATCAAAAAGTGCAGAAGCTAAAACTGAGGCAACTAGAATCATACCTCTAACTATAGAGGGTCCGAGATCCTGCTTTTGTTGGGTCTGATCCACTATAAAAGTATGAAATATACCATGGCCCTACGACCTTACCTATCCTCCCCAAGCCGATCCATCCTATTGTCGCTAAAAGCTTGGAGACTGGCTACTATAGCCATGACCTCCACCTCAGCCTGAATAGCCGGACGAACTCTAGTTCCTAGACTGATGAGAAATTGGTGGTCCTTTTCCTGAATGAGGAGTCATAGAATAACCTATATCACCAGCTTTTGATGATAAAAACTGATAGAAACTCTAAAGATAACCCATATTTCCACAATATCAGCACTCAACTGGGTCTCTCGGGCAATATGGCCTCACATGCCTACCCTTCCCACACTGATATCATACCACCTGGCTACCTGAAGGTGTATCCTGCCTACTCAGATCTCCATGTGTAGACTCCCTAAGATGCTTCCTACTATCAGATAGAGAAGCACCACCTCTGGATGCTAAACCGCCCTGATCCATAGCTCCATAATCCCTCAGGTTTCACTCAATGATCATCTCCTGTTTAACTATAGAAGATATGGTCGTCAACCTGAAGATGTTCACCTAAGATCAGATGTTATGCCTGAGACTATACTCAAGCTTCATCACTAGGAATAAATCGTCACACCCTAGAATGGATGTAAAGTACTACATCTCTATGAAGCAAGAAGAATACTCCATGACCGAGAGAGTACCCTTATCCAAACTCATGAACTCTCGGGCTTGATTTTCCCTCAAAGTATCCAGGTAGAAGTAATCATAGAAGGCATGCTAGAACTCATCCCAATCCATAACCTAATGGCATCCCTCCAATGATATCACATCCCACCATATCTTAGAGTAATTCCAAAGAATGTAAGTAGAAAACTTCACCCTCCTTTCTAGAGGTGTCTCTAGATGTTTGAAGATAGATAACATGACTTCTAACCATGAATCTACAGCCTGAGGTCCTCCATCCCCTGAGAAAGTGGGATGCTGCTGCTGCTGGAAAACCCACGTCAACTCTACCATAGATGGGGTAGGATGCGACGCTCCCTAGAAGGTCTGCATAAACCTCATGAAACCTTCGTATAAATGTGCATTAACACCTATATCCGGGATAACGGCTGGTGCCAAGACAGGCACGATAGGAGGATCTGCTGGTATTCCCTAATCTACAATGTCCAATGTTTGATCATTGCCCTGTATTTGGCGTATAACTAGAGGAGGTTTTAGTGCCATGACTCTGCAAGGTCAAGCACACACCCCAGTTTAATATTATCAAGGACTAAAACTTAGAAGTGAAAGTAAAGGAACAAGAGAAAGAAAATAGTAAAGTTTTTAAAACATGGATACATGACATGTATGACCCCTACATGACCTGTTCCTTGAAACCTTTACATGTGCATCTACCTCTGCCAAAACTATTTGTGTCACACCCCTACACACAGTGTGTTCCTCCCAAGGACACGATGTGTACTTGAATCATTTTACCGCTACCTAAGTTCCTCTATATGGCTAAATCACATAGTTCTCCAAGAACAAAACTACATTACATGTTCACCCTAAACACGACTTGTATCACTTAATTTTCAACCACCCATGACATTAGTCACACGTTCAGAGACACAGTTGACTCTACACAGCGTGTTTATACTAGACACAGTGTGTACTAGAAGGATTTAAATGACCCGTGTCATTAGTCACATGGTTAGAGACATGGTCTCAACAACACAACGTGTACGTCAGGTACACCATGTGTTCTATGGCATCCCTCCTTTTATTAGATAACTTTTCATTACATTTTACAAACAGAGGATCTTTAAAGTCCAGTGTCTTGGAAATCAGGAACAATATACATGAAAACATTAAAAATTATTCTAATACACTTGTAAGGATTCATCTAAAGTTCATCATAAGAAAAATTACTGCATCACATAACCTATAGACATACATCAAAGGAAAGGGTGAGCAGAAGGCCCAGTAAGGAAAGCAAGGGAATCAGTTTACTTGTGATATCAATAAGAACTTCATGAAAAAAATAAAGACATGAGCAATGGAAGTAGAGAAATATCATAATGAAAATAACTTGAATAATAACTTGAATATGTGGCTACAACATTTAATTTAGATATTCATGAACATATCACCAAGATTTATCTCTAAGGTGTCATAAAAATTACCAAGGTTATTCACCAAGGTATTGTGAAACTTGTCATCTCTAGAGATTAAATTTTTTACCCAATGCATTGGAGTGATATCAGGGCACACCCTTAATATGTATTTATTTTCATGTGAGCCACATATATCATAATCATAAATTTCATAAATAACCCAAATATAATAAAAGAAATGGGTTTCATGTCAAAATCATGATGTTTTAAAAAGTACTTAAAAACTTGATTGTTATGTCATTTATAACCCATATAAAAGGAATGAAGGTTTCATGCATATTAACTCCAGAACCAAATATACTATTTTTACATCTTGATGAATACACCTAGAACTAAAATGGGTTTGGGTACTCACAAAAAGAAAATAATATAATTTCTTGAGAAAAAAAGAGAGAGGTTTTGAGATGAAAATTCTGCAGCATAACAGCCATATAACAAGGTTTTAGAAAACATTGAAAAGAGAGGGAACAAGAGTCACCCACTCATACATAAATCATAATACATTATGGGTACAAAAATAAAAATAAATAAGATCATGGTATGTATATTTTAAGTAAATACCATATGAAAATGAAACTCAAAAGAAAAGAGAAGATGCAATTTCTTTTACAAAAATTTGGCAGCCTAACGACGTCACTTAAAAATCCAGAAAATCAGTTGATGAGAGCACAAAGAGTCTCTCAGCATTTGAAAATAAAATGGAAAGAAATAAGGATATATAAGAACATACCTCAACATAATAATATGGAAACTATAAGACACAACATAAAGGAATTCATAACTTAAAAGAGGAGGGTGAAAGGTTCCCTTACCTTAAAGAGTAACTTCAAAAGCTTAAAGGTTGGGACCTTGTGGGGATTTAGGGAACCTTGGAAGGACTCATTGGGAGGTAAAAATACCAGATATTTATTGATGATTAATTTTTAATGAAAGTAATAAAGAAATGGGTTGGTATTTATAGCAAAAGCGAGAGAATATTTTATTAATTTCCAAGGGACACCTCATTGGTGATATTTGCAAAACCAAGGGCTTGAACATGGTATTTTCCCATGGTATCGGCCACTTGGGAAACCTCATAACATATATTACTATTCAAAAGTTGACCAGAATTATTACATTATTATTACATCATTAATGATGTCATTAATCACACCGAAACTCAAAACTGTATTTTTACTATTCACTAAAAAACAAAACATTTTATAAAAATCTCATAAATTCACCCTAACCTAATATCGATGCTCTGAATTCAAAAATGAACTCCATTTTATTAAAATAATTTTCTAATTATTAGATATTTAATTTTTAAGTAAAAACACTATTTAGCTGAAAAAATATTAATACTTAACTAATAATTTCTGAAACAGTTATTTACTTATGTTATTATATCACTTCACCATTCAAGATGCCTAAATTATATTTATACTTTCTTAAGTGAGGTTACTATTCTATTGGTCACATTACTATTCATAAGAGTAATATTACTATTCATTCTTTACTATTCACTAAAGGTTAAGTTGATCTTATTAGACTCTAATTTTTTTTACCGATCACAACTATAGAAGACCATTTTATAAAAATCATTTTACATTACTAATTATTTAAAGTATAAAAAAATATTTTAAAATACCATTTTTTCCAAAATTTCATCAATAATATGTAACTTCTATAAATTCATCCTATATTTATTTGGACATTTGAAATACACAAATTTTACCATAAGAATAAATAACAAATTTATTTATACAAAAGGATTACACAAAGTAACTATGGCCTTGTTACATAGCCCCTTATAACACCTGTGTAGGACCTAAGTGTGAGGTGTGCTATGGTGATAGAATCTTGGGGCGGCTCAGACAACATTGCATAAGTGGTGATTTCTATCATCTTGAACTTATCCCTTAGACGATTCCGTTTAAGCTTCACATATTGAAGCTCACTTTGGGCTTGGTCTAGAGAAAATCCTAGTGATGCAACCTCCTTCCCAAGCTCTGACAGATGGGCTTTGTATGGCCCGAGTATACTGGATGAGGCCATAAAATCTTTTTTTTGTATTAATTAACTATGATAACTTGTATTTATAAACAATAATCACAATGTTAAGAATTTAGTTTCCAATGATTATATTTACCAACAATCATATCACAATTTATATCCAACAGTCTCATTTTAATTATACCCACTTCGTTAATTAAAGGATATAGTTTTGTTGAGTATAAAATAAAATAATACAAAAATTCAAGAAACAAATATTATTCAAAATTTTGGGTCGTTACATGTTCCACCAAAGGTTTCCCAACTCCGTGTTTCTGCTCACACAGCCAGTCACATGGTTAAAGACTACACAGCGAGTACTCAAAGTACACGGTGTGTATTTAAGAAAAGTTATTCCTTCCTGAACAGAAGGATACATGGCATGTATTCATCAATATACACCATGTATTTTGGGTCTTTCTAGATAATAAGCCTAATAAAATACTTCAGAACCCATAAAAAACATTGAAATGAACATTAAAGTGCTAAATTCTGATTTGTGAGGGCCCATACTCCCCGTGAATCAAAGCTTGACATCTTATACATGTACATCATAAGGAATAACAGTGCAATCCAACACATGATCCACCAAATTATGATCCATAAGGGCCCATAACAACTCATGGACAAAAGTTTTGTGCTCATTCAAATGAAACCTTACACAATACAATACCCTATCAAATAGAAAGTATTCTATCGAGGCATCTATAAAAACAAAATTCATATCTAGCACAACATCTATCACAACAACATGTAATCGACAATGAACCCTAAATGACATGAAAAGAATACATGACATGTGATCTCTATAAAGTGCCTAGATGATGCATGAGATGACATACCCTCATCTCATCAGGTTGCAACAGAAATGGAACCTCAATAATATCAATGATAATAGCACAAAATCATTTATATCACCCAACGGTGAAATCAAATCAACTGAAATAATTTCAAAACCAACAAAATTTCAATAATCGAGGTAAATTATCTTTTTCATGTACACATTTTAGCTACTACTAGACACAAATTATTACCAACTACCTATTCATTCCTATCCCTGGCTATAGGCTCCAAACAATAAGTTAAGAAGAAAATAATCCCTTTGATACCATTTTGTAATGTCCCGGTTTTGGGTGCCGCCCAAAGGTGCCCCATACCCATTTGGTCACATGGGATCAAGCGCATTTCCCCGAATGCCAAAGGCTGTTAACTAGAAGAGAGGGCCTTGGGTGTGATAGTGGGGAAACTATGCCCTCATTGGCAGAGTAACATAATGGAAAAAAACATATAACAATAGAAGAAATAGTAATACCATACAATAAGTAAACAATGGAAGATTGAAAGTAAATAAATAATTTAAGCACATATATATAAATTATGCATGTCATATATGTCTAATAAAGAATCCAAACAAGTCACAATGATTAAATACAGTACTAAATCAAAGTACAATGAAAACAAATAAACTCCAGCAGCATCACAAGCCACAACTTGGTCCCATTATCTCCAGCTTCACAACAGTAAAGTACCTGAAGTAGAAGGGCACTTTCCCTTATCTATACATGAAAAAATATAATCTGTTTGGGACCAAAAATATGACCCAGACAGGGTGTGAGATGAATACCAGTAGGTAACCACCCAAATATCTATGCCTAACTATAAGTGAATATATATAACAGAAAAATATGAAAAATAAAGTAATAAACCAGGAAGTACTCAAAAGTAAATAGTCCTAAAATTTCAACTACATTCATTGAAATTTATTAATTATTCAACCAATCATTCACAAGTAACCCTCTAGGAAAGTTCTTATAGCATAACCCCTCAATTTCAACTTATCATTTAACAATAAAGATATAACAACCCCATGGAATAACTCACACAGTCTAACCCCTTTGGTCTCATGAAAACTAAGACTCTCTGAGGAAGAACTCACTAATAATTCCCCCTATAGTATTTTAACAATAAAATACAGACTCTCTGAGGAATCACTCAATGCTAATTCTCCCTGTGGTATCGTAATGACAACTATATACACTCTGAGGGAGCACTCAACGTCAATCCCCCCTATAGTATCACACCATGAAAAGTACAACAAACACTCTAGGGAAGCCCTCAATGTCAATTTCCCCTATGGCCTCACTACACCAGGTTCCTACATCCATGTGTAAAGCAATCATGCACAAATAATATTCATCAGCCAAATTAAAACAAAATACTACTTATCTAAATGGATACAAAGCATAACACAAGCATGTCAGATAATATCACTCCTTCCTAATAGCACTAGGTATGGAAAATAGAGCAGCCTAACAGGAAATTCTAGACCCAACAATCAATATCAGGTCAAACATGGGAAAACACATCCATAACAAGGTAAATAGCCCTATTTCCAATCAAAAACCTATACTCAAGAAAATAAGGAATGATAGACATTGATAAGGTTAAATCTCATAATCACACAATACCCTAAACTAGGGTATTGGTGTGACATCCCAGACCCGGATGCCACTTAATGGGTGCCCCGAGCTCGGTGGGCCACATGGCCTCAAGTGCATCTTCCCAAATGTCAGAGGCTATCGACTAGCAGCGAGGGAATAGGGTATGTCTGTAGGAAGACTATAACCTCATTAGCAGAGAGTATCATAGTAAAAGATATATAAATGAATATTAAATAGCAGAAGCAATATGAATAAATAGTGGAAGCAAACTGATGCAATAGATAAATAATAATAAGAATAACTGTATCAACTGGAACAATGATGATGTAATTCCATGTCACTAGAAAACTAGAAATTATAGATAAAAGACAATAAGTATAAAATGTTACACAAGGTAAAAGAAAAAAATTCTACTCCAAGAATCCCAAGATCCTACTCGGTAATCTACTATCAAGCTCCATCCTATCAGCACACAATCAATTATTAGAAGATACATGCTTCCCTTTTTCAATACCTGCAACCATGTAATCTACTCTGGGTACCAAATGACACCCGGAGAGGGTGTGAGATAAATCTCAATGGACCACCACCAATAGTGTCTATAAAATCAGGCCCATGTAATGGAATATAGCAGTTTACACACACACACACATATATATAAAGTAAAGCAAGTAGTACAAAATAACTAAATAACAAAGTGCCCACTTTAGCCCTCGAATGGTGTCTGAACATGTAACCAGTTCATTAATTAATCAATTACCATTTGATTTTAATAGGTCACGTGATGCATAGCCAACATTGACATCACCTTGTGATAGTATAAGTAGTGAAGGTCCCAAGACATAACAAGGCAACCAAACAATGATATCTAGTGAGGGAGTTCTAGGGTAAAAACCAAGGTAACTTAAACTCACGGAAAGATAACCTAGTAGTATCTGAGTCTAGCTAAGGGGTAAAAGTGTAATACAAGGAGCTTAATCCAAGGCATTATACAATAAGGTGCCTACTGAGTCCAAAGTGATCAACCAAGGTAAAATGGGGCTAAGAAAAGATAGGGCCCTATGGGCTTTCCCCATGGCACCTACTACTTAATGCTAGATCCAAGGAGTGTATTTGAGGTATCCTGTAATAAAGAAAGGGACCTAATGGTAGTATATTGGGAATACAAGGAATATACAAGAACCAGAATCTTGGTGGGTATCAATCTAATAAAATAGTATCCTTGAATTAGAATGGGGTTCCCGAGACCCAAGGTATTATCCTCTAAGAATCCAAGGCGATCTCGAGTCAATCCATTCCTATTTGATATTTTAATCATGTAATAATTCATTTGGTTCAAGTATTGCCTTCCATTAGTGTGGATAGGTCAAGTATAGTTGAAACCATTGGTCCAAGCCTTGTCTTCCATTAGTTTGTATTGGACAAGTAGAGTTGCAACCATTTAATCAAGTCTTAGTTAGTCATTAAGGCATCTTCAATTATTGAGTTTCAATCTGCTACCTTCCATCAACATATAAAGGGATGCTACAGACATGTAACCTTTATTCAATATCTTTAAATAAGTCCAAGTTATATACTTAGTATACTTTCCATATTATATTTCACATTTCACTTTTAATAACCATTTGGAAGCACTTACCTTAGGTGGGTCAAGTGGTGAGTATACATGGTACATTCCATTATACAATTGGCAATAACAACAAGCCATTTATTATAAGGAATATCACCTTTAGAAAGGTCAAGCAAAGGCACACCCGAACGGTGGCTCAAATGTGCCAAAACACTAAAACCCAATTATGGCATAACCTTCGACATGAGACGGATTGAGTTGTGGGTGAAACCACTAATAACTAATCACATATTTGTAAAGAGCATAACCATACAATTCTAACGAGTATAATCATGGAATATTAATTTAAGAAACTTTTTCCAATGAAATCGGTGGTCCCCACACGAATATTCCAAAAACAATGAACTTTAGGGATGAGTTATAGACCACCCAAATTAGGGTTGTACAAGCCTTCTCCTCTGGCATTGTCCCTTGATTTTTCTCATATTAGAGTAGATCTAATAAAATGTGAAAAATTATCACATGGAGATATCTAGGTTGAGAGTAAAAGAGAAGAAGAATGGCTAAAGAGGACTCGAGTACTTACCGTTGCGCATCCAATGTGATGAACAAAATCTTGATTGGATGCTGGACAAAGGAGAACTCTTGATCCCTAGATTTGGCCTTTAAAAATCTCAAAAGGGGTGAAAAAGGAGGAAAATCCCGCAGGTTCTTAGATTAGGAGGAAGGAGAAGGATTAATGGACCATTAAGGGAATTTTGGTCATTTACACAGGTTTTTATCATGCTCACGGT
This sequence comes from Viscum album, assembly GCA_963277665.1. Lineage (NCBI taxonomy): Eukaryota > Viridiplantae > Streptophyta > Magnoliopsida > Santalales > Viscaceae > Viscum > Viscum album. The sequence goes on along the minus strand of OY728129.1, from coordinate 753,268,257 downwards.
TTGTTCGCACAATTTGTCAAACCGTGCGCAAACCGTGTGAGATGGTTCTGATCGAACCTAGGAAAAGGGGTGTTCCCATGGTTTGGCTGCATGACCATGCACCAACCATGTGAGGTGCCACTATCTAGAAAAACACAATCCACACGATTAGGCAACCCATGCGCTAACCGTGCACAAAGCATGCGACTTGGCCTATTTTCCCAAAAAGAGGTGTTCCGAGATCCAAAAAAAGCCCAGACACCCTCAGATCCTTTTCTAACTCATTAGAAATTTATAATAGGTCCAAAGTAAAGATTTAGACAAAAAAATTTAAGGATCCACACCTAAGTGAAAAATCAGGTTCTTACAGTCTTTCCCTCTTAAAAAACTCACCCCCCTGAGTTCTCCTTCCAAGGGTAAGGAAACACTATCTGAGAAAAACTCTAGCCATTTGGCACATACATCGGTTTAACTCTCCCAAGTCTCATCCTATACTCAGCCATACTGCCAAAGCACCTGTATGAGAGGGAAATACTTTCCTTGGATAGCCTTTGTGCTTCGATCAACGATGCGTACTGGATATTCTTCAAAGGTAGCATCAACATCTAACTCAACTTCCTTGGGATCAAAGGTATGAGATGAGTCATAATGATATTGGTGAATCTATGAGACATAAAATATGTTGTGCATGACATGGTACCTATGAGGTAGTAGCAACCGATAAGCTATCAACTCAATTATCTCTAGAATTTCAGATGGACCAACGTAACGAGGCGACAACATTCCCTGCTTCTGTAACCGTCTATGCCCTAGACTGGGTGATACCTAAAGAAAAACACAATCCCCAACCACAAAATCAAGAGTTCATAAATAACAATTGACATAATATTTTTGTCTAGACTGAGTAGTATTCATACGCTTCCTGATTAGCTGGAACTCTTCTAAAGTCTCCTGAACAAGATGAGGACCTAGTAGGGCTACCTCACCTGCCGCTAACCAGCACAAGGGTGAATGGCATGACCTACCATATAAGGCCTCAAAAGGATCCATCTGAATCATTTCCTAGAAACTATTATTATAGACAAACTCAATGAGAGGGATATGTTTCTCCCAAGAACCATCAAAATTAAGGACAGATACTCTAAGCATATCCTCTAAAACCTGTATTGTCCATTCTGATTATCCATTGGTCTGAGGGTGAAAAGCTGTGCCTAGAATCACCTGAGTTCCCATAGATTTCTGCAAACCCTGATAGAACCATGAAGTGAAATGAGCATCCGTATATAAAATGATAGTACGTGGAACCCCGCGTAGTCATATGATCTCTCGGACATATAGTCTTCCCAGCTCATCAACTGAGAAAGTCTCCCAAATAGGAATAAAGTGGGATGATTTCGTTAGTCGTTCAATAAATACCCAGATATCATCTCTACCTCTCGGTGACATAGGTAAGCTGACTAAAAAATCCATAGAAACATCTTTCCATTTCCATTCCAGGACTAGAAGTGGCTGTAACAAGCCTGCAGGTCTCTGGTACTCCACCTTCACTTGCTGATAGGTGGAACACCTAGTGATGAAGCCTGTAATCTGACGTTACATCCTAGGCCACCAATACCAGCATCGCATATCTTGATACATCTTCGAGATGTCTGGATGAACTACCCATAAGGAAGCGTGGGACTCTTTCATCAAATCCTCTCTCACATATGAAAGAACCTAGATATGTCCATGTAGACGCACAACGTCATCTCTATCCATAGACCAATCTGGAGGTGGGTTATCTTCTGATATACTCTCACGGAGAACCAAACCTTCAAGATCTGAAAACTGCTTACTCTACCTTCTCAAGGAGAGAAGATGTAACTATTAAGGCTGCAAGGTAAGACTGATCATGACTACCATGAAACTTCAAATGAATTTTAGAAAAGAGGGCCATTAACTTCCATTCATCTCTGGATTCCTGTACGGCCTGCATTTGAGTTTTCCAACTCAGTGCATCTTCAACCACATTTCCTTTTACAGATATATAGTCAAGCTCAAAATCAAAGGATTATAGATATTTGACCCATCTTTGCTATCAGAGGTTCAAGTCACGCTGAGAAAATATGTACTTGAGGCTTTTGTGATCTTTATACACCACAAAGTGCTCACCCAAGAGATAATGTCTCCAGCAATGTAAGGCATGGACAACTGCTACTAGATTGAGGTTGTGTGGTGGGTAATTTCTCTCGTGAGGCCTCAAATGCTGAGATTCGTACGCAATAACTTTGTCTTCCTGCATCAATACTACTCCTAGGCTAATTCTTGATGTATCTTAGAAGACAATATAACCTTTACCAGGTTATGGAAGAATCAAAATAGGTGCCGAGACAAGCCTCCCTATTAGATCCTGAAAGGATTTCTCACATGCTTCTGACCATTTGAACTTGACACCCTTCTTTGTAAGACAAGTAAAAGGTTCAACAAGATGAGAAAATTCTTGTATGAAATGTCTATAATATCCAACCATCCCTAAGAAACTCCTAATATCAAACACATTTTTAGGATGCTCCCATGAGACTACATCACTAACATTTTTAGGGTCAACAGATACTCTAGATTAAAAAATAATATGACCCCGGAAAAGTACTTTGTTGATCCAGAAGTCACATTTAGAAATATTGGCATAAAGCTGATGCTCTCTTAGTGTAGTTAGAATGATATCAAGATGGTTGGCATGGTCGTTATGAGTGTACAAATACACCAAGATGTCGTCCAAAAAAGACCATGAAAAAAGAGTCCAAGTAGGGATGGAAAACCCTATTCATCAAATCCATGAAAATAGTAGGTGTGTTCGTAAGACTGAATGACATAACTAGATACTCATACAGACTATACCTACTGCAGAAAGTTGTATGAGATATGTCTAATGGTATGAATCATACCTGATGGTAACCCAATATCAGGTCGATCTTAGAGAACACCTTTGCTCCTCAGAGCTGGTCAAAGAGATCATCTATTTGAGGAAGTGGACATCAATTCTTGACCGTAAGCTGGTTCAACCTTCTATAATCCACACACAAATGGATAGTTCCATCCGCCTTCTTTGTAAAAAGCATGGGTGAACCCCAAGAGGATGTACTAGGACGTATAAATCCTTTGGGCTGTAAGCCCTATATCTACCAATTGAGCTCATAAAGCTCAGTAGGTTCCATCTTGTATGGAAGAATGGACACTAGAGCTACTCCTAGAATAATCTCTATTGCAAAATCTACCTCTCTCTTAGGAGGTAAGCCAGAAAAGTCACCAGGAAAGACTTCTCTGATACGATAAACTACTGGAGGAAAATCAGTTTGAAGCAAACCAGGATCCTCCATGAAAATATTTTCAATATGAGTGGTCACTTCACCTAGCCCATTATGATTCCGTTCTACTCTCCCATCCTAGACATCCCACTCGCCTTTGAAAAGATAACTATTACCTTCTGATGATGTAAAATAAACCCTTCAGTGATAACAATCTACAAAGGTGTGATAGTGGACCAACTATTCCATCCCAAGAATGACATCGAAGCCCGTCATCTTAAGAACAAATATTTTCCACAAGAAAGGGTAATTACCAACCTCAAGGGGACAGTCCTTGCACTGGCGTATACCCTCTGTCCGTATTCCCAATGGTGTATTGATGGTCATTACACCACAGTGATACTGTATCTCTAGTCCGAGACTTTCCAAGATAGATATAGAAATAAAAGAGTTTGAATAACCTGTATCAAACAAAGAAAAGACAATAGTAGAGGCTACTAGAATAGTACCTTGTACTGTAGACGGTCCCACAGCCTGATCCTCGGGTATCGGCTGTAAGGCATGAAACTGACCTGATCCATGACCTTGTGCAACAGATGGACTACGATGATCATGAACGCTCTACTGGCACTGCTGGTGATCAGGGATCAAACTACCATGACCACGACCTCCTCCTCATCTAGACCTACTAGTGCTACTCCAACTCCCTGCCTGACATGGCACAAAAAAACTCACTCCTGAAGGTGGAGTTGAAACTAATGCTTTTCCACTTGAAGCTGGTGGAAATGTCCTAGAAAAGCGCTGAAGATGACCCTTATGACCACAATCCCGACACTCCATAGGGTCTCTATCACACTGGGGCTTCTTATGCCCTGGTTTTCCACACTGATGAAACACTACAGAGCTATCAAACTGGATACTATAGCTTCCACTTCCCTGACAATAAACCTCGAGGGATCATTTCTTGCCACCGAAAGAATTACTGGCCTGACACGACACCGATCCTTTAAACCTAGAACTCGCTCCATCCCTCAAGTTATTCTTAGTGATAAGGGTCAGATAAACTATTGCAGAGAAGTTAGGAAGGTGAAAGACATTCACCTGAGTTCGGATGGCGTACTGGAGTCCATCCTCAAAATGTCTAGCATGAGAAAGTTCATCACTGGCTAGAAGCAGTGCAAAGCACTGTAAATCAGTGAAACGTGATGAATATTCTATAACTGACGTAGAATCCTGATCGATATGCATGAACTATCTAGCTCTATCAGATCTTAGTGACTGAGGAAAGAACTGATCATAGAAGGAAGTTTGGATGTCAACCCATAACATTCCCTAATAACGTCTGACATGGGTAACAACATCCCACCAATGTTTGGCTGAATCTGGAAGAATGTATGTAGCAAGGCTGACTCTCCACTCTGAAGGTGTTTCCAGATGCTCAAATATAGATGGCATGGATTCTAGCCAAGACTCAGCAGCCTACGATCTGCCATCCCCTGAAAAAGTAGGAGGATGCTGCTGCTAGAACTCGCGGGTCAAATCAGCCATCGTAGGCGCAACCTGTGGAGCACCTTGCATAGACTGCATCAGATGTAGGAAACTATCATATAATTGGGCATCAGTTCCCAGATTAGGTACAATATTCGGTGCCTCATGTGTCACTCCTGGAAGTAAGGCTGGCGGCTCAGGGCCCACCATGTCTGGGGCATGGTCGTCACTACCCTCCTAGAGAACGACATAAGGATGTCATGGCAGCATTGGTCTACAAATGCCAAGAACACACCTTATAACAAGATTATAATCAAGGATATAACTTCACTAGAAGAAAAATATTGTGTAAAAAATCACTACCCAAGGCATACTACCCAAACTACCTGCTTAGACATCCAGGTATCGGTAAGTGCTCAAGTATAAGTTTTATGTCATTTCATAGTTAATTCTTATGTTCAATTATTTTCCTTTCATAAACATGAAAAGGTGGGATAAGGATGTTCAACCAATTCATTTTAGCTTTCAGAATTTACTTTATAATTGATAGTCATTTATGATGAATCAGTGCCCATACACCTATCACCAAAAACAACACCCATTTACTTATAGCATAATGGATTGACTCAGTAAATTACTCATTCCAACCCATGAGGGCCCATATACCTCATGAATTGAGATAGGAAATCACTAAATCAAATCCAAAGTAATAAAAGTACAATCAACTATCACAACATCACTCAACAATCATAGGCATATCAATCAATGCAAAGTATTGAAATACACCTATATAGCATGGCGATATGCATGACATGTGAATTCTAAGTTCCTATGATGATGCATGTAGAAATAATCCTTGCCCTCATATCATCGGGACAAGGATGAAATAAATTCCCAAAGAGTAATAATAAACAACACCACACAACATGTGAGTCACCCAACAATGAAATAATATCAACTATAATAGGAAAAATAGAACAACAATTGCATTATGGTTAACTTGGATTTTACCCTGAAAATGGGTTCAGGATGCCCAATCACGACTTATGACCAAGTCCCAAGAATTCCTATTCTCTAATCTATTATCTACAAATATTCAATAAAGAAAATAAACCACCTCTGATACCACTTTGTGAAGTCCTGGACCAAGATTCCACTTAACGGGTGCCCCAAGCCCAGTAGGCCACGTGGCCTCAAGCGCATCTTCCTGAATGCCAGAGGCTTCCAACTAGTAGTGAGGGCCTAGGGTGTGTCTGTGGGAAGAATATTACCTAATTAAAGAGAGTAGCATAGTGGAAGAGATATAAATGAATAGTAAATAGTGGAAGTAATATGAATAAATAGCGGAAGAAAACTGATGCAATAGATAAACAAGAATAAAAATAACTGTATCAACTGGAACAATGATGATGTAAAGTCATGTCACTAGAAAATAGGAAAACATGGATACAAGACAATAATAATAACATGTTCTACAAGGTAAAATAAAACAAAGTCTACTCCAAGAATCCCAAGATCCTACTTGGTCATCTGCTATCAAGCTCCATCCTATCAGCGCACAATCAACTATTAGAAGCTGCATGCTTCCCTTTGTCAATACCTGTAATGATGTAATCTACTCTGGGTACCAAATGGTGCCTGGAGAGGGTGTGAGATAAATCTCAGTGGGCCACCACCAATAGTGTCTATAACATCTGGCCCATGTAATGGAATATAGCAGTGTACAGACACACACATATATATAAAGTAAAGCAAGAAGTAAAAAATAACTAAATAACCAAGTACCTGCTTCAGCCCTCAGCTGGTGTCTGAACATGTAACTAGTTCATTAATTAATCAATTACAATTTAATGTTAATAGTTAATGTGAGTCATATCAAACATTGACATCACCTCGTGATAGTATAAATAGCGAAGGTCCCAAGATGTAACAAGACAACCAAACAATGATATCCAGTGAGGGAGTTCCAGGGTAAAAACCAAGGCAACATAAACTCATGGAAAGCTAACCTAGTAGTATCCGAGTCTAGCTAAGGGGTAAGAGTGTAATCCAAGGAGCATAATCCAAGTCATTCCAAAATAAGGTGCCTACCAAGTACAAGGTGATCAACCAAGGTAAAACGAGGCTAAATAAAGATAGGGTCCTATGTGCTTTCACCCTAGGACCTACTATTCAATGATGGATCAAAGGAGTGTATCTGAGGTATCCTATAATAAATAAAGGGACCCAATGGTAGTATACCAAGAATCTAAGTAATAGATAAGAATAGGAATCTAGGTGGGTATCAACCTACGAAAACTGTATCCTTAAATTGGAATGGGGTTCCTGAGACCCAAGGTATTCTCCTCTCAGAATCCAAGGTGATATTGAGTTAGTCCATTCCTATTTGATATTGTAATCATGTAATAATTCATTTGGTTCAAGTCTTATCGTCCATTAGAGTGGATATGTCAATTAGAGTTGAAACCACTAGTCTAAGCCTTTTCTTCCATTAGTGTGGATAGTCTAAGTAGTGTTGCAACCATTTAATCAAGTCTTAGTTATTCATTAAGGCATCTTCACTTATTGAGGTTCACTTCGATACCTTCCATCAACATGGAAAGGGGTGCTAATAACATGTAACCTTTATTAAATCTCTTTAAATAAGGCCAAGTTATATACTTAATACACTTTCTATTTTAAATTTCACATTTCACTTTTAATAACCATTTGGAAGCACTTACCTTAGGTGAGTCAAGTGGTGAGCATAAATGGTACATTCCATTATTAAATTATCAATAACAACAAGACATTTATTATAAGGAGTCTCACCTTTAGAAAGGTCAAGCAAAGGCACACCCGAACAGTGGCTCAAACATGCCGAAACACTAAAACCCAATTATGGCATAACCTTCGACATGAGGCGAATTGAGTTGTGGGTGAAACCAATAACAACTAACCACATATTTGAAAAGATCATAACCATATGATTCTAATGAGTATAATCATGGAATTTTAATTTAAGAAATGGTTACCAAAAAACCACTGGGCCCCATACAAACATTCTAAAAACAATGAACTTTAGTGATGAGTTATAGAACACCCACCTTAGGGTTGTATGAGCCTTCTCCTATGGTATCAGCCCTTGATTTACCTCAGATCAAAGTAGATCTAAGAAAAGGTGAAAAATTCTCACATAGAGATATCTAGGTCGAGAGTGAAAGATAAGAAGAACAACTAAAGAGGACTTGAGTACTTACCATTGCGCATCAAATATGATGAACGAAAGCTCGATCAGATGCCGGATGAAGGAGAAATTTTATTACCTAGATTTGGCCTTCAAAAAGCTCCAAATGGGTGAAAAAGGAGGAAAATCCCACGGGTTCTCATATTAGGAGGAAGGAGGAGGATTAATAGACCATTAAGGGCGTTTTGGTCATTTTACACAGGTTTTTATCCTGCGTACGGTTTGTCCGCATAGTTTTTCAAACTGTGTGAAAACCGTACGAGATGGTTCTACCTGAACCTAGGAAAAGGGGCATTCGCACGGTTTGGCTGCAAGGTCATTCACCAACCATGAAAGGTGCCACTGTCTGAAAAAACACAATCCACACAGTTAGACAAACCGTGTGCAAACCATGCAACTTGGTCTATTTTCCCCAAAAGAGGTTTTTCGAGCTCCAAACAAGCCCTGAACACTCTCAGATCCTTTTCTAACTCATTAGGCATCTATAATAGGTCCAAAATAAATATTTAGACTGAAAATTTAAGGATCCATACCTGAGTGAAAAATCGAGTTCTTACAATTGGGAACTTTTTGCACATATAATTTAAAGTCAAACTACATAAAGACACAAACCACCTACCTTGGTGTTGTACGATCAATATAGTTGAACCTCATCCTTTGAATCTACCTAGAATACAGTAGATATAAAAAAACATCTAAAATTTCCAACCATGGATATCTCGTGAAAGAGGAAGAATTAAGAGATGAGGCTCTAGAATATGGAAGAACTCACTGAGGTGATTCCAATGCGATCAATGGTGTTTGATTTGGAGCACTGACCATAGTTTGGGGACTCGGAGAAGAATCGATGATCTTCGGTCGCTCCTGGATGAGACGAAGCCAAAAGAAGATGTTTCTATAAATGAGAAGTGACCTCGGTCCGATATAACACTTAAAAATAAAAAAACATGGACTGTTCCCTAAGGAAACATAGCGTGTATAGGCCTTTACTGGGACCCACTTTAGGCGGTCTCCAGGTCACCGCACACAGCCATGTACTTGGTCATTACACGGGTAGTACACGACTACCCACGAAAACTGAGTACATGACATGTACAACTAAGTACACGGTGTGTACTCCTAAAATTTCCAAATTCTTCCCTTTTTTCTCAAAAACACATGAAAACAAGATCCATACCAAAAATGAAGATTTGGGTTCTTACAAACCTGGACATCATATAGGCCAATGGTAAGAATAAAACCATTATCATCCTTTAGTCATGGGTTCAAGACCCGCATCCTTTCCAGACTTTATTAGTTGTCACATGACATACATGATTCACTTTTCTAAAACCACGCTAATATAATTTACAAAATAAATAGGATGTTAATCCTTGAAATAAGGTTAATCACTAACTAGACTTTTAACCAAGGTTTTCAATACAAACATAGTGCATAGATACTTTCTCTGAAGTTTAACTTAAACTTTTCATGAATGGTTAACCTTATAACCCTTCTAAAATATGAAAATCCAAAACTTAGAAATAAATTCAAGAAATCATCTTAACATTAATTCCCCTATATATCAAAAAGTATCTCTTGGTTGTCACATTACAAATATGTGAATACCCTCATCATATATTATCTTGAAACATAGTAATAACCTTAATTACCATAAATACTTCTAGAAAATATGCATGCTTCCTTATTCCACTGATTAATGGATATATTCCACAAATCTAAGAAGTTGTAAAATTCATCCATGATAACATGAAATATTTTTCAAAAAGTCCTTAATTAGTTCCAAGGTAATAAATACCATCTAATTTACTTATTCATATCCCACATATCTTTATCTAAACAACAATATCTTAAAATAAGTAACATATTAGGGGTTATCTCTCCTTAGTCAAAATATCACCTTGCTATTAAATCACTTTTCCAGTCCATCAAAAACATTTAACATAATATTTTAAATCCTTATCTAAAAACATAAACAGGAAAATCCTTATATATTTCACCTTACATAATTATTGAATCCAAAATACATAAAAACATCAATTGCTTTATCCTTAATCCATTAAAAAGGATTCCTCATCATATTACATAATACTTATTTCCTTTCACATTTTATCTGTAGTATCTTCATCATCAACAATGTAACCATTGATTGAAACACCTTGTTGATTCTCTTCAGGAGCTTTCCTCTTGGGACATTGATTTGCATAATTATTTTTTATTCCACACTTAAAACACTTAACCATTAATTATGCCTTAGGGAGGCTAATATTCTCATCCATTTCAATAAACAAACTCTTAATTTTTCTATTATAGTCACTTGATTTGTGTCATTATTTTCCATAGTCAAAGCATCTTCTTGTTCCTCTAAGACATTCAATTAGGTTATTCTTTACACATTCTTGACATAAAGGAAACTGAATCTTCTTTCACCCATGGTCTCTATTACCTGAAATCTTAGAAAACTCTTTCTTTCTATTATTTTGTGAGTACAAGAGTTGGTTATGGTACACGTTGTTAATAATGTTCTGTGAAAATTGATTAGGCATGATAACAACATCTTTCACTCCAGTGATCATCCCACTTAACTACTAATATGTAAATTTTCCATCACATTCAACATTAATCCAATACCTTCTAATTACTTCCATTTAATAAAACCATAAGCATAGTGTGAGAATTACTTATCATAGAAGAAAACCTCATAGTCATGAAAATAATTACTTATAGGATGTCTAAATCTTGTCACCTTCCTTAATCTATGACAACCTAGGTCCATACTAGGTTATTAATAGCCAACTTATATTTAAATCCTTCACAATATTTCATGAAGAGTTTGTGAATTCCCAAAGAATATCCTCCAGGAGTGTCAAACCAGGTGTATAGAAATACCCATTTTCATGTACCAGATTACCTCAAGTTAGGTCTGAAACATATTATCAGAGTTTTTACCCCTATGTGCATCTATTCCAGAGCTACATCCACTTGTAGTATCCAGACAGGGATGTATTTCTAGAAAACTACTCACTCTATCCTTTACCAAAATCCCAGGACATTTTCTATACTTTCCCTTATCCTTATTATTATCCCTAGAAATTTCCTTAGGGTTCTCACTAAGGTTTTATAATCCCAGCTTCCAAAGGTTAACTAAACCTTTGCTATAATACCAACTATAGAGACCCTCACTTGAAATACATAGACATTACATTACTTTTGTAGAATAATTAAAACATTATACAAGTAGATGCCCAAATACCATATTATCTTAGTGCCTTTGGAAATATAGAAACATAGACACTGGTACATAAATGAGCTATATCATCTCCCACTAGGTTCTTCTCGAGTAGTACCATTCTTAGACACATCAAACATAATACATACCTTCATAACTTGGGGGGAGGAAACATAAAAATGGGCATGATCAGATGCTCAGTAAGGGTAAATAAGGAAGATACATAATCATAATTATGAGTATAAGGGTATGAGAAAATTATCATGAAAATAAAATATCACACCCTTCATATCAAAGATCATATACATGAATCATGGCATAAATCTTGGAAGTTCATAAGACATGAATCATAAGGAAATAAAGAACACAAGACATGAAATCATAACATAGGAATAAAACATGGAATTACAGAATACATATAAGCATATATAATGATTTTCATAGTAGTCAGGGTATTGCTTCCAATGTCATTTTAGTGGACAAAGTCCTTTACTAAATCAGGTTCACACCCCGTTCCAACATTGTATTACTGAACCGAGTTCACTCCTCATTCCAACCCTATAATAATAAACTAAGCTCATTTATTGTTACAACCCTATAATAATAAATCAAATTCATTTCTTATTCTATCCATGTCTATCTCATGATATATAAATCTTTACCCAATGCATTGGAGGGAGATATAGGTCCCACCCATCTCATAATGAAATCATACATACACGTGCCACAAGATCATTAAAAATATTATAATAACCCATGAAATGAAATGAGTATTATAAACATGTAATAATATCATAACCTATGAAAAAATATATATTTCATAATCATTTCATTATAAGAATAAACCGTGAAAAGAAGCGGGTTTCAAAATCATACAACCCATAAAAGAGAAACATGTTTCATAAACATCAAGCCATCAAAACATAATCCATTTAGAGAAATAATATGAATATAAAAACTGAATAATTTCATAATAAAATAATGAGTAACAACAACAAATGTTATCTTATATGGGAAATAATTTTAAAAAAATCTTTTAAAACCACTTCTTGAGGAAAATATCTTTTATTCTTTGAAAAATGATTTTTAAAACATAAAAAATTATGAAAATGTTTTTATTTGAAAATTTCTTTGAAAACATATAAATGAAGATTTAAAAATAAAACATTTTCAAACAAATTTTCCTTTAAAATTATCTTCAATGATCATTTGAAAACATTTTTAAAACATGGTTTTTGAAATAAAACCGATTTCCGACTGAAGAGATAAATACTATCAGTTTTTCTTAAAAACATTTTATTAATTATATTAAGTAATAAAGAGTAGAAAATGGTAATAATACATGGATATATCTTGAATAAATAGAGTATAAAGAAACTCATTAGTGTTATTGAGAGATAGATCATAATATTTCATCAAATAAGCATAATCGTTAACAATCTCAAAAAGTGATGAGATTGTTTCAATAAACTCTTACCACTTGGTTACTTGGGATCATGCTATCCATGTAAGAAAAGGAAATTACATGAAGCCTAAAATATTATGAAAATAATAATATTCATGATATAACATTTAAAATTTAAATATATACACGTCAAAAAATAATTTAGGTGCATAACAAAACATGAGACTCAAATAAGGCAAATTGAGAAAAAACTATTTTATTGATCTGGTTATTTTGAAACTTAAACCCCATGAAATAAAGATCATAAAATGGATATGTAAATACCCATAAATTTAAGTATAAGAATAATTTAATACATACATGGGTATTATACACACCACACAAAAGGAATGGGTGGTCAATAGAGCATGTATCTCACGAAAATAAAAAGTGAGATGAAATCCCCTTACCTTGAGTCCGACTTATCTCATGTGTATTTATATTCATTAATAATAAACTTATGTTAATTAATTACTTGAATCATAACCTTTTTCAAGTTTATTATCACTTTTACTTCACTTATTACTATGTTATATACAACAACTTAAATAATTAAGTTTAAGTCCGGTGTTTTGACCAAATTCGGTTCATGTGTCAAAAACAACTTTAGTTGGTTGAATATGGTCAAATGGGTTATTATATAAACACATAAAGAATAATAATCATGACATAATTATCATATTTATTCATTAATTATACTTTTAAAACCAATCATTAAATATGGTTGTGAAAAATGAATCAACATTACAATCATGGAGACGGTAGGCCGTACATATGCATGAGCAACATTCCCATTTCTCAATGATCATTATAGAAAGAAGTAAAGTAACATTAATATTCATATAATGATAATTATATAATAAATAAATTATTATTTAATCACATATACTTATATATATAATTTTTGTGATGTAAAAGTAATCACATCATGTCGAGGAGGTGGTAGTCCACACATCCACGAACGATGTTATCACTTTTTAAGTGTGTGAAAGGGTAATCAAGAAAATGGTATATATATTACATTTCAAAAAGGTAATTATGAAATTAATATCATATATTTTTTTATTTAATAAATTTATAATTAAAAACTTCCTTTATACATTCCATGTATCATGTGAACGAATCACATCGCTTTGAGGGGGTGGTAGTCCACACTCCCTCAAACAAAATTATCTTATTTACACCAAATGGAATGTATAAAGATATGTTTGTTAAAAGGATTAAATAATATTAAATACATAATAAATATCATATATATTATATATAAATAGAGTTTCCATCATAATTCCCACCATGAGAGGTGGTAAAGGAATAACAAACAATCATCAATTTTGTGAGATGTTAGTTCATTGTACATATAAACAGTATGTTCATTACCCATTATATGGAGATGTGTTTTAATGTAGGTAGAATTTTTTTAATAAAAACATATTAGTATATTTAGGATACTGGTGTTTTTGTATAAGAATGGAATAAGATGAATTGAGGTGGTGGAGAAATAAAATAAAATAAAAGAGCTTGAGGGAGGGTGTTACCTCTTAATCATGTAAATCCTTTTGGTTTTTACCAAAGGGATTCCTTGGAAGACTTTATGACCAAAGGGAGTATTTAAGGAGGAAGGAAGGATTTTTGGCAGTATATTTTAGTAGATCTTGTCCAAACCTAAGTGGTTTGAGTGGTGTAAAGAAGTAGTGAAGAGGTTACATTTTTATAGTAGAGGAGGAGTGACACTTTAGTTAATCTTTGGAAAAGGAATTCCACCCATGTTTTTCCCATGGAATATGGCTCCCATAATGGACCAAATTCAAGCTAAGGGAGGATAGGGTTGAAATGTAACATCCTTCTACTGATCTATTAGGTATTCCTCTTAACCTCATCATGGTTTTCCCTTTTTGAATGTTGGTATAAGGTCGAGAAGGAATTGGTAGGATACCTATAATGGAGAAGTCAAATATTTGTTGGACTCTCATATTTAACTAGATTTTTATGCAGGTTGTAGTAGGATTTCATTCAATGTAACTAGGTTACATGATATGTAAGAGTTTCTGGATGCAATTCATGACAGGATTCATTCTATGAAAGGTTACATGACATAAAGATATTTTTCATGTCTTGAATGTTTTAAATAATATATTTTTGATCCAAGGAAACATGTTTTCTAGTGTATGTGGGACTTAGGGAGTTACACCTCATGTAACTGGGTTACACATCATGTAACATCCTGCATATAGTTTTTAAAACATGTATTTGGATATTTTGTTTTGGTTTTTTCTTCAAACTCTCTTCCTCTTGAACCAGGGAAATTCCTAAGTGATTTTGGGAGGCACCTTTCCTTCTAGATTGATCCGTTCAGTGTTTGATATTTTTTATGATTGCAGTGCATCTCTCCAAGTAAGTGATCTTTCCACTTCTTCATTTCAATTGATTGTAGTGGCACCCTTGGGTTGTGTCATCAGATATGTCAATCTAAATTGGTGTTTTCTCTTGCCTTATTCCAAGATCTGTTGTAAAATATCATTCAGGAGGTCGTTCCTTTGTTGGTCATGGTGCGACATATGTTCATTCTTGAGGTATGTGGTATTTCCTATTCTCTTCCAATCCTCTTTCTCAATTGGATCAATCCTATGATGCGTGTATTGGATTCTAGGGCCTTAGTTGATGTCGTTGGGTTTTCATTGTTGGTGGATTCCATTAAGGGCATGTATAACCTGAGTTTTGAGGTAGGTGGTTCTATCTATAGCCCATGTTTAATAAACTGTATTATTCCATTTTTATAAATTTGTTTATAGATAAATTGGTATGATATTGGCATGATTGTTCATGTGTGTTGGAATGAGATTTTGAAGAGAAGTGGTTTTACCTTAGTTTTTGATAAATAGAAAGAAATGGGTATTTTCAAAGCATTAAAAAGGGTTTTTTTGAAATGGTTTTGAAATTATTTTCAAAACATTGAGATGATTTCAAAAATGAGCACATGGGTTATATTAGGTACTAGGTGGAAGGTTTAGCTTGAGGTCATTTTCCATTATGGGGGTTCACTTTCTAAGGTGTTACTCTTATCCTAGGGTGTATATTATTGGATCTAAGCATGTATATGTTGTTGGGGTTTCAATTTCTAGGGTGTCTTCCTAGTCCTAGAGTGTAGATAATTGGATTTAGGTACCACAGTTCACTATTCATAGTTTTTTTGGTACGAGTAATCTGCTTCCTGATCTATTGTATCCCTTGGTGTTGTGATGCCTGTGCTGCTACTATTGTTTTATATTGCTTGGATTTTCTATTTTAGCCTTGATATGAATGCCTATAATTTTTAAAGATGATATGGAAAATGTGATTTGAAATTGATATACCTACTTTTTTAGAACCGTGATAAAGAGGAAATGTTTACCATGTTTTTTATAAAACTGATTTACTACCTATCAGGCCATGTTTTATTTAAAATGAGCATACAAGAGTTATAATATAGATAATTTTTATGGAACACTTGGGTCGGATCCTATTAAGCCTGTTAGCTCATACCCTACACACCTATTCGGTGGTGCATATACCTTTGTATGTCTTCCAATGTAGGGAAAGGCAAGGAGCTGCAGTGAGGCAGTGAGGTTTTATGTCGGCTGGGTTGAATAGCTAGTGGTGAGATGGTGGGAGTTCATCCACACCATCACTTGGAGTAGCTATTTGGTTCTAGTCCTTTGCAGTTGGATTTTTCCTTTTAGATTTTTAGCCACTTTTACAGTTGTCTCATTTCCACTATCTTCTTATGTTTTTGGCATATATTTATTAAATTTCTACTATCTCTTTATTTTCTATGTTTATATATTCCACGAGTTTGTATAGTTTGGGTGAAATAATTCCCTCTAGTTTGTTGTTTGATTCTTGGGTGCTTGTTGCCAGCCTGTGGGGATCAGGAATGCCCTTTGGGTATGTGTCGGATTGTGTCAGGTGACAATTTTGAGGGTAACCTAGGCCTGTTCCTTACAAAATGTTATTAAAGGAGGTATTTACTCAAGAGTCCTTATCTTAGGATATCTGTTAGACTGGAGATTGTATTGTTGATACTTGAGAGGTATGTTACAATAAGTGTCTGGATAGATCTCTTCATAACGAGACTCAAGTTTCCATGGGATTTTGGGATATCTATCTCTAGTGTTGGGTTTTGTTTTAAATCTCAGTTTCTACTTATGGGTTTTTGGTTTAAACTAATATTTTTTCTATTGTCTGATCGTTCCTTCTGTTTTAGTGTGAAACAATATGCCTCTGAGACATCTTCCACGAGTTCTTCAGGAAGGTGTAGCTGATGCTCCAAAAGGAAATCCACCAGTGGATCAAAATATCATTGAGAATATTGTGTGGGTAGTTTTTTTTGTTGATCAAGATGCTTCATGGGTTCAAAATGCAGTTGTTGAGGTACAACTAGGAGATGGAGGAGAGAAAGATCAGTTGTGGGAATTCTTGCGTGAGAATCCACCATCCTTTAAGGGAATGAATGACCCTCAATAGGCAGAGGACTAGATGGATAGGATCAATAAAATCTTCAACTTCCTAGAGACAATTAATAATATCAAGGTGAAGTGTGCATCGTTCATAATCGAGGGTTACAACAAGCAAAGGTGGGATTCTATGGTCAATGCAGACAGACATGTGGACCTGGATCGGAAGGGTTTCAAAACAATCTTCTTCTAGTAGTGTTTCTAGAGTCACTGATGTTGGAAAATTATCTAGATTTCTTATCTTTTTAATAGGGAGAATGTCTAATGTTTCCGTACACCAATATATTTTCTAAGATTGTTCATTTTACTTTGAATGTAGTGAAGAATGATCAGATAAAGACTCAAAAGTACTTATAAGGTTTGCAACCAGATATTAGATCACAGGTGTTTATGTTAATGCTTTCAACCTATGCAGAGATGGTAGATAGAGATATGATGACAGAGATAAATATGGTAGGAAATGTTGGTTTTACTAACCCTTATCTTCTATCTAGTATAAGTTTTAGTGGTGCAAAGGGGAAGAAGAGGAAGTGGTAGGATCATCGTAGGAGTGGTAGAGGTGGGTCTCAGTAGAGATCCTTCTATACACCATCTACTACAACTGGAAGAGTGCCTTAGACTTTCTATTAGTATGGAAAGGTCAGACATACCAGACTTTTTTTCCTATTCCCACGAAGATGTGCAACAGATGTGGATGTGTTGGTCATATAAAATGCTTCTATCAAGATACGACTACACCTCATTATATTTAGGGTTCATCTACTCCAAAGGCTACCATGGTGAAGTCAGAATATTCAATGACTATAGGGATCCAACAATAGGCCTCATGAGTTATGAACTTTCATGAAATAGATGAGTTTCCAATGGACATAGGTCTGATGATAGTGAGAGGTACTATCCTTATTGCATCTTCCATAACAGTTTCTTTATTTGACACTAGTTCCTCCAACTAGTTTATATCTACACATTTTTTTGATATTCTTAAAAATCCAACATAACTTATGTGATTTTTAATGTATTTAGTGAAACCTCTTGGAAAGAGGAAACATAAGGGGTTTTAGTGTCCTTTTTTGTTAATGGTAGCTAATATGGAGTTGGTCTGGGATTTTCTCATTCTTAATCTGGATCGGTTTGACGTAATTATCAGTATGGATTGGATTGTCTCTCATCGAGCTGAGGTTGATTTTTATCATCAACTTGTTTCATTTATTAATACCGATGGGAGCTCTCATGTGTTTTAGAGAGAGTGGGACCCAATATTTGGTCATGTAGAACCTCCCCATCCAGATCTTAGGTGTTTGTTGACTGCTATTGCAATTGAGCCCGATGATGTTTTCTTATTGTTTATCTTCCCATTTTTGTTCTTGAATTTCCTAACATTTTCCCAGATGACTTCTCTGGTCTTCCTCTAGAGAGAGAGGTAGGGTTTACGATTGACCTAGTTCCTGGTACATAGCCAATATCGATACCTTCTTATAATATGGAACAGAAGAGCTGAAAGAGATCAAGTTTTAGTTGAATGAACTATTGGAAAAAGGTTTTTTTCTCCCTATAATTTCTCATTGGGTAGCCCCTATGCTTTTTACCAATAATGCATATAGTTCAATTCAGTTGTGAGTGGACTATCGGAAGTTAAAATAGATAATAGTTAAGAAAAAATATCCTTTTCCACGTGTGGATGATTTGTTTGATCAGTTAAATGGGGAATAATGGTTTTCAAATATTTATCTTTAGTTGGTTTGTCATCATCTCAGAGTTTAGGAGTCTGATATACCAAAGACAACTTTTAGGAGTAGGTTTGGACATTATGAATATCTTGTGATGCCTTTTAGTTTGACTAATGCTTTTGCAGTTTTTATGGATTTGATGAATCAGATATTCCATCAACATCTTGAAACTTTTGTGGTAGTTTTCAGGGATGATATTTTGGTTTATTAGAAATCTGAGCGTTATAATGAGAACCACCTAAGTTTGGTTCTAGAAATTTTGAGAAGTCACTGTTTGTATAGAAAGGTTTCAAAATTTAGTTTTTGGATTCAAGAAGTAAAGTTCTTATGGAACAAAATTTATGAACATGGCTTATCATTTGATCCAAAGAAGGGGAAGGTTGTTTTATCATGGAAGGAACCACATAATTTCTTTGAGATACAGAGCTTCCTTGGTCTTTTTGTATACTACCAATGGTTTGTTAAGGATTTCTATAAGTCAATGTCACCTTTGACTTCTCATACTAAGAAATCATTGAAATTCACATGAGATGAAAAGTGTCAGTCTTCTTTTGATGAACTAAAATGACTTCTGACATCGTCTCCTATTATGATCTTACCTGAGCCTGGTAAGGGGTATGTGGTGTTTTTTGATGCTTATGGTGTTGGTTTGGGATGCGTGATTATGAATGATGATCATGTGGTAGCTTATGTATCTTTTTAGCTTTGAACTCATGAGAAGAATTACCCCACTCATGATTTAGAGCTTGTTTTAGTTATGCATATGCTTAAATGTTGGTGGCACTATCTTTTTGGAGAGAGGTTCATGGTCTTTTCTGATCATAAGAGTTTGAGTTATATCTTTTCTCAGAAAGACTTGAATATCAAATAGAGGTGATGGGTAGAATACCTTTAGACGTTTGAATTCGATGTCTCCTACATCCCAGGGAAGGGGAATGTCATTGCAGATGCTCTACACAAGAAATTACTATCGCAAGATATTATAGAATCAAAGGAGGAGTGGAACATTATGGGGATTTTAGCTCAGTTACACCTAGATGCTTAGGAGGATGATTCAGGTATGGTTTTGACCAGTATTCAATTATCATCATATATCCTAGAGTTTTTTTCTAGATTCAGCAATTGTATGATGAGTTTAGAAAAATTCGAGAAGTCCTTTATGGTGGGGAGATTGTTTTTGGTTGTTCTCTCTCTTTAGATAGTATACTCCACTTTGGGAATTGGGTTTTCATCCTAGTATTCATGAGGAGTTTAGTATTATTTAATTGTCACAACTCTTTGTGGGTTGTCCATCTAGGTACTACAAATATGTATTATGACATGAGATGATGATTCTGGTAGAAGGGTATGAAGCGTGACATTGTAGATTATGTGTTTTTCTATTACACCTACCAACAGATAAAGACAGAGCACTTGAAACCCTTTGGTTTGATTCATCATCTTTTAGTGCTGATCTAGAAATGGGTTGAGGTATCTATGAATTTTGTTGTTGGATTACCAAGGAATCCCCAAGGGAGGAATGGTTTCTAGGTGTTTATTGATCGGTTGACAAAGTCTACTCATTTCATTCCGATCAAGGATACCACTAAGGTTGAAGATTCAGGTAAGATGTATGTGTAAGAGATTGTGAGGTTACATGGGATTCCTTCTGATATTGTTTTAGAGAGATATCCTAGGTTTACCTTGAGGTTTTGGAGGAGTATCCAAGAGGAAATGTGAACTCTGGTCAAGTTGAGCTCGACTTAACATCCACAAACAGACGGTCAGATGGAGAATGTGATTTAGATCCTAGAGGACATGCTTTGTGCCTATGTCTTGAATTTTTGTGGATCATGGGATATCCATATAGGGCTGGTAGAGTTTGTTTACAACCACAATTATCAGTTCTTGATAAGAATGGATCCCTTAGAGGAATTGTATGGTCGCCCATGCATATCACCTCTTTATTGGGTGGTGGTAGGATAAGTTTCTTTAGTTAGACTAAGATTGTTCCAGGTGATGTTGCTAAATATTTGGGATGTGCATTGACATCTAGTTACAGCCAAGAGTTGGTGAAAATCATATGCGGATCGACAGTGTATTCCTCTGGAGTTTTCTATTGGTGACTATGTTTTCTTGAAAGTTTCTCCTCGGTTGGGTCACCGTCGGCTTGGAAAACAGGGAAAGTTGTCTATGTGATATGTTGGATTATTCACTACCACAAAACTGGGCAAGGCCAGCGCCACCATTTATCAGCGCTTTTTTTAGTAGCGCTGATAAAGGGGGGTCTTTATCAATACTTTTTTTAAAAGCGCTGATAAAGGGTATACTTCCAAAAAAAATTATTAAAAAAAATATTAATATTTAAATATATAGATATAGTTATATTGATATAAATATAATATATATATTTTTAAATAGAATTTTAAATATATTTTAGATAAGTATAAATATACAGTTACACATAATATATAAGATATTTAGTGAAAATGGCTTATAAAAAAATTAAAAAAATATTTTTAATTAATAATTTACTAATTATTATGAAGTAATAGTCATTTAATAACAATTTTAAGACTAAAAAAATTAAAAAAAAATTATAAAAAGATCTAAAATATGTTGAAAACGCAACTCAAACTTCAAATGGCCATAACTTTTGATTCAGGTGTCCATTTAAGTTCTACCACATATCAAATCAAAGCCTGCAACGAGCTCTATACCGTTGTGACCGAGGGGAACCAAGGTCAAGGTTTTTTTGAGGCCAAAAAAGGCTTAGAAGGCCTCCAAAACTGAGTTTTTAGTCGGGGTACCCTGATTTTTTAACATTTTGTGGATTTTAAGCCTTGTTTAAGGGGGTATTATTGGCTTTTTTTTGGTGGGGACTGAATTTATTCCAAGGTATTACATTCATATTGATATCATGTCTTTGAAATTTTATCATTTTTTATAATGCACTGCTATTTATAATCAAATATATAACTATATGTACATATTTTTTATATATTCACACCTAAAAATTTAATTATAAATATAAATAATAAAATATATTTACATATAAAATATATTAGCTTTATCTAAATAATAACTAATATCCATTTTATTTAAAATAAAAATATATGAATATTTATATACCTATATATTAATCTAACTATATATATATATATTAATATAACTACATATATATATTGATATAACTATAAATATATATATTAATATCACTATAAATATATATATATATATATATATTAATATAACTATATATTTATATTAATATAAATATATATATATTAATATAAATATATATTAATATAAATATATATTAATATATTAATATATATAACTAAATATATATATATATATAAATAAATAGATATATCACTAATAGGAGAACAAATCAATATAGGGGAGTGGCAAAGGCTTCAGGCACACAGGGGGGAGGTCTCGAGATCAAATTCGGGTGGAGGTAGGGACGCGTGCACATGGGTGAATCTGGGGCTAGCACTGATAAAGGGTGGATGGGTGCGTGCGGGTGCCGAAGGGGGGCAGAAAAGCGTTGTAAAAGGGGGGCTCAAGCACTAAAAAAGCGCTGATAAAAGGGGTATTTTATGAGCACTGAAAAGAAAGCGCTGATAAAGGACCCTTTTATCAGTGCTTTGTTTTAGGGCTGATAAAAGACCCCTTTTATCAGTGCTTTTTTTGAGCACTGATAAAAGGGGTCTTTATCAGCGCTTTTTGGAGTGCTGATAAAGGGGACCCCCCTTTATCTTCACTGGAATTTATAGCACTTTTATAGCACTGTTAAAGGCCTTTTTTAGCACTGATAAAAGCCATATTTGTAGTAGTGATTTGAGGTCACTGAGTATCTTGGATAGGTTGCTTATTGGTTAGAATTTCCAGTTTAGTTGATTGATATTCATGATTTTTTCCACATATCTCATCTTAGGAAGTACCATACTGATCCCTCTCATGTTCTGAGTTGGGAAGAAATTGAGTTGGATCTAGATGTTTTTATTTTGGAGAAACCAGTAGGTATTTTTGACTCTCGAGTGAAAGTCATGCATGGGAAGTTGATTTCTTTGGTCAGATTACTATGGAAACATGAATCATATTCTCATGAGACTTGGGAAAGTGATTCATTGATGAGGGAGAAATGATCTCATATTTTTCCAGGGGTTACATCTTCCACATGCCTTTACAGGGACACAAAGTCTTTATATTGGGAAGTTTGTAACATCTCATTATTGATCTATTAGTTATTACCTTAACCTCATCATGGTTTTCCCTTTTTCACTATTGGTATAAGGATGAAAAGGAATTGGGTGGATACCTATAATGGTGAAGTCAGATATTTATTGGACTCTAAGCATTAACCAGATTTTTCTATAGGTTTTAGGAGGATTTCACGCTATGTAAATAGGTTACACGATGTGTAATATTTGTTTGATGCAAGTTGTGAAAGACTTCACGCAATGAAAGGTTACATGATGTGAAGTTATTTTTTATGCCTTGAATCTTTTAAATAGTTCATTTTTAATCTGAGGCTATGGGTTTTCTAATGTATGTGGGACTTAGGAAATTACACATCATGTAACCGGGTTACAAATCATGTAACTAACCATGTACAGTTTTTAAAATAGGCATGTGGTTGTTTTGTTCCGGTTATTTCTTTAGAATATCTTTCTATCAACCTATGGAAATTACTATGTGATTTTGGGAGACTCCTTTACTTTTATATTGATCCATTCAGCATTTTATATTCATTGCAATTATGGTGTGTCTCTCTGAGTAAGTGATCTTTCCAATTCTTCATTTCCATTAATCACGGTGGCACCCTTGGGTTGCGTCATCAGATACGTTGATCTAAATTGGTGTTTTCTCTTGTCTTCTTCTAAGACCTATTGTATGATCTCATTATAAAGGCTGTTCCTTTATAGGTCGTTGTGTGATGGGAATTTTTTCTTGAGTTATTTGGTATTTCCTCTTCTCTACCGACCCTCTTTATCAATTGGATAGATCCTATGATGTGTGGATTGGATTCTAGGGTCTTCATTGATGTCGTTGGGTTTTCATTGTTAGAAGACCCCATTGTGGGTGTGTGTGACCTGAGTTTTGAGGTAGGTGGCTCCGTTTCTATCTTGTGTTTGATAAACCGTATTGTTCCATTTTTATAAATTGGTTTAAAAATAAATTGGTATGAAATTGGAATGACTGTTTGTGTGTGTTGGAATGAGATTTTGAATAAAATTGGTTTTACCTTGGTTTTTGATAAATAGAAATAAACAAGGTATTTTCAAATTAATAAAAAGTAATTTGTGAAATGGTTTTGAAATGATTTTTGAAACATTGAGATGATTGTGAAAACAAGCACATGGGTTACCTTGGGTATTATATGTAAGGTTTAGCTTGAGGTTATCATCCATTGTGGTGGTTCACTTTATGGGGTGTTTCTATTATCCTAGAATGTAGATTATTGGATCTAGGTATGTATATGATGTTGGGGTTTCACTTTCTGGGGTGTCTCCTTAGTCCTGGAGTGTATATAATTGGATTTAGGTACCACAATGCACTGTTCGTAGATTTTTGGGTACAAGTAGTATTCTACCTGACCTGTTGTATCCCTTGGTGTTGTGATGACTATGACACTAATATTGTTTTATATTATTTGGCTTTGTTGTTTTAGCCTTGATATTCATGCCTATACTTGTCATGAACCGAATCTGGTCACTGCCAAAAGCGGCACCAGACCCAGCCCATAACAAGGCCCGAAGGGCGTTCTCAATCCCCACGGGCTGGCACAAGTGCCCAGGTAACATAAAATGAGAATTGGGAATGATTTACCCGAGTTTATAAACTTAAAACAACAAAAGAATCCAATAAAATGAATCTGGAATTTTCAAACCAAACAATCTTTTACAAAAATTCAGAACTGAATTACATAGCTTAAAACAACTCAAAAAGACTATACCAAAGGTAAAAAACCAAAATTAAATAGCCCAAGAACCCTCATGGCATGGGGCACCACCCTCAAGCCATCTCCAAAAGACTTCACCACCAAGGACCTGCTAGAAACCCAAAACACTCGAACAAAAAAAATTGTACCCAACCTGCGACAACAAAAATAACCAAGTCTACTTACACCCAAGGGTGTAAGTAGGGTGTGAGCCAATGACCAGTAGGATACCACCACAACGAGATTCCATGTGATAAAAATTTAAAGACGAAAAGTATGAAAGTTTTCAAAAACATGAAAAGCTAGTTACAATTTCTAAAAGATGCAACTTTGAATAAAAACAGTTTTCAAGTGGGATATTTTAACGGGTTAACACTTTTAAAATAAACACCAAAGCTACTGAAATTTCCAGCCCAAATGTACCGTATGCTGACCATAAGTATAAAGTAACTAATGAGAACAAGCAATATGAAATAACCCCTAGGCACTAGCTAGCTATGGGTCCCAGGTACCTCATATCTCGGTGAGAGTAACCATCACAAATATCCATTCTCGTGCACAAGCCACTAGTAGGAAAAATACCCATAACATAGTGGTCCCCAATTATCATCATCATAGTTTAGTTAGAGTTGTAAGCGTCAATCCTGCAAAGTGAAACTAAGGCCAAACCCCATGGATTCACTAGCATACTAGTACACGCCCACCCACCTAGATACCCAGGTTTTACCTTTGTGCTCAAACAAGTTCAACAAGTTAGTAAATATACATTGAACATGAAAATATCATTTCCACATCCCAAATTTACCAAACAACCCATATATATACCACACAAGTCACAAAAATCCAATTTTCATTCAAAATGATTTTGAAATCCGACTCACACCAAAATAGCCCACAACACATTTCACATTTCTTCAACACTTCATCCAAACCATTAAACAATTTTATAAAACAATTATAAGATATTTCAACTCATATAACAGCCCACACATATGGAAAATAACACTCCTTTCATAATCAAAAATTCAATTTTTCACATCACACTCACACAAAACACTCCACATCACTTTCACATCACTTTCACACCTCAATATCTCCTTCAAACAATTTAATAAAATATTTCCAAGATGATACCTATCACATGATAGCCTTTTCACAAATGAAATGGAACTTTTAAAAATATACTCCTACCAAAACAGTTTGCTGATATAGTTTCACCTATTACACAACTCAATAAACCATTCAAAACTTTCATAAAACAATTATAAGGAGTATACTCAAACTTTTCACATAAAACCCATTTCAGAAACCTCTTTTTAAGACAAAATCACACCAAGACCCTAGAAAAACAGAATTGGAAGCCCAATCAACATATAATAATCCACTTTCAAATGTTATATAATCACCTTGAACAATATCACAAAAGATACTCATGAGAACACACAAATCCATAAAACACTTTCAAGGAGTATACCAAGGTTATACACATAAAACCATTCAAAGACACCCCTTTTTAGGCCCACATGAAACTATATCATTACCCAACCAAAATTGGCAGCCCCTTTCAACAACTAATAAATCACTTCCACATTTTACAAAACTACCACAAGAGATAACACATGACATACATTTGAAAAATTACACACTTCAAGAAAAAATGTAACTTTAATACCAAATGCTTTACTATTGCTACCAAAAATGGTTTTCTTATAATGAAAAACATATAAGGAACATGAAAAATTATTTAATCAATAAAACTAACTCATCATTAAATGGTTACCCACGAAATCACCTACCGAAATTGTCGAATCCCTCAAAACATGGTGCGAAACATCAACCACACCACCCCGGCACCACAAGGATGATAAATCCAGCCCTGGACCACAAATATTTACCAAAAAGACCCATGGTTAAACCCTAGGTACGAACCCTTGGTTCTGGACACTTTGGAACATCAAGAAAGAGGGATAAAACCCTAAGGAAATGGAAGAAGTGGAAGGGAGGAACACTCACCTTGAAAAATCTTGAAGCAATTACCCAGAATTAACCAAATGTTGAATCTCAAAGCAGAAAAACCTAATATTTAGGATCGAATGATGAGTATTAGGTCATGTGGGGACTGAAATGGGGGAAAAAGATTAAATATTGAATGAGATATGAAGGAATTAATTTACCTTTTCAAATCTACCCGATTTTAGAAACCCTAATAATTTTAGCACTCAATCGAGATGAAGAAGAGCTCCAAATAGGGGAGAGAGATCTTGGGAGCGCTACTGGGTTCACGGGACGCGTTTGAGGCTTGGAATCAAGGAAAAATCCTTAAAAATGAATAATTTATTAATTAATCAAATTTTATTTTTAAAACTGGAATTAGGATTTCGGGCAGGTCCAACCCCTTAAATAAAAACCCATATACACCTTGGTTATGGATTTCCAAAGGATCCAAATTTTAATTGTGGTGTTAATATATCAGGGGAGGACATTTAGGAGTTGGAATGAGTGAAAAATATTAAAAAATAAATAAGTTATAAAATAAAAAAAATTTATTTTTAAATTTGGAATTGGGCTCACGGTTTGGCCCAATTCATGAAAACTCACCTATTCTCCATAAAACCTTTGGAAACCCCCAAAACAAAGAATTAATGGAAATTAAAATAAAAATAAATTTAAAATAATCTATTTATGTAAAAATTCTCCCCACCATGAAAACTTTCCACCTCGGAAAGTCACAGTAAGTCCAAAGTAACAACCAAACCCAACTGAGAAACCAAGAGGTATTCCCTTGCCAGGTTTCTCCCCCAAAGGCCAAAACACATCCAGTGATCAATGAAGGAAGAAATACTCTCAAAAACCTAACTTACACCACTTTCCTGAAACAATCAAGCACATTTAGGCTTTATCCCAAATGAAAACTCCTCAAACACAATCTGAACAATACTCAATCAATTTACCCAAATAAACAACAACATCGAACAATGTTACACTTGCCCTACTATAACTAAACCATTGGTCACTCTCCAATAACAATGTTTACCCAAGTAAGATGTAGGTAGTTAGATATATACAAATGATAATACCTACTTCCCATACAAAACCAAGGAAAAATATGAGTTACTCGTATGAAGAGACACAAATGGGATCCCCACCGTAAGAGACAACTTAATTTTTTTCCCGAGACAGAATCAAGACACTAATAGGGGGAGGCCCAAATAGACTCCCTAGTACAAGGGGTATACATAAATTAGAAATTTACAAAATAATATGCATGATACCCATGGTGGGTCTTCCCACCACAAGAACCAACCATCTTAACCGATCGGCATGGGCCGACACGAAAAGACCCCAAAATTAAGGAGTTGGGACGGTCGCACGGTTAGTCTGCACAGTTTGGGAAACTGTGCAATAACTATGTGGATCCTTATATCTTCATGGTTATTTTTTTTGTTCATGGTTAGAACTAACCATGTGAAAACTGTGTGCTCAACTTTTCTAGCAAAATTTCCAACCATTCTCCAAAGAATCAATGGAAACCAAAGGGGGAGGGAATAACATTTTGTGATGACATGGGTACAAGACCCTCCACCTATTTCCACCGAACGGGAACAAAAAAAGAAATATGATGACACCATAGGTTTAAAATCTTCCTATATTTCATACCGAGGATAGGACTTTGTACAAGGGTTTAAACGACACTGGTGTTTCCCTTGACTACGCGCCATCTTCTCTCTGGGACCTATGGCTGGAGCTCAAAATATTGAAGCATCTTCGGCCACACAGTTAGGCTGTTGAAACCCCTATGTGGAACTTATTCTTTCAGTGCCACAAACAACTACACTGCATACCCCGATGGGTTCATCAATACATAACACACTCCATAACCCACTTTACCAAAACCAGACATTTCACTGAAACAAGGGATCAGAAGATACACACACATCACACCTTGTTTCTTTGGGTGAGAAACAACAGAAGGGAAATACACGTATAAACACCTTCCTCTAAGATAGAGGATTTGATGTTTTTCCCAAGGGAGACATACTCCCAACATAACATAGACCCTCATAGGATTGTGTGACCTTCACCTTTATGGTCAAAAGAGCACACAACATCACAATGCGTCATCGAACACGACCCTTGCGATTGATAGAAACAATACATGGAACGTGACCATATTCAAAGTCCCTAAACAACAGACAAGTCCAAAAAGTGGACACAATATCCTATCATGACTGAAATCTCAAAATTGGTGGTTTAATGATAACTCTTTCTTCAAAGAAACTGTAAAGAACCCAGAGGCCCTCTTAGACACCATCAAGACACTCATACACACTAACAACGAAAGAACACTTCCACCTTCGATGAATCAGGAAACTTAAGAAACTAAGGTCTCTTTCAACCTTCCACGAGCACTATCCCACTACAAGAGGATCCACAAATCAGCAAAATGAATGGGTGTAGACTCAATAAAAAAATGTTCGATAAAATATTCCTTATATTGATCAACTGGAGGATTTTCCAATGGCGAAACAATACGGGTTGCACTTCAGTTGTGCATTAACCCTTAATGGGGGTGTACCTTATCCAATGAGAGAACCCAAGGACCCAACCAATCTGGTCCATTGGTAAAAACAAGCCATAAAACATCTCCAAACACATGAAGGGAACCAACGTAAAGGCATACCAAAACATTTTTCAAAAGAGACCACTAACCGTCCCTACAACACAACTTACCGACCAAACACAAACCCAAAACACAGTTCAAACAGAAGGGGTTATTGAACTCAAAACATCCCACAACATCAACATTTTCAAAAACCCATAATACAAACCATACCAAACTATTCATCAAGACATCATTTTTTTCTTTAAAACCAATTCTTTGAAAGCAAACGGTTTAGCAATAAGAGTATCCACCAATGGTACCCCATGGGCCTCACACATGCATGTTTTTGTGCCACACCGGGCACCCTCCTCATATCCATCCCAACACTCATCCAGTCATTCCATCAACCATCCATCATCCCATATAACCCTATGCATGTGGTCACTCATGGAAATACCAAAGGGTAAAACAAAAATTCCTTCCACTTTTCAAAAAACAAAATGGTCAACCAACCCAACCTTTTTCTCAAGACTGCTAACAATGAGATCAAAATCCCAATTCACATATTACAAAAATTTTCATAAGGACACAACCATTTAGAAAATAACTCAATTTCAAGTTATTCACATTAATTTCAAAACATCTCATCCCATTAAAACACCCTTTAATTGTTTAGAAAACTATATTGGAAACACTTTTGAAAACCAACTTCAATATGGTTCCGACTTTCAAAAGAGGTGTAAGCATACTATTTTCCATTTCAAAAAAATTCTGAAAATTCAGTTCCACCATTTCATAAATCAAAAAATTCCATATTTATTTGAAAATAATTTCACAAAAACTTTACACTTCTTAAAACCAAGTCACTTTAAAACCAAAGTTCCAAGATTTCAAAACTAAAGAACACAAGACAATGCGAGAGGAAACAAGTTTCAGTGGGTGACTTGGACATATGGTTGGAGACCATATTCAAATCACTTCACTGTCACAGAGAGTGTTCTTGGGAATATCCCCAGCTCCACATGGCTCACCAGGCCCTACGAGCTTACTGAGACCATTAACCCAACTCTCTTTTCATTTCCCCTAATCATCATTAAACCAAGAAAACCAAAGGACTCCGAAAGGTCCCAACTTCCCCTGGAGACGTGAATCCCGTCATGAGGTGTGGTGATCAGCCACACTACTCATAACTGAAATTCAAAGTCCCAAAAATCCTAACTCCAGATTATCCTGATTGTTCCCCAAATAACATGACCCAAAGAGAGCGAACCACCCTCTGATACCATTTTGTCACGAACCGAATCTGGTCGCCGCCAAAAGCGGCACCGGACCCAGCCCATGACAAGGCCCAAAGTGTGTTCCTAATCCCCACAGGCTGGCACAAGTTCCCGGGTAACATAAAATGAGAATTGGGAATGATTTACCTGAGTTTATAAACTTAAAACAACAAAAGAATCCAATAAAACGAATATGGATTTTTCAAACCAAAAAATATTTTACAAAAATCCAGAACTGAATTACATAGCTTAAAACAACTCAAAAAGACTATACCAAAGGTAAAAAACCAAAATGAAACAGCCCAAGAACCCTCATTGCATGGGGCACCGCCCTCAAGCCATCTCCAAAAGACTTCACCACCAAGGACCTGCTAGAAACCCAAACCACTGGAATAAAAAAATTGTACCCAACCTGCGACAACAAAAATAACCAAGTCTACTTACACCCAAGGGTGTAATTAGGGTGTGAGCCAATGCCCAGTAGGATACCACCACTACAATATTCCATGTGATAAACATTTAAAGATGAAAAGCATGCAATTTTTCAAAAACATGAAAAGCTAGTTACAATTTCTAAAAGATGCAACTTTGAATAAAAAAAGTTTTCAAGTGGGATATTTTAAAGGGTTAACACTTTTAAAATAAAAACCAAAGCTACTGAAATTTCCATCCCAAATGTACCGTATGCCGACAGTAAGTATAAAGTAACTAATGAGCACAAGAAATAGGAAATAACCCCTAGGCACTAGCTAGCTGTGGGTCCCAAGTACCTCGTATCTCGGTGAGAGTAACCATCACAAATATCCATTCTCGTGCACGAGCCAATAGTAGGGAATATACCCATAACCTAGTGGTCCCCAATCATAATCATCATAGTTTAGTTAGAGTTTTAAGCGTCAATCTTGCTAAGTGAAACTGAGGCCAAACCCCATGGATTCACTAGTATACTAGTACACGTCCACCCACCTAGATACCCAGGTTTTCCCTTTGTGCTTAAACAAGTTCAACAAGTCATTAAATATAAATTGAACATGAAAATATTATTTCCACATCACAAATTTACCAAACAGCCCATATATATACCACACAAGTCAAAAAATCCAATTTTCATTCAAAATGATTTTGAAATCCGACTCACACCAAAATAGCCCACAACACATTTCACATTTCTTCAACACTTCATCCAAACCATTAAACAATTTTATAAAACAATTATAATATATTTCAACTCATATAACAGCCCACACATATGGAAAATAACACTCCTTTCATAATCAAAAATTCAATTTTTCACATCACACTCACACAAAACACTCCACATCACTTTCACATCACTTTCACACCTCAATATCTCCTTCAAAAAATATAATAAAATATTTACAAGATGATACGTATCACATGATAGAATTTTCACAAATGAAATGGACCTTTTAAAAATATACTCCTACCAAAACAGTTTTCTGATATATTTTCACCTATTACATAGCTCAATAAACCATTCAAAACTTTCATAAAACAATTATAAGGAGTATACCCAAACTTTGCACACAAAACCCATTTCAAAAACATATTTTTAAGACAAAAATCAAACCAAGACCCTACCAAAACAGAATTGGAAGCCCAATAAACATATAATAATCCACTTTCAAATGTTATATAATCACCTTGAACAATATCACAAAAGATACTCATGAGAACACACAAATCCATAAAACACTTTCAAGGAGTATACCAAGGTTATACACATAAAACCATTCAAAGACACCCCTTTTTAGGCCCACATGAAACTATATCATTACCCAACCAAAATTGGCAGCCCCTTTCAACAACTAATAAATCACTTCCACATTTTACAAAACTACCACAAGAGATAACACATGAAATACATTTGAAAAATTACACACTTCAAGAAAAAATGTAACTTTAATACCAAATGCTTTACTATTGCTACTAAAAATGGTTTTCTTATAATGAAAAACATATAAGGAACATGCAAAATTATTTAATCAAGAAAACTAACTCATCATTAAATGGTTACCCACAGAATCACCTACCGAAATTGTCGAATCCCTCAAAACATGGTGCGAAACATCAACCACACCACCCCGGCACCACAAGGATGATAAATCCAGCCCCAGACCACAAATTTTCACCAAAAAGACCCATGGTTAAACCCTAGGTACAAAACCTAGGTTCTGGACACTTTGGAACATCAATAAAGAGGGATAAAACCCTAAGGAAATGGAAGAAGTGGAAGGGAGGAACACTCACCTTGAAAAATCTTGAAGCAATTACCCTGAATTAACCAAATTTTAAATCTCAAAGAAGAAAAACCTGATCGTTAGGATCTAATTATGAGTAGGAGGTCATGTGGGGACTTAAATGGGGGAAAGAGTAAATATTGAAGGATATATGAAGGAATGAATTTACCTCTTTAAATCTGCCCTATTTTAGAAACCCTAATAAGTTTAGCACTCAATCGCGATTAATAAGAGATACAAAGAGGGGAGAGAGAGCTTGGGAGCAATACTAGGTTCAGGGGTCGTGTTTGAGGCTTAGAATCACTGAAAAATCCTTAAAAATGAATAAGTTAGTATTTAATCGAATTGTATTTTTAAAACTGGAATTGGAATTTCGGGCAGGCCCAATCCCTTAAATAAAAACCCATATAAACCTTGGTTATGGATTTACAAAGGCTCCAAATTTTAATTGTGGTGTTAATATATCAGGTGAGGACATTTAGGAGTTGGAATGAGTGAAAAATATTAAAAAATGAATAAGTTATAAAAGAAACAACATTTATTT
Organism: Viscum album; assembly: GCA_963277665.1. NCBI lineage: Eukaryota > Viridiplantae > Streptophyta > Magnoliopsida > Santalales > Viscaceae > Viscum > Viscum album. The sequence goes on along the minus strand of OY728129.1, from coordinate 753,234,776 downwards.
TTAAATCTGGAATTGGGCTCACGGTTTGGCCCAATTCATGAAAACTCACATATTCTCCATAAAACCTTTGGAAACCCCCAAAACAAAGAATTAATGGAAATTAAAATAAAAATAAATTTAAAAATAATCTATGTATGTGACAATACTTGTGAAAGATGATATGGAAAATGTGCTTTGAAATTGATATACCTGCTTTTGTTTTAGAACTGTGATAAATAAGAAATGTTAACCATGTTTTCTATAAAACTAATTTATTGCCTATCATGCCATGTTTGATTTAAAATGAGAATACAAGAGTTTTCATACATATAATTTTTATGGAACTCCCGGGTGGGATCCTATTAATCATGTTAGCCCACACCCTACGCATCTCTTCGGTGGTGTTTAGACCTTTTCATGTCTTCTAATATAGGGAAAGGTAAGGTTCTGCCATGAGGTGGTGAGGTTTCATGTCATATTTATTAAGTAGATGATGGTTAGATGGTGTTATTTCATCCACACCATTACTTCGAGTAGCTGTTTGGTTCTAGTCCTTTATAGTAGGACTTGTCCTTTTGGAGTTTTAGCTACTTTTACAATTGTCTCATTTCCACTATCTTCTTATGGTTATGGAATATATTTATTAAAATTCCACTTTCTCTTTATTTTATATGTTTATATAGGTCATGTGTTTGTATAGGTTGAAAAAAATCATTCCCTTTGGTTTGTTTTTCAATGCCCGGGTGCTTGTCGTTAGCCCATGGGGATCAGAAATGCCTTTCAGGTATGTGGCAGATCGGGTTGGGTGCCAGTTTTGAGGATAAATCAAGTTGGTTATTTACATGAAATATGGCAAAAAAATGGGTGTTTTACAAGTTTTTAAGTCGTTTTGGGTCTTAAATTTAATATTTAGTCCTTAGTTAAGTTTAATTTTACTTTAATCGATGTAATTAATTTTAATTACTTTCACTGATATTTTTTTTCAAAAACTAAGTTAACCATATTAGAAATTATAAATTATACTGATTAAAAATATGAAGTTCTTTTTTTCCCAAATTCCTATCATATAAGTGATAGAAATTAATTTAAAATTAATCTTGTAGTCGGGTCGACAATGCGGGTTTTTAAAGTAAAAACATTCAAAAGTATGCTATGTTTTTATACCAAATTTCAATATGAAATTGATCTAAATGACCTAAATTATATTAATTTATAAAAATATTATATAATTAAACTTTGAGACCAATTTAAAATATAGTTTAAACTATTAAATAAATTAGATGAAAAAGTAATTTTGAACTAAAATTCAACATTTTTCACTTTTCATTAAAAAATAAAAATTCACAAGAAAAATACCAAACAAATTGCCCTAAAATGATTGTTATGTTCCAATTTAAAATATAAAGTTTATTTTGACGTATTAAATCTATAAAATTTCCAAAAATTTGATTTAAAATGGATTTTTCCTTAAGAGGTGGTAAAAATGCCTTAATAAAAGTACTGGCTTTTAAGCATAAAATCGGGTTTGTTCTTATCTTACATATATAAAATATATTGGATGAATATAAAAATTATTTGATTGAATATATAAAATATATATTACATTAATATCACTCACTAATTTTAATTAATTTAATTTATAAGGGCAAAATAACTTTATGACCGTAAATATAATAATATTTTATTTTATATTCAATTAGTTTTCATATTCATTTCTAATTAATTGGTAACCTATGAATTCATATTATATTTGTGTAAACCATATATTCTCATAAATTAGTTAATAATATTCATAACCTTTAATTTAAAATCTAGGTTATATCTTATTATATTAAGTAATAACATTTTAATGATATACTATTGTTTTGTAAAACTTGGTTTTGTGTGTTATAAATGCCATCAAGGAAAGTCATTGTTACGTGTAACTAAAACTAACCTTTGTGTTATTTTTAGAGTAATATAAGGTTTGTGTTGAATGTTGGTCATGATTAAATTGGTGTTGTGTATAATGCAATCCAAACATAGCGATTTAATATAAAATAAACTATATTCAATGTTGCATGAAATGAAAAATATCAAAAAGGTTAAATTAATTTGAAAAAAATAATTCACAAATTATCGAGGTGTTACACCTCCTCTATCTACTTATCTTGTTCTTTTGAACTTCATTTCTGAGTATAGGTGCCACACCTGAGTGTAAGTGCCACACTAAAGTTGGATTAGAAATTAATGCCGCCAATTGTCTAGGCACCACTCTTTTCAAGATCCATGTACAAGTTTGGGTTCCCTTATGAAACTTTTTATTATTTTTTTCTTACCCTCATACATCAGTGCCAACGTTTCCTCCCTTAATCTTTTTTTAGATGAACTGGAGCAAGAAACTGGTGACTGAAGTTTTGGTATACACATATCACTACATTCCTCTCAACCCATCTTTATACATTTGAAACTATATGTGAAACCATTAATAACTAACTTTTCCATAAAAGGAATTACAATGCTTTATAGGCATCTTTCTTAAGTTAGGGATCCCAATGTCCATAGTTTAACCATGGTATATGAATTTGACTAATGATCTAAAATTTATTCTAATTTTAGGTTATTTTTTCCTTTATTTTTCTCTTTACCTTAATCTTCAATATATTATAATTTTTGTACCTCCCCTAATCACTTATTTTATTTCCCCTAATCAATCAACTAATTTCCCTTAATTGGTTATCTATTTATTTTAAAACTACTAATGTAGCTACTTTGAAATTTTTCACCTACTATAGATCTTATTATGGTATTCTACTTACAGTGACTTCATTATTGTTATAGATATGAAATTACAGTTTATATTCAAAGAATAAATTTCCATTTAAATAAAATATTATATTTTAGTTTATATTGAAGTTTCATTGTATTATGATCTACTAAAATTGTAATTCCATTCCAATTTATATTCAAGTTTGTACTACATAATTGTTTCTTATGTTCTTTATTGGCGAGGTTAGTGTGGTTTGGTTGTGGTTTTTCATAGTTTCTTTGTATATATATTTTTATTTCAAGTCATATTGAGTTATTTGTGATCATATAATTATTATATGGGATTTCTATCTTTGATTTAATCATAAAATTGTCTGATAGATTTGAATTGAATGTGTTAATGGTTAGAAAATTAAAAAACACCAATTTTGAGTGGTATTTTACATTTTAAAACAATACATTTTTTTTATAAATTTTTAATTTCAAGGTAGAATTGAGATTTGTTTTGAATTAACTTCCCATGTTCCCTGCCTCATTTCATGAATATTATTTGGTTCTAAGATTTTTTGTTGAATTTTTTATTTATAGGGGATGAAGGTTTAGTTAATGTTGCTTCATCTTCCAACATCATTGAAATTGAAAAACCTCAAATTTTATTATATAGATTTAGAGATGTGGGTAAGTTTATAACATTTTTTTTTGAAAAAACATTCAATGTTAAGTCTGGACTATGAAAAATAAATTCATTTTTTTAAATGATGTCCTACACCTATATAAAATTAGATTTATTCAATATCAATATGAATTATTAACATTAAAAAATACAATTATTTTGTGAAAATTAAACATTGAGTTATAGTAACGTGTGAACACGTGAGTGAAGTACTAGTTATAAAAGATTGTGAAGGGATTAATTGTCACATTTAAATCCCAATCCTATAGTATCATAACCCGAACCACTAGGGACCACCTGGTTGGTAGTAAGTTGAAATTGATAGCCTAATCCCACCTCTAATAATATAGGGGTTTGTGACTATCATTGAATGGACATATCACACACATGGTAGGTCTTAGCCTAATATACTCATACACACAAACACATCACCACATAACCGTTTAATAGAAAAAATGTAAATAGTTGATATTATAAAGGCATGTATAACATATAATCCCTCATAAAATTATGAAAAAAGAGAAAAAAAATCAAAAGGGTCCAAATATAAGACAACTAATATAGTAGAGGAGTCTAAAATTCTATCAAAGGGGGACTACTACCAAAAAGAAACTCTAAGATCCATTCATGGGCTGTCTTTAACAACTAATATCCACTTGATCCTTGTCCACATAGAACTACATCGAAAGGCCTATCATCTTCATAAGACATGATACATATTGGGAGATCCCATGCATGGGTGAGTATAAACATACCCAATAATACACATTGAAATCACCAAACAAAGAACCAAAGAGAGTCAGATCAACATCACAATAAGGTGAGCCAAAAAAAAGGAAATGAAAGCCCAGATATGCTCATAGATAAACTATAAGTCTCAAAGTATGGTAATGAACTCACTACCAGTCTATAGATTTTACTTAAGGATCCCAAGTACCACTCATCCAGGAGAAATCACTCATCAAGTCTTGCTAACACCAATGGAACTCATTCAAGAGGTCTTACTTACTAGGCCTTTCAATTTTTAGTACTATATAGAACTCATAAGACATCAATACATATGCAGGGGATCACACTCATGGCCTATTGGGGATACCTGACCCAATCTGGAATAACCCACTAGGAAGGGGATCACGCACCCTGTATATCAGATATGGGATACATGACCCAACCTAGGGAAGAATGAGATAGAGGATCACACCTTGGGATATATGGAGGGATACCTAACTCTATCTATAACTATCCCATATAGGGTATTTATCATCCTATACTTAGGATGGGATTCCACACTATATCCTCATAGGGATGAGCCAAGGGAACATACCCATACTGGATTAGGTTAGGGGAACTCACTCATGCTAGAACCAAATATAGACTGAGAGAAATAAGGGCTATAATCTACCCTGGAAGGAGTGCACAACATATACAATGGACACATGTATTGTTAATCTAAGTCTATACATCCCCATGTATCTGTCTATGTATGTGAACCCATATCATGTCTGTGTACTCTGATCATCTCTATGTACCCTTCTTGTGTCCATGCCCATGCACCCTGGATAATACATGTTGAGTTTCTTTCTTATGGGTCATACAGTGTGTGTACCGTGTACTTAGTTGTGTAATTTTTTTCTAAACAGAAACACTAGTGATGCATAAAGGGATCTATATGGAATGCGTTCTTCCAAACTACACGCCATGTAGATCAGAATTTCACAGAAACTTCAAATCTTCAAGTGTCTCGGCCTGCACCATCATCACCTGTGATTTCACTAGTAATCATGCCTGTAATACCAAAAACCACATTTACCATGCATATGTCACTGCTAGTGGCCAGATTCTAGCCACCATTTTCTTAAAAACCATCTGTTTTCACTATTCTAGAGCACCTGCATGATTTGGATCATGAAGCCAACACCACTCATACCACCATCATAATTTCATTGTCATCAGAATGCCTATATTGTGTATCAATCCAAAAACTGGTCTCACATAAATAATATGCAAAAACAAAAAATCGATCACACCATGAAATAGGTTCTTATATATAATCGAATCACCAGACAATTGAACGCCAATGATTAATGAAGAACTAAGAGAGAAAGGCATGAAACACGAAATTGAGAAACAAATGTTGATAATTTTTTGGTTCAAAAATAATTCATTAATGTAAAATTGATGATTCAATGGGGTTTCAAAAGAATTATCAATTCCTAATTATATAAAGAAAAATAAATTAATGGGATATGAAATAGTTATCAATTCATTAATTAATTCATGTTTATTAGACTAATAAAAAATACAGATGAAACCAATAAAATCAAAATTCTTATCTCATATTTGGGTTGATCATTTATGAATATGTTTCTACATGTGAAAAAATTGATGAATCTATAGGGTTCATCATATTCTATATAATTCTCCATATTCATTCATCATTAATCCTCAATCCCGAGATCACCTGACAATGTGCTCCTCCACATCCCTCTCCTCCAATATTTAGGGTTGTGTAGCTAACCCTAAAGATGAGATATAGTAGAGATTTAATAGAGGTTGGTTAGTTTTAAGGGGATTTATTAGACAATTAAATCAATCAATTTATTTAATCAATTTATTTTAACCTAACATCTACCTATGGATGTACTTAACTAAAACACACGATGTTGGAAAAAATTATATCACACTTATGGTAAAAATCACATTTTGGATTCTACAACGGTCTCTATTTTCTCTTTCGAGACACCATTCAAGTGATATTCCCTAATTTCCAAAAAAAATTACATGCATGATATATTATATTTTTTCATATATCAATACCAAGGATCTATTGGACATAGAATGTTGAGTCAGAAGTTTCACTTCTAACTTTTCTATTCCTTTTTGATTTATAAATCACAAACACTTTATTTATACTTACATTACTAAACATTTATGTCCAAATTTTTTTTATAGAAGACATAAAATTTTACCATAATTATAATTAGTTTTTAAGTTTTCATGAATACAAACTAAATTTCTTCATTACAATTATCCCAGTGAGTATGGATACAATAAACATCATATTCACCCTTATCAGGGTAGATATAAGACTTTATATCTTGACTTTTATAATGATGAAGTATTTATAATTGGACTGATAAATATAATACTCATACTTTTAAATATCAATAATAATGACATTTTTATGAAAGTATATTAGATAGACTTAGTTTATATTATGAATACGAAAAACTTATTTCTAATGAAAGGAATAATTTTTACATCATAATAATGTAAAATAATACAATATTACACCTTCTCTTATGTCGGGTGGTCATTTTCTAGGTTTCAATGTCATTACAAAAAACTTTGAGAAAATATAATTTTTGGGAAATAAAGATGACCATTGGGGAGACACCTATAAATACCAAGCTTTTCGAAGAGTTTTCTTCTAATAAATTTCATTTTCAAATTTCTATTTTGTGAGAGATCTGAAGATTACAAGCATGAACATATTATTCTTATTCATTGTAATAATTTAAGAGTATTTTGTTTTGTATTTGTTTCATCTGAATGTGTGAACACGATCAAGGGATTATAAGGTTAGGAAGATGGAGATATCAATCATTGTATTGATCAAGGGAACATATGGATAGTGTAACAGAATCTGATCCATCAGATTAAGGGCTGCTGGGGATAGGCAGATAAAGATACTGATCATCATATTGAGGGATTTTTTTATTAAATAAAGATAGACTTTCTTGTAAGTATAAAACAATGGGTAACTTTATCCAAGGTTCATGGATACCTTACTCTTAAGGTTAAAATATATTTATTAATTTTTTAAATAGCTATAAGTCATTCTTATATTGCTATATTTGTTATACTTGTTTCTTCTAAGTTATTTTAATTCTGTTATGCATGTATGTAATAGTTTTATTATAATGTATCTCATTATGATAAATACAATATGTGTTACTTAATCGGATCTACTGTGAATCTGATACATATTCAATTAATCATATCTATCTTGAATATGTTTTTTTACTATATTTTGATTGAATATTTTGTGATTACAATTTTCATACTCTGATATTATCTTAATCAAGATGATTATGATACATTGTTTTTAATAGAACTAAGGGCCAAGTTCAAATTCTATCTTTTACTTATAGAAGTATTGTGAATTGTTTAGTTTAAAATATTTTAAACTAATGTTTTTAAAGCAAAAATTCACCCCTATTATAATTGATCCATCTATAATACAATTATTCAATCCTAATAACAATATAACTCATATTGTTATCCAAAAATTGGTATCAGAGTAGGATTACACTACTCAAATACTTTCTAAACTTTTTATCTTCTTTACAACTATATGTTTGTTTAAATTTTGTCATAAAGTTTTTTTATAAATATTTGTTACACTAACATGTATTGTGGAAAAGATTTTTTTTGTATACGTTTTTGAAAGATGGAATGACTTAATATAAAATTCATTAATAATCTCAATCCCAATAGACCACCAATTTTTGATGGTACTAATTATGAATATTGGGGGATAAAATGAAGACTTTTGAAATCAACACATGAGTAGATAATTTTGTCATGCTGACTGGTGATTTTAAAATACCCGACAAGGAAGTTAGAGTCTTTACAAATTAAGAGAAGTTGTAATATCAGTTGAATTAAAAGGTAAGAAATACTTTGTTATATTCTATGATAAGAAACATATATAGTAAGATTTATTCATGTGAAGCAACAAAAAATATTTGGAAGAAGTTAGAGGTTACACATTTCAGTACATCTAAAGTAGTTGAAAATAGAAGTAAAATGCTCCGATATGATTATCAAGGTTTTAAATTCTTACAAGGTGAATTAGCTTCTAAGATGCATTAAATATTCATGATGATTATTAATAGTCTTCAAGCTATTGGTTAAAAATTACTAGATGATGAAATTATCATTCATAAAATCATTGATATCATATCAAATGAATGATAATCTAAAATAACATCTATTGATGAAACAAGGAAAGTTATTAATATTACCCTTGATGAATTAATTGGTACTCTTATGCAGTATGAGGGTATATTAAAAAGATATATAGATAAATACAAGAAAAATAATAAAGGTGTTTCTTTCAATACCACTATAATTTTTACAAAAGAAAAAACACTTGAAAAATTTGTCAAGTATTTAAGAAAGAAGAATGTGGTTACAAAATCCAATTTGAGTAATTCTAAGCATTCAAAAAATCAATTAGCTAATCTTTCTCAAAATATAAACAAGATAGTTAGAAAAAAGTTTTTTTAGTATCTTTACAAGAAAAGTAACAAGCATAGGAATGAAAAGAAAGATTATGAAGTTTCCTATTATGACTATAAGAAAGCCAGATACATCATAACTGATTTTCCAAATCTCAAAAGGAATGATAAAAAGGAAAGGTACACTGATAGTAATAAAAAAAATTATAAGAAAAAATAAAAGAAATTCTTGAAAGATAATGATTCCTGTAGTGAAAGTGTAGAAGACTCTTCAGATAATTATTCTAAAAATGAAAATTCAAGGCCAAGGAATATTGGTCTTTTTTCTAAATTACCACATGAATATCAATGTTTCATGTACAGGGTACACACAGCCAAATCCTTAACTAATATGTCCCTAAGTGAAAATTATTCTGATGAGAATGATTCTACACCTTTTGATGAATAATATTTTTTATCTAGTGATAATAATACATTACCTTTTATGATTAAGTATCTTATTTTTATAAACTATTATAAAATAAAACTTTTAAAGTTAGTAAAAAAATTGAAAAGGAAAATTCTAGGATAACTATTTTAACAAAAAAAGTATTGTATATTTCTAAATATCTTGATATGAAATCTTTTAAAAATTAAAATATTTCAAAAAATCTTAAAAAAGTTGTTTTTGAAAAAGATGATCTTTTTAAACATTATTAAAAAGTACTTTTTGAGAAAAATGTTTTAGAAGCTAAACTCACTTATGAAACTAATACTTGTGAGGATAATAATTTAGTTATCAAACTAAAGTATGAAATTTATTATTTAAGAATTTTTTTTTCAAACTTTACTTATGGTAAGGAAGGTTTGGATAAAATGTATAAACAAATCTGTCCTCATGGTACTAGTTATAGAATATGGTATAATTATAAAAAACCTATTTTTAGTAACAATTAATTTGTTCTGAAAAGTGTACCCTTTTGTAAAAAATTACAAAGTGGTGGTTAGTGGAATAAAAATTGTTCCTTAAATAAAATATAATCTTTAGGATTTCATAAATCTTATTTTAAAAAACAAACATGGCTACCAAAAATTTTATTTTCTAACATCGGACCCAAAACGTTTTGGGTTCCAAAAATATAATTGTTTTGTTTTTAGGAAAACAAAGGTAGTACCAACAAAAAAAATATTTGGTGCATAGATATTGGGTGTTCCAGACAAATGAATGGACACAAAGATTTATTTTAAAAGATTATCAAGATGAAAGGTGTAAAAGTTATATTTGAAGATAATGATCAATGAGAGATTATCAGTATAAGTAATATTGTTCTTCTTGGTAAAGCTTTAATTTCTAATGTTTTATTTGTTAAATACCTTAAGAACAACCTTATAATCATAATTTAATTATTTGATGAAAGTTACCTTGTGAATTTTAGAAATAATGAATGTGTAGTAACAATTCTAAGGATGAATTCATTCTTTCTATAAATAGGCATGAGAATGTTTACACACCTAACTTGGAAGACCTTAGGAGACAAGACTTACCTTGTCTTAGTGCAATGAAAGATCAATCTTGGTTATGACATAGAAGGTTAGGACACTATAAACTAATAAAATTATTTAAATTGACTAAGAAATACATTTTAAGGATCTACCTAATCTTAGGTTTGATTCTTTAAAAGTTTGTGACCCTTTTCAATACGTAATCAACATAAGTCTAGTTTTAAATATATTACTGAATTCTAAAATTTCAACACTTTACAATTAGTGCACATGGATTTATTAGGTCCTACACAAATTATAAGTATTGGGAGAAATTATTATGTATTTGTCTTGGTTGATGATTACACTAAATACACATGGGTTTATATTCTAGAAAAGAAATATGAATCCTTTTTTTATTTTAAAACTTTTGTAGCCAAAGTTAAAAATGAGAAAAACCTTAATTTTATAACTATTCATAGTGATCATGGTGAAGAATTTGTAAATTGTCATTTTAAAACTTTTTGTAGTAATAAAGGCATTACACATAACTTTCAGCTCCTAGAACTCCTCATAAGAATGGTGTTGTTGAAAGAATAAATCATATTCTTTAAGAAATAATAAGAACCATGTTGTGTGAATACTCAATTGATAAATATTTTTGGGATGAAGTGGTTAGTACTTCTTTTTATACTATAAATAGAGTTTTTAATAAGACACTTTTTTAATAAAACACCTTATGAATTGTGGACTAGTCAAAAACCAAAAGTTTCTTGCTTTAGAGTTTTTGGATGCAAAGTATTCCTCTTGAATACGAAAGATAATTTACACAAATTTTCATCCAAATCCGACGAAGGTATATTTTTATGTTATTAAACTACTTATAAAGAATATGGATTTTTTAATAAAAATTCTTATACTATTGAATAAATTGTACATGTTAAGTTTGATGAAACTAATTCCTTTTGTTTTTAAACAACCTCAACCAATATCCTTAGATGTGTTTTGAAAAATAGATTTTCAAACTTTGTTATAAAGTTATACTTATAAGGAAAATACTTAAGAAATAGTTTTTGAAGTATTTAATGAATAATATTTTCTAACTTATGTTGATGAATAGGTTTTACAAAAACCTAAGAAATTACCTATTTCTTAGAAATAATCCTAGTGATAGTATCATTGGATATGTTGATCAACCTGGTAGGACTAGAAGTTCCTTAAGAAATTAAATATAACATCTTTCTTTTCTTTCTCAATTTGAATCTAAGAATCCAGATGAGGCTTTAAGTGATGAGGATTGGATTAAGGCAATGTAGGATGAACTAAATAAATTTGAAAAAAATAAAGAAACTTCAATAATTGGAGTAAAATGGGGTTTCTCAGAACAAGTGTGATGAAAATGGAATAATTATTAGAAATAAAGAAATAATTTTTTCTAATGGTTATAAAAAACAAGAGGCAATACATTATAAAGAAATCAATGCACCGATATTAAGATTTGAATCTTTTCGTATTCTACTAGCATTTGCAATATTCTTTAATTTCAAACTTTTTCAAATGAATGTGAAGTGTGCTTTACTTAATAGATATGTTCAAGAGGAAGTTTTTGTTGAAAAACCTCCTATTTTTGAAAATAAAAAAGATCTTGAATATGTTTATAAACTTACCAATTTTTTATATAGACTTAAAAAATCCCCTAGAGCTTGGTATGATAGATTAACATGATTTTTGTTGCAGAACAATTATGTTAAGGGAACCGCTGATCCTACTCTTTTTATAAATAAAGTTAATAAAAACATTATTATTTCTTGATGACACTATATTCATATCAACTCAATAATATTTAATATATTACTTTGTGGATCTTATGAAATTTGAGTTTGAGATGAGTGTGATGGATGAGTTAACATAATTTTTATATTTTCAAATTTCTCAAACACCAGAAGGAACTTTTATATCTCAACATAAGTATAAAAAATATCTTCTTAAATTTTTTGGATCTAATAACACTAAACGTATTTATAACCCTATTGGTACCTCTAATAATTTATATATTGATGAGGCTATGCAACCAATTGATTAAAATATTTTTAGAGGTATGATAGGAAGTTTAATTTACTTAACAACAAGTCATCCAGATTTAATGTTTTCAGTTTTCTTATGTGCAAGATATTACTCAAATCCAAAAAATCCCATCTAAAATCTATAAAATGAATTTTTCGTTATCTTAAGGGAACTATGGATTTATGAATTTTCTATTCTTATGGAAATGTTTTTGATCTAAAACATTTTTTAGATGCTGACTCTAGTTGTTGTAGAATGGATATAAAAAGTACCTTAGGAACATTTCATTTATTAGGAGATTCACTAGTCTCTTGGTATTGTATGAAACAATACTCAGTAGCACTTTTCACTACTAAATATAAATATGTTGTGGTTTGAAGTTGTTGTGATCAAGTTTTGTGGATTCAACACACAATCAATAATTATAGAATGAGTTTTACAAAAATTCAAATACCATGTGATAATACTAGTTCCATTTCTTTAAGAAATAACCCTACACATCAATCCTATAAAAAAACATATATATCAGGTGTCACTTTCTTAAGGATCACACACTAAAAGGAGATATCATTTTATGATTTATCAGAATCCAAGAACAAATTGATGATATTTTTACCAAACCTTTACCTTATGATAGATTTGAATACATTGAATAGAAGTTAAGAATGATTAATTTAAAGTAATCATTCATATATACTTATTATTTTATACATCTCCTTACATTAATTTATTTCTTTTCATAGGGAGAGTAAATTTTTTTATATTTTATTTTTTAAAATTCTTAGTTTTTTTCTTAAAATATTTATTTTTTTGAGTTTTTCAAAATCACATTATCATTATAAAAATTTATAAGTCATTATTCTTTAAAAGAATCATCAGACTCAAAAAGTTTTTTTTTAATTTTTTTCCAAAACTCAAGTTTTTTTAACTTTATAAAAGTATTCATAATTAGATTTTTATAATAATTACACTATGTCTAGCTGTTTTAAAAAAATTCATATTCAAAATTTTTAAACTTATTGTGATATAATTATTTGAAAAATTTCAATAATAACATATTATTCATACTAAAGATGCTTTTTACTCTGAAAGTTATTCTTCTTAACTTTTAATTTTTACACTATTCAATTTTGTTTAGAAACGTTTTTTGTTTTTATTTCTTTTGAACTATTTATTTGTTTTATTTTTTCAAAATTTTATTTCTGTATTCATTACCAATTTGATAAAAATTCTTAAAAATATCAAGAGAGCAAATTTAAATTTTCTTATGAGGTTTTTAAACGGTCAGATCAAAGTGTCTATCATCTCAACCGTTGAATTTTTTTTGGAAGTAGAACCATCATATCGATCACCTATATAAAAGAGGGATCATCTTTCCCACATTAGTTTCTTGAGTTATTTTTCACCAAATTATTTTAGTCTACAAGTTACCAAATCTGAATTGGGTTTCTTTTTCATCTGATAGATCGAATTTAGTGCTAATTTGATAGATAAGAAACATGATTTCAAAAAATGGTTTGTCTTCAGATAAAGATTAGTATAAATATACTTCTTTGATAAATATGATTCTTCTTTAAAGAAGGAAATTATATTTCAAGGGTGTGAATCAATTTTCATAAAAAAATATATTGAAATCAGTAAGTATTATCCATATCTTGTTTATGATTTTTATGATTCTTTGAATTTATTAAGAAGGAAGATAAGTATTCATTCAGGATATATGGAAAAACTTAAAAATTATCAACAAGAAAATTATTGGAACTATTTGGAATACCATATAGAGTAGATTCTCATTGTCCATATCATAAACTTCTTGATTACCATAGAACTTTTAATAAAAGAAGAGATGAGGATTCTCTATTTTCCCATGAAGAAGATAATAGAAAAGTTTCCCACCCTACTTTATAAAATTTTCTTTTAGATTTATGGATGAAAGGTTTTATAATTCCAAGGAAAGGAGAACAAGACACTCTAAAAGTTAGAAACATATTCATATTGGACTATTTGGTCAACATGAGGAAGATTAACCTTGTTAAGTTTATTCTTTTGAATGTTCAGAATGTTAAGAATAATTACATCAAGTCAAAAATTATAACGTTCCTTGATTTCATAAGTAAGATGATTTTAGAATGTTCAAAAATTGTCAAATTTGATAACAAGTCTCATTCTATGAGGGAAAAAGTTTATTTTATCAGCGAGGATACAATAAATAGAATGAAGTTGTTGTTTGATGAGAAATCCAAGAAGTTTGTTCAAAAACCTAGAACCATTACATTAGATCCATAGTCATTAAATAATTTAAAGAAGAATAGGGAAAGAAAATAATGGCTGAATCTTTACCTCCAAAATAATAAAATAAACAAGGAAAAGAAACTTCTTAATGATGTTTATAAGTAATGGATGAGACTCAAAGATGAAAAAAATCCCAACCTTCCTAAAACTGGAGTAGATAATACTAAGGGATCATACTTAGAATTTCATGGTACCAAAGAGCTTTAGAAATAAACTAAAAATAAGAAACAAAATAAGAGACTTTGAGAATATATTTTGTGTAAAAAGTTGTTGAAAAATGTAGAAATGACATCGAGAAAGATACTTTTGTCTTATGATCAACCAAAACCAAATGCAGTGTTAGTAGTTAAATAAAATTTAGTGGTTCATGATAATCTGATATTTGATAAGGGAAAAGAGAAAGAAACTGGTCAATATTTAGTTCCAACAATGACACTAGAAAAATAATTGGTATGAGTTTCCTAAGGAAAATAAATATTCAGAACAACTTTCCAGCCCAAGGAAGAGCTCAATAAAAAATTTAGTCATTTGGATGAAGTCCACAAAAAATAAATATTAGAAAAGTATTATGAGAATTACTTGATACAAAAATATGATATTGAGAAAGATGTAAAAAATGAAAATAAATAAAAGGAGAATAAGAAGATGAAGGGATCAAATACATTTAAGCAGAATGTGGTGAGAAAAAATAAAAAATGTGAGGATCATGAAGAAAAAGAAGAATTTTTGGAGGAAGAAACCCAATCTGAAAATTCATTGGAGTCAACATCATTATCATAAGACTTACCCACTAAGGCATATGTTAATGAATTAGGAATCTTAGAAGAATAATACTCTTCAAAATAAGAAGCGGAGTTTTTATCTAAGAAGATCAAGGATGATCAAATCTAAAAAAACCTTTTGAAAATCCAAACATTGATGATATCGATATTTTAATGATTTATAATGATAAATATACTCCTAAAAAGTTGATAAGGTCCAAAAAAAATTATTAAAATTTGATAAGAAATAAATAAGAGTTGAAACCATTGGCACAATTTGCAAAAAGCCTCCTCCTCATGATCTAGAATTATTAGAATCAACACAAAAAATTAATAATATGGGAGTTGATTACATTATTAATTATTTGAAAAGATTAGAATGAATTATTCCTTATTTTCCAAGATTAGAAGCAAGAGGTAAGCTACTTCAAGATATCCTTTCTCATAAAATAGACTCCATCAAGATACTAACTAAATCAATTATTTATATTGAGGATAATCTAAAAAACTTTACATGAAAGATCCATTGTACATAGAAGGTCTTATAATTTAGTGGTGAAATAGTTGAATGAATTTGATGCTGATGTTCAGTCCTCTGATGATCAGATTCAAGAGATTAAGAATTTGATTATGGAATCAGCTAGTTCATTTAGTCAACTAGAAAATTCACGGATGAAAGGATGAGATTTTTTTGAATAATTCAAAGGCCAGACTGATGATCAGACTAAAGAAGTGGATTCTCTCAAGGTCAAAGTCCATGAATTTAAGAATGAAAAAGAGAGAGTAAATTTATTTGAATATAAAATTTGTTGAAGATGTCAAGAAGCTAAAGGAAAAAAATCAGAGTTTGAAAGTTACAATGAAGAATGAACACAATAATTTCAAGAAGATTGAGTCTTTTATAAAATTACTCATGGATAAAGACTAATTTCATTTAATAAATCTTGTTTTAATTCGTATTTTGTTAGACTTATGAAATCTTTTGATCATGAATTAATTAATTCTCTATCAAAAAACAATTGTTTGAATGTTTCTACAATACAATTGGTTGAGTTTTCTTAAATATTTTCTATGGAAGACTAGTTAATTCATAGAATTGTTTAATTTATCTTTTCTATTAACTAACATTTCACGTACATAATACTTAACCCCCATCTCTTTTTGAAAATCACAAAGGGGAAGATATTTTTATAAAGGGATATTTATTATAGTAAGGGGGAGATATTTTCTAAAGGGGGAGAATTTATTTATCAAGGAGAGATAATACTCTAAAAAGATATAATCATATTCATCATTTTATCCATTATATATAGTATAATTATTAATTCATGAATATTTAAGATTAAAATTTTATTTTGGAATATGAATTTTGTTAAAGTTAAGTACTGTAATTTTTTAAAAGTTTTTATTCCTTTTAAGTTTTAGGGTTTGTACTTTCCAAAAAGGGGGAGATTATTGAGTCAGAAGTTTTACTACTAACTTTTCTATTCCTTTTTTGTTTTAGAAATAAAAAACACTTTATTTATACTTACTTTACTAACCTTTTATATCCAAAGAGTTTTAAAATGTTTTTATAGAAAAAATAAACTTTTACCATAATTAGAATTAGTTTTGAAATTTTGATGAATAAAACTAACTTTCTTCCTTATGATTATCATAATGAGTATGGATATATTAAACATAATATTCACCCTTATCAGGATAGATGTAACAACTGGGCCCTGATGACAGCACAAACACCCCGCCTTAACATGCTCATTAGGTCTTGGCCCACCAGGTATCACCAGTTGCCCCACAGACACGTAGTCCCCACCCAGGGTCTACCCACGTGCCCGAATGAGTCATCTGATTAATGAAAGTCCTAATATGCCAACACATATCCTTTCCAGTGTACTATGTCCTCAATCACACACACCCTGAGAAACTTCCTAGAAGGTCACCCATCCTAATCACTACATCAGGCCAAACACGCTTAACTATGGAGTTCTAATCAGGTAGGCTCCCTAAAAGGTAGGTGCATCTTGTTGAAATGATTTATATCATTTATTAATTTAACCCTTTATCATTCTGGGGTGTTACATTCACCCCCCCTTTAGAGAATAATGTACTCATTATGGGGCCTACATCTCAATCCAAGTAGAGCACTACACCTTATGGTTAGGTACCAACTCTGATACCAAATGTAACAACTAGGCCCCAATGATAGCACATACACCCCTCCTTAACATGGCCATCGGGTCCTGGCCCACTAGGTATCACTAGTTGCCCTGCAGACACGTGGTTCCCACCCTAGGTCCTACCCAGGTGCTCGAATGGTTCATCTGACTAATGATAGTCCCCACTGGCCAACACACGTCCTTTCTAGTGTGTTTTGTCCTCACTCACACACACCCTGAGAAACTTCCCAGAAGGTCACCCATTCTGATCACTACTCTAGGCCAATCATGATTAACTGTGGAGTTCTAATCAAGGAGGATCCCAAAAATTAAGGTGAATCTTGTTTACATGAGTCATATCATTTATTCATTTAACCCTTTATCATTTTGGGATGTTACATTAACCCAATTTAGATCACAATGTCCTTGTTTTGGGCCCTACATCTTAACCCAGGAAGTGCATTGCACTTAAGGTTGGGTACCATCTTTGATACCAAATGTAACAACTAGGCCCGTATGACAGCATAGACACCCCGCCTTAACATGGACATCAGGTCCTAGCCCACCAGGTACCAGACATGTGGTCCCCACCATGGGGCACACCCCCTTTAGAGCACAAAGCCCTCATTGTGGGCCCTACATCTAAACCCAAGCAATGCACCACACTTAAGGTTGGGTACCATCTCTGATACCAAATGTAACAATTGGGCCCTGATGACAGCACATACACCCCACCTTAACATGGTCGTCGGGTCCTGGCCCACCAGGTATCACCAGTTTCCCCGCAGATACGTGGTCCCCACCCTAGGGCCCACCCAGGTGCCTGAATGGGTCATCTAACTAATGATATCCCCATAGGCCAAAACACATCCTTTATAGTGTGTTTTTTCCTCACTCACACACAGCCTGAGATACTCCTCAAAAGGTCACCCATCCTGATAACTACTCCTGGACAAACATGCTTAACAATGGAGTTATAATCAGGTAGTCTCTGAAAAAGGAATGTACATATTATTGACATGAGTCATATCATTTATTAATTTAACCTTTATTCATTCTGGGGTGTTACATTCACCCCCATTTGAATCAAAACTTCCTTATTGTGGGCCCTACATCTCAACCCAGGTAGTACACCACACTTAAGGCTGAGTACCATCTGATACCAAATGTAACTACTGGGCCCGATGACAGCATAGACACCTAGCCTTAACATGGCCATTGGGTCCTGACCCACCAGGTACCACCAATTTTCACACAGACACGTGGTCCCCACCCTAGGGCCCACCCATGTGCCCAAATGAGTCATATGACTAATGGAAGTCCTCATAGGCCAACACATAACCTTTCCAGTGTGTTATGTACTCAAACACACACACCCTGAGATAATTCCTAGAAGGTCACCCATCCTGATCACTACTTCAGGCCAAACATGCTTAACTATGGAGTTCTAATCAGGTAGGCTCCCAAAAAGGTAGGTGCACCTTGTTTACATGATTTATATCACTTATTCATTTAACCCTTTATCATTATGGGGTGTTACATTCACCCCTCCCCCCCTTTAGAGCATAATGTCCTCATTGTGGGCCCTACATCTCAACCCAAGTAGAGCACTACACCTTAAAGTTGGGTACTAACTCTGATACCAAATGTAACAACTTGACCCTGATGACAGCACATACACCCCGCCTTAACATGGCCATCAGGTCTTGGCCCACCAGGTATCCACCAGTTGCCCCGCAGACACGTGGTTACCACCTTAGGACCCACCCCGGTGCTCGAACGGGTCATCTGACTAATGATAGTCCCCACAAGCCAACACACGCCCTTTCTAGTGTGTTTTTTCCTCACTCACACACACCTTGAGAAACATCCCAGAAGGTCACCCATACTGATCACTACTCCAAGCTAAGCATGCTTAACTATGGAGTTCAAATCAGGTAGGCTCCCAAATAGAAAGGTTCACCTTATTGACATGAGTCATATCATTTAGTCATTTAACCCTTTATCATTCTGGGGTGTTACATTCACCCCCTTTAGAGAACAACGTCCTTGTTTTTGGCCCTACATATTAACCTAGGAAGTGCACTGCACTTAAGGATGGGTACCTACTTTGATACCAAATGTAACAACTGGGACCCGATGATAGTATAGACACCCTGCCTTAACATGGAAATCAGGTCCTAGCCTACCAGGTACTAGACATGTGGTCCCCACCCTGGGACCTGCCCCCTTTAGAGCACAAAGTCCTCATTGTGGGACCTACATCTAAACCTAGGCAGTGCACCACACTTAAGGCTGGGCACCAGCTTTGATACCAAATGTAACAACTGGGCCCTGATGACAGCACAGACACCCTACCTTAACATGGTCATCGGGTCCTGGCCCACACCAAGTATCACCAGTTGCCCCACAGATACGTGGTCCCCACCCTGGGGCCCACCCAGGTGTCTGAATGGGTCATATCACTAATGATAGTTCCCATGGGACAACACACATCATTTCTAGTGTGTTTTTTCCTCACTCACACAAACCCTGAGAAAATCCTCAAAAGTTCACCCATCCTAATCATTACTCCTGGCCAAACACGCTTAACTATGGAGTTATAATCAGGTAGGATCCTGAAAAGGAATGTACATCTTGTTCACATGAGTCATATCATTTATTCATTTAACCATTTATCATTTTGGGGTGTTACATTCACCCCCTTTATAGCACAACGTCCTTATTGTGGGACCTATATCTTAACCTAGGAAGTGCACCACACTTAAGGCTAGGTACCAGCTTTTATACCAAATGTAACAATTGGGCCCCGATGATAGCATAGACACCCACCTTAACATGGACATGAGTTCCTAGCCCACCAGGTACTAGACATGTGGTCCCCACCCTAGGGCCCGAACCCTTTAGAGCACAAAGTCCTCATTGTGGGCCCTATATCTAAACCTAGGCAGTGCACCGCACTTAAGGCTGGGTACGAGCTGTGATACCAAATGTAACAACTGGGCCCTGATGACAGCACAGACACCCTGCCTTAACATGGTCATCGGGTCTTGGCCCACCAGGTATCACCAGTTGCCCCGCAAATACGTGGTCCCCACCCTAGGGCCCACCAGGTGCCTGAATGTGTCATCTAACTAATGATAGTCCCCATAGGACAACACACATCATTTCTAGTGTGTTTTGCACTCACTCAAACACACCCTGAGAAACTCCTCAAAAGGTCGCCCATCCTGATCATTACTCCTGGCCAAACATGCTTAACTATGGAGTTATAATCAGGTAGGCTCCTGAAATAGAATGTATATCTTGTTTACATGAGTCATATCATTTATTAATTTAACCTTTTATCATTTGGGGGTGTTACATTCACCCCCCTTTGGAGAAAAAATTCCTTGTTGTGGGCCCTACATATCAACCAAGGCAGTGAACCACACTTAAGGCTGGGTACCATTTATGATACCAAATGTAACTACTGGGCCCTGATGATCGCATAGACACCCCGCCTTAACATGGTCATTGGGTCCTGACCCACTAGGTACGACCAGTTTTCACACAGACACGTGGTCCCCACCCCGGGGCTCACCCATGTGCTCGAATGAGTCATATGACTAATGAAAGTCCCCATAGGCCAACACACATCCTTTCCAGTGTGTTATGTCCTCAATCACATACACCCTGAGAAACTTCCTAGAAGGTCACCCATACTGATCACTACTTCATGCCAAACATTCTTAACTATGGAGTTCTAATCAGGTAGGCTCCCGAAAAGGTAGGTGAACCTTATTGACATGATTTATATCATTTATTCATTTAACCTTTTATCATTCTGGGGTGCTACATTCACCCCCCTTTAGAGCATAATGTACTCATTGTGGGCCCTACATCTAAACCCAAGTAGAGCACCACACCTTAAGGTTGGGTACCAACTCTAAAACCAAATTTAATAACTAGGCCCTGATGACAGCACATACACCCCGCCTTAACATGGCCATCAGGTCCTGGCCCACCAGGTATCACCATTTTCTTCGCAGACACGTGGTTCCCACCCTAAGGACCACCCTGGTGCTCAAATGGGCCATCTGACTAATGATAGTCCCCACAGGACAACACACGTCCTTTCTAGTGTGTTTTATCCTCACTAACACACACCCTGAGAAATTTTCCAGAAGGTCACCCATCCTGATCACTACTCCAGGCCAATCATGCTTAATTGTGGAGTTCTAATCAGGTAGGCTCCAAAAAAAAGGTGCACCTTGTTGACACAATTCATATCATTTAGTAATTTAACCCTCTATCATTATGGAGTGTTACATTCACCCCCTTTAGACCACAATGTCCTTGTTTTAGGCCCTACATCTTAACCCAGGAATTGCACCGCACTTAAGGCCGGGTACCAGCTTTGATACCAAATGTAACAACTGGGACCCAATGGCAGCATAGACACCCTACCTTAACATGGACATCGGGTCCTAGCCCACCAGGTACCAGACATGTGGTCCCCACCCTAAGGCATGCCCCCTTTAGAGCGCAAAGTCCTCGTTGTGGGCCCTACATCTAAACCCAGGTAGTGCACCGCACTTAAGTCTGGGTACCATATCTGATACCAAATGTAACAACTGGGCTCTGATGATATCACAGACACCCCACCTTAACATGGTCGTCGGGTCCTCACCCACCAGGTATCACCATTTGCCCTGCAGAAATGTGGTCCCCACCCTGGGGCCCACCCAGGTGCCTGAATGGGTCATCTAACTAATGATAGTCCACATAGGCCAACAAATATCCTTTCTAGTGTGTTTTGTCCTCACTCACACACACCCTGAGAAACTCCTCAAAAGGTCACCAATCCTGATCACTACTCTTGGAAAAACATGCTTAACTATGGAGTTATAATCAGGTAGGCTCCGGAAAAGGAATATACATCTTGTTAAAATGAGTCATATAATTTATTAATTTAACCCTTTATCATTATGGGGTGTTACATTCATCCCCTTTAGAGCACAACTTCCTTGTTGTGGGCCCTACAACTTAACCCAGGAAGTGCACCACACTTAAGACTGAGTACCAGCTTTGATACCAAATGTAACAACTGGGCCCCGATGACAGCATAGACACCCCGTCTTAACATGGAAATCATGTCCTATCCCACCAGGTACTAGACTTGTGGTCCCCATATTGAAATGAGTCGTATCATTTAGTCATTTAAACCTTTATCATTCTGTGGTGTTACCAAATATATAAGACTTTCTATCTTAACTTACGTAATAACAAAGTCTTTATAATTGGACTGATAGTGGGACTGATAAATATCATACTCATACTTTTAAAGATCAACCATATTGACATTTTTAAGGAAGTCTATTAGAAAAACTTAATTTATATTCTAAGTATGGAAAAATAATTTCTAATGTAAGGAATTAATTTTACATTGTAATGATTTAAAATAATACGACGTTGCAAATTCTGTTATTCCCATTTTTCATTTACCAGGTGTTAAAGTTATTGCAACAAACTCAGAGAAAATATGATCGTTGGGATATCAAGATGATGGTTAGAGAGACACCTATAAATAACAAGCTTTTCAAAGAGTTTTCTACTAATCAATTTCATTTGAAATTTTCTCTTTCATGAGATACTTGAAGATTGAAAGCATAAACATCTTGTTCTTATTCATTGTAATCATTTAAGAGTCTTTTGTTTTGTAATCACTGCATCCAATTGTGTGAATATGATTAATGGATTATAAGGATAAGAATATAGAGATACCGATCATTGTATTGATCAAGGACACACGAGGATAGTGTGATAGAATCTGATCCATTGGATTGAGGGCTGCGAGGGATAGGTAGATAGTGATATCAATCATTGTATTAGTAGATTTATTTTTTAAAGAAATACAAACCTACTTGTAAGTATAAAATAAGGGGTACCTTTATCCAAGGTTTTTGGCTACCTTAATCTTAAGGTTAAAAGAGATTAAATCATTTTTTAAGTAGCTATAATTCATTATTATATTGTGACAATTGTTATACTTTTTTCTTACAAGTTATTTTAATTTCACTATACATATATGTAATAGTTTTATCATAATGTATCTCATTATGATAAATACAATCTATATTACTGAATCAGATATTCTATGAATCTAAGACATATTTAATTAATCATATCAATCTTGAATACAATTTGTTTAATCTATTTTGATTGAATCTTTTGTGATTTTGATTTTCATACTCTAATATCATCGCAATCAAGCTGATTATGATATATATTTTTTAATCAAACTAAGGTCCAAGTTTGAATATGATATTTTACTTATATAATTATTGTGAATTATTTAGTTTAAACTCCTTTATACTAAAGTTTTTAAAATTACAATTCACCCCCTCTTGTAGTTGATC
This sequence comes from Viscum album, assembly GCA_963277665.1. NCBI lineage: Eukaryota > Viridiplantae > Streptophyta > Magnoliopsida > Santalales > Viscaceae > Viscum > Viscum album. The sequence goes on along the minus strand of OY728129.1, from coordinate 753,210,995 downwards.
CATATAGAATACAATTATTTTATCCTAATAAAAATATAACTTATATTGTTATCCAACATAGAATTTTATTCCAACTCTATGCCTTACTATAAAAATATTGTTTAAAATATTTCAAATTATTAAACAACAAAAACTAATTCATGACAACGAGATGAGAGTACTAAGATCGTGTCTGGTTATCTCGCTCCTAGGTACTCTCCTAAAGGTTCCCATGTTGTCAATGAACAGACACTAATGAAATCACTAGACCACAAAGTATTTTATTTTTCTGATCCTTGATGGCCACTGGATACTATGAAAAGGTATCTCTATCCTCAATGTCTAGCTTACTTTAGTTGATAAGATGTGATAGACCATGCACTTATCTCCTTATATGTGAAATGTGTAAATTGGTATGTTATCAATCTAACTGCAGTGGTAAGGCTTTGAGGTATGTCACCTCATCAACCCTAAATAGTATCTATAAATATCCAATGAATCTTGGAGATAACTTCTCAAATTATCCAAATCTTTGCAGACCTCCCCAAGGTGAGACTTTAAGGAACACATGATCTCCATTGTCGAACTCTAAAAGTCTCCATCACCAGTCTTCATAAGACTTATGATAGTTTTGGGGAATCTTCATATACTCTTAGATGATCTACACCTTCACTATCATTACTTTCACCAACTCTAGGCCCATAAGCATTATATCTCTTAACTTCTTCCAACTTAGCGAAGATCTACAGAGTATCCCGTATAAGGCTTGAAATGGTGTCATACTAATGATGGAATGGTAAATGTTGTTATACAGAAACTCCAACAAGGGTAGATGATCCTCCCAACTATAGAAAAAATACAACATGAAAGAATACAACATTTCCACCAGACCTAAATGGTCTACTCTGTCTAGATGTTTATCTGGGGGTGGAATGTCATGATCACCCCCAAATGAGTCCCAAAATCATCTTATAATCCTCTCTAAAACCAATACATGAAATAAGATTAAAGGTCTAAAATAATTCTCATGATAAATCCATGAAGTTTTAATATCTCATGTATATACAAGCATCCCAAACTCTCCATTTAACTCTACTCTTTGATGACTAAGAAGTCGGTTGACTTGGTGAATCAGTCTATGGTCACCCAGATAGTGTTGTGATCCCTTTCTAATCATGAACGTGTCATCAAAAAATCCACATAGATTATATTCCACTTACAATATTGAACATCTAGGGGTTGGGAAAATCCCACTGTTACATAATTCTAAACCTTCACCTACTAGAAAGAGAGGAATTGGTAGGTGAACTCCACTATAGCCTGTTTCATCCCTAGCCACCAAAATTGATATTGAAGGTCCTAGTACATCTTCAACACTCATGTATGTACTACTACGGGTGGTGTATGAAAATACCTCAACAACTCCTCCTACAACATGACTAGTACCATTTTTCATCCTCATAAAAAGATTATGTTCTCCCCAATTTGAGTAAATCCATTAGAATCATGTACCATAGATATCTGGTCATGTAATACATCACAATCCATATCTACACACTATACTTCCCTGATGCACTAGAGAAGTGGAGGGGTTAGAACCATTGACTGGTGATACACCACTTCACCTTGATCCACAATGTTCAACTGAAATGATTCTAATAGATCTATTGCCTCACTCAGCAACTGTGAACAAGATTTCCTACTATGAGAATATTTTACTATATTATCCTTCCTAGGAGTATAGACTATCTCAATTTCATAGTCCTATAGGAACTCCAACCATCGCCTATACCTCATGTTAAGAGATTTATACAATAATATATACCTAATACTCTTATGATCAAAGTAAATGATGAATATCTTTCCTATAAGATAGTTTCACCATGAATTCAGAGAAAAACTACTATTTTCATCTCTAATTCATGGTTTTCATAATTATGCTCATGGGGTATCACTTTCTTAGACCCATAAGAAATCACCACCTACCTTTGCATCAAAACAAATATAGTACCATCTATGGAAACATCCAAAAATACTATATACTCAACTCCCTCCTCTAGAAGTCTCAAGATGGGGGCACTCTTTAACCTTTTTCATAGCTCCTGAAAATCCTACTAATACTTATTTTTCTACACGAAAGGATTCCCCTTTTGGTACAAGATAGTTAGAGGTGTCATGATCCTAGAGAATTCATGCATGAATCTATGATAATATTATGACAACCAAAGTATTCTTCATACTCTGTCACACTCTTAGGTTTCTCCTAAGCTAGCACCACCTTAATCTTTGATGGGTCCAATGAGACTTGAAATGTCCCTTGAATTGAACCTCTCAAATCCAGAACTAAAACCTTGAGATATTCCCATAAAGATGGTGCTCCTGAAGTATGTCCAAGACCAACCTCAATGTATCGCATGCTCTTCCTATTATATTGAGTACACACAGATGTCATATATAGATAATACTATGAATTTTTCCAAGAAGGGATAAAATATCTGATTCATGACTCCCATGAACACCACTAGGGAATTATCCATGCTGAAGAACATCACCAAGTAATCATAGTGACCATAGCAACAACTGAAGTTCATCTTATGGATATCCTCATATCTAACTTAGAGCTAGTGGTTACCCAACTTGAGGTTAATATTTTATAACCACTTCACCCCTTTCAACAGGTCAAAGAGGTTATCGATTCTCGAATGTGGATACTTATTTTGGACAGTCACCTGATTCAAGTGATTCAAATCCATGCATAAACTTAATATTTCATCCACCTTCTTGTAGAACAACACTGGGGTTGTTTAGGGGGATACACTGGGTATAACGAATCCCTTCCTCTATAGACACTCCAACCAAACCTTCAGTTCTCATGTCTTTTTGGGGGATATCTGATATACTGATGTAGATATTGGAATAGTTCCTAGGTATATGTCAATGTATAAGTCAATCTCTCAATGGAGAGGAAGGTATGACACGTCCTTTGATAATTCATCCTCATACTCCTTCACTACTATAGGGAACTGAAATATCATAACATCTACTTCTCTAAGGTTTATATTGAACAAGTAATTAGAAATTAGTTGTATCCTCCTATACACGAGCCCAACCTACTATTCCTAAGATTTTTTCTCTCCAATAAATGAAAATCTCATCCCACCCACCCGTACGCATTGTATCCTTTGCCTAAAATAGTTAATATATGCATTTAATTAAGAGATATAGTCCATACTAAAGATTTCATTATAATGAATCATTATGGCTATGAAGATATCCCATGTAAAACTCGCCCCTCTTTGAGAGTCAGATCACAATGTCAACAAAGGTTTTTGATCATCGAATCTCCCCCAGTATGAGTCCTTAATCACAAAGTTTGAGATAAAGAATCCATTGTAATATCCAGGTATTGAAAAAGGGATGAAATAAGGAAAAAGTGGCTTGCATTTGTGTAAATCAAAATTACATCTAATGTATAGAAGGAACATATCATAATTTAGATCATACCTAGAGCCTTCAGGTCATAAGAATCCACCACCTGTAGTTGTCCACATCCCTAAACACTAGTTTATTAAGACTAGAATAGTCCATCAGGAGGTGGTAGAGTTGGTGAAAAATCATAACATAGGCTACCTACTATAGGTCTCTCATCTCCTCTACTGCTTCTTATGCCCTATGGGCCTTCCTACTCAAGTCGCTTCCTCTTCCTTGGAAGCCCATCGATTGTAGCCCTATTTACTGCATGGTGGGTTAGGAAATACTATGTAATATAACCTCATCCATCACAAGAGAAGAATTTAATCTCCCTTGATTGGATAGATCCTCCTTAAGTGACCTAAGAGACTAAACCTCTATCCTGAGACTATCTCCAAATTTTCCTCACATACCTAGATCCCTAAGTGTGAGGTCGACTACCAGCTACTAGGTTTCACCAACATGGTATCTAATAATTGAACCCATGAACAATGAATTATCTACCAAGAATCACTCTACAACCATGGAACACTCCAATAATCCAAAATAGGAAGGTATGTAAAGAGATATCACTCTATCTTAGATATCTTGAAGAATTCTGTGCTCAATATTCTGAGCCTAAAAGTATCTATCATGAATAATATCTATGGAATACCATGAGAGGTTTTTGAACCTCTATGAGTACTTTTTGAATGTCATACTTCCCTGTTGGATCTATAGAAGCTCATAGATACATACTTTCCATAAATTCATTGGATAAAAATCCTCTCTAAAGAAGCAATCCATCTTTTTCCAAGTGAGAGACTCCTCTTTGTGCACCAGCATCATCATGATCCACCATAACCCTATTGGGAAATGGAGAAATATCACCTTTAGGACCACCATTTGTCTAATAGGGGTATTAAAAAGTTGAAAAAACTTATCTACTACCTCGATCTAGTATCCTGATACCTAGGGGTCTAGCTCCCCCTAAAACCTGGGTGGTCTCTAACTCTGGAACTTATGAATTACACTCAACTTTCACACATCATAAGTGGGTACTATCAAGATAATAAGATGATTAATTGGTGGAGGTACTATCAATAATCCACCCTATGGAATTTCCTCATGCACAACCCCCTTGATCTAGGCCTCATTGCTAAGAGGATTATCATCATGATCCTACTATAGAATCCTATTTGTTTGTCATCATGGGGGAATCTTATAATAGTCTATATGCACCATGGTTAAAAGAGAATATATAGGGAGTTAACTAAATATGGACATGGAAACCACAATCCATTTCTATATGATGCATGTGTCAATGTTTTTCCTAGAACTAGTGCCTAAATGTACTGATTCAAAAAGCAGGTTATTTGGGTCCTGGTGAATCGATACATTAGCTTCTATAAAACAACTAGATTCCCTTGCATGAGAGATGAACTCGAGACACTTTAACACTATTTACCAAGATCCCAAATTAGTTCTCACAACTATACTATCACCAAAATCCATTTCTAAGACAACCTAGTATTTGATACCACTATATCAAGAACTCACACATTGGGGATTTCTTGGATGATAGTAAGCTGAGAGTTACACCCCAAGCTCACCTCCAATAGGCCCGAGGCTATCAACTAGCACTGAGTAGGCATATCACATAATGTGAGTCCTCATCCTATAATACTTATACACATGCACATATCTTCTCACACCTTTATAATATAAAATGATAAATAAAAGATATTATAAATTCTTGAAAAATATTCAATCCCATGTCAGAGTATGAAAAAGATTTTGTAAATGAAAAATGGGCCAAATACAATCCCACCAATACTTTAAAGAAGTCCAACCTATAACAAAGGGGGAATACTACCAAAAAGAAACTTTAGGATATGTTTGCAGTCTGTATAGAATAACCATGATTCACCTTCTCATGGCCTACCTAAAACATTTTTGAAAGGACTATCATCTATATAATACATGAAATGTGAGGGTATAGCCCATGTAGGGGTGAGTATAACATAACTAGTATGATAAATCAAAATCACCAAACATGGCATCAAAGAGAATCAACTCGACATCATAATAAGGAAAGTTAATAAAAAGGAGAGGAAAACCTAGATATATTAATAGATAGAATCCAAGTCTCAAAGTAAGGTCACGACTTCACCACCATCCTAAGGATCCATATCAAGCATCCCTAGTAACACTTGTCCAAGATAAATCACTCATAATGTCTTTATAACACTAATGGAATTCATCAAAGAGGTATTTATCATCAAGCCTTTACATTTTTAGTATAAACTAAACCTCAAAATATAGTGATACACAGGTAGGAGATCACTCTAAGGGTTTATGGGGGATACCTGAACCTATTAGGAATAGCCCATTAGGATGGGTATCTCACACCCTAGATATTGAAAACTAGATACCTGACCCAACCTAGGGAATAATGAGATAGAGGAACACACCCTATGATACGTGGAGGTATACCTGAATCTATCTAGAAATAACTCACTTAACGGATTTTTTATCGTATACTTAGGATGAGATGCCAAACCATGCCCTTATAGGAATGGGCCAAGGGATCATACCCATATTGGATCAGGTTATGGGAACTCACCCATTCTAGAACCAATGTTTTACTAAGGGAAATAAGGGATCTGACTGGCCCCAAAAGGAGTACCTAACATGTAAAAGGGGCACACAAAATTTCCCTATAAGTCTAAGTCTCCCAGTGTGTGCAACCATTCCCATGTACCCATACCATGTCTGTGTAATCTCCCCATGTCCATGTACTATGCTTGTTTCCATGATCTTATACCCTGTACAGTCCATGATGAGCTGTCATCTTAGGCATCATAGGGTGTATAGACCAAGTACATAGCCATGTGATGTTTTTATTAAACTAAGAACCTAGTTCCACATGGAGGGTTACACATGACATGTGTTCTTCCAAACTACACATTTTATAGATTGATATTTCATAGAAACTATATATATATATTCACATTGATTGGAATGAACTATAATTTCCTCCAATTCCTCATTAAATTTTGCTAATAACACCCAAAACTGCATTAACTAGGATTGTGTTGTCATCAGTGGATAGATTTTGTCCACCCTTTGTGTTAGATCATAAGAGTATTCAATGTGATACATGAGGTTGGTGAATTTTATTTTATGAAAATTTAAACATACACTTTTCCAAACACATTTAAAAAGTTTATTAGACAAAAAGTTGTATTGATACACTTTATTACTAGAGTAAGAAATAGTTTATGTGAAACAATATGAACTTTTAAAAAACATGCATAGAAAAAATAAAATAATTTGTAAGAAAAGGTATAACAAAGTAATATAACTTTATAAAGAATGTGAAAAACTTATAGAAACATCCACAATAAAGTTATTTATTTTAAACTCAAGTGATAAGGAAGTATATCGACCCAAATTTAGGTATCCATGACTTAACCTTTCATAAGGTTTTTCTTCCAAGCTTAGGAAGATATCCATCAAAATGATTAGAAAAACTATATTTTCTTATCCCTAAAAACCAATGATCTTTTCAATCAGATAAACACTATATCGCTATCCCTAGGATCTCTCGATCCACCATATCATAAAAACAAAAATTACAACAACAAATCCTAATGTATTTATAAAGTAAACCTCACAAATGATGTGTTAAGAAAAATCTCTAAAGATTAAAAAGAAGTGAACTCAGTAACAAGATGATACGAAACTTTAGTAGAAACTTCATATCATTGGTCATCCACTTATTCTCCCTTGAGGTTATGATCCTGTTAATAGATGATCTCTAACTATTATATTTTTTTATTTCACAATACTAGTTACAATGACATCAGAAAAATTCCTTCTTCGCTAGATAGGTTCAGTGAATCATCATTTTCTCTGATGGTCATTATGAATTTCACCTTTACAAAGCATCGAATATTTCATCAGGTAGAAATAAAAAAAATCATATATACTTTGTAAGTATTCATCCAGTTGGATAAAGATAAGTTCATCCGATAGAATTTATGATATCTATCTAATAAATTCTATCTAGTAGATTTTTTATTACTCTATCCAATAGACTTTATAGTACTCCATCTAATGGACTTTATAATGATTCTATCTGATAAAATTCGTATACATCTATTAGATGTACATTGTACATGTCTGCCTATTATACTTGGTACAAATCCATCTGATAAGAATAGTTTTCTCCATCTAGTAAAACTAAAAACTTCCCCCAAAAAAACTTTATAACTTGGAAATATAAATTTTATAAACATGTAAAAATATAAAGTTTGATTTTTTATTTTGAAAATAAACATTATAAGAAGGCCTTTCAACTTAATAATATTCCCCTTTTTAAAAAATACAATACATAGAACTTGAGAAAAAATACTAAAGTAAAACTTTGAAAGACTTTCTACCCCTCATATATATAACTATTGAGTATTCGTACTTTCTCCTTTATAACTTTCAAGTGATTTTTATTTATCCTTTTCCTCACCTTTATTTTTAAAAATAACTTATAGAAAAAAGATATAAAGTAGAAATAATTTCCTAAAATGTTAAAGAGACACTGTACAAAACAATTGTAAGAAGTAGAAAATATTTAAGAAAAATATTTCATTCAAACAGTTCAAAATCCATTTAAATAGTTAAAAAAAACTTATTAAAAATTTTCAAGAGTTACTAAAAATTTAATCTTTCTTGGAAAAATTATTAACAATATCCTTCATCTTTCTCATATCATCATAATATTTCTATGAGTTTACTACAATAAAATATATTTTTTAATCTTATCTTCAAAAACCTCAATCTTCTTAAAAAGTTTCTAATATTTTTATAGAAAGAGATATGAGGTCATCAATGGATCTTCTACAATCTATGAATTCAATATTGTTACTATCATAATACTTTTTGATTGTATTTGCTTCCCTTTTTATTCTATAAACCTTTTCATTAATTAAATTCATGTATCCTTTGGTACAATTCATCCATATTATTATAATATTAAACTTTCTAAATCTCACTAAGTATTTTACTTTGAAATATTTAAACTCAACCTCATTCTAAATAATAGTTTTAGTAATTTTTTTCAAAGAACTTGACCCTTCAATAATATATAATTTTTCAATAATATAGTTGTAAAGATCTTGGATATCTATTTTTTCATAATTCATTCAAGACTCTTTATTATATCATTGAATTAATTCATTTTCATATCATCTATTTTTGATATAGTACTGGGAGTAGAATTAGTGGAGTCACTCTAAACTTCTAGTAGAATAGAATATCTATCACCAACATGTAAAGGATATTCTATTTCAATTAACTTTGACTAAGAAATTTCCATAACATCTAACTCTTCATCAGCCTGATCATGATCTGATGAATTTTCTTTCAACTCTTTCTTTTCATCAACTAAAGATTATTCTTCTTGATAACTAATAGATACTTATTATTCATATTGTGATGTTAGAGTTTTTGAAGTATGAGAATATGTTTCTTCAATATCCAATAGTATTTTTAACTCTTTAACAACCCCATATTTCATCCTTAACATATTCCTCTTCCTTGGTGTTCGAGAATGTTCTATGGGATAAGAGGATTTTTTAGAAATTTCATTTTATTTTTATACTTATTTTTTTATAACTTTATCTTAGGTTTGATCAGTAACATGTTCTTCTATAATGAATTATTTTACATTATTCTTTCTAATGGACACATGAATAATTTTAGCATGAATGGTAAATGATTATTCCTATGGACCAATTAGAGGGGAAATAGAAAAAGGTTCAATGGATATAAGAACTTTATTTTCCTTCTCAACATTATCAGTAAAAGAAATTTCTTGCTCATTTATTTCAACTTCTATTCTAGCTTTCTCAATTTTCATTAAGAAATGTATTTTTGTTTTAGATTTATTATCTTTGGTAGCTTTATTCTTATTTTGTTCCTCTTATTTCAAATTATCAATGAATTGTTCTCTCAAGGTCTCATCTTCTGCTATATCCTACCCAAAATATGGAACATTATCTTTATTTTATATTTTCTTTTTGATAAACTTAGTGAATGGTTCAACTGACATTGTCTATTTTTCCTTGTAATGTCAAGGATTTTTTGAGAATACTCTATAGAAATCCTCTTTTAAAGAACTTTTTCCTTAATAAATTTGACTTCACAAGGGGATGAATTTTTTTTGAGACTTTTTAATGAGATACATCTTAGCAGGAAAGTAATCTAACCTCATTTTTAGGAAAATTTCATCACCAAAATAAGATATTTGTATATGATTGTAATGGATTCATTCTTGATATTTTGGTCTTTTGTGAAGTTTACCAAGATTTTTTAATAAACATATTATAAATAATAATATTGAGATTTATGATTCTAGTCATGATTACCTCTAGATAATTCAACATGAACTTAACCATATTAAAATTTATCATGTTACAAATAATTTTTTAAAAGTGTGTTTCAGTTGAATTTTTTTCAATATGTCAATATGTGTTTGTATAGAATGTTGAGAGAATATGTTACTGGAGTTTTTTAAGAAATTTTCCTTAAGGATGTTAAGGAAATTTCCTTACGAAGTGTAAGAACACTTCTTTATGGATTGTAAGAAAGTTTCCTTAAGTAGTAATATTATTTTGTGTCATTATTCAAGTTCCAAACATTATAAAGATTCTCATGATCCAATATTAAGTCATACGCTTTCATGAATTGGGAGAGAAGTAAAATAGTTTCACTGAAAGGATCAAAGATAAAGTTATCAGATGAAGGTTTGTAAGAAGTTAATGTTTGAGCTATAAAGTTGAAGTTTCACAATGTAATAAAATATAAAATATTTCAATAAGTTACTGGATGGAATAGGTTAGTTGTTACTATTCGGAGAATGGAAAGAAGTCTATACTGTTGAGTTTTGTATGAGTATGTACATAGGGTAAAATGTACAACTTTTTTAGAAGAATTAAAAATGTTTAGAAGTCCAAAGTGAAAGAATTTTGAGCTCGAATGAGTTTGTACAAATAAAAAGGGTGAGAGATCAATGTTAGATCCTTGATATTTTGATGTTTCTAAAGCGACCAAGCAAACAATTTGGAAGACTAATAAATCAAGTTTACCAAACATAGGATAAAGATTCCACTGGTCAGAAAATTTTTTCTTAGTTAAAATCTATTAGTCTAACCAATGAATGAAAATGTATCATATGATCATATAGAGAATAGATTGAAAAATCTATCTGATAATGAAAAATCGTGCAATGTATCAGTCTGAGAACTGTATAAATGTTACCAGATGAGGAATATTTTTTCTATACTATCGGCTAGAGGAAATCCATGTAAATCACTAACAGAGATGTCTATTAAGTTGAAATGGTTAATGTATCATTATATTGACACTATAAATATCTAATGGATGGATATTTGTGATGTCATCAGATAAAAAAACGTGAAGGAGCTACAAGAAGAGAAGTTCATACAAATTTTTAGATGAAGTTGAGTAGGATCAGATTGACAAACATTAGACTGAGACACATGACATTATTAAATAGAGGATCATCAGTCATAGGTTCCATATGAAGATCACTAATTGGAAAGTTTTATGTAGATTCATCATATGAATACTTGAGATTTCATTAGAAAAAGATATGCCAAGATTATCTGAATATGGTTTCCTAACAATGGGAAACTGAATGGTGGTCCATTGAATGATGAATGGTTGTCTGTTCATCAGCTGGATAATTCTGAAGGTGTACCATCAGATAGAGAATTACTAATATAGGAAATACATACATCAGGAATAGAAGTTTAAGGATTTTTACATAAACTAAGTAAATTCCTTAACAATGCAGATGTTGAGATGATCATTAATTTTTTGTTATCTACTAAGGTTAAAGATGTTAGATAAATTTTCTTAACAACGAGTTTAAAGAATTTTGAAGAAAATGGGAGCTTTAAAGAAACTTAAAGTGTATTCAAGAATGTTCTAGAAGAGTTGAGAGACATCCCATGAAATTCAATTGAGAGGGAAGTATGAAATTAGAGTTTTGTTGAGTGAACAAATACTTTTATGTTCCTACCTATTCACCTAATAAGTTCAGCTATATAAAGCGGTGAAATAGTATAAATAAATATTTTGAACACTATTCACATTTGGATGAGTAGAAGTTTTGAAGAGTTTGTTTCATGTGTTTATGATCAAGTTACTTATTGATTGAAGATGGTGCATCATACTGAGTTTCATCGGTTAAAGATGAATAAAAATGAGATTTGTTTATTGAGTTCATACTTAGTCAAATAATATTCATCATACTGAGTTTCATTGATCAAATAAGGAGGCATATTGAGCCGATATTACTCTATTAGATAGATAAGTATTATACTGAGAAGCAATGGATGGAGGTGCTTTGAATAGAGAACACTGAAGTGAAGTGAAGTGACATAGAAGCATATTTCAGATACCCATTAGATAGAGACCCCTAAAATGGAGGACATGCGTTGTTGGAGTTGATCATACAAACATTTCTAAGGAAGTTTTATAATTTTTTTTGGAAAATTTGTCATTGATCATATCCGAGTCTTCTTAATATCATGAGAAAGTTTCAAGTTGAACAAACTCTTAAGAGAGTTATTAAAGATATTAAATATTGTACATAGGTGAAGTTGAACCAAATTACACATGAATAAAGTAAATATCTTTCTATAGTTGATCGGAAAAGAACAAGGAAAGATCTTGTGTTTGGGGGTTATAAAAAATTTCTATAAAAGTATTGTGATTAGGGGGTATAACCAGTTATGAAGAAAGTAGACACAGTTAAGACAGTTGGGGGGGGGGGTGTATAACCAATTATGGAAGAAGATTTGATTATTGAGGGTAGAACTAGGGTTATCTAGAGGAATGATTACTAGTCTATAGAACCAGTTTCTACATATTATTTTGTAATCCTATGAATATTAGTAAAAAAAATTCATGTTGGGGAGAGTAACCAACATGAAAAGAAGTAGGTCTTTGTATCAAAACTTATAAATATAATGAGATGATATCTCTTTATATCTGTTTCATATTAAAGGTGATTATAAGACTTATTTTTGAGTAGATCATAACTTTAAAAAGTTTTTAAAGGTTAGGAAGAGTTTCCATACCATGTTAAGAAACTTTCCTATTAAATAAAAAGATATAACTGAATCACTCCCCCTCCCAGGGATCCTACATTGATCTATGGAAATTTAACTGGTATCAGAGCAAGGTTACCTTTTAAAGATCTAACTACCAAGTATAGATATTTTTAATTAAGTGAATATCAAGAGTGTTCTTGTATTTGATGGTAGAAACTATCACATTTGGAATAATCAGATGTTACTCTATCTTCTATCTTTTTTCCTTGAATTTAAGATGCTAGAATGGTGGGATTTTCTCTAATCAATGAGGTTTCTATAAAAGTGTATGATAATATAAATTTGAAAGTTTATGAAAAAACTAAAAATTTCATATTAATTTTTAATTTATTAAGTTTTTAAAAGATAAAACTATGTTTGATAGCATATGTGATACGCAACACTGAACGCAAACAAAAAATTATTATTTAAATATGACCATTTTAAACATTCATTAAATTCATGGATATGAGTAGGATTAACTAATTTTTGATATATAAATATATATATATATATATCCTAAATATATTGATAAATTCTTAGTAAACAATCAATAAATTAGGTAATGTCTTTTTGTTCTTCAAAATATCTTTTCTTCAAAAACGATTTTATTTATTTTTATAAAAAAATATTTTAATTATTTTCTAGAACATTTAGAAAATTTATTTTATAAAATTAGATCTATTTTTATATCATTATATCAAGATTAACATAGGGTGAAATTTTGGGATTTTTTGAAAAATAGATTTTTATATGAATAGTGAAAAATATCATTTTAAGTAAAATTGTCATTTCATTCGATAAATGAATTAATTTAAAAGTTATATTATTATTTTAATTTTATTTAATGAAAAAAATTAATATTTAGTTATATTTAATTCAATTAATTACATTTAAATCATTTTTATGCTAGATTTTAGTATAAGTTTATTTTTACGATTAAAAAAATATTTTTTTGAAAACCGTTTTAAAATGAATAATGTTTATCCATTTTAATTAATTAAAATAACCCCTAATGAGAAATAATATAAATGAAAAATTTACATTATATATCTATATTTATTAATCTAAATTCATATAATGAAGATTACTAGTTATAGTGTTAAAGTTAAATCCTCTTTTCCTTAAAAAATGTATTTTTTAGAAAACCGCTTTCCATCATGCTTGAGGGTTTTATATTAAATTTAATTAATCCAACTATAAAAATTTATTTTAATAAAATATATTCCATATTTTTAAACATCTTAATTAATATTAGGTAATAACTGTAACACCCCGAGCTTCCACGATACGCTTCTCTTTCAATAATGCAATAGCTTGCATTGAATGCAAGTTCGAGATTCTAACGCACCGCGACCAATCAAAATAGCCATTATGAATAGAAATACCCACCTTTTGAAATTATATATATTTTATATTTCAAAATGGACTTCATTTTTGGATTCGGAATATCGAAATTAGCCTATGTTGAATTTTTGGTATTTTTCTGAGAACTTCCAATTTTTTATGAATAGTGAAAAATACTTAAAAACAACTTTTTTAATCAAAATGATTTATAGTGATAAATTATACTATTGAGTGGTTTTAGGGTATAATTAGAATATATTTTTACTATTTCATCTAATGGTGTTCATTAGAATTAATTTCACTTTGAAATTGGACATAAACAATTGTCAATCTTTTGATATATATTGGTTCTTAAAAACATGCTATTTGTTGTGACAGCGGGAATTAATTATAAAATTAATTAATGCAACTTATATGTTTGGAATTTTGTAAAATAGACATCAATTTTGAATTTGGAATGTCAATTATAGCTTAGGGTGAAATTTTGGCATTGTTCTAAAAAACTTCAATTTTTGATGAATAGTGAAACCACTAAGTGGTAGTTAAAAAACTGATTTTTCGTTTAAATGAAACATTACCACTTCTGTGATTTGATTTTAAAAAATCCGACATACATGGTTGTCATTAGGAAGTAAAATGTGATTCAATGGGATTAAAATAATTTTTGGTGAATAGTATCTTTTAAGTTTAATTAATTGCGATTAAAGGTAATTAGTGAAATTTAAGGTAAAAATGATATTATAAAAATATGAAAATACCTTTACATTTGTCCTAACCCTATTGTATGAGTCATGGAAGACCAAGAAAATCCATGGGTCAACTTGGGGACCCCATGGATCCACTTTGGTAGTAAAATGACATTAAAAACTTTTTATTTAATGTTAAAATAAAAATGTCACAAACATGAGTTGTTTTACTAAACCAATTTTTAAATGGGGTTATACAAGTCATATTTTTTACTATAAATATTCATTAGAAATATAAAAATATTTCCTACATAATGATATTTTTTTTATAATTTTTCGACATTAAATAAATTAAATTATTTATGACACCATGATGATGCAGCGATTACCTCATTAATTAACGATTTAAATAAAATAATAAGATAATGTAAAATCTAATACTTAAACTTGTCAAAAACCTATTGGATGAGTATATTTCGAACCCTTATCACCTTATCCTAGAAATATATAAGTGTGGTACCTTTAAAATTCGAAACTCATTATATAATAAAGTAACATTTCATGACTTTCCAAGAGTGCCCCTCCTCTCCTCTTATAAAAGGCCCCCACCACTACCACCTTATTCACACCTTCAAGCCATTTGGATCGGCCAAACTCTGCCCAAATACTCTCCCAAATTCCCTATATTACTCCTAGAAGCCTCACTTTGGGCAGAATTCTTTCCAAGGAAGCCTTTGGCTCAAATCAAAAAGAGTTACCCGATTTTAAGGTAATGTCTTCCCTAATGTTGTTTTGTTTTATTTTGCTTCTCCAACCCCCTAAACTCTTTTTATTCTTTTATTTTGTAACAAAAACAGTATCTTCAATATACTAGGATGTTTTTATAATAAGGATTCAAGCTACACTTACACACACCTACATCTAATGGTTAAAGAACATACTCTTTCTGTGGATGGCGAATTTCTGCCTCACGAAACGATGATTGTTCAACACTCATATAACACCTTGAAAGGTGGAAATTAAGATGTCACTATATTTATATATGATATATAATATGTTTATTTTTTCTTTAAGATTCTGTACTTTTCATTTATGGCATACCTTTATGGTTTCCATTATGGTTAAACACGATATTTTCATTTTAGGAAGTGCGGACTACCGCCCCCTCAAAGTGATTTGAATCGTTAATGCCATATGTGGGATGCATAAAGGATGGAGTAAATGCTTTTATAAATTATATTATACTGGAATTATATTATACCTTTATATAATTATAACTTCATTCTATTAAATACAAAATAGAAATGAAAGTAGCGTTCATGCGTACGTACGACTTACCGTCTCCATGAACGATGCATTTCATTTCTTACCTCTAAATGTTATGTAATATTATAAATGAATGTATATACTGGATATATATGATGTATATGATATCTAAATCATGAATATAATTATGGATATAATGAATATTTTACCACATGAACTATTTGTAATTTTAAGAAGTTTATTTTTGACTCAAGTACCAAAGATCGACAAAACGACCGTTATTAACATAAATAATTACATAATGTTCATAACATGGTAATAAGTGATATAAAAGGAATAATAAGCTTGAAAAAGGTTCTTAAGAAATTATAAATTAACTCTAGTTTATTATTTAGGAGGTTAAATAACGGTCGAGTCAAGTCGGACACGAGGTAAGGGAACTTCTTAAACCAATTTTCATTCTTTGGGTTAATCTCCTACTTTCAAATTATGTCATGATATTATTATGTCCTATCTGGTATTTATACTTTATTTATGTGTAAATATAGTGAATAAAAATAATATATCTATTTTATTTAAAAAATGATCTTTGTAAGGGAATTCGTCTCAATCTCCTTTCATTGAGGCATATTTTGTTTTATACACAACTTTCTTTTATACGGTGTATAAACCCCTTTGAATTTTATGTTTTTTTCAAAAGGAATCTTTTTATACAAAGCATTTTAATAAACGACAAAATCGAATGTGTTTTTTGTCGTACATATGCGGCGACAACGACTTATCCACCGCCGTGACCATTATTTGATTTTCGGCTTCCTCTACAAGCCATAACTTTTTTTAAATAAAAAGTAAATACAAAGTTTTAATTTTCTTTTATTTTGGTATTGAAAATGGTTTTGAAAGTGTTTATATTATATCAATGGGTTGTATTGATATCTTGTGATTGAAATTTGGAAATGTTATGTTTTCTTTATGCATGTTTTATGTGATACGATTATGTTATGGTTTATGATATGTTTAAACCTATTCATACGATGAATGCACTGGACTTAATAAGTGATGGGTGGAGCCCGCTATAGCTACTCGATGCATCGGCAGGTCTCATGAGACAAACTAGTGTTCTTGGCACGAGGCCTTGACAAAATATCATTTGTAGTCTTGGCAGGAGGCCTTGGCTACGTGGTTATGATAGTCTGGCATTATGCATTCCATCATTGTGAAAGTGGTTATTGATATTGCATGTGATTATTCGACCAGTAGAATGTCCATGTGAATAAGTAAATGGAATTATCACATTTTACTTTTTCCATATTATGTTGAAGTTCAAGTTTAAAAGGATTTTGTTTTAGTTATACATTGCCTTAAATGTTTATGTTTACTTATGAAAGCTTCCGCTATATTTTTATCCTTACTGAGCATCTGAGCTCAACCCTTTCAATGTTTTAATTTTTCCAGGATGTGAAGAGGTATATTATGAATGACCTATAGGGATAGTATGATATGATATGAAGACAAGATGTTGTTGTAGTTTTGTTTTACTTTATGATGTAATGTAAGACTTATGAATGTATCTAGTGTTTCCAAGGCTACTAAACTAATTGGTGTTTCGAGACTTGATCTTTTGTGATCATGCTAATGTTATGAAGTAATGCACTGACTCTGGGTAACTCGGGTCGGGGCGTTATAGTTAGTATCAGAGGCAGTTTAGTACTAACCTTGGAAACTAGATTTAGATAAACTCTGATTAGAACACATAGCCCAAAGATAGATTTTGAGGATTAGTATAAAAGAACTTCCTAGAATTTTGTTGTTGTAGAGATTTTGTGAGATTTACGAGAAATACATCCCTGTCTGGATATGAGAAGATAGAGACGGCTCTGTCACAGATGTACCTAGGGGTAAAACCCGAAAACACCGCTTTGAGCTAGACTCGAACGGGAACTAGTGCACGACAGTGGGCATTGCTGCACTCTTGGTTACGACACTCCCGGGGGATATTCTTAGGTAATTATCATTTTTTTACAAACCATTATGAAGGGTTTATGAGTATACACTTCCTCAAAGAAATTTTTTTTATGATTATGGATTATATCCATAAATAGTTCAATTTATGTTAAGTGTTTTACAAGTATGGAATTATGTATTTTAATACATAAACTAATCTAGTTTATGCCATTGTTTAGAAATGGTGCCTAGTGGGAGGAATGGAAACCGTATCAATGCACACACTCCTTGTAGGGATTTCCCTCCTGATCAAGATAATTACTGGGGAGATGGAGATACAACTGGTGCTGATCAACTTATTACCATACTGGGACAACTCACTCAGGTTATGAATAATAACCTTACTCGTATGGAGCACCCTGATCCACAACGTGGAGGATCATTGTTAGACCGCTTCATGAGGCAACAACCACCAACATTTAATGGGGGTACAAATCCATTAGTATCTGAGCAATGGATAAACTCTTTAGAGAAAATATTCCACACCTTGGGGAGTAGCGAAAGGGAGAAGGTTGTCATGGCAGTTTACCGCCTTACTGGAGATGCCAATCAATGGTGGTCGCTGATTCAAAACACAAAGGAAGATGAAGAAGTATCAATTATGGAATGGAGAGAGTTCAAAGAGATTTTCTTAGAAAAATACTTCCCTCGTGACCATAGAGCAGATATGGAAAGGCAATTTCTGAGTCTGAGGCAGAAGGAGGATAAGAATGTCGCAAAGTATGAGGCTAACTTTACAAGATTAGCGAGGTATGTTGCAGATTATATACGTAACCCAAGAAGTAAGATCAATCGTTTCTTTGATGGGTTAAAACCGTTTCTCCGTCGAGAATTAGTATCACAATCTTTCTCAACGTACCAAGATATAGTCTCGTGTTCTATCAAGACAGAAAATGAATTCTCTAAATCTTATGACAATAAAGTAAAGCAAGAGAAGAACAGAACGGTGGAACAAGAGACAGATAAAGGGAAAAAGGGAAAGAATGATTTTCCATTATGCAATAATTGTGGGAAGAATCACCCCGGTACTTGCCTAAAAGGAATGAGAGTTTGTTATAAATGTGGAGAAAAAGGTCACCAGGCTCGTGATTGTAAGGGAAAGAAAGATGCTATCAATGTTGAATGCTACAATTGTCGGGAAATGGGGCATTATGCAAATGAATGTCCTAAGCGTCAGGGAAACTTACCCCAGAAAAGGCCAAGGGATCAAGGACAAGCTTATTATGTTACTATATTTGAAGTGGAATAATTAATGTATTGGTGCTTTTGGACTCAAGGATTATATTCTGGTTATAAGAATAATGTGATATATATAAGGATTATACTGCAGTACTCGTTGTTTTCATTAAGGTTTCAATATGATGAAGGTAACCATATTTTTAGTATGTGACAATAAGAGAAACTTTAATTTATTTGGGGAATCTGATGTTACAATTGATTTTGGAATCTAGAGACCTTTTAGAGAAAGTCTGGACAGATGTATTATAACATCCCGCCTTTTTATCACATAAAATTGTCTTACATTTTATAAAACCGAGGATCTTTAAGGTTTAGTGTCTTGGAAACTGGGAACTTAAAACATGAAAACATAAAACATTTTTCTTAAACACTTAAAAGGATTCTCTTCATGTTCATACTAGGTTCATTACTGCATCTCATAACCTGGGGACATACATCAAAAGAAAGGGTGAGCAGAAGGCCCAGTAAGGGAAATAAGAGAAACATTTTACATGTGAACTTGAGATACTTCAATAAGGTCATGAAAAGAACTTTAAGGCATGAGAAAGAAATAATGAGATATATCATAATAAAAATAACATTTTTCATAACTTGAATATGTGGCTACAACATTTAATATTGATAATAATTTCATTTTACCAAGGTCCATCCCCAAGGTGTCATTAAAAATTACCAAGGTTATTCACCAAGGTATCAGTCTAAAAGGTCATCTCTAGAGATTAAGTCTTTACCCAATGCATTGGAGCGCTATCTGGGTGCACCCTTGAAATGTATTTATTATCATGTGAGCCACATATATCATCATCAATCATTTCATAAAAAACCCATATAGCATAAAAGAAATGAGTTTCATTTCATAATCATAACGTTTTAAAAACTGCTTTAAAGACATGATCTTTATGTCACTTTAAACCCACAGAAGGGAAAGAGGGTTTAATGTATGTAAATCCCAGAATTTAAAATAGAAAACTTTGATATATATATGTGAATACCCATGTAGAAATAATATCTTTGAGTATTCAATTAATAACATAAAATAATTTTGAGAAAAGAGAGAGGCATTTTGAGACGAAAATTCTGCAGCATAACGGCTACGTTTCGGGGTTTTAGAAAACATTGAAAAGAGAGGGGACATGGGTCAAACATTAATAAATGAGCCATAAAATAGTAGAGGGATAGAATATGAAGGATATATGAACATGGTAATGAAATTTGAAAGATGTACCATATAAAATGAAGAACATGAAAGGAAGACAAAAATAAGATTTCTCTTATGAAAATTCGGCAGCCTAACAGCGTCACTTAAACTTCAAAAAATGAATTGACGAGATCAAATAGGGTCTCTCATAATATGAATATAAAATATCAGTATTATGGATATAGAGATAATACCCCAACATAATAAAAAGGAACTTGAAAGACTTGACATGAAATTAGATCTTGAAAACGAGAAGGGTGAAAGAACCCCTTAGGAATTCGGCAGCCTAACGACGTCACTTAAACTTCAACAAAAATGAATTGATGAGATCAAATAGGGTCTATCATCATATGAACATAAAATATCAGTATGATATATTTAAAGATAATACCCCAACATAATAAAAGTAACATGAAAGGCTTGACAAGAAAATAGATCTTGAAAACGAGAAGGGTGAAAGAACCCCTTAGGAATTCGGCAGCCTAACGACGTCACTTAAACTTCAATAAAAATGAATTGATGAGATCAAATAGGGTATCTCATTATATGAACATAAAATATCAGTATGATATATTTAGAGATCATACCCCAACATAATAAAAGTAACATGAAAGACTTGACAAGAAAATAGATCTTGAAAACGAGAAGGGTGAAAGAATCCCTTAAAAATTCGGCAGCCTAACGGCGCCACTTAAAACTTCAAAATACTGAATTGAAGAGTCAAATAGGGTATCTCATCATATGAAAATAAAATATCAGTATGATATATTTATAGATCATACCCCAACATGATAAAAAGTAACTTTCAAGACTTGACATGGAATTAGAACTTTGAAAAAGGAGAAAGGTGAAAGAACCACTTAAAAATTCGGCAGCCTAACGACGCCACTTACAACTTCATAAAACGAAATAATGAGAGTAAGAGGGGATATATCATTATATGAACATGAAAAAGGAAGTAAGAGGATTATAAAATAACATACTTTAACATAATAACATGGAGCATAAAAGAAATGACATAAAAGAGATTTCTTGAAAAGAAAGAGAGAGGTCGGATCCCTTACCTTAAAACGTAACTCTTAAAACTCAAAGGTTGGGACCTTGAGGGCTTGGGGGAACCTTGGGAGGACTCCTTGGGAGGAAATGAGACTAGAACTTCGTTGGGGGAGAGCGGGGAGTCTAAATGGATGATAAGATGACTTGGTATTTATAGGGAAAGTGAGGGGACAAGGCATTAATGGCCAAAGGACACCTCAAAAGTGGTTTTCTCAAAACCACGTGCTCTCCCATGGTATATCCCATGAAGTTAGGCCACATGGGCCCCCCAATACAATAATTCATCACCTTTGGTCGTCCAACCCTAAAAATATCTCATTACATCACCATGACACAGTTATGATGTCATTAAACATACCGAAACCCTAAAACTGTATTTTTACTATTCACTGAAAATTGAACTTTCTCAGAAAGATCCCAAAATTTCACCTTAACCAAATATAAATGCTCTGATTTCAAAAATGAACTCCATTTTATAAAAATAATTTTCTAAATATTTTTAATTTATTTTTTAAATAAATAAACTATTCACTGAAAATTCATTTTTTTCAGAAAAAATCCCCAAAAATTACCTTAACATAATATCAATACTCCAAGTTCAAAAATGAAATCCATTTTATAAAAATAATTTTATAAATATTTTTAATTTAATTTTTAATTAAAAAAACACTATTCACCCGAAAAAACTAATACTTGAATAATAAATTATGAAACCGTTATTTAACCATTTTATTGAATCACATTACTTAATCAAGGTGCCTAGATTATATTAATACTTTCTTTAAGTGAGATTACTAATCCATTTAGTCAATTTACTAATCCTAATTATAAAATCACTATTCATAATTTACTATTCATCAAAAATCAAGTTGATCTTATTAGACTCTAAATTTCATACTGAACATAATTGTAGAAGACCATTTTTTGAATATCATTACACATTTTTAATTATTTAAGGTTTACATAAACATTTTTAAAATATTATTTTTTCTAAAATTCATCAAAAATATACATACTATATTTATCCGGACATTTGAAAATTCATAAACTTCATCATAAGAAGAAATCCCAATTTTTATTTAAAACAAAGGATTGCACAAGGCAGTTACGGTCTCCTAACATAGCCCCTTATCACACCAGCGTATGACCTAAGTGTAAGGTGTACTAAGGTGAGAGAATCTGAGGGAGGCTCGGCCAACATCGTACGAGTAGTAATTTCTATCAATTTGAACTTCTCGCATAGGCGATTCTGTTCTAGCTTCACACGATGAAGTTCGGCTTGAGTTTGGTCCAGAGCAAAGCCCAGTGGTGCTACCTCCTTCCCAAGTTCTGTTAGATGGGCTTTGATTGGTCCAAGACTACTGGGTTAGGCCATCGAATCTTCTTTCTATAATAATTAACCAAGATTACTTGTATTTAGAGACAAAAATCAAAACATTTAGTTTCCAACGGTCATATTGACCAATGGTCATATAACAGTCAAAACCCAATGGTCTCATTTTAATTATACTCATGTTATCAAATGAAACATTTTGTTGAGTATAAAAATAAAATAAAATAACACATAAAATTAGGAAACAAGATTTATTCCAAATTTCGGGTCATTAAAATCTTCCCCCCTTAAGAAATTGCGTCCTCACAATTTTTAAAAAATTGGGTTTTGAAATTTCATTGAAAGTCCCACATAGGAAAAGGAGTCAGTAAAACTATTACTTTAAAAGAAAGAAAGGAAAGTACAAAGGTCACCCGAGTTAACCCACACTAGGATTCCATATAGGAAAACATGGACATGGAGGAGAAAACAAAGGGTCAAGTTTTGAGGGAGGGTGATAGAAAACATGATTAGGAGAAATTTAACCATAAGAAAATCCCAAACTTATGATGTGTGTAAACGGTCTTTGATTACCTAGTTGGAAATGTAAACCAACAATGTTTTTGTTTTACGTTCCTTTTCATAATTTTGAGGAATTAATTTACTACATAGAACAAAAACATAAGAAAATATACCTACCTTCATGTAGAGTTTCATCCTTTAATAATTTTCTACCCAAAACTAATCTTTTCTCCAAACGATGAGCATTCAAAAACACTTGATCTCATCAAAACACAAGAATCATCTTCTTGAGAGTCACTTAATCCACTAAAGATTAACTATCAATTTCTTCTACCTTTAAACATTATCCCAAAAACAGAAAGGGTAAGATAAAACAACTCTTCAAAAAAGAAAGAATCCCATAAGAAGGGAAACTACTTTTAAATCTTCAAAGATTCATGGTACTACCCAAAGTTCATCATAGACCATTCCATAAATAACTGTTCTTAAAATTCCTCAAAATAAACCAAACTAAGATTGAAACCCAAATACAATAGGGATTTGATAACATAGTCTTCCAAAATAAACTTCATTGTTCATCTCCAAACAACATCAACCACTCCTAACATCTTATAACAAAAGTAGCTAACCTAAACATATTTTAGCCAAGATAGGTTAATCATTCCCATAAGTAACCTAAATTACTATAAGTCCACCTTAAATTCATCGATTCTTCAAAATATAATTCAACCTTTCTCCTCGATGAAAATACCGTAATAATCTATTTACCTCGATCATATAGGGTCCCCAAAATAGTGAACGTCTTCCAAAATAATAATCATCTTTTAATCCCCTAATCATCTCTGTTATATTAATACGGTAATCGTCACATTTCCTATCACATTGGTTGTTGGGACATGTTCTTCCATTTCCCACCATTAACTAAGAAGAGAAAGTATAATTATGGGCTTAAATACATAGCCAATAATCATGAAAAGGAACTTAAATCATATAAGGATAACTTGTAGAAGCAAAGTATACCCTAACTTGTGATCCCCTAGATTTCAAACTAGGTTATCCATGATCATATATTCTTATGTGAATATTTATTTTATTTTATCTTTGTTCCTTTAATAATGGTTCATACTAAGCTTATGAATTTACCAAAGCATATCCCCCAGGAGCGTCGTAACCAAGAGTGTATCAAGGCCCGTTGTCGTGTACCCGTTCCCGTTTGTGTCTAGCTCAAATCAGTGTTTTCAGGTTTAAACCCTATGTACATCTGTTCCAGAGCCACCTCAACCTGCTCGTATCCAGACAGAGATGTATTTGCTTGGCAACCCATTACTCAATACTCACCAAAATACCAGGAATATTTCCTATATATAAACTTTTCTATGGGATTCTTACTAAAATTTTCATATCCTAATTTCCACAAATAACTAAACCATCCTCTGATACCAACTATAGCATCCCGCCTTTTTATCACATAAACTTTCATTACATTTTACAAAACCGAGGATCTTTAAGGTTTAGTGTCTTGGAAACCAGGAACTTAAAACATGAAAACATAAAACATTATTCTTAAACAATTGAAAGGCTTATCCTCATGTTCATCCTAGGTTCATTACTGCATCTCATAAACTAGGGACATACATCAAAAGAAAGGGTGAGGAGAAGGCCCAGTAAGGAAAACAAGAGAAACATTTTACATGTGAACTTGAGATACTTCAATAAGGTAATCAAAAGAACTTTAAGGCATGAGAAAGAAATCATGAGATATATCATAATAAAAATAACATTTTTCATAACTTTAAGATGTGGCTAGAAAATTTAATATTGAAAATCATTTTGTTTCACCAAGGTCCATCCCCAAGGTGTCATTAAAAATTACCAAGGTTATTCAGCAAGGTATCAGTCTAAAAGGTCATCTCTAGAGATTAAGTCTTTACCCAATACATTGGAGCACTATCTGGGTGAACCCTTGACATGTCTTTATTATCATGTGAGCCACATATATCATCATCAATAATTTCATAAACAACCCATATAGCATAAAAGAAATGGGTTTCATTTCATAATCATAACGTTTTAAAAACTGCTTTAAAGACATGATCTTTATGTCACTTTAAACCCACAGAAGGGAAAGAGGGTTTCATGTATGTAAATCCTAGGATTTAAAATAGAAAACTTTGATATATATATTTGAATACACATGTAGAAATAAGATCTTTGAGTATTCACTTAATAAAATAAAATAATTTTGAGAAAAGAGAGAGGCATTTTGAGACGAAAATTCTACAGCATAACAACTACGTTTCCGGGTTTTAGAAAACATTGAAAAGAGAGGGGACATGGGTCAAACATTCATAAATGACCCATAAAACAGTAGAGGGACAGAATATGAAGGATATATGAACATGTTAATGAAATTTTAAAGATGTACCATATAAAATTAAGAACATGAAAGGAATACAAAAATAAGATTTCTCTTATGAAAATTCGGCAGCCTAACGACGTCACTTAAACTTTAAAAAATGAATTGACGAGATCAAATTGGGTCTATAATCATATGAACATAAAAGATTAGTATGATAGATATAGATATCATACCCCAACATAATAAAAAGGAACTTGAAAGACTTGACATGAAATTAGATCTTGAAAACGAGAAGGGTGAAAGAACCCCTTAGGAATTCGGCAGCCTAACAACATCACTTAAACTTCAACAAAAATGAATTGATAAGATCAAATAGGGTCTCTCATCATATGAAAATAAAAGATCAGTATGATATATTTAGTGATCATACCCCAACATAATAAAAGTAACATGAAATACTTGACAAGAAAATAGATTTTGAAAACGAGAAGGGTGAAAGAACCCCTTAGGAATTTGGTAGCCTAACGGCGTCACTTAAACTTCAACAAAAATGAATTGATGAGATCAAATAGGGTCTATCATCATATGAACATAAAATATAAGTATGATATAATTAGAGATCATACCCCAACATAATAAAAGTAACATGAAAGACTTGACAATAAAATAGATCTTGAAAACGAGAAGGGTGAAAGAATCCCTTAAAAATTCGGCAGCCTAACGGTGCCACTTAAAACTTCAAAATACTGAATTGAAGAGATCAAATAGGATATCTCATCATATGAACATAAAATATCAGTATGATAGATTTAGAGATCATACCCAAACATGATAAAAAGGAACTTGCATGACTTGACATGGAATTAGAACTTTGAAAAAGGAGAAAGTTTAAAGAACTACTTAAAAATTCGGCAGCCTAACGACACCACTTAAAACTTCATAAAACGAAATAATGAGAGTAAGAGGGGATCTATCATTATATGAACATGAAAAGGGAAGTAAGAGGAGTATAAAAGAACATCATTTAACATAAGAACATGGAGAATAAAAGAAATGACATAAAAGAGATTTCTTGAAAAGAAAGAGAGAGGTCGGATCCCTTACCTTAAAACGTAACTCTTAAAACTCAAAGGTTGGGACCTTGAGGGCTTGAGGGAACCTTGGGAGGAATCCTTGGGAGGTAATGAGACCAGAACTTCGTTTTTGGAGAGTGGGGAGTCTAAATGGATGAGAGGATGGCTTGGTATTTATAGGGAAAGTGAGGGGACAAGGCATTAATGGCCAAGGGACACCTCAAAAGTGGGTTTCTCAAAACCATGTGCTCTCCCGTGGTATTTCCCATGAAGTTAGGCCACATGGGTCCCCCAATACAATAATTCATCACCTTTGCTTGGAAAACCCTTAAAATATCTCATGAGATCACCATGAAACATTTATGATGTCATTAAACATACCGAAACCCTAAAACTGTATTTTTACTATTCACTGAAAATTGAACTTTCTCAGAAAGATCCCAAAATTTCAACTTAACCAAATATCAATTCTCTGATTTCAAAAATGAACTCCATTTTATAAAAATAATTTTCTAAATATTTTTAATTTATTTTTCAAATAAATACACTATTCACCAAAAATTCATTTTTTTCAGAAAAATCCCCAAAAATTACCTTAACATAATATCGATACTCTGAGTTCAAAAATGAAATCCATTTTATAAAAATAATTTTCTAAATATTTTTAATTTAGTTTTTAATTAAAAAAACACTATTCACCCGAAAAAACTAATACTTGAATAATAAATTATGAAACCGTTATTTAACCATTTTATTGAATCACATTACTTAATCAAGGTGCCTAGATTATATTAAAACTTTCTTTAAGTGAGATTACTAATCCATTTGGTCACATTACTAATCCTAAGCATAAAATCACTATTCATAATTTACTATTCATCAAAAATCAAGTTGATCTTATTAGAATCTAAATTTTGTACTGAACATAATTGTAGAAGACCGTTTTTTGAATATCATTACACATTTTTAATTATTTAAGGTTTACATAAACATTTTTAAAATATTCTTTTTTCTAAAATTCATAAAAAATATGCATACTATATTTATCCGAACATTTGAAAGTTCATAAACTTCATCATAAGAAGAAATCCCAATTTTTATTTAAAACAAATGATTACACATGGCAGTTACAGTCTCCTTACATAGCCCCTTATCACACCAGCGTAGGACCTAAGTGTAAGGTGTGCTAAGGTGAGAGAATCTGAGGGAGGCTCGGCCAACATCGCACGAGTAGTAATTTATATCAATTTGAACTTCTCGCAAAGGCGATTCCGTTCTAGCTTCACACGATGAAGTTCAGCTTGAGTTTGGTCCAGAGCAAAGCCCAGTGGTGCTACCTCCTTCCCAAGTTCTATTAGATGGGCTTTGATTGGTCCAAGACTACTGGGTGAGGCCATCTAATCTTCTTTCTATAATAATTAACCAAGATTACTTGTATTTAGAGACAAAAATAAAAACGTTTAGTTTCCAACGGTCATATTGACCAATGGTCATATAATAGTCAAAACCCAACGGTCTCATTTTAATTATACTCATGTTATCAAATGAAACATTTTTGTTGAGTATAAAACTAAAATAAAATAACACATAAAATTAGGAAACAAGATTTATTCAAAATTTCGGGTCGTTACTTGTATAACTATAAAGGTTGGAATGGATTAAGCTGAACTTTGGATAGTATTGTTTAAGGTTAAAAAATTTCTGAAGATTATTTTTGGAATATTATAATACTATAGTTTTAGGAAAAGGACAACCTGCAGGGTGGAGGATAACCCATCGTGTCGGTCAAAGCTGCAGGAATCAAACCCACAACCATAGTGCGAAAGGCCTTTATTACCTACCACTAGCCTACAGAAAGTCCCTGGTTATTAAAAAAATAGTTTTCCTAATCTAAATGGTATGTGATAATATTTGGAACCTTGTACGATTAGGATAAATATAATATTTTTGAGTTCTATTATCTTTTTGAGTGAAAGATGGGTTTGTGGTAAAAATTTATTAAAGAATGAAAGTCTACATGACAAGTAAGTACATTTACTTACGTTTTTAGTAAATCTCCTAAATAAATTCCTCAACTTTATAAAAGGTAACTTAAAACAAAAACGTTGCCGGTTAACTTTTCTAACTGGGGATTCAATGACTATTTAACCAATCACAAGTTTGTGATTTTCTTGTGGTTAACTTTCTCCTAATCATGTTTTATACAACTCTCCATCAGACCTTGATGGTTTGTTTTTCCTCCATATCCATATTTTCATATAATCCTAGTATGGGCTATCTCGGGTGACCTTTTTACTTATCTTTCTTTCTTTTAAAGTTATATTTTTATTAACCTTATTTCTGATGTGGGTTTCCCACAAAGGTATTTTCTATTTTCAACCATTTATTTTCAAAGAAAAATATCAAATTGTGAGGATGCAATTTATTGAAGGAGGGGATAATGTAACACCCCGAGCTTCCACGATACGCTTCTCTTTCAATAATGCAATAGCTTGCATTGAACACAAGTTCGAGATTCTAACGCACTGCGACCAATCAAAATAGCCATTATGAATAGCAATAACCACTTTTTAAAATTATATATATTTTCTATTTCAAAATGGACTTCATTTTTGGATTCAGAATATCGAAATTAGCCTATGTTGAATTTTTGGTATTTTTCTGAGAACTTCCAATTTTTTATGAATAGTGAAAAATACTTAAAAACAAAATTTTTAATCAAAATAATTTATAGTGATAAATTATACTATTGAGTGGTTTTAGAGTATAATTAGAATATATTTTTACCATTTCATCCAATGGTGTTCATTATAATTAAGTTCACTTTGAAATTGGACATAAACAATTGTCAATCTTTTGATATATATTGTTTCTTAAAAACACGCTATTTGTTGTGGTAGTGGGAATTAATTATAAAATTAATTAATGCAACTTAAATGTTTGGAATTTTTTAAAATAGAAATCAATTTTGAATTCGGAATATCAATTATAGCTTAGAGTGAAATTTTGGCATTGTTCTGAAAAACTTCAATTTTTGATGAATAGTGAAACCACTAGGTGGTAGTTAAAAAACTGATTTTTCGTTTAAATGAAACATTACCACTTCTGTGATTTGATTTTCAAAAATCCGACATACATGGTTGTCATTAGGAAGTAAAATGTAATTCAATGGGATTAAAATAATTTTTGGTGAATAATAACTTTTAAGTTTAATTAATCGCGATTAAAGGTAATTACTAAAATTTAAGGTAAAAATGATATTATAAAAATATGAAAATACCTTTACACTTGTCCTACCACTATTGTATGAGTCATGGAAGACCAATACAATCCATGGGTCAACTTGGGGACCCCATGGAGACACTTTGGTAGGAAAATGAAATTAAAAACTTTTTATTTAATGTTAAAATAAAAATGTCACAAACATGAGTTGTTTTACTAAAACAATTTTTAAATGGGGTTATACAAGTCATTTTTTGACTATAAATATTAATTAGAAATATAAAAATATTTCCTACATAATGATATTTGTTTTATAATTTTTATACATTAAATAAATTAAATTATTTATGACACCATGATGATGCAGCGATTACCTCATTAATTAACGATTTAAATAAAATAATAAGATAATGTAAAATATAAGACTTATACTTGTCAAAAACCTATTGGATGTGTATATTTCGAACCCTTATCACCTTATCCTATAAATATATAAGTGTGGGACCTTTAAAATCCGAAACTCATTATATAATAAAGTAACATTTCATGACTTTCCAAGAGTGCCCCTCCTCTCCTCTTATAAAAGGCCCCCACCACTACCACCTTATTCACACCTTCAATCCATTTTGCTCGGACAACCTATACCAAAATACTCTAAAACATTCCCTCTATTACTCCTAGAAGCCTCACTTTGTTCATAATTCTTCCCAAGGAATCCTTTGGCTCAAATCAAAAAGAGTTACCCGATTTTAAGGTAATGTCTTCCCTAATGTTGTATTGTTTTATTTTTCTTCTCCAACCCCCTAAACTCTTTTTATTATTTTCTTTTGTAACAAAACAAGTATCTTAAATATACTAGGATTTTGTTATTATAATTATTCGAGCTACACTTACACACACCTACATCTAATGGTTAAAGAACATACTGTTTCTGTGGATGGAGAATTTCTGCCTCATGAAACGATGATTGTTCAAAACTCATATAACACCTTCAAATGTGGCCATTAAGATGTCAATATATTTATATATGATATATAATATGTTTATGTTTTCCTTAAGCTTCTGTATTTTTCATTTATGGCATACCTATATTTTTTCCCTTATGGGTAAACGCGATATTTTCATTTTAGGAAGTGCGGACTACCGCCCCCTCAAAGTGATTTGAATCGTTAATGCCATATGTGGGATATATAAAGGATGGAGTAAATGGTATTATAAATTATATTTTACTGTAATTATATTATACCTTTATATAATTATAACTTCATTCCATTAAATACGAAATAGAAATGAAAGTAGCGTTCATGCGTACGTACAACTTACCATCTCCATGAATGGTGCATTTCATTTCTTACCTCTAAATGTTATGTAATATTATAAATTAATGTATATACTGGATATATATGATGTATATGATATCTAAATCATGAATATAATTATGGATATAATGTATATTTTACCACATGAACTACTTGTAATTTTAAGAAGTTTATTTTTGACTCAAGTACCAAAGATCGACAAAATGACCGTTATTAACATAAATAATTACATAATGTTCATAACATGGTAATAAGTGATATAAAAGGAATAATAATCTTGAAAAATGTTCTTAAGAAATTATTAATTAACTCTAGTTTATTATTCATGAGTTTAAAGAACAGTCGAGTCAAGTCGGACACGAGGTAAGGGAACTTCTTAACCCAATTTTCATTCTTTGGGTTAATCTCATACTTTCAAATTATGTCATGATATTATTATGTCCTATCTAGTATTTATAATTTATTTATGTGTAAATATAGTGAATAAACATAATAGATCTATTTTATTTAAAAAATGATCTTTGTAAGGGACTTCGTCTCAATCTCCATTCATTGAGGCATATTTTGTTTTATACACAACTTTCTTTTATACGGTGTATAAACCCATTTGACATTTATGTTTTTTTTCAAAAGGAATATTTTTATACGAAGCATTTTACTAAATGAAAAAATGGAATGTTTTTTTTCATATGTATGCGGTGACAACGACTTCTCCGCCGTCGTGACCGTTAATTGAGTTTCGGCTTCCTCTACAAGCCATAAATTTTTTTAAATGAAAAGTAAATACAAAGTTTTAATTTTCTTTTATTTTGGTATTAAAAATGGTTTTGAAAGTGTTTATATTATATTAATGTGTTGTATTGATATCTTGTGATTGAAATGTGGAAATTTTATGTTTCCTTTATGCATGTTTTATGTGATACAATTATGTTATAGTTTATGATATGTTTAAACCTATTCATATGAGGAATGCATTGGACTTAATAAGTGATGGGTAGAGCCTGCTATAGATCCTCAATGCATCGACATGTCTCATGAGACAAACTAGTGTCTTGGCACGAGGCCTTGACAAAATATTATTTGTAGTCTTGGCACGAGGCCTTGGCTACGTGGTTATGATAGTCTGGAATTCTGCATTCCATCATTGTGAAAGTTGTTATTGATATTGAATGTGATTATTCGACTAGTTGAATATCCATGTGAATAAGTAAATGGAATTATCACATTTTACTTTTTCCATATTATGTTGAAGTTCAAGTTTAAAAGGCTTTTGTTTTAGTTATACATTTCCTTAAATGTTTATGTTTACTTATGAAAGCTTCCGCTATATTTTTATCCTTACTGAGCATCTGAGCTCACCCCTTTAAATGTTTTAATTTTTCCAGGATGTGAAGAAGTATATTATGAATGACCTGCAGGGATAGTATGAGGGGATATGAAGACAAGATGTTGTTGTAGTTTTGTTTTACTTTATGATGTAATGTAAGACTTATGAATGTATCTAGTGTTTCCAAGGCTACTAAACTAATTGGTCTTTCAAGACTTGATCTTTTGTGATCATGCCAATGTTACGAAGTAATGCACCATCTCTGGGTAACTGGGGTCGGGGCGTTACAATAACTTCAACTTAATTTTTGAACAGTATGAACAATAACTGTAGTAAATATTAATTACCACAGTAAAAGGAAAATAGGTTAATTAAGGGTAAAAATAATTTAACAAATGATAGAAATAAAGTAACACTAATAGTGGGAATATTTATATTTATTTTTCATTTAAATTATTATTATATTTATTCCTTGTTGTTTTTACTTTATAAATTATTAAGTAATCAGTTTGATAAAAATTATATTTTGATATGATACAACTTAAATTATATTTTTAAGTAACATACAATTTCAATTAAGAAATTACTTTTAGTGAATTAATAAATTTTTGAAATAAAATATATTTTAATAAAATATTATTATTAAATTATTTTTGATATATCTAATTTAAAATATAATTTTTATGTCGTTAAAATTAATTTCTATAATGATTCGAAAACTATTATTCTCAAAAAACATATCATTTATCAATGAATTTAAATTCTATTTTTAAATTTAAGATTCATATATTTAGAAAATTATTTTAATAAAATATTTTTTCTATAATCATCTCATAAAAATTATCCAATGGTGAATTTTTCATAATTTTTTGAGACAGTTTAATTTTTGGGAAAAAAACTAAATATGGTATAAATATACAATATAAATATAAAGTGCATATTATGACATAATAATTACCCAAAAGTGATGTAATAAATATTATAAAATGGATCCACAGACAAATATATGTTTACCAATTAAAATAATGTAATTTTGAGGTTATTTTATTAATTTTATAAAGCCTTTATGAATCCTCCAAAACCTATATTATATTTTAAGGTTATAAAATCATTTATTTAAGGACATGACTCATTTCCACATCATCAAGGTTAATATTTTAATAATATTTTCACTTAAACTCATAAAATAATAAAACCCACTCCCCTTTGGTAGAAACTATGGGAAACAACCATGGGAAGGTTTTTTATTCTGATATTTTATTGTATAGAGTCTAAAAGTTAGGTTTGGGAAATAATAAAGTACTCCCGTATATTTTCCTATATAAACCCACCAAAAATATCATTTATATTCATTAAAAACCATATAAAAGATTATTAATCTTACCTCCCATCTCTAAATTCCTCCCAAGGTGACCCTAAGCTCTCAAGAAGGTCCTCCCATGCTTTTGGAATCACCCTCTCAAGGTAATGGATTTATCTCTTCACTTTTCCATTCAATAAATTTCATTGTAATTATCTTTTTTAATCTCAATTTTTTTTGTCATTTATTTATAATGATCCCTCTAGTATAAAATTTATTCTCTATTAATTAGATACAATTTATCCCCTCTCATTATAGAATTTACTTAAGTTGTTACCATGCTAAAATTTAGTATGAGATCTCCCACTCTCTTCTTTTATTCAGGAACCTCTTTTATTTAATTCCTCTTAATTTCCATTTTATTATGTTGAGATATGGTCTTAAATATCCCCCTTACTTTCCATTTTATTTCTAAATGATTATATATCCCTTTCACTCTCATTAATCCTTCCTATGAACCTTTATGTTCACCCATTATCATACTAAATTTTAGTAAGAGATATTTTCCTTCTTCTATTTATTCAAGAATCTTCATCATATTATGACTTTTATCTATATTTACTAATATTAGAATATTTTATTCCATATCCTACTTAATTACCTACAATTCCTAAATGATTATAGACCCCTTTCACTCTCATTAATCTCTCCCATGAACATTTATATGCCTCCGTTATGCTGTTGAAATTTCACTATGTTTTTCCATGTCAAAACAATTGTGTAGTAAAATAACCATACCCATTTAATTTCAAGGATTTCATATTTATGAACTTATAATTATTTTATTGGGTACTTACTTGTATTTATTACACAATCCTTTGTCACGGAATAAAATTTGATGATAAATTATTCCAAGTTGTATGATCTATGTGGCACACTTATGCATGTGAATGAAATGAAAGTGATGGGTATGCCTAGAATTATATTATGATCCAATGCATTGGGTAATGTTTTAGTATCATGAAACATCATTCAAGGGATTATGGAGTTAACCTAATCCATAAAATGATATTTTCTATCATGATGTCTTGGCAGTTATCCTTGACCTATGTTTATGATTTCATGTTTTAAGTTGTTGACACATTTACCATGTTTCATTTATGGTATCATGCTATATCATGCCACATTGTTCATGTTTATTATTCTCACCCCTTTTATGTCTCATTGATATGCCTATTATATAACATGTAATACTTTATTCATTTTATTCCATGTTTATTCCCTTACTGTTATTTATAGCTCACCCCTTTCTTATGTATGTCCCTAGGTCATCCCATGTAGTTTTAAGTATGATGAAATAATATGAGAATGTTAAGGAGTTTTAAATAATGGAGATGTATTCTCTATTTTAAGTTGTTATGTAAGGTACCTAATTCCAAAATACATAATACTTATCGGTCTTTCGGGTTGTTTTATATGAAATATTTTTTAATAATTCATGAAATAATGTGTAATAAATAGCATAGTTTTCATAATTGGTATCAAAGGGAAGTTTGGTTATTTTTGAGATTAGGATTAGTGAACTCTAGATAAATCCTTAGGTATAAGACTAAATATATTAATACTTCCCTAAATTTTGGTAATATATCGAGTATGTGGTTTCCTATAAAATACATCCATTTATAGATACTATAAGTGTATATGGCTTTGGCACAAATGTACTAAGGGGTAAAACCCAAAAACACTTCATTGAGCTAGAATCAATCAAAAACTGGTGCAAAAAATGGGCCTTACTACACACCTAGTTTGAAACTACCGGGGGATATGATTTGGTAAATTTAAAATCTCATTATGAACCATTTTTAAGGGAATAAAAATTCCCATGGGTGTCTATGTTAGGAAATAGATCATGGATAACATAGATTGAAACCTTGAAATTTATAAGTTAAAGAAATACATGCCATATATAAATTATCCCTTTAATGTTATTGGATTCCCAATTATTTGTTTAATAGTTGAAATGTGCTCATCCATAATTTTTCCTTTATTCTAGTCAATGGATAGAAATTGGAATAACTAAGTCAACAACCAATGTGATGGAAAATGCGATGACTCTCTAAATGATATGCCTAACCTGATGGGAGCTTAAGTAATACATATTTTGATTATACCAAACCAGTGATCAAAAACCATAATTAAAAATTGGAACATATTTGAACATCCAAATGCATTAAAGAAGAGGAGTAATACATCTTAAGAGGTTCCATATGATAATGGTGATAAAGGAAAGAAGATTAAATATCTTGTGTGTCAAAAATGTGGAAGTTGACACTAAGGGAAATACCACAGAGGAAATATAAGGTGCTTTAAGTGACAAAAAATAGGGCATAAAGTAGAAAGTTGTCCTAAAAAATAAATAGTGTGATGTAAGAGAATAAATTAAATCCTACAACACACTTTGTTGTTTAATGTCTTATGTGTGGAGAATATGGGAATTATCCATGTCAATTCTATAATTGAAGGGTTAAACCATATACTAATAACTTATGCTCTGGAAATCATTGAAGTATAAGGATTAAAATGTTTATATATTAGTATTTGAGAGTTATGTTTAAGAAGTAGTATATCAATGAAATTTTGGAAATAATAATCATGAAACATCTAAGGAATGTTTCTCAATATTTTTTATTTAAGGATTTGAAATATATATTGCATGGTACAAGTTATCTATAAAAAATATTTAGTAATAAGGTCATATTTTAAAAAAAACATGATTGACGGATTGATAACCCTTAATAATTGTTTGATTTTTGGATAAAACTAAAGAGTATTGGGATGATATGTATAAGTATAATATTTAAAAGCATTGATACAAATCTTTAAGATTTATGTGATGGAAGTTTAATATGATATTTTTGGAAACATATTACAAGATCAAATATTTTTGATTTTGAGGTGATTAATGATATTTTGGGAGATTTTTTATTTGGGTTGAGGTATATAAACCCATTAGTATTATCTAATATGAATGATATTAGGTTTTTGGAGGTGTAAGATTAAGGGTATGAGACATCATTTGAGGTTAAGACACTCTTTAATTTCGAGGATATTCGTGTTATATATGGGTATTTATTTGAGGATTTATCTATGTTAAACCTTTGGGATTATTCGTGGAATTTTTTAGAATAATGTATTAAGTTATTGTCTTACTTTATGGTAACCATTTTATATTTAGTAAATATAAGAGGAATATATTTTCATTATTTGGTGTATTATGTAATCTATTGGAAGATTATTCTAGTGTTTCAGACATAAAAAATCATCTTGAGATCTTATCATTTGGTGAAAATGGTGAGATTATAGTGGAAATTAATTATACATGTAAATAAATTATATTTTCTTATTTTCCTAGCCCATATGATAAATAAATTCCTTAAATCTTGGAAAATAATATTTAATCAAAACTGGTTTCATATTATGATAATTTTTTAATGAATTGATGGTCATTTTATCCATAAAATATTTATGGTTTTGTGTTCATTTAGTTCCTCCTAACCATTTCTTATATCACACTCAATTAGTTCTATCTTGTTAGTGTTCTCTTACAATCTATTTTTTCACTTCCCACCAATGTTCTCCTATTCATAAACTTAGTTATGTGATGAATTTTGTACTTCTCTTTCTCTCTTTTCAAGAGTATCTTTATTAACCCATTTTATGATGTGGGTTTTCAATAAAGATATTTTAAAGTTTCAAAATATTTATTACCAATTTCAAGTTTAAATTTCAAGGATGAAATTTATTAAATGTGGGAAGAATGCAACACACTTAATATTTAAAAGATAAAACTATGTTTGATAGCATATGTGATACGCAACACCGAACCCAAACAAAGAATTATTATTTAAATATGATCATTTTAACATTTAATTAAATTCATGGATATGAGTAGGATGAACTAATTTAATATATATATATATTCTAAATACATTGATAAATTCTTATTAAATAATCAATCAATTTTGGTAATGTCTTTTTGTTCTTCAAAATATGTTTTCTTCAAAAATGGTTTTATTTATTTTTATAAAAAAATATTATCATTATTTTCTTGAAAATATAGAAATTTATTTTACAAAATGAGATCAACTCTTTTATATCATCATATTTATATTATCATAGGGTGAAATTTTAGGATTTTTCAAACAAATAGATTTTTAGTGAAAAGTGAAAATACCGTTTTAAATAAA
This sequence comes from Viscum album, assembly GCA_963277665.1. Taxonomy (NCBI): domain Eukaryota; kingdom Viridiplantae; phylum Streptophyta; class Magnoliopsida; order Santalales; family Viscaceae; genus Viscum; species Viscum album. Next base: position 753,172,907 of record OY728129.1, on the reverse strand, counting down.
ATTGGTATTTATTTTGATAAATGAATTAATATAAAAGCTCAATTATTAATTTAATTTAATTTCAAGGTAACATAATTATTATTTAGTTATATTTAACTAAATTAATTATATTTAAATAATATTTATATCGTATTTTAGTATAAGTATATATTTAGGATTAAAAACACATTTTTCGGAAAACTATTTTAAAATCCATAATGTTTCTCCAAATAATTAATTAAAATAACCCCTAATGGGAAATTATATAAATGATAATTTTATATTATATATATATCTTTATGAATCAAAATTCATATAATGAATATTACTAGTTATAAATTTAAAGTAAAATCATCTTTTCCTTAAAAAATGTTTTTTTTCGTAAAAATTCTTTTCATCATGCTTGCGGGTTTTATATTAAATTAAATTCATCCATAAATATGAATTTATTTTGAAAAAATGGATTCCATATTTATAATAATCATAATTAATATTAGGTAATAATGTCAAATTAATTTTTAAATAATATGAATTGTAACTGTAGTAAATATTAATTACCATGGTGTAACGCCACGACCCCAGTTACCCAGAGTCGGTGCATTACTTCGTAACATTGGCATGATCACAAAAGATCAAGTCTCGAAAGACCAATTAGTTTAGTAGCCTTGGAAACACTAGATACATTCATAAGTCTTAAATTACATCATAAAGTGAAAAAACTAATAACAAAGTCTTCATAGTCCACACTCATATCCTCTTCTGACTATCCCTGCAGGTCATTCATAAAATACTTCTTCACATCCTGGAAAATATTAAAACATTGAAATGGGTGAGATCAGATGCTCAGTAAGGATAACAATACTGAAGAAGCTTTCATAAATAAACATTAACATTTAAGGCAATGTATAACTAAAACAAAAGCCTTTTTAAACTTGAACTTCAACATAATATGGAAAAAGTAAAATGAGATAATGCCAATTACTTATTCACATGGATATTCTACTGGTCGAATAATCACATGCAATATCAATAACCACTTTCATAATGATGGAATACATAATGCCAGACTATCATAACCACGTAGCCAAGGCCTCGTGCCAAGACCACAAATAAGATTTTGTCAAGGCCTCGTGCCAAGACACTAGTTTGTCTCATGAGACCTGCCGATGCATCGAGGAGCTATAGCGGGCTCCACCCGTCACTTATTAAGTCCAATGCATTCCTCATATGAATAGGTTTAAACATTTCATAAACCATAACATAATCGTATCACATAAAACATGCATAAATGAAACATAACATTTCCACATTTCAATCACAAGATATCAATACAACACATTGATATAATAAAAACGCTTTCAAAACCATTTTCAATACCAAAATAAAAGAAAGTCAAAACTTTGTATTTATTTTTCATTAAAAAAAAGTGATGGCTTATAGAGGAAGCCGAAACTCAAATAATGGTCACGGCGGCGGAGAAGTCATTGTCGCCGCATATGTACGGAAAGAAAAACATTCCCTTTTTGTCATTTAGTAAAACGCTTCGTATAAAAAAAATTCCTTTTGAATAAACGTAAAAGTCAAAGGGGTTTATACACCATATAAAAGAAAATTGTGTATAAAACCAAATATGCCTCAATGAAAGGAGATTGAGACGAAGTCCTTAAAAAGATAATTTTTAAAATAAAATAGATCTATTATGTGTATTCATTATAGGTACACATAAAGAATGTAAAAATACATTATAGGACATAATAATATCATGACATAATTTGAAAGTATGAGATTAACCCAAAGAATGGAAGTTGGGTTAAGAAATTCTCTTACCTTGTGTCTGACTTGATTCGACCGTTCTTTAACCTCCTGAATAATAAACTAGAGTTAATATCTACCATTTTAAATTTCATTATCCTTTTTATATCACTTATTACAATGTTATGAACATTATGTAATTATTTAAGTTAATAATGGTCGTTTTGTCGATTTTTGGTACTTGAGTCAACAATAAACTTCTTATAATTACAAGTTGTTTATGTGGTAGAATATCCATTATCTCCAGAATTATATTCATGATTTAGATGTCATATAAATCATATATATCCAGTATATACATTCATTCATAATATTACGTAACATTTAGAGGTAAGAAATGAAATGCACCGTTCATGGAGACGGTAAGCCGTACGTACGCATGAACGCTACTTTCATTTCTATTTCGTATTTAATGGAATGAAATAATAAAGTATGACATAAATGAGAAATACAGAAGCATAAGAAAAACATAAACATATTATATATCATATATAAATATAGTGAAATCTTAATGGCCACCTTTGAAGGTGTTATATGAGTGTTGAACAATCATCATTTCGTGAGGCAGAAATTCACCATCCACAGAAACAGTATGTTCTTTAACCATTAGATGTAGGTGTGTGTAAGTTTAGTTAAAATCCTTATTATAAAAACATCCTAGTATATTGAGTATACTGGTGTTGTTACAAAATAAATGAATAAAAAGTGTTTAGGGGGTTGGAGAAGAAAAATAAAACAAAACAACATTAGAGAAGACATTACCTCAAAATCGGGTAACTCTTTTTGATTTCAGCCAAAGGCTTCCTTGGGAAAAGTTCTGCCCAAAGTGAGGCTTCTAGGAGTAATAGGGGGAAGTTGGGAGAGTATTTGGGTAGAGTTTGGCTGAGCCAAATTGATTTAAAGTGTGAGTGAAGTGGTAGAGGTGGGGGCCTTTTATAAGAGGAGAGGAGGGGCACTCTTGGAAAGTAAGGAAATTTTACATTATTATACAATGCTTTTCAGATTCTAAAGGTACCACACTTATATAATTCGAGGATAAGGTGATAAGAGTTCAAAATACACCCGTCCAATAGGTTTTGGACATGTTTAGGTCTTAGATATTACATTATCTTTCCATTTTATTTAAATCGTTAAATAATGAGGTCATCGCTGCATCATCATGATGTCATAAATAATTTAATTTATTTAATGTCTAAAAATTATAAAAAAAATAATATGATGTAGTAAATATTTTTAGCTTTCCAATGACTATTTATAGTCAAAAATATGACTTGTATAACCCCATGTAAAAATTGTTTTAGTAAAACATTTCATGTTTGTGTCATTTTTTACTTTAACATTAAATAAAAGGTATTTATGTCATTTTCCAACTAAAGTGGCTCCATGGGGTCCCCAAGTTGACCCATGGATTGTCTTGGTCGGCCATGGCACATACAATGAGGGTAGGACATGTGTCAAGCTCATCTCATATTATTAAAACATTATTTTTACCTTAAATTACACTAATTACCTCTAATCGCGATTAAGAACTTAAAAGTTACTATTCACCAAAAAATTATTTTAATCTAATTGAACCACATTTTACTTCTTAATGACAACCATGAATGTTGGATTTTTGAAAATCAAACCACAGAAGTGGTAATATTTCATTTAAACGAAAAATCAGTTTTTTTAACTACCACTTAGTGGTTTCACTATTCATCAAAAATTGAAGTTTTTCAGAACAATGCCAAAATTTCACCCTAAGCTATAATTGATATTCCGAATTCAAAAATGATGTCTATTTTACAAAATTAAAAACATATAAGTTGCATTAATTAATTTTATAATTAATTCCCGCTGTCACAACAAATAGCGTGTTTTTAAGAAACAATTCATATCAAAAGATTGACAATTGTTTATGTCGAATTTCAATGTTAAATTAATTCTAATGACCACCATTGGATAAAATGGTAAAAATATATTCTAATTATACTTTAAAACCACCAAATAGTATAATTTATCACTATAAATTATTTTGATTAAAAAAGTTGTTTTTAAGTATTTTTCACTATTCATAAAAAAAATAGAAGTTCTCAGAAAAATACCAAAAATTCAACATAGGCTAATTTCGATATTCCGAATCCAAAAATGAAGTCCATTTTTAAATATAAAATTTATATAATTTTAAAAAGTGGTTATTACTATTCATAACGACTACTTTGATTAGTCGCGGTGTTTTAGAACTCGAAGTTGCGTACAATGCAAGCTATTGCATTATTGAATGAGAAGCGTATCGTGGAAGTTCGGGGTGTTACACATGGTAAAAGAAAAATAGGTTAATTAAGGGTAAAAATTATTTAACAAATACAAGAAACCAAGTAACTATAATGGTATGATTATTTATATTTTAGTTTCATTTAAATTATGATTATATTTATTCCTTATTTTTTTTTACTTTATAAATTATTAACTAATCAGTTTGATAAAAATTATATTTTGACACGATAAAACCCAAATTGTATTTTTAACAAATATTAAATTTAAATTAAGAAATTACTTTTGATAAATTAATTGATTTTTGAAATAAATTATATTTTAATAAAATATTTTTATTAACTTATTATTGATAAATGTAATTTTTAATTTAATTTTTATGTTGTCAAATGTAATTTATATAGTGGTTCAAAAATGGTTATTGTTAAAGAACCCAACATTTATCAATAAATGTCAATTATATTTTAAAAGTGAAGATTCATATATTTATAAAATTATTTTTATAAAATAAATATTATTTTTTAATAATCACATCAAAACTACCCAATGGTGAATCTTTCATAATTTTTGGAGATAGTTGAATTTTTGTGTAAAAAATTAAATACGGTATAAATATATGATGCATATTATGACATGATAATAACCCAAAAGTGATGTATTAAATGTTATAAAATGGATCCATGAAAAAATATGTGTTTAAAATTTAAAATAATTTGATTTTGAGGTTATTTTATTAATTTTATAAAGCTTTTATGAATCCTCAAAAAACTATATTATATTCTAAGGTTATAAAATAATTTCTGTAAGGACATGAATCACTTCCACACGAGTAAGGGTAATATTTTAATAATTTAGTTCACTAGACTTATAAAATAATTAAAAAAAATATCATTTGGAAGAAAACATGGGAAAACGTGGGATGGTTTATGGTTTTGATTATTTTATTATATAGAGTCCAAAACCTAAGTTTGAGAAATATAAAGGACCCCCTATCTTTTCCTATATAAACCCACACAATATTCCATTTATATTCATTAAAAATCCATGTATCATGTTATTACTCTTAACTCCCATCTATTGAGTCCTCCTAAGTTTCCACAAATATCTCAAGAAGCTCCTTCTAAACTTTTGGAATCACCCTCTCAAAGTAAGGGATTTATCTCTTCTCTTTTCCAATCAAGAACCTTCTTTGTAATTTTCCTTTTGAATCTCAATTGGTTATGTTTTAATATATTTATAATAATACCTATAATTTACAATTTATTCTATAATAATTATATACCATTTATACCCTTTAATTATAGCATTTACTTAAGCTGTTACCATGCCAAAATTTAATAAGGGATCTCCCACTCTCATTTTCATTCAAGAACATATTTTATGTTATGACTCTTAATTTACATATAATCATGTTGGGATATGTTCTTACATATCCCCTTACTATAAATTTCAAGTATAAATTATTATATTCCCTTTTCACTCTCATTAATCCCTCCCATGAACCTTTATGTACACCCGTTACCATACTAAAATTTAGTAAGGGATCTTTTCCTTCTCCTCTTTATTCAAGAGTCTTCATTATATTATGAATTTTATCTCCATTTCATAATGTTTTGATATGTTATTCTATATCTACATTACTACCTTATGATTTCTAAATGTTTAGATACCCCTTTCACTCTCATTATTCCCTCCCATGAACACTTATATGCCCCCGTTATGTTACTGAAATTTCACTGCAATTTTTTATTCCAAAACAATTGTGTAGTGAATACCCATACTCATTTAATTTCAATAGTTCTCAAATTTATGACTTAAAATTATTTGATTGGTTAATTACTTGTTTATATTCTACACTCTTTTATCTTGTAATAAAATGTGATGATAAATAATTCCAACTTGTATGATCTATGCGGCACACTTATGCATACAAATGAAATGAAAGTGACGGGTGCACCGCGAGTTATATAGTGCTACAATGCATTGGGTAATGATTTAGTCTCATGATACATCATGCAAGGTATTATATAGTGAACCTAATCCATCACAGGACATTGTCCATCATGATGTATTGGCAATTACCCTTGACCTATGTTTATGATGCCATGTTTTAAGTTGTTTCCACATTTTTCAAGTTTCCTTTTTGTTAGCATGAAATATCATACCTCATTGTTCATGTTTATGATTCTAACCCATTTTATGCCTCATTGATATACCTATTGTATAATATGTAATAATTTCTTCATGTTATTACATGTTTATTCCCTTACTAGGCTTTATAGATCTCCACTTTCATATGTATGTCCCCAGATTATCTGTAACATTCCAGGTAAATAAAGAATAATACATTTTCATATTTATTAATATTTTTGAATTAAATATTAATTTTACTTTAAAGAAGATTCTATGTTCGATGGCTTACCTGATACGCAACAATATATTTCTTTGAAATCTTACATTGCACACTAATAATATAATAATATTATTTTAAATGGTCATTAACGCCAAGTCGTTGTATTGGAAAGAATTAATATAACTAACTAAAATATTATTATACATGTTTTTTAAATGTTTTTACATTTATCCAATAAATTTTATAGGCTTAAAATAAGATAGAATCCAATTTTAAGCATAAATACTCTAATATTCTTTAAAGGGTCGATTTAACGTCTTTTGATGGAGAACCATTTTTAAATCTATTTTTTGTCACTTTTATATGTTATATTTGACAAAATAAAATTCTTCTTTAGAATCGAGACATAAAAATTTACTTTGTATGCAATTTTTGTATTTTTCTGATAAAATTCATTTTTAATGAATAGTGAAAAATACTGTATTTTAATTCAAAACTGCGTTTTAATCTAATTTATTTATAAGGTTATATTGTATTTTTAATTGGTTTTAAAGTTTAATTATATTATTTTTTTACTATTTAATTCAATTTTGGTCATTGGAATTAATTTCACTTTGAAATTCGACATAAATAAGGGTCAAACTTTTGATAGTTATTATTTCTTAAAAACACGCCTTTTGTTTTGACAGCGAGAATTAATTTTAAATTAATTTCTGCCACTTTTGTGTTTTGAATTTGAAAAAATGGATTCCTTATTTGGAATCATTAGGTCCAAATTTTTTAAATAGGTAACTTTTATTTTTAAACATTATGAATATTTACTTCAGTAAATATTTTATTTACCATGGTTAAAGGGTAAATATGGTAAATATGGGTAAACAAATATTATTATAATAATATAAAATCACCCTAAAATTTGTCATAATCCTATTTTATGATACATTTCATACCATGGGCATCCTTGGGTCGATTTTGGGACCCCATGGAGCCACTTGGGAGTGATAATGACACTTTATTTTAATTAAATTAAATTAAAGGCAAAAATGACATAAACAAATATCTTTTAGTAAATCAATTTTTACATGGGGTTATTTCAGTTATCTCTTCAAATATAAATATTAATTTGAAATATAAAAATATTTTCTACATCATGGTTTTTTTTATAATTTTTAGACATCAAATAAATAAAATTATTTATGACATAATAATGATGTAGTGCTTACCTCATTAATGAATGATTTAAATAAATAAGATTATAAATACTAAAACAATATCCAAAACCTGTCCAATTATTATTTGATGATTTTATTTAGAACATGAGTCATCTTATATTCTACTTTAATGATTTTTGGACCTTTTGAAACTGAATATAAGTTTATAATAAAATAATTATTTCAAACTTTCCTAAAGAGCCCCTCCTCCCCCTTATAAAAGGACACCACTTCTAACCCATTCCTCACACACCTCTCAATCCTATCAGCTCATCCAAAATCTACCTAAATAATCTCCCAAATCCCTATACTCCTCCTATAAGCCTTAATTTAGGCATAATTCACTTCAAGTAAACCTTTTGGTTCAAACCAAAGGGAGATACCCGATTTAATGGTAATGTCTTCTTTTAAGTTCTTTTCTTTTATTTTACTTCTACAACCCCCTAAACTCTTTTTATTCATTTATTTTATAAAAAAACCAGTATAATCAATATACTAGGTTGTTTTTATGAGAATTATTCGAACTACACTTACACACACCTCCATCTAATGGGTAAAGAACATACTGTTTCTGTGGACGATGAACTACTGCCTCACAAAATGATGATTGTTCAATTATCTCCAACCACCTCTCATGGTGGCCATTATGATGGAACTGTATTTATATGTGATATATATTATATTTATATTGTATCTATTCTTCTGTATTTTCATTTATATCATACCTTTATGGTTTCCATAATGGGTAAACGTGATGATTTCATTTGAGGAAGTGCGGACTACCGCCCCCTCAAAGTGATATGACTCGTTCATGCCTTATGTGGGAAGTATAAAGTATGGAGTTAATGAAATTATATATGATATTATACTGTTATTATAATATAACTATGTATAATTATGTTTTCATTTCATTAAAATATGAAATAGAAATGAACGTAGCTTTCATGCGTACATATGGCTTACCGTCTCCATGAACGGTGCATTTCATTTCTTATCTCCAAATGTTATGTACTATTATAAATAAATATATATAATGAATATATATGATATCTAAATCATTAATATCATTTTGTATATAATTTAATTTCAACCACATGAACAATTTATAATTATAACAAATTCATTTTTAACTCAAGTTCCGAACATCAAAAAAATGTCCGATATGAACTCAAATAATTAAATAAATGTTATAGCAAGGTAATAAGTGATATAAAAGGAATAATAAACATGAAAAAGATTCTTAATCAAGTATAAATTAACTTAAGTTTATTATTCAGGAAATTAAAGAATGAAGGGGTCAATTCAGACATGAGGTAAGAGACTTCATCTCAATCTTCTTTCATTGATGCATATTTTGTTTTATACACAACTTTTATTTATACGGTATATAAACACCTTTTAATTTTCATTTCATTCAAATTGAATCTTTTTCTAGAAGTCATTTTACTAAATGATAAAAAAAATATTGTTTTAACATAAGCGGTGACAATGACCTTTTCCACCGCCGCAAGTATTATTTGATCATTGGCTTCCTTAACAAGACGTAATGTTTTTAAAAGAAAAAGAAATACCATATACCATTTTTATGTATTTTGGTATTAAAAATGGTTTTTATAATGTATTTTTTATGTCAATATATTTAAATGATATATTGTGATTGAAATGTGGAAATGTTATCTTTCCTTTATATTTGTTTTATGTGTTATGATTTTATAATGATATTTGGACATTTGACGGGTGGTTAAGTGATTAACCAAATGATGGGTGGTGCCGTGATAAACCAGGATGGGTGGTTACATTATAACCTCCAATGCATTGGGTATGTAAGTTAGCTGTATGACTATTCCATTTAGTGATATGTGTGGAAGTCTACCATATGGTTTTTCCATTAAAGTACGTTTATGTCCCAAGTTACCTTTATATTTTATATGTTCTTTCTATGGGTTTTATGGTAATATTTTGGTTAAAAAATGGTAATAAATGATATTTTATTCAGTGGAGAGTATTGAATACTACATAAAGGTGAAAAGTATTACTTATGATAAGGTATTCATAGTTTACTTGTTGTTTTGAAAAACTAACAGTTTTTCTTCTTTGTGTATCCCTTACTAAAATTTTCATGCTCATCCCATATTTTTGAAATGTTTTTCACAGGACATAAAGTAGATTAGGGTCAAGGACGGGATCAAGGAAAAGTCATGCTGTCTAAAACATGAAACTAGACATGAATATTTTTTTCAAAAAGTTTCTATTTTATGAAAAAAATGGAAACTGAGTAGAAGTGTCTACTTTGTAATTTTTGATAGGAAATGTAATAGTTGTGGCCTAACTCTCTAAAACTCTAAACCTAAAAATATTCTCAATGTGAATTATTCATTTAATTCAAGATTGTGTAATTTTTAAGGCTGAGTCATTATATTATCCCATGCAGTTTTAAGTACGATGGAATAATATGAGCATGTTATGAAAGTTTTCAATAATTGTGATGTATTCTCTATTTCAAGTTGTTATTTAATGTACTTAATTCCCAAATACACTATAATTCTTGATATTTAATATTTTTATATGTAATATTTTATACTAAATCATGAAATAAAGTGTAATAAAGATCGTAGTTGTCATATAATAGCTCTCATGAAGAATTTTTATACAAGGATTATGGGGTTTCCAATGACTAAAAAATGTGAGATAAGTTGGGAATCAGCTATGAAGGAAATGATAATGTTAAGGAATCCTAGATACAAATATGGAGGAGCAAGTTTGAGTATATTAATATGGATTATAAGAAAAGTATTGACGAATAATTTACAATAGTAAATATGATTATCAGTGATATCAGAGATTTTGGTGAGATTTTGGAAGATTTTACTATCGGTAAGAAACTGAATATAAACTATTTAGATATATTTGATGCCAAAGATTCATATTTATAAGATCAAGAAGATTTATCTCTAGATGAAATTCATAATATTTTCATGGAATATGAGATGAGGAAAAAATAGTATTTAAGAAGAAGGCTAAGGAATAAATAGCTTTCAAAGATTTATTAAAAGTAAATATCATAGATAAAGAAGTTGTGGAGGAATAAACTGATTCATAAGTAGAGGAAAATGTAGATGAATTTAACACAATCATCACTCTTATTTCTAAAAAATACAATAATGGAAAGTATAAAGGTAACTTTCTCTTAAATGTTGGAATTGTAATGACAAAGACCATTTATAGGAGATTTTCCTAATAAGTAAAAATATTATGAGTCATAAGAAGTATATAATAAGTCTTAAAAATAGAATTTAAGGAAAATAAGAAAAGGTTCATGTGAAATAAGAAGAAAAGTTTTTTTATAAAAAGATAGAAATTTTATTATTCATCCAACAATTAATTTGATTATCATTTAAACTTATTAACTCATGTAAGAAGAGGAAGTGTTTCATATTATAGTCATGATTATGGAGAATAATCAAAAAAAATTGAGTGGATTCTTAATGAAAATTCAAAAAATACTCTTAAGAAACTTAAACAACTCAAGAAAGAAAGGAATAAATTGAAGAAATATGTTAAGAAGATAACTTTTTAGAATAGTTAGAAAATAAAAAGGAGGATATATACATTAATGAAATAATATTTTAAAAAATTAAAGTGGTTGAGCTTGAAATAAAACTAAAAAGTTATGAAGTTTAATTATCAAAATAGGAGAATGTTAACAAGTTTGAAAAAACACTCATTGAATAATATAATCAAAATAGGTTAAAGTTGGATAAATTTTAGAAGACAATAAATGTTCTTAAATAAGATTTGGATAAGAAATAAGAAGTGTTATTAGAAACAAAATCAATGTTTCTTAAAATATAAAGTGATTTAAGTAAAATCAAATATGACTTCACCAAAGTAGTTGAGCTTAAAGGTGAATCTTCTCAAGATGTTAAAATTAATGATTCCTAGAGTAATTTTGTTTCTATTTTCAAACAATATCAATGTAAATATTCTTACACAAATAGTTCAGGTTTGAAAGTTGATATTTTTGAGAATTTATATCCCACTAAGAAATATTGGAATTTATCATGAAAGTATCTCCCTAAACAAAGTCACCCATAGTTTTTAAAAATTCAACAACAAAAAACCTTAGAGAAATTTTACTATTAGTCTAAATGATAAAGATTCAGAGCTCACTACTAGTGTTGTAGAGTTTTTGGGCATAGATAATACTCATGTTGGTATAACACCTCTTTATCGGGAAATAGGAATGAATAAAATGGGAGAAATAATGAGTAGGGAATAATAAACTTTCCAAGAAAGTTATATGAGGAAGAAAAGAAAGTTTAGAAGGTGAATAATATTAAAGATTCAATTGAGACAAATTATAGGGGTAAGAAAGTTGAACAAGCAAAGAAATTTAAGAAAATTTAAAAGGTTATGAAAGTATATTAGGGAAAGAAAGTATACCTAGTTATTTGTCTTGATTAAATGGTCATGGATAGAAAGATAGAGGAAGAATGAAAGTATGATAAATAGATTGGGAAGAAATGGGTTTTATAAAATGAGAACAAAGTTGATAAAGATTTATTAATAGATAGAAAGTTAAAGATTCATAAGAAATGAAAGTGGTGTGAGAAATATGGGCATGTTATAAAAAAAGGTATGAATATCTTATCAGACCAAGAAGAAATCATGAAAAGGATGGTACAAATTCAAGGTAACAAAGATGTTACAAAACACAAAGAGAATATAATAGATTCATCTGGATACTCTAAAAATGAAAACAAATATGTTACAAAATCTTTTAAGACTAATCATAAGGAATAAATTATATCCCATGATAAATTTAAAAAGAATAAAAATAAGTTGAGATTGAGATAAAATTCTCAGTCCAAGTGTTACTTCTATGGAATACTAAGGTTTCTCCTTATTCACAATATACTTTCTTATTTGTACTATCCCAAATGGCCCTAAGGCCTTCATTTTTATTGATTTTTGATAACCCTCCTTTCAAGGGATGAGGGGGAACCATTACAAGGCCTGTAGGCTCAGAGATAACAAGGCCCACAGGTTTAAGAGATTACATAACCTGAAGGTCTTAGGGAATTCAACCATACTATCTACAAGGAACTGCCCCTCCCCAACATCTACTTCATGATAGTAGCTCTCCACCTTTTCATGGTCATCTGGCTAGGCTTCCCGTCACTACTATAAAAATGGGAAAGGGAAGAGACACCTTATATCAGTGCTAAGAAAAAACCGCTGATAAAGACACCCTTTATCAGCGCTAAAATTTTAGCACTGATAAAGAACCCCTGTATTAGCACTAAAATTTTATCACTGATACATGGAATCTTTATCAGCGCTTTTCTAGCACTGATAAAGAGTCCCTCTATCAGTGCTAGAAAAGCGCTGATAAAGTATCCCTTTATCAGTGCTAAAAAAGCACTCATAAAACGAACATTTATCAGTGCTAGAAAAGTGCTGATAAAGAATCCATTTATTAGCGCTAAAATGTTAGCGCTAATACAGGAAGGATTTATCAGCGCTTTGTTAGCGCTGATAAAACCTTAGTCCATTTTTTTTATAAAGTCGGTCACACAGTGCCCTCATTTTATCGCGACCTAAAGCTCTCGTAGTACTGGAACCCTGCGACTCCCCTCCGCCACCCACTGAGTTTGCATTGCTGGACCTTAACCGCCCTTGAGCTTCTCTTTGAAGGACCTCTGCCACCCGCAACGCCCTCGAGCTTCACGTTGCCAGACCTCCGCCACCCGCTGAGCTTCGCCTTGCTGGACCTCCCTTTAAGGAATGTTTTCCAAATCATTTTTTAATATTGTTCTCCTCTCCCATAACACATAACCATATGTTGATTTGGCATGATAGATTTAATGGATATTTGATATTGTGATGGTTTTAGGATACATGATTCATCCTTTTCTTCTTCATGTTTGTCTCTAGGGTAATGCCCCCTGTCGAAGCTCGAGTTTGGTCCAACTTATTCTAATGGTTCTAGAACTATTATTCTATAAATCATATCACACTATTAAAACATTGTTAATTGGAGTTTTGGGATGTGAGGCTTTCCCATCAATGCTGTTCTAGTGGATTTTGTGTTGAATTATTTCATCCCTAGGTTTCATTTCCTCCGGTGGTGATGATTCTGCTTCATCGTAGATTCATGAGTGTTCTTCCTACATATTGTGATGGGGTTCTTGGGGGTGATCATCCAATACATTTCTATTAATCCTAAGGAATCACCTTTTTTCTAATGACTACAATGGGTTTTTAGGTGATTTGGTATTTGTTTATTCTAGATCCTAGAAACCATTCAATTTGATGTTGGTATGGCTGGATATGTTATATAAATTCTTCCAACAATCACCTTTATGAGAAGTTGTGGTTTGAATTATAGAATATATATGCTTTGATTTAATTATATTATTAGGTTATGTTGGGTTGGAAATGGGTGGTGAGGTTCCTAAGGTGATGAATTCTAGTTTGTTATCTTGTTAGTGAAGTTGTTGATGATGATGTTGATCAGGAGCATCACAGTGCAGGTATCAAGGCACGAGTATCATCATGATTTGAGGCATGATTCAATAGAATATTTTTGTTTGAAATTTTAATTTAGTGGTGTTTTATGGGGTATTTTTTATAATTTCAAATACTATTTGAACATATGCGGCTATTACATATTTTTTTTATCATTACTTTATTATTCTAGGATTTTCTATTATTATAGTTTTTTTACTGTAAATCAAAATGTGGAATCTTTAGGGAATGTTTGACATGGGTTGATTTTATTTAAAAGGGATGGTTTATTCATGTAAAATATCTCTTGATAAACCTATTATTGGTGGAAATATTTATATGCTCATCATCAATGGTGATCAATGAGTTTACACTATAAGAGTGAAGTTTATGAAAAATTTAAGGTCCTTCCCACTTGGATTCCAGTTTCACTAGATTCCTCCTAGGTATCATCGATTCCCTTAGATACAACACCATGTCACCATAAATTAAGGAATGAATGATAACCTTTTTCTTTAAGGATAACACCACCTGGTTCTAATGAATTTCTAGGTCATCCAATGCTTGAACCCTATTTTCTTCGAGGGGTTCCCCCTTCTTTCCTTCATGGTGTCTAAGTGACTTTTTCTGGAAGTTAACTTGTATGGCATGATGCCCAGAGCACTAAGCTTTCTAGCCTTTCCACCCCTACCTCTATCTCTGTCCTTCTCCCTCGCTGAGGTTACTGACTACTTCTCTGTAGTGGCCAGGCCCCTTCCTAGTAGTGTTTGTTCTGCCTCTCTTGGCTCTGAGCTTGTCATCTAGATCCAAATACTTATTGATCCAGATAGAACTCCCTCACCAGCCCCCAAGTTTCATTACCCATCCTTCCCCTTCCCCTTTGGATACTCATCTCCCACTCATATGAAGCTTACCAACCAGAAGGGATTATGAACATGTTCAAAATCAAGGGACATTAATGAGAGATCATCCTCCCACTTCAATAAGGCTACTAGATCTAGATCTAATTCCAGAGCCCTATACTACCCATCATTATTATCTTCATATGTAATACTCATGGTCTTAGTGCCCATGTTAAATCAGACTTTCTCACCATATAAATCAAAAAGCATAATGTCATTGTTGTTGTTGTTAAATAACACAAAAAACCCTATAATAATCATATAATTATCCTAGAAGATTAAGTTGCATGGATTTCTACACTATGACCCCTCCAACAGACACAAATGGGTATTTTGGCACAATAAATATGTTGTTGAGACTGTTCAAGATTGCAATCAATTCATCACTATGAAGGTGTCCAACGGTGACACCTCCTTCCTTATGACTTTTGTTTTTGGAAGCTATGACTCTCTTCACAGGTAATCTCTATGGAGTGAACAAAATACTTTCGATCCTAGACACCATCAATTATTTGTTGGGGGTGACTTTAATGTCATTTCCAACCCAAAGAAAAGGAAAGGTAGAATCCCATTCCAGAGGAAGTCCATCATGGAATTTGTTCAGTTCATGGCTGGGAAGGGCCTCATTGATCTCAGCTTCTCAGGTGACAGTTTCACCTAGTGCAACAACTGCAGGGGACATCACCTCTTGTGGAGTCTATTAGATAGGTTTTGAGCCAACATGAAAGCCACTAACCTATTCTCAAATACCATTTTTTCCATCTTGCTTGAGGTATTTTGAACCACTCCCCCCTCTTGGTTTTCATTTCTTCTTGGCATGATCATCAGGAACAATTTCACTTCCACCAACAGTGGGTTAACATCCTAGGGTACCATGACATGGTTTTTGAATTATGGAATGAACCCTTGTAGGAGTATCGGGCCACCTTCAACCTCAGTGACCTGACCTCGAACCCCGATAGGTGCGTGTTCTCCCCTTCCTCCTCAGGAACCTTCACCACCTGAGACTACTGTCACATATGGGCTCATTCAAATTATTTTGATAGATGTAATGATAACTTGGGTTTATTGGATTATTAACACTAGTTTTATATTTATGTGTGACTATATACTTATTATATTTTCTTATTATTTCTTACACACCACCACTTGAGTCGAGTAACCTGATTGAAATCCATATTGATACTTTGGTTCTGATGTGGATATGGTTTTTTATGTGTTTGTGACATATGTATGTGTTGATATATGGTTATTTAGGCATGATGATATTGAATATAGGGCAGAGACCTAGGAGTGGTAGATGTATCATTCTTGATTATTCTTGTGTTTGTTCTGGGGTGATTTGAGGAAACTATAATGAATCTAAAGTAATTATATTTAATGAAGATTAATAAATACCAATGGTTATGCTATATTAATCTATATTTTTATAAGGAATTGGTTCTCTTCTACTGTATTTGGAAGTCCTCTTTTGTGTACTTGAACTATAAATACTAATATTTGAGATTCCAATAGGATGAAGATGAATAAAGATTAGATGGATGCTAATTTTTTGACAATAGAGTACGAGAATGGAGTGAAAGAGTTCATCAAATTTGCAAAGGATCAGGCAAAGGATCCTTCTCAAATCCTTTGTCCATGTTTACATTGTTTTTATTATAGACTAATTACTCCAGAGGAGTTTTAAGAACATTTGATATGTCACGGAATACATTAGAGTTATAAATGTTGGAATAAACACGGAGAAAAAGCGAATGTAGCTACTCGCTAGGATAAAACTGCATTTTATGGATCATCATATATGAATAAAAATATGGATAATGAAGAACACTGTATGGAGGATGTGATTACATATGTCAATCATGATGAAGATCGTATTGAGGAAATGACAAAGATAATTTAAGATGACCTCCATGATTGCCCAAAATTGTTTGAGAAGTTAAAGAGTTGTGCAAAGACACCATTGTATGCTGGTTGCACCAAGTATACAACATTGTCAGTTGTACTGAAGTTGTATAAATTGAAAGAAGGAAATGGATGGAGTGATGTTAGTTTTACAGAACTACTTGCTCTCTTGAATTACATGCTCCCTGAAGATAATGATCTCCCAAGCCAGACATATGAAGCTAAATGAATGCTATGCTCGATGGGTATGATTTCTCAAAGAATACATGCCTGCCCGAAAGACTGTTTATTGTTTAATAAGGAGAACAAATCACTTACAGAATGCCCAAAGTGTGGTGCTTCTCAATACAAAAAATATGAATCCAATCCTAAGAAAGTTTTATGGTACTTTACAATCATTCCAAGGTTTAGGCATCTATATGGAAGTGAAGAAACTGCAAGACAATTGTCATGGCATGTAGATAAAAGAAATAAATATGGGAAATTATGTCATCTGGAAGACTCTCCTCAATGGAAGAAAATTGATCATGAGTATTCTGAATTTGGAAAAGAGCCGAGAAACCTTTCTTTTTGTGTTATCTACATATGGAGTAAATCCTTTTGGTTTTCAAACCAGCACTCATAGTACATGGCCTATTATGTTGGTAAATTATAACTTGCCTCCCTGGTTATGCATGAAGTAAAAATTCATCATGTTATCTATGCTTATATCAGGACCAAAACAACCAGGTAATGATATTGATGTTTATTTGGCTCCTTTGATCGAGGATTTTAAGTTATTGTGGGATTCAGGTGTTATGTTGTATGATGCTTATAAAAGTGAATACTTCACGTTGAGAGCGATGCTCTATGGGACAGTAAATTATTTCCCTGCTTATGGAAATTTGTCAGGCTATATCATTAAAGTAACTCAAGGGTGTCCCATGTGTGAAGAAGATACAAAATTGATTAGGTTGAAACATTCATCAAAATCTGTATTTCTAGGATATTGTAGATTTCTACCTCGTCGGCATAAGTACCGATCTTGGACGACATCATTCAATGGAAGTTAAGAACAATGTGCAACACCGTATCCACTAACAGGTGATCAACTGTTTGAGAAAGTAAAATATGTGAACACTATTTTTGGTAAACCATTTTCAAAAAACCTTACGAAAATAGGTTGGAAAAAGAGATCAGTTTTTTTTTGAATTACCATACTGGAATTTTTTGTACGTCAGACATTTTCTTGATGTGATGCATGTGGAAAAAAATGTATGTGACAGTGTTATCTAAACATTGCTAAATGCCCCTGGCAAAACAAAGAATGGAATTAAGGCAAGTTTGTACATGGTTGAGATGGGAATACGAGAAGAGTTGGCTCCCGTGAAGGGTGGAAATCGAATGTTTCTTCCTCCAGCTGCTTATACTCTTTCTAGGGAGGAGAGATACTAGTTTTGAAACTTCTTCAATGATGTAAAGGTTCCATAGGGGTATTCATCAAATATCAAGAACATTATGTCAATGAATGATTTAAAGTTAAAAGGTTTGAAATCACACGACTACCATGTTTTGATGCAAGATCTACTTCCTATAGCTTTACATTGCATTTTTCCCAAGAATGTTTATCATACGTTAAGCAAACTTTGTTTCTTTTTCAAAGCTATATGTAGCAAAGTTTTAGACCCGACAAAATTTCCAGCTATGGAAAAAGAAATTGTCATCATATTATGTGAATTAGAAATGTGCTTCCCAGCAACATTATTTGATATGATGGTTCATTTGATGATTCACTTGGTGAGAGAGATTCGACTTTGTGGTCCTGTGCACTATAGATGGATGTATCATGTTGAAAGATATATGAAGATTTTGAAAGGGTATGTCAAAAATTGAAGTCGGACAGAGGGTTGTATAGTGGAGCGATATATTATTGAGGAAGCCATTGAATTTTGTACTGAATACCTATCTAATGTGGAAAGCATTTGTCTCCCAAAATCTCATCACACTGGACGCATTGAGGGTGAGGGAATTTCTAGAAGAGATGTTGTGACAATCAGCATTACAAATCAGGAGCTGGACCACCTTTATGTTTTGCATAATAGTTGGGAGGTTGCTCCATATATTGAAACACACAAAGAAATTCTTAGGCAGTTGAATCCATCAAGGGATGAAAAATGGTTATCAAATACACATAATCACCAATTTATAGGATGGTTTCAGGACCATATTTTTAAGCAGTTGGATGAAAATCCAAATTCAATTTCAAAATGACTTTGATGGATAGCCGCTGGACCAAGTGTGTATGTATTATCTTACATTGGTTATGTAATTAAGGTTATACATCCTATACAAATGAACATGATGAATATAGTACCATGAAAAATAGTGGAGTTACACTAGTGGATGAAGCGATGCATGTTTCTAGTAGTAAGGAAATAAATCCAATTTATGCAAATATTTCATACTTTGGCATTATCAAACTAATATGGGAGTTAGATTATACGACATTCCAATTGATGATTTTTCAATACAAATGGGTTGATAACAACAGTGGTGTTAAAATAGATTAATGGGGATTTGTGAAAGTTGATTTTAGTAAAGAAGGGTACAAAGATGAATAGTTTATAATAGCATCACAAGCAGTACAAGTTTTTTTGTTCCAGATCCCGCAAACCGAAAGTGGTTGATTGTTCTGTTAGCATCCAAAACTACTGAAGGTTCTAATGAAAATTCAGTTGAGGACGATCTTTTCAGTGGTACATCACAATCATTTCGGAGTGGTACCAATGTAGATGATATTTATTATGTTAGAGGAGACCACAATGAAGCGATTTGGATAATCGATAGAGGTGTCAAATCCGTTCAGCCTTTGAAAAAAAGAAAGAGAGTTCAATAAACAGGTTATATTTTGTTTGTAATATAGATCTTGTTATCTCATGTTATTATATTATCATTTCTGAATTTTTTTAATCTAAATTAACTGTTCAAACACTTTTACAGATAATGAATTCTGCAAATTCTGGTGCTCCTAACCTTGAGGCTGAACAAGTCTCTCAAGTTGCTGCTATGGCTGCTGCGGCGGCTGCTGCTCCTACTGCTCCTACTGTTGCTCCTGCTGCTCCTACTGCTCCTACTACTGCGGCTCCTGCGGCTCCTACTGCTCCTAGTGTTGAGTCCCAACAACCATCAGCACATTCCATTGCTACCATTTTAGATGAACATATAGATGATGTTGATATCGATGAAATGGTCGGGAATGAAGGATCGACGTCGCAGAAAACACAGGTGCGTTGTAGTTTGATGGTGTTAGCCAAAGTTCTTAAGGAGAAAAGAAAAGGCATCAAATTTGACGTCAGATGGAATGCACGAGGCCAACATGTGAATCCCAACAAGGCTATGTTTAGCAGTTACATTGGAGTTGTCACTCAGCAACGTGTGCCGATTGACATAGATTCATGGCACCATGTTGTGTCCGGGCTGAAGGTAGTGATCTGGGAAGAAATTATGGTAACATTATGAATTTATTTCCATAATTTACTAGAAAATAAAATAATGAAACAATGTCTTACTCTTATCAATATCTTGCAGAATACATTTATAATAGATGATTCACACAAGGATTATGTACTAAGGCTTACAAGAAGGATTCAACGAGGTTTTCGCACTATTTTAACAAGATGTCACCTGAAAGATTCCAAAGCTAAAATAAACCCGCACCCACCCATTGTCTACGCACACATGATATCCCAAGAATCATGGGATGCATTTATTGGCCGCCATGGGGATGAGAAGTTTTAGGTATATTGTGGGTGATAATACGTTTTTTGAGGATACATGTATTCATCACTTTGATTGTCAATATTTCATTTATGAAACAAAAACTCTGTAAAGAAAATAAGGAACATGCATCAAAACCAACATACCCTTATCGTAAATAAAGGATGGGGTACGCTTCACTAGAAAAGAAAATGGTACGTATTTTAAATTTACATTAATATTGTTAGGTTCCAACAAACAACATAATAATTATCTTTCTATGTTTATATGTAGATTGATGAGTCTAAAACCAAATACACTTCCATCCCATGTCATGTGATTTGGAAGGAGGCACGTGTGAATAAAGAAGGGAAGATAGTAGACGAGAACACAAAAAAAGTGTGGGAAATTTGTGTAAGTATGAAACGATGATAAAAATATTTGTTTTAAATTGCTATTATATAAAAATAATTAGTTATTTTTCTATATCCGATAGTCACAGGAATCAGCTACTCCTATAGTGGATGTAGACCTATTATCAACGGCTTTGAAGAAGCTAGAAAAATACAGTCATGTCAGGGGTGAGGGGTTTGGGGTGACACCCCAAGTATATTTTGAGAATAAAAAAAGGATGATAGCGATGAAACATTGAAAAATATGACTGAAAAACTAGCAACCCTTGAAGAATGATTGCAATGGAAGGGAGAGTTGATAGCAACTTTTATGGGTGGGAAGCAAGGAGAAGACACAACTCAGGAACTACCAGCATGTGAAGATCCCACCCCACCCCCACCAGCTTTGAGATGAGCTATTACCCTCAAAGATCTGTCTTAGCTGTGGTAATCAATATTCTAATAATTGTTCCCATGAAATGTGAATCAAACAAACACTGATACTTTTCATGCACTAATCTTCTACAGGGTGATAATGATTGTGATTTATATCTGTCCACACCCACCTATCACCTTGTAGCGAGGGATACAATGTTCAACATCCCAGATAAAACAATGAATAATAGACCACTTCTAAAAGATCATCTGAAAGTGACTATTACTATATCTCATGAGCCAAATGCAGAGCTACCTATTCCAATTTATGACAATGATATTCATATGGTCGAAAAGGCTATTGGGACATTCATTGCATGGCTGTCACAACTTGTAAGAGTACATGCAACCAGAGAGGTATTTATTTCATTTTTTTTCAAGCTAAACCTTTAACAATTAATAAAAAAAGGGTATAAACCAATGAATGTTATTATAGACGGAGAAAGGGAAGGGGGTGACAAACGTCGGGTCAAAACCATCTAAAGGATCGACCAACCAATCCCAAGGAGATACTAAAATCACAACAACACCACCTGTTCTCTATCCACATTTACTAGAATTGAAGACTCATGTGGATAAGAATCTAAGAGGTGGTAGTAGTCATATAGTGGTTTTCAAAGAGAATATATACGGTGTGGAAAGTCAAGATTTTGTTGCTGATGAAAATGTAAATGAGATTATTGAAAATGGTTAGCTAGGCATCACAGTTGTAAATATATATATGAGGTACATTTCTGTGAATTGATTTTCTAAAAGCTTATGTAATGTGAAAATTATGACTAAATGCATTTTATATTGTTGACAGACGTATATATGAAAAACAGTTGAAGGAATTTTCACATGATCCAAGATTTGGACTCGTTAGTCCTCATACCACATCATCACATCTGACGAAAATAAAGCCATCAAAAAAGAATGAAATAGTGAACGGCTTGCTGAAAACATTTGAAAGCAATATTACAGATGACGAACTCTTCTTAATACCAACCATGCAGGGGTAAAACTCTACGATTAAATCATATCAATTATATTTTGACTTCTTTTATTACTTATTACTTTTTTTGTTTTTAGGAAACATTGGATGTTAATTGTGGTGAACTTGGATACTCCAAATATTTATTTTCTGGATTCAAAGCAAGGATATCCATCAAACCGACCACACATGATGGAGTTTGTGAATCTGTAAGACACTACATCCTACGTTTTAGGTCTAAACATCGAGTAATATATTTTATATTATCTTTTACTAAGGATTCTATTATAATAGGGCAATGTATAATTATCTTCTGAAAAAAGGAATGAGGATAGGGGATAAGCATAATGAGGTGATTAAGTACTACGTCTGGACAAATATCAGGGTATATATAATAAAATTTCACTATCCAAACACATGTCAACACAATTTACTTATTCTCCTAATGATCAATTTTTTTTGCAGTGTCCAAAACAAACAAATTATAATGATTGTGGTTATTATGTTTGTAAATTTATGAAGGAGATCATTTTTCATCAAGAAACAAGCATCCCTAAAGAGGTATTTTTAAAAACAACAATTATTTCGTTTAATTTATTTATTAATTATTTATTTTTACATTTTTTAGTAATACTCTGACTGCCGAAAATCCTCATACTCACAAGATGATATAGATATGTTCAGAAATGAGTGGGATGCATACCTGATGACAGATTATACACAAATGACATGAATATCTGACTTGGGGGCGTGTACAATTGGCGATCTTTTTTGAGAGGGGTTTAGGGGATCAAAAGATGACACATTGTTGTATGTAAATGTACGTTGGAATATTGTAATTGTTATTAAATAAAAAATCATTTCTCCAATGATTCAATTTCCCATTTTAAAATATGATATACACCAACAACATGCAAGAATGATGAACCACTCAAAGGGCCTTTCTTTTGTTTAAAATGGACAAATTTTTAAGTGAAAACAACAACTGACCTTCGGAAATCTGACCAAACACATTTAGACTATCTTGATACTTTATGAGAATGATCCAAGGGTCCTTTGTAAGGTGTAAAAGTCATGCACGCCTCAATCCGAGGCATGGTATGGCTGGTACCACTCAAAGGGTCTCTCTTTTCTTTAAAATGGACACAATTTTAAGTGAAAACAACAACTGACCTACGTAAATCAAACCAAACGCATTCAGATTATCTTGATCATTTATGATAATGATCCAAAGGTCCTTTGTGACATGCACAAGTCATCCCCGCCTCAATCTGAGGTACGATGTGGCCAATACCACACAAAGGGTCTCTCTTTTGTTTAAATTGGACATATTTTTAAGTGAAAACAACAACTAACCTATAGAAATCAGACCAAACACATTTGTATTGTGTTTATACTTTAAGATAATGATACACGAGTGTGTTGGGGACATGAACGAGTCATCCCCGCCTCAATCCAAGGCATGGTGTGACCGGGTACCACTCAAAGTGTCTCTCTTTTGTTTAAAATGGACAGATTTTTAAGTGAAAACAACAACTGACCTACAGAAATTTGACCAAACGTATTCAGATTGTCTTGATATTTTAGTATAACAATCCACGAGTCCTTTTTAATGTGTATGAGTCATCCCCGCCTCAATCCGAGGCACAGTGTGGCCGGTACTACTCAAAGGGTCTCTCTTCTGTTTAAATTGGACACAATTTTAAGTGAAAACAAGAACTGGCCTACAAAAATCCGACCAAACACATTTGGATTGTGTTTATCCTTTAAGAGAACGATCCACGAGTGCGTTGGGGACCTGAACAATTCAACCCCGCCTCAATTCAAGGCATGGTGTCGCCGATACCACTCAAAGGGTCTCTCTTCTGTTTAAAATGGACAGATTTTTAAGTGAAAACAACAACTGACCTACGTAAATTCAACCAAATGCATTCTGATTGTGTTAATACTTTATTATAATGATACATGGGTCGTTTTTGACATGCATGAGTCATACCCTCCTCAATTTGAGGCACGGTGTGGCCGGTAGCACTCAAATGGTCTCTCTTTTGTTTAAAATGGACATATTTTTAACTAAAAACAACAACTGACCTACGGAAATTTGACCAAACGCATTAAGATTGTCTTGATAATTTAGGATAACTATAAATGGGTCCTTTTTGACATGAAAGAATCATCCCCACCTAAATCCAAGGCACGGTGTGGCCGGGTACCACTCAAAGGGTCTCACTTTTGTTTAAAATGGACAAATTTTTAAGTGAAAACAACAACTGACCTAGGGAAATCCGACCAAGAGCATTCAGATTGTCTTGATACTTTAGGAGAACAATAAATGTGTCCTTTTTGACGTGTAAGAGTTAACCCCGCCTCAATCCGAGGCATGTTCTGGCCGGTACCACTCAAAGGGTCTCTCTTTTGTTTAAAATGGACAGATTTTTAAGTGAAAATGACAACTGACCTACGAAAATCCAACCAAACACATTCAGATTATCTTGATCCTTTATGAGAACAACCCAAAAGCCATTTTTGATGTGAATGAGTCATCCCTACCTCAATCTGAGGCACAGTGTGGCCGGTACCACTCAAAGGGTCTCACTTTTGTTTAAATTGGACACATTTTTAAGGGAAAACTACAACTGACCTACGGAAATCAGACCAAACGCATTTGGATGGTTTTGATCCTTTATGAGAATGATCCAAGAGTCCTTTTTGATGTTTAAAAGTAATACCCACCTCAATCTGAGGCACGGTGTGACCGGTACCACTCAAAGGGTCTCTCTTCTGTTTAAATTGGACATATTTTTAAGTGAAAACAACAACTGACCTATGGAAATATGCCCAAAATCATTAGGATTGTGTTGATAATTTAATAAAATGATAAAAATATGCTTTGGGGACATGAACGAGTCATCCTTTCACCAATCCGAGGCACAGTGTGGCTGGTACCACTCAAAGAGTCTCTCTTCTATTTAAAATGGACAGATTTTTAAGTGAAAACTACAACTGACCTATGTAAATTCAACTAAACACATTATAATTGTCTTGAACTTTTATTAGAATGATCCAAGGGTCCTTTTAGATGTGTACGAGTCATTCTCGCCATAATCTGAGGCACGGCGTGTCTGGTACCACTCAAATGGTCTCTCTTCTATTTAAATTGGACAGAATTTTAAGTGAAAAAAAAACTGACCAACGAAAATACAACCAAAATCATTTGGATTGTGTTGATCCTTTAATAGAATGATCCATGGGTGTGTTGGGGATGTGAAAAAGTCAACCCCGCCTCAATATGAGGTACGGTGTGGCCGGTACCACTCAAAGGGTCTCTCTTCTGTTTAAAATGGACAGATTTTTAAGTGAAAACAACAACTGACCTACATAAATTTGACCAAACGCCTTATGATTGTCTTTATCTTTTAGAAGAACGATCCAAAGGTCCTTTGTGACATGTATGAGTCATCCCCACCTCATTCCAAGGCATGGTGTGTCTGGTACCACTCAAAGGGTCTCTCTTCTATTTAAATTGGACACAATTTTAAGTGAAAACAACAACTGACCGATGAAAATCTGACCAAATGTATTAGGATTATCTTGATCCTTTATGAGAACAATCCATTGGTCCTTTGTGACATGTAAGAGTATACCCCACCTCAATCTGAGGCACGGTGTGGCCGGTACCACTCAAAGGGTCTCTCTTCTGTTTAAATTGGACACAATTTTAAGTGAAAACAACAATTGACCTACGAAAATCTTACCAAACACATTCAGATTGTCTTGATCCTTTATTATAACAATCCAAGGGTCCTTTGTGACATGTAAGAGTCATCCCCGCCTTAATCCGAGGCATAGTGTGGCCAGTACCACTCAAAGGGTCTCTCTTCTATTTAAATTGGACACAATTTTAAGTGAAAACAACAACTGACCTACTAAAATCTGACCAAACGCATTCGGATTGTCTTTATCCTTTATGAGAATGATCCACGGGTCCTTTGTGAAGTGTAAGAGTCATCACTACCTCAATCAGAGGCATGGTGTGGCCGGTACCACTCAAAGGGTCTCTCTTTTGTTTAAAATGGACAAATTTTTAAGTGAAAACAACACCTGACCTACGAAAATATGACCAAACAAATTAGGATTATCTTGATCCCTTATTAGAATTATCCACGAGTCCTTTTTGATGTGGAAGAGTCATCTCCACCTCAATCAGAGGCACGGTGTGGCCAGTACCACTCAAAGGGTCTCTCTTTTGTTTAAAATGGACATATTTTTAAGTGAAAACAACACCTGACCTATAGAAATCCAACCAAACGCATTTGGATTGTCTTGATCCTTTATGAGAATGATCCAAGGGTCCTTTGTGATGTTCATGAGTCATCCCCGCCTCAATATGAGGCATGGTGGGGCCGGTACCACTCAAAGTGTCTCTCTTCTATTTAAATTGGACATATTTTTAAGTGAAAACAACAACTGACCTATAGAAATCTGACCAAACACATTCGGATTGTGTTTATCCTTTAAGAGAACAATCCATGTATGCATTGGGGATGTGAAAGAGTCATCCACACCTCAATCTGAGTCATGGTGTGACCAGTACCACTCAAAGGGTCTCTCTTCTGTTTAAAATGGTCTGATTTTTAAGTGAAAACAACAACTGACCTACAGAAATCTGACCAAATGCATTAGGATTGTCTTTATACTTTATGAGAACGATCCAAGGGTCCTTTTTGATGTGAATGAGTCATCTATGACTCAATCCGAGGCACGGTGTGGCCAGTACCACTCAAAGGGTCTCTCTTCTGTTAAAAATGGACAGATTTTTAAGTGAAAACAACAACGGACCTATGGAAATCTGACCAAATGCATTCATATTGTCTTGATACTTTATGAGAACGATCCATGGTTCCTTTGTAACATGAACGAGTCATACCCACCTCAATCTGAGGCACGATGTGGCCGGTACCACTCAAAGGGTCTCTCTTATGTTTAAATTGGACATATTTTTAAGTGAAAACAACAACTGACCTACGGAAATCCGACCAAACGCATTCGGATTGTGTTGGTACTTTAAGATAAAGATACAAGGGTGTTTTTTGTACATGAAAAAGTCATACCTGCCTCAATCCGAGGCACGGTGTGGCCGGTACCACTCTAAGGTCTCTCTTTTCTTTAAAATGGACACAATTTTAAGTGAAAACAACAACTGACCTACGGAAATCCAACCAAACGCATTCAGATTGTCTTGATTATTTAAGATAACAATCCAAGGGTGTGTTGGGGATGTGTAAAAGTCATCTCGGCCTCAATATGAGGCATGGTGTGGCCATTACCACTCAAAGGGTCTCACTTTTGTTTAAAATGGACATATTTTTAAGTGAAAACAACAACTGACCTACGAAAATTTAACCAAACGCATTCAGATTGTCTTGATCCTTTAGGATAATGATCCATGGGTCCTTTGTGACATGAATGACTCATCCCTTCCTCAATCAGAGGCACGGTGTGGCTGGTACCACTCAAAGGGTATCACTTTTGTTTAAAATGGACAAATTTTTAAGTAAAAACAACAACTGACCTACGTAAATTTTACCAAACGCATTCAGATTGTCTTGATCTTTTAGGATAACAATCCACGAGTCCTTTGTTATGTGTACGAGTCATCCCCACCTCAATCCTAGGCATGATGTGGCCAGTACCATGATTTTCAATCCCATCTATCATTAATTATCATCAACACCATGTTATTACAATATGTTATCCATTATTTATAAATCCTAATTTTTTCATAGAATATATTATTCTCAAAAACATCATCCAAATATTATCTTAATAATTATATAAATGGTTAACCTTATAACCATTCCCAAATATGACAATCCATAACATTATAGGGAAGTTCATAAAATCATCTTAACACTGGTGCCCCATATATCACAAATTATATCTTGATTTTCACATTACAATCATGTGAATAACCTCATCATATATTCTTTTGAAACATGGAAATTACATAAATTTCATAAATAATTTTGGAAAACAGGCATGATTCCTTATTACAATGGATACTTGATATATTACTTAAATCCAAGAATTTGAAAACATCATATATAGTGAAATAGATATCTTTTCAACAAATAGATAATTAGATCCATGGTAATCATTGATATCATATTTACTTTATCCACATCAATAATCACA
The DNA here is from genome assembly GCA_963277665.1 of Viscum album. Classification (NCBI taxonomy): domain Eukaryota; kingdom Viridiplantae; phylum Streptophyta; class Magnoliopsida; order Santalales; family Viscaceae; genus Viscum; species Viscum album. The sequence continues at coordinate 753,144,249 of OY728129.1, read as the reverse complement.
TTATCCAAGTTAAACACAATTTTTCCAACATCTTTAATGGTGTATGGGTATACTTGGTGTAATTAGCTTATGATTTATGTGTTAATTTTGTATGGGTATACTTATTGAGATGGTGAATTATTTGCAGGTGCTGTTTGGGTGTGCTGTTGCAGATTTTTTTTTTGCAGCAGATAGGGCTTTTATCAGCATTTTTTTAGCGCTGATAAAATAATCCTTTATCAGTGCTAAAAAAGCACTGATAAAATAAACATTTATCAGCGCTAATAGAGCGCTGATAAAGGGGACCCCCCTTTTTAGTGATGAGATTTACAGTGCTTTTTTAGCACTGATAAAGGCCGTTTTGAGCGCTGATAAAGCCTGTTTTTGTAGTAGTGCGTGCAAGCACAGACTGGTACCGATGGCATAACCATACCCTCTCATTCTGACAATCCATTTTTTTCTACCCTGGTGAGTGCACCTACTCTAAATCCTCTTCTGGGGTTCCTCCTTTTTTTAGTGTGTTTGGGGCAACTGCATGTGGCCCGAAGGCATTGAGGTGGCCTGAGGGCCTTAAAGTTGGCCCGAAAGCCCTACTGATCCAAAGGCTTAGGTGGCCTGAAATCCTTAAGGATTCTAAGCCCAAACTGGTGGCCCAAGGTGAATAGTTCTAGCTGCTACAGTACCGAACAATACCTTCTACAGTACCTGATACAGTACCACATAGTCTACAGTTCTACTACAGTACCTATACAGTGTATAATCTGCTACAGTACCTGCACAATGTACAGTACTGCTACAGTGCCTGCTATAGTACTGCTACAATACCAAAAATATGACTCTACTTGGTTTTGAACCTAGTTCTTGTGGATGCACTTAAGGATACCTCACCAATTGGGCTGAGGCTCATGTGCTTTGAGTTAATTTAAATAGAATAATAAAGGAATCTAGCTAACTACTATAATAGTTTTTACAGTAGGAAGATTTGTTCATCATGGAACATTTTTATTACCTTGATGAGGAATGGACTGTTTCCCTTGATGGGGAGAAAATTTGAAGTTGTGGTATGATCATCACACCTTTATTAAAAGAATAAGTATGTATTATAATAAATATGAGATGTTAGAGGATTTTGTGTCATATTAACTATATTGATATGTTTGTTAAGATGGGTGTAGGTTTTTCCTTAAAAAAAACTTACTTAGATTTCCCCTGATATAAAGATATTGAAAAAATCTTGAGGAAATTATTACCTAAGAGAAATGTTATGGAAAACATTGATCACCTTGATTATAAAATCTTATTTTCTATACTAGGTTCACCCATATATACTTATATATGTTTATTTAAAGGCTATTTTTTTAAGAAAATCATTGATCTTACTTTTCTATCAAAGAGAGTTTTTAAGTTTTTGAGATAAAGGAAGATGAGTTGATATGGACCTTATATTACCCTTTTCATTTGATTGTAAATAATTGGGAGAAATAACATAGGGGGAGAAAGAAAATTCAAACATATTTTGGGTAGAAAGTATTGAGAACACATATTAACTTTAAAGATGTTTGATGTTTTATATAGATATTGAAAACAAACACAAAGGGGGAATTATTGTTCCAAAGTGTGTTTTGGTTACATTTTTTTGTCAATATTTTAATATGTGTTTGTGGAGAAATCTGATAGAATATGTTTTTGGTGTTTTATAGGAAACTTTTTGTATGGAAGTTAAATAAGTTTACTTTTGAGGTGTAAGAAATTTTCCTTATGGATTGTAATAATGTTTCCTTAAGTATTCAAATGATATTGTTCCATTATTTAACTTCCTAACATCATGAAGATTCTCATGATCTAAGATGAAGTTTTACTCTTTCATACACATGGATAAAATTAAAAAATTTTCACTAGAAGGACCAGGGTTGAAGTTATTAGATGGATATTTTTTAATAATTCAAAATTCAAGATACAAAGTTAAATTTCCATAATGTCATTAGATAGATAATATGTCGATATATTACTAAATGGACTAGGGTGTTTTTTTACCATTAAGAGGAAGGAAATAATTCTAAGTTTCTAATTTTTGTCAGGGTATATACATAGGGAGAAAATGTACAACTTTTTTAGAATAAGTAGAAAGGTGGAGAAGTAAAAAGTGAAATAAAGTTTATCTTGAATGAGTTTTTATAAATACAAAGTAAGAGAGATCAATGTTCGATACTTGATATGTTGAAGTTGCTAAAGTGATCAAACAGATAGGTTGGAAGAATAATAGCTTGAGTTTATCGGATAGAGGTAGAAGTGTCCACCAATCAGAAAGTTTATACTCAGTGAAAAGTTATCAGTCTTACCAATTGAAAAGAAATGTATCATATTATTAGATGAAGGATATTTTTTCAAAGATATAAAACAAAGAAAACTTGTGGAGCGCATCCATTGTAGAGCTTCATGAATCTTTACTGATAAAGAATAGTTTTTCTATAATATTGGACTAAGGAATCCATTAGAGAACCAGATGAAGATATCTATGAAGTTGTAATGGTTAAAGTGACATAGGAAAGACACTCAAAATATCTAAGAAATAGAGATTTGTGATTTCATAATATGGAGAAATGTAATGGTTCTCCAATAAGAGGTCATATAAATTTCGAGATGAAGTTGATTGGGATAAGATAGATGAACAAAAAACTGACATACATAATATTATCAGTTGAATGATCATTGGTCAGAGGTTTCATATGAAGATTAACAATCAGAGAGCTGTATATAGATATACGAGATGCATATTTGAGATTCCATCATGCAAAGATATACTAATCTCATCGAATAAAGGTTTCCTAATAATGAGAAACCAAATGAAGGTCTATAAAATTATGAATGTTTGTAAGTTCATCAGCTGAAGAATACTAAAGGTGTACCATATAACAGATAAGTTATAATGAAGGAAGTAGGTAAACATACACTAGATAGAGTAGTTCTAAGGATATTTACATAAACTATGTAAAGTAATTAACAATGATGATACTAAGATGATCATTAAACATTTGTTATCTAGTGAGTTTGAGGAATTTTTCTGAAGTTACTTAACACCAATTTTAAGGAAGTTCAAAGAAAGAGGGATCTTTGAAGAAACTTAAATTGTATTTAATAATGTTCTAGAAGATTTGGGAAGTGTCTCGTGAAATTAAATTGAGAAGGAAGTATAAAATTTGAGTTTTCTTAATGGATTTTTTAAGTTCCCACCTATTCACCTGAGAAGTTCACCAATATAAAGGGGTGCAACAATATAGAGGAATGAGTTGAACACTATTTAAATACAGAGGAGCATAAGTGTTGAATAATTTGTATCATGAGTTTTCAATCAAGTTCATAATTTATTTAAAAATCTATATTGGTATGAGTTCCATCAGTCAAGGTATGGAATAATGAGACTTTCCGATGGAGTTCCTATACAATTGAAGAAGATTCATCCGACCAAGTTGCATTGGTCAAAGAAGGAATAAAATCATGCCAAATACTTCATCACATAGAGAATCATTGCACCAAGGATCAATGGATAGAGGTGTTTTTAATAGAGCACACTTGACTGAATTAAAGGGAGATATAATCATCTAATGGATACCCATCATATAGAGATCCATAGTATGGAAGGTATACTATATGGAGTCTATTAGATGAAAATTACTAAGGCATGTTTTCAATTTTTTTGAAAATGTTTCTATTAATCATATTCATGTCTTATTAGGATCAAGAGTAAGTTTCAAGGACAATAGACTCTTAAGAGAGTTGTTGAAGATCTTAAATATTTCATATAGGTGAAGATGACCCAAATTTCTTGTAGATAAAGAGAAGATCTTTGTACAATGGATCAAAAAATAAAAAGGAAATAGCTTATAGATGGGGGCATAATCGGTTATTGAAAAGGCTTATGGTTGGGGGGTATAAAAAGTTGTGAAGAAAGTGGATATAGTTAGGATACTTAGAGAGTATAAAAAATCATGGAAGAAGAGTTGATTGTCAGGGGGTAGAATTTGGTTTATCTAGAGGAATGGTTTTTGGGGTATAGAACTAGCTTCTTCATTTGAACTTGTAATCTTGTGAATACTAGTAAAAGAATCCATGTTAGGGGGAATAACCAATATGGAAAGTATTAAGTCTTTCTATTGAACCTTGTAAATATCATGTGATGATATATATTTATATTTGTTTCATATGAATGGTGAGGTTGAGATTTATATTTTAGTGGATAATAATACTAAAATTTTTCAGAGGTTAAGAAAAGTTTCCTTATAAAGTTAATAAACTTTACTATAAAATACAAATAGAAAACTAATTTACCCAATCCCCCTCTCAGTAATCCTACATTGATCCAGATAACTTCACAAATAAAATCTAAAATGTGGATATAATGAACATTCAAAGTTTCCTTGTCACCTTTCCTTAGTATAGGAAAATTATTATCCCATAGAGATAAACTATAGGAAAATATCTCATTTTTCCTTGTAATCCTTAAGGAATTTGTGTCTTATATATATATATGTTATTTTCTCATGAGAAATGTGTTAGGTTATTACTTAAATTTATGGAACTTGTGTTATCATAAAAAAAATTAAACTTTACTAAAACTCATTCCAAAATCATTGGGTGTGTTTTTCACCCATAACACTTGAGCATAAAGAATTATATCTATTATATATTCATCTTTAGAAGTGGAAAGTTCTGCTGAGTATTGTTTTTTACAAGACCAAGAAACTAAATCATCTCCTAAGGGATGAAAATTTCCAAATATACTTTTCTTATCCAATTTATATCCACCAAATATGACATATGAAAAAAATAGTTCAAAATCATTTACAGAAGAATAAAAAAATCCATGATTTAAAGTCCCATTAACATAATGAAAAATTCATTTTATAGATTTAAGATGATATTATTTTATATGTTCTTGGAATCTCCCACATAAAAATATAGAAAACATTAAGTTTGTTCAACTCACTATAAGATATAATAAACTATCAATCATTCCTCAAAACAAATATATACCAGTTTCCTAAATTTATCAATATCTAAAGTTTTTTAAATTATGATGAGAGTACTTATACTTTTAGAATTTTCATAACCAAATATTTTAATTAATTATATAGTATAATTTTATTAAGATAATAAAGTTAATTCTAGTTTTTGATAAATTTGAAAACTGAGGAAAAATGTTGGTTCACCCATCATGCTCATTTCAAACATAGATTTCATAAGTTCCAAAAATGAATCATAAAGAGATTTTTGATTTGAGACAAATATAATGTCATTGATATAAATTTAAATAATTATGATTTCTTTAAAATTATTCTTAATAACAAATGTTGGATCAAAATCTCCCTTAACAAAATTATTCTAAATAACAAATCTGGTAAATCTATTATACGAGGCTCTTGGAGCCTGTTTGGGTCCATATTGAACCTTAGTAAGTTTATAAACATGTTCTAGAGATTTCACATTTTCAAAACTAGTTGTTTGTTCTATATGAACTTCTTCCTGTACATATCTATTAAGAAAATCACACTTCACATCCATTTGATAATTGATTCAAGTCTAGCTACTGAAGAAAATGTTTCTTCATAATATATTCCTTCTTGTTGATTATATCCTGTAGTAACAATCCTTGACTTACTTGTTGTATAATATCCAAGAAAAATTCCTTCATTATATTTTGATGAAAATATGTGAAAAATGTATTTAGTATTCAAGAAGAATTCCTTACATCCAAAAGTTTTGAAGTAAGAAAGTTTTGTATTTATTTCTATCTACAATTCATAAGGAGTTTTATTAAGAAAATATATAAGTAAATCTTGATTTATATTATAGAAATAAGTACTAACAGATTCAACCCAAATTTTTTTAGCAATTTAGTATTCACTCAATATGGTTCTAGTAATCTTCTGATAAATTATATTTATTTTTTCAACTACACTATTTTTTAAGGTATTCTAGGAGTTAATAAGTTATGTATAATTACTTTATTACTAAAAAACATTTTAAAATATTTTTTTTTGAATTTTCCACCATGATCACTATGAATAGTAATCTAAGGTAGGCCTTTTCATTTTTAACAGGGGTTAAAATGTTTTTTTAAAAAATACCCTCCAAAATTTTAGATAGAAAATAAACCCATGTATATCTAGTTTAGTCATCAACTAAGATATATACATAGTATTCTTTACCAATACTTCCATTTGGTGTTGTAAAAAATAAATCCATGTGCACTATAATAGATGGAACTCTGTGAAATCAAACAATCTATTTAATACAGATATTTCCCAACTCCTCAAATTTGGTTGTATCATGGATGGGTATAAAGTGAGATAAGTTGGTCAAATGATCAATTAAAACCCATATCACATTCTTCATATGAGGGGTATGAGGAAAACCCACCGTGAAGTTCATAGAAATCTCATCACACTTCCAAATCAGCACTGGAAGGGGCTGGAGAAAATCCAAAGGTTTTTGGTGCTCAGACTTGACCTGTTGAAAAGTATGATAATGTGAAACAAAGTCAGTGATGTACTATCTTATACCTGGACACCAGAATTATCGCTACATATCATAGAACATCTCCATTGTACCCAAGTGAATTGCACACTAAGAACTATGGTAGTCTCCCATCAAAACCTTCCTCATGGAATAAGGCAAAATGATCTGGTTCTAGAAACATAGGATACCCTCAGAAGAGAAAAAACATTCTACAATGGTATCCTTGCCATAACTAGATTCCCTAATGTCGAAGAAATCATCATTAATCTATTATTCCTGAAGAATTGGCTTAAGAAGAGGGTAATTCAATTGGACACTCATAAGAAAACCTTGAACTCTTCCTCTCAAAATCCCAATTAAAACTGTGAAAGAAATCCGTAAAGTGCCACTCTTATGATTATTTTTTCATGGAATGGGTCAGAAGTGTCCTTTTCAAAGCATTATCAATGACATTCCCCTTCCCCGAGGTATAGGCAATGTCAAAATAAAAATAATCCAGGTACTCAACCCAACACCTCTGGTGTATTTTCAAATATTATTCATACAAGATATAACTAAAGCTTTTATGGTCAAAATTAATGATAAACCTTTATCCAAATAGGTAATTCCACAAAATTATAAGTGCCAACATCATAGATACAAGTTCATGATCATGGTTCAGGTAATTCTTATCATGTAGCATAAGTTATCTGGAGCCACAGGTGTAACAACCCATTGTTTTTCAATAGAAATTTTCTTCTCAAAAATATGTCATAAAATCACATGAAAACACAACATAATGAACTAATAAGTGCTATGGGACCTTTAAACATAATTTTATCACTTATGTGTTTGGAATTTTGAAAACCTGACATACACGGTTGAAATCAGTAAGTTATTTGGAGTCCAATAAGGAAAACATAATTTTTAGTGAATAGTAACCTACCCTTATGAATAGTAACATACCCTTATGAATAGTGATATACCCTACTGAATAATAACATTACCCATGATATTATATAAAAAATATTCAAGTTGAAAGTATGATATAACTATATTTTAGAATAAGTATACGAATGTTTTAAAATTATTTTTTGATAATAAATTATGATTTTAATTAAATATTAAAATAATTATATTTAGAAAATTATTTTTGAAAAATGTAATTCATTTTTGGATTCTACCCATCAAAAAATGGTTAGGATGAATTTTTGGGATTTTTCTAAAATACATGATTTTTTTATGAATAGTAAAATCTGATAATTCACAATAAATGCTAAAACCTTAATTTCTACATCATGCTTGAGTCATGGATGATGTAAATGGACTTTGGTTTGAAGTCACATTCATTTATTACTGCTCTTGGTCATGGAATACTTACTATTCATTGTCTTGTGAATAAATAATAAACTAATGATTAAAAAATTATGAAAACCCTCCTCTCCTCCACTATAAAACCTCCCTCACTCCCACTTATCTTCACTCCTCTCAAGCCTTGTTCCTTTCCAATATTCAACCCAAATATCTCCCCAAGATCCTCCCCCACGTCCAAAATCTCCTAGACTCTTCAAAATACCAACCCCCCTTTAGATTTTCTCAAAGGAGGAAGTCTCAAGAGGTAAATTCCTCTTTCCAATTCCTTCATTTCTTTTAAGTTCTTTTCTTTTTGTTTCTTTCCTCACCTCCCTTCACCCAAATAGTATGATAAAACTAGTAACATACATGTACTGGAATGTTTTTATGCTAATGGGATATTTCATTATCTTCTCATTTTCCCCACCTTTTTATTTGAAATAAATTAAAGCACCGTTTGATATGTGCTAATTTAGCACATTCAAGGACAACAATTTATCAATTTCTTTTATTATCTTTAATTATGATCCTGAAACCATTTGTGTTATGGTTGATACATATTATTATATAGGTAATATATCATTTTTTTGGTTCTATAATCCTTTTGTACTAATGGTATTAATTTATAAATCAAGACATGTTCTTTGTAATCAAACCAACCGATTAACCAAAACGGTTGTCACTAAGGTTATATATATAATAATTCGAATTCACTCTAAGTAACCAAATTAAATTTGAAACCATGTAATCTCCTATATTTTCACTAATATCATATAAATTCAATTATGGACAACCAATTTCATCTTACATGTTTATCCAAACATGAATATAAGCGAAATGGTCATTAAAACCAAGTAAACAAACGAGCCCAAACAATGAAATTGAACCTCATAACCAATCAAAATAGTTATAAATAAACTTAAAATTATTATACTAAAACAATTAAATATATAATAGGTTGTGTAATTATTAATTAATAAACCTAATTTGTTTATTCATATCTTTAATAACAAGTGGAGAACACCAACAGAATTAAGGTAAGGGATCCTCTCCATTTCTCTCTTAATCAAGATTGTCCTCTATGCTATGAATTTTATGCATAATACCAAATGATAGGGTATGTTTTCACACCTCCCCCATACTTCCCTAATGATATATAAGTGATTAGAAACCCCTTTTTTATCTCATCAAGCCCTCTTAGGTACACTCGACACTATGCCAATAAACTGTAACAAATTCTACCCGAACCCCTTTTGTTCATTTGGGTTGCCTTATCTTTCCTTATATCAAAGTGGAGTTATCTCATCTATTTATGTAAATATTTTAAATTATGTTTATTTTTAAAAATTTTAATTTTGAATACCCTTTCATCATTATCTTTTGTGTATATACATATTTTTTTTTAAAGATTCCCACCTTAGAACTTTCCAATAAGCAAACCTGTTTTAAGGAAACTTCCTGAATTTTTACCAAATTTGAAATGCACTTTATCCTATATTTTAAGCCAAAATTTTCTTTATAAAATCATTATTTTTTATTACGAAAACCTTCTTGGTTTAATTCTGGTTTTATATAATAGATTTCCCTCTTTTCTATTTTAAAACCTCTATAGTGTTTTCCTTAAAACCACACAAAAATGTTTTAATGCTAATATTTCTAAAATTCATTTATTATATGTTTTCACCTATATTAGACACCACCTACCATGTTATATGCCTATTTTACCATATTAATGTCCATGTATGTTCTAAATCATTTCTTTCATGGTCACTTTCATGATACACTCTTTGGTTATGCTTTATGTCATGATTGTGGTACCCAATTCTTTCCATGGGTATCCTTATGTTTATATATGATTGATTTTGTACGATTATTTATGTGGCAAGAATATTTATGTGGAAATAATATTCATGAAAATTTTGAGATGGGTGAACCCAAAAATCGCTCCAATGCATTGGGTAAAGTTATGTCTCATGAGATGTGATGTGAAATAGGATTAACAGTTAGCCTTGACCCATACTAAAATGGGAAACATGATTGATGTTTATCGTTGAATTATAATAAATAAATGTTATGATTTTACCACATTTATATGATTCCATGTTTATATTATCCCATGCTTATATGATATGATTTCATATGTTCCACGCTTGGGATATCATTATGTCATGCCTCCTAACTCATGTTCTTAAGATGTATCCTTATGTTTGTTACTTTACTAAGATTTTCAGCTCATCCCTTTATTCATGTATTCCATAGGGTACCCTATTCATATGTAAGGGCTCAAAGGAAGTTAAGATATCTTTATGCAGATTAAATAAATAAGTGTTTTTTTGGCCCCATGTTTTATGTTATACGTACCTAGTCTTCCAAGACACTAGACTTAATGATCCTTGGCTTGTACTCTGATGTATAATTATGCTTAAAATCATAAAATGTTATATGTAAAATGCTTGGATTGCACTCAAATGTGTCACCTTGTGCGGAACCTGTTTTCTTTTCTAAGAAAGATGATAGATCACTTTGCCTTTATGTTGATTATCGAAAGCTCAACTGGGTTACAGTAAATAAAAAGTATCCTTTTCCATGGATAGATGATATATTTTACTAGTTTAAAGGTGAAAAGTGGTTATCAAAGATTGATATTTGATATGTTTATCACCAGTTTATAATAAAATAATCTTACATTCAGAAGACTACCTTCAAGAGAAGGTATTGTCACTTTAAGTACCTTGTCATGCATCTTGGTCTAACCAATGCTCCTATAATATTTATGGATTTGATGAATATAATCTTCCGTGAGTATCTTGATATATTCATGGTGGTCTTTGTGGATGATATCCTGGTTTACTCTCAGTCTGAGGAGGATCATGTACATCATCTGAGAGCATTTTTAGAAATATTGATAAATCACTGTCTCTATGCCAAGATATCAAAATGTGATTTATGGATTTGGGAAGTGAATCTCCTGGGACACATGGTGTTAGAAAATGGTATTTTAGTTTATCTTAATAATTTGAAGGCTGTTATGAAATTGGAGAAAATACAAAATGTTTTTAAGATTCAGTATTTCTTAGGTTTAGCGGGGTATTATCATAGGTTTATCAAAGATTTCTTGAAGTTGGATTCTCTAATGACTGCTCTCACCTAAAAAGGGGTGAAGTTTTCTTGGGATGATAAATTTTAGTTTTATTTAAGGGATATGAAATATCTTTTGAATTATACGTTTTTGTTGAGTCTTCTAGAGGCAAGATAGGGCTATGTGGTCTTTTTTAATGCATCAGGTTCAGTTTTGGGTTGTGTTCTTATGAAGGGTGATCATGTGGACACCTATGGCTCCAGAAATATTAGGAAACATGAGAATAATTACCCAACCCATGATCTAAAACTCAAAGATATGATGAATGTGCTTAATATTTGGAAACATTACCTTTTTGGAGAAAGGTTTACCATTTATTCTGAAAAAATCATGAGTTATATCTTATCTTAGAAATATTTGAACCTCCATAAAAGGTGTTGGGTGGAGTATCTAAAATATTTTGATTTCAATATTTCCTATACCCTAGGGAAGGGTAATGTCATTTATGATTCTTTAATCAAGAAAATTCTGACCCTATCCATGAAAGAATCCTAAAAAGGGTGGAATTTGTTGACTCTGTTTGCATAATTTTAATTTGGAGTCCAAGAGGAAGAGGCCAAGGTTGTTTTGATGAGTGTTCAGTTGAACTATTCTCTTATCAAGAAGATTATTTAGAAATAGTATCTTGATGATGTTTTATTTAGAATTATGGACTCTCTTTATGGTTGGTATACCATTGGCTAATGGTCGTTCTCTTATGAGGGTGTCCTATGTTTCCGGAACTAGTTCGTTGTGCCCTCTTCCATAAAGAAGGATGTGATTGGAGATTGTCATAGTTATAAGTGGGAATTGTACCCATGTACTATAAATATGTTCTATGATATATTATGATGATTCTGGTGGCCAAGTATGAGATGGGACATCAATGACTTTGTTTCATATTGTTATACTTGCCAACAGGTGGAGGCTGAGCACTACAAACCTTTAGGTTTTCTCCAGCCCCTTTCAGTGTTGACTTGGAAGTGGGATGAGATTTATATGGAATTAATGGTATATTTTCCTCACACCCCTTTTAATAAGAAAACATTATGAGTTATTATTGATCAAATGACCAAATTGGATCACTTTATACCCATCTGTGATACAACCAAAGTTGAGGAGTTGAGAAATATCTACGTGCACTAGTGCAAAAACACAATTTAACGTCGGTTTTTAACCGATGTATATAAAGTCGACGTAAAAAATATGATTTTCAGCATTGGTTATTATAAAATCATGCCGAAAATTAATTTCATTAAGGGTTTAGGTGTCAGTTTTATCTAAAACCGACGCCGAAACATGGTTTCTGGCGTCGGTTTTCTATATAACTGATGTTGAAACCCAGTCGAAATTGACCTTTCGGAATTGGTTTTCTATATAACTGATGCTGAAACCCAGTCGAAATTGACCTTAGACATCGGTTTTACAAAAAACTGACACCGAACATCAATTTCGACGGGTTTTCAACGTCAGTTTTAGATAAAACTGACACCGAAACCCAGTTTATTTTTTTAGACATTACAACATTGGTTTTTAAAATAACTGACGCCATAAAGTAAAAAAAATTAGAAAAATTAGAAAATTACACTTCAAAAAATATCGAAACCCCTGTAAAAAAATCACAATATACAGTAACAGTCAAAAAATATTTGTCATTCAATAAAAACCTATATCTTACATATACCAAACATAAACAAAAAAAGATGACATTGAAAGTTAAAAAAGAAAATTTAGAATATACGTACCTGAAATTTACAACAGGCTCATTGTTGGTTATTTTTGAAGCATTCATTTGATTATTGGTATGTTAAAACACCTAATATATCAAAATAGATAGTTTTTTGAACCCATATGTATTATTATTTATAAATATTAGAATATACATACCTCAAATCCTAATCAGACTTAACAAATAGTTCACAAAAGTAAATCGAATATGGGTCATTTCAGATTGGGAATAATACTGTGAATCATTGAATACCTACAATAATATTGAATGATATGAGGTTAAAAAATAAAATAATATTGTAGAAAATATAAAAAAATTAATACAACTAACCTTATTAAAATCAGTAGTTTCCCCAGTTTTTATTATCTCATACATGATTCATAAAATATAATAACCACATTCAACATTAATATTTTGACGATGACACTGCAGTTATAAAATTTTAAATTGATAATAAATAAAATATATAACAATAAATCCAGAAAAAAATATAATATAAAAACTAATTACCTGTACTTCCACATATTTGATTTTCTTTAGTTTCTTTACTAACATGTATTCCTTGTTAAATTGTTTCCATGAACTGCATTTTCATATATATGAACTAATAATACATGTCTAAACAATGAAAATTAAACATAATGAGCTTATAAAAAATAAAAATAAAAACTTACTTGTTTAATAAGGTGGAAAATTGTTTACGAACTGTTCCTAATAAAGAGAAAAACCAATATAAGGTGCATTCACTTGGAAAAAATACACCTAACATCCAATGTACCCTACAATACAAAAAGTTCCCAATTAATGAAATTATAATGATTATTAGTTCATAATTATGTTTATGTTATTACTTATAAATAAATGGAAAAAACCAGCATTTAATCTCTGTCTGTGATAATCTCTCAGATATATATTGAACTCTATCATCATTCTTCACATTTATGACTTCCAAGGAAATGTACTATGGATCTATAAAAATGTAAATGCATGTTCTTTCATTTTGTAAAAGAAGCTTGTGTAGAAACCTAAATTAAAAAGAAAATATAGTTAGTCAATTTAAAACATATTTTATTAAAGAAATAACAATTTAAAAGTCAATTTTATTACGTGGTAAATAATTGAACTACACTCAGCCCGAGCTCTTCAAAAACAACTAAATACATGATATCTTCTTTCATTATTATCAATTGATAACTTTTTCCACATATATCGGGTGTCATCCAAAACTCATAGATATAATTCAAGGATGCAGAAGCCTGAGATAATCTTTGTAACCCAGAAGAAATATTAGAAGGTTCTAAAGCTAACTGTTCCTGAACATTTTGTTGCATTTGGGTAGTTTCTTTTGCTTTCAGATATTCCTATATAAGTTAAATGTCATAAAACATTACATGTAATTTTTAATAATTTTTAATTCACATTTAAAAAAATGCATACCTCATATAAAATATAACATATAATAATATTTGGTCAAACTAAAAAATGGCTCATACATTCTCCAACATAGGTGATCTCCTCAGTAGGAAACAATAGTATAATAATAGGATCTATAATATCAAGTACCAATACTCTAACCTGACCCATCTGCATAGGTTGATGATGTACCAAGTCCCCCAAAAAATGCACATGTCCTAACGCAACAATATATACATGAGGATCTCCAGTAAACAACTCACAATATAAGGCTTCATCTGAGCGAGGAGGTCAAGGCTCAAAGTAAGCAGATGGGGTAGGGTAGTATGGGTGAGAAGGCTGAGAAGGCAGAAAAATGAAAAAGGTATATTAGTGTTTATAATTTATAAAATAGAAAAATTGATGAAAATAATATAATATACCTTGAAAGGCTGTATAGAGGGGGTAAGATAAGCAGATGGGGCAGGGTAGTCTGGGTGAGGAGGCTGAGAAGGCTGAGAAATGAAAAAGGTATATTAGTGTTTATAAATTATAAAATAGAATAATTGATGAAAATAAATTAATATACCTCAAAAGGCTGCGCAGATGGGACAGGATAAGCAGATGGGGTAGGGTAGTTCTGGTGAGGAGGCTGAGAAGGATGAAAAATGAAAAAGGTATATTAGTGTTTATAAATTATAAAATAGAATAATTAATGAAAATAAATTAATATACCTTGAAAGGCTACGTAGACGGGGCAAGGTAAGCAGGTGGGACAGAGTAGTCTGGGTGAGAAGGTTGAGAAGACAGAAAAATGAAAAAGTTATATTAGTGTTTATAATTTATAAAATATAAAAATTTATGAAAATAAAATAATAAACATCGAAAGGCTGCGCAGATGGGGCATGGTAAGCAGGTGGGGCAAAGTAGTCTGGGTGAGCAGGATGAGAAGGCAGAAAAATGAAAAAAGTTATATTAGTGTTTATAATTTATAAAATAGAAAAATTGATGACAAATAAATAATATACCTGGGAAGGCTACACAGATGGGGCAGGGTAAGCAGATGAGGTAGGGTAGTCTGGGTGAGTAGGTTGAGAAGGCTAAAAAATTAAAAAGTTATATTAGTGTTTATAATTTATAAAATAGAAAAATTGATAACAAATAAATAATATACTTGGGAAGGCTGCACAGACTGTGACTATCTTGACAAGTGTTCTAATAAAGCCTTATGCACTGCTGCTTGAATTTGATCACCCATAGACTATTTCGTATCTTTCATCTCTTCTTTTAAAGATTCTATTTATGGGTCTCTTGATTGCTTACTCTTACCAAAAACCTTCCGAATACTAACACCCTCCTAATATCCTCAAACACGGTCGGGGTGTTCTGCCGTTCCCAAAGTAGTGGCTAGGATGTCCGTCCTAGCCTCAGGGATAAAAGATCCCTATGTCTCTTGCTCCTAAAGTTCATCCTGAAATGAAAAATAAAAAAGTTATATTAGTATTTATAATTTATAAAATAGAAAAATTGTTAACAAATAAATAATATTTACTTACAATTATATTATCCTTTTTCTAAGATTCCTCTGTAATATACATTTCATTTTTATTTCTTTTTTCTCATTTCCATTTCCCATAGTGAGTGGGAGGAGATGGAGGACCAAACTGGACCTCTTCTGAACCACTACTTGATCGAGCTCTTTATGCTTCAAAATTTTCTTCAATCATTTTTTGCTCCAAATACGAATACCCTCCACGTGATAAAGTATGAGGGTATACATTTCTCAATTGGATATCCTGATGAGATCTCCTAGAGGCCTGTTATATAAAAATAAACTACTAAGTAATAAGAAAAATATATCATAAAATTTAAAATATAAAATAATTACCATACCTGGAATTTATCTTCCTAACGACTGTCAACAAATCTCTTCCACGTATCTTCATCTATAAACGAATACTTAAGACATGATATTTCAAACCTTCTCTTTCCAAAAACATAATTTTTTGTCATTTTGGTTTTAAAATCTTTCCATTGAACCGCCGCTAAAGAGAGATGTCTTTTCTTAATTTCTTTGGTTTCCTCAAAATTGAATGTCATCTGTAATTGAATAAATTTAATATGTCATTAAAAATATATAATATTAAAAAAATGAGATAAAAGAAATCAATTAAGATATTTTACCATCACGGCCTCCCAAAGCTGTTTCTTCATCGTCCTATCCACTGACTTCCAATCATGATATAAAATACTAATCCTGCAATGGCTCTGTATCGCTATATAACTGACAAACTGAACTGTATTTGGTCCAAAAGCATTATTATCATCATCAAAACAGATGTTTACTTTATCATCATCATGAGCAAGTGATAGTTTTGGTAAACATGTAATACCGCATTTACCAACTTGTGAACTTGATTTTTGAGTAGTAATAGGAGAAGTATCCTCCACCGAGGACACATCAGTAGTCCTAATTTTTTTTTTAAAATTAACAGTTTTATTTAATTAAATAAGTATATTACTAAATATTTAATAATATTTCAAAATAGATATACCTCAGTAACTACTTCTCTATATCTGTATCTTACATTGCTACTAGAAAGTGTAATGAAATTTTGTGTACCTATATATCATTAGAAAGATGAATAATTAGAAACAAGGAAGACAAAAATAAGTAAGTAAAAAAAGAGGCATGCATTTTTAAGTTTCAAAAATGGAAACAAAATATAAATATTTACCAGAAAAATTAGGAGACTAATTTATTGTTTTCCCACATGCCTTCATCATGATCATTACGTACTGCATGCACTATGTCTATATTATACTCATTGTAATCATCTGGAAATTGCGTAATAGATGATGAAAGATCATGTAAATCACTAACATTATCAGCATCATCCTCATCACCCAAATGGTATATTTTCCTTGAAAAACAATTGACCACTAATCATTCTACGGATCAATGACATAAAATACTTGCTTTTCATGTGTCACCATGATAAATGGTTCCTCATTGTAATTAAATCTTTTCAAATAAACCAGTTTAAACCCATATTCATCATGTTTCACAACACTATTACTATCAACCCAATTACACTTACAAAAGGTGACTCGAAATTTAATATAATAAATTTTTCATATGTCTTCAAGAACTCCAAAATATGATTTTGATGTATAAATTGGGTTTTTATCTTTGGCACTCGAAAAATGCACTACTTCAGCGAAAACCATCACACCACTATTCTGAATGGTACTCTTGTCATCCAAGTTTTTTGTGTAAAATATGTATCCATTGATATCAAAACCAAATCATGTGATCACATTAAGAGATGGTCCCCTACTAACCACTTCAATGTTTCTGATGCAGATATATCTGGGGTGACTTTCTCTTTAAACCATGAAAAAAATGTCTTCTTATGCTCAATCATCACCCAATTTTCATTTCTTTTCTGATATCGTAACTTTAATTCTGCAATATGTGAGGATATATATGATTGAACCTCATCTGTGATGCTCAAAATGTATAAATGTTCCTGCATCACTTCATCACGTGGAATGAACTTTACCTTTAAGCCTCGAACCCCTCTACCTTCACTATCAACCGTCATATGTCGAGATATAGGGAGAACAATATGCTATACCTTATACAAATAATAAGTACAGAACTCAATCAACTCTTCTGATACATATTTTTGAACAATAGAGGCCTCTGGTCGATAAGGATTTTTAACATATCCTTTAAATTTTTTCATATATCTTTCAAAAGGATACATCTATCTTAAATAAACAGGCCCACATACTCTTATCTCATGCACCAAATGAATCATAATATGAACCATTATATCAAAAAATGTGGGTGGGAAATACATTTCTAGTTGACAAAGAATAAGAGTTGCTTCATTCTCCAACACATCTAACAAATTTGGATCAAAAACTTTGCTACAAATGTATTTGAAGAAATTACATAACCTGATGATAGTCCTTCTGACAGATATCGGCAATATACCATGCACTGCTACTGGTAGTAGTTGTTGCATCAACACATAAAAATCATGAGATTTCATACCTATTAATTTTCAATCCTTCAGTGACATTTAATTATTCATATTTGAAGAAAAAACACTGGGTACTTTAATACCAAGAAGACACTGACAAAAATATATCTTTTCAATCTTGCTTAATGTGTGACAAGCCTGAGGTAAATATGTTCTGTTTCCTTTCACAGTGGGAGCTAACTCTAAAAGTATTATCATTAATATCAAGTCCAATCTAGCATGAAATCCATCTTTTTTATTTCCTTTTATGTATAAAAAATTTCCAATAAAACTTTCACATATGTTTTTTCTCAACATGCATAACATCAATGTTATGTTTTATCTCAAAAATATCTAATAAGGTTGTTTGAAAAAAATACACTGCTTCTTCCAGATATGTTTTTGAAAACCATAACTTCTTCTCTTTCCAAATGTCGAATCAATATCTTTCACCTTTTCATAGTATTCTTCAACTAACAATGGTTGAGGGGGAAGGTTGTATTCTTGTAAACCGTTAAATGATTTTTTCAATCTATGATAAGGATGATCAATTCAAAAAAATCTTCAATGTCCCATGTACAATGTCTTTCTTCCATTATTTAGTTGATAATATGAAGTTTGTTCTTCACAAATTGAACATACTTTATGTCAATTAACATTATATCCAGATAAGTTTCCATATCTAGGAAAGTCATTTATAGTGAACATTATCATAGCATGCAAAAGATAATACTCTTTCTTGTATGCATCGAAAAATTTAACACCTTCCTCCCATAGTAGTTTCAAATCATCAATCAATGGTGAAAGATACACATCAAAATCATTTCTCGGTTGTTTTGGTCTAGAAATCATCAAGCTCATCATAACATATTTTTTATTCATACATAGATGTGGGGACAAGTTGTAAATTACTAGAAAATTAGGCCATGAACTATGTTGGCTACTGAGGCTCCGATATGGATTCATTCCATCAGTACACAATCCCATTCTGAGATTTCTAACTTCACTTCCAAAATCATGAAATTTTTTATCAAAACTCTTCCACTATGGTGAATCGGCAGGGTGACATAAGTTACCATCAGAGATGCGCTCATCTAAATGCCATATTAACCTTTTTGCATCAATTGAATTTTCAAATAGACACTTCAAACGAGGAATTATTGGAAGGTACCAAATTGATTTAGTAGGAGTTTTGATTCTAGTACCTAAAAATGAATCAGAATTAAATTATCAGAATTTTATGAAAAAAACATTGGATGATATCATTGGAAAGTACAAAATTGATTTTTCATGACATTAGATGAAATCACCTGAGAATGAACTTGAGTTGAATTTCCCATCTATATTATAGCGTGATGTCTCACATGTAGGACAACTTGATAAATATTCATTTTCTTTCTTATATAGTACACAATCATTGGGGCAAGCACATATCTTTTTATACCACAATACCATTGGGAATAATATTTTATTTGCCTCATAATTAGAATCTGGAAGCCTGTTGCCTTTGGGAAGTAGCTCTTTTAAAAGCTCAAGTAAATCGGAGAAACTTTTATCACTTCACCCATTTTTTTCTTTTAAGTTAACTAATCTAAAAACTGCTGATAACACTGTATATTTACTGCAACCTGGGAATGATGGTTTCTCAGAATCTCCACACAATCATTCAACAGTTGGTGCTTTTTCAATGGTTTCAAAACCTAAATCATAAATTAATTCTCCAATACAATCCTCTACCTCATTATGAATATCGTCATCAACACTAGATGTTGAATTTTTAGTTTTTTCACCATGCCAGATCCAATGTGTATAATTAAGGCTAAAACCATAACAAATGAGATGATCCTTAATTTATCTAAAGTTTAAATTTCTCATATTTTCACACTTCACACATCGACAGAAAATCAAATCAATGTTTTGAAGATGTTGTTTAGTGAATTCCAAAAAATTATCAACTCCTTTTTCATATTCACTAGTGGTTCTTCGTAGATGAATCCAATTACGATCCATTAAATACCTGATATCACAAAATATTTGGTGAATATATTAAAACATATAAACATTTAAATATATATCAGATAATTTGTAAACAAAAACACATTTAATAAAAACTATTGATAATCAGATAGAAAATATCAGATATGAAACACATTTACAAATAGTAAACATTTTATTTTCATATTATATACATGTGTGTTATATTGATATTATAATTTAATTATAATATCATTTTTATAAAATTTATTAGTTCATTTTACATAGTTGTTGCATTATTTTTATGTTCCATGTATCAAAATCATTGAAGATTGCATTAATTTAAAGGATGCAGTAAGTGAATTGGGTGAGATTTGATTAGAGTCAATGTAAAAAGATGCAATTTGTTGATAGGATATTTAATAATGTTTGTTGAAAAAATATTTAACCATGTCCTAACACATTTAAAATAAAATATAAACTAATAATTGAAGAAAATAAATAACAAAAATAAAAAATAAATAATTTATCTACAAAATTAAGAAAAAAACTTACAAAATTTGAAGTTTAACCCGAATAGAGATCCTCAATCCAAACTGCGTTTCGTATAATGACTTAGATAAACAAACAATAAAAAATCTATACCAAAAATGATAATACTAACGAAAAATAATGATAAACAATAACTATATTCAAACCACCATTAAAAGTCACGTAAAATAGGGTTATGGAAGAAGAAATAAACAATAGAAGATAAATCAAGAGGGATGACAAAGAACGCAAACCGCAAATTGTGAAAATTGAATAAAACCGTCAAAGATGGTCGTCCAAGATCACAAATAAGGCTTCGAATGTCATCCCGAGTCGAAGGCACCGCCGCGGGTTTTGATTTTGAAGATCCAAAAAATTCAGGGTTTTGTGACCCTGATTGATTTTAAAATACTTTTGACATCGGTTTTTAGAAAAACCGACACTGAAAATAAAAAAAATCTTCTGGTGTTAGTTTTTCTAAAAACCTACACTGATAATCAATTTTTTTAATTTTCATTGTCGGTTTTTACCAAAACCGACGCCGATAATTCTTTTTTTTTATTTGTGGCATCGTTTTTTACCAAAACCGACGCTGATAATCTCCAGGTTCTTAATTTCGGCATCGGTTTTGGAGAAAACCAATGCCGAAGATTGGATTTAAGGTGTTGGTTTTCCTGAAAACTGACGCCATTTTTTTTAATTTTCAGCATCGGTTTTCCTAAAAACCCACGCGGAAACATTTTTTTTATTTTCTGCATCAGTTTTTACAAAACCGACATGAAATATCATCAAATAATGGTTTTTGGCATCAGTTTTATTGAAAACTAACGCCAAATATTTCCCGCACATACTATTGGCGTCAGTTTATAAAAAACCGATGTTATTACGTCGACATTAGATCCCTTATTTCCACTAGTGGTGAAAGTGATTTTTCAATTTCATAGAGTTCTATATGCTATCATCACTGATATAGATTCCCATTTTACGTCTCATTTTTTTCAATTCCTTCAGGAGGAGATAGGATCACATGTTTAGTTGAGTATGACATACCATCCACAGATGGATTTCCAGACAGAGAGAGCTATATAGATTCTTGATGATATACTACATGCTTGCATTCTCGACTTTAGTGGGGCTTGGGATGACCACTAGGGACCAGTTGAGTTTTATTATAACAACATATACCGGTTTTTAATCAGAATGGATCCTTATGAAGATTTGTATGGTAGGTCGTGTAAATCTCTATTGTGTTGGTCGAAGATTGGTGAAGCTTGCTTGGTTGGACATAGTTTGGTCCAATAGAAAACAACTAATATCCAGGTGATTCATCAGATAATGTTGATGGCTTAGAGCTGGTACAAATCTTATACTAACCATTATAGGTTACTGTTAGAGTTTTCAGTTGGTGACAATGTGTTTTTTAGAGTTTCACCTCAACTTGGTCATCGACAACTTATGAGTAAAGAGAAGATTGATCCTCATTTTGTGGGACCTTTTGTGGTTGTTTAATAGTTGGTGATAGTGGATTAATGTTTATAACTTCCTCTGTAGATGATGTCGATAAATGATGTGTTCCATTTATCACTACTTTGGAAGTATCTTTATGAGACATATCATGTCTTGATCTAGGTGGATCTTGATATTGATCATAATTTATCCACTGTTGAGCATCTATTCAGGATTTTTGATTCTGAGACAAAGATACATTGTGGGAAGATGATAACTTGGGCTAATGTCCAATTGTAACATGATTCTGATTCTCATGAGATGTTGTAGCATGAGACACTGATGAGAGAGTAGTGGCATCATATTTTTGATATGGAAGCATCCTGACAAAATTTTTGGGGATATAAAGTTTTTATGGTGGGGAGGTTGTAACAACCTTTTACCTTTCATAAGGCATTCCTTGTCCATCAGTTTTTGGTTTTTGGTTTTTCTGTAGAATCTAGGTTTTCTATTGTATACTGGGAAAGTTACACGTCGTGTCATGGGATTACATGTTGTGTATTTTTCACCAGGAATATGCCATGAGGAATTGATTGGTCATGAAAGGTTACATACCATGTACTTGGAATTTACAGTGTGTAAGGGAAAAAATAATCTTTTAGTAAAAAGGTGATGTATTTTTCAGCATATTTGTCCTTCATGGATTATACGTTATGAACTGAGGTTACATGTCATGTAATTCTCAAGGAAATATATTTTAAGTGTGTTTTACATCTTTTTTTTATTTCATTCATTCTCATCCATCTCCCCTCTCAACCTAAAGCCTTCCTTAGAAAATTTTGGAGATCTATGATCCTTATAGATCATTCTTTTAGTGATTGATCATCATTGTAATTATGATTTTCCTTTTTGGTTAAGTGGATATTCTATTGGGTGATTTATTTTGGTCTCCCTTTCTCTCCTAGGAATTTGATAGATCTTAATGAAATTGATAGATTTAAACTCTGTTTAATTGGATCTTGATTCTAGGTCATGTTCCTAGATCTTTCACACCTTCATTATTCATTGGCATTCCTATTACAGATATTGATCATTTGATTTTCATGATTTAAAGGTAGGTGGTTCCATTTGATATTTTCTATATAATTGAAACCTCGATTTTCTTGATTTGGATGAAATAAATTTCAATTGATTAATAAAAATTTGATTTGAAATTATTTGATTATGAAACTTGAAATGACACGGATTTTGAGAAAAAAACCCAATTCCAATGGAATTTGAATTTTGGAATAAATTTGGAGAATGATGGAAATGATGAAACGATTTGAGATTTGTTTTGAGAAAATAAATTGATTTAAATGATGAAAACCCATGTTCGGTTTTGGATTGAAAGGGCATGAAATGATAAAAACCCCATGCTTTGGTTTTGAAATTGAATTGGCATATTGAAATTAAGAATTTATTCAATTGAATTATAAATGATTATTTATTTGAAATGAGATGATTTTACCATTATTTATTGATTGATTAAGAACATGCGAGCCTGGGTAGTTAGTGGGTTATTTAGGAAAATCACACTGGGATCTTTATCCCCTAGAAATGGATTGACGATGAAAACACTAACAAAAACCTAGTTTGACATGATTATCCCTGACAGGGTATTAATTATTCATATTCAAACTAAGCCTGAGGGATGTGTGCACACATGATTAGCTGTGATCACTGATTTGAAAAGTGTGAGGATCCTATAACCAGAAATTAACACACTTCAAGGCAGATGACCATTGTGCTTATTGTGTATGTTTTGATTATACATTCCATTGATTATAAAACTATTTTAATCATGCCAAATGATTTATATAAATTATTTTATATAAAATGTTTATTTAATATATGTTTGAAATATTTTCCATCTATTGAAAAAAATCATGATTTGTTTTAGATTTTCAAAATGATATGTTATGCCACACCCTATTTTATTTAAATTAAAAGCATGATTATTTTATTATTATGAAATCTATTATGGAACACTTGGTGAGACCCTATTTGGATTTATATCACACATCCTATTTTTTACTTCGAGCATTTGTAGATTTTCTTATGCTATGTTTGAGTAAAGAGAAAGCATCTCTTGGTAGAGGTGGATGTTCTTGATCCTTTGGGCTTGTAGTGATGGAGGTGACCTGTGGAGATGCTATCCACTTATTTCATGGGATTTTTAAGTTTTATCTTTTCAATTTCTACGTAATTTGATGATGTACTTCCATTGGTTTTGTTATACCTATTAGTTTTTGGAACTTTCACATTTTTAGAGTGCTGATCAAATTGGCTTGTATCTTTATCATATGATATTTTTTGTGGAAATAATCATTCCATATTTATTCTTGTATGATGTTAAGTGCTAGTCCCAACCCATTGGGATCGAGAATTCCCATCATGTCATGTCATTGTCATCTTGGGTATCAGGGTACTAGGGTATCCAAGCAGGTTCGTGACATATTGGGTAGATTTGTTGCCATTGTTTCATCAGGTTCATTTGATCAGTTCTCATTAGGTGGATTCACAGTATTTTTTCATTGGATCAGATTCATCAAATCTAGTGGTTTTCATTTTTTTTCGTCATATTCGCTTGATCGGTTCTCATTAAGTGGATTTGAAGCTTTATTTTTAATTGGATTATCTTCACCAGATTTGGTGGTTTTCATTTTCTATTTCATTTGGTTTCATTTATCAGGTCATTCGATTGGATAAAATTGATTTTTGTGGTAGACTTACTTGGTAATTTTTTTGATATACTAAAAAATAAAAAATAAATTCCACATAAAGTGATCGCGGGACAAGGTCGTTTTTCATTGAAGATTGAGCGATTTCTCAGAAACTGGCTTCTTTAGAAATATTTTGAAGAAACTGATGTTCATAAAACACCTTTTTAAAAAAAATTATGAAGAAGAGGCTTCATGAGAAAACACCTACTAAATAAAGTTCCTTCCTAAGAATATTTCTAAAAAATATATCACCCTTCTTTGGATTTAAAAAATGAATTAAAATTAAATATTTTCAAAAAAATTTATAATATATGTTAATATTATTATATATATTCATTATAATATATGTAAATATATATCAGTATAGTTTTTTTAATAAATTATATATATTTAAATATATTTTTAGTATTATAATACATATATTATTATAATATATCATAATATATATTATTATTAAAAAAATGTTTTAAAAATGAAATTTTTTCATAAAATTTTATATTTTTTAAATATTAGAATTACAATATACATTAATATTAGTGATATTATTTAGAGGGGGTAAAGATCAACAAACACACACCCATCCAAAGACCAATTAGATCCGATCTCATTCCTACCCTCACAAGTATTGATCATCCCCCAATTGACTCATTACATTTCATGACCCAAACACCCAATTTGAAATCAGCATTTTTAATGTCCTTAAAAATCAATCCCACAATATCCAATTACTTGGATAAAAGGTCCCTATTTGATCATCCCTCATCCACTCATGCGTCATAGACACCCCAGTCACCTACTGTATTGGCCATCCGCAACCTTTGCCTCAGCCTCTTCTGCCATCAACCTGATTGAATCGAAGTGTTATGGAAGGACGGGGTTCTAAAATTTGGCGATACCATGGCGACGAAGATCTATTCATAGAATTTTAGGGTTCATCACCTTTAATGGCTACCAAATAAATTAATTCTAAGGTGGGTGAATGTAATAGTGCTTTATCCTCTTCTTCAGATTCTTTATCTTTTAAGTGGATGCGATTTTCAAAATCTTCAGACCTCAGAGATAGTAGGGATGACACTAGTATCTCAAACAATTCAGCGGATGGAGATTTTGGGGTCTCTAGGGCTCCTTATGTATCTGTTTCTAATAATCTGAAAGACATTTTTTTTGATAAAGGAAGATCTTACCATTCCCTGGGATTCAAATGATATCAACACTAAAAGTATATCACGGTCCTCTAGGATTTTGAACAATTTACCTATTTCAGATCTTAGGTAAAAGGGGCCTTCAAAGAAGGTGGGGTTTGTGGAGTCTAAGGGTAATGTGAATGCTAAATCTTATTCCTCTTCAGTTGCAGGTAATTATGACTTGAAACCCACTAAGAAGGATAAGATAAGGGTGGATTTCGGAGCCCCATGTGATGCAGTTCCTATACTTGAACAAGGGGTATTGTAAGATTTTGTTTTTGTCTCCAATAATATAACCTTTGATAAATTTTGGTATGATTCTAATATACTTTCTCGTAAGATCATGAAAAAAGAGAAACAAATTTTATGGAATCCAGTATAGGTATCCTTTTGGATAGGTTAAATGAGTGAAAAAATTCTGTAATTTATCATTTACCTATCCAAGATAAAGAGAATAGGTTGAACCTGTTGGCTATACAAGATGGGAAAAAACAGAGGAATAAAAATGGAACAATAAACACAACAAGGATTTCAAGCTTTTTGTGTTGCACACACTAACTTCAACGGATTATATTTGAACCATATTTATAGGCTTTTAAAATTACATCAAAATGGACAACACACATCATTTAAAGGAGGAACAAAAAACAAGGTAATAAATGCTTGCACTGGAACATGGGGAAGTGCTTTATGGGAAAGAGGGAGCCACATGGGAAGATGTGTGTGCATGGGAAAAAACAACGGACTCCTATTTATTTTTGGTTTGTATTTCCAACACCCCCCTTCAAACCAAAAATGACTTCATCTCGAGCATCGTTATTAATCTTTTGAATGCATCCGACAGTAATGCCTTTGTGAAAATATCTGCCACATGTTCCAAAGTATGGAAATATTCCAATCTTATCATTTTTTGTTTCACATGATCCCTGTGAAAATGAAAACAAGTATCAATGTGTTTGCTTCTCCCATGATGCACCAGATTCTTAGCAAGTTCAATTGCCGACTTGTTATCCACATATATTATTGTAGATTCATCCTGTGGATGCTTCATCTCATTTAGCAAATTTCTCAACCAGATTCCATCAAAAACAGTAGATGATGCTGTCACGTACTCTGCTTCACATGTGGATAAAGCAACCACACTCTGCTTCCTTGAATCCTAGGTGAAAGCAGCAGATCCAAGAAAAAATAAATACCCAGTAGTGCTCTTCCTTTCATCTTGGTCACCTCCCCAATCACTGTCTGAGTATCCATACAACTTTTCTTCTTCGTTGTGTGGATAAAACAGACCGAAATTCACCGTTCCTTTAACGTACCTAAGGATCCGTTTTGCTGCAAGCCAGTGTGACTCTTTCGGTGCCTCCATATACCTTCTTAGAAGTCCAACACTATAGACAATATATGGCCTTGTGATTGTGAGGTACCTCAGGCTTGTAATCAGACTCTTGAACAAAGTCGAATCAACGCATCTTCCTTCTCTATCTTTTTTCAGTTTCAAGCTCATTGCAACCGGTGTGTTTACAGCATCACAATTGGCCATCCTGAATTTTTCAAGCAACTCCTTAGAATACCTCTTCTGAGATATATAGATTCTGCCATGTTGTTGCTTCACTTTAATGCCTAGAAAGAAGGACATGAGACCTCCATCGGTCATCTCAAACTCCTTGAACATGGTCCCCTTGAATTCATCAAACATTTTTCGACTGTTCCCTGTAAATAGCAAATCATCAACATACAAACATGCAATAAGTATATCACCATGATCATTCTGCTTGATGTAAACCACGTGCTCATATGGACATTGGGAAAAGCCATTCTCTCAGAGATAACTGTCAATGCATGCATTCCATGCTTGCGGAGCCTGCTTCAACCCATAAAGTGATTTCTTCAAATGATACACTTTATCTTCCTCCTCTTGCATAACAAAGCCTTCAGGCTGGTCAACATATACCTCTTCTTCTAAAATTCCATTCAGGAACGCAGACTTCACATCCAGTTGGTAGATCATCCAACTGTTATGGAAAAAAAGTGAGATAATCATCCTCACAGTATCAAGGCGAGCAACTGGAGAGAAGACTTCATCATAGTCCACCCCATACTTCTGTTTATACCCCTTTTCTACGAGCCTTGCTTTGTGTTGATCGATCTCACCATCAACATTTTGCTTGATCTTGTACACCCATTTGACGCTAATGCTCTTCTGGATTTTTGGGAGTGTAGTCAACTCCCACGTGTCATTTCTCTCTATGGCACGAATTTCTTCTTCCATAGCCATTCTACAGCTTTATTCCCTCATGTATTTCTGAAAGGTCAGAGGCTCATGATATGCATACAAGCAAAAAAGATTTACCTCTTCGGTCTTCTCATAAATATCACTCATATTTTTCATCTTCATAGGAGCCATAGGAGAGGATGAGTTAGCCAAATCTTGATTTGATGGAGTGCTTTGAAGAGTGAGGAAATGTACTCCTGGACTTCTTCCAACTGATGATGCACCTGAGGAATGTGTTTTAGGTGTTTTCTCCTGATGTTCATGCCTTTCTTCAGGAACCTCTGTCTCGACTGGAACATCCTTGTTAGATTCTTCATCATTCCACTTCCACACTTCTTCCTCACTAAAGACCACATCTCTACTCACCAATAATTTATTCGTTAGTGGATTGTAAAACTTGTAGGCTTTAGAAGCTTCACAATATCTGATGAAGATGAACTTTTTACCACAATCATCAAGTTTCCTTCTTCTCGCTTCAGGAACTAGAGCATAAGCGACACACCCGAAGATTATTAGGTGCACCACGCTCAGTTTGTAGCCGGTCCAAGCCTCTTGTGGTGTAAAGTTCCTGACACTCTTCGTTGGACACAGATTGAGCAAGTAGGCAGTACATGCCACTACTTCTGCCCAAAAACTCTTTGACAGCCCTTTCTCCTTCAGCATGGTCCTCATCATGTCGAGGATAGTGCAGTTCTTCCTTTCAACGATGTCATTCTATTGTGGTGTATAGGATGTAGTATATTGTTGTTTTATTCTATATTCCCTACAGAAGTCTTAGAATGCATTTGAGGCGTATTCTCCACATCTATCAGATTTGAGTACTTTGATTATTTAGCCACTTTCAG
This sequence comes from Viscum album, assembly GCA_963277665.1. Lineage (NCBI taxonomy): Eukaryota > Viridiplantae > Streptophyta > Magnoliopsida > Santalales > Viscaceae > Viscum > Viscum album. Next base: position 753,115,132 of record OY728129.1, on the reverse strand, counting down.
TTACAACACAAGCTTTGAATGTTTTAAAAAAATTGAAAGCGGATGATTTTTCTCTGATGCAATACACCCACAACTTTCTGCTGAAATAATCAATAAAGGTAATGAAATACCTATTACCTCCAAGTGATGGTGTTTCAAGTGGCCCGTATATACCAGTGTGAACCAACTGAAGTGGTTCTGTTGCTCTTTTAGACACTCCACTTGGGAAGGAGTTCCTTTGTTTCTTGCCGAGTGTACACACCTCACACACATGATTTAGAGATTCAATCATCGGCAAGCCATGCACCATGCTCGATGAAGATAGAAGTTTAAGCCTGCTAAAATGGAGATGCCCAAAGCGCAAATGACATCTCCAGGAATCATTCTTCATGAGCCCAAATAGACACTCCTCGGCCTTCGTTTTGATGTGCAGCGGAAACATGCAATTCTTCGCCATTTGGACTTGAGCAACAAGCCTCCTGTGAGCATCTCTTATAGACAAAGAAGAATTTTCCAAGTGTATGACATACCCATTCTCAAGGAGTTAGCCGAGACTGATGATATTATTTTTCATACTTGGTACGTAATACACATTGGAAATATAATTCGACTCACCATTCTTCATAAAGATTTTTATTTTACCTTTTTTAAGAACGGTCACCTTCGATGAGTCGCCAAAACTCACGTCACCACGAACTTCTTCATTGAGTTCCTTGAATAGCTCTTTATTACCACTCATGTGGTTACTTTCTCCCGTGTCCAGATACCATAAATCGGGGCGTTCACATGCTTTTTCTTATGCTAGGAGGAGTGTGGTACCTTCTTCTTCATGATGAGATGCTTCAGCGTAGTTGGATCGTTCATCATGATCCACCTTGCTCCAATAATCAGATGCAAAATTGCCAAATTTCTTATAGTTTTAACATTGGACGTTCCTTGCATTTCCATGACCACGTGTGAATCGACCTCCACCGTGTCACAAAATTTGGTAAAGTTCTGTTGCTTTTATTGATGGCTTGGAGGATGTCCACGCCCTCTTCCTCTTGCACGATAACTGCCTCATTGTGCTTGGCCATTCTTGGGTTCTTGCAGAGTCAACTTGGACTCTAGGGCATGCTCTATTGTTGAACCTACATTTTTCTACATTCACTTCCCATGTACTTGAAATGACCCCATCAGTTCTTCAATTGACAATTTTTCCAAATCTTTCGACTCTTCGATTGCCACAACAACATGCTCAAATTTGGTTGTGAGCGATCAAAGTGCTTTCTCAATAACACAAATATCCTCCATTTTTTCACCATTACTTTTCAAATTGTTAACAATGAGAATTAGGCATGAGAATTAATCTGAGATATGCTCACCTTCCTTCATGTGTGCCACTTCAAACTCCACTCTTAGAGTTTGAAGACGAACCCGCATCACCCGATCAACACCTTTGAAGATTGTGGCAAGCGTATCCCAAACTTTCTTACTCGATGTTGCTTCGACAATCTTTTCGAATGTCGATTCATCCAACCCTTGATAGAGGATAAAAAACACCTTGTTGTCTTTATTCCTTTGATTTTTGACGACCGTCTTTTCTTCATTCGTGAAGGCGGCTTCTTCCTCCGTAGTGGGTATGATAAACCCATCGGTGATGATCTCCCATAATTATTGAGACCCGAACAACGCCTTCATTTGAATGCACCACCTTTCGTAGTTGTCCTTAGACAGTTTCAGAACTTGTGGCTGGATTGTGGTCGCCGTCTTCAGAAATTGTAGGATGCTTTGTTACTACCCTCTGATACCAATTTGTTGGCTATACAAGCCAGGAAAAAACAGAGGAATAAAAAATGGAGCAATAAACACAACAAGGCTTTCAAGATTTTTGTATTGCACACAATAACTTCAATGGATTACATTTGAACCATATTTATAGGCATTTAAAATTACATCAAAATGGACATCACACATCATTTAAAGGAGGAACAAAAAACAAGGTAATAAATGCTTGCACTGGAATTGGAGCGGACCCATAGGGAGAGAAAAAGTCACATGGGGAAGTGCTTTATGGGAAAGATGGATCCACATGGGAAGATATGGGTGCATGGGAAAAAACAATGGACTCCTATTTATTTTTGGTTTGTATTTCCAACAGAACCTCTCTGCCCTTAGGAAACACCTCATTGATTTTTGGGGATTTGATTTTTGGAGAATTACATCCATAGGTAGGGGATATTTTCACATTATCTTCCCATCGAAGGACTTGACGTCTAAAGCATGGGGATACGATTTTTTCAATTTAAAGCCTAATGTCCTAAGGATTAAAAATTGATATTATCTTTTTAACCCCTGGATGTGAAGAACTATGCCACTCAAATTTGGATTAAAATTCAATTATTGAGTTGGTTTTTCTAGAATCCTCAAATTTTATGGGAAATTTCCTCAAGAGTTGGGGTTCCCATTAAAATGGATAATGAAACAGAGAAGCTAATGTATTTTCACCTCACCTAATTATTAGTTGAGGTGGACCTTAGATCCCCTCTTAATAAAACTATGGTTTTAATTTCTAATAATCATCGGTTCAACTTGTTTATTGACCATTAAAGGGTTCTTGATTTTTTTGAGGGCTAAAACAATATAAGAAACTCATATGATAAATGTCATAGATGATTGGTCTATAGTTATTATGGGATGAAGGGTCACTCTTCTGATAAATATAGGAAAGGAATTGGTCAAGAAACCTCTAAGTGTGGAATGAAACATGATAATCAGATGGATCTGGGATCACTGGATCATGAAAAAGCATCTCATGAAGTTGGAGACTCACATGAAGGAGATTATGACATGGATTTTTAAGGTTTTAGGTGCAGAAGAAGTGTGTGATGGGTCATTCCCAACTTTTCTTTTTTATCATGATCGATGATCAATCTGATATTTAAACAATGATAAATCTATGATCAACAGAATTGAATAAAATAAAACAGATTAGAGATAAAATGTTGGAACCAAACACAAGATTATCACATATTATTTATAATTAATTTAATCCAATAAATAATTAACATATGGGAATTATTTCTTCATTGATGGATCTAAAAACAAATCTACATTGTACTGTTGTTGTTTTGAAGAAATCAAGAGCAGATTCTCTCTAATGGTGATCTACACATATTCCACAAATATCCAAACATCATTTTAGAAATCTCCCAGTGCTAACAAAAAAGATCCTATCATTTGAATCACTCTCATTTGATTGAAATGTGAACAAATTATAAATAATTCTCCTTTATCTATCTAGACTCTATAATGGGAGGTGGAGGAAGATCACTCTCCATTATTTCTAGCATTCTTGGAAAAGGTAACACTCAATGGCTTCAAGAGGATTCTTCGAGTTCATTGTGCACAACAAAAAATTAATTGGCTCTCCTGGAAGAATAATATAATTGAGTTTAAATAATTATAGGGTTTAGAAATAAATATTTTCACAAGTTCCCATTAATATTTATTTAATCCCTTGTGGAACCCCATGTCTATAATAATAATAATTATATTATTATTTTCTTAACATGATCATAACTTGAGAACTAAATTAAATATTATTTAATCAAATATTATTCAATATATATTATATCACAAACCATTTTGGGAACCCTAGTAACTCGATAATAGAGCCGACCCTTACATGGCCCGAAGAGCATTCCCGATCCCCATGGGTAAGCGACTAGTACCCGACATCTTGAAAAATGAAAAAGGGAACAATTTTTTCACAAATATTGAAAAAGTAAAAGAAACATGACAGTATGAATACAAAAGAAACTCCATGGGGAGTAAATTATCAAAAGTCAAACAAGTATAACCACCCAAAGTACTACAACCAAATACTAGAAAATAAGAAAAACTACCCAAGTTCCTATTAGAGTTGGTGTCCTAGAACCAACTATTTGTACTTCTATTACATGAATATTTAATGTATTAAATATTAAATTAAACATCTTATTACATATTGTTTATTGTTATGCATGACCATAATATAATAATCTCCTAGATTATTTGTCGTATTGATAAGGTCATAGTAGTTCCCCACTATAATGAGAACCTTGAAGTTATATGACAATATTCTTAATATAGTTCTACGGTTGGATAACATAATATGATGAGACACATAGTATATAGACAGTTAGGTGCGAGTACTCATCTTCTCATGAAATTCTCACTTAGTAATCTCCAAGATGGGGGATTATAAGAACAGACCTGCCAGTAAGAATTCTACATCTTTTGGTGCCATCAGATATTCCTATATGCGAGTGTGTGTAATGGTCTTTATACTTTAAGATTATCATTAATACTTGTCATGACTCGCGCACTTAGATTTTCTAACGAAAACCATTATGCCATATGTTGGCGGGAAGTAGGTTATGTTGAGTGCGTCATGAATGAAATGTTATTAATGGGCAATTCAAGAAAGGATTTTCCCTTCCATATTTATAGAAGTTGATATCTCGACCCTTTGATTGAAATAGAACTTCCACCCTAAATTTCATGCCCATGGTGTACTGATGAGTTTATTTCAAATAGTCAATGAATGATGTATCAAGCATATAGGTTGATGACACCATCATGCAACATATTTGATGAGATTATGTCATAAAGGTATTATATTACATAGTGAGTGTTCATATGTGGTTTTCGTCACTGCAACTTTGAGTTTCTTTTCTTGGGTGCTTTGACCCGTTTCTCGATAGTAATCTTGGACTTTAGGAAAACCCACCAAATTCCAACGAGAAAGAATCCTAGAGGGTCACCCACTAATTGTTTTTGGTGGTCTTGATTAAATTCTATTTAAATTTAATTAATGTAATAAATATTATTCTCAAGACTAAGGAATAATTTTATTTAACTTATATTGACCACATAAATTAAATAAATATTTATTCATTAGATTGTGAATAAAATATATTTATTTATTTTGTTGAATATTTAATAAATATTTATTTACTATTTTGTGAATAAAATATATATTTAAGAGAATAAAATATTTATTTGAGTGTTCAATAAATACAAGAGGAGTTAGAACGGACCAAGACAATGTCCGGTGATAAAATAATTATTTATGAGCCGGTAAATATTATTTATCCATTTTGAACAAGTTGGCGCATCACAAAATAATAATACTATTATTATTATTATGTGGAATGAGATTACATTAATTGTTATAATTATATTTAATGGTTGTTATGCAATTAAATTTTGTAATTGAAATCCCATCTCAATAAATAGACGGCTACGTCTATTTTCTAATTCATTCGAAACCAATTCCAAGTTTGGGAATAGAGAATTTTTGCACACAAAAAATTCTCTCTCGACTCCTCCTCCTCTCCCTTTCTAGAATGAGAAACCCAAGAGAGAATTTCTTCAAGACCGAAGAACGATTGATCAAGAACGAATAACACAATACATTCGATTCACCGCACTAACACCCGGAGAACGAGTGACATTGCTCGAAGACCATTGGAGCATGTGTGGATCACCGCTAGAGAGATTCTACCCTTGGATCCTAAAAAGTGAAATGAAGGTAATACGGAAGGTCCATTTCAGATGATCAACAATCATTAATAAAGAAAGTTGCTAAGCCCAGATATTTATTTCTTTAGATATTAAATAAATTAATTATAAATTTGACGTGCAGGATCCTCACTCTTGGTTTTAGGAAATTATAATTAAAAGAAATTTTAATATATCACCCATCAATACATGCTTCTTATGCACTTGAAACCTACAAGTGGTATCAGAGCCAAGTCACATTTAAATTTAAATTTATTTATTTGATTGTTGATATGTGCGCAATTGTGGTTAGATTTTATTTCATGTTACTTATTCTTTAATATGATTTGAATTAACATGTTATTGATATATTAATCATTTCCATTTAGTGCTTCATTTTCTTAAAAGCTTAAGAACAAATCAAGAATGATCGGAGATGCCATCAGGAAGTGTGAAATCATTGGCCGATAAAATTGGGTTGCACGGTGTGCAGCTGAAGCACACATTGTATACTCATACACAATGTAGCTAAATATGGTGAGTAATTAATTACATGTGGTGCTTTTATTTCACATCACATGTTTATCGAGCCAACTTGGAACACAGAAAGCAGATGCAGGGTGTGTAATTGTTATGTACACACCATGTAGTCGGGCTGAGTCAACACACAGAAGCCCCAGACGTGTGACTTGTATATACAGAAATCGAGGTACATGACATGTAGCTACATGTACATTCCCCATTAATAGAAAAAATTAAAATTACATTAAATATAAAATTACACCATTGAAACCTTATTTTATTGATTAACACACCATATGGTGTTTGAAAATTTAATAATGGTTTTAAATAATTTTAAATGATCAATTAATTTATTGTAATTAATATGTCATTATTGGTTCTACTATTTATTTTCCATGAATTCCATTAATGATGAATATCTTCAAATAAGATCGGATTATCATTAATATTAAATAGAATTAATTAATTAATTAATTCAAGCATGTTTATCTTAAATAATAAAAGAACGAATAATGAAACAAATGCTAGTTGTTTACATTTGTGTATTCATTGTATATGTGAACATTCATGAGCTTGACCAAGACCTATGTATGTGTTGATATTTATTTAATTAAATTTATTTAATTGTTTTCCAATATTAAATTAAAATATAACCTGTGAGTCATCTCTCCCTCCATTATTATGTAGGACCTGTGTGTCCAAAGATATTTATGTAATTCCATTTAACCAATCCTTTTGTTACCATCACCTGTGTGTGAGTAATAAATATTTTCAATTAATGGAGCATCCCAAGACGTTTGAGGATGGTTCAAGATTGAACCATAATTATGCCAACTCAGGGATACATAGGCTGACATGAGGAATTTTATAGCTCATGCTATGTCCGACATACAGAGTTATTTCCCCTAGGTCATAGGTTGATTTAATGCTTGCTAATTAAATCAAACATTAGATAAGCTCATGATCAGTTCATTTAAATATTTATTTATTTACTATCTAAATGTATTAAAATTCTATTTATTGATGCAAGATTTTGATCACATAAATGAATGAATTAATATACAAAGACGAAATTTAAATAAAATTTATTATGCATAAATGCTTTATCCAAACATTGTTAATTAATTAAGTAAACATAAAATTAAATATTAATAAGACATGTAAAAAATAAAACAAAATAATTTTTTTTCATAATAAAATAAAACCCCTCAAAATAATATTAATTCAGAAAAGCCTTTCGTTACTTGATTAGGAACAAAACTCAATAGAACTATGTGTTTGACTAACCCTTGTTCGGACACTTAATTTTATAAGATGAGTTATTATGAAAGTTTTGAGTTGACTAAACCATTTTACATCCACATGAGTATACCTTTCTAGACTTGGTGTAATTTGGAGGATAGTGTTTAGAAAATTCAAGTCAGGATTTCTGGATTGGGGAGATCACTCAACGGATCAAGGATCTGTAAGCCTGCAGTTATCAAAGACATGCCTACCTAAATACCTTCAAAATAGATTGACCAACCCTTTTTGGGGTTATGTGAAGGGGAATGTGGATCCTTTCCACTAGAATGTCCTAGAAACTAGAAATTACAAGTTCAATAGTGTGAGCTATTGGGACTTGATAAAATAGTGGGTGATCTAATAAAATCAAATAATTATTTCTAAAAAAATAGGTAATAAAGAAAAATACTAATAATCTACTCTTTTACTTGTAGAATAAAATGAAAATCTCACTATCCCTATGATCAATATTAGATAAAGATAATCTACTCACTGCACTACTGGAAATACAGTCTTTCCCAATGGTTCTACAAACTGTAGGGAAGTAAGCCGTTGGTAAAGTTTTTCCCAACGGTTTACTGTGAACTGTTGGTATAGGGTGGGGAAAGCCTAACCTATCCCAACGGTTGTGCCAAACCGTTGGGATAGTTTTTCCCAATGGTTTGGCTTGAACCGTTGGGAAATCCCAAGGATTCTCCTCTTTCCCAACAGTTTAGAAACCATTGGCAAAGGTTTTTTACCAATGGTTCATTGAATCGTTGGTAAAAAAAGCATTAGAGATGCTATGCCAACAGTTTGAAACCGTGGGCATAGCCTATGCTGTGAAAATTGCACAGCAGCCTACAATTTGCACAGCAGCTCTGTAATTTGGACAGCATGCCTCATTTTGTGCATTCCCTTCCATTTTCAATCCAATTATTGTACCTGCAATAAACTAACACATACATATACAATTATTGTATCTGCAATAACCAACTAACACATACATATAGAAAACAAATTCATACACATTTAACATATAATGCATCCTGGAACTATACACATCCATAATTAAATTAGAATTCATAACGTAATTATAAACATACATAATTCATTTAGAATTCAATTTAAAATTTATATGACAATTGTATGTGGAATCCAGAATTCAATTCATTATTTGATCAGTTTTTTGTATACCATATATTTTTACCTGAAATTATGTCCATTTTAAACAAAATACATACACCTGGAGTGATACCGTCCACACCATGACCTGGATTGAGGCAAGGTTAACTCATACACATCAAAAATGACCCATCGATCATTGTCCTAAAGTATCAACATATTACGAAAGCATTTTCTCAGTTTTCCGCATGTCAGTTGATGTTTTTCACTTAAAATGGTATCCTTTTGAAACAAAAGACAGACACTTTGAGTGGTACTGGCCACACCACATCTCATATTGAGGCGAGGTTGATTTTTACACGTCACATATGACCCATGGATCGTTCTCCTAAAGTTTCAACAGAAACCGAATGCGTTTGGTCAATTTTCCGTATGTACTTAAAATGTTGTCCATTTTAAACAAAAGAGAGACACTTAGACTGATCCCAGCCACACCGCAACTCGGATTGATCCCGGGTTGGCTCGTACAAGTCACATATGACCCATGAATCATTGTGATAAATTATCAACAAATTACGATGCGTTTGGTCAGTTTTTCTTATGCCAGTTGTTCTTTTCACTTATAATCCTGTACATTTTAAACAAAAGAGACACAATTAGAGTGGTGTCGGCCACACCGCACCTCTGATTGAGGTAGAGTTGACTCGTACACATCACATATGACCCATGGATCGTTTTTCTAAAGTATCGACACAATATGAATGCGTTTGGTTGGTTTTCCGTATGTCAGTTGATGTTTTTCACTTAAAATGACGTCCTTTTGAAACAAAAGACAGACACTTTGAGTGGTGGTGGCCACACCATGCCTCGGATTGAGGCAGCGTTGACTCATACATGTCATATATGACCCATGGATTGTTCTCCTAAAGTTTCAATGGAAATCGAATGCGTTTGGTCGGTTTTCCATATGTACTTAAAATATTGTCCCTTTTAAACAAAAGGGAGCCACTTAGAGTGATCCCAGCCACACCGTGCCTTTAATTGAGCCCGGGTTGACTCGTACACTTCACATATGACCCATATATCATTGACCTAAAGCATCAACACAATTTGAATGTGTTTGGTCAGTTTTTCGTATGTCTGTTGTTCTTTTCACTTATAATCCTGTCCATTTTAAACAAAAGGGAGACACTGTGAATGGTGTCGGCCACACCGCATCTCGGATTGAGGCAGAGTTGACTCGTACACGTCACATATGACCCATGGATCATTTTCCTAAAGCATAAAAACATTTAGAATGCGTTTGGTCAGTTTTTTGTATGCCAGCTGATCTTTTCACTTATAATCCTGTCCATTTTAAACAAAAGAGAGACACTATGAATGGTGTCGGCCACACCATGCCTCATATTGAGGCAGTGTTGACTCGTACATGTCACATATGACCCATGGACCGTTGTTCTAAATTATCAACACAATCAGAATCCGTTTGGTTGGTTTTCCGTATGTACTTAAAATGTTGTCCATTTTAAACAAAAGAGAGCCACTTAGAGTGATTCTAGCAACACCTTGCCTTAGATTAAGGTAGGGTTGACTCGTACATGTCACATATGACCCATGGATCGTTTTCCTAAAGAATAAACACATTTCAAATGTGTTTGTTCAGTTTTCCGTATGTCTGTTGTTCTTTTCAATTATAATCCTGTCCATTTTAAACAAAATACATACACAAGGAGTGATCCCACCACACCATGCCTCGAATTGAGGCGAGGTTAACTCGTACACATCACAAATGACCCATAAATCATTTTCCTAAAGTATCAACATATTCCGAAAGTGTTTTCTCAGTTTTTCGTATGCGAGTTGATGTTTTTCAATTAAAATGACGTCCTTTTGAAACAAAAGACAGACACTTTGAGTGGTTTCGGCCACACCGCATCTCATATTGAGACATGGTTGATTCATACATGTCACATATGACCCATGGATCGTTCTCCTAAAGTTTTAATGGAAACTGAATGCATTTGTTTGGTTTTCCGTATGTACTTAAAATGGTGTCCATTTTAAACAAAAGAGAGACACTTAGACTGATCCCGGCCACACCGTGACTTGGATTGAGCCCAAGTTGGCTCATACAGGTCACATATGACCCATGGATCATTCTTCTAAAGTTTCAACGGAAACCGAATGCATTTGGTCTGTTTTCCGTATTTACTTAAAATGTTGTCCATTTTAAACAAAAGAGATCCACTTAGAGTGATTCCGACCACACTGTGCCTCAGATTAAGGCAGGGTTTACTCATACACATCACACATGACCCATGGATTGTTTTCCTAAAGCATAAACACATTTCAAATACGTTTGGTCAGTTTTACGTATGTCAGTTGTTCTTTTCACTTATAATCCCTTCCATTTTAAACAAAAGGGAGACAATGTGAATGGTGTTGGCCACACCGCACCTCGGATTGAGGTGGGGTTGACTCGTACACATCACATATGACCCATGGATCATTTTTCTAAAGTATCAACACAATACGAATGCATTTGGTTGGTTTTCCGTATGCCAGTTGATGTTTTTCAATTAAAATGACGTCATTTTGAAACAAAAGACAGACACTTTGAGTGGTTCCGACCACACCGTATCTCAGATTGAGGTGGGGTTGATTTTTAAATGTCACATATGACCCATGAATCATTTACCTAAAGCATCAACACAATTAGAATGCATTTGGTCAGTTTTTCGTATGTCAGTTGTTCTTTTCACTTATAATCCTGTCCATTTTAATCAAAAGAGAGACACTGTGAATGGTGTCGGCCACACCGCATCTCGGATTGAGGCGGGGTTGACTCTTACACATCACATATGACCCATGGATCATTTTCCTAAAGCATCAACACATTTCGAATGCATTTGGTCGGTTTTTCGTATGCCAGTTGATCTTTTCACTTATAATCATGTCCATTTAAAAAAAAAGAGAGACACTATGAATGATGTTGACCACACCACACCTCATATTAAGGCGAGGTTGACTCGTACACATCACATATGGCCCAAAGATCATTGTGAAAAAGTATCAACACAATCAGAATCCGTTTGGTCGGTTTTCTCTATGTACTTAAAATGTTGTCCATTTTAAACAAAAGAGAGCCACTTAGAGTGATTCCGACCACACCATGCCTCAGATTAAGGCAGGGTTGACTCCTACACGTCACATATGACCCATGGATCGTTTTCCTAAAGAATCAACACATTTCAAATGCATTTGGTCGGTTTTCCGTATGTCAGTAGTTCTTTTCACTTATAATCCTGTCCATTTTAAACAAAATACATACACAAGGAGTGGTTCCACCACACCGTGCCTTGGATTAAGGAGAGGTTAACTTCTACACATCACAAATGACCCATATATCATTGTCCTAAAGTATCAACATATTCTGAAGGAGTTTGCTCGATTTTCCGTAAGCCAGTTGATGTTTTTCAATTAAAATGATGTCCTTTTGAAACAAAAGACAGAAAATTTGAGTGGTGTCAGCCACACCACGTCTCAGATTGAGGCGAGGTTGATTCGTACACATCACATATGAACCATGTATCATTCTCCTAATGTTTCAATGGAAACAGAATGCGTTTGGTCAGTTTTCCGTATGTACTTAAAATAACATCCATTTTAAACAAAAGGGAGACACTTAGACTGATCTCGGCCACACCGCGACTCGGATTGAGCCCGGGCTGGCTCTTACAGGTCACATTTGACCCATGGATCGTTCTTCTAAAGTTTGAACAGAAACTGAATGCGTTTGGTTGGTTTTCTGTATTTACTTAAAATGTTGTCCATTTTAAACAAAAGAGATCCACTTAGAGTGATTCTGACCACACCGTGCCTCAGATTAAGGTGGAGTTGACTCATACACGTCACATATGACCCATGGATCGTTTTCCTAAAGAATCAACACATTTCAAATACATTTGGTCGGTTTTGTGTATGTCAGTTGTTCTTTTCACTTATAATCCTGTCCATTTTAAACAAAAGAGAGACACTGTAAATGGTGTCGGCCACACCACACCTCAGATTGAGGTAAGGTTGACTCGTACACATCACATATAACCCATGGATAATTATTCTAAAGTATCGACACAATCTGAATGCGTTTGGTTGGTTTTTCGTAGGTCAGTTGATGTTTTTCAATTAAAATGACATCATTTTGAAACAAAAGACAGACACTTTGAGTGGTACCTACCACGCCACGTCTCAGATTGAGGTGGGGTTGATTTGTACACGTCACATATGACCCATGAATCATTATTCTAAAGTTTCAACAGAAACCGAATGTGTTTGGTCGGTTTTCCGTATGTACTTAAAATGTTGTCCATTTTAAACAAAATAGAGCCACTTAGAGTGATTCAGGCCACACCATGCCTCAGATTAAGGTGGAGTTGACTCGTACACATCACATATTACCCATGGATCATTGTGCTAAAGTATCGACACAATATGAATGCATTTGGTCAGTTTTCCGTATGTCAGTTAATGTTTTTCACTTAAAATGACGTCCTTTTGAAACAAAAGACAGACACTTTGAGTGGTGGCGGCCACAACGCACCTCAGATTGAGGTGGGGTTGACTCGTACACGTCACATATAACCCATGGACCGTTGTGCTAAAGTATAAACACAATTTGAATGCGTTTGGTTGGTTTTCAGTATGCCAGTTGATGTTTTTCAATTAAAATGATGTCATTTTGAAACAAAAGACAGAAACTTTGAGTTATGTCGGCCACACCACATCTCATATTGAAGCGGGGTTGATTCGTACACGTCACATATGACCCATGAATCTTTATCCTAAAGTTTCAATGGAAACCGAATGCGTTTGGTTAGTTTTCCATATGCACTTAAAATGTTGTCCATTTTAAACAAAAGAGAGTCACTTAGAGTGATTCCAGCTACACTGTGCCTCAGATTAAGGTGGGGTTGACCCCTACATGTCACATATGACCCATGGATCGTTGTGATAAAGTATTGACACAATCTGAATGCGTTTGGTCAGTTTTCCGTTTTCCAGTTGATGTTTTATAGTTAAAATGACATCCTTTTGAAACAAAAGACAGACAATTTGAGTGGTGGAGGCCACACCATGCCTCGGATTGAGGCGTATTTGACTCATACACATCACATATGACTCATGGATCGTTTTTCTAAATTATCAACACAATCCGAATGTGTTTGGTCAGTTTTTCGTATGCCAGTTTATGTTTTTCAATTAAAATGACGTCCTTTTGAAACAAAAGATAGAAACATTGTGTGGTTCTGGCCACACCACGTCTCAGATTGAGGCGGGGTTGATTCATACACATCACATATGACCCATGAATCGTTCTCCTAAAGTTTCAACAGAAACTGAATGCGTTTGGTCGGTTTTCCGTATGTACTTAAAATGTTGTCCATTTTAAACAAAAGAGAGACACTTAGAGTGATTCCGGCCACACCATGCCTCAGATTAAAGAGGGGTTGACTCTTACACGTCACATATGACACATGGATCGTTGTTATAAAATATAGACACAATCCAAATGCGTTTGGTCAGTTTTCCGTATGCCAGTTGATGTTTTTCACTTAAAATGACGCCCTTTTGAAACAAAAGACAGACACTTTGAGTGGTGGCGGCCACATCGCGCCTCAGATTGAGATGGGGTTGACTCGTACACATCACATATGACTGATGGATCATTTTTCTAAAGTATCAACACAATATGAAGTCATTTGGTTAGTTTTCCGTATGCCAGTTGATTTTTTTCAATTAAAATGACATCCTTTTGAAACAGAAGACAAACACTTTGAGTGGTGCTGGCCACACCGCATCTCAGATTGAGGCGGGGTTGATTCGTACATGTCACATATGACCCATGAATCGTTCTCCTAAAGTTTCAATAGAAACCAAATGCGTTTGGTCGGTTTTCCATATGTACTTAAAATGTTGTCCATTTTAAAGAAAAGAGAACCACTTAGATTGATTTCGGCCACAGTGCACCTCAGATTAAGGCAGGGTTGACTCGTACACATCACATATGACACATGGATTGTTGTGCTAAAGTATTGACACAATCCAAATGCGTTTGGTTAGTTTTCAGTATGCCAGTTGATGTTTTTCACTTAAAATGACGTCCTTTTGAAACAAAAGACAAAAACTTTGAGTGGTGCCGGCCACACCACATCTCAGATTGAGGTGGGGTTGACTCTTACACATCACATATGACCCATGAATCATTTTCCTAAAGTTTCAATGGAAACCGAAAGCGTTTGGTCATTTTTCCATATGTACTTAAAATGTTGTCCATTTTAAACAAAAGAGAGACACTTAGAGTGATTTCGGCCACACCGTGCCTCAGATTAAGGTGGTGTTGACTCATACACGTCACATATGACCCATTAATAGTTGTTCTAAAGTATTGACACAATCCGAATCCATTTGGTTGGTTTTCCATATGTCAGTTGATGTTTTTCACTTAAAATGACTTCCTTTTGAAACAAAAGACAGACACTTTGAGTGGTGGCGTCCACATCGCGCCTCGGATTAAGGCGGGGTTGACTCATACTTGACATATGACCCATGGATCGTTGTTCTAAAGTATCTACACAATCCGAATGCGTTTGGTCAGTTTTCCATATTCCAGTTGATGATTTTCAATTAAAATGACATCCTTTTGAAACAGAAGACAGACACTTTGAGTAGTGTCGGCCACACCGCATTTCAGATTGAGGCGGTGTTGATTCGTACACGTCACATATGACCCATGAATCGTTCTCCTAAAGTTTCAATGGAAACTGAATGCGTTTGGTCGGTTTTCCGTATGTACTTAAAATGTTGTCCATTTTAAACAAAAGGGATCCTCTTAGAGTGATTCCGGCCACAACATACCTCAGATTAAGGCGGGGTTGACTCGTACATGTCATGTATGACCCATGGATCATTGGATAAAGTATCGAAACAATACGAATGCATTTGGTTAGTTTTCCATATGCCAGTTGATGATCTTCACTTAAAATGACGTCCTTTTGAAACAAAAGACAGACACTTTGAGTGGTGCCGGACACACCGCATCTCAGATTGAGGCGGGGTTGACTTGTAGACGTCACATATGACCCATGAATCGTTCTCCTAAATTTTCAACGGAAACCAAATGCGTTTGGTCAGTTTTTCGTATGTACTTAAAATGTTGTCCATTTTAAATCAAAGAGAGCCACTAGGAGTGATCTGGCCACACCGTGTCTCATATTAAGGAAGAGTTGAATCTTACACGTCACATATGACCCATGGATCATTGTTCTAAAGTATTGACACAATACGAATGCGTTGGTCGGTTTTCCCTATGCCGGTGGATGTTTTTCACTTAAAATGACATCCTTTTGAAACAAAAGACAAACACTTTGAGTGGTGGCGGCCACATTACGCCTCGGATTAAGGCGGGGTTGACTCATACACATCACATATGACCCATGGATCATTGTTCTAAAGTATCGACACAATCCGAATGCGTTTGGTCAGTTTTCCGTATGCCAGTTGATGTTTTTCAATTAAAATTTCATCCTTTTGAAACAGAAGATAGACACTTTGAGTGATTTCGGCCACACTGTGTCTCAAATTGAGGTGGGGTTGATTTGTACACGTCACATATGACCCATGAATCATTCTCCTAAAGTTTCAATAGAAACGGAATGCGTTTGGTCGGTTTTCCGTATGTACTTAAAATGTTGTCCGTTTTAAACAAAAGAGAGCCACTTAGAGGGATTCTGGCCACATCGTGCCTCAGATTAAGGAGGGGTTGACTTGTACACGTCACATATGCCCCATGGATCATTTTGATAAAGTATCAACACAATCTGAATGCATTTGGTTAGTTTTTCGTATGCCAGTTGATGTTTTTCACTTAAAATGACGTCCTTTTGAAACAAAAGACATACACTTTGAGTGGTTCCAGTCACACCGCGTCTTATTTTGAGGTGGGGATGACTCGTTCACATCACATATGACCCATGAATCATTCTCCTAAAGTTTCAATGGAAACCAAATGCATTTGGTAAGTTTTTCGTATGCTAGTTGATGTTTTTCAATTAAAATGACATCCTTTTGAAACAGAAGACAAACAATTTGAGTGGTGCTGGCCACACCACCTCTCAGATTGAGGCGGGGTTGATTTGTACACGTCACATATGACCCATGGATCGTTCTCCTAAAGTTTCAACAGAAACCGAATGCGTTTGGTCAGTTTTCCGTATGTGCTTAAAATGTTGTCCATTTTATGAGAATCCTCATGTGTCTATTAGTGGAATGGTATTTACTTAAAATCTTGTGGAAATTCATATAAAATATTTTTATATCATTCTTAGTATGGATTAGATTTTAATTTATCATGCTATGAAACATTTTGGAGCTAACAATGTCATGCCCAATGAATACATCTCTTTTATAACATACCAAGAATCTATGATATTGATTAGATGTGTAAATGTGATTTACATTGATTATCATGATGAAAATAAATAAAATATATATTATAGATTTTCTAGTATTAAATGAAATCAAGGAGGGTGGGGGGGCTGTCTGGTGGGTGTCCAGGGGGCTGTCCGGGGACCAAGGAGGAGGGGGGGGGGGCTGTGCGGGGGGCTGTCTGGGGGGTGTTCGGGGGGTTGTACGGGGTCCAAGGAGGAGGGTGGGGGGGGGGATGTCTGGGGGGATGTCCGGGGTCCAGGGAGGAGGGTGGGGGGGCTGTCTGGGGGGCTATTCGGGGGGCTGTCTGGGGGCTGTCCGGGGGGTGTTTGGGGGGTTGTTTGGGGTCCAAGGAAGAGGGTGGGGGGGGGGGGGGGGGGCTGTCTGGGGGGCTTTCCGGGGGGCTGTCCGGGGGGCTGTCCGGGGGGCTGTCCAGGGGGCTGTCTAGGGGGATGTTCGGGGGGTGTTCGGGGGGGGTTGTCCGGGGTCCAAGGAAGAGGGTGGGGGGCTATCCGAGGGGCTGTCTGGGGGATTGTCTGGGGTCCAGGGAGGAGGGTGGGGGGGGGGGGGGGGTCCGGGGGGCTATTTGGGGGGTTGTCCGGGGGGTGTTTGGGGGGTTTTCCGAGGTCCAAGGAAGAGGGTGGGGGGGATGTATGGGGGGCTGTCTAGGGGGCTGTCCGGGGGGATGTCCGGGGTCCAGGGAGGAGGGTGGGGGAGCTGTCTGGGGGGTGTCTGGGGTCCAAGGAGGATGGTGGGGGGTTGTCCAGGTCCCAGGAAGGAGGGGGGTTCCCAAACACACAACCACTAAAAGACAACAACATCCATAAAAACAGATAATATATAAAAATAACTAAACTCTAATACTATAGTACGAGTCTAGATAAAACCAACAACTAGAATAGATTAAATATTAAATCTCAGTAATATTAGTCAAAAATGTAATGGATCAATTTGTCCCACATCACCATCACCATCATCACCATCATCATCACCCTCTTCCTTGTCCCCATCATCATCCTCGCCCTCCTCAGCGCCCTCCTCCTCACCCTCGCCACCCGCCTAACCCTCCTCCTCTCCCCCCTCTTCCGCATCAGACTCCTCGCCATCATCATCGTCAAGCTGGAAATTGTACTGACCACCACTAGAACTGCCACCTGGTGCACCATATATAGAATGTATCGAAGAAATATATTCATCAAAAGCTGGGTTGGCCTCTGCTGGAAGTGTTGGACGTAGAACTTCAATAAATTTCATAAACACACTGTTTTCCCTAGCAGACTGTTTTTCCATCTCTGTGGCCCTTTTTCAGCCTGTTCTACCTGTGCCCTAACTTGTTGCAGCTCGGTGGCACTACAGCTCGTACTTGAGGAGGGCCAATACCTCTTCAGGGCTATCCTAGGTCGGAAGCGTACTCTGCCAGAATGCTCCTCTCCCAACACCTGATGTAAGTGATCTGTTGGCCCAAAATTGTCTGGTTCTTGGGCATCGAGGGCCTCTAAAGTAGCCTGTTACAAATATAAATATATCATTAAGTTACAAAATAGATATTAAAATATAAATTCAACATATTAAAACTTAAAATCTACTGCTGAGTCGCTTCGTTGACGACACTTCCATCCTTTTTCTGTCTACTCGAGCAAAACAGTTTTGCTCGAGGTACACGTCCTTTAATATTTTGTATTTGCCTCTACAATGACATTGAAAACTAAAGTTATATGAAAACTTTAGCAAACTATTAAATAATTGAGGAAACAAAAGAAAGTGTAAGTTGAAAATAAAACTTATAAAAAATTGTCATACCTGCTTCCTCTCATGATCAGACATCATAGTGCATCCCAGTGTGTGGAGGTATTTTTTTGCATCAATGTTATTTTTATTTTTTCCAGATGATTCCTAAATAAAATTCTAAAATGAAACAGATAGTATTAATTCAAAACATGAAAGTTATTATTTAAATACCTCAAATGTTATTAATACCTTAAACTGGGTACTCGTCCAATGAGTAATCATCTGACAATACTGCTCTATAGGACAATCATCCACCAAAGCTCGCCTAAATCCTTTAGACGTTCCGGTCATGCACCCTCACCATCGGGAAAATTAAATCGAAGCTGACATCAAAATATTAATTCATATAAATACAAAAATAATTCATGGCATCAAATAGAATAGATTTTTTTACCCATATATCTACCAAAGCTCTATCCTTGAACTCATGTGGCAAATGTCTTCACGATAGCAGGCTAACGGGAATGATGTCGTAGTATTTGGAAAGCGTCGCTAAAAAACTCCGACATTGCTGCCCTGTTTTCTCAACCATTTGGTTGTCTTCATTATAATCCACCATAACCTATGTGCAGCGGTTCCACACCGAACGCATGCGTGTATGCCCCCACCCACGCCTCCTGTTAGTAGATGTATCTGTCATGAAAGAAAAACAAATATTTTATCAAAACATATTATAATGAAAATAAATATTGCTATAATTTTTTTAGGGTTATATAAATATACCTGTGCCGGTCTGATAGCTGAGCGCCACTGCATCCACAGAAACTGATGGAACACCTTGTGGTGGAACAGGAGTCGAAGACGATGTAATATAGAAGCTCAGAGAGACAGAAGTAGAAGGAAAAGAAGATGGGACAACTGTCTGACCGGATGCTGACTAGGGAGTGAGAATCATCATGGGATGTGAAAATGATGGGCCAGAAGATGCAGAAGGTAGTGAAAACATGGGAGACCTAAATATCCCGTTTGTCCCTAACGACACACCGGATCAGAATGTGGGAAGGATGACATGTCAGTGGGAGGGGTAGGGTCTAGTCGGGTACGCGCAGCTGCTCGTCCACCTCTGGTACGAACCCTCCTCGTACCACCAGCCTAAGTACTAGGACCAGTACTAGGCTCCTCGTCAAATAACTGTCAACGTATAGGTGGATCCTACAAAAATTTTTACAAAAAAATCAATCACATGACATTATATATTCTTTAAATATATCAATTTGAAATAAAGTACTCACTACAGGCACTAATGATGGAATTCCCAACTCCGTCATTCGACGATTGTTCTCCATCATTTTTTTCCTTTGTCTCTCTTCAATTGGCTTCATTTCCTGATTTTGAAAACAAATATGTAATTAATTAGAAAAAGGAAAATAATGTGTAACACAAAAAACTAAATACATAAGAGAACAGGGGGATTCATTGGTAATTTAGCTATCAATTGTTTTAGAAGAGATTGAATGGATTTAATAAATCATACAAGTTTTAATGTTCACCAAGTTAGAAATATTGTTTGACTATGTTTAAATACAGTTCAATTCCAAATTAGAAAATGCAATTCAAATAAAACTGCAACCAATAAACATTGAAAATTCACATAATGGTCAAGTCAGCTATCAATTGTTTTAGAAGAGCTTGAATGGATTTAATAAATCATACAAGTTGTAATGTTCACCAAGTTAGAAATATTGTTTGACTATGTTTGAATACAGTTCAATTCCAAATTAGAAAAAACTGAAACCAATAAACATTGAAAATTCACATAATGGTCAAGTCAACTATCAATTGTTTTAAAAGAGCTTGAATGGATTTAATAAATCATACAAGTTGTAATGTTCACCAAGTTAGAAATATTGTTTGACTATGTTTGAATACAGTTCAATTCCAAATTAGAAAATTCAATTCAAATAAAACTGTAACCAATAAACATTGAAAATTCACATAACGGTCAAGTCAGCTAAAACATATTTGTGATCAATACTAAATCAATTTGATTATTACCAACCTTAAAAACCCAACTCGAGGTAAACCAAAATAATTGAGAACATGGATGAATGATTCTATATATTTTCAACCACAACTTCAGGTTCACAATCAACTATGAAAATTGAGCTATTGGAGTCATCAAAAGAAATAAATGGATTGGTTCCAATGGCACTAGGGACAGTGTCAATTCCATCATCACCATCATCAAAAATATGTCTTGGAATTACTTTAACCATGACACCAAATTCAGGTCGAAGTTGGTCTTTGACATAAAAAACTTGTTTAGCCATTGATGCCAACACATATGGTTCTTCGGTAGAAAGAGTGCGAGTCATATTAATTACTCGAAATCCACAATCATCAATAAATGTGCCATGTCTCATCATCGAATCAAACCAATGGAATTTCATCATTATGACTCGTCCATGAGAGTAATAATACAATATTATTATTTTCTCAACAACTCCATAATAACCCACATTTTCAAATCGTGGTCTACTATCTGATGCACTGGCATAACAATCTGCTATGGCAGTGACCATAACACCATCATGTTGTGTTCTCATGTTCTTTTCTCGTTCAGTGACAATAAATTTGTACCCATTGATAACAATTGATTTACAGTCACGAACCACGGTATTAGGACCAAAAGCCAAAGCTCTTATTTCCTCAGAGACAGAGTCAGCATAAAAAATCAATACCTGCAATATAAATGAATATTAAACTTAATTAAATATTGATATAATTATTTTAAACATTAATTTTTTTACCTTCAATTTTAACCAAGCAGAAAACTCTTTTCTATACAAAGTATCTCTCCTTATCAAAGATAGAGAATGATGCTTCCTATTTATCATTGTTTTATGTTCCCTGTAGATAAAAAATACAAATAGTTTAATAGATATATATGTATGATAGACATAATCAATTTAGTTACCTGATATATTCATCGAACAAATCACAGTTGAACAAAACTATGTGATGTTCCATCTCCCGCTCTTCATGGCTTAATGTATTCAATGTATATGATCCAGGAATTCCTCCTGTTTGAGGAAGTGATGGAAAACTGGGTTCAATTTTCTCATACTATTCTTCTTCATTTGTCATTGGTCTGTTCAATCTTGTAGTAAGATCAGAAAAATACATCGAGCAGAAATCTATACATTCTTGAGCCAAGTAACCATTCACGATAGAACCTTCGGGATGATTTCTGTTTCGAACATAAGACTTTTATGTGAACATATTTCTTTCATTTGGATACATCCAAAGAAAAGAAACAGGTCCTCCGAGAATTATTTCAGTGGGTATATGGACAGTCAGATACTGCATGCATGTGAAAAATGTTGGAGGAAATATTTTCTCCAACTCACACAAAATTAATGGGGCATCTGTCAACATTTTTTGCAAGAAAGACTTAGAAAAATTCTTAGCACAAAGATCTCTAAACAAATGGCACAAACGAATAACAACCACCCTTACATTATTAGAAAAAAGATGACAGATTTTTATTGGAATCAACTCATGCAGTAGAACGTGATAATCATGAGTCTTCAAAGATTTTAGCTTCAACTCTCTTCTGTTGACCTGTTTAGATATGTTGTTTGAATAGCCATCAGGAACTCTAATAGTCTCTAATACTTCCAAATTTTTTCCATAGGTGTCATCACATAAGAAGAACATGGAAGTTACCATTTATTTTCACTGATACGCACAAGATGTAATTCTGGTCTGATGCCCCAATCCACCAAGTCATGCCGAGATCGTAAATCATCATTTGTCTTCCCCTTGACATTTAGAAGAACCGAAAGCAACATTTCAAATATATTATTTTCAATATGCATTAAGTCTAAGCAATGACGTAAAAAATTGGTTGACCAATAAAGAAAATCAAAATAGATACTACTCTTCCTCTAATTATAACAGGTTTCAGTGGAAACATTCTTTCTCTTTCCAGATTTCATTTGACCCTTCCCGAACAAAAAACTGAAATCTTTTAATTCATTAAGCACATCAGTTCTAGATATATGCTGAGGTGGATCATTGGTCTCTATGGTATTATTAAATATTCGACGATTCATTCTATATGGATGATCCTTTGGCAAGAATAGTCGATGTCCCATAAAACTGAAACTACAACAATGTTTCGGTCTTCTGGATCGTGTATTCTTCATACAAACTGGACATGACAATTTTCCCTTCGTGCTCCATCTAGACACCATTGCATAAGCCAGAAAATCATTGATCGTCTACATAAGCATAACACGCATATGAAATATGTATTTCGAACATGCATCGTATGTGCGCACACCCACATCCCAAAGAAGTTTAAAATCTTTTATTAAAGGTTGCATGTATACATCAATATCAATTTCGGGATCAGAAGGACCAGATATGAGTATACTCATGAAAGTGAAAGTTTTTTTCATACACAACCATGGGGGAAGATTATAAACCTATATAAAAACTAGCCATGTGCTGTGCGAAGCATCTTCCCAAACGGATTAAAACCGTCGCATGAAAGACCCTGCCTCACATTACGCATGTCAGCTGCAAAATTAGGATGTCGAGCATCAAATATCTGCCATGAAAATCCATCTGTAGGATGAACCAACTCATCATTAGTATTCTTTCTCTCGGTATCATTCCATATCATTTTTATTGATATGTCATCAGACATAAAAAGATTCTGGAGTCTGGTGATCAATGGAAAGTACCACATTAATTTCTTTGGAACGCAGGATGGTGTTCCATTAGATTTTGACTTCTAGCGGGATGTGCCACATTTTATACAATCATTTTGTTCAGTGGTTTCCTCCCAGAATAAACTGCAATCTTTCAGGCAAGCATGAATTTTGTTTCTTGAAAATCCAAGTTCCTCAACTAACTTCCATGACATATAGTGGTTTGAGGGAATATCTGCATCATCTGGAAGTAAATCTTTTAAGAGGGTAAGAATGTAATCGATTGCTATATTAGAAATCCCATACATAGTTTTCCCATGAAACAATCAGATTAAAAATTCCAACTTTTTCATTTTATCGCATTGTCGATATACTGGAGTCGTGGCAGCATCATTAAATTTTTTCACCCTATCAATATCATCATTTTCACTAGATGCATCAACTGTCCTCATATCGAAGTCTTCTTGATTTAAAATCCTTTCTTTTTTCATGATGATGAATAAACGGAAACCGATCATCTATCAAATTCTCTATTCCAGTCCTTTCATTTCGATCATCACCAATTTGAGATTTCATTTTATCCCAATTGTGATACCACACAAAGTAGTTTTATTGAAAACCATTTTAGGTTATGTGGTAGCTGACTTCTTCAAGGCTCAGCCAAGGTCTACAGACACAATTGGAACATGGACAGTGTATGTGACCACTATCTGAAGCATTGTGAAATAAAAAATCTATAAAGATCTCCAAATTTTTTTGAAAATCGCTTGAGATCTGATCGGTTTCATACATCCAGCTTCTGTCCATTCTGTAAAAATAATTTATATAAGTCATTTTGTCATAAACAATTCAATAGAATTGTACTTTAATAGAAAATATATTTCGAAATCCATTTTAAATAATAAAATCCCTTTGATCATTTTTAACAAATATTTGGAGTATTATCCAGGCACCCCCATTTGGAAAAGCCACATTAAATGCCCAATTTCCACACCAAACCATTGAAAACAATTAACATGAGACAATCATCGACCACAAATAACTTAACTGGAAATAAAAAAAACAGAAACCAAA
The DNA here is from genome assembly GCA_963277665.1 of Viscum album. NCBI lineage: Eukaryota > Viridiplantae > Streptophyta > Magnoliopsida > Santalales > Viscaceae > Viscum > Viscum album. Next base: position 753,090,710 of record OY728129.1, on the reverse strand, counting down.
ATTTGATATAGAATTTAATGTTAAGTTAGGGTAAATGAAATTAAATAGAGAAAACAACATCATAAATGGTTCCAACATCATAACTTTTGATTAAAACCACACATAATAGGAATGGGAATGCCTTATACACCTAATCCCTAATAAAACAAACCAAATCTCCAATTAAAACATTGAATTTAGGGTTTCCACCCCACTTGGACAGCCCTACCCCCCACCCCACCCACCCCACGTGGACAACCCTACCCCCACTCCACTTGGACCCCCACCATACCGGGACACCCTTAACCCCCACAACCCACTTGGAAAACCCAACCACCCCCCACCCCACCTGGATAGCCCTACCGTCACTCCACTTGGACAACCCATCCCCCCACCCTACCTAGACAGCCCCTCCCCCACCCCACCTGCACACCCTCCCCACCCCACTTGGACAACCCTGCCTGGACACCCTCCCCCACCCAACCTGCACACCCTCCCCCACCCCGAATAGCCGTGCCCCCACCCCATTTGGACAACCCAGCCCCCCACCCTACCTAGACAGCCCCCTCCCCCACCCTACCTAGACAGTCCCCTCCCCCACCCTACCTAGACATCCCCTCCCCCACCCCAAACAACCCTACCCCCACCCCATTTGGACAACCCAGCCCCCTAACCCACCCTACCTAGATAGCCCCCACCCCCACCCTACCTATACAGCCCCTCTCCCACCCCAAACAGCCCTAACCCCACCCCATTTGGACAACCCAGCCCCCTCCCCAACCCTACCTAGACAGCCCCCTCCCCCACCCTACCTAGACAACCCCTCCCCCACCCTAAACAGCCCTACCCCACCCCATTTGTACAACCCAACACCCTCCCCACCCTACCTAGACAGCCCCCCCACCCCACTTGGATAGCCCTCGACATCCTTCCCCACCCCATCTGTACACCCTCCCCCACCTCAAACTGAAACATAAATTCATCCAAATCAAAATCCAATTTTCAACTAAAATAAATTCCACCAAAAGTACCATATCACCCCACTAAACAAACCCTTTACCATGTTTCAAGTGTAGAACAAAAAACATAAAACAAATCCAAGGGTTCCGTAGACATCAACCCTAATTTAGCCTAAATCAAAACATCAAAAAAAAAATAGAGAAATAATTCTAAAACCAAGGTAACACTTACTAATTTGAAGTGTGAAATAAGATTTTGTTTGATTGAAGATGGATCTTGGGTGGAAAGAGTGTCGTGGCCGAGAAGAATCCAGGAGCTCGATTAGGTTCTGTCTGTAATCAGTCTATAATCGGGCTAGGTGGGGGTTCGGCTGGTCTGTATTTGGGGGAAATCTTTCCCAACAGTTTCATTAAACCGTTGGGAAAACTTATTTTTTTTCCCATCTTTCCCAACGGTTTGATGAAACCATTGGGAAAACTAATTTTCTTCCAATATTTCCCAACGGTTTCATCAAACCGTTGGGAAAAATCAATTTTTATAGATCAATACCAATGGTTAATGCAAACCATTGGTAAAGATCACCTATACCAACGGTTCAAAAGAAACATTGGTATACAAATGTTGAGAAAACCATGATTTCTAGTAGTGCTGGCAGTAACTTCTAGGAGCAGTTTAGATTTTTTTGAGTTGTTCTATGCCATGAATGAGAATCTTACATGCTAGAATCCTCAATGCCTGATCTACTTACTCAAGTGGAAAGTGATGAAGAGTTCCTAGTCTACAAAAAACATATTAATAACATGGTTGATGTTCAATGTTTTATGCTTTCATTTATGTCTAGTGAACTCATGAAGTCTCATGAAACCATGGATGCATATAACATTCTTGAGCACATGTATGGTCTTTACTAGGAGAGAACTAGATAAGAATAGTTTGAGATTTCCAAGGCACCCTTTCAAAGTAATCTTGGAAAGAGTTCCCCAGCTAGGCCTCACATAGTCAAACTCATTGGCTACATTGAAAACCTATAGGTTCTAGGGTTTAAACTCCTTGAAGAACCAGACACCGATATCAGTTTGGAATCACTCTTTCATAGCTTCTTCAGTTTTGTTGTTAATTTTAATATGAACAACATTGAGAAGTCTCTTCCAGATATTCTTATCCTTTTTCATCAAGTAGATAAATATATGAAGCATGAAAAGTCTGTTGTCATTATAGTCAACAAATGGAAAGGGAAAGAAAATATATTTAATCCCAAATCTTCTTCACACCCTTCTAAGAAGAATAAGATCAAAGGGGAATCAAGGGAATAAGATGTTGTATGTTTTTTATGTGGTAAGAAGGGTCACTGGAAGAAAAAAACACCTAGTTAAAGAATCAAGAGGAAGTTTCATGTGTGTTTTTTATCGAGTGTAATTTATCTATTTTTACAAATTGGGTATCAAATACATCTTGTGGTGCTTAGATATGTATTCAAATACAATAACCAAGTAGATTCAGAAAAATTGAATGAGGAGAGGTAGATATATGAGTTTCCAAAAAAGATAAAATTTTTGTTTTAGCTATCAGAGACTACCACCTCACATTGCCAACATGAATGATCTTGGTTTTAAAGGGTTGTTATTATGTGCCATCAGTTACCAAAAACATTATTTCTGTATCCAGACTAGATACATATGGATTCATTTTCAAATTTGGAAATAAATATTTCTTCTTTTTTAAATATAACATTTTTATAGTAATACACATTTACATAATGGTCTTTACATGTTGGATTACATGAACCAAGTAATGTCAATTGATAACGAAGTTACTTCACATGAATCATATCACACCCAACTTTGGCATCACCAGATAGGCCATGCAAATGAAAAACTCATGACAAAATTACATCAAGATGGCTATTTATATTATTTTTAACTAAAACCACTTGATTTATGTCACACATTCTTACAAGGAAAACTGATCAAAACCCCATTTAGTGGGAAAGATGAAAGGGCTAAAGAGATTCTTGAATTAGTTCATACCGATGGCTTTGGACCATTTTAAGTTGAAGTAGGGGGTGAGTACTCATACTTCACAACTTTTACTACTGATTTTAGTAGATATGGATATATTTACTTAGTGAGGTATAAGTCGTATTCTTTTAACAAATTCAAGAAATACAATAATGAAGTCGAGAACTAGATTGGTAGGAATATTAAGAAACTCTGCTCAGACCGAGGTGGAGAATATCTTAATAAAGACTTCATTGATTACTTATAATAGTTTGGGATCCTTTCCCAACTCACTCATCCTTACACACCTCATCAGGATAGAGATAAATTTTGATGAAGTTGATGTTCAAGGCACACAAGAGTTGGTATAGTATCAGAATCCACAATGCTCCATGGAAGAAGAAACTATTTCATAGACATAAGAACTATGTAGGGGTACAAGAGAGGTCTGATAACTAGAACAATATGGTTTTCTAGTTACTAAGGATGGTGACTCATTATTAGTTGATAATAATGATACTCTAATCTATAAGGAAGCATTAAGTGTCACAAATGTTTTCAAGTGGTAAAAATCCATGAATTCAAAAATGGATTCAATGTACCAAAACCAAGTTTGTATTTTGGTTAATCATCCAGTGGTTGAAAATCTTATTAGTTTCAAATTGGTATTCAAGAAGAAACTAGGCATGGAAGGAAAAGTTATTACCTATAAGGCGAGACTAGTTGCAAAAGTGTTTAAACAACATCAAAGTATTGACTACGATGAAACCTTTTCACTAATTGCAATGATGAAATATATCATAATTCTACTTGCCATTTCGACTTACCATGACTATGAGATTTGACAGATGGATTTCAAAATAGTCTTCTCTAATGGGAACCTTCATGAAGCTTTATACATGACACAACCTGAAGGGTTTGTAACTCCAAAGGATGACAATAAGATATGAAAGTTGCAAAAATCCATTTATGGATTGAAGAAATCATCCAGGTCATAGAACATTAATTTTGATGAGGCCATAATGGAATTTGGTTTTATGAAGAATGAATGTGAGCCTTGTGTCTACAAACAGTTTAGTGGGAGTGTAGTCATTTTCCTAATAGTATATTTTGATGAAATATTACTTAATGGAAATGAAATACCAATATTATAGTTTATTAAGACATGGTTGAATAAATAAGTTTCCATGAAAGACTTGGGAGTGATATCATATTTTCTTGGGATCAAGATCTATCGTGATAGATCCAATAGGTTTCTCAGCCTAAGTCAAAGTACATACATTGAAAAGATGCTGAAGAGATTCCATAGAGAACAATCCAAGAGGGGATTTTTACTAGTGTCACATGAAATTCATCTTTTCAAGAAAATATGTCCTCAAACCCATGAGTAAAGAAATAGAATGGGAATAATTCTATACGCATCAATGATTGGGTCAGTCATGTATGATATTCTATGTAATGTAATAGTAGTCGCCTACAGATTAAGTGTGGTAGACAAATATCAAGCTGATCCCGGTGACCACCATTGGATGGTAGTAAAAACTATCCTTAAGTATTTGAGGCACACTAAGGATATGTTCCTTGTTTATGGAGTATATGAGGAAATAGTAATCAGAGGGTTTTTATATTATAGTTTCAAAACTAATCAATATGAAATGAAGTCACAAACAAGATATATCTTCATTTTAAATGGAGGTACTGTGATCTGGAAGAGCTCAATGTAGGCTGTGGTCATAGATTTTATATCAGAGCCTGAGTATATTGTAGATTCTTAGGAATCTAAAGAAGCAGTTTGGATGTGCAATTTCATCCAAGAGTTTGTTGTGGTACCTAGTATTAAAGATCCCATCACACTTATTGTGATAATACTACAACAGTGGCTCTTGAAAAAGAGCCAAGGTCACATCTGCAGACGAAGAACATACTTCATAAGTATCATCTCTTGAGAGATTTTTCTCAAAGATGTGAAGTTGCAGTGAGAAGTATTTCCATGTAAAAAAACGTGGAGGAACCCTTAACTAAATCCTTGACTTAGAAAAAAACATGATTATCATGTGAGGTCTAGCAAACTAGAAGTTGTAGGTAGTTGGCTCTAGTCTAAGTGGGAATCTGTTAGAGTTGGTTTCCTAGAACCAATTGTTAGTACTTTTATTACATGAATATTTGATGTATTAAACATTAAATTAAACATATTATTGCATATTGTTCATGTCTTTTCATGACCATAATGTAATAATGTCCTAGAGCATTTGTCGCATTGATAAGGTCATAGTTATTCCCCTCTACGATGATAACTTTCAAGTGCTATGACAATATTCTTAATATAGTTATGTGGTTGGATAACATACTATAACAGGTCATATAATATATGGGCTATCAGTTGAAAGTACTCGTAAGTAGATGCAACTTCTTCTCATGAAGTTTTCACTTAATAATCTCCAAGATAGGAGATTATGAGAACATACCCACCAGTAGGAATTCCTTATATTTTGGTGTCATTAGATATTCCTATCTGCGAGCATGTGTAATGGTCATTAGACTTCGAAATTATAATTAATGCATTTCATAACTCGCACACTTAGATTTGTTGATGAAAACCACCACACAATATGTTGGTGGGAAGTATGGTACATTGAGTGTGTCACAAATTCCACGTTATTAATGGATAATTCAATAAATTATTTTTCCCTTCCATATTTATGGAAGTTGATATCTCAACCATTTGATTGAAATAGAATCGTCACCCTAAATTCAATGGGCATGGTGTAAGGATGAGTTTATTTCAGATAGTCAAAGAATGATGTATCAAACATATAGGTTAATAACACCGTCATGAAACCTACTTGATGATATTGTGTGATGAAGGGATTATATTACATAGTGAGTATTCGTACGTGGTCGTCGTCATTGCAACTTTAAGTTCTTTCTCTTGATTTCTTGACCCATTACTAGATAATAATCTTGGAATTTAGAAAATTCCACCTAATGTAGACAAGAAATAATCCTAAAGGGTTACACACTTAGTGTTGTTTGTGTATTGTCATTCTATTTTGTTTGATTACTTGGAGAGATTGTTTTTCCATGTGTATGTTTTATTTTGTTTGATTACATGTGATTTTCATTTAAAAACATTTCTATATTTTTATGATTTCATAAACTACAGTGAATATAGTTTTGTGATTATTATCAATTTGGATAGGTAAGATATTTTTCTATATTTCATTAGTTTATGAGGAAGTCTAAAAATGCCTTTTTATTACTCCAAAAAATCAATTAAGTTGCTGATGAAGTTTTAGAAACTCTAGAGTTTTCAGTTTTAAAAAATTTATGTATTTATTTTTATGAAACTTTTACAGATATCATATTTGCATGAAGCTTTATTTTATTGAAATAAAATATGTTTATCTTGATTTCATTAGTTTATATCGAAGTCTAAAAATATAATTTAGATAATGAATAAATTGTTTGAAGTTCTGTTTTGATTTTTCAAAACTGTGGTTTTTACAGAATTTTGTTGGTTCTGTTTTTTAATATTATTTGAAATAGTAGATGACATATTTATTTGATTCTAGATTCATTGAAAAGAAAATAATTTTTCTAAAAATATATCTTGTTGACCAAATTCTGAATCTTTTGTTTAGAGCCCTTAAAAATTCATTGAAGTTTGTTAAAGTATGTTGTCCAGTTTTTCATGAATAGTGCAAAGTATGGCTCATCAACTCTACATTACTATTCATTATCCATATGCTATGTTACTATTCATGAATAGTGAAAACAATGGTTCATCATCCCTAAATTACTATTCATTATCCCTATGCTATGTTATTATTCATGAATAGTGCAAAGTACGGTTCATCAACCCTACATTACTGTTCATCATCCCTACGTTATGTTACTGTTCATGAATAGTGAAAAGTATGGTTCATCAACCCTATGTTACTGTTCACCATCCATACGATGTTTTACTGTTCATTAATAGTGAAAAGTATGGTTCATAAAAACTACGTTACTGTTCATTCCATGCGTTTTTGTTGAAAATTGAATTTCTGCATATATATGGATTATTTTAAGGGTTTTTCTACTGAAAATATTCTCATTAAATATAAGGATTATGATCAAAGAGTTTTAATGTTTTTTGTGGATTATTTAAAGATAAAAATTACTAAAATTTTCATCATATTTTTCCAATAAATTCAATGGTTTCAAGATTATTTAAATTCATATTTTTGAATTTACTTTTGGTTTTTGCTGCTACTTTCCAGGAAATTTTTTGACTAAATTTAAATTGGTTTGAATATATTTATATGGGAGTTTTAAATCTTTCAACACTGCTATTATTCTAGAGATATTATTATTTTAAATTATTTTTATTTGATATTTATTCTACAGGAACAAAGAGGCAACTGTACTGTGATTTTTATGGAGATATTTATAATAGCTCTTGATTCAATTTATTTTGAATATCTGAAGGAAATAGAGCTACTGTAGCTGCTGAATATTTATTCTATTTCTATATATATATATATCATTCTCTCTTGAAGGTTAGACATGGAATACCAATACAAAAGACATGGGATAACATTTTTGATACTCTATTTTTTCACCAAGAAAGTATTGTGAACTTTTAACCTGCTGTGCATTTGCAACGTCCTATGACACTCTATTTCATCACCTATACAATCTCTCAAGGTCTGAATTAATTCTAATTTGACTAAAATTTCCTTGATGAGATGAGATGATCTAATTCTCAACAACCAGTACCTTTTCTTTATTATTTTATCTTCTCGTTCATCTGGTAATGAGTCTGTAACACTTTTTCCATATCTCACACACACTTTATTTTTTTGTTTATAATTTTACACACAAAATCATTATTTGTTATTGTTTTTTTATTAAAGTTATGACTCCCAAATTCTAAAGTCAGGATCTAAGGGTTGTGAATCCATGTATCTAAAATTAGGACTGTTTGGGTTGTGACTCCTCGTGTCTAAAGTCAGGTTGTAAGGGTTTTGACTCCCCACACAAAAGTCATTGTCATGGTTATCCCTCTACTTAAAAAGGATTTTGTAATTGGGTTATGATTCTCCCATAATAATCATTTTTAGTGCACACGTAACTCTCATTGAGTAGAGAGGTATAAGAGTAGAAGTAGTCCCACTTTGGACCGAACAACTATAAACACATCATTGCATTATTTACTTTTTCTACTACTAATTAACCTTTATAATCAACTTTGATAATTAATTTAATTAATCGATTTATTTGATTAAATTTTTTAATATGGTATATTCACCCCCCTCTAAACCATCTTCCATTACCCATTCCGACCTAACAAGTATTTCTGGTGGTCTCAATTATATTCTATTTGAATTTAATTAATAGAATAAATATTATTCTCAAGACTGATGAATAATTTTATTTAAGTTATATTGATTGCATAAATTAAATAAATATTTATTCACTAGATTGTGAATAAAATATATATATTTATTTTATTGAATATTTAATAAATATTTATTTAATAGTTTGTGAATAAAATATTTATTTAAGAGAATAAAATATTTATTCAGGTGTTTAATAAATACAAGATGAGTTCAAACGGACCAAGACCGTGTCCGGTGATAAAATAATTATTTATGAGTCAATAAATATTATTTATGTATTTTTCACAAGTTGGCGCACCACAAAATAATAATACTGTTATTATTATTATGTGTCAGGGGATTTCATTAATGGTTATAATTATATTAAATGGATATTTTGAAATTAAATTTTGTAACTCAAATACCAACTTTATAAATAGACGACTACGTCTATTGTGTAATTCATTTGAAACCAATTCCAATTTTGGGGATAAAGAATTTTTGCACACACAAAATTCTCTCGTGACTGCTTCTCCTATATCCCTCTCAAGAATGAGAAAACCAAGAGGTTGTTTATTTAAGAATGAATAATGATAGATCAAGAACGAACAACATAAGACATTCGATTCACCGGACTAGTACCCATAGAATGATTGGAATTGCTCAGAGACCATTGGAGCACTTGTGGATCACTGCTAGAGGTATACTACCCTTAGATCCTCACAAGCACAATTAAGGAAATCCCGAAGGGCCATTTTTGATGATCAACAATCATTAATGAAGAAAGTTCCTAAGCCCAAGTATTTATTTATTTTGATATTAAATAAATTAATTATAAATTTTATGTACAAGATCATCACTCTTGATTTTGGGAAACGATTATTAAAATCAATTTTAATATATCACCCACCAACGTACACTTCCACTCTACCCGTAACAAGTAGTTCCAACGGACACAAATCACAAAGTCCACAGATCAATAGTTAGAACCACCTGCAAGTGGTGATTTACCTCTGTTCGAATGTGGAATGAACAAACACCCAAAGGCACATGTAGGTTGTGAGCTAAAAATCTCAGTAGGGCCTCACCAAGGATTCCATAATAGATGAAAATATTAAATTAACCAAAAGTGATTTCAATTTAAAACAATAGGGTTTGGAATTTCATAATAATAATTAGAACAATTCATGCTTTACATTTCAAAAGATGGAAATAATTTAAGCAAAGAATTTACTTTTTAATTGATGGGACATTTTCAAAATAATGGAACTTTTAAAAAATGACATAAGAAACACTTTAATATAAAATAGTTTATATAAATCATAATACATGTAAAACAATTTACAACAACAATGGAATATATATTTCAAATACAAAGAAGCGAGAAACATGTTCATATGCCTAAGAAGGTATGATAGTTCTAGGCTATAGGGACTCTACACTCAAGGTGAAATGTAAATATGTACATACGTCCCATTGAAATCAGGCCAAAGAGGACTCATCACCATCTCCTAAGGGATGTGACATGCTGCATTTATGTTTTGGAACATTGTAAAGTGTAAAGTGCCATCCAAATAACTCACTAACTGCCTAAGGCTTGTATGTTCTCTATTAAAAAATAATGATGGTAAATTTATTTCAAACAACCTTAAAATACAATAAAATCCCATTCTATATTTCAAATATTAATATTTTCTATTTAAAAAACAAAAAAGGTTTTCAATAAAAACATGACTTTTCCATGAAAAAACCCAAAGGTTTCTATCAAAAGAATTTTTAAGCCATTTTCATAAAATACAATTTGAAATCAATTTCAAAAAACCAATTTCATAAATCAATTTCCACAATTAAATTACACAATTTAATTTTAAAAAATTTCTATCCAATTTCACAAACACACCGCAATTCAATGGAATTGGGAGGTGGTTTCACAAATTTAAAGTAAATAATTTAAATTTTTATAATTTCCAACAATTTCAAACACACCCCAATTCAATGAAATTGGGGGTTTTTAAAAATTTAATTCCAAATCATATCCAAATCCCCAATTCAATGGAATTGGGTTTTTAATAAATTCATTGAAAGAAATTTTATTCAAATCAAGAAATTTAATTAAAAAATAATAAAATTTAAATAAATCAATTTAGGGTAAACATAAATTGGGCATCATGGAAGAACCGCCTACCTTGGGATCATGGGATCTCGAATCACAAAGTCGTACATGGAAAACTCAAACATAGAATGTTGAAAACAAGGATCTATGAATAAAAACTAGTTTTAGATTCAAAACAATGGGTTTTAGATCCACAAATCAATATGAGGATTCATGGAATCCTATGGAGGAAAAGATATATCATGGGAGATTCCTCAAGCTTCAAATCACTTTTCGAAGGGATCTGAGGGGCGAAGAACTCTTCTTGGGAGCTCCAAGGAAGTAAGAAATTGATTATGGGTCGTTTTGATCCATTGGGGAACTAAAAGGGGGGTTCAAGAATTTTTAATAAAAAATCAGATTAATTAAAAACCTGTAAGCACAGTTTCCTAGGAAGAGACGCACAGTTTGAAAAACCATGTAGTATAACCATGCACCTATTTTAAATGGGCAACATGGTTTTTCCTAAGAGGTAACACAACTTGACTAAATATGCACTAACCATGTAAAATTCCACTACCTTGCGTTGCACAATTTACTCTAAAAGGGCGCACAGTTTGGACTAATCAGTCGCCAATTGTGAACTATCCTAGAAACTTCCATTTTTTAAAAAATTTACCCCAAAGCAACCCCAAATAAAATCCAACCAAAGTAAGATTAAAAATATGGGTTTAGGATTACCTAAAAATAGTAATAATATGTTACAATCTCCCTACCATAGAAACTTTCTATTCATAGAAAGGATACTCAGAAGCTTCCATGCCAAAAAGATAAGGCCACTACTCTCTCATTAGTGCCTCCCTCTCCCATGTCTCATGACAATCAGAATAATACTACCATAGCACATGAACTATAGTTATATTCCTCCCAAAATTTAACTTGGTTTCAGAATCAACTAACCTGACTAGCCGTCTGGTCATAGATAAATCAGGTTCAACCTCAAGATCACTCCATCTCAGAACATGAGATTGACCAGATAGATACTTTTGAAGGTTAGATCTGTGGAACACATTATGTATCAACACCATTTACTATGGAAGTGTTAAATGATAAGAAACCTTTCCCACCTACTCAACAACCTCAAAAGGTCCCATAAAATGAGGAGCAATCTTTCCTTTCCTTTTAAGTCATTAATGACCAAACTGAGGTGAAAACTTCAAGAATACTTGGTCACAAACTGAGAATTCCAAAGGATTATGGTGATGATAAACATAAGACTTATATCGGCTCTGTGCTATCATCATTCTCTAATTAATCAACTGGATCTTTGCTATCATTTCTTAGACCAAGCTCGGTCTAACTAAGGAACTTTCACTGATCTCTGACCAACACAACATAGATTTACAAGGATGACCAGACAAGGGCTCAAAAGGATCCATTCTAATCAAAAAATAGTAACTATTAATATAAGAAAACTCAACCAGCCCCAAGTGATCATCAAAATCTCCACCAAAGTTAAGGACACAAGTGCAAAGTATATCCTCAATAATCTATTTAGATATTTCTATCTGGCCATTCGATTGTAGATGTTAGGACATAATCAAATGGATGTGAGATTCCATTGCCTCCTGAAGGCCTCTCAAAAAGTGATAAGTGAATCGAGGATCCCTATTAGATACTATAGTAGAATGAACTCAATTAAAACGAACAATCTCTTTCATATAGAGATTTACCAACTCCTCAATTTTTATTATATCATGAATAGGTATAAAGTGTTCTATTTTAGCTAACCTATCTATTACACCCCATATCGCGTTCTTATTTATCTAGGTACATGACAACCCAACCATAAATTCCATAGAGATCTCATCCCACTTTCAAGTAGGGACTAGAAGTGTTTGAAGTAAACCCAAAGGTTTTTGGTACTCGACCTTAACCTATTGGAAAGTATAAAAATGAGAAATAAATTCAGAATTACCCATCTCATACCTAACCACCATAACTACCATCATATGTACTAGAATATCTTTGTGGATCCTCGGGGCACTGCCCTGTGGGAACTATGGAAATCCCCCACTAAAACTTTCTTTACCGAAGACAATACCACAAAATAGTTCCAAAATCATAGAATGCCCTCTTTTTAGAAAAACCAATCAAGAACAGTATCCCCACCATTAAGAGAGTCTCTAATGCTAAAAAACTCATCATTTAGATGGTTTTCTTGAAAAATAAATTTAATAAGTGCATATTTCAACTGAACATTGACCAAGTAAACCTCAGACCCCAATATGAAATTGTGCAAAGAGATCCATCAAGATCCACTATTCGAATGGTTATTTTACCACCTGAGTTATAAGTTTCCTACTCAAAGCATATATAATGAAATTCCCTTTCTCCAGGGTATATGTGATATTAAAGTCGGAAGACTATAATTATTCCACCCAATTCCTCTGATGGAGATTTAGATATTTTTGAGATAAGATGTAACTCAAGATCTTGTTGTCTGAATACATAGTAAACCTTTCTTTGAAAAGGTAATGCCACCAACTATTTAGTTTTTGCATCGTAGCTGCAAGTTCAAGGTCATGGGTTAGATAATTCTTCTCATGTAGCCTATGTTGATGAGATCCATAAGCAAAAACATGATTACCATACCTGAGTATGAAACCCATGCCTAAACCCGATGCATCACAAAAGACCACATAGATCTGCCCAACCTATGGAAGAGTCAACACCAGCATAGTAGTCTAAAGATGTTTTAGCTCAACAAAAGAATTCTGAAATTTCTCATTCAAATAAAACTTAACTCCCTTTCAAGTTAGTGCAGTCATTGAAGAATAAAATTTCTAGAATTACTTCATGAACTAGTGATAATATCCAGCTAATCCCAATAAGCGTCAGATCTCGAAGACATTTTGTGGTTGCTTCTAAGTCATAACAACCTTCAACTTCTCAGGATCAACTGACATTCCTTGTTTTGACACCACATGTCCTAAGAAATTCACTTCCCAAATCCATAAATCACATTTTGAAAGATTGGAAAAAAGTTGGTGATTTATCAACAAGCACATATTTTTTTTAAGATAATGCACATGATCCTCCTTAGACATAGATTAAACGAGGATGTCATCCACAAATACCACCATAAAGTATCAAGGTACTCATGGAAAATCATATTCATTAAATACATGAAAACTACATGATAATTTTTTAAACCTAAAAGAATGATAAGGTACTTGTAATTTCCATACTTTCTCCAGAAAGAAGTTTTATGAAAGTTATATTATTCTAACCTCAACTGATGGTGTCTAGAATGAAGATCAATATTTGAGAACCACTTTTATCCTTTAGACTTATAAAATAGAACATCAATCCATGGTAATGGATATTTGTTCTTTACCATAACTCGATTGAGATTTTGGTTATCAACACACAGGAAAAGTTAACCATCGGTCTTCTTAGCAAAGAGAACCGGCGCTGCCCAAGGTGACATGCTTGGGAGTATAAAGCCTTTCTCAATAAGATTATAAAACTGGGACTTTAGCTCTTTCATTTTAACTAGTGCCATATGGTTAGAGGAAATAAATACTGGTTGATTACTAGATATTAAGTCAATAGAAAACTCAACCTCCCTTATCAGGGGAAAACCAGAGAAGTTTGAAGGAAACACACCGAGAAACTTGATGACGACTAGAGGGAGATCAACACTAAAAGATTACCTCTCCAGATCAATGGAAAACCCCAATATCACTTTCCCCAAATCTAGATAAGAAGGTCCATCTCTGCTAAACCTTGGGTCCCATTCTCCTTGGAAGACATAATACACAACATTGCGTGTAGTGAAGGAGTCTCATCAAAGATAAAAATCCATCCAAAATTTATTGGTAATGAGCCAATCCATCCAAAAAACAATTTCAAGAGGTTTTATGTCAAGAATCAGAAAATTTCAACCCAGATCAACATTTTCTAGATAGAAAACACAAGAGGGACTATGAATACCCAACTCTCTCTTCGTACTAAGGGGTGTAGTAATATCTATTGCACAAGATAAAATATCTATAGGAAGATTTAGTAGATTAGAAATACAGGTTGAAATAAATTAATGACATGCACCATTATAAAAAAATATCAGTCATTAATGATGAATCAATAGTAATGGAACCTCTCATAGTCACTGGGTCTATATCCGCTTCCTCTGGAGACTCTTCCACTGCCCGGAGAAGCTTAGTTCAGGATGTCTGTGGTTGTAACCCTTTTTCACATGAGGAATTTTATTATGGCGTAGTTTGAGAAGGCGGTGATGATCATGTTTCACTACATGGAGTGGAATAAATAAGGAATATTATTTAAAAGTGACCTGAGTATCTGTAGGAGCCACATTTCTTAGGTTCCTCAGTGTAAACCCTCTTTGAATGTCCTGTATTGAAACACTGGAAACAAACTAAAGGACTTATTACATGAAATAAAGGAGGATTAGAATGACCCAACTAATTATATCCACTATGATAATCACCACACTTCTTCTTTCCCTTAGAGGAATCCACACTACCACTAGGAGAGAAATAAACTCCCGACATCCCTAACTTGCCAACCAGGTCCTTGACCAATGGTTCTCTATCCAGTACATCAGAATAAGAAGGAAACTTCTACAAGAAAACCTAAGAATGAATATCATGTAAAAGTCCCAAATCAAATTTTTGAGCCTTTATAATCTCATTTGATACAATATCCAGTGAAAACTGCACAATCTTAGCAAATTGGTTTTCATAATTTGTCATGGTCCTATTGGCCTACTCGAGTTTGAAAAACTTAGTGGCCTTAGCCAACAATATTGACTTGGGATAGAACTGGTCGGGAAAAAGAACCTTGAAGTATTTCCACTCTAATCCCTCATATTTATTCTCTGTCATCATCGTGTCTCACTATCTCCTTCTCTGTCTTTCCATCAAGAAGGTGGAACACTTCACCTTGATTTCATCAAGTGTATCTAAGAACCCAAACAAATTCTCCATTATGCTCAACCACTCAGCCTCTTGTGGATCATATGATCCTACAAACATCACTGACTTCTGGTGAAGGAACTCTTGAGAAAAAATCTTGATAACTTCCCTCTAAGGCTTCACATCTTGATCTTGAATTGGAACTGGGAGCAGTGCATATCCCAGGGCTTGGATAGTGCTCACAATCACCTCAACTAGATTCAGGTCCATGAGAGGATTCTCTCACTGAGGTTCAATAAAATCTTCCTCCTAGATCTAATTCACACATCTTTTCAGAGTCATGATGCTGGTAGGGAAAAGACTAGAACTAATCCTCAAGACGTCTTTACCTAACCACCCTAGTGACTTAAGATTCATTATAGTGAGATATATCCAAACATTGAATTGCAACTACCTCATAAGTCCTAAAAAGATTTCACCAATGCATACCGAATTCAAGACAAAAGCTCAACCTAGACCTCTAATACCACTTTTTCATGGACCAGTCTGGGTACCCTGGTAACTTGATAACCGAGACATCCCTGACATGGTCCAAGGGAATTATCGATCCCCATGGGTCATCTAATAGAACCTGAAATCATGAAAAATGAAAGAGGGGATGATTTTGCCAAAAAAATTGTGAAAGTAAAAGAAACAAGACAGTATAAATACAAAAGAAACTCCTATTGGAGTAAATTACCAAAATTCAAACTTATATAACAACCCAAAGTACTATAAAATAGGAAACATTTCCCAAGTCCCAATGGATAAAACTCACCATGTCCACAAATCAACAGTCATAACCACCTCCTAGTGGTGTTTTACCCCTACTCAAACCTAGAAGGATATAATCTACAAATACATGAAGGCATAGGTAGGGTGTGAGCTAAAAATACTAATGTCTTACCAATGATTCTATAAGAGATGCCAATATTAAATTAACCAAAGAAAGATTTCAATTAAAAAAATAGGTTTGGAATTTCATAATCACAATTAAAATAATTCATGCTTTATATTTAAAAAGATGGAAACACTTTAAGAAAAGGCTTTACTTTTTAAATTGATGAAGATTTCCAAAATAATAGAACTTTTCAAAAATGAATTAAATAAACACATTTATATAAATAGTTTATATGAATAAAAAGGAATATAAAATAGTTTATAACAACAATGGAATATATATTTCAAATACAAACAATCGAGCAACATGGTCATATGCTTAAAAAGGTATGATAGTTCCAAGCTATAGGGACTCCACACTAAAGGTGACATGACAACATGTATATAAATACCTTCGAAATCAGGCCAAGGAGGACTCATCGCCATCACTTAAGGGATGAAACATGTTTCATTTATGTTCTGAAATGTTCTAAAGTGTAAAGTTCCATCCAAATAATCCACTAACTACCTAAGGCTTTCATGTGATCTAGTAAAAAACAATGATGGAAAATTTATTTCAAGAAAACTTAAAATACAATTAAATCCCATTATCTATTTCAAATATGCCAGTTTTCTATTTAAAAACCAAAATGGGGTTTTAATAAAAACATGCATTTTCAATGATAAAACCCAAAGGTTTTTATCAATACCATTTTGAATCCATTTTCATCAAATAAAATTTGAAATAAGTTTCGACAAACCAATTTCAAAAATTAATTTCTACAATTAAATTCCATAATTTAATTTAAAAAATTTTTCCATCCAGTTTCACAAAAACATCCCAATTCAATGGAATTGGTAGTTTTCAAAAATTTAAATTCAACAATTTAAATTTTAACAATTTGAAACAGTTTCACAAATACACCCCAATTAAATGGAATTGGTGGCTTTCAAAAAATTAATGCCAAAGAAAATCCAAATACCCAATTTAATGTAATTGGATATTTAATAAATTAATTAAAATCAAATTGATTAAAATCAAAAAATTTAATTAAAACAAATAATTGAATTTAAATAAATCAATTTAGGGTTAAAAGTAATAGGGAACCATGACAAACCACCTACCTTGGGATCATGGGATCTCGAATCAGAATGTCGTATATGGAAAACTCCAATAGAGAACATCAGTAACATGGATCTATGAATTAAACCTAGGTTTGGATCCAAAACAATTTGTATTAGATCCAAAAATAAACATGGGTATTCATAAAACCTTAGGGAGGAGAAGAGAGATCACATGTGAATGAGAACAAGAAGAGGAAACTAATTCGGAGAAGATTGAAGGGGATTACTTAAGCTTCAAATCGCTTTTGAGAGGGATCTGAGGGGCTAAGAACTCTTCTTGGGAGCACCAAGGAAGGGATAAATCTCTGGTGGGTTGTTCCAGTCTGTCGGTGACCTAAAAGGGAGGTTTGGTAAATTTTAAAAAAATTGAGATTAATTAAAAAACCTATAAACATTGTTTCCTAGGAAAAGTTGCACAGTTTGAAAAATCATGTACACTAACCATGCACCTATTTAAAATGCACCACATGGTTTCTCCTAAGAGGGTGCAAGACTTGACTGACTATGCACCAACTGTTCAAAATCCCACTTCCTTGGATTTCATAGTTTACTCTGAGATGGCACACAGTTTGGACTAATCATGCACCAACTGTGCACAATCCCAAAAACTTCCAAAAATTTCAAAATTTTCCCCCAAAGCAACCCCAAATGAAACCCAAAAAAAGAAAGATAAAAAATAGGGGTTTAGGAATAATTGAAAATAGTAATAGGATGTTACATATTATTTCTCACAGGACCTAAAAAATCAGTCCTCTATTCCTCCACAATATTTACCGGACCATGAATAATGACTATTTATTTAATAAATAAATATAACTACATTATTCTCTAATAAATAGATAAATATTATATTCACCAAATAAAAAATAAATATTTATTAAATATTCCATTCACATAAGATTCTCTCGAATAACTGGTGATGAAACATATGTGATCAAGAATAAATGAATAATTATTAAACCAAATATGAGAATAATATTTATTCAACTTGTTAAATAATAAAGAATAACATATTATTTAACTAAGATTTAGGATACACTTAGTGTGTGACTCTCTAGGCCTATTTGTTAGTGGAATTAGGTGAAGTAGTCTAAAATCCATGGTTAGAATCTAGAAACATGTCAAGACACCCATAAAGAAAGAAGTTAATGGTGCAATGATATAATACCTCATACAGATGATTACTTTCTAATATAATCCCTTTATTATGATATATCTAATTAAGCAGGTTTCACACTGGTGCCATCAACTTATGTTCTCTATGTCTCTTTCCTTGACTTTTTTGAAATCAAAATTTCTTATAGAATACCATGGCCATGGATTCATTTAGGAAATATAATTTCCATTAAAGGGCCTAATATATCAACTTCCATTAAAGAACATAAGGGACAATTTTTTTTATAACGTTATTTATTAATGAAATAATATATGGGACTCACCCAATATATCATACTTCATCATGAACATATGTCATCATAGTATTCATCAATACATCAAAGTACACAACTTATAATAATTATTGATAATAATCTTAAATTTTAAGGATTAATACACATTTCTAAAGATAGAAACATCCAATGACACATATAAATATATATTTCTTACTAGTGGGTCTCGTTCTCATAATATCCTATACTAGATATTACCAAATGCATACACCATGAGAAGGGGCCTCAAAGTACTTTGATTATTCACCCCTAATAGCCTATATCATTTGTGTCCCTTAAATGATATCATCTATCTATAGAACAGATATTTAATAATACTATCATAGCACTTATGGGTTCTCATCATAGTGTGGAACTGCTATGATTTTTAGTATTACAACTACTCTTAAGAAATTATCACATACTATGTTACAAAAAATAAAAATCACCATATGATATGAAATTTATTAACATTCAGAACCATGAATACAAGTTATCATAAAGTATATAGAAGTTGGTTCTAGGGAAAAAAATCTAATAGAATCCTACTTTCATTGGAGTCAACTATGAGAAACCTTTATTCCTCTAAACCCCTCATAATTCTCATGATTCTGCTGAGATTGAACTTTAGTCAATGGGTTTACCCCATTTTCTTCTGTGGTGACTTTTCTTACTTTAACTTCACCCCTTTGATAAAAAAACCTCAAGAGTTGATACTTAAAAAGTATATAATTTGTCTGTTGGTGTAACCTTAGATCTTTTTCAAGAGCCACCATTGCATTATTATCACAATACAATGTAATATGGTCTTTATTTATAGGTACCACATTAATCTTCTAGAAAAAGTTTCGCATCCAAATTTATTACTTGGCTACATAAGAATCCACTATATACTTTTAATCCATTGTAGAATAAAAAAAATTTGGATGCTTTGAACTCTTCTAGCTCATAGTTCCTTCATTGAGAAATAAAACATATCCTGACTAAGAATTTATATCATTCAGATCTATTTGAAAAATAGCATCAGTATAACCCATAAGGACTAGATTCTTATCTACTCTATACACCTAGAACATATCCTTAGTTCTTCTTAGATACTTGAGGAAAACCTTAACGGTAGACCAATCATGTTCTCCTAGACCCACTTGATATTTTCCTACCATGATAAAAGCATAGTAAACATAAACTCTAGAATATAACATGACAAACATGATTGATCATATCGTTTAAGTGTATGGGATCTTACCCATTCTCTCTTTCTCTTATTGTGTCTGATGACACATTTTATTAGAAAGATGTAAACCATCTGACACTGGGAACAATCCCCTCTTGGATTGTTCCATAATAAATCTATTTAATATCTGGCCAATATATTCATTTTGACTTAGTCCAAGTAGCCTCTTGGATCTATCACAAATGATCTTGATCCCTATAATATAGGTTGCTTCAACCAAGTCCTTCACGAAGAAACACTTGTTTAACCATCCCTTAAGAAACTATAATATTGGTATATCATTTCCAATAAGTAATATGTCATCAACATATAATACTAGGATAACAACTAAATTTACAATAAACCCCTTTTAACACATGTCTCACATTCATTGTTAATGAAACTGAATTTTTTTATAGCTTCATCAAATCGAATGTTCCATGACCTAGATTCTTACTTCATTCCATAAATGGATCTATAAAACTTGAAAATATTTTTGGCATTTCATGGAGTCATAAAACCTTATGTTTGTGTCATATAGAAATATTACGAAAGGTTCCCACTAAGTAAATCAATTTTGACATCCATGTACCAAATTTCATAGTCATGATAAGCTACTATAGCAAGTAGAATTCTGATGGATTTAAACATAAAAACTGATGAAAATGTTTCATCGTAGTCAATTCCTTAATTTTATTTGGACCCTTTAGTGACTAACCTTTATTTATAGGTATTTAATTTATCTTCCATGTCTATTTTTATCTTGAATAACTATTTCCACCCAATAGGCTTTAAATCAACTGGTGCATCAACCAGAACCTAAACTTGGTTCTACCACATGGGATCTATTTCAAAATTCATGGCTTCTTTTCATCTTATAGATTACAAGCTCTTTACTACCTATTTTTAGGAGAGAGTTTCATAATTTTTAACAAATAACAATTCACAATATTCAGTGACTATAAAACCATATCTATCTGGTTCCCTTACATCTCTTTTTCTCTTATGCAGTACTTATTTTTCAAGAAATACTTCTTTCACAGGGACCTGTGGAATCTGTTCCTATACTAAGTCTTGTTTATCTTTCAAATTAACTTCATTAAATTCAATCTTGATCCCAATATCCTTTTTGAGGATGCGATACCTCTCAATAAATAGGATTTTAATATCGAAAGTTACTTTTTTATATGAGGGTTTTTATATTTAGTATCCATTTGTTTCCTTAGGATACCCTATAAAGATACATTTTGGGCCTCAGGGTGCTAGTTTGTTATCTGATAAGGCATTAACAAACATATCACAACCCCATACACATGTATACGAAAAAATGGTTTCTTTCCACTCCATAACTTGAATGGAATTCTATTTTCCACTTTAGTTGGTCTCAATTTAGTGTGTATCCTATAGTTTGTATTGTATATCCCTAAAAGAATAATAGAAGATCTACATGACTCATAATAAATTTTATCATATCTGAAAAGGTATGTTTTCTCCTTTCACTAACACCATTCCACTATGGTGTGTAAGGTGGAGTGAATTAAGATAGAATCCCAAATTCCCTTAGAAAGTTGATAAACTCTTGGTTAAGATATTCACCACCTCAATTCGATTGAAGCTTATTTATATTATTTCCAAGTTGATTTTCTACTTCAATCTTGAATTATTTTAATTTCTCAAAGGAATTGGACTTATACCTCATCAAATAGACATATTTATATCCACTCAAGCCATCAATAAAAGTTATGAAATTAGAATATCCACCACTAGATTCTACATGAAATAGTCCACACACATCAATGTATACCAATCCTAAAAGATATATTAAAATTTAACTTATACACTAAATATTATTTTTTTAATATTTCATTGTAAAAAAGCATGAAATATTTCCAGTGGTTTTAGCTCAGAAGAGTTTAAATAACCATCTTGATAGAGATTTTTCAAATGCTTCTTGTTTACATGACCAAGATGGTGATGCAACAACTGGATGTTATATGAGTCATGTGAAGATGATTTTTTATCAATTTCCAATACTTGGTTTTCATAATTTAATACATAAAGACCATTATTTAAATGTTCCATACCATAACATATGTTGTCTTTATAAATAAAACAAATTTTATTTCCAGACTTGAAAATAAAACCATTTCTATCCATACATGATATAGAAATTAAGTTCTTAGTAATCGTTGGTATATAATAAAAATACTTGAAAACCAAAATCATCGTCATTGGAAATGAAAGGTGGTAGTCACTAATGGTTTGAGAAACCATCCTTGCACCATTATTAGCTCTCAAATCTACCTCTCCTCTAGTAATCTTTCAGAATCTAATTGGTTCTTTCATTTGGATATAGATATGAGCACCACAAATTGTATCTAATACCCAATGTGTAGATATTGAAAGATTACACTCAATAAAGAATGAAAATTTATCTTCCCCTTGGTTCTATGTGCAGTTACTCTTCTAGTGGTATTTCTTGTCACATGAAAAATATGATGCCCCCTTTCCTTGCCCTGCCTTTTGATATTCCTCTTCTTAGAAGGACATTGCTCATGATCTTAAGAATTTTTATGAGTCTTGAGCCCCTTATCCTTATTATTAATTTTATTATTCACCATAAGGACCATGTGTTTATCACACCCCATGTACTTATTGTAATGCCCAAAGTTTTTAAAATATAAAATTATGTTCGATAGCTATGTGATACGCAACACCAAACCCAAACAAACAATTATTATTTAAATATGTCCATTTTAACCTTTCCATTAATTTTTTAGATATGAGTGGGATTAAATAAATTATTAAATATATATAAATATATTGATAAATTCTTAGTAAAAAATCAATCATTTTTTGTTAATGTCTTTTTTGTTCTTCGAAATTCGTTTTCTTTAGAAATGATTTTTGTTTCTTTTTCTGGAAAAAATTATAATTATTTTATAGAAAATTTAGAATATTTATTTAATAAAACGAACTCTATTTTTGATATAATCATATCAAAATTAACTTAGGGTTAAAATTTTGGATTTTTTGGGAAAATGTAGATTTCTCAGTGAATAGTGAAAATACCATTTTTATGTAAAATTGTCATTTCTTTTAATAAATTAATTTATTTAAAAGTATAATTATTGTTTTAATTTTATTTAAATTTAAAATAAGTTTTCTATAATTATATTTAATTCAACTAATTATATTTAAATCATCTTTATTCCACATTTCAGTATAAGTTTATTTTTAGGATTAAAAATACATTTTTTTTGAAAAGTGTTTTAAAATGCACAATGCTTCTCCATTATAATTAATTAAAATCAACCATAATAAGGAATTATATAAATTAATTTTTTATATAACATATCAATATTTATTAATTTAAATTCATATAATAAATATTACAAGTTATAGTGTTAAATTAAAATATTCTTTTCCATAAAAAATGTATTTTTCAGAAAATCGCTTTCCAAAATGCTTGTAGGTTTTATATTAAATTAAATTCTTTCACCTATGAGATTTTATTTTGAAAAAATAGATTCCATATTTTGAATTATCATCATTAATATTAGGTAATAATTTTGACTTAATTTTTGAGCAATATAGATAGTAACTGTAGTAAATATTTATTACAACAGTATAAGAAAAATAGGTTAATTAAGATTAAAAAGAATTTAAAAAATACTAGAAACAAAGTAACCCTATTATTATGAATATTTATATGTAATTTTAATTTAAATGATTATTATATTTACTACTTATTGTTTTAAATTTATAAATAATTAAGTAACTAGTTTGATAAAAATTATAGTTTGATACAATAAAACACAAATTATATTTTTGATTAATATTCAAATTCAATTAAACAATTTATTTTTATGAATTATTTTATTTTTTAAATAAATATTATTTTATTTAAGTATTATTATTAAATAATTTTTATTAAATATAAATGATCATATAATTTTTATGAGGTTAAATGTAATTTTTATAAGGGTTTAAAAACTATTATTGTCCAAAACCCACCATTTCTTAATAAATATCTATTCTTATTTTAAAAGTGAAAATTAACATTTTTAGAATATTATTTTTAAAAAATTAATAATATTTTTTGAATCATAAAGTCAAAATTATCTAATGGTTATTTTTTCATAATTTTTTTGAGATAGTCGAATTTTAGGGTAAAAATTAAATAGAGTATAAATATATGTTGTGTATTATGACATCATAATGAACAAAAAGTGATGTAATAAATACTATAAAGAGCATCACTAACCAAATATATTTTTCCTCTTTAAAATATTGTGATTTTATGTTTATTTGATTAATTTTATAAAGACTTTATGAATCCTCCAAAACCTTTAATATATTTTATTGTTTTAAAATCATTTCTTTAAGAGCATGGCTCACTTGCACATTATAAAGAGAGTTATTTTATTATTTTCAGCCCTTGGAAATATAAAATAATGAAAAACACTCCCCTTTTTCAGAAAACATGGTAAAAATCCATGATAAGGTTTGTGTTTCTTATTATTTTATTTTAGATTCCAAAACCTATGTTTGAGAAATAATAAACAATTTCCTAATCATTTCCCATATAAACCCACCAAATATCCCAATTATATTCACTAAAAATAATTGAATCACATTATTAATTTTCCATCCCCTCTTTAGAGTTATCTAAAGGTTCCCCCAAGCTCTCAAAAAGCTCCTTCCAAGCATTTGGAGTTACACTCTCAAGGTAAGGGACCTTCCTCCCCTTCTTTTAATTCAATAACCTTATTTGAAATTAGTCTATTTAATTTCAATTGGTTATATTTTCATTCATTTATAAACATTAACTTACCTTCCAATTTATGTTATTTTAAAGAGATACCATTTATACTCCATCATTTTTACCCTTACCTAAGTTGTTATTATGCTAAAATTTAGAAAGTGATTTCTCTCTTCTCATTTTAATTCTAGCACCTATTTTATGTTATTCATCTTAATTTACTTTCTTCAATGTTGGGATATGTTCTTAAATATCCCCATTATAGTAAATTTTATGTATAAATTATGATATTCCCATTTCACTTTCATTAAATCCCTCTCAGAAAATTTTATGTACACCCATTACCATGTCAAAATTTAATAAGGGATAACCCTATCTCCTTTTTATTCAAGAACATCATTTATGATATGCCTTTTAATTTATCCTTTTTCATGTTGGGATATGTTCTTCTATATCCACCTTACTATAAATTTGATTTCTAAATGATTATATACCCCTTTATCTCTCATTAAATCTCTCCCATGAACCATTATATACACCCATTACCATACCAAAATTTAGTAAGGGATCCTTACCTTCTCTTCTTTATTCAAGTTTCTTTTTATCTCATGCCTTATATTTCCAATTACTAATGTTGGGATATGTATTTTCATTTCCATATTACTTCCCATTTATGTAAAAATGACGGGAGACCCCTTTTTCTCTTATCAACCCATTTTATGAATTTTTAAGTGACACTATTATGTTGCAGAAATTTCACGATGATTTTGCATGCCAAAACAATTGTGTAGTGAATACCATACCCATAATCTATCAAGGGTTTTAAACTTTATACACTTAAAATTATTTTACTTGGGACTTATATTTATGTATTCCACACTCCTTGATCTTGTAATAAAATATAATTATGAATGAATCCATGTTGTATGATCTAGGTGGCACACTTAAGAATGAGAATGAAATGAAAGTGATGTGTGCACCCAGAATTATATAGCACTCCAATGCATTGGGTAATGTTTAGTCTCATGAGACATGATGTTGGGACATGGAGTGAACCTGATTCCTTTATAAGACTTTTTCCATCATGATGTATTGGAAGTTAGCCTTGACTTATGTTTATTATGCAGTGTTTTAAGTTATTTCCACATTTCCAATGTTTACTTTATGTTATCATGCTATATAATGTCTCATTGTTCATTTTTATGATTCTAACCCCTTTTATGTCACATTAATATGCCTATTTTCTAACATGTATTAATTTTTTTCACTTTATTACTTGTTTATTCCCTTACTATGCTTTATAGATCACCCCTTTCTTATGTATATCCCTAGGTTACCACATGTAGTTTTATGTACAAGCATGTTAAGGAAGTTTTCAATAAAGATGATGTATTTAAAGTTTTAATTTGTTATATAATGCCCCTAATTCCTAAATATACAATAATTATCGATCTTCCAGGTTTTATTATGTGTACTTTTATATAATAAATCATGAACTAATATGTAATAAATATAAGGATTTCCATAGTTGGTATGAAATGAAAAGTTTATTTATTTGTGGGATTAGGATTAGAAAACTCTAGAAAAATCCTTTGGGATAATACTAAGTATAATAAAACATCCATATGTTTTGGTAAAGTATAGAGTAAGTGGGTTTTAAGAAATTACATCCCTATATAGATACTACAACGGGATGTAGCTCTGACACATATGTACCTAGGGTTAAAACCTAAAAACATCGCATTGGGCTATACTCGATTGGGAACTGGTGCATGGAAATAGGCCTTTATGCACACCTGATTTGACACTCTCGGGGAATATGATTTGGTAAATTCATAATCTCATTACAAACCATTATTAATGAAAAAATAACCATAAGAATATATGTTAGAAAATAGATCATGGATAACATAGATTGAATCCTAGAAGCTTATAAGTTAAGTAAATACATGTAATTTATAACTTAGCCCATTAATGTTATTTCTTGAATGGCCCGAAGGACTTATTTTTATTTTATTTTCGATAATACCCATTTTAAGTGTTTAAGGGGAACCCATACATGACCTATAGGCCCAAGGCACAAGGCTTGACATGACTTGCAATACATGACCTGAAGGCCCAGAGACATACCATGCCCAATACATGACCCATAGGCCCAACCCACTAGAACTTCCCCTCTCCAGCTTTTGTATCATTGAATTCCTAACTCCCCAACTTACATTACTGACCAGCTAGCATTAACACATACAAATCTGCACGGTGCCTAGTCCCGATGGCGGTTTCCATACCCTCTTATTCTTCCAATCTGGTTAGCTCTACTTCTGGTGACTTCTATTCTTGGTGCTATGATCCTCTTCTGGGGGATGATCTATGTGAATTGGGCTACTCCATGGTCTTAATGGGCAAAAATCCCTATGGCCCAATTTCCTTTTATGGCCAGAAGGCCCTTGAGACCCGTAGGCCCAAATCGGTGGCCCGAAGGCCCAAATCGGGTGAAAAGTTCCTGCTGCAACAGTACCTGCTACAGTGACAGGAAATTTTCCTCCCCTCGGTTTTGAACCCGGGTCTCTTGGATGCCAAGTATGAGCCCTTACCACTCGGGTATGGGCTCATTGTCTCCCATTAATGTTATTGGATTCCCATTTATATGTTTAATAGTTTAAAAGTACTCATCCATAATTTTCCCTTTATTCCAAAAAAATGAATGGAAATAAGAAGAACCTAGTTCGAGTTAAAATTAAGAGGACACAATTTAATAATGAAGGAAGAATGTAATGACCTGAGTTTTTAAAATAGAAAACTATATTTGATAGTGTATGCGATACACAACACCAAACCCAAACAAATAATGATTATTTAAATATGACTATTTTAACCTCTCCATTAAATTTTCAGATATGAGTAGGATTAATTACATTATAGAATATATATATCTATATGTTATAAATATATCTATAAATTCTTAGTAAATAATCAATCAATTTTTGGTAATGTCGTTTTGTCCTTCAAAATATGTACTCTTCAAAAATGAATTTTATTTGTTTTTAGGAAAAAAAATATTATAATTATTTTATAGAACATTTAGAAAATATATTTGATAAAATGAACACCCTTTTATACCATCATATAAAAATTAACTTAGGGTTAAAATTTGTGATTTTTTAAAAAAATTAGATTTTTCAGCGAATAGTGAAAATTACCATTTTTATATAAAATTGTCATTTCTTTTGATAAATTAATTAATTTAAAATTACAATTATTATTTTAATTTTATTTCGAGGTAAAATAACTTTTATTTAATTATATTTAATTCAATTAATTACTCTTAATTCATATTTATACCTGAATTAATATAATTTTATTTTTAGGATTAAAGGCGCATTTTTCTGAAAACTATTTTAAAATGCATAATGTTTCTCCATTATGATAAATTAAAATAAATACTAATGAGAAATGATCTAAATTAAATTTTTATATTATATATTAATATTTATGAATTGAAATTCATATAATAAATACTAATAGTTATAGATTTAATGTAAAATCATATTTTTCTTAAAAAATGTATTTTTTTGGAAAAATGATTTCCATTATGCTTGTAGGTTTTATATTAAATTAAATTATTCCACCTATAAGAATTGATTTTAATAAAATTTATTCCATATTTTAAATCATAATTATTAATATTAGGTAATAATTTTAACTTAATTTTGGAGCAATTTGAATTGTAACTGTCAAAAATAGTTATTACAAAGGTAAAAGGAAAATAGGTTAATTAAGGGTGAAAATAATTTAACAAAGAATAGAAACAAAGTAACCCTTATATTATGAATTTTTATATTTAAATTTAATTTAATTTAATATTATATTTATTCTATATTTTTTAAATTTATAAATGGTTAAGTAATCAGTTTGATAAAATTATAATTTGATACAATAAAACCCAAATCATATTTTTGGGTAATATTCAAATTCAATTAAAGAATTTATTTTTATGAATTAATTTATTTTTAAAATAAATAGTATTTTATTGAAATATTATTATTAAATAATTTTTATTAAATCTAAATGATTATATAATTTTTATGAGGTCAAATATAATTTTTATAGGGGTTCAAAAACTATTATTTTAAAAAAACCCATCATTTCTCAAAAAATATAGATTCTTATTTTAAAAGTGAAAATTAATAGATTTTGAAAATTATTTTGATATAATTAATATTATTTTTGTAATCAAAATGTCTAAATTATGTAATGGTGAATTTTTCATAATTTTCGGATTTAGTCAAATTTTATGTTAAAAATTAAATACCGTATAAATATATAGTGTATATTATGACATCATAATGAACCAAAAGAGATGTAATAAATATTTTAAAGAGAATACATGACCAAATATATTTTTTCCTTTAAAATAATTTGATTTTATGTTTATTTTATTAGTTTTATAAAGTCTTTATGAATCATCCAAAATCTTTAATATGTTTTAAGGTTTTAAAATTATTTCTTTGAGAATAAGACTCACTTCTACATCATCAAGGGAATTATTTCATTATTTTTGTCCCTTATCCATGTAATATAATTAAATCCAATCTCCTTTTGTATAAACCATGTGAAAAAACAATGGGAAGTTTTGTGGTTTTGGTTATTTTATTTTATAGAGTCTAAACCCTATGTTTGAGAAATACTAAAGAATTCCCCATTCATTTCTTATATAAATCCACACAAGCCCTCATTTATATTCACTAAAAATCCTTAGATCACTTAATTAATCATCTATCCCCTCTATTATTAAATCCCTCCCATGAACCTTTATGTACACTCGTTACTATGCTGAAATTTAGTAAGGGATACTCACCTTCTCTTTTTTATTCAAGTTTATTTATTATCTTATGACTTCTACTTCAAACTAATAATATTGGGATATATATTTTTTGTGTCCCTATTACAACCCATTTTATATCCAAATGATGATATACCCCTTTTTCGCTCATCAACCCATTTTATAAATTTTTAAGTGACATCATTATGCTATCAAAATTTCACCATGATTTTCCATGCCAAAAAAATTGTGTAGTGAATACCATACCCATTTTCTATCAAGGTTGTTCAAATTTATAAAGAAATAGTTATTGGAATTGACACTAACATGTATGTATTCCACACTCATTGATTTTTGAATTTAATATTATGACGAATGAATATATGTTGTATGATTTATGTGGCAAACTTAACCATGATAATGAAATGAAAGTGACAGGTGCACCAAGAATTATAGAGAACTCAAATGCATTAGGTAATGTTTAGTCTCATGAGATGTAATGTTGGGATATGGAGTGAACCCGATTCCTTTATGTAAATTTTCTCATCATGATGTATTGACAGTTATCCTTAACCTATATTTATGATGTATGGTTTTAAGTTGTTTCCACATTTCCCATGTTTCCTTTATGTTATCATGTTATATAAGGCCTCATTGTTCATGTTTTTGATTCTCACCCCTTTTATGTACCATTCATATGCCTATTGTATAACATGTATTAATTTATTCATGTTATACCATATTTATTCCCATACTGGCCTTTATAGATCACCCATTTCTTATGTATGTCCCTAGGTTACTCCATGCAGTTCTATGTACGAGCATGTTAAGGAAGTTTTCAATAAAGATGATGCATTTTATGTTTTAAGTTATTATATAATTTCTCTAATTCCCAAAGATACTAGACTTATGAGTTGTATTATGTGTACTTTTTTGTAATAAATTATGAATGAATTATTAATAAAATGAATGCTTTTCATACTTATCTACTTGGTGAATCATAGTAAGAAGTTACAAAATACTCTTATCATTATTGCTCATATTATAATTAAAAATAAAAATGGATAAGATATTGGATAGCAAGTAGAGTATGATATCTATGCAAAACTCATTTGATAATTTAATCCCTAAGATTTATAAGTATTAAATGTTGGAAATAAGTTTGACTACATGAGGTATAGTTGGTTTTGACTCTCCAATATTAGTTGTAAAAAAAGAATTGGAGATCTCATATCTCTCTTGTCTCACCTTATCTTGATAGAGATCTTGAAGGTGAGACATCATAATATATGCATCCATGTCCTCATATTGCTTCAAAATCTCATTGGTCATGGATGATAGTATAAAAAATTGAAAATTCATGGCATCATTTAAATGTTTCTCATAGAGAGACAACTTTTCCTCACTAGCCTAATTACTAGGCATGTTAGGAATAGGTTCTTCTAGCACATATAATTTCTTTTCATGGTGTAAGATAACACACAAGCACCTTTTCCACTCTTTTAAATTTTTAATGGTGATAAGGTTATCCTTATAAATTATTGATCATAGTGATATGTTTTAAGTCATTTTTATTGATGTTTCTATAAATAACACGAGTATAATTTTAGTACTTTATTTGATAAAATCAGACAAATAAATAAATATTCTATTTATTAATCTCCCACTATTTTATCAAAACCTAATAGCCCTCACTATTGGAGTAGAAATATTATATTTCTTGGAAATTATAGTGGAAATGATCCATATTAACCTTCTAATTAACCCAAATTTGATTGGTCAAGTAACTTTAATGGTTTTAATTAGGCATCTCAAAATCAAACTACATTAACTCGTAGTTCCTTGATATGTTTGGTGGACTCCCCAATCCTAAAATACTTAAATTATATTTCCTCAACCCTTTCCTCTCAATTACACTAAGTCCTACTTTAGTATTCAACCCTAGATGTGAACCAAGTTAAGTCAACCCAAAAATTCATGTTATAACTCTCTGATAATTGAAAGCACCCTAACTTGGGCTGGTCTATCACTTTGAACTATGATTTTGTTTTAACTAAAGTAGTGGAAGGATATACTAACTTAATATATATTATTGAGTTATTTTATCCTATTATGTATAAATTTACAATTATTATGTTTTTTACAATCTTGTTAATATTAAGTGGATTTACTTAAGTGATTAACCATGTATTAGATAATATTTATGCATAAGCTAATTTATTTTAGTTATATATTGAATGCTTATTAATTCATTAATTCATGTGATCAAGAAAAAGCATATGTAATGAAATAAACATGAAACTTGATGAAATAAAATAATAAATTGGTATGATCATGATCTTTTAATAATGGTTAGTTTATCTAGAAGATTATAAACTAGCCATCGACCTAGGGGAAAAATACCTTGAATCAATTAAGGTTTGTGTTGCAGCTTTCAAGTAATCCACCTATGTATCTATATTGGATTGGTTTTTCCTCGACTCCAAAATTGAACCACCTCCACTAACTTGGGAGATCCATCCATTACACATTCTTATACTCACACACAAGTGAGAAAAAAAGGGTTTTACATAAAATAAACCATGGACATGAAATCCCTTACATAATGAGATGAGAGGTGACACACATGCCAACAATTTAATTTAATAATAAATTAAAAATAACCGATCACATACAAAGGTGTTGTTCTATGATCATGATCATCCCTTATCATGCTTTGAATTATGTATTTAATAAAATTATCATTCAATTATAACCATTTTTATTTAAGATAAATTACTCTTGAATCAATTAATTATCTTCTTTAATTAATCAATTATTTTATGTTAATTCTCATCCAAATTTTCTTAAGACTCTCATCCATAATAATTTTTTAATAAATAAATAAATTTATTTAAAATTAATTGTGTACATTAATGTATCTTGGAGGAAACATGGTGATTACCCATCTGAACTACCCAACATATATTATACTCATATACTGTTTACTCTTACGACAAGAGATATAAAAAATGTATCACATACTTTCAGGATGTGTATTATCAACTTAATGATTACACGAATTAAATGATTTTTATATCACATGTTATCCTTCAATTCATGTAGATTAATAACTGCAATACGACTCATACACGGTATGTAGATTCGAACATTATGAAAAAATTAATTAAATATTGATATATATTAAAACTCATCACATGGAATGTACTAGCAACTTAATGACCACACACAAGCATATGTAGAAAAGTTTTACGTAGTATAATAAATCAATTTTAATTCTGCACAATTTGGTAGAAGTACACGACATGTACACGTCAACTACATAGAATGTACATTTTATCACCGTATACCTAAGACAAATTCATATGGACTCCATATGTAAATCGTGCCATGAAAAAATTGGATTACACATCATGTACATGCTCTACAAGGCATATGGTCTCCGAGTTATATGGTCACTAGTCAAGTAGGCTTTGAAGAAGATACATGACCCATCTGTGATTATGGGACTAAACATTATGTCTGTGGGCTACACAATATGTACCTTAGATGACAGTATTCTAGGATGGCCCAGTCAATATATGATGTATAATTAAATCCACTATGTGTATTCAATGAAAACATCTTGAATTAATTAAAAATTAATTATTGGTGCATTGAATACTAGTACACAACGTGTACCACCAGGTTACACAGTTTGAAATCATGTGTTATCTAGACAGAATCCTCAGCACCTCCAGATGAGATCTTCAATTTTATTTCATTCATAAAATTTATTGATTTGATTATATTTATGAGAAATGAAATAAGAATAACCAGATCTCATAATTTTGATTAAATAATGATTAAACTTGAATTAAAAACTAAATGTAAAATGTTTAAATCAACTAATGATATTTTAAATAATTATAAATAATTATGTGATTTCTTTGATACCTTTTAAAGGTTCCAAGTATAGTGGAAGTGTGTGATGGTTCATGTCCATATTTTCTATTTTTCAAGATCAATTATCAATCTGAGACTTACACAATGATAAATGTTGTGATCAACATAATTGAATTAAATAAAATAGAAAAGGGATAAAACATCAAAACCAAGTGCAGAATAATCAAATATTATTTATAATTAATTTACTCAAATAAATAATTAAATTATGGGAATTATTTCTTTATTTATGGATTTGAAAAGAGATATATGTTTTATCATCGTTTCACTAAAGGAATTAAGAGTATTTCCCTCTAATGGTGACCCACACATGTTCTAAAAAACTTTGAACATCATCATAGCAATATCTGGTTGCTAGAACGATAGATCCTACCACTGTTCACCTTTGATATCCATTATAATCGCTTCCAAATAATTCTCCTTGATCACTCTAGACTCAATAGTTGTAGGTGGAGGAAGATAACTCTTCATTCTTGAGAGTGTTCTTGGAGAAGGGAGCTCTTAAGGGCTTTGAGAGTATTCCTTGGGTTCATTGTGAACAATGAAAAATGAATTGGCTCTCTTGAAAAAATAATTCAATTGGGTTTAAATATTTCTAGGGTTTAGAAATAAATATTTACACAAGTTCCCTTTAATATCAATTTAATCCCTTAGATAACCCAATGTCTAATATAATAATAATAATACTTTCTTGACATGTGATTAACTTGTGAATTAAATTAAATATTATTTAATAAAATATTATTCAATATATATTATTTCTCACTGGAACTAAAATATCAATAATTCATTCCTCCAAAATATTTATTGGGACTTAAATAATGAATATTTATTTAATAAAAATATATCACTGCATTATTCTCTAATAAATAGATAAATATTATATTAACTAAATAACAAATAATTATTTATTAAATATTATTATCACATAATATTCTCTCAAATAACTGGTGACAAGACATATGTGATCAAGAATATATAAATAATTATTAAACCATGTGTGGGAATAATATTTACTCAACTTCTTAAAAAAGAAATAATAATTATTATTTAACTGATATTATGGATACACATAGTGTGTGACCCTATAAGCCTCTTTCTTAGTGACATTAGGTGAAGTAGCCTAAAGTCCAGAGTTAAAATCTAGAAACATGCAAAAGAACCCATATAGAAATAATTTAATTTCATAAAGATATAATACCTCATACATATTATTAATATGTTATATAATCCCTTTATCACAATATCTCTAATCAAGTAGGTTACATGCTCTTGCCGTCAACCTATGTGCTCGATGTCTCTTTCTTAGACTTTTCAGAAATTAAACTTTCCTATAGAACACCATTCTTATGGATTAATTTAGGCTATATCATTTCCATCAAAGGAAATAAGAAATAAACTTCTATTAAAGGACAGAAGGGAGAAATCCTTTCTTTCATTATTCATTTATTCAATATTACTCTTGATGCATCCAACGTATCATACCTCACTGTGAATATATGTCATCATGTTTTCCATTAATACATCAATGTAAATGAATTATAATAATTATTAATAATAATATTAAAGTGTAATGATAAAAACACACTTTCATATACTAGAAGTTACCTCAAAGACCTATGAGGATCCATCCCTGATAATATATATAATTTGTGTCCTTCAAATGATATCATCCGGCTATAAAATATATATTTAAGAATATTTTCGTAACACTTTTGGGTTGTCATCATAGAGGGAAAATTTTATGACCTTTTAGTGTGGCAGTTACTCTTAGAAAATCATCACATACTATGTTATGCAGAAGAACAATCATGACGCGATAAGGAGTTTATTAATATTCAAAACTATGAATCAAAATTATCATAAAGTGTATATAATTTGGTTCTAGGGAACCAACTCTAACAAATTTTTCATTTCTGAATTATGATAGAGGTTATTTGAAGGATCACAACCTCAATAAATCTAGTAAAATGAGGGGAAAATAGGTTCCAAATGATTAATTGACTATTAATGATATGAATCAATTTATATCTCTATATAGAAATGGAGATGATGATTATTTTATCTATGATAATATATAGTCTTATAAGAGTGAGAAACATTTGGATCAATCTGATTTCCAAGAAGATAAATATTTGAAGTCTAGTGGAACTAAGGGAAATAAGGTTATTGAGGTGAACTATTTTGTTCAGATAAAGAAGGTACAAAATTAGAAATGTAAGAGAGTACATAGTTCCTTGGAAATTTATTTTTATAGATCTATATAGGTTGTAATTGAAGATTCCACAAAATAAAATACAGATAGTGTTATGGTTACCTTTAAAAATAATCAAAATCCTAATTAGAATGGAAAAAGCTGAAAGCCTCCTATGGAAGATGATATGTATATGGGAAGTCCAAAGGGAAATATTTTCACTATTTATTTACCTAATAATGATGGAAAGTACTACCTTGATAAGGATCCTTCTATAAAAAATGTTGGAAATGTTGACAAGTCTGAGATTAAGGATCCCTTTCCTTATGGATCTGATTAGGTTTGGGAGCATGAGTTTATTAACCACCTTGATATAACTGGTGGTAGTACAATTGGTGCTGTCACTCCCAAGGAGGTTCCTTATGAGGTAGTAAACACTGAAGTGATTTCTAGTAATATTGTGGGGCATCAATAGGTTATAATAGTCGATGATAATAGATTCATATCTTCTAAATATATGGTATAAACTACCAATTATTTTTCTATTCTTGACACTAACCCATATAATGATATCCTAGAATACTTAAGGCTTGTTTAAGATGAGAAGGTTGACACTTAAATTGGTGAAAGTAATGGTCTTTCACTAATGTCTCTACCGACATGGAGGGATAACATCGCAAGGAAATCTATAAAGATATGGGTGTAACAAACTCTGCTAAACTATATCTAAATGAAGATCACGATACTTGGAAGAGAGAAAAAACAAGGAGGTGAGGATGGAATCTGTGTGGTCAAGTATCCCCTCATGCTCAGGGTGGGAAGTTCTCACATCATTTTCAATCTCATTCTGTTGACTTTGATTTTTAGTTCTCTATGTTTTGGGGATTTTAATGTTTATGGGTTTCTATTTCTTATGGAAGATTTTTTTCCACGTCTGACCCCATATTCCACATTGTACCTCTTTTTTTCATTTAATAATTAGGACAGTGCCTTTGGACCTTATTCCAAACCTATTTAATATATATTAGTATTTTAAAAAACTAAAATGTTTTTTTGATGGTCAAACCATAGTAAAAGATATATGATTAATGAAAAATCATATTAAAACTATCTTAGATTTTTTTTTGACATGTATAAGCAGACAAAACATCAATCCGATATACAGTGTGCTCAGACTCACCAAATAAGAATCTTTTAAAGAATGATAGTCTTAAAAAATGTGTTCCATTGTGTCAAAAGCAAGAAAATGAACTCTGATTGTTGTGAAATCATAAGAAAATAGACATATATTGATTTTTTGAAATATGTTAACTTATTTTTGGTCAATAATTTTATTTACATGAGATGACTAAAAACAAATTTTTAGTATATTAAAATAATAAAAATTCATTTAATAGTGAAAAACATATAAAATGATATTTTATTAACATAAGATAAAATTAAAAATTTCCTAGAATTATTTTTGATGTATACGAGTAGAAGGCGTGTCAATCCGATATGTGTTATGCTCGAACTAACTGAATAAGGAGTCATTAACGAATTAAAGTATTAAAAAACATGTTCCACTAAGTCAAAATTGATAAATATCTTTTATTCTTATGAAATCACATGAAAACAACCGTACATTGATTTTTGAATATTGTAAGTAACGACACATCAAATCGAGTTATCATTTTCGTAAGATGATAAAAAACACATTTTTACTATTTTAAAACACTAAAAGGTATGTTTAATGGTCAAAACCATAAAAAATATCCAATTGATGTGAAATCATATGCCAATGATCATGAAATTATTTTTTATGTTTTTAAGAATACATCACATCAATCTGAAATGTGGGGTGATCAAACTGACTAAATAAATAGTTCTTAAAGAATAAAAATCTTAAAAGAAATAATTCATGGTGTTATAACCAATAAAAGGATCTACAATTATCATTAAATCATATTAAAAAATGGTAGATTAATTTTTGAAATATATGAATTAACAACACATCAATTTGAGTTGTCATTTTCCCTAGATGTCTGAAAACACGTTTTAAGTACTTTAAAACACTAAAATTTTAATTTAATAGTCAAAACTGTAGAAAAATATCTTTGATTTATGTGAAATTTTATTACAACTATATTTTAATTATTTTTGATGTGTACAAGTAGTCAATATTTCAATATGACATGTGGTGTGCTCGGTCTGATTGAATAACTAGTTCATAAAAAATAACAATCTTAAAAAATGTTCATCATGGAGTCATAATAGAGAAAATGATCTTTAATTACTATGAAATCATATGACAACAACCAATGATTTATTTTTTAAATATATGAACTAACTATATGTTAATTTTATTTTTTCTTTCTTAAGGCGATTGAAAATATATTTATAGTATTTTAAAACACTAAAACATGTGTTTAGTGGTAAAACCATAGAAAACAATATCAAATTGATGTGAAGTCATATAAAAATGATTTTGGAATTATTTTTAATGCATATGAGTAGATGGAACATCGATATTACATGAATTGTGCTTATAATTACGGAACAATTGGTTCTTAAAGAATGTCAATCTTATAAAATGTGTTCCATAGAGTTAGTACCGAGAAAATGATAACTAATTATTGTGAAATCATATGATAAAAATTGTTGATTTATTTTTGAAATATAGGAATTTACATCTCATTGATCTGAGTTTTCATTTTCCTAAGATGACCAAAAACACATTTTTAGTACTTTAAAACACCAAAACATGCATATAATGATCAAGACCATATAAAATGATATCTAATTGAACTAAAATTATATGAAATATGTCTTGGAATTATTTTTGATGTGTAAGAGAATAATATTCATCAATCCTACTTGTATTGTGCTCAGATTTAATAGATAAGTAGTTGTTAAAGAATGAATGCCTTAAAAAACATGCACCATGGTGTTAAAACTAAGAAAAATGATCTCTGATTATAGTAAAATCCTATAAAAACAACCTTAGATTGATTTTTGAGATATAAGAACTAATGGTGCATCAATATAATTTGTTGTTTTTCTTGGATGAATGGAAACACATTTTTAGTATTTTAAAACACCAAAATGTGCGTTTAATGATCAAAATCATAGAAAATGGTCTATAATTGATGTAAAATCATATGAAAATTGTCTTAGAATTATTTTTGACATTTATGAAGAGACAACACATTAATCTGACATGCGGTGTGTTCGAACTAA
This sequence comes from Viscum album, assembly GCA_963277665.1. Lineage (NCBI taxonomy): Eukaryota > Viridiplantae > Streptophyta > Magnoliopsida > Santalales > Viscaceae > Viscum > Viscum album. The sequence continues at coordinate 753,051,751 of OY728129.1, read as the reverse complement.
CTAAATAAGAAAATTTTAAAGAATTATAGTATTAAAAAATGGGTGCTATAAAGTCATAACCAAGAAAACAAGTTCTTATTTCTTTGAAATCGCATGAAAATAACCAAATATTGATTTTTGAAAGAGTGTAACTAGGGGCGTGTCAATAAGAGTTGTAGTTTTCTTAAGATGACTGAAAACTCATGTTTATTATTTTAAAACACTAAAACATACATTTAATGGTAAAAACCATAAAAAATGATATCATTTTGATGTTAAATCTTATAAAAACTATTTTAGAATTATTTTTTAAATGCACAAGTAGTTGAAGTATCAATCTGAAATGTGGTGTGTTCAGATTCACTAAATAAGAAGTTCTTGAAGAATGAATACCTTAAAAAATGTGCTCCATGGAGTCAAAACATAAAAAAAAATCTAATTGATATGAAATCATAAAAAGACAACCATAGTTTTATTTTTGAAATATGAAAAATTACTACACATCAATAAGAGTGGTCATTTTCCTGATATGATAAAAAATGCATTTTTAATATTTTAAAAATCTAAAACAATTGTTTAAGGTTTAGAACAATATAAAATGATAACCAATTAATGTGAAATCATAAAAAAATAATGTTGGTTTTTTTTATGATGTGTGAGAGAACACAACACATCAATCCAATCTATGGTGTGCACAGAATAACAGAATAAGAAGTTCTTAAAGAATGATAGTCTTAAAAAACACACGCCACAGAGTCAGAACTAAGAAAATGAGCTTTGATTAATGTGAAATCATAGGACAACAATCATATATTATTTTTAAAATATATTAATTGAAGACACATCACCCTGAGTTTTCATTTTCCTAAGATTACTAAAAATTCATTTTTATTATTTTAAAACACTAAAATGTGTGTTTAAGGGTCAAAACCGTATAAAATGATCTTTGATTGATGTGAAATCAAATAAAAATTGTTTCAAAATTATTTTTTTGTGTATAAGTAGAAAGAAAATCAATTTTACATTTATTGTTCTTGGACTGATTGAATAATCAGTTCTTAAGGAAGGATAATATTAAATGCACCACAGAGCCATAATTGAGAAATTAAGCTCTAATTGCTGTGAAATCATAGGAAAACCCATAGATTTGTTTTTGAAACATAGGAGTTAATGACATATCAATATGTGTTGTCATTTTGTTGAGATGACTAATTTTTTTAGTAATTTAAAAAATTAAAACTTGAGTTTAATAGTCAAAACCATATAAAATGATCTCCGATTAACATTAAATAATATGAAAACTATATTGGAATAATAAATAGAACAAATGAATATTAAATAATATATATTATAATACATAATTAAAATTTTAAAGTTAGTGAAATGTAATAGTAATACATCGTTGATGTATATGATTACATAAGTTTCCTCCAGTCCCACACCTCGACTCCCTAATAGTACTCTCATATCAACTAGTCTATTCAGTAGGTTTTGGTGTGTGCTCAGCTACAACTCTAGGTGTGATTTCATTAACTGTGGGTCTAGAAGTTGAATTAAAACTATCCTCTCATCCACTCGAGTATTGTACGGGAAACTAGAATCCAGATGGGCCATTGTGAGGAAAACCACAGATTATAACCCCCAACTAGTGCCCCAATCTAAGGAATGTGGCACTACATGAGATGTCAATGGTACATGAGTCATAATATCAAACTTAGTTACCTAATTTGTGCCCCAATCATTTTCATAAATTTTTTCCCACTCTTAATTAAGGTGCATAAGTAATTTCTTAAATGATGCCATGTATAATGATGGAGGTCTAGTTAGTGGTTGTGTAGTGGTATTTCTAGTCGTCTGAGTAGTGGAATGACATGGACGATTTCATCATGGAGGTCATTTCTCATCAACTTCTGATGGATCAGGCATGCCCTACTATATAATAGGTTTATGGAAAGTAGTGTTCTCTAAATAAAGAGTGTTTCTCTCAACACTATATAGTGCACCTATTATTGACTAAATAACCAAACCCAACTTATCAAAACTGAATGTATATCATATCTCATGTGTGATCATATCATAAACCCAATTTATCCTATCACCATGAAAAGAAAGGTTTCAAAATGATAAAAATTAATAATATAACAACAAATTAATAATAAATAATCGAGAAGTGTGATAAAATTAAATTATCATGGTCTTGGGTGTGGTGGATAAAAGTGTAAAGAATATTTCAACATGGCATGGTGGTGCGTGTGGTAACAGTCCATGTGGTTTATAATTAATTTTCAAATCATGCAATAAAATAGGGTAATATGTCTAATTTGAATGAGGATATTTCAAATCTCATTTGACTAAAGTTTTATGGTCATTTTGAATGAATCTACACTAAGGAATAGGATTTATTGATTTTCTATAATAGATGAGAGTCAACCTATGTTTTTGGTTTAACATAGTTTCCATCTACCAAACTCTTTGAAAATTTTAGAGTCACTATCAGGGTCTTTTTTCTATTATTTTGAGAATCCTAACCTCTTGAATCATCATGTATGGTTCCTCTGATTTTAGACAATCCTTCTAATATATTTCCTTGGTTTTTATTATTATTTCTCTTTGTATAGAGGAATTATCTTTGAGGCATGGTTAATATGGACCATGATTGATGTCTTGGTGATGAACATAATATTTCAGGATTTAGGGAGTTTCTTTTATCTTTATTGGTTCTTGGTATCAATTCCTCGAATACGGTGCATCTTGGATTCTTGAGATAGGGGATCTCGAGACCTATCTCATATCTTATGTAACTAATATTATTTATTTTCTTGTTTTATTTTCTCAATCTTATTCTATTATGATTTATTGGTGATTTAGATTATGGGAAGGGGAGAAAATATATAGAAAACCCAACTTGAATGGAGAATTAAAATCAAATAAATATGGTAACTGATTAAAAGAAGCATGGAAAAAGGGTATGGGATGTTTAATGTTTCTCTTGATTTTATTGTTATTTCCATGGGTTAATTATTATTGACTGATGTATTGCTGTTGTGATTTACTTATTGATATTGTTTCTATGATCCTTGTCGCCTCTTTAAATTGATAATTGTTTAAACCTAGTAAGGGATGAAGGGTTTGGATGATATTTGAATTCTATATTAACAATGTTAGAATTAATTGTTTATACTTGGTGTTCTATTGTTTTATTTTTTTCCTTGATATTTTATGTGACCCGTTCATGGGTTAACATGGGTAATAGGAAAATTGAATACATTATTTGTTAGTAAGAAGAATGAATCATTATGGAATTGAAAATTGGTATGGAATTAAATATATAGTAGGTTTTTTATAAGTTGATGATATATTGAATTCTATGATTTATTCCCATTTCCATGGTTTTATGTTCTTGCTACCATTGAAAACCATGTTTCCTTTATAAATAGATTAATCACTTGAATATGTTAATGAAATTTAAATGGTTTGGGTTAGAAATTAAATAAATAAGGGGGATAAAATCAATGTAAGATAATAATATTAATAAATGGAATGAGTAAAGGAATGGAAAAAAGAATTTATTAATGGTGGTAAGATGGTAAACGATGTTATGGGATTAATATAGATGATGTAGATTATTGATTATGTAGCTTTATTCCATACCCAATGTTAGTTGTGCTTGTTATGATATTATTCCTTGAAAAGTGTTTCTTATTCTATTTTATTGTTGTTATATAATGAAAGTGGTCGAGGGGGGAAGGAAGATGCAATTAAACCTATATTTATGGGATATTATAGATCATATTGGTTATGTATTTTCTATACACTATAATGGATTTATGATTGAATATACACATGGGATATGATAGTTTTTGGTCATGGTGCATGAAAAGGCTTTAATGGTTCGGGGTTTTCATATACACATGGTATTTGATGGCTTGTAGTTATAGTGCACTAGAGGAGATGATTGGAAAAAAGAAGAGGTGATTCATATTTGGGGAGGGGGAGTGTATGTTAGGGGAGCTTATGAGGTTGATTTAATACATTTTCACAGTACCTTACTACAGATAATGGGATAGTGTTGGTGGGGATGTACATGAAAGTAGGAGGGAACAAGTTTGATGTCCACATTACCCTACAAACATATGGTTGGTTTATGGTGAAATTCTATTGATTGTAGTGATATAGTTGTGAATGTATGAAAGGTTGGTTTATGATATATTTTTGGTATAGTTTCATACCCACATACCTATACTTAATAGAGGATGTGATCCTATCAGCTAATTATTAGTTTGAGTGGTATTTCCCCGGATTTGGTTGGTTGGACCCAAGATGAATATATTTTGGGACCAAGGATATTGAATGATGTTGATATTTTTTATGGTGGTTGTGGTGGTTTTGATACTTCAAGTATATTGGTATATATGATGGATGTTTTGATGTAGATTATGGTGTTACTTGTTTATTTATTCTTGTTGGATTATGGATATGCATTGTTATTATGCTTGTTGGATCATCTACATGTTTATACTATTTTTATTACTTGTCTGATTTCAATCTTTCTTATTCTTGAATATTTATTTCACACAAATTATGATCTATTTAGAGGGATGATCCTATTGAGTACTCAAAATTTCTCACCCCACTATAGTTTTCTAGTGTTTATAGGATATATCACCATATTTGGGAGCTTCTATTAGGTTATCTGTAGTGGAGAATATGTTTTTGACTTTTCATTTTTTGGATATAATGTATTTATTCATGTAGTTTAATTTGGGATTATAAAATTTTATAACTTTCATTTATTTCATTGATTTGTCTTAGTGGTTGTTTATATCTTCCTTTACGGGAATTAATAGGTTAAATCCTCCCATTTGAACATTTTTATATACCCTCAGTGCTAACCACCAACCCAAGGCCTACTGGAAGAGGGAATCACGGGTCATTATCTCCCTTCCTTAATTTCTAGCCCATGAGAGGTACCTTTGGAGGTAGAGGGTCATGAAATAGTGGTATCAATGGTTTTGGGTGAGAGATATGGTGGAGATAAGAGTTAGGTACATGTGAGGATTGTATGGGATTAGTAGGGCAGTGGTGAAATTCAAGTCTAACATGTGATGTAGACCAAAGAGACCGTCTATGATAGAGATTTTTCAGTCCCCCTATGATCCAACACAAAGAATTTGACAACATACTGAACATGTTTAGGTGAAATTGCAACCATTACAGGGTAGAAGTTTTAGGGAGGTACACACACCATGGTCATGAGTTTCATTAACATTTAAATTTTTAATTTTATATGCATTTCTATGACTATTCCTACGACATAGTTGTTAATGAACTATCATTGTTTACTAAATTGGTCATATAATCAGAAAGAGAAGATTACAATGGAAATTAACTAAAAATAATTGGTTTTTTGAAACCTTATTGATACTTGAAATATGTTACTCCCTTTCCCATTATAACACGATTATGTTTGATTTGCATTTTATTTCCATTGTTAAAATCAGTATTATGCTCACATGTTTTCCTAATATTTAAATTTTTATTGAATCAATCTTAGTGATTTTTTTGTGAATAAATTTTTAATTTTTAATTTTTTTTGAAATATGTTACATTAAGTAGATTTCATACTATAATTATCAAATTAACAACTTTGAAACCATGCTTAGGGGTATTTTGGTTTTTATGCAAGTTGATATTCTAGGGATTGTTTTTTCATTAATGATATATCATAATAATGTTTTATTGACTAATTATAATATTTTATTTTGGTTATCAAAATACTAGAATACATATAAAATTATGAGAAAATTTAATGATAACTCATTTAAGACTTTACAAATTTAACATGAAAAACTTTCTCCTTCCTTCTCAACATGATTTTAGTTTTTTAATATCAATCCATCTATATGTTTCATGCTAGTATTATGAATTCATTATAAGGCTAATGTTTTAGTGTAATTTACCTCTTAATTTTGGAAGATGATAAGAATTCTCAGTGATAACCATTAACAATTGGATATTTTTTCAAATCAACAAGTCTTTCTCACCTTCAAATCTTGGTTAAGATCATTGTTATTGTATATTTTTTGTACATGTATTTATTTACGAACAATATGTGAATGGAATTTCATGTGTTACGTTTCTTCTGATGATATAACTTACATGTGTTAATAATTAATTGTAAGGATGGATTTTGATTGTTTTAAATTCTTGAAAAATGATAATAATGCCTTGTGGAAAATTATTGAGACTTGATATTGTTTACATGACTGAACCTATTCATTTCAAGACTATAAAATAAATTAGTGTGGAAATAACTATGCCTCACATGTTAATCCTTGAGTGGTTTATTTTAGGGAGCATGTATAAATTTGAAAAAATTTGTATGTATTTTTATAAAATTTATAGTATGTGAATCTCAAGAATTTAAAATATTTAGTATGTTATCATTAAATATTAAATCGTTTTATATTCTGATCATGTTGTATTTAAATATGGAAGTAAATACATACTACATTTATTGTAGTGTATAATCATGTTTTCTTGAGTAATGAAATGATTAAATAATGTTTAGTTTGAGCAATATAAACATGACACATAGTGATAAAACATGTCTAATTTTATTTTTTGATCTAAAATCATGTTTGGTTTTGAAATATAAAAGTGTGTTACATGCATGATGATTAAGAAATTTTTAATTTGGGTATGGATAACATGATTTAAGATAACCTTACATGTACCATTTTTGTTCTATGGGAAGCATTTTTCCTTAGAATAAAATGATTGGTTTATGTATACCAGGCCTAATTTATAGTACCATAGCATGTATCTTTAACCAGACCACATGTTAGAGTTATTTAAATTTAAGGCATGATGTTCCCCCTAAAAATAACTTGGAAATTTTGAGTGTTGTTTGTGGTTTCATTGTTTATTGATTGATGCGTTAAAGGTTTGATATTACTTTCTAAAAAATTGTTTCCTAAATATAAAAATTATGATGTAAAGAAAATTTATGAATAATGTGACCCATAATGAAGCCTAATCCATGAATCTATATGTTTCTTAACATAAAAAATGTGTTATCATTTAGATGATGTATCTTATTGTTATGAACATGTACCCCTACTGTGATTATGTGTTGTGATATTTTTATATTGATGGAATCAACCACCTCCCATAAAAAGTTAACCAATTAAATTCATTAATAAAAATATTGTTTGAAAAATATTGAAATTGATGAAGATGAAATTTCTTTACAAACCTCAATATTTATATGGAAGTTATTTATTATTATATCTCATTATTTGGTTTTTCTAAAACTGAGCTTATAATAGTAACGTGTGTTATGGATTTAAGTAAATAAATAGAGGAGAACCCCTTCCCCATCAAGACATGTTATATTTATAACGTGTTCTAAAACCATGTGGGTGAGTCTAGGCTATGCAAATTGGACAATATCCTGACATGGTTTGGGGGTTCCCTTGATTTGTCTGCTTATAGAAATAATAGTTTTGACTTTTGTATGGGAAAATTTTTGTATTGACAACTGTTGGTTATTGCGATTTGTTTCTTTCTTTATCTTGAGGTGATGTTGATGATGTGTTATGTGGATGTTATGGTGATATGATCGATGCATTATGTTGAAGCGGCCTTGTCTTGATGTGATTCCATGTGATGTGCTGATTTTATTTATGTGTTAATTGATATCCTTATGTGAATTATGGTAATATTTTTGTTTCATGGTTCAAATCCATGTTTTCAAAACACTATCGAGGTTTGGGGTGTGTAAAGGTGGAGAGATCTTGGGATATATCCTTATTGAGATTCCAGATGAAGTAAGTAGTGATGTTCTTCAATGGATCCTCCATCCCTGATGCTAAGGATTGGTTGGAGGAGGTTGAGGTTTCTTTTGGGGTAGTGAAATACCTGGATAAATTCTGAGTTGCTTTGGCCATTGTTTTGTTTCATAAGGTGGCTCGAAGGTGGTGGGATATGAAGTGCGGTGATCTGGGAGAGATATCATATGGGTCGTTTCATGAATTATTCAAGAAGTGTTTCCATTCTCAAGTGTCGATGTGTAATATTCTAAAGGAGCTTCAAGAGATTAAGAAGGAATATGTGAGTGTTCATTGTAACGTCCAGTTACCTTCTTTTAGTTATTTTCCCCACATTTTCCTGTTTTCCTCTTTAATTGGGTGCATTTGGGACTCTCGATAAAAGAGAACATTTGCTGATAAAAATGATCTAAATTTTGGGGATGTATGTTTGTTTGAATTAATTGAGTTTGGGTATAAATGTGTTAAAGGATTTGTGGGGTTTTTTCCAAGTTTGGAGAACACCTGAGTTGGCTTGTGTTTTTTATAAGGAATTTAGTGTTTTTGTAGTCTTTTGGGGTAATACACATCATGTAATGGGAATACATGATGTGTAATATCTATCAGGAAGATACCACAAATCTTGTACACAACGTGAATGGAGTACACACCGTATATAGGTTACATGCCGTGTAATATTAAAATATCAGTTTTTAATAAAAAGGTGATGTGGTTTTCAGAATATGTGATCCTCAAAGATCACACAACGTGTAAAGGGTTTACACACCATGTAAATTCCACAAATTGGGGACTTAGAAAACTATATAGATGAAATTTCCATTATTCATCCCCAACCATTTTTCCTCTTGACCAAGATATATCTTCTCATGATTTTTGGATCCACTATTTCACCTAGATTGATTTGTTCGGCATTTAATCACTGTTTTAGTTGGATTCCATATCTTAGAGTGAGTAATCCTTTATTCTTATTCATTTCCTTGATTGTGTTAGAAAAGTTGTGTTGAGTTATCAGATCCATTGAACTATGGTGATGTTTCTTCTTTATTCTCTCTAGATCTGTTGTGTGATATCATTTCAGGGGTTGTTTCTATATTAGTTGTGGTGTAGTGGGTGTATGTTCTCAAGGTATGTATTTTTTCCACTTCTTTTCTGACCCTATTGTTTAATTGAATCAATTTTGAGATGTTAGGATTGTTTCTAAGGCCTACATTGTATTTTTTAATTCTTTTTGTTAGAGGATTTCATTGCGGGCTTGTGTGACCTGAGTTTTGAGGTAGGTGGTTCCATATCTAGCCTATTTTAGTGAACTGCATTACTCCTATTTTTGATAAATTGTTTATTAAATTAAATGACATGATATTAATGATTTTTGTGTGTGTAGAACATGGTTTTTATAAAAATGGTTTCCCCTAGTTATGGTAAATGAAAAGTTTTTTCAAAGCATTGTTAAATGGTTTTCAAAGCATGAAATAATGAAATGGTTTGGAAAATAGATCACCTTATAAGACTTGGGTAATTAAGTGGAAGGTTACTAATAGGTCACGTCCATTATCATGGGTTTTCTCATGGAGATTTCCTCTTCTCCTTAAGCCTGTTCTTATAGGGACTTGTTAGACCTGTTGGGGGATTCACTTACTGGGGTATTCCTCTACTCTCTATACTTGATGCGTATGTGATTATCTATGTTAGGTAAGAATTTACTAGCTATCCTGACCTAGTGTGATAACTGGTGTGATGTTACCTATGTTTATGCTTTTAGTTTTTACTATTTTTATTGTCTTTCCATGGATTTGAAATGATATGTTATTCATGCTCTATTTTGAAATAATATATCTATTATGATATATGGTTATGAAATGTTTGGAAACTAATCTACCTATTTTATTTGAAAATTTAGAAAAAGGGGAAATTAAAAATTTTCTCCATGGTTTTGATATAAAAACTTTTAAACACAATACTATAAAATAGACCTTTAACAGAACTATAAATGGTCTTTATCAATGCTAGAAAAGCACTAACAACGTGAGTGTTGTTAAAAGTCCAGGACTTTTATCAATAATGATAAAGGGGATATTTATTAGTGCTAATAAAAGTGTTGATAATTCTGAAATTTATTAGCACTGTAGAAGCACTATCACAGTATGCTGTAACAGCACAACATAGCACCAGAAGTACTAGAAACACACCATATATATCAACAAAAGATTCCCAATATAGAATTTAAATAAAATTAAATTTATAACACAAATACAAAAAAAAAATTATTATATAAATTTAAAACCTTATTTTATACAATTACATAAATAAAAATTATTACATATATTCAAAAACAATCCTAATTGTCAATGTTACCCTAATTTCCATTAACTTTCACTGTCGAACAGCCAGCACTGCATGAGAAGCTTCAAAAAAACACATCAAATCGAACAAAATAATCCACCTATATAAGAAAACAATTATTATGTGATTAATAGTAAAAAGAAATTAATTAAACATAAATATGAAACAATACATTAATTCTTTGGACAAAAATTTTACTGTGAAAACATCAATATTCCCTAACATATCATAATCAAGTAACCTTGTTACCCAAGATTCCATTTTATTTGTGCTCAATAAAGTTCCACATTCACATGTCACTAACACATTATATTTACACACACAAGTCATGTCCAAAAAATTATACATAGTGTGCCACTACTTGTACACCCAAACCCCATTTTAAAACATACACACACCAAATCATTTCACAAACATTCCTTTCACATATTATATATGTTAATAATTCATTTAAAAAGTTTTCTAAAATAATCCCCAGAGGCACCACAAGGATTTACATAAAAACACACCCAATTTCATATGAAGATGCTACTTTTAAAATCAAACACACTGCATAACTACATCAAACATAATTTTCAAAACTTATATAATTTAATATATCTATTAAGTAATTTATAGAACACTTACAATTAACAAAACTATAGTTTACACCAATTCAAAACTAATTCCATAGCATGTCCTTTTTTTACAAATTTGTACACAAACTGAAATCATTTTCAAAACATGTCTTCCATCCTTTAAAACAATTTACAATTTACATTAAAAAAGGTGCAACATGTTCAACATGGAAAATTAAGTAAATTTCCTTTAAGAAATTACTTCCAAACCTATCCGCATTTATGTGTCTTTAAAAGTTGATTTTCACCTTTCAAATAACCCATAAAACCCTTCCACAGAACCCAAACCCAACACAAAGCATGCCAAACCCTTTGAAAACACATTTTGCATCACTCACACAATTTAATAAACCATTTCCACATCCCAAATTTGATTTCTAAAAAAAATCTTTATTATTTAAACACTTCACAAATCATACTCAAAAGCACACAATAAGGCAAACATTCCCAAAATGATCTATTTCCCATCAAAAATCCCTTTTTAGCACATATGCACCTTAAGCACCCACAAAAACGCATTTCACACTACTCAAACAATTAATTGAACTCTTTAACTAATTTTTTCACAACAAGGACTATATAGAAACATAACCATTTCTTTTTAGAAAATTTATTTTCAACACAAATTCATGTCAAATAATTTCCAAAACATGTTCGCACCACAAAAATAAAATATAGAGCATGTGGAAATTAACCATGTGAGCAAATTAAATAATTAAAAATTCTTAGGGCCTGGAACCACCTTCCTTGGGTGGAGAAATTGTTGGAAAATGATGTGAAACCCCACCCGCATCACAACTGCAATCGAAAAACAGATATCAGATGAGATGCTCATACAACTGGAATGCCGACAACAGTTGAGTGGTGTGATTCAAGCTTCGATTCATCGAGGAGGACCACTGGAAGTGGTTGGATTCCACATAAATCTTCTGATATCGCGATGAGTTCACAAATGGTTCGGGTTGTTAAAATAGATCGGTCCACTTTTATCAACGCTTACAAATAAACATTGATAAATAACCCATTTATCAGTGCTTATAACTGAAGCGCTGATAAAAGGATTATTTATCAGTGCTAAAAAAGTGATGATAAATCCAATATTTATGAGTGCTAAAATTAGAGCGCTGATAAATCATCATTTTATTAGTTCTTTATTTAGCACTGATAAATTCTCATCTTTATCGATATGGAAAATGCATTGATAATGATTCTTTTATCAGTTATTATTACTGAAGAGCTGTTAAAAGATTTATAATTATAAATACAAATAAAAAATATTAAAAATTTATAAATAATTAATAAAAATATATAAATATCAATATATTAAATATATTCCTTTTTAATATATTTATTATAATTTTATAATTCTTTATTTCTAATTATAGAAATATTTTTAAAAAATATTGTTTATATCATTATATATATTTATATAATCATACATATATATATTTAATAAATATATATAAATATAAATATAGTGAATATATACATTATTTAAGTAAATTTATTATAAATTTAATAGTTATTTAAATATACATAATTATTTATTTATAATTATATAAATAATTTTAAAAAAATATTTATTTAATTATTTTTATAAATATATAATTGTATAAATATAGTGACTGTAAATTTATAAATATATTTATTTACAAATATTTTTTTACAAATATTATTTTAACACTATTAATGAATATATCCTTTTAAGTGCTTGCATCTATGTTAAAATAGAGTGAAATTGAATAAATTAAGAATAAGTAAACTTTAACAATATTGAAAAAATAGTTAAGTTTGGTGTCTATGCATTGTATATAAAAATGAATTAATTACTTATATGTTTAATCAATATAATTCACATTAGATCTATGTTAAATTGAAAAATCAAACAACATTCATTTATATATTGAGTACTATGCAATTATAGTCAATACTTTCAATTCATATTAATTTTTAATTACAAACCATTATTCAATAAACATATGACTATTTAATGTAGAGCACATAAATATTTTTTAATATTTAAATAATATATATACATTAATATATATATATATATTTAATACATAAAATTTAATAATATTAATTATCATAATTATCTAATTAATAATTTTTTTAATAATTAACAGTGTATAATCAATCTATTCATTTTTATCAATAATTAGTTAATTAATAAAATTTGTAATATGTTTTTTAATAAACACATTTTTTATTTTTTATTTATTTAATTATTTCATTATATTTATAAAAATAATAATAAGCACTAAAAATAAAGTGCGGATAAAGGATACCCTTTATCAGTGCTAAAATTAAAGCACTGGTAAATGATACCCGGTATCAGTGCTAAAAATAAAGCGCTGATAAAGGATAATCTTTATTAGTGCTAAAAATAAAGCATTGATAAAGGTTTTCTTTTATTATCACTAAAAAAGATGCGCTGATAAAATGTTAAATTTAGCAGTGCTTTATTAGCACTGATAGATGTTCCATTTATCAATGTTTTGTTATCGCGTTGATAAATACCAGCGTTGTGAATTGCATGTTTGGTAGTAGTGAAAATTATCATGCCTTGTTTTCTTTAATGCTGAACATTCCTGGATTGTTGTTCAGAGACTTGATATAGAACACCTGAGTGAGATCCTACGGAGTCTATTAGCTCACACCTTGCATACCCCTTCATTGGTGTATAGAACTTTGTATATCTTTCAATACAGGGAAAGAAAAGGTGTTGTCATGAGGCCACATGGTTTTTTGTCAATTGAGTTGGGTAGCTAGTGGTCATATGGTGGGAGTCTTCCCACACTATCACATTGAGTAGTTGGTTTTCCTTTTTTGGTAGTCCATTGTGGTTGGAACTAAACTTAGAGATTATTTATACTTTTGAGTTGTTTGTTTTCCACTATTTATTTAGGATATGGAATATATTTATCTTTTCTACTATTGTCTTTGTTGTATATATGTTCCTTGTTGTTCTTTGGGTTGGGTGAGATCGTTCCCTCTGTTTTTTATTGATGCACAGGTGCTAGTTTCCAGCTTATGGGGATCAAGAATTCCCTTCAGGTAAGTAGAAATTCAGGTCGGGTACCAGTTTGTGAGGGTATTTGGGTTGGGTTCATCACATTAATGAATTTGGGTTCTACTTTATGGACCTGATTAGTTAGTTTCCTTATTTTTTGGAAAAAGAGATAGGACAAATGTATCTTTTTGAATCCACTTTTAGACCAAAGATTTAGTGATCTGTCATACCTTTTCATTTGTCATATTGGGAAGCAGTGAGAGATTAGGTGGAATTATAGAGAAAGGGTTGTTATTGATTAAGGGATATTGTAAATCTCTCTATCATGTGTTTGGGAATGTGGAGTTGAATTCTATGGGTTTCATGTCTCAAGATTCATATAGGTGGAGAGTGAGGTTGTCTTCTAAGGATAGAGTGAAACTTAGCACTCTAGGGTTGAGTGGCTCAAGGTGTCTTGTGTCTGGAGAGTATGTTTTTTATGTAATGTTGTGGATACATATCGATATGATTGTCTTAGGATTCTTCATGTCTCCCCATATTTGGTGGAGAGTTTTTAGATGGGAAATTTGTTTATTGATTTCTACTCCTTCCATCGAACAATTTACATGAATTTTTATATTTTTGAAGTTTTGTTGAATGATTTTGAGACATTAAGTATACATATTCTCATAAAAATATCTAAAATGTCCCATTTAAAAATAAATTAAATGTTTTAATCAAGTCAAGTATATTTTTTATCATGGTGTGTACATCATGAAACCTAGCTAAGGTGGAAGAAGTGGCTGTGAAATATTGGTGATGAGTGAAGAGGATGATTCAACTTTGTCATTATCTGGTGGTGGAATTGTTCTTATATTAGAGGTATCACCCATGGTTGATAGGTTTTATGGTATCAATATTTCCAAGCAGGCTATGTCTTAGCTCATTATGAGGGTGTTATAAGTGAGTTTGTTATATTTGGTAGGTATCTTCTGGGAAGTCAGTTGGTGGTGTTGTAGTTTTCCTATATGGGGATCAGTTTTGATTATTGAGGATGAGAATTTTGTAGGGGGTATCTAATGTAATAGGATAAACTTATTTGACTAATTACATTTTATGTTTTGGTAAAATGTGGACTTAAGATTAATTTTTTGGTGTCCCTAAAGGAGAGTGAGGTATTCTGTCCACCTCAGGGTCCACCATGCCATGGAGAAGGGCATGGTGGAAATAATGTAGAGTTTCATGGGAGGCACGATCATGGTTCTAAGGTCCTAGTTATGGTTGGGAGATGTAATGAAACAAAATTTTATAAATTAAATTCCATTTTTTAATGAATAAACTCCTTTTTAATAAATGTAGTTATAGAAAAAAATGCACTACATTTCATTTTGTTGCTTTGGACCATTAAAAAATATGTCAATAACTTATCTATTGGTCTTAAAAGACCATTAAGCATAATAATTTGTGATAATATATCAGTTATATAGTAAAAATTAAGATTAGTATAAATTAAGGGTTATGATAAATTCTAATTTACATAGATGGAAGAAGTGATGGCTTTAACCAGTAGGGTTATACCCTATGAAGCCCATTTATCAGGGCTTTTGAGGGAAATTTCATCACTGGGATTTTCCCATGACCAATACCGAGATGAGATTCAACAATTGAAACCTAAGAGAGACCAATTATAGGATAATTTCAATATTATTGAGATCAAGACCCAATCCATATTCACCAAACCACTCCAATAAAGTACCACTATCACACACCTTATGCTTAGGGTGTATGCTGATGTAATAAGGGGTTATGTATCTAGAACATAGAAATATTAATTTGTATATTTTTATTTTTTAAAAAATAATGATTTTATTTATATTTTTTTTATTTTTAATTAATATATATATATATATATTATTTTTTTAATGAATTTGTTAAAAGTTAGGTTTTAATATGAAGAAATAAAAATTGGTGTGTTTTTTGGGAAATACATAATTAAAATTAAAATTATATTTTTAATAAATTAAATAATTTTTGAAATAAATGTTATTTTCATGAATTATTATCTATAAATAATATTTATTTAAATATAAATGATAATATAATTTAATGAAGTGCAATGTAATTTTTATAAGGGTCAGAAAGTGGTTAGTGTCATAAAAACTAGTATTTTCTAGTAAATAATATTTTTTATTTAAAATTTTAAATTATTATATTTAGAAAATTATTTTTTAAAAATAAATATTATTTTTTAAATCAAAATCATGAAATTAACTAATAGTTATTTTTTCATATTTTTTTGAGATTGTCAATTGTTTAGGTAAAAATTAAATATGATATTAATATACTATATGTATTATGACGTCATAGTAGCCCAAAAGTGATGTAATAAAATTAATAAAAGTAGTATATAGAAAAAAATAGATTTATCCTTTAAAATAATGTGTTTTTGAAGTTATTTTATTAATTTTACAAACCTATAATGAATCCTCCACAACCTATATTATATTTTAAGGTTTTAAAAACAATTATTTATGAACATGACTCAATTCCACATCACAAGTGATATCATTTTAATGGTTTTAGTACTTATCCAAATAAAATATTAAATACCACTTCTATTTGTTAAAAACCATGGTAAGGTTTGTGGTTTTGATTATTTTATCACTTAGAGTTCAAAACATAAATTTATAAATTAATAAAGAATTATCCTCCTTTTTTTATAAATTCCCACCCAACTCCCCATTCATATTCACTCAAAACCCACTGTGAATTAAGTTCCTCTACCTGTCCCTATCTAAATCCTTCCCCCCCAAATGTGTTCCTAATCTCTTAATAATTGTAACAACTGTTCCCCGATGATAGCACAGACACCCCACCGGTAAGGTTTGTGGTTTTGATTATTTTATCACTTAGAGTTCAAAACATAAATTTATAAATTAATAAAGAATTATCCTCCCTTTTTTATAAATAGCCACCCGACTCCCCATTCATAATCACTCAAAACCCATTGTGAATTAAGTTCCTCTACCTATCCTTATCTAAATCCCCCCAATGTGTTCCTAATCTCTTAATAATTGTAACAACTGGGCCCCGGTGACAGCACAAACACCCCACCTTAACATGGTCGTCAGGTCCTGGCCTACCAGGTACCACCAGTTGCCCCGTAGACACGTGGGGCCCACCCCAATGTGTACCCACATGCCTGAACGGGTCATATAACTAATGGTTATCCCCACAGACCAGTACATGTCCTTTTCAGTGTGCTTTGTCCTCACTCACACACACCCTGGGAAACTTCCCAGATGGTCACCCATCCTGATCACTACTCCAAGCCAAGCACATTTAACTGTAGAGTTCTAATCAGATAGGCTCCCGAAAAGTAAGGTGCACCTTGTTGACATGAGTTATATCATTTAGTCATTTAACCCTTTATCATTTGGGGATGTTACAATAATATCCTCCCATGCTTTTTAAAGCACCCTCTCAAGGCAAGAGATTCTTTTCCTCCTCTTTATTCAAGTACTTTATTTGTATTATGCCTTTTTATTTCCAATTTTTTATATTTAAATTTGTTTATTAACATCTATTTCAGGACATTATGATTCCAAAGTAGTGATATAACACCTACAAATCTCATTAAACCCTTCTATGAACCTTTATGTACACCCATTATACTGCTAAAATTATCTTTTGATTTTCCGTGCCAAACTTTTTGTAGTATAAATAAAAATCCCATTTCCACTGAAGGGTATTCAACTAAATATAACCATACTAAATTTAATTGGAACTTCCATTTATGTAACCCATACTCCTTAATCATGGGATTAAAAGTGATGAAATATGTTCTTGTGTTGTATGATCTATGTGGCACACAAATGCTTATACAAGATATGAATGAGATGGATGGGCTTGGAATTATATATCAATCCAATGTATTGGGTAATGTTTTTATCTCATGAGATATCATGTATAGTTCACGGGTAGTTATCCTAATCACATTATGTTATGATGTCTCAGTGGTTAGCATTGACTTATTCTTATGATGTCATGTTTTATATTATTTCCAGATTCCTATAATGACTTGATGTTATCATCTTATATCTTGATTCAATGTTAATGTTTATAATTATAACCCATTTTGTGTTATATTGATATACCTCTTAACTCACATGTATTACTTTCATCATGTTATGCTTTGACTATTCCCTTACGGGGCTTTATATTTCACCCCTTTCTTATGTACATCCCCAAGTGATCCTGTGTAGTTTTATAAGATCAATTGAAATTTAAGGGAATGTTTTAGATTTTTTAGTAAATTTTGTTCTACTCCTATTTTAAATTATTGTGTTATGTATCTAATTATCAAAATACACTAGTCCTCTTGATATTTTGGGATTATATTATGTATATCTTTATGTAATATGACATGAAATAAAGTATATAATTGATATGGATTGTCATGGTTGGCAAAAGAGTATGGTATAATTGTTTTTGGGGATTAGGATTAGAAAACCTTAGTGAAAGTTGTAGGGATAAGACTAAACATAGTCAAAATTACCTAAATTTTGGGAAAGTATTGAGTGAGCAGTTCCTGAGAAACAATATCCCTATCTGGATATTACATGTGGATGTGGATTTGGCATGGTTGTACCTAGGGGAAGTATATCCAAAAAGGATTTATTGGGTATTAAATTTATATTCACCTAGTGCATGAAAAATAGGATTTTATACACACCTAGTTTGATACTCTAAGTGTAACGCCCCGACCCCAGCTACCTAGAGTCGGTGCATTACTTCGTAACATTGGCATGATCACAAAAGATCAAGTCTTGAAAGACCGATTAGTTTAGTAGCCTTGGAAACACTAGATACATTCATAAATGTTACATTACAACATAAGGTGAAAAAATACAATAACAAAGTCTCCATAGTCCAAACTCATATCCTCTTCTGACTATCCCTGCAGGTCATTCATAAAATACTTCTTCACATCCTGGAAAATATTAAAACATTGAAAGGGGTGAGCTCAGATGCTCAGTAAGGATAACAATATTGCGGAAGCTTTCATAAATAAACATCAACATTTAAGGCAATGTATGACTAAAAAAAATCCTTTTAAACATGAACTTCAACATAATATGGAAAAAGTAAAATGAAATAATGCCATTACTTACTCACATGGATATTCTACTGGTCGAATAATCACATGAAATATCATTAACCACTTTCATAATGAGGGAATGTATAATGCCAGACATTCTGAAACATTTTGTCAAGGCCTCGGCCAAGACGTCTAAAATGATTAAGGCCTCGGCCAAAACCATAAATCAAATTGGGAAAGGGCCTCATCCAATTCCACGTCTAGTTGTCTCATTAGACCTACCGATGCATCGAGGAGCTATAGCGGGCTCCACCCGTCACTTATTAAG
Source organism: Viscum album (assembly GCA_963277665.1). Classification (NCBI taxonomy): domain Eukaryota; kingdom Viridiplantae; phylum Streptophyta; class Magnoliopsida; order Santalales; family Viscaceae; genus Viscum; species Viscum album. Next base: position 753,032,562 of record OY728129.1, on the reverse strand, counting down.
TCCAATACATTCCTCATATGAATATGTTTAAACATATCATAAACCATAACATAATCGTATCACATAAAACATGGATAAATGAAACATAACATTTCCACATTTCAATCACAAGATATCAATACAACACATTGATATAATAAAAATGCTTTCAAAACCATTTTCAATACCAAAATAAAATAAAAGTATAACATGGTATTTATTTTTCATTTAAAAAGGTATGGCTTGAAGAGGAAGCCCAAACTCAAATAGTGGTCACGGCGGCGGAGAAGTCATTGTCGCCGCATACGTACGACAAAAACATTCCATTTTGTCGTTTAGTAAATGCTTCGTATAAAAAATATTCCTTTTGAATAAACGTAAAAGTCAAAGGGGTTTATACACCGTATAAAAGAAAGTTGTGTATAAAATAAAATATGCCTCAAAGAAAGGAGATTGAGACGAAGTCCTTATAAAGATCATTTTTAAAATAAAATATATATATTATGTGTATTCACTATAGGTACACATAAAGAAAGTAAAAATACAAAATAAGACATAATAATATCATGACATAATTTGAAAGTAGGAGATTAACCCAAAGAATGGAAGTTGGGTTAAGAAGTTCTCTTACCTCATGTCTGACTTGACTCAACCGTTATTTAACCTCCTGAATAATAAACTAGAGTTAATACATACCTTATTAAGAACCATTTTCAATTTCATTATCCTTTTTATATCACTTATTACAATGATATGAACATTATGTAATTATTTAAGTTAATAACGGTCGTTTTGTCGATCTTTGGTACTTGAGTCAACAATAAACTTCTTATAATTACAAGTTGTTTATGTGGTAGAATATCCATTATCTCCAGAATTATATTCATGATTTAGATGTAATATATATCATATATATCCAGTATATACATTCATTTATAACATTACGTAACATTTAGAGGTAAGAAATGAAATGCACCGTTCATGGAGATGGTAAGCCGTACGTACGCATGAACGCTACTTTCATTTCTATTTCGTATTTAATGGAATGGAATCATGATGATATAAATTTATAATATAATTACAGTATAATATAGTGTATAATACCATTTAATCCATCCTTTATACATCCCACATATGGCATTAACGATTCAAATCACTTTGAGGGGGCGGTAGTCCGCACTTCCTAAAATGAAATTATCGCGTTTTACCCATAATGGAAATCATAAAGTATGCCATAAATGAGAAATACAGAAGCATAAGTAAAAAATAAACACATTATATATCATATATAAATATAGTGAAATCTTAATGGCCACCTTTGAAGGTGTTATATGAGTGTTGAACAATCATCGTTTCGTGAGGCAGAAATTCGCCATCCACAGAAACCGTATGTTCTTTAACCATTAGATGTAGGTGTGTGTAAGTGTAGCTAGAATCAATCTTATAACAACATCCTAGTATATTTAGGATACTGGTTTTGTTACAAAAGAAATGAATAAAAAGAGTTTAGGGGGTTGGAGAAGAAAAATAAAACAAAACAACATTAGAAAAGACATTACCTCAAAATCGGGTAACTCTTTTTGATTTGAGCCAAAGGCTTCCTTGGGAAGAGTTCTGCCCAAAGTGAGGCTTCTAGGAGTAATATAGGGATGTTGGGAGAGTATTTTGGCAGAGTTTGGCCGAGCCAAATGGCTTGAAGGTGTGAATAAGGAGGGAGAGGTGGGGGCCTTTTGTAAGTGGAGAGGTGGGGCTCTTTTGGAAAGATTGAAATGTTACATTATTACACAATGCTTTTCCGATTATAAAGGTCCCACACTTAAATAATTAGAGGATAAGGTGATAAGGGTTCGAAATCTCCTCATCCAATTGGCTTTGGACAAGTTTAAGCCTTGGATTTTGCATTATCTTCCCATTTTATTTAAATCGTTAAATAATGAGGTCATCGCTGCATCATCATGATGTCATAAATAATTTAATTTATTTAATGTCTAAAAATTATAAAAAAAATATTATGATTTAGGAAATCTGTTTAGCTTTCTAATGAATATTTATAATCAAAATTTTGACTTGTGTAACCCCACTAAAAAACTGTTTTAGTAAAACAACTCATGTTTGTGTCAATTTAATTTTAACATTAAATAAATATATATTAATGTCATTTTCCAACCAAAGTGGCTCCATGGGGTCCCCAAGTTGACCCATGGGTTGTCTTGGTCTGCCATGACTCATCCAATAGGAGTAGGACAAGTGTCAAGCTCATCTTATATTATTTAAAACATTATTTTTACCTTAAACTACACTAATTACCTCTAATCGCGATTAAGAACTTAAAAGTTACTATTCACCAAAAAATTATTTTAATCACATTGAACCACATTGTACTTATTAATGACAACCATGTATGTCGGATTTTTGAAAATCAAATCACAGAAGTGGTAATATTTTATTTTAACGAAAAATCAGTTTTTAACAACCACTTAGTGGTTTCACTATTCATCAAAAATTGAAGTTTTTCAGAACAGGGCCAAAATTTCACCCTAAGCTATAATTGATATTCCGAATTCAAAAATGATGTCTATTTTACAAAATTCCAAAAATATAAGTTGAATTAATTAATTTTATAATTAATTCCCGCTGTTACAACAAATAGCGTGTTTTTAAGAAACAATTTATATCAAAAGATTGGCAATTGTTTATGTCCAATTTCAATGTTAAATTAATTCTAATGACCACCATTGGATAAAATGGTAAAAATATATTCTAATTATACTTTAAAACCACTAAACAGTATAATTTATCACTATAAATTATTTTGATTAAAAAAGTTGTTTTTAAGTATTTTTCACTATTCATAAAAAATTTGAAGTTCTCAGAAAAATACCAAAATTTCAACATAGGCTAATTTCGATATTCCGAATACAAAAATGAAGTCCATTTTGAAATATAAAATTTCTATAATTTTAAAAAGTGGTTATTACTATTCATAACAGCTACTTTGATTAGTCGCGGTGTTTTAGAACTCGAAGTTGCGTACAATGCAAGCTATTGCATTATTGAAAGAGAGGCGTATCGTGGAAGCTCGGGGTGTTACATTCTCCCCTACTTCAACAAATTGCGTCCTCGCAATTTGAAATTTTTCTTGGAAAATAAAAGGTTGAAAATAGAAAATACCTTTGAGGAAAACCCACATCGGAAATAAGATTAATAAAATTTAGCCTTAATAAGAGGGAAAGGGAAATGAAAAAGTCACCACCCAATTATGATCTCGATTAGGAGAACATTGGTAGCAATTAGAGACATATAATTGGAGGAAAAACGTAAATATTTGTAGGGAGCGATTGGGGTCATCAATCACAATCAACTGTCAAATTGAGGGCCTCAAAGCCTTCAATCTATGTTGATTTAAAATATCATCAGTTCAACAAGACATAAGGTATTAGGATAACACATTTTTTTTGTTTTAATATCCCTTTACTAAAGTTTAAGAATTAATTTATTCATTGAATAAGAGATAGGTATATATATATATATTTATTCTTGACAATTAGAGTTTCAACCTTCAACTCATCTTTCACTCAAAAAGATAATAGAACTCAAAAATATTATACTTATCCTAATTGTATAAGGTTCCAAATGTTAACACATACCATTTAGATTAGTAAAATTATTTTGTAATAACCAGGGACTTCCTGTAGGCTAGTGGTAGGAAATAAAGGCCTGTCGCACTAGGATTGTGGGTTCGATTCCAGCAGCTTTGTCCGACGCGACGGTTATGCCCCACCCTGCAGGTTGTCCTTTTCCTAAAAATATAGTACTATACTATTCCAAAAATAATCTTCATAAATGTTTTAACCTTAAACAATACTATCCAAAGATCAACTTAATCCACTCAAACCTTTATAGTTATCCAAAATACCTCCGTCCATACTTTCTCTAAAAGGTCTCTAAATTCCAAAATCAATTTATCAGATTCCCCAAACAAAGTAAAGTTTCTCTTATTGTCACATACTAAAAATATGATTACCTTCATCATATTAAAACCTTACTGAAATCAACAAGTACTGCAGTACAATCACATTATTATAATAACCGAAATATAATCCATGAGTCCAAAAGCATCAATACATTAGTTATTCTACTTCAACTGTAGTAACAGCATAAGAATGCCCTTGATCCCTTGGCCTTTTCTGAGGTAAGTTTCCCCGACGCTTAGGACATTCATTTGCATAATGCCCCATTTCCCTACAATTGTAGCATTCAACATTGATAGCCTCTTTCTTTCCCCTGCAATCACGCGCCTGGTGACCTTTTTCTCCACATTTATAACAAACTCCCATTCCTTTTAGGCAAGTACTCGGGTGATTCTTCCCACAATTATCACATAATGGAAAATCCTTCTTTCCCTTTTTCCCTTTATCTGTCTCTTGTTCCACCGTTATCTTCTTCTCTTGCTTTACATTGTTGTCATAAGACATAGAGAATTCCTTTTCTGTCTTGATAGCACACGAGACAATATCTTCGTATGATGAGAAGGATTGTGATACTAAAGCTCGACGGAGAAATGGTTTTAACCCATCAAAGAAACGATCAATCTTACTCCTTGGGTTACGTATATAATCTGCAGCATACCTCGCTAACCTTGTAAAGTTGGCCTCATACTTTGCGACATTCTCATCCTCCTTTTGTTTCAGACTCAGAAATTGCCTTTCCATATCTGCTCTATGGTCATGAGGAAAGTATTTTTCAAAGAAAAGATCTTTGAACTCCCTCCATTCCATATTCGATATGTCATCATCTTCCTTTGTGTTTTGAATCAGCGACCACCTCTGATCGGCATCTCCAGTGAGGCGGTAAACTGCCATGACAACCTTCTCCCTTTCACTACTCCCCAAGGCATGGAATATTTTATCTAAGGAGTTTATCCATTGCTCAGCTACTAACGGATTTGTACCCCCATTAAATGTTGGTTCTTGTTGCCTCATGAAGCGGTCTAACATTGATCCTCCACGTTGTGGATCAGGGTGATCCATACGAGTAAGGTTATTATTCATAACTTGAGTGAGTTGTCCCAGTATGGTAATAAGTTGATCAGCACCAGTTGTATCTCCAGATCCACAATAATTATTTTGAGCAGGAGGGAAATCCTTACACTGAGTGCGTGTATTGATACGGTTTCCATTCCTTCCACTAGGCGCCATTTCTAAACAATGGCATAAACTAGATTAGTTTATGAATCAAAATACATAATTCCATACTTGTAAAATACTTAACATAAATTGAACTATTTATGGATATAATCCATAATCATAAAAAGGTTTTATTTGAGGAAGTATATACTCATAACCATTCATAGTGGTTTGTAAAGAAAATGAGAATTATCCTAAGTATATCCCCCGGGAGTGTCGTAACCAAGAGTGCAGCAAGGCCCATTGTCGTGCACCAGTTCCCGTTCGAGTCTAGCTCAAAGTGGTGTTTTCAGGTTTTACCCCTAGGTACATCTGTGCCAGAGCCGCCTCTACCTGCTCGTATCCAGACAGGGATGTATTGCTCGGAAAACTCACAAAATCTCTACAATAACAAAATTCTAGGAAGTTCTTCTATACTAATCCTCAAAGTTTATCTTTGGGCTATGTGCTCTAATCAGAGTTTATCTAAATCTAGCTTCCAAGGTTAGTACTAAACTGCCTCTGATACCAACTGTAACGCCCCGAACCCAGCTACCTAGAGTCGGTGCATTACTTCGTAACATTGGCATGATCACAAAAGATCAAGTCTCGAAAGACCGATTAGTTTAGTAGCCTTGGAAACACTAGATACATTCATAAATGTTACATTACAACATAAGGTGAAAAACTACAATAAAAAAGTCTCCATAGTCCACACTCATATCCTCTTCTGACTATCCCTGCAGGTCATTCATAAAATACTTCTTCACATCCTGGAAAATATTAAAACATTGAAAGGGGTGAGCTCAGATGCTCAGTAAGGATAACAATATTGCGGAAGCTTTCATAAATAAACATCAACATTTAAGGCAATGTATAACTAAAAAAATCATTTTAAACATGAACTTCTACATAATATGGCAAAAGTAAAATGAAATAATGCCATTACTTACTCACATGGATATTCTACTGGTCGAATAATCACATGAAATATCATTAACCACTTTCATAATGAGGGAATGTATAATGCCAGACATTCTGAAACATTTTGTCAAGGCCTCGGCCAAGACGTCTAAAATGATTAAGGCCTCGGCCAAAACCATAAATCAAATTGGGAAAGGGCCTCGGCCAATTCCACGTCTAGTTGTCTCATGAGACCTACCGATGCATCGAGGAGCTATAGCGGGCTCCACCCGTCACTTATTAAGTCCAATACATTCCTCATATGAATAGGTTTAAACATATCATAAACCATAACATAATCGTATCACATAAAACATGGATAAATGAAACATAACATTTCCACATTTCAATCACAAGATATTAATACAACACATTGATATAATAAAAATGCTTTCAAAACCATTTTCAATACCAAAATAAAATAAAAGTATAACATGGTATTTATTTTTCATTTAAAAAGGTATGGCTTGAAGAGGAAGCCCAAACTCAAATAGTGGTCACGGCGGCGGAGAAGTCATTGTCGCCGCATACGTACGACAAAAACATTCCATTTTGTCGTTTAGTAAATGCTTCGTATAAAAAATATTCCTTTTGAATAAACGTAAAAGTCAAAGGGGTTTATACACCGTATAAAAGAAAGTTGTGTATAAAATAAAATATGCCTCAAAGAAAGGAGATTGAGACGAAGTCCTTACAAAGATAATTTTTAAAATAAAATATATATATTATGTGTATTCACTATAGGTACACATAAAGAAAGTAAAAATACAAAATAAGACATAATAATATCATGACATAATTTGAAAGTAGGAGATTAACCCAAAGAATGGAAGTTGGGTTAAGAAGTTCCCTTACCTCGTGTCTGACTTGACTCAACCGTTATTTAACCTCCTGAATAATAAACTAGAGTTAATACATACCTTATTAAGAACCATTTTCAATTTCATTATCCTTTTTATATCACTTATTACAATGATATGAACATTATGTAATTATTTAAGTTAATAATGGTCGTTTTGTCGATCTTTGGTACTTGAGTCAACAATAAACTTCTTATAATTACAACTTGTTTATGTGGTAGAATATCCATTATCTCCAGAATTATATTCATGATTTAGATGTAATATATATCATATATATCCAGTATATACATTCATTTATAACATTACGTAACATTTAGAGGTAAGAAATGAAATGCACCGTTCATGGAGATGGTAAGCCGTACGTACGCATGAACGCTACTTTCATTTCTATTTCGTATTTAATGGAACGGAATCATGATGATATAAATTTATAATATAATTACAGTATAATATAGTGTATAATACCATTTAATCCATCCTTTATACATCCCACATATGGCATTAACGATTCAAATCACTTTGAGGGGGCGGTAGTCCGCACTTCCTAAAATGAAATTATCGCGTTTTACCCATAATGGAAATCATAAAGTATGCCATAAATGAGAAATACAGAAGCATAAGTAAAAACTAAACACATTATATATCATATATAAATATAGTGACATCTTAATGGCCACCTTTTAAGGTGTTATATGAGTGTTGAACAATCATCGTTTCGTGAGGCAGAAATTCGCCATCCACAGAAACCGTATGTTCTTTAACCATTAGATGTAGGTGTGTGTAAGTGTAGCTCGAATCAATCTTATAAAAACATCCTAGTATATTGAGGATACTGGTTTTGTTACAAAAGAAATGAATAAAAAGAGTTTAGGGGGTTGGAGAAGAAAAATAAAACAAAACAACATTAGAAAAGACATTACCTCAAAATTGGGTAACTCTTTTTGATTTGAGCCAAAGGCTTCCTTGGGAAGAGTTCTGCCCAAAGTGAGGCTTCTAGGAGTAAGATAGGGATGTTGGGAGAGTATTTGGGCAGAGGTTGGCCGAGCCAAATGTCTTGAAGGTGTGAATAAGGAGGGAGAGGTGGGGGCCTTTTATAAGTGGAGAGGAGGGGCTCTTTTGGAAAGATTGAAATGTTACATTATTACACAATGCTTTTCGGATTCTAAAGGTCCCACACTTAAATAATTCGAGGCTAAGGTGATAAGGGTTCGAAATCTCCTCATCCAATTGGCTTTGGACAAGTGTAAGCCTTGGATTTTGCATTATCTTCCCATTTTATTTAAATCGTTAAATAATGAGGTCATCGCTGCATCATCATGATGTCATAAATAATTTAATTTATTTAATGTCTAAAAATTATAAAAAAAATATTATGATGTAGGAAATCTTTTTATCTTTCTAATGAATATTTATAATCAAAATTTTGACTTGTGTAACCCCACTTAAAAACTGTTTTGGTAAAACAACTCATGTTTGTGTCAATTTAATTTTAACAATAAATAAATATATATTAATGTCATTTTCCAACCAAAGTGGCTCCATGGGGTCCCCAAGTTGACCCATGGGTTGTCTTGGTCGGCCATGACTCATCCAATAGGAGTAGGACAAGTGTCAAGCTCATCTTATATTATTTAAAACATTATTTTTACCTTAAACTACACTAATTACCTCTAATCGCGATTAAGAACTTAAAAGTTACTATTCACCAAAAAATTATTTTAATCTCATTGAACCACATTTTAATTCTTAATGACAACCATGTATGTCGGATTTTTGAAAATCAAATCACAGAAGTGGTAATATTTTATTTTAACGAAAAATCAGTTTTTAACAACCACTTAGTGGTTTCACTATTCATCAAAAATTGAAGTTTTTCAGAACAGGGCCAAAATTTCACCCTAAGCTATAATTGATATTCTGAATTCAAAAATTATGTCTATTTTACAAAATTCCAAACATATAAGTTGAATTAATTAATTTTATAATTAATTCCCGCTCTTACAACAAATAGCGTGTTTTTAAGAAACAATTTATATCAAAAGATTGGCAATTGTTTATGTCCAATTTCAATGTTAAATTAATTCTAATGACCACCATTGGATAAAATGGTAAAAATATATTATAATTATACTTTAAAACCACTAAACAGTATAATTTATCACTATAAATTATTTTGATTAAAAAAGTTGTTTTTAAGTATTTTTCACTATTCATAAAAAATTAGAAGTTCTCAGAAAAATACCAAAATTTCAACATAGGCTAATTTCGATATTCCGAATACAAAAATGAAGTCCATTTTGAAATATAAAATTTCTATAATTTTAAAAAGTGGTTATTACTATTCATAACGGCTACTTTGATTAGTCGCGGTGTTTTAGAACTCGAAGTTGCGTACAATGCAAGCTATTGCATTATTGAAAGAGAGGCATATCGTGGAAGCTCGGGGTGTTACACTAAGGGTATATACTTTGGTAAATTCACAAGCTCTTTATGAACCATTTTTAAGGGAAAAATGCCTGTAAAATTTTATGTTAGGAAATAGACCATGTATAACATATATTTAAACCTATAAATTCATAAGTTAAGGAATATATTTCATTTATAAGTTATTCATTAAAAGTTCATAGTTTCCCTTTTATATGAATAATAATTTGAAAATTTCCATCCCTAAGTTTATTTTGGATATAGTAAGAGTTTGGAACTAGAATAAAATAGTGAAAGGAACACGTATTGTCCATTCATGAACTTAATATTACCTATATGATTATATTTCTATGAATTATTTCATATCACTCAAGGTTAGTATAACAATTCAAAAATAACCTCAAAACATCGAAGTTGAGTTATCAATGAAAATGGAAAATGGTTCAATTATTGTATTCTAAGTATATTAATTCTTACCTATTAATATTCATGGGATAAATTTCCCAATTTTTTTGATACTCCCTTTATAAGAATTTCATGAAATTATGGGTATAGATTGGTTTCCCTTGTATAGATCCAACATAAATTTCTAAGAGAAGAAAATAACCCTCAGCATCATGAATCCACTTCTGTTTCTATACAACTTCAAGGAGGAGGATGAAAATCCTTTAGAATCATCATCTCAAGAATGTATGTTATCACTTTATGAGTAAGAGTATCTTGCTAAAATTATTGAGACTAAGGAAAATATCATCCTTGATGACATTCCCATTATAAGTGAATATATTGATGTGTTTTGTGAAGATTTTCCTATTCTTCCTCCTATCCAAGATGTTGATTTGTTGATCAAAATTATACCTGGATCTTTACCAATATTCAATAATCTATATAGAATGTCCATTTTTTTAATTAGAGAGATGAATATGAAACAACAAAATAATATGGATAAAGGGTTTATACACCCAATTGTTTCTCTATGGGGTGTGTTGGAACTTTTCATCAAGAAAAAGGATCGGTCAATAAACCTCAAAATTGATTATCATAAGCTGAAAAGGGTCATGATAAAGATCAAATATCACCTTCCATGGATTGATGACTTGTTCTATTATCTATGAGGAGCCCAATATTTCTCTAATTTGGAAATTTATTTTTGATATTATCATGTCAAGATGAAGTAGGGGGATATCCCCAAGATTTCTTTTCATACAAGCTACATGCACTATAAGTTCACAATGATTCCATTTAGACTCACTAATAATCAAGATATATTCATGGAATTAATGAATAGAGTCTTTAGATATTACCTCAAAAAAATTATAGTCTTTATAGATAATATTATTATCTACTCCAAAAGTAAATAGGAACATGAGGAGCATTTGAATGCTATACTGAAGACCTTGTGAAAGTAAAAGTTTTATGAAAAGTACAACAAATGAATGTTTTGTATTGAGTAAAATTATTGGGCATGTTATCACTATAAAAGGTATATCTATGGATCCTTTAAAGAGAGAGGCAATTTAAGGATAACCAAGTCCAATATATGTGATGGAGATCCATAGTTTCCTTGGATTAACTGGGTACGATTGTTGATTTGTGAGAAAATTATCATGATTTTCAATACCACTAACCAAATTTACATAGGATGGAGTGAAGTTTGTATGGACTGATGAATGTGAAGAGAGATTTTAAGCATTAAATAAGTGTCTAATCAATTCACTTATACTCACATTACCCACCATTGGGGAAGGATTTGTGAAACACCCCAAGGTTTTCTAAAAATAATTTGAAATGCATGAAACTTTATTTTAAGAAGATATTTATAACTATCCTTTAAACATAATTTTTCTACTTCTATGTTTCGAATTTCAAGAAATGGTCATCTACAACTGTGATCAGTAAGTTATTTTGAGTATGAAAGAACCAACTTGATTTTTGGTGAATAGTAACATATCATTATGAATAGTAATATGATCCTAATGAATAGTAAATTGTATTATTATTTTATTTTATAAAGGATATAAGATAATGAGATGTCAATTAATTTTTCAACGTGCTAAAAAAAGTGTTATAGATTTAAAATTGTTATTTTTGAATAAATTATGATTTTATTTGAAAAATAATTAATTATATTTAGAAAATTATTTTCAAAAAATGAAGTTCATTTTTGAATTCTACACATTAAGAAATGGTTAGGGTGAATTTTTGGGATTTTTTTGATATTCTAGATTTTTTATGAATAGAAAAATATGATAAAATACGATAAATGCTAAATAATTGATTTACTACATCATAGATGATTCAAGGATGATGTAAGACCACTTGGTTCGAACTCACATGCCATTTTTAATATTTGGTGTTACTTAAATTAAGACTATTCATAGTTGTGAGCAAAAATATTATAATAATGATTAAAATAATGTAAAATACCTCCTCTCCTCCACTATAAATACCACCATCATTCCCCTCTTCCTCCCACACCTCTCAAGCCTTGAGCCTTACCTAAGTTCTACCTAATACTTCTACCAATGCTCTCCCCCAATTACTAGAGCTTCAGGTCTCACCAAAAGGCCAATACCAAAGGCATTGAGAAGGGTCTCAAGGAAAAGAGATCAAGAGATAAACATCCTCTTTTGTTTTCTTTATTTTATTTTCATTTTCATTTTTATTATTCTTATTTCCTCACCTCCCCTTATCCAAGAGGAATTAATGATCAAGTATCTTAAATATTATTTATTTCATAATTTTTTTTTGGAACAATCACCATTATAATTATTATTCTCTCCCACTTATCCAAGAAATTAAAACACCATCCTTGATGTGTCGATTTACCGACATCGCCGATGATGTGATTTCAATTTATTTTACTTCCTTCAAGACTAGTCATTAAACCATTTTGATGGTTGAACCAGATTATAATTTATGTATTATATATTATATAATGTTCTGGAATCATTTTAAACACATGTTATTAATTTATAAAACAAATGAGTTCTTTACGATCGAAGAATCACCAAAATGACCTAAACAAATATCAATAATGTTCTAACTTATGAATCATCCTCATGTAATAATGAAAAATGATTAATAATATAATTTATGGTACAAAAAATATTTACATATTATTCCATTCTAATTCTGTAGTTTCACTTACAATAGACAAGAATATCCATCATGAACCGATCATGGAAATCATGTAAAGAATGCACCCAAAACAATGCAATGAACAAAATACTAACAATTAAAGGGTGAAATGATGTAGTGAAATGATCATATAAGGTGTTATAAATATGAATATTTTTCTTTAAGATATTAATATCACTCTTTTAACCATTATACATAAGGTTTAAATGAGTTTTATGTAAGACAAACCCGAGGTAAGAGAATTCTTAACCCAATTTCCATTCTTTGGGTTAACCTTCTAAATCATTATTTATGCGCTATTAAAAATTTACGTGTGGTGAATTATGTTTATATTATGTTTAATTATGTGCACTAACAATTTATATACATGTTTCATCCACTCTATTAAGTATTACTTCAGTTATATGATATCTGTAAGGGGATTTTCTTTTAAAATCCTCTTTTAAAATTCTGCTTTACAAAATTCAAAAGTAATGTTTTTTTGAAATTATTCATCTTGTATGATTATGTTATGGTTCTAGGGAATTTGTTATGATGAATTATGGTACATATATCTCCCTCAAATTCATTGGGTATGTTTAAGTTGGAGGTTGGTCATATTCTTACTCCAAGTGCAACTGCAATGGTTACACAAATTGTAAGGTAGTCGTGAGAGTTAAAAATTATAAGGTAGCCAAGATGGTTAAAATATTATGTAAGTAATTCCCCAATATTCCTTTATGGTTATATTTATGTTCTTTATGTTTTTTAGGAATCTTGTGGAAATATCATGTTTCACAAAGTAAGTATATATGGGTTACAAGTACGTCTTTTGAAAATGATTTCATATGTTACAAGTATTCATGGACTAATATGTTCTTTACTTAGTTTAATACCCCTTAATGATATTTTTTTGATCTTACCAAGTTTTTAAATGATTTTCATAGTTTATAAGGATATGTATGACAACGAAGGAATCCATGTTAAATGATTTAAGAATCGTCAAAGAAAATCATATTATATTTTAAAGTTTTATATTTTGGATGAAATGAATATTGTTTTTATTGTATCCACTCTGTATTAATGTGTAATGTTATGAATGTATTATGTCCCAATTCTATAAATATCTAAACTTGAAAACATCCTCAATGTGAAAGGAAGTGATTTATTGACTAAATTCAAGATTATGTAATATAATAAGGTTGGGTGCTTATAATTTGTAATCTACAACATTATGCCCAAAAATTGATTGGGTTGTGTACTTATTCATGATGAAAAGTTGATTGCCTATGCCTTCCACCAATTAAATATTAATGAGAAGAACTACCCAATACATGATATATAATTAGTTGTAGTGATCTCCAAATTTAAGATATGGTGACATTATATCTACAAAGAGAAGTGTTCCATAAATACATATCATAAAATCCTCAATTATATATTCACACAAAAGGAGATCAACATGTGCCAATAAAGGTGGTTAGTGTTAATCCAAGATAATGATGTTTCAATATATTACCATTATGGAAATTCAAAAAAAAGTGGAAGATTATATGATTAGAATGGACACTACAACTCTATCCATGATGAGGATTGAAAGGGATAAAATCTTCATGTACATGAAAAAATATGGACATGTGAATCATAAAATGAAATTCATCCCACCTTTCTCCAAAAATTGATCAACTATCCATTCTTGAGAGGAACAAGGAGGCCCAAAAAGATAATAAGGAGATAGATAAAAGGTATTGAATATTCTAGAGTTTGACTTTTCTAAAGATGAATTTATAAGTTTTCAAACCCAGATATGTGTCCCATAAAAACTAGAACTGAAGAGGGAACTTTTAGATTATTCGCATAGATCATCCTTACCTTTTGATGTAGGAAGCATTAAGATGTATATAGATCTAAAGAAAAAAATTTGGTGGTGTAACTTGAAAAGGGTAATTACAGAATTTGTATCTCAATTATTGGTATACCAATAAGTCAAGGTTGATTTAAAAAATTCTAAAGGTATGGTGCAACCATTTCCTATACGAGTATAGAAATGTAAAAACATAACCATTTATTTCTTCATAGGACTCCCTAGTAAGTCTAAAGGTAGTAACATCATTTGGGTGTTAATATATCACCTTACAAAGTCAATGAATTTTATTTTTATCAAGGAAGAATTATCTATTGACCAACTACCCATTATATACATAAGTGAAGTGGTAAAATTGTATATAGTACCACTATCCATTGCATCTGATCAATATTTCAGGTTTACCTTGAGGTTTCATATAAGACTTCAGAAAACACTAGATATAGAGCTAAGTTTTAGTACTTCTTATCACCCTTAGGTTAATGGTCATCCTAAGTATACCATTCAAACTATAAATCATATGCTAATAACTTATTTAATGGATTCACAAGGATAATAGGATCAACACCATCCCCTATTGGAGTTCTCATATAATAATAGTTTCCATTAAAGTATTCAAATGTCACCTTATGTGGTTTTTTAGGGTAAGAGGATTAAGAATCTAACATGTTGGGTTGAAGATGGAGAGTGGAATCTCATAAGACCAAATATTATCTAAGAGATAATAGATAAGGTTTAAATTGTTCAACGCTATATGAGATTCATGTAATGTCGACAGAAAATCTATGCAAATAATAATCAACGTGACTAAGAGTTTGAGGTTGAGATAAATTGTTCCATTGTATATCCGCATGGAAGAAATCCATGAGGTTTTGGAAGAATGAAATGATTAATCCTAGATGCATCGACCCCTTTTATATCCTTTACCGCATCAGAGTTGTGGCTTATCAACTAGAACTCCCACCTAACCTAACTTAAGTATAATATGTGTTCCATATATACCTTTTATTGAAGTATATACCTGACCTCTAATGTGTACTGAAATAAATGGTGGTGCCTTTATAGAATAATATTTTATATAAGGTATAATCAGTGAAGGTCTTAGATAGTATAGAAAAAGTTCTATAAAACACGACAGCTCACCTAGTCAAACTATTGTTGTAGAACCATAAGTTTTGGGAGGTAACATGATAACTAGAAGTGGAAATGAAATAGAAGCACCGTCAATAATTTTAGTGTAGAAAATGAAAATTTTGAGGGTGAAATTAATTAAGGGGGCAGAATGTAACAACCCAAATTTTAATAAATTAAATTTTCTCTTTGAATGAATAAATTCCTTATTAAGAAATGTAGTATTAGAAAACACATGCACTACATTTCATTTTGTTACTATGTACTCTTAAAAACATCATCATAGTATTTATATGGGGATTAAAGGAAATTTAAGCATAATAAACAATTATAATATATCTATTCTATAGTTACCATTAAGATTAGTATATATTAAGGGTTATGATAAAGTCTAATTAACATAGACCGAAGAAGAAACGACCTCGACCAATAAGATCATACCCTATGAATCCCATTTATCAAAGCTTATGAGGGAGATGGAATCATTGGGACAATACCTTGAACAAGCCCAAGATTAGATTCAACAATTAAAACTTGAGTAAAACCATTCATAGGATCAGTTCATGATTATTGAGATCATGATGCAAACCATGCTCGTTGAACTATCCCAAGATCATACCACCATTAAACACCTTACCCTTAGGATGTACGCTGGTGTAATAAGGGGTTATGTTTCTTGATCGTAGTAATATGAATTTTTATATTTTTATTTTTAATAAAATAATTATTATATTCATCCCTTTTTTATTATTACTTTATATATATATGTGATTATATATTGAGTTTGATAAAAATTCGATTTTGACATGAAGAAATCAAAATTATATTTTTTGGGAAATATATAAATTTAATTAAAACAATATTTTTGATAAATTCAAAAAAAATTAAATTAATATTATTTAAATGAAATATTCTTATTAAATTATATTTATTTAAATATAAATGATAATATAATTTAATTAAGTCTAATGTAATTTTTATAAGAGTCAAAAGGTCGTTAGTGTCGTAAAAACTACTACTTTCTAGTAAATAATAATTTTTATTTAAAAGTGTAAATTCTCATAGTTATAAAATTATTTTGGAACAACTAATAATATTTTTTAAATTATTATATTGAAATTATCTAATGGTGAATTTTTCATAATTTTCCATGATTGTAAAATTTTTGGATAAAAATTAAATATGATATAAATATACGGTATATACTATGACATCATAATATCACAAAACTAATGTAATAAATACTATAAATGGAATCCAATATCAAAAATATATTTTAATTTTAAAATAATGTGTTTTTTATGTTATTTTATTAATTTTAAAGACCTATAAAAAATCCTCCAAAACCTATATTATATTTTAAGGTTTTAAAACATTTTTTTATGAACATGACTTGATTCCACATCATCAATGGTAATATTTTAATTATTTTATTTCCTAGACTAATTAAATATTAAATAACACTCCTTTTTGGTAGAAACCATTGGCTAAAACCATTTTAATGTTTTGTGTTTTTTATTATTTTATCACTTATATTCCAAAACCTAGGTCTAGAAATTAATAAATAATTCTCTATTTTTCTATAAATACTCACCCAACCTCTCATTAATATTTATTAAAAACCCATTAATAATGAATTTCCACTTCCTATACCTCTCTGAATCCCTCCCAAGGTATTCCCAAGATCTTAAGAATATCCTCCTATGCTTTTTGAAGCACCCTCTCAAGGAATGGAATTATCTTCCTCCTCTTTATTCAAGTAAGTTATTTATATTGTTCCTTTAGATATTCAATTATTCATGTTTTCATATGTTTTTTCACATCCCATTACTATACATATTATTCCAATGTAATTATATACCACCTTTCAATCTCATTAAACCCTTCCATAAACCTTTATGTACCCTCATTATGATTTCAAAATTATCCCAAATTTTCTATGTAAAACTTTTGTGTTGTTAATACCCATCCCCATCTATACTTAAGGGTATTTAAGTAGGTGTAACTATCCTCCATTTATTGGGTACTTTAATTTATGTAACCCACACTCCTTAGTTATGGGGTTAAAAGTGATAAAATATGTTCTTATTTTGTATGATCTATAAAACACACATCCATGCACATGATATGAATGTAATTGGTGAGACCATGATTATATATCCCTTTAATACATTGGGTAATGTTTTTATATCATGAGATATCATTTATAGTCCATGGGCGTTTATCCTAATCATGCTATGTTATAATGTCTCTATGACTAACCTTGAATTATGTTTATGATTTCATGTTTTATATTGTTGTGACATTCCTATGATGAATTGACGTTACCATTTTATATCATGATATGGTGTTCATGTTTATGATTATGAACCTTTTATTTCAACTTTATATGTCTATTTACTCACATGTATTACTTACATCATGTTATACTTTGATTTTCCCCTTAATTGGATTTATAGATCACCCATTTCTTTTGTATGTTTCAACGTTATCCTTTGCAGTTTAATAAGATCAATGGTAATTTAAGGTTATGTGTATTTTTAAAATATTTTTTTATCCTTTTTTCATGTTATTGTGATATGTATATAATTACCCAAATACACTGGGCTTCTTGGTCTTTTGGGATTGTATTTTTTGTGTCTTTATATAATAAGTCATGAAATAAAGTGTATGAAAATATGGGTTGTCATAGGATCTTAGTGAACCATAGGTAGTAAAATGGCTATAGTGGAGGGTGTGTTGGGATAGGTGTTTCTATATGGGAAAAAGAGTAATAAAATGGATGAGGTGGCTCTTTTTGTGGGAGTTTTGGTTGGGGAGATCACCGGTGTGAAATTAGGATTTTGAAACACCTTGTACAAGGTATTTTGGTGATCATATTGAGCTAGTTTGAACAAAGGTAGAGTTGAGCTATGAAACTGTGAGCCAAGGGTTACCACACTATATCCTTGGGTGTGATGGACCAAAATTATAAATAATCTTTCAAAAAAATTTGGTTGTTCCCATCGTGGAATCAAATGTGGTTTTTAATGTGTTTTATAAATTTAAGAGAAGAAAGGGAGGTTCGACCAATTTGAATGAAGAGATTTTGAATCTAATATGACTGAGGTTTTATAGTCATTTTTAATGCCTCTTTTCCAAGTAAGAGGCTCGCTTGATTTTCTATATGATAGTGTAGTCGATATATCAATATGGTTTAACCTGGTTTTCATATCCCAAACCCTTCACTAATTTCAAAGTCCATATCATGGGAATTATTCTAATTTTTTATAATTAAAACCTCTTGAATCATGATGTGTGGCTCATCCTTTGATTTTAGTTAATTTTTCTCATCTATTTTATTTTATTCTTCTTTTTATTTCTCTTTAGATGGAGGATTCATCTTTGAGGAGTGTTTTATATGGACCTTGATTGATTATTTACTAATAGACATGTGGTTTCAGGCTTGTGGGAGTTTCTTGTAGATATATTGGTTCTTGGATTCATATTCTATTTTTTTGTTCTTATTAGCTAGTTGAGGTAGGGTATCTCAATACCAATCTCCTGTCTTTTATAATTAATATACTTGATTTTATTATTTAATTTTCTCCCTCATGTGATGTTATTATGTCTTAGAGTTTTTTCTTATGAGAAATGGGATAAAATATATAGAAAAACCACAATTAATGGATAATGAAAATCAAATAAAGATGGTAACTGATTAAAAGAATCATGAAAATAAGGTATGGGTTGTTTTATGTGGTTTATTATTTTTATGATATTTCCATGGTTTGATTGTTATTAACCGATGTGTTACGTTTTTGGTTACCTTATTTATATTTCTCCTATAAACCTTTTCACCTCTATAAATGTATTATTTTTTACACTTTAAAATCATAAAGGGGTTATACAAAATATGAATTATAGAATAAAAATTATGGAATCAATTTTCTATACTTGGTGTGTTGTGGTTTGATTTTTTCCCTTGATTGTTGATGATATTGGTTTATAGGTTAACATGGGTAATGGTAAAACTGAATACATACATTTTCAGTAAGAAAAATTAATCCTTAGGGGATTGTATGTTGGGATATAATTAAATATATGGAGGGATGCAAATAAGTTATTGATTTATTGATTAGATGATGGATTCCAATTATTTTGGTTTTATGTTATTGATTCCATTGAAATTCATTTTGAACTTATAACTGGATAAATCACATGAATATAGTAATGATATTTAAATGGAATGGGTTAGAAATTAAATAAATGTGGGGGATGAAATTAATATGAGATAATTTTCTTAACAAATGTAATTATTAAATGAATGGAAAAAATTAATTTATTAATAGTGGTAAAATGGTAAATGATGTTGTGGGATTAATATAGTTGATATGGAATATTGATTAAGTGTTTATCTTATTTATCCAATATTGGTTATTCTTGTGATTATATTATTCCTTGAAAAGTGTTTCTTATTATATTATGTTTTTGTTATACATTGTAAGTGGTTGTGGGGTAAGGGAAGACATAGTTAAACCTATATTTTTGGGATGTAAAGGTTTCTAATGGTTATTTATTTTATATGGAATGTAATGGCCCAGGGTTGGAATGTACACATGAGCTATGATAGCTTATTTTAATAGTTTTTTAACAAGATTTAATGGCCCGAGGTTGTAATATATGCGTATGCTATGATATCTTGTGGTTATAGTGCACCTGGGATAATGATTGGAAAGAGGATTAAGTGGTTTATAGTGGGGGATCATGCATGGTAGGGGGAGGGTATGAGGTTGATTCCCTACATGTTCATGATACATTACTATAGATAATGGGATAGTGTTGGTGGGGGATGTACATGGAATTTGGAGGGTAAGAGGTTGATATCCTTTATGTTTATATTACCCTACCAATGAATGTTTGGGAAGAGGTGGAATTGTGGTTTTTGTAGGAATGAGGTTTCAAATTTATAACATACTATTTGATAATATATTGTTGGTGTGGTTTCATAATCACATCCCTACACTTAGTGAGGAAGTGATCCTACTAGATCACTACCAATTTGAGTTGGAGAATAAATGAGTTTATAGTTTGGAGTTGAGATGAATATATTCCCAACCCATGGATGTTGAATGATGTTGATATTTTTTATGGTGGGTGTGTTAGTGGTGATACATTGAAGATATTAGTATCAGTGATAGAAGATGTGACACTGATGATGGTTTTTCTTATGCCTTTATGCTTTTTTTTCTTACAGATATGAATTTTTATTTTTCTTGTTTCCTTGTGTATATGTTTTTTTTATTTTTCTTACTTAAATGATTTAACTATTTCTTATTCTTGAATATTTATTACATAATAATTTTGATATGTTTAAAGGGATTATCCTATTGAGTACTCCAAATTTCTCACCCCACCATAATTTTCAAGTGTTTTTAGTATATATCACTGAAGTTGGGAGCTATTTTTTGGGTAGTTAGAGTAGATCATATGTGTTCAACTTTGCAATATTTTAGATGTAATTCATTTATTCATGTAGATTCATTTTGGATTATAAACTTTTATACCTTTCACTTATTTTATGGAGTGGTCTTACTAGCTGTATTTATCTTATTTTATGATTATTAAGAGGGTAATGCCACCCATTTGATAATTTTTAGAGACAGTTGGTGCAAGTCAATAAATTGAGGTATACTTAAGGGGGTCTTAGGGGCCATTATCTCCCTTTCTTCATTTTTGACATTGAAAGGGTACCTTTGGATAGAGGGGTTGTGATAGAAACAATGATGGTAGAATTATGTAGCCTCATTGTACAATAATCTGAAAGATATATCATATTCTCATCAACATACGAATTAGAATAAATCTATACATAGAGAAATAAATTTGACTATTCATTAAACAAATCATACAAAATTATATCAATAGTGATTCATGCATACCACATTAATGTAAAGAAGATCAAATAGTTGGTGGCAGTATAAAATGGAATGTGTAAGGATATATATATATAGATCATGGAGTAAATCCACCTATGAATTTAAAGTAACAAAATTTCAAAAAATATATAATTATTATATGTGATTAGAATGAAAGTGTGCATTAAACTTTTAAGGTACTTGTGAGGAAAAGGTCCTATACTCATTGCGTCAACTTATAGATCAAAGAAAAATTGAGGTGGATGTGTTGGGAATCATGTACATGACCACACCTATAATAAAAATAGTAAATATCTATATCCTTCAAATCCATACATGATTCCCTATTTAGTACTCTATATAGATGTGCAAGACATGTTGAACTATACTGCCCAACGTGCTCAAAATTCCCAACCATAGGTAGGTGGATCAAATTATCATTTGATCCAGAGTGATCTAGAAGTAAATTACCTCTAATAAATCTCAAAATTTATGCTCGTACATATATTTGAAATTTGACCTCATCCATATTTGTATCAACATGGATGAAATAGGTTTCTAGCAATGAAATCTATAACTTACCTCCTGTAGGGTTCCTTGGCATGTCTGGTAGCAGTATATCTAAATATATATGTAAAATTTACAATCATATATATATTATTAGACCTATAATAGTTTAACCATTCATAAGAAGACCCAATAATATAAATACATCTTGTAATGTAATCTTCATCTCCTCCTGAGGCATATGAAATGTATGCCTCTCTAGTTTCTATTGCTAAAAAAAGTAGAAATTAGTAAACTATCAATGGGTATATACCCACACTAATGAAAATATGGTATTATAATCTCTAGTGGGATTTCATGGTGAAATATATGGGATCTATATACATTATTATCCACTCTTCACCACTATACCATAAATATTGTGATATGTGCTCACTCTATGTGATAAATAGTGATAGATCCTTGGGGTTTGGATATAGTTTTGTTGATTCCATCTATGTAAATTGTAAACATATAAATCTTTTAAATAATATATATTTTTAGTTGAAAAAATTAAGATAATGTAATTATTCATCAGATAATCCTTTATAAATGGGAAATAAAATAATTACAATAATTAACCCATAGTAAAAAAATCATGCCAGGCATGATGATGAAACATAAATTTTATTATTCTAAGGACACTATCTATAATTATTCCCATATAATCTATATGCACTAAATAGTTGTCACAAACCTTTATCCTATTTCCAATACATTTTGTTTATCATGCATGTAGATTTTATAAAACATTTATCACACGACAATGATGGATAAAGAAATGAAATTGGAAGATGTATAGATCCATTTAATATCGATACATCTCTAATTAGGCTTCATTATACATTATATAAATCCTATAATGTTTCGAGTCTATAAACTAGATTGACATAACTCTCCTATTATTGGTAAATATGTGCACATTCTATAAGTACATGTGACCAAGGCATATTGTAAGATTGGAAGTAACCACATTCACAAGTGCAATTGTCTAACAGAATGGTAATCTCCTAACCACTAACACCGTTCAGTGGATCTTGGCCCTCTTCAACTTCAACCCTGCTTCCAATACTTTGAAAATGATTCAATTGGTATGATTTAGCATTTATTTTATTAACATCAAGATACTTTCTATTTTTTTGGAGTATCTATGACCTTGAAGTAGTTCTTTATTCACATCCTACGATCTATCAGGAAAGTATTTGAAACATCTATAAAATATATGAGAAATAATTCTGATGATTGGTATTTTTTTAACAACATTAAATGCACCATTGATAAATTAAATAATGTTTTTATTCTTGTTCTGATATCTTTTCACTTCATTAAATGATAATGACCATTTCTTCTTTGGAATATGCATCATGTACCTATAAACATCATTCCTTTTATTTCTTCAAATATTTGAAGGAAAATATATTTTCTTGGTTCATATTCTATAAAATAATAGAAGGAAAATTTAAAAAAATGTCTAATTATATAAAATAATTAGAATTATGAAATGTGAAAAAAATGTGAGCCAATACCTAATTTTATGACTTCTTTTTTTCATATTATCATCAATAAAATTTTCCAAACATTACAGGTAATATTTCTGACATAGTAATGATGTTAGTTATTAGGGGGTATAGAACCAACATATTCGATAATCAATCCTTATTTGATAGAATGATGATGTTCTGAAATAAATCATACCCATTTCCTATCGATAACATGAACATAGATAAAAGATAGAAACAAACTCCACGAGTCCAGATTCTTCTTCTCTACCATTTAAAATGCTAGTGGAAAAGGATATCTATTTCCTACCTGAGTGTTGGTAATCAAGATAATTACATTATAATTTTAATATAAGAAAGTTTCATCCACTTATATAAATTGTTATCAATGAGGTAATGTTGTGAAGCATGGAAGGAATGACTGAATATCAGGTGAAGTTAGACTTTGTCTATATCAACATGATTATTCACCACATGCTCTATTGTCTCAAAATGATACACTGTATGAATATATGAAACAAATGAACTAATCCAATAATAAAAAACCTAAAATTATGTTTCCCATTTTCCATAAACCTTACTAATTTTTTAAACCCACACCTTCTTGTATAATATTTTGTATCCATACTCACTCTCCATATGTTCCAATATTATCTCAACATGAATATCCTGATTAAATCTAATTATAAAAATAATAATGGATCTTATGAATATCAAGTATATATTTATTTTATATTGATTTATCCTTGGATTCGAACAAGTGCATGGTCCTAGAATTTTTTTAATTTCCAATAAGATGGATTTTTAGAAATCATAGGTCACAATTTCATCTTTCATGTGTCACAAAACTGTTGAAATTTTATATAAAATATCAATCACATAAAGTCATATATGAGATAAATCTAATGTATCTATATATACTAAAGCTTTAATATTGTCTTTACTAACTCTTTTATCTAAAATTTTCTTCTAACAGGCAATTCTTTATCAATCCATACAACATTAGTTTGTTAGAAAATACGTGGAAACTCAATTATTGGTGTCACTACATCCCAATAAAACTCAGAAACTAGTGGTGTAATATTATGTGATGTTTTCATCAGTCATTTTGAATTGTATTTTTCGGATTATTTGATAGCATTATTTCATGTTCTCTATTAGATACATCATCATCCTCAAATTTATCATCATAAACATAATTGATCACAGCCATAGGTGGATTAGCTACAACAATAGATATTTTAGGAACATCTGCATATAATGTCATCTAAAATACAAGCACTGCTCTATATATATTTTCTTCACCTGATCCACCTTGAACAACCAAATCAGATATAAACAAATATCTATCAATAAATACACCATCATCTAGTATGTTTTATTCAATTTGGGTGGTATCTTTAATTGTATTAACATCAACATACAATTCTATCTCACTAAGCCTTCAATGATCTAGATATGTATCATAAGAAAACCTCAAATATCCATCATTGACCAAATTATGATGCATGTAATATAGATATATATCCTGAGTTTGGGTAAATTTATAAATGATATATGATATACACTCATTCCCAGTAAGCTTTAATCAGTCTTGAATTTTATAGTTAACTGCGTTCATTATATCTCATCCAGTCAAATTTACTAATATTTTATGACCACCAATATATGATATCCCATGCTCATCATCTACTATTTCATCTCCATGATATAGAAACACACACAAGTGTTTGTCTTATTTGTGAACTCGTTAATTAAAATTAAATTACTGGTTAAATATATACACCAACATCTCTTCAAATAAATCCAAAACCACCTAACTTTAAATATACATATTAACAGCATAAAATAATGTTCTTATTATAACTGTAACTAAATATTATTATTATTTTGAATATATTTCCTCTGATTAGTAAAGAATAGATGGAATTGGAAATAATAACGGACATTCGTGATGTAGCGCATAATAGTATATTAATATATTAAATTAAAATACTATAATATATTAATATATTAATTATTAAACAATAATATTTTATTTATAATATAATAATATATTAATATATATTAATATATTTATTTTATACAATACAATAATATATATATATATTAAAATGCAATAATTAACAACTGAAAGTTACTTATAGATAAAAAAATAACAAAAAAATCAAAATCAAAATTCTTTTTAAAAATATTTAATTTTTTATCAACTATCAAATTAATTTATTTGTTCTAACATTTTTATTAAATTAAATTAATTACAAAAGTTAATTTGGATAACTTAAAAAAATTAACTTACTATTAACTTACTAATTAATATAATTTTTTTACAATGCAATAATATATTAATTACAAAATTACCAATAAATTGAAAAAATACTCTATAAAATGCAGTAATATATATATATATATATATATATATATATATATTATAATGCAATGATATATTAAATACAATTTAATAGTATATTAATAAATTAATTACACAATAATAATATTTTATTTACTATGTAATAATATATATATATATATATTAAACATATATAAATATATTTATTTTATATAATTTATATATATATATATATTAGAATGAAATAATTAATAAATGAAATTTTCTCATAAATAAGAAAATGAATAATTCATATTTAAAATAAATTTAAATTTTGATTTTCTTTTTTAAAATATTTAATTTATTATCAACTATCAAATTATATTATTTGATCTAATTTTTTTATTAAATTAAATTAATTAAAAAATAATCCATTTAGCTAACTTAGAATATTAACTTACCTTTAACTTACTAATTGGTATATATTTTCTACAATGCAATAATATATATATATATATTGTAATATAATTATATATTAATACTTTATTTTTTTATTCTTTTTATTCAATTATTTTTCTCATTAAATTATAATGAAATAGTATATTAATAAATTAATTTACAATATATAATATTATATTAATTAAAATTAAAAAATATATTGATATATATTAATATATATACTATAAAATGAAATAATATATTCATTATAGAATCACAAATTAATTTTCAAATATATTTTATGAAATTAAATAATATATAAAAATATAAAAATATATAATCGAATGTAATAATTCGTATGAAAATATTCATGAAATACAAATACCACAAAAAAATTACAAACCAAACCATAAAGAAATATAAATCATCATGCCCCAATAATTATTAAAAAACAAAATTTAAAAATATAATCCATAAAATAATTTAAAAATATAATTCAGGAAAATATTATGCAATTTTAATATAATCAATATACCTTTTTTTAGAAAATACTAATAATTACTAGAAACAGAAACTAAATAATATAACACATTAAATAAAATTTATGAAAACTAATATCAATATTAAAATAAATATTAGTTCAAAAAATTAAACAAAACCTTAAATCTAATTTAAAAATTACCTATCATGGGATGTGTGGTGAAAAGGATTCACGAATAGGGGATTTATGAATAATGAGTTTCACGATAAGGGGATTTGGGATAGGGGAGGATTTATGATAGGGGTTCCACAAAATACTGGACTCATAAAATACTATCGGAATACCATTCGTAGAAGGCTGTATTCAAGGAATAACCATGTAAGGAGGAGAGATTTTCAACCATTGTAATACTCAAGGAATGTTGCGAAAAATGGTTTTCTAAAACCATATCTAAAATTTTGAGATGATAGACCTCAATTTGTAAATTTGGATCTCAATTTACAAAATACAGATATCAATCCATGGAAGGCCGATATTGGTTTTTGGATGGATGATAGTATAGGAGCAGAGGAGAAAGCGGAAGCTTGATGCAACAACATGGGTTTTTTAGTGGGATGATAGGAAGATATTGTCTAAGAAAATGCCTTTACTTCTGCCAAAACACTACAGTAGATCAGAAAATAGTTTACCATATATGATATTTATGGATTTATTTTTAAAATGATTATTGTATATGCAAAAAACTTGGATCTACATCATCTATTTAGATTCATTTAGTTTTAGTTTTTTGTTGGTTTGGCCCATATAGTTTGGGTTTTCAGTATTAGGTGGATTTTTTATCTATATCTGTTTATACAAAGGATTTGATTTTATTTTCAAGTACTAACTGTTTACATATGTTTTCACTGTATATCTCAAAATGATAACAAATTGTTGGAACTTCTTTTTTGAGGATTTTGATTAAGTTATAATAAAACAATACTCTTCAAATCATATCATGGTAGCTATACAAAAAGATCCTGGAAAGGAGTGGAATCTTTATAAAATGTATGATTGTTTGATTACTACAAACAAGTGATAGATGTGGTAATACCTTCAACAGTTTCGCCATCAGTTTGTTTGTCTGCTACATATTGGGGTGAATTTAATGAAATTCTTGATAAAAATGAGAAGAAAAGTATGGCCACTAGAGATTATTGTATTCTTAAAAAATCTTATAATGCCTTTGTGGGAATAGGTTATTCTGATCTTGGATATGGTGGGTTATCTATTACTCTATTTCAAGGTTAATTTTCAGAAACCAACATTTTGGGATGTCTTAAATTTTTTTAGCATCTTCTGATACACAAATTTTGTATTTGGATTTTAGGGTGTCACTTAATTCCATTTTTTCTAGATCACTCACCCATCCTATTAGAGACAATTTCTAGGTATAGTCATATTATTAATGTTAGATTCTTTAAATTTGAAACATATTAGTCGAAGGATCAGAAATGAAAACCTATAGTTTAGATGGTTTGGAATAGGTCTGGGAGGGATGTGAAGGAAAACCAACTGATTGTTTATGATAATTCCATATATTGAATGATTGAGGTATTTATAGAACTATGATTTCATTAATACAATATATTTAATGTGAAATCCATTTTATGTATATAGGGTGTATCATTGGTGGTAATACTGATTGGGTTTCAAACCTGGAAACTCCACTTGATTATTATTTACTGAAGGAGTAATACTGGCATCTAAGGTAATGGAAAACGTTTATTCAAGAGGGGGATCAGAACACTTATTTTTTTCATTTATAATCATATTTCAATAAAAAAAAATATACATTTATAATATCAAGGATAATAATGGGTTTTGGGTGGATGTTCTAGAAGAGGATGTGGATTTAATTTCCCATATATAAAATTAGTTGTTCACATATGAACAAAGTTTTATTTGCGATGATATTTATAATTTTTTGGTTCCATTGGAAATGGATGATGTTAATGGTTTATTATTGGAGAATATTTAGGTTTGTTACTTTATTGAGGCTGTTAAGATGAGGCATCCAATGAAGTCATTGAGGCAAGATGAGTTTCATGTTCTATTTTTCATGAAATATTGGTTAGTGGGGGTGAAGATGTTATCCATATTATAAATAATTGTTTGAAAGGATTTTTAGCTGTTGAGTCTTATAATGATACTATTATTTTATTAATTCCAATGGTTAGTATTCCAATTTTAGTGAAGTACTTTTACCCAATCATTTTATGTAATGAAATTTATAAAATATTTCCAATGGTTCTTGCAAATATGTTGAGGGGGATTTTTCCATCTATCATCATAGTGTATAAAATTTTGTTTGTTCCTCAATGTTTAATTACTTAAAATGTAATAGTTTATTATGATATATTTCATTCAATGAAAAAATTTATGACTACAAGAACGGGATTGGTGGCTCTAAAGATCAATATAATGAAGGCCTAAGATAGGGTGGAGTGTAATTTTTTAATTTTTGTCTTGAGAAAGTTTCAATTTATTGATATATGGATTTCTAATATTTATAGATGTATTTATTCAGTTTCTTCCAAGATTAATGATAATGGAGGAGTTTTTGAAAAATTTATCTCGGTGTGTGAATTGTGGTAGCATGATCCATTATTCCCATATTTTCTTAATTTTACTATAGATGTTTTTCAAGGATTATTGGTACAACTATTTCACAGGGTCTATTCATGGGGTGAGGGCTAGAAAGTCTAACAAAACTATTTCTTCTATTTTATTTTATGATGATATTCTTCTTTGTGTGAGGTATACACATTAGGAGTCTCGGGAAATGGAAGATATTAACAGAAAATATGGGCAGGTGTCAAGGTACAGGGTTAATTTTTAAAAGTCTAAAATGAATTTCAACAGTGATGTTATGGACTAGAGGAGAGATGAACTTAGTATTATTCTTGTTGTACGAATTGGATACATACAATAAATATTTGTGACTTCACACCATTATTGGTAGGTCCAAAAAGGATATTTTTTGTCGGGTGGTCAATCAGGCATAGAATAAAATTCTTATATGGTTGGGAAAAAAGATTTATAAGGAAAGAAAGGAGAGTCTGATGAAATATATTGTTCAATAAATTCCATTATATGTCATGTATATCTTTAAAATAAGTGAAACTCTAGTTAACAACATTCATTATTTTTTCTATAATTTATAGTAGGTTTGTGTTAATGGGTGTAAGAAGTAATATTTTAATTCTTGGGAATCTCTTTGTTAGTCTAAGAACACTGAGAAGCTAGGATATAAGATCATGATTAAGATTAATATCACCCACCTTGTAAATTAATATTGGATTTTATTTTCTTCTCCATATTCTCTTTGTGAGGAAGTTTTAAAATCTAATTATTTTCCAGCATTTGGGTTTCTTAACTCTCATTTGGGCCCACACCTAAGTTTTCCATAGTGAAACCTTTGGGTTTATAAATCAATTTGGATGTATAATCTATCCTAGTTTATTTTTTATGGTAATTGAAATAATATTTAGAATGATCCATGGTTGTTTCAATTGGGTAACATGTATTTTTCTTCTAGTATTAAGCCTAAATGTGAGGTTTCTATTATCCAAGATAAATTTTTAAATGATTTATCAATATAAAACTTATATATGGAGAATTATTTGTCTAATTATTGGGATTAAGACATTATTATATCTATTCTTGTCTATCATAGGTCACATTCAAATCAGTTATTCTAGATTTAGTCAAAGGATGGGAGGTATTTGGGGAATATGGGGTATGTATTGGAGATGAATGGTTTTCTATTACCTATGGATAATTTCTGGAATATTTTTTGGGATATGGGTCTATTACCCAAGGTTTCTCTTTTATTTTGGAAGATTTGTTTTTATTTTGTTACCTATGAGGAATTTCTTGCAATTAAGGCATGTTATTTTGGATAATTCATATATATTATTTCATGGAATGTGGAATCAATGGTACATACTTCATTTTTATGTGATTTTATAACACCATTATGGGATAAATGGGGTAATCTCATCCTATTTATTTATTTTTAGTCAGTGAAGAAAACATAGGGTCATCAGACTTGGGTGACCTCGCAGTCATCAGGTGTGTTTTCTGAGGCATGTTTTTTATCATGGGGGGTTTGAATTCCCAAAAATGAATTTAATTTTAATAATAAGATGTTACCGGATTATATTTGGATCCAAAATACAATTTTTTTGACATTTAGGATTCTTAGGGTAAAGAATTTTCACTTCTCGAGATTGATTTGAGGGAAGTTGTTGAACATATTTAAATTTTGCCCCATTTTTTTATTAAATTTAATACTAATTATATTTTTCATGGTGATGAAAGTATTGGACTGAGGCTTGTTTTTAGAGACTCCTATGGGATTCTACCAGTGTCAATGCATAAGTATATTGTATTAAGCTATATTCCACTGATTTCTAAGGCTTCTTCTATTTGTGATTCTTTAAGGTTTACATAGATTCAACGGTGATAGGGAGTTATCATAAAATTGGATTTTCAACACTTAATTAACTCTATTATTTTAGGATAATTGATCTTTACACTTTTTGTTATCCTTTTGGATGAAATTTGGTAGATTTTTATGAGTTTTATTCATTGTAAGTTTTCATTTATTTGGAGATCTGGGAATCAAGTTTCTCATTTGTTAGCTTTCTTTATAGGATCTTCCAATGTTCATGTTTGGATGGAATGGGTTCCCCATTCTATAAACTTTATTATATTAAGGAATATTGATAATTAATATATTTATGCATTGGTTTCAAAAATGAAATTACAAAAATGAAATTTCAAATTACAATATTCTAGAATATTAGAGCTCATAGAAAAAATTAAAATCATGAAAAGTACGATTCAAAAAAACATTATAATAATTATAAAAATGGATTTTGATTTTTAAAAAAAATTACTTATTTTTTTTCTTCATTAATTTAAAATAGGAAAACATAATGGATTACATTATATGATTACAAAAGTAGACAAAAAAAATTAAATACAAAAATAGATGTTGAAACAATACATGTAAACTAAATTTTCCCATTCATTTTAGCTAATACATGTTGACTAGTTTTCCTTAATTCAATCATTTAATTTATAGGTATAAATATTTTATTTAAGTTAAATAATATTTAAAAAAAATTTACATCAAAAAATTAATTTATACATGTTTTACATTTATATTCATTTTTTAATCTAGTTGTGGTTGTGTTTTTTTATTTTTTCTAAAGTTAGATTTTATTCAATTCCATCAAATTCATTGAAAAATGTTTTATTTTAAAAAATATAACATTAAGATACTATGATAATCAATTTATTTATCAAGAATTTTTTAATTGAAACTATAAATCCATCTATAAAATAGAATAAAAATATAAAAATTATATGAATTGAAAAAGGATGAGGTTTTTACTGACATCAGTGGAGGTTGTCACATGAAAAGAATAGTGTTTAAGCATGATGATAAGGAGAGATCATGAATTTGTAGTGGAACATATCATAGGCACAGAGGTAGAGGGAGGAATATCCTCTCCAGTATAAGGAGGATTTGATACACATTTTTAGAAAAACTTCCGGTTAAAAAGTGATTAGAAAAATTTTCCAGTCACATTATCTGTGAAATTTAGCCTAATAAAACTATTATTAGATGCTCAAGTGAAATTTTTTTTGGGGAGAATTTTGATCTAATGTAGCAGCGGTGGATGATGGTAGATAAGGCTAGCCAAGGAGCTTGGAAAGGGATGAAGTGATGTTGAACAATCAGTATTATCCTCCCCTATTATTTTTATTTAATCTAATAGCTTCTACATCTAAAAAATACACCATCTCATTAGGAAATTAATATATTTCTTTATTTATATATGAAACTTTTGCCCTTTTTTTAAAATTTTGATTCGCTTTATTCATGATTTTTTTCTTTAGAAATATATAAAAAAACAACTTTCCAATATAATAATTTCTGAAGATTTTCCAAATTTTCATAAAAATTAATATAATATTTAATGAAATTTCATATATTATTTTTTAAAGTATATAGATCCCACATCCTGTTGTGATTTCATTGAGAGTTGGGGGTCAATTAATGGTATCAATTCTTTTACAAATTCTCCCTTTTTTATTAAAATCCTATGATAGGTTAATGTCTAGATTCTCAAAAAGACTCTCCACCTCACCTATATTAAAGAATAGTGAGAAAATAAAATAATCAATAGATTTTACAAGGATCATCCTCAGTGTGAGAACCTTCTTCTTTCTGTGTCCAAACTCTTGTTATGCCACAAATTTTAAGATCACTATAAAATTTCAGTGATTACAAATGAAGTACAAGTTTCATAAAAGGTTTTAGTTGGTATTATCAACTTATCTATGAGGGGAAAGCATCATCCACTTCCCTAATCATTCATGACATTAATTAAAATGGAACCACCAGTTATTTAGAATTACTCCTTCACTCCTGATTTTGAATCATATATTCAAATCACCATAATTCATAATGAAAAACTCATGTATGAGAGCATACATGAAAGTTATGGTCTTATTTATCCTCAAAAGTATGGTTCTGGATCAATGGTAATATAAATTTCTTGCTTTGATCCCTTCAAAATTATAAAATAGTGTGTAGGTCCCATTATTCACTTTCTTGGATATTGTAGAGTATGAGAGACTCTCTCTCAATTTTCAAACACCTAATTTATCATAATTTATAACTTTTATACATCCTCAATATTTGAAAAATACTATTTCAATTAATTATTATGGAATTTCAATGAATTATGGGAATTATTTAGCTCCTCAAAGAATAGTATTCAAATCCAAAAATATGTTTTTTTAAAGATTCATGTTTTATTAGCCATAATTAATTTATATTTGAATTAAATTTCCTCTATGTATCTCACAAAATTTACTTTCATTAAATATTCCATAAAATTTGGATTGAATCATAGATATTCACTGAGGCCAAGATATTTTTAGAATTAATTTAACAAAAAATAATTGATGGATTTCATTTTTTTATTAAGAAAATTAATTCTAAAAATTTAAAAATCCATATTAGGTTAACTAATTCCATTACATGAGCCTCCTTATGTCAATCACTCTAACGGGAATCACCTTATATTGATGACCCATCTGTGAATCCTTGTATGTGATGACTCATCCACTTATATAAATCCTCATTATGGATCCCTGTATATAGATCCTCTTTCATGATGTTGAACTGTTACGTGATGGCTCATCCCATTACATCAATCTGCATACGTTGACCATCCTTACATGACTCTATATATGTGGATCCATTTATGTGGTGACTCAAAAGAGAATATCCTTACATGCACCACTCTATTTTTGGATCCATTTACATGGAGATAGACTTAACAATTTTTCATAATACACTCTAATAATATTTGAACCATCCAGAATCATTCTATACCACCTCAAAACACTTCAAGAGAATACTTAAACTTATAATCACTTGTTAAAAACCAAATTAAACTTGCTCAATAATTTATATGGAACTTTAATTTCCCCCTTTAAATTTGTTTTAGACCTCATGAAAATCTATCTTAAATATCAATCTATCATTAAAGAGACACTAAATCATATCCATTATCATGTGAAATACATCTTGACACTACACTATAGATTAGGGTAGTGTTTTTTAGAGAAACCTATCTCTTAGTGATAAGAAATAAAATAGTGTGCATTTACTTCCCCCTCCCTATGACAACATAATCCAAGGCACATAGAGGGTCCTCCCAAAAATTTAAAATAGTGTGTGAGTGGCTAAAAATTCATGTTCAACCTTAAGAGATAAAATATACCCTTAGGGATGGCCATGATGAGAATATCATCCAACTAGTCTTGAGTTGGAATAAATTTCATATTGATGTATCAATTTTCTACACTATTTTTTAATGAAATTAAATTTGATACCCAAATTCTTATACCATGATTGTTTAAAAATATTTTTATAGATATAAATAACTCTTTGATTGTCACAATTAATTCTAGGAGCTCTTTGAATATTCACACTCAAATCATCTAACCACTCCTTAATCTATATCATTCGTCTATAATGAATTTTAACAAAAATATGCTCAAATTTTATAGTGCTTTGTGTCACTAAATTTGGATTTTTTTTCATTTAAAACTCACACAATTGTTTCCAAAGATAAGAAATTAACCTGAAGTGGATCATCTATCATCACAATCACCTGCTTAGTCTACATTTATAAAACCAGGCAAATTAAATTTATTTTTTATCTTATAAATGAGTCCATAGATCACAATACATTTGATATATTTAAAAACTATTTGGGGTTAAATGATATGGGACTCTTTTGAGTCACTTTGATATCTAGAATAGGGACTCACAACACAGAAAATTTACAGCCTTGAGGCTATTAGATAAAGCTAGCTCCCAATCATTTTTCTAAATTCTCTTTGATTAACACTCTCACCTTCAGAATCTTTAGATAATTTCATCCCCACATGAATGGGTGTTAAAACTAGATTTGAATCATCCATCTCATACTTCTTTAATAGTTCTCTAGAATACATCCCATGGTATAAGAAAAAAATATTTCTCCTTATATGAATTGTAACCCCA
This sequence comes from Viscum album, assembly GCA_963277665.1. Taxonomy (NCBI): domain Eukaryota; kingdom Viridiplantae; phylum Streptophyta; class Magnoliopsida; order Santalales; family Viscaceae; genus Viscum; species Viscum album. Next base: position 752,997,222 of record OY728129.1, on the reverse strand, counting down.
AGAAGTATATTATATCCCCAAGCATGAATATCTCAGATTTTCTATTCATTTATTTGGAAAATTCTTTTTATGTAATTCCTTAATCACCTAAAAAGATAATTTCATCCACATATACAAAAAAATAAGTGTATTTGATTCCATTTATTTTATATAAATGTTGCTCTTAACTAACCCCTTAGTGAATCTCAACTATTTTAAATAGTTATCAAGACTTGAATACTAGGCCCTTGGGGATTTATTTAATCCATATAATTCTTTTTTTTAATGTAAACAAAACTTATCCATTATTATCAAGAACAAAACCCTCATGTTTATAAATATACACTTTCAAAATATTTTTATTCAAAGAGGTAAATTTGATATATATCTAATAGATTTTTACTGCCTATATGTTTTTGTAACAAGGAATATCCTGATGGTTGAAAATATTGCAACTCGAGTAAAATTATATTTAAAATATACCCCTTCAACTTGATAGTACCATTTTCTCATAATTATATCCTTTTTCCTCAAATATTTTCCCGCATTATTTAAATTTTTTATAAACACCCACTTCGTTTGAATGAAATTTTTGTCAATAGGTCAAGAAACAAGGTCCCAAGTTTCATTCTTTTCAATTTGATTCAACACTAAATATATAGTCTCAATCCACTCTTTATGTTTAAAATATTCTTCCACTAAATATGGTGCAACATGAAAAATGGGTGAAGCCTGATTATCAGTCCTCAACCATATTATGGATAGTTTGGATATTGGTTAATCAAATATTGGATTTCTTTGAGTTTGGAAAGGATCAGTTTGGTATAAAATTATTTTTATTCTACCATAGGTCTCTTTAATATCTGATTCTTTTGTTTTCTAATTTTAGTATCATTTTCATCATCACTAGTATAATATAATTCATCTTATAATACATTTGGTTTATCCTCAACCTGTTTTTTATTTTTTTTATTCTAGTTTTAGTATCCTTTTCCTCATCACTGGTATGATATAATTCATCTTATATTACACCTGGTTTATCCTCAACTTGTTTCTCATTGATTTTTCTTTAAATGTGCATGCTAGATTCATCACTTTATTCAAAAACTGATTCATTTTAGAACACTATTTATGGGTTTATTTTCAATAATTTTAAAATCATGATATCCAACCAACTGGTGAAGTATTGTATTTTAGTATCTGTAGCCATTACCATTAGATATGTATCGAAGAATGATACTATTCTCAGCTCTTTCATCAAATTTTACTTAATTTGAGTCCTTGATTTTGATAATGAAATGGCATCCAAAGACTTTGAAATAACTCACAGATATTATATTTTTATACCAAATTTTATATGATGTTAGGTTTGAATTTGATATCAGTAAACACTTATTAAAAATTTGTATAGTTGTGCATATATATTCTCTCAAGAAATATTTTGCTCATTCATAATCAGATAACATTATTCTTCCCATTTTATAAATGATTCAATTTATCCTCTTAGAAACTCAATTTTATTAAGGTGTTTAGGGGGTTTTATATTTATGTTGAATCCCATACTTGGAAATATAGTATTCATAATCATTCCTAGTACATTCCTTCCTATTATCTATTCTCAGCTTCTTGATGTGAACACAAAGTTATCTCTCAACATATCCTCTCAAAAGTTTAAAAATTTCTGCTTATTGTGATTTATTTTTATATATATCACTCTAGTAATCCTTATGTAGTCATAAATAAATGTGATGAAACATATATCTCCTTTTATGTGTTTATGTCCCATAGGTCTACAAAAATCCAAGTGAATGAGTTCAAGTATTCTATTTAACTATATCTCTACTCTTTTATGCTTTCCTTGGACCATATTCCCCTTCTGAAAAGTTGTATAAATAAGATATATATCTACTAAATTGGGGTATATATTTTGAAACATTTTATTTTTAAATTTTTATCATGTTCTTTTTATCAATCTGGAAGAGTATTCTATTCCAGAAATTATTCTCTTTTTGGCACTTAGATAACATGAATTACTAGGATCTTTAATCTTAAATAAATTCTCATTTTTTCTTTCACCTATTGTGATGAACTCCATGTTATTAAATAGTTTAATGAGGTAAGATTTATTCTAAAAAATCAACTCATTTCTTTCATCATAGAGTTGAATCATACTTACCATATTATGATTGAGTCAATCAATAAAAAAATTCATTTAAATTAAACTTGTTTGGATCAATTCTAGTGGAGATGATTCCATTAATCTTTAAATATATATCATTACCAAAGGTCACAACACCCCCATCCCACTTTATAATGTTTTTCAATAACATTATATCACCTACAATATGTGATGAGCAGAAACTTTCAAGAATTCATGGTCTAATTCTATTACTATATTTGAGAGTAACCTCCATAATCAATTAATTTTTAGTCTTCTGAATTCTTTCCTCTTGAAATATGGTGCTTTTGAATTAATTTTCACACACTCTTTAGAAAAATGGACATTATAATCCCATCTTACACAAATCTCCTCAATCCCATCAAAAATGTTATTGATAGAAACCATAGGTTGTCTTCTATTTTCATTCTATTCACTTGAAACTCTATTTCTACTATTCTCATTGTATCCTTCCCTTAATTTTGGCCTTCTTTGGTTTCAATAAAGATACATGTTATACCAAAAAATATAGGGTTTATGACAATAAGCATGACAACCCTTAGAGTAGCTCCTAAAGCTATTTATTTCATGGAACTACTAAGTATATCCTTAAAAATATATTTTTTGCCTCACTATAACACCAACTTTATTCTATATTGGTTTAGTAGAACCTTACTTATTTTGACCACTACCAAATACCTTTTCTATAATATCCATCTTATGAGGGTTTTTCTCAATCAAGGTTTTCCCAAATTATAATTTAGAACCTACACTATTATCTGAAATAGATTCAATGTTTTTATAGATAGTTGGTGTATATATTACCTAAGTTGATGATAAATATTTCTCAATAATCTATAATGAATCAACCTTCACTTCAATATATTTATCAATGTCACTATTTTTACTTACAAGGGTATTCTCATCCTTAAGAAACCATGATTAATCATAGTTAATAAGTATTTATCATGCATCTATATTCTTATCATATTCTTTTATAACTATTTATTTCTTAGCTGGCATTAATTTTAGAATTTTGATCACTTCAATATGATAATTCTCCCTACTGTGAAACTAATATCCACTTTTCTTCCATTTATTGACTTCTTTCTTGATATATTTAATTTTTTTATTATGTTGAGTGTTATCTCAAGACACACTTCATTTTCAGTATTTAATATGTGATTCATATAAGTTTCTTTTCCTTCATCTTCTTCACTATTTGAACTATCTTATTTTATTTCAACATGTTCCATGAAAATGGTATATTTTCTAGAAAAATATTTTTCAGAATTACTATTTGAGGATCAAAAATATTCTCTCTCTATTCTCCGCATGCTTCTCTTCTTCCTTCAATGCATTTTTCTTTTTTCCTTCAATAGACCTCTTGTACTCTTTTAATGTTTTTCATTTATATATTCTCTAAGGCTTACCTTTATCTTATTCCACAAAACAATCCACAATTTTCTTTATTATTGGGTTGTCAACTATAAATTGTGTAACTAATTTACACTTAAATCATTCAAGTGGGAGCTTTCCCTTATATTATCCCTTACCTCTTTTAAAAATTTTAGAGATAAAAACCATTACCCTTTTGAGAATTACATCACTCTAATTATATTATTCCAATTCACTTTTAGAGTTAAACTCCACTTCTTTAATCATAAAATTGATCATGGATTTAAAATGAATCTCCTCTTTATATTTCTCCTTGAAAATCAATTATTTTCTTATTTCATAATTTAGGAGAGTATTATACTATTCATCCAAGAAAAGAAAACCTTCCTTCAATAACTAATACCTTTGGGTTGTATATGATTGGAAAATTCGTCATTGATTTTTAACCAAAATTAAATATTTGTTATCATATTTAAATCATATAACATGACTAACTATTTCATTCTCCTTGGTGAAATTATCATTAATAGTTTCATACTCAACCATTTTGATATCTTCATATTTATCCCTCGAAATTTGTAATTCATATTCCATGATCATGGTGTTTTCCTCGTACAAGTTTAAATTCAAAAAAACAATATTTTTTCAACAATGGTATATCTTTTGGTAAAATTGTATTTTCTATTGGTAAAACATTTAAACAAAAAAACTTCTTATCACCAAAATCTTCATAAAAACTTTATCACTAAATTTTTTTGCGACAGATGAAATGAATCTACTACAATTATAATAATTCCAATAGATAATATATATGATGGTAAAAAAAATTATCAACACATTAATATTACTAATATATGTGTTGGTAATATTGTTAAAATTTATAAAAAATATCAAAAATTAATATTTTTTTGTAAATTATAATCTAAATGTTAGTATTCCAATATTTATTGTTAAAATTTTATATTATATTTATTAATATAATGTAACATCCCGACCTGATTTCCACACAATGGTGCCCCGAACCGGTTTTCCACATGACCTCAGGTGCGTATCCCCGTATGCCAAAGGCTACCGACAAGCAGTGAGGGTCTGGTAAGTCAGTCATGGGGAGACTATACACTCTTTTATCAGTGTAAAATACCAGCGAAAGTAAACAAGAAATACCGAAAGCATATATAATTATAACAGTACAAATGTAACAAGAAGAACTAAGACATGAAATACAATACTCAACTGAAAGGTAAATATGCAATGTATATATATATATATATGTATCAAGTGTCCAAAAATAAGAAAAATGGATGTAAGAGTCTAGCGACTCCCAAGAGGGTTCTGAACCATGTCTGATTACCTCAACCAAACTCTATCCCCAATCAGCAATCTAACCAGGGCTCTTGCCCTTTTCCTATCCTGCAACAACAAAGTCTATTCGGGGACCGATCAGTCAGCCCTAGTATGGTGTGAGAATGACTCAGTAGGTCACCACCAATAGTGTCTAAAACAATTCTAGTCAGAATTAGTGTATGCAATTATATTAATAATAAAATAATTCAATAGAGGAAATTGTTTATATTTATCCAATTAACCTTTATTTAATAACATAAACTTCTGTTTTCCCAAAGAAACCCAAACCACATTACCTACTTCGGCCCGTGTCAGAGTCTGAACCATTTCCCATGTTCATTTCATAATCATTATTCCACAATATTCAATTTATAAACAGAAAAAAGAAACCATAGTACAAAATAAATGATGGTGTGTAGAATGTCATGTCTAACACACTTGTGAGTATTTGGGGTGCCAATCCCTATCTCACAACCCCTTGAGTATTTGGAGTATCAATCCTTGTCCCATAAAATAATAATTTCATTCATCTCATTGTTTCTAGAGCGCTATGTCTAGAACCCCCGTGGGTATTTGGAGCTTCATTCCGTGTCCCATGACCCATTTTCATCAAACATTTATTTCACATATACCACATTATTCAGCGTTTAATTAACCTTAAACTTCCATCAGAATTATCATTAAAAATATTGATTAATTAATTCAGCCATTAGTCACAACAATTGTTCCATTAATTCAAATAAAATTATTTAACTAAATCCACAATCACAAAATCTGCAAAACTTATCTGACAATTAATTATTTAAAATAACCAACTAATTAACCACATTATGACCATAAATTATTTTCTAAATTGGTTAAAATGATCCATCATCACAAAATTACTCTTAAATAATTAATTAATTAATTAATTATATCAACCAATTAAATTATCAATTTCACATTTCCCCAAATTAATTAATTTACCCAATTAATTAATTGATTAAAAAACCCAATTATTATTTACGCCATGATATTTGAACAAATGCATTTGAATAACAAGATGAGACTATTAGATAGGATTTTAAACCACCTACCTTATATCAAAGATAACTCACACATCGAAAATCCAAGTACAGTTCGATCCGGTTTGAGTAGAAAAGGGCGGACGAACACCCTAAAAAATGCACATCCACCATTGATAAATATCTTATGATAATATCATATTTATTTATCATGTAATAATTCCATATTATTTCTCTATAAATATACTTGATATTATTATGTGAAGGAAAAAAATGAAAATTGTTGAAATATTATTTTATCAAATCATACATTGATAATTTCTTTTAAAAAAATCCATGAAATCACCATTTGAAAAACAAAATTATTATTTATAAAAAAATACTCCTTTTTCCCTTTTTTCCATCCATTTTTTAAAAAAAGAATTATTATAAAAGGATAGAAATATAGATTGAGTAAAAGAAATTAAAAAATAAAAAAATCAAAATAAGATGCACCTGGTTGGCGCACCAGGTTTTGGCACACAACAAGAAGGTGCTTCAAGGGGGTAGTACACCGGGTTTCTGCGGAGGAAGAGGGGAGTCTTGGCCTACCCAGTTAAGGTTACACAGAGATATTTTTAAGTTTAACTATATTTTAAATGACTAATCTCACAAGAACAAATGAAGGTCATGACTATTTATAAACCCCATGCACATGCCTCTGCTCAAAAACTGAAATCCCCATTAATCCACTCTTTAAACTGAAATAATTAATTATGAGTGTTTAATGTTATCTCATTAAGTCATTTCCATTTTTAAAACATAAAAACGGTTGAAATGTTATGGTTTAGAATTCATCCAGAGTTAAAAATGGTGGAAACCCGTTAAATGTAGAAGATGAACAATTTCTATTGATTTTTAATTAAATAGATAATTTAATTTTATAACAAGAAAATAAAATAATATCAAACCTCCATTAAACATAAAAATTATGCCCCAGCTAGCGTAAACACTTCATTCCGTACTGAACAGTGGTCTCGTATTTTCAACTGATGAATAGTTTGAGAGATATTGATGATTTAGTACTTAAAAAATGGAATAAATAATTAATAAAAATAAAAACAACATTTTTGAAAGTGAGGCATCAAAATGCTCATTGCTTAACTATGTTATAACTAATCTATGGTAAAGTCCCAATTCCAGACACATCAGTGGTCTTTTATTTCTCGTATGAAATATGGTTTGTGAATTATTAATGATTTATTCTTTAAAAATGGAATAATTAATTAATTAAAATAAAAGGGTAATTTCTTATGAGCGAGGGATTCAAACGCTCAACGCATATAAATGTTATACCTTCTATAGAGTAAACACCTCATTAAAGACCCATTGGTGGTCTCAGATTTCCCATAGTATGCACCGTTTGAGAGATATTTTATTACTTTTAAGAAAATAATATATTAAATATTATTTAATAGATTTAACTTACCAGTGAGACATCAAAATGTCTGATGCCAACATATGTCATACTCTTCCTAGGGTAAAAACCATGTTCCGGATACAATGGTGATCTCAGATTTCCCATATGATGCGACATTTGGGAGTTATTCAAATATTTTTCACAAATCTTCCACCTTTTAAATAATTTAATTAATATATTTAATTCATCTACGTTGAGGCATTTTGGGCCTCTAAATCTCTCACTACTCAGTGAGTAACTTTGAAAAAATTCCATTAAAATATTATAAAGTGTTAACAAGACATTATTTCTTATGTAAATCCTTTAAACATTTATTAAGTTGTTTCTCTAATAAAATATTATTATATTATTCACATAAAATATTTATAATCTATAAAAAGAAAATATTCAAAGGAAAACACACCTGAAAAAAAACGGAACCTCACAATCTCCCCACCTTATAAGAACTCATCCTGGAGGTGTACTCCCAAGCCTCTTTGAGATTCTGAGCTAAAAAGATCGGGCCACTGAGCCTGCATATCTGCCTCTCTTTCCCATGTCTCTTCTTGCAGACATCCATGTTCCCATAATACATGAACTATTGGTACAGTCTTTCCCCTCAACAAATTATCATTCTGATCCAATACATGTTATCAAATTCTCCTCAAAGGACGCATCTATCACAAGCTCGATATCATCCACGTCAATCAGATGAGAAGGGTCGGGGTGATACCATCGTAGTTGTGATACATGGAAAACATTATGCATAGCACTATATTTTTGTGGAAGAGCCAATCGGTATGCTACCGGGCTGATTCTCTTCACGATCTCAAAAGGTCAAACAAACCTGGGTGCCAACTTTCCCCTACTTCGTATCCTGTGGTGACCCAACCAAGGTGAAAAGTGAAGGAATATGTGATAACCCTCTCTAAACTCTAGGGGTCTCCTTCATCTATCAGCATAAGACTTATGCCTACTTTGAGTCGTAGCCATTCATTTTTGAATCAGCTGATCCTACTCTATCGTCTCCTGTGCGAGACTCAGTCCCAACAACTCTGACTCAACCGATTCCATCCAACATAGTGGTGATCAAAATGGCCTACCATAAAGTTCCTCATATGGTGTCATATGTATATTTTCCTAATAACTGTTGTTATAGGAAAACTACACTAAATCTAGGTGCTTATCACATGAACCACTGAAGTCAAGTACACACACCCTCAACATATCCTCAATCACTTGTATTGTACGCTCTGACTGTCCATCTATTTTTGTATGGAAATCCATACTCAATAAAACTTTCATACCAAGTGCCATTTTCAATCCATGTCAGAAGCATGAAGTAAATTGTGAATCATGATATGAAACTATAGTTTATGGCACCCCGTGTAATCGAACTATCTTTTGTAAATATAGCTTTTCCAACTGATCAACTATAAAAGTTTCCCTTATAGGAAAGAAATATGTTACCTTTGTCAGTTGATCTACAATGACCCAAATAACACCATTCTTCCTAAGTATTTTTGGAATACCTACCACAATTTCCATGGTCACATCATCCCACTTACATTTCATAATGGGTAAAGATTTCACTAAATCTCCAGGTCGTTGATGTTATGCCTTCACCTGTTGACAGGTGAAGTATTGTGTCACAAACCCTATTATCCCATTCTTCATGCCTGGCCACCAAAACTGCCATCATAGGACACGGTACATTTTGGTCACACTGGGATACACCGTCCATCTTGAGGCATGAAATTCCAGCATGACCTCCTCTCACATGATTGTAGGAACAACAACCTGATTCTTCACATAAATGATATCATCCTCATCTATCTTTCAGTCTGAATGTGTCTCCCCACATTTAAAATTTTCCCTCAAGTCCAAGAACTCAGTTTCCTCATATTTCTTTCCCTGATCTATCCCAAAAGTGTAGAATCCACTACAATTGACATGAGTGTCATCTACTCCTGTCTCTTCTGAACCATAACGTGCATCTCAGCTAGCAACGATATCATCCTCCACTCAGCACTAGATTCCTGAACAATCTGAGTCTGAGTTTTCCTACTCAAAGTGTCTTACACATTGTTTCCTTTCCCGGGTGTATATTCCAGCTCAAAATCAAAAGACTGCATATACTAAAGCCATATCCACTATCGAAGATTCAAATCGTATTGAGAAAGATGTTATTCAATCTCTTTTGGTCAGTATAAACGTTAAACCTTTTTCTTAAGAGGTAGTGTCCCCAACACTTCAAAGCATAAACCACCACTTCCAACTCAAGGTCATGCATAAGGTAATTCCTTTCATGCGGCCTCAGTTGTCGATACCTGTACACCACAAATTTATCCCTTTTCATCAACACAGCTCTGAGTCATATCTTAGAAGTGTCACAATGCACTATGTACTCTTCACCTAACTCAGGTAGAACCAAAATTGGTGCGGATGTCAAACGCTTCTTCAACTCCTAAAAATATTTCTTGCAAGCCTTTGAACATTCAAACTTTACTCCCTTTTTGGTCAATCCTGAAATTGGTGCTGCCAAACAGGAAAAGTCTTGGATGAATCTCTTGTAATATCTAGATAACCCCAAAAAGCTTCAGATATCGAAAAAAATCTTGGGATACTCCAAATAAACCACTGCCTGCACCTTCTCCGGATCCATTGAAACACAATCCTTTGAGATAATGTGCCCCAAGAAGTGTATGTTATCAGTCCAAAATTGACAGTTATATAGTTTGGCGTATAGTTGATGCTCTCTTAGAGTACTCAGGACGATGTCAAGATGTTGGGAATGATCTTCATGAGTCTTGGAGTACACTAAGATGTCATCCACAAATACCACCACAAACTGATTCAGGTATGGATAAAAGATCCTATTCATCGTGTCCATAAAACTACTGGTGCATTTGTTAACCCAAATGGCATTTTAACAAACTCATAAATCCCATACCTACTCCTAAAAGCAGTCCTTGATATATCAGAAGTTTGAACTATCAACTAATGATACCCCAATCTTAAGTCAATCTTTGAGAAAACACAATCTCCCTTCAACTGGTCAAACATATCATCAATATGAGGAAGAGGATATCGGTTCTTCACAATCATCTTGTTCAACCTATGGCAATCGACACATTAATGTAAACTCCCATCAACCTTCTTTGAAAACAGCACAGGATAACCCCAAGGTTATATACTTGGATGGATAAATTCTTCGTCCTTCAAGTCTTACAGCTAAGCTTTGAGTTCCCAAAGCTCTGTTGGTGCCATTCTATATGTTGTAATAGATACTGGCTCACCTCCTAGCATGAGCTCAGAAGTAAATTCAAGATCTCTCTTAGGGGGCAGCCCTAAGAAGTCTTCTGGAAAGATAGCTTGAAACAAATCCACCACTGGTGGAAGGAAATATTTCCTAACACCTTTGTCATCCAGTAAAATACTAGAAACTTGGGCTGTGAGCACTCCTAGTTGCTGACTAATTGGCCCTACTTGACCTTCCTAGATATCCCACTCCCCACGGTGAATGTAATGGTCACCTGTAGAAGATTTAAATGTCACCATCTGATGATAACAATCAATATGGGCTTGTTATGCGACTAACTAGTCCATAACCAGAATTAGGTCAAAGCTTATCATGTCAAGGATATAGAGATCCCACAGAAAATGGTACTCCCCAATTTCAAGAGAGCATCCCTTTCACATACAGATGTCTCTAGATTTTACTCCAAAAGGTGAATCTATCGTCATAACCCCACTCAAAAACTCCACCGCCAAACACAAACCATTAAAAAGTTTTGTAGATATAAAGGAATGAGAAGCACCATTATTAAATAAGTCACTAGCTAAGGTAGAAGCCACAAGAATAGTGCCTCTCACTATTGATGGTCCAGCCTTTCTATCCACAAGTGTAAGTTGTGTCACATGAAACTGTGATTCTACTATTCCCCGTGATGCCATCTAACTCCCTTGACTTGTACCACTCTGTCGATATAGGATTTGTTGCCCAAAATCACCATGTCTGTTACCTTTACAACCTCAACCAGTAGAACTCCAACTTTGGGACTGATAATATGAAGAAGATCCCCTTCCCACAATTTGACTCTGTTTAGCTGTTCCATCACTACCTGACTACCTTAGGTTCCTACAGAGCCTCTAGAGATTTCCCATCCTACAACTGGATCTTCATTCCATAAGGGGTTGGGGACATTAATTACGATAGTGTCCAGGCCTACTGCACTAGTGGAAAAACACTCGGGTAAGGTCCTTTGTAACTCACCCCTCTGTTTGGTTACTATGCTTTCCACTTCCCTGGCTAACATTCTTATAAATTCCCTTCCTTCTCTTGAAAATTTTACCACTTAATCATCCAGTAAGAACTAGTTGTCCGCCGCTGGAAGCCTCCTTCAGGTTCCCCTCAAATATGAGAGCCTGATTTACAACATCTAAAAACTTATTCAACCGAAAAATACTCACTTGATACTTAATTTCAAATTTAAGTTTATCTTTAAATCATCTTTCTGAAGTAGCCTCATCTGCTGCCAATGCTGGAGAAAAACGTTGTAAGTATGTAAAGCGTCCAGCATAGTCCATCACAGACATATTCCCTTGAGTTAGCCTCATGAACTCAGTTGTTTTCCCCTTCCTGAGCATCTTTGAATAAAAGTGCTCAAAGAACTTCTCCTGAAATTCCTTCCACTCCATAGCTTCCAACTGTCATTCCCACATCTGGATGTCCCACCAGCATTTTTCTTGACCATGTAACATGTATGCATCTAGCTTGAATCTCTTCCCAACAGGTGTCTTTAGGTGATCAAGTATAGTCTGAATAGATTCAATCCAGAACTTAGCTTTCTCCGGACCACCCTCTCCAATAAAATTCAGTGGGTGCTGCAACTGAAATTCCCTTATCAGATCAGATGTGCTTTTCAAAACCTGTCATGGGTCTCTTTATATCATTTGCATGAAATGGGGTAAGTTCTCTTAAAACTATTCCCCCGCTTCCTTAACTGGTACTATTTTTTCCTCAAGTTCAACTACTAGAGGATCATTCCCAAATATGCCCCCCGGTCGTCCTCTCAACAAGCATCTTGGAGGCATATTTCTACAAATCCAAACACGCAACGTAGGGAACAGTTCACAACATTATCACAATTACACAAAACCAAATTATTTATATCATTTTACAATTATTATTTTTAATTTAACATTTAGACACTGTTTTCATTTCAATTTCATATGCAAGGAAAATAGTTTAAGTTCAACAACCTACCCATAACTAATTTTCCTATGCGTGCCTAAAATGATGCATGCCACAATAATCATGAGTTCCTAGAATGATGCATGCATATGAAACACTCATGTCATTCTGGGCGACAAATCAATACTCAACTGAAAGGTAAACATTCAATGTCTATATAAATATGTATCAAGTGTCTAAAAATAAGAAAAATGGATGTAAGAGGCTAGAAACTCCCAATAAGGTTCTGAACAATGTCTGGTTCCCTCAACCAAGCTTCATCCCCAATTATATATATAACTAGGGATCTTGCCATTGTCTTGTCATGCAACAATAAAGTCTATTCGGGTGGCGATCAGGCAACCCGAGTAGGGTGTGAGTATGACTTAGTAGGTAACCACCAACAGTGTCTAAAACAAATTCAGTTAGAAGCAGTGTATGCAGTTTTATTAATAATAAAATAAGGCAATAGAGGAAACCAGTTATGTTTATCCAATTAACCTTTATTTAATAACTAAAACTTTCAGGTTCCCGAGGACACCCAAACCATAGTACCTGCTTCGGCTCGTGCCAAAGTTTGAACCATTTTCCATTTTCATTTCATAATAATTATGCCACAATATTCAATTTATAAACATAAAAAAGAAACTATAGTAAAAAATAAATGAAGGTGAGTAGAACGTCATGTCTAACACACTTGTGAGTATTTGGAGTGTTAGTCCCTGTATCACAACCCCGTGGTTATTTGGAGCATCATTCCTTATCCCATAAAATAATAATTTCATGCATGTCATTGGTTCTAGAGCGCTATGTCTAGAACCCTTATGGGTATTTGGAGTGCTAGTCTGTGTCCCCCAACCCATTTTCGATCAAACAACTATTTCACATATACCATATTATTTAATGTTTAATCAACCTTAACCTTTCATAAAAATTCTCATTCAAAATATTGATAAATTAATTCAACCATTAATCACAACAATTGTTCCATTAATTCAAATAAAATTATTTAACTAAATCCACAATCACAAAATCCTCATAACTAATCTGACAATTAATTATTTATAATAACCAACTAATTAACCACATTATAACCATCAATTATTTCCGAAATTGGTTAACTCGATCCATCGTCATAAAATTACTCTTTAATAATTTATTAATTATTTATTTATTCCATCCAATTAAATTACCAATTTCACATTTCCCCAAATTAATTAATTTACCCAATTAATTAATTGATTAAAAAAACTCAATTATTATTTACGCCATGATATTTGCACAACTGAATATGCATAACAAGATGAGACAATGGGATTGGATTTTAAAAAAACTACCTTGTGTCAAAGATAACTCATACATCAATAATCCAAGTATGGTTCGATCCGGTTCAAGTGGAAAAGGACGGATAAACACCCTAAAAAACGCACGTCAACCCCTGAAAAATATCTTATGATAATATTATATTTATTAATCATGTAATAATTCTATATTATTTCTCTATAAATATAATTTATATTATTAAGTGAAGGAAACAAAATAATAATTTTTGAAAGATTATTTTATCAAATCATACACTGATAATTTCTTTTAAAAAAATCCATGAAATCACCATTTGAAAAACAAAATTATTATTTATAAAACAATACTCCTTTTTCCCTTTTTTCTATACATTTTTTAAAAAATAATTATAAAAGGATAAAACTTTAGAGTGAATAAAATAAATTAAAAAGATAATAAAATCAAAATAAGACACACCTCGTTGGCACACTAGGTTTTGACGTAAGAAAGGAGGTGCTTCAAGGGGGTAGCGCACCAGGTTATCGTGGAGGAAGAGGGAGAGTCCCAGCCTACCAAGGTAATGTTGCACGAAGAGAGTTTCTAGTTTAAATGGATTCTAAAGGATTAATACCGCAAGAACAAATGAAGGTCAGGCCTATTTATAAACCCCATGCACATGCCTCCACCCAAGAACTGAAATCCCCATTAATCCACTCTTTAAACTAAAACAATTAATTAGGAGTGTTTAATTTCATCTCATTAAGTCATTTCTATTTTTAAAACATTAAAAATGGTTGAAATTTCATGGTTTAGAATTCATCCGACGTCAAAAATGGTGGAAACCCATTAAATGTAGAATATGAACAGTTTATGTTGATTTTTAATTAAATATGTAATTTAATTATTTAACATGAAAATCAAATAATCTCAAATGTCCATTAAGCATATAAATTATGCCCCAACTAGGGTAAACACATCATTATAGTCCCCAAAGTGGTTTCATATTTCTCAACCGATGAACCGTTTGATAGATATTGATGATTTAATATCTAAAAAATGGAATAAATAATTAATAAAAATGAAAACAACATTTTTGCGAGTGAGGAATCAAAACGCTCATTCATTACCAATTTTATACCTCATATATGGTAAACCCCCCATTCAGGACACATCGGTGGTCATAGATTTCTCGTACGATATAAATTTTGTGATTTATTAATGATTTATTCTTAAAAAAAATGGAATAATTAATTAATTAAAATAAAAGGTTAATTTCTCGCAAGCGAGGCATTAAAACGCTCGATGAATATAAATGTTATACCTTGTATAGGGTAAACCCCTCATTCTGGACCCATTTTTGGTCTCATATTTCTCATAGGATAGACTGTTTGAGAGATATTTAATTACTTATAAGAAAATAATATATTAAATATTATTTAATAACTTTAACTTATGAGTGAAGCATCAAAATTTCTGACACCAATATATGTCATACTCTGCCTAGGGTAAACACTCTATTCTAAATACAGTGGTGATCTCAGATATCCCTTATGATGCACCATTTTAGAGTTATTCAAATATTTTTTCACAAATCTTCTGCATTTTAATTAATTTAATTAACATATTTAATTCATCTACACTGAGGCCTTTCGGGCCTCTGAATTTATCACTACTCAGTGAAAAACTTTGAAAACATTACATTAAAATATTATAAAGTTTTAATAGGGAATTATTTCTTATATAAAGCCATTAAACATTTATTAAGTTGTTTCTCCACTAAAATATTATTATATTATTCACATAAAATATTTATAATCTATAAAAATAAAAGATTCAAAGGAAAACATACCTGAAAAAATGGAATCAAACATATATATTATATTATTATATTTATTATATAATAATTAAAAAATTAGATTTTATAAAAAACCAAAATAATAATAATTTATTTTAAAAAACACATTCCAATATAATTTAAATACAGGTTCATATTTCATAAAAAGACAAGAATCTCCAACAAACATATTACAAACATGTTTAAACACGTTTAAACACTAAGAGACTTTACATGGAACTCAATGAAGCTTTGTCTGTAATATATTTTTCACAAACATCAAATTTCACAGTCGTGGAATCCCTATAACTTCAATTGAGCTATTATCTACTATAGTGGATCAAGGCATGCACAACTTCACTTTCATCTCTTTGACTACAATGGACCACCCTTCTTGTTTTGAAGCAACACTTGTCCTCGCTCACTCTAATTTTGACATGCACCATTATGAGAAACTTTATGATCACACAAACAAAACAATTTTCAAATTTTTTTCATTTAAATGAAAGATATAAAAATAATAAAGCGTGATATAAAACTATCATCTAGTGACCACAAAAATAGGATAATCTAACTAGTGGAAACAAAAACCATAATATAATCTTAATAGATACCACAAAAACCATAAAAGTGTCCATCATAACCACAAAAAGAATATATAATTAATAACAAAACAATTTCCATAACATGTGACATAAAAATAACCAATGATCACAAGAATAAAAAAATGACAAGAACAACTGATGACTACAAAAAATAAATTTCAAGTGACTAAATTAACAAAAGATATACAGTGACTGGAAAAAATGAAAATAAAAACTCATGATATAAAATCAATAAGAATATTATCAAACATGTGACCAAAAACCATTTAGAATGACACTAACTTCAATTAAGAGTGACACATAACTCAAAATAATATAATCTAGTCCAAACCATACGAGACATGAGTTGGTTTCGCACTCCACTCCCCTGAAAAATTATTAAATAAAATGAAATTTGTAGTGAATACATGAGGGTAAATTTCACCATCAAGGAATTGAAAGAGATTTCAAGTATACATGACAATAACACACATATCTAGGAGAAATAAAGGTCACAATTTTATCCAAGTATCACATCAATTGTCTAGAAAAATCTATCTCAGATTATCCAATAAACTATACTATTCCATTCAATACACATCACATATGTTGTACCATCAACTATTATTGAAGAGCAGTAATTCTTGAAGAAAAATAACCAAACCTGCAACATATTAGACAAGAACTCTCATCAACACAATAGATTTCCATTAAGAGCATTGATTCCATAGACTCACATCCCAGACTGATTAACATGCAGATAAACCCAAAAAGACCAGATGAATCTCGAAAAAGATAGGGAATCCAACCCGATGATCAAATATTAATCCCTATAGTGAGTCTTTATGTGTCTTCCTTACTTAGAAAAACCCAAACCTTTGAATAACCTCAATGAAAAACTCAAAATCCACATAATAATAGATCATCACACCCAAATCACAGAAATCTAGAACTATTTAAAAAATCCTATAACATTAAAAAAACACTAAAGAAACCAACATCATGTAAGTCAAGATAGGGAAAATCAAGAATCAGCAAATAATTGGGGCACATGAATCGGGGCTAAATTTCCTTATACAACCGCTACTAAAAATGACCATAATCAGGGATCACAAACCATAACCATCAAGAATCAACAAATAAAACACCCAAATTGGGTTAGGGTTTGGATGGGTCATGCGTACCACGGGGAAGATATGGTGAATCATAATGAAAATAGAAGAATGAGAGATTAGAAGAGAAGGAATTCTAACCAGAGGATACTGCGTACGAAATCAGAAGGAGAGATTTCCAAATTCCATAGTAGGAGGAGGAGGGGGGCTCACTACTGTGGTTCCTCCTAGCTGGGGTGTGCGGAAAAAATAGAAAGGGGATGGGGCGGGGTGATGTAGGGGATAAGGGAATTAATAATAATAATAATAATAACATTTTTTAATAAGAAAATTAAATTAATTGGGTCGGGTGTGACAATGGAAGACACGGTAATAGTGATATGACCAATAATGCTCAAGACTTTTAATTTAGGGAAGAGAGTGTCATATTATTTGTATAATTTTAAAAAATATTATGATGTATAATAAATTTATATATAACAAAAAAAACATTTAAATTTTTATATATTCTGAATAGAAAATTATATTATTTACATCTAATGAAATTATATATATGTGACATTATTTTTTTAGTTTTTACTTTATTCAATCTTATTCAAGTCTCCAAGAATTATAATAATTTATCATAAATTTTATATGAGTTATATATATATAATACCACAAATATATAATGTGTCAAGGAATACATATGATTATATGATTTTATTAAAATAATTATAATTTATAATACTTATTAGAATAATATATATATATATATATATTTGTGAAATATTTTATGATATTGGATAATTTATTGCAACAGATTTTTATAATGGTAAAAAAAATTGGTGATAAAAATAATAGTAATATATTCATTTGTCGCTAAAAATGTTAGTATTTATATGATAAAGCAATATATTTAACTGTTGGTAAAATATTTATTAGTGTCAAATGATTAATATCAACATATAAAACTATTTCCAAAAACAAGAGTTGGTACTTAAAATTTATACCAATAAATTTTAATATATATTGGAATTGTTCATTTTTACCAATAGATGTATCATTTGTCAATAATTTTTTTTTGGTACAAGACATTTTTTTGTATTGAGTTTATCTGAAATTTCTTTAGATGTAGTGAGTACCATGACCTATATGTAAGCTTTTTCTTACAAGGATGATAGTATAATATTTCTATCCTTCCCACCTACCTCAAGATTTTTCTTATTAGAAAAATTAGTAGATTTATCTCTTGCACGGGGTAAAAATACTATAGTAATAGTATCACAAACCTCCAAGACTTATGAAAGAAAATAGGGTAAATTTTGTTTCTTAAATATTTATAAATGTTTTCCTTTCAAAGAAATAAATTCCTATGATATTAAATGAACTCAATATATCCATATTTGATATTATTTTGGATGATTAGAATCTCAAGGGAAAATGGTTGGCTCCATTACCACTTATAGATCCCAAATCCTATTATAATACCACTACTAGGGGGTGTATCAATGGTACTTATTCTTTTAAAAATTATCTATTTTGAATTAAACCCATGTGACTGGTTAAATTATAGATTATCTCAAAGTATCTTTTCCTCACTCATATTAAATAATGGTAAGTAAACACAATACACAAGAGGCTTTATATAGTTCAACCTCAGAGTGAGATCATACTCCTTGCCATGTCCAACCACTTGTTAGGCCACAAATTTTATTATCATGATAAAATTATAGTGATTAAAAATTCAATACAAGTTTCATACAAGGATTAAGAGGGTATTATACATTTCTCTATAAGGGGAAGGTATCATCAACTTCTTTGATCATTCATAGAGTTATTTAAACTGGAACAACTAGTTGTTTAGAATTCTCCATTTACTCTTGTATTTGAATCATATGTTAGAATCACCAAAATTTAGAATAATAAACTCATGAATGAGAGCATGCATACATAATATGGCCTCCTTCCTCCTCAAAAACTAGTTCCTGGATCAATGGTAACTAAAAAAAATTCTTATACTCCTTCAAAATTATCAGATTGAGTGTTGGTACCATTCTTCATTTATTCTCAGTCTTAGATATTGCAGAGTATCACACACTCTCTCTAAATTATTGAACACATCATTTCTAATAATTTCTATATTTTATACACCCTCAACATTAAAAAAACTATTTCTATAAATTATTATGGAATTTACATAAATTGTGAGAATGAATCAACTCCCTAAAGAATAATAGTAAAAACCGGAAATATATCTTTTCAAATATTCCTATTTAATCATCTATAATGAATTTTAATTTTAATTCAAATTTCTCTAAGTATAACACACTTTTTATTTCATTAAAATCTCTATAAAAATTATTTTCAACCATGGATGTTTACCAATACCATGATATTCTTAGAATTGATAAAGCAATAAAGCATCAAATGATTTCATTTTATTATTCTCGAAATTAATTCTAGAAATATCAAAATCCATGTAAGGGTAATTAATCCCCTTACATGAGTCTCCTTATATAAAAATAACTCATGTAGATCCCCTTACATAAATGATCCATATTTGAATCCCCATACATGAAGACTCATCCCCTTAAATCAATCATCATTCTATCCTCTCCCCCCTTAAATAGATTATCTTCTATGATGTTAGACTCCCATATGGAGGCTCATCCCTTTACATTGATCTATATACATCAACCATCCTTATGTAAATCTCTATATGTGGATCTCTATACATGGTGACTCAAATGAGAATACCCTTCCGTAGACCACTCTATTTTAGGATCCCTTTATATGGATCTAGAATTAACCATTTTTCATAATACACTCCAATTATTTTCGAACTCTCCAGAATCATTCCATATCACCTACACACACTTCAAAAACACACCAAGAGAATACTCAAACTTCCAATTACAAGGTTAAAAACAAATATAACTTGATCAATAATTCCAAGGTAAATTTAAAGTTAAAAAATTATAGTGAAAAATTCTATTATGATATATTCATGGAAAACTATAGTTAAAAATTGAAGAGAAATTTTCATTGATTACTCCACAAAACAATTTCACTAATAAACTGTAAAATTTCAATAAAATTTTCATTTGTAAATTACAGAGGAACCTTATACTATAAAATTATAGTAGAAACTTTTATTAGAAAATTATAGTAAAAACTTACACTGGAAATTATAGTGAAAATTTTTACTAAAAATTCGAAAATGAAAATTTAACTAAAAAATAATTATGAATACTTCCACTAAAAAATATCATTTAAACATACATTTAAAAATTCCACTATAAATTTTAGTTTTAAACTATCGTTGTAATAAGTCAATAGAATATTTTTGTGGAGACTTACATTGGAAAATTCTAGGGGAAAATTTCATTAGAAATATCCAATTTAGAAACCCACAAGAAAAGTAAATTAAAATTTTCACTATAAATTTTATTGATTCAAATGAAAACTTTCCACCAAAATTTTTAAAAATAAAAATTCTAATAAAATTTAAAATTTTCAGTGGAATATTCCACCGAGATATTCTAGTAAAATGCTATAATTAAAATTTTCATGAAAAAATTAACTAATTCAACTCAAAACATATAATGGAAATTTTTGGTGGAAATTTTAACTTTATAATTAAATTGGAAACACACATGTGATAATTTTAGTGGAAAAATAGATTGAAAATTTCCAACAGATATTTTTACTACAAAATTACAATGGAAAATGTTATTGAAAAGTTATAGTTGAAACCTACACTAGAAATTTATAGTGAAAATTTCACAGGAAAATCCATTGGAAACTCCAACTAGAAAATTATAATGGATTTTTTCAATGGAAAACTAAATTGGATACTAGCATTGGAAAATTAAACTGGAAATTTTATTTGGAAAATAAAAATTTAAATTTTCACTTTAAAATTAAAGTATAAATTTACAATGGAAAATTCCAAGTACAACTATCTCAATGAAATCCCAATGAAAATTCTTCCTAGAAACTTATACTAAAAAACTCTAGTGGAAACTTACACTATAATATTTTAATGGAAACTTTCACTAGAAAATTATAATGGAAAATTCTATTAAAAAACTCTAAAGAAAATTTTCATTGGATATTTAAATGATTTAAGAGAAAACATTCACTCAAAAATTAAAATTAAAAAATATTCAATTTGAAAATTCTAATAAAAATGATTAGGTTTTTATGGGATGGATAAAATCTAAAACATAGTGGAAGAACACTCCCAAACCTGATTAAACCCATAATATATCTATAGTTTTTGAATTAATATAAATTAAGAACTATAATGGAATACCTTACTTGAGTAAAAATATCCTCTCAATGATTTTTACATGCATTTGATCAAGATCACTAAGAAATATCCAAAAGACTCTTTACATAAAAGGAATCCATAGATCATGGGAATCACCCAATGATATAGTGGGATTCTCTCTATTAATGAAATTCTAGAGCCTTGTGTTTAAATAATATAGGGAAAAGTGAGATAAATGATTATTATGGTTTGTAGAGTTATAAAAGGAGCCTAAAAAATATTTAATTAAACCACTTTCATGAGGAATAGAAAGATTTATATGGTCCATATAGAACCTTAGTAGATCAATCTATATTGATTTAGTTTTTCATAAACACAAAAAACATTTAAAATCTTAAAATAATCTGTTCAAAATCATTTATTATAATTTAATGTTTAATTTATTATGTGACACATTTAAACTCATCAAATTCATAATCACCTGATATATAACTAACTTTGATAGCATTTAGAGTAAGAGAATGTGAAATATATTATGATATTGAATATTAGGATAATCCCATAAAAGTACACTATGAAATTTTGAAACTCACCATGTCATGGTATATCCTAAGGTAGACCAAAGCCTAGTCTCAACAACTATGTCATGGTGGTGCCGTTAGTTCACTATTCCATGAATCTCCCACTTGAACTAAAGCCTCATTGATATAGTTCACTTTCAATTTATATCACATTATTTTCAATAAATTATAAAAAAAATTCAAAATATCCCTTAGGATATTTCAAAAACTAATTTTTTATAAGTTATCATTCATTTTCACCACATTTTCTACCATATGTAACATCATGTAAAAATTCATCCAGAGTTTCTTCTGGATACCCTCCAAAAAACTTTTGGTGAATATCTAAGATTTTTATAAACTCAATCCAAATTCATATTCCCAAAAAATATAACCTCATATGTCTTTATAGTCTTGAAAATAAATTTTGAATTCTTGAATCCATAACTATAATCAAAGAGAAACTGCTAGAAAAACATTAATGCCACTCAATATACAAAGGGATCTGGTGTGATAACTATCAAACACATTTTTCTCAATACCTATATCCACAAACAACGTCATATGAAAGTATTAATAATCATATAATCCCTTTCTCTAATATATTTGTTATCCATGGGACATAGAGTATATCAACCCCATATTTCCTACTAATACATTCTTAAGTCTTTGAGTATAGAATGACTAAGTTGATGAATACATCACTTATCATTCATCTAAGTAGATGAGAATATTTTATGATCCTTAAACATATATATAATTACATCACATGAATCATATCTAGATATGACTATAAAAGTTGTTATTTTATCTCAATAAATGTAAGATTCTGTTTTCTTAGGAATGTTTTCTTTTGAATATCTTCTTTTTACAGATTACAAATATTTTATGTGAATAATATAGTAATATTTTCATGGAGAAAAAACTTAATAAATGATTAAAGGCTTTACATAAAAAATAATTCCCAGTTAACACATTATAATATTTTAAAGGAATGTTTTCAAAGTTATTCGTTGAGTAGTGAGAGATTCAGAGTCCCAAAAGGCATCAACTTAGACAAATTAAATATATTAATTAAATTATTTAAAACTTAGAAGATTTGTTCAAAATATTTGAATAAAATCAAAATGGTTCATCATATGGGAAATCTGAGATCACTAGTATATCTGGAATAGGGTGTTTTCTCTAGGCAGAGTATGACATATGTTGGCGTCAGACGTTTGGATGCCCTGCTCGTAAGTTAAAGTTATTAAATAATATTTTATATATTATATTCTTAAAAATAATTAAATATCTCTCAAATGGTGCATCCTATGGGAAATAAGAGACCACCAATGGGTCCAAAATGAGGGGTTTACCCTAGAAAAGGTATAACATATGTTTGCGTCGAGCGTTTGGATGCCTCACTCGCAAGAAATTATAATTATTTTTTAATTATTTATTTATTCCAATTTTTAAAGAATAAATCATTAATAACTCACAAACTATGCATTGTATGAGAAATCTAAGACCACTAATGGGTCCGAAAGGGGGGGTTTACCCTAGGCAGAATATAATTTTTATTTGCAACAAAATTTTTATTAAGGTAACAAATTAGAATTATTTTATTTAATTAAATAATTAAATTAATTAATTAATATGACGGTTACTATTCATTCATCCCCTATATACGCCGTTTCCATTTTTTGTCCATGGAAGCTTTTGGGAACCTCATTGTAGACCGTTTTAAATGCAATAAATTTTAAAATGACCTCTATGAGCGAAATAAATCACTCCGCCAACAAGAAACAGATCAAACATGCATCAAATAAACAGTTTTAATTTAGGGATTTTTTACTGAATATGAATAGTTATAGATCTATTTTTAAAACACCCCATTTTTTGAGTTTTGGGTAAGAGTGGCCATGTACTAAATAATCTGAATGATATTTGCATAACTGACCTTCATCTTCTTCCATCCGAAGACCCTGAGAGTGTGCGCCATTTCCTTTTGCCTCTCAACTTAGTGTGCACAACCAGGTTCTTGTTTTGTTTTTATTTATTTATTTCTTTTACTATTATTATCCAATCACCCCTTTACAATAATTCCTTTTTTTTAAAAAAATGGATGAAAAAAATAGACGAGAGGATTGTTTTATAATTGATAATTTTGTTTTCAAATGGTGATTACATGGATTTCTTTTTAAAAAAAATATCAATGTATGATTTGGTAAAATAATCTTTCAACAATTATCATTTTTCACATAATAATTTCAAATATATTTATAAAGAAATAATATGGAATTATTGAAAGATAAATAAATATGATATTATCATAAGATATTTATTGGAGATTGACGTGCGTTTTTTAGGGTGTCTGTCCGTCCTCTTGTTCTCGAACCAAATCAAACCATACCTCAATTTTTTACGTGTGAGTTATATTTGACATAAGTTAGGGGGTTTAAAATCCAATCTCACAGTCTCATCTTGTTATGAGTATGCGGTTGTACAAATATCATGGCGTAAATAATAATTGAGTTTTTTATCAATTAATTAATTTGGTAAATTAGTTAATTTGGGAAATGTGAAATTGGTAATTGAATTGGTTGGTATAAATAATTAATTAATAAATTAATTAATAATATTTTGTGATGATGGATATTTGGAAATAATTTATGGTCATAATGTGGTTAATTAGTTAGTTATTTTACATAATTAATTGGTGGTTTTGTTATGCGGATTTTGTGATTGTGGATTTAGTTAAATATATTTTATTTGAATTAATAAAATAATTGTTGTGGTTAGTGTTTGAATTAATTGATCAATATTTTGAATGATAATTGTGATGGAAGGTTAAGGTTTATTAAACATTGAATGATGTTGTATATGTGAAATAGTTATTTGATCAGGAAAGGGTTGTGGGACATGGACTGACGCTCCAAATACCCACAGGGGTTCTAGACATGGCGCTCTAGAACCAATGACATGTATGAAATTATTATTTTATGGGACAAGGACTGAAGCTCCAAATACCCATGGGGTTGTAAGACAGGGACCGGTGGTCCAAATACTCACATGTGTGCTAGACATGACATTTTGCACTCCATTTATTTTGTACTAAGGTTTTTCTTGGCTGTTTATAAATTGAATATTGTGACATGATGATTATTAATTAAACAGGGGAAATGGTTTAGGCTCCGACATGGGCCGAAGTTGGTATTGTGGTGTGGGTGTCCTTGGGAACCCTGAAGTTTAAGTTATTTAATAAAGGTTAATTAGATAAATATAAAGTGTTTCCTATATTGATTTATTTTATTAGAAATACAACTGGATACACTTCTTATGAATGGATTTATTTTTGACACTGTTGGTCGTGACCTACTGAGTCCTACTCACACCCTTCTCGGGCTACCTGATCGGTACCCGAATGGACTTTGTTGTTGCAGGACAGGACAAGGACAAGAGCCCTGGTTAGATAACGAATTGGGGATGTAACATCCCAGGTAAATAAAGAATATAACTTTTTCATATTTATTAATATTTTTGAATAAAATGTTAATATTACTTTAAATGGAATGCTATGTTCGATGGTGTACCCAATATGAAACAACGAGTTTCTTTGAAATCTTACGTTGCACACTAATAATATAATAATATTATTTTAAATGGTAGTTAGCACCTAGCCGTTGTAATGGCAGGAATGAAGAAAACTAACTAAACAATGATTATATATGTTTTCTAAATATTTTAACAATAACCCAATAAATGATAGAGGCTTAAAATGCAAATGAATCCAATTTTAAGAAAAAATATTCTAATATTCTTTAAAAGGTCAATTAACCACCTTTTGATAGAGAACCCTTTTTAAAAATATTATTTTTCAATTTTATATGTTATATTTTACAAATTAAAATCCTTCTTTATAATCAAGACATCAAAATTTACTTTATGTAAAAAAATTTATTTTTTTGATAAAGTTCATTTTAGTGAAAAATGTTGTATTTTCATTCAAAACCTCTTTTTAATATAATTTATTTATATGGTTAGATTATCTTTTTAATTGGTTTTAAAGTTTAGTTAAAATATATTTTTACCATTTAATTCAATGGTGGTCCTTGTAATTAATTTCACTTTAAAATTGGACATAAACAAATGTCAATCTTTTGATAGATATTGTTTCTTAAAAACACGCTATTTGTTTTGACAGCGGGAATTAATTACAAAATTAATTAATGAAACTTATATGTTTTGAATTTGGTAAAATGGACATCATTTCTGAATTTGTAATATCAAATTTACTTTGGGTAAATTTTTGGTATTTTTCTGACAAATGTTCATTTTTAATGAATAGTGAAAAATACTGCATTTTACTTCAAAACTGCTTTTTCATCTAATTTAATTATATAGTTAGAGTGTACTTTTAAAAGGTTTTAAAGTTTAACTAAATTATGTTTTTATCACTTAATACAATGGTGTTAATTGGAAGTAATTTCATTTTTCAATAGGATGTAAAAACAAGTCAATCTTTTGATAAATTTTACTTCTAAAAACGCATCTTTGGTTGTGACAACGGGAATTATTTTTAAATTAATTACTGCAATTTTGGTGTTTAGAATTTGGTAAAATGTATTCCATATTTGTAATCAGAAGGTCCAAATTATGTAATTAATACTCTTGTTTTTGGACATTATGAATAGTAATGACGGTAATTATCTTTAATTATCGTGATTAATTAGTAATCGGGCAGTTAAGGGTAATAAAATAATATCATAATAATATAAAATGACCCAAAAATGTATCCACATCCTCTTTTTTAGTCATGGCCGACCATGGGATTCTTTTTAACAAACTTGAGGGCCCATGGAGTCACATGGGTGTAATAGTGACATTTATTACATTATTTTTTTAAAAGAAGAGAAATATAACAAAGGTTTGTATATCCTAAGTAAAAAAAATTTAATTTTTTTTACATAAATTATCTCTTAGACTATAAATATTCATTGGAAATCTAAAAATATTTCCTACATCATGGTATTTGTTTTTATAATTTTTAGACATTAAATAAATAAATTTAGTTATGACACCATGATGATGCAGTGATTACCTCATTAATGAACGATTTAAATAAAATGAAAAGATAAGGTAAACTCTAAGACTTACACTTGTAAAAAAATATTGGATGGGTGTATTTATAAACCTTTTCACCTTATCCTCAAAATATATCATTGTGGGACCTTTAAAATCCGAAAATCATTTTCATAATAAAGTAACATTTCAAGAGTTTTCAAAAATGACCCTCCTCCCTCTTATAAAAGTCCCACAACTCTACCCCCTTACCCACACATATAAATCCCTTGGATCATAAAACCTCTACTCATATTATCTCTCCACATCCCTCTCCCACTCCTAGAATCCCCACTTTTGGCAGAATTCTCTCTAAAGAAGCCTTTGTCTCAAATCAAAAAGAGTTACCCGATTTAGAGGTAATGTCTTCTCTCGAGTTTGTTTCTTTTATTTTCCTTCATCACTCAACAATATATTCTTATTATTTGATCCCATAACAACACCAGTATCCTCAATATACTAGGATTTTTTTAGGATAAGGATTATACCTACACTTACACACACCTCCGTCTAATGGTTAAAGAACATACCATTTCTGTGGGTGGCGAATTACTGCCTCACGAAACGATGATTGTTCAATCTTATTTTAACACCTTTAATGGTGGAAATTATGATGGAACTATATTTATATATGATATATATTATATTTATGTTCCCTATATGCTTCAGTATTTTATATTTAAAACATACCTTTATGCTTTGCATGTTGTACAAATACGATAATTTCATTTGAGGAAGTGTGGACTACCGCCCCCTCAAGTGTTGTGACTCGTTCATTACAAACATGGAATTTATAAAGAATTTAATTAATGAACTTATTTTACCTATATAAAATATATATTATAATGGAATTATAATATATCTATGTCTAATTTAGTTTTAAATTCCATTAATATGACAAAAAATAAAAGTAGTGTTCATGCGTACGTACGACCTACCGTCTCCATGAATGGTACATTTCATTTATTATCTCCAAACATTATGGAATATTATTGAATACATATATATTGGATATATATGATATTTAAATCATGAACACCATTTTTATATGATGTACTTATAACTACATGGACAATTCTCTTCAAACAAGATCATTGTTGACTCATGTACCGAACATCGACAAAACTTATGATATGAAGTCACGTAATTAACTAATTATTATAACATGATAATATGTTATATGAATTGAATAATAAACTTTAAAGGAATTCCTTAAGAAATTATAAATAGACCAAAGTTTATTATTCAGTAATATAAAGAAACGAACAAGACAAGCCGAACTTGAGGTAAGGGGATTTCTTATCTCACTTTTAATTCCGTGAGATTTCCATTGTTGACCACTTATTTATTGCATGTGGTATATTGGGTACTTCCATTTGATATATATTATCATTATTATACTTATATTCATGGTATTTTGAGATTCATTTGGTGTTTATTATCTTTTGGCAATACGACTCGATTTATTACAATGAGGTAAGGGGTTTTTATCTCACTTTTTATTCCCATGAGATTCATGATACATTTTCCATTATTTCCTTTTGTGTGGTGTATGTACTACCCATGATTGTATTCTTTGTGTAATATAATTTAATTTATGGTCATTCACATCTTCATTTTATGACCCTTCTTTCATGGGGTGTATGTTTCGAAAGTTACCCAAATCGGTAAGGGAACCTTTCACCCTCCTCTTTTTAAAAGACTTTTTTTGTTAGGTCTTTTAATTTACATCTTCTTATGTTGGGATATGTTATTATATATCCTTATTGCTATAAATTTTATGTCCAAGTGATGATATACCCTTTTTATCTCTCATCAACTCATTTTCTGAATTTTAAAGTGACGTCGTTAGGCTGTCGAATTTCTGTAAGGGAATTTCTTAACCCAATTTCCATTCTTTGGGTTAAACCTCTACTTATTGATTATGTTGTGATATGAATATGGGTGGATGACCTCTGATTTTTTTACATTTAATATCCAGTTATATTGAGTGTATTTATATTTTTCACACATAATTATGTATTTGATTTATCCTTAATCTAAGGATACCGTCTTTGTACGGGACTTCATATCAATCTCCTTTCATTGAGGAATATTTTGATTTCTACACGACTTTATTTTATATGGTGTATAAAACTCTTTTGAATTTTAATTTCATTAAAAAGGAATATTTTTACATGAATCATTTTACTAAACTACAAAAGGAATACTTTTGTCTTACGTATGCAGTGACAAAGACTTCTCCACTGCCGTGACCATTATTTGAGTTTCAGCTTCCTCTACAAGCCATAACTTTTTTTAAAATAAAAAATAAATACCATGTTTTACTTTTCTTTTATTTGGGCATTGAAAATGGTTCTGATAATGTTTTGATTATATCAATGTGTTGTATTGATATCTTGTGATTGAAATGTGAAAATGTTATATTTCTTTTATGCATGTTTTATGTGATAAGATTATGTTATGGTTCTTGGGAATTGTTTATGAAGATGGTTGAATCTGTGATAAACTAAGGGCGGGTGAGCCTAAGATACCTCTCCAATGCATTGGGTAATGCAAAGGAGTTAAACTCTAAGGTTTCTCTGAAGAGATTTAGGGAATATACTGTGATGGGTATTCCAAACGTAACCATGAGGGTTACTCCCTAAGTAAGAATGTTATGAATGCCTCAAGTTACCATTATGTCTTATGATTTCTATGAGTTATTCATAAATATTATTATTTCATGAGGTATGTAAAAAAGCCTATGTTATGTATATATTGATGATCTATTGCTTTCTTTTTTTGTGTATCCCTTTCTGAGCTTTTTATGCTCACCCAAAGTTTTTGAAATGTTTTCCATAGGACTTAAAGATGAATAGGTTCAAGGATGGGATCATGGAAATACATGCTATCTAAAACATGGAACTAGACATGTTTCTTTTTAAGAGTTTTTATTTTGTGAAAAAATCGAAAGTGAGCAGATGTGTCTACTTTGTAGTCTTTGAGATGTATTAGTTATGTCCTAATTCTCTAAAACTCTAAACCTGAAAAGATCCTCAATGTGAATTATTCATTTAATTCATGATTATGTAATGTTTTAAGGTCAGGTCCTTATAGTTGGTATCAAAGGTCATTTTAGATAACTTTATAGGTTAGGGTATTCTTTAATTTTAAGCGACATTACCATAATGGTTAGGATTTTAGAAAGAGTCATAGTTTTTTTAGATAAAGTGATTGAGTTTAAGATAACATGAATAATTATATATTAGTATTATATGATTATTTTACTGATATTCTCAAACTAACCTTTTTGGTTTTAGTAAATGGTTGGATCTAGCAGGCACTAAAGTAATAGTGTATGTGAAGAAAATTGTGATAGTTTTCCGAATGAGCAACTGAATGATATGGGAGTTGCAATGAGAAATCTTGTGGTCATTCTAAACCAACTATCCGGAGTCATGATTGACCACCTAAACCTTAGTGATTTTTATAAGTCATCATATATGCGAGAATCAAATCCCTACGAAAGTTCAGGTAATAATCATAAAGGTAAGTTTGTTCGAAAACTTATGTGTCAAAGGTGTAGATAGAAACACCTTGGAAAATGTTTCAAAAAGACCAAAAGTTTCTATAGATGTGGAAATGAAGGTCATAAAGTAGGAACCTTCCATGGAAAGAGGAAGCATCAAGTTGACTCTAGGAAAGGGAAAGAAGTTCTTTCTAAAGGATCAATTGAATGTTTTAAATGTGGTGTGCATGGTAATTATGAAAACACATGTCCTACGAAGAAGTTTCAAGAATGGGATCACCAGGATCGTACAAATATTTATTTACCAATACCTAATGCCATTCCAATTGAGGAGTAATAAACTGACAATGACCAATGAAAGGTATGGATTATTTCTTAACATATGTTTTCCTATTATTGAAATATTAGGATATGATTCGTGATTTTTTTGTAGGAAAGAAGTATGTCAGAATAAGTTGGAAAGGAATGGTAAATGGATCATGAAGAATGTTGAATGAGTAAGAAGTCAACATATAAGGGATTAAAGAGTTATAGTAGATTTTAGGATGGTGGAATTCTTAAAAGAATTAAGGCACTTTTGATGATGAGATTACATTATAAGAATTTTTATAGTATATGTAACCCTGATGTTTGATATATGAAAATTTTATTCAAGGAATAATTATCTTTTCTTTTGTGGATATAGTTATAAAGAACCATTTTGGTTTATATGATCCTTGAATTTGAGGTAATTACCAGTTAATACATTTTGGGATGCAAAAAGAAAGTTATTAGATAACCTCTATGGTTAAAATATGTTGTGGTTATTTTTGATGAATTTATCTATATTTGGAAATGTTATAAAATTATATAGTTTTTTAAAAGGGACAACATGCGGAACATGTGACAACCCGTCGCGTCGGATGAAGCTGTGGGAATCAAACCCACAACCAAATTGCGACTTGTATTTATCGCCTACCACTGGACTACGTGATGTCCCTGGTTAGTATGAATAATTCTTTTTAGTTAGATGATCTTATGAATCAGGAATAAGTTTATTTTGGGTTATCTATGGAAATGATTAACCTATCATGGAGGATATTTGATTAGGTTAATTACTTTTAAGTATGAGACTTTAAGAGTAACTGATTTGGAGATAAATGTTAATATTTACCTTGGAAGACTATGTGATTAAATCCTTCAGAGATTTGGGTTTCAATATTAGTTTGGATTACTTTGAACAATTTTATGGATAGCTGTTTATTTAATGGTCTTTTTGAACCTTGGGTTCTTCTTGTTGAATTTTGGAGATTAAGATTAGTATTTATTTTTATAAAGAATTATACTTTTTGGGGATTATATGATCTTGTACTAACCATTTTGGTTTTGGTTAAGGTCTAAAGACATGGGAAATATATAGTTCATCTTTTCTGTATTATGTGATTCTCCAGAAGTTGATTATAACACTCTTAATGTGAACAAGTCATCCTAAATACTCATCTTTTGGAGAAAATACGAGTTTGTGTAAGAAATATAGTAAGATATGAAAGTCTACGTGACAAGTAAGTATGTTTCCTTATGATTTAGTTAAGCTCAAAAATAAATTCCTCAATGAAAAGTAACTTAAAACAAAAACTTTGTCTATTAACTTTTCCTACTCGGGAATCAAATACCGTTTAACCCATCACAAGTTTATGATTTTCTGGTGGTTAACATTCGCTTAAACATGTTTTCTATCACTCTCCATCAGAACATGACCCTTTGTTTTCTCCTCCATATCCATGTTTTCATGGAATCCTAGTATGTGTTATTTCAGGTGACCATTTTACTTATTTTTCTTTCTTTTAAAGTGATAATTGTATTTTCTCCTTTTCTGATGTGGGGATTTCAATAAAGTTTCTGAGCCTAATTTTAAAATTGTGAGGATGCAATTCCCAAAAGTGGGGAAGGATTTATTACCCTAGGTAAATAAAGAATATTACATTTTTATATTTATTAATATTTGTGAATAAAATATTAATATTACTTTAAAGTGATTTCTATGTTCGATGGCGTACCCAATACGCAACAACGAGTTTCTTTGAAATCTTACATTGTACACTAATAATATAATAATGTTATTTCATATGGTAGTTAACACCTAGCCGTTGTAATGGAGGGAATAAACAGAAATAACTACAAAATGATTATATATTTTTTATAAATATTTTAACAATTACCCAATAAATGATAGAGGCTTAAAATGCAAATGAATCAAATTTTAAGAATAAATATTCTAATATTCCTTAAAAGGTTGATTAACTACCTTTTGATGGCGAACCCCATTTAAAACTAATTTTTTTCAATTTTATATGTTATATTTGAAAAAATAAAATCCTTCTTTAGAATTGGGACATCAAATTTTACTTTGTGTAAATTTTTGTTATTTTTCTGATAAAGTTCATTTTAGTAAAAAATGTTGTATTTTAATTCAAAACCTCCTTTTAATATAATTTATTTATATGGTTAGATTATATTTTTAATTGGGTTTAAAGTGTAGTTAAAATATATTTTTACCATCTAATCCAATGGTGGTCATTGGAATTAATTTCACTTTGAAATTGGACATAAACAAGTATCAATCTTTTGATAGATATTGTTTCTTAAAAACAGGCTATTTGTTTTGACAGTGGGAATTAATTATAAAATTAATTAATGAAACTTATATGTTTTGAATTTTTTAAAATGGAAATAATTTTTTAATTTGTAATATCAAATTTAATTTATATAAATTTTTGGTATTTTTTCTGACAAATGTTCATTTTTAATGAATAGTAAAAAATACTGCATTTTACTTCAAAATAGCTTTTTCATCAAATTTAATTATATAGTTGGAGTGTCCTTTTAATGGGTTTTAAAGTTTAATTGAATTATTTTTTTATCACTTAATACAATTATGTTCATTGGAAGTAATTTCACTTTTCAATAGGATGTAAAAACAATTCAATCTTTTGATAAATTTTACTTCTTAAAAACCCATCTTTGTTTGTGACAACAAGAATTATTTTTAAATTAATTACTACAATTTCTGTGTTTTGAATTTGGTAAAATGGATTCCATATTTGGAATAATAAGGTCCAAATTATGTAATTAAGACTCTTTTGTTTTTGAAAATTATGAATAGTAATGATGGTAATTATCTTTATTTATCATGATTAATTAGTAATCTGGCAGTTAAGTGTAATAAAATAATATCATAATAATATAAAATGACCCCAAAATGTTTCCAAATCCTCTTGTTTGAGTCATGACCGACCATGGGAAGCTTTTTACCGAACTTGAGGTCCCATGGAGTCACATGGGTGTAATAGTGACATTTATGACATTATTTTTTAAAAAGAAGAGAAATATAAGAAAGGTTTGTATATCCTAAGTAAAAAAATTTTGATTTTGTTTATATAAATGATCTCTTAAACTATAAATAGTCATTGGAAAGCTAAAAAAATTTCCTACATCATGGTATCTTTTTTTATAATTTTTAGACATTAAATAAATAAATTTATTTATGACACCATGATGATGCAGTGATTACCTCATTAATGAACGATTTAAATAAAATGAAAAGATAAGGAAAAATATAAGACTAACACTTTTCAAAAACCTATTGGATGGGTGGATTTAGAAAGTTACCCAAATCGGTAAGGGAACCTTTCACCCTCCTCTTTTTAAAAGACTTGTTTTTGTTAGGTCTTTTAATTTACATCTTCTTATGTTGGGATATGTTCTTATATATCTTTATTGCTGTAAATTTTATGTCCAAGTGATGAGATACCCTTTTTATCTCTCATCAACTCATTTTCTGAATTTTAAAGTGACGTTGTTAGGTTGTCGAATTTCTATAAGGGAACTTCTTAACCCAATTTCAATTCTTTGGGTTAAACCTCTAATTCTGGATTATGTTGTGCTATGAATATGCATGAATGACCTCTTATTGTTTTACACTTAATATACACTTATATTGAGTGTATTTATATTTGTCACACATAATTATGTAATTGATTTATCCTTAATCTAAGGATACCGTCTTTGTACGGGACTTCGTCTCAATCTCCTTTCATTGAGGCATCTTTTGATTTCTACATAACTCTATTTTATACGGTGTATAAAACCCTTTTGACTTTTAATTTCATTCAAAAGGAATCTTTTTACATGAATTTTTTTACTAAACAACAAAAGGAATGCTTTTGTCTTACGTATGCGGTGACAATGACTTCACCTCCGCCGTGACCATTATTTGAGTTTCAGCTTCCTCTACAAGCCATAACTTTTTTTAAAATGAAAAATAAATACCATGTTTTACTTTTATTTTATTTTGGTATTGAAAATGGTTCTGATAATGTTTTGATTATATCAATGCGTTGTATTGATATCTTGTGATTGAAATGTAGAAATGTTATATTTCCTTTATGCATGTTTTATGTGATACGATTATATTATGGTTCTTGGGAATTTTTTATGAAGACGGGTGGTTCCATGATAAAATAAGGGTGGGTGAGCCTGAGATAGCTCTCCAATGCATTGGATAATGACAAAGACTTAAACACTAAGGTTTCTAGAAGATATTTTGGGAATATACTATGATGGGTATTCTAAACGTAACCATGAGGGTTAATCCCGACGTAAGAATGTTATGAATGCCTCAAGTTACCTTTATGTATTATGATTTCTTGGAGTAATTCATAAATTTTATGATTTCATGAGGTATGTTAAAAATCCTATGTTATGTATATATTTATGATCTAATGTTTTCTTTCTTTATGTATCCCTTACTGAGATTTTTATGCTCATCCCATGTTTTTGAAATTTTTTCGACAGGACTTAAAGAAGAATAGGGTCAAGGATGGGATCATGAAAAGACATGATATCTAAAACATGGAACTAGACATGTTTCTTTTTAAGAGTTTTTGTTTTTGTGAAAAATAAAAACTGAGTAGATGTGTCTACTTTGTAATCTTTTAGATGTATTAGTTATGTCCTAATTCTCTAAAACTCTAAACTTGAAAAGATCCTCAATGTAAATTATTCATTTAATTCATGATTATGTAATGTTTTAAGGTCGGGTCCTTATAGGGGATAGAGCTTGGTTAGGGGAACCAAATATGGTTCAAAACCCGCTTGGGAGTCGCTAGCCTCTTACATCCAGTTTTCTTACTTTTAGTCGCTTGATACATATACATAGGCATTGCATGTTCACCTTTCAGTTGAGTATTGTATTTCATGTCATGGTTATTCTTGTTACATTTGTACTGTTATAATTATATATGCTTCTGTTGTTACTTGTTCACTTCCACTATAATTTTTACTCTGATTAAAGAGGGTATATTCTCCCCATGACTGACTTACCAGACCCTCGCAGCTTGTCCACGGCCTCTAGCATGCGGGGAGACGTGCCTGAG
The DNA here is from genome assembly GCA_963277665.1 of Viscum album. Classification (NCBI taxonomy): domain Eukaryota; kingdom Viridiplantae; phylum Streptophyta; class Magnoliopsida; order Santalales; family Viscaceae; genus Viscum; species Viscum album. The sequence continues at coordinate 752,961,008 of OY728129.1, read as the reverse complement.
GTCATGTGATGAACTGGCTCGGGGCACTGTTGCATGGCACTCAGGTCGGGATGTTACAAAGTGGTATCAGAGGTGGGTTTTTTTTTGTCTTACTATTTGGGGAAAGGTATAAAAGAGACTAGGGAAAGTAGAGGCTTGATAATGAGCTCATGAATGGGAGTTTCAAACCCATGTATAGGGGAAAACTCAAGTACTCAGGGTGGGATTGTTGATATTGTTTTTTTCATTATAGTTGAATATTATTTCACCTTGGCTGATGCACTTGTTGTGTTAGGGGATTATTATTTCTGGAATTTAATGAGTATTGATTCATAGTCTAGAATGACATGAGTGTTTCATCTACATGCATTATTCTAGGCACTCAGGATTATTGTGATATGCATCATTTTATGCACGCATAGGAAAACCGGTTATGGGTAGGTTGTTGAACTTAAACTATTTTCCTTGCGTATGAAATTAAAATGAAAATGATGTCTAAATGTGAAATTAAAAAAATAATTTTAAAATGATATAAATAAATTGGTTTTGTGTAATTGTAATAACATTGTGAACCATTCCCTAAGATATGTGTTTTGATTTGTAAAAATATGCCTCCACGACGCTAGTTGAGAGGACGAACGGGGAGGCATATCTGGGAATGGTTCTCCAGTAGTTGAACTTGAGGCACCAATAGTACTAGTTGAGGAAGTGGGGGAAAAGTTTCAAGAGAACTTCACCCATTTCATGAAAATGATGGAAAGATACCCAGGGAAGGTTATTAAAAGTATGTCTGATCTGATGCGGGAGTTTCAGTTGCAGCACCCATCGACTTTTACTGGTGATGGTGGTCCGAAGAAAGATGAGTTTTGGATTGAATCTGTCCTGACTATACTTGACCACCTGGAGACACCTATTGAGAAGAGAGTCAAGCAAGCAGCTTACATGTTTCATGCTCAAGTGAAACATTGGTGGGACATCTAGATGTGGGATGGATAGCTGGAAGCTATAGAGTGGATGGTATTTCAGGAGAAGTTCTTTGATCACTTTTATCCAGAGACACTCAGGAAGGGGAAAGCAGCTGAGTTCATGAGGCAAACTCAAGGGAATATGTCAGTGATGGACTATGTTGGATGATTTACATACTTAACTTTTTTCTCTAACATTGGTAGCAGGCGAGGCTACTTCAACAAGACGATTTCAGGATGGACTTAAATGTGAAATTAAGTCTCAAGTGAATATTTTCAGGTTGAAGAAGTTTTCAGAAGTGGTAAATCAGGCTCTCATCTCTGAGGGGAACCTGAAGGAGGATTTCAGTGGTGGACATATGGTTTTTACGGGACGGTTAGGTGGTGCGACTTTTGAGAGTAGGAAGCAACATTATGAGAATGTCAGCCAAGGATGTGGAAATTAGAGTAACCAGATAGAGGGTTTGGTTACATAGGACCTTACCCGAGTGTTTTTTCACCAGTACAGTATGTTGGTACACTATCGTAATCAATTTCCTCGACCCCCTTTGGAATACAGATCCTATGGTAGGATGGGACATCTCTAGAGGCTCTGCAGAAACCCAAGGCAGTCAGGTAGTGATGGAATAGCTAAATAGAGTCAGAGTTTGGGAAGGGGATCTTCTACACCTTTTTATTCTCAGAGTTAGAGTTCTACTGGACTAGGAAGTAAAGGTAACAAACTTGGTGCTTTTGGACAACAACACCCATATCAGCAGAGGGGTACAAGTCAGAGGGGTCAGATGGCGTCACATGGAAGAGGAGCAGCACAATTACATACAGTACAACCTACACTTGTGGATAGTGAGTATGGACCATTGATAGTGATAGGTACTATTATTGTGGCTTCTACTTTAGCTAGTGCATTATTTGATACTAGTGGATCTCATTATTTTATATCTAAAAAACTTGTTAATGGTTTGAATTTGGTGGTGGAGTTTGTGAGCGGGGTTATGACGATAGATACACCTTTGGGAGTACGGTCTAGTGACATCAGTATGTGTAAGGGATGCTCTCTTAAGATCGGGGAGTATTGTTTTCTATGAGATCTCTATATCCTTGACGTGACATGATTCGACCTAATTCTTGGTATGGACTGGTTAGTCGCACACTGAGCCCACAATGATTGTTATTGTCGGAGGGTGACATTTATGTCACCTGTAGGTGACCATTACATTCTTCGTGGGGAGTGTGATATCTAGGTAGGTCGATCAGGTCTAATTACTCAACAATTGGGAGAGTTCACAGCCCAAGTTTCTATTCTTTTACTAGAAGACGTAGGTGTTGGGAAAGATTTCCTTCCACAAGTGGTTGATTTGTTTCAGGATTTATTTCTGAAAGACTTATTAGGGATACCACCTAAGAGAGATGTTGAATTTACTATTAAGATCATGTTAGGAGCTGAGCTGGTATCTATTCCACCATATATAATGGCATCGACAGAGCTTCAAGAACTCAAAGCTCAGATGGAATACTTGAAGGATAAAGGATTTATCTGTCCAAGTACGTCGCCTTGGGGATCGCCTGTGATGTTTGCAAAGAAGGTTTATGGGAGTTTACATTTGTGTGTCGATTACCAGTGGTTGAACAAGATGATTGTGAATAATTGATATCCTCTACCACATATTGATGATATTTTTGACCATTTGAAGGGAGCTTGTGTTTTATCAAAGATCTACTTAAGATTAGGGTATAATCTGTTGGGAGTTTGGACATCTAATATACTAAGGACTTCTTTCAGGAGTAGGTATGGTCTTTATGAGTTTTTTGTAATTCCATTTGGGTTAAAAAACGCACCAGCAGTGTTTGTGGCCATGATGAATAGGATCTTCCATCCATACCTGGATCAACTTGTGCTGGTATTTGTGGACGACATGTTAGTGTACTCTAAGACTCATGACGGTCATGCCCTACATCTTGACATTGTCCTGAGTACACTGATAGAGAATCGTCTATACATGAAGCTATCTAAGTTTCAATTTTGGATTGATCAGGTACACTTCTTGGAACACATTATCTCAAATGATAGTGTTTTAGTGGATCCAGAGAAGGTGCAGGCAGTGGTTTCTTGGGAGCATCCCAAGAATTTTTTCAATATCTAAAGATTTTTGAGGTTAGTAGGATATTACAGGAGATTCATCCATGACTTTTCCTATTTGTAAGCACCACTTTTGTTATTTATCAAAAAGGGAGTAAAGTTTTAATGGTCAGAGTCTTGTGAGAAATCTTTTCTGGAGCTGAAGAAGTGTTTGACATCCCCACCAATTTTGGTTTTACCTGAGTCAGGTGAAGAGTGCATGGTGTATTGTGATTCTTCTAGGATAGTACTCGGAGTTGTGTTGATGAAAAGAAATAAAGTTGTGGTGTACGGGTCTCGACAGCTGAGGCCACATGAATGGAATTACCCTTGAGTTAGTAGTGGTGGTATATTCTTTGAAGTGTTGGCGACAATACCTCTTGGGAAAAAGGTTTACAATTTATACTGACCACAAGATCTTGAAGTACATCTTTTCTCAGTGCGATTTGAATCTTCGACAGTGAATATGGGTTGAGTATATTTAGTCTTTTGATTTTGAGCTGGCATATACACCTGGGAAAGGAAACAATGTGGCTGACGCTTTGAGTAGGAAAACTCATACTCAGATTGTTCAGGAATCTAGTGATGAGTGGAGGATGATGTCGTTGCTAGCTGAGATGCACGTTGTGGTTCAAGAGAGACAGTAGAAGATGAAACTTGTGTCATTTGTAGTGGAGTCTACACTTTTGAGATGGATCAGGTACAATCAATAAAAGGACATGATGTGCTTGGCCTTGAGGGAAAACTTTGAAGGTGGGGAGACACCTTCGGTCTGGAAGATAAATGAGGATGATATCATTTATGAGAAGAATCGGGTTTTCGTTCCTATGAGCATGCGAGAGGAGATCATGTGGGAATTTCATGCATCAAAATGTGCATCTTGGTGTGACCAAAATGTACCATGACCTATGAAGATAGTTTTGGTGTCCATGCATGAAGAAGGAGATAGCAGGGTTTGTGACTTGATGCTTCACCTATCAGCAAGTGAAGCCAGAGCATCAATGACCTAGAGGTTTACTGCAACCTTTTCACATTCCATAATATAAGTGGGATGATGCGACCATCGAATTTGTGATAGTCCTTCCAAAAACACATAGGAAGAATGATTTTATTTGGGTCATTATCGATCGACTGACAAAGGTAGCACATTTCTTGCCTATAAGGAAAACTTTACAGTTGAGCCATTGGGAGAGCTGTATTTACAGAAGATAGTTCGATTGCATGGGGTGCCATGAACTATAGTTTTGGATCGTGATTCACGATTTGCATCATGATTCTGGCATGTCTTGCATAAGGCACTTGGTAATCACGTTTTATTGAGTACGGATTTCCATACACAAACAGATGGATAGTCGGAGCGTACTATACAAGTGCTTGAGGATATTTTGAGGGCGTGTGTACTTGACTTTGGTGGTTCATGGGAGAAGCACCTAGATTTAGTGGAGTTTTCTTATAACAACAGTTATGAGGCAACAATAAAGATGGAACCATACGAGGCTCTTTATGGTAGGGCATGTAGATCACCACTATGCCAGATAGAAGCGGGTGAATCAGAGTTGTTGGGACCAAGTCTCACACAGGAGAAACTAAATAAGGTTCATTTGATTCAGAAATGAATGGATACATCTCAAAGTAGGCAGAAGTCTTATGCTAATAGACGGCGGTGACCCTTAGAGTTTACAGAGGGTGATCGTGTTTTCTATCGGGTGTCCCCTAGATTGGGTCACCGCAGGATACGAAGTCAGGGAAAGTTGGCACCCAGGTTTGTTAGACCTTTTGGGATCTTGAAGAGAATCAGGCCATTAGCATACCGATTGGCTCTTCCACAGAAATATAGTGTTATGAATGAAGTTTTCCATTTATCACAACTATGATGATATCACCTTGATCCTTATCATGTGATCGATGTGGATGATGTTGATCTTGAGAAAGATGTGTCCTTTGAAGAGCATCTGATACGTGTGTTGGATCACAGTGAGAAGGTGTTTAGGGGAAGGACTGTATCGATAGTTTGTGTATTATAGATACATAGACATGTATAGGAAGAGATATGGGAAAGGGAGGCAGATATGTGGGCCTAGTGGCCTGATATTTTTAGCTTGGAATCTCAGAGAGGCTGGGGAGTATATCTTGAGGATGAGCTTTTATAAGGAGGGGATATTGTAAGATTCTGTTTTTTCAGGTATTTTTTCCTTTGAATCTCTTCTTTTTATAGATTATGAATATTTTATGTGAATAATATAACAATATTTTCTTGGAGAAAAAACTTAATAAAATATTAAAGGCTTTACATAGGAAATAATTCCCAGTTAACACTTTATAATATTTTAAGGGAATGTTTTCAAATTTATTCATTGAGTAGTGAGAGATTCAGAGTCCCAAAAGGCCTCAACTTAGAAGAATTAAATATATTAATTAAATTATTTAAAACGTTAAAGATCTGTAAAAAATATTTGAATAACATCAAAATGGTGAATCATATGGGAAATCTGAGATCACTAGTGTATCCAGAATATGGTGTTTTCCCTAGGGATAGTATTAAATATGTTGGCGTCAGACGTTTGGATGCTCTACTCAAAAGTTAAAGTAATTAAATAATATTTTATATATTATCTTCTTAAAAATAATTAAATATCTCTCAAACGGTGCATCCTATGGGAAATATGAAACCACCAATGGGTCCAGAATGAGGGGTTTACCCTAGACAAGGTATAACATCTATTTGCATCAAGCGTTTAGATGCCTCGCTCACAAGAAATTATAATCATTTTTTAATTAATTATTTATTCTGTCTTCTAAATAAATCAAAAATCGTGCATCGTACGGAAAATCTGAGACCACCGATGCGTCTGAAATGAGGGTTTTACCCTAGTTATAGTATAATTTTTATTCTCAATGAACTTTTTATCAAAGTAACAAATTATAATTGTTTTATTTAATTAAATAATTAAATTAATTAATTAATATGACAATTACAATTCATTCATCCCCTACATATGTCGTTTCCATTTTTTTATCTGTGGAATCTTTTGGGAACCTCACTGTGGACCGTTTTAAACACAATAAATTTTAAAATGACCTCTATGAGTGAAATAAATCACTCAGCCAACAAGAAACGGATCAAACATGCATCAAATGAAGAGTATTAATTAAGGGTTTTTTATTGAATCTGAATGGTTCTAGATCTATTTTTAAAATACCCCATTTTTTGAGTTGTGGGTTAGAGTGGCCATGTGCAAAATAATCTTAATGATATTTGCATAACTTACCTTCATCTTCTTCCATTCGAAGACCCTGAGAGTGTGCACCATTTCCTTTTTCTCTCTACCTAGTGCACACAACTAGGTTCTTGTTTTGTTTTTTTTTATTTATTTCTTCTACTATTATTATCCTCTCACCCCTTTACTATAATTCTTTTTTAAGAAAAATGGATGAAAAAAGAGAAGAGAGGATTGTTTTAAAATTTATAATTTTGTTTTCAAATGGTGATTACAAGGATTTTTTTTAAAAAAAATCAATGTATGATTTGATAAAATAATCATTCAACAATTATAATTTTTCACATAATAATTTCAAAAAAAAATTAAAGAAATAATATTTAATTATTACAAGATAAATAAATATGATATTATCATAAGATATTTATCAGCGGTTGATGTGTGTTTTTTAGGGTGTTTGTCCGTCCTCTTACACTCAAACCAGATCAAACCATACCTCAATTTTTAACGTGTGAGTTATATTTGACATAAGGTAGGTGGTTTAAAATACAATCCCATAGTCTCATCTTGTTATGAGTGTGAAGTTGTACAAATATCATGGTGTAAATAATAATTGAGTTTTTTATCAATTAATTAATTGGGTAAATTAATTAATTTGGGAAATGTGAAATTGGTAATTGAATGGGTTTCCATAAATAATTATTTAATAAATTAATTAAGAATATTTTGTGATGATGGATCTTCAGAATTAATTGACGGTCATAATGTGGTTAATTAGTTAGTTATTTTAAATAATTAATTGGTGTTTTTGTTGTGTGGATTTTGTGATTGTGGATTTAGTTAAATAAATTTTATTTGAATTAATGAAATAATTGTTGTGGTTAATGGTGGAATTAATTGATCAATATTTTGAATTAGAATTGTGATGGAAGGTTAAGGTTTATTAAACATTGAATGATGTTATATATGTGAAATAGATATTTGATCAAGAAAGGGTTGTGGGACATGGACTGACGGTCCAAATACCCACAAGGGTTCTAGACATGGCGCTCTATAACCAATAACATGTATGAAATTATTATTTTATAGGACAAGGACTAAAGATCCAAATACCCATGGAGTTCTGAGATAGGGACTGATGCTCCAAATACTCACATGTGTGCTAGACATGACGTTCTGCACTCCATTTATTTTGTACTATGGTTTCTTTTGGATGTTTATAAATTGAATATTATGACATAATGATTATGAATTGAACATGGGAAATGGTTCAAGATCTGGCATAGGCCGAAGAAGGTATTGTGTCTTGGGTGTCCTTGGGAACCCAGAAGTTTAAGTTATTTAATAAAGGTTAATTGGATAAATATAAATTGTTTCATCTATTGCTTTATTTTATTAGTAATAAAAATGCATACACTTCTTCTGACTGGATTTGTTTTTGACACTATTGGTGGTGACCTACTGAGTCATACTCACACCCTACTCGGGCAGCCTGATAGGTACCTGAATAGACTTTGTTGTTGTAGGACAGGACAAGGGCAAGATCCCTGGTTAGATAGTTGATTGGGGATGGAGCTTGGTTGAGGGAACCAGACATGGTTCAGAACCTGCTAGGGAGTCTCTAGCCTCATACATACAATTTTATTATTTTTAGACACTTGATGCATATATATAGACATTTCAAGTTCACCTTTTAGTTGAGTATTGTATTTTTTGTCTTGGTTATTCTTGTTATATTTGTACTGTTATAATTATATATGCTTCTACTATTACTTGTTTACTTCCGCTGGTATTTTTACTCCAATAAATGAGGGTATAGTCTCCCCACGATAGACTTACCAGACCCTCACTACTTGTCGGTAGCCTCTAAAGTACGTAGAGATGCACCTGAGGTCATGTGGCAAACTGGCTCGTGGCACCATTGTGTGGCACTCAGGTCGGGATGTTATAATAAAGGGACCGGATGTTATACTCATTATATAAGAGGAAAAATGTCATCTTGATTATTCTCTAATCGATGACATGATAAAAAACATACCCAATCACACCTAATTAGATAATCCTCCAGTATTGCGAAATAGAGATGAAAAATATCAATGAATAAAGGTTCTTGTACAAGGTATCTCCCCAAACTTAGGTATAGGGATTCAATATGAAATATTCACCCCTAATATATCAAAAATATAGTGTATGACACTTCATTTGGTATACTTGGTGGGTCATCCAATGAAAAAATCCATTTTTTTCCTCATGGTCATATCTTATATCTATATACAATAATCCTACACATGTTAACCTTAACAATTTTTCACAACTGATAATACTTTGTGATGAACATCAGTAAGGGATAACTCAATTTCATACTTTTAGAGGTCTATTATCATTTCAATTTGTGTAATGTACATAGACAACATCTAATAATGATAAATTAGAGCCTACCTTTTGTATAACATAATACATTTTATTTTATTACCCTCCTTTAATAATATATAATAAAACCATAAATAAGCATCCATCTAATAATATCATATACAATAGATTTCCAAATATTCCTTATGTTTGCTTTATATTTTGGGCCTTGTTTAACTCATCACATCTCTATGTAATTCTGAATACATCTATATGTGATCATATGATACCCTAAAATATTTTAGTATATTTAGGAATGTTCACTTTTTTTATTTTATTAATCCTTTATTTATTAAAATTTGAACTTATTTATCGTAACACCCTGACCCGAGATCCACTAAAATGGTTCTCCAAGCTAGAATTTATGTGGCATCAATCCTAACTCCCCATTTTCCATAGGTTTCCAACTAGAAGCAAGGTTTTAATGATGGTAAATTTGGGAGACTATACCCTCATGATCAGATTAACATAGTGATATATGTAAATTAAAAAATAGTGGGAGAATATAATAAAAACTAAAAAATCAATAATAGATTAATGAATAACCCTGCATGCACATGATACAGTGTACAAGAAATATACATACAGATAGTAATATAATATACAAGGCTATATTAACAAGAATAAATAAATAAATAATAAAAAGACTCAAAACTATAGGGGGAGCCTATGTACATGCTCCACAACTACTCCTAAGATCCCATGTCCAATTATATCCCAAATGAAAGATTAAAAGCAAAGATCATAGTCTAACACCTATCCTGCAGCCACGATATCTATCCAGAAAGAAAATGATGACTTGAAGAAGGTGTGAGATAAACTCTATTGGCCACCACCAATGGCGTCTAATAAAATCAAGTCCATTTACAAAAAATAAAGCAGTGTTAAGTTATAACATAATGTAGTGAATAAATAAATGTAAACAAGTCGGGCTTAGGTTCCTTATGAACACATGTATGACCATACCTTCTTTGGACTAAGTTGGAATATCTCTAACCATACCATCATGTGTGTATATAAATACATATAGATGTATATACATATGTAACGTCCCGGACCTGGGTACAACTCCATGGGTGCCCGGAACTCAGTTCGCCACGTGACCTCAAGCGCATTTCCTCAAATGCCAGAGGCTGCCGACTAGTAGCGAGGGCCCAGGTTTGATATTGGGGAAACTATTCCCTCATTTGTCAAAGTGTAGCACAACGGAATATAAATAAACATACAATAACAGCGGAAGTAGTAAACCACACACAACTGAAATAAACAACTGTAGTAAATATAACCAACCAGTATATAAAATGATGCAACATGCCTCAATTCTCTGAAAACAGCCAGAACATGTTACATAGCAGTACAATACAATACAGCTGAAGTACAAGTACAGAAAAGCGAAATAGAACAGCCCTTAGCATCGCAAGCCAATGCTCGGTCCCATGCTCCCCTACACCTTAGCAGCAATCAAGTACCTGTATAAGGACCCTTTCCCTTATCTACACCTATAGCAACGTAATCTTTTTGGGCCGAAAAGCGTGACCCAAACAAGGTGTGAGAAAACAATTCCCAGTAGGCACCCACCAAAGCCCCGTGTTCAACTGTGTGTAAAACATGCAACAATAGGGTGCAGTAGTAAAATGCAATAAAGTATGCAGTACTAAAAAGTAACAAACTTAACCAATTATATTTCCATTTTAAAATCCATTTAATCATTTAATTTAAAATATCACCACAATGAATATTCTAAGTAAACAGCTAATGTCCTCAGACGCGTAAAACCTTACCCTCAGGTAAAGAGTATCCAAACCAAGAATCTTCCCTCAGGCACATAATATTTTCCCACAGGCATAATAAGTGTCACCCTCAGGCACAGAATCAACTGCCCACAGGCACGGAAGAAGTTTCCCTTAGGCTTGGATAACAACTGCCCTCGGGCTAAGAAAAACAATGCCCACGGGCTAAGTAAACACTTCCCTCAGGTGCAAGTAACCGGGCCAGGCCCAACATGTAAATAAACATTCACAAGAAATTCCTCTCAAGGAAATTCTACAAGCATTTATTTATAAAGGCATACCCTCGGGTATCCTGGCCAAACGGCTAAATAGAGGAACGCACCTCGGGGGTGGTCTTGGATCCAAGCATTGATCCTGAACAACATTTTAATATCACATTTAATTACCTATACAATTATAGGTATTCAAAATAACCACGGCCTCAGCCAGATGACACCCCAACATGGGTTTGTGGTACAAAAATGCACAAAACGCACATCAGTTGGAAAAATTAACACCAAGCCACCTACCTCTAACGCCAACGAAGTGAACGTCGGTTCTAGAAATGCCCAAGAATGACGTAGATCTGACGAAGAAGAAAACCCATTCAAATGTAAATAACTTTCCCTCGAAAAAGAATTGGTAAGAACGACTTAAGGAGTGCGGAGGGCTTACCCGTGTGGTTCCAACGAGATCTTCCGAAGTGGAATCGGATTCCAAACGTGTGCCCAGTGGATCTTCGAAGGTTCGACCATCCTCTCTCGAGCTCTCTTCCCGTTCTAAGCCTTCCCTGTGAACAGGGGAGGCTACTACCCATTTTAAGCGAAAAAAACAAAGTACACGGTGTGTACTTCCCATTTTTAAACTATTCCTCTGACGACTTCCCACCAGCATGGCACTATTTACCTACCGAAGTGACAACACGGCGTGTCTCCTTGAGTACACGGCATGTTCTATCACACAGCTGGCCACCGCCTTACTATTCACCTGCTGACTGACTACACGGCGTGTAAAGGACCACTACACGGTGTGTAGTCGGTTCCTACACCCTTCATCCTCGGCATGGCCACACGCCCTATGTAATTATCCCACAAGGCCAAAAGTACACGGTGTGTGGACAAAGTACACGACATTTACTTTCCAAAATTTGGGATTTTCCCCATTTTCCATATTTTCTCAAAAATACTTAAGGAAAAGAGAAAAAAGAAACCCGTACCTCAGAAATAAGAACTGGGTTCCTACAAACTTCCCCCCTTAAATCAATTCTTCCCTGAATTTACCTTCCAAGGGTGGTGAAGATATATCCGTAAACAACTCTGGCCACTGAGCACGTACATCAGTCTCCCACCCCCAGGTTTAGTCCTCCACTCGACCATGCTGCCATAGAACCCGTACGAGAGGAACTGAATGGCCTCAGAGAACCTTTGTGCTCCTCTCAACGATACGAATCAGATGCTACTCAAAGGACGCATCCATGTGAAGCTCAACCTCCTCTGGCTGAAAGACGTGAGGTGGCTCTGAATGATAATGGCGCAACTGAGATACATGGAAGACGTTGTGCATGGATCGGTACCTCTGAGGTAACTGCAACCAATAGGCAACTGGCCCTACTCTCTCCAGAATCTCAAATGACCCCACATACCTTGGTGAAAGTTTACCCTGTCTTCTGATCTACCTGTGTCCCAGCCTCGGTGAAACACGCAAGAAAACCTGATCCCCGGCCACAATCTCCAAAGGTCGTCTGTAGTGATCAGCATAAGATTTCTGATGAGATTGTGCAGTATCCATCTACTTATGAATCAACTGGACCTACTCAGAAGTCTCCTGGACAAGATGTGGTCCCAATAAAGCTTCCTCACCTGCCTCTAACCAGCACAAGGGTGATCAGCATGGCCTACCATATAAAGCCTCGTAAGGTGCCATCTCAATAGTCAACTGAAAAATATTGTTATAGGAAAATTTGACTAGGGGTATATGCTTCTCCCAAGAGCCCCCAAAGTCTAGGATGCATCTACACAGCATGTCCTCTAGCACCTGTATAGTACGATCTGACTGGCCATCGGTCTGATGGTGGTAAGCTGTGCTCAGAAGCACTTGTGTACCCAGTGCACTCGGAAAACTCTGCTAGAAATGAGACGTAAAATAGGCATCCCTATCTGAAACGATAGAATGAGGAACCCCATAAAGACACACGATCTCTCATATATACAGCCTTATGAGATCATTAACACCGAAGGTCTCCTTGATCGGAAAAAAGTGAGCTACCTTCGTGAGTCTGTCCACAAAAACCCACACGGCATCATTACCTAGAGGTGACCTCCGCAACCCAGTCACGAAATCCATCACGAAATCATCCCATTTCCACTATGGAATGGGTAACTGCTGTAATAGTCCAGCTGGTCTCTGATGCCCCGCCTTCACCTGCTGACAGGTGGAACACCACATAACAAAACCAGCTACATCCCTCTTCATGCCCGACCACCAGTACTGACGTCTCAAGTCTCGGTACATCTTGGTAACCCTAGGATGAACTTCCAAAGCTTAATCATGGAACTCCTGAATCAGCTCCTTGCGTATATCCCTTGGAACCCACACTCGTCCATGGAAACACAGAACCTCAACATCGCCTACCGTCCAACCAGGAGGAGGGTCCTCACTTGCCACAGACTCCTGCAAAACTAGGCCTTCTGAATCAAATATTTTTCTCATCCTCACTCTATCCAGGAGGGTAGAAGTCACAACTAAAGAGAAAATATATCCCTGCCCCTGAATGTCATGCACCTCAAAATGAATCTCAGAGAACAAGGCCATAAGCTGCCACTCGCCACCGGCCTCCTGCACAGCCTGTATCTGAGTCTTCCTGCTCAGTGCATCAACTACTGCATTACCTTTACTAGGTGTATAGGCAAGCTCAAAATCAAAGGACTAAAGGTATTCAACCCACCTTCACTGCCTCAGATTCAATTCACGCTGAGTAAAGATATACTTGAGATATTTATGATCGGTGAAAACCAAAAAATGTTCTCCCAAGAGATAATGTCTCCAACAGCGCAATGCATGCACAACTACAGCTAACTCGAGATCATGCATCGGGCAATTCCTCTCATGTGGACTCAACTACTGATACATGTACACAAAAACTCGATCGCCCTGCATCAACATAGTTCCCAGCCCAATACCTGATGCATCACAGTAAACTATATAGCTCTGCCCCAACTCTAGGAGTATCAGGATCGGTGCTGATTTCAACCATCCTTTCAGGTCCTGAAAAGTTGTCTCGTAAGCTTCTGACCAAAAGAACTTTACACCCTTCTTATTCAAGCCCATCAACAGTGCTGCTAAGCAGGAGAAGTCTTGTATGAAGAGTCTGTAGTAACCAGCCAGCCCTAAGAAACTCCGTATCTCAAACATGTTCTTAGGATTCTCCCAAAAAACTATTACTCTCACCTTCTTTAGGTCTACTGAAACTCCTATCTATGAGTTGAAATGACCCAGGAAGTGAATATGGTCCATCAAAAAGTGGCACTTTGAGAGTTTAGCATATAGATGATGCTCTCTCAGTGTACTCAATACGATCTCAAGATGGGTGGCATGGTCTTGTTGAGTGTGAGAGTACACCAAGAGGTCTTCCACGAATACTACCACAAAAGAATCCAAATACGGATGGAACACACGATTCATCAGAGCCATGAAAACTACTGGCGTGTTCATCAGTCCGAACAGCATAACCGTATACTCGTATAGACCATACCTACTCCGAAAAGCTGTGAAAGGTATATCAGATAGTCTAATGCACAGTTGATGATATCCTGATCTCAAGTCAATCTTCGAGAACACTTGTGCTCCACGAAGTTGATCAAAAAGATCATCAATCCTCAGCAAAGGATATCGGTTCTTGACCATCAGCTGGTTCAACTTCCGATAATCCATACAGAGTCTCAGGGTACCATCCGTCTTCTTCGCAAAAAGGACCGGCGAACCCCACGGAGAAGTACTGGGTCGGATAAAACCATTTTCATGTAACTCCTCTAACTGCCTCTTGAGCTCCTGAAACTCAGGCGTGGCCATACTATAAGGAGGAATGGACACCGGTGCCACTCCTAGCTTGAGCTCGATAGAGAAATTCACCTCACGCTCTTGAGGTAGACCTAAAAAGTTGTCTGGGAAAGCATCCCTGAAACGATCAACCACTGGAGGGAAATCCGTCTGACAAGTCACCTGGTCATCCAGATATAAGCTCGCAATCTGGGTTGTGACTCCTCCTCACCCATGATGCTCTGGTCCAGCTCGAATCACCTAAACATACCATTCGACCTTGTATAGAAACTCTCCACCCTCTGGTGCTGTGAAACTCACCTTGCGACGATAGCAGTCTAGAAAGGCTCAAAAGGGAACCAACTAGTCCATCCCAAGAGTGACGTCATAAGCTTTCATCTCTAAGACATAGAGGTCCCAAAGAAAGTGACACCCACCAACCTCAAGGGGTCACTCCTTCCACTGACGTACACCAGCCGTTCTAGTCCCCAATGGAGTGTCTAGCATAATGATATCAGAAGAAGGAGAAACACAGAGCCCAAGGCTCTCCACAATGGGTACAGATATAAAACTATGTGTAGCACCTATATCGAAATGTACTGTAGATAAAATAGAAGCTACTAGAATAGTAGCTCTGACTGTAGAAGGTCTGGGATCCTTCTCCTGCTGGGTCTATTGCACTGCATATGTTTGCTCAGTGCTGCGGCCCTGCGACACAGCCTGGCTACCCTGAGTTGTCCCGCCCTGCTGCCTCTAAGATCCTGGTGTCTGGATACCATGGCCACGACCACCATCTCTGCCTACACGCCCTGACATATTCCAGTTTCCCGACTGGTAAGAAGCTGCTGGTCCTTCTCCCGCATGCGGAGTCTGTATAGAACCCCTCTCACTAGCCATCGGTGGAAATGCCCTGAAAAAGCGTTGCAGATGAACCATCTTGCCGCAAGCTCAGCACTCCACTGGGTCTCATGGACACTATGGCTTCTTGTTACCCTCTCTACCACACTGGTATCACCTGACCTTCCCACCTAAAAAATTTCCTGGCTGGTACTGCCACCCTGAGAGAAGTCTATCTGCCTCTTCCTCTTGCCAGCAGAAATAGTACCAGTAACTGGTGCTGAACCGCCCTGGCCCACACTACTAGATTCCCGTAGGTTTCTTTCCATAATCAGCGCCTGGTTCACAATAGCATGTATAGTAGGCAACCTGAAAACATTCACCATTACTCGGACGTCATACCAAATACCATCCTTGAAGCGGCTGGCCCTCAGCGTCTCATCACCCACCAGCACAGGTGCAAAGCGCTGAAGCTCGGTAAAGCGATCAGAATAGTCCATCACCGACATAGCGCCCTACTATAGATTCATGAACTCTCAAGCTCTGTCTACCCTCAGTGTCTCTGGGAAGAAGAAGTCATGGAAGACTGCCTGAAAATCTTCTCACGCCATGTCTCTGTGATTCTCTGACTAGGTGGTAACATCCCACCACCTTTTGGCAGAATCACGCAGCATGTAAGTCATGAGCTTTACCCTTTGCCCTGGAGGCATCTCAAGATGATCAAAAATAGTCTGCATCAACCCAAGCCAAGACTCTGTAGCTTGTGGTCCGCCATCCCCTGAAAACATAGGCAGATGCTACTGCTGAAAGATACGAGTCAGCTCAGCCATAGATGTGGCAGTCGGCGGTGCTCCCTAAAAGGTCTGCATGAACCGCATAAATCCTTCACAGAACTGCACCTCCGTGCCTGTGTCAGGTATAACGGTTGGTGCTGCATTTGGCTCTGCTATAGGATCCACTGGTAGCCCATGGCCCACCATTTCTGGAGTATACTCGTTGCCACTTTCCTGGTGAAAAACGCGCGGTCGTCTAGGCGGCATGACACTACAAGGTCAAAAACACGCCTTAGAACAAGATTATCAACGACTAAAAACAAAGAAACCCAAAAGGGAACAAGAGGAATAAGGCATTCAAAATTTTCAAAACAAGACTACACGGCGTGTACTTGGATTCCCTTCCCCTGCCCAGGTCCTTCTGCATGGTTATGCCACACGGCTCCCGTTTGAACAAAACTACATGGCGTGTATGGTGTTATTTCCAACTGCCCGTGTCGCTTGTGACATGGACGACTACTCATCTTGACACTACATGGCGTGTTACACCCACACACGGAATGTAAACCACCTCACTTCCCAGCCACATGGCTTACTTCACACGGTCTGTCCTCGAACAAGACTACAAGGCATGTCCCACAGGTACACGGTGTGTACTAGGCGAGCTCTGTCGACCCGTGTTGTTAGTTACACGGACGGTTTACATGACTCAACCTACACAACATGTTTAATGTACACACGGTGTGTATTTGAAAGGATTACCCCGACCTGTGTTGTTAGTTACACGGTCGAGTTCCCAGGTCACCCTACACGGTGTGTTCAACAGTGGGCACGTTGTGCATGTCTTAAGGTTCCTCCGCCCATGTTGTTGGTTACACGGCGGACACCGGGTAAACACTACATGGCGTGTACATCCGGTACACGGCATGTTTTCCCTAAGCTCTTCCCTTCCCTATGTCACCGCCCACATAGTTTGTGACACGGGAAGAGACTACACGGCGTGTAATTAGGGTACACGGAGTGTACTCAAAAAGTTTATTTTTCTTCCCGAACAGAAGAACATACACGATGTGTCTACAGTACTACATGGCGTGTATACTGGGTTTCTAGACAGTATGCCTCAAAAACTTCCCCGGAACCCAGAAAACACTGGAAAATAACACCTAAGTGCCAAATTCAGATCCGTGAGGGCCCATACTCCCCATGAATCAAAGTTTGACATCTTATTTGTGTTAGAACATAATGAACAGCTAATGATCCACCAAATTCCGATCAATGGGGGTCTATACTCCCCAAAAACCAAAGTTTGGTGTCCATTCTATAAACAGGATCACACAAAATACCCTATCAAACAATAGGTATCTATCAAGCAGCTATCACAACAGCATGCTTTTCTAGCACAACTACTATCACAATAGCATTCAATTTCTAATGCGCCTACATGGAATGGAACTATGCATGGAATGTGATTTCTAGCATGTTCCTAAATGATGCATGAGATGGAATACCCTCATCTCATCGGGTTGAAACCAAATAGAACCCATTAATAAAATATAGACATCACAATACAAGTACGTCACCCAATGGTGAAATCATATCAACTGTAACTTGAAAAATCAGTAAGATTGCAATATGAGGTAAATTTGATTTTCCTTGTACACGGGTTAGCTACTCTTGGGCACAGGTTATTACCAACTACCGGTCCGCCCTATCCCTGACTAAGGCTCCAAATAGTAATTCAAAGAAAAGAACCCCTTTGATACCACTTTGTAACGTACCGGACCCAGGTACCACTCCATGGGTGCCCCAAACCCGATTCTCCACATGACCTCAAGCGCATTTCCCCAAACGCCAGAGGCTTCCGACTAGCAATGAGCGCCCAGGTCTGATAGTGGGGAAACTATGCCCTCATTTGTCAATGTGTAGCGCAGTGGAATATAAATAAACATACAATAACAGCGGAAGTCGTAAACCACACACAACTGAAATAAACAACTGTAGTAAATATAACCAACCTGTATATAAAATGATGCAAAATGCCTCAATTCTATGAAAATAGCCAGAACATGTTACATAGCAGTACAATACAATACAGCTGAAGTACAAGTACAGAAAAGATAAATAGAATAGCCTGCGGCATCGTGAGCCAATGCTCGCTCTCATGCTCTCCTACACCCCAGCAGAAATCATGTATCTGTATAAGGACCCTTGCCATTATCTACACCTGCAGCAACGTAATCTGTTTTGGCCGAAAAGCATGACCCAAACAGGGTGTAAGAAATAAATTCTTAGTAGGCACGCACAAAAGGCCCGTGCTCAACTATGTGTAAAACATGCAACAATAGGGTTAAGTAGTTAAATGAAATAAAGTAAGCAGTACTAAAAATTAACTAACTTAAGCAATTATATTGCCATTTTAATATCCATTTAATCATTTAATTTAAAATATAACCACAGTGAATATTCTAAGTAAACAGCTAATGTCCTCAGACGCGTAAACCCTTACCCTTAGGTAAAAATTATCCAAACCAAGAATATTCCATCAGGCACATGTTATTTTCGCACAGGCGTAAGAAGTGTTGCCCTCAGGCACAGAATCAACTGCCCACAGGCACGGAAGAAGTTGCCCTCAGGCTAGGATAACAACTGCCCTCGGGCTAATCAAAACAATGCCCATGGGCTAAGTAAACACTGCCCTCAGGCACAAGTAACCGGGCCATGCCCAACATGTAAATAAACATTCACAAGCAATTCGTCTGAAGGAAATTCTACAAGCATTTATTTATAAAGGCATACCCTCAGGTATCCTGGCCAAACGGCTAAACAGAGGAACGCACCCCGGGGGTGGTCCCAGATCCAAGAACTGATCCCAAACAACATTTTAATATCACATTTAATTACCTATACAATTCTAGGTATTCAAAATAACCATTTCCTCATCCACACGACACCCCAACATGGGTTCGTGGTACAAAAACGCACAAAACACACAGTAGTTGGAAAAATTAACACCAAGCCACCTACCTCTAACGCCAACAAATGTTATATGTGAACGTCAGATCTAGAAAATCCAACGAATGATGTAGATCTGATGAAGAATAAAAACCATTCAAACTTAAATAACTTTCCCTCAGGAAAGAATTGGTAAGAATGGCTTAAGGAGAGCGGAGGACTTACCCGTGCGGTTCTAATAAGATCGTCTGAAGTGGAATCGGATTCCAGACGTGTGCCCGACAGATCTCAAAAGGTTCAAACGTCCTCTCCCGAGATCTCTTCCTGTTCTAAGCCTTCCCTATGAACAGGGGAGGCTACTTCCCATTTTAAGCGAAAAAAAAGTACAATGTGTGTACTTCTAAGTACACAGCATGTACTTCCCATTTTTAAACTATTCCTCTGACGGATTCCCGCCAGTGTGGCACTGTTCACCTGTCGATGTGACTACACAGCATGTCTTCTTGAGTACACGGCATGTTCTGTCACACAACTGGCCACCGCCTTACTATTCGTCTGTCGACTGACTACACGGCGTGTAAAGGACCACTACATGGCGGGTAATCGGTTCCTACATCCTTCATCCTCGGCATGGCCACACGCCCTGTGTACTTATCCCACACAGCCAAAAGTACATGTTGTGTGGACAAAGTACACGGCGTGTACTTTCCAAAATTTGGGATTTTCCCCATTTTCCATATTTTCTCAAAAATACTAAAGGAAAAGAGAAAAGAAGAAACTCGTACTTCAGAAATAAGAACCGGGTTCTTACAGCGTATATAGATGCACCGGTGAGGACCCAATACTAAAGACCAAGGCATCCCCATATAATAATAATAGTAATAATAGTCTCATAGTTTAAATAAGGGTAACCATGCATAAAAGTTTATGACAAATGATAATACAATATGGATCTCATATTTATGCAGGAGTATAAGCCTAAGAATTTGAATAGGTGATATAGAACGTAATTCCTAACAATCCCAATCAATGACATGAAATATCATACCCAAAATCCTATTCAAGAGGCATTAAACGTTATGTCCAATAATCAAAAATGATGTAAAATTCCGTGTACAACATCTCTGACTAATGGGGTGTGAATCATTAGGTCCAATAACCCTAACTGAGGCCACTCAATAATAATAATCATGTATGAGGTAACCTCACTTTTCCTATTATCCCTTAACCAAGACATTACTTATAGATAAATATAGTATCACTCAAGGCATAGTGTATTCCCATATGACCTATGAGCCCATTCAAGGAATTCATACCAAGAAATCCAAGGTTCGATAAAGGTGTAAGCTATTTACATTTATTAAATAAACACAGACCGTGAGAAAGTGTTCATGCCAATTCATATACAATTCATTATTTTCATTAAATAAGAAATCTAGTTTATGAAAATTAATAAGTATATACAATTATATATTCTATAATACAATTCATTTTTACACAACTAGGCCATTTCATTTCTAACCAGAAAAAATTCATTGGTTTCACCCATGATAATCCACACACCACCGTGATTCAATTCATTATCCAACCCATTTACAATTAGATAAGTGGGTCATGTAAAGGAATTAAATCCATTTATCAATCCAATTTATTCATGCAGTTCATTCAATCATACCCATTAATCATAGTATGATAACAGTTCAAATGCTAAGTAAGTTGTCCACATGACATATAAAGGATTAATTTATTTAACTAGGAGGAAAGTCAATTCCATATAGAGGTGATCTAATTACATATCCAAAGTATATGAGGCATGAAAAATAAATAAAAACACACTAATAGATGGTTCAAGTTGGGATTAACAACCTAAATAGTGAAATTTGATGCATATTGGCTATCTAATTTAAGGCATTATCATTTACATGACACAAAAAAAGGTTTAGTGTGTGGAATAACAACACATTTTATAAATGACACAAAATTAAGGAAAATGAATATAGAACACTTACCATATGATTAAGAAGATTCACTCATCTATTATCAAGCTTTAATTTGATCTATAATGAGTGAAATTGGAAGAATAATCAAACGAACTGAAAACATGGCATATGATCTTACATAGACATATAATCTGATGTGTCAAGATAAACAAAGAAAAGAGTGAAGTGGAATTATAAAATTATTGAGGGATAAAATATTTGATGAACTGTGGATGATTCTGAGTTTGGATAAGGATGAACAATAGAATCCAAGAGGAACATGAGATTAGGATCAAGCAACTAGTGTTTTTCATTGAATGAAGGAGAAGAAACAGGGTAGTAGGTTTGAATACTATAGGGGAAAAGGAGTAATTTCAATACTTTCAAGGAGATTCATGGTTTGGCCACATGGTTTGGCTAACCGTGCACCAACTATGTAGTGGTAATTCCCCAAAGGAAACACCTCACATGGTCAGGCACATAGTTTGACAAACCATGAATATCCTGTGTGTTCTCACTATCCAAGAACCTCACAATCTCACACAGTTGTAACACATAGTTAGAAAAATTGTGCGACTAACCATACACCTCTTCACCATTTTTCATAGTTCTGTAGAGACAATTCATGGTTTGAACAAACCTTGTTTTAGTACAAATTGGTTTACATGGTAGGATTTACGATTACTACTAACCATGCACAACCATGCACCCTATGATATTTACTCCCAAAACTATGGTTTTGAAACTCGATGCCCCAAAAACTCATCTGAAATTCAAAGAAACCTATAATAAATTAAAACCCATATGAAACAAAAAAATTTAAGGGTCTTAAATTTTGAAATTATATTCCTATGCTCAAATTGTAATTTATTCGGTCGACTAAATGAAAATTAAAATTACCTTGGAATTTCCAACCAGTCCAAAACATGAGACATTTCAACCTCCCCACCTTATAACTTATCATCCGTGATAAATATTTGGGAGAAATGAAAACATCACCAAACCTACCTAGGCTATAAATTCTTTCTTAAATAGCCACATTACATTTTTAAATATCCAACATGCCTCTAAAGGACACTTAAAAAATATGGCACCTTAATCACAAAAAATCAAGCCAATGCTTGTATATGAAACTGAAATATTGAGAAATTACTTACGTGATTCCACCTAATCCAATACATAATCATGCCATTATCTCCTTTATCAACCGGCCGATGGAACTCCCAACCATAGGTTATAGAATTCAATAGCCAATTCTAAGTCACAGTACCTCCTCCATCAAAATTGCCTATAAAATCATGAAATTAGTATACTAATGAAGCTCATGGGATGATTTTTAATTCATTGAACCCGATCACATATGAGTACACTACCTTCAGTCCATGATTTAATTAAAACAGTCGAACTCCCATCAACCTTGTTTAAACTAGCTGTGATGGATTTTCCATGAAAATTTGTAGCTGACCTTCTCACTACATCTATTTCATCCCATGGTGTGCAAGTCATGGATCCTCACAGACCACATACAATTACTCAACAGAAATTAAGTCGATACACCTTTGAGTGACTCTTTTTAAGTACACAAGGCTTAACAACTAATGTGTCACCCAAACTAGATTACTGAACCTTTATTCTAAGTCTCCCTGAGATCACATCAATCATGCTCACCAAATCCCATAACCTGACTTTATATGATGTCTCTAGGAAAAAGGATCATTTCTATTTTCATTCCAAAACACGTACATAGGTGTAAGCCTGATCTAACATCCTTAGACCATAAAAAGCTACTTTGGGTCTGATTCACATAAGAACATGAGCCTCATCCCAGTTGGTGGGGACTCCCTAAGTGCATCCAGGAGACCCGGGATCAAATCTAAGTGGAGGCTAATTTCTGGTACCGTAGAAGTACTGTAGCATGTATTGTGCAGAACTGTAGCAGGTATTGTAGCGGGAACTGTACCAGGCACTGTTTGGCACTATGGAAGCTGGGAATATTCACATGTTTGTGCCTTTGGGACACCGATTTGGTCCCCAAGTCCCTTAAGTCCTTCGGGCCACCCAGGCCTTCGGGTCAGTAAGACCCTCAAGCCACCTCAAGGCCTTTGGGCCACCTTTAGTGTAGATGCAAACCAGACAACCTACAAAGGAACAAACTTCAGAAGGAGGAGGAGCAAGGAGCTTTCACTATAGCAGAAGCTAAAAGAATTTCAATAATGAGAGGGTCTGGAACCTCCCATCAGGACAAGTCTGTGAATGCATGGGAAAGCCTAGATGAACAACCATGTAAAGGTGGAGAGCTGATTTCACAATGAAGATTCTAGAGAGGAGCAGTTCCAAGTAGTTTGTCTGGGTTGTATGTAATGTTTGAGGACTACAGGCAATGAATTCCTCTAAAGCCTACGGACCATGTAATACTTATGCCTATGGGCCTTGTGAGGGTTCCACCTCACCCCTTGAAAGGTGGATTATCAAAATCAATAAAAATGAAGGCCTTCGGGCCATTAGAGGTCTGATTCTCAAACTCAGACTGCACCCTGGTCCGTATTCAGACCTATACCCATCATTTATTGAGAAATCAATATGTACTTTGTTCAATTTATCAAATAAGATAAGAAGGCCATAATGGCCATCACACTATCGAGATCAAGGTCTAACAACCCTTATTATATGAGTGTTTATAATTAGTGACCTTCATATCACTCCCCACTATAGGTCCATCATTTCCATGTTACTAATGAAAGGATTTTCTGATCACCACAAATCATGCTCTGTCTATCCTCATAAACAATGAATAGCATGTATAAGATCCCTATCACTCTTGAATTCCAAAAAAATGACAACCATTAACCATTCCCACTTCTTAAGAATGGTTCTCATGATATTAAGTAGGTTTCAATCATAATGATGGTTACCACCCTCAAATGGGAAAAACTTTTAATCACAACCTTATAGATCACCTTTAATCCACTCTTTGAGCACAAATACCCAGGATCCTCTCCATAAAACCATAAATAGGTAGTTACGTAGCTTGGAATATAGTGGATTCTCCCTCAACTTACTTAAGATGATGTAATGATATTGTAAATGATCACCTCTAAATTAAGAGTACACTGATATTCCATCAATATCCATGTCTAGATCTCTCCAAGCTACGTAACATTAAAAAAAGTTGTACCTACTGGTAACCAACTCCTCACACCATGTATCTCAACCATGTGTTTCCAAGACCAACCAAAAGTCAGGAATCACAAGACACCTAGTTTAAATATGAATTATAACTCATTACAGGAATTCCTTTTAAATTTAACCAACTCATTAGGTCTTGATGCTCGTAAGAATTAAATTTTAAACCATCGATCATTGGCTTGTACCTGACCACACATAAATGATCTATATTAACCACTTACCATGTGAATATGGAATAAAATAAACTCACCATACATAGTGGGTGCACATCCAATACCACCAAGTTCAAAACTCAACTCATGCTCCCATGAGTCTTTAATTAACAATGATAAGATGACCGTGCTACCCCACTTGTCAGTTTCATCATAAAGAAATTTCCATTGTAACTTCTCTTCAAAATTGGGCACCTTACATGTTCCAGGATTTATCAAATGACCACCCACCTCATGGAATCATTTTATAATTTACAACATAAATGACACAACCCCTGGTTAACTTTTATAGGATCCTGAGTAGTTCTACCCATTAAATACAGTCTTGATACTCAATCACTCCAAGGGATTTCCAGAAACTAAAGGCATCATTATTCCTAAATGAAAATCCCAAACACCTACTAAGGATCAATCTTGAAGTGGGCATAAAACCAAGATCATTTACTTTATGGAAAATATAAACCCATAGTCAACCTCTCTTGAAGGTGTCACTTAACCAACTGACATTATTTATCCACTAGGGGTACAATATATCAACTTAAAATGATATGGGGATGAAACTCAAAGGGTTTTCACATATGGTAACACCCCCTTATGGTTCAACTTACTATACAAACACCAACCTATACAGGGGAGGTGTCTTTTAATTATCAAAGATTCCAACCCAACTCAATCGGTTTCACATTTCCAAGGGAATTACCTCATCTAGGATAACCCCTCACTTAAATATAAGGCATCTAATTTGTAACTATATTCATGCCCAAAAATCCACTAATCTCTACCACCCAACCTTTAGATCAAAAGAAACAAAAAATTCCATTGATACTTATGGGAAAAATCTGCATTCCCATCCAGGGTAACAATCAATGAAAAACTGAAGTTATCCCTCACATGAGTGTTCTTTGTTATCAATATTACCAAGATTTATTAATTCATACATTATCATAAATTTCACAATTATTATAATACGTAAAGGGGGTCACATATACACCCTGACAAGTACCAGTGATAAGGAAGGTATTTTTAAAAATATACTTGTTACTTTATCTAGTTGATGCCATGTGGCATTAGGAAAATTATCTCATTATTTATTTTTAACCATTTTATTTATCCATAAGTTCTCATATATATATTAGTTAAATAAAATTTGTATTTTAAGGTATAGAGGAAAAAATATTTAGGTTGTAAGTGGAATTTTAATTAATAGAAGCCTCATAATAATAAAGCTCAAAAGTAGATAAAAATTATGTATCAATTAAATGGTATTGGTTCAGTAATATGTAACTATATATTTATATGTAACCCGTTAAAGTGGATATTAACACTTTAAATATTCATCCTAAAAATCTTGATTATACCCCCATGGTGTTAAGCACTATATCATAAAAGATAATGGTGATCTACTTGGGTCCCATCATTCTAACCTGGGTCTATTTATGTGCAACCCAATTACTATTTATTTACAAAAGATTAATCACACCCTTAGTGGGTTTATCATGTAATAATATCATGTGAAGACTAACCTACTTGGGTTGAGTCAAGCATAGTCCATAAGTAACAATTTAAATTTCTTAAAGAAAACAAACCTCCTATAATTTAGATTTATCCTCCATTAATCAAGATTTAATACTTATTTTATTTATAAGATGGTTGAGTTAGATGAATGACCATTCCCAAATTATATTAATACTTTCCTTTATAAGTTAAAATTAGAATTCATGAATGGATAATTAAGTTTACACCATAAAGTTATATGGAAAACACCATTTAGGTTGATGAAAATACTTTAATAATGCATCATATATCATAATTATAAGAATTCATGCTATGAAAGACCAATAAATAAGAGTATGCATGAAAATATACTACATAAGTGGGGAATGTAGATAAAAATGGAAATAACCACCCAAGCAGGGTATATAGACAAGAATCAAGTAGTCTAGAAATGAAACCTATATGGCATGACATATGCATGGCATGTGAATCTCTATGTGCATATAATGATTCATGTATCAATACCTCATTTCCATATTGATCCAATGGTAAAAATTCATAAATCAGTAGCTAACTTAAATATAATAATCTCTCATGGTGAAATAACAATCAACTATAAGAACAACAACATGACTAATCCTATCCTTGGAAACTTGATCTTTCCCTCATGTGTGGTTTGGCCAAACCTAGAAATGATCTATTTACCAAGTTATAACATATTCATAGTCACATATATACCATTCCAAAATAGTAATAAAAAGTAAAATGAAAAATATGATACCACTTGTAATGCCCTAACTCGAGAGTTGCAAAAATAGTGCTCTGAGACAGTTCTCTACGTGGCCTCAAGTGCACCTCCCAAAATTCCAAAGACTTTTGACAAGTAGTGAGGGTCTAATTATGATATGTTGATGAGACTATAACCTCATGATCTGAATAAAAAGGTGGTATATAAAAATTACACAATGGTGTAATATAATAATAACAACTAACAATCAATCATAAATGAGTGAATAACCATGTATGAACATGATACAATGTACAAGAAACATACATACAACAGGAAATAAAATATACAAGGATAAATAAATAATAATAAGACTCCATATTTGGGGGGGGTATCCCAAGTACATGCTCATCCACTAATCATAATCTCCCATGTCTAATTATAGCCTAAATGTAAGAAGAACAACATAGAGAAAAGTCTAGATCCTAACCTGCAACCAAGAGACCTGTTTGGTTACTAAAAGGTGGCCCAAAAGGGTTTGAGATAAACATAGTTGGATACCAAAAATGGTGTCTAGAATAATCTTGTACATGATTATAAAATAAAGTAGTGTTTCGTTATATAATAAAGTACTGAAAAAATAAATATAAACAAGTCAGGTTCAGGTTCCTCATGGACACCTAGCCGACAATATCTGCTTCGTCTTAAGCTGGAATATCTCTGACCATGAAAGTATGTATATATATATATATATGTATGTATAGATGTATACATATATAAAGATTCATCAACTATGTCTCAAGGTTTAAGACCAAGGCATCCACATATAATAATAATAGTAATAAGTGTATCATAGTTTAAATAAGGGATGTCATGCTTAATAGTTTGTGATGAGTGATAATAAAATAAGGATCTAATATTTGTGTAGGGGAGTAAGCCCATGAATCTGAACCGATGATACATAATTCCATTCCCAAAAATCCCAATAAATTATTAGAAATTTCATTTCTAACATCCTAATCAATGGATATGAAATATCTTATCCAACAACCAAAAATGACATGAAACTTTATGTCTCGCATCCAAGACTAAGGGGGTGTGAAAATTTATTTCCAAAAACACTGATCATGGACTCCCAATAATAATCATGTATCAGTTAATCTAACTTTCCCTATGATACCTTAACCAAGTTGTTTCATAAAGATGAGCTTAGTATCGCTATAGGTGCAGTGTAATCCCATCTAAACTATGACACCATCCAAGGTATTCTCACTTAGTAATACAATGTTTTCTCAAGGAGTAATATAAATGTGCAAGTATTTTACATTTAATAAATAAACATAGTCCAAGAGAAATCATTCATTCTAATTTAGATATTATTTATTAGGGGTTTTCAATTGGTAACCCAATTGTTAACAATTAATAAGGCCATGAGATTACATAAACAACAATATAATTAATTTTAAGATAACTAGGCTATTTCAATTATAAAAAAAATAAATTCATGGAAAGTATCCATTATAATTCACACACCACCATGATTATATTCATCATTTAACCCATATATAATTAATTAAGTAGTCCATGTAAAGAAATTTAATCCATTTATCAACCCAAATTAGTCATGATGGTCGATTTATCTTACCCATTAAGCATAGTATAATAAAGGTTCAAAAGCTAAGTGACTTATACATACAACTTGTAATAGATTATTTTATTTAATTATGATGAAATTCAACTGTAACAACCTAGGTGTATATGGAATAATTTTTTTATAATTATTAGTATTTTTTATTTAAATAGTATTTCTTAAAACAAATAATTTATTATATGGTTATTTATTTTAAAACATTATTTTTCAATTATATAATTTTAATTTGATAAAAATAATTTCATTTTTGAATTCATAAGATTGAAATTATCTTATTATGAATTTTTTATAATTTTCTGAAAAAGTTTAATTTTTAGTGAATAGTAAAAAAATGATTTTTTATAAAATATAACATTTTTTTGTGATACCAAGAAGAAATTTTTGTGATATAAAATTTGTTTAATATAATTAATAATTAATAATTATATTATAAGAGTAATATTGTACAAAAATAACTTATAACATGAAAATTATATTCTATTCATGAAAAATATAAAAATTATTATCACTTTCAATGCAGTGTCTACGCAACATTAGCAATGTCAGTTTTGGTTCTTTATAAATAATAATTGAGTGAGAGAAATTATTTTTTAAGACTAATTTATTAGTTATTATTTGTTTTTGTTTTTTTGGCTCTTAATTCTTAATTTTATAGTTATATTGCATTAATCTTATCCAAATGCATGTGCAATGATTGTGCAAGGAATGAAAATAGAAAATAACAAATTTAAGATGTTATTTTTAAAAATATTTCAATAAATATAAATAATTAATGAATATAGAGTTTTATTTTTAACCTAATTAAATTATTTTTATTATATTAATTTATTTTTAATTTTTATATATAAAATAATTAACATTAATGCATGTGAAACGCTGATGTAGTGCCAATGCAAGCATTAGAAAAATAAATAAAATGTTTTTAAAATTATAAGAATTATTAAATGAAAAAAAATGGATAAAACTTTTTATTTAATAAAATAATGACCATTATCATGTTTTATTTGAATTGGGGATATTTTGGACCCACATGAATCACATTATTCCCTTTATGTGATTTTATAAAAAATAAAGACAACTTGTTCACACTATAACTTTCAATTAGAATAATATTTTAATTCGAGTTTTTTAAGAAGTTTTCTTCGAAAAAAATAGTATTTTGAAATATAATAGAATTATCTTTCTCATAAAATTTTAGATTTAAATTTTAGGTGATAAATAATTATCTTAATGGCTTGAACAATTACGATGTAGGAAATATTTAATTAATGAATAAATAAAATCAATGATTTGAAAAATAATAAAATATATATAATTTGATATTTATAATTCAATTCATGATTTATATAGGAAATTAAAATATTTATAAGATATAATAAATAATTTAATTTTAATTGGAAACTTTTTTTATGTGTTTAAAGTCACGACAATGAATAATTTTTAATTTGAAAAAATTGTTTTTTCATGAATAAAATATTTTATTAAATTATTTAAAAATCAATTTTTTTAACAAGTTAAAAAATGAAATTATTTGGTCTAAAATATGATATAATATTCTTTTTATCCCTTTTAGAAGTCTTAAACCCTATAATAGATTTATTATATTTTTATAATTTGAGCATTTCCTATGTTACCTCTCACCATAATTATAAAAGGAGGCTCCCTCCTTCATAAATCATTATCACCTAAAGACATCTTGTTCGGATAAATTCTATAAAATTTCCTCCTCCTAATACCTTGACACATTCTTATGCTTCTCATCTCACGAAAAGACCACTTCTAAGAATCTTTAAGGGGTTCTCAGGGGGAATTTTTCAAGAAGTAAGGTCCCTTTTTCTTCTCTTTTAAATTCTTTTTCACTCATACCTCATCCACACATCTTATCCAATGTTTCATAAAGACTTCAGTATAAAATATATATTGGAGTTTTTTATGGTATATTACTAATAAAACCTCTCATCTTTTCCTTTATTTCTTAAATAACAAAATCGTCGTTCGTGGTGTGTTAATTCACTACCTTCATGGACAATGATTTTTCATTTCCCTTTTACCAAAATCATGGAAAGTTTAATTTCACATATAGTTGTTTAAAATGAACTATATATATATATATATATTATAACTTCTAGTTTATTATTTCATTTTTACAAGGGAGACCATAAATAAACCAGCCTTGGAAACCATGAAAAGAATGCACCCGAAACAATGAAAATAACAAAATATTGTTAATAAATAGGTGTAAATTGTTATAATAATAAAATGTAAGGTCTTATTAACATTATTTTAGTTATTTCATATATTATAAAAATATTCATACCATTATACAGGAGGTTTGAGGACATTTTAATGGATTCAAACTTTAGGTAAGGGGCTCTTTAACTAAAACATTGTTTTAAATGTTTTAAAGATTTATTATTCTAAATATTTCTATTTCATGTCCATGTTTTAAAAACGATTTTTTTGAAGGTATTTATATGGATATGAATGTCTTAATTTCTCTAATGTGTTTCAAAAAGTTATCTTTTATAGCTCAGGATATGACGGGTGAGCCCCATTATAGCTCTCCAATGGGTACTCTGGAGATGGAGGTTGATTGAATGGTTATTTCATGCGTAAAGGTGAATATAAGAGTGATATGGTAAATATGTCCCAAGAAAAAGACATGATGTTTCTATGAATTTTTATGAGTTTTTAAGAAAAGGATTTATAATGGATTTTTATGTTTTCACTGGACTAATGATTTTTCATTATTTATGTCCCTTACTAATATTTTTATACTCATCCAAAGTTTTTAAAAGTTTTCATAGGTTATAAGGATGTTTATGAGAAAGAAGGAATTCAAGTTAAATTTTATGAAGATTTTTCAAAGAAATCATGTTTTATTTTAAAAGATTTTATTTTTAATAAAATTGATACTGTTTTAGTTGTATCCTCTTTATATGAATGTGGTTGTTATGTATGTATTATGTAATAATTATATAAATATATAAACCTGAAAAGATCCTCATTTTTAAGTAAAGTAATTTTTTTACTAAAACTCAAGGTTATGTAATGCTTTAAGGCTAGGTCCTTGTAGTTGGTATCAGAGGATGGTTTAGATAACTTTTGGGGTTAGGATGATGTTAATAGAAAACCATAAATAATTTTTACTCTATCTTTAAGTTGAAATGATATAGCATTTAAATATTACCATGTTTTTTTGTCTAAGATATGTCTATTTAGAATGGTTTTATATAGAAGAAACATTGAAGATGAAGAAGAAAGGCACCAATAGAATTTTATCCTTCCAAATCTACAGCCTGGAATGGTAGTAATTATAACCGAGCAGTTTGTGACAATAATGGATTAGTTGAATCAAGAAATAAACAATGATGGTATACATGCTAGAGAGGAACTTGATCTGCCCCAAAGAAACATGTCTTTTATGGAGAATTTTATGAGGAAACATCCTCCAGTATTCAATGGAACCACATATCCAGTGATATCTGAAGGATGGATCAATGCTCAAGAAAATATATTTGATGTCATGTGATGCTTAGAATTCCAAAAGGAAATACTATACACTTATTATTTTGAATTTGAATTCGGTCAATGGTGGTATTTGGTTAAGAATATGAGAGAAAAATATGATCTTTATAGTCTGGAATGGGATGATTTTAAGAGTATTTTTCAAAAAAAATATTTTCAAAAAATATATTTTCCTAAAAATGTTCAACTTAGGATAGAGAAACAATTCTTGGAACTGAAGTATAAAAATGATGATTCTATGGTATCATATGAGGAAAATTTTACAAGACTAGCCAGGTACGTACAGGATTTTACTCAGGACTTTTATAGTAAAATTAATAGACTTTATTATGGTTTGAAACCATTTTTATAAATAGATTTAGATTCAAGAACAGTTTAGAAGCTATGAGAAACTTGTTCGTTGTGATGAAAAAGATGAGATGGAGTTTTCTGACACGTATGTGCCTCATGATGACAAGAATAATAAGAAGTTAGGTTGGCATACATTATGGAAGAATTCCTCAAAGAAATATGGAGGTAGAAAAATCAATTTTCCTTTTGAAAAGTGTGGTAAAAAGAAGGATGTGGGAAAATCCTTTTCGACCACTTCAAAAAAATTTCAGCTCTCAAATGAAGGGGTATCAGGTAAATTTCTTATTTTTACATATTTTTCAAATGTGTTGTTTGATTCAGATTCTACACATTCCTTAATTTTTGAGAAATTTTTTGGTATGTTAAAAAATAAACCCCATTAAATGAAGCTAGAACTCATGGTAAAAACACCTGGTGGAAATATTGAGGAAAAAAGAAATTATAAGAATCTGCCTATCTTTTTTAATTGAAAGATTTTACTAAAAAACTTTATTTTATTTCCTCTAGTAGAGTTTAATGTTATTTTGGGCATGAAATGAATTTATTTTTAATTATTCTATGATATATTTTAGAGAGAAAGAGGTTTTTTTCAGAATGAGTTTCAGTTTTTGTACAAGAATGAACCCATATCATTGATAAAATATTATAAATCTATGAAACAATTAAAATATGGAAATAAATATTTTCTTATACACATTATTGAAAACAAGGGAACCATTTAGATTAATTATTTTCCAGTGGTAAATGAGTATCTTGCTGTATTTCCTGATGATTTTCTTTGTGGTATTCCTGATTGATAGGTTGAGTTTACTATTTACTTTGTTATTAATGTTAATACAATTTCTAAACCCCCTTATCAAATGGATTAAATGAAGCTTTTAGAGTTGAAAAATTAGCTAAAATTATTATTATATAGGATTCATCTAGCCCAGTACTTCACCATGGTGTGATCCTATCTTGTTTGTTAAAAATAAAGATAGTTCATTGAGTCTTTTCATTGATTATAGAGCCTTGAATAACATCACTGTTAATAACAATTAAATTTTGCCTCATATCAATGATTTGTTTGATCAGCTTCAGGGAGAACATTATTTTATGAAGTTTGACCTAAGATTAGGGTACCATTAGATGAAATTAAAGGAATCAGAAATCCCAAAGACTACGTTACATACTAGATATTGGAATTGTGAATTTTTTGTTATGTTGTTTGGGTTAACTAATGCACTTTTTGTATTCATGGATCCTATAAATATAATATTTCATGATTTCTTGGAAAAGTTTATGGTTATGTTTATTGATGACATTCAGGTATATTCTAAAAGTAAATAGTAACATGAAATATATCTAAGGGTTGTTTTGAAAACCTTAAAATAAAAGAAAATATATGGAAAATTTAGTAAGTGTGAATTTAGGTCGCAAAAAAATTCTTTCCTTGGACACATTATATCTAAAGATAGAATAAATATTAATCCTCCTAAAATGAGAGTTGTTGAAGAATAGCCAAGAACCAGAAATACAACCAAGATTTATAGTTTTCATGGTTTGTTAGATTATTACCAGAGGTTTGTTAAAAACTTTTCACGGTTATCTAGCCCATGGACTAAGTTAACTCTAAAAGGAGTTAAATTCATCTAGATAAAATAATGTGATTACTATTTTCAGAAATTGAAAAGAAGATTAGTGAATGATCATGTTCTGACCCTACCTTCCAGAAGCGGTGAATTTTTCATCTAAAATGATTCTTACTTGAATGGACTTGGTTGTGTTATAATATAGAATGATCATGTAATTGCTTATGTTTCATGACAATTGAAACCTCATGAGTTAAATTACTCTACACATGATTTTAAATTAGCTGATTTTGTTTTTGAATTAAAAAATTGGAGGCATCATTTTTATGGAATAAAATGTCAAATATATATTGACTATAAAATTTTAAATTATATATTTACTCAGAATTAATTGAACATAAGACAAAGAATATGGTTGGAACTAATCAAAGCTTATGATTTCATGATCCATTACCAACTTCAAAAGGAAAATATAGTGGCCGATAATTTGATTCAGAAAAATAATGATACATTAACCATGATATTTTGGAACATGACCCCTTGGATAATGATTTGATAAATTTTATCTTGGATGTTTTTTGTGCAGGAAATACCTCTGCTTTTTTTCAGGTGTCAATGTAATCATCTTTATTAGATATAATTAAGAAACCAAATAATGAAGACCATGAGTTTCACAAAAAGGTATAACTGGTTTATAAAGGTAAATTGACTAAATTCAATGTTGATAAAGATTTTGTTATGAGGTTTGGGAAGAGATTATGTGTTCCTTATGATTTATAGTTGGAGAAATAGTTGTTATGTGAAGCTCATAGCTCTCTGTTTTTAGTTCATCCTGGCAGCAATAAGATGTATAGGGACCTTCGAGAGCATTACTGGTGGGATGGAATGAAAAGATATATTTCAGAATTTACAGTGAAATTTTTGACATGTTAATAGGTTAAAGAAGAGTGATAGTTACAGAAAGGAATGCTATATCGATTTCCAGTGCCAAAGTGGAAATAAGAAAATATATCCTTAGATTTTACGGTCGGAATACCAAAGACAACTCAAGGTAACAAAGA
The DNA here is from genome assembly GCA_963277665.1 of Viscum album. Lineage (NCBI taxonomy): Eukaryota > Viridiplantae > Streptophyta > Magnoliopsida > Santalales > Viscaceae > Viscum > Viscum album. The sequence continues at coordinate 752,926,195 of OY728129.1, read as the reverse complement.
AATATGGTTTATTATTGATCGTTTGACTAAATCTTCTCATATTATTCATATTTGAGACACTATCTAGATCATATTTCTCGACTATACCTCACATAATTTTTTAGGTTTCATGGAGTTCTTCTCTCTATTGTATCATATCATGATATTATGTTTACTTTTAATTTTGTAAAGGCCTTCATAAGTCATTAGGAAATAAACTAATTTTAATATATATTTTCATACTCTATCAGATGGACCATATGAATGAATAATTCATATATTGGATAAGATGATAGAGATTGTTCAATAGATTACCAGGAAAGTTGGGATCTATATTTTTCTTTAGTTGAGTTTTTTTATAATAACGGTTTTCATTCTAGTATACATATGGCACATTTTTAGGCATTATTTGTAAACCGGTGTTGAATCTAGATTTTTTGGATAAAGTTTGGGAATAGAAGTTGATGGTACTCGAATTAGTAGAGAGAATGGTAGAAAAAGTTCAATTGATTCAGTGACACATGAGTACAGCTGAGAGCAGGTAGAAACATTATGCAGATAATTGGAGGAATGAACTTTCATTCGTGGTAGGTGATCATGTTTTCCTAAAAATATCTCCTTGGAAAATTGTTATGCATTTGGGTAAGAAATGAAATTTAAGACCATGATTCATTGGACCTTTCTAAATCTTAGAGAAATTTAGACCAGTTTCCTAGTGAGTATCTTTTCCACCGAATTTATCCCAGGTACATAATGGTTTTCATGTCTCGATGTTAAGAAAGTATGTGCCTGATTCATCTCTTGTTTTGAGCCTAGAAGTAGTTTAGCTGGAAGAGAACCTTTATTTTGAAGAGAAACCTATTCATATTCTTGACCATAGAGAGAAATTTTTTACAGAACAAGGTAATTTACCAAGTTAAGGTTTTGTGGAGAAACTGCACGATAGAAGAAGCAACATGAGAATCTAAAAATTATATGAGAGAAAAGTACCCTCATTTGTTTAATAAGTGAATAAAATTGTGAGGAAGAAATTTAAAAAAGGAGGTGGGGGGAATGTAACAACCCATGTATTTATAGAATAATTTGTTTTTATAATTATTAGTATTTTTTATTTAAAAAGTAATTCTTAAAACAAATAATTTATCATATGGTTATTTATTTTAAATCATTAATTTTTAAATTATATAATTTTAATTTAACAAAATCAATTTAATTTTTTAATTCATACTGTTGAAATTATATTAGTATGAATTTTTGAGAATATTCTGAAAAAGTTTAATTTTTTGGTGAATAGTAAAAAATACAGTTTTTTTATAAAATACGATATTATTTGTGATGTTATAAAGTCATTTTTGTGATATAAAATTTATTTAATTTATTTAATAATTAAATAATTATATTAAAATAGTAACATTATACAGAAATAAATTATAACATAAAAATTATATTCTATTCATGATAAGTATAAAAATTATTGTCAGTGTCGATGTAGTACCTGTGCAACATTGGCAATGTCAATTTTGATTATTTATAGTTTATAATTGTGTGTTAAAAATTATTTTTCAAGACTAATTTATTAATTATTATTTATTATTGATGTTTTTTTATGTTAATTTTTAATTTTATAGTCATATAACATTAATCTTATACAAATGCATGTGCAATGATTGCACAAGGCAAAAAGGGAAAAATAAAAAATTTAAGAAGTTATTTTTGACATGTATTTGATTGAATATAAATAATTAATGAATCTAGAATTTTATTTTTCACCTAATTAAATTATTTTTATGATGGAAATATATTTTTAATTTTTATATATAAAATAATTAACACTAATGACTATGCAATGCTGATGTAGTTCTTGTGGAAGTAGAAGAAAAATAAATAAAATGTTTTTAATAAAATTATAAAAAAATTTAAATGAAAAAAAAATTAGATAAAACTTTTTATATAAGAAAATAATTACTATTTTCATGTTTGATTCGAATTGGGGACATTCTGAACCCACATGGATCGCATTAGTCCCTTTATGTTATTTTATTAAAAATAATGACAAATTGTTTTCACTTTAATTTTCAATTAGTATAATATTTTAATTTGAGGTTTTATAGAAGTTTTTTTTGAAGAAAAATGGTCTTTAGAAATATAATGGAATTTTATTTCTCATAAAATTTTAATTTTTATTTTTAGATGATAAATAATTATATAAATGGCTTGAACAATTATGATGCAGTAAATATTTAATTAATTAATAAATCAAATTAATGATATTAAAAATAGTAAAATAAATATAATTTGATATTTATAAGTCAATTCACAATTTCTATAGGTAGTTAAAACATGTATGAGATATAAGAAATAATTTAATTTGAATTAGAAAAAAAATTTGATGTGTTTAAATTCATGATTGAAAATAGATTTTAGTTTTAAAAAATTATTTTTCAATGAATAAAATATTTTATTAAATTATTTAAAAATTTAAAAAAATTAAAAAGGCTAAAAATGAAATTATTTGGTCCAAAATATAATTTACTATGATTTTTATCCCTTTTTTAATTCTTAAACCCTATAATAAATTTATTGTATTTTAATAATTTGAGTAATTCTAATGTTACCCCTCATCTCAATTATAAAGGATGCTCCATCCTTGAGAAATTTTCATTACCTAAATCCATATTGTTCGGATAACCTATGAAAAATTCCCTCATACCCACCCCATTACACATTCTTCTACTTCTGGCTTCACAAAAATACCACTTCCAAGAACCTTTAAGGGGTTCTCAAGGGGAATTTTTTAAGAAGTAAGGTTCATTTTTCTTCTCTTTTAAATTATCTTTCACTTATACATTATCCCCACCTCTTATCCAATGTTTCATTAAAAATTAAGTATCACATATAAACTGGAGTTTTTTTAAGGTATATGCCTCATAAAATCTCTCTTCATGTCCTTTATTTCTTAAATAATGAAATCACCATTCGTGGTGTGTTAATTCACTGCCTTTATGGAAAATGATTTTTCATTACCCTTTTACCAAAATAACGGAAAGTTTAATTTCACATGTAATTATTTAAAATTAACTAAATATATAAATTTTATTACTTCTGGTTTATTATTTCATTTTTACAAGCAAGACCATAAATAAACCGACCTTGGAAACCAGAAAAATAACACACATGAAAGAACAAAAATAACAAAATATTATTAATAAATGGGAGTAAAATGTTATAAGAATAAATTTAAATTATTATAAACATGAATTTATTTCTATAATATATTGATAACACTACTAAAACTATTATTCAAGAGGTTTGAACACATTTAAATGCAGTCAAACTCAAGGTAAGGGACTCTTTAACTAAAACATTGTTTTAAATGTTTTAAAGATTTATTATTCTAAATATTTCAATTTCATATCCATGTTTTCAAAATGGTTTTTATGAAGGTACTTATATTGGTATTAATGTATTAATTTCTCTAAGGTGTTTTGAAAAGGGATCTTTTTCATTTATTATGTAGGGAACTTTCCTTTTAAAACCCCTTTTAAATTTATTTTTTATGAAATTCAAAAATATTGTTTTTTATATGATGTTAGAAGTTTCTCATGATATTGTGATGATTTATTACTATATTTTTTCCATTATATTTTTTCTTAGTTATTTTTGAATAAAATCATTTCATTATTATGTGCACGGTTTTTATATTTTAAAAGTGATTCGTTTTACAAAAAATGATATTTTGAAAATCGGAATGTGTTTTTCTCAAGGGTTTAAATGACTTATCAAGTTTTTTATTCATCATGTGTTCCTTAGACATATTTTATGTTGGTTTGATCCCTTTATATCTCAATATATGATGGTTTGAGCCCCATTATACCTCAAGATATGTTGGGTTGAGCCCATTAAAACTCAAGATATGATTGGTGATCCCCATTATAGCTCTCCAATGCATTAGGCACTCTAGAGATAGAATTTGAATTAATGGTTATTGCATGTGTAAGGGTGAATTTAATATTAAAATGGTAAATAAGTACCAAGGTAACTACATGATGTTTCTATGCATGCTTATGAGTTTTCAGGAAAAGGATTTATAATGGGTTTTCATGTTTCCACTAGACGAATGGTTTTTCTCTCTTTATGTCCCATACTCATATTTTTGTGCTCATCCCAATTTTTTAATATTTTTCATAGGTTATAAGGACGTGTAATAGAGAAATGGAATTCAAGTTAAATGTTATGAAGATTTTTAAAAGAAATCGTGTTTTATTTTAAAAGATTTAATATTAAAAAAACGAATATTATTTTAGTAGTATCCTCTTTGTATGAATGTGGTTTTTTATTAATGTATTATTTCCTAATTCTCTAAATATATAAACTTTAAAAAATCCTCATTGTTAAAGAAAGTAAATCTTTGACTAAAACTCAAGGTTATATAATGTATTAAGTCTGGGTCTTTATATCAACACCCTATATTTGTGGTTTTATTACATATCCAAAGTGTAGGGGACACAAACAATAAAGAAACACACCCTATGGGGTGTTTCAAGTTGGTGAAAACAACATACAATAGTGTAATTTTTTACACATCTTCTATCTAATTTAAGGCATTATAATTTACATAATAAATTATATATTTAGGTGGTGACACATGGAAAGGTCTATAGTACGAGACAAAAACACATTTTATAAATGAAATAAATTTAAGGTAAAATCATATAGACCTCCTAATTCATGCTTCTGAAGATTCACTCTTCCATTATCAGTCTTTGATTTAAGTCAGAATGATAGAAATCTAAATAATCATACAACACCCTAAAAAGAGGGTTTATGAGCTCACATAGAAATAACATCTAATATAGTGAGATAAATTAAGAAAAGAGTCTAGAGAAATCATAAAATTTTGGAGGGATAAACAAAGTAATGAATGAGAGTGTACTCTAAGTCCATATGATAAAGAACCATTTAATCTTAAAAGAATTGGATAGGGGAGCTCGAGTATCTGGTGTTGTGCGTGTAATGAAGGAGAAGAAATTTGGTAAAGGGTTAAAGGCTAGATAGAAAAAAATTTAATTTAAATCCTTTTAATGAGCCTTACTATTTGGTTGCATGTTTAGGATAATCGTTCACCAACCATGTGGTACTACTTCCCCAAGGGACACCCTCCTAATACAACTAGGTGCATGGTTTTAAAAACTATGTACAACCCAAGTGTGTGCTCACTATCTAAGTCCCTCACCATCTCGTATAGTTGCAGCGCATAGTTAGAAAAACCATATTCCAAACCTACGACTAACCATACACGTCTACATCATTTCACATGGTTCCTTAGATCCATTCTACAGCTTGAATAAACCATGTTTTAGAAAAAATTGGGCTACATGGTTAGGCTTCACATTCACAACTAACCATGCACCAATTGTGCACCCTATGATCTTTCCTACTGAAACTATGGTTTCAAATATTGACACCCCTGAAACTCATATTAACTCTTAAGACGCCTCTTAAAACTTAAATTCAATCTAAAACAAACTTGTTAAGGGTCCATACTTTTAAAATTACATTCCAAATCTCAAATTTCAATTTGGCCCAACCACCAAATGAAAATTCAAATTATCTTGGAATTTTCAACCAGTCCAAAACATAAAAAATTACATTTATGACAAAACACACTCCCACTATCCTCTTAGGCTCTATATTCTCTTTATAATACCATAGAAGGATAAAAATACTCATTATGTTTAGGAAATATAATCTATTTATAATAGTGTAAATATTTAACAAATAAATTATTCATATCATATATGGTATTCTATGTGTTTAGGGAATTATTGAAATGAATACTTTAGTAAAATATTCCACTGATGGGTTGTGGAGTCATATTACACTTATTTTAACAAATATATGGAATAAAAAAATTATACCAAATAAAACTTATTTTATCCTTATATTTTTCTAAAATACATTATATAATTTGATGAATCATAAAACTATCATCGTATATTATTCTCAATAAATATTTGTTAACAAAAAAAATATCTTATTATATAAGATAAATAATATGATTATGAACATCCTTTACTGATATCCATCTCATATTGATATATTCTATTGCATTTAAAATCATGAGAGATCAACTCTTTTATTCATCATTTGAATGCAAACTATAATTTATAATAATTCATTCCTTGATTTTGGACTCCTTTATATTTGCAACATTTTTAAAATATTTTTTTGTTAACATATACCCTTAAAAACCAAAGAATAGATTTTATATTAACGATACATGACATATAATCTAAAAATACCTTCAATTATCTCAATAATTACATCTTATAGAATAATTTTCCATCATTCCTAACACTACACTTAGGTTTTAATGACCATGACCAACTTTACAAATAAATATTGTTAGATTCTCCAACTATATTTCCTTATAATTTTTAATTTTACCCAATTGTAATATCAATATAGTTTTAGATATTAGACATCATATATCAAGCACAACTATTATCAATACTTTAATAAAATATGGTGAACATTTTATGAACTAATTCATATTTTTATAACTATTCCAATAATAATTCTTGAATAAATTCAATAGCCATACCTATGTATAAGGATTCCTCTAGTCTCTCTAAGTAATTAACATATCTAATCATATTTAATTTATGAGTAGAGACTAAAATTAATTAGGTCATTATACATCTAATTTCATATAAAAATTAAGTGAATCGTTTTATGCTTCTCAAAAGGATTTTATTTCAATTATTGAACAACTATAGGAGTTGGTTACTCTGAAATGTGTTTATCTAGCACATAGAATTTTAATTCTTTAATAATTATTCTTAAATTTTTGTACCATTCTGGGGAATTATTTACATCAAGTTTCTCATTTTTTAGGATTGATTCAAAAGTCAATTTGGATTTTTATTATTCCATTATATATTCAAAAAATATTTTATCATGTGAGTATAAAATCTTACTTTCATTAAATAATTAATTTTATTAATTGTTCACCCACTAAAATGATGACCATTGTTAAATTTCATCATATTTATTAGTGGAAAAACATCCATATTTCGGGTGGTCATCCTTTATTCATCCTATTGGACCATTTGGGAGGCACAAAACATGTTATATTAGGTGATAGGAGGTCACTTTTGTTCTTACAGATGCGATTGAGGTTGCTGATACACGAACTGGGTTCACACCTTCATGGAAACTAGTTTATGGTTCCATTATGCGAACATATTCACAGGTCATGCATATCTAATAGGAAGGCAGGTATTTGGATTAGGTGGATACCTCCTATTATAGGAATGAATTTGAATGTGGACAGATCTTGTATAGGGGGATGATGAGAGGAGGATGGGTGCTTCGAGACTCTCGGGGTTCAGTTATTTTGGGGATCAGTACTTACTATGGTCTAGGTACCTCATTAGGGGCAGAGGTGCAGGATCTTTTAACTGGCATGGAGATTTGTAGGGAGCACGATTTTCAGGTGGCAGAGTTTGAGTCTGATTCCGAAGTCCTGGTGACATCTATTCAAAGGTGGTATAAATCTCCATGGAATCTAATTTATCAGATCCATAGGTGCATCACAAAGACAAATCCCAGGAATACTTTATAATGACCCATACTTCACATACATGGTTATTACTTCAGAATTGAAGCATACTTATTACAAACTATAAGGAAACCATGACAGGACCGTATAGGTATAGTCTCTTTAAAAACTGGGAAACATAAACAACTGGTTCATAAATCATCTACATTGTCTCCCGTTTATTTCATCATATCTAGAGTTCCTTTTGGCATATCATACTTAATACACTTATTCCTGGCCTGGGGAAAAGAAAACGTACAAAAGGGTGATCTCAAATGCTCAGTAAGGGTAAACAGAAGAAATATCAATCATATCATATTCATAAGAATATATTATTTTTAAAATCATAACCTGCAAAAAAGATCATAATATCATAACATGGGATAAATCATAGTAGTGAAATATAATCCCAATAATCATAACTTAAAACATGAAACTTTGTGGCATACACATATAATCATAGAAAATCATTTCATATTAGTCAAGGCTCTTTTCCAAGACCATCATAGCAGACAAATTCCATTACTGAACCGAGTTCACACCTCATTCCAGTCCTGTATCACTGAACCGGATTAACTTATTGTTCCAACCATGTCTATCTCATGAGATATAAATCTTTACCCAATTAATTGGAGGGAGATATAGTTCCCACCCATCTCATAATGAAACCATTCTTATGTGTGCCACAAAATCATTAATCATACATCATAGAATAACCCATGTAATAAAAATGGGATTCATAAACATCATGCCATCATAACATAAAAAATACTTCATAAAAAAATTCCATCATAACATAATCAAATCAATGTAATAATAGGGATATAAACAGAACCCTATAGTATCTTATATGGAAAATAATTTTGATGAAACACTTGAACTCCATTCTTGAGGAAAATATCCTTTCTACTTCAAAAACATTATTCATTTCTTAATCATGTCATAACATTTTAAACTAAAAGAAGTAAATAAAAAAATAAACTTGAAAAATTTTAAAGGAATATTCATGGAAATAATTTTCTATGGAATCATAAAAATCCATTCATGTCGTATAAGTTAAAAAAACATTCTTCTCATACTTTGGCTGGAAAAGTCAAAAAGTATCTCATACTGCAAACAATAAAAGATTCCTTTCATATCTTTTACTAAAAAATCACCAATAGGTAAAATTGGATTTAAAAAATTATAGGAGGATAGAAATAATATTACATATTTAGGAAACATGTATGTGGATGATAAATATGCCCCAGTAAATTTTGAATTATAAACAATCTCGGATAAAAATGAGATTGTGAGATCTTCTCTTACCATAGGTCTGATTTGCTTCGTACATATCTGAACCTCCTATATAATGATTTAAATAATGTCATTTACTTATTAAAGAATCATATTCATTGTTATGATATCATATATGTTCATACTCTAATCTTCTTATTAGTAATATTTCATTGCTACTTGTTATTCGGGTGTTCATTGCTTTATGTTCTTATGCATGTTTTGTCGAATAAATTCTTATTCTTATTTTTAGGTTATAAATACCTAATTTATAGAATGGTATTAGTGTAATATATATCATATTTATTCATTAAATTCATTGATATAATCATTATTCAATGAAGATTATGTAGAACGAGTCGCATCACATCGTGGAGACGGTAGGTCGTACATACGCACAAGCGATGATATCGTTACCATGATCGTGGAATTGTATTGAAGTGTGTGTAAACTATTTCAGAATAAATATCAATTTAGAATAATCATATATATTTATTCTTTACACCATTATACCCATCCAAGTAAGGTGGTGGTGGAAAACAGATTACACCACGGTGTGGAGATGGTATTCTGTACGTACGCACGCGCGGTGATTTCATTTTCTGTATGATGGTTAGAAGGTTAAATATGGTTGTTTAATATTTATAATAACATATCAGTATATTAGTGATACTTATTTTATTACTTCATAATGAAACAAATAAATAATAGGAAGTGGAAGAAGAAATAAATTTGAAAGAATCGGTAACGGATATTACCTCTTCTTCGACACGCCTCTTTGAAACCTCCTCTTAGGGAACTAAAATTGGTCTTTGAAGAATACCAGGACCTCTAGTATGTTTCTAGGGAAGTTTAAAAGGTAAATTGGCAGGGTTTTGATGAGCTTGAAGGCTCAAAATGGTGTGAGGAGGAGAGGGAGGAGGTGCCCTTTTATAAGGGAGGAGAGGGGCACCTTAGGAAAAACTTAAAATATTATTTTATAATAAAGTCAAATTTGGTTTCTAATAGCTCCAAATTGATTTATTTTGAAGTTAAAGTTGGTATGGGTCGAAATACTCTCAACCAATAGGTTTTAGACAAGTTTAGGTTACTATTTTAAACTTATCATTTAGATTTAACTCTAAGTTAAATATTTTAACTTTTACTATGTCTTCTTATTTTCTAACACTATATGGTTAATAAACTTACTATAACAAGAAAAACGAATACCAAGTGGTTAATTGTTAATATATATTACCTTATATAAGTCATTTGGACTATCCTTAGATTTTTAGGAATATAATAACAATTAATAATATAATATTTTTTTTAAAACTATTTTGTGTCAATTTTGACACTATTTGGAAATTGAATTTTTTTTAAAATCATAATAGCATTATTAGTTCAAAAAAAGTTAATTAGATCAATACTAACATGTCATATTAAACTATAAAATTATTTTAATTCATAAAAAGTCTCAAATTACATTTATTTGGGTATTTATAATATCAATTATGTTAATATTTCATAAAAAAGGTAATTACTACATCATCATTGTGTCATAAATAAATTAAATTATTTAATGTCTAAAAATTATAAATAAAATAAAATTATGTAGGAAATATTTTTAGATTTCTAAGGAATATTTATAGTCGAATCTATCTTATGTATAACCCTACATTAAAAATGTTTTTAGTTATTAAACTTTGATTTTAACTATTTTAACACTTCTTTAAATAAAATAATAATAATTGTCCTAATCTAATCCAAGTGGACCTAAAGGGTAATATTTTATTCCTAAGGTATTTTTTTTGTCAAATTACGCTTATACAATAAAATTAGGACATGTTTTAGGGTAATAATAATATCATTTTTACCCTTAATTACCCTATTTACTTTTAACCGCGGTAAATAAAAGTAAAAAGTTACTATTCACCAAAAAAAATTATCTTATTGAACCAAATTTTACTCCTTTATATTAACAGTGTCTCTCAGATTTTCTAAGTTACACTCACATAAGTGGTAAAATTACGTTTTATGTACATTTTCAAATTCTCCTAGGAGGTGGGTAAAAGACGGTGAAAAGTTCAATAAAATTTTTATATATCTAAAATTATTATAAAATGACTCCAATGAATTACATTGAACATATATAGGTATTATGTATCAATTTTGACCTAAAATAAATTTAAATAAAATAAATAATTATTTAAATAAAAAGTCGGTTTTTAAATAGTAACCTAGTGTTTTCACTATTCATCAAAAATTGAAAGTTTTCAGAAAAATACCAAAATTTCACCCTAGGCTAATTTTGATATTCTGAATCCAAAAATGAAGTCCATTTTGAAATTTAAAATTTATAAAATTTCAAAAATTGGGTATTAATATTCATAACATCTAGTTTATATAATATTTTAATAATATATCGTTGTTTAGTGAAACTTGATATTGCATACAACACACGCTATCGAGGAAAGTTGCTCTTGTGTATAACGCAAGCCAAGCTAGTGTTGTGTGTAATGAAAGATTCCTTTATTGTTTTTTATAACATAAGACATTAAAAAATATATACTTCTCATAAAATATCAGGGTGTTACATAATGTTCGCCATATTTAGAGGGAATCCAATTTTGCGGCGGACTCGATTGCCCTATTGGGGAACCAATATGATGTTCTTGTGATTTATGATAGAATAGGATCTCTTCTTATTGAGTGTAGGTCGGTGATCCAAGTGGATTCCCTAGTCATCCACCACTTTCAACCTACTTGAGGGTGCTTTTATTTGTTACTTTTTTCAAAATCAATAAAAAATTAATTTTCAGTCATAGTAGAATTTGGTTACCTATTTCTTAAGGATATCCATTTATAGAATGTTATACATAGTATAATCTATGTTAACCTTTATTTGGAATGAAACGACCCTATTTGATGAGTGAGGTCTTTATATGTGTATTCTTTAGAATAAATCTAACACTTAGTATTTTTAAAGGATATTTCACCATAATTACCTATCTCATGTTATTCCATTTTTGTATGTATACTCCTAATTATTTAGTTTAAAATTTTATTCCTTACAAAAAAATCAATATATTCAAATAATATTGATGTGTAACTGTTTACACAACTCATATCTTATTTTACTAACCCAGATTAAAATCCAATTCCATTTATACATATCTATGTGTATCTCATACATAAGGTGCATGAAACAATTCATGTTATGATATAATTAACCTAGTTCACTCCATAATAACTATAATAGAGTGTTTCCTGACCTTTAGCACACATCCTCATATTCTAGAGGCTTCTGACTAGTAGAGACGTTCTAAGATATTTCTTTTGGGAGACTATACCCTCATATTAGAGTAAAGAAATAGAAAACACATCCATAACGAACAACTAGACTATGTAGAACAAAAAACATTATATATTAATGAAATTATAACATGAAATAATACATCCCAAATGATCACCCATTAGGCCGATCACATGTACAAAATAAATAAAAGAAATAAAACACAAGGAATATCTACTACTATACTTGTGCATCATCTCAAAACTCTATTCATGTTATCTAGTTTTACCATGTTATACCAGACCTTAATTATATTTTTTCTTGTAATAACATGGTCTCATTGAGTATAAAATTGTTAGGTTAACCTAATATGGGTATTATTAAAACTCAATAGGGCACTATCATCAATGTCCCTAGAATAACTGGTAAATATAGTGTATGAAAAATATGATATGATTAGAATAATAAAATAAATAACTAAAAATGAAATAAATAAATCACCATCGATCCTAAGGATCTAAAGTGACATTTAGGACTGACTATAAATGCCTCATTCAGTTCCATATGTCTTTGAGAAACTCACATAACCATACGAATGGTTTAGGTAAGAATTCAACCATAATACCATCATATATCATTGAGGGGAGTGATTCTCACACCAGAATCATATAGTATATCACATAAGGGTAGATGATACCCCTAACTAGAAATATATATCATATTATCCTAGGTAATAAAACCCCTCCCAAGAAACATATACTATATCATTAGGGGGGGTATGACATCTCCTTGGAAACATATAATACATCATAAATGGGTAAATAACACCACTACATGAAAAAATATACTATATCATCAACATGAATAATACCCATCACTAGAAATATATATCATATCATCAAGGGTAATAGTTACTCTCTCTGAAAACATATATCATATCATTAGGGGTAATAAATTCTCTCCCTAGAAACATATATGATATCATCAGGGGGTAATGGTGAACCTCCCTATGGAAACATATATCATATCATCAAGGGGAATAATTACCCTCTATTTAAATATACATCATATCAATATGGGAGAATAATTCCCCTATCAAGAAACATATTTATAGATATGAACTAAAAGGATTTGATTCAGATTTTTGGGCTCAATTGAGTCATAAGACATGATATGCATCATATATATATCACGGATCACAATAAGAATGAATAGTAAGACATAATATACATAAGATGTATATCATATATTATAATTCACTTATGTTATAGGGTTCCATAAATTTCCTCCATCACAATGTACAACTGGTCATATGACATAAGCACTGCATGCACAAAACCCCTCCTGCATGGTTTCATTAATTATAATTTATTAAGAATGAATCATGCATATATTTCACTTTAATTGAATGAGTTCAGTGAATTAAACTAATGATAAGTAATGTCTGGGATCTATGAAATGGCACCAAATATGACTAATATAGTAAATTCTCTCCATTTAATGAATAGCCTCACAAATGAATATATAAAGGGATATGATCCCTCCTTTTGGTACACCATAGTTTCCTAAAATCCTACCGTATATCTATTCTTTCCAAAGAATCATTTTTCACTTGGTGAAGGCGTTATCACCCCTTATATACTTCATGTTCCTCATGATATGATTAGGGATCCAAAGTTCAATGTAATCTCCCTAGACGTAGGAATAATTTTGTTTTTTTCTTTAGTAATATTAAGCTTTATTCATTAAGATAAAGGAAATGATAATCAAATTTTTGGTATTACATCCACATACTGTTCTTATTTTTTCATACACACTAGTTCACTGAAGATGGATCAACCATTTAATGGGTTTCTTCAGTTTCCAATGATTATTGGATGATGTCCCTAAACCTATCTATGATATCAGAGTCAGGTTCTTGAGAGAATTAACAAATGACTCTACTAGTTCTTAAAGAAATAATTTTCATTAATGGGTTGTATTGTAAAATACAATATGATGTATTTATTCTATTTTCTATAATTTCATTTTATTATTGATAGATATCATAAAGTAATATGTAAAGGAAACATGTGGATTTTTTATATTATATGTTATGATATACAACATCATAATCCATGATAGAACAAGGGTTCTCATGAAAATAAGGGATAATAGAATAAGTATGATGTTGAATCTATTTTAAAATATGGAATGATATTTACTATAGAATAATTTGTACTTGTTGATTGAATAATAGTGTACAATTAGATTTATATCATATAATACAATTGGATCATATGGTGCCTCTCTCAATTATTAGTTGTATTTTATGATTGATAATAATATTATCAGTCTTAAAATATGAAATACCTAAAAAGGTTTTAAAATTTTACTTATGGTTTATAATTTTTCAATAAATTATAAGTATCAGACCTTGAAAAATAAAATTTTTCATACCTCAATAAAAAATAAAATGTTCATATTTGTATCTCATTTTTTAGAAAAAATAAAGTGCTTATTTATTTAGTTATTACATTATATTCATGTTTATAAAGTGTTTATAGAATGTAAATATTTTGTATAATGTATTTATATGATTAGTTTCTTCTAGGAGATAGTGCTCGATATTATATACTTGGTGTGATATCAGAAGATTTAATTTTCATCTACCTTTAACTCATTTTTTTATTAAATTTATGAGCATTAAATAGTTATTGAATTGATTTTTTGTATATTAGGTTTTAGAGATATCATTAATTGAATTCTATCTTGAATAAAGTCACCCTATGGAGAGGGACTTGGGTTCTGACTTCCCACCGACCTAGAGGCTTGTGCCTTTTTATAGAAAGGTGAGTGGTTGGATATCTAATACTCTGGGATTACTCGTATTGATATTTTTAATCTCATATAACTCTAAGAATTTATATAAATAGTTTATATAACTTATTCTTAAGATGAATTTCAATATGTATTAATATGTGTGGATTCTATTTTTGGGTGAGTGACACAAACTTTTGGGTTATGTAAAGAGTTACACATTAATGTGGTGTGAATATATTAATTTTATGGATGAATTAGGTATTTGAAAAATAAATTATTAGAAGTATGCATACACAAATGAATAAAACATGATATTTTATAATATTAAGTGAGTTTAATATGTATTTGATTTATGTTAAATGAGTGATAATCTTAAAAGAAAACCCCTCAAATACTAAATAATAGATTCCTTCAAAAGCAGCACTTGTAAAGACCTCGATCATTCAGTATGGGTGACCCTGACCATTAGGTTATCATGTATTATCATGTATAAGGAAATAAATTATGAAGGTGGCCCTAAATTTTATGTTTCTTATTCTTGTAATTTTCTTTGGGCTAAACTTATCCTGGAAACCCTAACCATTTGGATACCAAAGGAATAGAGTTTAGTGAATCAATAATAGATTTTGATAGAGTTATCCAATAAGCTATATAAGAATCATATATGATATGATTAAAAAAATTATATAATAGATATAGTCGTATTATTTACATGATACCCTATGTAAGTCATGATGAAGTACATATATTGGATCACTAAAGGGATATGATGTATGGGGTCATCATTTTTTAGTGGGGGTACTTTTATCAAATTTTCTTGATGAAAAGTTATCAAACATGTTGCTCACCGATATATATTTCTTTGTTGTAGATTATGTATCACTTCATGATAATAATATTGAGATCACTTATAGGTATAAATTATAAAATAACACTGAATTGGTAACCATGGTTAAGATTTGTTCTTAATGATAAGCATTTTGGGCATCCAAGTGTGACTGTTATAGAAGTCAATTTCACTAACTCTAACTTGTGGGTATTAAATACCTGGTATGTATCCAATATTTGTGCTGATAAACATAGACTTAGAGATAAGATGGAATTGAAAAAGGGTGATTTATATCTCTATATTGGTAATGGGGTATGAGTTTTGTATTAGAATTCATCACTTATGATATAACTTTACCAAGGATTAATCCTAGAGTTTAAGAACTATTATTATGTTCTCGTTGTAAATAAAAATTTTATTTCTTTATATTGTTATGAAAATATGGTATTTTCATTAATTATTAAGAATAAGAGTTTTTCTATATATAAGAATGAAATTCTTTATGATAGTGTGGATATAGTAAATGATTTATAAATTCTTGATATGGATAATCTCACTTATAGCATTTAGAATAAAAGGTCATGGTTTATTCTAATTCCACCAACCTTTGGAATTATCACCTTGGAAATACAAACAATAAAAACATCAAAATAATAAATATAGATGGATTTTTGGAACCCTTAAATTAGGAATTAATTTAAAATTATAAATATTATTTATTAAGAAAAATGACTAATGTTTCTTTTAGGGGAAAATGTGTAAAGGATAGTGCATTGTTTTATTTTATATATAGTGGCCTATATAGACCACTAAATTCTCAATAAAGTGGTGGTTTTAGGTAATTAATTACTTTTTCCAATGACATTAGTCGATATGGTCATTTTTTTATGATGCATTAGTATAAAACTTTTTTTAATGTTAAAAGAGTTTGGAAACAAAGTACAGAATCAATTGGTAATGAGTATTAAGATCCTTTGATTGGATTGGGGTGGTGAATATTTAATCCAAGAAATCATGGAGCATCCTAGAAATTGTGTAAATTTTTTACAACTCACTCCTCCTATAACACAAAAGTGGAGTGGTGTGTCTGAGAGGAGTAATCATACCATTTTAGACATGATTTGATCAATGAAGAGTTAGGGGGATTCCAATTTCAATTTGAGGGTATGATTCAGAGTCATTTTCATTCTTACTTAACCATATTCCACCTAAAGCATTCATAAAGGAACCATATGGAATATGGAGTGGGAAACATACCAATGTTTAATTGAGTAGGTTTTGGTGTTTCAAAGAATATGTATTATATTTCGATTTTTGATAAACTCGACCATAAATTAGTGAAATTATTTTTTTTTTGTTGTCTCAAAGGGAATATATGATATTAATTTTATAATACTTTTGAAAATAAAGTGTTTTTGGGCCAACATAATGTTTTCCTTGAGAATTAACACATAATTAAATGATTTAGTGGGAGTAAAGTTGAACATGGGGAAGATCAAGACCAATAAAAAGGAAGTGTTGTTGATATAGAGGTTGATTCAGTTCTACAAATATATGTGGAAGAAGAACCACCTGAATTTACAAATGAACCTCAAAGGTCTAATTGGATTCTTCAAGAGCTCATGAGTTCATAGAAAATGATGATGGATTAATGCTCATAGGATATAAACCTATCACTTACTGGGAGACCATTAAGATTTTTAATACTAAGAAATGGTTAAAATTCATGGAATCTGAAATTGATTCCATATACACTAACCCAGTTTGTAAATTAGTGGATATATATATATATATATATATATATATATATATATGAATGGGTATTTCCTATAAGGTGAAAGTGGGGTTTCCCTAATAAAACTAACATGGATGATAGAGTGTCAGCTTATAAACCATTCTTGGTGGGAAATAGTTACATGTAAATTTATAGTATTGACTGTAAAGAATTATTTTCTCCTATGGTGATGATAAAGTCCATTCAAATATTGCTTTCCATAAAATCTCATTTTGATTATGACATATATCAAATGAATATAAAAAATATTTCCTTAATATGAAATTAATTAAGGATGTATATATGATACAACTCAAAGGTTTTAAAGTTCCACATTATTATACTATGGTATGAAAGTTGCAATGGTCCATTTATTGATTGAAGCAATATTCTCAAAGTTAGAATATTTATTTTGATGATGTAATCAAAGAGTTTTTTTCATCATAATTCCTAGATGGTTCATCTTTATATAAGTGGATTAGTGGGAGTGTAGTTTTTTTTGATATTTTATGTAAATGACATACTTCTTATTGGAAATGACATCCTAACTCATAACTTTGTGAATATTTTGATGGGTAAATTCTTTTTCATGAAATACATGTTTGTAACAACCTACATATTGGGTATAAAGATCTATTGAGAGAGATGTAAGTGGTTTTTTGGACTTAGTCAAGATATATACATCGATAAAGCTCTAAAGAGGTTTAGTATAAAGAACTCTGAGAAAAGGTATTTACTAGTGTTACATGGCAAGAATCTTAGGAAGATTCAGGATCCTTATAAATATTTAAAAAGGATGGATAGAAATCCATATGCATCCTCCATTGGTTCTATCATGTGTTCCATGTTGTGTATTCAACCTAATGATGCCCATGATTTTAGTATTATGATTATATACCAATTCAATACTTGTGAGAGTCACTGGACTGATGTTAAGATCATCCTTAAGTACTAGAGAAGAACTAGGGATATTCTCTTGGTCTTTGGAGGAGAGGATGCACTCTGTGTAAAGGGTTACATGTATGTGATTTTCCAATCTGATATAGATAATATGGAATCTCAATATGGTTTCTTATTTTCCTGAATAGAGGAGTTATCGATTGTAATATTTCCAAACAAGACATCATGGTCATAAAACCTCAAGAATCTAGTAGGAAATTTTCTTTAAATAAATTCTACTTTAATATATTTCTCCACACATGGAACCAAACTAAAAAAACCATGATATATTTTATTAAAATAAAATTTTAAGTAGTAAAGATAACTATTATAATATAGTCGTTAAGTTGACGGGTATAAATAGAGATAAATATATTATTAAATATATATAAAAATAAAAATAATGGTCATTTTTAATAATAATTCATTGATAAAATTCAATTAGAATATCAAAATAATTAATAAAATAATTTTTTACAAAAAAAATATTTTACTAAAAAATTATTTTTAATGCTATATAGATTTTATATAATTATGGTCAAATAATGATTTTAATGAAATATATTAATAATATGTACAATAAAATAAGCTAGCATCCACCCAATAGTTATTACTATGAACTTAATAAAGTCATTTTATGTTTAGAAGAACATTTTTTCTAAAAAAAATTATTCATTATGCGCACTTACATTAAAATTAATTTTTATGCCTTTTAAAAATGAATTAACTAAAATGATTTTCATAGTTTTTAATCATCATGTTAAAATTATTTTATAATTTTAATTCTATTTTTAAGCATAAAAATAAGTTATCGAGATTAAAGTTAATTTTCATGGTAATGGGAAAAGTGTTATTTTTAAAGAATTATATTTAAAAATATCATGTAATTTTAATCTCAATAAATTAAATTGATATATTTTAGATAATGAATATTATTTTATTTTTAAAAATATAAAAAAAACATATTGACACTCATTTAATTATTAATTTATAGTAAATAAGAACAAAAAAAATTGAATGTATACAACTTTATTTTTCAATAAAATAGTTTTTTTCTATATATCATAAGTTTTAATCTAAAAGTTATCTTTTATCATATTAAGAAATTGAATTATATTAAATAGAGTAAAAATTTAGAATAATCATGTTGAAATTTTATAAGAGGTTCCAAATTATATTTTTAGTAAAAAAAAATTATTATGGTTAATTTTTAATCAATGTTAATAAGGGTAAATGAGTACCCTAAAGAGGCTCCAATTTAATTAAAATAAATTGATAAAAAACCTTATATAAGAAATGTTTTAGTTTGCAAATTAAAATTTTATTTTATTTCCAAAATTTTCCCAACTAAATCATCCAATTCCATTCTTACCCCTCGCATACTATTTAATTATAAAGAAAAGTCCCTCTTTCACTACAACAAAATAGTGTTTTAGCGGCGGT
Source organism: Viscum album (assembly GCA_963277665.1). NCBI lineage: Eukaryota > Viridiplantae > Streptophyta > Magnoliopsida > Santalales > Viscaceae > Viscum > Viscum album. The sequence goes on along the minus strand of OY728129.1, from coordinate 752,906,277 downwards.
TTTTTCACGGTGGTTTTCAAAACCAACGCAAAAATGTTTAAAAAATAATTTTTATAAATTTTTTAAAAAAAATCCCAAAAAAATTATAATTTTTTTGCGGGAGTTTTTTCAAAACTGCTACAAAATTGAAGAGTTTTTTTAAAAAATTATTTATTAATTAATTATTATTATTTATTTATTATTTACATTCAAATATAGTTTATTATTTATAATTTTCATTATTTATAATGTGTCAATTATTAAATATTTATAATTATTATTTAATAATATTTTTAAATCGAAAAAAAATCTTCAATAAGTTAAAAAACAGACTTCAGCATCAAATGATTCTAACTTCTTATCTGAGAGTCCATTTTATCTCTACAACCAATCATATCAAATGGTTTTAACTTTCGATCCAGGTGTTTGTTCGGCCTGTACTACATATCATATTGAATCTCATTTCATGATCTTCAATTTGATTGGTTGTGGCACTAAAAAAGGAGTCACATATCAGATTTTATAGTCATTTTAGTGTTTTAAGGGTTTTTAGTGGTTCTTAACGTTTTATGATTTAATTAATTATTTGTTTGTTTGTTTGTTTGATATTTATTTATTTATTTAATATTTATTTAGTAATTTATAAATTATCAATTAATTAATTATTATTTATTTATCTATTATTTATTATTTATTTATTATTTATTTATTTATTTATTTATTTATCAATTTATTTATTGATAAGTTTATTTAATTATTTAATTAATTATTTTTTATTTTTTTATTTATTTAAATTTTAATATTTATTTATTTAATTGTTAATATTTATTTATTTATTTATTTATTATTTAGTTATTATGTACACAATAATTATTAATTTATTTTTAGTTAATTAATTCATTACCAATTAATTAATTATTATGAGTTTATTATTTGTTTATTATTTATTTATTGAGTTTTTATTTATTTATTATTTATTCATTATTTATTAATTATTTATTAATTATTTATTAATTATTCATTAATTATTAATAATTTATTATTTATTAAATATTTATTAAATTTTGAATATTAAATATTAAATACTAAATATTAATTATTAATTATTAATTATTAATTATTAATTATTAATTATTAATTAAGATTTATTAGTTTTTATTTATTTATTTATTTATTTATTTATCTATTTATTTATTCTTTATCCTTTATTCTTTATTCTTTATTCTTTATTATTTATTCTTTATTATTTGTTATTTATTGTTTATTTTTTATTATTTATTAATTTATTTTTATTTTACTAAATATTAATTTATTATTAATTTATTATTTATTTATTATTTATTTATTATTTATTTATTTATTAAAAATTAATTATTTATTTATTATTTATTTATTATTTATTAATAATTTCTTGATACTTTATTTATTATTTTTAAATTTTTAAATATTAAATATTAATTCTTAATTCTAAATTCTTAATTCTTAATGATCAATTACTAATTATTAGTTATTATTAATTATTTATTATTTATTATTTATTATTTATTATTTATTATTTATTAATTAATTATTATTTATTTATTTATCTATTTTTTATTAATTTTTAATTAATATTTTATTTATTTATCAAATATTAAATTATTTTTTAATTAATTTCTTATTTATACATTACATATATATTATATGTTATATATTATATATTTTTATCTTATATCTTATATATTATATATTATATATTATATATTCTATATTATATATTATATATTACATATTAGATATTATATATTATATATTATATATTATATATTATATATTATATATTATATATTATATATTATATATTATATATTATATATTATATATTATATATTATATATGATCTATTATGTATTATCTATCATCTATTATGTATTATATATTATTTATTATATATTATATATTATATATTACGTATTATGTATTATGTATTATCTATTATGTATTATCTATTATCTATTATCTATTATCCATTATGTATTATATATTATGTATTATGTATTATATATTACGTATTATATATTATTTATTATATATTATGTATTATATATTATGTATTATATATTATATTTTATATTTTATATTTTATTTAGTATTTAGTATTTAGTATTTATTATTTACAAGTTACTATTTACTATTTACTATTTTTTATTTACCATTTATTTTCGTATTATATATTTCTTTATTTTTTATTCATTTATATTCTATTTTTAATTCGTAATTAGTAATAAGTAATTATTAAATATTAACAATTACTTATTACTTATTAATTTTAGATTATTAATTATTGATTATTGATTGTTGATTGTTGATTAATAATTATTGATTAGTAATTATTGATTATTAATTATTTAGTGTGTATCTATTTGTTATGAATTGTTTATTTTTTCAATTAATATATATATATAAGTATATTAAATTCGGTTTATTGACCACATGAAGAGCCTGCTGGAGTGGTAAAGTCTTTGGAGAATAAGCAAATGATAAGGGGTTCAAATCTCACCATTGCAGGTAAACAAATAAAGTAATTACAAAAATAAATAAATAAATAATAAATACTAAATACTAAATACTAAATAATAATTAAATAATTAAAATTAATTAATTATGAAATTAAAAAAATTAACAAAATTAACAAAATTAAAAAAATTAACAAAAAAATAAAAATGATTTAGCGACGGTTTAAACCACTGCTAAATCATTTTTGTGATGATTTTAAAAAACCATCGCTAATTGATTACTGACACATGGTTTAGCAGTGGTTTTCCGAAACCGTCATAGAATGATTTAGCGACAGTTTAAATTGCCACTAAATGCAACTTTTGGCCTAGTGTTTTTCACCTATAAATAGAGCTCACTTCCACTCACTTCAATACACATCAATACTTTGTTATTTCCTTGAATGCCTACCCATTTTAATACTCCTATAAACCCTTTAGACGTTTATTAGCACTTGGTTACAATAAAGTGGCCCAAGTCCTCCAATTGCAAGAATTATTTCAGACAAAGACTCAAACTCTCAATGCGAGTATTATCCACTCCCTAACTTGCTCTTCTCTATTTTTCTCATCTTTCCTGCTCTAAAAAATTTATAGCCACATTAATATAATGATATCAGTATAATTACAATACTTAAACTTTATTATATTCATCTTACAACCATTATCTATCCCCATCTCATCCATTCTAAAAATGAAAATATCGCTCGTGTGTACGTGCAGACTATCACCTCCATGGACGACATGTTTTTTTCTCTCACTGTATCACATTAGTGGTTTAAAGAATTTATTTAATTAATAAATATGATATATATTATCTAATTATGATTCTTTAAATATAAACCGTTATTCACCTTCTTTTCCTTCCATTCATTGAAAAATGAAAACATCGCATGTGCGTACGGTTGGACTACCACCTCCATGAATGACATGTTTTGTTTTTAATCATAGCCTTACATGGATGATTCTAAAATTTTATTTTATGAATATATATGATATAAAGGAGTAATATATTTTTTAATATTTTTCTAAAATAATGAAAAAAATCAATGATCATTATTAATTAATCTATTGATATTAGTAAATTTCCTAAAATAAGCTCATCACTGATTACACCTTTTAAAATTAGAAGTAAAACTATCATGGATTGAAATGAAAACATTATAAATAATTATATAACATATGAACCCATACCATAAATGTAACAGCCCGAGATTTTATAAAAAAATATTCTTTTTAATTTCATTAATGTCTTGTGTTGTACGCTACACCAAAAGGAGCTTGCACAACATGCATCCTTGACTTGCCTTGCATTACACGCAATCGCGACCTTCCTCGATAGCGTGTATAGTACGCATTAACGAGTTTCACTAAACAACGATATGCTATTAAAATAATATTAAAACTACCGTTATGAATAGTAATAACCGCCTTTTAAAATTTTAGAAATTTTAGCTCTCAAAATGGACTTAATTTTTGGATTCGGATTATCGAATTTAGCCTAAGGTGAAATTTTGGTACTTTTCGGATAACTTTCATATTCTGATGAATAGTGAAAATTACTAAATTATAATTAAAAACAACTTTTTTAATCGAAATAATTAATAATGATAAATTATTAATTTGAGTGGTTTTAAAGTATATTTAGAATATATTTTTACAATTTAATACAATGTTTTTCATTGGATGTAATTTCACATTTAAACCAGTCATAAACAAGTGTCAATCTTTTGATAGTTATTATCTCTTAAGAACACGCTATTTGTTTTAACGACGGGAATTAATTTTTAAATTAATTAATGCAACTTATATGTTTTGAATTTGATAAAATAGACATCATTTTTGAATTCATAATATCAAATATAGCTTAGATCTAATTTTTGATATTTTTCTGGAAACTTTCATTATTTGATGAATAGTGAAACCACTAAGTTGTAGTTAAAAAACTGAATTTTTCATAAAACATAATTTTACCGCTTCTGTGAGTGGAATTTCGAAAATCTGAGAGACACGGTTAATATCAAGGAATAAAATGTGGTTCAATGAGATGAAAATAATTTTTGGTGAATAGAAACTTTTTACTTTTTTTACCACGGTTAAAAGTAAATAGGGTAATTAAGGGTAAAAATGATATTATTATTACCCTAACACATGTCCTAATTCTATTGGACAAGTTTAATTCGACCAAAAACAACCTTACGAATAAAATATGACCATTTAGGCCCACTTGGATTAGATTAGGACATTTATTATTAATTTATTTAAAGAAGGGTTAAAATAGTTAAAATCAAAGTTTAATAAGTAAATCATTTTTAATATTGGGATAAACATAAGATAAATTCGACTATAAATATTCATTAGAAAGCTAAAAATATTTCCTACAAAATTGTATTTTATTTGTAATTTTTAGACTTTAAATAATTTAATTTATTTATGACACAATGATGATGTAGTAATTAAAATAATAGTGAAAAATTAGAATAATTGATATTATAAATACCTAAATAAGTATAATTTGAGACTTTTTATGAATTCCACTAATTTTATAGGTTAATATGACATGTTAGTATTGATTTAATTAACGTTTTTTGAACTTATCATTCTGTTATAAGTTTCAAAAAAATCAACTATTGAATAGTGTCAAAATTGACATAAAATATTTTTTAAAACAAATATTATATTATTAATTGTTATTTTATTCCTAAAAATCTAAGGTTCGGCCAAATGAATTAGATAAGTTTATATATATTAATAAAACACAACTTGGGGGTCGCTTGGATGTATATGGTAAGTTTATTAACTATATAATATAAAAATACAAAGTGACATGATAAATGTCAATCTAATTAACTAAGAGTTAAAACTAAAAGATAAGGTTAATATAATGACCTAAACTTGTCTAAATTCTATTGGATGAGAGTATTTCGACCCATCCCCACCTTATCTTCTAAATAACTCAATTTGGAGCTATTTATAACCGAACTTGACTTTATAATAAAATAATATTTTTAGTTATTCCAAAGGAGCCCCTCTCCTCCCTTATAAAAGGGCACCTCCTTCCCCTCTTCCTCACACCACTTTGAGCCTTCAAGCTCGGCCAAACCCTGACAATTTCTCCTCTCCACTTCCCTAGTAACATCCTATAGGCTTTGGTCTTCCTCAAAGACCAATTTTAGTGCCCTAAAAGGAGATCTCAAAGAGGCGCATCAAAGAAGAGGTAATGTCCGTTACCGATTCTTTCATCTTTATTTCCTCTTCCACTTCTTATTCTTAGGTTGTTTCATTATGAAGTAATAACTTCAGTATCACTCATATAATTATATGTTATTATAAGTATGAAACAACCCTATTTCACCATCTATCCATCCTACGGAAAACGAAATCACCGCGCGTGCGTATGTACGGAATATCGTCTCCACGCCATGGTGAAATCTATTTTCCACCACCACCTTACTTGGATGGGTATAATGGTGTACATAATAACTATATATGATTATTGTAAAGTGATATTGATTCTGAAATAGTATACATACACTCCAATACAATTCCACTATCATGAGAACGATATCATCGCTCGTGCGTACGTACGGACTACCGTCTCCATGACGTGATGAGATTCATTCTCCACGTTAACCATTCATGAATGATTATAAAGTATATATAATAAGTAATAATGAAATATATGACATAATAATGATTCTGGATTTATGTGTATATATGTATGTCATCTACTTAATTCCATTCAACTCAATAAGAAAAAGAAAACAGCGTTCATGCGTACGTACGGTCTACCATCTCCATGAACGGTGTATTTTTTCCATTTACTGATCTATTATACATATGTATATTATGAATATATATTATATATAAATCATGTTTTATATTCTTGAATTAATTAATCATGATCTTAGTAATCATATGAATAATTACAAGTCAAAACACGGACGACAAAATGAAACAATTTTACCCAAAACGCTCTTTAACATGGAATTTACAAAAGAATGGGTAATATAAAGTCATAAGTGAACCATATATGATATCATAACAATGGGTATGATTCTGGAATAATTCAATGACATTATTTAAATCATTATACACTAGGTTCGGACACATACGAAGCAAATCGGACCTAAGGTAAGGGAAAATATCACAATCTCATTTTTATCCGAGATTGTTTATACTTTAGTATTTACTGGGGTGTATTTTATCATCCAAATCTATGTTTCCTCAATATTTAATATTATTTCGATCCACCTACAATTGTTTAAATCCAATTTTACCCTTCGGTGAGTTTTTAGTAAAGGATATGAAAGGAATCTTTTGTCGTTTTTCGTACGAGGTACTTTTTGACTTTTCCAACGAAAGTATGAAGAATATTTTTTTAAATTATACGGCATGAATGGATTTTTAAAACATTATTTCCAAGAAGATTCCTTTACAAGTTTTCAAGTTTATTTTTAATCAACTTCTTTTAGATTATAATTGTACGACATGTTAAGAAAGGAAAAGTGTTTTTGAAGCAGAAAGGATATTTTTCTCAAGAATGAAGTTCAAGTGTTTTATCAAAATTATTTCCCATCTAAGATAATAAAGGGTTCTGTTTTTATACCTATTATTACATTGATTTGATTATATTGTTAAGGAATTATATTTTTATTAATTCCTTTATCTTATATGAATTGTTTTATGATGTCATGTTGTTTAAGAATCCCATTTTTACTACATGGGTTATGCAATGATGTATGATTTATGATTTTGTGGAACACATAAGAATGGTATCATTATGATATGGGTGGGACCTATATCTCCCTACAATGCATTGGGTAAAGATTTTATATCTCATGAGATAGACATGGCTAGAATGGTAGGTTATAACGGTTCAGTGAAACAGGACTGAAACGAGGGTGACTCGGTTCAGAAATGGACTTTGTCCACTAAGATAGTCTTGGAAATGATTCTTGATTAATAAGATATGATTCTCTATGATTATGTGTGTATGCCAAAAAGTTTCATGTTTTAAGTTATGATTATTGAGATTACATTTCACTTCTATGATTTATCCCATGTTATGATATTATGATCTCTTTTGCAGGTTAAGATTTCCAAAAGTTATGTTCTTATGTATATGATGTGATTGATATTTCTTTTGTTTACCCTTACTGAGCATTTGAGCTCACCCTTTTGTATGTTTTATTTCCCCAGGATATAAAGAAAGGTTTTAGGTAAAAAAAAGAAGATCTTTATGGGAGATGTTGAAGATCTTTCACCACGATTAGAAGATTATATTCCAAGTTTCCAAATACACTAAACTATTATGATCCTTTTGTGTGTGTTTTTGTTATGTAATAAGTATTCCAAAAAAGTAATGTAATGTCCATGTATGTCAGGCTTCGGGTCTCTACAGTTGGTAACAGAGGAAAAGTTTAGTCAACCTTGGGAAACTAGGATGCGAAAACGTTAGTGAGATCCCTAGAGATATTTCTAAGGTATGTCTAGGGATGTCCCTAAGAATAAGTATACGTATAGGATATAGTCCTAGAACTATGGTAACGATATTAGATTAAACTAAATATGTTAGATATTGAAGTTACTCCTCCTTTATTATGATTTTTGCCTCTCACGCTATTCTTTTTGGGTTTTAGAAAATGGCTGGAAACAAGATAATTCACGATAATGGAGGATATGATGGACAATGGAATGATATTCTTCATGAGCAACCAAATGAAATGGGATTTGGAAGTCCAAACATCATTATTATGCCAAATCAGCAATCTCATAATATGATCAATAAAGTAAAATTTGGTAAATTTCCTGACTCGGCTAATGAGAGAAAGATGGAGTTTCATGATGATCATAGAGGAAAGAAAGTTCAATTTCCCCTATGTAAATCATGTGGGAAGAGGCATCAAGGAGAATGTTTCAAAGGAACTGGAAGATGCTTTGGGTGTGGAAAATAAGGACACAAATCCAAATAGTGCAAAGGAAAAGGTTCAGTTAACACCAGGGATGAGGATAATGGTATTGCTACGACATCAGAAATGGTTAAATGTTTTAAATGTGGAATGTACGGGCATTATGCAAACCAATTCCCTGAGGGAAAGTCTCATGAAGAGAATCAGTATGGTCGTATGGGTAGTATTTATGTGGATGATGATGAAGAGACTACAAATGATATGTGAGATGAAAGAATTTTTGAAGCTCGGTCAATGGTTTAAGAATGTAGTGGAATGATTACATGTTTATCATGTGTAATGTTGTATAAGTAATCTCATGGTACTATGGAATAAAGAGACATATAAGGATTGTTACACTTTTGTCTTTCCTTGAGTTTTGAAAGTGTATGATTAAGGTTACCAGTATCCATGAAAGGTTATTCAGATATTTTTGGAAAGTAGATGATATGTGCATAATGAAGGGATAAGGAGAAAATTAAATGTTTGATAGTATTCATGAGCTCATGACTGATATAAGGAGAAGGTTATATCATGGTTTGAGTATATAGAATTTTTGGATTTTGGTATGTGGAAATAGTTAACTTTTGACAGCATTCATGTTTTCACTAAGGTTTAATGGGTATTCATTTTTCAAGAGAATACATCATTAAGGTATTCACATGATTGGAATGTGACGAACAAGATATATGGGGGACAAATGATGGTATTCACATGCTTGGTAGACGACATTTCAAGTAATCATTTTCTTTATACTATGAGCCTGGACCGAAGTATTTTAGATAAGCCTAAAGATTGGAATGGATTATGTTAACCATAAGTTAGTATTGTTTAAGGATAGAACTTTTTCTTGATATTATTTATGTGATGTTATAGTAATGTAGTTTTCGAAAAAGTACAACCTGCAGGACGGGCGACAGCCCATCGCGTCAGACAAGGCTGTGGGAATCGAACCCACAACCGAAGTGCGACTGGCCTTTATTGCCTACCACTGGCCTACACGAAGTTCCTGTTTAGTAGAAACTAGTTTTATTATATTAAGCAGTATGATATATGAAGTATAAGTCCATTTTAGGAACTATATATGATTAATCTCACTATAGATGGACTTATGTATTTTTTGATAACTTTTCTAACCTTTTGTTTGAGACAGATGGAATGACCCATCATTCTATCACATGATCTGCTAACACATCACGAATGACAAATTCAACTTCATTTCTTTAAGAGATGAAGTGGAAATTTTCCAAAGAACGACAAACGGAGAGACTATACCAAAATCACGAAAGTATTTCTTCTAATTCAAATTTCATCAACTTTAGGGAAATGATCTTGAAAACCAAAAATGTTTTCCTAGTGCTCTTATATCTGATGAATTAGATGGTACCTTAGATCGTCACAAATTTATGGCTTTGTGATTGCTGGCTTTTCCATAGCCATGTTCTCTACCACTCTCCATCAGAACATGATGGTTAGATTTCTCTTCCATATCCATATTTTCACCTATGTGGAAACCCAGTGATTAGTTTATTTAGTAATCGTTACATTTCATACTTTAGTTTTTAAAGCCAAGTTTTGGTATTGCTTTTTACGATGTGGGTTTCTATTAAAGAAAATTTCAAGTAGTAAACCATTTATAACCCCGACGAATTTCGAGGGCGAAATTCATTTTAAGGGGGGTAGAATGTAACAGCCCGAGATTTTATAAAAAAATCTTCTTTTTAATTTCATTAATGTCTTGTGTTGTATGCTACACCAAAAGGATCTTGCACAACACGCATCCTTGACTTGCCTTGCATTACACGCAATCGCGACCTTCCTTGATAGCGTGTGTAGTACGCAGTAACGAGTTTCACTAAACAACGATATGCTATTAAAATAATATTAAAACTATTCGTTATGAATAGTAATAACCAGATTTTAAAATTTTAGAAATTTTAGCTCTCAAAATGGACTTCATTTTTGGATTCGGAGTATCGAATTTAGCCTAAGGTGAAATTTTGGTACTTTTCGGATAACTTTCATATTCTGATGAATAGTGAAAATTACTAAATTATAATTAAAAACAACTTTTTTAATCGAAATAATTAATAATGATAAATTATTAATTTGAGTGGTTTTAAAGTATATTTAGAATATATTTTTACAATTTAATACAATGTTTGTCATTGGATGTAATTTCACATTTAAACCAGTCATAAACAAGTGTCAATCTTTTGATAGTTATTATCTCTTAAGAACACGCTATTTGTTTTAACGACGGGAATTAATTTTTAAATTAATTAATGCAACTTATATGTTTTGAATTTGATAAAATAGACATCATTTTTGAATTCATAATATCAAATATAGCTTAGATCTAATTTTTGGTATTTTTCTGGAAACTTTCATTTTTTGATGAATAGTGAAACCACTAAGTGGTAGTTAAAAAACTGAATTTTTCATAAAACTTAATTTTACCGCTTCTGTGAGTGGAATTTCGAAAATCCGAGAGACACAGTTAATATCAAGTACTAAAATGTTGTTCAATGAGATGAAAATAATTTTTGGTGAATAGTAACTTTTTACTTTTTTTTACCACGGTTAAAAGTAAATAGGGTAATTAAGGGTAAAAATGATATTATTATTACCCTAACACATGTCCTAATTCTATTGGACAAGTGTAATTCGACCAAAAACAACCTTAGGAATAAAATATCACCATTTAGGCCCACCTGGATTAGATTATGACATTTATTATTAATTTACTTAAAGAAGGGTTAAAATAGTTAAAATCAAAGTTTAATAAGTAAATCATTTTTAATATGGGGTTATACATAAGATAAATTAGACTATAAATATTCATTAGAAATCTAAAAATATTTCCTAAAAAATTCTATTTTATTTTTAATTTTTAGACTTTAAATAATTTAATTTATTTATGACACGATGATGATGCAGTAATTACCATAATAGTGAAAAATTAGAATAATTGATATTATAAATACCTAAATAAGTATAATTTGAGACTTTTTATGAATTCCACTAATTTTATAGGTTAATATGACATGTTAGTATTTATTTAATTAACTTTTTTTGAACTTATCATTCAGTTATGAGTTTTAAAATAAATAAACTATTGAATAGTGTCAAAATTGACATAAAATAGTTTTTAAAACAAATATTATATTATTAATTGTTATTTTATTCCTAAAAATCTAAGGTTCGGAAAAATGACTTAGATAAGGTTATATATATTAATAAAACACAACTTGGGGGTCGCTTGGATGTATATGGTAAGTTTATTAACTATATAATATAATGATACAAAGTGACATGGTAAATGTCAATCTAATTAACAAAGAGTTAAAACTAAAAGATAAGGTTAATATAATGACCTAAACTTGTCTGAATTCTATTGGATGAGAGGATTTCGACCCATACCAACCTTATCTTCTAAATAACTCAATTTGGAGCTATTTAAAACCTAACTTGACTTTATAATAAAATAATATTTTTAGTTATTCCAAAGGTGCCCCTCTCCTCCCTTATAAAAGGGAACCTCCTCCCCCTCTTCCTCACACCACTTTGAGCCTTCAATATCAGCCAAACCCTGCCAATTTCTCCTCTACACTTCCCTAGAAACATCCTATAGGTTCTGGTATTCCTAAAAGACCATTATTAGTGCCCTAAAAGGAGATCTCAAAGAGGCGCTTCAAAGAAGAGGTAATGTCCGTTACCGATTCTTTCATCTTTATTTCTTCTTCCACTTCTTATTCTTAGGTTGTTTCATTATGAAGTAATAACATCAGTATAACTCATATACTGATATGTTATTATAAGTATTAAACAACCCTATTTCACCATCTATATATCCTATGGAAAACAAAATCATCGCGCGTGCGTACGTACGGAATACCGTCTCCACACCGTGGTGAAATCTATTTTCCACCACCACCTTACTTGGATGGGTATAATGGTGTACATAATAACTATATATGATTATTTTAAAGTGATATTGATTCTGAAATAGTATACATACACTCCAATACAATTCCACGATCATGAGAACGATATCATCCCTCGTGCGTACGTACGGACTACCGTCTCCACGACGCGATGAGATTCATTCTCCACGTTAACCATTCATGAATGATTATAAAGTATATATAATAAGTAATAATTAAATATATGACATAATAATGATTCTGTATTTATGTGTATATATATCTATGTCATCTACTTAATTCCATTCAACTCAATAAGGAAAAGAAAACAACATTCATGCGTACGTACGGTCTACCGTCTCCATGAACGGTGTATTTCTTTCCATTTACTGATCTATTATATATATGTATATTCTGAATATATATTATATATAAATCATGTTTTATATTCTCGAATTAATTAATCATGATCTAAGTAATCATATGAATAATTACAAGTCAAAACACGGACGACAAAATGAAACAATTTTACCCAAAACACTCTTTAACATGGAATTTACAAAAGAACGGGTAATATAAAGTCATAAGTGAACCGTATATGATATCATAACAATGATTATGATTCTGGAATAAGTCAATGACATTATTTAAATTATTATACAGGAGGTTCAGACACCTACGAAGCAAATCGTACCTAAGGTAAGGGAAAATATCACAATCTCATTTTTATCCGAGATTGTTTATACTTTAGTATTTACTGGGGTGTATTTTATCATCCACATCCATGTTTCCTCAATATTTAATATTCTTTCCATCCACCTACAATTTTTTAAATCAAATTTTACCCTTCGGTGAGTTTTTAGTAAAGGATATGAAAGGAATCTTTAGTCATTTTTCGTACGAGGAACTTTTTGACTTTTCCGACGAAAGTACGAAGAATGTTTTTTTTAACTTATATGGCATGAATGGATTTTTAAAACATTATTTCCAAGAAGATTCCTTTAAAAATTTTCAAGTTTATTTTTAATCAACTTCTTTTAGATTATAATTGTATGACATTTTAAGAAAGGAAAAGTTTTTTTGAAGCAGAAAGGATATTTTCCTCAAAAATGGAGTTCAAGTGTTTTATCAAAATTATTTTCCATCTAAGATAATAAAGGGTTCTGTTTTTATCCCTATTATTACATTTAATTGATTATGTTGTTATGGAATTATATTTTTATGAATTCCTTTATCTTATATGAATTGTTTTATGATGTCATGTTGTTTAAGAATCCCATTTTTACTACATGGGTTATGCAATGATGTATGATTTATGATTTTGTGGCACACATAAGAATGGTATAATTATGAGATGGGTGGGACCTATATCTCCCTCCAATGCATTGGGTAAAGATTTTATATCTCATGAGATAGACATGGCTGGAATGGTAGGTTATACCGGTTCAGTGAAACAGGACTGAAACGAGGGTGACTCGGTTCAGAAATGGACTTTGTCCACTAAGATAGTCTTGGCAATGAGTCTTGACTAATAAGATATGATTCTCTATGATTATTTGTGTATGTCACAAATTTTCATGTTTTAAGTTATGATTATTGGGATTACATTTCACTTCTATGATTTATCCCATGTTATGATATTATGATCTCTTTTGCAGGTTAAGATTTCCAAAAGTTATGTTCTTATGTATATGATGTGATTGATATTTCTTTTTTTACCCTTACTGAGCATTTGAGCTCACCCTTTTGTATGTTTTATTTCCCCAGGATATAAAGAAATGTTTTAGGTAAAAAAAAGAAGATCTTTATGGGAGATGTTGAAGATCTTTCACCACGATTAGAAGATTATATTCCGAGTTTCCAAAGACACTAAACTATTACGATCCTTGTGTGTGTGTTTTTGTTATGTACTAAGTATTCCACAAAAGTAATGTAATGTCCATGTACGTCAGGATTCGGGTCTCTACAATAAATATTTTATTAATAATTAACTCGGTATCAATGTATGGGGATAGACATTGACATTGTAGAGCATGTGCGAATCAATCAAAATCAATAACATCCAATGATGAAAATAAATGATAAATGAATAATAAATATATAATAAATGAATTTAATTAAATATTATAGAAGGTATTAGATATTAATTAGGTTCTGAAATAGGTTACATTTACTATACATGAAGATAAATTGCTTTCATGTTAGTTAAGAGTTAAGGTAAGGGTTTCTCATCTCAATATTTTCTTCTTTGAGATATGTTTCATATTATGAAGTTTTTTTATTTTACACGGTGTATATAATACCTCTTTGAAATATTATATAATGATTCTATTTATATTAAGGGAATTTTATGTTCTATTTTAAGTTATCTATTTCAATAACATTCGATCAAAAAGTTACTAAATTCATAAGCATTTTTATTAACTCAATTTTCATTCATTGAGAATAATAATTATTCTTGAACATTATTCTTATAAGTTGCTACAATCCTAATTATGATTGAATTATATTTTAATTAATCTCATTTTTATAGGGATTTAAGTTTCTTTATCATAAATTCATTTTTTAAGGATTGTTACATTAATTCTTCCTCTTTAATATACTTCTTTCTTTAGAGAAATGCAATTTTGTTAAGAATAATCCTCATCCTCATTGATGGATGTTTCTCCTCCATGTCCATATTTTTATCTTTACATAAATGGTTTCATTTCTTATTTTTAAACCCAAATATGTATTATCTCATGTGATCAGCATATTTAACTTTACCTCTTTTCAAAATAAATATTTATTGTCTACTTTATGATGTGACATTCAATAAAGGTATTTTGAAATATTAAAAATCCTTTTCCTTTCACATTATTATATTTTATCTTCCACTAAACATTTCCTCTATAAAAAATTTATGCATTTTAAAAAACTATACTATTGATATTTATTTTAAAGTAGTTTTAAAAAAATTATTTTCATGTTACCTTTGGGAAAATGATTTTTCAAAGTGGCTCATAACTTCTCATCTTTATGAAAATGTTGAGAAATGTTTTCTGTATCTATTTCTCATGGTTTTACTTCCATTTTCCTCTTTATCTAAAAATATATTTTTCCTTTGGAGTAATTTTTTATAGTCCTCTAAATTACCTTATTAAAAATTCCTTTTGGGTGATTCAATTTTTTTTTAAACAACCGATCTAACTCTTGAGTTCATTTTAGGTTATTCCATTTATAAATATTATGAATCCCATTTTTCTATTAATTATTCATGATATGATTTATGATTGATTTTTTTCACATGTGTATATGTATTACTATTATGATATGGCTGGTTTCCTATATATCCCTCCAATGAAATGGTAAAATATTTGTATCACATGAGGTAATGACTTAGTCTGTGAGTGTAATTGTTGTTATATATACTCACAAATATCATTCATAAGTGGGTTAATAACTCAATATTCACTTGGTGAACGACAAAGAGGCCTAAATGAGCACCAAGTTTGTCACTATTGGGGATATGATTTAGTGATTCACATTCTCTTTACAAACCATTATGAAGTATTGAAATGAAATTTGGTGATGTAATATATTATTATTAAGGTTAGAGAACCAAATAGAAAAATAACCATGAATAACCTAGGTTAAGCTGAAGAAGTTATAGGTTGATCCAATTATATCACAGTTGAATTGAAAGTATCATAGGTTGAAATGAAGGTATCACAGGAGAATTTATTTTAGGATCTATTTTTCGTATCAATATGATCATTAACATGGCAAGTAATAATTTCATTTTATGATTATAATATATATTTTCCAAAAATTGTTTATATGTGTGATGCACACTTATATTAAAATAACTTTTTATCCTTTTTATAAAATTAATCAAATAAAATAATTTTCATATTTTTAATTAGCGTTTTCAAATTATCTAATAAGTTTAGTTTCATTTTTTGTCATAAAAATTAGTTAATGAGATTAAAGTTAATTACCATGATAATGGAAAGGGTAATTTTTAAAGAATTGTTTTCATAAAAAAATTTAATTTTTATATAAATACATTAAATTAATATCCCTTAAATAATGGATATAATGTGATTTATAAAAAAAATAAATAATTTATTTATAGTCATTTAATTAATAATTTTTAAGAAATAAATATAAAAACACTTAATTTCTAAAAAATCATTTTTTACAAAAAAAAATAGTTTTTATATATATCATATGATTTAATTTAAAATTTAATTTTATCATATTTATAAATTGTCTTAGATGAAATGGAATCTGAATTTGGAATCAAAAATTAAAAATTTGGTATGTGGATTCATCTTATATTATTAGTAAAAAAAATGATTACCATCATTAATTTTTAATCAAGTTTCGTATGGGTAAAAATTAATAACATAAATTGGATCAAATTTTACTAAATTAAATAGACACAAACAGATTATAGATGAAATTTTTTAGTTTTTAAAGACATACCTACATTTTTCAATAACATTTCATCACCTAACTCGTATAACTTTCTTGAAATAACATTCTTACCCCACACCAACCATTCAATTCCAAGGAAAAGTACCTCTTTTTCACCAATAAAGGGAGATCACTTCCACCCACTTCAATCCACACATATACTTTGAAATTTCATTGAAACCATAACCATTTTACCTTTTTTAGGATCCATTTACATGTTTGGTATCTATTTTTTATAATAAATTGGACCAAGTACTCCAATTACAAGAAGTTTTTCAAGAGAAGACTCAAACTCTCAACGCGAGTATTGTATGCTTCCTAACTTTATCTTTTCACGTTTTTCTCATCCAACCTCCACCAAACCTATTAAAACCATATTAATACAAATAAATAAATATCATTAGTATACTTATATATTATTATATTCGTGGTATAACCATTATCTATTCTCATCTCATCCATTTGAAAAATGAAAACGTCACTTATACATATGTGTAGACTACCACCTCCAAGGGAGACATGTTTTATTTTTTTATCACTACCTTACATGACTAGTTATAATAATTTATATAATTAATAAATATTATATATAAGATATAATTATTATTCTGGAAATATAAATCATTATTTACATTCTTTTATTTCCATTCTTTTATTTCCATTCATTGAAAAATGAAAATGTCACATGTGCATACATGAAAACTACCTCCTTCATGAACGATGTGTTTCATTTTTCATCACCAACTTATATGTATATTTATAAAAATATATTTAATGAATATATATGATTTTTAGGATTAATATATTTCATGAATATGATTCTTAAAGTATGACACAAAAAAATAATGATCATTTTAGAGTAATATGTTGATATCGTAAAATTGTCCCAAATATGCTCATCGTCAATTTAATCTTTTAAAGTTTCAACTAAAATATTAATGGAATGAAATTTGGACATCATAAATAATTAATTTTAATCAATTATATTATCTTAAATAATATAGTAATGATGAAATTTTTATCAAAGTATGTGCATAGCAATCAAAATCTCTAACATCCAATGATGAAAATAAAAAATAAATGACTATTAAATGTATAATAAATTAATATAATTAAGGAGTGGAAAAATATTAGATATGAAAACATTTTCTTATATATGGTGTATATACTACCTATTTTTCATATTTTATCATTATTATATTTATAATAATGGTATTTAATGTTACATTTTAATTTATATCTTTCAAAATTATTTGATTAAAAAGTTACTAATGTCATAAGGGTTTTTGTTAACTCAATTTACATTCATTAAGTTATTATCATTCTTCTTGAAATTTATTCTTATATTTTTGGTAAAATATAACTTATGATTTAATTATATTTTAATTAATGTAATTTTTCTATGAATTTATTTTTCTTACTCATAAACGCCTTTTCTAAGTATATTTACATAAATTCTTCCTCTTTGAAAAGCTTCTTACTACATAAAAATGCAGCGTTGTTAAGAATAATAATCATACTCTTTAATGGTTATTTATCCTACATGTATATATTATTTTTTTCAAAAAAAATTACTTTAATATTCTAAAACCCAAATATTTATTATCTCATTTTATCTCCTTATTTATTTTCACCTCTTTTCAAAAAAAATTGTTATCCTCTTTATGATATAGGATTTAATAAAAAAAATTTGAAATGATAAAAATGCCCTTCATTTTAAGTTATTATATTTTATATTCCACTCAAATTTTCATTTGGAAAATATTTATTCTTTTTTTAAATAAATTTTTATGATTTCTTTTAAAGTTAAAAAAAATAGGTTTTCAGGTTACCTTCTGAAAATTAATTTTTGAAAATGGATTATAACTTCACCTCTTTATTAAGATGTTAAGAAATGTTTTATAAAATCTATTTTTCATGGATTTAGTTTCATTTTCCTATTTATATATAAAATATATATCACCTTTGGAGTAAATTTTGATGAATGGCCCTCTAAATTCCCTTGTGAAAAAATCCTTTTGGTTGATTGAAATTTGGGTGTCAACCGATCTAACTATTAAGTTTATTTTAGTTGTTCCCATTTAGAAATATTATGAACCCATTTTATTTCAATGTTCTCTTCATGATATGATATATAATTAATTTTTTATGGTACACATGTTTATGGATTATCATTTTGATTTGAATAGGGTCCTATATAGCCTTCTAATTCATTAGTTAAGTATTTGTATCACATGAGATAATGACTTTGTACATGAGTGTAATTTTCATTATCAATAGTGATAAAGAGTACATGTGAGTGTAATTGTGGTTATATATGCTCAAAAAGACAATGAGTGAGTGTAATTATGATTAATTATGCTCACTAAGACTTTACATGAGTGTAATTGCAGTTATTTATGCTCATAAATATTGTGAGTGAATGTAATTGCAGTTATCTTTTCTTAAAAAGACCATGCATTCATTTAATTATAGTTAGTTATACTCAAAAAGATTGTGTGTGAGTGTAATTGTGGTTATATATGCTCACAAAGATTGTTCGTGAGTGTAATTGTGGTTATCTATACACATAAATACTATTTATGAGTGTAAGTGAGGTAGTTATACTCACAAATAATTTGTGTGGTCATAATTACTAATGACTATGTTTACAATGTAATTATTTATTATGCTAATTCTTATTTAAAATTTTCTATGTTAAATTCCTTCTTTTGATCATAGAGTGTGATTATTGTCTCATGATTCTGAAATCTTATTCCATAGTGTATGTTTGATCATTTAGGATTACATGTCCTTTTGTTATGTTGAAAAAACTTATTTATGTGTGTTTTATTATTAAGATATTTCTCATATACTCATGTTTCTCACATTATTATGATATAACCCTTGATGATATATTGATAAGAATTGTACTTACTGAATTTTTTAGATCACCCCTTTCTTATGGTTTCCATTCCCATGTTATGAATATGACTATAACCTTGGAGATGCTAAGAATGGGATTTACTTTGGTTAAATTATAAATAAATGTATACAATATGATATTTATATAGCTAATATTCAAAGAAAATAAACCAAAAGGTTACCAGGATTTTTTTGAGACTATTGTGAGATGTAATATTAATGTGAAATATATTAAAGTTTATCTTAATCCATCTCACTTGGTATCTCAAACTTGGTGTAATGTATTTTTTTGCATCACTGGACCAGATAATGTGGTTTTGACGTATCACAATGGCATGCTAAATAACAATGTTGAAGTATATCACTACATTAGATGCTATGAAGGAATTTTTTGGATCAGGAAGTTAATTTTACAAGTAGAGGTGATTCCTATCATCGAGAGAGTGATCAAGAATTACTATGAAAACAATAAAGTTATCACCCATTCTAAGGAACCTTAGTCTCACTAAAGTACCAAACACATCCTTTACAAATACCATCTCATATAAGAGATCATTGAAAGGAGAAATTTTGGGATATGTTGGGTGGATAGATACTTTAATGTTTTCGATCCATTGATGAAACTATTGTCACAGTTAAAGCACAAAGGTCATATAGAGTTTCTCAATATACAATACATAAGATATTGATATAACATTTGAATAATGTATCATGTATTTATAATAAATGAAATCTCTATTTCTTATTTATTTGTGTGTGTAACAATTTATTTTACATTAAAATAGGAATGATAATATCCTCTTAAAGTATGAAATTTAGTTGTCCCTAATTGATGATCATCACATAGTTTAATATATCATGATTATATATTAAAATTAGTTTTATTAGCGGTCTCATGAGATAATATGTGGAGAATTATTATTTGAATTCACTAGTATACCCCATGCAATGTAATATAATAATTGATATACTTAGAGGATATGTTTTTTTCAATCCCTTTTACTTAAGGTTGGAAATATATGTAGCATGATAATCTCCATACTTTGTTAACTTTGTTATGAAATCCATTGAGTCTTAGCTAATTAAATATTGGTTAGGTATGCTTCTGATCATGTAGTCAGTTGGATATTAACCAAGATGGTATTATTCCGTGTTTATTTATCAATTGATTTAATAGTAAAATTGATAATATAGGTATGCATACAATTTATTTGATACATCATGTGGTGGACATGATCATATGAGATATGAGATATGAGTTTGTTTGATGGATATCACACTAGACCCTTAAATAGATTGACCAAAATTGATTCTTTATTAGAGGATTATCTTTTATTACTTATATTAAATATAGATTTCATATTTATTTTCAATACTACTAAGTCTCATAGGATCACATATTTAAGCCTTTGATAAGGATAATGTTTTGAATTTCTTATCAAATTGAAGAGAGTTTTATAAACTATATCCAAAAGAGGTTTGGTTGCATTTACAAATACTTGTGATGTTTTTAATGAAGTCCTTTTGGGATTTTTGTAAAAGTAAAAGATTGATGGGTATGCACTAAAATAAGGTGAGTCATGTTTTATGACTCACTTGAGTTTTAAGACATGACATTCTTGAGACTCATATTATGGATTATGATTGGAATGAATCAAAAGAAACAATATTCAAAGGATTTATATCGTATCTTATAATTCACTTATATCATAGAGTGGCATAATATGGTGTAAACTACCTCAATTATAATGTATGATTTGGAATACAATATAAGTACCACATTCTTGTAACACCTCTTATGTGGTTTCATCAGTTATATTTCATTACGAATGAGTCATACATGGCATAAAAAATAATTGAAGGAGGTAAATGAATAAAATAAATGGGATGTAACATATGTGCACCATGATATGGAACACAATATGGATAATATGATATAAACTCTTTAATTAATGAAGAGAATTATGGATAAATATATAAAAGGATGAGATCCCTCTTTTTGGTACACGCTATTTTCATATAAGCCTACTGAAGATCTACACTTATTAAAGAATAGTTTGTAACTTGGTGAAGGGACTATAACCCCTTATATGTTTCAGGGACCTCACAATATAATCACGGATCCAAAGTTCAGGGTAACACCCTTATATGTAAGAAGCATTTTATTTGATACTTTAGTGATCCTCAATAACCATGATTCATCGATATATAGCTATTGGTAGTCGAGTTTTAGGTATATCGTATAGATAGTATTCTTCGTTTTGTATAAACATTAATTCATTGAAAATAGATCAACCATATCTTGGGTTTCTTCAAATGCCAATGATCATTATACAGTCTCCCTAAACCCATAACATATATCATATTTTAAACACTTGAGGTATACTCCCTCCCTGGAGCCTCATGTATCACACAACATGAGGCATACTCTCTCTATAAAACCTCATATATCATAATCAAATATTGGAAAAGATATCCACCCAATAAGAAATATCATGCATTATTCTCAAACAGGTTGGCCACTCACCAAAACCCATCACCCATTTCCTATAATGTCATCTTAAATGAAAATATCATCCTTATCACCACATATATATTATGATACATCTATCCTAGACCTCACATTTCACTCCTCATAGTCAATATAAAACTAGGAACCCTCTATAGTTCCCTAGGTCACACCATAACCCGAAAACCCCACATGGTTACCTCTATCTCATTCCCTAATCAAAGAAAAAATCCCATCACTAAGATATAATACTGTCCCTTATCATGTACATGATCAAATCTTGGCATGATCACCCACACTGCTACTGTAATATAAGCCTCACGCAAATGGGATGTCATAACACTAATCCTACGTCCATTTCAACAAGATTGGTCCTCTAACTATACCTATACTTGATCATTTTCATGTTATCCCCACCTGTATACATACTTTTACTAGTGAAAGAGAAACCCTCACCTCACATGCCAGTCATATATCCAAGAGGCTCTAGGTTATCTCTAGATTTTAAATGATATAATATTAGGCTAACTATTACCAATCGATAATTATTCCCTGCCTAGAGGGAACAATGAGAACATACATCAAGTCCTGTTATGCTTCGATTATTCCATTTTAATACCTATAGGATATTTTAACCCTAAAACGCATGCTTATAGTTTAACCCTTGACATTTGGTGTCCAAGGAATCAAAATAGCGTTCAATGGTCAATCGTGGACTTGAAACATACATTATACTCATAAGAATTCTAGAGAATCAATTAATTTAAAATATAATTTTGAGCACATACCAGTGGAGAGACCACATATCACATGATATATAAATATAATGCATAAACCTTAGGGAGATTTTTAGGGACCACCTACCTCATTCAAATTTATTCCCTTTAAACAATCTTGATCACCATCACCTAAACTCATACAAGACTGGTCTAATCTCATATCAATATCATGTTTTTATCTAAAACTATCACATACAAAATTAATTATTACAAAAATTTATAAT
This sequence comes from Viscum album, assembly GCA_963277665.1. Lineage (NCBI taxonomy): Eukaryota > Viridiplantae > Streptophyta > Magnoliopsida > Santalales > Viscaceae > Viscum > Viscum album. The sequence continues at coordinate 752,883,010 of OY728129.1, read as the reverse complement.
TTATTATTCCATTTAATTGAATAAATCATACTCGCATAAAAAATCATTGGGCGATATCCATTCATTGAAACATTGAGAAATAAAATGCCATCATCTCATGGCATGCACCTAAAATCCTTGTGAATAAAATACCCATAATTATATGTCCATGTGAGTAGAAATTACATTCCAAAGTGGTGAAAAATATAGAAAATTTTATCAAGAAACTTACCTTCAATGAAATAGAAATAAAGGACCTGTGATCATCATACTTGGATATACTCCATCCATTACATAAAAAATATCCATCATATAAGATGATTAACACCAAGATCCTATAAAATCATTTCTAAAACCATATCCAAATACACTAAAATCAATGGATAACTTGGGGTAAGAAGAATTAGGGGGAGTGGAATAACTCACCTTGAATCCACTGTGGAATCATCCAAAATTCACCCCTCACTATGGAAGATCAAAAGGGGGGAGGGGGAGAATCCATATGAATTAGATCTTTTTATCACCCTATTTCAATTAAAAATTAATTGGGGAAAATTTAAAAAATACTAGAATACCCCTCTTAAAAATAGGGAAGAATTGAGTTTGTGGTGAGTCCGATAGGGATCAAAAAAAATACCCTCGCTTGAGGTTGTATTGCAGTGAAACCCCCTAGATTGTGGGGTAAAGGACCACCCTAAAGAACCTATTATAGTGCATCCTAAGATCTATAGTGAAACCAACCTCTAAGGGAAGCTTGATGGATCTACCACCCAATCACCCTCTATGATGTATCCCTCAAGCTATGGATCATTGCTTCACCCCCTAGAAACCTTCATAGAGTAGACCTCCCACTGTAGTGTGGGACTCACCCATTGTAATGTGACCTTCATGATCAATGTCTTGAAGCCTTCTCCCTTGACACCCTCACAACACAAAACCTTAAGCTATGGTGTGGTCCCTTTCCTCATGAAAAAAAACCATAAATAAAATATGTATTATTTTATAATATGTCATGCAAGGGTACTCTTCAAGGTGTGGAACCCTTGGTCGTAGTATGAAAACCATATGTAATATATCTTATTTAGTGAAATTTAAACATGTATTATAGGCCACACCACAATTCTCATGAGTTATGGTTTGGTCTCCCTACTATGGGATAATTCCATAGCAAGATCATCCCAACCGTTCCCTGATGTTCACTCGAGCACCCATAACACATATAGGGAATCTAAACACATGCAATAATATCTCCTAAAGATGTTTCAATCTTAAAAATCCGAATTTGAATCTTGAGTCTTTAAATATTCCTTACTCCAAGGACCCAAATTTTATATTCCCTCTGAATTTCATAACCCACAATGATGAGGGTCATTACAAAATACCCAGCGTAGTTATTCTTATCCTTAAGAATCTATAGTGGTCCTTTATCCATCATTATAACACTTTTTCAACAATTTATTTACTACTAACTTGTAATGTTCTGTCCTAGAATTCCAAATTAGTTTCTCCTACACAACTTGAAAAACTGAGTTATGTTATTCAACAAAACTTTATCCTACCCACTAATTACCATTACCAATATTGATTAAAATATCATTTTTACCCTTCTAAAAAATTCAAAAGAATCATCAATAGGTTTATTCTCAATCTTATAGTTCTCTCCACCATAAGACTCAACTCAAAATAATCTATTTAGGATCATGGTTCTCCCAACCATAGGAGTGGTCTACAGAAAATTCAAATTTAGTAGTCCATTGACATTCTCAATATGTTTCCACCTAACCACACTTAATCCCATGGAAAACACCATTATCTATTCCTATAGATTACTTTCACTGAAAATGATTGGATAGACCCATAGAAAAGTTATCACATCACCTGATCACGATGTCCTAACTCCGAAAGTCATCGAAGAATCATCCAAACACCCAAATCAAATTACAAACCCAACAATTGGTGTAATACCAAGTTCGAGTCCTAACCCGCGTTAGTCATCAAACTCTCTCCATGAACACCAATTAACCACTAATACAAATCACCCTCAGATCACATATAATTCCATCCAAATCCTGATGATGACATATATACTCTATATAGTAACACATCCAAATCCGAAATATGGTGTTTTTTATAGAACTAAAGAAAATAAGATCTATCCACACCCCAATATTTTGGTGTAACATTGATCATACCCCAACCAGTATCACTATATCCATGACTCTTGTAGCACACTGACCTCAAAAATATGGATTTAGTGTCTATTATCAATTACATTGGCATGATTACAAGGAATCGAGCATTGAAGGAATGAAGAGTTTAGTAGTATCGGTAGACCAGATACATACATGAGTCTTTTATTGAAAAATAATACACTAATTAAAACATAAATTTTTATCTTCTTTCTGAATAAATAACTTCAAGGATAACTCTAATATAACTAGTTTATTCCTGCATATATTTCATAGTATGCTTCTTGGATTCCTATGGAAAGAGAACATAATAAGGATGAGATCAAATTCCCAGTAAGGGAAAAATATAGCGGAAGTAATAATGAATCAATGAGAATAATAATTATGGCATGGTAAATAGTAGAACACACATACCAGATAATCAACAAACTGAGAAGGAAGTGCATAAACAATATGGAAACATAATAAATAGAAACATATTCCATTCAAATAATTAGATAAGGAAAAATCAATATGGAAAGGTATGAAACTAAAACACATGACATTTAATCAATGAACTAAAAATGAAATGTATCCATAGATATGTCGATGCAAAATCTCATGGATGAATAATAACTAAAACTAAATGAGGGAAATGTTTGATTAGTGGACGCTAAGTTTCCTAGGTACATAGTACATTTACCATCAAGAACTTTCACAAGAAAGTTTAAAAAATATCAGGAAAAACCCATCTAAGGTGGCTAGCTAAGTTACTCATCCCATGAGACTACCGATGCATCAAGGGGTTATCAATAATCAGGCCCCACCCATATCATACCAGTTCAAAATATTCCTCACATATCGAATAATTAATTTAACAATGTGCCTCGTAAAATATATGTATTGATCAAGAGATACATATTTATCAATATTTACCCAAATAATAAAATAATATTCAAAGTAAACACCAAATGAGAAATAGTATATAGTTTAGGAAATTATCATATCCATGAAAAATGATATGGATATTTAGGGGAATTTCAATATCGAATGATCATAGGAAATTTAATATTTCAAGGGTACTAAAAGGAATCAAGGAAGTGAATGTGAATACTATCCTTATCCAAATAAATCATAAACTATCTAGTGTAATATTAAGTATGGTATCAATACAACATACCCCAAATGGAGTAAAATAAAGGGTTGTTGTCTTTGATGAATGGAAACATTATAAAAAGATATCTTAAAAACATTCACGAGAAAAACATCATTTTGTTTGGAAAAACATTTTCTTTGAAAATAACTTTTAAAAATATTTTTTTTTAAAGTAACATTTTAAACATTCATAGGAAGCTTCAAATAAATGACAGTGGTAAAATCTGTAAAAGTCATATGAGGTAAAAAAACATTCATTTTGTACTGTTAAAGGTTATAGAAATGCTTTGTTTGGTAAGTGATAAGAAGATTCCTTTGAAATATTGGTAAAATACAAAAAGGGTTAAAATTTATTTACCAAATTGTTTTAAAAATAGTTTAGAAAACAATTTAATAAAAAATGGATTTTAGAAGAAAATAGTTTCTCTGAATAAAGATAGATTCAAAGTCATGTTTTCTAAAAAATATTTTCTAAAAAATTTTGAGTACCAAAGAGTGGTAAAATAGTACTAATACTTGAAAATGGTTATGAATAACCAAATGGGAAAACATTAATGGTTTTATTGAACAATTATAATATAATTTACTCGAATGAAAATACCATTTAAAGATCATTAAATTTATTATTGAGGAAAATAATCTTTAAACATTCCAAAGTGACCCATACCACTTAGAAATATTTAAAATCATAAACCTCATGAAGGAATAATATTAAATGAAATTATTAAATACTATTAAGATAAATTAATTAATTATATAGTGTATAAAAATGGTAATTATATACACCACACAAAAGATTTAAGTGGTGATCATGGCATTTATATCACAGATGTAAAAAGTGAGATGATAATCTCTTACCTTCAGTTTCCTTTTGGGTGAACATCCTTTAACTTCTTGTATAATAAACTTATATTAAATTTATAATTTCTTGATACTTGTTTTCATGTTTATCATTAATTTTTTTTAACTTTTTACTAGGTCTTATACAACTACTTAAACAATCATGTTTAAGTCGAGTGTTTTAACCAAATTCAGTTTATTTATCAAAATGACTTTGGTAGGTCAATTATGGTCAAAGGGTTCATTATATGACATATATAATAATAATAATAATAATAATAATGAAATAATTATCATATTTATACATCAATTATAATTTCAAAACCAATCATTAAATATGGTTATGAAAAATGAACCAATGTTACACTCATGGAGACGGTAGGTCTTACGTACGCATGAGTAACACTCCCATTTTTCAATGATCATTATGAAAAGAAGGTAATTAATACAATATCTTTAAATAATGTTCATTATATCATAAATAGAATATTATTTAATAATATATACTTATATATATAATTCTTGTGATGTAAAAGGAATCATATCATGTCGAGGAGGCAGTAATCCACACATCCACGAACGACCTTATCGCTTTGTGTGTGAAAGGTTAATAAAGAAAATAATGTATATATATATATATATTATTTATATAAAGGTAATTATGTCATGAATATTATATATAAATTATTTATTTCACATATTTTTAATTTAAACCATCCTTTATACGTTCCATGTAGAGTGTGAATGAATAACATCACTTCGAGGGGGCGGTAGTCCACACTTCATAAAATGATGTTATCATATTAACATAATATGGAAAGAATTAATTGTATGTATAATAAAAGCATTAAATATGTTTGAAAAAATAATAAATATCATATATAACATATATATACAAATTGTTCATCATAATGGGAACCATGAGAGGTGGTAAGGGAAAAATGAATAATCATCGTTTTGTGAGATAGTAGTTCGCTGTACATAGAAACATTATTTTTATTACCCATTAGATGAAATTATATTTAATTGTAGGTATAAATATTAGATTAAAAAAATAAAAATATATTGAGGATACTATTTTTGTTATAAAATAATAAAATAATAATGGTTTAGGGGTTGGATAATGGGAATAAAACTAGAGAGCTTGAGAGAAGACATTACTCTTAATTGGGTAACTTCTTTTGGTTTATACCAAAAGGCTTATTTGGATTTATTTCAACCAAAAGGTAGGATTAAAGTTCTATGGAAGATATATTGGGAACTTATTTTTGAATATCTTGTCTGAACCTGCATGGTTTGAGAGGTGTGAGTAATGGGGATAGGTGGTGGCCTTTTATAAGGGAGGAAAAGAATTCACTTGGTATTTTTGAAAAGAAGTTAAGTATCCCACATTTTTACCAAAAAAAAGTCATAATAAACCAAGAAAAACAAAATAATGTAAGGTTAATTGTAGAATTATGTCCATAAAATGGGTTTTTGACAAGTGCATAGGTCATTTGGGCCCCTGAGTTAAAGGTTCAATCCTTTATTAAGCATAATTTTACCATAAAAATTGTAATTAATTTTAATCATTTTCACTAATATTTTTCATCAAAAACAAATTTTAGATTATTATAATTTATAAATTATTCTTATTATAAATATGGAATCCATTTTTCCAAATTAAAATCATAGAAGGGGCAGAAATTAATTTAAAATTCATCTCGCAGGTGGGACGACAATGTAGGTTTTTAAAGTAAAAATATTTGAAAGTTTGTTGTGTTTCTATAAACAATTAAAAATTAAAATTGACTCCAATAAAATAAATTGTATTAATTTATAAAAATATAATCAAATTAACCTTTAAAACTAATTAAATGTATAATTCAATCATATAAATAAATTAAATTGAAAAGTTGTTTTGAATTAAAATTTGGTATTTTAAACTATACGTTAAGAAATGAAATGCTTTAGAAAATATAAAAAATTAACCCTAAACTAATTATTATATTTCACTGTAAAATATAAATTTTATTTTGAAATATTAAATATATAAAAGGGTGAATAATTGTATTTAAAATGAGTTCTCCATTAAAAGGCGGTAAAAATGCTTTAATAAAAAATATAGGTTTTTATGTGTGAAATAGAGTTTGTTTTTATCTTATGTCTATCAACCCTAATGGATGAATATAAAAAATATTTGATTTAATATATAAAATATATATTTCATTAAAATAATTAACTAATTTTAATTAATTATGTTTACTAAGAGAAAACTCCTTTTGAAGCATGAAAATAATAATATTTATTTTTATATTTAATTGGTTCTTATATTTGTTTCCCATTAATTGTTAATAAATGAATTCATTTTATATGTATATAAACCATAAATTTTCATAAGTTAATTAATACTATTCATAACTGCTAATATAACATCTAGGTCATATCATATTATATTAAATAATAATATTTTAATAATATATCATTGTTTGGTGAAAACCAATCTTGTGGATAATGCAAGATATCAAGGAAGGTATCTCTTACGTGTAACACAAACTATCAAGGAAGGTTTATCTTGCGTGTAAAACAATATATCAAGGAAGGTCGCTCTTGCGTGCAACGAAAGCTAACTCAGTGTTGTGTTCATTACAAGATATATCATGTCTTAAATATATTTAAAATATTAAATATATAGTAGATACTTAGAATATTATATTCCCTTTCATACTTGGTTATGCTTTTCATGCACGCTATCGAATAAAAAGTTGTAAATTAGAATTTTGGGGTGTTACACTCCCCCCACCTTAATTAAATTGCATCATCGTAATTTAAACTTGATCTTGGTAATAGATTTTTTGATATTTCCTATATTGAAATCCTACATCATGAGAAGGGTTCATAAAAATACTCTATAAAAAATGTAATTGGAAGTACAAAGATCACATGGACTACCATGTAACTAGGTTTCTAAGTTGGAGAACATTAGTGGCAAGTGAAATTATAGACTTAGAAGAAAAATGTAAATATTTATAGGGAGTGACTGAGGTCATCAAACACGAAAAATTTAATGATAAATATAAAACTGAGGGCCTCAAATCCACAAATATGTGATGATTTAGAAGACCATCAACAATAAAAATTAAAGTATTAGGGTAACATTTTATTTCTAAGTCCTTTTTATAATGTTGGGTAATTATTTTATTCACCAATAATATTACGAAATATTCTTACATGATAGGTTTCAATTTCATATGAAAAATCCTATATTTTGGTTATTCTTTTATCAAATTATAATTCATCCCTTTACTCCTAGAAATTAATTACCAATAATGATTTTTTTTATACCTGAATCACTAAAAGAAAATTTTAAAGGATCGTAAGTCCTATAAAAGAGTGAAAATCTAACTATCTTTCAAAACTAATATGGTTAATATATTAATCTATAATACTAAAAATTAATACTACCATTTCATCATTAACATTTATTCTTAAAAAAATTAACTCAAAATGATGAAAAATTAACCAGGACATTGTGTAGGTTAGTGGTTGGGATGAAACCCTTATCATCCTTCGGACATGGGATCAAGACTCGTGGCCTCACTAAATTTGATTGGTTGTCACCCGACTTACAAGTTTTCCTTTTCTAAAACTATATTAATATAATTTCCAAAATATTGTGGACATCCTTGAAATTAAATAAAATATTAACTAAGGTTTTATATACAACCTCAATACATAAATACTTCATCCACTTATTTTCACATATATTCTTCCTTGGTGTAGGGTTTATCCATAATATCATATTTGGGATTTATAAATCATGAAACCTTATCTTTAACCTAAAACACATTACGATTAACCCAAGTTATTCATTATCATAATTCATTAAAATTTCATAATGGTTTATAAAGAAAATGTAGATTATCCTAATAAAATCCCCCAAGAGTTTCAAACCATTTGTGTAGTAAGGATCATTGTTGTGTATTAGGTTAACCCAAGTCAGTATCGGAACACCTTGGTAGAGTTATTACTCCTAGGTACATCTATTATAGAACCACGTCCACTTGTAGTATTCAGAAAATGATGTATTACTAGGAATACCCACATAATATCTACCTTAACAAAATTCTAGGATGTTCTTCTCTACTTATCCTCAAATTATACCTTAGCACTAATGGAAAAGTAGGCTATACCAAAGGTTTAAAACCATTGGTATAGGCTGGAAAACTGTTGGTATAGACTATACCAACGGTTTTCCAAACGGTTGGCTAGTAAGCCGTGAGGAAAGCCCTATGCCTACGGTTGCACTTAAACCGTTGGTATAGGTGTTCCAGAATTCTGGAAAAATCTATACCAACGGTTCTGAACCGTTGGTATAATCTTTCCAGAATTCTGGAAAAGGCTATACCAATGGTTCTGAACCGTTGGTATAAGATTTGCCAGAAAAAAGATATCCCAACGGTTTATAACTGTTGGTATAAGATTTCCAGAATTCTGGAAAAAGCTATACCAACAGTTCTGAACCGTTGGTATAAGCTTTCCAGAATTCTGGAAAAGGATATACCAAAGGTTCTGAACCGTTGGTATAACCTTTGCCAGAGCTGCTGCACAACAGCCCCCCAGAAGTCCTCCAGTAGCCCTACCATCCACCTGCATAAAAAAACATTGCACAACAGCCCTCAATATACCCTCCACTATAAACCTGTATAAAAAATATCACAAAAACCACATACATATTTCAAACAGTATAAAAAACACCAAAAATAGCCCAAAAACACATATGACAACAATCATCTGGTGGTAATTCACCTCAGCCATGCACAACCCCCCAACCAGCACACCTCCCCATCAAATTCTAATAGGTAGAATAGTTTGATAAATATCTATTAGAGTTGAATAATAATTTCAAATTGGCTAAAATCCCTTTTTTTGTGATCCTAGGTTTGGGTATGTAATGATTTGTGATGAATTTTTCATTGAACTTGTATTGTTTATAATATATGGTGAAATGGTATTTTCTTAGGAGTCTCGTCACTTATGACCCCATTAGTGAAACTACCCAACTCATGAAAAATAGTTTGCGACTATCGTTGATGAGTGTAAATTTCAGTTGTATTCACTTAAAATGATTTCCTTTTGAAATAAAAGAGAGACTTTGAGTGGTGTCGTCCACACCGCACCTCGGATTGAGGCGGAGTTGACTCATACACATCACAAATGACCCATGGATCGTTTTCCTAAAGTATCAACACAATCTGAATGCTTTTGGTTGGTTTCCCGTATGCCGGTTGTTTTTACATAAAAGCGTATCCATTTTAAACAAAAGAAATACACTTTGAGTGATACCGACCACACCATGCCTCGGATTGAGACAAGTTTGACTCGTACATGTCACAAATGACCCATAGATCATTTTCCTAAAGTATCAACAGTATCTGAAGGTGTTTGGTTCGTTTTCCGTATGTCAGTTGTTGTTTTTACTTAAACTGTTGTCCATTTCAAAAAATTGTTAGACACTTTGAGTGGTGCCACCCACACCTCACCTCGGATTGAGGCGGGGTTGATTCCTACACGTTAAAAATGACCCATGGATCGTTGTCCTAAAGTTTCAACAGAATCCGAATGCGTTTGGTCGGTTTTCTGTATGTGGTTTTTTTACTTAAAAGTGCATCCATTTTAAACAAAAGAAAGACATTTTGAGTGTTACCGACCACACCAGCCCTCGGATTGAGGTAGGGTTGACTCCTATACGTCACAAATGAGCCATGGATATATGTCCTTAAGTATCAATAGTATCTGAATGCCTTTGGTCCGTTTTCCGTATGGCAGTTGTTTTTTTAACTTAAACTGTTGTCCATTTCAAAGAAAAGTGACACACTTTGAGTGGTGCCGGCCACACTGGCCCTCGGATTGAGGCAGGATTGACTCGTACACGTCACATATGACGCATGGATCGTTTTACTAAAGTTTCAACAGAATCTGAATGCCTTTGGTCGGTTTTCCGTATGTTAGTTGTTGTTTTTACTTAAACGGTTGTCCATTTCAAAGAAAAGTTAGACACTTTGAGTGGTTTCGGCCACACCGCACCTCGGATTGTGGCGGGGTTGACTCGTACAAGTAAAAAATGACACATGGATGATTTTCGTACAGTTTCAATAGAATCCTAATGGGTTTGGTCAGTTTTCCGTATGTCAGTTGTTGTTTTTACTTAAACTGTTTTCCATTTCAAAGAAATGTTAGACACTTTGAGTGGTGTCGGCCACATCGCGCCTTGTATTGAGGCGGGTTTGACTTTTACACGTCACAAATGACCCATGGATACATGTCTTAATGTATCAAAAGTATCTGAATGCCTTTGGTCCATTTTCCGTATGTGGTTTTTTTACTTAAAAGCGCATCCATTTTAAACAAAAGAAAGACACTTTGAGTGGTACCGGTCACACTAACCCTCAGATTGAGGTGGGGTTGACTCGTACACATCACATATGACCCATAGATCCTTGTCCTATAGTTTAAACAGAATCTGAATGCGTTTTTTCTATTTTCCATATGCCAATTGTTGTTTTCACTTAAAATCCTGTCCATTTCAAATAAAAGTTAGACACTTTGAGTGGTGTCGGCCACACCGCGCCTCGGATTGAGGTGGGGTTGACTCCTACAAGCCACAAATGACCCATGGATACATGTCCTAAAGTATCAATAGTATCTGAATGCCTATGGTCTATTTTCCATATGTGGTTTTGTTTACTTAAAAGCGCATCCATTTTAAACAAAAGAAAGACACTTTGAGTAGTAACGGCCACACCGGCCCTTGAATTGAGGCGGGGTTGACTCATACATGTCACATATGACCCATGGATCGTTGTCCTATAGTTTAAATAGAATCCGAATGCGTTTGGTCTGTTTTCCGTATGCCAGTTGTTGTTTTCACTTAAAATCATGTCCATTTCAAATAAAAGTTAGACACTTTGAGTGGTGTCGGCCACACTGCGCCTCGGATTGAGGCGGGGTTGACTCGTACACATCACATATGACCCATGGATACATTTCTTAAAGTATCAATAGTATCTGAATGCATTTGGTCCATTTTCCATATGTGGTTTTTTTACATAAAAGCGCATCCATTTTAAACAAAAGAAAGACACTTTTAGTGGTACCGGCCACACCGGCCCTCATATTGAGGAGGGGTTGACTCGTACGCGTCACATATGACCCATGGATCGTTGTCCTATAGTTTAAAGAGAATCTGAATGAGTTTGGTCTGTTTTCCGTATGCCAATTTTTGTTTTCACTTAAAATCCTGTCCATTTCAAATAAAAGTTAGACACTTTGAGTGGTGTCGACCACTACTTCAAAGCACATTTTCCATATCATTTTACACATGAATAAACATGAAATACATGGCTAACTAATAAATCTAAGTAAAAAAATAGAAAAATGAGTATCACAGTACCAAGGAATACTAAAGGTCTAGGTAGTAGACTAATCATACAATAAGAATCAAGTGCAAAAAGCAGAATCTGAATGCAACGTCCCTATGAAGCAGAGGAAACCCCCAAAGTGGAAAACCATGTTCAAAAATAAAGAGTTATACATAATTCAAAAATGTAATGGATCAATCTGCCTCTGATCACCATCATCATCACCACTATCATCATCAGCCTCATCATCGCTGCCATCTTTGTCCTCGTCGTTGTCCTCGTCATCGTCCCCATGCTCATCTACTGCCTCATCCTCGTCCTCGGCATCATCCTCGCCCTCGGCCCCATCCTCACCCTCGGCCCCATCCTCGCCCTCGTCCACATCCTCATCCTCGCCCTCTTCCGCTTCAACATCCTCATCATCACCAGGAACGTCATCATCTTGATCGCCACTAGAGCTGCCGACTGGTGCATTGGATGATGCACCCATCGACGACATAAATGTCTGACAAGATGCACTAGCCTCTGGTGGAAGTGATGAAGATAATGCTTTCATCAGTTTCATAAATTCTTTGTCTCTTGTTTGAACTTGTACTTCCAACTCTGTGACCCTTTTATCAGACTATCTTGCATGCTCCTTGACCTGTTCCAACTCGGTGGTACTAGAATGGATACCTGGAGACTACCAATACCTCGTCGGGACTATATTCTTACCAGGTCGGCAGCGTACTCGACCAGAGTGCTCATCTCCCAAAACCTGATATAAATGATCGTGTGGCCCAAAATTGTCAGGTTCCTGGGCATCAAGAGCCTCTAAAGCAGCCTGTAAAAAATATTAATAGATTATTAAATTTCAAATTATATATTAAACTTTGAAATAAACAAATTAAAACTTACAATCTTCTCTTGGGTCAGTTCATTTACCGCAGTTCCATCTTTTTTTCTTCTACTCGAGCAAAACAATTTTGCTCGAGGGATACGTCCTTCAATATTCATTTTGTGCTTATGTAATGACATTGAAACAATATAAAGTGAAAGTATAATCATATATTCATTATTCAATAAATCACATAATTTAAGTAGGATCCACTAAAAAGGGAAAGTCCTAAAGAAAAATTATAAACAACTATATCGTACATGTTGCCTCTCATGATCTGACATAGTTGTGCGCCCCAAAGTGTGGAGGTATTACTTTGAATCAATGTTTTTTTTGTTTTTTTCAGAAGATTACTAAATAATGATTAATAATTAATAAGATTATATTAATGAAAAATATGAAAACTCTCATTTAAATAACTCAAATGAGATTAATACCTAAAATTTGGCAGTCGCCCAATGGGTAATCATTTGGCGATATTGCTCTATCGGGCAGTCATCCACGATAGTTAATGTCTCTAACTCCATGCCCACTCTATCACACCAGCCAACATACAGCTCATGCTTATAATCTCTCCAAAGCTCTCCTAGCTCTTTTAAATGCGCTGTTCATGCACCTTCGCCATCAGGGAATTTAAACCGAAGCTAAAACCAAATTGATTAGTTCATTTAAATACAAAAATATACTACATTAAATCCAATAGATTTTTTACCCATATTTGTGCCCACGTGTTATCCTTGAATTCGGGTGGCAGATGTCTACAAGAGAGAGGGCTGACCGGAATGATATCGGAGTATTTGGCTAGCGTCACCAAAAAACCCCGACATTGCTGCCCAGATTTCTCAATCATTTTTCCATCAACATTGTATTCAACCATCAACTGTGTCTGGCGGTTCCATACCGCACGCAAGCGAGTACGCCCCCTCCCCCGCCTCCTATCTGTAGATGAATATGTTATTAAAGAAAAATAATATCAATACAAGTTATAATAAAAATAAACTTTGGTATAAAAAATTGATAGAGTTATATAAATATACCTGTGGTAGTCGGATCAATGGGTGCAGAAGCTGAAGGAATATCCTGTACAGGTGGAGTGTCCCTCAGTGTATGCTCCTCAGCCACATATTGTGTCACGGCAGGAGTCGAAGAAGGTGGAATATAATAGCCCAGAGATAATGAACCAGAAGCAAAAGATGATGGCATAGACGTCTGGCCAGCTAGTAGTGTAAACATCGGAGGTCTAAATATCTCATATGTCCCTGAAGACACACCAGGATCAAAATAGGGAGTAGAAGATACGTCTGTGGTAGTGGGTCGTCTAACTCTCGCCCCATGATCCCACATACCACCGGCCTCAGTACCGGGACCACTAGATGATCGTCCATCTCTGACACCCCCCCCCCTCCTACCACCAACCTCTGTACTGGGAGCAATATCAGGCTCCTCGTCAGATATCTGTCGTCTAGGGGGTGGATCCTGAAAAAAAGTTTGATAGAAAAGTAAACACATGATATTATAAGTTATTGAAATATTTATATTTGAAATAAAATACTCACAACAGGGATGAGTGGAGGAACACCCATCTGTACCATGCGACGATTATTATCTGTCATCTTTTTCCGCCGCCTCTCTTCAATGGGTTTCATTTCCTGCAATGAAAACAAATATGTAATTAATTAGAAACAGATAAGTAATGTGTAACCCAAAAAACAAAATATAGAAAAATCATTATGATAAAAAGAACATAATGAAACAGAAGATTTATGGTGTTATGAAGGTAAGTACTAGGATACACACTCTGAATGATGTAGGTGAAACATGTAGGTGAGAACACGACTATATGATTCTATATATTTCCCACCACAACTTCGGGTTCACAATCAACTCTGACAATTGAGCTGTTGGGGTCATCATAATTAATAAACGGATTGCTTCCAATTGCAGTAGGGATAGTATCAACTTCATCATCACCATCATCAAAAACATGTCTGGGATTTACTTCAATAATTACACCGAATTTAGGATGACGATGATCTTTGACATAAAAAACTTGTTTCACCATTGATGCCAATACATATGGTTCATCGGTGGCAAGAGTGCGAGTCATGTCAATAACTTGAAATCCACAATCATCAATAAAGGTGTCTTTCCTCGTCATTGAATCAAACCATTGACATTTCATCATCGTGACTCGACCATGTGAGTAATAATCCAAAATTATTATTTTCTCCACGACACCATAATAAGCAACATTTTCAGAACGAGGTCTAGTGTCTGATTAACTGGCATAATAGTCTGTTGTGGTAGTTAGCATAGCACCATTATGTTGTGTTCTCATGTTTCTTGCTCGTTCAGTGATAATAAATTTGTATCCATTGATCACAATTGATTTACAAGCATAAACCATGGTATTAGGACCAAAATACAAAGCTCTTATTTCCTCAGAAACAGAGTTTATAAGAAAACTCAATACCTGAAATATAAACAAATAGTAAACTTAATTAAATATTATTTTTATTTAGTTATTACAGAAATATTTTTACCTTCAATTTCAACCAAGCAGAAAACCCTTTGCTATGAAAAGTCTCCTTCTTTCTCAAAGATAAAGAACGATGCTTTCTATATGTCAATTCTTTATGTTCCCTATAGATAAAAATAATAATACCTTAACAAATATTTAAAATTACAAGAGATAAGATAAGAGATACATGTAAAATTAAATTACTTGATATACTCATCGAACAAATCACAATTGAACAACACTGTGCGATGTGCCATCTCTCGCTCTTCAAGGCTTAATGTTGTCAATGTATATGATCCCGGAATTCCTCCTATCTGAGGAAGTGACGGAAAACTGGGTTCAATTTTCCCATACTATTCTTCTTCATTTCTCATTGGTCTGTTTATTCTCGTAGTATGATCAGACAAATATATTGAGAATAAATCCATACATTCTTGAGCCAAGTAACTGTTCACAATAGAACCTTCGGGATAATTCCTATTCCGAACATATTATTTCAATGTGCACATGTTTCTTTTAGTTGGATACATCCAACGGAAAGTAATGGGTCCTCCAAGAAGTATTTCAGTTGGAAGATGGACAGTCAGATGCAACATGCATGTAAAAAATGATGGAGGGAATATTTTCTCTAACTCACACAAAATTAATGGTGTCTCTGCCAACAATTTTTGCACGAGGTATTTGGACAACCTCTTAGCACAAAGATCTCTAAACAAATATCACAACCGAATAACTGAGAATCTAACATTATTGGACAAGAGATGACGGATTGCTATTGGAATCAACTCATGCAAAAGGACGTGATAATCATGAGTCTTCAAATATTTCAACTTCAACTCTTTTCTGTTGACCTGTTTTGATATATTGCTTGAATAGCCATCAGGAACTTTAATAGTCTCTAGCACTTCCAGAAATTGATTTTTTTCAGCAGGAGTCATCACATAAGAAGCACATGGAACTTTCCATTTATTTTCACTGATAAAGATAGGATGCAATTCTGGTCTGATCCCCCAATCTACCAAGTTGCGCCGAGATCTTAAATCATCTTTTGTCTTCCCCTTGACATTTAGAAGAATCGAAAGCAACATTTCACATATATTCTTTTCAATGTGCATTACGTCTAAGCAATGACGTAAAAAGTTGGTTGACCAATATGACAACTCAAAGAATATACTCTCCTTCTTCCAATTGTAACAGGTATCATTGGAAACATTTTTCCTCTTTCTAGATTTCATTACACTCTTCCCAAATGAATAAAAGAAATCTTTCAATTAATTAAGCACATCAGTTCCAGACATATGCTAAGGTGGATCGTCATTCTCCATGGTATTGTCAAATCTTCGACGATTGTTTCTATATGGATGGTTCATTGGCAAGAATCGCCGATGTCCCATAAAACTAAAACTATGACGATATTTCATTCTTCTCGATCGAGTATTCTTCATACAAACATGACATGACAATTTTCCTTTTGTGCTCCATCCAGACATCATTGCATAAGCAGGAAAATCATTGATAGTCCACATAAGTGCAGCACGCATCTGAAATATGTCTTTCGAACATGCATCGTATGTGGGCACACCCATATCCCAAAGAAGTTTCAACTCTTTTATTAAAGGTTTCATGTATACATCTATATCATTGCCGGGATCAGAAGGGCCAGATATCAGTATACTCAAGAAAGTGTAAGGCTTTTTCATACACAACCAAGGGGGAAGGTTATAAATGTGTATGAAAACCGTCCATGTGTTGTGCGAAGTAAGCATCTGCCCAAATGGATTAAAACCATCACATGAAAGACCCAGTCTCACATTATGCACGTCGGCTGCAAATTCAGGATATCGAGCATCAAATATCTGCCATGAAAATCCATCTGCAGGGTGAACCAACTCTTCATTATTCTTTTTTCTCTCGGTGTCATGCCATCGCATTTTTACGGATATTTCATCAGACATGAAAAGGTTCTATAATCTGGGGATCAATGGAAAGTGCCACATTACTTTTTGTGGAACACGAGATGGTGTTCCATCATCTTTTGGCTTCCATCAGAAGGTTCCGCATTTTATACAATCATTTCTTTCCGCAGTTTCCTCCCAAAATAGGCTGCAATCATTCGGGCAAGCATGGTTTTTTTTTTGAGAATCCAAGTTCATCAACCAACTTCCATGCCATATAGTGGTTTGAGGGAATATCTACATCATATGGAAGTAAGTCCTTCAAGAAGGTAAGAATGTAATCAATTGCAGTATTTGAAATCTCATACATAGTTTTCTCATGAAACAATCGGATTAAAAATTCCAACTTTTTCATTTTATCACATTGCCGATATACTGGAGTCGTCGCAACATCATTCAATTTTTTCACCCTATCAAAATCATCATTTTCATTGGACGCATCATGTGTGCTTGTATCGAAATCTTGTTGGTTGGACATCCTTTCCTTCTCATGATGTCAAATAAATGGAAACCAATCATATATCAAACTCTCCAATTCAGTCCTATCATTTGGATCATCAACATTTTGAGATTCCATTTTCTCTCCATTGTGATACCACACATAATAGTTTGTTTGGAAACCATATTTGGTTATATGATAGCTAACTGCTTCACGGCTCAACCAACGTCTTCCAACACAATTAAAACATGGGCAGTGTATGCGACCACTATCTGAAGCCTTGTCAAATGAAAAATCTAGAAAGCTGTTCAAATTATTTTGAAAATCAGTTGAAATCCGATCAGTTTCGTACATCTAACTTCTATCCATTCTGTAAAAAAATTGCAATAAGTCATTTCAAAGAAATTAAATAATATTAAAGTTTAATCAAAAAAATATTTACATAAATGAAAATTGTTTACTCTATATAAAATCATAACTGACACATTATTCTATATGAGAATCATATTAAGAAATACAACAAAATACAGTGTATATAAGAAAATAAGATACAAAATTTCTAATGCCTATATTCAAGGATTGACCAGTAAGATATTGGAAGTGGATCAAGGAATACATAATCCTTAAGGGTCTTGTTGGGAGTATATGAGTTTTATACTTTAACTTCTTCAAATAGATCAGGATGAGGAGTAGGATGAGGATCATGGGAGTGGAGGGACTGTCCAAGGGGGGGTGTGGCGTGTCCAGGGGGTACGGGGTGTCTAGGGGGTGGTGGGGCCGTCCGGGGGGTCAGAGGTGTCCAGGGGGTGGGGGGATGTCTAGGGGGTCGGGGTGTCTAGGTGGGCGGGCTGTCCGTGGGGGTGGTTAGGTTGTCCAAGGGGGTCGGGGTGTATAGGTATATTTATATGAAAACAATACCCCCACAATAATCATGCAGCCCTGTTATTAGTCTAAACCCCTAGAACACATAAAAGAAGCTAGTATGGACATTTACTAAAATATTTAACACTATACGAATGAAAATACACTCTAAATATAGTTTTAGAGGATATAATGGTGTGTGTGAAAAAATGATATTAAATCAATTTAAATGAATATGGAACAAATGAGGGTTTGTAATACACTAAGAGTACCTCAAACAATCCAAAACCACTATAGCACCACATATTCAACTTCATGAAACAGGACTTGGAAATATTACCTACGACTTTACTGATGACAACCTAATTGGAACACTCTATTTATGGTTCTTGAACACAAGGAACAAACAATGTTTGGTCTCTACCAACTCAATCACCCCCTTGTAGATCATAATCTCGTTTCCCCTTATACTAAAATGGTCTCACTGGAAGCTACTATTAATACCGGACCTAAACCATTCATTCTCCATAAAACAATGATCAAAGAACCATCAGAGGTATCTCTCATATAACCACAACCATTTTATCTATGATCTAACGAAATTCACAAGAATAATTTTTATTCAATAACCTTTTGGTATATAATTTGCATCAACAATGGTTCAATTATATGGTTCATCACATTCCAATTTATTAATCACCCATACATGATAAAAATTGAACATTGAATTTCATTTAATTACAACCATAATATTTCATTTAATTCTTAACAAGCATAGAAGCATGGAAATTGGAATCTAATAACTTTAATTAGTCCCCAAAACTTTTTAATAAATTTAACATGAAAAATAAAACACTTTGAAATATAAATAATCACTATGAAGTAACATGAGCTTGGAATTCTATTGCACAAGTAAAAACACTCAACGATGGAATATATGAAAAGATTATTAATATAAATTATTGACACAAGATAATAAAGTAACTATGAATGTTAAAACTAAACATGTGATTAAATTTTATAACATATAATAAAAATTTCTTGGTAATGAAACATGAAAGGCACATCAAAAAATTAGACAACCGTCTAATGCAATCTATATGGGCTGGAATATGCATGGAATTTAATAAAGAACCAAAACATAAATAGGGCTGGAACATAAATTGGGTGGGAATATGAGAATAGAAATTGGTCTCATCCTAAAGAGAAACATATACACATCAAAATCGAAAATAAAAACTGAAAGTTAAAGAAAATAACTCACCTTGGATGGGATGGAGTAAGAGAACCGGAAGCACCTCCAAAATCGCTGATAGCTCCCGTTTAGGGCTCTGGATCGCGAATGGGGGAGAGGATGGACTACTGCCAATTTGGGGGAACTTTTTACCAACGGTTTTTAAAAACCGTTGGAATATACATTCAGCCCAAACCTTTACCAACAGTTCAATGAGAACCGTTGGTAAAAGGTCACCGAAATCCAAATTTTACCAACAGTTCTCATTGAACCGTTGGTAAAAACTCCTCTATACCAACGGTTCATTACAATCGTTAGTAAAAGTTTCTATAAAACTATCTATACCAATAGTTTCTGAGAACCGTTGGTATAGATGTCTATTCCCAACGGTTTAGTAAACCGTTGGGATATAACCGTTGGTAAAACTAGGATTTCCAGTAGTGTAGGGTTATGTTCTATAACTTCTGTTTTCCTAATTATATTTCCCAAGGTTTCTACTAAACTTACACTAATACCAAATTTAGTTCCCTAACCCCATAAATTTAGAGCTGGTGCCTGCTATCAATCACATTGACCTGATTATAAGGAATAAATCCCTAAAAGGATGAAGAGTTTAGTTGTCTTAGTAAACTAAATACATACCTGAGTCTTTTATTAAAAAATAATACAATAATTATAAAATAATTTTTTCCTTCTTTGTAAATAAATAAATTTGAGGATAACTCTAATCCCTCTAGTATATCTCTGTATAACATTCATAGTATGCTTCATCAATTCCTGGATAAAGGAAACATAATAAGGGTGAGCTCAAATGCTCAGTAAGGGAAAATATAGTGGAAAAACAATTAATAAATGAGAATAATAATTATGGCATGGTGAATAATATAACACACACACACCATATAATCAACAAACTAAGAAGGAATTGTATAAACAGTATTAAAAGGTGATAACTGGAAATACATTCCATTCAAATAACTAGATAAGGAAAAATCAATTTGTAAAGGTATGAAACTAAAAAAAAATCCATTTAATCAATGAACTGAAAATTAAATTTATCTATAGATATGTTGACAAAAAATCTCATGGATAAATAATAACTGAAACTAAATATGGGAAATTCTTGATTATGGGCATTGTATTTCCTAGGTATTTGTAACCATTACCATAAAGACCATTCACAAGACGGTTTACAACATATTTAGTAAAAATCCGTCTAAGGAAGATATCCAAGTGACTCATCCCAAGATACTACCAATGCATCTAGTTTATATCAATAACAAGGGCCCACCCATGTCGTACTAGTCCAAAACATTCCTCATATATCAAGTAATTAATTTAACAAGGTGCCTCACCAAATATCTGCATGGAGTAAAAGATACAGATTTATCAATATTTTCCAAAATATTCAAATTACATTAAAAGTAAACACCATATGAGAAATACTATATGGTTTAGGAAATAATCATATCCATGAAAAATGATATGGATATTTAGGGGAATTTCAATGTCGAATGATCATAAAAAAATTGAATATTTCAAGTGTACTAAAAGGAATCAAGGAAGTGGATGTGAATATTATCCATGTACAAATCAATCATAAACCATAAAAAGGAATATTAATAATGGTATCAATAAAACATACCCCCAGTGGAGTAAAATAAAGTATTTTTGACATTAATGAATGGAAATAATATAAAAATATCTTTTAAAAACATTCTTGGAGAAAATATATTTTTATTTTGAAAACCCTTTTGAAAAATATCATCTTTGAAAATACCATTTGAAAATATTTTCTTTAAAAAGTAAAATTTTAAACATTCAAGGGAAACTTCAAATAAAATTTAATGGTAAAATCTATACAAGCCATACGAGGTAAAAAAACATTCCTTTTGCACGGTTGAAGGTTATAAAAATGAATTTTTTGGAAAGTGAAAAGAATATTCCTTAGAAATTATGGGTAAAATACAAAAATTTTAAAAAATTATTTACAAAAAATTAAAAACATTTATTATTTTTTTAATAAAACATTTATTTCAGAAGAAAATAGGTTCTATGAATAAAGTGAGATACAAAGTTGGGTTTTCTGAAAAATATTTTCAAAAATATTTTGGGTACCAAAGAGTGGGAAAAATAGTATTAATACTAGAAAATGGTCATTAATAACAATAGTATAGAAAATTAAATGTTTTATTGAACAATGTTCATATAAATTCCTCTAATTGAAATACCATTGAAATATCATTAAAGTTATTTTTAATGAAAATAATCTTTAAACATTCCAGGGTGTCCCATACCACTTTGAAACATTATAAATCCTAAACCTCGTGAAGGAATAATATTAGATTAAAGACTTAAATATAATTAAGATAAAGTAATTAATTATATAATATATAAAAATGTTTAGAATATACACCACACAAAATATGTAATTGTTGAACATGATATTTATCTCGTGGATGTAAACATTGAGAAGAGAATTCCTTACCTCGAGTTTCCATTCAGGTGAACATCCTTTAACTTACTATATAATAAAATTATGTTAATTTTATAATTTATTGAGAACCTTTTACATGTTTATCATTACATTTATATTACTTTTTACTATGTCGTATACAACTATATAAACAATCATGTTTACGTTGGTTGTTTTGACAAAATTTATTTTATGTGCCAAAACGACTTTGGTGGGTCAAATATGGTAAAACGGGTCATTATATAACATATATAGAATAATAATCATGACATAATCATCATATTATACATAAATTATTATTTTGAAACCAATAATTAAACACGGTTATGAAAAATGAACCAATGTCACACTTCTGGAGATAGTAGGTTGTATGTATGCATGAGTAACGTCCCCATTTTTCAATAACCATTAAAGAAATAAGGTAAGTAAAACTATATTTTTAAAAAATAATCATGATATAATAAATATAATATTATTTAATCATATATACTTATATATAGAATTCTTTTTATGTAAAAGGATTCATTTCGTGTCGAGGAGGCGGTAATCCACACGTCTACAAACGATGTTATCACTTTGTGTGTGAAAGGGTAATAAAGAAAATGATATATATATTATATTTAAAGAAATTAAATTATTTCATGAATATAATATAGAGGTTTTTGTTTCACATATTTTTAATTAAAACCATCCTTTATACATTCTATATATAGTGTGAACGAATTACATCGCTTCAAGGGGGTAGTAGTCCACACTTCCTCAAACAATGATTTCATATTAACATAAAATGAAAGATGTTAATTATATGTGTAATAAAAGGATTAAATATTTATAAATAAATAATAAATATAATATATATCATATATAAAAATATTTTCCATCATAACAGCCATCATGAGAGGTAACAAGGAAAAAATGAACAATCATCGTTTTGTGAGGCAGTAGTTCGTCTTACGTAGAAACAATATGTTCATTTCTAGTTGTATGGAATTGTGTGTAAGTTTAGGTTGAAATTTTAGCATAAAAAATACTAGTATATTTATTTTACCGGTTTTTTAGAAAATAATATAATAATAATGGTTTAGGGTTTGGATAATGGGAATAAAACTATAGATCTTGAGAGAAGATATTACCTCTTAATCGGGTAACTTCTTTTGGTTTGTATCAAAAGGATTATTTGGAGCTCTTTAGGAAAAAAGGGGGGATTCAAGGTAGAAGAGAGGTATTTTTGGAATCTATTTGGGAATATCCTGTCCAAACCAACAAGTTTTGAGAGGTGTGATTAATGGGAAGAGGTGGTGTCATTTTATAAGGGAGGAAAAGGACTCACATGGTATTTTTCAAAAGAAGTTAGGTGTGCCCACGTTTTTACCTAAAAACAGTCATAAAAAACTCAATAATTTAATTTCCATGGCCTAATTATGGTCATCCAATGGGTTTTATACAAGTGGATATGCCATTTGGGCCCCTAAATTAAAGGTTTAGTCCTTTATTAAGCTTAATTTTACCTTAATAATTGTAATTAATTTTAATCACTTTCACTAATATTTTTTGTCAAAAAAATTGGTATTATCAGACATTATAAATTATTCTGATTTAAAATATGGAATCCATTTTTAAAAAATAAAATAATTTAAGTGATATAAATTAATTTAAAATTCATCCTATAGGTGGGTCGATAATGCATGTTTTTAAAGTAAAAACATCTAAAAGTTTGTTATGTTTTTATAATCAATTTCAAAGTGAAATTAACACAAATGAAATAAATTTTATTATTTGATAAAAATATGATCTAATTAAACTTTAAAACCAATTAAAAGTATAATTTTACCATTTAAATAAATTATATAAAAAAGTAGTTTTGAAATAAAATTCAGTATTTTTTGACTATTCATTAAAGAAATGAGATGTTTTAGAAAATATCAAAAATTCACTCTAACATAATTATTATGTTTCTCTTTCAAATATGACGTTTATTTTTACATAATAAATTTATAAAAGTGTCAAATTGGATTTAAAATGGGTTCTCCATTAAAAGATGTTAAAAATTCCTTAATAAAAATATAGGTTTTTATGTGTAAAATAGAGTTTGTTCTTATCTTATGACTATCAACCATACTGGATGAATGTAAAAAATATTTTATTTAATATATTACATATATATTTCATTAAAATAATTAACTAATTGTAATTTATTATGTTTATTAAGTCAAAACTCCTTTGGAAGCATGAAAATAATATTTCTTTTTATATCTAATTGGTTCTTATTTTCATTTCCCATTAATTAGTAAACAATGAATTCATTTTATATTTATATAAACCATAAATTTTTCTAATTTATTTAATACTATTCAAAACCTCTAACATAATGGCTTGGTTATATCATATTATATTAAATAATAATATTTTAATAATATATTGTTGGTTTGTGAGACTCAGTCTTGCATATAACACAAGCTATCGAGGAAGGTCGCTCTTGTGTGTAACGCAATCTATCAAGGAAGGTCTCTCTGGTATGTAACACGAGCTATCAAGGAAGGTCACTCTTGTGTATAATGCAAGTTAACTCGGTGTTGTGTTAATTACAATCTATATCATGTGTTGAATTTATTTAAAATAGTAACTATATAGTAGAGTCTCGGAATATTATATTCCCTTATATTCTTGGTGATGCATGTCATGCACTCTATCGAACACAAAGTTGTACATTAGAATTTTGGGGTGATACAACTCTACTAACACGATAGTCATACCTCCATGATTGATTTGATGTTTTCCACCATAGTAGTATCCATATCATCACTATGTTGAACCAAAATTACAAATCTCCATTATCCATGCACCATCTAATACTAAACACATTGACTAGATATGGTCCTACCACTCATTCCAGATCACCAATATCAAACACCCATCACTGTCTATTCCCTACTCACTAGAAAAATCATCATATAAATTCTTCAAAGTATGAATATAATGAAGGTCACACCCTCAAACATCCAATGGTGTTCTCCTTTCCATAAAGAATCCCATAAACTACTCCTTGAGCATCGATCTAGATGGATAGCAACACCACACATGTGTTTCTATTACATATCCACACTCATACCATCATAAAACCCCTTATAAAAAACATTCTTAGATCGACCATTCCATAAAACTTCCCATATCTGATGTATCCCCTCACCACAAAGGGATACCTCCCAATCTCATAAAAACCTTAGACCACCATGCATGTAGGTAACGCACTAATCACACTACTTCATAACTCCAAATTGACTGAAAGGTCACACATCATCCTCAATCACACATAAAACATGATCACATACCTAACCCCACCAAGAAATTGTGACTCTCCTTATAGAAGTTGGGAACCAAGGGGCATTCATCACCAACCATCGTCATTGAAACTCTTGGTTTCCCAAAACTCAAAAAAAATACCAATGGACTCATATATGGTCCTCTCATTGATCTAAAAAACCAAATAGGGACCATGTATAACCTCACACATATTTTCCCTCATGCATTTAGGATTTTCTAGTAAAACTATTCTAATATTCAACATCATCATCCTAGGTAGAGTGAATATACTGAAGAACCTTCTTATAGGTTCTCACCCATAACCTATCTCAACCTCATCTAAACCCAATAGCTATACACTTCTATACCATCCATTTTCACAACCATACTCACACTCCCATGAGTTGCATCCCATCAGATAGAAGATCATTAATCTAAACCACCCACCATGCTTCTCTCACTTATCAATTACACATTACTGAAACCATTCCTCAATGGATTTGTTCACAAAAATCTTGAGGCATATCAATCATGGAATGGATAACCATATGATCAATATCAACCTAGGAATCATTTCAAAACCATAATCATTTACATGTAATCTATCCATTCAATATCTACCCATCTAGTATAACCACCCAATAGGGCTAGTCATCCAACTAATCCCGCCCTCCAGGACCTAATACAACTCATGATATCAAGGTTGGGGTATCCAAATCCTCAATGCAACTCACATACAAACACACACACACTAGGGTTATCACATATACATATTAGGAATCACATGATGAGTCAACATCAAACTCAAGGGAACCAATCCTCATTAGTAATCCTCATACCAAGGCATCCAATACTTTAACCAATACACCAAGGGTTACCATGAATCCTTGGTATAGAAGTATTGTATTGAAATCATTTAATAACATCACTCATGGGATCCACACAACCTATTTTTTTAAAAACTACCATGGTTCAGCAAAATAGAATACCACCAAGAAGTTATATAGGAAAACACAATATAAGTCATTATTGACACTTTAAAAAATTAAATGCTTTATCATCAAAAAATGAATCATATAAATTCACATGAATGTCTTGTTAATCCTATATTAAAAATATGATGAATGTACGCATGCCTCTTTCCACTATAGTCTAAGATCCATAAATATAATAAAAATAGAAAATAAATACATAAAATAGGAATAGATATATCAAATGTAACATCAAAAACCATGATTAGTAATCCCATAACCTTGACAACCAAGACCTCCCATTGAAAAATTGTTCATGAATCACCAATTTGAGGTCCATCAAAATCTATGCCACATTTTTATCCCCTATATACCATATCCCAAATTTTATGACAAGAAAAAATGAACCCTCATTCCACTTTATGATTTTCCTAGTTTAGTAAAATCCATAGTAACCAAACCAGAGAGACACATTACCTCAGGTACTCATCTCTTATTCCAAAGGCTATTAACTAGTAGTGCGGGTATAAGACGTTATTGTGGGGAGATTATAACCTCATATCTGATTAAAAAACATTAGAAATAAAAAAATATATATAGTGAACAATCAGAGTATACATGATAATAAAATGGAACCATTCTACATTAAATGTAATTCCATAACATAAGAATAAAACCCAACCAATCGCTCATTGAGTTGATCACATAAAAAAATACATGGATGTGATTCTACCATCCTTGAGCCTCATCTCAAAATTCTATCCAAGATATCTAGGGTTTACCTAACTCATTCAAAGTTGTTTTTATTAAGCAATCTCAAGTAAAATCATCTTAGTTCATATCAACATTGATATCCTATCTCAATCCATTATTTCCAAAATTATTAAAAACAAAAATTTATAATTATTTATTAAATTTAATTCAATAAATAATAATTTTATAAAAACTCTCCATGAGACAACCATTCATCAAAACCTTGATAAATGACATGATAATGTCCCATGGAATGCACCCACTATCCCAATGAATAAAAGTCCCATTGTGTTATGTCCACCCAAGAACCAATTCCACACTAAGATGAATGAAAAATATTAAAATTTTCATTAGGAAACTTACACCTAATTAAATGTAAATAAATAACATTAAATCATCATCTTGGCATATATGGTATCCATCACATGAAAAACTCCCATCATCCGCGTTGATTTTCACAAATACATGATGAAATATTTGTCAAACACCTAAATGAAGACACTAAAATAAATGTAAAAAAAAGTTGAATAAGAATGGATATATGGATAGGAAGAACTTACCTCGAATCCATAGCGAAATAATAAAAAAAATACCCATCAATAAGGGTGGTTGATAGGGGGGAGTAGAGAAGTAATATCTAGCTAAAATGGCTCTTTGTTTCTTCCTTTCTCTTAAAACTCAAGAGGGGTTAACCTAGAAATGTTGGTACTTACTATCTAAAAAAATGTGTAGATGGCCCTTGGTGGAATACCCCATAAATTCCATGATGCGAAGCCCCTCACTTGGGGTTTCCTTATGGTACAACCTCTTGGATTGTGATGCAAAGGACTACCCTCAACCACCTGTTCTAATGTAGCATGAGATCCATGGTGTGATTAAACCTTGGAGGGTATCCCAATGGCCTAACCTACTAAGGAACCACCACAACATAGCTATAGAGCTATGATGCAACACTTTAACCCTGAGAAACCCTCACAAAGCATTCCTTATACTATTAATCAAACCTCCAATTCATGATGTGGTCTTTGTGCTACACATCATGAAGACTTCTCCCTTAGCACCCTCACAATATAGACCCTCAATATTTCATATGGTATCCTTCCTGATAAAAAATCCTTTAAGGGAAATATAAATGATTTCATAACATATTACACACAAGGGTAGTCATCATGGTGGGGTACCCTCAATAAAATCATGACTCCCATATATAATATATTTTCCTCTGAAAAAAACAACATGTGGAACACACCATTCCATAAAACTCTTGGTATGTGACGTCTTATATCATCTATATGAGAATTATACAACAGGGTCAACCCAACCCTGACTCAACATTCTCCCCCACTCCTGTAACAAAACATGGTCCTCTAAACATATCCAAGAACATATGTTTGAGATTTTACAACCACCAAAATTCTGATTCTCCAAACATCTACTACTTTGGGACTATAATTTAAATTCCCTCTGAATTTCACAACCCATAACAACACAGGTCATTACACACATAAAGTCTTAGAATCATTGAAAATAACAATCCCCACAATAGTAAGTGTGGTGTGACAAGTAGTCAAACCCCACTTTTCTAGACAAAACAAAATCCTCTAAGCCAATGAGTAGTTTTATCACACTCACAGTATGATTTTTAGGAAGTAAATTTATTTAATATTTCTATTTATCTTTATTCTTCCTTTTTAGGTCTTTTTCATTTTAAAATTTTATAAAATAGAGGATAGTGACTATTTCATAGTTTGTGCATGGTTTGAAATTATCATGAAATAATCATTAGAAATATATAGTTTTATATCAATGTTGATCCAATGACGAGTGCATGTTTTTCCTAACCATGTGTTCTAATATTATGAATTTCCCAGGTGTGTCTAGTGCCAACTTCACTATTTGAAAAATTGTGTGGTCAAACCAGAATTTTTAAAAATAAGAAATTAAAAAATTACCCATAGAAACTTAACCTCCCTAAATCACCTATTTATAACCTCTATGAACCCTTTATCCATCTCGTTCTTGACCTATCTCCTATCCTTAGTATTTATTTTTGTGGGTTTTT
Organism: Viscum album; assembly: GCA_963277665.1. Taxonomy (NCBI): domain Eukaryota; kingdom Viridiplantae; phylum Streptophyta; class Magnoliopsida; order Santalales; family Viscaceae; genus Viscum; species Viscum album. The sequence continues at coordinate 752,854,019 of OY728129.1, read as the reverse complement.
TCAAGGATATTCAAAGAGAACACCAAGTAACCCATTAAATTATTCTTTCTTGGCCCTAGTAGACATTTTACTTAATTTATATTCTTACCTAAGGCCATAGATTCCATGGGTTCATATTGGATAAATTTATTTAAGAGTGATTTGATTTATATGATTATTAATTTCCTATAAAGGATCTATCATCATCATATTATGTAGTGATACATTGTGTATCAATGATTTCATCTGGTAAAGGTAGGTGGTTTCATATCCCCCTTTTTTTAATTGAACCTTTTATGCTTGTATTTATAAAGTAAAATTCCAAAATTAATACAAAGGGTGTTTATGAATTTTTTAAGGAATTATATATATATATATATTGAATCCACTGGATTTTCTATCATTCTCATATGCATAAATTAATTGTAAATAATATTACGAGTGAAATAATTCTTAAGAACTATTTAATACAATACCTTATTAAATAATGACTATTTGGTTAATTAAACATCACAAAAACACCAAGTGCTTGCTTAGAAAATCCTAAATGGAGTGAATTTCCATTCTTGCTAGTTATATGTATTTAATAAAATAATTAATTAGCATTTAACACATACTCACTATCCAATTAATTAATTTTATATTTATTTTAGTAGTTGAGTTCATTACATAACTAGTGAATTTATTACACTAGGAAACCCTAGCCTTAGTAAAATTAGAGTGAACTCCCATGTTTCGCATTTAAAAGGAATGTTTTATGGTCATTTAATCAATTATATTTGATAAAATAAATGGTTAATGTTTCTTGTTTTCTCAAAAAAGTTTTAAAGTAAAATTTATCATATTTATTTTCGAACTAACATGTTTTTTATCTTTCTAACATAGGTTGTCTGCAGAACAATTGGTAGGATCCTACTAGGATCATTATGATCACAACCTTCATAGGCCAATGACTGTATACAAACCTTGTTTTATCTAATTTAGGAAATGGAAAGGCACATCTTGGTGTCAAGGAGTATTTATATTAGCTTCATTTAGACCCATATAAGTGACATGATGGGATGATTCCCTCGTATCACACAGAGCTGGTTTTAATATCATTTTTTTATTTTTATTCAATTTTTGTATTTTCATACCTAATTTTTTATCAACTATTCTATTTCCCCAACTATTTATAATATTTTTAAATTACGATTTTTATTGATATGGTTATTCAATTCTAGAATGTTTCCAGGTTTAATTTTATTTTGATTTTATTTGTGGAATATGTCGCAATGATTATTATTTTTTATGTTTTAGAGAATGATTCAATAGTATATATTGATTTCATTATCAATAATTGGTTAGGAACATTGTTTATTAAATATTTTTTATGAAAAACTATTCCCAAAGATATTTTTAGGATTACTAGACACTAGTTTCTAACCCTTGGGATTGGGAATTCCCTTTATTTCATATCATAGACCATCTTGGGTGACTAGTTCAGGGCTATCCCAGGTTGGTTCATGACAAAATGCTATCATATCTATGTTTTGTTTTATTATTTAGGGCGTCCTGGTAGAAAACATATAGGACTATTGGTACTTAAGGGGTAGGCTATGAGTGTGTGTTTTTCCAACACTCATTATAACAATCCTTAAGTCACCATGTAATGTTAGTAAATTTGTTTTATAAGGTATATTAAGGTTTGATTTTATATTTTGGATATTTATAGGTTGAAAAGGGGAAATAATGGATTATTTTGGAGATATTGTTGTTTAGTCACATAGGAAACAAACCATGTGATAACCTTGTGACCCATATTAGATGATCACTCTAGTGATCCCCACGTGGTTGGTGCATGACCTAAAAAACTATGTGGCGAAACCATGTGAGGTGGTAATTTTAAGTATTTACCAATATTCCTTCTTTTAAATTTTATAAAATGATTCATTTTGTTATTTAATAATTTTTAGTGATTTAAAATTGGTTTTAATTTCCTATTTTAATGGTATTTTCAATTTTTTATTTGATTCTATATAGTCCCATGCCACCTCAAATACCCTTAGTGAATCCTTCTAAAGGGCCCCAGATAATTCCCTATAGAATTTTCCTAATATTGATTATAATTTTATTAAATTGTTTGTAAGAATTGTTTGATCCATGGAGCATTAAATAAGTGTTCACCTAGATTAACTACAAGTAGTAAATCTTGGTATATATAAGTAAAATGACTGAGCCTAGGAGTTCCTTCACCACCATCAACCATATTTACGAGGCAACAATGACCATAGAGAAATTTAAAACTAGTTCAAAAATATTCATAGGTTCTTTAAATTCCTTTAGAATCACAATACAATTAAAGTAAGATATATATCATTCATGATTTAGGGATCTATTATAAAATGATGATAATTTTTTGTCTTGGATAAGTTCAATGAAAATTTTGGGTTAAATGACTTTAATGTAATGTTAAACCAGTAGTTTTTCCTAGAAAAATTGGCTTTAGTGAATTATTGGGAGATCATAATATTAAATAAATTAAGTAGTATCATTTTGGAGTATTAAAATTATATTAAAGAGATAGTTCATTTTTCTATAGATATAGTGATGAATGATGAGTTAAAGGCTCGTTGATTTGAAATGGTCCTTTCACAGGACATTTGGTCTTGGTTCTTCATTTTTAACCATAAATCCTATGAATAATTAGTGGATAAAGATATAAGGACAGATATAAACCAATCTTCAATGTATGGGATACATGAAAACACTACCATGTTGAGTGGTAGTGAGAGTTCCCTTCCTAGGATAAAGAGTAAGCAAGATGCACACAGGAGAGGCAAAAGCAGTGGACCATGACTTCTTCCTTGGCCAACTTCCTTTTCCCCTACAAGAAGTAGGATTTCTATTTTCCATCTATGTGGAAAGTAGGTTCATATTAACCCATATTTACTGGATACTCTAAATACCTTCCATTTATGTGGGAATGTGAGATACCTCCAAATGTTTTATAGGACCAAAATTCTAGCAGGTAGTGGTGTAGGATTCTCAGATCCTAGTGGGGATAGGAACATTTTGATGCTTTGGGTGTAGTTTGGTCTCATTCTTAGGGACATAGAGGTAGGGGAAGACTCTATTATAGGAAAATTTATCTAAGGAATGGTCCTCATATCTATGGTAGTCATAAAACACAATTTTAGGCCGTGCATCTTCATACGGTTGAGAAACTTATCATGGAATTAGAGGTAGGACTGACAATTGTGAGAGGGTACCATTTTTATTTCACAGTAAATGGTTTTATATTTATTTGATTTTGGTGATTCTCAATCATTTATTTATCCTCATACTATGGATATGTCGAACCTTCCCTTGGATTTTATGCCTTATATTATAGATTTATCAACTACCCTTGAGAATTAGAAGGGGAATGGATCTCAATGCCTCTCTTTCATTATCTCAATATCTGAAGTAAAGTTGTCTTGGGATTTTATCAACTTTAAAATGGATTTTTTGTCCTTATTTTTTGAATGTATTAGTTGATGTCCCACAAGGACCATATTTATTGTTATCACTATAGGGTGTTGTTTACTTCCCCAATTGGGAGTGTTTTTATTTTCAAATGAGAGTGGGACTCATGGTCCAGTAGGTTGAGACCTAATCTTTCTTAAGCTAACACAATTTCAAGTCAAGTGTATTCCTTATTTCTAGAAATTAGTGAGTATAATTCTATGATTTTGTTACCTCCCGTGAATTGAGATTTACATGATGTGTTTCTAGATGATTTTTAAGGTTTCTACCTAACCATGAGGTGGGATTATTTATTGATTTGATTTTAGGAACACCACTAATACCCTTAACATCATATAATATGGATGTAGTAGAATTGAAGGAATTTAAAATAAAACTATATAACTTAGATTCTAAGGGGTTTATCTATAAAGTGTGTCACTATGGGATACCCTAGTGCTCTTTTCTAATAATTCATGTGGTTATCTTTGGTTGTTTATCAACTATAGAAATTTTAATTTGGTCAATATCTAGAATGAAAATCAATTTACCTATATCTATGATTTGTTTGATAAATTAAAAGGAGAATGACGGTTCTCTAATATTGACCTTTGATTGGTTTATCACCATCTTAGGGTGAAAGAATCCAATATTCTGAAGATGGGGTTTCAAAGTAGGCATGAGCACAATGAGTATCTTGTGATTTCATTTAGCTTGATTAATGATTAAATAATGTTTATAGATTTAATGAACTAGACATTACATAAATATATAAACTCTTTTATCATAGTATTATTTGATGGTATTCTAGTCTACTCTAATACTAAAGATGAGAAAGAATGATATTTGAGGACCATATTATGAATTCTTCAATATTATTGTCTATATTCTAAGCTATTTAAGTATAACTTCTAAATATAGGAAGTTAAATTCTTAGTAAATGTGTTTTCTAAATAAATAATTAGAATTTATCATGAGAAGGTTAATTTCATTATGACTTGGAAAGATCCTAATAATGTTTTTTAGATTCAAATATTTTTGGGATTATAAGTCTATTAGTAGTATTTCATCATGGATTTCTAAAATTTTGATTCACCGTTGACCTCACTCACTTGGAAAGGATTTAAATTTTAATGGGATACATAATGTAAAGGATCATTCAATGAGATGAATCGGTGGTTGATCTCAAATCCAATATTGATCATACTTGAGGCTGGATAGGGTTATGTGGTTTTTAGTGATGCATTAGGTATGGTATTAGGATGCATTCTCATATAGGACGATCATATGATGGATTATAGAACTCAAAAACTTCAATTGCATGATAGGAATTAGACCACTCATAGCCTTAAGTTATAAGCTAACATTCATGCACTCATGTGCTATAGGAATTATGTTTTTATAGAAATTTTATAGTACATATTGATCACAAAATCCTAGTATATATATTCTCTCATAAGGATATAAACCTATGGTAGGGACAGTAGGTGTAATACCTTCAAAATTTAGATTTCAATCTCAAATTTACACCTGGAAAAGTGAATATTTTCACTAAAACTCTCAAAATGAAATTTACATTTTAGGCTTCAAAGTAATATAGTTAAGAGGGGAGCCTTATGTACCTTTTATAAAAATTATATCTAGAGGTAAAACAGAAGAAGGCATGTATATTCCTTGCTATTTTTAAAATAAATCCTTCTCTCCTTGAAATAATTTATTAGGAACAACAAGAAGATAGATAATTAAAACATATCTGATCAACTATATATAGTAGGTAGACCACCCATGAGTGGTCTCTCACTTCCTAGGGCATTGTCTGGTTTAGGAACCAATACATCGTTCCCTTATCGGTGAGAAAGTAATTGGTGGTGGATTGTAATAGATTTTAGTGCTTTGTGAATTTAAATGGAACTAAAATATATTATGATTTAAGACATTGATATGTGTGGCTAGGTATGAGGTGGGACATAATAGATTTTTTGTACAAATGTCATACATATCAACAAATTAAATACGTACATTGGAAACCAACTAGGTTTATTCCGCCACTTCATATCCCTACCTAGAAATGGTATACATTTTTAATGGATTGTATCATTAAATTACCTTATACCCCATGACTTATGGATAATTTTTGGGTTATTATTGATTGGTTGACCAAATTTGATCATTTTATACGATTAATGATAGTATGGAAGTGTAAGATCCTAGGAAGTTATAGGTCTCGGAGATTATGTGTAACATCCCTATATTTTATGAAACAAAATCAAAATTAATTTAAATATTTATATATATTTAGTTATAAACAATACCAATTTTAGTTTGTGTTATATGCAATAATGAGTTTCTTTAATAACATGCATGACACACAACATTGAGCTCCAGCAAACCATGAAATAATATTATTTTAAATATGATTGTTGTAACTTAACTATTAAATAAATGGGTATGAATATTATTAAATAATTTATCAAATATTCATATAACTATCATACTAAATATAAATTTATTTATGAATTTTTAGTAAATAATCAATCAATTTTTAGTAATGTAATAATATTAATCAAAAATGCTTTTATTTATCTTTATGAGAAAATATTATAATTAATTTATAGATATATTATAAAATTTATTTGATAATATGATCTTCATTATTGAAATAATCATATCAAAATTAACTTATAGTGAATTTTAAAGACTTTTTGGAATATATTGATTTTTTAGTGAATGGTAAAAAAATACCAATTTTTTGAAAAACTATCAGTTTATTTTAGTAAATTAAGTAATTTAAATGAAAAAATATATTTTAAAGTAACATAAATATTATTTATTTATATTTAATCCACTTAATTAATTTTTTAATCAACTTAATATTGTATTTTAGTATAGGTGTATTTTTTGTTATAGAAATTGGGTTTTTTCTAAAAATTGTTTTAAATTGCATAATGTTTCTTTATTTAAATAAAATTAAATAATCCAAAATGATGAATTTTTTAAATTAAATGAATATATTATTAATAAACAAATTTTAATTTATACTCATATAATTATTATTATCAGACATAGAGTTAATATAAAATTATCTTGAGCTTGAAAAATACACTTCTCAAAAACCCACTTTTTCATCACGTCTACTGGTTTTGTTTCAAATTTAATTTTTGAATATTTTATATTTTTTTTGATAAAATAACCTTAATTTTATAAATAATAATTTTCATATCATCTTAGGGTAATTTTTTTATAATTTTCTGAAAATATATATTTTTCGATGAATAGTAAAAAATAGTTTTTTTAGAATTTTCATTTATTTTAAAGATTATAAAAGAAAATTAGTTCAATTATATATATATTAATTCAATTTGGTTAATTTTAATCAATTTAATATTTAATTTTTATATAAAAACATTATAAAATTTTGAGCATTTTCTCTTTGAAAACTTGTTTTCTCATTGCATATGCAGGATTAATTTTTAACTAAATTTTGCTAATTATGTAAATGGAATTTGAAACAATTTATAAAATATTTAGAATAATCATAATTTATATTTTATAATAAGTTCAACTTATGCTTTACCAAAATGAATAGTAAAAATAGTAAAAAATATTTACCGTAGTTAAGGTAAAAATGGGTTTACCGTGGGGTTAAACTAAGAATATAAGGGTTAAAATTACCTAAAAACTTTTCCAAATATTATTTTATTTCAATATTCAAATATTTTATTTCCCAAGTTATAATATAGGGTCATTTTTAATCTTTTTTAATGAGAAATAATTTATCCTTTTTTATTATTTTGGGAAATTTATAAGTAGTTTCCAAGTGGGTTCATTTCCCCATTTATAAAAGGACCTCCTTCCTCCTCTCTTATCCATGTCCCGATGTCATTTTGTTTTGGAAAGAAACTACATGAAAATATTCCTCGCTTAATCACTTTATAGAGGACTTATTTTGATTCAAAACCTCCCCTAATAAGGCTTTAGGTGTAAACCTAAAGAAGTTCCCCAAAGAGGAGGTTTATTTGTTGACGTTGTGTTTTTATTTTATTTACTCTTCCACATACTCAAATTACTAATAAAATATAATAATATAATAACATAAGTATATTAAATATTCCTATAAGTTTTTAAATTAATTTAATGACCTATATCCATATACATTTCCCTTAAATGGGAAACGAAACTGTTGATCATGTGTACGGCAGACTACAGCCTCGGGAACCAATATAATTAATTTTCTATCACCACCTATAATGGTTTGGATTGATGATGTATTTTGTATATTTATATGATATTTCTAACATAATTTCACTAATTTTATAATAATATCACATGTACCATTTTTTCACATTCCATTCGATGGGGGATATGTTAACGTTGTTCCCGTATACATCGGACAACCACCTCACGAAGCCATGTGATTCATTCACACTTTACATAAAATTTTATAAGGATGGTTTTAATAAAATTATGTGATATATATTAAATAATAATGGTTATTTAAAGTTTAATAATTAGTTACTTTTCTTTCATTTTATTTATCAAAATATGGAAACAACGTTCATGCGTATGTACAACATACTGTCTCCATTGACGGTGCATTTCATCTTTCTGTCTCTAACTTTTTTGAAAGAATATAAATATGTATATAGTGGAAATATATAATATTAATTTCATATTTAACATTATGGATATTATTTAATAGTGATAAAAGTACAATAAATGGAACTACAGAACAAAAAATATCATGAAAAATGAAAAATTTAATCCCAAAAATAGTGATTCTATTGATGAATTATTAATAAATGGGAATTGAAACATTATAAGGGGATAATATATGATATTATAATTATGTGTATTATTATTTAATAGATTTATAATAAAACTATATTTATTATACAAGAGGTTCAAATATGTATTAAGGGATTCATAACTCAAGTGTTAAGAGATTTTAATCTCACTTTTATTTTTTACAATACACAAACCATATTTACAACGTATTTATTTTATGTGGTGTATATAATTCCCATGAATTTATTTTATGATGATTCTAATGAAAATTATGGGTATTTCATATCCATTTTAGGATCTCTCTTTCAAGGGTATTATTTTTCAAATGTTATAAAAGTGGTAATGGTTTTATGTTACAATCTCATTATTTATTAGGATTCTTTATGATTAAGGCCCCAATGTTGAAATATTAGAATCTACCTCTCATGAGTTCTCATTAATTTTATTATACTCTGGGTATTCATAATATTTTAAATTAATATTACCATTTTTACTCTCTATTTTACTCAAAATAATTGAGAAATTGTTTTTAATAAAATTCAACTTTATTTCACTCTTTAGTCACAAATCCATTTTCTTCCAAAACCATGTTTTCTAAAAAAATCAATAAAGTTTCAAAAATATCCTATGTTTTATAAAATACATTTTAACAATGTTTTATTTTTTATAAATTGTTTTAAAAATTAATCATCATGTCACGTTTCAAACTATTATTATTTGGATTTTATCAAAAATGTGAAAATAATATTTGTTTTTAACATTAATGACATGAACAGTATATCCCACTATCATGACCACTCAATGATTTCAAGATTACCTTACATTTTTTAAATGTTATTTTCAATGAAAATTTTTTCTTTCATATTTTTAAAATTTTTATATTTTAAAAAAATAATATAAAATGAAAAGTATTTTGAAGATGTTTTATGTTTTAAAAAGTGTTTTGAAAATTGGAAAAGATATTTTACTCAATATATTTTTTATAATATTTTTAAATATTACTTTATAATTTTTCAAGGTTATTTTTGAATAAAAATATCTCTAAAATATTTTAGGAGTTTTTAGTTTTAAAAAGTTATTTTCAAAGAAAATGTATTCTCCTAAAGAAAATTTCTAAGTGATTTGTATTTCAAAATCATTATCCATATAAGATGAAATTATTTGAGGTAACTTATTATTTTTTGGGGATATGAACTAAGGATACCATTATTATTCTTTATATAAATGTTTTATCATGAAATTATTTTTATGAAACCCATTTCTCTTCCACGAGTTATACCATGATAAAATTCTTATAAAACCTACTTCCTTTTCCATGGGTTTAGCTATGATGAAATGATGAAATGATTACAAAACCTATACCTTTTACATAGGTTATGATTAGATGAAATGTTTATTAGACCCATTTTATTTCATGGTTTATTATATGATGAGTGTTTTATGATTTTAGGGAACACATATTTTTGATTTTGATTATATGACGAGTGGGACCTTTATCTCCCTCCTATATATTGGATAAAGATTTATATATTAAGATATAGAAAGGACTGGAATGGGGATTGAAACCATATTAATATGGGAATTTTTTTGTTGTGATGGTGCTAGGAGTGAACCTTGACTACTATGATGGTTTGGGTACTAAACCCATTTTACTATGATAGCCTTAGTGGCGAGCCTTAACTACTATGGAAATTATTTTCTATACTTATGTGTATGCCACAATTTTATATCATATGATAATGATATGATATCATGGATTATGTTCTCAGATTTCTTTATGATTCATGACTTATGAACTTCCAATCTTTATTTCATGACTCAAGATTATGTTATTTTGTATGTAGGGAATGTTTTTTAAAATGTTATGATCATGTTCTCGTACCCTTATGATCATGTTATGATTACGTATATCCTTAGTTTACCATTAATAAACATATGAGCTCACCCTTTATTATATTTACTTTCCCCAAGTTATAAAAAATGGTTTTAAGTAGGGTATGATAGTGAATAGTGCTAAAGGGTAAGATATTTATGAGAGATTTTTCAGATCTCTCACCTAATTAGAAGATTTTGTATCTAGTCTCTAAAGAAACTAAACTATTAGGATCCTCAGGAGTGTGTTTTTGTATTATAATAAATGTTCATCTAATAAGATATAATATCTATATATAGAAATCCTGGGATTATATATTTGGTATTGTAGGATAGGTTTAGTTAACCTTTAGAATATTGGATGAGAAAACATTAGTGAGATCCCTATGGGTATTTCTAAGGATATATCTAGGGATACGTTTAAAGATAACTCTAAGGATGAGTCAAAGTATCAGAAAATGTCATGTAGTTTTGCTGAAGGATAAAGAGAGTGGTTACCAAGAAATTAAAAACCTTTTTGGATACTCCAAGTAGATGTGGTTATGGAATATAGGTACCTAGGGGTAATAACTCTGAAAAATGAACATAGATCCTAACTTGATCATCACCTATTTCATGACAATGGGCCTTACTACACGCCTGTTCTAAGAATCCTAGGGGATATATTTTGGAAATTTAAAAACTCTTTTGAAACCATCATGAATGATTTAAACAAATAATGACCATAAATGTCCTATGTTAAGCCTAAGGTGTCATAGATTTAAAATAGGGTGTCATGATTTAGGCATCCTATAAGTGATTTTTCATGATTATGTGGTTTTCTAATATGATTAGTGTTTTTCACACTATTATTTCTGGATTTAGTCAATATTGGGAAATATATATAACTCTGTTAACATTGAATGTGATATATAATGTATTGAGGAGCACCCAAATGGGATGATAACTAGAGTAAAGGATATTGAGATTATTCTTAATCAGTTATCTCGATATATGATTAACAACTTTCACTATAACAAACTCTCAGACTCACCAAAGAAGAGAATGATAGATTTTGTTGAGAGATCGGGTGGTGGATACCATAGAGGAAACAAGACTCAATTTTCTATATGATAAGAATGTGGGAAGAATCATACAAGTGAATTTATCAGAGGAAATGGATCATGTTTTGAGTATAGAAAAAAATGATACAAAGTAAGTAATTATCAAGGAAAAAGGAAAAGTTAAGTTAATGCGATGGATAGGAAAATTGTTCTCCCTAAATTATTATCGATGGATGAATATTTTAAATGTGTAAATTATAGTAATTATTCAAATTTATTTCCTAGGGGAAAATTTCATGAGGAGAATCAGAAAGGTGGTACAACTAATGGTTATAGTGCTTATACAAATAGCATATGAAAAATTGAGGTATTAAGGAATAAGATGATGAAACCAAGTTAATTGTTTATTAACAAAGTATAACGAGTGAAGTATTTATGTATTGAAATTCTAGAACTATGAAATATATAAGTATTTTTTAGTAGATGTCTTTGTTAGGGATTTGTAATAATATGATGAATGCTACTGATGACCTATAAAAGTGATCTACTAACAAGGTGAAATTTTATGGAAAAAACATGAGTAAGGGAAAATAACCCTTAATATGTTCCTAAGGTCTAGAAAAGGAAGTTTATTTTGGATAAAGATATTATTAATATAGATAAAGTAAATTGGATAGTATTTATGACCTAAAAACTGATAAATGATTTGTTGAAAAAGTGGTGTATGTTATCATTGTTAGAGTTTACAACATTTTGGATATGTGGAATATATTCAATAAATATGGATTTATTCAAGGAATTAGGAATCGTGCATGTTTTCATTAAAGTTTTATGGTAATTTAGGTTATTACCATGTTTAAATAGAATACTTGATAATGGTTTTTACATGTTTGGTGTGTGTCAATTTAGAAATACTTCATGTTGTTTGGGGGATTAATTATAAGTTTATTTTGGAAATTTATTGAACTTATTTTTAAAGTTTTTTATTATAATATTTTGTAAGGGTTATAATTTCAATCATTTGTTAAATGATTTAAATTTAACTTTGGATTAGGTTCTAGAGAATAATGAATTATTTCATCATATAAATATTTATCCTTATAGGATAACTTGTGCTAACCATTTTTTTATAATAACTAGAGATAAAATGAATGACTTGTCATTATTTCTTGGATCTTATGATCCTCTAATACTTAATGAAATTAAAAAATCATCTTCATTTCTTAAAGTAAGAGATAAAGTGTAAATTGATCAATGAAAAACAAAATTATGAGATTGTGCTTATGAAATGGAATGAAATGGAGTAAATATATCCACTTGTGAAAATTATTCAAATTTAGGAAAATGATATTGACATAAAATATTATCCTATTACTATAATTTCTCATAATATAAATGGCCTTTTTCACACCTATTTAGTTATGATTTTTTGGTTTTTCTATTTTCACATGATCATTCACTTTCTTATGATTAATGATCTCTTTCACTCTCCATCATTATTTGGACATTACTTTTTTCTTTCATGTCCAAATCTTCAATTCCAACCTATGTTCTCCAATTTGGAAACCTTTTATGTAATATTATAGATGAACTTCACAAATACCTTTATCTATTTTCAAGAAGATGTTTCATTAACCCTTTTTATGATGTGGGTTTCTATGAAATAGTTTTCACATGTCAAACTTTTGATGATCAAGATGAATTTTGGGGGAGAAATTCATTTTAAGGGGGGTAGAATGTAACATGTTGATATTTTATAAAATATTTTTTCAAATTAATTTAAACTTTTAGATATATTTCATTATACGCAAAACTGAATTTATCTTTTTTTACATGCAACAATGAGTTTTTTTGTTAGTGTTCATGAAATGCAACACCAAGATTCAACGAACCAAGAAATAATATTATTTTAAATATGTCCATCATAACATAGTCATTAAATAGGTGGGTATGAATATTATTAACTATTTTAAGAAATTTACTTATATATTTCATCAATATAAATTAATTTATAAATTCTTGGTAAATAATAAATCAATTTTTAATAAAGTAATTATATTCATCAAAAATATGTTTTATTCAAAATTAATTTTATATTGATTTTTATGAGAAAATATTATAATTAATTTATAGTGATTTTATAAAATTTATTTGATAAAATTAACTTCATTTTTTAAATCATCATATCAAAATAAACTTATGAAGATATTTTTGGATTTTTGGAAAATAGTTGATTTTTCAGTGAATAGTAAAAAATACCGATTTTTATAAACTATCAGTTATTTTAAATAAATTTATTAATTTAAATTCCTAATTGTGTTTTAAAGTAACATAATTATTATTTAGTTGTATTTAATCTATTTTATTACTTTTTAATTAAATTTATATTGGATTTTAGAATAATTTAATTTTGGGTTTAAAAATGGGTTTTTTTCTGAAAACTATTTTAAAGTGCATAATGTTTTTAGTTTTAATTAATTAAAATAATCACTAATGAGGAATTATTTAAATTAAATTTATATATTATATATAAATAAATATTAATTGATATTTAAAAAATCATTTTTATTATGAAAATAGTTAATATAAAACATCTTATGCATGAAAAATACACTTCTCAAAAACCCATTTTTTCTTCGTGTATGTGGTTTTGTTTTAAATTTAATTTTTATAACTTTTAGAAATTTTAATTTATAAAATTAAATTAAATTTTTAAATATTCATGTAAAAATTATCTTAAGTTTATGTTTTTGAGAATTTTCTGAAAAGATAAATTTTTCAATGAATAGTGAAAAATACTGGTTTTTATTTAGAATTGTCATTTATTTTAAAGATTTAAAAAACATAAAAATTATTTTAATATGATTTTAAAAGTAAAATTAGTTATATTATATATCTATTGATCCAATTTAGTTAATTTCAATGAATTTCATATTGAATTGTGATATAAAAACTTTATATATTTTTGAACATTTTCACTTTGAAAATTCACTTTCTCGCCCCTGGGATTAATTTCAAATTAATTTTTTATAATTATATGAATATAATTTTTAAAAATTGATTAAATATTTTTAATTAAAATAATCTATATTTTCTAATATGGTCTAATTAATATTTTACCATAATTAATAGGGAAAAAAATTTACCGCAGTTAAGGTAAAAGTGGGTTTACCGTGGGGTTAGACTAAGAAGATAAGGGTTAAAATAACCAAAAAAAATTTATAAACCTTATTTTATATCCTTATTTCCATAATATACCATCCAAGGTTTAATATAGGGTTATTTGGAAGCTTTTTTAATGGAAAATATGTTATCATTTTGGATTCTTTTGGGAAATTTCTATGTAGTTTCCAAATGGGTTTCTTTCCCTGCTTATAAAAAGAACTATCCCATCCTCTACTATATACACAAAAATATACTATTGGATAATAAATTCACTTAAAAATCACATAATCACTTACATAATCACTTCCTAGAGTCCTTATTTTGATTATGAATCTCCCCTAATAAGGCTTTAGGTATAAAACTAAAGGAATTTCCTGAAGAAGAGGTGCATTCATTAACTTTGTTTTTAAATTTTATTTATTCTTATGCATAAATAAATTATTATTAAACCACTATTATATAATAAAATTATAATATTACATATATTTAGAAGTTTTTTTATTAATTTCATGACTTGTACCCATTTACATTTCCATCAAATGGGAAACAAAATCGTTGATTGTGTGTACGGAAGACCACCACCTCACAAACCAACATAACTTTTTTACATCACAACCTCTCATGGTTTTGTGTAATAATGGATTTAGTATATTTACATTATATTTGTAACATAATTTCTCTTCTATTAAAATAATATCACATATACCTTTTTTTAATTTCTATTTCATGGGGGATACGCAACATCGCTCATGTGTATGATGGACTATCACCTCGTGAAGTGATGTGATTCATTCACACTTTACATGGAATGTAATACGTATGAGTTTAATGAATATATGTGATATATATATAATAATAATATTTCTTTAAAGGTTAATAACTAGTTACTTTTCATTTGTTCCATCTATCAAAATATGGAAATAGCGTTCATCTGTATACATGACCTACCATCTCCATGAACGATGCATTTCATCTTTCTATCTCTAAATTTAATGAATAAATTTAAATATTTATATAATAAAAATATATGATATTAATGTAAAATTTAATATTCTGGGTACTATTTAATGATGATCAAATTATAATAACTTGAACTACTAAACCAAAACTCTCATGAAAAATGAAATAGTTAACACCCATAAATAGCATTTTGGTAAAGCAATTCTTAATAAATTCGTGTTGAAATGTTATAACTAGATAATATATGATATTATAATTATTTTTATTATTCTGGAATATATTTTTAATAGAACTATATTTATTATACATGTTGTTATAATTTGTACTAATGGAGTCACGACTCAAGTGGTAAGGGATTTCTGTCTCTCTTTTATTTTCTATGAGACACAATCCATATTCACCAAGTATTTATTTAATGTGGTGTATATACTACCCAGGAATTTATTTTATGATGTTTCTCATTAAAATTATAGGTATTAAATATCCATTTTATGATCTCCTTTTCATGTGTATTATGCTTCAAATGTTACAAAAGTGGTAATGGTTTTATGATAGAATATCATCATTTATTGAATTTTTTTATTAAGCCTCTAGTATTGAAATACCATGATCTAACTATCATGAATTATTAGGAATTTTCTTATCCATGCTTTATTCATGATATTTTTACTTTATAATAAAACTTTTCCTCTCCTTTTTACTCAAAATAATTGATAATTTTTTTAACTAAATCTGACTTTATTTCTCCATTCATTCAAAAATATGTTTTCTTCCAAAACCATTTATTCTAAAAATGTTTTCAAAAATGTTTTAAAACTCTCCTTTAATATATAAAATACATTTTTAACCATGTTTTAATTTTCAAAAAAAAATTAAAAGGGAATTGTCATGTTTCTTTCCAAATAATTCTCGTTTGGATTTTACCAAAAATGTGAAAATAATCATTGTATTTAACATGAACGACATGAATAGTATTTACTTTTGTCATGAACACTCAATGATTTCAACATTCTCCTAAAATTTTCAATATTTTTTAAAATAAAAATTTTTCCTTAATATTTGGGAATTTTTTAGATTTTAAATAAATAATTTCAAAATGAAAAGGATTTTGAAAATGTTTTATGTTTTAAAAAGTGGTTTGAAAATTTGAAAAGATATTTTCCTCAAGAAATGTTTTAAATGAGTTTTAAATATTACTTTATAAGTTTTCAAGGTTATTTTTAAGTAGAATTATTTCCAAAATATTTTATGATTTTTTAGTTTTAATAAGTTATTTTTTAATAAAATTTAGCATCCTCAATAAATATTCCATGTGATTTATCTTTCAAAATAATTCTCTAACTAAAATTACATAATTTGATGTAACTGGATACCATTATTTTTATTTCTCTGAATGGATTATGATGAAAAGATGTTTATGAATCCCATTTCTATTCTATGGGTTATACCATGATAAAATTATTATGAAATCAGCTTCTTTTTCAATAGGTTTTTCTATGATAAAATTATGAAATGATTATGAAAACTATCTATTTTCCATAGGTTATGATATGATAAAATGTTTATGAAACTCATTTTATTTCATGGTTTATGATATGATGAATGTTTTTCTACATTGTGGCACGCATATGTTTGATTTTCATTATTTGATGGCTGGGACCTATATCTTTACCCAATGCATTGGGTAAAGATTTATATCTCATGAGATAGACAGGATTGGAATGAGGAGTGAACTAGATTCACTAAGGGACTTTACCCACTATGATGGTCTTGAGAGTGAAACTTGAAAACTATGATGGTTTGGGGAGTAAACTCATTCCACTATGATAGCCTTAGTAGTGAGCCTTGAATACTATGGAAATGATTTTGTATGATTATGTGTATACCACAATTTTATTTCTTATGCAAATGATATGTTGTCATAGATTATGTTATTAGATTTACTTATGATTCATGTCTTATGAACTACCAATATTTATTCCATGACTCAAGGTTATAATATTTGATATATAGGGTATGGTTTTCAGTCATGACCTGACCCATGTTGGGGCTCTAGTTGTAACTACCCCAATCCCACCTCCATAGGCTAGGGGTGATGACAAGTGTCGAAGGCACAACTAAATTTGGGTGGCCTTTTCCTAAGAACCAATATGCATATAGAGAGAAAACTCAATGAAAAAGTGTATACAGAAATAATAAAGGATGCAAAACTACTATAACGTAAACCTAGCATGCATGAACCTCTAGTCATTACAAATGTATAGTGGTGTAAATTGAAAGTAAAGGGGAAAAATACACACCCAACCAGAAATGTGTCCCAACTTGACAAAAGTGGAAAATATTAAATAGTTGAGAGATCCTAACTCTTATATCCCAATATAAGACCACCATACATGGTCCAATCACCTAGTATCTCTAAGCTCCTCTGAAGTCACGGTCGACCTATCTGTATTCTGCAAAAGACATGAAACATGTGGAAAATTCCCATACATAGGTGATTATATGCATACCTAGTAGAATTCCCCAAAATGGTGAAGGGGGAATAGTAAGTGATACAAATAAATAGGAAAACCATATATAGAACAAGTCACATTGAAAAGAGTATAGATAAACCTAAAAAGAGAGTGAAATTAATATCGTCCAAGAACAAGGGGATAAACACAGTGTGTAGATGAACTACCCATCTAGAATTCTCCACCTATAGTAGGAGAGTATAATTATCCAACCATGAGAAGCTAAACATAGAAAGCACATGCATAATCCATGCATCTTCACCTATCCTATAAGTATAGTATCCAAATCCAAGGTGTGAATCTAGAAGAATGAATATATATATATATATATATATATATATATATATATATTCTCAATCAAAGATTCCCAAATGAGAGTGTAAGGGGACATACATCTCACATATCAGCCCAATAAGAATATTATCCAACCGTTCCAAATGAATTCCATCAATAATGCCCAGAATCTCACACATCTACACAAGATACACCAGTATAAGGGACTCAAACACCACAACTTGATAATATCTATTTTGGGCAGTGTTGACTTTCCTGCATGGTTTTAGGTTGCATCACAAAAATGTGTCTCAATGGGGAAAGTGCCCCTCTTCCTTGTGAATCCAAAGTCACATCAAACCATGTCTCTTTATTGTGCCATATAGTTGAGGGCCCAAAAATTCTAGTTAATGATATTTTGTTCTAGTACCATAGGAGGGTCCTTCTCTTCTAGTCAGTGAGGAACTCCACTATAAAGCCCTGCTGGAGGATAATGATTGGGAATTTCATTGGGGAAATCCACTTCATATCTCTACTAGAGGGTAATGCCTTATAATATCATTGGATAACTCCATTGCTCAGCCCTGGTAGAGGGTAACTCCCATGAAGAATCCATCAGGGAACTCCATTATCCAACCTAGTTGGAGGGTAACACCAGGTAATAATTCATTAAGGAACTCCACTACCCAACCTAACTGGAGGGTAAGCCCGGAAAGAAGACATTGGAAAACTCCACTGCCCAGTATAGTTGGAGGGTAATCCCATAAAGAAGTCATTGGGGAACTCCACTACTCAACATATATAGAGGGTAATCCTAGAAACAATCCATCGAAGAACTCCACTACCCAACCCAGTTGAAGGGTAACACCTGGAATGATGTCGTTGGGAAAACCATTCCTCAACCCTACTAGAGGGTTACGCCTAGAATGTCCTAGTGATTCTATATGATTACTGCCATCTTCAAGCGTTACCTTGGTGCATTACAAACCCAAAACATTTCAAATCGTATCTCGAAATTCTCTTTTGAGGGAACCATCGCGTTTTATGTGGTAAAACACTCATTATAGGCTACTTGTAGTCCAAAATCTAAGTTCAAATAAAAGAGATATGGTCATTAAAATTATACTCAGAAGATCCCAAGGGGTGCACGGTGTGTGAGGGGACCCACATGTTGTCTGGACCCTCTTCATCACCTTCTTGTGTACTTAGTCGGCACACATCTATCAGTCTGTGTATCAGTACACACTGTGTATGTGGACTACACAGTGTGTCCTGGCTAACTCGGACTAAGGATGTGTCCACTGGCCATGTATGTGTACTAGACCATGTGTTTGTGTACCTAGACACCATGTCCGTGTGGTCGGCCACATGGGCTGGCCAAACAAAAAATGGGTACATGGATTATAAGTTTAACTACATGTTGTGTGATCCTTAATATTTCCAAAACATTATTGCCACCGCAAAGGGGTGCTACACACTGTGTTGTTCATCATGTACATAGCACATAGTCGAGTTTCTTCTAGATATTTATGATTTTCAAATCTGTGTTTTTTCTTTGAATCGGGTCAAAATAATTCAGATTTAATTCTATCTAAGGCTGAAAAATGTGGATTTACCCAGAAATTGCAATTATGGACCACCACTCGCCAAAAATTAGTCATCATCGTGCACATGGGTTTCAATGTTTGAACAACATAACACTATGGATTCATTCATCATGATATTTAAGTTTAACAACTAAATTGGTCATCCTCTCTTTACAATGATCTAGGATTTATACTTCACTCAAAAATTTGTTGTTTTTTCATCAATCTTCCATAGATCTAGGAGCCCAATCAAGCTTGGTGCTACCAAGAAATCATCAAACTGTGAACTAAAGGGATTCTACCAGTAAATAATGTGAAGAACATTGGGATAAAGTCACTAAAAATAAACATTTAAATGATTTTTGGCTAAGCATTCTTGATCAATGATCAAGAACAAGATTCAGTGTTAGATAAACCAATAAAATAAATTAATTTTAGTATATTGGCATTTGAAAAGGTTGCAAAGAGGATGCAGATCTAAGAAGAATTATCAACCTACTCAAAATTTCAATCTATATATGTAAAACACTAAAAGATGAGTCCTACCTCTATTTTGGATTGATCGTTGGTGAAGAACATGCTCGTACAATGATTGTAATAAGTTGATGCATTCTTCATGCTTTGATTCACCTTGATCTAGAGATTTTCATCATTTTCCAAAGGGAGGAGGGAGGAGCTCTCTCTCATTGGTGAATTCTAGAAAGAAATGATTTAACCATGGAAAATTTTCTTTCAAGATATATTTATAGACATCCTTTAAGGTCAAAATAATTAACCAGTTAATTAATTCACTTAAACACACTGCCAACGAGTGAGGGGTCTGAACATACTGCGCTGACTCATTTTATGTCATCCCTAGGATAAACACCACATTTTGGGCTCAATCATGGTCTCATATTTCTAATCCAAACAATTGTTTAAGATTTATCCAATTTTCTTTTAGTTTTCATACACACGTAATATAAAATATATTCAATATTTTTATAAAATTAATTTTGATCACATCGAGCCTCATAAGAGCATGTTTTTTCAATGCATAGATTTGGAGATATATATATATATATGAAAATATTTCAAAGTTTTACAAGGAAACAACCGGGTCTCTTTATCATTCCCTACTTTAATATTTTCATCCCTATAAAAAAATTGTTAAACAACTTGGGATACTAAGCTAATATATGGCTCTCCCGCTCCCAGGAATTCTCCTACACATTTTAGTTCTACCATAGCACACAAACTAGATGGATGGTCTATCCATGAAATGTCCACTCTAGCCAATCCTCAATCTCCACCAGGTACTCCACAAAGGTGGCTTCATCCCCTATGTCCTTCTCACCCCAATTGATAGAATGTGTAGGATCATGCACATATTTCCTTGGATGTGACACAAGGAAGACATTGTGAATCCACTCTAGCTTTAGGGGCAGGGTGAGATGGTAGGAAACCTCACCAACCCTCACCATGATCTTTAAAGGACCAACGAACCAAGGGGATAGGTTGCCTCCCGGCCGAACCTCCAAATTCCTCATCATTGGGAGACTTGCAAGAAAACATGGTCTTCATGATTGAAATCCAAGGGCCTATGATGGTGATTTGTGTAGGATTCTTTTCTATTTTGGGCCATCTTCAACTACTCATAGATGACCTTCACTTTCTTCCTTATCACCTGCACCAACTCTAGGCCCACAAGTGATACCTTACCAATATCTATCTCTAATAAGGGTGACCTAAGGGCCTCAAAAAGTGTCATGTATATGGTAGAGTGGTATTTTTTATTGTACACAAACTCTACCAAGGGTAGTTGATCCTCCCAACTCTATCCAAAGTCCAACATGCAAGGCCTTAGCATATCCTCTAGCACCTGGATAGTGTGCTCGGTCTGCCAATCGGTATGGGGGTGAAAGGTTTTACTCATCCATATCCAAGTCTCAAATTCCTCCTACAGGACTCTCCAAAATCATGATGTAATCCACACATCACAATCTGATATAGTCATTAAGGGAACACTGTGAAGGTGAATGATCTTCCGTATGTACAACTTCCCCAAACTCTCTACCTAACTCTGATCCCTAATATAAAAGAAGTTTTTTGACTTTGTGAATCGGTCTACAATCACCCAGATGATTTCATGGATCTTCACTATGCGTGGAATCCCTATGACCAATTCCATAGATATATCGTCCCACTTTAACTTCAGGATCTCAAGAGGCTCCAAAAAACATGCCGGAACATGGTTCCCATCCTTCACCTGCTGAAAAGTGAGGAACCAAGAGATAAACTCAGGTATTCTTCATCTCATATTGGACCACAAAAAATATCTATTAAGGTCTCTATAAATCTTCCCCACACTGGAATATACAGCTAGGGGAGAAGTGTGAAAATCTCATATCACCAGCACCCACAATGTGACTGGAACCACTATTCTCACCTAGAACAAGATGTTGTGATTTCCTCCTTCAGAATACTCATATGGTGCATCACTTATGGAAATATGATCATTTAATACCTATTAGTAAATATCTCCCAACTAGGAATCTCTCACACACTCAAGGAGTTAAGGAGTCATGACCATCAACTAAAGAAAAGTCACATTCTTCTACTCCACCACGGTAAACTGTTGGGAAGAAAACTTCTCTAAATATTCTCACACTAAGCGAGCCTGGGAAATCCTACTAAGGAAATCTACTATAACTTTTTCCTTCCCTAGAGTATTGACTATATTGGATTCAAAGTCCTGCAGGAACTCTAACCAGCTTCGTTGCCTCAGGTTCAAATCTCTATGTGTGAATACGTACCTAAAACTCTAGTGGTCTAAGTAAACCACAAAGCGCTCTCTCACAATATAGTGCCTTCACATCCATAAGGTGAAGACTACCACTTCTATTTAATTATTTTAATTGTTTTTCTTATGGGGTCTCAACTTCCTCAACCTGTATATGATGACTGCCTGACGTTGCATCAATACGCAACCGAGCCCATCTCCTGAGGCATCACAACATACTGTGAACTAAATTCCTTCCTCTCATAGTCTTGACATTGGATCACACATCATCCCTTGACTCAACTACTCAAAGGACCTCTAGCACTACGCATACCAGGTAAAAGGTTTCCCTTTCCACACCATGGTGGTTAAATGGGCTATAATTCTAAAGAATTCTGTCATGAACCTACTGTAGTACCCTGTAAATCTATGAAAACTATGTACCTATGAATCACTCTTAGACGTCTCCCAAAAAATCAATGCTTTGTTCTTTGATAGATTCATAGCTAAAACTTTTCCATAAATTAAATGCCCTAGAAAGTAAACATCATGTATCCAGAACTGGTACTTTGATAGCTTTCTACAAAACTGTTTCTCTCCAAGAAAATCTAGGCTCATCCTCAAGTGCTCTGTATGATCCACCTCATATGTAGATAAGATTAGAATATCATCAAAAAAGACAACAAAAAACTGGTCTAGGTACATCTAGAAGACTTAGTTCATAAAATCCATCAACACGTTGGGGTCATTTGTCACACCAAAGGGAATCATTGGAACTCATAGTGTACATAACAACATTGGAAGGACAACTTTGGAATATCATCCTCGTGAACCTGCAAGTGGTGGTAGCTGGACCTGAGATCGATCTTTGAGAACCATCTCTTGATTCGCAACTAGTCAAAGAGTTTGTCAATACTCAGTAAGGGATAATTGTTATTTATTGTGGTCTGGTTCAGGTGATGATAATCCACACAAATTTGTAAGCTCCCATATGCCTTTTTCACAAACAACATTAGAGACTACCAGGAGGACACACTAGGGTATAATGAAATAATTACCTCAAAGGTCCTCAAACTGAAACTGTAGTTCTTGAAGCTCCTTAAGTTCCATTTTATATGCTTTAGAAGATATTGGGTATTTCCCTAGATAAAAGATAAAGCAAAACTAAATCTACCATCTTGAAGATAGTCTCAGAACGTCCTTAGGGAAAGTGTCTATATAATCCTCCACAACATAAGGAACACAGATGACTGAAGATCCAGATGCACCAAGGGATACACTCTCCAAATGATGGGTGATGTGATGCAAACTCCTACTCATAGCACCCACTTTCACTACTATGAGATCTCTCTCTCAAGAAAAGGATAATATCATCCCATCTGTGTATAGGTAGCTGACTAGTTTGCAGTGACAGATGATCTGGTCTCGTACCATGGAAATATAACACATACCCATGATGACATCATAGGGTTCCATCATGATGACTAAAAGTTACCACTTGAACCTATCTCCTCCAAGCGATAGCCTACCCTGCCGGTAGATGAAAGATACAAAAGAAGTGTTCCCTATAGGAACTTCAAGATTAAGCTATTGTTCTAGTGCCTCAACTAGGAGCTCCATATCTCACACCAGGATTACTAAGATAAAATAATGGTTAGAACCTTTGTCTATTATTACTGAGTCAAGAGTATAATAAACACAGATCATACCTTGAATCATCTTGTGTGCTATGGGATAATAGACATCCAACGTCTGCAGCTATCAGTGGCCCCAACCTCCAGCTCCCTAAGACTAATGTGGGATGCCTGATAGTGGTGGTTGAAGGACCTAATAATGGAGTATACAACCCATGGATCCTCCTACTCCTATTCTAGCTCTACCTCCCTGAGGACCACCTTATCCATGCCTAGGAGATCCCTGATGACAGTGCTGCCTCTGTTATGGTGGTCCATCAGCTATCTGTATGAGCTACCCAACACATATGGTTGGACAGTCCCCGACCATGTGACCTCACCTATTATAGGTAAAATAATTCTCCCCTTCAAGTTTCTCTGATGATCTTCATTGTCTTATCCCCATATGACAATGTTCCTGAGACTTTTCATGAAAGGGTCTCGAGCTCTGAGAACTTTGGTGCCTGCTAGCTACCGTAGATGACTCGGATTTAGGATGCCCCTTGCCAACTCCAACTACCTAGAATCCCTCTGATAAAAAAAATCTCTATCACCATTGCCCTCTCTAGAACCTCAGAATATGTTGGAATGTACAAGGGAAAAATTATAGCTCTAATCTCTCTATGAAGTCTCTGCTAAATCTTTTGTTCTCAGAAGTATTCATCCTAGATCATGTCAAGGGAGTAAAGCGTAAGGTCTATGAACCATGTCATGTACTCATCCATCATCTTCCCTTCCTGCTGAAACTTCACAATCACTTGGATCTAGATAAATTTTAAGCAGTATGTGTAGTACTCATCATGAAAGAACTGATGGAATTTTTCCCACGAGAGTACTTACTCCTCGCAAATCTATATAATGAGGCTCCACCAACACCCAACTTCTCCATGGAAAAGGCTGACTTCCAATTTCACCATATCATTCGTTGGTGTCTGGATAAGTATGAATATGTAGATAACTAACTCAAGTTAATCCTACACTACCCAAGGATCTCGTTCACTGAGGAACCGCATCGATCTCTGACCCTGGAACTTGCAGATCATGATATGCTTGTGTGCATCCTTAGCCTATACTATTGGGAAGATCAACTAATCAACAAGTGGAGGGGCTGCTACCTTCCCACCTGGAGGAAGGGGATCATGTGATGGACCATGAACTGAGGCCTTGTCACTCATCGGGTCATCTTTATGAAGCAGAGACGGTATGCTGGTTGGCTTTCATCGCAGAGGGATCCTGAAAGTTATCAAGGAGTACCACAGTCAGAAGAGAATATATATAAATCAAAAAAAATAGGGAGCTAAATCAAGAATTAAAATCAAAGACTCAATATTATATGATGAATGTACCATTTATCCCTATAATAAATGTCTCATCATACCGAGTTGATAAGAAGGTAGTCAAGGTCCTCATGAATGGATATGTCGGCCGCCCATACCATCACTAGACTCCCTGGATTAAGGGACATAGTCGTGACACTCTAAAATGGTTTCTCTAAACCCAACCAGTCCTCTTAAGGGGATACATCTGAAAAAGATCCCAAGTAATTAACTTGCTCTGATACTAATCTTTCACGACCCGACCCATGTCAGGGCTCAAGACGAAACTACCCTGATCCCACCACCATAGGCCAGGGGGTGGCGACAAGATCCAAAGGCACAAATAACTTGGGGAGGCCTTTTCCTAAGAACCTATACATATGCACACAACCAACTCAATACAAAAGTGTATAGAGAAATATTAAAAGATAAAACACTACTATAAAGTAAACCAACAATGCATGAACCTCTAGACAGTACAAAAGTATGGTAGTGTAAACTAAAAATAAAGAGTCAAAATACATGCCCAACTAGAAATGTGTCCCAACCTGACAAAACTGGAAAAGAGTAAACAGCTAACAGATCCCATCTCATATATCCTAAGCTACGAACACTATGCATGATCCAAGCACCCAATATCTCTAAGATCGTCTAAAGTCATGGTCGACCTGCCCATCACCCGCAACAAACCCGACACATGTGGGAAATCCTATGTAGGGGTGAGTATGTACATACCTAGTAGAAAGCCCCAAAAGGGTGAAGGGGGAGCAGAAATAGATAAAAATGAAGAGGAAATAGTATATTGAATAAGGAACAATGACAAGAGTACATCTCAACACAAAAAGAGAGTGAAAGAAATATCATCCATGCACAAGGGGATAAACATAGTGAGAAGATGAACTACCAGTTGATCCTTTATTACCTATAGTAGGAGAGTAGACTCATCCAACTATGAGAATCTAAACACAGAAAGTATATGGAATACCATGCAAGTTTTCACCTCTCTTGTAAATAGAGTATCCAAATTCTAGGTGTGAATATAAAAGAAAGAATATTTATTCTCAGTTAAAGAAGCCAAAATGAGGGAGTAATGGGATCTCCATATCATAATTTTGTCTAAAAAGAAGAGTAGTCAATAATTTCAAAAGAAGTCCATCAATGATGCCCAATATCTAACGCGTATTCCCTGAACACACAAGTATAAGGGACTCAAACACCACACCTTAATACTATCCACTTTGGGTGGTATTGACTCACCTTCAGGGCTTTAAGCCACATCACAAAAACGTGCCTTAGTGGGGAAAGCGTCCCTCTTCCTTGTGAGTCTAAAGCCACATCAAACCAAGTTTTATCACTGTTCTGCATAGTCCTGGGACCACAAATTCAGGGTAAGGATAATGTGGCTTGGTAGGATAGGAGGATCCTACTCTTCTAGTCATCAAAGAACTCCACTGACTAGCCCTACTAGAGGGTAACGCATAGGAATATCATCAAGGAACTCCACTGCCCAGTCATGCTGGAGGGTAACGCTCATGAATGAAATTGGGGAACTCCATTGCCCAATCCTGATGGAGGGTAATGCATGGAAAATCTATCAGGGAACTCCACTACCTAGTCTAACTGGAGGGTAACGCCTGGTTAGAAGCCGTCGGGGAACTCCACTACCCAGCCAAGCTAGAGAGTATGCTCGAAAAGAAACCACTGATGAACACCACTGCCCAACCAAGTTAGAGGGTAATCCTAGAAATAATCCATCAGGGAACTCCACTACATATCCCATTTTGGAGGGAAATCCCCGAAATAAGCCATTGAAGAACTCCACTGCCCATTCCAGTAGGAGGGTAACCCTCGGAAATATTCTGTCAGGGAAATCCACTGCTCGGCCCTACTAGAGGGTTATGTTGGGAATGTCTTGGTGATTATATATGACTACTTCCATCTTTGGGTGTTTCCTTAATGAATTCCAAACCTAAAACATTTCACATAGTATCTCAAAATATGATTCTTATGGGACCATCATGATTAAGAAAGAAAAACACTCAGTATATTCTATGAGTAGGACAAAATATAAGTTCTAATGAAGGAGATATGCTCATTCAAAATTTTCTTAGAAGAGCCCAAGGGTTACACAGTGTGTGAGTGAACTCACACGGCATGTGTCCCCTCTTCATCATATGACCTTTTTCCCAGGTTGGCACATGGGTTCCCATCCATGTAGCAGTACACTGTGTGTATGTGGACTACATGGCATGTCATGGCTAACCTGGACCAAGGTCGTATTTGTGTACTGGACCTCATGTCCGTGTATCCGGACACCATGTCCATGTGTTCGGCCACACTATGTGGCCAACTAAAAAAGTGATACATGGAATATAATGGGGATTACACATCATGTACTCCTTAATAATTCCAAAACCCTAGCACCACTGCTGAGGAGTGATACATGCCATGTTGTTCATCATGTACACGACGTGTAGTCGAGTTTTCACCAGATAGTTCATATTTATAGATCTTTGTTCATGATTTGAATCTAGTCAAACCACTTTAGATATAGAACTATATAAGTCAAAAAAATCTGGATCTTCCGAGAAATTTTAATTCAGGTTAGTCGTTCACTGAAAATAATTCACCCTCACACACAGGGGGGTTTGTTGTTTGAACCACACACCACCATGGATTCGTTCATCATGATCTTGAATTTTAACAACTGAATTGATCATCCTTGACTCAGAAAGATCTTGAATCTTTACTTAGATCCTAAACCTATTTTTTCATCAATATTTCATGGATCCTATGGCCTGATCGAGCTCAGTGTCACCCGAAAATTGTTTAACCGTGAACCACAAGGATTATGCCGGTGAAGAACGTGAAGAACTTCAAGAGAAAGGCACCAAAAAACATTTAAATTATCACTTTCCAAGAGTTCTTGACCAATGATCATAAATTTTATTCAAGGTTAGATAAACCGGTGAAATAAATTAATTTTAGTATGTTGGCACATGCAAAGGTTGTAGGGAGGGGTAAAGATCGAAGAAAAATTATCAACCTACTAAAACTTTTAATCCCGAGGCATAAAATGAAAAAAATTGATCCCTACTTATGTTCTGGATCAATATTTGGTGAATAAAATTCTCATTTAATGATTTTAATAAGATGATGAATTCATCATGCATCGATTCACCTTGATCTAAATATTTCACTTCATTCGCCGAAGGGATGAGGGAGGAGTTCTCTCTCACCGATGAATTCCAGAAAGAAATGAGCCAAACCTATAACATTTTCTTTTAAAATATATTTACAGACATAGTTTTAGTTCAACATAATTAACCAATTAATTTAATTAATTAATTAATTCACTTAAACTCATTACCAATGAGAAAGGGGTCTGAACGTACTGCACCAACTAATTTTATGTTGCACCTATGGTAAACACTATGTTCTGAAATCAAATGTGGTCTCGGATTTATAATCTAAGAAACCATTTAAGATTTATCCCATTTTATTTGAGGTTTAATTCATGCTAAATATAAAATATATTCACTATTTTTATAAAATTAATTTTGGGCACACCGGGCCTCGGAATCGCACGTCGTCTCAGTGCGTAGCTCTGGATATATATATATAGAAATATTTCAAATTATTATAAGGAAAAAAACAGGTCTATAAATTTAAAATGGTGTGATCTCATACACTTATGATCATGTTGTGCTTATGTATCTCCCTTTTTCACCCTTACTGATCATCTGAGATCACCCTTTCTTATGTTTCCTTTCCCAAGGCTATGAAGAAAGGTTTTAAGAAGGGTATGTTTGTGATGAGTACTAAAGGGGAAGATATTTATGGGATATTTTATAGATCTTTCACTAAATTAAAAGACTTTGTACCTATTCCTCAAAGACACTAAACTATTACAATCCTCAGGCATGTGTTTGTACACAGTAATAAATGTTCATCTAAAAAGATGTAATATCTATATATGAAAATCCCGGGTCACTATAGTTGGTACCATAGAATAGGTTTAGTTAAACTTTAGAAACTGGGATGATAAAACATTAGTGATATACCTAAGGATATTTCTAATGATATGTCTATGGATATGTCTAAAGATAATTCCAAGGATGACTTAAAGTATAGGAAAATTTCCAAGAATTTTGTTAAGGATTGAGCAAGTGGTTTCCAATAAATTACATTCCTTTCTGGATACTACAAGTTTATGTGGCTCTAGCATAGAGGTATCTAGGGGTAATAACTCTTAAAATATTGCATTTATATGGACTCAATCATCACCTAGTACACAATAATGGGCCTTGTTGCACACCTGGTTTTAACACTCTTAGGGTATATTATTTGGAAATTCCAAAACACTTTATAAACCATCATAAAGGATTTAAATAGATAATGACCATTAATGACCTATATTAAGCCTAAGATATCATAAATTTAAAAGTATGTGTAATGATTTAGAGATATTATAAGTGATTTTTTATGATTATGTGGTTTTACATTATTTTTAGTGTTACTCACACTATGATTTTTTGTTTTAGAAAATTGTGGGAACCAAATGGAACTCAGTTAACATTCAATGTGATATACTTTTTTTATGAGCATATAAATGGGGTGATGACTAGGGGAAGGATATCATGATTATTCTTAATAATTTATCTTGATATATGATTAAAAATTTTCACCTTAAAAAACTCTCAGAATAACCAAGTATGAGAAGGATAGAGTTTTCCAAGAGCTCGGGTGGTGGAGACCATGGAGAAAAGAAGACTCAGTTTTTTATATGCCAAGAATGTGGTAAAAAGCACCCTAGTGAATGTATTAGAGGAACAAGAAGAATTTTAAGTTTTGAAAACAAGGATACAGAGAGATTTATTACCAAGGAAAAAATAAAGGTTTGGTTAGTGAAATGGATGGGAATATTAGTTTCCTTAAATTATTATCAATGGATGAATGTTTTAAATGTGTAATTTATGGGAATTGTGTGAATCTATATCCTTGGGGGAAAGTGCATGAGGATAATCAGCAAGGTGGTATAAGTAATGGTTATAGTGTTGATGATGAAGAGAACACAAATAATATATCAAAGGAAAGAGATATTAATGAATAATATAATTAATCCTAGTTAATGGTTCAAGAATTAATTTAAATGACTAAAATTTTTGTGTGTTGGAATTCAAGAATTATGAAATATATTAGGATTTTTCAGTATAAGTTTTCATTAAGGATTTGAAATGTTATGATGAATGGTAGAAATAACCTAGAAAAGTGATTTAATGGTAGTGTGATATTTTATAGAAAACTCATTAATAAGGGAATATGACCCTTAATATGTTGTGGATGTTGAGAAAATTGTTTTTATTTTTGATAAAGAGATGATTGTTATGGGGACACTCTAATGACACTCGTGTGTATGGAGGACTATCACCTCGCGAAGCAATGTGATTCATTCTTATTTTACATTGAAGGTAATAAGATGGGTTTAATGAATATATGTGACATATTTTAAATCAGAATGGTTCTGTAACGGTTAATAATTAGTTACTCTTCTTTTATATCATTCATTGAAATATAGAAACAACATTTAGGCGTACATATGGCCTACCAAATCCATGACTGATGCATTTCATATTTCTATATTTAAGATTTTTGAATTAATATAAAAATGTATAGAATGAAAATATGAAATTAAGGTCATATTTAACATTTTGGATATAGAATAATGATGATAAAAGTACATGAATCATAATTATTGAAATAAAAATCTCATGAAAAATGAAATAGTTAACACCCAGAAATAAAGATTTTATAAATTAATTATTAATAAGTGGGTGTTGAAATGTTATAAGGGGGTCATATATGATATTATAAGTATTTTTATTATTCTTTAATAGATTTATAATAAAACTTTATTTATTATATAGGTTTTTATAATGGGTACAAAGGGAGTCAAGACTCAAGTGGTAAGGTATTTTCATCTCACTTTTATTTTTTGTAAGACACAAGCCATATCCACCACCTGTTTCTTTGATAGGGTGTATATACTGCTCATGAATATATTTTATGATTATTATCTTGAAAATTATAGGGATTACATTTCCATTTTATGATCTCTCTTTCATGGGTATTTTATTTCAAATGTTACCAAATTAGTAATGGTTTTATGTTACAATCCTATCATTTATTGGGATTGTTTATGATTAGGTCTCCATTGTGAAAATATTATCATCTAACTCTCATGAATTCTCATGAATTTTATGCTCTAGTTATTAATGATATTTTAAAATAATAGTACCATTTTTACCCTCTTTGGTACTCAAAAGAATTGAGAATTTGTTTTTAAAAAATCTGACTTTATTTTTCTCTTCAGTCGAAAATTTGTTTTCTTCCAAACCATGTTTTCTAAATATGTTTTCAAATATGTTTTAAAACTATCCTTTGATTTTTAAAATAAAATTTCCACCATTATTTAATTTTTAAAAATTGTTTTAAAAATTTATCATCATGTCTCTTTCCAAACAATGCTTATTTGGATTTTTCTAAAAATGTGAAAAGAATCATTGTTTTTAACATGAATGAAATAAATAGTGTTTCCCGCTATCATGACCACTCATTTATTTCAAGATTCCCTTAAAATTTTTCAATTTTATTTTCAAATAAAACATTTTCCTTAATATTTGAGAATTTTTTTATTTAAAATAAATAATTTCAAAATGAAAATTAGTTTTGAAAATATTTTACATTTTAAAAGGTTTTTTTCAAATTAGAAGGATATTTTCCTAAAGAAATGTTTTATATGATTTTTAAAGATTCCTTTATAATTTTTCAAGGTCATTTTCAAAGAAAATGATTTATAAAATATTTTATGAATTTTTATTTTTTAAAAGTGATTTTCAAAGAAAATTTATTCTCCTTAAGAAACTTTCCAAGTGATTTATCTTTCAAAACCATTTTCCATCTAAGATAACATCCTTTGATGTAAATTGTGATTTTATAGGGATGTTAACCAAGGATACCATTATTATTATTTCTATTAATGGTTTATGATGAAAATATTTTTATGAATCCCATTTCTCATCCATAGGTTATACCAAGATAAAATTCTTACGAAACTTGTTTCTTTTCCAACGAGTTATGCTATGATGAACAGATGAAATGATTATAAAACTTGTCTATTTTCTAAAAGTTAAAATTTGATGAAATTTTTATGAAACCAATTTTATTTTATGGGTTATGATATGATGAATGATTTTTGAATTTTTGGCACACATATGTATGATTTTTATTATGTGATGGGTGAGACTTATATCTCCCTCCAATTCATTGGGTAAATATTCATATTTCATTAGATAGACAAGAATGGAATGGGGAGCGAACCCAGTTCAATAA
Organism: Viscum album; assembly: GCA_963277665.1. Lineage (NCBI taxonomy): Eukaryota > Viridiplantae > Streptophyta > Magnoliopsida > Santalales > Viscaceae > Viscum > Viscum album. Next base: position 752,821,215 of record OY728129.1, on the reverse strand, counting down.
GGTAATTTGTTTATTATAATGGTCTTGGGAGTGAATCTTGACTACTATGATAGTTTGGGGAGTGAACCCATTACACTATAATAGCCTTGGAAGTGAGATTTAATCATTATGGAAATTATTTTATATACTTATGTATATGCCATAATTGTATGTATTATACCAATGATATTCTCTCATATCTCATGTTCCTAGATTTCCTTATGATTCATGTCTTATGAAATTATAATATTGATGCCATGACTCAAGACTACGATCTTTGATATGCAGGATATGGTTTTAAAATGTTATGCTCATGTTCTCATACCCTTATGATATTTTTATATTTATGTATCTCTCTTTTTTACACTTACTGAGAATCTAAGATAACCCTTTATTATGTTTTTTCCAAGGTTATAAAAAAGGTTTTAAGTAGGGTCTATTTGGGAAGAGTACCAAGGGGGAAATCTTTATAATAAATGTTGTCGATCTTCCACCAAATTAGAGGATTGTGTAACTAGTCTTCAAAGACACTAAACTATTATAGTAATCAGGCATATCTTTGTGTAATGTAAAAAATGTCCATCTAAAAAATGTACTATCTATGTATAAAAATCTTAAGTTTCTATATTGTGAGATTTCATGGTCTCACTTCTACCATTATCTCAAATAGAGATCCATATTTCACCTCCCAATTTTGGAAAGTCTTCTAGGAGGTAGTAAGATCATAGCTAAGGTTGATAATATGTTATTACCTACAAAAATTGTCATATGGAGCATGATATATAGATTCTAGAAGATATGGGTTTTACTTACGTTTTAAATTATGGTTGTTCATGATATATCCATTTAGGAATGCTTGAGATTTTCTATAATAAAATTTACCATTATTTAATTTTAATGGACTCATTTAAAGCTATTTATTGTCAACTATGTCACTTTACCTTATACTTGACTGAGGTGAGTGAAACCTCTTTGGTAGGACCTAGCCTTGTCCACAAGATGACCGATAAGGTTCAAACTATTCATAAAAATTTGGAAATTTCCTAAAGTCCCCATATATCATATATTGACCATCATCATAATCCCTTAAATTTTTCAGTGGTTGATTAGTTTTTTTTAAGGTTATCACCCCATTTAAGTCACTGCCTATTGGGGGAAAATTTTAAGCTTTCCCCAAGGTTTTCGATACCCTTCATGATTTTGGAATAAATTATAAAGGTTGCTTATTTATTGGAATTTTCACATAATTTGGTGATCCTTGATCTCTTTTACATCTTTCAACTGAATATTTGTCAGTTAGATCGCTCCCATGTGTTGAATTGGGAAGATCTTGAATTGGAAACTAATGTCTCAATCACCAAGAAACCAATTCAAATTGTCGATTCCCAAGAATCAGTGTTTTATGGGAATCATATTCAATTATTTTTTATATTTTTGAAGCTCAAGGATGACCCTCCTGAGTCCTAGGAGTGGGGAGCACTTATGAAGTAGTGATAGCTTTATTTATTCTCATATCAAACCTCAGGTTGAATTTTCTAGGGAATTTAGTGATATGGTTGGCATAATTTTCTCACACATTTTGTCCTTTTCATGTATGAAATGTATTTATTATTGGTATTTATCTTTATTCTTACCGTTTTGGGTCTTTTTATTCTCAAACAAAATCTAAAAAATGGGATATAATAAACGTCACATGATTAATACCTGGTTAGATTTAACCAAATGGAAACCATTAAAAACCTACAGTTTTATATCAAAGGTGATTGCATGGAAGACCCATAGATTGACTAACCATGTGTTATTCCTAGGTGTTTGTAGTTCCACCTGCACAGTTGGTTAACACTTTTGAAAACCATTTAGAAAAAACCCCATGTGTATCCCTATTTCGAACCCCATATACCACTCACACTAAATCCACCCTATACCCCTTTCATAGGGATTTATTTTTGTGGGTTTTCCCTAAGTATCTTTAAGGATAGCTCCAAGGAATTGATTCCCTACTTATAACTTTTCTAGAATCTCCTATTTATTTCTATTATTCACTAAGACTATAGAGACCTAGTGTTCATGTTAGCCAAATTTAATTGAAGTGGGTTTTGATATTTAGGTTTTTCTTCCTCTTAAGTATCCCCTCCCAATATATTAATTATTGATACATTATTTATCAATGATTTTATTTGATAAAGTTAGGTGATTTACCATATCCCCTTTTTTTAATTGAACCTTTGATACTTGTATTTATAAAATAAAATTACTAAATTTCTAAAAATGGTGTTTATGGATGTTTTAAGGAATAATTTATATAAATATATTTAATCCATTGGTTATTATATAATTTACAGGTTTTTAAAGTAGTTTTAAATATTATTTCAAGTGAAATAATTGATTCTTATAAACTATTTGATAAAATAACTTATTGAAGAATGATTGTTTGGTTAGTTATACATTATGGGAAACCCTGAGTTCTAGGGAATGAAATCAAAAATTAGGTAAATATCCATTCTCAATAGTTATTTTTGTCACCATAACTAGTGAGGTAATGTCAAACTCATCCACACTACCCAATTAAGTCCATTTATATCTATTCTACTACTTTCCCTACAAGAAAATGTTCTTATACCCACGATTTTGAACCATGGTTATATCTTCTAAAACCATGGGTATAGGTTATACCCATGGTTTTGGGAACTGTGGGGAGTTTAGTCATCAGTATAGCTCTAAGATATACCCCCAGTTTGAAAATTCTATTCCCATGGTTTCAAAACCATGGGAATATGTGTATTCCACCATTCTATTAACCATATGCCCATAGTTTCAAAAATGTGGTTATAGGTTTTAAAAATTCATCGATTGTGGGTTTTGATCCTTAGACTGCCTGAATATAATTTGCATGACTAACCCCTACACCAAATTGACTTATAGGTATATAAATATATATTTACATATATATATCTATCTAAATCATGGTAATAGGTGTTCTCGTGAAATTTTTTTTGGTCCTATGAAAATATTTTTTCCCCGCCTTAACGTGGGAAAGTTATACCCATGGTTTTCTGAGAACCAAGGGTACAGGGATTCAAAGAAACCCTATACCCGTGGTTTTAAAAAACCATGGGTATAGGTCCTGAAGACAAACACTATACTCATGGTTTTTTAAAAACTGTAGGTATAGGTTCCTATCTAATCCCTATACCCATGGTTTTAGAAAAACCATGGGTATAGGGTAATTTTCTAGTAGTGTTGAGGGTATTTCCTAACTAGTGAATTTATTGCATTAGGTGACCCTAATCTGAGTAAACTTATGGTGCAATCCCATACTTTATCTTTAAGAGGAATGTTTTATGGTTCCTTCATAAATTTTATTTGATAAAAGAAATGTATAATGTTGTTTATTTTCTCAAAAAAGTTTAAAGACTAATTTCTTATATTTATCTTCAAATTAGCATGTTTTGGTTTTTCTTACACAAGTTGTATATAAAACACTTGGTGGGATACTACTAATATTATTATGATCACAACCTTCATATAACACACCAAACTTAATTTCCTCTATTATTTTATTTATTTTCTCTTATATTTGAGCCTATTTTGTTTCAATCTCTTACTGGGGAGTTTTCTTTAAAATTTTGAGTTTTTGGCCAAGCAGTGCATGTCGAATAGTTTGTGCATGGTTAGTATAAACCACAAAAAACAATGTGATAGGCACTATAGTTTCAACAAATCTTAATTTCATGGTTAGTTCATAGTCTCTCTAATTGTGAAACCTTCCCGTGTGAAGTTTTCCATGCTCACAATAGATGATGAATAGTTTGGAAATATGTGCACCTAAATTGTGAAAAATGCCTAGATTAATTAAAAATATAAAATTACCTTTATATGCATCTTAGAATTAAATTATTTAGACCTTATTTTTCTCCCATATTTGAACCATTATAAACATGGTGCTCCCCCCATTACTCTCCCTTCATCCTCAGGGTAAAATCATGGATCTTATTCAAGTTTTTAGTGTAATTATTCAAGGTAAATCATTCCTAACCTCTTATTTATTTTCATTCTTCTCTTTTATCACTTCTATAAACCTAGTATAGCCCAGTTTCCAAGGGTTCTTTTTCGATTGATTTTAATATATTGTTTTTCATTTTTTATAATTCCCCTTGGTTCTATAATGCATCTTGAGTCCCTTTAAGGTGATTTGGCACTGCCTTTTGAAGAACTGAAATGATTAAAGATAGGTGACCCTATATATGGAAATTTAAATTTAGAAATATTATTTATTATTGATTAAATTGAATATATTGAGTGTTTTGAAATTTATATCATGTATATTTAGTTGTTCTTATGTAAATTAATATGTTTCTTTTGATTTCATTTTCGTATGTATGATATTTTCTTTTTATTTTCAAATCATGAAGTGTATTTTGGAAATCCATGATCACCTTATGTTTTTAGAAATTTTTAATTGGATATTTTAAATTTATGGTTGAATTTTGAAAGATATTTTGGACTTTTTTTATTTTAAAGTGACCTATTGTATTGAAATGGGTGTGTTTGGATTTTTTAAAAGTGTTTGGGAAACTCAGTTTTTTTATATGGAAATGTTGTGAGGCCCATTTAGAACTTTCAAAATTGTTTTTCTTAAATTAAAATCCAATTGAATAATGCCCCTAATATTTTAAAAATTAATTTCATTGATGATTTATATGATATAATTCCTGATTAAGTATCATATGTATTTCTTGTGTGTTCTTGATATAATTTGGGTTGTTTCATGTGACAACATCAGAGGTGAGGTAGTGGATTGTCTGTAAAATGTATTATATTGTATATATTATAATTTAATATTTTTTTTACTCACCTAAATTTTTGGATTCATGGGTAATAAAATGTTTCTAGGTGGGAAGTCTGGGTATACATGCTACACTGGTTCAAAATAATGATCTAACAAGAAGCCCTGATATATATCTTAATCGTCTTATGGGATATACCCCTCAATTAGACCAGTGTGGGTAATTCCAGGTGTTTGGTTAGGGTGGTTATCATCTAGTTTCAGTCTTGTTTTGTATTTTGTATGGAATTTTCCTTGATTGTTTCCCTCATATACACTAAGTTCCCATGAGGTGATGTATTCAAATTATTTATGTTCAAAGGTTTATAATATTAAAAATATAACTAGTTTTTAATTGTAACTATGGGTTTTCCCTTTTTACTTGAGGAAAAGAAAATTACTTACTTTTGTTTACCTTATGGAATTATTTTTGAATGTATACATTGACTTATATATACATTATTTTCCTAACTATGCACACATATTCATGTACAAAAGCACATGTGTAAGTGTGCATTTGTATATATACACTTAGGGAGAATTCATAGGGTTCCTTCTTTAAAATCTTGGTTCAGGAAAGGTATAGTCTATTATCTATTATTATCTAAAAAGTATAAACCTATTTTTATTTACACGTATTTCTAATCTATAATTTCGTATTTTTACCTTTAAAGTGTATTCATGGACCGGTGCGTGTCGACCTACTGGAAAATTATTCTCACACCTATTATATTTGAATATTTAGATGGGTTGTCATGAAAACAATAATTTATCATCCAACCCATGGTTGGTATTAGGTTCTTGGTTTTGTATTATGGTGGTAGAAAGTGGAGATACTCCTATTATATGTGGATATATTCATCTTGGTTTGTTTTATTTTCCTTTATTTTATTTTTATATCTCTATCTTATTATCACTTTCGAATTCTTGCTTCTATGCTCTGTACCATGAATTATTTTTTCCATTATACATGTTGGATCTTATAGATGTAGTCATGTGTTATTAATTATTTTTATGGTTTTTTTACTATCTTAATATTTTGTAATTGTTTTTTGGTGGAGTAGACATCCAAAATATGCTAAGGTCATGTCATACTTTTAGGATTAATTCCTTGTATTATTAATTATTCTTCAAAAGAAATTATTTCCATTACTACCCAATGACATCCTTGGATATTATCACAAGGACAAGGGGAATGAGGAAAACTTATGAAGTCTAGTTTCAAGCTAGCCTAGGTTCTCAGTTTTGGATTGGATTATGAAAAGTGGTATTAGAGCCTAGGTTCTCATGAAGGCCTAGTTTTTAGAGTCTATCTAGTTATTTGGGGATATCTGGAAGTATGGAGGTAGTATCATCATAATAAAAGTGCTTGGTCATGAGTGGGTTATTTATAACCACCTATTTTGGATGAATCTTGAGTTACCAAGGTGGTACAGGGTGGTTATGTCTTGAACATTAGATTGGTTCTTGGATGTTTTCAATACTTTTGGTATTTATTTGAGTTTTTATATCTGGTATTAAAAATTCTTTGGTTTTTTTAATAATCACTCGGAATTGGATAGTGATTTGGAAATAAATCTAGAGGTTAATGGTTATTATACACCATTTGGAAAAATATACGTAGAATGTGAAGGCCCCTCTAGTTGGATTCTTGTGAGCTTTGTGTGGTTGGTGTACGATCTTCCAAATTGTGCCACTAAACCATGCACAGCTATTATTATTTTGATTTTTTTTTATTACTTGTGGATTGAGTTTTCTTTACTCTTTAGTATTATTGATTTATCATGATTTTTAATTTTTATTATCATTTTCAAATTCTATTTTGTTTTTTTCACATTTTATTTCAAAAATAAAACCTTATTTTGTTTTGAAAATGTGTTTAAATTTATAAAGAATTTGAAGAATTTACTAAATATTTTAAGATTTAAAATGAATTGGGGTCTATAAGTTTTTAATTTGATGAAGAAAAGTTGTTTTAAATTGTCCAAGATATTTTAAGTGTGTTTGGTTAAAATTTTAAATGTTTGAGTTGGGAATGTTTTTAACTAGAGGATGTTTTTGAAACAAATGGATAAAGTGATTTATCAAAAAAATTAGAATTTTTATTATGTTCTTTAAAATTATGATGAATGGGAATTGGTTTGGTTCTCATTTTCAAGTTTTTAGTTTTTAACTTTTTTTGTATTTGGATTTGAATAATTATGGGATTTTAGGGTTATTTTAAGTAGTGCTTTTGACTACATTACTAATCTATGTTTGGTTTATGGAGTTTCAACTTATGGTTTGTTTGGTCATGTTTTCTGTTCCATGTTTTAGATTATTCTCACATTTAGTATAAATGGAGTTAAAAGAGTGATTTATGGATATTTCACCATGATCAAATCCTCTAGTTGATCAATCTTTGTCTAAGTCATTCCTTTTGTAAAACCTAATAGTAGAGTATAGTAGTGTTCTCCTTTAAGCCTAATCTTAGGATTTCATAAAATTGTTACAAATTTTAAAACCTCCTCATTTACATAGGAAACTAGATTCTCAATAATTGGAGGGACAGTTGAGGATTTTTTAGGGTATTTTCATCTAAATTGAGCCTACTAATCCCCTTAAACTAAATTTTTATACCTTCGTGTGGGAATATCCAAGTTCGTAGTGTTGGAAGTCTACTATCTAGAAAAATACACTTAAGTACCTTTCCTGGGAAGGCTTCAAGGTGATGTTTATCCAATAGATTTTCCCTAATATAGTAAAGGAACCAAAGGTAATGGAATTGTATGGCCTCTAATAAGGTGATAGATTAGTTTTGGACTATGTCATTCGATTTTTTTAGTTAGTGCCATACATTCCTAAACTAGAAATGAGTGAATACTTGAAGGATCAGGATTTCAAAAATGGTCATTAACTATATCATTGGTCACCATTTTTTTCCTCTGGTCCTCAACACTTATGAAGATGTAGTGAAGCAAGCTATGAGGACTGAATTTTTCTTATCAATAATTCTAGAAGTAGATGATGTTTCACTTATCCCTGGGATTAGTAGATGAATATTTAGTAAAGGGGAGGGGAAGTGAGCCAAGTCTAGGATTTATAGTACTGAAATCAAGAGGCCATCCTATTTCTTAAATCCAGACTCATTTGGGAGTAAGTTTTGGGTATTTCACCAATATGGGAAGGCAGGGTGTAATGATATTTCTAATTTGAAGGCACTAATGACCAATCATATCAGTGTCCATATGGGTTTCCTATAGAAGCTTTTTCATGGAGTGTCTCATACGGGATGTGGATCAAGATCTAGTATTTCAAAATATTTTTTGGTTCAACATACTAAAAATTATGTTGAAGTTCCATTTGTTTAAGGTTTTTCCCAACTGTTTTATATATTTTTATATTTTCTATTTATAGTTGTGTGTTATAGCATGTTCTATTTAAGTAATGTAATGTTTTGATATTATAATGGTTATGAAAATCTATTTGAATGGAATAATTTCTTGAGTTCATTTATGAATTTGGGGTGAAATGTATGGTTAATCTTGTGTAATAAATCTTATATTTCATTGGAAATTAGGTTATCATTCTATTTTTTAAGTGTATTGTGTGATGAGAGTTATTAATATTTTAGGGATACTACCATATAATAATATCTTTCCAAAACTGGTGAGTGTTTCTCCTTTCCTTCTTTTTGAGTTTGGTTTTAGTATTGGGTTTACCCTTTGATCCCCTCCTAACTTGACTCTTGATTTTATAAGTTTGGATTATTTGGATCATGCTTTGTGTTATAGACACTCTCGATGATAAATAGTGGGTCATAACCATTTTTGTTTAGTTTGGTTGTTCTTGGGTATGGGTGGCCTTTGTTTTTGGGATCTATTATGATAGAGATAGTCTTTAATTTCATATCTTGTTTCTTCGCTAGTGATGATACTTTAATATATCCGTCTATAATATTCTAAAATGGTATTTGTGTTATAAATTAGGTTTGTCTGGTACACTCAATACATCTTATGTTTATTGATCTGGTTCTTAGAGTATAGTTCCTATAGTTTCAAAATATTTTATATTCAGTTTATCTCACTACTAGGAAGTCAAACCTTAATCCATTTCCTTGAACAATTGATCTTTTTGGTGATTTATGGGGGTAGAAAGTGTTATGGTGGGGATTTTATCACACTCGACCTAGAATTCCTCTATTATATCATTTATTTTCTCTTATTTTTTGAGTATTCATTATTTCTCTCTCATCCTAATGGTTTTTATTTAAAATTTAGAGTTTTGGGAATAAAATTCATGTCTCGTAGTTTATGTATGTTTAGTAAAATCTATGTGGAAAGAACTATAATTTTAATATATCAAAATATTATAGTTAGAAAATGGTTTTTTTAATCATGTTTCATGCATGTTCAAATTGCTCAAGGATCTAATTATAGGGTACACAGATTGTGTGTGGTTTATAAAACCTTACAAAGTGCCCAAATTCATTAAAAATGGAAAACTACCTTTGTAATCCTCTTTAAATTAAAGTATTGGGGCCTCTTTTTTCTACCTTATTTGACCCTTAATTCTCTTATAGATCCTTTCATACCTCTACCTTCATCCCCATGGTGAAATCATGGATCTTCTTCAAGTTTTTGTTTATATTCTTCAAGGTAAATAATTTTTATCTTCTTATTTCTTCCCTTTATTACCTTTTCTCTCTTCTTATTTAACCCTAGCATGGTTTGATTACATAGGGTTCCTTTGGTCTATATTTTAATAGAGTTGTTTTTTAGGGTTCCCCTTGGTTCTCTAAGCCCTCTCGATTCCCTTTGAGGTGATTTAGCACCACTATTTGGAAAATAGAAATTATTAAAGGTATGTGGTTATACACACAACAATTTAAATTTTGAACTATTATTTCTTATTGATTTAATTTCTTGTTTTCGGTGTTTTTTAATTGATGTCATATATATTTATAAGTTCTTGTAGAAAATAAGATATTTCTTTTGGTTTTATTCTAGTACGTGTTATATTTTCCTTTTGTTTTCAAAGCCTAAATCTACTTTTGTAAATTCATGATCGCATTTTTTTGTATAAATTATCAATTATATCTTTTAAATTTATTGTTTAATTTTAATATATTTTTTTGGACTTTTTTGATTTAAATGGATTCTTTTGATGGAAATGGGTGTGTTTGGTTTTTCTAAAGTTTTTGGGAAACTTAGTTTTTTATAAATAAATGTTTTAAGTCCCATTTAGAACTTCTAAAATGGTTTTTATTAAATGAAAACCCCACTTGAAATATACCCCTCATATTTTGAAATTAAATTTTATTGATGCTTTGTAAGAGATGATGCTCGGTGAAGTAGGATATGTAGTGTTTGTGTGTTTGTGAAATAATTAGGGTTGTTTAATGTAAGGGAATTAGAGGTGAGGTAGTGTATTTTTTGTGAAATGTATTTTATTTTATATATTATTATGTAACATTTGTTTGAATCACCTCCAATTTTGGAATCATAGGTAACCATGGGTATCTAGGTGGAAATTTTTGGTACACATGTTGCACTAGTTCATGATCACACTCTAACAAGTGTCCCTAAGATAGATCTTAATCATGTTATGGGATATTTCCCCTAGTTTGACTATTGATAATAATACTAAGTGTTAGGGTGGGGTGGCTGTTATTTGGCACCAGTCCTATTTAGTAGTTTGTATGGCCTTGTCCTAGATTATTTCCTCCATTTTTTCTAGGTTCCCATAATGTGATGTTTGAAAAAAATTATTCAAAGGTTTCCAATATTAAAAATGTAACTCATTTCAAATTGAAACTATGTATTTTCCCTTTTTCACTTGAGGAAAATAAAAAACCCAACTTTGGTTAATCCAAGGGAATTCAATATGAATTCCATCAATAACTAATATATGCTTTATTTGTCTAGTTATGCACACATATTCATGTGTAGGAGAACATACATATGAGTTCATTTGTATATATATTCTTAAATATAATTCATAGGTTTCCTTATTTAAAATATTGGTTTTGGAAAGGTATTCTATATTTTTATTCTTATTTAAAAAGTGGAAAACCTATTTTTATTTATAACTATTTGTATATTAGAGTGACATAGTTTTACCTTTAAAGTGTATACATGGATCAATGGGTGGTGACCTACTGGGAAATTATACTCACACCTATTATATTTATAGGTTTAACTAGTTTATAATAGACATAATAATTTGAAATCCATCCCATGGTTAATATTGTGTTCTTGGTATGGGATTACAGTGTGGTGAAGTGTAGATGTTCCTCTTCCATATAGAGATGGCTGACTTGGTTTGTTTTATTTTCTATTATTTTATTTCTATATCTCTATAGTATTAACCCTTTTGGTTTCTTGCTACTATGTTATGTACCAAGACTTATTTCATTTCTTTATATGTTATATCTTATTGATGTAGTAATGTTTTTTTATTATTTTTATGTTTTTTTGTTACTTTGCTTATATTTTATATTTTTTTGTCTAGTGGCATGTGTTGTAGTTAGTTCCTTAGAACCAACTATGTTATACTTTAGATTATATTTGTATATTCAAATGAGTGAATATTGATTTAAATAACCATTCATATATTTATTTTTCTTATTTGTAACATTGATGTAATAATGTCCTATGTTATCTTTCGCATTGATAAGGTCTTAGTAGTTCACCGCTATAATGATAACCTTGAAGTGTCATAAGAATATTCTTCAATATAGTTCTACAGTTAGATAACATACTATTATAGGGCACATAGTATATAAACTATCAAGTGGGAGTACTCATAAGCATTTGAGGTTTCCTCTCATGAAGTTTGAACTTGGTAATCTCCAAGATGAGAGATTATGAGAACAAACTCACCAGTAATAATTCCTTATGTTTTGGTGTCATCAGATATTCATATCTGTAAGTGTTTTTAATAGTCCCTAGATTTTACAATTACTATCAATTCATGTCATGACTCACATGATTAAATTTACTAACCAAAACTATGATTCCATTTGTTCATGGGAAGTAAGGTATGTTGGGTGTGTCATTAATGACATGTTATTAATAATAATCTAAGGAGGGATTTTTCTCTTCCATATTTATAGAAGTTGATATCTCTATCCTTTTATTGAAATATAACTATCTCATTAAATTCCATGTTTATGGTGTAATGACATTTATTTTAGATAGTATAAGAATAATTTATTAAGTATATAGGTTGACGCCACATATGTGAAAACGGCTTGATGAGATATTGTGTCAAATGAATTATACTACACATTGATCATTAGTATGTTATTGTCAATGTTGCGACATTAATTTCTTTCTCTTAGGTGTCTTGACATGTTTCTTGACAATAATATTGGAATTTAGTCTAGTCCACCTGATTCTAATGAGAAAGAATCCAAAAGCGTCATGCACTAACTGTTTTCAATGATCTTAATTGAATCTTATTTGAATTTAATTATTGGAATTAATATTATTCTCAACAGTGAGGATAATTTTATTAAAAAAATTATTGTTCTCTAATATTAATGAGGTAATAAATAATTATGTATTCATTAATAAAACATTTATTTAATTATTTGAATATTTAATAAATATTTATTCATTGGATTGTAAATAAAAGGATTTATTTAATTTATTGAATATTTAATAAATATGTATTTGTTGGATTGTGAATAAAATATTTATTTACGAATAAAATTTTTAATTAAACATTTGTTCATGTATTCAATGAATGTTGAGGAGTTTTAGCGGACCAAGATCGTGTCTAGTGATAAATATTAATTTAAAAGCTAGTAAAATAATATTTATCATTGCATGAGTTAGCGCACACCATAAAATAATAACAATATTAATATTATTATTTGGTATGGGGCTTGTTAAGGATTATTATATTATTTAAGGGATGGTACACAATTAAATAATATTTTAATATAAAACTTAGCTCTATAAATATATAGTTATGTATATTGTGTCTGGTTAATCAATAAATTAAGATTTGAGAATCGTTGTGCACAATAGAATTATTTCTTTATTCTTCCTCTGCTCTTCCTCTCAAGAATGAGAAGTGTAAGAGAGATTCCTTTATGCTCAAAGGAACTACATGTGATCAACACAAATAACACAAAACAATTGATACAGTATTCTAGCACCAAAAAATAAATTGGCATCAATCGGAGATCAATGGAGCACATGTAGATCACCATTAGAGGGATTCTATACATGGATCCTTACAGTGAAATGAAGGTAATACATAAAAGATTTTTCAGATGATCAAAAAAAAATTCATTGGATAAATTTTCTAATACAAAGTAACCATTTCTTTAGATCTTAAATAAACTAATAATAAATTTAACATGAAAAATCCTCTCTTTGGTTACAGGAAATCTTAAGCAATTTTTTTTATTTATCACCCATCAAATGAACTTACACAATACCTGGAACATACTTATAGTATCAGAGTGGTAAAATTTCAAATTTATAATTATTTATTTTATTTTTGATCAATATGTTCAATAGTGGTTAGATTTTCATTTCAAGAATAATTTATTCTTTAATATAATTTAATTTACATGTTTTTAACATATAAATAATCATTGTTCAGTGTTTAATTTTATTAAAGGATTAAGAACAAATAAAGATTGGTCAAAGATTTCATTGGAAATTATTGAGGATTCTATCCATATAGAATGGGATTACACAGTGTCTAACTAGAGTACAAGTCGTCTACCCAAGTGCATGCACCTAACCGTGTCATGGGATACACGACACACCGAGAAGTAACTACCTGTGGTGCATTTATTGCACACTATGTATAGATCAGGCCAACCTAGAACACGGAATGTCATATTACATGGTGTTTAACTAGAATACATGTCATGTAGTCTATACAGTTTGGCGGTGAAATTCATGAAAGATGTGTGGTCATATGCACTTTCAAAACCATGTGAGACTAACATACTAGAGTATTGATGAGATGCATGATGTGTATCTGGTATACACATTGTGTATTCTATTAATTTCTGCATCCTAAATAAATGTTTATCCATTTAGTGAGACAAGAAGACACACGAAATTTGAGATACATGGAGTGTATCTAGATTGTACATGTCATTTAGTCTCATGTTCTATGAACACACTGAGTCCGCTGGGTTTCACAGTCACACAAAATTCAGACCTTATAGTATGTAGTTGGATTTTACACAAAATATAATCTTACTATATGCACTCCAAAGACCCAAGAATTTATCTCAATCACATGAAAAGAGTGATACATGATGTGTATCTAGCTTGTACACATTGTGTAGTCCAGTATAGATACACACTAAAGCCACAAGAATTTATCCTAGGTAAATAGAAAATGAGACACATTGCATATATCTTGATAGTAAATGTCATTTAGTCTTCCAAAAAAGGACAGAATTAAAATACATTAAACTGATAATTGTAGTATTAAAACCTTATCGTATTTATTGGCACTAGTTGTGACTAAAATTTTAATAATGGTTTTAAAAAATTAATAAATTCTCACTTAATTTATTAAAATTATGAGGAATTATTATTTCTACCATTTATTTTCCATAAATACATTTATGATTGGGGTCTCTAAGGGAATTTATATGGCCATTAAGATAAAATGGAATTAATTAATTAATTAATTAATTAAATTGTGTTTATATTAATAATAAAAAAATGAAAATAAATGAATGTTAACCAGTTTTACTTGGGCATATTTGTTTCATACACATTACTGTTCATGATCTTGACTAAGACCTATGTATGTATTGGATTTATTTTATTTTATTCATTGCATGGGTTAGAAATTATTAATTATTATATTAAAATTATATTATGAATTTAATCTCTCCCTCCATTATTATATAGGACCTATGTATCCAAGGTTATCTATGCAATTCCCATAACCAATCCTTTGGTTCCTCTCACCAACATGTGAGTTATAAATATATGTAATTAATAGAGTATCCCAAGGCACGTGAATATGGTTCAAGATGAAACCGAGGTGATTTCAACCTAGGTGATACATAGGTGGACAAGTGGAATGTTACAACTCCTACCAAGACCAACAAAATGAGTTATTTACCTTATTCCAAATGTTGATTTATTTTCACTCAATAAATCAACCATTAGATAATATCATAAAAGGGTCAATTTTTTTTGTATGCATTATTTATTTTATGGATGCAAGACCACAATTATATAAATAAATGAATTAATGTGAAAGGATGGAACACAAAGTAATGGATTATGCATAAATATTTTATCCAACTTGGTTAATAAATTAAGTAGAATACACTTAATGTTAATAAGACATGTAAATGATAAAAGAAGATAAATTTTATACAAAATAAATTAAAAATACCTCATATATATATATTAATTTAGACTTGGACTTCCTTTACTTGATTAGTTATAAAATTCGTAGAAATAAGATTTTGATTAACCCACATTTAGACACTTAATTTTATCATGGATTTATTATGAAGGTTATGTGTTGACTTAACCATCATACATCAAGATAAGTAGGCCTCACAAGACTTGGTGTAACATGAAGGTAAGTGTTGAGAAAATCCAAGTCAATATTTCTAGATTAGGGAGTCCACTCAATGGATCAAGGAGCTACACACCCTTATTTGATAGAGACCCGCTTACCTAAATACCTTCAAATAGCATGACCAACCCCCATTAGGGTTATTTTAAGGGGTATACAAATCCTTACCACTATAATTCCCAAGTAACTAGTCATTATGAGTTTAATGGTGGATATTGGGACTTCATAAAATAGTGGGAGGATTAATAAATTAAATTCATTATGTCTCACATAAATTATAATCAACTAAAGTACTAATAATTTTTGTTTAATTATTGTATAAAATGAAAAAGAAAACCCACAAAAATATTGTGATCATTCCTTAACTCTGGGTATTTCCTTACAAATAAAAATATCTAGATATGGAAAAATCATTTATGTGATGAATTATTATAAAAAAGTTTTTATTATTTGTTTGAAAACCTTATTCATGTTCTGTCACCCCATCCATCTAGTGAATGTGAAAAGGATTCCTACTAGATGTGAGGATGTTTTCTATGTTCATTGTATTATATTGTCAATTAATCCTAGAGAGTTTATGATATGAAAAAAATACAATTATTTTTACCACATAATATCTCACCTTATTTTTTCTTGAGAAATGGAAGTAAAGGCTTGAAATAAATAAGATTGTCAATACACT
This sequence comes from Viscum album, assembly GCA_963277665.1. Lineage (NCBI taxonomy): Eukaryota > Viridiplantae > Streptophyta > Magnoliopsida > Santalales > Viscaceae > Viscum > Viscum album. The sequence goes on along the minus strand of OY728129.1, from coordinate 752,805,163 downwards.
ATATTAGTGTAAACTGAAAGAAGGTAATCTATCTACTAATCATGATTTCAAAATGTTGGGGTATATTGATTAGTTAGAAAATTGATCTCCCACTTAGATAATATATTATCCATTAATCTTATCTTATTATCCTTAACACAAATTTTATCCTTGTTTTTTCAATCTAGGATAAATGAAGTAGATAAGTCACTCATGAAGATTTTTCTCCATACTTCACTGAGCAGATTAGGATTGGTCGAAACCAATTACTCCACCCCTTGTGGTGAAAATTTTGAAATATAAGGCTAAACATCCAATAAATAATCTAAATCCAAAATATCCTTTATAGAAACCTTCAAAGAGACAAAAGATTTAGAGGAAGAATAATTAATAGAAGGATATTTGGTTATTATGTGGAAAGAATGGACACTGAAAAAAATATATAATAAACTAAAGAATCAAGAATTTTCATCCACTTCAGGTACATTCATAAATTTTCTATCCATTAATTGCGTATTAATTAAACAATTATTACAACATACATGTTTTAAATAGAATAAACAAGAGAGAATAAAAAGTTATAGAGTAAACTCGAATGGATTTTAGAAATTGAGATTCCTATATTAGCCAAGGGGAGTTCACTTATTCTCATTGACATATTGGGTTGATTCACATTTGTAAAAAGTGTTACCAAAACATTTATCTCAATGTATAACTAGACATAGTAAGATGTTATTTCATTCTTGTAATAAATATTTTTATGGTACTTTAATACTAATATAATGGTTTAATAAATCTTGAATCATGAATTTCAATTTCAAGGAATGATGATTATAAATATAAGACTCTTACCTAATTATGAAAGGATAATTCTTTTTCAAATAAAACTAAAAGTATTTGACCTCTTTATACCCATCAAATTATTTTACTCTCAATTAATCTAATATGCTAGATATAATTACCAACTAATAATCATGTTTTAGATAAATAAACCTTTATAAATAATGTTACATAACCAATATATTATAGTTATTTCAAAATGGCTATGTGAACTATACTAAAACTAAATGTAACTTCATATACTTCATGATATTCCTTTAAGAAATTTTAGAAATTCTCAGTGAAGTAAATGAGATCAGTTGGTAAGGATTGAGGAATCATTGAGCTAGCTTGTTGTAAAATATCTTATCCAAGTAATAAATTATCATATATGTGGAGTAAAAGGTTATCCCTAACTCACATTTCCTTATATACATCAATGTCATGATGGTAGTAAAAGGATGATCAATGATGAGTCTTATATATATTGTAAATATTCTATTATTCCTTACAAGATATGTTTTGAAAATATAAGTGAAATAGCTAATAATATTCCAAATATATTTTCTAATGGATATAATATCAATTTTGATATGATAATAATCCATTAGGACACTACCACAAGTGTTTTTTGAAAAAAAAATTAAATATGAACTTAGAAACAAATGAACATTAAAACACTAAGGTGAATATGAGTTAAAGATACTATATCCATTAAGAATATTAACATCTAGTAAAAATAAACTATATTTCCATAAAGTAAACCTATATCTTTAAAGATAGTGAGAGAATACTTAATTGTTATTCCCCAGTAGGATCAAAACCGTTAAGAGGGGTGAATTAGTGGTTCTTTTTTCTTTTATAAGAAAGTTTCTTAACTTCTTTATAAAATTTTCATAACCTATGAAACCTATTAAAGTTATGATCCACTCAAATAAAACTTCTCAACCTCACATTTTGTATGAAATAAATATAAAGAGAAGGGAGATCATGATATTTACAAGGTTCTTTATAAATACTTACTCCTTTCCATGTTGGATAGTCCCACCAATATGAATTCTTTAACTATCTTCTTTCTGGAATACAAAGGCACAAGCAGTGAAAAATTGTACAATCCCAGAAGAAAATTTCCTATTATAGTTAGTTATACCCCCCCCCCAACTTTTCTTTTCAATATCCACTTCCCCATAGCTGGTTATACACCCCCAACAATATAATAAATCCTTTTCAGAAACTGGTAAGTATCCACAGTTACATGTTTCACTTTCCTTCTTCTTTTATGATCCACTTTAGAAAGTATTCAAGTCCTCCATAAGTAAGATGAATCAAACTTTACCTATTTAAAATCTTTAAGAACATCCAAAATTATCTATGAAACTTTTTGGTCTAGAAACTTCTTCCATAAACTCAGTATTTAAATCTTCCTCAAAAAAAGTTAGTATAATATTCCTCAGTCTGACAACCTCTATCTGATGGTCTCTATCTAATTGGCCTCAATTTTATTCTCTTTCTTCTCTTCTTAAATTGAGTGGGAACTCAAATGGAAGATCGCGATTCCTCTATCTGATGGAACTAGGTTTGATGAACCTTGATTTTATAGATATCTATTAGATGGGATCACTTTGATGGACTTGCTCTGATGAAGCATTCATCTATTAGAACTTTCTCCAATGATTGGATTGAACCTCACTCTGATGGACTCATTATAATGGAACTTTCTTAGCATCAAACTGAAAAAAAAAGTATGTTTGGAAACTCAATACTTGAAAAAAATGTCAAAGCTCTCAGTGAACATTAACAATTCAAGTTTTTCACATCATAAAAAGGGCCTATTATCTCCTTTTATAGGCACACTAGAATGGTAAAGGTGGGAAGACCAATTTCATGGCCTACTCAGATACATTTGTAATCCTAAATTTCTCATTAATTTAAGTCTTCACCTTTGAATTCTTCAACTCTTCTCAATCCATTTTGGAGCTTCTCAAATCTACTCAAATATTTATACTTCTTCAATTTTACAAACATTTTTCTTCAATCTGATTCTTCAATATGATTTGTCATTCCAATTATTTATTACAATGAAGACTGAAGATGACCCAATGTGTTTACCTCTTATAAACACTGAAATTATTCTCATTCAGATGCTCCTTACCTACTATTAAATTTAAGACATTTTAAAACCATTCTAAAATATCATCAAAGTATTTCTCCTTTTTTTCAATCCATCAGACTAAATATCCTACATCTAAGGAAGTTTAGTATTTGATGACTTTATCAGTGTCATCATGCATATGATGGATTGGTCTTTGTCTTCATCTCTTGTATCGGTGTCAATAATCAATACTTTTTTTATTTTTATCTTGACCCATTTGTAAGAGAACAAAGTATGACTTCTTATTTTCTTGACCCAATTGAAATAAAATTCAACCTTCCTCAATTATTATTCCTTAGATAAAACTCTTCATCTGATATACAAATGATACTATCAATATGAATTAGTTTCATAATCTATTATTATAGATCGGTGGCATGTCGTGTCTAATGGACCAGTGTATATAGTGACTTATTTTTTCATCAATATCAATCTTCTAACCTTATGATATTGTCATGAAAATGATTCTCATAGTGATAATCTTCATCCTTCAATGTCTAGTGTTCCTCACACAGATGAGTAGCAGTAATAATGCTTCATATCATATTTCCTCTCTTCCACAAACTCAAGCTTGTATCATGACTTCCTCGTGACTTGGAAAATGTTTAAGATCGGAATATCATCATATCACTTATAATGGAAGGGATTATAACTTCCCATTCCTCATCCACTTTCTTCTTTCCAACCAACCCTCAATATGATTGGCAGCACCAACTCTCCCCCTTTCATTCATAAGGATAGCATAACAAGTTTTTCAAACAACTTATGACTTTTGTGAATTAAAAAATAATGAAACATCATCAGGTATTACATCAGAGTCATTCAATCTTTGAAATACTTCCTCATTATAATCACCACTTTCATTCTAGACTTGATAAGATTTCCAACAGCTTCTACCTTTATAACGAAATCTTAATCTAATGGATCATATTCAATTAATCACACCGACGATCTGAGTCTGATTCTTCATATCAATAGCCTAAGTGTAAAAAACAAGAACTTATTTTTTTCTCAACTTCAAACATACATCATATATTGATAGAAAATACAATTAAAACACAACTTGGTCCTAACAATCTCCCCCTTTGGGTTAGTTTTCAATACCCACTTCAACCACGACCACTTCAAAAAATAATACCACTTGTTTTTTTTCTCACTTTTTATTCCCCTCATTACTTTTTTTCTATCCATATTTCTTATATCTCTCCTTTTCTATATCTCTCCCCCTTATTGATAATCAAATTCAAAGGGGTCTTCATTAAAAGTTTCTACCTTATTGACAAATGATCTCAATCCCAAGGGTTGGAACTTTTTATCTTGGAATCTTGAAACTCTTCTTCAGTATAACATAATTATTATTACAAGAGTTTCTTAACAAAGTGACTTTAACTAAACAACTTTAAGTCTATGTAGGAGAACCCAGTGTAGAAAAAAAGAGTGTATAATAAAGGTTATCAATTTTTTAAATAGTATAACTTTTATGTAATGAATTTTCATTTCTTGGGAAATCATGAAAATATTTGTTTAATGTAAAAATAACTTTCATCCATCTGAAAAAACATATCATAAATTCCAAGTGTATAAACACAACTTTAAAAAACTCATTTTTCTAACCTCTTTACTTTCTTTTCAAAGAATTGTAAGAGATTTATCAACATCATCTTCGTTATTTCAAATCCTTTAATTCCATTCAATTTAGTACAAATACAAATATTTTGGGAATAGTGAGTAACCTCGTAGTTTTTTAGAAGAAACATTCAGACTGATATTCCTCTCTCAAACTTTTCTTTTTGTTCTTCTTCTTGGATTTTTCATTGTATGTATCTTCTTCCTTCTGTCCATCCTTCTCATATTATGTAACAAGTTTCTTTTAATCTATAGACTCTTATAATAATAATGAAAATTTATTTTCTTCTTTTGTAACCTTTTTTGTTAAAGTGGGTTTTTAAAAACTCTTTCATACCTTTCTCTTGTTCTGAAATGATAATCAAACAACTTTTAGTAACATTCCCGTCTTGCTCATAACTTTTTCAATATTTTTAAATTTTCAAATCACCATCTATTGTAAACTTTTTATTAATTTTGTTCTTAAATTCAAAAACCTTTTTCTTTACCTTTTATTTAACTATTTTTTATGCTTCTTCTAACTTGATAGCCATGTCAACTTGTTATGGAAAAATAATTAATCACAATTTCTTTTCAGACTCAGTATACTATTTTTTCTCCACTTTCTTAACATACTTAGATTTCTTCACCTTTTAAGTTTCCCTTTTTGGTTCCACATAATTTTTATGAACCTTTGATATTATTTTCTCATTATAGATCTCCCTTGATTCATACCTATTTCCTAGTAGAGACATGTTTTACCATAAAGAATAATCTCTATGTTTGAAAACTTCATAACACCAATAGTGAACTCTGAATCATGATTTCTAGACTAATAGTGAACTTATTCAGAACATTATTATTATTATTGCTTCTTTAAAATATTTAGACCACTTTTCTTAGGAGGAGGCTTCCTTGAAGAATTATTATCTTTCTTGAGGAAATATTTTTCACACAAACCTACTTTTTTAAACCTTTCTTTTCACCATCTTTAGAAGTTTCACCTTTAACATCAACTACCTTGGTGAGGTTTTATCTCATCTTTCTTATCTCACTTTTTGATATAAGAAACATTGATTGTGTTTATAAAAACTATTCTTCTTTTTTATCTAAATTAATTTTTAAAACATCTATTATTTTTTCAAATTCATCTATCTTCAACTTGTTCTGTTTACTTTCTTTCAAAAGGGTGTATTTTATCTTGTTGAGATTCTCATTTCTAGTTAACCTTTCTTCATAACTTTTTAATTCTCTTTCAAGTTCACAATTCTCAAAATTTATGTCTTTAACATCTTTCTAAAACTTATTTATTTCTTTAGTAGAGTATTTTGTTCAATTTAATTCTCTAAATTCCTTTTGAGAATCCATTCCATTTCTGAATTGAGTAATAAAGTTATGTTAGTGATCATGTTCATCACTAGATAAAGATTCCTCCTTCTTTCTTCTACTTAGATAAATTTTCTTCTTCTTTTAATAAGAAAATATTTTCTTATGTTTCTTCCAATTTTGTTTCTGAGATTTCTCATCATCTCCCTCAGACTCATACTCTTCAATTTTCTTCCTAGGAAAATTTTGTGAAAAATATACCTTCCCTTAACAATTCCAACATCTAAGGATTTTTATTTTCCATTTTCCCTTATTGTATTTATTATAAAGTAAGAAAACTATTATGTTGAAATATTTAACTTCTTCTTATGCTTCTGAATCACTTGATTTTTATTTAACTTTTTTATCTTTGTTTTTCACTTTTAATAAATATTTAAAGGTCATTTCTTGATCAACCTTTTCTTTAGTTTTAATAACCTTCTCTGTTATCATTTCATAAGTAACAAGAGTATTGTAAAGATCATCCAAAGATAGAGTTCCAGGATATCTATCTTCTAAATATGAAGCTTTATAATCAAACTTATCGGTAAGAATTATCAAGATATTTTGAAAATGGTTAAGTCTTCAAGTTTTTCATCAAGACATTTTATGGTGCTAAATATATCATTTACCCTGGTAAATAAGTAACCAACATATTCATACTAATCCATTTTTATATCTTTAAACTTAAGCCTCCAAAGTTGTAACTTTTCCTTCTTCACATTTTTATTACCTTAATAAATGTTTTTTAACTTATCTCAAATACCTTTGGTAATTCTAACTCCCTTTAATCAAAGAAACCCACCTTCAGTTAGGGATGAGAGTAAAACTTTTTTAGCACTTCCATTATTCTCAAGATTTATCTTATAAATATAAGTAAGAGGATAATTCTCAATACAAGAAGTAAATATATCATTAGTAACTTCCAAAACATCATACCAAAGATATATAAGATATGGAAGCATTCTATCTTTACAGATATGATAGTTCTTACCATTGAAAACTGGAATCCCCATTATAGTTCAATGAATTAAAATTATCCATTGTTAGAGATGGATATTTTAGAGGGAACCTAGGCTTTGATTCCAATTATTTCTTCTAGGTAGTATTAAGACCAATGAGGGGGGTTAAATCAGTGGTTCCTTTTTCTTTTATAATAAACTTTCATAACCTATTTAGAAAATTTTCTTAACTTATGAAACCTGTTAAAGTTACTACCCACTCAAATAAAACTTCTCAAACTTTCCTTTAATAACAAAAAAATATAAATAAAAGGTAAAACACAAAATTTACAAGGTTTGATACAAAGTTCTACTCTTTACCATGTTGGATAGTCCCACCAACATGTATTCTTTCATTATATTCTTTCTGGAATACAAAGTCACAAGAAATGGAAAATTCTAAAATCCTAGTAGAAACTTTCTTTCTATAGTTGGTTATACCCCCCAACTATCATTTTTAGTATCTAATTCCCCACAACTGGTTATACACCCCATAAAGATAATCAAGCCATTTCAGAAATTGGTAATTATTTATAGTTACAAGCTTCACTTTACTTCTTCTTTTTTGATCCACTTTAGAAAGTTTTCACTTCCTCCATATGTAACCTAAATCAAAATTTACCTACATACAATATTCAAGAACTTTAACAATTATCTAAGGAACTTTTTGTTCTTGAAACTTATTCTAGAAACTCATTCCAAAAATCTTCCTTAGAAAAAGTTAGTTTGATCTTCCCTAGTCTCGTAACCTATGTTTGAAGGTCTCCATCTAATTGGACTTAGTCTAATTCTTCTTCTATTCTTATTAAATTGAGTAGGAACTCAATTGGAAGCTTTCGATTCCTCTATATAATAGAACTCATCCTGATGAACCAAGATCCAAGGGATGTCGCTCCAATAGACTCACTCCGATAGGCTTTCTCTGATGAAGTGTTCATCCATTAGAACTTACTCCAATGACTAGATTGAACCTTTCTTCGATGGACTTGTTCTGATTGAAATTTCATCGCATCAACCTGAAAAACAAGTTCTAGTTGGAAACTCAATGCTTAAAAAATAAAATATCAAATCCCTTGGATCATGTTAACAATTCAAGTTTCACACATCATACAAATAGACTATACACTCCTTTTTTAGGAACCCTAGAATGGTAAAGGTGGGAAAACCAATTTCACTTCCCACTCAATGAAATTTGTAATCAAGAATTTATAATTCATTTAAGTATTCATCTTTGACTTCTTCAAATATTCTCAATACTTATAGGAGCTTCTAAAAACTTCTCAAATCTACTCAAATATTCATAATTCTTCAAGTTTACAAAAATTTATTTAGTCTGACTCTTCAATACAATTTTTCATTCTGATTCATTATTATAATGAAGACTGAAGACAGCCTAATATAATGACCTATTGTAAACACTAAATGTCTTCTCATTAATATTCTTTATACCAACTATTAAATGTAGTAAATTTTAAAAAAAATCTAAAATATCATCAAATTATTTCTCATTTTCTTTAATTCATTCGATCGAAGATCTTTTGTCTGATGAATTTTGGTATTTGATGCCTTTATCAGTGTCATCACACATCTAATAGATCAGTCTCTATCTTTCTCTATTGGATTTATGTCAACAATCAATAATTTTTTTCTTTTTCTTCGAACCATTTGAAAGAGAACAAAGTATGACTTCTTGTTTTCTTGACCCTATTGAAATACAATTCAACATTCCCCAATTATTTTTCCTCCAATAATATTATGAATCTGATATACAAACAATACCAGCAATATAAATCATTGTCAAAATCCATTCCAATGAATCAGTGGAATGCCATGTCTGATGAACCAGTGTCCGTAGTAACTTCTTTTCTTCAGAAATATCAATCTTCCAGCCTTCTAATATTGTCATACCGATGACTCTCATACTGGTAATATTAATCCTTCTGTGTCCATTGTTCCTCACACCTATGAGCATCAGTAATAATGCTTCACTGTGTATTCTTCTCTCTTCCACAAACTCCAGCTTGAATAATTTCTTACTCATGACATTGAATATGTTTAATATTGTCATAAAATCATCTAAATTATAATGTAAAGTATTGTAACTTCCCATTACTCAGCAAATTTCTTCTTTCCAAACAATCCTCAATATGATTGGTATCGCCATATCTCTCTATTTTCTTCATAAGATGAGTATCACAAGCTTTTCAAACAACTTATGAATTTTGTGAATTACAAAATAGAAAATCATGGTTAGTTATTACATCAGAGTCATTAAAACTTTTAAAAAATTCATCATTATGATCACCACTTTCAATCCAGACTTGATATGATTTCCAATAACTTCTGTCTTTCTAAAAAAAATCTCATTCTAATGGATCATATTCAATGACTCACACTAATGATATATTTATAATTCTTTATATCGATGTCCTGGGTCCAAAAACCAAAAACTTATAATTTTATTGACTTCAAACATACATCATCTATTGAAAAAAATAAAACCAAAACACAAATTGGGCCTAACATTAACTTATATGTGTTAAGTCTCTGGATTGATGTGATTTTTCATAGGAATACTAGACTTCGTTAATCTTAGTGGGGGTGTAGTTCCAGAGATACATACTATGTAGGAGTTATAAAAAAGAGGTGGTTTATGTTTACCATGGTGGGAAATACATGTATTATTCTTTTATAATAAATATTCCTATAAAGAAATAACAAATGGTAATATGATAAGTTTGAAAAGTATGTATAAATTGAATTAATGGACTTCATGTATCAAGATTTTGGGACTTCATATTTTGAATGTTTCTAAGACTTGGTATTATTGGAGAGTGTTGAATAGAAATTAGATATATATGGTACATTACAATACCAATAAAGCATGACTGATTATTGAAATGTTTATTCTATGAAAAACCTTATTCAACACTTATCATGACTAAAATCCTTTTTGAATTCTACTTGTCAAATAATACTTATATGATCATCATATTGGGATATTCATTTTCACATCCACCTCATTTAGAGGAAAACTTATGGAATATATATATATATATATATATGACACTCCCAAAAGGAGACCCTATGGTATATGTCTTCTAGTCATAACTAAAAGGGCTGGTGATATCAATAAATTTTAATAAGATATATAGATTAAATAAATTTCTTTATGAATAAACTATGTATAGTTATCATGGAACATTCATTTAGAAACAAATTAGTGACATGTGTCTCTATCTAGTTAGTGGGATCACTAAAAGATTTTAAAATAATTTTTTTTTATAACATCTAAAAAAAATGTTGCGTCTTTCTAATTTTTTAAGATTGAGGAATGAGTTTATCCAAGTATGACTTAAAGCAAAAACTGTGTTCTAGGGAACAAAATCTATAGCATAGATCTATGGGTTTTCTAAATCTAGTCATAGTGATTATGTTAACAATTCAAGACCAAATTTTTGTTGGCATATAATCCTTCCAGTAAAACATTCATAGGAATATGAAGAGATTATGGAGATTAAAATAATTTCACAAGATTAAGTGCTAGGAATTTATCTCATAATCCCTGAAATTTGATGACATTTGATATTATTGATGCATGATTCATAGTATATGAATATCAAATAGATCCAATATAACTGCACAAATTTATAGTTAGAACTATCTGATAGTACTTATAAAAACTAGAACTGGATTAGTTCCTAGTGTCTGGAGAAGTGGGAATATTAATGATCAAGGGAATAAAAAACTTTTATTCATTTTGTTCAATTTTATCTAGTATTGTAGAAAAAAGCCTAATGTAACATGCAAGAAAAATATATTATATTCAATGGTTTTCATATCTATAATAACCAAATATGTTTCGGTTTATAATGTATCTTAAGAAGTAGTTTAGCAATGTCTTGTTCAAGTTTTTAGTTATACCAAAAGAAAGAGATATATCATTATTATGATAAGCATTGACTATGTCTCTAGTCAAGATGTCGGGATTCTAAAATTGGAAAAAGAGGTGGACACTCTGTTATATCACTACTTGAGGGATTTTCTCAAGTTATTAATGTTTTAGTAAAAATTTTATCCACATAGACATGTGGATTTACCAACCCTAGTCATGGAAATGTGATAGGCCCAATATCTATATCCATACACAGCAGAAGCGTGTATAGTATGTGATAAATAACTGGTTATTAGAAGTTATCTCCAGTACAAGTGGAAGTTTGTTAAAGTTGGTTTCCTAGACCCAATTACTTTATACTTTAGATTACACACACACACACACACACATATATATATATATATATATATATATATATATATTCAAATGAGTGAATATCGATTTAAAATAACTTACCACATATCAATTTTTCTTTTGTATAACATTAATGTGATAATATCCTTGGGTATCCATCAAATTGATAAGGTCATAACAGTTCTTTGCTGTGATGAGAAACTTGAAGTTTCATGATGATATTCTTAAATATGGTTCTATGGTCGGATAATGTACTATGATAGGGTACATGGTATATAGACTTTCAGATGTGAGTTCTCGTAAGCAGATGAGGATTTTTCTCATGAAGTCAGCACTTAATAATCTCTAACATGAGAGATTATGATAACATACCCACTAGTAGGATTTTCATATATTTTGGTGTAATCATATATTCCTATCTATGAGCATGTGTAATGGTCCTTAGATTATAATATTAATATTAATGCATGTCATGACTTGCACACTTATATTTTTTACCAAAATTGTGATGCCATAATTTCAAGGAAAGTAGGGTACATTGGGTGTGTCACGAATGACATGTTATAAATAATAAGTTGAGGAAGTATTTTCCCCTTCCATATTTATAGAATCTGATATTTTAACCCTTTAATTAAAATATAACTTTCACATTAATTTATATGGCCATGGTGTAACAATTTTTATCTCAAATATTCAAAGAAATATGTATCAAGTATATAGTTTGATAAAAAAAATGTGCAACCTTCTTGATGAGATATTATGTTAAAGGGATTATATTACATAGTGATCATTCATATATAGTTTTTGATTTTTCAAAAATAAGTTATTTCTCTTAGGTACCTTGACACATTTCTAGATACTAATCTTGTACTTTAGGCAAGATTTTCTATTTCTAACAAGAAATAATCCTAGATGGTCACACACTAAGTATTTCCAAATATTTCAATTAAATTATATTTGAATTTAATTATTGGAATAAATTTTATTATCAAGTTTGAGGAATAATTTTATTTAATTTTTTAATAATCGCTAATATTCACAAGGTGATAAATAATTATTTATTCATTAATAAATAATTTATATGATTATGTAAATATTTAATAAATATTTATTCACTAGATTGTGATAATATATTTATTTTATTTTATTTGAATAGTTTATAGATTTCAATTCACTGGATTGTGGATAAAATATTTATTTATAAATAAAACATTTAATTAAATATTTATTTGGGTGTTCAATAAAATTTGAGGAATTTGAGTGGACCAAGATTGTTTTCAGTAATAAATATTAATTTAAAATCTTGTAAAACAATATTTATCATTACACGAGTTATCACATGCCATAAAATATTATTATTATTATTATTATTTGGTATGGGGTTTGTTAAGGATTATTATATTATTTAAGGGATGGTATGTAATTAAATAATATTTTAATATAAACCCTATCTCTATAAATATATGGTTATGTCTATAATGTTTTAATTGAGAAATCAAGATTTAAGAGTCATTGAAAACAACATAATTCCCTCTTCATTCCTCCTGCTATCTTCCTCTCAATAATGATAAGTGCTAGAGATATTCCTTTAAGCTTAAAGAAACTACAAGCAATCAACTAGAACAATGAAATATAATTGATACATTGTGCTATTAGTTGAAAATAAATTGGAGTCATTCTGAGATCAAAGGAGAACATGTGGATCACTATTAGAGGAAATCTATACTTGGATCCTTACAACTCAATGTAGGTAATCTAGAACATGGTTTTCTTATGATCAACAACATTTTCATCATAAAAATATCCTAATATTAGGTAACCATTTCTTTCGATCTTAAATAAATTAAATATAAATTTAACGTGAAATATCTTCTCTTTGGGTTCTAGGAAATCCTAAGTCGAAATAATTTGTTGATTTATCACCCATCACATGTGCTTCTACTATGCCCAGAACTTATATCATGACCTTCCAACACATACCAAGGTCGTTCCAGACTTCCAGGAATAAATCCTTAGCTTATTGATTTTTATTTTGGTGAAATCATTCCAATAGTACTCATTGATTCCCTTGGTGCTTATCACCAACCTGGGAGGATCGGGAATTTCATTCGATTCTAGTCACAAGAGGACCTGGGTGCTTTATTTGGGCCAGGTTTGTTACACTGCATACACCAATGGGTGTATACAGAACTTGTTTTATCTGATGTGGGAAAAGGAAAGATGCTGTTTAGAGAGGAAAATTATTCATTTTGGCTTTATTTAGACCTATAAAGGTGAAATAGTGGGTTGATTCACTCATGTCACATGGAGATGGGTAATGAATCATTTTTTTTATTTTGATTTCATTATAGTATGTTTATACCATATTTTGTATCACGTATTCATATCCTCATCCCTTTTTTCATATTTTTTATTCTGATTTATATTGATACAGTTCTTTACTTATGGCATGTTTTCACATTTCATTGTATTTTTATTTTATTTGTGGCATATGATGTGATTTTTATTATTTTTCATATGTTTGAGAGCATGACTCACCAATATATGGAGAATTCATGCTTGGACCTTAGTTTAGACCTTATTTATTAAATTGTTCTCTGGGGATAAACTATTGAAAAAGGTGTTTCCAATATTCCTTGAAAATATTTTCCATCATATGGGGATCAGGAATTCCATTCAGTCCATATTATGGATCACCACGGGTGCATGGGTTTTAGGAAACTCAAGTTGGTTTATAACAAGTCCAACCCAAATTCCCTCTACACAAGGATACTTTACACAGGAGAATTTTTTCTTCCATAACAATTATAACACCCCATATACATAAAATTATAATCAACTTCTTGATTTAGGTTTATGTCCTAATAGTATTCCAGATTCAATGAAAAATAAAACTAAATCATTCATCATGCCTGACATGTAACTTCTTAAATTAATGTATGATAATTTAAGAATCATTGAAACTCTTTAAACTAAATCATAAATTAAAATTCATAATATAATGGTTATATTCATAAAAAAATAGGGAATAAACTTAATAAATGAATGATACATATATTTAACAATGATATGAGAAAATTATGAACAATTTGTAGGACCATGAAACACCCTAATAGTGGAGGTATGAATCAGGGTGTAAAATTTTTATTTTAATGTGATAGATCATTTTCCCAAATTGGTAGGAACTTGTTAAACCTATCTTATAGAATCATACAGTAATCAAGCATTCACATGCAGAGAGATAGCACAATAATTTTACTTGGTTCACCACTAAGGTATAGTCTAAGCGGCATATGCTGATAGTGTTTAGATCATACCAAAATCCACTAATCTTCATTAGTTTTGAAATACAAAAGTTCAGACAGAGTCACTCTATTCCAGGCACACTACCTTTATGATATTTTAGGTATATAACACTACCTCCCTCAGAACACTTCCATCAAGTCCCCCTAGTTCACTACCTTGTGAGAAGTATTACTCAATTTGATGACTTGAAGGTTGATTAAGAAGATTGGAATTTAAGACTTTGTGCCAATTTATCATGATACTCTACTTTAACCATAGTCTTGAATTGATGCACTTTAAAGCACTGATCAAACAACCATATATTCAAATCTTGATAGAAGAGAAACTCAAGAAATTGCGCACAACACCTGTTATTGAGTGCAAATTTTGAGATTGTCATACAAGATATATTTCATGCAACCCTTATCTTTCATGAAAACATGCCATGAGTTTTACTTGGTCTTGAAAGACACAAGGAATGATTTGTCCACAATATTTACTACGTGTAACTCTTATGTGTGCAACTCTTTTTCATGGCAGAAGTACCAAATCTTTGTTGGAAAAAGTTACTACGAAAGTAGGGGTGCCTATATATTTAAAGACCTATATGAACCTACATGAAAATTCCTTGTGTGCATTCCCCCATAAGCACAAGCCTAATTTTGATTTTGTATTTGATGCATAATATTCTTTCATGCAATTTCAGATTTTTCACACAACTCATGCCTTTGTTTTATTTTGATGTGATGATCTTGAAACTCATTTTGATGTCATATTTGGAACATAATATTATTTTGTGAAATGTCAAATTTTGTACGCATATCATGCATTTTCCATATTTTGATGTGTTGATCTCAAAACTCCACTTACGCATAACTCAATTTTGACATCATATTTGGTGCGTAAGATTCTTATGCGCCTTCTTCTTTGTATACAAAATTTCCTATATCAAAAATCATCTTTCACGAAAAAAACAAATATTTGATATGATTATTTCCTTTGACATGTTTTAATGAGATGCTCCTAAAACTTAACTTCAATGCTACATTTAGATTCACCTTTAAACATGTTTGCAACTTCCTTTGTGAAAAACACCTTTCTCCATTCTCCAAATTTTGGACACAAAAAAATTGAAAGCATTGGGAAACAATGCCACCTTCAACATTGAATTCATATGCACTATAAAAACACTTCTCTTGAAAATTCCTTGATCATACTAGTGTTTATTGAAAACAAACATAAACTATACTCCGTTTCTAGATAATAAAATCCGTGTTTCCAATAATCTCCCCCTTTAGACTTGTTGTAAATTTGTAGATAAATTATATAAAGAACCATCCAATATCAAAACCTAAAATGTGAGAGATAAGTCATCAAACACTCTAAGTATATGTGATCAAATTTTAGTATAAAAAACAAGAGGGTAAGCATGAATTGGGTTCTCTTGTTTTGGGATTCTTAATGATGTCCAAGAAAATCTCTGAGAAATGTAAATTGTTTCCTCATAACACCTAATTATAATCAGGTCACAGAATTATTTCATGGTTTGTTAAAAAACCTAAAACCATCAAACCATTATAAAATTAAATTTCTTCATCCTCCTCCTTTGTAAATAAACCCAAAGAACCTTTATTTATACTTGTAAAGCTCAAAATAAACTCCCCCTGGATCTTATCTCCCCCATAAACCTACATCTCTTCCATAAAAAGATTAAAAAAGTTAACACAAATGGGGGGAGGGGAGAAACCTTAACATCTTCATGCACTGAGAGGTGGCTAAACATTGTGGTTCAACTGATGTTTCTTGAACACGTGTATTTACAATGGCTTAGTTAGAATGTTATCCACTTGGTCATCAGTTCCAATATGGTTCATTTTAATCACACCTCTTTCAAATTCTTCTTCAATGAAGTGATATCTTATCTCTATATGTTTGGTAAGAAAATACTAAACTGGATTCTTCATAAGACCAATCATGCTCTTATATTCACATTGAATCACCATCAGCTATTTCACTTCATCTCCAATATCAGTTAGTTGTTTCTTCATCCATAATAGTTGAGTGCATACTTTCGTAGCATAGATATATCCTTCTTCAATTGTACTAAGAGAAATGCTTTCATATTTATTACTCAACCATCCCATGCATTTTTTTCATAAAAAGAATACCCCACCACTTGTGGACTTTCTATCCACCACATATCCAGACCATTCAACATCATAAAATGATTTCAATTCATTATATCTTCTTACTGCAAAGTATAAGAAAAAATTGAGAGTACCATGAATGTACCTTGTGATTCTTTTAACTGTTAGTAAGGGATCTTCCTTTGGATTACTTTAAAATCAAGCTGTTAAGCATGTTGCAATAATGATATATGTCCATTTTGTATTCAAGTATAATAAGATTCTAATGATTCTCATATATATGGTGGGATCTATGAAAGTCTCATCCTCATGCTTTCCAAGTTTTGTCCCAACTGCAATCAGAGTCGACATTGGTTTGGAGTCATGCATGTTGAATTTATTCAACATATCTCTTGAATATTTTTTCTAAGAAATGAAGGTTTAATACTACTTTTTCATCACCTATAGTCCCAATAAGTATGTGAGTTCACCAATAATATATATTTCAAATTATGATTTCATGTGATAGAAATAATTCCACTGATCTCTGCCTACTTCTTATAAATATAATATCATCCACATACACAAGCACCATAGATTTATCTTCCTATGAGTTATTCACATATATATTATGATTTAAACCTTATATTTTAAATTTAATCTTCTTTATATAAGAATCCAATCGAGAATACTACGCTCTTGATGCCTACTTTAGACCATAGAAAGTCTTATTTAGTATACACAACCTTTGCTTCATCATTTCTAATTAGGAATCCCATTGGTTGTTAAATGTAGAATTATTATTAAAGAACTCCATTTAATAAATATGTTTTGACATCCATCTAATAAACTTTATATCCTCTTTGAATTTCCATAGTAAGAAAAAATTTGATTGACTCCAGTCTAGCCACCAAAGAAAATGTCTCTTCAACATCAACGCCCTTAATCTATGCCTAGACTTTACACACTAAGCGTGCTTTATTTATGATCACATTTCCATAATCATATATTTTTTTTTCAAATATAAAATTTTTTCAAATCACATTTTTATTTTTATGTCTCTTAAAAAGATATCATGTCTGGTTCTTGTCAATGAGATCAAGTTCTTCATTCAAGGCCTTAACCCATGATTCATCCTTCACTACTTCTTCAAAATGATGTTGGTTCCACAAATGATAATAAGTAATAATGTGCCTCATTACTCATTCTCCTTGTTTGTGTGTGGGAGGTTCAACCCACATTCATATAGCTCTTTTACTCTTCACATTATGACATGGTATGACCCGGAAATCCACAGAATTGAAATTTCATTATAGGAAATTTATTCTCACTTCCATTCCTTCCCATGTCCCATTATTTAGTAAAAATATTTTATTAGTGATCATATATGCATACTTAAGGATAATTTTCAGCTCTCTTTTCTATTTAATTTTATGATTTATTTGTTAGGGAATTAGGGTCCTTTGTGATGTGTCCAATTTTATGCTTCCCTTTATTTTGGATCATCTTGTTTCCAGCCTTTAATGTTTCAGAATCACATCCAATTTTACTTTTTCCCATACATGTGGATCTCTAATCATTCAAATCCTTTTATACTACTTTAGAACCACATTTATCTCTTTCAAATAGCTCTGCATCTGAGAATCTTACAAACAATAATTTAGTCTTTGTTTCCCTTGAATTTGATTTAGTTTCTAGTTTACTCCTTTGAGTAACAACTTCTTCTTCAAGTCCCTGAATGGTCTTGGTCTTATCCTCTAGTAAGGATGTATGGTAATTAATGAATTTCTCCAACTCTTAAATCCTGAGCCTAAATTCCAAAATTATTCTAAACGTTCAAGAGCTGTTAACTATTCTTCTTCCCTTACTTCCAGTCTAAATTTCTGCTCCAATCTGATCAAAATACTCTGATGACTCTTCCAGAATGCTCTCAACTTTGTGTTTCATTTTCTTTGATCATCAATCTTATCAATTACACCCTCAAGTTCCACCCTGAGATCAAAAACACCATTAAATTGATTGTCTTTATCTTTTTAAGGTTATTCCTTGTCAACTGTAGCCATCATAAATGCATGGGTTTTAGATTTAAAATCTAGTACTTTATCCTAGAAAAAGTCATTACTATTTTTTTATTATTTATAGAAGAAACTCTTTCTATTTAATTTATTTCCTAATTTGAAGTCTCTCTTTTGGGGAAACCTTTTCTGAGGCTTCTTTATACTTCCAACTTCACTTTCTTAAGCTTCAAACTTCCTTGAGAATTGAGAGGCAATGTTCCCAACTCTACCACATCAAAAATAATCTAGATGATGATTTCTTTTAAAATATATCTTTTCCTCTCTTGTATTTCAAGGAAAAAGAGAAAAAAGTTCATCTTCTTCATTATCTATATCAAAACAATCTTTGAAAACCTCAAGTTTTTACATGGATTTGAATTCCATTTACTTGTTTACTTGATTTATTGCATCTTTTGTATTGACTCTCATTTCATAAACCACCAGACTGCTTAGCATATCCTCAAGATAAATTTTAGAGAGACCCCTTTCCTCAAGGGATGAAACATTTGGATTGTACAGTGGTGAAATATTTCTCAATATTTTATTCATAGTTTTAGTAACTTTGATATCTTCACAATGTCCTCAATTTTATCTAACAACTTCATTAATTCAATTAAAAAAGGTATCTGAAAACCGTTGGTATTGCGGTTTTTTTTTTGAAGACCTATACCCACGGTTCTCCAGAACCGTGGGTATAGCTTTCCTGCATTATGGCGGGAAAATAAAATTAGGTGTAAAATGGGAAAAATTTGGCGGGGATACATTTTTCATAGTTTAGATTAATATATTAATATAGATATAAATATAAACTAACAAATTTTGTATAGCTGGGTTGGTCCGTTGGTGGGGCACGATCTCGAGTCTATGCGCGCAGTCTGGGTTCGAAACCCACTGGTCATTCTTTTTTTAATTTAAATACTATATATTAATATATATATGAAAATATATTATTATATAATAGATGAAAATCCAAGCTGGGTTGGTCCTTTGGGGATGCGCCGCCGCGAGGAACAGCGCACGGCGCGATTTCGAAACCCGTTGGGAGTTGTTTTTTAAATTTAAATACATTATATTAATATATATATGTAGATATATGTATATAATATAAATAAAATTAACATTTTGGTTGGTCTATTGGTGAGGCGCGGCTGGGAGAGTTAGCGCGTGACGCGGGTTAAAATTCCCCTGGGTTGGTTTTTTTGAAATTAAATACCCCACGGTTTTAAAACTGTGGGGTCTTGTGTGACATGATGGAGCAACGGTGTGCCAAATTGCACTCCCCTATACCCATGGTTCTCCAAACCGTGGGTATAGGCTGAGACCCCTATACCGATGCCATTCCAGCCCACGGTTCCCAAAACCGTGGGTATAGGCTATACCCATGGTTTTGAACTGTGGGTATAGGTCATTTTTCTAGTAGTGTAAAATATTCACTTGTTACAACATAGAATATTAATAGGTCTAGTGTCTTTGGGGATTATTAACATTACATAACAACTTAAAACATGAAATACACATATTTATTAAAAACTTCTTTTATATGGCCATACACATTCCTTTGTACTTAGCATTACGTGGGATAACCTAAGGACATGCATAAGAAAAGGGTGAGATATAAAACCTAATAAGGGAGTATAAAAGGAATACCATGAAGAATGTAGTACATGTTAGGAAATAGGCATATCAATGGAGCATAATAGAAACATGAACATAAAGGCATGATATAGAATGATTATCATAACATGAAAATGTGGCATCGACATTTAACATGATATTAGCATGATACAAGGCTCATTGCACATGGATCATGAGTAAACCCTCATTGCACCTGAATTAACATGATTAAACCCTCATTGTACTTGAGGTATCATGATACTAATCTTTACCCAATGCATTGGAGCACTATCAGGGTGCACCCTTCTTAATCATTTCATTTCATGCATAAGTGTGCCACAAGGATCATATAACATGGATTTATTAAACAACATCATTAATTCCATGATAAAATAATTTTTAATTAATAAAAGAAACTCTACAATAAATAAGTAAATGTGCATAAATTTGAATACCCTTGATAGCGAAATGGGCATGGTATTCACGACATAATGACTTTGGCTTGGAAAATCATGGTGCAATTTCGGTAGCATAACAGTGTGACATAAGAATTCATAAAAATGGTTGATAAGAGAGAAAGGGGTGTATCATCATATTTACATGAAATGTATATAAAGGGGGTAGTATAGATACATTTCCCAACATATGTAATGGAATTTAGATTCATAATACAAAAAAAATTCTTGAATGTAAATGAGAAAAAAGAAATTCCTTACAGAATTCCGGCATGGTAACGGGTGTACATAGAAGGTATTAATGGGAGATAAATAGGTCTATCATCATTAAAAAATAAGTTTGGAAGTATATGGGAGGACCTAAATCACACCCCAACATTTTTAATTGAAAACAAAATGGTATAACAACATAATGAAATTTGAACAAAAATGAGAAAGAAAGAAATCCCTTACTTGGAAGTGTAATCCAATGGCTTGGGAGAGGCTTTAGAGAGTCTTATTTTGAGATTGGGTAACATTGAGAGGATAATATAAAATTAAGTAAGATTAGTTATGTGATAAAATGGTTTTTAGTGAAGAGAAGTGGGAGTTTGGGTGGGTTTATATAAGGGAAAAGAGGAAATTTTTTATTATTTAGGTTTTGGACACCACACATTAAACTAATCAAAACTAAAGACCAAACCATGGTTTTTTCCAAAGGGGAGTGTAAATAATTATTTTATAAGTCCAATAGACTAACCTCATAAAATATTAGGCTTGCTTATGTGGAGGTGAGTCGCACTCTCAAGAAAATCATTTTAAAAGTTAAAATGTTTTATAAATCTTGGAGGGTCCACTAAGGCACCATAAAATTAATCAAACAAATTTAAAATCACATTATGTTCAAGGTAAAACATATATTAGCTTAAAAACCATTTTTTAGTATTTTATTACATCACTATTTGGTCATTATGATGTCATAAAACACATTATATATTTAAATGGTATCTCATTTTTACCCAAAAATTGAATTGTCTCAGAAAATTATGAAAAATTCACCATTGGAAAATTTCAACATACTAATTCCAAAAATAATATTCATTTTATCTAAATAATTTTCTAAATATGTTCATTTTTACTTTTAAAATAAAAACCGACATTTATTGAAAATTTATGGTTTTTGATAAAAAATGTTTTTAAACCTTAATAAAAATTATAATTGTATTCATAAAAATTATAAAATCATTTATATTTAAAAATTAATTTAGTAAAAATAATACTTTATTAAAATATTATTTATTTACAAAATTCCATTAACTCAACAAAATATATTTCTTAATTTAATATTAACTAAAAATGCTATTTTTTCTTTAAAACCATTTACAAAATAACAATAATGAAATAAATGTATATTCTTTATACAAAAAATAAAGTACATAATCATAGTGCTAGGGTATTGTTACATAACCCCTTATAACACCCTTATAAGACCTAAGGGTAAGGTGTGCGATGGTGATAGACTCTTAGGATGGCTCAGATAATATTGATTGGGTGGTAATCTTTATCAACTTCCACTTATCTCGTAGGCGGTTCCATTCAAGATTAATGTGTTGAAGCTTGACTTGGGCTTGATCAAGAGAAAATACCAGTGATGCTACCTTCTTTTCGAGCTCTGACAAATGGTCTTCGTATGGAGCAATTCTACTAGATGATGCAATCGCTTCCTTTGTCTCAGTAAATTGTATTTGTTAAATCCCTGTATTTAAACTAATCATGTGATCACTGTTAAACGGCTATATTAGCAATGATAATAATTCATAATGGTATTTTAAAATACAAAAACATAAAACCAAGTAAGTACATATGTTTTATATAACCATTTTACATAATAATACATTTAGATATATTAAGAGGAATTTTCATTAATAAAAGTTTTGGTCGTTACAATCTTCCCCCCTTAAGAAATTTCTCCCTCGAAATTTCCTTTTCCCATACTAAAATAGATTCTGGTAAATCTTCTTCATCAACTCCTTTAATTCTCACATTGCCTATTCAAACTTGTGGTTTTTCCAAAACACCTTTATGAGGGGTATTGTATTATTTCATAGAAATTTTTCCCTATGATCTAAGATCTTAACCAGATTCTCTTCATAGGATAGGTCATTCTCCAATGGTACCAAATCTGGATTGAGTACATGTGATGAGTTAGGTATGTACTCTTCAAGAGTGATACATGGAATAAATTATGTACTTGAGACAGTTTTGGTGGGAGTTCTAGTCGATAGGCCACTGTTCCAATGTGATCAAGGATCTAAAAAGGGCCAATGTACCTTGGACTAAGCTTTCCCTTCTACCCAAATCTCATAACATTCTTTCACGGTGATATGCGGAGTAATACCATATATCCAACATAAAACCTTAGGTCTCATCGATGATTATCATCATAGATCTTTTGTTGAATCTGAGAAGCTTTAATGTGGTGCTAGATGGTCTTAACCTTCTCCGCCATTTCTTTGACCATTTCCAGACCTGTGAGTTTTCGCTCCCCAACTTCATCCCAACATGCTAGTGTTCTGCACCTCTTCCCATAAAGGGATTTATAAGGAGCCGTTTGGATGCTTGAGTGGAAACTATTATTGTAATATGACTCAAACATAGTAATATGTTTATCCCATCCTCCTTTTAAGTCCATTGAGTATGCTATCAACATTTCCTCAAGTGTTTGGATAGTTTGCTCAGATTGGCCATCAGTTTGAGGATGATAAGTCGTACTGAAGTTCATCTTGGTAATAAGAGCGTGTTGGAGACTCTTCCAGAACTTAGAGGTGAATCTTGGATCTTGATCGGATATAATAGATAGTGGTACTTCATACAACCTTACCACTTATCTGATATATATCTGTGCCAATTGATCCAATAAGAAATTCTCTCAAATTTCAATAAAGTGTGTAGTCTTTGTAAGATGATCCACAACAACCCAAATAGCATTGTTTCCTTTGGATACCTTCAGAAGTATAGTGACAAAGTCCATGGTGATATTCTCACATTTTCATGATAGTATGGGTAATGGTTTTATCATCCCCTTAGACTTCTTCCTCTCAGCCTTTATGAAAACCCTAATCTTTTATTACACAATTAAACATGATTTATTACATGAACTTCACTTGATACAACATAGAAGATCGAGAGGTATAGTGTATTTGGGGATTAGGATCATTACATAACAACTTAAAACATGAAACATGCAACTTCTTTATTGAAAACTTCTTTTACATGACCACTACATTCCCTTGTACTTAGCATTGCATGGGATAACCCGAGGACATGCATAAGAAAAGGATGAGCTACAAAGCCCAGTAAGGGAATAAATATGGAATAACATGAGGAATATAATACATTTTAGACAATAGGCATATCAATAGAGCACAAGATAAGCATATACATAAAGGCACGATAAAGCATGATAATCATAACATGGAAATGTGGCAACAACTCTTAACATGGAATTAGAATGATCCAAGGCTCATTGCACATAGAGCATGAGTAAACGCTCATTGCACATGAAGAATGAGTAAACCCTAGTTGTAATTGAATTAGAATGAGTCAACACCCATTGCACATAACGTATCATGAAACTATGCTTTACCCAATTCATTGGAGCACTATCAGGGTGCACCCTTCTTAAACATTTCATTTCATGCATAAGTGTGCCACATGGATCATAAAACATTGAATCATTAAACATAATCATTTATTCCATTATAAAAGAATGTGGAATAAATACATGAAATTATTTAAACAATAAGTAAATGTGCATAAATTTTAATACCCTTGATAGAGAAACGGTCATGGTATTCACTACACAATGACTTTGGCTTGGAAAAGCGCGGTGCAATTTTGGCAGCATAACGGCGTGACATAAGAACTCGTAAAAATTGTTGATGAGATAGAAAGGGTTGTATCATAATATGTACATGAAATTGACAGTAATGGGGTCATATAGATACATGTCCCAACAATTGTAATGGAATTTAGAGTCATGATACAAAAGAATTGCTTGAATGTAAAAGAGGAGAGAGAAATTCCTTTCGGAATTTCATCATAGTAACGGATGTACATGGGAGGAATTTAATGGGAGAGAAAGGGGTCTCTCATCATTCAAACATAAATAGGGAAGTATGTGAGAGGTTCAAAACCATACCCCAACATTTATAATTACAATTAAAAGGGAATAACAACATAAAGAAAATTCGACAAAAATTAGAAAGGAAGAAAAACCCTTACTTGGAAGTGTGCTTACAAAGGATTGAGAGAGGCTTGAGAGAGGCTTATTGGGAGATTAGGGCACCTTGGGAGGATTTTAGAGATATGAGGGTAGAGTTTGGATGAACTCCGAAGGCTTTTAGTGAGGAGGAAGTGGGAGATTGGGTGGGTTTATATAGGAAAGGTGATGGAATTATTTATTATTTAGGTTTGGGAAACCTCACATTAAACTAATCTAAACAACAAACCAGACCATGGTTTTTGGAAAAGGGAAGTGGAAAACAATATTTTATAAAGCCAAAGTCTGAGCTTCTTAAAATAATTGGGTTTCTTATGTGGAGGTGAGTCACACTCCTAAGGAAAACAATTTAAAAAGATAAGATGTTTAATAAGTCTTGAAGGGTCCATTAATGCTTTGTAAAATAAGTAAAACAAACCCAAAATTACATTATTTTATTGTTGAAACATATATTGGCCGAACATAAATCATATAGTATTTTATTACATTGCTATTAGGTCATTATGATGTTATAAAACACATTATATATTTAAACGGTATTTAATTTTTACCCAAAATTTTAACTGTCTCAGATTATTATGAAAAATTCACCTTTGGATAATTTTGATTTCCTGATTCTAGAAATAATATTTATTTTATCTAAATAATTTTCAAAAAATTTTAATTTTCACTTTTAAAATAAAAATCAACATTTATCAAAAATTAACGGGTTTTGACAAAAATGGCTTTCGAACCTTAATAAAAATTACAATTGCATTCATAAAATTATATGATCATTTATATTTAATAAAAATTAATTTAATATTATTATTATTATTTTATTAAAATATTATTTAATTCAAAAATCCATTAATTCATCAAAATAGATTTCTTAGTTGAACATTAACTAAAAATACTATTTGTGCTTTAAAAACTATTTATAGGGTAACAATAATAAAATGAAAGTATATTCATTATTATATACAAAAAATAATGTACATAGCCATAGTACTATGGTCTTGTTAAATAACCCCTTAAAATACCCATATAAGACCGAAGGGTGAGGTGTGCGATGGTGAAAGACTCTTGGGGTGGCTCGGATAACATTTCTCAGGTGGTAATCTCTATCAACTTCCACTTCTCTCATAGGCGGTCCCATTCGAGCTTAACCTATTGAAGCTCGGCTTGGTCTTGGTCAAGAGAAAAGACCAATGAGGCCACCTCTTTTTCTAGCTCCAACAAATGGGCTTCGTATGGATCAATTCTACTGGATGAGTCCATCGCTTCCTTTTTCTGAGTAAATTGGATTTGTTAAAACCCATATTTATACTAATCATGTGATAACTGTTCAACGGCTACAAAAGCAATTATCACAATTCTTAATGGTATTTTAAAATCCAAAAACAAAATAAGTGAATATGTTGTATAACCATTTCACATATTAAGACATTTAATTAGATCAAGATGTATTTTCATTAACAAAGGGTTGGGTCATTAAAATCTTCTCCCATTAAGAAATTTCACCCTCGAAATTTCATTTTACATTCTTGGCCATAAACAGATGTGGGTACTTTTCCTTCATTGCTTCCTCCAGTTCCCATGTTGCCTCTTTGTACTTATGGTTTCACCATAGTACCTTGACTAGATGAGTAGTCTTATTGTGTAGAAATTTGTCTCTATGATCTAAGATCTTCACTGGCCGCTCCTCATAGGAAAGATAATCCTTCAACTGTACCACCTCGGAAGAGAGTACATGTAAAGGGTCTAGTATTTACTTCCTTAAGAGGGATACATGAAATACATCATGTACTTTGGCCATGGTAGGTGGAAGTTCTAGTCGATAGGCTACATCCCCGACATGATCAAGAATCTTGAAGGGGCTGAGGTACCTAGGACATAACTTCCCTTTCTTTCCAAACCTCATGACCTTCTTCCACGGAGATATACGTAGAAATACCATGTCCCCTACTTTAAACTCAAGGTCTCATCAACGATTATCTGCATAACTCTTCTATCGACTCTGGGCTGCCTTGATAGGCTGCTGAATAGTTTTCACCTTCTCCGCCATTTCTTCGATCATTTCAAGTCCTAACAGCTTACGCTCACCGAATTCATCCCAACATGCCAGTGTTCTACACCTCTTCCCATACAGGGATTCATAAGGTTACATTTGTGTGCTCAAGT
This sequence comes from Viscum album, assembly GCA_963277665.1. Lineage (NCBI taxonomy): Eukaryota > Viridiplantae > Streptophyta > Magnoliopsida > Santalales > Viscaceae > Viscum > Viscum album. The sequence goes on along the minus strand of OY728129.1, from coordinate 752,778,032 downwards.
GGAAATTATTATTATAAGAGAACTCAACCATAGGAAGATGTTGATCCCACCCTCCTTTTAAGTCCATTGAGCACACTCTCAACATGTCCTCAAGTGTTTGGATAGTCTGCTGGGATTGGATATAAATTTGAGGATGATAAGTCGTACTGAAGTTCAGCTCAGTATCCAGAGCATGTTGAAGACTCTTACAAAACTTCAAGGTGAACCTAGGATCACGGTTAGATACAATAGATAGTGGTACTCCATACAGCCTTACCACTTCCTTGACGTGAATCTGTGCAAGTTGATCTAATGATAAGTCCTCTCGAATCACGATAAAGTGAGCTGTATTTGTAAGACGATCCACAATGACCCATATATCATTATTTCCTTTGTATGTACTTGGAATTCCAGTGACAAAGTCCATGGTAATGTTTGTTGAGAAAGTTTTTTTTTCAACAATGCAAAATGATTATTTAAAGGTGGAGTATGTTGAGAACAATACTCTATCTCTTTATTACAATTTTGATGCCTCACAAATACCCTTAATTATTTTCTAATGATTTTATGTGTTAAGTATTTTTCAGGAATTTATTATTCATTATATTTTTATTTCTAGATGAAATATTTAAGTTCTTGATTAACGAGGTTTTATTTCTAAAGTATTCGCATTTAGCATGTTCCAAAAACACTGTTCATACCCTACTTATTCAGGATTTGATTTATCATGTTCTGGAAACACTGTTTATACCCTACATAGAGAAACGTAGCGTAAGGATAAAATGCAGCGTATTCTTTATGAGATAAGTGAAAAGTATGGTTAATCAACCATACGTTATCGACAAAGTATGAAAAATAACCCTACGTTATGAAGGAACCCTACGTTTGGGATATCAAAAAAGTATGGAAGGAGAAAAATACGTAAGTATTAAACATTACGTTTATTTCTCAAAAGTATGGTTCATCAACCTTACATTTGTAAACAACCATACATTCTTGGAAAAGTATGGATCAAGTTAAATTATGGATATTTTACCATATGTTTGAAAGTTGAAGAGAAAATTATAGATGACCAACCCTACGTTTATGATCAACATTACATTTGTAAACAACCATACGTTCTTGGAAAAGTATGGATCAAGTTAAAGTATGGATCTTTTACCATACGTTTGAAAGTTGAAGAGAAAAGTATAGATGACCAACCCTACGTTTATGATCAACCTTACGTTTGAAGAAAGTGACATAAACCTTACATTTGTAATCACCCATATGTTATCAACCCTATGTTTGAAGACTATGTCATCAACCTTATGTTCAGGGGATTCATACAGTATAACTCAACCTTACGTTTGGCATCAGATAATTTAAAGTCGATATTTTTTTTTATGTAATAGTCAGTAAGCTGATTATTATGCGGATTTCAAGCCGGATTTAAAGCTGATTTTGAAGTGAAACTTTGAATGATTCAAATCCATTTTATCAATGGTTTAAAGATCTAATTAAAAGGATCTTTTTATGCCGAGTCTTCAGGGAAGTTACGACTACTCTGTGAATTCAAATGTTTGAATATCACGAGTCAAAAGGCGACTTTTGTAGATCTAAATTTACAGGAGAAGTAATTATCATTTTTATGTATATATGAGTTTTTTTAAAAACAAAAACTAATGGTCTTATGTGATATCTCTATCATTCAGAGAAAAGGGAAGAAAAACAGAGACTATCAAAAAATTCAGATCTGGTGATTCAAGAGAATGACAAAGTTCTATTTTCTAAATAAGAAAAATCATGATAGAAGATTAATTTATTCTACATCAAAGATTATTTTTGAATCTGCTAATACTGAAGTTGTGAGTTATATTTCTATATCTACTGCAACGGGATCAACTCAGAACAACTATTTTTGTGAAGATTATTATTTCTGAAGGCGACGATCCATCTACTTTCAATTGCATGTTTTTGCAATTGTGAAGAACATCTGGAAATTATTTTCAGAATACAGAAATATTTCTTTTCTATTCATGAGTGACTGGATTCTCATACTAAGCTGTGTAGGTTCTGAGAGCGAACCAGAAGGCTTTTTTTTTCTTAGATTGTAAAGGTGTCAACTGTCTGTACTCATTTGTTGAAAGTTCTGTTGAAACGAGGACCAGATAGTGAAAATCACCAAGCTCATGGAGTAGAGCGTTGTTGGAGTAGACTAGGGGATTCCTGTTCCTCGAACCACTATACATCTTGTGTATCTGCTATTTAAATTTCCACGGCATTAATTCATCTGATTAAAGTTAAAGGGCAGAACACTATCTCACAAAGATTTTTGAAAAGACACAATTTAGCCCCCCCCCCCCCTCTTATGTATATTTTATATAATACGATCCAACAATTGGTATCAAAGGTTGAGCTTTCTGATAAAGCCTTAATAAGATGAAAGTGATTATACATAGAGCAAGATGACTGATACAAGAGAGGGAATGTCTATGGTCAAAGAACTGTACTTAAATGGAGAAAACTATGGATGCTGGAAGTCACGAATGATTATCTATCTGAAAAATCATGGATATAGAGTATATTCTAAGATTCTGACTCCATATGAAATACCAGAAAAACCTGAAACATGGAGTGCAGCTACTGAAGCAGATTATGATATGAACTCAAATGCAATGAATGAAATTATATGTGGTTTAGGACCTGATGAATTTAACATAGTATCTCAATGCCCAACAGCATATGAAATGTGGAAAACTAGTGTTGTTTCTTATGAAGGAACTAACAATATCAGGGAAATGATATATGCAACTGCTAAGCTTAAATTCGATACTTTTAGAATTGTTGAAGGTGAGAGTATTACTCAAATGAATGGAAGAATAACAAATATTGTCAATAATATAACCGCATTGGGAGATCCCATTAAACAAGAAGATCAAGCTTTAAAAGTACTGAGAGTACTTCCTACAAAATGGAATAGAATCTCTGTAGAAATCAGATAGTCAACACCTGTCAAAGACTTAACCATGAGAGAATTGATTGGAACACTAATGATGTATGAAGCTGAGATGGAAGATGACGAAAATGAACATAAAGTGCATATCAAAAGAGATGACAATGGCTTGAAAGTATAATCACAGATCAAAAACAAAAAGATGAAGAAAAGTGTAAAAGAGAAATCAGAAAGTTATGATTTATCTAATTCTGATGTGGAAGTGGCTCAGCTAGCCAGAAAATTCACTAAATTCTATAAAAAGAAGAAGGCCATCAAAAAATCCTTCAAAAAGGATGACAAGGAAGTTAGATGTTATTAATGCAAGAAAATGAGGCATATCAGACCCAACTATCCTCAGCTAAAAGAAGACAAGAGAAACAAATTATTTAAAAGAAATGATTATGAACATAAAGACAATAAAGCTATGAAATCTACATGGAGTGTATCTGAAGACTTTAATAGCACTTCTGAATCAGACTCAGAGAAGGAATAAGCAAATCTTAAATCCAACATGTGTTTTATGGCAGAAACAGATGAGGTAAATCAAACTACTCTTATGACTCTAGTTCTGAATCTATTTACTCTAATGAAAAACATGCAGCCTACTGAAATATGCTTGATGAAAAATATGATTCTCTATTTAAGAAGCATAAGTCTTTAAAGAACATTCATAAGGTTATTTCTGATGAAATAGATACAATACTGAAACAATATAAGGATTTAACTGAAAATTTTGACTCAATTAACACTAATAAAACAGATTATGAATCAAAGATAAAATCGCTGCAAACTGAAGTGGAAACTTATAAAAATGCAGCACTTGTTTTTACTAAAGGAGAAAATACTTTAAATGAAATTCTTGGGGAAAATGTCATTAAAAAGGAAAGATTTGGAATTGGTAGTAAAGGTGAAAAACCCAATCTGTACAAAAAATATTTTATTCCAAGTACAAAAAGACTAAATTCTAATTACTGTGGAATAAGGGGACAAATTTCTAAAAACTATTTCTTAATATAACCCCAAATAAGTGGTATTAAGAAATATTTTGTATCAAATGATTTATTTGACTCTTGTGAAATTATAAAAACAAAGCATGTCTAGATTCCTAGATCCTTGCGGGCTAACACCTCTGGACCCAACAAAATATGGGTACCAAAGAAAATTGTGTAAATGCCTTTGCAGGGAGCATGTCACAAAAGAAAAAAGGACATATGGTATATGTACAATGGTTGCTCAAGGCATATGAGTGGAAACTCATCAAATTTATCTACACTCACTCAAAAAGATGGTGGATTGGTCATTTTTTGTGACAATGCCAAAGGTAAAATCATTGGTATTGGAATAGTTGGAGATCTAGAATCTATCTCAATCAATAAAGTAATTTATGTACAAGGATTGAAACACAATCTGATAAGTATCTATCAACAATGTGATTATGGTTATACTGTTGATTTTTCAAACAATTGTTGTTCTATTTTCAAGAATAAATGCTTAAATTTAGAGTACCTAGAACTGACAATGTGTATACCCTGGACATAAATTCCTTGTGTAAACAAAAAGTAAATTTCTTAACTGCTAAAGTGAATGAATCTTGGATCTGGAATAGGAGACTTGGATATTATAATATATATACTTTACATAAATTATCTAAGAAACATTTAGTTTCTGATTTTCCTAGTCTCAAATTTGAAAGTGATAGATTATGTGATGCATGTCAACTTGGAAAGCAACACAAATCATCCTTCAAATCTATTAATAGAATTGCTACATCTAAACCTCTAGAACTTGTCCATATAGATTTGTTTGGACCATCAAGAGTAGAAAGTTTGGCTGGTAAATCATATGTATATGTTTTATTTGATGACTATTCTATATTTACATGGATTTTCTTTTTAAAATTTAAAAATGAAGATTTTAATTTATTTGAAAGTTTTTGTAAAGATATTCAAAATGAAAAAGATTTGAAAATAATTTCATTAAGAAGTGATCATAGTGGATAATTTGAGAATCAGGAATTTAATTCCTTCTACTCAAATATGGGTATTAAAGACACCTTCTCTGCACCAAGAACACCTTAAAAAAATGGAATTGTTGAAAGAAGAAATAGGACTATTCAAGAAATGGCTAGGACTATGCTAAATGAATACAGTCTTCCTACCTATTTTTGGGAAGAAGTTGTAATCACAGCCTGCTATATAATGAATAGATTTTTAATTAGACCAATTTTGAAAAAGACACCCTATGAACTTTGGAATAACAGAAAACCTAAAGTAAATTACTTTAAAGTTTTTGGATGCAAGGTTTACATCTTGAACACCAAGGACAATCTTGGTAAGTTTGATCCAAAATCTGATGAAGGCATTTTCTTAGGATATCCAGCTACCTCTAAATCTTATAGAGTCTATAATAAGAAGTCAAGGATTGTTGAAGAATCAGTTCATATGAAATTTGATGAATCTGATCTCTTTAAGAAAAGGACAGATCAAATGGATGAATCTAACTCTAATGATAACATAATACTTGAGAACTTAAAAATGATTTTGAAAATGATAAAAATGAAATTCGGTTCAGTTCAGAAGAACATGATACCGAAGAACCTATGAGTGTGCTACCTAGACAAACTAGAACCCTAAATAATCACCCTTTAGAAACTATAATAGGTGAATTAGAAATAGGAATAAAAACTAGATGAAATATAGGGAATCTTGTAGAATTCTCTACCTTTCTATCCCAATTAGAACCCAAGTCTATAGAAGCTTTATATGATGAAAGCTGGGTGATAGCAATGCAAAAAGAATTAAACCAGTTCAAAATAAATGAAGTCTAGGAATTAGTTGAAAGACCATAGAACTATCCAGTGATAGGAACCAAATGGGTCTTTAAAATAAGCAATATGATCAAGGAATAATAACTAGAAATAAAGCAAGACTTGTAGCTAAAGTATATAATCAGGAAGAAGGTATAGATTATGATGAGACCTTTGCACCTTTAGCTAGATTAGAAGCCATTAAAATCCTTTTAGCCTATGAATCTCATATGAACTTTAAATTATTTCAGATGCATGTTAAGTTTTCCATTTTAAATGTTTATTTAATGGAGGAAGTTTATGTTGAGAAACCTCCTGGTTTTGAAAATTCTCAAAAACCAGATTTTGTTTTTAAACTTACTAAAACTCTTTATGGACTTAAACAAGCACCTAGAGTTTGGTATAAAATATTAAGATCTTTTCTATTGAAAAATGATTTTACTATTGGAATGGCAGATCCAACCCTTTTTAAGAAAATTGTACATTCTAATATTTTATTAGTTCAAATTTACGTTGATGATGTAATTTTTGGATCAACTAATAAAACTCTTTGTCATGAGTTTTAAAAGTTAATGCAAAAAGAATTTGAAATGAGTATTATGGAAGAACTAAATTTCTTCCTAGGACTTTAAATTTATCAAAAAGATTTTGGAAATGTTTTGAATCAAAGCAAATACATTACTGATTTATTAAAGAAGTTTGGACTTGAAAACAGAAAGACATATACAACTTCTATGTGTACTAATATAAAAATTTATTTGGATGAAACTAGAAAATCAGTTGACAACAAGTTATATAGAGGTATGATTGGTAGTTTATTATATCTTACTGCTACCAGGCCAGATATAATGTATTCAGTATGTCTTTGTGTAATATTTCAATCTAATCCTAAAGAATCTCATTTAACTGTTGTTAAAATAATTTTAAGATATTTAAAAGGAACTATTTTCCAATCTATTCTTTATCCCAAAACTTCTGATTTCAATTTAATTTCATATTCAGATGCAGACTTTGGAAGTTGTAGATTATATAGGAAAATATCTTCAGGAACTTGTCACTTTTTAGGGAAATCCTTAGTGTCATGGTCAAGTAAAAAACAACATTCAGTTTCCCTATCAACAGTTGAGGCAGAATATGTTTCTACTGGCAGTTTTTGTGCACAAGTGTTGTGGATGAAAAATAATCTTATGGACTTTAGACTAAATTTTAATAATACGCCTATTTTATGTGATAATACTAGTGCAATAAATATTTCAAAAAATCCTATTAATCATTCTAAGACTAAGCATATTGATATCAGACATCATTTTCTAAGCGATCATGTTCTTAAAAAGGATATATCTTTGGAATTTGTAAGCTGAAATTCAATTAGCTGATATTTTTACTAAACCACTTCTCACGGCAAGGTTTGATTTTATTAAGGGGGAGCTAGGTTTATTTAATTTTAAATAAAGTTTTTTTTTTACTATGCTGTTTCTTTATTTTAATTCTGTTTAAAATAATTTGGTTATTTGTTTTTCAAACAGAATAAGTTTCTTTTCTCCATGTAATCAATTTTAATTTTATAAATCTATGTAATGATTAATGAAAACATGGGAATCAAGGCTATCAAAAATCCTTTCGACTTATAAACCATTTCAATTCTACCAAAACCTTTTCGAACCCGTGAAACCACACCACTTCTCGTCAACCCTAATTTTCGAACCTCTAAAACCCTAACCTTCAAACCTTCAAAGATTCTCGTAGAGATGGATAATACTAAGAGAGATGATGAGGTCGAGACCAACAATGCTAAGAAACAGCACACAGAAGGAAGTAAAATCTTATAGGGAAAGGTGATTGATCTCGAATGGCTATTTCAGACAAATCTCATGTTAAAACAAGCACTGTCGTTTCAGAATCTCAAATAGAATTTAAACAGTGAGTATACAGAATTTTTGTATGAGGTAGAACTTTGATATTTCTTCAAGTCTGTATAGTTTAGTCTGGGAGACAATGTGGAAACTATGCTGGATAAGATAGATTATAGGGATTTTTTGATCTCTTCAGTTGAAATTGGTCAGATTTTGAACTGCCCTCATGAGAGAGTCTTTCATTTTAATTTGAAAAATATAGGAGATTCTATGCATAAATCTGAGGATATTATGTCTTTTATTTTTTGTTCTACTTCTATAAAAAAGATGTTTATAAAGGACCTAGAGCCTGATCAGAAAATTTTAGTAAAATTTGTGCAAACAGGGATTGCATTGAGGATGTCTGAGATGGAGAAGATATTATATCCCGACATGTATATAATGTATCTTTTTCTCAATGATATCAAACTTAATTTTCCTAGGTACATGGTGAGATATCTGAATTACTGTTGTCACAGTGAATCCAGAATGAACTCCTACCCTTTTGGTAGATTCATTTCCAAATTATTATTCAAAAAGGATATGGTGAGACTAGTGGATGCCAGAGTACGATGTCATCATAGTAATATTTTTAATTGCTGGAACTTTAAGAAAGATAGGATATTTCTGGAGTACTATAAAAGGAAAACTCTTGCCAGTAGAAGCTAAGGAAGACACAGAGAGTTCTCAAGCTCATTCTGCTTAGTCCAAAGAGGGACAGGCTGAATCGAGAGTAAGCACTACTACAAGGAGAATAAGATTTGAATTTGAAGACACTGAGGAAGAAAGAATTCTGGAGGGAATTCACACTTAGAGGAAAAGAACTATTAATGAGGAATCTGTTTCCCCTATACTGACAATAACATATTTACTCTCTTAGAGCTTTGTCAGAGAAAAAATTATTGAACAGTCTCAGGAACAGAATGTGGCTGTTACAGAACATGACCCTGAAATAATTGAAGTTGAAAGAACAGAACCACAAGTTGTAGCTGATGTTGAAGTTACACTTCAACAGGAAAAGGAGGCAGAGCCTGGTGAGGAAGTGGTCAGACCTCAGGACACTCCAGAAGATATTATCTTAGAAAATACATTGTAAGAACAAGTTGTTGATGTTCATAATGAGCATGTTTCTGATGCTAAAACAGAAGTACTTCAAGAGGATTTTTTTGTGGAAGAGTCTGTAAAAGGCTCTGAAGAAAAATTTGTGGACCAACCTGCTCAGAAAAAGGAAAAAAGAAAAATTTAATGTAGATTCTCTACCTTTAGTATTGCGTCATCACACTGAACTTGATAATGAGAATCAAGCATACGATGCCTCTGATTCAGGGAATAATAAAATTGAAGAGCTTTACAGAAACGTGTCTCAATTAGAATCTGAAAATAATACTCTCAAGAGAGCCTTAAAATCAGAACAGTTCAAATTTCAGAGACTTAAGGATAATACCGTTTCAAGGCAAGAATTTGAAATTTTTAAGAAGGATATGCTGAATTCTGTTGCAAAATTAAAGTTAGAAATGGTTATGAAGTCAGATTTATCAGATCTCAAATTATTTATGGAGACACAATTTGCATCTATCAGAACTAGTGCTGCTAGTGGATCAGGTACTTCACCTGATTTACTCAGAAAGTTTCAGGCTATGACAGCTGAAATGAGTAATATGAGTGACAGATTGAATGATATTTAATGCAACAGTGCTCCTTTATTAGTCATGTTAGACAATCAGAAATTTTTGGTTGATCAGTTGACATCCAGTGAACCAGGAATCAGATCTATCTTAAATAAATTCACAGAGAATTTGTCTTTGTTTATGGATAAGGAAGAAATACTTCATGAGTTTTTAAGATTCGATGTCATTGAAGACATTCATATGACTCAAGAGGCTAGAGAACTTATTATTAAGCTTGGTGATGGAATGATGTGAAGACTCAAGGAGCAGTTGAAAGATATCAAGTCTACAGTTCAGAGGAGATAGACCCTATTTTATACCCTGACCAAACCTTGATTCTTATGTTCATCCTAATTGTATATATTCCAATAACTCAATGAAAATTTTTGATTCCTGTATTTATCAATTTTTTTACTTTTAATGAAATTATGTTTCTTTATATTTGTTTTGTTTTACTGTCTTTGTTTTGATATGCCAGTAATCCAAATTTAGTTATTGCTAAACACTTAGTTATAGCATTTACTTAAGTTCAGTGCAAAATTAAATGTGTTATATTCCATATTTTATCATTATTTTTCATATCACAAAAAGGGGAAGAAATTTGGATAAACACAACATTTTTTTCATTTTATTGGGAGAGAAATTAAAATAGAAAAATTAAAATAGATAATTTAAAGGGAGAAATTACGTTAAATCTAATATTGTATTTATCTTTTTAAAAAATTCAAAACTATATGTAATTAATTAATTTTTGTTTAAGTTAATTTCATTAATTATTTTATGGGTTTTGTGATCATCAAAAAGGGGGAGATTGTTGAGCAAGTGTTGTTTTCAACAATATAAAATGTTTTATTTAAAGGGAGAGTATGTTGAGAACAATACTTTATCTCTTTATGACAATTTTGATGCCTCAAAAATACCCTTAATTATTTTCAAATGATTTTATGTGTTAATTATTCTTCAGGAATTTATTATTCATTATATTTTTATTTATGGATGAAATATTGAAGTTCTTGATTAATGAGGTTTTATTTCTAAAGTATTCGTATTTAGCATGTGCTGGAAACACTATTCATACCCTACTTATTTGGGATCTGCTTTAGCGTGTTTTGAAAACACTGTTCATACCCTACATAGAGAAACATAGTGTAAGGATAAAATGCAGAATATTCTTTATGAGATAAGTGAAAAGTATGGTTAATCAACCATACATTATTGGAAAGTATGAAAAAGAACCCTATGTTAGGAAGGAACCCTACGTTTGTAAAATCAGAAAAGTATGGAAGGAGAACTGTAAGTAAGTATTAAACATTACATTTGTTTCTAAAAAGTATGGTCCATCAACCTTACTTTTGTAAACAACCATATATTCTTAGAAAAGTATGGATCAAGTTAAAGTATGGATCTTTTACCATACGTTTCAAAGTTGAAGAGAAAAGTATAGATGACCAACCCTACATTTATGATCAACCTTACATTTGAAGAAAGTGACATAAACCTTAAATTTTTAATCAACCATACATTATCAACCCTACATTTGAATACTACGTCATCAACCTTATTTTCAGGGGATGTATATAGTACAACTCAACCTTACGTTTGGCATCGGAGAATTTAAAGTCGATATTTTTTTTATACAACGGTCAGCAAGCTGATTATTATGCGGATTTCAAGCCGAATTTAAAGCTGATTTTAAAGTGAAACTTTGACTTATTCAAAGCCATTTTATCAATGGTTTAAAGATCGAATTAAAAGGATATTTTTATACTGAGTCTTCAGGGAAGTTACGACTACTCTTTGAATTCAAATGTTTGAATATCGCGAGTCAAAAGGCGATTTTTGTGGATCTAAATTTACAGAATAAGTACTTATCGTTTTTTGTATATATGATTTTTTTTAAAAATAGAAACTAATGGTCTTAAGTGATCTCTCGATCATTCTAAGAAAAGGGAGGAAAAACAGATACTATCAAAAAATTTAGATCTACTGATTCAAGAGAACGACAAAGTTCTATTTTCTAAAGAAGAAAAATCATGATAGAAGATTCATTTGTTCTACATAGAAGATTATTTGTGAATCTTCTACTGCTGAATTTGTGAGTTATATTTCTATATCTACTGCAACGGGATCGACTCAGAATGACACTTTTTGTGAAGATCCTTATTTCTGAAGGTGATGATCCATCTACTATCAATTGCATGTTGTTGCAATTGTGAAGAACATCTGGAAAGTATTTTTAGAATACAGAAATCTTTCTTTTCTATTATTGAGTGACCAGATTTTCATAATAAGTTGTGTAGGTTCTGAGAGTGAACCAGAAGGATTTGTTTTTCCTTATATTGTAAAGGTTTCAACTTTCTGTACTTAGTTGTTGAAAGGTCTCTCGAAACGAGGACCAGATAGTGAAAATCACCAAGCTCGTGGAGTAGAGCGTTGGTGGAGTGGACTAAGGGCTTTCTGTTCCCCGAACCACTATACATCTTTTGTCTCTTCTATTTAAATTTCAACTACATTAATTCATCTGATTAAAGTTAAAGGGTAGGACACTATCTCACAAAGATTTTTGAAAAGACACAATTCACCCCCCCCCCTCTTGTGTATATTTTATATAATCTGATCCAACAATGTTCTCCCACTTACATGATGGTATGGGTAGCGGTTGAATCATCCCCTTAGACTATTGTCTCTCAGCCTTCACTTGTTGACATACTAGACACTTTGATTATATTCGGCAATCTCCCTTTTCATATTGTCCCACCAAAAGTTTTCTCGGAGATCATGATACATCTTTGTGCTCCCTTGGTGGATAGAGAAGGTCGAGTTATGTGCATCATTCAATAGCTTCTTCTTTATCTATGGATCAGATGGTACACATATTCTCATCCCAAATCTTACAACTCCTTCCTCATCAACTTTGAAATCACAGGATTTCCCATTTCTAATAGCTTCTACCCTTTTCTGAATTTCTACATCTTTTCTTTGAGCATCCTTTATTCTCCCCAAGAGGGATGGTTGAGCAATTATTTGAGAAAGGATTGATTATGTTCCTCCATTAATGATTCCCATGTCCATCCTTTGCAAATCTAAGAAGATCAGATCCTTTTCAATTCTCATCATAGATAAAGATGTAGGATCATTTCTACTTAGAGCATCCACCACCTTTTTTCCTTACCGAGATGGTAGTGGATTGAGCAGTCATAATCCTTGGTGAGCTCTATCCATCTTCACTGGCACATATTAAGTTCTTTATATGTGAATATATATTTGAGTCTCTTGTGGTCAGTATATATTTCAAATTTCTCCCCATAGAGATAATGCCGCCAGATTTTCAAGGCAAAGGTCACAGCCGCCAACTCCAGATCATGCATTGGATAGTTTTGCTTATGGATTTTCAACTGCCTTGAGGTATAGGCTATCACTTTATCATTTTGCATCAGCACACATCCTAATCCCTTCTTATAAGAATCACTATAAACCACAAATATTTCTCCACTTGTAGGGAGTGTGAGTAATGGTGCAGTGATAAGCATCTTTTTCAACTCCTTGAAACAATCTTCACATTCCTGTGTCCAGAAAAAATTGACTCCCTTCCATGTTAACATGGTCATTGGTTTTTACAATCGTGAAAAGTTCTTCACAAAACATCTATAATACCCAGCTAGACCCAAAAATCTATGGATCTCCATTACAGAAGTTGGCATGGGCCACTCTTCAATTACCTTCGTCTTGGTAGGGTTCACAGATATCCATTTTCTGGTGATAACATGCCCCAAGAATGATACTTCCTCCATCCAGAACTCACATTTACTATAATTTTCATACAATTTATCCATTTGAAAAGTCTTTAACACAGTTTTCAAATGCTCCTCATGTTCCCCCTTGCTCTTGGAGTATATCAGAATATCATCAATAAAGACTACCACAAATTTGTCGAGGTAATCTCTAAAGACTCTATTCATTAAATCTCTGAAAATTGACGGAGCATTAGTGAGTCCGAAGGGAATCACTATGAACTCATAGTGTCCATACCTCGTTTGAAAGGTAGTCTTGGAAATATCTTCCTTTTTCACTTTTAATTGGTGATATCCCAAATGAAGGTCTACCTTAGAGAAATAACTGGCCCCATGAAGCTGATTAAACATTTCATATATCCATGGTAGGGGATACTTGTTCTTTATTGTGATTTTATTGAGCTCACGATAATCAATGTAGAGGCACATTGATCCATCCTTCTTCTTGACGAAGAGGACCGACGCACTACATAGTGAAGCACTCGGGTATATAAAACTCTTCTTCATATTATCCTGTAACTACTTCTTCAACTCTTCCAACTCTATGGTGGCCATTCAGAAAAGTGTATTTGAGATTGGTAGAGATCTAGTGATAAGTTCAATTGATAACTCAACCTCTCTGTCCATAGGAATACCAGGAAACTCTTCAGGGAATACATTAGTGTAATCCCTCACAATGGGCACGTCTTCAAGCATGATTCTCTCCTATGTCTCAATCATTTGAGATAGATATGCTTACTCATAAGGCAGCAATATCCACACTTGAGATGATGATTCGAAAGGATATTCATCTCCCTCCTTGCATTTGTAAAGAATTGGAGGATGCTTCGGGATGTGAAAAGTGATCTCCCTTTCCCAGTAATTGATAGTGGCTTGGTATAAAGACAGTCAATCCATGCCCAAGATAGCATCAAAATCCACTAAAGGAAGTATGAAGAGATTTTTTGGGAGGTTCAGTCCACAAATGTTAACCATGGAGGAGTTATAAACCATGGACGCAATGATTGCCACATTCTCTATTTTCATAGATAAATTTTACTCCAAATTTTGTGGTGGTGTTTGAATTGTTCTACTAAATTTGAAAGATATGAAAGAATGTGTAGAACAAAAATCAAATAGTATGTTCACTATTCTTGAATGAATAACTAGCGTACCTATCACTACATCATTATCTGGCTCCACCTCAGTGGTAGTGATAGCATAGGCCCTTCATTGTTGCCTCGGGGGTTGTTGTTTATTGCCTCCAAAAACCCTTAGCTTAGGGAAATGGTTTTCATAATGCCCAAGCTCTTTGTAGTTGTAACACTGTACTGTCGGCTGAGTGTTGATCTGAACCTTCCTTTTTTCTTCAATATTAGTAGGATTTTTCGTATCCCTTCAGTAGTTCTTGGCCAGATGACCAAAATTTTCACATTTCAAGCAATTCCTAATTCCCTTGAGATAATTACCAGGATATTTCTTCCCACGATTTTTTCAAGGAGAAAAGTCATGCTTATTTCCATCATGGGATTTGTTTGATGGACCACCCATATTGTTCTCCACTTTTCTCTTCTTGTCACTGGGCCCAAGAGACCACTAAGAGTCTCTAATCTCTATTTCAACCTTGAGGTCACTATGGACAATATCCTCATAACTGTCGAATTCTTGAATCACCAACGCTTCTTGTAGACTCAGCTTTAGTCTACTAAAGAATAGATCCACCTTGATTTCGGTTTTCATGACAAATCCAAAGGTGTACCTTGAAAGCCTTGTAAAGTTTGCTTCATACGCCCCGATGGACTTATCTTCCTTCTTCATGAGTCTGAGGAACTCTCTTTCCATCTTAAAATGGAGGGTTAGAGGAAAATATTTGTTGAAAAACATCCTCTTGAATTCCTCCCAATTCATGGAATCAATTTCCTCTTGGGATTTTGTATTACTGATCAATGTCCACCACTGATCAGGTTCCCCATCAAAATGATAGACTTCTAGTACAAATTTTTCCTCTTCCAAGCACTGGAGGACATAGAATATCTTTTCAATAGAGTTAATCCATTGTTCAACAAGGAGGGGATCATAATATCCTCTAGACATGGGAGGCCTTTACCGCATGAAGGATTCTATGGAAACTTTCTCTTTTCATGGAGGAGGAGGGAATTCCGCCTGATTCAAGTTATTATTCATAACTCGATCCATCTGATCAAGTACTATCATGAAGTTTTGAGCACCCACTCCTGTCATATCAGACATATCATTAGGTCAATCATCACGTTGCCTATCACATTGGGTGTTCTTCTATTTCCCACCATTAACTAAGAAAAAGAACGTATAATTAGAGGTCTTAAATACTCAGCCATGGAACTTGAAAAGGAAACTTTGAACATAAAAGTATAAACTTGTAAAGAAGAAGTATATCCTAACTTGTGATTTCTTAGGTTTAAATCTATATTATCCTCAATATATTTCTTAACTTATATTCTTATGGTATTTTTTTTGTCCCTTAATAACGGTTTGTACTAAGATCATGAATCTACCAAAGCATATCCCCTGGGAGTGTCGTAACCAAGAGTGCAGCAAGGCCTATTGTCGTTCACCAGTTCTTGTTCAAGTATAGCTCAAAGTGGTGTTTTCAGGTTTTACCCCTAAGATACATATGTGTCAGAGCCGCCTCTACTTGCTCGTATCCAGACATGGATGTATTTTATCAATAAACCACTTACTCAATATTCACCAAAACTTAGGGATGTTTTTATTATACTTAGTCTTGTATCTAATACTTTACTAGGGTTTTATAATCCTAATTCCAAAAATAACTAAACCTATCCTCTTATACCAACTATGACAACCCTGATCTTTTATTACACAATTAAACATGATTTATTACATGAACTTCACTTGATACAATATAGAAGATAGAGAGGTCTAGTGTCTTTGGGGATTAGGATCATTACATAAAAACTTAAAACATGAAACATGCAACATCTTTATTGAAAACTTCCTTTACATGACCACTACATTCCCGTGTACTTAGCATTGCATGGGATAACCTAAGGACATGCATAAGAAAAGGGTGAGCTACAAAGCCTAGTAAGGGAATAAACATGGAATAACATGAGGGATATAATACATGTTAGAAAATAGGCATATCAATAGATCATAATAGAATCATAAACATAAAGGCATGATAAAGCATGATAATCATAGCATGGAAATGTGGCAACAACTCTTAACATGGAATTAGCATGAGCCAAGGCTCATTGTATATAGAGCACGAGTAAACTCTCATTGCACATGGATCACGAGTAAACCCTCATTTCACTTGAATTAGAATGATTCAACACCCATTGCACATAATGTATCATGATACTATATTTTACCCAATGCATTGGAGCGCTATCAGGGCGCACCCTTCTTAAACATTTCATTTCATGCATAAGTGTGCCACATGGATCATAAAACATTGAATCATTAAACATAATAATTTATTACATGATAAACGAATGTGGAATACATAAATTAATGTCTTTAAACAATAATTAAATGTTAATAAATGTGAATACCCTTGATATAGAAATGGGTATGGTATTCACTACACAATGACTTTGGCTTGGAAAAGCACGGTGCAATTTTGGCAGCAAAACAGCGTGACATAAGAACTCGTAAAAATGGTTGATGAGAGATAAAGGGGTGTCTCATCATATGTACATGAAATGGAAAGTAAGGGGTCGTATAGATACATGTCCCAACAATTGTAATGGAATTTAGAGTCATGATACAAAATAATTGCTTGAATGTAAAGGAGGAGAGAGAAAATCCTTTCAGAATTTTGGCATAGTAACGAGTGTACATGGAAGGAATTTAATGAGAGAGAAAGGGGTATCCCATCATTGAAAAATAAATAGGGCAGTATGGGGGAGGTGAGAAACCATACCCCAACATTTATAATTTCAATTAAAAGGGCACAACAACATAAATAAAATTTGACAAATATTAAAAAGGAAGAAAAACCCTTACATAGAAGTGTGCTTCCAAAGGCTTGAGAGAGCCTTGAGAGAGGCTTGAGAGAGGATTATTGGGAGATTGGGGCACCTTGGGAGGATTCTAGAGAGAAGAGGGAAGAGGTTGGACGAACTCCAAAGGCTTTTAGTGAGGAAGAAGTGGGAGATTGGGTGGGTTTATATAGGAAAGGTGAGGAAATTCTTTATTATTTAGGTTTGGGACACCTCACATTAAACTAATCCAAACCACAAACCAGCACATGTTTTTTGGAAAAGGGAAGTGGAAAATAATATTTTATAAGGCCAAAGTCCAAACTTCTTAAAATAATTGGGTTGCTTATGTGGAGGTGAGTCACACTCCCAAGGAAAAAAATTAAAAAAGCCAAGATGTTTAATAAGTCATGAAGGGTCCATTAATGCTTTGTAAAATAATTCAAACAAACCCAAAATCACATTATTTTATTGGTAAAACATATATTGTCCGAACATAAAGCTTATAGTATTTTATTACATCACTATTGGGTCATTATGATGTCATAAAACACATTATATATTTAAACGGTATTTAATTTTTACCCAAAAATTTGACTCTCAGAAAATTATGAAAAATTCAACATTGGATAATTTTTATGTCCTGATTCCAGAAATAATATTTATTTTATCTAAATAATTTTCTAAATATGTTAATTTTCACTTTTAAAATAAAAATCGACATTTATCGAAAATTCACAGGTTTTGACAAAAATGGCTTTCGAACCTTAATAAAAATTACAATTGCATTCATAAAATTATATGATCATTTATATTTAATAAAAATTAATTTAATAATAATAATAATATTTTATTAAAATTTTATTTAATTAAAAAATCCATTAATTCATCAAAATAGATTTCTTAGTTGAACATTAATTAAAAATACTATTTGTGCTTTAAAAACTATTTATGAGGTAACAATAATAAAATGAAAGTATATTCTTTATTATATACAAAAAATAATGTACATAGCCATAGTACTAGGGTCTTGTTAAATAAACCCTTGAAACACCCACATAAGACCGAAGGGTGAGGTGTGCGATGGTGATAGACTCTTGGGGTGGCTCGGATAATATTGCTCGGCTAGTAATCTCTATCAACTTCCACTTCTCTCCTAGGAGGTCCCATTCAAGATTAACCTATTGAAGCACGGATTGGGCTTGGTCAAGAGAAAAGCCCAATGATGCCACCTCTTTTCTTATCTCTGACAAATGGGCTTCGTATGGAGCAATTCTATAGGATGAGTCCATCACTTCCTTTGTCTGAGTAAATTGGATTTGCTAAAACCCATATTTATATTAATTATGTGATCACTGTTCAATGGCTACAAAAGAAATGGTCACAATTCTTAATTGTATTTTAAAATCCAAAAACAAAAGAAGTGCATATTTTGTATAACCATTTCACATATTAATACATTTAATTAGATCAAGATGGATTTTCATTAACAAAGGTTTGGGTCGTTACAGCCTTCACTGGATGATATACCAGGCACTTTGATGTATACTCAGCAATCTCCTTCTTCTTTTTATCCCACCAATAATGATCTCAGAGATCTTAATACATCTTTGTGTTTCCTAGGTGAATGGAGAAATTTGAACTATGTGCATCATCCAAAAGTTCATTCTTTAACTCTGGATTTTATAGAACACATGGTCTTGTCCCAAATCTAACAATTCCTTCTTCATTAACATTGAACTCTGAGGATTTAACTTTTTTTACAGTTTTCCACTTTCTTCTGAATTACCACATCATCCTTTTGAGCATCCTTTAACCTTTCTAAAAGATACAGTTGAGAAATCATTTTTTAAAGGATTGATGATGTTCCCTTCTTTATGATTCTCATGTACATATTCATCAAATCTAAGAAGATTGGATCCTTTTCAATTCTCATCAACGATAGAATCATTGGGTCCTTTCTACTTAGAGCATCTTCCACCTTGTTCTCTTTCCTAGGGTGGTAATGGATTGAGAAATCATAGTCTTTGATCAGATCTAACCATCTTCGTTGGTGCATGTTCTTCTCTTTCTGTGTGAATATATAATTGAGTATTTTGTGATTCTTATATATTTCACACTTCTCCCCAAAGAGGTAATGTCACAAAATTTTTAAAGTGAAGATTATTGCAGCCAACTCTAGATCATGTGTTGGATAGTTTTTCTTATGAACATTCAATTTCCTTGAATAATATGCAATGACTTTATTATTTTTCATCAACACACTGCCTAGGCCCTTCTTCTAAGCATCTCTAAATACCACACAAAGTTCTCCACTTGTGGGTTGTGTGAGAATTGGCATGGTGATAAGCCTCCTTTTCAACACATTAAAGCTCTCTTTGAATTCATCACTCCAATAAAACTTTACCCCCTTCCGAGTTAGCTTGGTAAGAGGGTTTTAAAATCATGAGAAATTTATCACAAATCAGTGATAATATCCAACTAACCCTAGGAAGCTAAGGATATCCATCACAAATTTTGGCATCGACCATCCCTCAATTGAATTTATCTTATAGGGATCCATATATATCTCATTGTTTGTGATTATATGACCCAATAATGAGATTTCATTTAACCATAAGTCGCACTTTCTCTACTTTTAATAGATATTCTCTTTTCGCGTGGTCTCTAGAACAACTCTTAGATGCTCCTCATGATCCTCCTTAGTTTTAGATTATATTAGAATATTGTCTATAAAGACTACCACAAATTTTTTGAGGTAATATCTAAATACTCTATTCATCTAGTACATAAAGATTTCTAGAGAATTAGTGATTCCAAAAGGCATAAATATGAATTCATAGTGCCCATACCTTGTACGGAAAACAGTCTTGGGGATATCCTCCTTCTTCACCCTTACTTGATAATATCTCAACTGCAGATCCACCTTGGAGAAGTATTGCACTCCATGTAGCTGATCGAACAAGTCATCAATTTGTGGCAGATGATACCTATTCTTTATCATGAATTTTTTGAGCTCATGATAATCAATGCAAAGGCGCGTTGACCCATCCTTCTTCTTGATGAAGAGGACTGGTGCACCCCATGGTGAAGCACTTGGGCGTATAAAACCTTTATTCAGATTCTCTTATAGTTGTTTCTTCATCTCCTCAAGCTCCACAATATCCATTCTATATGGATTCTTGGATATTGGCAATGCCCAGGTATAAGATCAATTGAGAATTCAACATATCTTCTAGGAGGAAGATTAGGCAATTCCTCGAGAAATGCTTTAGCAAATTCCCTCACAATAGACATGTCTTCAAGGATGGTTTCTTCCTTAGACTCAATCATATGAGAAAGATACACATTCTTATAGGGTAGTAATATCCATGCTTGAGATGATGGTGCCAAAGAAGATTCATCCTTCTCCTTGCACTTATATAGAATCGGGAGTTGATTCGCCATATATAGAGTGATTTCCCTCTCACATCAATTTATGTTGGCTCTATATAAGGAAATCTAATCCATGCCAAGAAATTCATCAAATCCCACTAAAGGAAGTATGAAGAGTTTCCCCAGGAAGTTCAAACCACAAATTGTGATAGGGGAGTAGTTATATTCATAGGTTGCAATGATTGCCCCATTTTCCATTCTCACTGACATCTTTACTTCCATGATTTTTGGTGGTGTTGGGATTGTTCTACTAGACTTTTGGGATATAAAATAATGCGTAGAACTAGAATCAAAAGGTATGTTTGCTATTCTTGAATGAATAACTAGTGTACCTATCACCACTTTGTTTTTGGGGTTCACTTCGGTGGTAGTGATGGAAAAATCTCACCCTTGCTACCTTGGAGGTTGTTGGTTGCCTTCGAAAACCCTTGGATTAGGGAACTAATTTGCAAAGTGTTTGTGTTCTTTGAAGTTGAAGCAATGAACAATGCATTGAGGGTCAAACAGAGGTTTCCTCTCCTATGTCACAGCTGTGGGTTTTTCTTGTCGGTACTTAATGGCAAGGTGACCTTCTCTTCCACACCTAAATCATTTCTTTGTCCCCTTTATGCAATTTCTGGGGTTCTTCTTTCTGTACTTTTGGCAAGTGGGGTGATGGGTTTTCTTAGCACCATTGGATTTATCCATCAGACCGCTAGAATTAAATTCCAACTTATGCTTCTTATCCCCATGATACCCCTAAGATTCTTTGATCTCCATTTCAACTTTGAGGGAACATCAGAAAATTTATTCATAGCTCTCAAAGTCACGTATCACTAGGGATTTCTATAGGTTAGGTTTTAGCCCTCCAAATAAGTGGTCAACCTTGCATTCGGGGATAAAAAAAAGCTGGAGGCATATCATTAAAACCTTGTGAATTTTTCTTCATACGCTCCGATGGATTTGTTGTTTTTTGCTTGAGGGTAAGGAAGTCCCTTTCCAACTTAATTTGGAGGGTGAAAGGAAAATATTTATCAGAAAACATTTTCTAGAAATCCTTCAATTCCAATGCCTCAATCTCCTCCTTAGTCTTTGTATTTTTTATCAATGTCCACCATTGATTAGCTTCACCCTCCATATGATAAGCATCCAGAAGAACCTTCTCTTGTTTAGAACATTGAAGGATGGAGAATATCTTTTCAATGGATTTGATCCATTATTCGGAAATTGAGGGATCAGATGATCCATTAAAAGTAGGATTCCTTTATCTCATGAAGCTCTCAATTACGGATTGTTATTTCTTAGGGGGGGGTTGAATGTTCCTCTTGACCCATGTTTCTTTTCAAAACTTGAGTTAACTGAGAGAGTATCGTGATAAATTTTTTGATTCCTACTCCTATCGAATTGAGCATCTCATTAGAATATTCATCACATTGATCTTCGCATCAATTGTTAGCCCGAGTCCTCCTATTACCGGACATTGGATAGAATAAAAGGAAAGTTAGGGGTAACACATAAAGGGTAATCCAAAGAAAAAAATAAATGACTTATAAATTACTTTTATTTCCTTAACTTATGAATTTATAGGCTTCAATATATGTTATCCATGATCTACTTCCCAACATATATTCTTAGGGGAATTTTTTTTATTCCCTTAATAATGGTTTATACTAAGCTTATGAATTTACCAAATCATATATCCAGGGAGTGTCATAACCAAGAGTGCAGGAAGACCCGTTGTCGTGCACCAGTTCTCGTTTGATTCTAGCTCAAAGTGGTGTTTTTGGGTTTTACCCCTAGATACATCTGTGTCAGAGCCACCTCTACCTACTCATCTCTAGACAGGGATGTATTTTCTTGATAAACCACTTACTCAATACTCACCAAAATTTAGGGATGTTTTTATTATACTTAGTTTTATCCCCGAGTCTTTCACTAGGGTTTTCTAATCCTAATCCCAAAAATAACTAAACCTATCCTATGATACCAACTATGACAACCCTTATCTTTATTTCACACTTAAACGTAACTTATTAAATAAAATATTCACGTGTTACAACATAGAATATTGAAAGGTATAGTATCTTCGGGTCTTAGGAACATTACATAACAACTTAGAACATTAAATACACATCTTTATTGAAAACTTCTTTTACAGGACTACACACATTCCATCATACTTAGCATTGAATGGGATAACCTAAGGACATGCATAAGAAAAGGGTGAGTTATAAAGCTCAGTAAGGGAGTAAACAAGGCATAACATGAATAATACAGTACATTTATCCAATAGGAATATCAATGGATCATAAGAAATATATGAATATAAAGGCATGATATAGCATTATTATCATAACATGGTAATGTGGCATAAACATTTAACATGATATTAGCATGAGCCAAGGAAAATCACACATGGATCATGAATAAACCCTCATTTCACTTGAATATTCATGATTAAACACTCATTTCACTTGAGGTATCATGTTACTAATCTTTACTCAATACATTGGAGCGCTATCAAGGTGCACCCTTATTAATCATTTCATTTCATGCATAAGTGTGTCACATGGATTATATAACATGGATTTATTAAACATGTCACGACCCGTCCTCGGGGCCCGTTCCGTGACTACCCCAAGCCCGCCTTCCATAGGCCAGGGGCTCGCGACTAGCACCAAGGCTTATTTCCCGGTAAAAAGGGAAGGCATTGCCTTTGTAAAGTAAACAAACACCACAGAGAAAGCAAGCAAAAGTAAACACTAAGTAAAAATTGGGTACAACAGTAAGTGCGGAAAAGTAAGTGGGCCAAAATACAAACCCAAACTGAAAGTAAAGTACAACTGGAAAGGGAAAACAGCAACTGAAAGTAAAGCCGCAACGTCGAGCCGTCCACTAGAAGTCCCACTTGAAGGGTGGGTACAGATAGCCTCCACAGCTCCTCGGGTCCAGCCGTCCACTCCGAGTACGTCCCGCCCAGTGGTCCACCTCCAGGTACTGTCCTGCTCCACAAGCCTCAACCGCGATCAGCGCTGTCCGTCGTCTGCAACCAACACAACGTAGTGCAGGTATAGCCCGTGCAGGGGTGAGTATAAGCTACTCAGTAGGGACCCCAAGACCCCCGAAGGTCTCCCAGAATCCACAAAGGATAATCCACAAAGGAAAGATACAATCACGAAGTAACATTCGACACTACTTAGGTATATGCCCATACATATACCTAAGTCATCAATTCTCGTTCGGCTCCAACATTCGAGCCCAAGTACAACCCAGTCCACACAGGAAAACACAACCAAATCCACACAGGAAAGCATAACGTAATCCACACAGGATATCAAGTCAAACTTATCGAAGATAAGGATTGAAAATCAAGACTCAGCTCACATAGGTATACTTCTTCGTATGACGATAGAGATTATCAGTTGTAGCCACTGATTCATCTAAGCTGTCAGACCCACACTGGATCGATAGGTAACTAACCCCCGCCATGACCCACAAAGGATCGATAGGTAACTAACCCCCACAATGACCCACAAAGGATCGATTGGTAACTAACCCCCGCAATGACCCACAAAGGATCGAAAGGTAACTAACCCCCGCAATGACCCACACAGGATCGGACCCACACAGGATCTGTAGGCGCTGGCCCACACAGGACCGCTGAGCGCTGACCCACATAGGATCTGACCCACATAGGATCGGTAGCACTGATCCACGTAGGATCGCTGAGTTTTGTAGTCATCGTCGTTGAATCCACGGTGGATTTCTGCACAGTCGTCATCGTCGTCACAGTCGCAGCCAGCTCTAGGGTTCCCGCACACAGCAAGCTCGTTTGGGAGGGTCCGCTCCACGATCCAAGGGGATGATACATCAACTGACACATAGTCTGGAGTTGATGTATCCAAAAGTTCCGTATCGTCAACAGGAACTCAACGTCACAGACGGCGCGTCAATCGGACGCCCGGTCTGAGAGTTATTGGATTTTTCGTCCCAGGGGGCCGGTTGGTTTTTAAGTCAAAACCAACCCTCCCATACTCCAACTGAATCTAAACCTAGAGAGGAGTAATTCAAAAGGTCCGTCTCACTAATAAGAACCCATCAAAGTCGACGGCACGTCAATCAGACGTCCGAAGCTCAAGTTATAAGCGTTTCCGCTCCGAGGGCCCAGTTGGTTTTGTGTACGAACCAACCCGGCTGAACACAAAGTACTCCAAAACCTTGATTTCAATATATATAAACGACCATCTCGATCCAAGGATCGCATCACCGCTGACGGTGCATCGATCGGATGTCCGTAGCCCAGGTTATGGGCAAAAGACCGAAAGAGGTCCGGAATTAGGGGGTTCGGGCCCGGTCCGACCCGGCCCGATACCCCCAGGGTTGGCCCGAACCGGGTCCGGGTCCGGCCTGCTTGGGCGCGACCTGGCCCGGATGGCACGGCCCAGCCTGGCCTGGGTGCGGCCCGGCCCGGCGCGCTAGCGCGGCCGGCGGCTAGGCGGCTCGGCCGTAACGGCCGAGCGGTGAAGGGGGGGCGCGCTGCCCCCCGCATTGAGAACCTGCGGCCCCCATGTGGGGGGCCACACCTACTGGCCGACTGGGGGTTACGAACCCCCGGTTTCCCCCCCTGATCGGCCGACCCGCACCGGTCGGCCGGCTGCTGTCGCCACGGGACCGGTGCTGGCCGGTCCCCCTACTCCGACGCCAGCAGCCCGGAACCAGCCGTCGGTCCCTGCTCCGCCGCGGCCTTGGTTCGTCCAGTGCGGCATGACAGCATCGCGCCCCTCTTCCGCGTCCCCACTCCAGTCATGGTGTTTTTGTGATTCTCCAGCACGGCACGACGACGCCGAGTCTTTGGTTCATCTTCAATGGCGCGGCGCGACGGCGCTGCGCTTCTGTCCCTTTCTTTAATATTTCCCGCGCGGTGCTTCAGCACCGCATTGCCTTGCTCGTGTCGTAAACAACATCAAACAACCAAAGGGGAGATGAGGGTTGGCCGTGTTCGTGCGGTCCGACCTCCTCCCGTTATTGCGGTATCAAACAGCTCAAAATGAAATGAAGAAAGGCGACGGAAGAATTCATGAACAACAATTAAAATAAATCCCTACCTCGTCAAAAATGTTGAGCGGGGATTCGCCGCGGAAATAACCGTCACGGAAGAAGGCATCACAGAAATAGGATCGTCGCGTCGCAGAGAAAGGATTCATCGGCGTCGTGTCGTCGATCTCCGAGGATCCGGCGTTCTTCGCGTTATTCGCGTTCTTCGCATTCTTCGCGTTCTTCGTCAAAGAAGATGAAGATCTTCAAGCCTCCCCTCTTTCTCCCAATCCCCTCTCAAGTCAGCTAGACTAATAAAATAAGAGTTCTCTTATTTTATTTCTCAAGCCATGCATTTTAAAATTCAAAAACGAATCAAACAATAAATTGAATTAATTGCAACGTTTAAACTGCCCAAATTAAATGAGGCGTTTATTAACCAGATTAAATGCAAGGGTTGACTTCACTTAATAGGGGTGCGAGTGTGTTACCTTATTAAAGGAGGGGGGTTTAGGAAGAAAAGAAACAAAGGGCTCGTGTGGGCCCCACCTCACAAATATCCTACCAAGTGGGTAGGATATTGTGGGTCCCACATCATCCACTTAACTTAAGTTAAGCAAAATAAAATAAAAATCAGTTGCACCACTTTTATTTTATTCCTTAACTTAACCCCCAAAATTAAAAATCACACCTGAGCAAACGCAACTCCGGAAGAGGTGTTTCTAATCAATTACCGGCGCTACGATTCTATCAGTGCCCTTAGAATTAGATTCCGAGCATCAGTTCAAAAGTTAGAAAAACCCGCTCGTTCGTTCACTGAACGTACCCGAGCTAAACTTCAGAAAATGATTCCAGGCACACCGGGTCTCGGAATCAGGTGTCGTCAGAAACTGCGCTCTTGTAAAATTCCAAAGAAAATTAAGAAAAAAAATTCCTTGAATTTTACGGGTCTTTACAAAACATAAAAATTTATTCCATGATAAAGGAATGTTAAATTTATAAATGAAACTCTATTTTAAATAAGTAAATGTGCGTAAATGTGAATACCGTTGATAGCGAAATGGGTATTGTATTCACTACATAATGACTTTGGCTTGTAAAATCACGGTGTAATTTCGGCAGCATAACAGCGTGACATAAGAATTCATAAAAATGGTTGATGAGAGAGAAAGGAGTGTCTCTCCATATTTAACTTAAATGGATAGTAAGGGGTCATATATATACATGTCCCAACATATTCAATGGAATTTATATTCATAATACAAAATAATTGCTTGAATATAAATGAGAAGATGGAAATTCCTTATAGAATTTCACCATGGTAATGGGTTTACATGGGAGGTATTAATGAGAGATAAAGAGGTTTATCATCATTAAAAAATAAGGACAGAATTATGGGGGAGGTGTGAAATAATACCCCAACATTTTTAATTGAAAACAAAATGGTATAACAATATAATGAAATTTGGACAAAAATGAGAAACGAAGAAATCCTTCACTTGGAAGTGTGATCCAAAGGCTTGGGAGAGGCCTGAGAGAGGATTATTGGGATCTTGGGGATCTTTGGTAAGATACTAGAGAGATTAGGGCAGATTAGGGACGTGCTCCAAAGGTTTTTAGTGAATAGAAGTGGGAGCTTGGGTGGGTTTATATAGGAAAAGTGAGGGAATTTTTTATTATTTAGGTTTTGGACTCCACGCATTAAACTAATCCAAATCACAAACCAACTCATGGTTTTTACCGATGAATTTTTCCAAAGGGGAGTGAAAAAATTATTTTATAATTCCAATGGCCGAACTTCTTAAAATATTAGTCTTGCCTATGCGGAGGTAAGTTACACTCTCAAGTAAATCATTTTAAAAGTTAAAATGTTTTATAAGTCTTGGAGGGTCCACTAAGGCACCCTAAAATTAATCAAAAAAATCAAAAATCACATTATTTTAAAGGTAAAAAATATATTGGATTAAAATACATTTTATAGTATTTTATTACATCACTATTGGGTCCTTATGATGTCATAAAACACATTATATATTTAAACAGTATTTAATTTTTACCCAAAAATTTGATTGTCTCAAAAAATTATGAAAAAATCACCATTGGAAAATTTTGATGTCATGATTCCAAATATAATATTCATTTTATCTAAATAATTTTCTAAATATTTTCATTTTCACTTTTGAAATAAAAATTGGCATTTATTGAAAATTCATGGGTTTTGACAAAAATAGTTTTCAAACCTTAATAAAAATTACAATTGTATTCATAAAAATTAAAGGATCTTTTATATTTAAAAAGTAATTTAGTAATAATAATATTTTATTAAAATATTATTTAACTCCAAAAATCCATTAATTCATCAAAATATATTTCTTAATTTAATATTGACTAAAAATGTTATTTGTGCTTTAAAACCCATTTACAAAGTAACAATAATGAAATGAATTTATATTCTTTATACAAAAAATAAAGAACATAATCATAGTGATAGGGTATTTTTACATAACCCCTTATAACACCCACATAAGACCTAAGGGTAAGGTGTGTGATGGTGACATATTACTAGGGTGGATTAGATAACATCGCTGGGTGGTAATCTCTATCAACTTCTACTTATCCCGTAGGCGGTTCCGTTAAAGATTAATGTGTTGAACCTCAGTTTGGACTTGGTCAAGAGTGAAGCCCAGTGAATCTACCTCCTTTTCAAGATCCAAAAAATGTGATTCTTAAGGATAAATTCTGCTAGATGAGTTCATCGCTTCATTTGTCTGATTAGATTGGATTTGTTAAAGCTCTATATTTAAAATAATCATGTGGTCACTTTCAACAGCTATATTAACAACAGTAACAATTCTTAATGGTATTTTAAAATACAAAAATATAAAACCAAGGAAGATAATATGTTTTATATAACTATTTTACATAATAATACATTTAAATAGATCAATATAAATTTTAATTAATAAAATTTTGGGTTTTTACAATAAAACATATTGTACAAAACTTAGAGTTTTCATCCTTCACTTTGTTTCCACCTTCATATATTTTTTCTATTTTTTTCCACATATAATTGGATGAATTGAAACTCATCACCTTTAGATATATTTGATCAGATATAGATTCATCAATGGAATTCTATGCTTTGGCATCTTCATTAAGCATTTTCCTATCTGTTTCTGTTATAGACAGTCTTGTTGCATCAGTGGCCTGAATCCCCTATGAAATGGCCAAAAGAACTTCCATTCAAAGGGATATTAGATGATATCTCATCTTGTTCTTCCAAATATATAATATTTTTCCATCAAATATGGTACTCCCTTAACATTTACTGAATTATTCGTGACAGTAATAGAGGATAGATTTAACTCTAGTAGCATGTATGCTTTGATACCACTTATAGGACCCCAGAACACCCTGATAGGGGAGGGGTGGATCAGGGTGTCAAATTTTTCTTTTAACATGATGGGTATTTTTTCCACATTATTGGTAACTTTTTAAACCTATATTATGGAATCATGTGGTAATCAAACATTCACATGCAGAGGGACAACACAGTAAATTTACTTGGTTCACCACTAAGGGCCGGTCTAAGGAGCATATGTTGACAATGTTTCAGTCATACTAAAATTCAATAGTATTCACTAGTTGTGGAATAAAAAATTCCATACATAGTCACTATGTGCTAGGAACACTACCTTTACAAAATTTTAGGGATACCACATTGCCTCCCTCGGAACACTTCTGTCGACTCCCCCTAGCCAACAACCTTGGGAGAATTATTACTCGGTTTAATGACTTGAAGGTTGCTTCAGAAGATTAGAATTTAATTATTTGTACCTATCTATCATGAGACTCTTCTTGTATATTAGTCTTGAATTGATTTACTTTAAATAACTGATCAAACAAACTGAATATTCAACTCCTGAGAGAAGTGAAACTCAAGCACTTACACACAACACCTGTACTTGCACACAACTTTTGAGATTCTTTCAAAATATATCTTTCATGCAACCATTATCTTTCACGCAAACACACCATAAGTTTCACTTGGTATTGATAGACATGATTAATTCTCTACGTGCAATATTTATTGCACGTAACTCTTCTACGTGCAACTCTTTCATGTGGTAGAAGTACTAGATCTTCATTAGAAAAAGTTACAATGAAAGTAGGGGGTGCCAACATATTTATATACCTAGATGACCCTTCTCACAAGTTCCTTTCACACCTTACCCCATTCACACAGGCTTGATTTTTTAATTTTTATTTTACATGCAAGATAATTTCAC
This sequence comes from Viscum album, assembly GCA_963277665.1. NCBI lineage: Eukaryota > Viridiplantae > Streptophyta > Magnoliopsida > Santalales > Viscaceae > Viscum > Viscum album. Next base: position 752,748,215 of record OY728129.1, on the reverse strand, counting down.
ACATTTTCATCTTTGGCACACAACTCATTCATTTACTATATTTGATGTTATGATCTCGAAACTCCACTTGCATACAACTCATTTTGATGTTGTATTTGGCACGTAAGATTCTTTAGCGGAGTGTCATATTTTTTTAGTAGATAATACCTTTTTCATATTTTGATGTTTAGATATTGAAACTCCACTTGTGCATAACTCAATTTTTACATCGTATTTGGTGCGTAAGATTCTTCTATGACTTCTAATTTACATGTAAAACATCCTATCATGCAAATCATCTTTCATGAAAAAGAATCTTACATGAAATTATTAAATTTACTATCTTTTGATGATAAACTCCTAAAACTTAACATATACACAACATTTAGATTCACCATCAAACTTTCACACAACTTCCTTTTCCAAAAACACCTTTCTCCATTATCTAGATTTTGGACCCAAATTTTTTTTCAAACATTGCTAAACAATGCCACATTCAACACTGAAGTCATCCACATAATAAAAACACATGTTTTAAAAACTCCTTGATCATCCTAATGTGGATTTATAACAAACACAAACTAGAATATATTTCTAGCAAATAAAATCTTTGGTTCCAACACAATTCATAAATAAATTATAAACACTTTATGATTTAGGAAAATATAAACTTGAACAATTACCTTTTATCCAATATGAGTATTTCATATTATAATTTATTTGGTTTTAATATGAAATCATTAAAATTAAAATTATAAGATATTATATGAACACATTTATTATCGAATAATAATCATTTAATATATTATATAAACAATTTACATAAATTAAATATCATATATCTGATTTTATTTAAACCATTGAGCATATCAACATCCAAAACTCCTTTTGGAATAGTTTGAATAAATTTTTTCAAATGAGGCCTTAATATAAACATTTTATTTTTTAAATTTATGAACTATTAATAAATTAATATATACACTTTTATATTTTCCTTATTTTAAATTTATAAAAACTTCATAAATTATTTACCCTGAAAATAAACTTTAAACCTTGATCAAATCTACCAAAATATTATGTGTAGCTTGAAACCCCCCCCCCCACCCCCTTGGATTCGGTGTAGGACTAGAGGAACCTCAAGGATGGAGGTTTTTAAATTTTTTAATAAAATTATAATTTCATAAAAATTATATCTAAAAGATCTTGCATCGTGACATAAATCATTCCATTTTGGTCCTCTTGAAATTCCATAATAAATGATTGTTTTAGTGGTTTTTATGAGTTAACTTAACCATTTCGACCATTCCATTTCAAGTTTTATGACTGTTTGGGTGAATCTATTTTGGGCGGGACTTTAAAAGCTCAAAACAACTTAGTATCATTCATTGTGGCATGGAGGTCCCTGTGGTGGAGTTTACCACACCACAGTGTATGGATAACCATGGTGTAGAATGTCATCCTATGACACTCTATTTTTCATGACTTTCAACAACTCCCCATAGTGTGTGTTTGATGAGCATTGAGGAAAGATCTTATAACTTTTATAAACACCATTCTTATTTCAAATAACAGTTATGCCATGGTGATTCAATTTAAAGAATTGAAACGGACGTTTTACATGGTCTGCACTATAGATCCTGGAAAATCATATTTTCTAATTTCTTTATTCATTTAATGATCAAATTAAATATTTATAGATCTACTCTAACAACACTGTTAGGTTTTGGAGGTATGTTTAACATCTAAAACATAATGGAAGAATACTCCAAAACATGATTAAAACCAAAATCTTTCTATACATATAGAATGAATATAAATGTGGGTCAATAATTGAATACCATACATCGGTCAAGCTAGAATGTCAAAGATTTTAACTAGAATTCAATCAAGATCCATGAGAAGAAGCTGAAAGACTCCTTCCTTTGGAGGTATCCATGAATTGTGAGAATCTTCCAACACTCATTTAGGAAACTACTACAGATTTAGGTTTATTCAGTGCTAGCTTTTATCAGTACTGGTGAAAAGCACTGATAAAGAATTCCTTTATCATCACTAAAAAATACTGATAAAGGGTGGCTTTTATCAACACTAAAAAAATTATTGATAAAGTAACACCATTTTTAGTTCTTTTTTTAGCGCTAATAAAGGAATCACTTTATCACTACTTTTTTATACTGTTGATAAAGAGTATCCTTTATCATTTCCTTTTCTAGCACTAATAAAGTTCATATTTATTAGTGCTAGTTAATGCACTGATAAAACTAAAGTGATCGCACGTGTGATTCCCCCATCAAACTTGCAGACGTTCAACCGCTTCTTTTTATATGATTCAACAACATCAATCCAATAAAAGTCTACTGTAGGGATGAGCTCCTGCATACACTCTCCACACACCTAAATGGGTCTATGCCTATATGCATGGGCCCTCACAGGCCTCAGCCCACTCTCTGCTCGACATCTTCCCTGTTGGGCTACCTAAATGGTTGGGCCCTCAGGTTGAGGGCTAGCTAAGTCACTCAATTTTTTAATAATTTAATTTTTATTTCGTATATAAAAATATATATTGATATATATATATAAATATATTAAATATTAATATATATATATATATATTAAATTTGTTTGTTTTTAATTTATATTTGTTTAATATTTTTTTAAATTTATTCATCTTTAATATTTATTTATATTTATTCATTTTTTTACAATTAAATTCGTATTTTGTATATAAAAATATATATTGATATATATAAAAATATATTGATATATATTAAATATTGATATATATTAATATATATTGACATATATTAATAAATAGTATATTGATTATTTAATTTATATATATATTATTTAATTTACTATATATACAGTAATAAATAGTATATTAATTATTTAAATAAAATTTAATAAATTAAAAAAATGTTATATATATAATAAAATAATTAATACACTATTTATAATTTATAAAAATGAATAAATTTTTTAAATACCTAATATACTAATTTAATAATTAATATACTATTTATTACTCTATATATATATATATTAAATTTATTCATTTTTATTAATAAAAATTTCATTAATAATTTTTTTAATAATTTTTTTTAACATTTAATTTTTTTAATACAATTTTAATTTACAAGATTAATATTTATTTATTTTTATTTAAACGTATATTCATGGGGGTTTATGGGCTCGACCGGGTCAACCCCCAAATTTTTCATATTTAAATTTATTAAATTTAATATAGATGTGTATATATATAGTAATAAATACTATATTAATTATATATATAATTAAATAATAAATTTACTGTATATAATTAATAAAAATGAATAAAATTATTAAAATTAAGAATAAATTTAATATATATAGTAATAAATAGTATATTAATTATATAATTAGTACATTAAGTATTTAATAAATTTATTCATTTTAATTAATTATAAACTGTATATTAGTTATTTAATTATATATATATATAATTAAATTTCACTCATTTTTAACATGCATTCATTTAATATAATTTATTCATTGATAATGTTAAGTGTGTGCTTAATTTTTTATAATTTACAGATTTAAGATATTTATTCATTTAGTATTTTTATAATTTATTCATTTTAAATGTTTTTTATAAATAATTATTCATTAATATGTTTAATATTTTTATAATCTATTCTTTTTTAATTTTTCATCGTTCAATATTTTTGTAATTTCATCCATTTTCTAATATTTATTTATACATGTTTATTCATTAACATTTAATGATTTTAATATGGTTATAAATTATATAATTAATATGTATTCATTTTCATTTTAACAAATATAGATATTCATTTTTAATTTTTTAAAATTATCTATATAATTGATAATAGTTATTCATTTTTTAAATTTATTAATTCTTATTATTTTTTATTTTATTAATAGATGTTACATATTCTATAATTTTATTGTTCAATTTAACATATATCAAACTTGTATATATATACATTAATTTCATACACACAAATATTTATGTAATTAATGAAAACTTATATAGAAACATACACACCTAATATTTATGTAATTTATTCAAATATTAATATTTATTTTAGAACTTCATTTAGTAACATAATATATTTAATATATTATGTTTTTAATTGGTAAATTTATTTATTTATTTTTAACATTATTTCAGTTAGTGTTATTTATTCATTTTTAATATTTTTTTTTTATTTCTTTTAAATTTAATCATTTTATAATATTTATTTATACATATTTATTTACTATGTTTTAATATTTTATAGATATATTCATCTTCATTTCAATACATATCCATGCTTTTTTAATAATTTTTACAATTAATGAAACTTATCCTTTTTTTAAATATTTTTAAAGGATGCTTGTTTTTAATTATTCAATTTTACTCATTTTTAATATTTATGCATCTAAAATTATATATTAATTAATAATGTTAAAAATATATTTTTAAATAAATGTTTATAAATAAATATATTTATAAATGTATATTTACTATATTTATAAAATTATATATTTATAATTATAAATAAATAAATATATTTTTTTTTAAAGTATTTATATAATTATAAATAATTAATTATATATTTAAATAATTATAAAATTATAATAAATATATTTAAATAATGAATATATTTATAATATTTATATTTATATTTATATTTATTTATTATATATATTTATTTATTTATATTTATATATATATATATATATTTATATATAATTATATAAGTATATAAGTATATTTATAATTATATATATATATATATAATTATATAAATATATTTATAATTATATAAATATAATTATAATTATATACAAATATTTATAAATATATTTACAAATATATTTATTTATAATTATAATTATAAACATATATCTTCATTATATTTATAAATGCATATTTTCAATTCTTTTAACATATTTATAATTATATACATTTATATTTATTTATTTATAAATATATACATTTAAATTTTTTAATTATATTAATTATATTATTAAAATTACTTATAAAAGTCTTTATCAGCGTTAAGAAAGCACTACTAATACATATCTTTATTAGTGTTGAAACTTTAGCACTGATAAAGATATCTTTTATCAGTGCTTATTATTTTAGCACTGATAAAACCCCTCTTTATCAGCGATTTTTTGAAAGCACTAATAAAACTTTTCCAAATATTTTAAATAGAACCCTTATCAAACTAATTTCTCTCACATTGTTCAAGATCTCATGGAAGTTCACCTCTGTCCCTGCTCCCTCTTGACCTTCTATTGGATGAATCAACACTCTGAAATCTAAGGTTTATTGTTATTTATTCTCCCCTCTCGTTTATCTGTGTCGTTAATCACATTTCTCGCACATACCTGGTCCAAACCACGTTATATTTTTGTGTCCTTTATTTCTTATTTTCTATCGACCACCTCCCCACCATCGTTGTCTTCAAGCTAGGCTGACCAACCACTATCATGAAGCATCCCTCTAGTGGCCACTCTTTCCCTATCTTCCACTCCCTTGGTTGACCAATGTAGTAAGCCTTCCCCCTCTCCCTTATCGACTGCCTTGCCACCATTATTGTCTCAATTTTTTGTTGAGGGGGTTGTTTTGTAAGCCACGACAGTGGGAGATTGGATTCAAGATTTTACCATTTCATATTAGGTATTGGCTTCAAGATTTTACCATTTAATATATAATTCTCTACAAATTATTATTATATGGTTTAAGGTTTTTTATAAGGGTGATTTCATGTGATGATTATGATAGAAAACGTATAAGTAAATTGATTTATAGATGTGACATGAAGTGTGTTTCCATTACTCTTATTAATAATTTGGGATAAATGTGTGATAAAATCCTATTGATTTAATTGATATTTTATTTAAACTTATCATAATTATTTATGTATTAGAGACTCATGAATTAAATTAAAATTATTTAATTATAATCCATTTATTTTCACATAATGGAAGTTATAATTTTCATTTTAGTGATGTGTTTATTATCCAGTTGTTCCAAAACATTAATGAGAATTTATGTGATTTTAATTAAAGGAATGACTATGTTTTTATCTTTTTCTTTTTGAGTTTTGTTTTTATGTGTATTATTTAAAGGAAAATTTTATACTTTTATAAAATTATGGATTTGGGTTATTTAGATTCAAAAATCAATATAGTTTTTACTATTTATTTTCAAAATCTTTGAAAAGTAAAATTAGATTTTTGGGGTTTTAAAATTCAAAAATAGGTTGGTAATTAAATTTTATTGTTTTATAGTGATTTCTATGAAATGTTTTTACTATTGATTTAGTGAATTTTTTTGGAAAATGAACATGAATATTCAAGGATTTTATAAAATTTATTTCTAAAGGGATTATTTTATTAAATGGGTAAATGGTCATTTTTTTGAAAAATAAACCTTGAATTAATTTTTTTAGAGTTAAAAATAAGAATATGATGATTTAAATGTAAACATATGGTTTTTATTAAGCTTATTTGTGATTTGAGAGACCTGTTAAATAAGTTTATTATAAGGGTTTAGTGTGTGTTTTATTTTAGGTCTTTAGGATATGATCATGTTAATCTATAAGGTTTGAGGTATAGAATTTATGATATTATATTATAAGGTTTACATCATGTTTAGATAGAGTTGAAATGGTATAGAATTTTCCCATTATTTTAGGACAAAAAATCATTTTTTTATTCAATTTATTTATACATTACACTGGTAAATAGTTATATAATGGACATGTCAATTCTTAGGGTGGTTTCAAGGTGTTTTAGAGTGTTTTATTTATTTTTATATTAGAATAGGACTCCTATGATCAAAGGTGCTTTGAGTTTTCCTTGATTAATATACATGTTGAGAAAATGATTTTTGGATTCATTTTCTTATCTAGTTACCTTAAATATGAGGGGTGTAAAAGGAATAATTTAGTCATGGTTTGAGATGTGTGGGTATGTATAAGTTTCATCTTATTAATTATAATATTATTTATTTTGATTAATATATGTACATAATATTATTATTATTTTGATCTATTGTGTGTCATTGGGAATGGTTTGAGTGTCATCTATAAAAAGTTTTAATTTAAAACACATTTATATTGGACACATATAGGATTATAATATAGTGGAATAATTTTATAAATTTTATAAATTTTATAAATTTTATTATAATCTCCCCTAACCATACATGTGGTATCGATTTTATTAAGAATGAGTATGCTATTTTGGATATACCTATAAAGGTATTTTGTTATGTATTTTTTATGTAACCATATAACTAATTATGTGTTTATATGTAAATTGATAATTTTAAAAGGTATTGATAAAGGCTATCATGAATTTCATATAAACTTTGGTTACTTTATTTTATATATTGAGATAATAAGATTCCCATTGATTGATTTTTTTTCATGTTTCAATATTTCTAATATAGAAATATGTTATCCCAAAATTCTAGTATAATTAGATATTGGTTAGTTTGTGTGGGTTAGAATTCATAAAAACCCCAATGATTCAACAAATTCCTTAATATATTTTTGAATCCTTTGATATAAATTGAGGTGACCATAAGTGTATTAATATCCCTATATTGGGATTAGGTATACTATAGCAGCGGCGACTATAGTAGTGACAGCACTGTAGCGGCGGAGGGACTGTAGAAGGTACTGTAGCGGGGGGCTATACTGTAGCAGGTATTGTAGCAGCGTGGGTACTGTAGCAGTACTATTCACCGAGGGGTCCTTTTGGCCAAAAAAATGGGCTTTATAGCCCTGTATGCAGGCCACTTGGCCTTGGGCCTTCGGGCTATGTAATGGGTCACCCTCTACCCAGTATAAAGAGGTCTTTGCTTTAATAATAAATTGAGGCTTCGGCCCCAACCATTTAAAAAAAATTAAAGGTGGAATCAGAATGTTTTAAATCTAAATGATGTGAAATCCATGCTAACTGAATTGTTTAAACTTTTTATTAATGTAAAGTATTTTTAGTGTTTTTAAGGAAATTGATTACAGGTTTTGGATATTATAGTATATGTGAAATATACCTAAGATTGATAATTATACTATTTTTGAAATAGGGGTTCATCAGTGGGTTATAGTAAAAATATATTTTTTGGTGTCCCTATAATACATGGCCTACAATAATCTATATAAAAAATAGTAACATGGAATCCAACTTCACTTTTGTTTTCAATAATAGTTTCATCAATTAGTTTCATTAAATTCCAATCTCCTTGACCCTGTGTCAAAATCAGGTGATTACATGACCTTTTATGTTCTGAGGAAAGATATTTTTACACAAATTTAGAAATTCAGGTCACAATTCAATGGAAAGAAAGAAAAAGAATTTCCAAGGTAATTCTGTCATCCAATAATAAATAATTTTTTTCCTAACATATTTATCAGGGATGATTAGATTAATATATGTCTGTAAGTGATTCATTTGAGTAAGAAAACCATTTTATTGACATTTTTAATAATATATTTTATAATTATACATGAAATAATGATTTTAAATCCATTTATTTATAATGTAAATAGAACATAGTAAATTGGAATAAATGAGAGAGGGAACGTTTATGATTGAAGTTTTTACCTATCATTGGTAAAATTTCATAATTAAAGGAAATAAGGATCATGGGTTAACAAATAATTATCATGGGTCAAATGTCTTGAATGATTTCAATTACTCACTACTTTTTTTGGGTCTTCAAATTAATCATACATGAAATTTTTCCATTGATAGGTGATGGTCACCTAAACTTTCCCAACCATTAAATATCTACTCAGTATTTCAATGAAACACAACCTGGCCCACCACATACTAGTTGAAGAAAAGAATAAACCTCAACTCCTTCCTCTTATTGGACTCCCATTTAGTAAGGTTGCAAAAAAAATCCTAGAATTACCACCTTTTTGTCCCACACAACATCAAATCAATAACCTGGACCAATAGCCACATGTTTACCCCAAGTTGTTTCTTTTCATGTCACCATTGAGTAAAATGATAAATTATCAGGAATAATCACCAACAACATTCAAATGTTGGGTTCCACTTATTAGAATTATCTATAACTTTATCATTTTATTTTGAATATCTAATGTGTATTTATTTATTTTTTGTAAAAAATATATATTTTACGAACCTAATAGGATGGATATGAATCAAAAATAGATGCACGCTAATCTTATGACAAAAGGGTATGAATATGGAGTTAAAATTTTCATTAAGTTTGTAATATAGCATGCATACAACCCTTATAAATTCCTTTACCTATGTTTACATATTTATTATTCAATAAAAATTAGTTTGTAATAGTTTTAAGAATATTTTATTTCTCACATAATAGATCATAGCTATAAGTGTTGGACTAAACATGGGGAAAACATAATTTACACAATGATTAGTAAGATATTGTGGTTTATAGATCATTTGATATGAACACCATTGTAAATGATGATAGAGGTTTTATCGAATAAATGAAAATGGTAATTGAAGATAGCCTCCGTGATGCACCAAAGTTGTTTGAGAAGTTAAATAGTTGTGCTAAGAGACTATTGTATATTAGTTTTACTAAATAAACAACATTTTTAGTTGTATTGAAGTCATATAATTTGAAATCTGACAGCGGATGGAGTGATAATAGCTTTACAGAACTACTTGGTCTCCTGAATGATATACTAACAGAAGAAAATAAACTTTATTTCCAATCATATGATGCTAAATAAATACTAAGTCAATGGGAATAATCTCTAAAAAATACATTTTTTCACAAATTTTTGATGAAATGGTATTTTTTAAGGTGAATTTCACTATGGAAGGGTATAAGGATGATCTGTTCATAATGGAATCTCAAGCAGTGAAAGTATTTTATGTCTCTAATCTAGTAAACAAGAATTGATCAATTGTCTTACTTTTGACTAAAAAAATAGTAGGGTAGGATGAAAATTCAATCGAGGGTAACCCTTTCATTGGGAGATCGTAATAATTTCATGATAGTCCCAATGTAGACAATTTCTTATACGTTAAAGGGAACCACAAATAGTGGATTTGGATTATCAATAGAGGATCCAAATCCATTAAACCTTTAAAGAAAATAAAGAGTGTTCAATGATCAGGTTAAAGTATTTTTAAATATACTATGTTTTTTCTCCTAATATTATGTGTTCTCTACTGTATTAATGTAATCTAAATTAAATGTTTGACTACTCATGCAGTCAATGACTTCTGTATGTGATGATGCTACCAATCTTAGGGAAGAACAGTCTATTAATGTTGAAACTATAGAATTGTTAGGGGATCAACAAAATTTTGATAAAAAAAGAACAATATAGCATCACTATGTTGACTAAAATTATCATGGCAAGAAAAAAGGATATAAAATTGAGGTTGGATGGAATCAACATGTCCAACCTTTTGACCCCAAAAGGTCAATGTTCATTATTTATGTCGAGGTAATAATGAATAATGAATGTTCCAATTGATATAGATTCATGGAACTATGTCCAGCTTATAATGAAGGAAAAGATTTGGGGAGATATTAAGGTAATGTTATGATATACTTTCTCTATTTTAACAAAATATTATATAATGAAATATTGATTTAATTTTCATTATCCCTTGTAGAGTTCATTTATTTTAGATGATTTCTATAATAAATATGTCTTAATGGCCACTAGAAAATCCCATAGAGGCTTTCAAACACTTCTTACCAATCTTCATCTAAGTTATGTTGAGGTGAAAGTAAAGCCTCACCCACCAGTTATGTATGCGCACATTATAAAGCAGGAAACATAGAATTCTTTCATTAGTCATCACGATGAGAAATAATTTTAGGTGCATTGTAGTCGATAATATACTATTTAACATTATTAATTTTATCTAATTTGATTAAAAAATAATAATTTATGAAATAGTAAGGGAGTGATGAAAATAAAAAATTTGCATCAAAACCAATGTACACCCATCACAAAGAAAGAATGGGGTACGCTTATCTAGAGAATAAAATTTTATGTATTTAAAATCTTCAATAAAAATTTTATGTGATATGAAACAACATATGTTCATTTTTTATATTTAGATTGATGAATCAAAATCTAAATCCACTTCTATCCCACGTCATGTTCTATGGAAGGAGGCTTGTGTAAATAAATAGGGTAAACTAGTTGATAAAAACACAAAAGAGTATGAGAAACATGTGTAAGTATGACATAATAGTAGTTTCTTATGATTTATAATAGTATTACATAAAAATAACTATTTATATTCATATGTTTTTTATATTATTTAGAGATAAGAATTGGTAATTACTATACCTAAAGAAAACTACTTTTGGTATCTTTGAAGTGGACAGAATAATATGGTTGTGTTAGAGGTGTAGTTTTTGGAGTGTCACCTCAAATATATTTCAAGAAGACAAATCCATAAGAAGATAAATATCATATGATGAAAGGAATGAAGATGAAAATAGATTCTTTGTAATATATTATTTTCCAATTTTATTTGGCATACCAATATATGTGAAAGGATCAAAGTGAACCAATAGTGGAACAAAGATCATCACATGAAGAGCAAAATGACCCCACTTACTTTGAGGCTAGTCATTCCCCTCAACCACATACCATACCTAAGGAAATAAATTTTTCATCACTCTTTCTACTATATGTGAATCAAACAACTTCTAATAACTTTATATTACTAAAATTATGCAGGGTGAATTTATATATTATTTTTATCTATCAAAAACCATGCACCAATTTGTTGAGAGGGGTATGGTTCATAATATCTTGGGAGATATGCTATATAATAAAGAACTCCCAAAATATCACATGAGAGTAGGGATTGAAGTAGATAAAGATCTAAGCATTGAGTTTCATGTTCCACTTGATTATCCAGATATTACAAGAGTCAATGATACTATTGTAACTTTCATAACATGTTCATATAATCTTATAAAGATACATGATGTATGTCCTTAATAATTTTTTTCAAATGAAAAACCTATAACATTTGATGAAAAAATGTCTAAAGTAAGGTATGATATTACAAATAGATAAAATGATAGGGAAATAGAAGGTCGGATCTATAAGTTCCCAACTAGGGTGGATGTATCACTGAGAGGGGTAGGGGTGAATTAGTGATATCTTTTTCCTTTAAGTATCCTTTATGTTGAAACGAATTTCCCCTCCTATTAAAGATTTATCAATTTTCTAAAAACAAAACATTCACACATCCATAGTAACACAAGTATTTACAAGGTTCACACTCAATAAGAGAAGTTATATCTTTAGAATGGTTTGAAAACAATCCAAACCCACACAATCCACTTGAAAAAAAAATCCTTTTTAGTGGATAAAACAAGTAGTATATACCCTTACACTTGTATATCACTATGATCAATACAATATTGAATGTGCTTCTTCTAGCACAAATGATGTAAAACAATTTTGTGTAACAAGTAAAGAAATATTCACCAGTTGGTTCTCAACATGTTATCGTGATACCTTATCAACCTCCACTTGAATAGATTCTAAACACAACCTTCACTTTCCTACCCAATAGTAGGTAAGAACTTCACTTTTGGACTTTGTAAAAAACTCATTATGATGGATCAATCTGATTCCTCTATTTGATACCTCATTCTAGAAAATAGATAAGAAATAATACCCTACAAAAATTTTGAACCACTTGAAACTTTCCCAGGAAACTTGAGTTTGATTTCTCAGTCTGATTCAGCAACCTCTAATTATGATCCTACCTTATGCATTTTCTTTCTATATATTTTTCTCAGGAAAACTTTATCTAGAAACCTTATTCTCTATTCTTCAGCACTTTTACTTTCTCTCCACACATGAAAAATACCATTTTCATAAATTACAAGTACTTTCTTCTATTTATAGGTGTTTCAGGAGAGTAATTGTCGGGAACTTACTTTTTTTCCCTACTCAACCAAATTTCCTTAACTTCGAATTTCATTTCCATTTCAACTATAACTTTTACTTCTTCAGTGCTTCTCATCTCTTCGCAATTATTTTCAAAACTTCTTAAATATACTCATGAATTCATATTACTTCAGGATTTCTAACTATTATTTAGCCTGATTCCAGGGTTATTCGGATGTTTCTTCATTATGATAAAAACATATCGGAACTGAAGACTACTCATTATGATTCCCACTTATAAAAATTGAAAGCCTTATGATACCTATAATACATACCAACTAAAATACACCTATTAAAAACACCTAGAACATTCTTCCATAAACATCATTGCAACTTCATTAGACTTTTGTTACTTTTATTTTTCCATAAACATTGTTGAAACTTCTAAATATGTCAGCACCCCTCAGCAACACTTCAGCACCAGCTTCAAACCCCCCTGACAAGACTTTGAAAAAAGATTCACAATTTTCCACAACTTCCTCAGACTAAGTTTGATAAAGTATAGGTTTCATCATGAATCTGATGGATCGATCACAGTATCCATCCGATGGATTATTAATACCACTTCTTATCTAATGATTCTTGACCCAATCAAGAAACAAACAACACCTTTGTTATTTTTCTCTTGATCCAATTGAAATAAAAAAAATAAACCTGATGAAAATGATTGAATACATTTTTTTTATCATCCATTTGATCGGTCTAATAATTTAGTATGGTCCAAAAATTCTAACATTTTCATTGATCACAACAATCTCCTATTACTGTTATACTTCAACAAACCAATATTGTTTTACCTTTGATGGATCGGTGTCACCCCATGTCTAATGGACCGGTATCAGTAGAAACTTCCTTTTGTTCTTCCAGACTTTCCAACTAACAATTGATCCTTTGGATAGTTTCATTTGATGAATTGTATAGTCTGATGAATTGGTTAGTCTGATGGATTGGTGTCAGTGCTTCAACAAAATTTTGACTTCAAAAACTTCCAACTTCCTATCCTTTAAATAAATTTTGTTTTTGGTGATTCTTACACTGATGAACTGAGACTGAAAAACTTCAACTTCATATACTTTCTTCTTCCACATACTTCTAATTGTAATCATGACTTCTTCATGACTTTGGGAACATTAGAATTAGTGTATCATCATCTGAATTAAGGTACCAAACACATCATATCCCCCTTTCTTTAATAAGTCTTGCATCACAAGTTTCCTAGAAAACTTATTATATTTGAGAATTAAAAATCAGTAGAGCACTGTTATATTTAGTATGGAGACATTTAGAATCTGATATAACTTCTCATACCAATCAAAACTTTCATTCCCAGAACTAGGGTGAGTCTGATGTCCACTTACATTTCCCCAAAAAAACCAAGACCAATGGACTTTCTTAATAATTTTGTGTCAGATATGATGAATCTGGTTCTCCTTCACCCAATCATAAAAACTTACAAAGTAAGGTGATTTATTTTCTTGACAATAAAAGACAAAACAACCAATATAAACTTCTTTCAACATCAAAAAACAACTTCCAGTCAACTTAGTCCCAACAATATCCCCCTTTGGATTTTGTTATTAACCAAAGTTAGTAAATCACTAAAATTTTTAACCATAATAAATGGATTACTTATCAATAATTCTAAGCTCATGTGAGCTAAATCATTGTTGGAAACGAGGATCATTGATGGAAAAACCATGTTGTCCAAAAGTAGTGACTCATGAAACTTCTCCATACTTGTAACATTCCTTCATATATTTCTTCACTTCTTTATTTACTTATTCCACTTGCCTATAAAACCAAGTTTCATACAAACACTCTAAAAAATTGTTATAATAGTTCACACACTTAATTTTTTAATTCATAGCTTACCCATAACTCCCCCTACATACATGATTCCTTAAAAGGTTTAACGCATATCAATAGATGGATTTATGAAAAAATTATACCCCTTAACAACACTATACAAATACTAAATGAGATAGGGGACAGAAACACATACCTAAACCTTGGATAGAAAGAGTTTGGACACCCATGTTTAACCTCAATTTTAAAAATTCTTCCTTTGATAAAGGTTTTGTGAAAATTTAATCAACTCATTTCGATGTAAGAATATACTCTATCTTCAATTCATTCTTATCCACATGATATTTGATGAAATTATTTTTTATATCAGTATGTTTTGAATGATATTTTTTTACTGGTATCCCTGTAAGGCTGATGGAACTCTAATTATCACAACCCAAGAGCAGAGGTAACTTTACTACAACAAGTAAGTCTTCTAACCGAGTCTTCATCCACATATGTTGTGTAGCAGCTTGAGTGACAGAAACATACTTAGCTTCATTTGTTTTAAGAGTTTTTGCTTTTTTTTCTTAGTATTCCAACTAAAAAAATTCCCCAGAAAGAAAAGTCCACCAGACGTGGATCTTCTATCATCAATACTTGCTACCCAATTAGTATACGTATAGCCAGACAAATAAATAATTTTTGAGCAATCATACCCGATTCTAAAATATGTTATGCCTTTGATATATCTAAGAATAATTTTTCCATCCAATAGATGTGATTGTTTTGGATCCCTTTTGACTCTTTCACATAAGGTAACAGTATAAAAAATGTATGGTCTTGAAAAAGTCAAGTATAAAAAAATTTCAATCAACTTCTGAAGCTCTTTGGAGTAAACTTCCTTACTTTATCCATATTTATTCAACTTGGTTCCCACTGTAATTGGTGTTGGAACAGGTTTTTAATTTTCTATACTAAACTTCTTGATAGTTCCTTAGCATACTTTTCTTGATAAAGAAATATGTGTTTCTTATTTTGTGAGATTTGTAACCCAAGAAAGTATCTCATTTCACCCATTATGGAAATTTCAAACAATTTTTCATTTCTTTAAAAAATATTTCACATGTTCTTTCATCATTCCAAGAAAATATAATTACATCAACATATACAATAACAATGAGGGAAATCTCTTGACTTCACTACTGGAAAATGTACCTATCCCCACGGTTTTCACCAAAACCGTGGGGATAGACCCCCCCTATACCCACAGTTTTGGAAAACCGTGGGTATAGGTGAATTTTCATGACCTATACCCACGGTTTGCCAAAACCGTGGGTATAGGGGGCTCTATCCCCACGGTTTTGGGAAACCGTGGGTATAGGTCCTGAAAATTCACCTATACCCACGGTTTTCCAAAACCGTGGGTATAGGGGGGGTCTATCCCCACGGTTTTGGGGAAAACCGTGGGGATAGATCTGGGATAAAATACCTATACCCACGGTTATGAAAAACCGTGGGTATAGGTCAATTTTGTGTGCGCGGGAAATTTTTTTTTCCGCGGGAAGGAATTTTTTTTTGGCGGGAACCCTATACCCACGGTTCATCCCTCTATACCCACGGTTTTTATAACTATATTTAACTAAATATATATATATATACATATATGTGAAGTTAGGGTAGTGGTTAGACGCGTTGTTTACAGTGAAGAGGTTGCGGGATCGAAACTCGGCGCCTGCATTTTTTTTAGGACCTATACCCACGGTTTTGAAACCGTGGGTATAGGTCGTTGAAACCATGGAAATTGTCTAAGTTTCGGTGACACGGTGGCAGGACACCTATACCCACGGTTTTCCAAAACCGTGGGTATAGGCTGGGGACCTATACCGACGGCATTCCAGCCCACGGTTCCCAAAACCGTGGGTATAGGCTATACCCACGGTTTTGGGGGCTATACCCACGGTTTTGAACCGTGGGTATAGGCCGTTTTTCCAGTAGTGCTTTATTTTATGTACATATTATTATCAACTCCTCCTTTCTTAAAATTAAACTTTCTTAAGTAGGTATCCAATTTGGAATACCATGCCCTCAAAGAATTATTTATCCCATAAAAGGATTTCTTCAACTTTAACATATAACTTTAATCCTTCCCAATAAAAAACCCAAAAGGTTACTCAACATAAACTTCTTCATCAATTTCTCCATTCAAAAAGGTTGAATTCACATCCATCTCAAAAGATTTTATAACATTATTGTGTAGTAATATCAAAAAAGATTCTAATTGTTTCTAACCTTTCCACTCGTTCAAAAGCTTAATCAAAATATATGCCTTTTATTTGTGAGTAACCTTTACGCACCAATATTTCTTTGTTTCTTATCACTTCACCATATTCAATCAACTTATTCTGGAAAACCAACTTTTTACCAATAGAATTTTCTTCATTTGGATTAGCTAGGACTTATTAGGTATCATTTTTATCAATTTGATCCAACTATTCATTCATATATTGAACCCATTCTGTATTCTCAAAGGATTCACTAATATCTTTCGGCTCAACTTTTGAATACAAAGAAGTATGTGTAATAACTTTTGATGTTCTTCTTATCTGAACCTTTTTATGTTGAACACTAATAATGTTTTGAGCTTCCACTTATTTCCTAAACCTAGGATGAGATGTTAGAGATTCTTCCTCATCACTAGAAATAGTTGAGTCTGATTCTTCTTCTTGTCAGGTATTATAATTGTTTTCATCCTTATCAGATTTTTTAACAAAAAATATTTATCATCTTCATCTTCCTCATCTGTAAGTGTTTGTGACATATCTTCCTCACCTTTATCAAGAACTTTTACATCAACTGAATCAACTAATCTTCTTATCTATCTATTGAAACATCTATATCCTCTTACATCTGAAGCATATCCAAGAAATATTTGATCTTCACCTTTCTGATCAAACTTTTTAATATTTCCACCTTTGTTCTTTATGATGCAGGGACTTCCAAAAACTCTAAGTTTTTTGACTTAATGGACTGAAGACCTTAATTTTTTTATTATTGTTGATAATCCACCTTTCAAGGGGTTATATGGAACCCTTACAAGGCTGTTTGGCTAGTTGTCCTGTGAAAATCTGCACAAGCCTAGTACCGATGGAAATTCCATATCCTCTGATTCTTCCAATTATGATTAACTCTGCTCTGGTAAATTTTCATGCTTTAAATCTTCATCTGAAGCCTTTTCCCTTGTATTATTACTAGTACATTTAAATATTTATGTTTCTTGAAGGCCTTGGGGTGGCTCGAAGTCCTTTAGGTGGCCCTAAGGCCTTGAGAGACAGTTGGTCCGAAGGCCTTAGGTGGCTTGAAAGCCCTGAAGGACCTAAGGACCAAACCGGTGGCCCAAAGGCCTAGATAGATGAATAGTTGTGGTTTTTATAGTACCAAACAGTACCTAATACAGTTCTACTACAGCAACTCATAAATATGTATCCACTCATATTTGATCTCAGGTCTCTTGGATGCACTTGTTGAGTCCTCACCAACTGTGCTGAGGCTCATGTGCAAGACTCTTAAGTGTTTCAAACTTGGAGTTTTGTCATAAAACATTTCATAAGGAGTCATATCGGAACTTGAACTATAGAAAAAATGGTTCTTAATATAAATATTTGTTCTTGTATTTTGCCTCAAAAAGTAATGAGAAAGGCCATGTTCAAGTAATATAGTACGCCCCATTTCAACTAAACTTTTATTCTTCCTCTTAAAAACACCATTTTTTTAGGTGTGTATGGTGTGTTGAACTCATAAAGAATTATATGTTTTTTAAGATAACTTTTGAACTATTAATTATTGTATTCACCTCCATTATCATTTCTCTTTTTCTTCACAGAATACCCACATTTATTCTTATCTCTTCTCTTGAAACTTTTAAACATATTCATAATATATTACTTATGTTTCAAATACATAACAAAAGTAATGAAAGTAAAATCATTAATGAAAGAAATGAAGTATTTATCTTTGAAATTTGATTGCTTGCTCATTGTCCTATAGATATCAAAATTTATAAGTTCTAGGGGTTGAATTGAATGAATATTAACTTTCTTATGCATATATTTTGTAATTTTTTCATTCTAAAAAATAGAACAACACCAATCACTTCTTATTGACATATCAAGAATACCATAGAAATTATCTCTCTTTGATAACTTGATCATGTTTATATGATAAATATGTCCCAATATTTTATTCCACAACTAATTTTCTTTCATCATGCTTAAGTAACATGAGTTTTTTACATCACTAACTTGGAAAAAGTTTTCTTTTGTGTATTGGCGTCTTGTAACAACTTTTCCATTTTCATATCTTTTAAAAAAAACTAAATTTTATAAATAAAACTTTATTACCCTCATAAAAAAAATTTAAACACTCAACAAGTTGTGTTTTAACCCAAAAAAAAATATTTCTTGGATTTCAACTTTTCTTCCTCAACAATAGCGGATCCAACACATTTGATTTTGTGGGATTCATCATTTATAAATGTCATTGTTCCTTCTTTAAAATATTTTACATTCTTCAAAAATTTCAAATCTCCTTTAATATAATAAGAATTCCTACTATCCAAGATCCAAGGTCATTATCCTTTTTTATATTTGAGAGAAGTTTCTACAACAAGATATTTTTCCTTCCCCTTATCTTTCTTCACATCCATCTACTAATAATTATTATAAACATGTTGTTGTGCCAGTAACAAAACAATACACCATTTTATAATATGTCTAGGTTTTTCACATCTTTCAAAAAAAAATTCCAAAGATTGGAAATTATTCTAAACTTTCACACCAACCTTATCAAACATCTTCCTTTGAGGGGATTGACTCCCCCTAAAACTTTTTTTTTTGTAATTTATGGGATATTTGTAATGTTTTTAATTAAACCAACACATATTTTACATATTCCCAAATCCACCACAATGCAAGTAGTACCCATTGAAAGAATAATTTCCTCTGTAACTTCCATACTATCTGGTATTGTGAACATGTTTCTAAGCAAACTTTTTTTCTTTAAAATCAGAACTTTGTTGAGTGCCAAACTTTCTTTCATTATCCAGAATATTATTCTTCAATTCGGATTTCTTCCCAACCTTATCAGAATCGGTAGTGGTAGAAAATTTTCCAAACTCTGAAATTTTAGAAACTTCTAAAATTCCAACTTTGTTGGTTTCCATCACATACACAACTTTCCCAACTTTCTTCTTCTTAAGAATATTTTCAACTTTCTTTCCATCCTTTGAAGGTAAATTTTGATCCTTCTTTGGCTGGAACTTTCTATAACTTTATCTAGCTTTAGATATAGAATTATTGAAGCTTGTAACTACCTACTCATCTTTATAAAACTTTTGTTGCATAAGTTCCAAATCTTCCTCTTTTACTTTTAACTTTACTTCTAGATGTTCATTTTGATTCCTTTCCTTCTCAGGAGACTTATTCATAAAATTAATCTCTTAAAGTAACTTAGATTTATCTTCAGGAATACATTCTTTATTTTTTTGTAGGAAATTCATTCTTCAACTTTTTTATATCTCTTTAAAGGCTAACAATCTTTCTCAAACATTATTTTAGTTCTCACTTCAAATGAAATTCTAACCCTATCTCTTCATCTTCAGAACTATTGCTTCCAAACTCTTCATGATTAAATGTTTCAATGTAAGTACTTTCTCTAAAAACTTCAATAAACTTTTCAGACTCAACTTCATTGTATTTATCTTCATCATATTTAGACAAAAAGCTTATCCTTTTGGATTTAGATAACTTTTTATCCTTTCCCTTTGAAAATGATTCAGACTTATCACCATATTTCTTTCTATATATTCTTAGTATTGTTTCACCTTCATCACTAACTCATTCATTCTTTATTTGATGAAAATTGGAATCAAATTTCCTAATGGATCAACATTCAAAAAAAATTCAAGGAAAGTTTCCCTTTATACTTTCTTGTACCTATTTTCACATTTTTAGAAAACAAGTATAAAAACTCATCAAGATTGTTACATACCTCATTTTTAGATTCAGAATTAGAACTTCCTTTTTTCAAGAATATTTTTATAATTTCCTTTATAGGAATTCTTGAAGTACATTTCTTGATCAACATTTTTTTCCATTTATAACTTTATACCTCCTCATTTCATAAGTAATAAGATTTATATGAAGGTCATACAAATATGGAGTTTCAGGGTACTATCTTCCAAAGATGAAACTTTGGAATCAAACTTGTTTGGAAGAATTCTCAATATCTTTTTAGAAAAAATTTAGTCTTTAAACTTCTCACCCAAACATCTTATGGTGATAAAAATATCATTCACCCTTACAAAGAAGTCAGCAATAGATTCATACTCACCCATTTTCAAATCTTCATACTTTAGCCTCTAGTTTTTTAACTTTTCCTTCTTCGCCTTTGTATCACATTCATAAATATATCTCATCTTTTCCCAGACACCTTTACTAATAAAAACTACTTTCACTCTTAGAAACTCACTTTCAATAAGTTATGAGAGTAAAGCATTCTTAACTCTTACATCATTATCAAGATTCTTCTTATCCAAATATGTGAGTTGAATTTTTTTCATCAATAGGAGTAAATCCATCTATAACTGCTTCCAAAACATCATAACTAAGAGACATAAGATATAAAAACATTTTATCCTTCCATATATAATAGTTATTTCCATTGAAGACTTAATCTACTTACTATTCACACAATTCAGATTCTCTATCACAACTTCTCTTCAAAAACTTCAACAAAGATTAAATGAAAGGAACCTTCACTCTAATACTAGTTGTAAGTTCCCAACCAAGATGGATGTATCACTGAGAGGGGGAGGGGGTGAATCATTGATATATGTTTCTTTTAAGTTTCCTTTCTATTGAAATAAACTTTACCACCTATTAATGGTGTATCATTTTATGAAAATAAAACATCCACACATCCACAAGAACACAAGTATTTACATGGTTCACTACTCAACAAGAGTATCTACATCCTTAGTATGGTTTGTAAACAATCTAATAACACACAATCCACTAGAAAATAATCATTTTTTGCAGATATAAAAAGTATGATATACCCTTACACTTGTGTATAATTATGATCAATACAACAATCCATATGCTTCTTCTAGCACAAATGATGTAAAACAAGTTTGTGCAATGAGTAAAGAAAACTTCACCAGTTGGTTCACAAAATATTACTATGCTACCTTATCAACTCCCACTTGAATATATTTTAAACAAAACTCTTCAATTTCCTACCCAATAGTAGTTAAGAGCTTTAAATTTGGACAACAAAAATCAGTCTAATGGATCAGTCTGATTCCTCTATCAGATACCTCGGTCTAGAAAATAGATAATAAATAATACCTTGGAAACAATTATGAACCACTTGAAAATTTCCCCATAAACATACTTCTGATTTCTCAGTCTGATCTGGTAACCTCTGATTAGTATCCTCCCTTATGATTCTTCTATTTGAAGATGTTTCTCGTGAATTTTTTTCAGAAACTTACTTCTCTCTTCATCATCACTTTTTCTCTCTCTACATGTAAACAGTACCAGTGTCAGAAAGTAAAATGTACTTTTTTTAGGTTTCAGGCACAGCGGAAGAGCGGTTAGGCTAGTGCCCAAATTTAATTTTTACCATGATCAATTATTATTCTAGGATCAATAAAATGATGAATGCCAGTCTCCACGAAATAGAATCAAAGATTTAGATAAAGAAGAAAGAGTATCAAGACCTTTAGAGAGGATCTTGCGCATCATGTTTATAATTAATTTAAATTTAATTTCTAAAGAAATAAAATACTTGGTTCTTCGATACTTTCTTCATTGATGATGTTGATCATTTAGGATAACCCTTTCAGATTGTCTCATTGTTCTTATGAGGATCCAAACCAGAATCCCTCTAGCAGTGATCCACACATGTTCCAATGGTCTCTGATTGATGCTACTCACTTTACAGGTGCTAGCGCAGCAAAGAGAATGACTTTCATCGATTGATCTTGATTTCCTATTCTTAAATCTTGAAGAATGTCTCTCGTTCTTGAGAGGGAGAGAGGAGAGGAGTCGAGAGAAAATTCCTGACTTGGAATTGCTCTTGCATCACTGATTCCTCGTACATGGCACAATAGATGTACCTACCTATTTATCAATATGGGGATTCGATTATAATATTTAATTGTGCAACAACAATTAAATACATTCATAACATTAGAGAAAACCCATGATGCATAATAACAATAACTAAGTCATTATTTGTGGCATGCCAACTTGTACAAAATATAATCATAAATGAAATCCAGTGCCACATAATTATAACCGTGTTGTTATTATTTTGTTTTGTGCCAAATAGTTAAATAATTATTTTACCACCGGACCATCCTTAGTCTGTCCGAAATCCACTTCCATTTGTTGAACACCTGAATAAATAAGTAAATAATTTATTCACTTAAATAAATATTTTATTTACAAACTAGTAAATAAATATTTATTAAACGTTCAATAAAAAATATTTTTATTCATAATCTGGTGAATAAATATATATTTAATTTGTGTTATCATTATAACTTGAATAAAATTATTCCACGATCTTGAGAATAATATTTATTCTATTAATTAAATTCAAATGGAATTTAATCGAGACCACCAGAAACACTTAGTGTGTGACCCTCTAGGATTCTTTCTCATTGGCATTAGGTGGGCTTGCCTAAGGTCTAAGAGTGATATCTAGAAACGGTTTAAGGCACCAAAGAGAAAGAACTTAAAGTCACAATAATGACATCCACATATGAATGCTCACTGTGTAATATATTCCCTTTATCTCAATATCTCATCAAGCTGGTTTCATGATAGTGTCATCAATGTTTATGCTTGATATGTCATTCTTTGACTACCTACAATAAACTTGTTGTTACACCATAGCCATGGAATTTCATGTGACGGTTCTATTTCAATCAAAGGTCTAAGATATCAACTTCCATAAATTCAAGGGACAAATCCTTCATAGACTTATCTATTAATAACATGTCATTCATGACGCACCCAATGCACCCTACTTCCCGCCAACTGTCTGCAAGACGGTTTTCATCAGTAAATCAAAGTGCATGAGTCATGACACATATTAATGATAATAGTCTAAGGACCATTAAACATACTCGTAGATAGTAATCTCCGATGACACCAAAACATGAGGAATTCCTACTGGAAGGTTTGTTCTCATAATCTACCATCTTGGAGATTACCAAGTGAGAACTTCATGAGAAGAAGTATCATTTGCTTATGAGTACTCACACCTGGCGGTCTGTATACTATGTGTCCCATAATAGTATGTCATCCAATCGTAGAATTATATTTAAGAATATTGTCATATCACTTCAAGGTTCTCATCATAGTGGGGAACTACTATGACCTTATCAATGCGACAAATAATCTATGTCATTATTACATTATAGTCATGTAGAATAATGAACAATATGTAATAAGATGTTTAATATTTAAATATATTAAATATTCATGTAATAAAAGTATAAATAATTTTTTCTCGGACACCAACCTTATAAAATCCCTCTTGGGCTAGAGACAACTACCTATGAATTTCAGTATGCTAGACCTCACATGATGATCAAGTTTCTGCTAAGTCAAGGCTTTAGTCAAGGGGTCCTCCATGTTGTCTTCTGTGAAAATAATGCTCACTACAACTTCACCTCTCTGAGAAAACCCCTCAAGAGATGATACTTTCAAAGTAGGTGCTTTGTTCACTAATGTGCCCTTGGCTCTTTTGCGAGAGGCACCACTATAGTATTATCACAGTACAGTGCGATGGTATCTTTACTACTTGGTATCACATCTAGCTCCTAGATGAAGCTTCTCATCCAAACTACTTCTTTATCTACCTCAAAAGATGTGATATACTCAAACTCTACTATAGAATCTATGGCCACACTCTAATTTGAGCTCTTCCAGCTCATTGTACCTCCATTCAAAGTGAAGATGTATCATGTTTTCAACTTCATGTCATCTTGATCAGTCTAGAACTAGCATCTTCATATCCTCTGATGACTAGTTCCTCATCTCCTCCATAAATATGGAACATATCCTTAGTATGTCTCAAATACTTTAGGATAGTCTTGACTACCATCCAATGGTGGTCACCTGGGTCATCTTGATATCTTCCTACCGCACTCAATGCGTAGGTGAAATACAACCTAGTACATAGCATGACATAAATGACTGGCCCAATTTTTGATACATATGGAGTCCTTTCCATTCTGTTTCTTTCCTCATGTGTCTGAGGACACATTTTCTTGGAAAGATGAATGCCATGTGACACTGGTAAGAATTCCCTATTGGATTGTTCCATACTGAATCTCTTTAGTATCTTATCAATGTATGTACTTTGACTTAGGCCCAGAAATCTCTTGGATTTATCATTATGGATCTTGATTCCAAGAATATATGTTTCCTCGCCTAAGTCCTTCATGGAGAAGCATTGATTCAACCATGCCTTAACAGACTATAATACCGGTATCTCATTTCTAATAAGTAATATGTCATCAATATAAACTATTAATAAAACGACTGCACACCCACTAAACTATTTTTAGACACAAGGATCACATTCATTCTTAATAAAACCAAATTCCGTTAAGGCTTCATCAAAACAAATGTTCCATGACCTGTATGCTTTCTTTAATCCATAATTTGATTTCTAAAACTTGCATACCTTATTGGAATCCTTTGGAGTCATAAACCCTTCAAGTTGTGTCATGTAGACATCTTCCTAAAGGTTCCCATTAAGGAATGATTTTTTGACATCCATTTTTCAAATCTCATAGTCATGGTAAGCGACAATGGCCAATAGAATTCTAATTGATTTCATCAGTGCAACTGGTGAAAAGTTTTCATCATATTCAATACCTCGACGTTGCTTGAACCCTTTTGCAACCATTCATGTATTATAGGTATTGACTTTTCCTTCCATGTCTAGATTATTCATGAATACCCATTTGCAACCAATAGGCTTCACATCAACTGAAGGATCTACCAAAATCTAGACTTGGTTTTGGTACATTGAATACATTTTAGAATTCATGGCTTCTTGCCACTTGGAAACATATGTTACACTTACTACTTCCTTATAGGTTAGAGGATCATTATTATCAACTAATAATTAGTCATCATCCTTGGTAACTAGAAAACCATATCGTTCTGGTTCTCTAACCTCTCTTGTACTCCTACATAGTTCTTGTGTCTCTGGAACAATTCTTTCTTCCATGGGACTTTGTGGAATCTGTTCCTATACCAAATCTTGTGTACCTTGAGCCTCGACTTCATCGAAGTCTATCTCGCTCCCACTATCTCTTTTGGAGATGTTCTCCCTCTCAAGTAATATGGTGTGTCTTGCCACTATAACCTTTTTTATGAGGGGTTGTATAGGTAATATCACCTTATTTTTTTGGGGTATCCTATAAAGGTACACTTTGTGCCTTGGGGTGCAAGTTTGTTACCTGAAGATGCCTTAACAAACACTTCACTTCCCCACACATGTAAATTCTATAACATGGATTTATTTCCAATCCAAAACTCTAATGGAATACCATTTATCAATTTTTTTGGTACTTGGTTTATTATGTGTGATATTGTTTGTAATGAATATCCCCAAAAGGATAATGGAAGACTTGCATGACTCATCATTGATCTCACCATATCCAACAAGGTGTGGTTCCTCTTTTCGCTCACACCATTCCACTAGGGCGTGCAAGAAGGATTGAGTTGGGATAGGATTCCAAACTTCTGTAAGTAATCAATGAAGTCTTTATTAAGATATTCTCTGCCTCGGACTGAGTAAAGTTTCTTAATCTTCTTACCAAGCTGGTTCTCAACTTCATTATTGTATTCTTTGAACTTATCAAAATAATATAACTTATACCTCATTAAGTAGATATATCTGTGTCTAATAAAATCATCAGTAAAATTTATTAAGTATGAGTACCCACCCCTTTATTCAACTGGAAATGGTCCACACACATCGGTATGAACCAATTCAAGAAGATATTTAGCCATTTAACCTTTCACACTAAATGGGGCTTTGGTCATTTTTCCTTGTAAACATGTGTGACATACGCCAAGTGGTTTTAGTTTGAAAGAATATAAATATTCATCTTGATGTAACTTCGTCAAGCATTTCTCATTTACATAAACTAACTGGTGATGCTGAAGTTGGGTGCAGTATGAGTCGTGCGAAATATCTTTGTTATCGATTGCCATTACTCGGTTTGTGTAATCCAACACATAAAGACCATTGTATAAATGTGCCCTTCCAAAACAAATGCTATCTTTGTAAAAAAAAGCAACATTC
The DNA here is from genome assembly GCA_963277665.1 of Viscum album. Classification (NCBI taxonomy): domain Eukaryota; kingdom Viridiplantae; phylum Streptophyta; class Magnoliopsida; order Santalales; family Viscaceae; genus Viscum; species Viscum album. The sequence continues at coordinate 752,721,090 of OY728129.1, read as the reverse complement.
ATTTCCAAATTTAAAAACAAATCCATCTATATCTAATCTGGATACAAAAATAATGTTTTTAGTAATAGATAGAGCATAATAACAACCCTTCAACACCAAGATCATCCCAGTGAGCAACTTGATGTGATAGTCCCCGATAGCTATAACAGTAAGTCTGGCTTCGTTGGTTGCTTGTAGATCTACCTCCCCTCGGTTAATCTTCCTAAATCTACTTGGTTGTCATATTTGGATACATATGTGAGCACCACAATCTATATCTAGTAACCAATTTTTAGAAACAGATAGATTACATTCGATAATAAATGCACCTGAAGCTTCCCCTTGCTTCTTAGGTTGGGTGTAGTTCTTCTTCTAGTGGCCCTTCTTGCCACATGTGAAATAAATAGCTTCATGTACCTTTGCCTCCCCTTTGATCTTCCTTTTCTTGGAAGATCGTGAAGAAGCTTTGGACTTAAATCTCTTCGCCTTCCTTTTCCTCTTATTCATCATAAGGACAGAATGATTTTCACACTTTATATCTTTTTCCACTTGTTGAATGAGGATAAGAAGATCAAATAGAGATTTCTCAATGTTGTTCAAATTGAAATTAACAACAAAGATGGATAATCTATGAGGGAGTGATGCAAGAATGAGATCAGTACCCAGTTCTTCAGGGAGTTTAAACCCTAGAACCTACAGGTTCTCAATGTAGCCAATGAGATTGACTACGTGAGGCCCAGCTAGGGAACCCTCTCCAATATTACTTTGAAAGAGTGCCTTTGAGATCTCAAACCATTATCATCTTTCTCTCTCCTAGTAAAGACCACGGAGGTTCTTGAGAATTCTATATGCATCCATGTTTTCGTGAGACTTCATGAGATCACTATAAAATGATAATATCATCAAAAATTGAATGTTAACCATGTCGTTCATATGTTTCTCATAGACTAAGAACTCTTCGTCACTCACTTCTTGGGCAGGCGGATTAGGTAATGCTAAATCCAGTATGTAATACTTCCATTCATGGAATAGAATAACCCAAAGATATCTAAACCATTCATGGAAATTACTTCCGGTGAGGATTTTGTCTTTATCTAGAATTGATTATAGGGATAGTGTGGTCGAAGAGCTTGTCATTTTATTCTAAAATTAAAAGAGTAAATTATTAGAACTTTCTTTATTACATTTTATGAGAAATATTAAATTAATTTTATTAAGTCTCCTACTATTTTATCAAGTCACAATGGCCCTCACCATTGAACTTGGAATGTCAAGTTGTCATGACATTCTAGTGGCAAGGATCCATATTCCACTTCGCATAACCCCAACAAGGGTTGTTCAATCTATTTGAAGGTATTTAGGTAGGCAGTTCTTTGCCAACTATGGGCTTGTAGCTCCTTTATCCGTTGAGTGGACTCCCCAATCCTGAAATCCTGACTTGGATTTCCTCAACACTTACCTTTAATATTACACCAAGTCTAGAAAGGGATACTCCTCTTGATGAAATATGGTTAAGTCAACCCGAAACCTTTCATAATGGATTCCTGTATAAAAGTGAGTGTCCCAACAAGGGTTGGACAAACACATAGTTTTATTGAGTCTTTCCCTTAATCAAGTAACATAAGGCTTAGTCTGACTTAATATTTTGTTGAGGGATTTTTATCTCTTATGCATAAATTACCTTATTATCATTATCACATGATTGTTAATATTAAGTGGAACTTACTTAAGTTATTAACCATGTATTGATAATATTTACACACAAGCCTGGTTTATTTTAGTTCCATCTTGCATGCTTGTTAGTTCATTAATTATGTGATCGTGACAACACATCCATAATGAAAAACCATGCAACTGATAGAAATAATATAAAGTAAAGGGTATGATCATGAGTTTTTTTTTTCTAATGGTTAGTTTATTTAGTGGTTGATAAAATAACCCTGGCTTAAGGGAGAAACACCTTAATGTTTAAAGCTTTCCACCTATACACCTTTGTATCTCCTTGAATTGGTTTCACCTCAGCTCCTGACTTGGACTGCCTCCACCAGCTTGGGATCTATATCCATTGCATATTTTTTTAAACTCACACGCATGTGATGGGTAAAAAGGGGTTTACATAAAAGAAACCATGGGCACGTAGGCCCTAAATATTAATGAGGAGATATGGCTCACAAGCCAACAATTGATTTAATAAATAAATTAAAAGGAAACCAATCACAAACAAAGGTCTTGGTCTAGCTCATGATCACCCACATACATGAAACAAGTTATGTATTTAATAAAACTATCATTCAATTATTTAATCATTCTTATTAAGATAAATTGAGATCAAATTTATTAATTAATATCTTTAATTAATAAATCCTTTTATCTTAATCCTTTTTTTAATTTCCTTGAGATTATCATCCTAGTACATAAATACACCTTGGAGATATCTTGATGAATACCTGTTCGAATCTACCCAACATGTATTATATTCGTATACTATTTTACTCTTATGAAATATGGAATACAAGATCTTTTAATGCATAGAGTAACAACCTGTAGTATTATTGATATATGATATGTAGTTCTGAACATTACACAAACATTAAAGTTTTAACTTTGTGTAATTTGGTAAAGTACATGGCATGTAGTTCCGACTACACGGCGTGTACTACCTTCACCATTTGTCTCAAAGTACATGCCTATGGACTCAGTGTGTGAAGTATACTTCAGAAATTTTGGAGTACGTGGTGTGTATAAAGGGTTACATGTCGTGTTGTCTCTGTGTTACACGGTTACCAGATGGCTTAGCCATGTATGGTATACACGGTTTGGCCCCTGACCCGAAGGGACTATACATCGTGTGCAGTGGGCCATACAACGTGTAATTTGGCAAGTGTGTGCCTGTCTATCCCAGTCAACATGCGGTGTAGAATTAACTACACCACATGTAATAAATGCACACGGCTTGAGTAATTGATGAATTACTCCTGATGCGCTGAACATGACAACATGGCGTGTAGTCTGGATTACATGGCATGTATGGAAAAGAACACAGAATGTAAGTCTGAACACACTGTGTGTACTTTCGTGTCACCTGGGCAGAATCGTCAGCGCCTCTTGATGAGTTTCCCATTTTAATTTTAATCAAAAAATCATTCATTTCTATAAAATATGTGAGAAATGAAAAGAGGGAGAACAGATCTAGAAATCCAGATTATAAGAACGATTAACCTTTAATTGAAAAACTAAATTATTAAACCATAAATCATCAACAAATTATTTAAATAATTATAAACTATGATGACCTTGCTCTGATACCACTTGTAGGTTTTGGGCGCAGTGGAAGTGCAGTTGGGCCAACACCCAACTTTAATTTTTACCATGATCAATGATTATTCCAAGATCAATACGATGATGAACACTAGTCTCCACAGAATAGAATAAAAGATTTAGATAATGAAGGAAGATTCCTAAAACCTTTAGAGAGGATCTTGCACATCATGTTTATAATTAATTTTAATTTAATCTCTAAAGAAATAAAATACCTGGTTCTTCGGTACTTTCTTTGTTGATGACGTTGATTGTCCGGGATGACCCTTTAAAATTGTATTGTTATGCTTGAGAGGATCCAAATGAGAATCCCTATAGTGGTTATCCACACATTCTTCAATAGTCTTCGGTTGATGCCACTCACTTTTCGGGTACTAGTATGGAGAAGCGAATGTTTACATCGATTGATCTTGATCGCTTGTTCTTCAATCTTGAAGAATGCCTCTCGTTATTGAGAGGGAGAGAGGAGAGGATTCAAGAGAAAATTCCTAACTTGGAATTTCTCTTGCATCACCAGTTTCCCATACATGGCACAATAGACGTACTTGTCTATTTATCGACATGGGGATTCGGTTATAATATTTAATTGCGTAGTAGCAATTAAACATATTCATAACCTTAGAGAAAACTCATGATACATAATAACAATAATTGCATCATTATTTGTTGCATGCCAACTTGTGAAAAACAGAATCATAAATGAAATCTCATGCCGCATAATTATAACCACATTATTATTATTTTGTTTTATGCCAACTAGTTAAATAATTATTTATCGTCTTGCAAATAATTATTTTACTAATGGATTGTCCTTGGTCCGCTCGAACTCCAATTCCATTTTTTGAACACCCAAATAAATAAATAATAATTTATTCTCTTAAATAAATATTTTATTTACAAATTAGTAAATAAATATTTGTTAAATGTTCAATAAAAAAAATAAATATATTTTTATTAACAATCCAATGAATAAATATTTATTTAATTTATGAAATCATTATAACTTGAATAAAATTATTCCATGGTCTTGAGAATAATATTTATTCCATTAATTAAATTCAAATATAATTTAATCAAGACCACCAAAAACACTTAGTATGTGACTCAATAGGATTCTTTCTCATTGGCATTAGACGGGATTGCCTAAAGTCTAATATTACTATCTATTAATGGGTCAAGTCACCCAAGAGAAAGAACTTAAAGTCGCAAAAACTACATCCACATATGAATGCTCACTATGTAATATAGTCTCTTTATCTCAATATCTCATCAAAATGGTTTCATGATAGTGTCATCAACCTTTATGCTTGATATGTCGTTCTTTGACTACCTAAAATAAACTCTTCATTACACCATGGCCATGGAATTTCATTTCACGGTTCTATTTCAATCAAAGGGATGAGATATTAACTTCCATAAATGTAAGGGACAAATCCTTCCTCAACTTATCCATTAATAACATGTCATTCGTGATGCACCCAATGTACCCTACTTCTCGCCAACTGTCTGCATGACGGTTTTCATCAGTAAATCAAAGTGTGCGAGTCATGACTCATATTAATGATAATATTAAATTCTAAGGATCATTACACATTATCACAGATAGGAATATCTGATGACACCAAAACATGTGGAATTCCTACTAGCGGGTATGTTCTCATAATCTCCCATCTTAGAGATTACCAAGTATGAACTTCATGAGAAGAAGTTGCATCTGCTTATGAGTACTCACACCTAACTATTTGTATAATACATGTCTCATAATAGTATGTCATCCAACAGAAAAACTATATTTAAGAATATTGTTATAGCATTTCAAGGTTCTCGTCATAGCGGGGAACTGTTATAACCTTGTCAATGTGACAAATAATCTAGGACATTATTACACTATTGTCATGAAAAACAATGAAAAATATGTAATAAGATGTTTAATATTTAAATATATTAAATATTCATGTAATCAAAGTACAAATAGTTGGTTCTAGGACACCAACTCTTACACTTTATTCTATTTATAGGTGTTCTAGGAGAGGAATGGGTGGGAACATACTTATGTTTTTCTGCTCAACCAAATTTCCTTAACTTCAAATTTTATTTCCATTTTGAATACATATTTTACTTCTTCGGAACTTCTCATTTCTTCTCAATTCTTCTCAAAAATTCTCAAATATTCTCAAGACTTCATCTTGCTTCATAATTTCTAACCATTCTTCAGTCTGATACTATGGTTATTATGATATTTCTTCATTATGATGAAAATATATCAGAGCTGAAGACTATTCATTATGATGACCACCTATAAAAACTAAAATCCTTATGATATCGATTCTCTGTACCAACTGAAATACACCTATTAAAATCACTGAGAACATTCTTCTATAAACAATTTGCAACTTTGTTGGACTTATGTTTCTTTTATTTTTCTATAAACATCGTTTCAACTTCTAAATATATCATCACCCCTCTAAAAAACTTCATCACCAGCTTTAAGCCCCCTTGACAAGACTTTGACAACAGCTTCGTAATTGTCCACAACTTCCTCAGACTGTTTCTGGTGAAGTATAGGTGTCATCATGCGTCTGATGGATCAGTATCTATATCTATCTGATGACTTATCAGTACAACTTCTTGTCTAATGATTATTGACCCACTTGAGAAACCAACAACACTTTTTTTCTTTTTCTCTTGGACCAATTGAAACAAAAACAAAACAACCTGGTAAAAATGGTTAACTACATTGTTTATCATCATCCAGTTAATCATTTTATGAATTTAGTGTGGTCCAAAAAATTACAACTTTCTCATCAGTCCCAACAATCTCTGCTTACTGATCTACTTCAAAAAATCAGACTTATTCTACCTTTGATGGATCAGTGGCACCCTATGTCTGGTGGACCAGTGTTAGCATCAACTTACTTATATTATTTCAAACTTTCTAACTAAAAATCAATCCTTCGGATAGTTTCATTTAATGAATCAAATAATATGATGAATCGGTCAGTTTGATGGATTAGTGTTAGTGCTTCAGCAAAATTTCAACTTCTGCAACTTCCAAATTCTCATCCTTCAAATGAATTTTGTGTCTGGTGATTCTCACACTGATAAACTGAGACCAAAAGACTTCAACTTCATAGAATTTATTCTTTCAAAAAATCTTGCTTGTGATAATGACTTCCTCGTGACTTTGAGAATATTAAGATCAACATTGCATCATCTGAATTAAGGTACCAAACATGTCTTCTCCCTATTTCCTTCATAAGGCTTGCATCACATGTTTCCCAAACAAATTATTATATTTGATAATTAAAAATTAGTAGTGAATTATCAGATTTAGTATAAAGACATTCAAAATCTGATACAACTTCTCATGACAATCAAAACTTTCACTCCTAGACCCAAGGTGAGTCTGATGACCGCTTACATTTTTTCAATAGAAAACCAAGATTGATGGAATTTCTTAATCATTTTGTGTCTGATATGATGAGTTTGGTTCTCCTTCATCTGATCATCAAAACTTAAAAAGTAAGGTGATTTATTTTCTTGACAAAAAAATACAAAACAATCAACACAAACTTCTTTCAGCATCTAAAAAAAACATCCAACCAACTTGGTCCCAACAAGATCAAGACAATCCAGTGAATAGACCAAGAAAACAAAAGGAACTCCTAGGAAAATTTCTTAATAAAATTTTGAGGGGTATGAATTGGGTGACCAATTCATATCTCCAATCATTCATAAAAGGGCATCCTAGGAGTACATTCTCTCCACCAATTCAACTGCAACATATATTAACATTACAATTTCATGCAGACGCCACATTCAAAGATGGATATGTGTCCTACATTCAATATGAAGAGGAAATATTTGGAAAAACCATTATAGACATTGTTGGTATCGAGAGTATAAATGAGATTCTAATGTTTTGATGGTTGTGAGTCTCAGTTTTGAATACATACATGTGGTACATTTTCATAATCCTTTTTTCCAAAAAATGATCTACTATGTTCATTAAAGTTAATAACTATTCATATTTTCTATAGGTTTTTATATAACTACTATATAAATGGAAAACCTTGCAAAGCATGATTTGGATTCATTAATCCCTATATCATTTCTATGAAATAAATTTTTTGGTATTGGAATAAATAGATAAGAAAAAATATGATCTAAGCAAGGAGTTTGAGAAGAAAATAATATATGAAAAACTCTTGTTGATTCCTACAATGTGGGGGTAAAACTCTATAATCTAATCATATAAAATATATATTTCTTTTATCTATTACTTATTTGTTTTTGTTTTTTAGGAAGCACTGGATGTTGATTACAATCAATTTGGATGCCCTAAATGCTTATTTTTTGGATCCAATGCATGGATTTCTATCAAATCGACCACACATGATGTGTATTGTGAATTTTTAATGCACTACAATAAACATTTTATAGATAAAATTTGAATTATATGTTTTAGTTTTTGTTTTAATTTCACAAATCAGACCGGGATCCTATCCAACCCGACACCTGACCCGACCCATGACAAGTCCTGAGAGGCATTCCCAATCCCCTTGGGCTAGAAACTAGTGTTGAGAATAAAATATAAACAAATGAGAACAATTTTTACCAATAATTAACTGATATAAATGAACATAACAGGGTATGTACCATAAACCACTGAACACTAATAAATACATAAGCCAAATGGATACAACAAAAGCCGAACAAACTAGAAACTACAAAACTAAAATGGAACTGAACCAAAACCTGAGAAGATCTCCATGTGACCTTCTAGTCACCACCATCCAAAAAAACCATCCCACTCTATAGGCAACTTGAACAAAATTGAACTTGAAAAACAGATCAGGTATACCGATGTCGAGTGACACAAGTAGGGTGTGAGCATAAAACGGCTCAGTAGGTCAGCACCACAGAATCCATACACGTCCTTTCCCTAAAAATTTCCATAAATTTTATTTTGAAATAAATTTAATAAAATATGGTTTTATCATTTTAATAATGAAACATGATTTCTATAAATCCCCTTTAAAAATAAAATCATGAGTTTCTTTTTAAAACGGGTTTCTATTCCCAAAATCCAGTTTTAAAACCAAGCTCCAAATAAGAACCCAGACAAGGTGATCGAGAGATATTCTAAGAATAAAATAAATAGTACAATTTCATATATATAAATACAAACAACAAACATAACCAAATTTCTACAGAAGTAAAATAGTAACATACAGATAATAATCATGAAAATTTCCTAAACATACCTAGAATCAATCCTTGTATGTACTTGATTCGGACTCATCTACTGACATATGGTGTTGCTCTATAGTTAGTAACCCACCTGGCTATACTAAACTAGCCTCACCAGTGGAAAATCCCACACAGCCTATCCTCTATCCATGCATACCAATCTATCTAATTGGGATCAGCAAGTAACCATCAATCAACCCTCAAGATGATTCCCAGGAATCCATGATAATAGTATAAGGAATAATGAGGAGGTCATCAATGCTTGGAATTAACCATAACCTATAGATTCTACCATGAATTCCTTTCCCAAACCCTGACACCAACAATGTAAAGTACCACTCATCGGAAGTTTGACCATAGGGGTTCCCATAACACATAGAATCTCCAATGTGTAAACTAGGATAACATGTCACATGTGTTTTAAAACCAATTTCCAAAATATCACAAAATAAAAACCAGAACTTAACATTTAAAAATCCAATTATATTTACAAAAACCATTTCCCAAACCCAAGGTGAAAACACCATTTATGATCGAGAGGTCCCAAATGGTCTTTTTGAGTCATTTAACTACCAAATTACACTTCAAGGTGCCAAATGGGATGGACTTTAGGAAACACACTAAAAAACCATATTTGTGATCATTTGGTAACTAATGAGTCATTTAGGAAACATTGGGGTTTTATAAGAACCATTTGAAAGTTGTAGTGGAAGGGGGAGAGGAAGATAGAAGAAAAGTGTTTTGAAGTCTGGGGTTTAAGCATTATTGTGTAAATCCATTATCATTTGTGTACCTATACATATGTGCACCCTATGCACATATGGATATTCACACATCAAATGGAACACTCATTGAAATCCATAATAGTACCAAAGGTTTAAATTAAATAAACACAAGTAGCACAAAAACATACCATAGAGATCCACTCTTAAACATCAAACCATAAAAAGAAACCAAAATCTAATCACAATCCCAATTCCTATATAAACAAAACTAACAAGATCCAACCATGGACAAACACAATTCGAAAACACCCAACTTCATTTTAAAATACTGATTGAAATTTCATCAAACACCTTACATTCATATATATATATGAATAATTAAATAAAACCTTTGAAAACCCATTTTCACCAAAATTATAACATAGAAACACCAAATCAATTCATATAAACACATCACAATCATCAAATGGAATTCTATATAAAGGAAATAGATAGAGACACCTACCTCAATGGTGTACGAATGCAATGAAACCCTCAGAGGAGGAAGAATGAAGCCCAAGGAGAAAACTGCACACCCTAACATCAAATAAATCAACCAACATTATCCAACCCTCACTTTAGGGTTTGGACAAGAGGGAACCAGCTAATTAAAACCAAGAAACTAAGAGTGGGAGAGAATAAGAGAATAAAATTGGCCAAAAACCAATAGAAACTTACCTATGAACCTTGAGAAATTACCAAGGGAGGAAGAAGAACCATGGGGAGGATATTGGGATCCCACTTCGTGTGCCTAGGTCAATAAAGAGGGGAGGGAGGCTGATTGGGATTAAAACATAAGAAGGTAAAATTAGGAATTTCAAATTTTTAAAGAACCTGGTCAAGTCACACAGTTTTTCGTCATGGTTTGTCAAAATATGCGCTAATCATGCAAACGCTACTAGAAGAGGAGGACACCCACACGGGCTGGCCACATAGTTTGGGAAATGATATGCCAACTATATTAATCACCTCTGTTAAAATTATAGAGTCTCTCGCACGCTTATCGCATGGTTTCTCCTGACCATGTGCAAGCCATGTGCATTGTCCCAAACATCACCCAAGAGTCGCATGGTTACTTCTTTTCCTCACACGATTTAGGCAAAACCATGTTTAGGTTGTGCAATTCAAACCATGCAAGAAAAATAATAACTGAAAATGATTTCAAGCTTAACCAACTACACGGTTGCCTCTCAAACCATGCACACAAATAGTGCATAGGGCCAAAACACGCTTGAAACCTCTGAAACTCAAAAATTACCATCAGGAACTCAACTTGAACCTCAACCAAAGGATCCAACATCAAGAAAATAGTAAAATAAATAAAAAAAATGGTTAGAGTGAGATAATTTCCCCCACCAAAAAACTTTTTCCCCCATAAAGTCACCAAGCCAAATAAGAACCAAAACTCAAACCCAAAACTAAAAGAAACTGAATGAAACCACAAACCTCAGGGTGAATTTTTAATCCACAAGTCACACATGAACACCTATAGAGAAACAAAAAAAGTATAACTATGGTAAAGGAAAATAAAAATGGGGAAGGGGGGTTCTCCCCACCACAGAAAATTTCTAACACAACGACACTGATAACAGAACTCCCATCACAGACCAACATTGGAACACACAGCACAAACCAAACCCCCAACACAAGAGGGTCCCAAAAAAAGAAATCCAAACCAAGAACCATATCCAACCATAACTCATTATTTTCATAAGACAAAAGCATCTCCAAAATGAGCACAACCTAAAAGGAAAAAACTGATCCACAAAAGGTCTAACCACACAAGCTTTACATCTCAAAAAGGAACAATTGTAAGAATACTCAAAACGGGGTTATCCCATTTTTCTCAAAAAAAATGGAACTTAAAAAATAGAGAAACCACAATAAGAAAAACTTAATCTATCTCCACTCCAACATCAAAGAAAAAAACGACCCAAGGATCTCTACACTAAACAATTCCTAATTGTGTAAAGAGCTTAACTCTAGGGCTACGGCTGGAGCCCTGGTGTATTGAAGCATTTGTTTCCCTAAATTCAAGATATAATGACCTCTGATCAAGACTTATTATTCTAGAAATGTTGCTTGAAAAACTTCTCTAGGTGACCCAAACGGCCACATCATCGGCAAGCCTTTAGAGGATTATAATAGGATGGCTTCGAATGCCCAAACTGGACACACTTGAAACACATGAGAAAATAGTTTGATGGATGAGAATCCAGAACTGATAGAGTTGAATCCTCGGGGATAGATTAATCTTGCATACACTTCTCTTTATATGGGGAACCTTTACAATTTCCAAGAGAAATTGGATTGCCACTTCCTATAGACTATGCCCCAAGAACCAACTCGGATAGAAATGCCTCATCCACTAGCTTCCCAAATATGAACTTCCCTAGATGAGATAACTCACCCTTTAATCTCTGGATGAAGACCCCAGATGAAGAGAGGATCCTTCATCTAATCCTTTGATATTATCTTCAGAGAAAAAGGAACCATCTCTTTAAAATGGTCAACATAGACCTTCACTATTCATTGACCTTGTTGAACTCCCAATATCTCTTCCACTTTCTTCACCTTCACCACCACAGGTATGAACTATAAAATGAAAGTGGTCTTAAACACTTCCCAATACATGATGACTTACAACGATTGTGGGATGATCACCTTCCACTGATCCAAACTCGGTCCCTCAAACAAACCCAAAATAGTTCGCACCCTCATGGCTTCAAGTGTTCCTAAAGATATGAAAAAACTTTCAACTTTCTCAATCCACCCTACAGCCTCTAACGGACCTCGATCACCATATAAGAAGGAAAAAACTGAGAATAATTTGACTCTTCCACCCCATTTTGAGTTTGGGAAGGTCCAAAAACTAGAGGAGACTCATTAAAAACCCTTGGGATCTTTTTGGGCAGAATATTCTATAAAACATAATGCCAAAAAACTGAATCAACATCAAACCAGATCTCAAAATTCAACCAAAAAGGAATTTCAAAATCGAAACACCAAGCTCATAAACCAAACATCACAAAATAGAATTAAATTCCTCTTTAAAAAACCACTATTTCCATCCCAAGTTCAAAACCATTTCATTCTAAGGACACCTTTCAAATACCGGAACCAATTTCCAAATAAAATTTTAAATACCCCATCCCACTTTTAAAATAAAACCATGTCACAAAATCATTTTCCTTTTAAAAAACCATTTTTCCCAAAAACCATTTTCCATTTCAAAATCCATCCACACTAACCAATACCAATCCAAAGCATAATTCACACCAAAACTCTAAAAATAGGGAACTAGTGTCCATGCATAACCCCAACCACATGGTTTAGCATACCATGCCCCAAGAAAGAACCAACCACTAGAAGTACTTGAACTGTCCACTCAAGATCCACATGGATCACTACTCTATGTAAGCCCATTGTGTAACATTGGTCCACTCCCATTGTCATCCCCCAAACCACACAATCCAAACAAAACCTAATGATATAAACCCAAAACTAAAATAAAAGACTCAAGTCCCAAACTACCCTTGGTAACTCTAGGATTAGAACAAGAAAAAGTTCATGAAACTCTTCCTGCACCTACCACCTAAGTCCTGATAGTCTTATCTCTAACTAATTGATGCCCCAAATAGCAAAGGACTGCTTTGATACCATTTTTTTATGAACCATGTCGGGCTTTCATCAAACCCAACACCTAAATCGGCCCACAACAAGTCATGAGATGCATTCCTGATCCTCCTGGACTGAAAAATAGTGTCGATCATCAAGGATAAACCAATGGGAACAATTTTTCCCAATAATAAACTGATATAAATGAACAGAATAGAGCACACAACATAAACCACTAAACAAAAATAAATACATAATCCAAATAGACAAAATGAAAGCTGAACAAACTGGAAACTACAAAACTAAACTGGAACTGAACCGGAACCCGACTAGATCTCCATGTGACCTCCTAGTCACCACCATCCACAAAACCAACCCACTCCATAGGCAGCCTGAACAAAACCAAACATGAAAAATAGCTCAGGTATACCAACGTTGAGTGGCACAAATAGGGTGTGAGCATGAAACAGCTCAGTAGGTCAGCACCGCATAATCCATACATGTCCTTTCCCTGAAACAGTTCAAAAACACTAGTTTTAAATACATTTAATAAAATAAGTTTTTAATCATTTTAATAACCAAAACAGAGTTTCTAGAAATACCCTTTTTAAATCAAAGCATGACTTTCTTTTTAAAACAAGTTTATATTCCCAAAATTTAGTTTTAAAACAAAACTCCAAATAAGAACCCAAATAAGGTGATCAAGATCTATGTTAGGAATAAAATAAATAGTGAAAGTGCAGACAAGGTAAATATAAACAACACACATAACCAAAGTGCTACAGAAGTAAAATAGGAACATGCAGATATTAATCATGGGAAATTTTTAAACATCCTTAGAAGTAATCCCTGGAAGTACTCGGTTCAGACTCACCTATGGGCATATGGTGAATCTCTATAGTTAATAACCAACCTGGCTACTCTAAACTAGCCTCACCAGTGGCAAAGACCACTTGGCCTATCCTGTATCCAGGGGGTACCAATCCATCTAATCAGGATTAGAAAGCAATCATCACTTGACCCTCTAGATAACACCTAGGAATCTAATGATAATAGTACAAGGGATAATGAGTATTTCATCACATGCTTGGTATTAACCATAACCCATAGATGCCACCGTGCATGCCTTGACCAAACCCCTACACTAACTATGCAAAGTCCCTCTCATTGGAAGGATGGCCATAAGGGTGCCCATCACAAATACAACCTCTCAAAGTTCTAATCGGGACAATATCTCACATGATTTTTAAAACCAATTTCCAAAATATCATAAAATACCAACCAAGACATAACATTTACAAATCCAATTCCATTTCCAAAACCATTTCCCAAACCAAAGGTGAAAACACCATTTATGATCGAAAGGTTCCAAATGGGCCTTTTGAGTCATTTAACTACCAAATTACACTTCAAGGTGACAAACAGTTCAAACTTTAGGAAACACATTAGAAAACTACATTTGAGATCATTTGGGGACCAAGGATTCATTTAGGAAACATTGGGGTTTTAAAAGAACCATTTGAAAGTTGGAGTGGAAGGTGGGGAGGAAGTTGGAAGAAAGGTGTTTTGATGTTTGGGATTTAACTAGCGTTGTGGAAATCTATTATCATTTGTGTGCCTATCCATATGTGCACCCCGTGCACATATGGATATTTCCACATCCAATGGAACACTCATTGAAATCCATAATAGTACTAAAGGATTTGATTAAAGAAACAAAAGTAGCACAACAACATACCATAAGGATCTGCACTTAAACATCAAACCATAAAAGGCACCAAAATCTAATCATAATCCCAATTCCCATATATACCAAACTACCAAGATCCAACCATGGCTAAACACAATACCAAAACACCCAAATTCATTTTAAAAGGCTAATTGGCATTTCATAAAACACCTTACATGCATATATACATAGGCATGATTAAATAAATCCTTTGAAAAGCCATTTTCACCAAATTTACAATATAGAAACACAAAATAAATTCATATAAACACATCACAATCATGAGAAACACAATTAGAAATTAATTGGAAATACTCAAGCATAAAATGGAATGCTTCGGAAAGGAAATTGATGGAGACACCCACCTCAATGATGTGTGAATACAACAAAACCCTCAGAGGAGGAAGAATGGAGACCAAAGAGAAAACTGCAAACTATAACATTAAATAAATCAACCAAAATTAGTCAACCCTCACTCTAGTTTTTTTTTTCAAGAAGGAACCAAGACAAGAGAAATTGATAAACCAAGAGAGGAAGAGGCACATGAGCCTCAGCCTAGTTGGTGAGGACATCTTAAGTGCATCCAGGTGACCCAGGATCAAATCTAGATAGAGGCTTATTTCTGGGGGTATTGTAGCAGTACTGTAGTAGGTATTGTTTGGCACTATAGCAGTCAGGATTATTCCTCTGTTTGGGCGTTCAGGCCACTGATTTGGTTCCTGAGTTCTTTAAGGCCTTCGGGCCACCCAGGCCTTCGGGTCAATAAGGCATTCGGGCCACCTCAAGGCCTTTGGGACACCTTAAGTGCAGAAGAAAACCAAACAACCTACAAGGAACAAGCTCCAGAAGGAGGATGATCAAGGAGATTTCACCATAGCAGAAGCTAAACGAATTGAAAGAATGAGAGGGTATGGAACCTGCCATCGGGACAAGCCTGTGCATGCACGGGAAAGCCTAGCTAAACATCCATGTGAAGGTGGAGAGATGATTTAACGATAAAGATTCTAGAGAGGAGCAGTTCCAGGTAGTTAGTCTGGGCTGTATGTAATGTTTGAAGCCTACGGGCAATGAATTCTTCTAAGGCCTATAGGCCATGTAACACATACGCTTACGGGCCTTGTAAGGGTTCCACCTCACCCCTTGAAAGGTGTATTTATCAAAATCAATAAAAAATGAAGGCCTTTGGGCCATTAGAGGAAGAGAGGAAGAGAATAAGAGAAGAAAATTTCCCAAAAACTAAGAGAAACTTACCTAGGAACCTTGAGGAAGCACAAATGGAGGAATAAAAACCAAGGGAGAGGAGCATGGGATCCCCCTTCATGCGCATAGGTCAAGCAAGAGGGGAGGTAGGCTTGTTGGGTTTAAAACATAAGGAGGGAAAAAGTGGAATTTCAACTTTTTAAATAACTAGGGAAAGTTGCATGGTTTGGCCACACGGTTTACCAAACTATGCGCTAACCATGCACACTCTATTGGAAGAGGACACTCGCATAGGGTAGACACATTGTTTGTGAAACCATGTGCCAACCATGCTAATTGCCTCTATTAAAATTGCAGAGGCTCATGCATGCTTGTTGTACGATTTCTCCTAACCGTGTGCATTTTCCCAAACACCACCCAAGATCTGCATGGTTACTTCTTTTCCTCACACGGTTTAGGCCAAACCATGCATAGGTTGTTCAAGTCAAACCATACAAGAACAAAAAAAACTGAAAACACCCTCAGCCTTAACCAGCCACACAATTTCCTCTCAAACCATGCACATAAATTGTGCACAGGGCTAAAACACAGCTAAAACCTCTGAAACTCAAAAATTATCACCGTGAACTCAACCTAAACCACAACCAAAGGATTCAACATCAATAAAATAGTAAAATAAAAGAAAACCCAAGGTTGGGTGTGGAATTTAACAAAAAAAAAATTAATGATAGGGTAATCTATAAATATAAGCTAAATCATGGTATGAGGTTGGTGACTGAACATAATAAGCCTATGGATTTCTTCATATGGAAATATATTAAGGTATATATAGAATGATTTAAGTATAAAACATATTTCAAAACAATCTTCTGATTTGGTCAATTTTTATGCAATGTCTGAAATAAGATAACAACAATGGTTATGGATATTATGTTTGAAATTTTATAAAAGATATCATATACCATCAAAAGAATAGAATCCGTGAACAAGTAATTTGTTAAGGTAATTACAATTTCCTTAATAATATTTTTAATCATTTATTTGTCTATATTTTCTCAATGCTACCAAGATTGTCAACGATCTATGCACTCAAAAGAAGATGTAAATTTGTTTAGAGATAAGTGGGTAGAGTACATGGGGTCAGAATGCTCACCAACATCAAATTTAGGTGATTACCTACTATGTTTGTGATCTAGTATGAGATATAACCTTAGAGATACACTTGGGATGTGAATCATTAATATCATAGTGCTTATATTTTATTTTTGATTTGTTTCTCAAGGAGAAGTATAATGGAGGAAATCAATTTGTTTAGAACTGGATGGATAAAATACATGGTGTTAGAATTTTTATAGACATCATGTACATTTGACTTCTTACTGCCTATTTAGTTAATTTTTTCATCATTTTATCTACTTTTTTTAGTTAATTTCCTTATCATTTTTATTTGATGCTTATTTTGTTTAATTTACACATTAGTTCAAAACACACATCACATGCTGAATACTAAGAAGAAAAATTCAGATTATTTTGATACTTTAGAAAAATGATCCATAATTCATTTTTTACATGTAAGAATTGATTGTGCATCAATCTGACACATGATATGGTTGGTATGACTCGAAGTGCGTGTTTTCAATACAAAAGTGTCATTTTATTTTAAAACTTGTATCACATAGCTAAAATCGAGCAAATGAGCTCATATTATTTTCAAACTTTAGTATAATAATCTATAATTCATTAGTAATATGTAGAAATTGACTGCACATTAATCTGAGGCCCGATGTGGTCGGTATGACTCTAAGTACGTGTTTTCAATATAAGTTTCATTTTAGTTTAAAACATGTGTCACATAGCGAAAACTGAGCAAACAAGTTCAAATTATTTTCAAAATTTAAGAGAACAATCCACAAGTCATTTTTCACATATACGAATTGACAGAAAGCCAATCTGACACACTATGTGGTCAGTATGACTCAAAGTATGTGTTTTCAGTATGTGTCATTTTAGTTTAAAATGCATCACGTAGCAAAAACCGATCAAATGAGCTCATATTGTTTTCAAAATTTAGGAAAGTGATCCATAATTCATTTATGATGTCTAGAAATCAACCAAACATCAATATTACACCCAATGTAGTCAGTATAGCTCAAAATGAATGTTTTCAATATAAAAGTGTCATTTTAGTTTAAAACATGTGTCACATCACCAAAACCAAGAAAGTGAGCTCAGGTTGTTTTGATACTTTAGGAAAATGATCAATAATTCATTTTTTATGTGTAGGAATTGACCTCGCATCAATTCGACACCTGATGTGGTCGGTATGACTTTAAGTACGTGTTTTCAATATAAAAGTGTCATTTCAGTTTAAAACACACGTCACATAGCCAAAACTGGGCAAACAAGCTCAGATATTTTTAAACTTTACGAAAATGATCCATAGTTTATTTTTCATGTATAGGAATTGATCGCATGTCAATCTGAGACACAATGTGGTCGGTGTGACTAGAAGTACGTGTTTTCAATATAAAAGTGTCATTTTAGTTTAAAACATGTGTCACGTCACCAAAACCAAAAAAAGTGCTTGAATTGTTTTCAAACTTTAGAAAAACGTTCGCTAATTCATATTTGAAGTGTATGAATCGACATCATGTCAATCTGACACCTGATGTGGTCGGTATGACTCGAAATGTGAGTTTTTAATATAAAAGTGTCATTTTAGTTTAAAATGTGTGTCATATCGCCAAAACCAAGCAAACGGGCTTGGATTGTTTTCAAACTATAAAAAAATGATCCATAATTTATTTTATATGGGTATAAATTGATCTCAAGACAATCCGACACACAATGTGGTCAGTATGACTCAAAGTACATGTCTTCAATATAAAGGTGTCATTTTAGTTTAAAACACATCACATAACCAAATTGATAAAACAAGCTCGGATTATTTTCAAACTTTAAGAAAACGATCCATGATTCATTTTTTATGTGTAGGAATCGACCACGCATCAATCTGGTATCTGATGTGGTCGGTATGACTTTTAATGTGTGTTTTCAATACAAAAGTGTCATTTTAGTTTAAAACATGCATTAAATAGTCAAAACCGAGCAAACAAGCAAGGATTTTTAAAACATTATAAAAACAGTTGATAATTCATTTGTGACATGTAGGAATCATTCACACATCAATCTGACACTTGATGTGGTCAGTATGACTCGAAGTGTGTGTTTTCAATACAAAAGTGTCATTTTAGTTTAAAACGTGTGTCACGTCGTCAAAACCAAGCAAACGAGGTCGAATTGTTTTCAGAATGTAAGAAAATGATCCATGATTCATTTTTGATGTGTAGGAATTGACTTCACATCAATCTGACGCATGATGTGGTCGATATGACTCGAAATGTGTGTTTTCAATATAAAAGTGTCATTTTAGTTTAAAACATACACCAAATTGTTAAAACTAAGCAAACAAGATAGAATTGTTTTCAAACTTTAGGACAATGGTTCATAATTCATTTTTGATGTGTACGAATTGACCACATATCAATCTGATACACGATGTGATCGATATGACTCAAAACATGTGTTTTCAATATAAAAGTGTCATTTTAGTTTAAAACGCATATCACTAGTCAAAACCGAGAAAATGGTTTTGTATTATTTTCAAACTTTAGTACAACGATTCACAATTCATTTGTGATATGTAAAAATGGGATGCATGTCAATCCAACACACGATGTGGTCTGTATGACTCGAAGTGCGTGGTTTCAATATATAAGTGTCATTTTAGTTTAAAATGCACATCATGTAGGTAAAAGTGAGCATAACAAGCTCATATCTTTTTCTCATTATTTTATCTACTATTAATGAATTAATTTCCTTATCATTTTTATGTGATGCTTATTCAGTTAATTTTTACATAGATAATGCTAGAAGACGAATAAAAATTGTGCGACATTTGAAGGTTTGTTCTGAAAAAAAGTGTTCTTGAATTTGCTCACATCCATAGTGAGTTTTTTATCACCGCGAATGTGAGCCAATTCAAGAGCACCGGCTTTTGATAACAACAAGAAATGGTGTGATGTGTAAGAATCAACTGTAACTCAATCTGATACACGGTGTGCCTAGTATGATTCAAAGTATATGTTTTCAGTTTAAAATTGACACCTTATGTTTAATTTATTTCTTTATAGTATTACTAACATAAGAAGTTTTTTTATACATATTCATTCTTTTGCTAAGTTGGGGTGGTTTGTTCATCAACTAATAGCATGATGGGGGGGTCGGGGGTCAAAGACAAATGAACGTTGATGTTTTTAAATGTATGTGATAAATTGTACTTACTCATGTAATTGTACAAAGCAATGTTTGAAATGTCTATATATAGTGTTTTTTTTCTTGTATTTGTGTTGTAAATTTTATTACAATTAAATTATATATTTGCTCCCTGTTTTTTGAGGTCGCAGTGTGTCGTTGCTCCCTATTTTTGTTACTGTTGTGTGGTGTAATTTTAACACTATACTGCAGCAGTATGCCCCTTTGTCAGTACTAGAAAAAAGCGCCGATAAAAGGTCATTTTATCAGTGTTTTTTTAGCGTTGATAAACGACTAGGGCTTTTAAGGGTGCTCCGATTGTCAGTGTTTTTTTTTGCGCTGACTAATCCCTATTATAGTTCTGTTAAAGTCCTTATGTGTAGTAGTGAGATCACTCTATTCCCGATCTGCTAGAACCTTGTGTTTAAAGAATAGAGAGAAGCGAGAACTCAATGATTGTCTCGTTTTTTGGAGTTCTAATATGAGTCTCAATAATATAGAATACAACCACTTGCATGAGGAATGAACTTATTTATATACGCCACACAATACCTCGACCGGTCATCTTATATTGATTCAGCGTTTCATAAACGCCTCAAACATTTCAACTCCTGAAACGTTTGGTTCAGTCTTATTAATTATTGTTTAATGTTTAATTGATTATATGAGATGTTCAAACTCCAAAAATTTATCATCTCATGATGTATAACCAAACATGATTGCATTTGGAGCAAGAGAGTGAGGAATCCAACACGATATCACATATATATCACAATAATCTCATGCAAGTACACTACGGCATAGTGACACTTGGTGCCTAAGGTAGACAATGACATGGTCTAAACCACCATGCTGTGGCGGTGCCTTCATTGAATAATTCCAACATAAACTTCTATTGGAAAATATTAGTGCATATCTCAAATGAAAATTCTCACTAAAAAATTGATGGATTTAACACGAAACTTGCATTAAAAATTCTATTTGTGACTTTCATTGGAAAATTTCCGCACAAAACTACAAAGAAAATCTCATAGATTCAATTGGAGAAATTATGTGCAAGGCATTAATGAAAAATTTGGCTAAAAAATTGTGTTATGCAACTCGAAACATACACCAGAAAACTACAATGAAAATTTTCCTGAAAATTTTGTGGGATTCAACTTGAAACTTACCTAGAAAATTTACAATAGAAAACTAAAAAAAAAATACTAGAAATTTCAATGTTTCCACTGTAAACTTTGACTAAAAAGTTATAGAGGAAACTTTTGCTTAAAATTTCAAAGAAAACTTTGTTCTTGTGTAAAGTTTAGTCAATAAAATACACTATAAAATTCTACAGAAAAAAAATACACTACTAAAATTCAATAAAACATGTCACTAAAATTATTCACTGCAAAACACCAGGGTAAAATTTCACTGAAAATTTTTATTGAGTAATTTCGCTATAAAGTTTCAGTATGACAGTCCATTGAAAATTGCATTGCCAAATATCAAAGGGAATGCCTACTTCAAAATACTAATGAAAAAATTCATTCTAAATCTGCAATGAAAATTTCCAATTGAATTTTTCGATGAATTTTTGTTGGTTGAATTTCTTTGAGCTGAATAAGTGAAATTTTCCAATTGATTTTTTCGGTGAAAACTTTCATTAGATTTTCCAATAAAAATTGTAAAACGATAATTTTAATAGAAATTTACGTTGCAATTTTTAGTGTATTTTTTCAATAGAATTTAGCATTTGAGTTTTTCGTTGAAATTTTTGTAGTTAGTTTTTTATCATTTGCAATTTTTTTTATTTTTTTTTTAAAAACGAACGCAATTCTGTTAAATATGTGATAATTTTGACAAGTCATAACGAAAAATGATTATTTATGATTTAGAAAAATAAATTATTATATCTTTATAAATATTATTAGTTTTTAAAAGTCGAACAAAATTTGTTGGGTTTTTTCCATATGAGTAAACAATTAGTATTATTTTCAAATTAAATCATTTTTGAATTGAAAAAAATATTTATTTTGCCATTCGAAATATTATTATTTTTTAAAATATAGACAAAATTTAATAGATTCCTTCAACTGATTAAAAATATAATTTTTATGACCTTTTCAGTTGTATTTTTACTATTTTCAACAAAATAATAATTTTATATGTTTACAAAAAAAAGTTTAGTTTTACACGTCTTTAAAAAACAATACGGATTTGCATAAAATTATAATTTCTAAATCATTTTGAAACTAATTCCCTTTAAAAAAGTAGCAATGAAATAAAGATTTCTTCAACCTTTCAAAAATAAAAAATTTATGCATTTAGAATATTATTCTTTTATGAATATAAAAATTATTTGTATTTATTTTTAAAAGGTAGAATCATTCCATGTAAATTTTCAAATACCATAAAATCATTATTGTGATTCGATACATAATATAAAACTTGTATTATTTTAAACCCTTAAAAACATTCAGTAATACCGGTGCGATCTATGTTTTGATGGGGTAAGTTTTTTTAGTGGACAAAAAGTCATGCATGCATCCAGAAAGGAATATATGGTCTGAGAGTAAATCTAAGGGGAACCTTTTTTGGTTAAATGAGATGCCTTTCAAAACTTTTCATCATTCTTATAACATGTAGAGGTCTCAACCAGAAAAGAGATTTTGAACCGCAATAATGGAAGACATAGAATATTCAGCCATAATAATAATAAAAAAACATTTCTATTATGTCACCATCATCATCAGTGGGAGCAACTGGACTAATAAATTTGGGGACAAACCCTAATCTTTTAGAATGGTGCCCGATTCTTTATTGATAATATAATAGCCTCCAAATTCCTCCCATGGAATCCAATATTAGAACGCAGAACTATATTCATTAAAAAATATCATGGTCTCATCCTGATCATGGAAGATAGATGTGCCATAATAGTAATTAATCCCACAGGCAATCCACACAAAAAAAAAAAAAAAAAAAAACCCATAATAGGATTTTCACCATCAATTACACAACTGGGATTTCTTTAGCATGAAATTCCTATCTAAATTTTATCTATATTATGTACGGTGTGTGAAAAAAAATCCATTTTTTTTTTTGGAAAAAGTGGGTTTTAGCATTATTTGATACACATAAAGTTATTGTTTTTCTTTGTTATGAATTTTTCATGTTAATATATGCATGGAGGATTTTTCAACCCTAAAAAAGGGTTGATGTTTTGTGCGTCATTAAACGGTGATCAGTTTTATGAGCACTAACAAAACGCTGATGAATGACACATTTATCGACGTGTTTGTAACACCCCAACTTTTCAAAGAGGTATGAATCATGTATTTTTTAATCTAAACCTCTTGTTTTGTCGGTAATAAAAGTGCATAAAAGGTTAAAGAAGGGTTCAGGAGCGTCCGAGACTTGTTCGGAGTCCAGAGCTATGATTTTTCACTACCACAGAATTGCGCTTTAGCCAGCGTTGTGTTTTATTAGTGCTAAACAAAAAACGCTGATAAAAGAATAATCTTTATCAGTGCTCGTAAAAGTTCACCTTTTATCATCGTTGGTAAATGTTCATCTTTATCAACGCTAAAAAATATTATCAATATATATAAAATTATCATATTTATATTAAAAAATGAATGTTTATTTATATACATTAATTACAAAATGCATGTATATAATTAATATAAATATGATATATTGAT
This sequence comes from Viscum album, assembly GCA_963277665.1. Lineage (NCBI taxonomy): Eukaryota > Viridiplantae > Streptophyta > Magnoliopsida > Santalales > Viscaceae > Viscum > Viscum album. Next base: position 752,697,226 of record OY728129.1, on the reverse strand, counting down.
ATATATATATATATACATTAATAATTCAAACAATTATATAAATATAAATGATGTATTGTAAATATGTGATATTTGAACTTATATATTTATATCAATGTCGATATTCATACATGTGTATGCATTATGTTGTGTGTGCACATGTGTTTTGTGTGTGCGCGTATAGATATTGCACGTGTACAGATGTATGTATGTGTGTGTATATAGACACACACATGTACGTGAGATGTACACACACACACACACACACATATATATATAGCATGTGTGCATGTGTATGTGTGACATGTACTTAAATAGTTAATTGTAAAATTATAAATACATATAATGTTTAAAAAAAGTATTTATAAAATTATAAATAAATAAATATATATTTAAATAACTTTCAAATTATAATAAATATATTTAAATAGTAAACATATTTATTAAATTTATAATTATATATAATTATATATAAATATATATAATTATATAAATATATATAATTATATAAATATATATAAATATATAAATATATTTATAAGTATATACAAATATTTATAATTATATATATATATATATTTATTTATAAATATATACATTTATAATTAGAATTATAAATAAATAAATAAATATATATATATATATATATATATATATATATTTAAATAATTATAAAACCGAGAGGAGGGAACCCTAACCACCATCAAAAGACCGAAGGGTGGCTCGTGGTGGAATCGATTTGATTGCTTTGCTTCCCAACAACACTTACAGTAGCTCCTCTCTCTATAAGGAATCTGTTGTTGGTGTGATTCGTTGTAAAGGTAATGCTGACCCATATGTCAAAGCTGATTCTGATGCAATTTCGGAACAAATGCAAATCGGTAAGCACTCCATTATTGCACGAATCATTTTGCCGATGGGCTCTAAGCTGTGGAAAGTTGGAGATTTGGTCACGTGACATTCAGATGTATGGGGATTCAGTAATTGGAAATGTGTCTCGATAGGTCGAGGCTGTTTACATATCCTCTTTCCCACTGAAGACCTAAAGATGAGGGCGTGAGGTCTCGGGTCGATCTCCCTCAAGCCAGGCGCAATGCATATATGTGAGTGGGATGAAAATTTTAATCCAATGAAGGTAAGCAACTCCTCTGTTCAATTGTGGGTTAAAGCGTTTGGCTTAAATTGGATATTGTGACATCCAATGATCTTATATGACATTGCATTAGCAATTGGAGTACCTATTAAAATGGACAAAGAGACTGAACTGGTTAGATTTGGGCATTATGCCCATTTTCTAATGGAGGTGGATTAATGCTCTACTTTGGTTGATACAATTTTCATCTCTACTCACATAGTTGAGTTTGCTCTGAAAATTGAATATGAGAAAGTGCCATGGTTTTGTATGGACTGCATGCTAATTGGTCATGACATCTCGAACTGCAAAAGAGCTTTGGTTTGTGCCTGTTGCTCATCTCGTGAGAATGAGGAAAAATCATGCAATAAGAAGTTTCAGCAAGTAAAATTCAGTCAAATTGTGAGTGCTGGACAAGGGTATATGCAAGGTGGAAGTTTGATTCCACAAAATTTGGAGGGGATGGTGATGGGCAACAGGCCTCACAACTCTTCTCAAAAGGAACAACAATAAGGGTTTGGTGTGCAACAAGTTGGTTCTCCATTGGTTGGTCCTACAGAGGATAGGGGGCTGCTGATTGGTTGTCCAACATGGTGGTGTCTCATTCGCCTGGGGTGTTAGCAAATGAACACCTCTCTGATAACTGGGGAAAGACCTTTTCCTTGGGTACAATCATTTCTTCACATTATATTGTGCAGGATGTGGGTGATAAGATTTTTCATGACACCTCCTCGACTTTGATCAAGAGAACTTGGGCTGACACTGTAACTGAGGAGCAGGACAAAGGATCAACATTACATGTTGACGTTGTTCCTGATTTTGATGATAATGAATAATCTGGTTTTGAAATTTCTATTCAAATGGAAGTGGATAGGGAACTGGTACATGAACAAGCTTTAGCTTCTTCTAAAAGGAAAGGATAAATCTAAGCTGGTGGTGGTCTCCTCCCAGTCATCCAAGAAGACTCTAGTGAGTAATACTGGTCTTCCCAACATTTCTCAACACCCCTCTTCTTTAGCACTACATGAAATTTCAAATCTAGAAGGAAAGAAAGTGTCTTCATCCAAGACAGTGGATGAAGAGAGTTTCCAATTGGTTCTATTTAGGAAGTCCATACCTCTTTCTTCTGAGTATGGACAACCTTCACCTTTGGAAATTCAAGTGATATGGCTTTAGCTCCCTTAGTGCTGCCTATTAAGACAGAGGCTCCTTCAAGCTCTCCCACTTGTAGGCAGGGAATGAGAAGGCTAGACAGAGTGCAGGTACCTACTTTCAACCTCTTTGGAGTGCTTGATCCACTCAATGAAGCTAAAGATTTATCTCAGAATGAAGAGGTCCAGGCAGTCTTCCCGCAATGGGGGGATGAGGGGGTGTCTATATTGCCTAGTAAAGGCTCTACCTTTGCTTCAGTAGTTAGGTTCTCTTCTCCATCAGATGAGGGTGCCTTGGAATCCAATGTGAAAGCATCACATGAAATATTAGGCAAAGTGCAGGTGTCTTCTCACAACTTTGTTGATGGGATTGATTCTATTAACAATGTGGAAAAAGACAAAGTTCAGGTAAATGTGGTTCATACCCCCATAGATAAAGACACCTTGGTTGATGACCCTTCTAACAGGGTGGAGGCTCAATCAGATGCTGGGAGAATGGACTCAGAGGGAAGTGACATTAAAGGCCTCTTACAACTGGTGAAGACTTAGAGGAGAGACTATCATCCCAGAGGTCGAGGCCATGGGCACGAACAAACTAATTGGAATGCAATGCGTGATGAGGAGCGAATGATTGGAGATAAGATCAGAGAAAAGCTAGGTCTTTGACTGTTTTTTTGATGAGGAGTATTTCCATATATGACCCCATCTCTTTCATTCTCTGTTTTTATATCTTTTAATAAAGGGGTGTTGTCCCTAACTTTTCACATATATATATATATATATATATGTATGTATAATGATATTTATAAATATATTTATTGCAGTTGGGGTGGCGCCTGAGTGGTAGACCCCGTAATTCTGTATCCAAAAGACCAGGGTTCGAATCCTGAAATGCCCCTTGAGGGATTTATGATACAGGCGTTGACGCAGATGCTAAAATTGGTGGTGGTGATGCAGACATGACATGGACAGGCGGTGACACAGACATAATGTGGGAAGACAGTGATGCGGGCATGATGCAGACAATTTTGTCTTGGGCCTACGAGCTATGTAATTGGTCTTATTCTACCTAGATATAAAGATGTCTTTGATTTCATAATTAAAAGAGGTTTCAACCCCAATTTTTTTTAATATATATATATATATTTATAATTCGAATTACAAATTAATTAATATATATTTAAATAATTATAAAATTATAGTAAATAAATTTAAATGTTAAATAAATAAATTATATTTATAATTATATGTACTCATATATATATATATATATATATAAATGGATGGAGGAATGGGAGAAGCTCATCCCGACAATCCTCGGTGACCACGACACTTTCGATCATCCAAGGAGTGTCAATATGTTCACTTAGGTTCTGAATCATCTTCCTGGTAGACAAGGGTCGCCTACTTCAAAGAAGGCTAAGGAACGTGTGGAGTTAAAGGGATTCTCGTCCTTCTCTGGTTTTTCAGGATGATTGTTCATCTTTCTCAAGAATCGAGTTTCGCAATGAATCATCAGGAAAGGTGCTACTGCTCATGTATTGTCCTCAGATGGAGCCATTCCAAAAAGAATTGATATTTTTAAGCATTTTTATTGCTCACATCTCACTATCGAAGGGTATGAAACCTTGAAAAGTTGTAGACCTAGTCGCTCATTTAGCCTCAATTTGGGGATTTTCAGATTTCAAGTGTGCCTCACTTGGCCGTAATTTTTTTCATATTATATTCCCTTTTGCAGAATTGAAAGGTTGAGCCTGGAGTTTGGGTTTGGTTATTTAAGGCCAGGTACCCTATAGGTTCATGATTGGAACTTAAAATCCAACCTTAATGAATTTAAAGATACCTGCGTATAGGTCTGGATTAAAACAAATGGTTTAAATTGGGTCTTATGGCATCTGAATTTTTTTTTGATATTGCTTTTGCAATAGGCACTCCAATCAAGATGGACACTGTCATTGAGATGGTTAGTTTTGGTCACTTTGAAAGGGTTTTGGTTGAAGTTGACTCTAGTTCGACCTTGATTGATAAAGTTTTTCTCTCCACACCTCAGGATGAGATTAATCTTAGAATTGAGTTTAAAAAAAGGCAACTGTTTTGTGATTCTTGTTATATTATTGGACACTAGAAGTCTAATTGTAGGGGATATCTATTTTATTCTATCTATTTGTTAAAATCACATGATCTTCAACACTACTAAAGGAAGGCCAATAATGAGAATATCCAGTGCATTGAAAACCAAGATAAAGATCATCATACAGATGATGCTGCCCATACCATTATTTCCAGGAAATTGAATTTCACAAGTGAACAACCCCATGTACATATTGAAGGGTCTTCTCAGGGAACTAGAGTGCTTGATTTTGAAAGCCTTCCTCAGAACAAACGGTGAATAGAAAGTAAGATTATGCCTATTTCTTCTCCTTGTAATGAAACTGTGTTGGTTTCTTCTGTCCAACTGATTGATAATCTCATGAAGTCTTGGGATAATATAGCAGATGAAAGTCATTTAGTTGTTGCTAGATTTTGTTTCAAAGACACCTTAACTAGAGACATAAGGGGTGACCATTATCATGAGGAATATGATGATAATCAACCAACCATAGAGGTTTCTGCACAGGATTATGTGAACTACAACATATGGTAGAAACAAAAAATGATTTATTCTAAAAGATGTAAAGGGAAGGCCAAGATGGATGCTTCAACATACAAGAACAAAAAGGCCCACATCTATATTTCTCAAGAGAAAAGTAAGTCTGCCCCTGAGATAGCTAATGAGAAGGTTTTTGATCCTCCTATAAAGTCCAGTTTTTTTTAAACCCATTGGATCCCATATGGATTATTCGATAAAAAATTTGGCTATTAATGAATCATCAAATTATTTCTCTCATCCACTTGCCTCTGGTCATATAGTGGATAAGTTATGGGGTGGAAAACCATATTTAAGTATTATTGATTTTCCAAATCCTATGGATAGCGGGAAGACCCTTGCGAATCTTGTCTGTAGTGATTCAATGACTCATATGAGACCCAGATTGGTCTTAGAACCTGCTCATGATAGGGAGAAAACAAACTCCATTACTATTAAATCATTTCCTATAAGGATGGAATGTGATGAAGGGGTTGGAATTGTTGGGAATCCTGTTGGTGGCATGCATATCCCTACTACTCAGACATTCAGTGTTTCAAATACATTGTAGGGACCTGGCTTGGTCTCACTTCCTGACTAGGGAAGGGAAAATAAAGATGTCGTTGTCTTACCCTTGGCTTCAAGGTTGGACATTATTAAAGGGGTTGAGATAATATTTACAACCTTTCTTATCAATCATAATGTTGGTGTTGAATATGGTTCTGACAGAGATAATCCTGGGGCTTCAAATTTGGAGAATCCCAAGAAGGAAAAAACAAAGACTGCCTTTTCTATTGCAGGCCATGATCCTATTCAACCTGTGAAGGATACAACACTTTTGAAGGATAGTACTCATAATTCATTTGAGTTGATTGCATCAAGAAGTAGTGAGGAGGATAACCAAAACAATGATCATGTATTTGGAGCAAAAGAGACGATAGACATTGTTGATGTTGGACTTCCAGATGATGGAGGTGGACCATGATTGTAGGTCAAAACATGAAGAAGAGGACAACATCCTTGTGCTCGGGGTGGACGCTCCTCTCACCACAACATGAGTACTCGATCCTGAGTTACTTAATTGCTTGTTCTTGGTTTTTTATTTTCATTTTGCATGTTCCTCCTATGTATTTGGTTTTTTATTTAATGAAGGGTCCGTTGAGCCTCACCCTTTCAAAAAATATAATTATATAAATATATAATTATATAAATATATATACTTATATAAATATATTTTTTATAATTATAATTATAAACAAATAAATAAATATTCAAATAATTATAAAATTATAATAAATATATTTAAATAATAAATATATTTATTATATATATAATAATATAAATATATATAAATATATAAATATATATAATCATATAATTATATATAAATATATTTATTTTTAATTATAATTATAAATAAATATATATTGAAATAATTATAAAATTATAATGAATATATATTCATTTTAGGGTGTTTGTTGGTGTATTAATGAGATATTTATTAAGAACCTAGTATTATGATTATATACATTATTTTTTTATAGAAAAATGAATATATATTCATTCTATTATGGTTACTTTATAAATGATTTTTATTTCGATATAATAAAACACAAATAGTATTTTTGAGTAATATTCACATTTAATTAAGGAATTTATTTTGATGAATTAATGGATTTTTGAAATAAATAATATTTTAATAAAATATTATTATTAAATAATTTTTATTAAATAAAAATGATCATATAATTTTTATGAAGTCAAATGTAATTTTAATAAGGGTTCAAAAACTGTTATTGTAAAAAAAAACTAGCATTTCTCAATAAATGTAGATTACTATTTTAAAAGTGAAAATTCACATATTTAGAAAATTATTTAGATGAAATTAATCTTATTTTTAGAATTAGAACATCAAAATTATCCAACAGTGAATTTTTATAATTTTCTGAGACAATCGATTTTTTGGGTAAAAATTAAATACCGTATAAATATACTTTATGTATTATTACATCATAATGACCCAAAAGTGATGTAATAAATACTATAAAGGGTATCCACGATCACATATATATTTTACCTTTAAAATAATGTGATTTTATTTTTATTTGATTAATTTTATAAATCCATTATGAATCCTCCAAAACCATTAATATATTTTGATGTTTTAAAATTATTTCAATAAGAGTATGGCTCACCTCCACATAATAAAGGACATTATTTTATTAATTTCATCCCTTTGACTTATAAAATAATTATAACCAATCCCATTTGATAGAAACCATGGGCTAAAACCATGGGACGGTTTGTAGTTTTAGTTATTTTATTATGTAGAGTCCAAAACCTAAATAATAAAGAAATCCCCCTCTTTTCCTATATAAACCCACCCAATATCCCATTTATCTTCGCTCAAACTCCTTTTAGAACATCTATACTCTTCCCTTCACTCTCTAGAGTTCTCCCAAGGTTCCCGCAAGCTCTCAATAAGCCCCTCCAAAGCATTTGGAGTCACTCACACTCAAGTACGAGATCTTTTCCTTTCTTCTTTTTATTCAAGTATCTTCTTTACCTTATGTATTTTAACTTCATTTACTTATGATGGGATATATTATTCCATACCCCCCTTACTGTAAAATTGATTTCAAAATTATGAGATACCCATTTTTCTCTCATCAAACCATTTTATGAATTTTTATGTGATGCTGCCGATATTTTACCACGATTTTCCATGCCAAAACAATTGTGTAGTGAATACCATACCCATTCCTATCAAGGGTATTAAGCTTCATATACTTGTACCTATTTGAATTTATAATTAAATGTATTTATTCCACACACCTTGATCTTGGAATAAAATATGATTATGAATGAATCCATGTTGTATGATCTATGAGGCACACTTAAGCATGAGAATGAAATGAATGTGATGGGTGCGCCCAAAATTATATAGCAATCCAATTAATTGGGTAATGATTAGTATCATGAGATTCCATGTTAGGATAGGGATTTAACCTGATTCCTTTATGGTAATTTTTCCACCATGATGTCTTGGTGGGTTATCCTTGACCTATGTTTATGATGCAGTGTTTTAAGTTGTTGACACATCTCCCATGTTATGATTATCATGCTATATCATACATTATTATTCATGTTCCTTTTATAACCCATTTATATGCCTATTATCTAACATGAATCACCATATTATATGCTTATTCCCTTACTGGGATTTATAAATATCCCCTTTCTTATGTTTGTCCCCATGTTATCCCTTGCAGTTTTAAAAGCCATGGAATTTTAGAACATGTTAAGGAAGTTTTAAATAATGTTGTTGCATCCCATGTTCAAGATGTTATGATGTGTACCTAATTCCAAAATAAACTATACTTATAAATATTTTGGGTTTTATTATTTGAACTTTTATATAATAAATCATAAATTAATGTGTAATAAAGAACATGGTTTTTATAGTTGGTATCAGAGGAAAAATTTAGTTATTTTTGGCATTAGGATTAGAAAACTCTAGCAAAAGCCTTATGGATAAAACTAGGTATAAGAAAACATCCCTAAATTTTAGTAAGTATAGAGTAAGTGGTTTTGAAACAAATACATTCCTATCTGGATACTACAAGTGGATGTGGTTCTAGCAAAGATGTACCTAGGGGTAATAACTCTAACAGGGTGTGTCAGGCTTGACTTGGTGCAACCTGGTACAAAAAAACGGGCCTTAATATGCACCTATTTTGAAACTCCCGAGGAATATAATTTGGTAAATTCATAATCTAATTATGAACCATTATTAAGGGAACAAAAAAAATTCCATAATACTATATATTAGGAAATAGATTATGGATAACATAGATTGAATCCTAGAAATTCATAAATTAAGGAAATAATTGTAAGTTATAAGTTATCCATTTAATGTCATTAAATTACCATTTATGTGTTTAATAGTTTAAAAACACTTATCCCTAATTTTTCTTTTATTCTATTTAATGGAAAGAAATAGGAGGAACCAGATAAACAATCATTACGACATGAAATGTAATGACTGCCCCAATGATATTCCCAACCTGATAAGAGTAGGAATTGAAAACTTTATGACGATATTCTCTCAGCTAACTCAGGTTCTGAATAGAAACCCAGATCAAGAGAAGTGTCCAAATCCCCCTAAGAGAGAACAAGATACGATTAACACCTTTATGTGACAAAGCCCTCCAACTTTTAATGGGTCATCTGATCCCTTAATCATGGAACAACAGATCAAATCCAATGAGAAGATATTATCCATCCTTCAATGTTCTAAGTAAGATAAGGTCATATTGGCTATTTATCATATAGAGGAAGAATCTGATCAGTGGTGGACATTGATCAAGAATATGAAGCCTGAGGACGAGATCAAAGTGATTGGGTGGAAGGAATTTCATAAAATGTTTTTTCAAAAAATATTTTCCCCACACTCTCCATCTTAAAATGGAAATGGATTTCCTTTCCCTCAAGAAAAAAGATGATGAATATATTGGGCGTATGAGGAAAAATTCACAAGACATGCACGATACACCTTTGACTTTGTCATTACCCCCAAATTCAAGGCTGACCGCTTATTTGGTGGGATAAAACCTAGTCTATGAAAAGCCTTGGAGATCTGTGACTTTGATAGTTATGATAAAATTTTCTGATGTGCCCTCAAAGTTGAAATGGATATCAGAAAATCTCAAGGGTATCATGGGGATAATAAGTAGAAAGTGGAGTTTAATTCTGGTAGCTTGATGAAGAAATCTAAAAGTGCCAACAAATTTCAACATCCCACTTGTTAAAGGTGTGGAAAGAAGCACCCTAGAAATTACCTAATGGGGATGAGGAAATGATTTGGGTGCAGGAAGGAAGGACACCTAGCTAGTGATTACCAACAGGAGAAACCCACTAATGCAATAGAGGAAAGGAATGCTCTGATCAACCCTCAATGCATTGTTCATTGCTTCAACTATAAGAAACCAAGACACTTTTCAAACCAATGCACTAACCCTATGGTTTTCTAATACAACCAACAACCTATAAGGTTACAAGGGATATCTTTTTTCCATCACAACTGCTGAGGTGGATTCAAACAATAAAGTGGTGATAGATATGCTAATAATTCATTCAAGTATAGTGAATGAACTTTTTTTATTATAGTTATAACCATTCCTCCATATCATTAAAGTTTAGTAAAACTATTCAAACACCACCACAAATAATGGAAGTGGAGTTATTAGTGAAAATGATAAATGGGGCAGTTATTTCATCCTAAGTACATATCTTCCCCTTTCACAATTTGTGGGTTGAACTTCCCAGTGAACCTTATCATACTCCCTTTGGTGGAATTTGATGCAATTCTAGGCATTTATTGGCTTTCCCTATATAGAGCGAAGATAAATTTACACAAGAAAGAAATCACTCTCCATATTGAAAATCGACCCCCAATTCTATACAAGTGTAAGGAGGAGGATGAATCTTCTTTAGCACCAACATTTCAAGAATGGATATTATTTTCTTATAAGAAAGTATATCTAGATCAAATGATTGATTATAAGGAAATAACCATCCTTGAATAAATGCCTATTGTGAGGGAATATGTTGATGTGTTTCCTGAGGAATCTTATGGCCTTCTTCTTAGCCAAGAGGTTGAATTTTCAATAAATATTATACTTGAGGAATTACCATTATCCAAGAATCCATATATAATGGCTATTGTGGAACCTAGAGAGCTGAAGAAAAAACTACAAGAGAATCTAGATAAAGGTTTCATACACCCAAGTGCTTCACCATGGGGTGCACCAGTCCTCTTCATCAAGAAGAAGGATGGGTTAATGCACCTTTGCATTGATCAACTACATGGAGCATAATACTTCTACAAAGTGGATATTCACTTAGGATATTACCAAGTTAGGATAAAGGATGATATCCCCAAGAATTAATTCCATACAAGGTATGAGCACTATGAGTTCATAGTGATGCCTTTTGGGCTCACCAATGCTTCAAAAATCTTTATGGACTTGATTAATAAAGTCTTGATAGATTACCTCAACAAATTTATGGCAATCTTTATAGATGATATTCTAATGTACTCAAAAACTAAGTAAGAGCCTCAGGAGCATCTGGGCACTATGGTGAAGACCCTGTGAAAGTAGAGGATTTATGAAAAAGTACAGAAAATATGAGTTCTAGTTGAATGAAGTCTCATTCTTAGGGAATATCATCATAAGAAATGGGATATCATGGACCCTTCAAAAACAAAAGCAATTTAAGGATGGATGAGGCCAACATATGTGATAGATATCCATAGTTTACTTAGATTAGCTGGGTATTATAATCGATTTGTGAGAAACTTCTCATGATTGTCAAACCCTCTAACCAAGATAACTTGGAAGGGAGTCAAGTTTACTTGGAATGATGAATGTGAAAAGAGATTAAAGGATCTGAAAAGAAGGATTATCATCAACCCTATGCTCACACTAACCACAAGTGAATAACTTTTCATAGTATTCAATGATGCTTTGAAGAAGGGATTGTGATGTGTGTTAATGCAGAATGACAAATTCATAACCTATGGTTCAAAGTAGCTGAACATCCACAAACAAAACTACCCAACACATGATCTAGAGTTAGCTGTAGTGATATTTGATTTTAAAATATAGTGGAATTATCTATTCAGGGATAAGTGTGAAGTATATACAGATCAAAAAAATCCTCAAGTATATATTCACATAGATGATATGAATATACACCAATGAAGACAGTTAGAGCTGATCAAGGAGTATGAATGCTCAATCCACTACTATCCCGATAAAGCAAATAAAGTGTCGAATTCTCTAAGTAGAAAGGACCTAATAATTATATCATTGATGAGAATTGAGAGGGATATGATCTTCTTAGATTCATAAAGTATGGACATGGGAATCATAAAGTAAGAAACATCATCAATCATTTCACAAATGATTTCTCAACCATCTCTTCTGGAGAGGTTAAAGGATGCTCAAAAAGATGATGTGGGGATTCAAAAGAAAGTGGAAACTATAATAAAAGTGAAATCCTCAGCATTCAGTGTTAATAGAGAAGGATTTGTGAGATTTGGGTCAAGACTATGCGTTCCATAAAATCCAGAGTTAAAGAAGGAACTGTTGGATGATGCATATAGCTCAACCTTCTCCATCCACCCAGGAAGCACAAAGATATATCAAGATCTATGATATCTCTATTGGTGGGACAATATGAATAAGGAGATAAAATAATATACATTAAGATGTCTTGTATGTCAACAAGTGAAAACATAAAGGCAAAAATCCAAGGGGATGATGAAACCATTACCCATACTAACATGGAAATGGGAAAACATCACCGTGGACTTTGTCACTAGATTTATGAAGACATATAGGGAAAAAAATTCTATATGGGTTGTTGTGGATCATCATAAAAATATATATCACTTTATTGAAATCCGAGAGGATTTCTCAATGGATTAACTTTCATGAATATATATCAGAGAAGTGGTAAGGCTGCATGGAGTACCACTATCGATTGTGTCTGATCGAGATCCAAGATTCACCTGTAAGTTTTGGAAGAGTCTCCAATATGATCTATATACTGATTTGATATTCAACATGACTTATCACCCTCAAACTGATAGATAATCTGAGCGGACTATCAAAATCCTTGAGGACATGTTGAGAGAATATTCTATGGACTTCAAAGGAGGATGGGATCAATCTCTACCTCTGGTCGATTTCTTATACAACAAAAATTTATACTCAAGAATCCAAATTCTACCTTATAAATCCCTTTATGGGAAAAGGTGAATAACACCTATATGTTGGGATAGTGTTGGGGAACGAAAATGGATAGATCCTAAAATGGTCGAGAAAATGATGGAAAAGGTCAAGACCATTCAGCAGAACATCAAGGTTGCTCAGAGTCGATAGAAGAGATATGCTGACAATCATTGATAATACCTAGAGTTTGATATTGGAGACATGATATTCCTATTCATATCTCCATGGAATAAAGTGATGATATTTTGGAAGAAGGGAAAGATTAGTCCAACATGTTTCAGACCCTTTGAGACCCTTGATCACATCAGAGCGGTGTCCGATCGACTTGCACTCCCACCCAACCTGTCTCAAATACATGATGTATTACATGTATCCCCATTGAGAAATTACATGATAGAAACCTCACATATACTCAATCCAGAGGTGGTACCATTGGGGAATTATCTCTTATATGAGGATCAGTCATTGAAGATCTTAGATCATAGAGATAAAGTTCTATGAAATAAGACAATTCACCTAGTCAAAGTGGTGTGAGAAAATGACACATTTGAAGAAGTGATGTGGGAACTAGAGGAAGTGATGAAATATAGTTACCCTCATCTGTTTTAGTGTGTGAAATGAAAATTTCGAGGATGAAATTTCTTAAGGAGCAAATATTTTAATGACCTGAATTGTTACAAATAAAATCCCCCTTTTGATTTCATTAAATGTATTATTATTTAATTTAAAAAAAACATGCACTTATTTTGTTTTATTATATCCAATTGGATTTAAAATACCGTTAATTAACATTACCATTAATAATATATCCATTTAACAGTGATCACATGATTAATATAAATATAAGGTTTTAACAAATCTAATTGACAAAGACAAAAGAAGTGATGGAATCAACGAGTAGGATCCAACACTATGAATCCCATTTATCGAAGCTTCTGAGGGTGATAGAACCATTGGGATTTACCTTAACTAAACCCAAGCTAACATCCAATAACGTAATCATGATAAAAAACGTTTATGGGAGAAGCTCAAGCTCATCGAGATCACAAGCAGAACCATGTACGCCGAACTGCCCCATGAAAGTCTCACGCCCGCACACCTTACTCTTAGGGAATTTTCTAGTGTATTAAAGGGATATGTATTAATACCCTAGAATTATGAGTATGTGCATTATTTTTTATAGAATAATGAATATATTTTCATCCTATTATGGTTACTTTATAAATTATTTTTATTTTGATATAATAAAACACAAATAATATTTTTGCGTAATATTCAAATTCAATTAAGGAATTTATTTTGATGAATTAATGGATTTTTGAAATAAATAAAATTTTAATAAAATATTATTATTAAATAATTTATATTAAATATATATTATCATATATTTTTTATGAAGTTAAATTTAATTTTTATAAGGGTTCAAAAACTGTTATTATAAAAATACCCAACATTTCTCAATAAAGGTCGATTACTATTTTAAAAGTGAAAATTCATATATTTAGAAAATTATTTAGATAAAATGAATATTATTTTTGGAATTATAATTTCAAAATTATCCAATGATTAATTTTTCATAATTTTCTGAGACAATCAAAATTTCGGGTAAAAATTAAATACCGTATAAATATACTTTGTGTATTATGAAATCATAATGACCCAAAAATGATATAATAAATACTATAAAGGTTATACACGACCAAATATATATATTACCTTTAAAATGATGTGATTTTATGTTTATTTGATTAATTTTATAAAGCCATTATGAATCCTCCAAAACCATTAACATATTTTAATGTTTTAAAATCATTTTTTTAAAAGTATGACTCACCTACACATAAGAAAGATCATTATTTTGTTAATTTTGGATACTAGAATTATAAAATAATAAGAAACAATCCCATTTGGTATAAACCATGGAAAAAATCCATGAGATGTTTTGTGGTTATAGTTATTTTATTATGTAGAGTTCAAAACCTAAATAATAAAGAAATCCCCCTCTTTTACTATATAAACCCACCCAAAATACAATTTCTCTTCACTAAATATCATTTGAGAATGTACATAATTTTCCATACACTCTTTATAGTCCACCTAATGTTCCCCTAATCTCTCAAGAAGCCCCTCTGAAGTATTTGGAGGCACACACTCAAGTAAGGGATCTTTTCCTTTCTCCTCTTTATTCAAGTATCCTTTTTTACCTTATGTCTTTTATCTTAATTTTATGAGGATGGGATATATTATTACATATCCCCATTAATTTATGATTTATTTCTAAAATTATGAGATACCCCTTTCTCACTCATCAAACTATTTTATTAATTTTTATGTGTTGTCATTATGCTACCGAAAGTTCACCACTATTTTCCATACCAAAACAATTGTGTAGTGAATACCATACCCATTTAATATCAAGGGTATTTATCTTTATAAAATTATAAATATTTCAATATATACTTAAATGTATTTATTCCACACCCCTTGATCATGTAATGAAATATTATGATGAGTGAATTCATGTTGTATGATCTATATGGCACACTTAAGCATGAGAATGAAACGAATGTGTCGGGTGCGCCTAGAATTATACAATGATCTAACGCATTGGGTAATATTTAGTCTCATGAGATTCCATGATGGGATAGGTAGTGAACTTTATTAATTTATGGTACTTTTTCCACCATTATTTCTTGGCGGTTTAGCCTTGAACTATGTTTATGAGGCAATGTTTTAAGTTGTTGTCACATTTCCCATGTTATGTTCATCATGCTATATCATGCCTTATTATTCATGTTCCTTTTATGCCCCATTGATATGACTATTGTCTAACATGAACCACCTTATTCCATGTCTATTCCCTTACTGGTATTTATAGCTCACCCCTTTCTTATGTTTATCCCTAGGTTATCTCTTGTAGTTTTAAAAGCCACACAATTTTAGAAGAATGTTAAGTAAGTTTTCAATAATGTTTTTGTATACCATGTTAAAGATGTTATGATATGTACGCAATTACAAAATAAACTAGTATTCTTGATCTTTAGGGTTGTATTATTAGCAATTTTATGTAATAAATCATGAATTAATGTTTAATAAAGAACAATGTTGTTATAAGTTTACCCTCTTTATTTACACAGACCTCCTTTCATGGCACATGACATGGGATGCAAGTTGATTTTGATTTTGATTCATAAATATGAATATAAATAAAGGAAAATATTCTATTTTATATCATATAATTTTTTTATAGATTTAAAATACATATCATTTTCTTCTCTATTGAAGCGTACCCTATCCTTTCTTTGTGATAGGAGTACATTGGTTTTGATGCACATTGTTTATTTTCATCACTACTTTACTATTTCATAAATTAACAATTTTGAATCAAATTGGATAAAATAAATAATTTCAAATTATATATTATCGAATGAAATGCACCTGAAATGATTTCTCATCATGATGACCAATGAAATAATTCCATTCTTCATTCTTTATAATGTGTGCATACATAAATAGTGGGTGGGGCATTACTTTACCCTCAACACCCCTGAGATAAAGTCTGGTAAGAAGTTTATGGAATCCTCTATAGAATTTTCTAGTGGGCATTAAGACATATTTCTTACAAAAATATTCTAAAATAAATGAACTCCGTAAGATATAATGAGTAAATCAATGTTTCATTATATAATTCTTCTGTAAAATAGAGAAAGTATATCATAAAATTACCTTAATATATTCCCAAAGGCTTTCTTTCATTACAAGATGGATATGGAGCCAAAAATCTATATCAATTAGAACATTAAATCTCTTTGTGACCCCAACATAATCGATGAACATTGAATTTTTGGGGTCAATAGGTTGGCCTCATTGAATCCACAAAAACTCAAATTTTATACCCTTTCTTCTTTCCTTGATAATTTTAGTCAACACAGTGATTCTATGTTCTTGTTTTTTTCATCAACATGTTTTTGATCCACTAATAATTTTTTAGTTTCATCATCAACCGTCTGTTCTTACCCAAGATTGATAACATCATCATGTGAAAAAGTCATTATCTGAATGATTAGTCAAACATTTAATTTATATTATGTTAGTACAATAGAGAACACATAATATTATGAGGAAAAATATAGTATATTAAAAAAAACTTTAACCTTATCATTGAACTCTCTTTATTTTCTTTAAAGGTTTAAGAGATTTGGTTCCTCCATTGAGAGTCCAAATCCTTTCTTTATGGTACCCTTTAATGTATAAAAAATTATCTACATTGGGACTGCTATGAAATGATTGTGATCTCCCAATAAAAGGGTCATCCTTGATTGAATTTTCATTTGAACCTATAGTTGTTTTAATCACTAGAATGTCAATTGACCAATTCTTGTTTGTTGGATCTGAGACATAAAATACATGCATTGATTGTGATGCCATTATGAATGACTAGTACTTACACCCTTCTATACTAAAATTCACCTTCATGAATCAAATTTCCCTGCACTTCTATTTTCAACCCATTTTAAATGGAAAATCAGTACTTGAAATGTTTTAGTATCCAACATGTATATCTGTTCTATGTTTCTAAAATATAATATATTTTTATAAATTGGATCCATTTCCTTGGAACTAGATATGTGCATCAATCCCACCACAATAGTAATTCCACTTTTTTGCATCATACTTTGTTTATCATGTTCCTTTTTATAGAATATATAAATATTAACTACAAAACTAGTGTAATATATAACATTTTAATTTGGTCCCCTAGATAGACATCAAAGTTATTCAGAAATTGAAATAGGATTTTTAGTAAGCTCCTTATAAATATGATATCGGAACCATCCTATAAACTATTGATTATGTGTATTTGATATCCACCCTTCAACCCTTGATGGATTTAATTATATAAGAATTTCTTTGTGGGATTCAATGTATGGATCAACATCTTCAACATTATGGAAAATGCAAAGGTGATATTACCCCTGCTATATGATGGTAATTGTAACAACATCTCTTCTAAAAATTCCTTCACCCTAAGGTGTCTACTATGAAAAGACTTTGGGAGACTGATGCTATCTGCATCTGATAGGTAATTGGTATATAATTAAACAAATTCTTTAACAATATATCATTCTGTAATACAACCTTTTGGCCGGTTTTGATTCCTGTCATACTATTTCATAATATTTATATACCATTCAATGGGGTATATCCATCTGTAATGGACATAACCACATACTTGAACCTCTCTAACAAAGTGAACCATTTGGTTAACCATTATATCAAAGAATGGTGGTGGGAATAACATCTCTAATTAAAATAATATGAATTCAATATTTTTATTCATGATTGGAAACTTCTCCAGGTTTATAAATTTTCTACATATGGATTTTAAAAAGTAGCAGAGTCTAGTTAATGTATGTCATACATTTTTTGGCAGAATGCAACATAAACAAATAAAAATTAAATGTTGAATAAAAACATGACATCCTTGTTATTTTAGTCCATATAAATTCAAATTAGTCATTGAAATGATTTTCTTGATATCTGATGAATAACCCTCTATAACTTTTACACCATTAAATAAAATGAAAAATTGTAATTTTTATTATCTGGATAGATTGTAAGCTGTCGGAGGAAGAAGTGTCTACCATTTAACCTTACTAGTTCAAGATTTTCCCTTATCCCCATGCCAATACTGTCCAACCTAGCCTTAATTACATCTTTTTTCCATGAAAATTTAGCAAGGTTCAAATAACAAAATCAAATAATATTTTTTCTAAATACATGACATCAAGAAAATGTGTAATGTAAAAACAATTCCAGTATAAAAATTTAAACAAAATTGATCTTTTTTTCCAACCTGATTTCATAAGTTTTTTTAAAATGGTTTACTGAAAATATTTTCAATAACTTTTACTTTATCAAATATTTGATCATCCATTAGTTAAGATAGTGTTGTACATTGATCGATATTTCCATCAAATGTTATCAGCCTGGATCAATATTTATGTCACCGAGGTAAAAATTTATGATGTACTGAAAACAAAATCTTTGAGGAATGTTTCAACTGAACTAAGTGTGTTCATTCTTCACAAATGGGACACCTCAACATTTCATTAATTCTATAGCATGAAAAATTTCCATAAGCAAGAAAGTCATTTATCATCTTATACAACATGACCCTCAATTTGAATTATTCATTTCTACGAGAATCATACATTGTAACACCTATATCCCACATCAATTTTAGTTATTTTATCAATGGATCCAAATAGAAATCAATATCATTTCTAGGTTATTTTAGTATAGATATAAGCAGAGACAACATAATGTATTTGTGCTTCATGAATAACCATAGTGGCAAGTTATAATTCAGCAGTATAACTAGTCATGTACTATGAGTGCTACTATGTATACTAAAAGGATTTATTCCATCTGTAGGTAATGCAAGACATAAGTTTCTTGGTTCATTTACAAATTTAGGACACTTATAATCAATTTCTTCCACTAAGAAGAGTCTGCTATATGAATTAGTTCCCCATATTTAATTCTTGTATATGAATGCCATGTCAATTTTCTTACGGTTTCATGACATCTATATAGTAATCTAAACTATGGAATTATAGGAAATTACCATACAAATTTTAAAGGACTTGATTCATATTTATTGTATCAATTCATGCCACACTTAGGGAATTTTATGACTGATTCACGGTCCTTGTGAAACAATATGAAATCATTTAGACAATCATTTATTTATTTATAGATCATGCCCATTGAATATAGCATTTTTTTAACATCATATGTTTGATAAGGAAGTTCATTTTATTTTGGTAGAATATCATTCGGGAGACCAAGTAATTTTATAAAGTTGATGTTGCTCCATCTCCTGTTAGTTTTCAAATTATATAACTTCAATACAGTTGATAATGTTGTGAATTAATAAAACTGATATACAATAGTCTCTTAGAATAACTATTTAACTTCTCAAACAACTTTTTACAATCATGAAGGTCATCCTAAATTTCCATTTTCATTTATTTCATACAATCTCCATCATCATTTACACTGGTATTCATATCAAATGATTCATAAACCATAGTATCATCCTAATTGGTGTGCACATTCAATGTTTCCCTATGTTTAGTCCAACATTTATAGCTATGATCTATTTTGTGACAAATCAATTGTTCTTCCAACTCTTTTGAGCTATTTCTTCTTGAATAACAATAACATAAACACAAAAAAAGATTTAATAAGGGTTGTAATCATGCTCTATTGAAAACTTGATAAAATTATTAACTTCATCTTCATACTCTTTTGTCATATGATTAACGTACATCCATTTTTGATTCATATCCTAAAATATTCATTTTTTACAAAAAATAAATAAATACACATAAGATATTCATAATCAAAGGAAAAATTTATAGATAATTATAAGAAGGGGAAACCCAACATTTGAATATTATCAGTGGTGATTCATGACAAGTTATCATTTTACACAAGGGAGACATGAAATGAAACAACCTAGGATAAACATGTGGCTATTTGTCCAGGTTCTTGATTTGATGTTGTGTGGGATAAAAAGACGGTAATTCTAGGATGGTTTCTGTAAATTAAAACTATATTAAAAATATTAAAATTTATTTTTTTATTAAAAAATTTATTAATGAAATGTTTATTAATAAAAATGAATAATTTTAATATATATATAATACTAAATAGTATATTAATTATTTAATTATTATATTAAGTATTTAATAAATGTATTCATTTTTATCAATTATATACAGTGTATTAATTATTTAATTATATATATATATAATATTTTTGTAATTTATGAATTTTTAATTAAAAAATTAATATAATATTTATTACTATATATATACATTAAATTTAAAAAATTATATATATATATATATATAATTAAATGATTAATATACTATTTATTAATATATGTCAATATATATTAATATATATCAATATTTAATATATATCAATATAATATTTTTATATATTAATATTTAATATATCAAAATATATTTTTATATATGAAATATGAATTTAATTATAAAAAAATGAATAAATATAAATAAATATTAAAAACATATAAATTTAAAAAAATATTAAACAGATAAAAACTAAAAAAAACAAATTTAATATATATTTATATATTAATATTTAATCAAATTCATATATATCAACATATAATTTTATATATGAAATGATAATTTAATTATAACAAAATTGAGTAACTCAGCTAGCCCTCAACATGAAGGGCCATCCTTTTATGCAGCCAAACATGGAAGACCTACTGAGCAAGTGGATAATGGTGAGAAGAGGGTAGGATGGGGACCATGGGGGATCATGCAGGTAATAACATGCCCATTTAGGTGTGTGGAGAGTGTATGTAGGAGCCCATCCCTACAACATGATTCTATTGTGCTGATGCTGCAGAATCTTATAAAATGAAGTGGTTGAATTTCTGCAAGTTCAATGTGGGACTCACATGCACAATTACTTTAGTTTTATTAAAGGTTTAACTAGTACCAATAAAGATGACCATTATCAACTTTATAAAATGATCTAATAAGGGAAAACCTTTATCAGTGTTAAAAACACACCAATAGAGGTATTATTTTATTAGTGCTTTTTTAATCACTAATACATAAAACCTTTATCATCACTTTTCACTAGTGATGATAAAATCTAGTGCTGAATAAACTCAAATATGTCCCAGTGTTACCCCTTTTCTTTTCCTCTCTATGCACAACTACTCCCCATGCTCAGGCTCCTCATTCTTCCTTCAATAGTCTTTGAGCCTCCCCCCTCATACGACATTAGAATTGCCTTATGGAATGCTAAATCTGTGTGAGCTAATATGACATATTTTCAGTGAAATTCATTTATTCTTATGATTTATTCTATTATATCCTAGATTAAAGGCCAACACAGGATAAGGAGTCATTTACTACCATAAGATACATGGTCTAGTATTTATCCCTAAATTATCATTTCTATATATAATGCGTTGTGATGGTTCAAAGCTGTAATTTCCACGCTTGGAATTAAAAATATGAATTTTACTAAATTTATTTATTATCCATGTTATAAATGCTTCCATACACTCTTTTCCTTATTAAAGGATGTCCCATTTTACTAGTACCACCTCTTGAGGTGTGATTATGAAAGGACCTTGACTTATAAATGTATATATGACCAAACATCCTTCTAAGTTGCTCTATCTTAACTCTAAATTGAAATGATGTAAGCAAAATTAATAATAGTGAATGGTTTCACCATGTCACATGACCCTTATGTATACTGTGGATTATGCCTTTGGATAATAAAATGTTAAATGTATGAGAACCATCCATAGGATTATGTTAAATAATTACATTCATGATGGATTATTATTATTAATTGACCATGTATAATGGTTGCTGAGATATGGTCAAGGATAGTGTTGGACATGATGCTTCATGATCCCTTAATGTGTGATGTTGGACATGAAGTTTCACATTGTTTATTTGAACATTGGACATGATGCTTCACATTACCCCAGAGGATGTTGGACATGGATTTTAACATCACTCATTAGGTTGATTTATTTGATGACATATATATCCCTAACTGAATGCTTGGGCTGATACCATTACCTAAAACATGAGACTATTATGATTATGCATAGATGCTTGAGTTATGCCTCAGGTTCTAGATAGTACTATGTATCTATATATATGCCTATATATGTTATTACATATATAGTATATATATACATACATACATTATTATATATATACATGTTGATACATATTCAGAGATGTCCCGACTTAGGTCAAAGTAGATAGAATCAGTCAGGTTTCCTGTAGGAACCTAAGATGACTTGGTTTCAATTTAAATTTCTACTTATTATTATCATACATACACAATGATCAATTTATATGAATTGGATGGATCATAATGAACACCGTTGGAGGTGTACTACTAAGTATTTTTGACACCTTATTTGGGTCACCAGTTGGTACCCAAACTGGTCTCATGGATATAGGTAGGGAAAAAAGTAAGCATCCAATTGTGGATGCTTGATTCTCTTATTGTGATGGTACATTAGAGAAGAGGACCTATCATATTCTTATGATTCTAGTAGAGATATATTTTGGCATTTTATTATTTTTGGTATATCATGTTGTATATTATTGCTTCTATGTCCCACATATCTCCTTTTTTTTATAACACCATGACATGAAAATCTTTTTGTATCTAATATAGAATATTATGTATGGAAGATTATAATTACTATTGGATGTTTAACTTCTATTTTCCTTTATTTATTTATTAATATTTCATCATTTAATTACTTTTTATTCTACCATGATTCCATTTTGATATATAAGGTTATGGTATACCCACCATAACCTCACAGACCCTCGCTGCTAGTCAGCAACCTCTAGCGTACGGGGAGATGCACTTGAGGCCATGTGGCCACCAGTTCGGGTCATGTTTCAGTGGATTGGGACCATGATGATATAAAGTCATATCAAAGGTTCTTTTCCCTTTATCTTAATATTTATGTTAGTATATAGAGACTAATAATGTCTTAGAGTTTGGTAATGATATTGTACATGGGAGTAGCTAACCCATGTATAGGGAAAAGACAAATTACATGGGATGAGACTTATTATTATGAATTATTCTTGTTACAATTGTATTGATTTCACTATTGGATGATTCACATGTTTTGTTTTTTTATCATTTTTATAGATTCTATTTTTAACCCTGTCATGGTATGGCAAGGAGGTACTAATCATGCATCTTCATAGGTACATAGAGATTCACATGTCATCCATATGCCATGCCATATTTATTTTATTGTGTGTATTGATTATAGTATGATGTAGTTCCTTGATTGATGTATCTTTTATCAGAGTAACATTTCTATAGGCTGAATGAGATAAATAATTGGTTAATTAATGTATCCACATCAACCTAAAGAGTGTTTTACCGAATAACTTGATAATGGCACCTTAACTAACCAATTATCATATGTTTGTGCCATGGGACATTGGTTTCATGGGATGAAACGTTAGTTGGTTGTGATTAAATGGATGCTAATTATAATTTATAGAGTGCCTGTAACTCTATAAATTGGGAATAGTAATATATATAATTAAACAATCATAATAGATTGGTTGTTGTTACATGAAGTGGCAATTGGAACCTATAAAGCTCATGCCTTTATAACATGGGAATGGTGACTCATCTAACTGGACCATGATATATAAATATATAAAAACTTGATAAATTTAGACAAAAAATGGTTACTGTTAAATGGGAATTCTAATTTAAATTTAAAGTGTGTTTTACTCTATACCTTTCTATCGACACTCCATATATTGGAACATTTATTGTAGAATAGAGGACTTAACCCTGACCCTACCTTAGTAGTGGGAAATGAGGAGAATCTCTTGTGATTCTTGTGATCTTCTATATCACCTATAACTAACTTTGAAGTAGGCAGAGAGGCGTTGACCCTTTTTATAGGAAGTCTTATACCTATCCTATTATAATAACTATGATCTTCCTATTATCAAATTTTGTTATGAGGTATGTGTTTGGAAATTGTAGAAATATTCCACCATGACTGCCTCAACTTGAGCACTAAGAGGGTGGTGATGAATATTCTCCTGAAGTGGTGGGGTTTCGTTGTGTCTGAAGTGGCCGATTTGGTGGTGGCGGCGGGTGCTTCAGAAACAGGGCGTTGCTTGTGCGGTTGGATGGTGTTGCTGAGTGATTCTTGGGTTTGTTCGTGGTCTTTTTTGCGATGTTGGTGATTCACTGTTATGTTCTTATTTTCTGGTTCCTTGGTTTGTGATGCGCACCTGTTGCGTTTGATTTTTTGGATTTGTGAATGTTTGTCGAGCGGACGAGCTTGTGTTTGCTCATGGATTTTGGTTTGGACTGGTGATGATGTGGTGTCGGGATTCCTCCGATGGTGATGGTGATGAAGGATGTCGATATTGCTTGCCGGCATTTTGCAAGTTGATGATGGCGACGACGGTCGCCGGTGTTCTGTTTGGTGGCCGGCCGGATTGTCTCACCGGCGGTGACACGTGATAATGGGTCCACTGCTCAAGGTGGGGCACGTGGATGGTGCTGTGTGTTGTTGGGTCCGCTGCTCGATGTGGGGCTTGTGTTTTTTGTAGCGCGATGATGGGCGCACGGCTCAAGGTGGAGCGCATGGTGTTCGATGGATCTGCTTGGTTTGAAATTTGAAATTTGAAATTTGAAGTTTGAAATTTGAAATTTGAACTTCGTTGAATGCTGTATGTGGTGGGAAGTGCTTGTACGGTTTCCGGTTTTCCTTAAACCGGTTTGGGGTATCGGTTCCCCTAAACCGTCTTATGAAAATGAAAAAAAATGATTTGCATGCATGATATAGCTTCCTACGATTCATGCAGTATGTACAGAGAGATCCGTGACTTTCCCCTACTATAAGAACCTGGTTTTTATCTTAGGTATGGATCTTTTAATTTCATTAAAATCCATTGATTTGGATCTAATATTTATGAATAATGAGTTCAAAAAGGTCACAGGGGGTGTTTGGGGATTTTTTGAAGCCCGGAGCCCAACTTTTTGGAAAACATAGACTGACCGCATGGTTAGGAGAAACCGTGCAGGGAAGACCACACAATTATGCCTAACCATGTCAGGCTAGAAATAGGAGAAAGGAAGGGTGAATGGTTTCCCCTAACCATGTGATAGGTTTTGTATGCCGATGAGAATAGTATAGAAAAATGTAGAAGATCCTTCATCATGGTTGTTTCATAGTTTCTTAAACAGTGTGGGGTGCCTCTTGAGGTAGTTCCATGCGTACGGTGGCGCATGGTTTGACCCACCATATGGACAAACTGTGTGAACTAAAAATTCTACGAAAAATTACCATTTACCATTAAATGCTTAATATCTTAACCTACACATACCTTGATTATTCTCACAAATAAGAGACCCATTTTCTTTATATTGGAGATTCCAAAGTTCCCCCTTCTTAGTGTTGGATCCCGTTCCTTCATCCGAAGTCTGATCGAGCTTCCGTTAATCTCTTTATATTCCTCCATGTAAGCTATTCATTTATCTCGAGTCTTTATTATTTTATCTTCTATTCGATGGAGTTATTTGAATACTGGTTCATATGTCCTATTTTCATGGTGTTGATCCATTCTTCTGTTTTCTTCCGATCTAGGCTAAAATAGAGGTCAATACTGGACGAGGAGAGTACCACGAGTATGAGGTTGGTGGTATACTAATTATCCCTTCATGTAATTATGTTTTATAATATGTGATATGTTTCAAAATCCGGTTTCACTGTGCATTTCCCCTAAATTGTATATTCCATAAATTGGTTTCCTTGTTTGTAACCTAAGGACTTATTAGAACCCAAATAATTATTAAGATCAATTACTTAGAAGGATCCATACCAATGGGTGTACCCTCATACATGCCTAATGTTATTTCATGGAAATAAATCCAAAACACCTATTGGTGTGTTTGGATTAAATTTTAAATGATGAGATCATATTGATATTGAATAAATGTGGTGTAATGGAATGGATACCACCCTTATTAATTATAATGAATTAAATTAGATGTGAGTGGTATGACCACATCACTTGAATAAATGGAACAATGGTTATGCCCTTTTTATTACTAAATATTAATAGATTATGAATTAATCATTTTATCATATTAAATCCAATGACCACTTATCACTTTTGACGTACAGACATATTGTGCCTTCGTAATAACATTATATGGGCATGAAGACCCCAACCCTTAACATATTTAAATGGGAATGATGAAACTTATAAATGTTATATATATAAATGAGATACAGGCATGGATTCCCTTCTATAAATGGGATATAGGCATGAAGTATCTTATATAAATTAGATATGGGAATGACATCCCTAGTGACACTATATGGGCATGATGTCCCATGTGATACTATATGGACATGACATCCCTTGTTATATGATTATGGGCATGTTGTTTATTTCTGTGATACTGGGCATGGAATCCCTATTCTTTGATACTGGGCATAGAGACCTTATAAATGTTATACTAGGCATGAAATCCTCTTTTAATACTATAATACTGGGCATGACATCCCTTATAATTGTGATACCAGGCATTGCATCCCTGATACATGTTCAGAGATATTCCAGCATGGTCCAAAGTGAGAAGCGACAACCTGGTTTTCCTTTAGGAATCATATGTGAATCATTTATAGTTATTACCACTATTTTTAATATTATATTTGAACACTATCATGTTATACACATAGACTGGATATTTATAGACACCTTTGGTGGAAGCCTACTGAGTTTATCTCACACCCTATCCGGACCGTTGATGACACTCAGGTAGACTATATTCTTATAGGAATGGATAAAGGGAAACATCCTCTTACGCATGTGTTCCTTATTTCTTATCTTATGACGGGATCTTGGTATCAAATGACCGGGCTATAGCTTGGGATGCTTGAATATTTTTTCCCTTTTGGATTCTTTTTGTATAGCATGTATAATACTACTTACTGCTTCTTGTATCCTTATTTTCCTACTTTTTAGATACTTTAAGTACATTATCATCCTTTTGTATATGATTCATTTTTTATATATTAGTTGATTATTACTGATTTATTTTTTATATCTTCTTTTTTCTACAGCGGGTTACTAGTACAGACATTATAGTGTCTGCTTCTGCTATCTTTTCCATGATTGATATGCTTATGCTATTTACTTTTTATTATATCCAATATTATTAACTATATTAATGAGGCTAGTCTTCCAATGGACACACCCTATTCCCTCACTTCTATTTGGTAGCCTCTGGCATTTGGGGAGATGTGCTTGAGACCATGTGGCCAACCAAGCTCGGGGAACCATTTAAGTGGCATCTAGGTCTGGGACATCACAAAGTGGAATCAAAGGACTTTATTTTCTTAATTTACTATTTTGATACAATAGTTAGGAGATTATAAATGAATTGTTATTTGGTAATAATCTATTCTTGGGAGTAGCTAACCCATGTATATAGAAAATCCAAATTGCCACGAATGGAAATTTTTATTTTTTTTGCATTATGCCTATTAAAATTTATTTGATTCCACCTTTGGGTAATTCACTAGAATTGTGATGTTGTTATTGAAATGATTGAGGGTTATATTTTATTTAAACTAGATTAAATGAGGTTATTCCATCTCATACATCATTTTAGGAACTTTAAAGGAAATTCACATGACATACATATGCCATGCCATATGATCATACCATGATTCACTGTATAATTTTCACCCTTACACCACTGTGCTAAACTTGTTTTGTATTAAAAATTATAAAAATAATGACAAGTTTAATTTCATGTTTGATTCATTTATTTTGTGTTTATCACTATTAAAAGGGAAATGTTACTTGTTTTGATGATTCCATTGCAGGAGGAGGTGATTTGAAGGGCCCATGATGATGTCCAAGAAAAATGGGCCAAGCTACGCAGGATCCAAGCACACCAGTGGATTAATCCACAAACTTCTACTAGACCATGCATCCAATTGGGATTTAATTTTGTGTGATGATCCAACATTCATTGGGATACATTTCATATGAAGGAACCAAATACTAATTCGGCTATCTGGTGGCCCAACTGACCTGATCTTTCCAGCACACCAAATCTGCACGGAGTCAAAAGTGGTGTGCTGTGATATGTCCATATCTCGTGATATAGGTGTCCAAATTATGAAAAACTTTTGATGGAGACATCCAAGAGGTGGGGTTACAACTTTTTTATTTTCTCCGAAATTTAGATAAGGCTGTCTGGAGGTCGAAACACCCATGACAAGTGGTTTTAAGAATTATGTGTGCTCAAAACCACCTTCCCATTTTCTTATAAAATGGCACCTTGGGCTCCTCATTTGAAAGTTAGGCTAGGAAGAAAATATATGGTATTTTGGAGAACCAAAGGAGTACTCTCATCATACAAGGAGTTCTAGAGGCCCCTATCCTCATAGGGGAATCAATGATGAAGGCTAAGTTCCACTTGAGCTTCCTCATCCTCCCGATGTCGAGCTAAACGGTGGACGATCATTTAGAGGGAGCTACACACACTTGGAAGGGAGTTCCAAAAATTGTTATTATACTGGTTTTTTGTAATTTGTGTGCTAAATATTTCAATTATTTCTTATCTTTACATGATTCTTCTATGATTGCATTTCTATTGTTAAAATTAAGTGAAACACTTTTTATTTCAACACCAATTGGGTTGGGATTTCAAGTGGGAATCTTGGGTTATTCCGATTAAACAAGACAAGAGTCCTATTTATCTCACATATACATAAGATTTCAGTATGCTTTGGTATCCTTTATGAACTATTCTTTATACCCAAACCTTGACAACACGATTGTTGTGTCAAGGGGTGGTTCTTTGAGCATCATTTAAGAGGCAAGAGGGAAGTTGATATCTTGACAACCCTCAACCAAAGGATTCCATTAAACCATGTGTATTTTTCAGAATGATGAACTCACCAAGATGTGTAGTGAACTTGAAATGATCTTCTTCTCTCATGATTATTAATACACCACTTTTATTTATCAACTATTAAACTCTTTAAATCAAGTCATTTTCTTTAAACTATTTTAAAACCACCCCCTCTTTTAGTACTTCTAATTAAAAACACACACTCTAAACCCACAAATGCTCATTGAGAGATGACCTAGGGTCTTACCTATACTATAAATCAACCTTAAAAACATAATCAATTTGACGTGTCATGACAGCGTGGTCAAATTTTGGAACCGTTTATGGGGAGCGCTTTAGTTTTTAGTGCGTGTTTTTGAAAATATTTTTGTAAATTTTTGTGAATATTTATATATTTTATATTATACCTATACCTATATTTTTGTATTATGATATATTTTTTGTGTAGGTTTGGTGCATGATGCGTTCTAATCCGAGTGATTTACCTCCTTTCGAACCTAAACCGGAGAAGATCTTACGTCAGCGACCCCGAGATGCACAAGAGAACCCATCAAAGGAGGGCACACAAAACATTGACACTCTTCTTGATCCTTCCTATTATTATTCTGAAACCAATATAAAAAATGAAATAAACTTGCATAATATGGCTGAAAATAACCGAACATTAAAATAACTAACCTCACTTGATGTTGATATCCATCCCACCTATATTCAAATGCAAGGCGGGGCACCCAATTTTGAACTGAAATCCATTCTAATTCACTTATTGCCAAGATTCCATGAACTTCCTGGAGAAGATCCACATAAACACTTAAAAGAATTTCATACTATTTGTTCTACATTAAAACCTGCAAATTTAGATGAAGAACAAGTAAAGCTCATAGCATTCCCATTTTCATTAGAAGACACAACAAAATATTGGTTATATTATGTTAATTCCCCAATAAGAAGTTGGGCGGACATGAATCGACTTTTTCTTGAAAAATATTTCCCAGCCTCTCGAACTGCAACAATAAGGAAAAAAATTTGTGGGATAAGACAATATCAAGGGGAAACATTACATGAATGTTGGGAACACTTTAAAATGTTATGTTCAAGTTTCCCACACCATCAAATAAGTGATAAAATTTTAATTCAATATTTTTATGAAGGTTTAATCATTATTGATCAAAATATGATCGATGCTACTGTAGGTGGTGCACTAGTTGATAAGACCCCAATTGCTGCAAGAACCCTGATTGAGACCATGGCGCAAAACACACAAAAATTTGGTTCAAGGTCTAATGTACCGATTCGAGGTGTCCATGAGGTGCAAAGTACTGAATTCAAGAAAAAGGTGGGCACAAAGTTCGAAGAGGTAAGTAACCTTCTTTGAAAACTTTCTCTTTCCCAAGGGAAATCCCAATCTCCTCCTCCCATCCATTGTGGTATATGTTCTTCTGACACCCACTACTCTGACTAATTTCCTCAATTGAGGGAAACATCTGAGAGTTGTGAGGAAATATTTCTAGGTCACCCCTATAACCAACCCTTTAGGCATGAACCTTACTATCCATCCAACCCTGGGTGGAAGGAAAAACAAGCCTATAGGAAAGGGGGTATTCAAACCAACCTCAATAACAATAGAACCAACTAGGGAAGAGTAGTCATCCACCACCACCACCCAAAAATCCTCAACCACCCCAAAGGCCTTTCCAACCACCCCATCCAAAACCTGAGCCCAACCTAGAAGATATGATGAAACAAATGGCTACTAACAACATACAATTCCAACAAACCACTCAGGCAGCCATACAAGACCTCAAAACCCAATTAGGCCAACTAGCTAACTCAGTGGGTGAAATTCAAAGTCACGGGTCAGGTAAACCTCCCTGTCAACCAGTAGTTAACCCTAGGGATAAAGGAAATGTTAGTTCCATCACCCTTAGGAGTGGAAAACAACTAGAATGTAAAATGAATCCTCTATTAGAGTCATCCCCTCCCGAGGAAACCTCCATCCCAACCATTAATAATGTTCCAAATGTTGAAGAACCTTGTCCTAAGAGAATCCATTACAAAGGAAAGAGTGTGTATATTGATGAGTCACCTAGCCCAACCATTCCTCTTCCATTTCCTCAAAGGGCTACCCAACCAAGAAAACAAAAGGAAACTTAACTTGAAAGAAAATATTGGAAATTTTCAAGAAAGTGCAGGTTAACATCCCATTGATTGATGCTGTGAAGCAAATTCCACGGTACGCCAAGTTTCTAAAGGAGATGTGTACACACCGAAGGAGACTTCATGGAGATGAGAAGGTAAGATTGGGAAGTAATGTTTCATCATTGATAGAGCCATCACTTTCCACCAAGTTCAATGATCCTAGAACATTTTCAATCCCGTGCACCATAGGGGAGTATTCTTTTTCTAATGATATGCTTGATTTAGGTGCATCTATAAATGTGATGCCTCACTCTATTTACTCTACATTGCAGGTCAGGGAACTGAAGCCCACTAGAATTATTGTCTAACTGGATTACTAGAGTACCTTACACCCCTATGGTGTGTTAGAGGATGTTCTTGTGAGGGTTCAAAATTTAATTTTTCATGCTGACTTTTATGTGCTTAAAATGGAAGATGATAGGATGAATGGACATGCCCCAATTATATTGGGGAGACCTTTCCTAAAAACTGCCAAAACCATAATTAATGTTCATAATGGTACATTATCTATGGAATTTGGTGGTGATATTGTCCATTTCAACATCCTTGATGCCATGAATCACCCCTCAGAAGAATATTTCTCTCACTCTGTTAATTCAATTGATGTACTCCATACCCCTGAAAAAAAACTTTTCTTTCCCCCGATCCTCTTTATAAGTTTTCTTCATTGATAGAAATTCTAGTAAATGATTCATTTCTTGATTGTTGTAGTGGTCTAGAAAAGTGTCATGCATGTTCATTGATTGATGATTTCTTGAACACTGAGGATCCACTGACCATCGATGATACTGCTAAGCTTGTAAAAGCTCATTCCTCATATGAGGATGATACCATTGAGAAGTTTGATGAGATCAGTAACCTCTAACTTTCACACACACTCCCATCAATACAAAATCCACCTGAATTGGAACTGTAACAATTGCCTCAAGATTTAAAATATTCATATCTTGAGAATGGAAACAAGTTGCCTGTCATCATTGCTAGTTCACTCCCTCCTGAGCATGAATTTCAACTTATTGAACTTTTGAGGGAGTATAAACAATCTTTGGGATAGACACTTGCTGACATTCCTGGTATTATCTCATAAATTTTTACACATCATATTTTGTTAAATGATGAGGCTAAACCAGTGAGGTAGCCACAACATCGACTGAACCCAAACCTCCTAGAAGTTGTGAAAAATGAGGTAAAAAAATTATTGGTTACTGGAATCATTTACCCCATCTCTAACAGCCATTGGTTCAGTTCTGTTCAAGTAGTTCCTAAAAAGAACAGCCTTACAGTAATTAAAAATGAAAACAATGAATTGGTTCCAAATCATGTGCAGAATAATTGGCGTGTCTGTATAGAATATTGCTGACTAAACCAACACACTAGGAAGGGCCATTTCCCATTGCCATTCATTGACGAAATGCTAGAGAGGATAGCAGGTAAGTCCCACTACCTTTTCCTTGATGGGTATTCTGGATACTTTTATATCCATATTGCCTATGAGGATCAGGAAAAGAAAACCTTCACTTGCCCCTTTGACACATTTGCCTATAGAAGGATGCCATTTGGTCTGTGTAATGCTCCAGGTACTTTCAAATGATGAATGGTTAGTATTTTTTCGGATTACCTAGATAATTTCATTGAAGTATTCATGGATGATTTCACTGTTTATGGCTCTTCTTTTGATGAATGTTTGAGTAGTATTGGTTCAGCCTTACGTCGTTGTATTGAAAAGAATCTTGTATTAAATTATGAGAAATCCCATTTCATGGTGAGACAAGGTATAGTTTTGGAGCATGTCATTTATGGGGATGGAATCCAAGTATATAAATCAAAAGTGGATGTCATTTCTTCCTTACCATTCCCCCAAAATGTACGGGATGAGTGGTTTTTCCTAGGTCATGCTGGATTTTACCATCGTTTCATTCGTGAATTTAGTAAAATTATACTCCCCCTCTCCTGATTACTCCAAAAAGAAAAGGAATTTGTTTTTGATAATGAATGTGAGTAAGCTTTTTATAAGTTAAAATGGAGTCTCACATCGCCCCCAGTAATCCAACCACCTTGGTGGGATTTACTGTTTAAGCTCATGTGTGATGCCTCTAACTATGAAGTTGGGGTAGTCTTGTCATAAAGGGTCAATAGAGCTTCACATGTCATTGCCTATGCCTCACATACTTTGGAACCTACCCAAGAAAACTACACCAAAATTAAAAAATAATTCCTTTCCATTGTGTTTGCCTTGGAAAAATTCAGATCATACCTTTTGGGGTCCAAATTCATTGTGTTCTCAGACCATGCAACCCTTCGGTATCTTTTTAAGAAACTAGAAGAAAAACCACGTATCATTCTCTGGATGCTCCTCCTTCAAGAATTTAATCTAGAAATTATAGATAAAAAAGGAGCAGAGAATGTGGTGGCTGACCATATCAGTAGGATCCTCCCATCCTTAGAAATTGACTCATCCCCCTGTATTCCCATTAATGACATGTTTCCTGATGAGCAATTGTACTGAGTGCAAGATGTTATTCCTTGGTATACTGAAATTGTAAATTATTTGGTAGCATCTTACATTCATACCGAGTTCAATAAAAACCAATCCAGTCATCTAAAACATGAGTCCCGTTGGTAAATTTGGGATGACCCCTACCTTTGGTGCACATGTAGTGATAAAGTCCTTAGGCATTGTATTCCCAATAGTGAGTTTCAGTATGTCCTTAGATTCTGTCACACTCTTTCTTGTAGAGGCCACTTTGGTCCCCAACGGACTGCTCGCAAGGTCCTTGATTCTGGCCTTTTTTGACCAACACTTTTTCGGGATTCCCATGATTTTTGCAAATCTTGACCTCATTTTCAAAGAATGGGGAAAGTATCTAAAAGAAATTAAATTCCACAACAACCATTACTCTTTCATGACAATTTTGATGTTTGGGGAATTGAATTTATGGGTACCTTTCCTAATTCCTTTGGAAACTTGTACATTCTTCTAGTAGTCGATTATGTGTCAAAATGGGTAGAGGTGCGAGCTACAAGGACCGATGATTCTAAGGTAGTTATAGAATTTTTGAGAACCCAAATCTTCTGTAGGTTTAGCTTACCTAGGTTCATCATCAGTGACCAGGGTTCTCATTTCTGCAACCGAACAATGCAATCACTTTTGCATTGGTATGGGGTCGGTCATCGAGTGTCTACTGCATATCATCTACAGACCAATGGTCAAGACGAGGTGTCAAATAGAGAGGTAAAACAAATTCATGAAAAAAATGGTTCAACCCAATAGAAAAGATTGGAGTCTTCGACTTGATGACTCATTATGGGCCTACCGTACTGCTTTCAAAACTCCCATTGGAATGTCACCCTATCATCTTGTGTTTGGAAAGAGTTGTCACCTCTCTATTGGGATTGATAATAGAGCCTACTAGGCCATTAAACAATACAATTATAATCATTCTGGTGCAGGTTCTCAAAGGAAGTTGCAGATTCAGGAGATAGAAGAAATGAGAAGAGATGCATATGAGAACTCCAGGATTTATAAGGAGTGTACCAAGGATTCCCACGACCGTCTCATCCTTCATCGTCAGTTTCACATTGGGAAGAAGGTCCTCCTTTATAATTCAAGGCTTAAGTTTCATCCAGGTAAGCTTCTTTCCTGCTGGTTTGGCCCATACACTGTTATTAATGTATCTCCATTTGGTGTTGTTCAGTTTCAAAATGAAGAAACCAAGCAAACCTTCACTGTCAATGGGTAGCGGCTGAAGCACTTCCACAAAGCCATTCCGGAGTTCCCGATGGAGGAAATCCATGTTCAAGAAGCAACATACCAGTGAAACACACCAGGTTTTATCCTTCATTATCACATTATCAAATATTATAGTGATGACACTGCACATTCTAGGTGTGGGGGGATGGATATATTCTTGGGCTAGTTAGGAATTTTCATCGTTTTTTTCTTTCTTCTATTTTTTGCATTCTTTATGGTATTTTAACTTTTCCCCATCTTTCTAGGTTCATTAGTATTTCCATTTTGTTTCTTCTTTCTTCTTTTTTTTGCCTTCTTTATGGTATTTTCATTTTCCCCCCATAAAAAATTTCAAAGTTCCATGATGTGGTGACCATAAAGGGGGGAAAGTAAAAATACCATAATGAAGGTAAAAAAAGAATGTCTGTATGAATTTAACATCAGGGAGTGATTTTTAGTAAATTGGTTTTCTGTCAATGATATAAATGGTTGTATCTATGTGACACTATTGAGATGATTGACGCCCCTTGTGTGAGTAGTTTTCGGGAAAACTGTGTCACTAATATCTCCACACATTTTTTTGCACCAAACCACAAAGTGCGAATACTTCTTACTTATTATAAGGTAAATATATGTTAGGTTATATTTTTTTGCTTTAAATAATATTTCCATACGTTTGTTCCTTATCTGATCTGTTTCATTACTGTACCATATTGACCTATGCGTGTGTACCTAATGTCCGACTGTTGTACGCCCTCAAAAAAAAAATGGGTTGTGTCTTGGGCAGGTCAAAAACAACTCCTTTTCAACCTTTGATCTTATTATAACTATTTCAATTAGTTTCTTGAGGAAATCAAACAAGGGTTGAGAGATGAGTGTGAGATTTTTTCCAAATGCAACTTCTAAAAAAAACAAAAATGAATAAATGAGGGAAGTGATGAAATGTGAAACATATGAGGATATCTAGGTCAAGAGATTATGGTTTGAATTTTGGGAATGCTTAAGTGACTGGGCCTTGAAATATGATTGCAAATTATGTAGGGTAGGTTCGGTGGACAAAATCATTTAAGCTGAAAAATGTTTAAATAACCTATATTTATTGGATAACAAGTGGAAAGAACAACATGGAATGGTTTTTACACACACACATTGAGAGTTAGTGTCATGGTAGACTTTGGAATTCCTTGCTCAATTTGGTATCATTAATCTTCTTGAATTTTACTACGATATGATTTATGAGACATCTTTTTCTATTTTCACTAGGAAGAACTCCTTGGTGTGGTTCATGCATTGATCACATTAATTTAATTAAAATTTCCTCAAATGTTAAATCTTCATGATGTTGGTAATATATATATGCATCATTTTATTTGGATATGTGACTTTTCCCAGGAGTGCAAATGTTTAGGTGTGGGGGTGTGATCGTACCATGATTCACTGTGTAATTTTCACCCTTACACCACTATGCTAAACTTTTTTTCTATTGAAAATTATAAAAATAATGACAAGTTTAATTACATATTTGAATAATTTATTTTGTGTTTATCACCGTTAAAAGTGAAATGTTAGTTTTTTTGATGATTCCATTGCAAGAGGAGGTGTGTAACGCCCCGACCCCAGTTACCCGGAGTCAGTGCATTACTTCGTAACATTGGCATGATCACAAAAGATCAAGTCTCGAAAGACCGATTAGTTTAGTAGCCTTGGAAACACTAGATACATTCATAAATGTTACATTACATCATAAAGTGAAATAATACAATAACATAGTCTCCATATTCCACACTCATATCCTCTTCTGACTATCCCTGCAGGTCATTCATAAAATACTTCTTCACATCCTGGAAAATATTAAAACATTGAAAGGGGTGAGCTCGGATGCTCAGTAAGGATAACAATATTGAGAAATCTTTCATAAATAAACATTAACATTTAAGGCAATGTATAACTAAAACAAAATCCTTTTTAAACTTGAACTTCAACATAATATGGAAAAAATAAAACTAAATAATGCCATTTAATTACTCACATGGATATTCTACTAGTCGAATAATCCCATGCAATATCAATAACCACTTTCATAATGATGGAATGCATAATGCCAGACTATCATAACCACGTATCCAAGGCCTCATGCCAAGACTACAAATAAGATTTTGTCAAGGCCTCGTGCCAAGACACTAGTTTGTCTCATGAGACCTACCGATGCATCGAGGAGCTGTAGAGGGCTCCACCCGTCACTTATTAAGTCCAATGCATTCCTCATATGAATAGGTTTAAACATATCATAAACCATAACATAATCGTATCATATAAAACATGCATAAAGGAAACATAACATTTCCAAATTTCAATCACAAGATATCAATACAACACATTGATATAATAAAAACACTTTCAAAATCATTTTCAATACCAAAATAAAAGAAAGTTAAAACTTTGTACTTATTTTTCATTAAAAAAAGTTATGGCTTGTAGAGGATGCCGAAACTTAAATAATGGTCACGGCGGCAGAGAAGTAATTGTCGCCGAATATGTACGGCAAGAAAAACATTTGTTTTTGTCGTTTAGTAAAACTCTTCGTATAAAAACATTACTTTTGAATAAACGTAAAATTCAAAGGGGTTTATACACTGTATAAAAGAAACTTGTGTATAAAACAAAATATGCCTCAATGAATAGAGATTGAGACAAAGTACCTTACAAAGATCATTTTTTTAAATAAAATAGACACATTATGTGTATTCACTATAAGTAAACATAATTAAATTACAAATAAAATATAGGATATAATAATATCATGACATAATTTGAAAGTAGGATATTAACCCAAAGAATAGAAATTGGGTTAAGAAGTTCACTTACCTTGCGTCCTGTCTTGACTCGACCGTTCTTTAACCTACTGAATAATAAACTAGAGTTAATTTATAATTTCTTAAGAACCTTTTCAAGTTTTTTATTCCTTTTATATCACTTATTACCATGTTATGAACATTATGTAATTATATAAGTTAATAACGGTCGTTTTGTCGATCTTTGGTACTTGAGTCAAAAATAAACTTATTATAATTACAAGTTGTTCATGTGGTGATATATCCATTATATCCAGAATTATATTCATGATATAGATATCATATATCTCATATATATCCAATATATACATGAATTTATAATATTCCATAA
Source organism: Viscum album (assembly GCA_963277665.1). Classification (NCBI taxonomy): domain Eukaryota; kingdom Viridiplantae; phylum Streptophyta; class Magnoliopsida; order Santalales; family Viscaceae; genus Viscum; species Viscum album. The sequence goes on along the minus strand of OY728129.1, from coordinate 752,658,891 downwards.
TGTTTAGAGGTAAGAAATGAAATGCACCGTTCATGGAGACGGTAAGCCGTACGTACGCATGAACGCTACTTTCATTTATATTTCATATTTAATGAAATCATAATGATATAAAGGTATATTATAATTATAGTATAATATCATATATAATATCATTTAATCCATCCTTTATACATCCCACATATGGCATTAACGATTCAAATCACTTTGAGGGGGCGGTAGTCCGCACTTCCTAAAATGAAAATATCGCGTTTACCCATAATGGAAACCATAAAGGTATGACATTAATGAAAAATAAAGAATCTTAAGTAAAACATAAACATATTATATATCATATATAAATATAGTGACATCTTAATGGCCACCTTTGAAGGTGTTATATGAGTGTTGAACAATCATCGTTTCGTGAGGCAGAAATTCACCATCCACAGAAACAGTATGTTCTTTAACCATTAGATATAGGTGTGTGTAAGTGTATCTCGAATACTTCTTATAAAAAAATCCTAGTATATTAAGTATACTGGTTTTTTTACAAAAGAAATTAATAAAAAGAGTTTAAGGGGTTGGAGAAGAGAAATAAATCAAAATAACATAAGAGAAGACATTACCTTAAAATCGGGTAACTCTTTTTTGATTTGAGATCAAGGATTCCTTGGGAAGAATGATGCCCAAAGTGAGGCTTCTAGGAGTAATATAGGGAAGTTTAGAGAGTATTTGGGAAGATTTTGGCCGAGCCAAAAGGCTTTGAAGGTGTTAGTAAGGTGGTAGTGGTGGGGGCCTTTTATAAGAGGAGAGGAGGGGCACTCTTGGAAAGTAATGAAATGTTACATTATTATGAGATACTTTTCGGATTTTAGAGGTCCAAAAATTATATATTTATAGTATAAGGTGATAAGGGTTCGAAATATACCCATCAAATAGGTTTTTGACAAGTGTAAGTCTTAGATTTTACATTATCTTTTCATTTTATTTAAATTGTTAATTAATGAGGTAATCGCTGCATCATCATGGTGTCATAAAAAATTTAATCTATTTAATGTCTAAAAATTATAAAAAAAATAGGATGATGTAGGAAATATTTTTATCTTTCCAATTAATATTTATAGTAAAAAATATGACTTGTATAACCCCATTTAAAAATTTTATTAGTAAAATAACTCATGTTTGTTACATTTTTATTTTAACATTAAATAAAACATTTTTAATGTCATTTTCCTACCAAAGTGGCTCCATGGGGTCCCCAAGTTGACCCATGGATTGTCTTAGTCGTCCATGACTCATAAAATAGGTGTAGTACAAGTGTAAAGGTATTTTAATATTTTTATAATATCATTTTTACCTTAAATTTCACTAATTACCTTTAATCGCGGTTAATTAAACTTAAAAGTTACTATTCACCAAAAAATTATTTTAATCCCATTGAACCACATTTTTCTTCCTAATGACAACCATGTATGTCGGATTTTTGAAAATCAAATCACAGAAGTGGTAATGTTTCATTTAAATGAAAAATCAGTTTTTTAACTACCACTTAGTGGTTTCACTATTCATCAAAAATTAAAGTTTTTCAGAACAATGCCAAAATTTCACCCTAAGCTATAATTGATATTCCAAATTCAAAAATTATGTCTATTTTAAAAAATTCCAAACATATAAGTTTCATTAATTAATTTTATAATTAATTCCTGTTGTCACAACAAATAGCGTGTTTTTAAGAAACAATATATATCAAAAGATTGACAATTGTTTATGTCCAATTTCAAAGTGAAATTAATTATAATGAACACCATTGGATAAAATGGTAAAAATATATTCTAATTATAATTTAAAACCACTAAATAGTATAATTTATCACTATAAATTGTTTTAATTAAAAAAGTTGTTTTAAGTATTTTTCACTATTCATAAAAAATTGTAAGTTCTCAGAAAATTACAAAAAAATCAACTTAGGATAATTTTGATATTCCAAATACAAAAATGAAGTCCATTTTGAAATATAAAATTTATATAATTTCAAAAAGTGGGTATTACTATTCATAACAGCTACTTTTATTGGTCGCGGTGTGTTAGAACTCGAGGTTGTGTACAACAAACACCGCTCTATTATTCAAAGAGAAGCGTACCATGGAAGATTGGGGTGTTACATTCTACCCTCCTTCAATAAATTACATCCTCACAATTTGAAATTTTTCTTTGAAAATAAAAGGTTGAAAATATAAATTACCTTTGTGGAAAACCCACATCGGAAATAAGGTTAATAAAAATATAACATTAAAAGAAAGAAAGAGAAGTACAAAGTTCACCCGAGATATCCCATACTAGGATTCTATGAAAATATGGATATGGAAGAAAAAAAACCATCAAGGTTTGATGGAGAGTTGTAGAACACTGGATTAGGAGAAAGTTAACCATAAGAAAATAAAAAACTTGTGATTGGTTAAACAGTCATGGAATCCCCAGTTGGAAAAGTTAACCGACAACGTTTTTGTTTTAAGTTACCTTTTATAAAGTTGAGGAATTTATTTAGGAGATTTACTAAGAACGTAAGGGAATATACATACTGGTCATGTAGACTTTCATTCTTTAATAAATTTTTACCACAAACCCATCTTTCACTCTAAAAGGTAATAGAACTCGAAAATATTCTATTTATCATAATTGTATAAGGTTCCAAATATTAACACATACCATTTAGATTAGGAAAACTTTTTTTAATAACCAGGGACTTCATGTAGGCTAGTGGTAGGTAGTAAAGGCCTGTCGCACTATGGTTTTGGGTTCGATTCCTGCAGCTTTGTCTGACGTGACGGGTTATCCCCCAACCTGCAGGTTGTCCTTTTCCTAAAACTATAGTATTATAATATTCCAAAAATAATCTTCAGAAATGTTTTAACCTTAAACAATACTATTCAAAGTTCAACTTAATCCATCCCAACCTTTATAGTTATCCAAAATACCTCTGTCCAGACTTTCTCTAAAAGGTCTCTTAATTCCAAAATTAATTTATCAGATTCCCCAAACAAAGTAAAGTTTCTCTTATTGTCACATACTAAAAATATGATTACCTTCATCATATTAAAACCTTAATGAAAAGAACAAGTACTGCCGTACAATCCTTATATATATATCACATTATTCTTATAACCAGAATAAAATCCTTGAGTCCAAAAGCACCAATACATTAATTATTCTACTTCAACTGTAGTAACAGTATAAGATTGTCCTTGATCCCTTGGCCTTTTCTAAGGTAAGTTTCCCTGATTCTTAGGACATTAATTTGCATAATTCCCCATTTCCCTACAATTGTAGCATTCAACATTGATAGCCTCTTTCTTTCCCTTGCAATCACGATCTTGGTGACCTTTTTCTCCACATTTATAACAAACTCCCATTCCTTTTAGGCAAGCACCAGGGTGATTCTTCCCACAATTATCACATAATAGAAAATACTTATTTCCCTTTCCCCCTTTATCCGTCTCTTATTCCACCATTCTCTTCTTCTCTTGCTTTACTTTTTTGTCATAAGATTTAGATAATTCCTTTTCTGTCTTGATAGCACACGAGACTATATCTTCATATGTTGAGAAAGATTTTGATACTAATGCTCAACGGAGAAATGGTTTTAACCCATCAAAGAAACGATCAATCTTACTTCTTGGGTTACGTATATAATCTGCAGCATGCCTCACTAACCTTGTAAAGTTAGCCTCATACTTTGCGACATTCTCATCCTCCTTTTGCCTCAGACTCAGAAATTGCCTTTCCATATCTGCTCGATGGTCATGTGGAATGTATTTTTATAAGAAAATTTCCTTAAACTACCTCCATTCCATACTTGATACTTCTTCATCTTCTTTTGTGTTTTGAATCAGCGACCACCATTGATCGGCATCTCCAGTGAGGCAGTAAACTGCCATGATAACCTTCTCCCTTTCGCTACTCCCCAAGGCGTGGAATATTTTCTCTAAGGATTTTATTCATTGCTAAGCTACTAATGGATTTGTACCCCCATTAAATTTTGGTGGTTGTTGCCTCATTAAGCGGTCTAACATTGATCCTCTACGTTGCAGATCCGGGTGCTCCATACGAGTAAGGTTATTATTCATAATCTAAGTGAGTTGTCCTAGTATGGTAATAATTTGATCAGCACTAGTTGTATCTCCGGATCCACAATAATTATCTTGAGCAGGAGGGAAATCCCTACACTAAGTGCGTGCATTGATACAGTTTCCATTCCTTCCACTAGGCGCCATTTCTAAACAATGGCATAAACTAGATTAGTTTATGAATCAAAATACATAATTCCATACTTGTAAAACACTTAACATTAATTGACTATTTATGGATATAATCCATAATCATAAAAATGTTTTCTTTGAGGAAGTATATACTCATAACCCTTCATAGTGGTTTGTATGGAAAACGAGAATTATCCTAAGCATATCCCCCAGGAGTGTCGTAACCAAGAGTGAAGCAAGACCCATTGTCATGCACCAGTTCCCGTTCGAGTCTAGCTCAAATCGGTGTTTTTGGGTTTTACCCATAGGTACATCTATACCAGAGCCGCCTCTACCTGCTCATATCCAGACATGGATGTATTGCTCGAAAAACTCACAAAATATTTATAATACCAAAATTCGAGGAAGTTCTTCTATACTAATCCTCAAAGTCTATCTTCGGGCTATGTGCTCTAATCAGAGTTTATCTAAATCTAGCTTCCAAGGTTAGTACTAAACTGCCTCTGATACCAACTGTAACGCCCCGACCCCAGTTACTCGGAGTCAGTGCGTTATTGCGTAACATTGGAATGATCACAAAAGATCAAGTCTCGAAAGACCGATTAGTTTAGTAGCCTTGGAAACACTAGATACATTCATAAATGTTACATTACATCATAAAGTGAAATACTACAATAACATAGACTCCATAGTCCACACTCATATCCTCTTCTGATTATCCCTGTAGGTCATTCATAAAATACTTCTTCACATCCTGGAAAATATTAAAACATTGAAAGGGGTGAGCTCAGATGCTCAGTAAGGATAACAATATTGCAGAAGCTTTCATAAATAAACATTAACATTTAAGGCAATGTATAACTAAAACAAAATCCTTTTTAAACTTGAAATTCAGCATAATATGGAAAAAATAAAATTAAATAATTCCATTTACTTACTCACATGGATATTCTACTAGTCGAATAATCCCATACAATATCAATAACCACTTTCATAATGATGGAATGCATAATGCCAGACTATCATAACCACGTATCCAAGACCTCATGCCAAGATTGCAAATAAGATTTTGTCAAGGCCACGTGCCAAGACAATAGTTTGTCTCATGAGACCTACCGATGCATCGAGGAGCTGTAGCGGGCTCCACCCGTCACTTATTAAGTCCAATGCATTCCTCATATGAATAGGTTTAAACATATCATAAACCATAACCTAATCGTATCACATAAAACATGCATAAAGGAAACATAACATTTCCACATTTCAATCACAAGATATCAATACAACATATTGATATAATAAAAACACTTTCAAAATCATTTTCAATACCAAAATAAAAGAAAGTTAAAACTTTGTACTTATTTTTCATTAAAAAAAGTTATGGCTTGTAGAGGAAGCCGAAACTCAAATAATGGTCACGGCGGCAGAGAAGTCATTGTCGCCGCATATGTACGAAAAAAAAACATTCCTTTTTGTCTTTTAGTAAAACAATTTGTATAAAAATATTCCTTTTAAATAAATGTAAAAGTCAAAGGTGTTTATACACCGTATAAAAGAAATTTGTGTATAAAACAAAATATGCCTCAATGAATGGAGATTGAGACAAAGTACCTTACAAAGATCATTTTTTTAAATAAAATAGATACATTATGTGTATTCACTATAAGTAAAAATAATGAAATTACAAATACAAGATAGGATATAATAATATCATGACATAATTTGAAAGTAGGAGATTAACCCAAAGAATAGAAATTGGGTTAAGAAGTTCCCTTACCTTGCGTCCTGTCTTAACTCGACCGTTCTTTAACCTCCTGAATAATAAACTAGAGTTAATTTATAATTGCTTAAGAACCTTTTTCAAGTTTTTTATTCCTTTTATATCACTTATTACCATGTTATGAACATTATGTAATTATTTAAGTTAATAACGGTCGTTTTGTCGATCTTTGGTACTTGAGTCAAAAATAAACTTCTTATAATTACAAGTTGTTCATGTGGTGATATATCCATTATATCCAGAATTATATTCATGATATAGATATAATATATCTCATATATATCCAGTATATAAATTCATTTATAATATTCCATAACGTTTAGAGGTAAGAAATGAAATGCACCGTTCATGGAGACGGTAAGCCGTACGTACGCATGAACGCTACTTTCATTTATATTTCGTATTTAATGAAATCATAATGATATAAAGGTATATTATAATTCCAGTATAATATCATATATAATATCATTTACTCCATCCTTTATACATCCCACATATGGCATTAGCGATTCAAATCACTTTGAGGGGGTGGTAGTCCGCACTTCCTAAAATGAAAATATCGCGTTTACCCATAATGGAAACCGTAAAGGTATGCCATAAATGAAAAATACAGAATCTTAAGTAAAACATAAACATATTATATATCATATATAAATATATTGACATCTTAATGGCCACCTTTGAAGGTGTTATATGAGTGTTGAACAATCATCGTTTTGTGAGGCAAAAATTCACCATCCACAGAAACAGTATGTTATTTAACCATTAGATATAGGTGTGTGTAAGTGTAGCTCAAATACTTCTTATAAAAACATCCTAGTATATTAAGGATACTGGTTTTGTTACAAAATAAATTAATAAAAAGAGTTTAAGGGGTTGGAGAAGCAAAATAAAACAAAATAAAATAAGAGAAGACATTACCTTAAAATCAGGTAACTCTTTTTTGATTTGAGCTCAAGGATTCCTTGGGAAGAATTCTGCCCAAAGTGAGGCTTCTAAGAGTAATATAGGGAAGTTGAGAGAGTATTTGGGCAGAGGTTGGCCGAGCCAAAAGGCTTTGAAGGTTTGAGTAAGGTGGTAGTGGTGGAGGCCTTTTATAAGAGGAGAGGAGGGGCACTCTTGGAAAGTAATGAAATGTTACATTATTATGAGATACTTTTCGGATTTTGGAGGTCCCACAATTATATATTTAGAGTCTAAGGTGATAAGGGTTCGAAATATACCCATCAAATAGTTTTTTGACAAGTTTAAGTCTTAGATTTTACATTATCGTTTCATTTTATTTAAATCGTTAATTAGAGGTCCCACAAGGAATCTCTTTTAACACCTCTGATAATATCGACCCATTTTCATTTGAATAAAACAACAGAAAAATGCCCATGGTAGTTTAATTCAATAATATCATGCAACTTTTCATATTATTCTACTTCATCAAATGTAAATATACCACTATTCTGTGTTTTCAAACCCATTTCTCGATCGACTGTATGAAATCTAAAACCATTCACATTATAAGCGTCGAACTTTCTAACTTGTTTTATAGGACCTCTAGCAAGAAACTTCAAATCTTATGAAAAGTCTGCTCGAGTATCAGTATTCATGATCTAAAGAATAAAAATATAATTTAATAGATTTTCAAATTGTATGTGTCAAACTAATATTCGTATTTATTGCAATATTTATAAACTTACATGTCGTGCAAACCATTCTACCAGCTCTTTATTCACAGCTTTCGTTATATCTTTTTTATTTCATGTTCGGCCTCTCATTAGTCTCTTTGTTTGTATCCTCAACTCTTCAATAAATGGATCTGCAATTTCACTATTCAGTATCACATATCTATGTGCCTGTAATAACTCCAATTCTGTCAGTGTCGCGTATGAGGTCCTCCCAACTGATCGGCCAATAGCAGGAAATATTTTTGATTTCTGATGCATTTGAGATTGAGTTGATGTGTCGTCAACACGTCAAACTCGATTAAATCTTGTCTCAATATCATCCAAATATCTGGAACAAAAGGTGAGACACTCCTCGGCCAAATAGCCTTCAGCAATAGAGCCTTCTGGTTGAGATTTATTTCCCACGTATGCTTTCAAATGCCCAAGATATCTGTGAAAAATAATAATAATATTATGCATTTATTTAAATTCCAAATATTGTTTACTTAACTGGAAACATATAAATAAAATACCTCTCAATTGGATACATCCATCGATAATGAACGGGGCCTTCTAATTTAGCTTCATCAACCAAATGCACAGTTAAATGCATCATGACAGTAAAAAACGATGGAGGAAAGATCATCTCCATTGCACAAAGGGTCAATACAAACCTCTCCTGTAGGTTGTCAAGCTGTAAAGGATGTAGAGTTTTCTCACATAATTGCTTGAAAAATGTGTAGAATTGCAGTACAATAGCAGTAACTTTTTCAGGTAATAATTTACGCAATGCCAATGGTAGTAACTGTTGTAACAAAACATGTGAATCGTGACTTTTCAATCCATATAACTTACGATTCTTCAAATCAACACACCTCGAGATGTTACTCGAATACCCATCAGATACTTTCACATTCTTTAAAATTCGAAGGAACGCATCTTTATCCCTATTTTTCATTGAAAAAATGGCAGGAGCATACTTTTTATTCTCATCTGGCCAGAGATCACGTTTTATGTTCATTACTTGTAAGTCTTTACGAGCATTGAGATGATCCTTCGACTTTCCATGATCATTAATTAATGTGAAAATCAAATTATCACATACATTCTTCTCAATATGTATCACATCAAGATTGTGGTGCAAATAATTAAATTCCCAATACAGAAGTTTGAAGAATATACTTTTTTTTCCATTGTTGCATTCTGATTTCACTTGACGATGCACTTCACACTCGTTTTCCACTATCAGTCAAATGATGAACCTTCCCAAATTCTGTTTTAACATTTTCAAGATGTGTCAATATTTCAGAACTGGTTAACAACTTTGGAGGTGGTCTACGATCAATGGAACCATTAAATTTTGATTTTTTCAGCCGAAATATATGAGATGCATCAAGAAATATTCGATGACACAAGAAGCACCATTTTCTACTGTGAGGCAGCCATTTGGGCTCGAAATCAAAGTTACAAACAGGACAAGCCAAACCCATATAAGTGTTCCAACCAGATAAATTCCCAAGCCCAGGGAAGTCACTAATGGTCCACATTAAAGCATCATGCATTTTGAACATTGTTTTAGAAGAAACATCAAATGTCTTAACACCGTTGCTCCATAACTCCTGCAATTCTTCAATCAAAGGCTGCAGGTATACATCAATATCATTTCCAGGCATTTGTTTTCCAGGAATAATCATCCAAATGATAAAAGATGTTTGTTGCATACACATCCACGAAGGCAGATCATATGGGATCAAAACAACTGGCCAAATGCTATAACTCATACTCAAAGTCCCAAATGGGTTGAATCCATCGACATCCAATCCCAATCGAACATTCCTAGGATTAGCTGAGAAATATGGATGTAATGAATCAAATGTCTTCCACGATTGGGAATCTCGTGGATGTCTCATTAACCCATCATTTTTATTATCTACAGAATGACACTTCATGTGTTCGGCGGTTTTTGATGACCTTAATAATCTTTGTAATCGAGGCTTCAAAGGAAAGTAACGCAAAACTTTTGCAGGTGTGTTCCTTTTCTTCTTCTCCATGAAATTATGTTCAGTCATAATTCCAACATCACCTTTTGAATGCCATCTAGAAGAAGAACATTTCTTACAATTCTGTCTACTTGAATCCTCTCCCCAGTAAAGCATACAATCATTGGGACACGCATGTATTTTTGTATAATTCAGACCAAGCTTGTTTACAACTTTTTTCATCTCATAAAACGATTCTGGGATTTTTGCTTCAGGAAATGAATCACGAATCAATTCCAATAACATGGACATTGCCTTATTTGTAATTCCACATAGACATTTGATATGGTACAACTTCAGCAGAAATGAAAGCTTTGAATATTTCAAACACCCACTATACAACTCTTGATTTCCATCGTCAAATAAATCATGAAACGCATTTTCCTCACTGAAGTTTTCCCTTACATTTGGCTCCATAGAATCAAGAGGAGGATCCAATGATATGTTACAATCTTGATCTGTTTGTGTTACAGTCTCAAAAACATCACTTGTCACGTTGCAATTTGTACCACCCTCTTCTGGTTGTTCTGATATGTTTTGATGCTCATAGTGGTGTCTTGCAGTGCCGAATGCATAATTTATGAGGTTTTTCATTTCATTTTCCATTGGCGACAAACTTGGGACCTCATTCTGTGGATTAACATCAGTCCTCAATCTTTCTGTATTGTTTGATTCTCCATGCCAAATCCAACACAAATATTGATCAGGGAATTGCTTCAGTATTAAATGTTCATAAACTTCATCTCTCTTCAACCATGTTATAAATTTACATTTAGGACATGGACATATTATTCTCCCTTCAACGGATCGATTGTAAATTGAAAAATCTAAAAACTCATTCAAACCCTTAACATATTGAGGTGTGTTCCTCGGTAATGTGATCCAGCTTTTATCCATGTATATCACAATGTGCCTACACAAAATATACGATAGTGTAAGATTACAGAAACATAATATAATAAAGATGAACAATTGATCATAAAGTATTCATAATATAATAAATATGGTTCATTGATCACATTTACCACTTCAGACCAACTGAACAAGTCTGGTCCATAAGAGACAGCGTCAACACCTCATTGAGGAGAAATAAGAATATCGGGTTACACACCTATCATAACACTATCTACCCAACTATTTTTTATGGTTTCCAATGGGATATGTTTACAGAACATGAATCACCTAATTAATTCATTATCCATGATAAGACATGTCGTTATGGACCAAATTTACAAGGGATAGAAGTCACATGGATTTTTGTAAAATAAACCATTGGAATTGAAATTGGTCTATAGGATGGGATTTAATCTATTGAACATATCTATATTCTTGGAAGGAGTTGAGGTGTAAATAATATTAAGTGATATCCCAAAGGAACCAACTTCTCAATATAAATTCCAAGAAATTACTCAAATTGTGGATGGATATTCTCACTTTTAGTAATGAATACATGAATAAATGTAGGAGAAATATATAAACCACAAAAATAAATAATCCACAATTACTATGCATGACTTATCCGTCGTTTATGAGAAGCAATCAAAGAATCAAGGAAGAAATAAAAATTACCAAAGTCGAAAGGGGTCGCGGGGGGCGCCGGGGGGTGCGGGGGTCGCCAGAGGCCACGAGGGGCGTGGGGGGTGTCGGGGTCAATAAAAAAATTACACCCATGAAAATACAATAGATAATTCTCACTAAGCATATACCTAGGTATGAAATCCATACTATAAAACCATTCATGGAAAACCCAATACACATAATATGAAATCATACCTTCTTTAAATAAAAAAATAAAGATAAAGTGATGGTCAAGGTTTCTATAATGACATGACCTTTATAATTAACTACATCATGATGAATCTCTGAGAAAAGTAATATAAATTTACATTCATATTTCGACATACAAACTACATGCACTTGATAATTTATACTTAGAGCATCAATAATGAAATTTCACTTTCTTGGAGTATAATTAAAATCCAAATAAAATGACTAAATATATTCATCTTATATCCTCTATCATAAATTTTTATCCCTATGATAAAATATTTACTACATGTTTTTTTATTTGTAAATGCCACAAAATTCTCATTGAATAACTAATTTCATAAACATTGGAGGGCATGCATAACCATGACTAACTCAATATCATGAGTTGGATAATTGTTATCATTTATTATAAGTTTCAAGACCCATTTACTAAAACTCATTCCTCCATATCAACATAAATCTTAACATCACATTAGAGGCCTCATTATTGACCTTATAATGCATCCTTGGCTTTGGTCAAATAAGAATAGGTGTAGATGTCAATATATTTTTTAGCTCATAAAATGAATCTTTTTATTTATCATCCCACTAAAAATTCACTCCATTCCAAGTCAATACTATATTTTTAATGAATATGTGAGAAAACTCCAAGATAATGCAATAATAAGAAACCACATGACCAATGAAAATATGAATCTCAACAATATTAGTATGAATCTATTAAGAAATTATAGATTCTACTTTCTCAATATCCCATAATATCCTAGATTTAGAGAACTCACGACCAAAAAATGTCACCTATTGATTATAGAAATAACATTTCAATATATTGGCATATAAATGATGATATCTCAATGTGTCTAAGAACATAACCAACTATTCTTCATGCTCCTCATAGGATCATGATCATACCGATATATCATTGATAAATATAGTCCCGAATGAAAAAAAACGATAAAAAATGGTTTATCAAAGTTATAAATACATATGGTTTCTCCATTACCCTAAATAGAATTACCAAAAACACAAAATTACTATATAGTGTTTGAAATTCTATCTTGGACACACCTTTAGCTCAAACCTTTAACCGCTGATAACCTAATCGATGAACAATCTTCAAAATCCATAAAGAACCTCTAAACTGATTGAATAAATCATAAATTGATAGAAAAGGATACCAATTATTAAGAGTAACATGATTTAATTTATAATAGATAATATAAAATCAATAACTCACTCTTGCAATATTGGTAAAAAGAAATGGATAACCCTATGTAGACACACTAAGATTAATAAATCCATTGGATTAAAGATCTCCCAACTAAATATTTATCTATCTAATAAATCACCCAAATAGAACCTCCATGTTTCCCCTAAAAAATCCAATATCCAACCAACCACCGGATAGCTACACCTCCTTTATAGCTCCACATATGAGACTATGATTCACAACATGTAAAGAAGGAGGTATTTTATTTACATTTTTGTGTTGTATATAATCTAAATGTTGACCAATATGGGAATATAGGGGATATTAAAGGAAAAAAGTAGGATACCCCTCAAAAATATCATGTACCCCATATAAATGATAAACCAAAAACATTAAATTCATTTTATAAAACATTACCTAAACCCATGGCATTTTCCTAAAACAAAATATAGATATTAAAAATTAAATAAATAATCAATATTTTCCATTAACTATTTCCAAATATATAAACATTTCCATTTTTATAAAAAAACACCATAAAAACCCTTCTATTTTTAAAAAAGTCTAAGGGATCCCTTATAAAATGATTTCAACCATGAGTACTTCTTACCCTTGAGTAGACCAACTACCCAACCATTTCTATAAACCCTACCAAATGAGATGACGCACCAATGGTTAATCTAGATTTATGTCATCCTAGTCTAACCAAATAAGGATCCCACACTAAAGTTTGAATCTTAAATAATGTCTAAGACCTCACCCAAAATCATCACATAAATATTATCAACCATATAAAACTTCATAGAAATCTATAAATTCAACTTTTTATGAAAATAAAATAATAAAAACATATAATGGAAAAATCAGGGGGGTATAAAGAAGTATATCCCAAGTGAATCCACCCACAAAAAGTGTATAAACCCATTATAGAGGGAACCATAATTGGGAAAAACATGGGAAGGCACATAGGGTTTCGCCGGTGGTCGAGGGGGGCGCCGGGGGGTGCGGGTTTCGCCGGAGGGCTTCGCCGGAGGGCGTGGGGAGTGCGGGGGTCGCCGGAGGGTGCGGGGGGAGCAGTGGACGCCGAGTCCGGGGGGGATCGGGGAGGGTTTGGGGAACGCGGTCGGGGAGGGGGAAAGGGTCATGGTGTTTCTAAAAAAATTTGGGTTTCGCGGCAGTTTATTAAAAACCGCCGCGAAACCTTCACCGAAAATGTTTAGCGGCGGTTTTGTGAATCGCCGCCACAAAACCGCCGCTAAACCCAGTTTTTTTTGTAGTGTGCACCTAAGTAACCCGAAAATGAACATCATTTTAAAGTGACCATGACAACACATTTTAGTGTGACTCAGGGAAATTAATAACCTAGATAGAGTGGTGGTTCTACTAGAGATCGGAAGCGATGCTTTGAGACCATGCACATGAGTAAGGACATCTATTTGACACCCACAGACAGTTATGTGGTATGTCACCAGTGTGGTAAGATTGGGAATAATAGGAATCAGTGTCCCAGATATCGAGTGTCAAGGATGTGTAAGATTTGGGTATCTAAAATGTTTCTATAAGAATTTCCCATCTATTCTGAGTGGGAGAGGATCCGTGGTAGCTCCACCTTTAGGATCATAATCAGTATCACTTCTCTTGGTAGGTATCTAGATTACTACTAGACGTATAGTCAGAGGAGGAGATCATGGACATGGTATCTAGACTTTAGATATATAGAGCCAGTAGAGAAGACCTACTCTAGGTAGTCAGTTTATATCACAGGGCCAGGGATCAAATTGGATTTATCCAGTATAGCCTATACCAGAGGAGTAGGATGCCACACCATCTACTATTCAAGGTACTATTCTAGTGCCCTCTACTATCGTTTCTACCTTATTTGATATAGGTGAATCAAATTATTTCATATTTGTGCCTATTGTAGATATCCTTGGGTTTCATTTGAGTAATTTTTTGGTGTTATGATACCTGATACACCTTTGGGTATACGTTTTGAGAGTATACACTTGTGAAAGGAATTTCCTCTTGAGGTAGGAACCCATCGATTCTTATGGAACCACTTTATCCTCAAGATGAAAAGATTTGATATCATTATAAGGATGTAATGATTGGTTCCATATCATGCCTCTGTGGATTGTTATCATTGAAGGGTGTCATTTACATCACCAGAGGGTGGTACTTATATTCACAAGGGTGAGTGAGATGTCTAGGTGGGAAGAGCTAGACCGAATCATCTCAATCTAGGTGGAGTGACCACACAGATTGATAGATTTCACATGAATGATCTGGGACTATAGCATAAAAAGTTCCCTCACGTAGTTGATCAATTTAGGTATGTTTTCCCCAAAGACATTTCTGGACTATCGATTGAGAGAGAGGTAGATTTCACTATCAAGATAGTACCTGGAGCTACACTAATTCCCATTTCTTCTTACAGGATGGCTACTATGGAGTTACAGGAGCTCAAGAGGTAGCTAAAATATTTAGAAGTCAAGGGTTTTATATGGTCCATTACTTCTCCCTAGGGTTCACTAGTACTTTTCTCTAAGAAGGTGGACAGAACTCTCATTATTTGAATGGATTACTTGAAGTTGAATCATATTATAGTAAAAAAATAGTATCCATTACCTCAGATAAATTATATATTCAACCAACTCAGAGGAGAGAGGGTATTCTCAAAGATCAACCTGAGATCGGGTTATCATCAGGATTGATTCAAACCTTCATATATTCCATGTATGGATTTCCATTGTCAGTATAATTTGAATGAGTATCTCATGATGTCATTTGGTCTTAAGAATGCACCTGTCATATTCATGGATTTAATGAATATGGTTTCCTATCCCTATTTGAATTCCTTCATGGTGGTCTTCATAGATGTCATCTTGGTGTATTCTCATACTCTAAAAGACCATTCCACTCTTCTTGAGTTCATTTTGAATAAATTGAGAGAGCACCATATGCATGCTAAGCTTAGTAAATTTCACTTTTGGATTGACAAGGTACACTTCTTGGGTCACATTATCTCAAAGTTAGGAGTTTTAGTTGACCCAGAGAAGGCAAGAATGACCTGGTAAATTTTGTTTCCCAAGAACAACATAAGAAATTTTTCCTTAAAATGCATTAATAGATACAGTAAAAGGGTGAAATTTTTTCCCTAACTTTGTATTCTTTTTGACATTATTGTCTATTACCCTAGCCCGGGGGCTCGTGGGGCTTTCCCCAGGGCCGGCCCTGAGAGAAGGTGAGAGCTATGGTTACCTGGGAGAAGCCCAAAAAAGTATTTGATATACAAAGTTTCTTAGGTCTAGTTGGTTACTACATGAATTTTATAAAGGAATTATCACACTTAGAAGAACCTATTATGGGCTTGACTAAGAAGGGTGTAAATATTATATGTTCTAAATACTATATGAAAAACTTTTAATAGATGAAAGTGAGACTGAATTCAGTGCCAGTCTTGATTCTTATAGATCTAGGAAAGAGTTATACAATCTATTATGACACATTATGTATCATCTAGGAGTAGTTTTGATGTAGGGATATTGAATCATTGCATACAGGTTGCAACAGCTGAGGCCTCATGATAGTAATTACTTGATACATGATCTCGGGTTGGAATCTCTTGTACACGTCTTGAATTTTTAGAGGCATTACATATTGGGAGAGCATTTTATGGTGTTTATAGACCAAAAAATCCTTAAGTATATTTTTATACAGCACGACTTGAATCTCAAGCAGTGAATGTGAGTTGAATATCTATAGTCATTTGACTTTGAGCTTGATTATACAACTAGTAAGGGAAATGTTTTTGCTGATGCTCTGAGAAAGATAACTCATAAACAGGAAGTTTAGGAGGCCAATATAGAATGGAAACTTATGGATTAGTTTTTTTAGATGCACACAGAGGTGAAAGACCATCATAGAAAGTCTTTACTTTCATCATTATTAGTGAACACTTCACTTTTGGAGAAGGTGAAGATGTGAATATTTTTATATCCTGAGGGTTTAGTGGTATGAGATATTATTGTTGGTGAGGACCTGCCTCTGGATTAGACAATCGGTGATGATGACATCTTGTATATACATGGGAATATCTATGTTCCCACAAATATGAGGGAGGATATGATGTGTGAGTTTCATGGTTTATAGTGGTAAGTTCACCCAGCTATGTCTAATATGTATCATGAAATGCACTGACAATATTGGTGTCCAGGGATGAAGCATCAGATATTAAGTTTTATCATTAGGTGTTCCACCTGTTAGTTGGTGAAGGTGGAGCACCAACAACCTCTTAGTTTTCTACACCCGTTACTGGTCCCAAAATAGAAGTGGGAGGATTTTATGATGTATTTTTTCATTGGATTACCAAGTTCACCTCAAGGTAGTGATTAAGTTTGGGTAGTCTCATATCGACTAACAAAATTAGCCCACTTCTTTCCAATCTAGGAGAATTTCTCATTTTATGAGATAAAAATATTGTATGTCTGTGAGATTATATAACTAAATGGTGTCCTTCATACTATCATTTAATATAGTTATTCTCATTTTACATCGAAGTTCTGGTTTGGGTTACATAAATCTATGGGTACACAAGTGATCTAAGCACAACCTTTACCCTTAGACTGATGGCTAGTCAGAAAAGACCATACAGGTGTTGGAGGACATGCTCTAGGTATGCATCTTTGATTTTGGTGGTTATTAGGAGAAACATATTCCTCTCATCGAGTTCACCTACAATAACAGTTATCAGATGATGATTCAAATGGCTCATTATGAGGTCCTATATGGTAGGTCGTTCCATTCACCCCTATACTGGTTAGAGGCTGGAGATGCAGTGCTACTGGGTCCTTGTATCATTTAGGAGACTTTAGAGTAGGTTTAGATGACCAGGAAGTAGATGTCCACTGCTCAGTCTAGATATAAATCTTATGTTGATCACCATTGATGACCTATGAAGTTTGAGGTCAGGGATTGTATTTTCTTTAGGGTATTACCTAGACATGGGCATAAATAAATACAAAGGCAAGGTAAACTGTTGCCACACTTTGTTAGGCCATTTGATATTCTAGAGAGAGTTTGGCTGGTAGCCTATCAGTTACTATTACCTCATAGTTACTATTCCATGCATGATATCTTCCACATTTCATATATTCACCATTATCATGCCAACCTGTATCATACTTTTTATCCCAGGGATATAGAGATAGATGTAGATGTTTTTTAAGGAGTATACTATACACATCATTGACCAGTGAAGTAAGGATCTCTGAGGCCGGTCTATCCTTTTAGTATGTGTGATATGGTAGTACGGATGGGTACAAGACGAGACTTGGGAGTGGGAGGCCGATGTATGTGCTCAGTGACCATATTTGTTCTCAGATGAAGTTTTGCCACCATTGGAAGGTGAAATCAGGGATGAGTTCCTTTAAGGGGGGAAAACTATAAGAAAATAGTTTTTATCTTAGGTATGAATACTTTTAATTTTGATCTAATCATTTTCTTTAGACCTAATACATATGCCTAATGAGTTCACTAAGGTTATGAGGGGTGTTCGGGGCTTGTTCGGAGCCCAGAGCCCAATTTTTTGGGAAAAGCAGACTGGCTGCACGGTTAGGAGAAACCGTGTAGGGAAATATGAATGGTTATTCATAACCATGAAGAACTAGATAGAGTATAAAGGCATGAAACAAAATTTTCCCTATGTTGTATGGGTCACATGCTTGTGAAAATAGAATAAAAAATATAGCAGTGACTTCAGCATAGTTGGTGCACGGTTTCTCAAACCGTGAAGGACTAACCCTATGGGGTCCCCCTTGAGACAGTTCCATGCACATGGTTGGTTCATTGTTTTTCTAACCGTGTGGCCAAACTGTGCAATCTAAAAATTCTAGGAAAAATTACAATTTTCCCCTTAAATGATTAATATATTAACCTATCCCTCCCTTTCTCATTTCAGTGGATAGGAGACTCCTTTTATTCACATTAGAGATTCTAAAATACCCTATTCCTTATATTTGATCCCATTCCTTTGTTCGAAGTCTGATCATTCTTCCATTCATCTCCTTGGATTCCTATAGATAATATATTCATTCATATCGAGTCATTATTCATATCTCTTATCCTTGATGGAGTTATTTGGATATAGGATTATATGCCATATTTTCAACGAGTTGACATGTTATTCCATTTTCTTTTGATCTAGGCCAAACTAAAGGTCGATACTAGACAAGGAGAGTACTACGAGCATGAGCTTGGTGTTCTACTAATTATCCCTTCAAGGATTGATGTTTTATAATATGTGATATGCGTCATATGCTAGTTTGACTATGCGTTTCCCCTAAGTTGCATCTACCTTAAATTGGTTGCCTTGTTTGGAACCTAAGGACTTTTTAGAACCCAAATTCTTATTAAGATTGATTACCTTAGAAGGATCCATACCTTTGGGTGTTCCCTCATACATTCCTAATTGGATTCCATGGTAATAAACCTAAAACACCTATTGGTGTGTTTGGATTCACTTTTTAATGATGAGATCATAGTGATATTGAATAAATGTGGTGGCATGTAATGGATAACACCCTCATCAATTACAATGAATTTAATTGGATGTGAGTTGTACAACCATGTCACTTGACTAAATGGGGTAATAGTTGTGCCCTTGTAATTACTAAATATTAATAGATTATGAATTAATCATCGGATCATATTAAATCCAATGATCACTTATTACCGTTGATGTATGGGAATGATGTCCCTTTGTAATAATATGATATGGGCATGATGAACCTAACAATTAAATATTTAAATGGGCATGATGAACCTTATGTATGTTATATATATAAATGAGATACTAGCATGGTGTCCCTTCTATAAATGAGATATGGGCATGGCGTCCCTTATAAAAATTAGATACAGGAAGACGTACATGGTGATACTATATGGGAATGATATCCCATGTGATACTATATGGGTACAACATCACTTCTTATATGATTATGGGCATGGCTTCCATTTCTATGATACTAGGCATGACATCCCTATTCTATGATACTGGGCATGGATACCTTATAAATGTAATTCTGTGCATGGCGTCCCCTTTTACTACTATGATACTAGGAATGACATCCCTTATAATTGAGATATCGGGCATTTCATACCTAATACATGTTCATAGATATTTCGGTATGGAACAAAGTAGGTAGCGTTAGCCTGGTTTTCCTTCATAAACTAGATCTGAACCATTTATAGTTATTACCACTACTTTTCATACTATATCTGTATACTACCATGTTATACAAATGGATTGGATATTTATAGACGCCGTTGGTGGTGGCATACTAAGTTTATCTCACACCCTATCCAGGTCACCGATGGAACCCAGGAAGACTATATGATTGCATATGTAGATACGGGGAAATGTCATTTACATATGTGTGACTTATTTCTTATCTTAGGATGGGATCTTGGTAGTTGATGACATGGATAGAGTTTAGAATGCTTGGATAGATTTTTCCATTTTTGAATTCTTTTTTAATATCTTGTATAGTACTGCTGCCTACTACTTGTATCCTTGTTTTCGTGATTTTTAGATACATAACATGCATTATCATCCATCTGTATATGATTCAGTTTTCAGTTATTAGTTTATTATCACTGCTTAGTTTTTTATATATACTTTCTCTATGACAGGTTACTGTTCCAATCATTATAGTGTCTATTTCTATTATCTTTTCCATAATTGATATGCTTATACTATTTACTTATTATTATATCCAGTTTGATACACTCTGGTAATGAGGTCATAGTCTCCCCATAGACACACCATAGGCCATCGCTACTAGTTGATATCATCTGGCATTCTAGGAGATTCACTCGAGGCTATGTGGCCAACTGGGCTTGAGGAACCTTTTAAGTGGAATTTGGGCCTAGGATGTCACACCTACTATAAAAGAGTTGATGTGATAATTAAAATAGTATAATACACTTAATTTATTGGGGGATGGTGGCCCCCATGCTACTGATTCAAGGCCGGAGGAAATATTATTTATATTCAATCATATGGATATGACTTCAGAGAGGAGGTTTAATCTCACCACCTACATGCTACATTATTCTTCCAAGTGATGGTGGGGTGTTTTCACCAAGGATGGTCAACATTAGGATATAGTTTGGAGGGATTTCTAGATAGTATTTTATGAATACTTCTTTCCATATACACTAAGATCGTAATGGGATAGGAAGCTTATGAACTTACACTAGGGTTCTATGTCCATGATGGAGTATTCATATCATTTCACAAAGCTCTAAAATTTCACACTGACTCTCACTAGTGATGAGGTGAAGACAATGATATGGTTTGAGGATGGGATCATTCACACCATCCAATCTCAAGATAATATCATCCTATAGACTATAATTTTACAGATAATAAACCAGGCCCTCATCATTGAGTGAAATTTGAGGGAATATGATGGTGTGATTCAGGAAGGATCATCATTGAGATAGGGTAACAACTCATTTAGCACCCAAAATATTCACCTTGAGTCAGTTAATGGGGTCTATTACAGTCAAACGACACACACTGATAGCTATGTGACATGTCACCAGTATGGGAAACTAGGTCATATGAATCCCAAATATAGCAGGGATGCGGTTGAGTGTTAGGACTGCTGGAAAATGGTCCCTCTTAACCGTTTTTTCAGAAAATTTCCTCCAGTTCTTAGTGATAGTGTATCCGTACCAAATCCACATTCAAGACTGGGATTAGAATAGCCATGATAGGTAGTAAGCTAGAGTACCACTGGTTTATTAGGATAAGGAGGTAGATGTGGATATGGGATCCAGTCTTATGAGAGAAGCTCTAATAGAGTGGGCCTACTTAGGGTAGTTAGATTGTAACTCAGGTTCATGGATCTGGATATCTAGATGTAGTACAACTTGTAAATGATTAGTAGAGACCTGAGCCTTCTAAAACTGAAGGTATGATTTTAGTAGCCTCTACTTTAGTGTCTGATTTATTTTATATAGATGCTTTGCATTATTTTATCTCTACAGTAATTATAGAAATCCCATGCCTTGATATTGAGTAATACTATGAAGTGATGACTTTGGATACTCCATTGGGAATGCGATCAGTGATCGTACACTAATGTAATGAATTTCCCCTTGATATTGGAGGTTTTTTGTTCCTTATGAAACCTCTTTGTGCTTGAGATGATATGTTTTGACATCATTATTAGGATAAATTGGTTGGTTCCATACCATGAATATGTTGATTGAAATCATTGGAGGGTTTCTTTTACATCACTCAAGGGTGGTGGTTATACCCACATGGGTGAATCAGATGTATATGATAATTGAGCTGGACTCAAGCTTTGTGAGATAGGCAGAGTGATAACCCAAATTTCTAGTCTGTATTTGGATGATTAGGGAACATGATGTATAGACTTCCCTCCTACAGTATATCATTTTAGGGATATCTTCCCTGATGACTTATCTGGTCTACCTCATAAGATAAAGTTGGATTTTACTTTACTGGATGGCTACCACTGAGTTGCAAGAGCTCAAGAAGTAGCTAGATGACTTAGAAGCTAAGGGGTTTATATGAACCCAATACTTCACCATGGGTTTTTCTTGTAATTTTCACCAAAATTGTGGATGGTATCCTCTAGATATGCGTGGACCATCCTCAATTGAACCAAATTACAGTTAAAAACCATTATCCTTTACCATATATAGATGACCTATTTGACCATCTCTAAGGAGAGAGGGTTTTCTTAAAGCTTGATTTGAGGTTGGGCTACCATCGAGTAAATGTTAGGCCTTTATATATATATCATGTACTGCCTTTTGAAGTAGGTATGGACTTAATGATTATATGGTAATTCCTTTATACCTCATGAATGTGCTAATAGTTTTCATGGCTTTGATGAATTGGGTTTTCCACCCATATTTGGATGCATTTGTGGTGGTCTTCATGGATGAAATATTGGTGTATTATCACACTTGATATGACCATGTCAAATATCTTGAGATTACAATGAATACATTGATAGGGAAAAATTTGTATGCTAATATCATAATATACCAATTTTGGATCAACAAAGTTCACTTCCTAGGTCAAATTATCTCAAAGATAGAAGTATCTGTTGACCCAAAGAAGGTGAGAGCCATGGTACCCTGGGAGCAGCCCAATAAAATCTTTGAAATATGGAGTTTCTTGGGGATGGATGTATATTAAAATAACTTTATATATGATTTTTCACACCTTTAAGCACCACTCAATTTCTTGAATAAGAAGGGTTTCATGTTTAAATGGCATGAATCATGTGAGATATCCTTTCAAGAGTGAAAAATAAGTCTTACTTTAGTGCTGATCAGGATTTTACATGATCCTAGAAGATTCAATACAGTTTATTGTGATGCATTAGGTATCAAATTGGAATTCGGTCTGATGTAGGGAGATCGAGTTATGGCATAAAAATATCATTAGTTGAGGAATCATGAGAATAATTACATAATGAAAAATATTGATATAGCAGATTTGGTTCATGCCATGTGTTTCTAGAGGCATTATAATTTTATAGAGTGATTCCTTATATACAAGTATCATAAGAGCCTCAAATACATATTTACATAGAGTGAATTGAATATTATAAAATGAAGGTGGGTTGAATACCTACTTTATTTTAACTTTTAACATGATTATAAACCTTCACCATGTTCCACCATTTTATCATATTGAACATAGATTTTTGGTTTATGTCGTGGTTTGGGTAGGGATTGCAAAGGGATTAGGGATCATAGGTACTTCTGAGTACATCCTATCACCCAAATATTGATGGTCAGTCACAATGTACTATATGGGTGTTATAGGATATGCTCTGATCATGCATCCTTGATTTTGGAGGTTATTAATAGAAGCACTTACCTATTTATGAGTTCACTTATAATAATAGATTCTAAGTGATTGTACAAATGTATATTTATGATACCTTATAGGTAGAATGTTCTATTCACCCCTGTGCTAGTTAGTGGTAGGAGAGTCAATGCTACTATGACCTCATCTCGTTTAGAATACATCAGAGCAGGAATAGATTATTCAGAATTGGATGGATATAGATCAGTATATTCATAAGTCTTATACTGATAATCATCATCGTCCTCTATAGTTTTAGTTGGGAGATCAGGTATTTCTACAGGTTTCACCTAGATTAGGTCATTTAAGGATTCATATATAGGGAAATCTATCACCTCACTATGTTGAACCTTTAGAGATCTTAGAGAGAGTTGGGCTAGAATACTATTAGTTATCCTTACTATAGAGGTATTAGGATATTCACAATGTCTTCTATGAATCCCAAATTCACTATTATCATTCAAACCCATATCATGCTTTTGATCCCGAGGATATTGTATTGGAAGCTGATGCTTCCTAACCTATCCAGATCATTGATTATAGTATGAAAGATATCCAAGTCAAGCATATTCCTTTAGTTAAGTTTCTATGGAAGTATGACTTTGTATTAGACAAGAAACGAGAGAGAGAGGTCAACATACGTGCTCAGTGGCTAGAGTTATTTAAGACAATGCTTTACCACATGTAAAAGGGAAACTTAGGGATGAGTTTTTTTAAGGATAGAAGGCTGTAACGTCCCAAATTTTCAAGGAGTAATGGATCCTATATATTTTAGTCTATTTTTTTTAATAAAAGTAATTAAAAGATTAAGAAAGGGTTCAGGAGTGTATGAGGCTTGTTCGGATCCCAGAGATCTAGTTTTTTACAGAAATAGATGAGGCACATGATTGGAACAAGGTTAGTATTAACCATGAAGATCAACCATGTGGCTAAACTATGCATCCTCAAGGAGGTGGTGTATGGTTTGGGAAACTGTGAAAGTCAGGTAGCATGATCATTTGGGCATGTTGCAGAAAACTACAAAGTAACAGCACAAGCGGTGCTTGGTTTGTCTAACCATGTGCCCAACCCATGAGAGGGGTGATACCCCAGATAGTACTGACACACAGTTGATGCATGATTTGGCCAACTGTGCAGCTAAACCATGAACCCTTTTAATTAAGGGGAAATGAAACTTTTCCCCTTACCTATTTAATACTTCTTACCCCTTTTATTTTCCTCTTCGCTCACAGTAACTCCCCATGATCGAGAAACAACTTATTATTTATATAGGCATTGAGTATCCTCCCTCATATGACGTTAGAACTTTCGTATAGAATGATCAAAAAATGAGAGATAATAAGCCCTAATTTTTGGGTAATTAATCTATTCTTCTAATTTCTCACGTTCTAGCCTAGATTAGAGGCCAAAACTGAATGATGAGTCATATTACTCCATAAGGTAGGTGGTATAGTACTTATCCCTAAAATATAATTTCTATATATCATGTTCCATGATGTATCAATGTCGAAACTTCCGTGCTTTTCCTTAAAAATATGAATTTTCCTAAATTGAAATGTTAACCATGATAGAAATGCTTCCATACACTCTTGTATTTATTAAATGATATCTCCTTTGACTAGTGCCATCTATTGATGTGTGACTATGAAATTCACTTGACTTATAAATGTATATATGACCAAACCACATTATAAGTGGTCTTGGATTGACTCCAAATTGAAATGGTATAAGTAAATTTAATGAAAGTGAATGGTATGACCATTTCATGTAACCCTTATATATATTTTGGATTACTACTTGGTCTAATAAAAATTTTAAATGGTTGAGAACCATCCCTTAGTTTATGATAAATTATTACATGCATGATGGATTATTATTAATATTAATTGAACATGTATAATGGTCGCTGATACATGGTCAAGGCTTGTGTTAGACATGAAACTTCACACTCCCTTGACATGTGATGTTCGACATAATGTTTCACATCATTTATTTGAACGTTAGACATTATTTTTCACATTCCCTTGGAAGATATTAGACATGAAGTTTCACATTACTCATTGGTTTAATGTATATGATGACATCTTTATCCCTAATCAGATTCTTGGGTTGATTCCCTTACCTATAAAATGAGACTCTTATGATTATGCATAAATTCCTGAGTTAGACCTCAAGTCTTGGATAATACTATGTATCGATATATATTCCTATATATGTTATTATGTATATAGTGTATATATATACATACATGCTTATATGAATAAATAAATAAATAAATAAATAAATAAATATCTATATACATAGTGATACATATTGAGAGATGTCCTGATTTAGGATGAAGCATGTAGAATCTGTCAGGTGTCTTGTAGAAAACTGAGATGATGTGGTTTTAGTTTAAATTTATACTCATTATTATTATACCCATAGTCTAATAATTTTATATTCATTGGATGTATCATACTAGACACCGTTGGTGGTGGCCTACTGAGTATATCTTACACCCTATTTGGGCTACCGGTTGGTACCCAAACAGATCTCATCAATACAGGTGGGGATAAAGGTTATCATCCAGCTGTGCATGCTTGATTTTCTTGTTGCGATGAATCATGTGAGCATATGACCAAGCGTATTCTCATGATTCTAATGTAGATGACTTTTATCTTTTATTATTCTTGGTATAGCATGTTGTATATGTCTGTTGCTCTATCCCCTTTATTCCCTTTTTTATATAGCATCATGATTCAATAATATTTTTGTCTTTGATACTGAATATTATGTATGAAAGATTATCAGTGGATCAGGTCCAAGATGTTACAATATTTTTAGCACTGATAAAGGATGTCTTTATCGATGTTATTTTCTAGTGAAGATGATAAAATTCCTTTTTTTTTTAATTTTTTTGTTATCAGGAATAATTTTGAGCCCCTAAAAGTTGCCCCACCCTCTCATTTATGGATGTTAATTTCAAGAAAATTTATCACTAATTCCTTAAATAAACTACCCAACCACCCCAATCAACCACATTCACCTGTAAGGATTCCAACCTCCCTTGTGCAAAGCAAACATACATACCAC
This sequence comes from Viscum album, assembly GCA_963277665.1. Taxonomy (NCBI): domain Eukaryota; kingdom Viridiplantae; phylum Streptophyta; class Magnoliopsida; order Santalales; family Viscaceae; genus Viscum; species Viscum album. Next base: position 752,632,203 of record OY728129.1, on the reverse strand, counting down.
TGCTCCATCTTGTTTTATTCAATATTTCATGATATATCTATTAATTTATTTATATTTACATACATATATTTTATCCATATATTTATTCATATAATTATATTTATTTATATAATTATTTATAAATTTATTTATAAAATACGTTTATATATTTACATATAGTTGTATATTTACACATATTTTTTTATAATGCATTTTTTAAATGAATATTTATTGAAAATACATTCATATAATATATTTCTATAATATGTTTAAATATATTTACCTTATGTATGTTTATATATTTATATATATATGTGTGTGTGAATATATATAATATATCATTGTATAATGTATTTAAGTATAATTATCTAACATAAATTTGATAAATGTTTATTATATAAATTATGAAAATAAGATTGATCAAAAAATTTTATTTTAATATGATTTATATTTTTAAATATTGATTTTATATGTAATAATATTTCAATATATTTATATATATTTTATATTTTATAATATATAATCACATATATAAATATATATAATCACAAACATACATATAATTATATATGTACTTTATAAATATATATGTATATAATAAATTATATAACATGAATATAAATATTTAAATTTATATATGAACTGTATTTAATGAATTTATATAGTTCATATTAATACATTTAATGCATTTATATATTTATTTATAAAGTTTAAATCACTTTATTTTATAATATATATGAATATGGGTATGTTCTCAAGAGATTTCCTTGAGGTGATTCCTCATTGATTTCTTGGGTTCTTTCACTATGTCTTTCTCAAAAGATCCTATTATGGTTGAGGATCTTCTTACTGGTGGCTACATCATCAGTCATGGACCTAGGGTATAAATAAGAAGGTGTAAAATCCATCATTTCCTGATGTGAATGTCATAAATGTTTTTAAGTTGGAGTGTCATTGTTTTATCTTCTATTTCAAGGATGAAACCTCTAGAAGAATTCATTAGAATGGTAACATTGATCAAAATTTTCCAAATCATGATGTTATTACTGAGAAAATAGAGGTAGTTAAGAATCCCATTATATCTTGGTGGATTCTTTCAAAGGGATCAAAACCTTTAAAATTATGGGACCTTGTTGAGTGCCTCTTATCAGTACGGAGTTTCGAAAATTAGAGATGAATTTCCATGGGGTGTGGCTTATTTCATTTTATTTTCCCTTAGAATATCTGAAGAGGAGGTCATGGGGTTTCATCTCCATATCATTCAAGTAAATATTTCTACATATTAATAAATTTGGAAATAAATTTAATCTCATTATGGTATGTAGAACTCAAGTTTAATTATGGTTCATGTTTTATAGTCTAAATTTTGTGCTCTCATATCCCAAAATTTTGTATGATGTTTCTATAGCTATTGGGGTTCCAATAAAAATGGATAAAAAAACCAAAATTTCTTAGTTTGGTAACTATGCACATATGATTTTTGAAGTGGATTGGTGCTCTACATTGGTATATAAAGTTATTATTTCTATATAAAATGAATAATATTAATTCCGTATTAAATATGAGAGAATTCATATGTTTTATTTGGATTGTAAAGCCACAGGGCCTGATAAATTGAATTGTAGAAGGTAAGTCATCTAAACATTTTTCATAGCTTATGGGCATAATCAAAGTATATTTTATATGAATAATAAAGTTTTAAGATCAAGAATCATTTCTACAACCAAGGGAGTTGTTTCATAGAGGGATACTAGCACATGTGAATGGGGGAATATGCTCTATAGAAATGGATTATCTCATGTGGATTTAGTGGGGTAGGACCTGGGAAAAGTTTTTATTTCTTATATTTTGAATGCAGATAGGAAAAAACCTAGGTCTTAGTTAGGTGAACCCTCTAGGGGTTTATAGTTATAGATCTCATATTCTTGAACAACTGGGGTAGTGATTTGGGGTTTTGGTATAGATCTAGTGCAACCCGTTCAACTGAAAAGTCACACCAAAGGAAATATTTTAGCTGATTATTAGTGTCTTCCTGAACTAGTGTAAATACAAGAGGATTTTAGTAGTGTTGTTCAACATCAGTCTTTTGAGCTTGTGAATCATGATATAGCTGAGATAGGTACCCATGTACATGCAAGTGATGGTGAGGTAGATGCTATGATTACCAAAGTATACTAGTCTAGTTTTCCACTCTTGTTGGAAGGATCTAAACAGCTTCAGACTCCCAAGGTGGATACAACTCAACCAGTGTAAGAATATGGGGTGGTATTTTTCATAGGGTATGAAGTGGGTAACTCTCATGTTGGGGGTTCATCTCAGTGTGGATTTCAATATTCTTATGATCTTGCTCAATATTTAGAGGTCTCCCAAGTGGGTCTAGATTTACCTAAATAGACCCAATATGAGGAGTGTTATAATCTTTCAAATTATTCAAAGAAGAATTCATATAATGTGTATCTATATAAAAGGTAATAATACACTATTGGATAATAAGGGGTTTCAAAATATACTTCCAAAAAAGGTTTGTCCTAAGAAGGATTACACTTAAGGGGATGAAAGGATTCTAGACTAACTTCTTTCTCTTATAATATGATAATTGATATAGTTGTTAATAAGGAAGACAAGCATACTCCTACTGCTCAAGTTGGTGTTAGTCCCGAGTCTATGACTGTTGCACATACAAATTTGGACTATAGTGATAAATCATGCATGAATCATAAATGGAGAATAGGATATCACCCCCGTGTTCAGGGAGTTCAGGGGCCCATCATAATATTTTACTTTGTTTTCAGGCTGAGTATTTGGATAATCTTGGTATCCCTCACTGAATTTGTTAATGCGAAGTATTTTCTATTTTAAAGATGATGGAAGTTTTTTTATGTCTATCCCCATCTCCCCTATTGTCTTTTTTTCTTTTTAATAATTGGGAAAGAGCCTATGAGCTCTATTCTCTACCTATTTCTATAATTTATAATATAAATAATTATAAAATAATAACCAAAATTATACATGATTGAGAATATATATAAATTATATTTATATAAATATATATTTATTATTATATAAATAAAATTTAAGAATATATAAATATGTATATATAAAATATATATGCACGATACCCTTTAGAAACATTAAAAAACCACTAGTTGTTTCTCGGTGGGATTTTCTCTATTTGGGATGCTTCACCCAATTAAGGTTCCATGTGGGGTCTCTCACTTAACCTAGTTGAGGTCTATGTTTTCCCATGTTACTTGGTCCTACTTTTTCTTAACTATCTCACATTCACTAGCCCTATTGACATGGAATCCTACTAGCATGATCCATTGTATTTTTCTGGGAATGATCATATTGACGAGTGATCCTGAATCTGATGGTTTTGAGGATACTCATATGTTTTTTATCATGTGATCCTTTCCCAAATATTTTTCTTTCCATCCTCATCCATTTTTGGGGTCCAACACTAGTGTTCCACATTTTCATGTGGTTGTTCAATTTTTTATTATGTAGTCACATTTTTGGACCCTTTCAGTCAAACACTAATGTCCACATGTTTCTCTCTTGGCCCAAGGATAATGATACACCTTATATACAATAATTTCTTATAAATTTAGTTATCTATAATCATTACTTAACCATTTTGATTCTCCCAGGTGCCTTTATCATATCCTTATTTTAACTTATTAATCCAAGTATTATTTTCATCTGAGAGATAAAAAGTGAGTGTAGAGGGAGATATGGGGGGATTCTTAAATATTTTTTGTTCCATGGTGTATATAATCTATCACTGATTTGTTAAAGTGGAGGGGTTCACACCTTTAAATCTTAAATAAGGATAATAAATACCTTCAAAGGAGTTCCTTTGGCACACACCATTCAAAACTTCTATTTAAGGAGGAAGATTAAGGTTCTTAGTGTAGTCTTGGTTATGAAACCTTATTTGTGTTTTTATTTTTTGTACTTTTTTCATGTTCTATACATATTTATATATTTTTTACCTCATTATTTCATATAAATCCATCTAATTTATGAGTATATTTCATATCCTAGGATCAAAGCTGATCATGAACCCCAGAGTTGTAGTGATAAGACCTGACCCACTGAGTCCCCATTTGGGCTAGTGGTAAGCCAAGCGTGCCACATAAAGCCCACCTCTAATTGGACAGGGGATGATCTAAATAACCAAGAAAGAATAATATACATATGAGTCCTTATATTATTACAACCATCAATATAAATTCATCTCTAATACACAGTTTTCACTGACAATACTAAAAATATTTATATAATTAACTAAACTAAATAAAAATATCTATATGAGGAAACAATGATCTAGTACAACTATAGAAATTAAAAACAAAAATGGATATACAAAATAAATAATCAAGAAACCACCAAGTGAAAATTACTCTAGAAAAAGGGAATACACCACCCTATGATGAGATATTAAAAAATGAACTGCCTCAGCAACCATCTCTCACCAAGTACCATTATCAACTACTATGCATCAAGTTCACTAACTTTATTAGCTCCACATCCATCAGGGTCATCTCCAAATTTTTAAATATCTATAGATACATAACACATTTAGAAACAAGGATTGTATTGGGGTGAGTATAAACATAGCCAATAGGATTCCCATAAAAAATAATGTAAAGGTAAAATAATAAGTTAACTCAAACCTAATAGTGATTAAAATATAATGTAACCCCCCAAGTACCAAATATTATCAAAAGTCTATAAAACTAAGGAATAATATAAGAATTCAATTTTTATAGCTCATATCCATGAAGGAACATATGCCAATATCATCTAGATATACTAAAATCACTCAAAATATCATAAATATTGAGTAAACAACCCAATTATAGAAACCATCTAGAGAGAATCCACAAGGGTTAGTGCATCTCATAGCTCATAATATCCATAATTCACATCATCCTACCTATCCAAATATCATGTTTCTCATTCTACCTTTATATAACCGTAATAGGAGACCCACACATCACTGAGGAGTGCACACTAGTCAAGGGGGTACCAGACCCTAATAGTGAAAATACCTATAATCTATCTCATTGGGAAACAACAAATCTATACATGTAGAGGACCCTCACCCCATCATGTGAGGGAGTACTGATTCTAACTATAGTATAGGGTACCCACACCTTGTTAGGATCGAGGGGGTATTGAAACATTACCCAAATAGAGGACCCAGACCACATCATGTGAAGTGTTCTCATTCGTGGGGGTTACCAACTCTACAATTCAAAAGAGGACGCACACCATAGATCTGATGGTCCACTATGGTGTTACCAACCCTAGGACTACTCTACTATCTCACCCACTCTTCCTATCATTTATACTACAATCTATAAAACCTCAATGGCCTAAAATAATTATAAAAATTTCCAGATGATGAATATATTTTTTCCATCATAATAAACATAAATAGATTCTTAGAAAATACTACTAATATATTTAAAAATGGAACCCATGTTAAAAGATATGCATATCCCCAATGATGGAACAATATATGACATGTCCTATATAGTGCATGGTTTGTAATCCCGGATATTAGCTAGTCTCAGCCAGAGGTGTATCCCATACACATAAATTAATTTTGTTTAAATATACATGATGTTTGGTCAGTTAATACATGATGTGAGAAGCTTTAGGGATCAGTTGGCATGTATCACCAAGACATGATCTGTGTCCTTGAGACATATAGAGAATGTACTTAGGAACATAGGGCTTGTTTGATCACACTAACTATTCAAAGTTTGCACTATTTATATTCTAAGTCTCCTTTCTATGTATACATGGCTCGTTCAAAATGATAAATGATGTGTGGGGTTATATGAATACTTAGAACGTACTCTTGATACATGTTGAGCCACTTGTTCCAAGATACATGATGTCTTTTCTGAGTAAAATGTCACGTGGGTTTGATGCATCTAGCATGAACATGGATTAAACACTAAAGAACATGGTCATGAGATACAGATCATGTAACCTGAGGTTGAAACCACTGTAATAATTATAGACCATTGAAACCCTACCCTCAATTGAAAATGACTTACATGAAATGTGACCTAGATGACTACAAGCTATGTACTCAGAAAATTTGAACCATACTCTTCTTTCTCACTAGAACATGTTTCCATCTTAATCCACCATGTTTTCCACTATAATATCACACTTGAATTACCATAAATGCATCTTCTATTCCCCTCATTTTTCTTTTCTAATTCCAATGACCTCGAATTTTCCTTTTCACCTATTTGGAGTTCCCATTCTAGATGTTATTCATCTCCATTTACCCAGAACAAACTATTGTCGTATGAACCAATACCTTCCATAAAATATCACATAGATCCACCACCAAGGTCCCTATCAAGTCATTTCCATGCTTTGATATGAAACATAAATGGCCACTCATCGGATTTTTCATCATTACCCCTTGTCCCGTACCTATTACCATGTGTAAAATAACATTTTCATTCACACATCATTGAGATACTTAACAAAGAATAAATCAAATCATAATGAATGAGGATAAATAATCAAGAGTGGTAATCGATGAAGAGAGTTTTATCACTAAGGACTAGGTTCACAGTCATGTTCATTGGAGAACAAAAGAAGATGAATATCAAAATCATATTTTATGGGGGGCGGTCAATCATTTATGCTTTTCTTAAAATATTTTCATTTTTCAATGTTCATCACATGAAGGTCATAATTCCATATGAGAAATAATAGTAATACAATTTTTATTACTCAAAACATATTATTTTTCCAATAAATTTGACATAAACAAAAGAGTTCATTGGCCAAATAAGAACACAACTTTTTATAATAATGAATTAGATAGAAATCACATAATTTTCCATGAATAAATAATAACACATGATCATGGTTTATCATTATAAAATAATACACTTTTAAATATGATCATATACTAAGTAATCATTCATTTTATTATCTTTCAATCCCATTTATAATATATATGACAAGAGGAATATTGAAATCTGTTCATGAGGGGTGGTATAAAAAAATGATATATAGTCAAAAGCACAAATGTCATACTTTATTGGTTAATCATCATTTCTTGATGACAATTCCTCAATACCCTATCATAATTTTCACTACTATGAATAAACAGTTCTCTAAATCTCCAAGAACAACCAAAACTTATCTTGGGATGCATTTTACACCAATGGATAACCATAGGGTGAACTCATAAACAAATTTATAGAATATATTTTCTTTTGGGTGTTAATGATCAAATATTTTATTTTAAAAAATACTAGATCTAGGGTGTAAATCCTAAATAAAAATATTATATCTCACATAGGGAGAACACCAAATTTTGGACACAACTGCGTTACTAGAATTTTCATTTGTTCTTCTATTTAAGAGATATCAATATTCATGATGAGGAGATAAATATATATTTATTTAATAAAATTAAACATCCCTTAAAAATTGACTATATTAGAAAAAAACAAAAATTAGGCCTAAGGGTAAATATCAAATTCCAATTTCAATAGAACCATCAACTTTTTTCAAGCTAAATAAATAGAGTAAATTTACTATTTTACACTTTTAAAGTACCTAAACTTTAAAACTAAAAAATAAATTAAGACTCACTAAGGAAAAAACTATGTAACCACATCCTCCCCACCTTTAAACCTTTTCATCATAAAAAAGGAAACAAATCAAGCTATTTAATTGAGAATATCACAAAACAACTTCATGTGAAAAAACAACCCATTCTCAAATTAACCACATTCACCTATGGAGGTCCAGAATTTACGAATACTTGGGTCATAACTACACTGGGAAAAATTTACACCTTACTATAGGAATAATTATTCTCAAGTATACCATATAAACCCCCTAGTAAAATAACAATCTTTTATCATACAACTCCTACCAAGATTTTGAAATAAAGACCTCTCCATCCCAAGGTAACTTTTTTTATATATTGAAGGGAAACTAGACACCCTCATAATCATCCTTAGAAAGGTTTATTATTGAGTACATCAATCATGTGAGGTTCAAACTACTCACCTTAATGAGAAACCAAGAACCATTCATATGAAAAACATATATGCACATGAAACTACACCACAAGATGGTCCAGCTACATCAACTCCATAAGAGTTCATAGGGTGAGGATTTTAGAGGATTTTAGTTATTTTCACCTAAAAAAACACACATACCAATATCACCAAAATCAAGATCAAGAGTATCAACACACCCAACACTTAATCATTACTCTATAATTAGTGGAAACAATATATTCACATATCTAACTCTAAATAAACTCACATCCAATATTGAATTTCCCAAGGATGGGTTTATGATCAGTATTTGTGAAATTAAATAATGAGCATATATAAAGGCAAAACAAACCTATTAAAATTTCATTCAAAACAACCCTAAGACTATATCTTACCCATTAAACCACAATATAAAGTGAACAATATTGATTATTATTTTTTCTCTTGGATCAGGGCCCCAAGATAACACCTTCCAAACTTGAGGGACTGAAACCACAACCACCTAAGCATTATCCTTTATTACATGGATATAATATCTATAAAACGAAGACAAATTATCACCTAGAAACACACCACCAATGTTTCATACCATATTAGGGTACCTTACCACAAAATTAATCATAAAAAAACTCAAGATTCATCTTTTAGTAACACCACTATTTAATCATGAAGCAGGACAATGTACTCATCACCTATAGGTAAATCCTTCAAGTTCACCAGATATAGGTGTCTAATCACTCATGATCCCATAATAAAATCCACCATACAATACCTCCCATATATTAAAAATTGTGAGGGATATCCCAACTATTAAAAGATATACCACATACCCCTCCATAAAAACCAACTAAACCTAGGTTAATTTCCCAGAAATCTCCTTCACCTACTATGTAATTTAATATTTGGGTTCTAGCTACCTTACCACTATTTTTCCATTCTAAACACAAAAACCATGAAAGTTACAAGTTTTGGATAAGCCAACACTACTATACCATCTTAATATAATGACTATAGGGATGAATCAATCAATTCGAGAACTCTCACCTAGAGAGTTTTTCACACTGTTGGTTCTCATGAATCAATTTTAAAACATCATCCCAATGCCCAAGAGTATCACACCTTATTTTAGATCCAATGAGAGTGTCATTAGTAGATACTACAAAAATTATTCATGAATCATATATTCACTACAATAATGTTCATTACTTGAAAAATATCATTACTAGATTTTGGACCTTGGAAAGGTAAATACCTGAAGTGTGTGTGGGGGGGTGAATTAGGGTATATTTATTTCTTATAATGACACTTTAAAATGATATTTTTCCACTTTTATTAGGAAAATATATATTCCTACAAATATACATGAAGTGATAAAGTATGAAAAATAGACACAAAATTGATTTTTTACTTGGTTCAGCCACATTGGGCTAGTACAAGAAGTTTACAATCGTAATGTGTCGATGTAACAGAATCACTAAGAACAATAATTATTTATAATGTTTGGAGTAGACCCACTATCACCCTATTTTAAAACTTAGCACTTAAAGAAATCACCATTTTATTATAATTTAAGAATCCACTACTCTCTTAACTAAAGTGTACTAACTGTTCCTTTAGAATATTTATCTAATGTGCTAAACCAGATCTTCCTATACCAAAAATGGTTTGACACAAATCTCTTATTCTGTCCAAATGATGAATTACACTTTACCATTGATATTATAGGAAATTACATTGAGGTTTTCATAATTAACTTTTATGCACAACTATTTTTCACACAAATTATGTTCACTGAACTTCTCATTCACATAATATACTTTCCACATGTAAATATTGGTCACATAAATTCTCTCATGAAAGGAATATGTTTACTTAATTCTTATATGAAAATATATTTCTTATCACTTCTTTAAACCCACCTCTTTTCTAAGTGGAATGATTATTGGCCTATTTATAGGAAAAAACCAATCAATAATGAAACCCTTTTCACACCCATAATACACATCACCTCCGTTTGTGAACATCATTATGTTATCAAAAATCCCCTCTATGAGTCCATCTCCTTTGTGCGAGTCCATCTTCTTGACTTATGCTAGAATAATTACTTTGCTCTAAATATCCATTCAATCTTCTTAAATAGATTTCAAAACTAATTGAGATATTTTCCTTCATGAAAACACCATGGTCTTCTCTAATTTGAATATTTTTCAACAAACACATCCCAAAATATCTAAAACATTATCTTGTGGGATTCTTCATTGCAAATATCCCCATTTGGGTTTGTTAAAATCACTTAAAACTCCATTTCCATCCTATTAATAAATCTTATTCACTTTTTTATTCAAACACTAGACACCATTTTCTATTAAAAATAGTGATCACAGACTCACTCAATATGAACTCTAAGCCCACATGATACATGCTTGGCCTGTGAAACAAGATTAGCATGAAAATCTTATCAATGAACCAATCCATTCAGTTTATGGTCTCTACTTGATGTTTTAAAATTATATTAGAAACAACTTCACTACTCCAACTTTATATTTTATCCATTAAATTAAAAATTACGATCTCCCCCTCTATCAACTTTACTCACCAGTTAGAGGATTTGAGTAATATCTCCTCCTTTTATGAAAAATATGTCTCCCCCTATATCAATGAACCCAAATGCCACTCTCTTTTGTTTTATAAGAGGAAAATAACATTTATAAAAGAATGAGAAAATCCATACCATACCTTAGGGATTGGGTGTTCTATATCCACGCAATATAATAGTGGGGGGGGGGGGGGGGTCAACTAGAATTCAGGATCTAACCAAGGATTATAAAACATCTCATTGAGTAAGGTCTTTAACATGATACCTGTGATTTGAAGTTTTCTAGACACATACTGCAATTTCACCAACCCATGTTAAAATTTCTCCTTGATTAAGGGATACTTGATTACTCTATGATTTTTCATTGAACGATGGATTATATTTTTTCTAATGTTGATAGAATATGAATTTTAAAAATTTATTTCAACATGATAATTCACTTCAACTACCATATCTTCAAATTATTTCTTCATTCATAACGGTTTCATGTAAGCTTTAGTGCCATAATATATCTTGATTTGTAGTTCTCATAGAGATGTAATATTTTTTAATCAATAAATAATTACAAAATATACCAATATAGAATGTAATACTTGATATTGATTTTTAATTATTTACCAATCTGCATCTGTATATCCAAATAAATCCAGCTTTGATATTGCATTGTAATGAAAACCAAAATCCACCATGCCTATGATAAAATAAAGTATTATCTTCACAAATAGTAGGTTTATTTCCTTGGAATTACTTTTATACCTTTTAGTTTTATAAGTGACAAACAAAATTTCATGTCTTTTAACTATTATGTATATAAGGCTGCTAACGGTTTTCTTATATTTTGTGAAATTGACCTTTTTTCAGTCGTCATCACTTGAAAATTTAATCCAATTATAAAATGATGTTATCATTACCTTGGAATAATCCATTAAAAATATTTTAAGAACCACTTTGGAATATTTGGATTGATATATTAATGTTCCATTCCTTCCTTGTATCACCTATAATCCAAGGGAAAACACCAACTCTCTAGTCATACATATTTTGGACATGCACCTCATGAATTCTATAAACTGCTTTCAATATTATTTGTTTAATACAACAAATACTATGTAATAAACATATATAATCATTATAATCCATTTATAACTCTCCCTAATTATTTATAGGTTATGAATAAACTCCATATAAAAAATTATCTTTTTCAATTATTGATCTAGTACAGAATACCCTGCTCTTGGTGCTTACATTAGTCCATATGATACCTTCATCAGATGAAAAAATTTGTTCTCATCATCTTAAATAAGAAAAAAATATATATTATTTATGTACAACTATTCTTAAATTAATAAATTTAGAAATATTGATTTGAAAACAATATAGAATACCTTAAATCTCATCTGCACTGCTATGGTCAAGAATAATTAAATTCTTTCCAATTTATCCATAAGAGAAAAGTTATCATCTACATCAATACACTTAATCTAGGAGTTTAAATTATAAAAAAAACCATACATTATTTCAAATAAATATTCGATATTCATTCAGTTTGTTATGGAAAATCCATTTTCTCACAATGATGTTCTTATCCACCGACCTCAAAAAAATCATTCATATCTAACTATTCTCAATTTTTCCAAGCACTTTATACATCTCCTTAAACCAATTTTTATCTTTAGTAGCATCTTGAAAACACTTTCACTATACCTAAGATAAGAGTGAAGTTTTTCTATAGATAATTAATTATCCTTATTTACATTGGTGCTTTCTAGTCATTGATGATATTCTTATCATTAATTTCATTCATAATCTTCATCTTACATGCTTCTGATATTATAAATTCATTCCACTCATCATAAGTGTCTTTTTAAAAATAACCATCATCCCTTTGTGCTCCCCTTGTGCTTATCAACGTTTCATCACCCTATTCTAGAATCTTCACACTATTTTTCTGAAGATTTTTCTCAAATTACACTATATTGATGTCTTGAATTTTTATAATCTTTCAAATACTTTTTTGAAACAATTTTATATTTTACTCTTGTTTGAGTATCAAATAAAATTACCTTCATATCTTTGAGATTAAAAATTCAAGTGTTTCTTCTTATATAGAATAATATACTTACTTTGAAAGCATTTCAATTTTGGATTATTTCTGTGACACATCTTGTAGATATTATTTTATTCTTCCAGATAAAACAAGGATATTTTAGAAATATATAACATTTTAATTAATAATTACTTATTTTTTTGGTAGGAATTTCTGGGAAAAGTAACGTGATATCAGGTTCAATTTGTGAGTTCACCAAATATTCAACCATCTGTAGAATATTTTAAAATCCATAGGATGTTCAATCACCTGATGAAATGTTCTGAGGTCATTCCAATATTCCATGACTCAAATCACAAAAACCTAGGAATATGTATGGAACTTAAATCACCACACATTAACCACTTACAAAAAAATACACACAATCATATATAGAATAAAAATAAATACAAAAAATTTAAGAACACTTGGATTTATAGGGCTTGGATTTTCATCCTATGTTCATGGGACAACACTGCAAAGTATTATTTTTTGGAATCATAAAGATGAAAAATTATGATTTTTTCTATATGGATCACTAATGGAATGTAATAACATTAAACATTAATAGGTGGTCCCACTCCATATATATAGTGGGGTCCATCCTATCACCCAGTTTCACTGACCTCCTATATTTGTGAGCTTACATCCATTGGAAATAATAACCATTGATCTTCTATAGAAATCTTAAAAATTATTGGATATATCTAGTATAACGAGTGCATAAAATTATTTATGAACACTGACCACTCTAAATGATTCAACTTCTACTGAACTGACACTGCCATCATAATTTATTCTATATTAATATACTATTGTTTGAAGTCTCTACTGCCATGGACTACTTTTGATGAATTGAATCCTGTTCTTTCAGTGAACTGAATTCTAATCCATGAATAAGATTCAAAATCCCAGTAATATTCCATTTAAATAATACTTCAAGGATCCCCGAGACATATCTAAAACTTATAAAAATTCAGGATTCCCATCCTCTATCCACAAATAAAAAGTCATCTTCTCGACCTTCTGGTTACCCCTATCCCATTAAGTCATAGTACCACCTCAGACTTTCATAAATTATAACCTTGGTGCACATGTTTGAAATATTTCTCCTTCTAATAATATTTCACATCAATAACTCTATATCCTAAATTTTTTTTTGAATATAATTTTATTTTAGATCAATATGTTTTGTCATGGAATGAAACAACAAAACTTTTCACCAAATGAATTTCAATTTTAATATAATAGTAATGTAATCCATTTTCCCAATTCCTCCAAAGATCCACCAATAAATATTTTAGCTAAACTATCCCCATTTTTTACTTCGGTTATAGATATATATTTTTCCACTATATTAGAGATGGAAACTATTGACTACAACCTATGCATACACCCATTTTCCATTCTTCCAAATATAAACACAAATCCTGTTTTACTCTTTTGAGTGTCATAATCTCCCGCAAAATCCATATAAACATACCAATTTAATGTTTCAAATAACCAAATCATAAGGCAGTATCTTTCATTGTTTTTAGATATATGATGATCCACTTAACTACTTCCCTATGTTCTTTTCCTGGATTTACCATATGCAATATAATGACTCCCAATTAAAATGAAATGTTAATGCAAGTACATACCATCACATACATAAAATATAAAAAAATTGTAGTAAATAGAGATTTTTCCATATATTTCACCGCATTATTCATTCATAGTGATTTTCCATTTGAAAATTTATAGTGTCTGACTATAGGAGTTGAAAATAATTCACATCCTATCATTGAAAAATGCTTGATGACCTTTTATATATACGCACTTTGAGACAACACTAAACCCATAGATCTCCTATATATTTCAATACTTATACCAATAATATTATTTTCAACAGTGATATCCTTCATAATTTTTTTTTTGGATAACTCACACTTCAATTCCTAGATCCATTGAATTTTTGGACCCACAAAAATCATATCATCATCATACAAAAATAGGATGATAATGAAATAATCTTTACAAACCTTTTGATAACAACAATGATCTAAGTGGATTTTTATAAAACCCTTTTCTATTGTGAATGCATCAAATTTATAGTTCCACTACCTTGGTGTTTGTTTCAATCCCGAGAGATGACGTTTAAGTATACACACCAAGTATTTCTTTTGGTTATCCTTGAAACCAATTGGTTTCTTTATGTAAATATCTTTCTCAAAATCATCATAAAGGAAAACAATCTTTACATACATTTTTTCTAAAAAAATACATCAGTAGCAACTAGGTTTATGACTATCCTATTGGTAGTATATTTTATTTTAGCTGAATAGTTTCCAGAGATGTCCACTCCCAATTTCTATTAATAGACTTTTACCACTTGACAAGATTTATACCTGTTTTTCCTATCAAATTATTCCTTAAACCAGATTTTTTTTATTATAATGTTTTTCCTTTCCCCATAGTAAATCCATTAGCTCCAAGGTTTCATTAGAGTATAGTGAATCCATTTAAAATTCTATATATAACTTCCACTTACCATAATCACTGATAGATTCTCCTTATTCTAGGATCTTTAGCTCCCCCCCATTAGTTAAATGTAAAATATAAGTCATGACCATATCATTGTAACAATCATATAACTTTTCAATACCTTCTAAATTAAATACATCTTTAACTCCTTTTAGTTTTATATCTTTCAAAGCTCTATTATACACCTTTGAAACTCTTGAATATTTAGTCATATCTTCTGATGTCGAATTATAAGGCCCCTTCCTTAAATTTTACATAATCTTGAGTTTTGTTAAAGAATTTAATTTCTTTCACATTTGAGGAAATTTTCAAGTTTAGAGTTTTATATAATTACATCATAACTTATTACCTCATAACTAAAATATTACAAAGTAGACAATTCTACTCATGATCTATTTTTTCACAAAGTAAAACTTTGGAAAATAAAACATGAATTATTTTTCTTAATAAAAATCTTCATAACATTAATCTTGACATCATACTTTATTTTTCCCATACTTTAAACCTATGAAAAACATTTTAAAACTTAGTATGGGCACCAAAATCTCAGAGAGGGACATAAATAAAGTAAATCATTAGTCCAATGAAAACCTGAAAACATTTTCACAAAATCATACTTTTCACACATAAAACATAAAACCTTTATCTTACCTCATGAAATCATAATATTCTTATAAAAATCCATATAAATCATAAATCATAAAGGTTAAATGTGGAATAAATATCATTCTTACATTGTATCTTTCATATCTACATAGGGAGTAACATTCTTGGTTACGTTTGGAATACCCATCAAAACATATTCCCTAAATCTCTTAAGAGAAACCCTATCGTTTAACTTCATATCATTACCAAATAAATTGGAGAGCTATCAGGGGTTGACCTGATATCATTTGATCAAAAAAACACCTTTATACAAAAACAATTCCCAATAACCATAACAAAATAATAACACATAAGAGAAACATAACAGGAAAAATTATATTTCCACTTTGAAATCATTTTTACAAAGCCGCGCACTCAAAAATAAAAATGCTTTATTTGAAAATAAAATTGTAAAATTTTAAATTAAATATCATAAAATTAAATTGACATTAAATTGAGAAATTTGGTTCATGATGTATATGTTAAAAAAAATTCCATGTTATTGAAATAATCAATCCATTTTTAAAACGCAATTAAAACAATTAAAAAGAATACTTTTGAATCAAAGTGTCCCATAACACTTTGAAATTTTTTAAAGGAATTTATATTTTAAGACATTCATGTCCATATAAATAAATCCATAAAAATATTTTGAAAACATGGACATTAATTAGAAATATTTAGAAGGATAAATCTTTAAAACATTTAAAATGATGTTTTAGTTAAAGAGTATCTTACTACTTTAGAAACAAATGAATAAAAATAATTAAAGAATAACATTAAATAAAACCTTAAATATCATGACAATTTATTAATTCATGATATAATGTGTCAAAAGGGTTTCATATACACCTTATAGTATAATAAATATGCATAACATCAAGATATGCCTTAATGAAAATAGATTGAGACAAAGTCTCTTACCTCGAGTCCGAATCATTTTGTACATTATTTATTTTACTGAATAATAAAAATAGGTTAATTTATACTTGATTTATAATTTTTTTAAAGTTTATTATTCCCTTTATATCACTTATTTACATGTTATAATAGCTACATAATTATTTAAGTTCATATCAGATGTTTTGTCAATATTCTATACTTGAGTCGAAAATGAAATTGGTATGATGTCAATAGTCCATGTGGTCATAAGTATATCATCTCCAAAATAATATTCATGAAATAATAATCACATTTTAAATCAATTATACTTTTAAATCAAACCATTTATTTATGGTATGTACAACGATCAACGTTATAATCATGGAGACGGTAGGACGTACGTACGCATGGGTAACATTTCCATTTTTCATTGATCTTTATGAAAATAATATAATTATTATTTTACCTGTATATAATTATTATAATATTATTAAAATCATAATAATAATTTAAATATACTTATATATATCATACAAGTGATGTGGTGAATGAAAATGATTCATATCGCTTCGTGGATGTGATAATTCACACGTACGCATGAACGATGTTATCATTTTTATGTGCATATAAAGTAAGAAAATAATTTATATATTATTCTATCATAATTATAATCTTTTCAGGAACATAATATATTCAATTTAATTCCGTAATTATGAATAGTCTTGAGAGATGGTAATGAAAAAAGAACTATATCAGTTCGTGAGGCGGTAGTCTTCCGTACACATGAACGAAAAGTTCATTTCCCATTTGATGAAATTAGATATGGATTTAGGTGATTATATTAACATAATAACATCTAATTATATTTAGGATAATTTATTTATTATTTTATCATGGTTGACAAATATTTTAAAGAAGTAGAAGAAAACATAAAAAATAAATACTTAAATAAAAATGTTACCTTTCCTTCGGATGATCACCTTTCTTATCACCTCAACACCTCTAAGTAGGGATTTATGTCCAATAAAAGGCTTCAAGAATTAGGGGAGGTATTATAATAAGTGTTTTTGTCAGATATTGGCTGAACCGAAAGGTTTTTTAAGTGTAAGGAATAGAGAGGAACGAGTTCCTTTTTATAGGAGAGTGGAGGGGTACCCTTGGAAAACCTTAAAATATTAAATTAATATAAATTAATTTTTAACTCCAAATGACTCCAAATTTTGTTAGTTATAATATAATAACATTTTGTTTATAAATAATTTCAACCAATAATTTTTAGACATGTATTGATTTTATTTTAATCTTTATCTTTTTGTTTTAACCCCTTTTAACTCTTACAGTTTTATCAAATTATTTACACTTGAGGGTCAAAATAATTACCATAACATGTGAAACAACCAATTAATGAGTCATTAATGAAATTTTTAGACCTAACTAAACTAGTTTTAAGAATATTATATTTTTATAAATTTTATATCATTTAATTAGATATTTTATATTTTAAAATTTGAATTATGTCAATTTTGAAACTATTCATTATTTGATTTTTTAAAAAATCATAACAAATTGATTCCATATAAAAAACTAATTTAAAATATATATAACATGTAAAAGTAATCCAAAATGTTCATTTATGGAATAAAATATGTCAAATTAAATTTATTTTAATATTATCAATATAATTTATTTGATTCTTCCTTTAATAAATCTATTACTGCATCATCATTGTGTCATAATTAAATTTAATTATTTAATGTATAAAAATTATAAATAAATTTTCATGATGTATATAAACATTTTATATTTAAAATTACTCTTTATAGTTGAATTTATATTCTATATAACCCTATATTAAAAATTATTTACTTATTAAAAAATATCAGTATGACATTTTTATCTTATCATTATATAAAGTATAATAATGCACTATTGTTACAAAAGTGGTTAAAAAAGGTAATAATATAGTCCTAAGGTTTATTTAGGTCTAATAAAACTTATTTAATGAAATTATAACAAATTTTAGGGCAATTTTATAATTTTATAATATTATTTTTACCTTTAATTACCCAATTTACCCTTAACTGTGGTAAGTAAAATAAAAAAGTTACTATTAAAAAAAATTAAGTTGATCCTATTAGATAATTTTTTTTCATATTTATTACAAACATGTATGTAATTTTTTGAAAATTTAATTCATAGAAGTGACTAAATTATGTTTAACACTAATCCCGCAGATGTGGTGAGAAGACGAGTAAAAGAGACGTTCAAAACTTCCAACAAGTGTTCATATACAATTTAAATATAAAAATTATTCCAATAATTTAAATTGGATTAAATTATAAAAAATTAATCTAATTATACTTTAAAATAAATTAAAAGGATAATATAATAATATAAATAAATTTGATGAAAAAGCAGTTTTGAATTAAAATATAGTATTTTCACTACTCATTAAAATTTGAAATTTATTAAAAAAATACCAAAAATTAAACCAAATTAAAATTTTATGTCTCAATTCAAAATAAGAAGTTTATTTTTTCAAATATAACTTATAAAAGTGTAATAAACTAGATTTAAAATTGGTTCACCATCAAAATACGATAAAAATGTTTTTTTTGAAAAATACTACTTTTATGCATAAATTTGAATTTGATCCTATATCATGTCTATAAAACATATAAAATGAATGTAAAATGTTAAATTAAATATATTTAATATATATTTAATTACTATAATCCATCATGAGTGATTTATTATCTTATTGGTATAAAAGGAACTTGTGAACATTTAAATAGTTTTTTAGAAAAACATTTCCTTTTTTTAATTGGTCACCAAAGAATTAATTATATACTCGAGTGTAAACTATATTTTCATAATTCAGTTAATCCTATTCATTGACTCCATTATAATGGATATGTAATAACTAACATATTAAATAATAATATTATGTTTTTCATTTAATCTAAATGTGGCATATCATGTATGCAATCAAACATAGTTTTTATTTTAAAAAACTCATGATGTTACACCTATCTTCTAGACTATGTAAATAAACATTTGAACTCATAAAAACTGGCTTGATTATGATACTCTCATCCTAATCAACTTGATCCTAACTTGTTAATTATTTGAACTCAACTTCAGCGTCTAAAATATTTAGGTCTTTAAATAAGACCCTCTTATTAAAGATATTTTTTAAGCTATGAAAATCTTATAATGATTGTCATCAATGAGTATATAACCAAAGTTCTCATCTCTATATCCCAAAAATAAAAAAATTGGGACTTTTCCTCAATATTATCCCTCATCTTTAAATCAATTTGAATATATAAAAGACTTCCAAAAATTTTTAGATGATGAATTTCTATTGGTTTGTAAGACCACAACTAATTAGGAATATACTATCCCATTGGTGCTAATGGACTTCTACTAATTAAGTACACATTATAATTTAGTGATTATTCCCAAATTTATTTAGACATATCGAAGTGAAACCTCATTCTTGATTCCTTCTATGTCAATATTATATTCATATGTTTATTCACACTATTTTTTTCTTGTGTTCTTGATATAATATCCTCATATATGATTCCTTTCTTATTTATATACTATTTGAAGCCCCTTCCACTATATTCACCACCCTTTATCTAACCTAAGACATTTAATACTTCTTTTAACATCCCTTTTAACCATGTATTTCTACTGCATGAAAACACTAAACACTTTTGACATTTTTCTTCAAAATATGTACCCACACTTTTCTTATTTAAACATCAATATAAGAGAAATAATATAAGGAAACTACCTGGGAATGAACTAGTTTTGGACCCCAAAAATTAGTGTGAACATGTTTAATCTTCCACCTATGATATTTCATTCATTTTAAATTAAATTAAGGTTTCTATTGTTTCTCGACTATACAACTCTCATAAGTCTAGGTATTGGTATGTTCGAGCATTAATAGACCATTCTCCGCTAGAAACTTCATATTTTTATCACTAATACAACAAATACAAGTATGAAATAACTCTGGACTTCTAGAAGTTTTCATTCTGACTGTATAACTTTCATATAAACTTTTAATTAGATACAAGTCCCCATCCATAACCCACCTTTCCACAATAATTGATCCTTAGGTAATTTTAGATACTCCACTAGTGGTGTTTTTTTAATATCCTTCCTAATATTTATATCCCATAGAAATTATATTTTTCTATAAACTTTGGATCACATCCTTAAACTTTAATAATTTCCCATTATGCATATGGATATTCACATCACCTTTTCCATCAACTTCAATAGTATCATCATCCACCAAGTGTAGCTTGATGAATCTTTCAAATACATAATTTTTCATACACCCCTGAATTGATGTATGAAATGATTATCCCAAATCAACCACCCATTATTGTACTAGAAAATTAACAATAAATTGTAAAATGATTCCCCTCTTACTGATGTGCCAACAAATAGGTTCAGGTCCAATAGATTCACCTCTACTTTCATCTTTGGATTTGTTATCTATTTTTTTTCTAGATCATATTTTGATTGGGTGACCATTCACTACCTTTTATTATTAATGTTTTACTGGTAGGTGCTTGAGGTTCCCTTTAAATAGGATTTTCATTCAAGATTAAGATCCTATAATTTTCAAATACTACGTCATATTTCCTGGTAGAATTACTGATAATAGTTACAATCACTTCCAAACTTTTTGGCAGTGAAAACAGAAAAAGAAATTCCTAGAAATCAACTAAGAAAGTAACTTTCACTAACTAAAGATGACTCATAATCATGTTAAAAACTTTAACATGGTATGTAGCTAGTATTAATTATATAAATATCATACTAAAAAACCTATGCATCATAAATTATTTGTTTAAATCTGTCAGTTTTTCATAAATTCCAATCTTGGTACCAAAAATTATGTATTTTTTTTTCTTTTCATGGATGTTTAGGTCCAAATTCCATGCCGAAAATATCCCCACCAATCCATGTTCCTTAGAATCTAACCCCTACCATTTATCTTTATCCATATTATTTGGATTGGATTCCTAAAATAGAACATCTAGGTCCTTTTAGATGAGATAAAATTCCATTTACATCCTCTAGATACCATAGTCTTTTATGTCAAACTTTTCAATCCTAACTTTTCCATCTCATGACACCATTACACTAATGCAATAACTCCCATTAAATTGAATAATATTAAGTAATAAATGAAATTAAGATACTTGGATATGCTAAAAAAGCCTTCAACCAAGATTTAGTAACACTTTTTGGGAAAATAAGTATGATATAAAAACCTAATAGGCACAATTCATGAGTTTATTGAATGCTTAATCACTGTTAGTAGGATCTAAAATCCCCTATATATTCAATCACTAGATATTACACATAGTGGATAAACCAATCTTCCCTAACTTAGCACACCTAAACATAGAAATATATATAAACCCTTTATCAACACATACTAATCCTTTCCAATAAAAATCCATAAAAGAATACATGCAAGTAAAATAAATGTGATAAAGTAAAGAACACTTGGATTTAAATGATTTGGATTTTCATCCAACATTCATAGTAGAAAACCCTGATGTATTTTTTCCTAAAAATTCTAAAGATTAAAACTTATTACTTGTCATCCATGTGGATCACTAATGTAAAACAATTACATTGAAAATCAGAAAGAGGTCATAGGCCATAAATAGCATGGGGTCTAGCCAGTCATTCGATTGCGCTGACCTCCTACATTTACGGGCTTCCATCCATTAGTAATAGTTATTTTCAATCTCTATTAGTAATCCTCAATGTGACTGGATAAATCTAGTAGATCGAGATCATCACATTCCTTCTGAAAACTAACCAAACTGAATGATCCAATATTAATTAAACTAACACATCTATCCAAATTTCTTCTTAAATGATCCACCACTAATTGAAGTCTCCACTGCCACTGCCTTCTTATAGTGAAATGAATCCCATTATTTTTGTGAATTAAATCAGGATTAACAAAGAGTCTTCCAAATCCCAACATTTATTTCTCAATAAGTATCAATGTAGCCATATTTTTTTTGTGATATAGTTTCTCCTCTCAACTACACCACTTTATTAAAGAGTTTTTACTTATAAAACTTTATGCCCTATCCCATGTTTCGTGATATAATTCTCTTACTATATATTAGTAAATTCCATGATTCTATTGACTTATAATTTTAGAATCTTTTTCCCAAGATACTTCCTCTCATACTTAGTAATGCCACTAAATAATCCAGAATTATGGGTGATGAACATTAACCATTAAATCATGTTATAATCATCAATAAATAAAACATTACACCCATTTCCATTAATGATGTTTGGTGATATTAGTCCACACAAATAAACCTGAACCAGATCAAGAAACCTATTTGTCCTTTTTCCTTTTAGATTTAACATATTCTATATAATATTTCATTTTTAACAAAAATATAATGTGGGTGTACAATCATGTGAAAATATAGGGATATCATGAGCTCTGTCAATCTTCACTAGATCTTCCAAGGACTATTGGATCAAGCGTCCAATCCTTTTATGCTATAAACTATTTTATTCTTCCTTGAATAAAAATCACATATATTCTTGACCACCCATAAGGTATAAATTATTCCTTTTACACTTCACTTTGAACACAACTACACCATCCTTACCATTAATCATTCAATTATTCTTAGTGAAATTTACTGTATGTCTCGATTCACACAATCATGTTATGCTTAATAAGTAGTGACGAATACCATAAAAAATCAAGACATCTTCAAATACTATTTATTTTCTCCCAAATTTATCTTTTCCCAATATAATAATTTTTTAACCTTAATTGTTTCCATTACATACAACAACTTCTTTGTTATACGTGATTCTAATGACTAGATACTTGTTTCCCATCATATAGAAAGTACATAAAATATCAAGAATAAATAAACTAGAATGATCTGATACTCTTAGGGAAATATCATTAATAACCACCTTGTAAAATCTTTTATTCGTTATCCATGTATTTGGATTCACATTCTATGGTAATTTTTATGTTTGATATTCAACTAAATGTGATGGAACAACTTCATCTTATAGAGTGGTAAATCTATTTTTCATTTTCAGATCACTTTATTATTCCTTAATATACTATGTGTTACTAATTTGGGAATCTATTATAATATTCCCCTACACTATTGATGATAAATACCTTTCCATATGACCATATCCACCACACCAAAAAAAGTATCAATTAAAATCCTACCTAGAGTGTTGAAATTTTTTAGGTTTCCTTAATTTATCTTGTGCCTTCTAGAAAATTTGGGATATGGAACACACATATTGAGAGTGTCCCAACTTTTTAAAATAATAACACTAAATTTTTGTTGCACTCTTACATGTCCTTAAAAGAACACCAATGGTCTTTTAATTTCTTTGAATGTTTTGATTACAATTCATTCCCAAATAAACAATTAACCTTGAATTCAGTGCTTCTGGATTGGCATAAAACACCACTAACTTCTTATCATGATAAATCCCCACACTAGATTTTTCATTTTTTACATATATTTTTTTTCTATGGATATTTATCTAACTACCTTACTGGATATCCATACTTCTCCCTTGCCTTTTCTCCATCCCTAAAAATTTTATTTTTGGATGACATATCATTAGTCTATATTCTATCCTAATATTTTATTTTTCATCATAGACCTATGAATTATTAATCAATATATTCAATACATTTGGCTATATTATTCATTTTTTAACAAAACCATAAAACATATGGGTATTATCTTCAATCTTGAGTTTGTACTCAATAATCTTCCATGAGAATTTTGGATTATTAGATTTTAGCTTTTCAATTTTTTCCTTCAACTTAGAATTCTAATATTATTAAATTTTTATATAGATTTTGGAATCATGAACCAATCCATCAGATTTATTTGTTTTGGTTCTCCAAACATCTATGTTTTCAAGTGTATCCTCCCACTCTACTTCGAGATTAACTCTCCCTTATAATTATCCTTCATCAACATCACTGTCATCCATTGACTATGAATTATCTACAATACCTAAAAGAACATATTCTTAAAGTTTTTTTCAATATTTAATTTCTCCTACTTCTATTTCATCTAAATTATAATTTTATAATTAATATAGGTTCTTCTTATTAATGAAGTTATTGTCAATACTCCTCCTATCTCTAACATTATTTGAATATTTATTAATGGAAATATCATTATCCTATTTATCATTTTGAAACTTCTTGGTAAACTTTTTTGTGAGATGACCGAACTTTCCAAATAAAAAACACACAAATAGAAGTTTCCATTTGAACTTTAGTTTTTCCCTTTTCAGATTTTTGGAAAGTAATGACACAACATCATCAAACCCATCTTCTTCTGGGTCATTCTCCATAGTAAGCTTCTTCATTGCCTTGACGTTCCACATTTAGATAATTTCCCTTTTCAAAATCATTGTTATCATTATTCTTAATCTCATATGCAATAAGAGTACTATAAATACTATAAAATTCTAGTTACTTTGGATCTTTATCATAGGGAAGAGATAATTTTGGATTAAATCAAGGTGTAAATCTTCTCAAGATATGCTTGGTTATCTTTCTATCATGAAGGGTTTTTTTTGATTCTACAAATATCCTCCACAATCAAATTTACCTGATGAAATAATGCATCAACAGATTAATACAAGTGCATACTAAAGTCCTTATTCTTATTCCATATAACCTAAAATTTAACTTCACATTATTTAAATTTTATTTCATTGTTATAAAGAGTATTTTACCACAAAGAATGTAATGATTTACTTGACATCACATTTGTGTAGATTATGTTGTAAAAGATCCAAATAGAACATAGATCCCATGACTATCAACATCAAAATATTTTTGATCTCTCTCTAATAAGGATCAATTTTCCATGCTGATTGAGATCCCATGAATAAAAACCATGTAAACATCTATTCTTAAAGATCAGAAAAAGTGTTTCAACATATTATTACAAATTTTAAATTCATTTCCATCGAAGATTGGTATCCCTTTAGAATTTACAAATTCAATGACTTCCAATTAGATTATAGTTATTTTAACTTGGTCCTCAGGTTTTGATACCACGTTTTGGGCCCTAGAAAGGTAAATACACTAGGGGTGAATAAGGGTATATTAATTTTTTCCAATGAACTACACCAATGATCTAGGTCCACTATTATTTGGAATACTAATCTTACTCACAACAAATATGAAGTGATAAGTCACAAAAAAGAGATACACAAGAGATTTTTTTACTTGGTTCATGTGCACTAGGCTAGTACGAGGAGAATAAAATGATTATATAATGATGTACACAAATCACTAAGTAAATTGATTATTTACAATGTTTGAATAGAACTCACTATGTCCCCTATTTAAAAAAAATAAATTCAAGAACTCACTAATCTATTACAATTTGTGAACTCATTTCTCTATTAACTGAATTGTAATCATTTCTCCTTAAAAATAATTCTCTTATAAGCTAAATAAACTATGTTTTCATCATAAATTGTGTGTCATAAATAACTTATTTTATAAAATGATGAATTCTACCTCACTATATAAATTCTGGGAAATTTCCTTGAGGTTTTTGTAACTCCATTTAGTGAATAAATGTTGTTCATGTAAGCTATTTTTTCATAAATTATTGTTCACATAACATCCTTTTTATATAAAACTATTGGTTGCATAAATTATTTCATGTAAGGAATAATTTTGTGTAATACATACATGAAAATTATGCTCTTAGATCTTCTCTAAGTCTATATATATACTCAATGA
Source organism: Viscum album (assembly GCA_963277665.1). Lineage (NCBI taxonomy): Eukaryota > Viridiplantae > Streptophyta > Magnoliopsida > Santalales > Viscaceae > Viscum > Viscum album. The sequence goes on along the minus strand of OY728129.1, from coordinate 752,605,579 downwards.
TGAGATTAGTGATTTATTTATAAGAAAAAAAAACCATCCATTGAATAACCCTTTGTGTTATCTCACAATGAATCACCTCCATCTATTAACATTACCATGTTTGTGAAACTACCTTCCTTGAGTCCATCTACTTTGCATGAGTCTGTTAGATTAACATGTATGACAATCATTTCTTTAATCCAAATCTATCTGAAATATTTTTGAATAGACTCCAAACTCTTTCATAGCCTTTAATTTTTGAATAAACCATATATTTATCAACTCTTGATCTTTTTAACACAATTTTTCAACAAACATAACCAAAAATCATTGAAACTTCATCTTAAGGTATTTTTTACAACACTAGGATTTATGATACCAAAACAAATGGTTGAACACTACCCATAGATTGTAATACTAAAAAAACCAAAGTCGATATCAAAAAAACTCAAGCTTTACCAGATGAAATATATTATCTCCTTTCCATAGGTTTAAGAGGACACACTACACCCAATGAAAGATTCATCCAACAAGCCTCTAAACTACTCATCACCTCTATGAGATTGGATATGATATTCAATAAATTATAGGGTATATTAGTATAGAATTTTAATTATGATTAAAATTTATCCCATATCTAGATTAGGGTAACCTAGGGACACCCTTCATGTATCATTTACACATTCATCAATTAATTTAGGTAACCTACTCCTCAGTAGCATCCCTTGAGTACAAAGCTAAACTTATTGACTAAAGGATAATCAGATAAAATCCATTGAATATTTATCTTACTCATAATACATTAAATTTTTATTAACCATTTTATAATAAAACCGAACCCATAATACTTGTACGCTCATATATTTAAATGTCATGGTAGAATCTATCCCACAGTAAGGAAAATTATATAGAGTCTCATCCTGGAGTGTTGGAATATCAAAAAATTACTTCCTCACTCAAGGGAAAGGACATGTATTTTTTTATTATGAGAAAAAAATGACCACCATCAGTATTAGTATACATATAAACAAATATGTCTTGTGGATCCACTATAAATACACAATACTTTGGCAATAACATATGATGAACGAAATAAATCACATCAACAATTTATGCGTACATGTGTCAATAAATAAGACATAATAAAACCATATATCCTATTAGGAGACACATGATCATAAACACCCACTACACAAAACCACCTTCAATCATACCATTAGTACTATTTATTTGGTGAGGACAACCAGAAGGAGGTGATAGAGATAGTCCTAAGCATATCCCATATCTAACTACTGCCGGACCATTTAATCCTCCACTGATACCACCCCTTGTAAAGTTACCAATCCTATAAAAGAAAGGAATCTAATTCCAAGGTATCCTTTAATGTGGATATCCATCAATGGCACCACGTTGGATAAGTATAATAAAGAAATAGCATTTTACTAAAACCAGGGTGTATTATATCATGGAAAATATCAATTTCTAAAACTCATTTCAGTCATCCAATATAATTATGGAATACTAAAAGGCACAAACCCAACTTGAGACTTACACCAGAGGACTCTCTCAAACTATCGATCTATAAGGGGATCTGTCCCTAGATTAGGTCCAATATACATCCTCAATACTGAAAGATATAACTTTCTGATAAACAACTTGAACTCCAACCATAATACTATAATACAATCAAATTTTTAGATAATAATCAACAAATGATTCACTACACCATGAAGGTTAAATAATATTCAAAAACCACTATATGGTATGTGGGTGTCCGAACAATATAGGAAGCATGAATATCAAGATCCAACCAATCCACTACCACTTGAGTATTATGACTATCTCATAAACCCATGAAGCACCTAATGTTGTAATTCATGTGGTGTATTAATTTTTTAGGTAGTCCTATCTGAATCATTGGGAAATACCATATTATATAGGAGAAGAAATCACACTAAGAAAAATCCATGGAAAAGTTTCTCTCTATTAGATGGGAAAGGATACCTCAAAATAAGTCTCTAAATCAATGTCCCATTATAAAACTGATTAGTGGAAATAAACTCAAGAACTAGAATGGGAATTTTAAGACCTTTCCTATGAATATGAGTTGGCTATCTTTGGGTAATAACATCTATAAAAAGGCATGATCCTACAATTACTAGAGCATATTAGGGTGAGTTGACATAGAAAGGAAATGAAAAAAACTGACCAATATATTATGAAAGTACCAATCTCACTAATACCCTGCAAAAAATCACTTAGAGTTCCAAGTAAAATAATAGGTTATTAGAGTCATGGTGAAAGGATATGTCATCTATTATACCTTTTCTGGACTCCATGTTATAGTAACTGATCTAAAGACCACCTTAGTAGCACTACCCAAAATTCCAAAACTAATCCTCACATTATAACTAACCCAAAATTCCATCCCTATGACTTGAACTGATTAGATACCATGACATGAAAATACAAACAAAGGCTCCACCTATACCCATGTTAATCCAAGTGTTCCACCTCAATCCCATCTCCAATAGGATAGGTGATAGAAACAACCACCATGAAGGCATAATATACATGTGAGACCATAAACTATACCAAACTAAAACATAAATGAATCTCCAATAGGAAATAATAATCAACTACACTAGAAATATATATAAATATATATGTCTAATCAACTAAAATATATAACAATGTAAGTATGGGACAAAAAATCTTATAAAATTCCCCAAAGGTAAAACCCAAAGGGATATAAAAAAGTATTAACTAGGAAACCACCAGGTGAAACTAAGTCCAAAAAAAGGAAGAAACCTTATTTATATAAGATATCCTAGAATGAACTCTATAAAAATACATTTCCCATAATATTACACTATCAGATAATATGCATCTTATATACAAAATATTTTAGATTTATGTCTATCAGGGTCATATTCAAACTATAAAATGTTTGTTTAGAAAAAACACATGTGAGAATAAATACCATATAAGGATGAGTATAAACATAACCTGTAGGTAACCTCAAAACCATAATGTAAATATAAAACAATAAGTCAGTTCAAACCCAATACCAAGGAAAACACAAAGTTAACCTTAATTATTATATATTCACAAAGGTATCTAAAACCAAGGAGTAATAAAAGAATATAATTTTCACAACTGATCTCCATGATGGAACATATCCCACTAAAAACCATAGATTCTTAGGTCACAAAAAGACTCATAAATCATGAAGTCAATAATAAAATAGTATATAAATATAGATAGTATCCAAAAAGTCTAGTGTATCTCAAATCCCATAAAATATGCATCACACATCATCCTATATTCCCAAATATCACATTTACCATGATACCTCACCATAACCATTGTAGGGGACTCATGCTTCTTTGAGGAGTGTACACTAATCAAGGGGGAAATAAACCCTAATAGTTTAAAGACTCACAATATATCTCATAGGAAACCAATGATCACTACAGGTAGATAAATCACCCCAATATGTGGGGGAGTATTGACCTCACCTTTAGTATGGTGGACCTAAACCTCATCGTGATCAAGGCGTTATCGACCCCATGATATAATTGAGGACTTGTTCCTATTCATATGAAATGTGCATTATCTTAGTGGGTCACCAAATCTAAATGTATTGGGAATAAACTCACTATATCATATAGAAAACTAAGGGTTTTCTAACCTTTTGAATACCCCACTGTCATACCAACTCTTCCCATCATTATTACAATGAACTATAGAAACTCAACTACCCAAATGAATTAGAAAAAATTTATGGATGATGCAATGATTTGAACCATTACTATATATATAGAAATATTCTTGGAATGGGATACTAATGAATCCAAAAATGATACTTAGGTTAGAAAATATGTATATCACTAAAGATGGAATAGTACAATACATGTACTATATAGTACATGACATGTAGGTCCTCATAGTAGTCGGGCTCAGTCCACTGTAATATATTTTTTCTAAATTTGACCTATAAAACATGTTCCAATATTATACATGAATTGTGGTCCCAAGGATTAGATATTATTGTATCCCAGATACACCAAATCATGCTATTTTATTATCCCTAACTCATGGTTAGTTAATTCATGATGTTCAAAGCTTCAGGGGTTACTCAACATATATAACCAAGATATGAGGTATTTTATTAAGACATACACAATATGTACTTAAGAACACATGATGTTTTGAATCACAAAAGTTGGTAATTATGGATACCAGTTATGTTATTTGGATACTCACCAATTATTCATAAAATGTTTAGCATGATACATTTCATGCGGGACAACAAAATAACTTGGATTTTACTCTCAATATATTCTAAAATGCTTCTACCCTAATAAATGGAGTGTCTTTTGAGTAACTTGTAATATCGGTCCCAAATGTTGGAATGTGTGTATGTAGATTACTTCTAAGGCATTCAGTCCTGAGATACACAATGTGTGTCATAGGGTCACACTCTCTTTAATAGTTATAGAATATTGAACCCTATCCTCTATGGAAAGTGACTTACACTATATGTGACTTAGAGGACTACAAACCATGTGGTAAAAAAATTAAAACTATACTCTTATTCCTCAATAGAAATTGTTTCTAGATTGATCCCCTATGATTTCTTATGTAATCTCACACCTAGATCTCCATCAATGCATCTTTCTCACCACTCATTACCGTTGACTTGGTTAAACCCCATAAAATTTCCATTACACCTCAACAGATTTCCCTTTCAGAATTTTCTTTATCTCTATTAACTTAAAGTTGTTTTTTCACTAATAAATCCATCAACTCCCATAAAAAATCATCATTATATGTTTTTGGGGTCCCCATCAAGTCACTTCCATGCTTACATGCACACAACCAGTAACCACACGCTAGCTATATCCCTATTGCTTCTTTTTTCACACCGACTTCCAAGTGCATTACCATTCCATCAATCACACATAATTGATCTATATAACCAAGAAATAACCAATTCACATTGAATATAGATTAAAAATAAATAATTTTCATCAATTAAGAGTGTATGATCACCCACAATCGGGTTCACAATTATATTTGATGAAGGACATATGAAGATAGATATCAAAAGTATATTTTAAATTGGGGTTGGATATTCATATTATTCTTTGAATATCATCATTTTTAGAAATTCATATCATGATATTAATAATTCCATATGAGTAATAATAGTAATAATATTGGTATTGTTAAACACATATTATTTTATGAATAAATTTATAATAAAAAAACTAATTAGCCAAATAATTACATATATTTTCTTACTAAAATAATGAAAAAAACTTATTTTTTTGAAAGTAACATAATTTTAAACTAATAAAAAATAACACATGAACATGGTTTATCATGGTAAAATAATCCTCTTAAAAGATGATCACATACCAAGTGATCATTTATTTTATCATATTTTAATACCACATATCATATAGATCACAAGCAGAACAAAAAAATATGTTCATTTGGGGTGGGATAAAGGAATTAGGTGGAGTTAGAAGTAATAATGTCTCACATATTTATAGGATCACCATATTTTTATGACCATGCCATGATCCTCAATCATTTTTGTCGCCATAATGAAGAAAAATTCTCTAAATCTCCAGTAACGACTAAAATAATTATATGGATGAACTTGAAAAAATGGATAACCATAAAGAGAAATAATAAACCAATATTTATTGAATAATATAGGTTATGGGTGTTAATAATTGGAAATTTTATTTAAAAACTAGAAAATACCTAATATTGGGTTTAAAGCCTGAATATGAAGATTACACCCCATATTGGGGAAACAACTGATTAATGACACAATTACAGTGTTATAAGTTCAATATAATCTTAAATTTAGGATATATTGATATTAATTTTCACATGATAAATATTTATTTATTTAATAAATATTAAATATCCTTTAAAAATAAACTATCCTGTAAAACCACCAAAAATTTTCCCAAAGGTAAAAAACATATTTTGTGTTCAACGAAGCCATCCGAAATGTTTTTGTGGTAGATAGTTAAGAAAAATTTACCATTTTACCTCCTTTAAAAGAACCGAACTTAAAAAAAATGTCTTATCAAGGAAAATCCATTTCACTACATGGAAGAACTCAATATTTAGATATTTTCTTTGGTCATGGGGTTTTCTATTCTATTGAAACCTTCTTATTTATTTTCTTTCATGAAAAAGATATTGTGGTTTTGTGTTATTACTTTGAATATAGTTCCAAAGTGGGAAGAATCACATTAAATACTTATATTATTTACTTTTTAGTATCCTTTATTCTGTACACCATTAATATCTCACTTATATATAAATTTTTTATTCCATTATATACATTTCAATATAAAAACAATAAAGTAATTATAAACTCGAATCTCAAGGACCTCCTATATTTTGGTCACACCATCTTTGATGACTAAATACCTATAAAAACTGGTATCAAATTTACTATTGAATTTAATAATGTCATATAGGAATATTTAAGTAAAAAAATTTAATAGTGAAAATGGTTTTAACTTGTATAAAATCTCAATGCGTGAACTTATTGTCCATAATGGATTTATTTATTCTTTATAAGATGTCAATAAAAATATCACTACTCAATACAATGATATAAAAATATTATATTTTATGTCGATGTTCCTTTTGATGCGCATTAGAAACCATACAGTCTATTATTGTTTTTCCTAAGTGATAAGAGATTGTATGAAGTAGCTTTTGAAACTATACATTCATCTAATGTATATATGAATAGAAATTTGGTAGCAAGAATATATAATAAAATGTGACCTTATAATTTTATGATTCATCCTGAAACTACAATTCAAGTTAACTTAGATGGATTTGAAAAATCTATATTAGATTTGTCCAATATAGAAGTGAAAATAGAAGATGAGAACTATGGAAATTTGTTTTTAACTTCAATAGATGGATAATATAATTCCTTGAGGGATTCCATGATGTAAAATTGAGATTATATTACCCTCATAATGTAAAGTATGTTTTGTTAACTATGGATCATAAAAAAAGGTTTAAAGATAGAGTATGGGGGTATAAAATCAGAGATAAAAATTGATTAATGTGTGGGGCCAATTGAAAAAAAATGGCACAGAAAAGAATGTTGTAATTTTTTTTAAGAATATGAAATGATAAAATATGGAAGAAAAATTCACAATAAGTGATTATTTTAAAAGAGGAATAATTTAAGAGATGTTAAATCCTAATATAATGTAATTGTACTTTTGATATTGTGAATGTCTTATTAACACATCTAGTGCCCATTATAGTGGAGTTAGAGTATGGTTGTTATGTTTCTTCCTTATTTATTCCTAGAATATCTCAATATATAATTTTAAGGGGATACCCATAATAAGTTAGTGTTATTTTTTAGGTCTATGTAGCGACATATCCTTTATAGAACATTTTGGGTTTGGGTAGATTTGGGGGGAGAGGTGTTCGGTTTCACTATATAATTTTTTGGTGTAATTAAATTCATGGATTATTTTAATAATAGTAGTTATAATTAAGATTATAATTTATCATTATTTTTTTAGAGATATTTTTTTTCTACCAAAGGAAGTTATTGCTCTGTTTTGTTGTACTACCAATATTAAAGAGCTATTCTAGAGACCTCAGAGGCACATTTTTGGAAATTATAAAGCTATATGATAGAAAATATTTATATGTGGATTATTAGATTTGGTTTGAATTTGATAATAAAATTTAATTATATTTATATTAAGATAAAATTTATCCAAGAATGCATGTACCAATGTGATACAAGCCATGGATTACCAATGAATAATTTTAATTGATCTAATTAAGATAGACTTAAGGGTTTTATATTATATTGAGATACTACTCTAAACAATTGATTCATAATGTTTTTAAGAACAAAATATATGTTATTTAAAATTTTATTTATAATGTTAAAATCTATGAGACTTGGAATGTCTTTTCCCAAATAAAATATTTATTTATATTTTTAAATAAATTTCAATGTTAATATATTCATATTGGATTGTTTCAATTCTATGAATGGAATTATAGTTTTATTTTTGTTATATAAATAATATATATCGATTGGATAATTATTTCAATGTGATACATTTTATATCAAATATAATTCAGCCACTTGATTCCCCAGAGTGGATTCTATCTCCTGGCCTAGCTTTTTTTGGAATTTGATACCCCATGTTACTCAACCCTATTTTTTATTCACTAGCCTATAAGCATTGATATTGTTATCAAAGTATTTTGATATTATGATCTATGGTATCATGATGGTATTGAACATAAATATTGATGATATTTTTTCTGATGGTGTTGAGGTTACTTATCTATGTTTCTTTATATGCTTCATTCCATAGTGATTTTATTAAGATCCTCATCGCATATTTGGAATTAAATACTTGCACACCATATGTCTGTGTGGCCATTTGATTTTTTATTATGTAGTGATGTTTTTAAATTATTCAAACCATGTTCCAACATCCACATGTTCCTATCACTAACCAAGGATGACGTCTCACCTTCCACTATATAATTTACCATCAATTCAATTCATTTTTTTACTCAATATGAATTTGATGCTTCATTCATTAGAATTTATATTCCTAAACAAAATTTTATCCAAGAGAGTGAACAAAAAAGAATATTATTATATGAGAAGATTCTTCAAGATCAGTTATTCCATGATGCAAGAATGCGATCATTGATCTATTTTGGTGTAGAGGTTTTCACCCTATAATATCGATTAAGAACAATGATGTCCTTTAGAGGAGTTCCTTTAGTATCTATATTTCTAAATATCTTTTTCAAGATGAGGAAACAAGATCCCTTTTTATGCCTATTTCTATAATCAGATTCATTTTTTTTAATTTTATATACTTTTATTCTATTCTGTACATTTATTGTGTGGTATACCTATGTGTTCATCATGTGAGTCTATCAATGTTGTGAGAGTATATCATATGCTTGTCTTGAAGATGATCATGAATCGTAGAGATTTAATAACTTTATATTTGTATATTATTTCTTATCCAACATATTTTTTTTCTATTTTAGGTAGCCTATTTTTTTACCTTAAAGTGATTTTTGGGATGGTGTACTTTCCATGCATATAAATCCAATATTGTCCCAATATTGTTAAATAACCATGATTTTTTACTTTTTTAAATTATTTATTTTCCCAATGATTCATATCTTACTTATATAAATATATTTCTAGTTCTTTGTGTTTTATTATATCATGAATCGATTCCTTAAAAACCTCAACCAAGACTGCAAAAAAACCATGTCTCACCCCTAAACTCCGCCTCTAATAGACTATAAGTTTTGACTATAAATTAGGGTATAAAAATATAAAATGGGATGCATTGACCACTATAATATATTCCAATCCATATCCCGTTAGAGGTGGTATTTGGGGTGGGGGGTCACACTTTTTTTCTTCACAGACTCGAGTGGGGGTTTTGTTTAATCGGGTTATGATATAGTGGTATCAGCTTGAGTTATAATCCACACAATAAAAAATTGAGATAATGAGGTAAAGTGGATTTTATTAAATAGTCTAATTGACTATTTATGATTTTTATCAATAATCAAAATATTTATTTGAGACATTCTATGACTTTTAATTGCATACATATTGGTATATTGAATCACACTATTCAATTTCCTATCAATTTATGCACGTTGGTTACAAAACAATGACATTTGTTACCTTCCACACAAGAGTATAAGTGTTTTAAGATATGTTTTAAGTTAATAGTGTGATATTCTAACATATTATTGTATTTTTTAAATTATTAATTAGTAGTTTTTTACCTAAATAGAAGGATGAGTTATCCCATGAAGTTGTGCTGTGGAGTTTTCATTGGTAAAATCTTATTATTTTAAAGATAACGCTATTTCATAAATTCTTATTGATAGTATATTTGAATTATAATATTGGTTTTACTTCTAGAATAGAGTGAATATTTGAAAAAATATTTAATTTTCATCAGGGTTTATGAATTAATCTAAGTTATTTCATCAAAAGTAATTATGTTGTAGTAGGAGTGTGTTTTATTTTAATATACAGATTCTATAGTGGATGAATGATTTATTTGGTTTTAGTATAGAAGATGTATAGTGGTGTAGCGGTGAATATTCTGAAGTTATAAATTCTTAATGTGGTCACAATGTCATTATTTATTATCCATCCTATTTATCTTAATGAAATTCAATATTATGGCAGTGTTATAGTTAAATTAATGGATTATAAACTGGGTCATGTATTTGGTCCTTTGGGTGGTTTCTTATTAATTTAAGGTTAATAAATTTTTAAGGTGTATCATTTATGGTAATTCATGTATTGAATTATGGAATGATCCTTTTTTAAGGTTTATCATTAGTAATGGAATATGTATTAAACATTATAGAACATAATGTATAATAAGTATTGAAGTATTAAATACAAGGTTATTATTTTCAAGGATAAAGTTTTTAAGGCATATCTATTTTTAAGGTCATGAAATTTTAGATTTGGAGTTTGAGAAATTTCATGGGCATTTTTGGTAATTTTCTCCTAAAGGAGAAGAATGAAAATTTAACCTAGTAAAGGACATTAGAAAAATGTCTTGATGGTTCTATTGAGTTTGGAATGTTCTTTTTACCCTAGGGTGGACATTTGACATGTATACAAAGTGTTTTGAGTTGTGAAATAATTTATAATTTATATAATGGATTATTCAAAAGGTTGTGAATGTGTTTTTAAATTTTTAAAGAAAAATAATTAATTTTAATAGAATTTGATTATGTAAATTTTCTCTGATACCTCTTTTTCATGGCCTTATTTGGTTTAAATCACTCCAAAGTCAATCACAAAACTGATTTTCACTCCCAAAGGCCGCCTCTAATAGTCCATGGGTTGGTGACTATCATTGGTACTAGTTTCTAATCCATTTCCTATCAGAGGGGAGATTTAGGTATCCACTCTATTTCATCATAGACTTAAGTATGATTTTGATGGAATTGATCCATGATAGAATGGTATTAGAGTATTTCTATTAGATCTATATTAGAGTTTGGAGTTAAAAAATGTGAGGTTTTAGTTGGTTTGGGAAATACCAGAGAAACAATTGTTATAAGTGTATAAATTCTATCTAATAGTCTATAAAACCCAAATATGATGAAATAAGTAATGTATTTTTATACATGGATATTTATTGTCTATTGACAGACTCAAGTATTGATAAAATTGGTTTCATGGTATAGTTAGGTGTGTTCTTGAATCATATAATGATTAGAATATGACCAATGCGCATGCTGGTTTGTGAGAAGGGAACTATCTCAGGATGGGTAGTAAAGAAACACTTTTCCATATTTGGAGAATGGAATAAATTTATTAGTGAAATATTATGTTACCTCCGGGACTAAAATGTAGTTAAATAATGAAAATTGATAAGTTATTTGAGTTGAAATAATGAATAGTGCCAAAATAAAAAATAGATTTGTGAGGATAGTGTACTAAAATATATATGTCAATGGAATAGATAATATCCCAGATTTATATAGCTATTGGATGAAATCCAGATCAAAGGTATCTCATGGGTATAAAAAATTAATTGGCATTGATGTGTCTTAGTGATACACTCTTATGGTGTGAGCCTATACCATGAGTTTTAATGATGGTGTTGTAGATTGGAAAATGTTTAAATAATCACTTATTCAAGTTAATGCACTGTATGATGTTATCATCTTGATTTATAATCCATATAATGATAATATTGAGATCATGAGGTAAATTAGCAGTGATGAATTATTGGAATTGATTATTTATGATTATTTTATTAATCATATACATGCGACATTTCCTAACATAAATATAGGTAAGTTAAAGAGAACATGATACTTTCCTATCGAACTGTACATGTTTGTTTAAATATAGTGACATTCATTATTGACTTTTTGCGAGGATGAGGGTTTTAAGTTATGTTTTAAAGGTAAGAGTAGGTGATAAAAACCTATTTTTAAAATTTTTAGAGTTTTAATTTGTATTTAGTTTACCCAAATAGAAGGATAAGTTATCCAATGAAGTTGTTCTGTGGGGTTTTTTATGGAATGATTCCTTCTGACTATGATAATACAACATTGAATAGTCCTATTAATCGTTAAGTTGAATCATAATGTTTATTTTACTCCTTAAAGGAGTCGGGATTTCAAAAAATATATAACTGTCATTTGTGTTTGAGAAATTATCTAAAATTTTTGGTTAAAATTCAGTGTGGTGTGACATGAGTCTATGGACCTATAATCCTTTGATTATATTATGTATGAATGATTTATTTGGATTTTATGTTAAATAGGAATGACTATGTAGAGGTGAATATTTGGTAGTTTGAAATTTTGGATTAAGGTATATCATATTGATTTATTATACTTCTAATTTATATTAATGAAATTCTATGTTGGGGTGGCATTATAGTAAAATTAATAAATTACAAACCATGTATTTTATTGGGTCCGTTGGTTTTTCTTTTTAAAATTATGCTAGACACCATTTTAAGGTGTAGCTTTCAAGGGAATTTGTGTGTTGAATTATATTGTGATCCTTTTTGAAGTTGTTTCTTCAGTAGAATACAATATATCAAACCTTGTAGAAGTTAATGTACAAGTGGTCTTGAAGTTGTAAGGATAAGGTTATGATAGTCATAGATAAAAAGTTTTAAATGTGTATTTATTATATAGGTCATAGAATTTTAGTTTTTTAATTTTTGAAATTCCAAGGGTATTTTTGGTAATTTTCTTGTAAAGTTTTAAAATTAAAATTTAACATAGTAAATGACCATGGATTTTTAATATTTTTTCATTGAGTTGAAATGTGGTGTTTACCAAATGGTAGAAATTTTACATGTCACAATTTTTTTTTGAGTTATGGACTGATCAATTTTTTTAATAATGAATTATTTTAAAAGGGAAATATTGTTTTTTTATATTTTTTTAGAGAAAAATAATAAATTTTACTAGAATATGGTCTTGGAAAATTCTTCTAATACTATATTTTTATGCACTTATTCAATCAAAACCCCACTTATGTCTGTGATTAAATCAAGTGTGACACTCAAATCCCACTTCTAATTGACTATGATATAGTGATTACTATAGAGGGTAATGCTTCCTATTTGAGAGATTTATTTATTTAATGGTAGTCACTTCCCATGGTCTAATGGAGGTGGGATTTAGTGGTCACACTTAGTTTCTTTATATAATCTAGTTGTGTTTTGATAGAACTAGGATGTGAGATTTTAAAAATGACATTAGGAATTATAAAATTAGTACTCAAATTCTTACAATGTAGTGGTCATATCGTCTTTGATGGATAAATACCTAAAAAAATTCATTTCATAATTTTATAAATATGTTTCTACATATGATTAAAAATATATTAAAATAGAACCACAAATATAATAAAATAAAATAGATTAAATATGTCAGTTTTTATTAAAACCTTCATATATAAGAACACGAGGATCAATTTTTATTACTATTATTTATAGACTATTATATTATTTATTATATATATTATAGGTTTTTTTATAAAACCAAAATGTATTATTTGACATGGAAATGCATTTTTTGTTAAAAACTTTGATAGTTTTTAGATATTCATTGTATATTACTTATTTATAAAAATGTTTTTTAGTTTTCTTATAAAAAAGTCATATATTATTTAAACCATTGGTTTTGAGTAATATTTGTTATAAATTACTATTTTATATATTAAAAATTGATTATGGAGCTTTTGGAGATGAATGATTTTTATTTATGTTGAAGTAGTTATGTGTTAAAGAATGCAAAGATAAATGTGGTGATGAGTATGAAAAAATAGAAAAGGGGAACCATCATCCACATGAATGTGATATGTTAGAAGGTTTATAATTTTTCATGAAAATTAAAAGTTGACAATTCATGAACAAAGATGAATATGATTTAATCACAATATTATTTCATATTTATTTATTGAATATTATAGATATTCCTTGAAGATTTGTGAAATATAGAAAATTATAAAGTTTTTAAAATTAAAATAGTTTTTCTAAAGAGTACGTAAGAGTATCATATAAAATCAAAGGGATATGAATTTTTAGAATTTTAGTGATATATCTATATAATACTGACTTAAAAATATTTAGTGGTATGTATAATTATATCTAGAATATTAAAAGATGCATATGAGCAAATTATGGAGTTGTGTGGATCGTTTTACCTTAATAAAGGGACCATTCCACAACAATCCTTATATAGGAATAAAATAATTCTATATAATAATAAGTTTAGGGTGACCACACTATAATAATCTATGCTACACTATGGTGGATGTCTTGTATGAATAATTTTCTAGATAAGTGTGAATTATGAGGAGTGTCATGCCACAATGACATTGAATTTCCTATGAAATGGGTTTCCATGTCATAATGGGAAATTCATATGATGGGAGAAGCAATATATTTTGACATATTATGGGATTATGTTGTAGTAGATATTCCACTCCACAATTATTTAAGATCTGAATATGAGGATGATATAATCACATGAAAAAAAACTAGTTGTAGAATGTGAATGCAGTTTTTGCTATGAGTATGAAGTGATGTAATTTTAGTGTGACTAGTTATCTAATGTTAAAATGAATATATCATGATGGTGATGTTCATGCTATAATGATTTTAGAATCGATATAAATCCTAATCTCAAAGGTTTTTTGAGTGTAATATGTCACACCACGAGGAAGATCACCATGCCGTAAAAAAGTCCATATTTGAGGATATTTGGAAGATCATGCGATAATTTTCAACTATTTTTAATTGATAAATTATCTAGATCTTGAAAATCTATAGTGGGTGTGAAGATAATTACTTGATATAGAATAACATGCCACAATTGTAAGGAAATAAAAGGATGTTACACTGTAATATGGATCATAACACCATGATCTGGTAATTTATGATAAATATTGAACATTTAGTTTAAAATAAAAATGGATGATATATGGCAGGAGATATGGGATATTTCCCCAATATATTTAGAAATTTTTTACCACATTAATTTTTATAGTAAAACTAGATTATTCTTGGATAATTATTTGAATATTGATTTATCCCAACCATTGATTGAAGGTTTGGAGGTTACTGTGAACTTATATAAACTACTACAGAAATTTATGAAAGTATAGAATGATACTTAAATATATAGTTTTAGATCAATGAGACACAATACTGAGTTCTATTGACTGATTTTGTGGATGTAAGGAATAATACTCAAAGAAGATTGAGTTCCAATGAAATATCCAACTGATTTTGGAGAAGAATATGGAACATACAAAGAATAATTTCAGTGAAAATTGTTTTTCACCTTGAATAATTTTTTTGGATTCTATAATGGTTTGGAAGACATCATATCAACCAACTCATTAAGAAGTTGATCTTATTTTTCCTTGGAGGATAAGAACTATAAATAACATGGATTTAAAAAGATCATAAAATCTAGAGTTATGATGTAATGTGTATTTTGTTATTTATGTTGACTTATAAGATTCCATCACATCTCTAAACTTTTGAAGATTCCTTGAGGTATTACACAAAGAGGTAATTAAGGGAGTGACCATTGGGAGGTAGTTCCCCATCCCCAAACCTTTATAAATTTCGTTCACCTTGATATGGGGTGTCCATGAATGAATTTTATCCACCAAATAGTATATGATTTTGGATTTTGGTACACCGACATATTATCATGTGTAATATCCTTAGAAGAATCCAAGTATTTTTGAACTAATGAAATATACCTATATTTTTTGGGATTTAATTTCTATATTAATAACTATATTTGGTGTTGTAGAACAGTACTCCTTACCTCAATGAGAAGAAATACCTTAATATAATAGATAATGGAAAAGGAATAAAAGACAAAGAAAACAAAAGTGGGACTCTTCAAACTATACATAACCGGGTTTAACAATCCCCCTCAATCTATAACTTGTGTAGATTTGAAGAAGATTCCAAAAAAAAACAAATAGAGATAAAAACACAAAGATTGAACTCCCTCCCCCTCAATGAGAGAAAAATCCATTTATTTATTGATAAATAAAAATTAATAAAATATAGAGAAAACCAATGTGGGACTCTCTAAAATACATATAACTAGGTCTAACAAGTGTGAAAAAATTGAGGGAGTGAGAGATTGAACATGTTCCATCTAATGAGAGAATAAGATCTAATGATAAGTGTGGGTTCAGAAAAAGTTTAATTTTCATTCTACCCTAATTCACCCCTCTTAAGGTGCCTCAGGCATCACATCATAACCCATGGATCCTAACAAGTGGGAATAAATCCTAAAGGTTTTGATTTTGAGTTCTATATAACAAACTTGCTTCTAGATTTTTTCCACATATGGATTCAATAATTACCCCCCTAAGTTTTTATAGAAATAATTTTGATGGCTTTAAATTAGGGATTCTTGATTATTTATAGGCTTATGGTGATGTTTTTTTGGAGTACATGCATCATGATTCTAATTTGACAATTCACAGTGAATTAATTTGTAACATTGTGATAGAAAATATATTTATTTTTTCAATTACCAATGAGGTTTATAAGAAAACCTCTCATTATGCTACTACATTTTAGATCTAGAAAACTTTTGAAGATTTATATGGGGTTTACATAGAGAAAAATGATATTAATATTTCTTCCTTAATATTAAATTTTAGATCTCGTAATGATGATATTTTTATGAATAAAGATGATGAATCCAGCCTTATGTCAAAGGGAAATAAAATAATTAGTAATATGGGGAACATTTCTAAGAAGGAAACACCCCCTGAGGTGGGTATTATAGATTTTTTAATAAATATTTTACTAAAAATATTTTGAAAATTTCTTAGAAATTTCATGACATGGATTCTCTCATGGAGATAGATAGGATTCATGATTCTCATGAAGAAGTGTAAATGAAATCATGTTTTTTATTTAGATAATGTTATTACACCAGTTAGCATGATATCTAAGACATATATGAAAATCTAGATCAACTATAGATCATTCAAGGATTGGATTGCACATTCATGGAAGAATTTCTGTTAGAAAACTAATGGGTTAATAAAGAAATGGTTTCCTTGAGAGAACCAATTGGAATAATTGGTGGAAATAACAAGGGACAAATAAATTTACCTAAAGAAAATGCATGAGAGTTGGAAGATAAAGTATCTATTGAAAAAGAGATTAATTCTATAATTTTCCTTATTAAGGAACAAATTAAGGAGAGGATAAAATATATGATTGAAGCCAGTTCAAAGATGGATGAAATGAAAGCTCAATTAAATTATATGGATATAAAGATTAAGGATCTTGAAATGAGGTTAAGATCCTCAAAGGAGACAAAATAGTTCCCAACTGTGATAAACTCATTGAGTGGGAGATATAATGCTGGAAATATGGGATTAGTGATTAAATGTATAGTTCCAACTGAATATAGAAGTGATTTTTCTTGAAGTAAAGTTGAATTTATGTGATTCTACTATGAAGTTATGGGGAATACCAAGGATGTGTGTCTAAAATCCAAATTTCTCATTGGTGGATAGATATTTTATACAAAATTTCAACCGATGTATTACTATAGGATGTATACTTTTAACAAGAGATATTTTACATATGCTAACCATGGATTATGTTATAACATGATAATGTATGGTTGATTCAATAATAAAATTCATATTCCCATGTTAATGGTGGTGGAAAGTTTTAAGGAGAGAATAATATATTACTTTTAAAAAAGATCACTATGTTATGGAGAGTATTGATAGAGCTCAATGAGAGAATAATCTCAAACTAATGGAAAGGTTTTTATAGTAACAATCAATGATATAATGTAAACTGATTTAGGGTAAGGAAAATGTAGTTTTTACTACTATAAACAATTGGTATGAATGTGTGAAAAAATATATAACAAGTATAAATAAATTTCATCCATTCTTAATGGATATCAATGAGGAGTAGTAAGAAGATTCCCTAAGTGGTCTCACAATATCACTATAAGGATAAAGAAAAATACTAGTGGAAGACCCCTCCTATAGAATATAAATAATTAATAAGGATTTAACGAAAATAAATAAATGGAGAAAACTTGTACAAGTGAGATTGGTCTAATAATGGGGTTATATACTAATCCATAAAAGGTATAGGATCAAAAATAAAATATCCAGAATGAAGTTTGTGAAAGAGGTATCACTCAAAGATTAAGTACAAATAAGGATTGGAAGTGAGTTTTAGGTAAAGGGGTAGTTCATCATGATCAATCGCATTACTCACTTGAGAATGATTAGGAATTACACTTCTTCCCATGTATTTAATTATAAAAATTATTATTAAAGTATTGTAGGATTAAGGGGGATATGTAATATATGGGGTGATTATATCAAGAAGGGATGAATATATTGAAAAAGATAAATGTATTAAAATAATATTAATTAAAAAAGCGATTTTAGAAAAAAAATTAAGAAACTAAGATAAAATTTATAATCTTAAGCATAACCATTTCCTTATATAGAATTACTCATGGATATTATAATAAATTCAATTTTTATTGAAGTTAAATCTGTAACATTCAAGTGGTATATTTTAAAATTTAGAATTGCATGTGGTTATAGATATGTTCAAGTGGTATAGATACTGATTTAAAATTAAATAGGTGTTAAAGAACAATATGGAATTGTTCTATGGTATCAATAAAAATATGGTGATAAAAAAATGGGGATATGAACATACTGAGTGTTTTTAGACCATAGATGAAACAAATAATTACATTATGAAGTATAAGAAACACTCATGGAGGAATTAGTTATTTTTTATCTTATAAATAAGTATCATATGATTATATTTTAGGATGCTAAAAGATGTTAAAAGATGACTCCTATATTGAATATGAATAAGTGGTTATAAAGAAAAGAAGAAATTGGAGGTATTTTTCTCTAAGTATTTAAAGGTTAACTATCCGTATATGAGATAAGTAGGAGTTTGGTGAATAAGATGTGGCATTGTTTCATCTATTGGTATCCCAAGTTGTATGAACCAATTTAATAAGCTGTGTGTCTCACACACTTTTTAATTTATTTATTATCCAATGATGATCTTGTGTATAAGTGTGATTGAGATCACATGGTGATTTTTTAAAGGGAATGAAATATCAAATTTAATGAAATTATAAAAATATGTGACTAAAATAGAAAATAATGAAGTTATTAAAATATTTCTTTTCTTACACCAAGTTCCAACTCAGTATTCTTATCGGATTTATTGACAAAACTTTTCAATATAGTAAATAAACTTGTCAAAATTATTTTAGAGTGAATCTATGACTATAATAGTTTTATGAGATTAAAAGAACATATGGAATGGTTTTGATTAAGGTGTGATAGATAAATTCATTAGAGTAAAAGATGATGCAATACAAGTGGTCAAAATAGATTATGGTTCCTCAAACAAGTGGAAAGTAGAGTTGAATATCAACCTATAAGTTATTAAATATAGAAAAAAGGTTTTAGAAGAGAAAAATGGATATTATAGGTTGATAAATGGTATAGGTTTTAGTGAGTAATTAAGCTGTTAAAATAGATAAAATTCAAGATTCTAGCGATAAATGCACTTCTAGTAGTAAACAGAGATAAAGGTTCATCAAATTAATGGTTGAAAGAGCCTAAATTTTTGAAAGAGAAAGAAAGAATGAAAGGTTATAGAAGAGTTTCATGACTAAGGGGGAGATTTTACTCTTTTAATATGTATTTTTATAAAAAATTTGATTAATAGAGCTTTTGGTTCATTGATTTGGAAACAAAAGTGTTTAAGAAAATAAATACAAGTTAGAGATGTTTGGAGCATTGAAATTAATGTTAGGGGGTGTTTTATTGATTTTTTTTGAGAATATTTGATGAAGTTAATATAATTTATTTCAATGATAAAGTGTTATACCATTTAAATAAATATGGGTAAGGTACCCTTTTATTATAAAATGTGAATAGAATAATGAAACATAATTCTATACATTAATTTTAGAATATTTAAATTTTAACTATGGAGGTTGATTTATGATAGGATTAATAATAAAATAAAAAATATATAATATCTCAACCATATGTGATGAGTTGGATTTGTTTTCAATCACCATTAGAAATATTTATAATTGATTATGGAACTATTATAAATGATTCACAGTTATTAATGGATAATTTTTTGTGTGTTTTATAATATTAAGA
Organism: Viscum album; assembly: GCA_963277665.1. NCBI lineage: Eukaryota > Viridiplantae > Streptophyta > Magnoliopsida > Santalales > Viscaceae > Viscum > Viscum album. The sequence continues at coordinate 752,585,274 of OY728129.1, read as the reverse complement.
TAACATAGTGACAAGTATGATGGAATAAAATGGTAGAACCTACATACATATGAAGCTGATATTTTGGAAAGTGGAGAATTTTGGAAAGATTTTAAGAAAAAATGATGAATAAATTGAGATTAAGTTGAATGAATCATGACATTGTTTCATATGGATTTATTTAAGAGTAAAGAACCCAATGAAATTGTTGAAGAGTGTTGTATTTATTATTAACCATGAGCAAGATTCTTGGAAAGTTGTTTGAGTAATTTTTTGAGTTTTTTAAAGATATTTCTAATGTCTATAGAAACTTGGAAGTGGTTTTGAACTAATTTGATGAGTTTTATAATTTTCAGAGTGATTCTGGATAAGTATTATAGTTTTTTTAATATAATTATGATTTTTATGACATTTTAGTAGTTTCATAAGTCTCTCGTGTTTATATAAGACACTTAAGTTTGTATAAGAAGAATTTTCCAGCGCATAATATATTTCACTTCATAATATATTTGGCCTCTGTGTAAGATATTGAGATTACACAAGATATTTGGTCAGTATGTAAGATATTTAAGTAATCATAAGATATTTCACTTCATATAATATTTCACTATGTATGATATTATACATTGAAAACTATTTAAGAAGGTTGGGTTGTGCTTAAAATCATATGATCCTTAACCAGACTTCATATACTTAAAATAATAGGATTTTGGTCAAAGTTATGAACCAAGATGCGATATAGGGGATTTTGAATGAGATTAAATGGGAAGATCATGGGGTGATATTCATCGAAATTTCAAATTATAATATTTTAAATTATTATTCATGATTAAAGCTACTATTTTTCAGTAAGACATTGACCAAAAATTATTTTGCAAGAGAATAGTACGGGGAGTTTCCATTTATTATTATGGAAATATTATTCACATATTCTTATGAATATAAAAGTATAAAATGAAGAAAGTAACAATGTTATAGAATTATGTAGCTGATATTTTTATCTTTTTAAGAGATTTTGTTTTGAGGAGAGAGGCAGAAGAGAAGATCCACCAGTTTCTACTACAACATTAATCATCCATGTTGGGAAAAGTTAATCCTATTTTTTATGATATTTAGAATTTATTTTGAGGTGGTATAATACCACTTTGTGCTAGCATGCTCCCACAGACACATTGGGTATTTTGAAATCTTGAGAAGTAAGTATAACTAACATGTTGTTTTGTTGATATTCATCTAGTAGTTGAATACCAAAATTGAGGAAGAAAATATAATTATTAGATATGAATAAATTCTAAAGTGAATTAAAGATATTTTTCCCCTTAGGAGAAAAAATGATTTTTTGGGGGATGGTGGTTCCCTTATAAACAATTCTCAATCATTTCCACTCTATAAATATTTGAATAATGTGTTATCATATAAAACCTTATAAGATTCATGGAATAAAACTTACCCTCTCTTATAATAACATGAAAATTATAATGATAATATAGGACTCAAAACCTGTAACACCCCAAGATTTCATAGTGTGTTATTTCTTTAAAATAATTCAACAACTTGCACTATATGCAACACCGAGTTCAAGCACACCATGACTTACCAAACAAGCCGTTCAAAAGAGGTTATGAATAGAATTAACTAAAGTTTAAACTTTATATAATCCTTATAATTTTAGAATCCATATTACGAGTTTCTTAGACATAATGTAAGAACAAATTCATTTTCAGTATTGCAGTTTTACCAAATTTTAATAGTGAACCCTTTTTAAATATAATATTTTAAACTTTTATATATTAAATTTGACTAAATAAATTTACTTTTTAGAATGGTGACATCAAAAAAATTTACAATGAAACATCCCAAGCTTCCATGGTACACTTTCCTTTGAATAATACATTAGTGTGTGTTGTACGCAACTTTGAGTTCTAACACACACCACAACCAATCAAACTAGCCGTTATGAATAGTAATACCTAATTTTTTAAATTTTATAATTTTTATCTCTCAAAATGGACTTAATTTTTGTATTCGTAATATCGAATTTATCCTAAGGTGAAATTTTGGAACTTTTCGGATAACATTTATATTTTGATGAATAGTGAAAATTACTAAATTTTAATTAAAAACAACTTTTTTAATTGAAATAATTTGTATTGATAAATTATGAATTTGAGTGGTTTTAAAGTATATTTAGAATATATTTTTACCATTTAATACAATTTTGGTCATTGTACATAATTTCACAATTAAACCGGACATAAACAAGTGTCAATCTTTTGATAGTTATTATCTCTTAAAAACACGCAATTTGTTTTGACGACGGGAATTAATTTTTAAATTAATTAATGCAACTGATATGTTTTTAATTAGGTAAAATAGACATCATTTTTGAATTCATAATATCAAATATAGATTAGGCCTAATTTTTGGTATTTTTCTGGAAACTTTCATTTTTTGATGAATAGTAAAACCACTAAGTGGTAGTTAAAAAACTAAATTTTCCATAAAACTTAATTTTACCGCTTCTGTGAGTGGAATTTCAAAAATCCGAGAGACACAGTTAATATCAAGAGTAAAATGTGGTTCAATGAGATGAAAATATTTTTTGGTGAATAATAACTTTTTACTTTTATTTACCACGGTTAAAAGTGAATAGAGTAATTAAGGGTAAAAATGATATTAATATTACCCTAAAACATGTTCTAATTCTATTTTACAAGTGTATCTTGACCAAAAAAAACCTTAGGAGTAAAATATTATCATTTAGGTCCACTTTTATTAAATTAGGACATTTATTATTATTTAATTCAAAGAAGAGTTAAAAGAGTTAAAATCAAAGTTTATTTACTAAAATTTTTTTAATATAGGGTTATACATAAGATAAATTCGATTGTAAATATTAATTAGAAAGATAAAAAGATTTAATACATAATGGTATTTTATTTATAATTTTTAGACATTAAATAATTAAATTTATTTATGACACAATGGTGATGCAGTGATTCCCTAATTAATAAAAAATTAGAATAATTGATATTATAAATATTAAAATAAATGTAATTTGAGACTTTTTATAAATAAAAATAATTTTCTAGGTTAATATTACATGTTAGAATTTATTTAATTAACTTTTTTCGAAGTAATCATTCTGTTATGATTTTTACAAAAATCAATTATTGAATAGTGTCAAAATTGACATAAAAGAGTTTTTGAAACAAATATTATATTATTATATGATATTAAATTCTTAAAAATCTAGAGTTCGGTAAAGAGACTTATATCATGATAGGTGTATCATTAATGGACAACTTGGGGGTCTATTGGATGTGTATAGTAAGTTTATTAACCATATAATATAAAAATACAAAGAGATATTGTAAAAGTGAAACTAATTAACTAAGAGTTAATACTTAAAGATAAGGTTAATATAATAACCCAAACCTATCTAAATTCTATTGGTTGAGTTGTTTTCAACCCATACCCACCTTAAAATTTAAATAATACACTTTTTATACATTAGAAACCGAATATGAATTTATTATAAAATAATATTTCTAGCTTTTCCAAAGGTGCCCCTCACCCCTCTTGTAAAAGGGCACTCCCCCTTCTCATTAATTCACACCATCAAAGCCTTTTGGTTTGGCCAAACCCTGCCCAAATACTCTCTCAAATTTCATCACTACAACCTAGAGGCCTTATTTTGATCATAAATCCAACCTAAGGATCCCTTTTGATCAAATCAAAAGGAAGAACCTGAAGAAGAGGTAATGTTTTCAGCACCCCTTTTCAAATTCATTTCTTCTTCAACTTCTTCTTTCTTTGTTATTATCATTATAAAATAATGAATCAAGTAAATCCTATATAATGTAATATTATTATAAATATGGTACAACCATATTCAGTATTCTATCCATCCTTTGAATGACATGTCACCATACGTGCGTACGTATGGCTTACCGTCTCTACGTCGTGGTGTAATTGTTATTCAATATATTATTATTTGGACGGGTATAATAATGATGTGTAATTCATGTAAATAATAAATATAACATGATAACAATTCTTTATATAAGATATACCATCCAATTATATATTATTTTAATATCAAAAGAATGATATTGTCACTCGTGCGTATGTACGGACTACCGTCTCCACGAACGCGATGAGATTCATTCTCCATCGTATCCATTCAAGTATAATTATCATTTTATAATTTAAAAATAATGTTTAATGACTTAATATCATTCTGGATATGAATAAGATACAACCTATCCATGAAAAACATGTCTTACGTAACAAAACATATAAAAGAAAACGAGGAAGTTAACACCCGAAACGATGATAATACTAAGATATTATTAACAAAGCAATGTTAAAAGATCATATATGATAACATAATAATGCATATGATTCTTGTATAATTTAATAACAATTATTTCACCATTATACAGGAGGTTAAACTACCCCCAACCAAGGAAAAGTAAAAGGTAAGGGTTTATTTCGCAATCTCTTCATTATCCGAAGTTTTTTATACGTAATAATCTAGTGGGATCTCTTTATCATCCACATCCATGTTTCTTAAAAATGTATTTCAAAACATTTTTACTATTTACTAGAATATGGGTTAAAGTCATTTATACCCTTGTTGACTTTTATAAGTTGTTTATAAAGGAATCTTTCCATCGTTTTCCAAACAAGGTCCTTTTTTAACCTTTTCGACAGAATTAAGGTAAGAATGTTTTTTTGAACTTATACGGAGGATGTGGCTATTTTCCGCCATTATAAAATTTTCGAAGCTTCCCTTAAAATCTTATAAGAATATTTTCAAAGAAAATGTTTCATTTTATATATATATGACTCTTAAATGATTTCAAAATATAAATAGATATTTCTCTAAAAAGATATTTGATTTCATATATGTCAACATCCTTTGATGGATTTTAAGCTTATTTGAAGTTGATTTATTATGATACAAAACTTATATATTGTATTGAAGGTTTTGTGATACGTTTGACTGTGGATGTGTTATTTTTATACCATTAATGGTTTATGGATGATGTATTTACATTTCGTATGCTAGTTTTAATACGAATGTTTATGTTATGTTTAAACCTTTTCATATGGGAATGCATTGGACTTAATATGTGACGGGTGGAGCCCACTATAGCTCATCGATGCATCAGTAGGTCTCATGAGACAAACTAGTGTCTTGGCACAAGGCCTTGACAAAATCTTATTTGTAGTCTTGGCACGAGGCCTTGGCTATGTGGTTATGATAGTCTGGCATTATGCATTCCATCATTATGAAAGTGGTTATTGATATTGCATGTGATTATTCAATTAGTAGAATATCCATGTGAATAAGTAAATGGAATTATTTCATTTTATTTATGCCATACTATGTTGAAGTTCAAGTTTAAAAGGATTTTTTTTAGTTATACATTGACTTAAATGTTTATTCTTATTTATGAAAGTTTTCGCTATATTGTTATCCTTACTGGGCATTTGAGCTCACCCCTTTTCTATGTTTTATTTTTCCCAGGATATGAAGAAGTAATTTATGAATTTTCTGTAGGGATAATATGAGGGGACAAGAGTGTGGAATATGGAGACTATATTGTTGTAGTTTTCATTTTATGATGTAATGTAAACTTTATTAATGTATCTAGTTATTCCAAGGATACTAAACTAATCAGTCTTTAGAGACTTGATCTTTTGTGATCACGCCAATGTTATGTAATAATGTGCTGACTCTGGGTAAATGGGGTCGGGGCGTTACAGTTGGTATCAGAGAGAGGTTTAGTACAAAACTTGGAAGCTAGATTTAGATAAACTCTGATTAGAGCACATAGATATAAGATGTACTTTGAGGATTATTATAGAAGAACTTCTTAGAATTTTGGTATTGTATAAATTTTGTGAGTTTTCCGAGCAATACATACCTGTCTGGATATGAGCAGGTAGAAGAGGATCTGGCACAGATGTACCTAGGGGTAAAACCCAAAAACACCGCTTTGAGCTAGACTCGAACAGAAACTGGTGCACGAAAACGAGTTTTTCTACACTCTTGGTTACGACACTCCCGGGGGATATGCTTAGGATAACTCTCATTTTCTTTACAAACCATTATGAAGGGTTTATGAGTATATACTTCCTCAAAGGAGACATTTTTATGATTATGGATTATATCTATAAACTATTTAATTTATGTTATGTGTTTTAAAAGTTTGGGATTAGGTATTGTTATTCATAAACTAATCTAGTGTATGCCATTGTTTAAAAATGGTGCCCAGTAGAAGGAATGAGAACTCCAGCAATGCACATGATCCAAAGAGAAAGAAGGACCATATATTTCATGGTCTTAAGCCAGAATTTATAAGAGAAATAGTCTCCCATGTATTATCATCATATGAAGAAATAATATCATGTGTTGATAAGATAAGTAAAAGTTTACTAAGTCCTATGGCTTTGAAGGGAAGCAAGAGAAGAAAAGGATGGAAGAGAGAAAGATGGATAAAAGGAAGAGGGAAAAGAAGAATTTTCCCATATGTGATAACTGTGGGAAGAAACACCCTAGAACTTTCCTGAAAGGAATGGGAGTTTGTTATAAGTGTGGAAGAAAAGGGCACAAAGTACGTGACTGCAAGGGTAAGAAAATGGTTTCAAATGTACAATGCTTCGTTTACAAGGAGTTTGGGAACTACACGAACCTATGTCCCAGTCATTAGACTATGCCGCAAATGATGCTATTGGATAATAATAAAGTTATGATACTACCATAGATGAAGAGGAATGATTAGAGTTCTTATGTTGATTATGTCATTTGATTGTTTTATCAACAATGTACTTGTTATAAAAATTATGGAGTATATAAGGATTGTACTGCAGTACTATTTCATTAAATATTTGAGATTGTGTGGAAAAAAGAAAAGTGACTCAATAGTAGGTTAAATTTTTGGAAAATATATGGTTGAGAGAAAGATTAACCATAGTATGATTCTGATACTGAGGTTGTGATTTTAGAATAATACATGATTGATTTGGATAAATTATATTGGATATTCTTGACTACCTTGAAACTGATTAATGATTTGTATATTCCATCATTGTTGGGGTTTACAACATTTTTGGATTGAAGAAGTATATCTACTATTCTTTAAGGAATAAGGGATCATGAATGTAATCAATAAGGTTTTATGGTAATTAAGGATGTTGCAGTGTTTTAAAAGAATACATGATGAAGGTGTTCACATGTTATTACGTGGAAAAAAGGATCTTCATGGTGTTTACCTTCCTTGTAAATTTTGGACTGAAGTATTTTGGATAGTTCTAGTTTGGATTATTTTGGATTGCCATAAAAAGGACAACCTGGAGATCGGGTGGCAACCCGTCGCGTCCAGCAAGGCCGCGAGACTTGAACCCACAACCGAAGGGAAACAGGGGTGTATCACCTACCACTGACCCACGTGATGTCCTAGATTGCATAATGTCATTTTTTAATGGTTCTTATAGGTGATTTATAAATTCATTTTTAACCCTATACGAATAGGATAAATAGAATATTATTTTTAAGTTCTATTATCTTTTAGAGTGAAAGATGATTTTGTGGTAGAACTTAGTTAAAGGATGAGACTCTACTTGTCAAGTATATATTTTTCTTCTTCTCTTATTCAATGAAGAAATTAATTCTTATACTTTAGTGAAGGGATCTTAAAACAAATGTGTTATCCGAATACCATATGTTTTTCTAAACTGATGGTATTTTAAATCATCATAGATTGATGAATTTAAGGCCTCAATTTTACACTTGTTTGTGATTGGTGACCTCAATCACTACCTATAAATATTTACGTTTTTCCTCCAATTATATGTCTCTAATTTCCACCAATGTTCTCCGAATAGAGATCATAATTTGGTGGTGACCCTTTCATTTCTCTTTTCCTCTTATTAAGACTAAATTTTATTAACCCAATTTCCGATGTGGGTTTTCTCACAAAGATATTTTCTATATTCAACCTTTTATTTTTGAAGAACAATTTCAAATTGTGAGGACACAATTTATTAAAGGAGGGGAGAATGTAACACCCCAATATTTCATAGTGTGTTATTTCTTCAAAATAATTTAATAACTTGCACTACATGCAACACCGAGTTCAAGCACACCATGACTTACCAAACAAGCCGTTCAAAAGAGGTTATGAATAGAATTAACTAAATTTTAAACTTTATATAATTCTTATAATGTTAGAATCCATATTATGAGTTTCTTAGACATAATGTAAGAAAAAATTCATTTTCAGTATTGCACTTTTACCAACTTTTAATAGTGAACCCTTTTTAAATCCAATATTTTAAACTTTTATATATTCAATTTGACTAAATAAATTTAATTGTTAGAATGGGGGCATCAAAAAAATTTACAATGAAACATCCCAAGCTTCCACAGTACGCTTTCCTTTGAATAATACAGTAGTGTGTGTTGTACGCAACTTCGAGTTCTAACACACACCACAACCAATCAAACTAGCCGTTATGAATAGTAATACATAATTTTTGAAATTTTATAAATTTTATCTCTAAAAATTGACTTCATTTTTGTATTCATAATATTGAATTTAGCCTAAGGTGAAATTTTGGAACTTTTCGGATAACATATATATTTTGATGAATAATGAAAATTACTAAATTTTAATTAAAAACAACTTTTTTAATCGAAATAATTTATATTGATAAATTATGAATTTGAGTGGTTTTAAAGTATATTTAGATTATATTTTTAAAATTTAATACAATTTTGGTCATTGTACATAATTTCACAATTAAACCGGACATAAACAAGTGTCAATCTTTTGATAGTTATTATCTCTTAAAAACACGCTATTTGTTTTGACGACGAGAATTGATTTTTAAATTAATTAATGCAACTGATATGTTTTGAATTTGTTAAAGTAGACATCATTTTTGAATTCATAATATCAAATATAGCTTAGGCCTAAGTTTTGGTATTTTTCTGGAAACTTTCATTTTTTGATGAATAGTAAAACCACTAAGTGGTAGTTAAAAAACTGAATTTTTCATAAAACTTAATTTTACCACTTCTATGAGTGGAATTTCGAAAATCCGAGAGACACGGTTAATATCAAGGAGTAAAATGTGGTTCAATGAGATGAAAATAATTTTTGGTGAATAGTATCTTTTTACTTTTATTTACCACGGTTAAAAGTGAATAGAGTAATTAAGGGTAAAAATGATATTAATATTACCCTAAAACATGTACTAATTCTATTGGAAAAGTGTATATCGACCAAAAACAACCTTAGGAGTAAAATATTATCATTTAGGTCCACTTGTATTAGATTAGGACATTTGTTATTATTTAATTCAAAGAAGAGTTAAAAGAGTTAAAATCAAAATTTATTTACTAAAACATTTTTAATATAGGGTTATAAATAAGATAAATTTTATTTTAAATATTCATTAGAAAGATAAAAATATTTCCTACATAATGGTAGTTTATTTATAATTTTTAGACATTAAATAAACTAATTTATTTATGAAACAATGGTGATGCAGTAATTACCTAATTAATGAAAAATTAGAATAATTGATATTATAAATACCCAAATAAATGTAATTTCAGACTTTTTATAAATAACAATAATTTTATAGGTTAATATTACATGTTAGGATGGATTTAATTTCCTTTTTTCTAAGTAATCATTCTGTTATAATTTTTAAACAAATCAATTATTGAATAGTGTCAAAATTGACATAAAAGAGTTTTTAAAACAAATATTATATTATTAATTGATATTAAATTCCTAAAAATCTAAGGTTCTGCCAAGAGACTTATATCATGATAGTTTTATCATTAATGGAACACTTTGGGGTCTCTTGGATGTATATAGTAAGTTTATTAACCATATAATATAAAAATACAAAGAGACATTGTAAAAGTGAAACTAGTTAACTAAGAGTTAATACTTAAAGATAAGGTTAATATAATAACCCAAACCTGTATAAATTCTATTGTTTGAGTGGTTTTAGACCCATACACACCTTAAACTTTAAATAATACACTTTGGAGCCATTATAAACCGAATATGAATTTATTATAAAATAATATTTCTAGCTTTTCCAAAGGTGTCCCTCACCCCTCTTATAAAAGGGCACTCCCCCTTCTCATTAATTCACACCATCAAAGCCTTTTGGTTCGGCCAAAACCTGCCCAAATACTCTCTAAACTTCCCTCAATACAACCTAGAGGAATTAGTTTGATCAGAAATCCAACCTAATGAGCCCTTTTGTTCAAATCAAATGGAAGAACCCGAAGAAGAGGTAATGTTTTCACCACCCCTTTTCAAATTCATTTCTTCTTCAACTTCTTATTTATTTGTTATTATCATTCTAAAATAATGAATCCAGTATCCTCTATATACTGTAATATTATTATAAATATGGTACAACCATATTCAGTATTCTATCCATCCTTTGAATGACATGTCACCATACATGCGTACGTACGGCTTGCCGTTTCCACGTCGTGGTGTAATTGTTATTCAATATATTATTATTTGGATGGGTATAATAATGATGTGTAATTCATGTAAATAATAAATATAACATTATAATGATTCTGTATATAAGATATAACATCCAATTATATATTATTTTAATATCAAAATAATGATATTGTCTCTCGTGCGTACGTACGGACTACCGTCTCCACGAACGCGATGAGATTCATTCTACATCATATCCATTCAAGTATAATTATCATTTGATGATTTAAAAATAATGTTTAAGGACTTAATATCATTATTGATATGAATAATATACAACCTATCCATGACAAACATGGCTTACATAACAAAACATATAAAAGAAAACGAGTAAGTTAACACCCGAAACGACGATAATACTAAGATATTATTAACAAAGCAATGTTAAAAGATCATATATGATAACATAATAATGTATATGATTCTTGTATAATTTAATAACAATTATTTAACCATTATACAGGAGGTTAACCTACCCCCAACCAAGGAAAAGTACAAGGTAAGGTTTTATTTCACAATCTCTTCATTATCCGAGGTTGTTTATACGTAATAATCTACTGGGACCTCTTTATCATCCACATCCATGTTTCTTAAAAATGTATTTCAAAACATTTTTAATATTTACTAGAATATGGGTTAAATTCATTTATACCCTTTTTGACTTTTATAAGTGGTTTATAAAGGAATATTTCCGTCGTTTTCTAAACAAGGTCCTTTTTTAACCTTTTCGACAGAATTAAGGTAAGAATATTTTTTTAAATTATACGGCAGGTGCGGCTATTTTCTTCCGTTATAAAATTGTCGAATCTTCCCTTACAAGATTATAAGAATATTTTCAAAGAAAATGTTTTATTTTATAGATATATGAATCTTAAATAATTTCAAAATAGAAAGATATATTTCTCTAAAAAGAGTTTTGATTTCATCTATGTCAACATCCTTTGATGGATTTTAAGTTTATTTGAAGTTGATTTATTATGATACAAAACTTCTATATTGTATTGAAGGTTTTGTGATACGTTTGACTATGGATGTGTTATTTTTATACTATTTATGGTTTATGGATGAAGTATTTACATTTCGTATGCTAGTTTTAATACGAATGTTTATGTTATGTTTAAACCTTTTCATATGGGAATGCATTGGACTTAATATGTGATGGGTGGAGCCCAATATAGCTCCTCAATGCATCGGTAGGTCTCATGAGAAAAACTAGTGTCTTGTCACAAGGCCTTGACAAAATCTTATTTGTAGTCTTGGCACGAGGCCTTGGCTATGTGGTTATGATATTCTGGCATTATGTATTCCATCATTATGAAAGTGGTTATTGATATTTCATGTGATTATTCGATTAGTAGAATATCAATGTGAATAAGTAAATGGAATTATTTAATTTTATTTATGCCATACTATGTTGAAGTTCAAGTTTAAAAGGATTTTGTTTTAGTTATACATTGCCTTAAATGTTTATTCTTATTTATGAAAGTTTTCGCTATATTGTTATCCTTACTGGGCATTTGAGCTCACCCCTTTTCTATGTTTTATTTTTCCCAGGATGTGAAGAAGTAATTTATGAATGACCTACAGGGATAGTATGAGGGGACAATAGTGTGGACTATGGAGACTATATTGTTGTAGTTTTCATTTTATGATGTAATGTAAACTTTATTAATGTATCTAGTTATTCCAAGGCTACTAAACTAATCGGTCTTTCGATACTTGATCTTTTGTGATCATGCCAATGTTATGTAATAATGCACTGACTCTAGGTAACTAGGGTCGGGGCTTTATAAAACCTGAACCAAACCTAGAAATGACTATGTATCAAAATTGGGACCAAACCTTATAAAAAACACCAACCACATTGTCTTTTACATTAATTTTTTATATTGATTGAAAGAGAGTTTGTTATAAGTATATCTTGGTATTAAAATGTAAAAAAGTTTTAATTCAAGAAAGAAATTTTAAAATAGTACCATTGATTTAGCCCCCATTTGCAGTGGTACAACAATTGACCCAAACATTTCAAGTGGTATCAGAGAATACTAGATTCCCTATGAGATTATACACTTTTAACAGAGAAGCATGGAAAAAATGAATTCTTTGAACAGTCGTGGAGTCCCTATTGTTTATGGAAATAAATTTCATGGATATAAGAAATATATGCTTCTTAATTTTCTATACCAAGTTATAGAGGCCAGTGATGCTATATATTTGGACTTTACACCTCTTGGGAGAGATTCCCCTATGAACTTTCAGAGAAAATAAATTTTTAAGTACATGGGAAATATAGAAATTAAATTTTATGTTCCTTTAAAAATAAAGTTTACACTAAAGTTATGGGACTCAAAATAGGAATGTAGATATGGGAAAATATTGAGATCATATATGAAGGGAATTTTAAGATCAAAGAATCCAAGTTTTAAGATTAGTGGTAAAATTTGAAGACATTATAATGGATGAAGATGATATAGGGGATGGTTATTTTACTAAGTTTAATGAAATAGACAGTCATATTAGGTGAATTGAAGATAATATGGAATATTATACTATTTTTAAGAAATTAAATAGAAACTTCCAAAACATATTTGACTCAAATATCTCTTCTCTTGGAGAAAAGGAATTCATATCACTAGATGAGTTACAGAACACTATTCTCAATTATGATATAATAACGGATCCATTTTTCATGTAAAAGGATAATGAATAAATGGAATTCAAATCCATTGATAAATTAAAGATCAAGGAGGAGGAAGTTTATTAATTTATATATTTATAGGAAGATTATGAAATTAATGGAAATTATAAGATAATTATGGCACTTGTCTCTAAAAATATAAAATAAGTAAAGAAAAGTACAAGGGAAAATTTCTTATGATTTCTTAAAATGTGCGAGAATTATATATATATTTTGAAATATTTTCCAAGGTAGAAGGGTTTGGAGTATGAAGATGATAAGTATAAAGATAAGCCTCAGATAAAGGTAAGAGGAATATATTATAAAGGATATAAAATCCTTGTGAAGATAAAATAAAAATTCAAAATAAGAAATAAGATAAGTCTGATGATTAAAAAAGAAGATGAACTACCTTATGAAATTAGTGATATTGAGGAATAATTTATTGTAAAATCTATAAAATTCATGGAATATTCTGAAATAAATGAAGAAATATCAATTAGTGTAGATGAAGGTCAAGAAACCTATATAGAACATATGTTAAGAACTAAAATTGATGTGTGCCTTTAAATAAAAAATCAATATAAGTGTGAAATCAAATATCTTAATAATAAATTTAACATTTTAGAGAAATAAATGGATGAGTTTTAAAAGGAAAATAATGATCACATTGAGGATAACAAGGATGTTAAAGTGAAAGTTTTTGAGTAGAAAAATATGATAAAGGAGTTTGAAAAAAAAGTTACTGTGAAAGAAAAATGAACTCTACATGTATATGTCATGTTGAAAAATGTTATCATAAGATGAAATATACAAAAACTGAATTTGAAGGTAGTTTTAAAAAGAAAAAATATTTTAAACCTAATAAGAGGAAGTCTAGATTTATACAAATACAACTATATGGAATAGAGAAACAAACTTAATATTTTCATAGAATAACTGGTTTAAAAGTGCACTATTGGGTTTTTAGTGTTTTCAGAAATAAAGAATATATTTTTAGTGTAATATCATTTTTTCATGGAATTATAGAAGTCCATAATTAATGGGTATATATCCAAGAATAGAAGAATTATGCCTATTATGAAGTAAACAATGAATGGAAGTTTATCTATGGTACCTATACAAAATAGTTTTGATTACCTTGAGAAGATCAGTGGAATATGTGGCAAAAAATGTCACTAAGTAAAAGAGTGTATAAATATGATTTTAGGTAAAGTACAATGGGATGAGGGAGTAAAGAAGATTAGGAAATAAATCAAGATTGATAACTCACTTATTATTTAAGTAGCTCTTACAGTTTTCAAGAGGAGAAAGCCATGGATTCTTTATAGTGGCTAATCATCACACATGAATGGGGAGAATAAGGTCTTTAAAAATATTTAAGAACATGATAGTGGTGTCAAGGAATTTGGTAATTAAATATCTTTAAATATTAATTAAATTTGAACAACTAAGATAGAATCCCAAAAACTCCAGAAAAAAGAAATATTATTTGTTGATGTAAATAAACACAACATGTTGATTGTGATTTAGTAGTGTGATGATAGAAATGGGGTTATAATTAGAAGAAAAATATTCCTCATAAAGGGGATAAAATATGGTAAAATTTTCACTAGATATAAAGGAACTAGAGGTAACCTTTTTAAAATTAGAGACTCAATAAATTAATTGTATTTGAGTTTAAATGATTAAAATAAATTATTCCTTATAAGACTGGGTAAAAATTTTAGAGGATTTTGTGTAAGATTTATAGGGAAGATGTAGTGATATACCTACCTATTATCAAAATACGAGGAAAATAAATCTATAAAACATGATTAAAGGTAAAAATAAACCAAGGTGGTTATAAAAGGGTGGAAATATAGTCTACTAATCCACCTAAGCTGATACATTCTAATCTTTGTAGAGTAAGGAGACACAAGTCTACTCAAGGTCATATTTATTTCATCAAATTTTTGTTAATTTTACTATAATTATTAATGTGATGTTAATAAAACATAAATAATAGGTAGTAAAAATGTTAATTTTTTTACTGAAGAGTTGATAAAGAATTTGTGGTGTGTATTTAGAAGTTTAAATCTTATAATGGGAAGAAGTTTATAGAAACATCATTAGAATATTATCTTAAAAATCATGCTATTAAACTTCAGTATATTACTCCTTGTTAACCCTAATAAAATTTATTAATTTAGAATAAAAAAAATAAGTTTGGTAGATATGAGGATAACCATGCTAACAGAATACAATAGTTTAAAGTTTTATTAGATATAATACTTTTATCTAGTTGTTAAAATTTTAAATACGTGCCTATAGAGACAAAACTCAAACATGAAATTCTATGGGATGTAGTATAAGAATAATCCTACTATAGATTAATTTATGGTATTTATTAGTCCCTAACTTATGAATAATAAAATAAACAATTTGGTTAAGTTTGATGAGAATGTTGGGGATGGTATACATTTAGGATATCTATCTAATGGAAAGGGATACATGTGTTTAAATAAAAGGGTGTTCAAAGCGGTTGACTATTATGAGGTGAAAATATTGAAAATAAACCCAAATAAATGGTCTAAATGAAGAAGATTTTGATAAATCCATTGAAGTTATAGTAATGAAATCTGAAAAAATCATTGAATAAAATATTGATATTGAACCACACATAGAATAATTTTGACTCTAATTAGACCATTGATGAGGAAAAGGTTGATGAAATTTTAAACTAAAACTTTCAAAAGTTTAAGAATCATGTGTAAGTAGAATATATTATTTTAAGGTAAAATACAAATAATATTGAGGCTTTATAACCAAATAAACACTCTCTCACAAATTGATCCAAAATTAAGTGGATAATGATATCAATTCCAAATAATTGGTTATAATTATGAATGAGGAACTAGACCAAATAGAGAAGAACTCTTATTGGGATCTTATCTTAAGATATTATTATAATAATATTATTATAACTAAGTGGGTATTCAGAAAAAAATTTTATAGGAAAGGAAAATTTACAAGGAACAGGTATATGCTTGTTTGTAGAGGGAATTCATAAGTTGTAGGTATTAATTTTGTGGAGACATTTTCTTCCCTCATAAAAATGAAATCCATAAGGTTGTTCCTAGTATTTTTATCTCATATAAATTATAAAATTAATCAAATGGATGTTAAATATACCTTATTTAAAGGTGATCTAGGAGAATAAGTCCATATTGAGTAGCCCAAGGGACAGATGCTTAATAATTATAGATCTATGGCATTCTGGTTGAAGAAGGGTATGTGTGGATTAAAAAAGAATCTCAGAGTCTAGTAATAAAATATGAATAATAGTATGTTGGAAATTAAATTCATAAAAATAAATTTGGACAACAGCCTTTACATTAATTATATTAAATAGAGAACTCTTATTATGATTATATATGTTGTTGACATTATCTTTATAGAAGAACAACTTAGTGATTGTAAGGAATTTTCTAGATAAATGGAGAAATTTTTTGTGATGTACATGAAAGGATATATGAGATATATTTTATGTTTATAGGTGTTTCAAAAAGAATATTTTATTTTTCTTTTTAACAAAAGTATACAAAAGAATTATTGAAGAAGTTTGGCATAGAGAACTCCAAACTAGTGTCCACACTTATACACATTGGATTAAAACATGGACATAATAATAAAATGAGAAAGTGTAAACTAAAATAAGTTTAGCATATTTATTTATAGCACACTCTACCTCACTATATCCAGAGATGATATAGTCTATATTGTGAGATTATTTTGAAGGCATTAGAGTGATCCTAAGTAGTTATAATTGATGGATGATAAGGGGGTTCTAAAATAAAATAATGGAACCTTGAGTCATGGGTTGATGTACAAGAAAATAAATAAGATGAATATTTATAGAATTATTAATGAAAATTATTTAGGAAATTAAAATGAAAGAAGATAGACCTCTGGTGTAATTTTCTTATATAGAGAAAGTAGCATGATTTTGAATTTAAAGAAGAAAAACTCTGTTACTTTAAGTACCATAGAAGATGAATATGTGGTTATTACCAATGTTTACACCAAGAGGATATAAATGAAATAAAAAATTAAATATTTCAGGGTGAACTTTGAAATACCTATTATAATTTTGTGTGACAATCAACGAGACATTTATTTTTCAAAAAATATTTTCCAACACTCATGATCTAATAATATTTAATTTTGGTTTCTCTTTATCAAAGAGTAGGTTTCAAATGGTGATAGTAACCAAAATTTATTCATACTCAATATAATTTTTTTTGATATGTTCATTAAGTAAATACCAAAATATATATCTTAAGGCTTTTAGGATGAACATGAATGTTTATCCCTTCACTCTATCTTGAGGGACTTTGGGGTAACCCCCACTATTCATGGATTATTTTTTCAAAGGGGGAGAATAAGTAAAAAAATTTATACCTTTTATAATGAGAATCATGAGTTTTTTTTGTAAAAATGTGATGAAAAAGTTGCATGAGTTCCTATATTGTGGGGGATAGAATCAAGTTAACATGGCCAAAATAATATTGTCATTGAGGGATGGAATTTTCTAAAAAATTATTACTTTATCTAATGGTGTGGTATCAAGATGATTCTCTTTGATAAATTATATGACATAGTGTTTCATGGAGTGAGTTTTTGAGGATGAAAAAAAAGATAAATGGGTATATTAAAGAACCTAATGAAATTATTAAAAAATATTGTAGTGTTATCGACCATGAGTAAGATTCTTGGAAATAAGTTTGAGCAATTGTTTGAGTTATTCTAAAGATATTATTAATTTCCAAATAATTTTGGAAGAGGTTCTGAGACTACTTGATGAATTATAGAATTTTTGGAGTGATTATAGCTAAGTATTTGTGATTTTGTGAGATAAATATGATTGTTGTAGATTTTTTATCATTTATGTAACACTTTTGTGTTTGTATAAGATACATGAATCTATTTAAGATGATTTGGACAACACGTAAGATATTTGACATCATATGATATTTGGTTAGTATATAAGATATTATGATTTCATATGATATTTTGATAGCACATAAGATATTTGATTTCTAATAATATATTTCACTTTATAAGATAGTTCCCTACATATGATAATATAATTTGATAAATATCTAAGAAGTTTGGGTTGGACATAAAATTATATGATGATTAACTGGAATTAAGATCATTAAAATCATAGGATGTTGGTCAAAGAAATGATCCCAACCAAGATTTATGGGAGTTTTAATGGGATTAAATAAGAAGATCATGGAACGACATTCATGGGAATTATAAATTCTAATATTTGAAGTTATTATTCAGGATCAAAGTTTCTATTCATTAGGAAGATATTGACAAAAAATTATTCTGTTGTATATAAACAAGGAGAGTTTAAATATTTCATTATAGAAATATTATTCACATATTCCTTTTGATATAAAAATAGAAAATTAATAAAGTAAATATATTATATAATTAAGAATCAAATGCTTTATTATGTTTAAGAGCTTCTGTATTGAAGAGAGAGGAATATGAAAATATTAACTAGTTCCTGATACTATATTTATCATTTGGGTTAGGACTTATAGATTATATTTTTAGGTCATATAGAGGCATACTTTTTAGAAGGAAGAATACCACTATTTTATTTCATGCTTTCATGCACATGTCTGGTATTCTGAAATCTCAAGAATGATGGTTGACCTTTATATTTCTATATTTATATTCATTAGATTGATGAAGATAGATCCTGAGTAAGAATATATCATTTTAAAATGTAGATACAACCTAATGTGAATTGAATATTTTGTTTACATGATAAGAAAAAATAATTATTGGAGGACTTGTGGTTCTATTATAAAAAAACCCAATCATTATTGTCTCACTACAAAGATTTAATGATATATTCTACCCTTATATTTTAATAACATAGAGATAATTAAAATATTCAAGGATTAACACTACCCGTATCTTTTAATCACTTGAAAATTATAGTGATAAAATATGTCTTGGAACTCAACTTGAACCTAGAAAGGATTAGGTACCCACATTTGTAAAAAACCTTGTAAAAACCACTATGTTATTTGATTTTTAAATTACTTTTTTGAGTTGGGTGATATAAAGTATATAGTGAGTGGGTATAGACATTGAAAATTCATAAAGGATTATTTCAAGAAATAAATTATAAAAAAATACCACTGATTCATACCCCCCTTCTCAGTGGTAAAATTACTGACCTTGGATTATTAGATTGTGGATGTTTATACAAGATTAAATAAATATAGAATGTTTGGAGTTTCATAATGCTATAATGGTTTTTCTAAAGAGTATGTAGAAGTAAAATAAAAAATAAAAAATCTATGTATGTATAGATTTTTGGTGAAGGAGGTACATAATATTTATTTAATATGTTTGTGTGGTGCATACGATTAAATCTTAAATTTAAAAATCCATATATGAGTAAATTATAGAGTTGGATGGATAACTATGCTATAAAAAGGGGACTATGATACAATATTCCTTATATAGGAATAAAATCATTCTATTTAAGAATAATTCTCTTGGGAATATGTTATAAAATCTTATCCATACCATAATAAATGTCACAAATGAAAAATATTTTAGGGAACAATGAATCAAGGGGAGTGTTATGTCATAATGACATTGAATAAGACATTAAATAGGTGATTTACTCATAAGGAAAGCCTACTAAGAAATGTGTGTGGTTGTATATTGTGATAGATGATGGGATTATACCATAGATAGTACCACCTGAAACAATCTTGAGATATAAGAAAAAAATAAGGGTTGATCACAAAATAACATAACTTTTTTCATAGTGAGGATATGGTTTGTTCCAAGAGTATGAAGCCTTGTAATTTTAGTGTGACCGTGGTTGGATATGTTGTAAAATATCAAACTGGGAGCCACTAAAATGGTTCCTCGAGCTTGTTGGTCACATGGAATAAAGCATGCCTTCCCATACACCAGAGGTTGAAAACTAGTAGAGAGGGTTTAAAGTTGGAACATGGGGAAGACTATACCCTCTGAACTAGTAATAAATATAGTAGAAGCATAAATAAATGAAAGTGATGGAATATAATAAAAATTGAAAATTAATAATAAATGAATAAATGACCATGTATGAACATGATATAATGCACACTAAGTAGACATAAAATAGGTCAAACAATATACAAGGCTAGAATGATAAAATAATAAATAAATAAAGAGTCCAACTCTAGAATTAAACCAGAGTATATGCTTAGCCTCTACACCCAAGATTCCATGTCTAGTTTATAAAAGAAATACAACACATAGCATAGTCTAAGGTCCTAGCCTGTAATCTAGATATAATCTTCTCAGGTATTACTTGGCAGCCTGAATAGGGTGTGATACAAACTTAGTAGGCCACCACTAATGATGTTTAATGAAATCTAGTTTTTAAATATAATATAAAATAATGTGAAGTTATATTAATAAGATAGTAAATGAACAAAATTAATCAAGTCTGGATCATGTTCCTCAAAGGACACCTATACAACAATACTTGCTTTGGCCTAAGCCAAAATGTATCTGAGCAAGTTTCATCATATATATAGGTATAAGTAAATATAAGTATATATTTATATATATGCAATATATACTGTTGGTTTGAGTGGATACTCAAGAGGGGGTGAATTGAGTTCCAATTAAAATTTTTGATAAAAACTTTTAGGATTAAACCCCCCCAAATTAAATAACAAGCAAAACTGTTGTGAATTTTTAATACAGTAAAGGGCCAGTTAGGTTCTCAAGAGATTGATTAGTTCTCAGTTAATCTAATATGAAGATTAATTAACTTTTGAAGCTAACCTAATGATTTAAAATAAATACAAACACTTGCTAGTTTAACTACAGAGTTACTCTAAAATAGATTTATATTTCAAAGTACTTAGCAGCGGAATAATCAATATAGTTGAAAACAAAATAGAATAAGAACAACAGTTTAAAATAAGAGGTTCAGTCTTAAGACGAGACTTAGTCCTCTAAAACAATTTATATAAATTTTGATCCACACCTTGGATTGGGGTAAACAACAGTACAAAGACTATCCAGGTCCTATGACCTCTACCATAACTATACATGAAAAAAAAACAATAGCACACAGGCTATCCAGGTCACACTTGACCTCTACCACTATCCACAGTGGGATACAAGAGAGTTATAGAATTTTTGTATGAGTATTTAGAAATACTCCAGTTAAGCACATGAGATAGTGTGTATGGAATATACAGAGTATACACAATGCTCAATAAGTAAGTAAAAGAATCACTAAGAGAGAGTAAATATGAGTTTAGAATGCTATAGTGATTTGAAGTGAAGCTCTGGAATCCTTTTGATTAATCAGAAATGCTTTTTTATTTCTTCTCTGGTTTTTATATAGAAACAAAGTGTCGTTTTCTTCCTTGAATTTCAGGTTTAATTTGATTAGCTTGAGTGCATGAAGAGATCATTTTAGTTCTTCACTCCTTGACTAAGGTTCAGCTTGTGTTCTCTTCTTGTATGAGTGACCTCGTGTATGTCCAGTGTTCTTCAAGTAAGTGAGTGTAAGGATGTTGCCTCTCTATTATGTATATTCTTCTATGTATCTTTTTTTGGTTGCTTTCGAGGTTCCATTTTATATCTTTAGCTCCAACAATGGGAATGATTACCTTTTTACAGGTACGAGGTATGGTTATTGAAATTACAACCACTATCATTAATTAATAGCAGGTGCATTAAAATCATCAAATATGACCGTTGCTAAATAAAAAAATAGAAATAGAGTTTAGAGAATAGTGACTGGTTTCCATCAGTAGCTGTTACTTTTTGTAATGATAGCTCCTTGTATCAGTCGGTGACTCATTGTATCAGTGAACTTCTGTCGGTGGCTGTAACTCTTTATAACATTATCTCTATGTATCGGTAGCTCTTCCATTAGTAGCTCTATGTATCAGTCACTTTATGTAGCAGTAGGTCTCTTGGTAGTGGTGACTTCCTTATACTGGTGGACTTTATAACGGTAGAAGTCTATCTGTATGTTTGTATCGGTAGCTTGAATCAGTAACTACGTA
Source organism: Viscum album (assembly GCA_963277665.1). Classification (NCBI taxonomy): domain Eukaryota; kingdom Viridiplantae; phylum Streptophyta; class Magnoliopsida; order Santalales; family Viscaceae; genus Viscum; species Viscum album. The sequence continues at coordinate 752,562,952 of OY728129.1, read as the reverse complement.
TCAGTGACCTTTAATTATCAGTAGACTATGTACCGGTAGGTCTGTATCAGTCGATTTGTGCATACCGGTAGACTTGTTCTATTGGCAGCTCTTCTTCTATCGGTAGCTGTTATGCATATCAGTGACCTTATCCATATCAGTAGACTTCTATACCGGTGTACTTAGCCTTATCAGTAGCTGTGAATCTGTTTGTATCGATAGACTTATTTTGTCTGTATCACCAGCTATGTGCATACCGGTAGGATTAACACTTATATGTTCTATGAAAAACAAATCCATATTGAGTTAGAATTATCTCAAAGTATGTATAAACATAGACAAACATTGACATATTCCAAAGATTACTTTGATATTTTTATCAACTTGATAATAGAATATCATAGATCGAAATAATTAATATATAGATAAACATTATTTGGGATTATCAAAGCATGTGAAAGCATAATTGGGATTATCAAAACAGATGAGGTCAAAAATATCCCCCTTTTTGATAATCACAACTTATGGTATTATAATAAAAAATAATCATTAATATATCAGTATAAAATACAGTGGGTCATATTCCTCAGTGTGAGTAATGAAATTTTCAAATGTGATATTTTAAAATAATATCAGAGGATATAGTATTAAAATCATTTGTATCAGAGGTACTGATAAAAAAAATGTTCTAGAGTTACAAAACAAATGTATCAGAGAATATATTATTAGATATAAATGTATCGAGATATAAAACAAATGTATTAGAGGTAAAAATATAAAACAAATGTACCAGAGGGAAAAGTATTATGCTCATAAAATATAATGATTCTGCATATTAGTTCTCCCCCATTGTATTATTTCTCCCCCTTTGTGATATTATTTCTCCCTTATTTCTCCTAATTTCTCCTCCTTTGATATTATTTCTCCCCCTTTGTGATTAGTAAAAAGTGGGACAGCAAGGAAATATAGGAAAAGGGAAGTAACAGAAGGTAAAATAGAGAATGAAAGCATTTATATATTAATGGAGGAACAAATACATAGAAATACAAAATTGAACTAAAAAATAATACAAGAGATTCCCATAAAAGGTCCTAGCCAATAATGAATCCACCTATTTAATGTCAAGTTTGGATTTAGCTTTGGGTTCAGAGGTAGATTCAGACAGGGTAGGTTCAATAGAAGGCTTGGGAATTCCAGAAAGTACGACTGGTGGTTGAGAAACAGAGACTATTCCTGGCCTATAGTGGGTAACTCTCTGTGTGATCATAGGAGTGAGACTTTGGATTGTTTGTGTAACGCCCCGACCCTAGTTACCCAGAGTCGGTGCATTATTACATAACATTGGTATGATCATGAGAAAGATCAAGTCTCGAAAGACCGATTAGTTTAGTAGCCTTGGAATAACTAGATACATCCATAAATTTTTATATTACATCATAAAAAAAAACATTTTGTCTTCATATCCCCTCATACTATCCCTGCAGGTCATTCATAAATTACTTCTTCATAATCCTAGAAAAAAAAATAAAACATTGTAAGGGGTGAGCTCGGATGCTCAGTAAGGATAACATTATAGCAGAAGCTTTCATAAATAATCATAAACACTTAAGGCAATTTATAACTAAAACAAAAGCCTTTGAAACTTGAACTTTTAACATGGTATGGCATAAATAAAATGAAATAATGCCATTTACTTACTCACATGGATATTCTACTAGTCGAATGATCACATGCAATATTAATAACCACTTTCATAATGATGGAATGCATAATGCCAGACTATCATAACCACATAGCCAAGGCCTCGTGCCAAGACTACAAATAAGATTTTGCCAAGGCCTTGTGCCAAGACACTAGTTTGTCTCATGAGACCTACCGATGCATCTAGGAGCTATAGCGGGCTCCACCCGTCACTTATTAAGTCCAATGCATTCCTCATATGAATATGTTTAAGCATAAAATAAACATTCGTATTAAAACTAGCATACGAAATGTCAATACTTTAACCACAAACCATGAATGGTATAAAAATAGAACATCCACAGTCAAATATAACTCATTTGATACAATATGGAAGATTGTATTGTATCACATTAACCTCAATCATGAATAATTAAGGATGTTGACATAGATGAAAATAATCATCAAAACTATTTGAGAGAAATATCCCCCTTTTCTTGAAAACATTTAAAAGTCACACTATTTGTCAAGAAGCCATTTAAAAATAGATTTTTGAATCAAAGTGTCCCATACCACTTTGAAACTTTTTAAAAGGAGTTTTGATTTCTAAACTTTAATGTCCATATAAATCCTTAAAACCATTTTTAAAATATGGACATTAATGAGCATGATTTAGAAGAATAATTCTTTAAAACATTTTAAAATGGTATTTTGGTTAGAGTTTCTAACCAAAAGAAAGACACTTGAATACAAATAATTGAGGTAATCAAAACATTGTAATATCATGAGAATAAAGGAATTCATGATATACTATGTCAAAGTACATTATATACACCACATAAAAGTGATTCGGTGTATATCATCAAAGAAGTCTCAATGGAATGTAAATTGAGATGAAATCTCTCATAAAGGTTGTATCCTTAGGTTAAGGATAAATCAACGACATAATTATGTGTGAAAAATATAAATACACTAAATATGATTGGATATTCAGTGTAAATCAACCAAAGGATATTCACACATATTCTTGTAAAAACAATACCAACGAATTGGATGTTTAACTCAACAAATAGAGAATGAGTTAAAATTACTCTTATCAAATTCATATCAATGAATTGAGAATTATCAATGGAGTGATTATGTGTATCAAACTTATATCCACAGGAAGGGGAGTGGAAATTATGACATAATCAAATGAATAGTGATTCCACACATAATCTTGGGGTAATATAATCAATGAAATATGCGTAAAGCCAAATGAGTGGAAATTGAAATCTCAAATTCCCTTATTGATTAGGTAACTTAAGAAACAAACACCCATGAAAGAAAGATCATACCATGATGATTTAAATACCCATAAAATAAAGTATATTACACAATGAATACAATCATGGGTAGTACACATACACCACATGCAATAATTAAGTGGTGATCAATGGAATTCTCACGGAATTAAAAGTGAGACAAGAAACCCCTTACCACGTTAATCAACTGAGTCACATGGCCAAAAGTTAATAACCACCAAATGATTTACAGAATAACATGAATATAAAGTGAATCATGATAATATATATCAAATGGAAGTACACAATACACCACTTTCAATAATTTAGTAGCGAACAATGGAAATCTCACGGAATTGAAAGTGAGATAAGAGAATCCCTTACCTTGTACTTTTCCTTGGTTGGGGTAGGTTAACCTCCTGTATAATGGTGAAATAATTGTTATTAAATTATACAAGAATCATATATATTAATATGATATCATATATGATCTTTTAACATTGATTTGTTAATAATATCTTAGAATTATCGTCGTTTCGGGTGTTAACTTACTCATTTTCTTTTATATGTTTTGTTACATAAGTCATGTTTGTTGTATCTTATTCATATCCAGAATGATATCAAGTCCTTAAACATCATTTTTAAATCATTAAATGATAATTATACTTGAATGGATACGATGGAGAATGAATCTCATCGCGTTCGTGGAGACGGTAGTCCGTACGTACGCACGAACGCTACTTCCATTTAATTTTTATTTTAAAAGAATCGAATCCAAATGATACATAGGTATATTACTATTCCAGTATAATATAATATTTTATATATGTTACTTAAGTTCATTAACACCATCCTTTATACGTTCCATGTGTGGTATGAACGAGTCATATCATTTTAAGGGGGCGGTAGTCCGCACTTCCTCAAATGAAATTATCGTATGTATATACAACATGAAACGAATAAGGATATGAAATAAAATGTAATTACAGAAGCTTATATATAAAATATATATCATTAATATCATATTTAATTACAGTGCCATCATAATGGCCACCATGAGAGGCGGTAAGATGTATTTGAACAATCATCGTTTCGTGAGGCGTTAGTTTGCCATCCACAGAAACATTATGTTCATCATCCATTAGATGGAGTTGTGTGTATGTGTAGTTTTAATCCTTTTTATAACAACATCCTAGTATATTTAGGATACTGGTGTTGTTACAAATGAAAGGAAATAAAATGAGTTTGGGGGTTGAAGAAGCAAAATAAATGAAAATAATTTAAGAGAAATCGTTACCTTTAATTTAGGTAACTCACTTTGGTTGGAACCAAAGGACTTCTTGAAATGCTTTCTGCCTAAGGGGAAGCTTCAAGGAGGAGGAGAGGGATGTGGGGAGCTTAGTTGGTCAGAGTTTGGACGAGACAAGTGGCTTGAGAGGTGTGAGGAATGAGTAGAAGTGGTCTCCTTTTATAAGGGAGAGGAGGGGCTCTTTAGGAAAGTGTGAAAGTATTACTTTATAATATATTTTTATTCGGTTTATAATGGTCCAAAAATCATTGAGGTCGAAGATAAGATGACTCATATTCTAAATAACATCAACCAATAAGAATTGGACAGGTTTTAGATAATATTTTAATCATTATAATCTTATTTATTTAAATGATTTATTAATGAGGTAAACATTGCATCATTATTGTGTCATTAATAATTTAAATTATTTGATGTCTAAAAATTATAAATAAAATATCATCATGTAGGAAATATTTTTAGCTTTCTAATGAATATTTATAATCGAAAATCCAACATGTATAACCCTATGTAAAAATTGTTCTTCTAAAAGATGTAAGCTTATGCCATTTTTATTTTTATTTTAACTTTATTAATATAATGTGTCCCTACCACATACAAGTGGCTCCAAGGGGTCCCCAAATTGACCCAAGGATGCCCATGGTCGGGTATGTGTCCACCAATAAGGTTAGGACACGTTTTAGGGTAATTTTGTATTATTATAATATTATTTTTTAACCCTTATTTACCGGATTTACCCTTTAACCATGGTAAATAAAATATTTACCACAGTAACTATTCAAAATGTCTAAAAATAAAAGTTACCTATTTACAAAATTTGAACATCCTGATTCCAAATATGGAATCCATTTTCCTAAATTCACAACACAGAAGTGGCAGAAATTAATTTAAAATTAATTCCCGCTGTCAAAACAAAAAGCGTGTTTTTAAGAGATAATAACTATCAAAAGATTGACACTTGTTTATGTTCGGTTTAATTGTAAAATTATGTCCAATGACCAAAATTATATTAAATGGTAAAAATATATTCTAAATATACTTTAAAACCACTCAAATTCATAATTTATCACTATTAATTATTTTGATTAAAAAAGTTGTTTTTAATTAAAATTTAGTAATTTTCACTATTCATCAAAATATGAAAGTTATCCGAAATGTACCAAAATTTCACCTTAGGCTAAATTCGATATTCCGAGTCCAAAAATGAAGTCCATTTTCAAATATAAAATATATATAATTTCAAAAAGTAGGTATTACTATTCACAACGGCTAGTTTAATTAGTTGTGGTGTGTGTTAGAACTCGAGGTTGCGTACAACACACGCTATCACATTATTCAAAGGGAAACGTACCGTGGAAGCTTGGGGTGTTACATTCTCCCCTCCTTTAATAAATTGCGTCCTCGCAATTTTTAAAATTTTGCTTGGGAATATAATGGAAAGTCCCACATCGGAAAAAGAGTCAATAAAACTATCACTTTAAAAGAAAGAAAGAGAGGTATAAGGGTCATCCAAGATAACCCATACTAGGATTCCATGTAAGAAAACATGGATATGGATGATAAACTAAGTGTCAAGTTCTGATGGAGAGGGATAGAAATCATGATCAGGAGAAAGTTAACAATGAGAAAACCACACACTTGTGTTGGGACAAACGACCATTAGTCTCCTAGTAGGAAAGTGAACGGACAACATTTTTTTTAAGTTACATTACATAAGGAAGAGGAATTCATTTATGATATTGACTAAGAACATTATGAGATATACTTACATTTTAAGTAGATTTTCATCCTTTAATAAATTTCCACCACTAACTCAATTTTTTTTTTAAACGATGAGTATTCAAGAAGACTTGGTCACACTGGAAGAGCTAGAATAAACTTCTATAGAATCACATGATCCATGCAGGATAAACCATATATTTACATTGTCTTTGAAGATTAATCAAAACCAAAATGGTTAGTGAATGATCTAATGATCCTCCAAAAGGATATTTATTGAGATAAATATGCACTAATCTTAATTTCTAAAATTAAACCAACAATACCCCAAAGTTAAATAGATACCATTCAATAACCAATTGTCCCTAAAATCCTTTAATATAATCCAAACCAATATTGAAACCCAAAACATAGAAGAATTTGATTATGTAGTCTCCCATGTTACATTGTATCTCCAAATGACATCAAATACTCTTAAAGTCACATACCTAAAAGTAATTAACATTATCACATATTCTCTGTTATATGTTAATCATTTCCATAAATAACCTAAATCACTATAAATCAAAAATAAAAACGTAGATAAAAATCCACCATTACTCTACAAATGAAACCCCATTGTATTCTATTTTCCTTGGGCATATAGTGTTCCCAACAAAGCGAACATCTTCCAAAATAACATTTATCACTTAATCACCAAATCATTTTCCTATACCAAGGGTATTCATTTGATAAGACATAAGAACCCAAATCATCTTATTATTGATCAATAAAATCATTTAACAAAAAAAAATAGTCATACTAACCAGGGACTTCACGTAGTCCAGTGGTAGGCGATAAATCCCAATCGCACTTTGGTTGTGGGTTCGATTCCCACAGCTTTGTCCGACGCGACGGGTTGTCACACGGTCTACGTGTTGTCCTTTTTCAAAAAATATATTTTATAATATTACCAAAATGAGATAAATTCCTCAAAATAACATAATTTAACCACAAATATTATATCATACCTTGCATTTTCATCCCAAATTATAATAACTTATAATTTCCTCAAACCCAATGATCATATAAGACCAAATGGTTATTTATAACTATATCCGCAACAGAAAAGATAATTCTTCCTCAGATATCATTTTCACATGATAAATTGCAGGTTTACACATACAAGAGAAAATTATTCCAAAGTAATCCCATCAATAAAGAGCACTAACACTTTTAAACATTTCACCATCCATTTATTTCCACATAGGTTCTTCATCATATGTTCCTCGGGTTCCCACATTGCCTCTTCCATCTTATGATTTCTCCATAGATCTTTTACCAGACAAGTCATCCGGTTTCTCAACACTTGATCTTTGGTATGAAGAATTCTGATAGGCTCTTCACAATAAGATAGATCGAGTTCCAGTTATAATTCTTCATAGGTGAGTACATGCATTGGGTCAGGCATGTATTTTGTCACTAGAGGTATGTGGATCACAACATGAACTCTGGAGAGACTAGGCGGATTTGACTTTTGGTAGAATGCGTTCATGTGTTACAATGGTACCTCAGGAATTTTTCAAAATCATCTACTTCCTTTACCCAAAAACTCCTCATCCATTTTGGATTATATCGAGGGAAGCATCGATGCATCATAAAAAAATAGGTATTTCTTATATATAATTTTGAGACATCGTCTTTAACATGTTTTTTAGAAAAATTCTCACTGATTCATCTTCAAATATTTAAAAATAAGGTTTTGGTAAATCAGTTTTAGTATATCCCAAAAGACATAAATATATAATTTGATACATATAGGCTGCTCGAAGGTCTCCATCTTCTGCAGCATCTAGGAAATCATTTAGTGCATCGTAATTTTGAGATAAAGTGAATAATTTGAAAAGACCCTGATGGTACTTCCCACGCTTAGCGTGGTAAGAAAGTTGAGAGCGCAATATTATCCCATAGTCGGTACTTGATCCTTGAAAGAATCGTGCAATGCTAGAGGTATTGGATGTCTCATAAAGTTGTTTGCATGTAACTTGGATATTTGAAAAAGTTTCAACATCGTCTGCGCATGACTTCTGGATAATAATTGTAAGTAGTTCTTCAGGAAGAGAGAGAAGAGTTGTTTGTGATCTTGCTCCCTCCATGTTTCAACTAACAAAAGAAAATACAATTAGGGTTTTTTGAATACTTATCTAATAACAATGTAAAAAAAATAGACATAATAGGATAATCTTGTAATTGAAAAATATATCCTAACTTGGGGTACCCTATGTTAAAATCTAGGTTATCCACTATCTATTTGCTGACATATATTCTTAGGGGCATTTTTTTTTTGTATTCCCTTAATAATGGTTTATACTAATCTAGTGAATTTACCAAAGCATATCCCCCGGGAGTGTCGTAACCAAGAGTGCAGCAAGGCCCGTTGTCGTGCAACAGTTCCCGTTCGAGTCTAGCTCAAAGCGGTGTTTTCGGGTTTTACCCCTAGGTACATCTGTGCCAGAGCCGCCTCTACCTGCTCGTATCCAGACAGGGATGTATTGCTCGGAAAACTCACAAAATATCTACAATACCAAAATTCTAGGAAGTTCTTCTATACTAATCCTCAAAGTTCATCTTAGGTTTACGTGCTCTAATTAGAGTTTATCTAAATCTAGCTTCCAAGGTTTGTACTAAACTTCCTCTGATACCAACTGTAACGCCCCGACCCTAGTTACCCAGAGTCGGTGCATTATTACATAACATTGGCATGATCATGAGAAAGATCAAGTCTCGAAAGACCGATTAGTTTAGTAGCCTTGGAATAACTAGATACATCCATAAATTTTTACATTACATCATAAAAAAAACATTTTGTCTTCATATCCCCTCATACTATCCCTGCAGGTCATTCATAAATTACTTCTTCATAATCCTGGAAAAAAAAATAAAACATTGAAAGGGGTGAGCTCGGATGCTCAGTAAGGATAACATTATAGCAGAAGCTTTCATAAATAATCATAAACACTTAAGGCAATTTATAACTAAAACAAAAGCCTTTGAAACTTGAACTTTTAACATGGTATGGCATAAATAAAATGAAATAATGCCATTTACTTACTCACATGGATATTCTACTAGTCGAATGATCACATGCAATATCAATAACCACTTTCATAATAATGGAATGCATAATGCCAGACTATCATAACCACATAGCCAAGGCCTCGTGCCAAGACTACAAATAAGATTTTGCCAAGGCCTTGTGCCAAGACACTAGTTTGTCTCATGAGACCTACCGATGCATCGAGGAGCTATAGAGGGCTCCACCCGTCACTTATTAAGTCCAATGCATTCCTCATATGAATAGGTTTAAGCATAAAATAAACATTCGTATTAAAACTAGCATACGAAATGTCAATACTTTAACCACAAACCATGAATGGTATAAAAATAGAACATCCACAGTCAAATATAACTCATTTGATACAATATGGAAGATTGTATTGTATCACATTAACCTCAATCATGAATAATTAAGGATGTTGACATAGATGAAAATAATCATCAAAACTATTTGAGAGAAATATCCCCCTTTTCTTGAAAACATTTAAAGTCACACTATTTGTAAAGAAGCCATTTAAAAATAGATTTTTGAATCAAAGTGTCCCATACCACTTTGAAACTTTTTAAAAGGAGTTTTGATTTCTAAACTTTAATGTCCATATAAATCCTTAAAACCATTTTTAAAATATGGACATTAATGAGCATGATTTAGAAGAATAATTCTTTAAAACATTTTAAAATGGTATTTTGGTTAGAGTTTCTAACCAAAAGAAAGACACTTGAATACAAATAATTGAGGTAATCAAAACATTGTAATATCATGAGAATAAAGGAATTAATGATATACTATGTCAAAGTACATTATATACACCACATAAAAGTGATTCGGTGTATATCATCAAAGAAGTCTCAATGGAATGTAAATTGAGATGAAATCTCTCATAAAGGTTGTATCCTTAGGTTAAGGATAAATCAACGACATAATTATGTGTGAAAAATATAAATACACTAAATATGATTGGATATTCAGTGTAAATCAACCAAAGGATATTCACACATATTCTTGTAAAAACAATACCAACGAATTGGATGTTTAACTCAACAAATGGAGAATGAGTTAAAATTACTCTTATCAAATTCATATCAATGAATTGAGAATTATCAATGGAGTGATTATGTGTATCAAACTTATATCCACAGGAAGGGGAGTGGAAATTATGACATAATCAAATGAATAGTGATTCCACACATAATCTTGGGGTAATATAATCAATGAAATATGCGTAAAGCCAAATGAGTGGAAATTGAAATCTCAAATTCCCTTATTGATTAGGTAACTTAAGAAACAAACACCCATGAAAGAAAGATCATACCATGATGATGTAAATACCCATAAAATAAATTATATTACACAATGAATACAATCATGGTTAGTACACATACACCACATGCAATAATTAAGTGGTGATCAATGGAATTCTCACGGAATTAAAAGTGAGACAAGAAACCCCTTACCACGTTAATCAAATGAGTCGCATGGCCAAAAGTTAATAACCACCAAATGATTTACAGAATAACATGAATATAAAGTGAATCATGATAATATATATCAAATGGAAGTACACAATACACCACTTTCAATAATTTAGTAGCGAACAATGGAAATCTCACGGAATTGAAAGTGAGATAAGAGAATCCCTTACCTTGTACTTTTCCTTGGTTGGGGTAGGTTAACCTCCTGTATAATGGTGAAATAATTGTTATTAAATTATACAAGAATCATATATATTAATATGATATCATATATGATCTTTTAACATTGATTTGTTAATAATATCTTAGAATTATCGTCGTTTCGGGTGTTAACTTACTCATTTTCTTTTATATGTTTTGTTACATAAGTCATGTTTGTTGTATCTTATTCATATCCAGAATGATATCAAGTCCTTAAACATCATTTTTAAATAATTAAATGATAATTATACTTGAATGGATACGATGGAGAATGAATCTCATCGCGTTCGTGGAGACGGTAGTCCGTACGTACGCACGAACGCTACTTCCATTTAATTTTTATTTTAAAAGAATCGAATCCAAATGATACATAGGTATATTACTATTCCAGTATAATATAATATTTTATATATGTTACTTAAGTTCATTAACACCATCCTTTATACGTTCCATGTGTGGTATGAACGAGTCATATCATTTTAAGGGGGCGGTAGTCCGCACTTCCTCAAATGAAATTATCGTATGTATATACAACATGAAACGAATAAGGATATGAAATAAAATGGAATTACAGAAGCTTATATATAAAATATATATCATTAATATCATATTTAATTACAGTGCCATCATAATGGCCACCATGAGAGGCGGTAAGATGTATTTGAACAATCATCGTTTCGTGAGGCGTTAGTTTTCCATCCACAGAAACATTATGTTCATCATCCATTAGATGGAGTTGTGTGTATGTGTAGTTTGAATCCTTCTTATAACAACATTCTAGTATATTGAGGATACTGGTGTTGTTACAAATGAAAGGAAATAAAATGAGTTTGGGGGTTGAAGAAGCAAAATAAATGAAAATAATTTAAGAGAAATCGTTACCTTTAATTTAGGTAACTCACTTTGGTTGGAACCAAAGGACTTCTTGAAATGCTTTCTGCCTAAGGGGAAGCTTCAAGGAGGAGGAGAGGGATGTGGGGAGCTTAGTTGGGCAGAGTTTGGACGAGCCAAGTGGCTTGAGAGGTGTGAGGAATGAGTAGAAGTGGTCTCCTTTTATAAGGGAGAGGAGGGGCTCTTTAGGAAAGTGTGAAAGTATTACTTTATAATATATTTGTATTCGGTTTATAATGGTCCAAAAATCATTGAGGTCGAAGATAAGATGACTCATATTCTAAATAACATCAACCAATAAGAATTGGACAGGTTTTAGATAATATTTTAATCATTATAATCTTATTTATTTAAATGATTTATTAATGAGGTAAACATTGCATCATTATTGTGTCATTAATAATTTAACTTATTTGATGTCTAAAAATTATAAATAAAATATCATCATGTAGGAAATATTTTTATCTTTCTAATGAATATTTATAATCGAAAATCCAACATGTATAACCCTATGTAAAAATTGTTCTTCTAAAAGATGTAAGCTTATGCCATTTTTATTTTTATTTTAACTTTATTAATATAATGTGTCCCTACCACATACAAGTGGCTCCAAGGGGTCCCCAAATTGACCCAAGGATGCCCATGGTCGGGTATGTGTCCACCAATAAGGTTAGGACACGTTTTAGGGTAATTTTGTATTATTATAATATTATTTTTTAACCCTTATTTACCGGATTTACCCTTTAACCATGGTAAATAAAATATTTACCACAGTAACTATTCAAAATGTCTAAAAATAAAAGTTACCTATTTACACAATTTGAACATCCTGATTCCAAATATGGAATCCATTTTTCTAAATTCAAAACACAGAAGTGTCAGAAATTAATTTAAAATTAATTCCCGCTGTCAAAACAAAAAGCGTGTTTTTAAGAGATAATAACTATCAAAAGATTGACACTTGTTTATGTTCGGTTTAATGGTAAAATTATGTCCAATGACCAAAATTATATTAAATGGTAAAAATATATTCTAAATATACTTTAAAACCACTCAAATTCATAATTTATCACTATTAATTATTTTGATTAAAAAAGTTGTTTTTAATTAAAATTTAGTAATTTTCACTATTCATCAAAATATGAAAGTTATCCGAAATGTACCAAAATTTCACCTTAGGCTAAATTCGATATTTCGAGTCCAAAAATGAAGTCCATTTTCAAATATAAAATATATATAATTTCAAAAAGTAGGTATTACTATTCACAACGGCTAGTTTAATTAGTTGTGGTGTGTGTTAGAACTCGAGGTTGCGTACAACACACGCTATCACATTATTCAAAGGGAAACGTACCGTGGAAGCTTGGGGTGTTACAGTTTGGGCTAGAGTCATCTGAGGAATGGGGGCAGACTGAGTAGAGGCAGGCAGAGTTAGAGGTTTAATGATAGGGGTACCGTCTACATGCAGGAATGGTAGCAACAAATTCCTAAAGTCCATAATGATCCCTCCTCCTCTCTCCATAGCAGAAATGAAATCATCCTTGTTCTCCATGAATTTGTCTAGTGCAGGGGTCAACTATCTGAGCTTACTGACTTGTTCTCTAAAAGGATTGATTTACAGGAGGTAATTTCAGATTTTCCAAAAGAAGTTTGAAATGTTTGGTCAACTGATTCTTGGTATACACTTTATGAAAATAAGAATAAACTTTATCCTTTAATTCTTTCTAAGTGGAAGAAGCATATATCATATAATATTGAACAATTTTCATGATATCTATAGTGGTAGTTACCACTTGACTTAGGGAAGATGAGTCCACAGAGCCACTGGTTGATGCTGAACCAAGCTCTTCTCTCATCATTACTCGAAACTTATCAACATCTACAGATGTACTGGATGAAGCAAGAGGTTTGAAAGTGAATGCAAGAGCCTCCTTGAATGATTGGGTTAAGTTGCTTATCAGATTCTGGACAACAAAATCCTGAGTGCCCATATGTTCTTTGACCAACTTCTTAAAAGATTCAAAGTCATCCACAAATTGATTTACTATACCTTTAATGTAATTGATATCAGCATTCATTTGAGTTTGAGAACTACTCAAGGAAGTTAAGGAAGCAACAGATTGCTTCAAGGCAACAACAGCCCCTGTCCAGCTCTTAATCTGAGAATGACACACTCTGATTGTAGGTTCCGGGCGCAGCGGAAGCGCGTTGGTGGGTTTTCCCAACTTTAATTTTAGCATTAGACGACGTTCAATCTGAGATCCATCACGATATAAAATGCCGGATCTTCGGAATAGAACGAAGAACGAAAAAGAAAAGAAGAGTCCTGGAACCCTTGAGATAGGATCTTCATATGTTGATTATAATTAATTTAATTAATGCATAAGAATTACCTCGTTGGAATTCTTTCTTCCTTGATCTGTCCGGTCACGATTCGGTGATCCGTCGTTGCGCTATAGAATCCAACTGTAGGATTCCTCTAGCGGTGATCCACACGTGTGTCACGTATCTCTGGACATCGCCAAAGGGATCTCCGGGTGCTAGCGCGGAAGAACCTTCGCTTGCGATGTCCGCCTTCGACCGCCTTGATCCGGTGGAGGATCTTGCTCTCGTAACTTGAGGGCATTCTTGGTGGAAAGGAAATTCTCTCTTGGCTTGAGAGTATTTCCAATCCGTTGTGCACAACCAAAATGGATAACCTTTTTGAGAATAATGTAATTAAGATTTATAATACCTAGAATAATAAAATAAATTAATTTCTCATAAGTATTTAATCATTTCATTTAATTCTTAGTAATACCCCATGTCTTAATAATGACAGTTGACCATCATTATTACTTGACATGCGTCCAACGTATTACATTTAATATCATTAAATTAAATAAACAATATTTTCTCACGAATCCCCAAAAATAAACTACACGACGTGTATATATAAATATACACGGCGTGTACTTTTATTTTTTCAGTTTTATTTATTTTCCTCCACCATATTTATTAGACCTTGAGTAATGGCTATTTATTTCTTAAATAAATGTAACTGCATTACTCGCTAATAACTATATATTATTTCGCCCACAATATATTCTCTCTAATAACTAGTGTCAAAATAAATGCGATCATACATCCTTGAATAATTATTAAACCACAATCGGGAATAATCTTTATTCAATTTGTTAAATTAATATTTAACTGAGATACATGGACACACTTAGTGTGTGACCCTCTAGGCCTCTTTCTCAGTGGCATTAGGCTGAGCCTGCCTAAAGTCCAAGGTTAGCGTCTAGCAACACGCCAAGGAACCCATAGAGAAAGAAGTTAACACCACAATGACATGTCACCTCCTACGAATGCTTACCATGTAATATAATCCCTTTGTCTCGATATCTCCAATCAAGCGGGTTGCATGCTAGTGTCATCAACCCATGTGCTTGATTATTCTTTCTTTGACTTCCTGGAATTGAACTTGCCCATACCTTACCCTGGCCATGGATTTATTTAGGCTATATCAATTTCATCAAAGGGCCTGAGATATCTACTTCCATTATAGAACGGAAGGGAAAAACCCTTTCTCGCATTATCTATTAATGCGGTATTACTCGTGATGCACCCAACGTATCCTACCTCGCTGCGAACAGCGTGTCGTCACAGTTTTCATCAATACATCTAAGTGCACGAGTTGTAATACCCATTAATAATAATCTTAAAGTCTAAGGGCCAATACACACGTCCGCAGATAGGAACATCCAATGACACTATGAAATGTGGATTTCCTACTGGTGGGTCTCGTTCTCATAATATCCTCCTGGATATTACCAAGGGAGCACACCATGAGAAGGTGCCTCAAAGTTTTATGAGTCCTCACCCCTAATGACTTGTATAATTTGTGTCCCTCAAATAATATCATCCGGCCATAGAACATACATTCAAGAACAGTGTTATGGAACTTCCGGGTTCTCATCATAGCAGGGATCCGCTATGACCCTTTAATGCAACAGCTGTCCGTAAGACATTATCACATGACATGTCACGCAGAAGAACAATCAAGATGTGATAAGGCTTTATTTAATGAATAAAGTACAAAGTAGTTGGTTCTATACCACCAACTCCAACAGACTCCCACTTGGACTAGAGCCAACTACTAACAACCTTTAACCCGCTAGCTCTCACATGATATTCATGCTTCTGTTGAGATAGGCCTTTAGTCATGGGGTCTGCCACGTTCTCTTCTGTGGACACTCTGCTCACTGCAACTTCACCCCTCTGATAGAAATCCCTCAAGATGTGATACTTCCGGAGTATGTGCTTTGTCTGTTGATGTGACCTTGGTTCTTTTGCAAGAGCCACTACTGCAGTATTATCACAATACAATGTAATGGGATCTGTAATGCTAGGCACCACATCAAGATCCTGGACAAAGTTCTGAATCCATACGGCTTCCTTGGCTGCATCAGAAGCCGCTATATACTCGGACTCCGCTGTAGAATCGGTGACAACTGGCTGCTTTGAACTCTTATAGCTCACATCTCTTCCATTGAGACAGAAAATATATCCAGATTGCGACTTCAGATCATTCTGATCTGTCTGAAAGCTAGCATCAGCATACCCTCTGATGACAAGCTCCTCGTCTCCTCCATACACTAGGAACATATCCGTAGTTCTTCTCAGATACTTAAGGATAGTCTTAACAACAGTCCAATGCTGTTCTCCTGGATCTTCTTGATATATACCTACCATGATCAGTGCATAGGCAACATCAAGCCTGGTACATAACATGGCATGCATGATGGATCCTATAGCCAAAGCGTATGAGATCTTACTCATCCTATCTTTCTCCTATTGTATCTGGGGACACATTTTCTTAGAAAGATGTAAGCCATGTGACACTGGAACCAATCCCCGCTTGGATTTTTCCATACTAAATCTCTTTAGTATCTGGTCAATGTATGTACCCTGACTTAGTCCAAGAAGCCTCTTGGATCTATCACGAATGATCTTGATCCCTAGAATGTAGGCTGCTTCTCCTATGTCCTTCCTGGAGAAACACTTGTTCAACCAGTCCTTAACTGACTGTAAGGTTGGTACATCGTTTCCAATAAGCAATATGTCATCAACATATACCACTAGGATGACGACCGCATTCCCATTAAACCACTTATAAACACATGGCTCACATTCATTCTTAATGAAACCAAATTCCTTTATGGCTTCATCAAATCGAATGTTCCATGACCTGGATGCTTGCTTCAATCCATAAATGGATTTATGCAACTTGCAAACCTGTTTGGCTTTACCTGGTGTCACAAACCCGTCTGGTTGTGTCATATAGACATCTTCGTGAAGGTTCTCGTTAAGGAATGCTGTTTTGACATCCATCTGCCAAATCTCATAGTCATGGTAAGATGCTATGGTAAGTATGATTCTTATGGATTTAAACATGGAAACTGGCGAGAAGGTTTCATCATAGTCAATTCATTGACGATGTCTGAATCCTTAAGCCACTAGCCTTGATTTATAGGTTCTAACTTGACCTTCCATGTCCATCTTTCTTTTGAATACCCATTTGCATCCAACAGGCTTTACATCAACTAGCTCATCGACCAGAACCCAAACTTGGTTCTGATACATGGAATCCATCTCAGAATTCATAGCTTCTAGCCATCTTGCAGCTTCTGAGCTTTCTACTACTTCCTTGTAGGAGAGAGGTTCATCATTGTCCAATAATAATGATTCACCATCCTCAGTGATGAGGAAACCAAATCTCTCTGGTTCCCTTACCTCTCTTGAGATCCTACGCAGTACTTGTGTTTCTGGAACCTCTTCCACGGGGACCTGTGGAACTTTTTCCTGTACCAACTCCTGTGTATCTTGAGCATCAACTTCGTCGAAGTCAATCTTGCTCCCACTATCCTTCTTGAGGATGTGCTCCCTCTCAAGAAAGACAGCTTTTCTGGCGACAATCACTTTCTTGTCTTGAGGGTTATATAGGTAATATCCTTTCGTTTCCTCGGTATATCCTATAAATATACACTTCGTGCCCCGGGGTGCTAGTTTGTTGCCTGATAAGGCCTTAAAAAACGCCTCGCATCCCCATACACGTGTGTGAGACAAAGTGGGTTTCCTTCCATTCCATAACTCTGATGGAATTCCATTTGCCTCCTTAGTTGGTACTCGGTTTAATGTGTATGCTGCAGTTTGTAATGCATATCCCCAAAAGGATAATGGAAGATCCGAATGACTCATCATCGACCTCACCATGTCCAACAAGGTGCGGTTCCTCCTTTCAGTAACACCATTCCACTGTGGTGTATAAGGAGGAGTGAGCTGAGATAGAATCCCAGACTCCCGTAGAAGATCGATGAACTCTTGGTTCAGATATTCTCCACCTTGATCCGATCGAAGCTTCTTTATCTTCTTACCAAGCTGATTCTGTACTTCATTCTTGAATTCCTTAAATTTCTCTAAGGCTTCTGACTTATACCTCATCAAGTAGACATAGCCATATCTACTCAAGTCATTAGTAAAAGTAATGAAGTAATAATATCCACCTCTAGCTTCTACTGGAAATGGTCCACACACATCCGTGTGTACCAATCCTAGAAGCTCTATGGACCTTTCACCTTGTCCACCAAAAGGCAGCTTAGTCATTTTTCCTTGTAAACAAGTGTGCCATCTATCAAGTGGTTTTAGCTCAGTAGAGTCTAAATAGCCATCTTGGCAGAGCTTTGTCAAACTCTTCTCGTTCACATGACCAAGGCGGTGATTCCATAACTGGGTGATGTATGAGTCATGTGAGTTTGTTTCGTTATTGATTTCCAACACTTGGTTTTTTGTAATTCAATACATACAAACCATTATTTAAATGTGCCATACCATAACATACGTTGTTCTTATAAAAGAGACAACCCTTATTTCCAAATTTGAAAACAAATCCATCCATATCCAAACAAGATACAGAAATTATGTTCTTGGTAACAATAGGCACATAATAACAGTTATGAAAAACCAAAATCATCCCAGTCTGCAATGAGAGGTGGTAGTCACCAATAGCCAATGCAGCCAGCCTTGCGCCATTGGCAGCTCGAAGATCCACCTCTCCTCTAGCGATCTTTCTAAATCTACTTGGTTCCTGCATTTGAATACAGATGTGAGCCCCACAAGCTATATCTAATACCCAATGTGTAGAAATAGAAAGATTGCACTCGATAACAAACGCACCTTTAGCGTCCCCACACTTCTGGGTGAAGTTCCTCTTCCAGTGGCCCTGCTTGCCACATGCAAAACACACTGCCTCCCGTTTCTTTCCCTGCCTATGGATCTTCCCCTTCTTGGAGGGACGGTGCTCGGGGGCTTCAAACCGTTTATAAGTCTTTGGCCCCTTTTCCTTGTCCTTCCTTTTCTTGTTCACCATAAGGACCGCGAGTTTGTCACTCCCCATGTACTTATCTACCTGGCGAATCAAGGTCAGAAGCTCCGATAGACTCTTCTCATTGCCGCTCATGTTATAGTTGACAATGAAGCTAGAGAAGGTCTCAGGCAGTGATGATAGGATGAGATCTGTACGCAACTCATCCAGGAATTTAATCCCTAAGATGTCCAGGCGTTCAATGTAGCCAATAATCTTGACTACATGAGGCCCAGATGGTGCAGACTCTCCAAGCTTCGTGGTAAACAAAACATTGGAGATCTCATACCTCTCATGTCTCGCCTTCTCTTGGTAGAGATCTTTAAGGTGAGACATCATGCTATACGCGTCCATGTTTTCATGTTTCTTCAAGAGCTCATTAGACATGGCTGATAGCATGAAACACTGGACATATGTTGCATCATCCATGTGTTTCATGTAGAGAGATAATTCCTCATCACTAGCCTCTTTCCCAGGCGCAACTATAATAGGCTCTTCCAGCACATAGAATTTCCTTTCGTGGCGAAGGACGACGCGTAAACGCCTCTGCCACTCTTGGAAATTGGTTCCGGTGAGAAGGTTTTCGTTTTCGAGTATGGTGCACAATGATATGTTTGAAGTCATTTTCTTGCCGTTTCTACAAATTAAGATGAGAAAAGGTTTAGTACTTTATTACAAAATTTGAGACAAATAAACAAATTAATACTTATTAGTCTCCCACTATTTTATCGAAATCCAATAGCCCTCACCATTGACTTCGAAATATTCTGTTGCCTAAATATTCTAGTGGCAAGGATCCATATTTCCCTTCGCATTACCCCAACTAGGGTTGGTCAAGAAACTTGAAGGGTTTTAGGTTGGCATTCCAAATGCCAACTGCATTAACTCGTAGCTCCTTGATCCGATGAGTGGACTCCCCAATCCTGAAATCCTTTTATTTTGGATTTCCTCAACCTTTTCCCCTTGGTCACACCAAGTCCTGCCGTGACAGTCAACCCTTGATGCGAACCAAGTCAAGTCAACCCAAAACCTTGAATTAGAATTCCCCGATAATTGAAAGCACCCCAACTAGGGTTGGTCAAGCACTTTGAACTATGGTTCGATTCTAAACAAGATTATGGAAGGCTATACTAACTTAATATTTCTTTTGAGGGATTTTATCCTTATACATAAATTGTCATTTTATTATCTTTGATTACATGCCTGTTAATATTAAGTGGGATATACTTAAGTGATTAACCATGTCTAAGATAATATTTACATATAAACCAATTTTTATTTTAGTTCCATCTTACATGCTTGTTATATTCATTAATTGTGTGATCGTGACAACACACCCATAATAAATAAACCATGCAACTGACATAAATAAAATAAATGGTATGATCATGATCTTGTTCTATTGGTTAGTTTATCTAGCGGTTGATAAACTAACCCAAGACCTAGGGGAGAAACACCTTGAACCTTGTGAGTTCGTGTTTACAGCTTTCCACCTATCCACCTTTGTATATCCTTGGATTGGTTTCACCTCAGCTCCTGACATGAGCCACCTCAACTAGCTTGGGAGCTCCATCCATTACATATGCATTTATCTCACATGCAGGTGAGGGGTAAAAGGGGTTTTTTACATAAAAGAATCCTTGGGCGCGCAGGTCCTACATATTAATGAGGAGATGGCTCACAGGCCAATAAATTTAATTTAAATAAATAAATTAAAAGAAACCATTCACATACAAAGGTATCAGTCTAACTCATGATCATCCATACATGCAACGATATTTACGCATAAATAAAACTAGCATTCAATTCTTTAATCGTTCTTGTTTAAGATAAATCACGCTCAAATCAATTAATTATCTTTAATTAATCAATCCTTTTATCTTAAATCCATTTTATGAATTTCCTTGAGATTCTCATCCATCATAATCTTAAACAAATAAATTCATTTAAAATTATCCTTGTACGTAACTTGTACCTTGGAGGCAACCCGGTGAGTTCTCTTTCATTACACAGATGTTAAATTAAACACACATATATAAAACACCTATCACGTGTTGTGCCTCAGCTTTACGCCTGAATTATGGTACACGTCTCAAGGGTTTGTATAATATAATAATTAAATTTTAATAAATCTGCGTAATTTGGGTGAGTACACGGCGTGTAGTTCTGACTACACGGCGTGTACTTTTCTTCACCATCCATCCGAAGTACATGCCCGGGGACATGGCGTGTAAATGTACTTTGGAAATTTTCGGAGTACACGACGTGTTCTTTTGGACATACGCCGTGTAGTTTCCGCGTTACACGGTTTCTAGCTGGGAAATCCATGTACGGGGTACACGACCCAACCCGAAAATGAAGGGACTACACGCCGTGTTCAGTTGGACCACACAACATGTAATCCGGAAACCATGTGCCACCTGTTTCTGGTCAACACACGGTGTCATAAATGGCCTCAATACACGACCTGATTTGGCGGATCAGTCAATGCATTGAACCTAGACTACACGGCGTGTACTTCCGAATAAAAACCGTGTATTCTGGTGTTGTACGACCAGAAACGTTCGGCTCCTCCGGATAAGTTCCTCTATTTTATTTTAATCAAAATTAAAAGAAATATTCGTTTCTGTGAGGTGAATGAGAAACGAGGGAGGAGGAACGGATCTCGATATTCAGATTTCTAGAACGATTAAACATGAATTGAAATAACTAAATTATTAAATGCGTAAATCACCAATGAAAAAATAAATAATTATAATCAACGATATGACCCCTTTGATACCAATTGTAGGTTCCGGGCGCAGTGGAAGCGCGTTGGTGGGTTTGCCCAACTTTAATTTTAGCGTTAGACGACGTTCAATCCGAGATCCGTCACGATATAAAACGCCAAATCTTCGGAATAGAACAAAGATTGAAAAAGAAAAGAAGAGTCCCAAAACCCTTGAGATAGGATCTTCATATGTTGATTATAATTAATTTAATTAATGCATAAGAATTACCTCGTTGGAATTATTTCTTCATTGATCTGTTCGGTCACGATTCGGTGATCCGTCGTTGCATTGTAGAATCCAAGTGTAGGATTCCTCTAGCAGTGATACACACGTGTGTCACGTATCTCCGGACGTCGCCGAAGGGATATCCGGGTGCTAGCGCGAAAGAACCTTCGTTTGTGATGTCCGCCTTCGACCGCCTTGATCCGGTGAAGGATCTTGCTCTTGTAACTTGAAGGCATTCTTGGTGGAAAGGGAATTCTCTCTTGGGTTGAGAGTATTTCCAATCCGTTGTGCACAACCAAAATGGCTATCCTTTTTGAGAATAATGTAATTAGGATTTATAATACCTAGAATAATAAAATAAATTAATTGCTCATAAGCATTTAATCATTTCATTTAATTCTTAGATACCCCATGTCTTACTAATGACATTTGACCATCATTATTACTTGACATGCGTCCAACGTATTACATTTAATATCATTTAATTAAATAAACAATATTTTCTCACAAATCCCGAAAAATAAACTACACGGCGTGTATATATAAATATACACGGTGTGTACTTTTATTTTTTCAGTTTTATTTATTTTCCTCCACCATATTTATTAGACCTTGAGTAATGGATATTTATTTCTTAAATAAATGTAACTGCATTACTCGCTAAAAAATATATATTATTTCTCCCACAATATATTCTCTCGAATAACTAGTGTCGAAATAAATGCGATCATACATCCTTGAATAATTATTAAACCACAATCAGGAATAATCTTTATTCAACTTGTTAAATTAATATTTAACTGAGATACATGGACACACTTAGTGTGTGACCCTCTAGGCCTCTTTCTCAGTGGCATTAGGCTGAGCCTGCCTAAATTCCAAGGTTAGCGTCTAGCAACACGCCAAAGCACCCATAGAGAAAGAAGTTAACGGCGCAATGACGTGTCACCTCCTACAAACTCTTACCATGTAATATAATCCCTTTGTCTCGATATCTCCAATCAAGCGGGTTGCATGCTAGTGTCATCAACCCATGTGCTTGATTATTCTTTCTTTGACTTCCCGGAATTGAACTTGACCATACCTTACCATGGCCATGGATTTATTTAGGCTATATCAATTTCATCAAAGGGCCTGAGATATCTACTTCCGTTATGGAACGGAAGGGACAAATCCTTTCTCGCATTATCTATTAATGCGGTATTACTCGTGACGCACCCAACGTATCCTACCTCGCTGCGAACAGTGTGTCGTCACGGTTTTCATCAATACATCTAAGTGCATGAGTTGTAATACCCATTAATAATAATCCTAAAGTCTAAGGACCAATACCCACGTCTGCAGATAGGAACATCCAATGACACTATGAAATGTGGATTTCCTACTGGAGGGTCTCGTTCTCATAATATCCTCCTGGATATTACCAAGGGCGCACACCATGAGAAGGTGCCTCAAAGTTTTATGAGTCCTCACCCCTAATGACCTCTATTATTTGTATCCCTCAAATAATATCATCCGGCCATAGAACATACATTCAAGAACAGTGTTATGGAACTTTCGGGTTCTCATCATAGCAGGGATCCGCTATGACCCTTTAATGCCACAACTATCCTTAAGACATTATCACATGACATGTCACGTAGAAGAACAATCAAAATGTGATAAAGCTTTATTTAATGAATAAAGTACAAAGTAGTTGGTTCTAGAACACCAACTCCAACACTGATTTCATTCATCATCTCTATCATAGTGGTTGAAATATTACATCCAATAGTGAGTTCAAAAGATTTTTCCATGTTTCTCAGCTCCTCAACAAAACAATTCTTTAAATTGACAATAAATGCATTCAAAGACTCTGTCATCTCAGCCTTTAAAGACTCAAAGTCATCCCTGGTTACCATATTAGCAGGCACAACAACAGGTGATATTTCTATCATAATACTATCCACAGAGACATTCATAATATATTGAATAGATGAAATCAGTGAAGTTTCCATTATCCTTACTTCTTCCACAAAGATGGCCTTTAGATCTGACTTTAACTGATCCATATCAGGTTTTCTGAATACATCCTCAGGTAATAACTCAGAGAGAATATCATAATTGACTTTAGGTCTATTGAGGGATGCCTCATTATCAGAATCTAGATAATCTAATCCACAAACCACAAAACCTGGGTCTGCTGCCAAGTCTTCAATTTCACCAGCTACTAATACATTTCCAAATCTAGTTTGATGCTACCCCTCAACTGGAGCATTCTCTTGTATAGAAATTGCATCTTCAGCAGATCTTTCTTTATCAGAAGAATCTTCCACAACTAATTCCAATTATCCAATATCAAGAGGCTCATCAGGAATAAGTACAGGTCTATCAACTTCATCAAGAACAACCTCTAAAGGCATAGCAGAACTTTCAATAAAAGGACTTAAACTTAAGGTGGAAGAAGCAGATGCTTCAGTTTCAGATTCTCTTTCTTCCTCCTCATTCTCTAGGGTAGCCTCTTCCTGATCTGATCTCTTCTGGTCTTCCTCTTCCATAGGTGCCTCTCCACCTCTTACTCCCAAAATAGTTTCTGTACTAGGTAGATTCAAAGAAGCATTTTCCTTTTCTTGTGATACAATTTCAGGAGTTGGGCTAGGAGGCAAGTCCAGATCTCCTCCATCTGCTACAGAGGAATCCTCCTCATCTGAATCATCACTATACTATGTCTCCTCCTCATTAGGTCCTAGACCTGGATCTCTCTTATCTTTTGGTCTATTTGGATGGTCCACTGTATTGAACTTTTCATATATCTTCTCATCATCAGTAACCCACTGCCTTCTCCATGGGTTCCAACTAATCTTCATGTACTTACATACTATGATTGTGACACAAAAATTATTTCTTACCACCATTGTCTCATCCTGAGACTCAGCAACCACCTTTACTTTAATCATGATTGAAATCAATTTGGTAAAGAATACTGCATTGGTTTTTGATTTGGGTCTGGTCATATCCTCTCTTTGAGTCATTAACAGCCTGCATAGATTCACCTTCAAACCATTACTTAAGAGATGCAACAAATAAATATCTTGATACTTCAAATTTGAAAAGTCCTATATCCTTGGAGTTAGCATATGTTGAATGAATTTGAACAGCAGTATGTTTTCTCCATCTATTTCTACAGCCACAACTTTCATAGGAGTTCCATCTCCTGTCAACTCTTCCAAGGTAGTTTCATAGTCAAATATGTCACTGTTAGGAGGTATTGTCTTTTATGAATACCCAAATACTCCTTCGTGTGGTACCTTCATGCATTCAGGCCATTCAATCTATGAAAAATATATCTCTTTTCCATTTACCAATGAAACCATTATATTCTCCTTATCAGATTTCTCAAAGTGCACAAAAGCATAGAACTATTTTATCAGCTTTGGATAATAAGGACCATTGTTGTTTGTAAAACATTCTATCCATTTATGTTCATCCAATATTCTTAGGTTCAATGATTTTCTTGGAAAAATCCATTCTTCACACAGCTCTTTCTTGATTACAATTTCTCTATTTTGCAAGTGAGGGTTCACTGGATGCCTCCCTGACCTTGTTCGATTGACACTGCTACTTGCTTCAGGATATTTCTTCTGCTTCTTCGCATTCGGCTCATCAAAGTTTCCTCTAACAGTCGTAAGTTTTGTTTTTTCCATCTCTGGATTGAAGAAATTAGGGTTTTTTTAGATTCAGGGATTCAAGGAGTCGGGTTTGAGAGAGGAGAGTTCAGTGGATTGAGAAGTAACTAAGACTCAGTTTTTATCATTTAAGAATCATAAATAAAACATAATAAGTATAATATAAATGATATAGATTCTGGAGGCTAAAGATACAGAAGTTTAAAAACAGCATAACCTATCGGTAACACATACCGATGAGGATTTCTATCGGTGAGGTATATCAGTGAGGTTCACTAACAATGAGGATTCTAACGGTGAGGTTTCTAACGGTGAGGTTTCTAACGGTTAGGTTTCTAATGGTGAGGTTTCTAATGGTGAGGTTTCTAATGGTGAGGTTTCTAATGGTGAGGTTTCTAATGGTGAGGTTTCTAACAGTGAGGTTTCTAATAGTGAGGTTTCTAACGGTGAGGTTTCTAACGGTGAGGTTTCTAACGGTGAGGTTTCTAACGGTGAGGTTTCTTACAGTGAGATTTCTAATAGTGAGGTTTCTAAAAGTTAGGTTTCTAATCAAAGTCTATGTAGAGACCCGAAGCTTGACGTACATTGACATTACATTACATTTGCAGAATACTTAGTACATAACAAAAACACACACTAAAGGATCGTAATAGTTTAGTGTCTTTGGAAACTCGGAACGTAATCTTCTAATCGTGGTGAAAGTTCTTCAATATCTCCCATAAAGGTCATTCCTTTTTTTTACCTAAAACCTTTCTTTATATCCTGGGGAAAAGAAAACATAAAAGGGTGAGCTCAAATGCTCAGTAAGGGTAAACAAAAGAAATATCAATCACATCATATATATAAGAACATAGCTTTTGGAAATCTTAACCTGCAAAAAAGCTCATAATATCATAACATGGGATAAATCATAGAAGTGAAATGTAATCCCAATAATCATAACTTAAAACATGAAACTTTGTGGCATACACACATAATCATAGAGAATCATTTCTTGTTAGTCAAGACTCAATGCCAAGACTATCTTAGTGGACAAAGTCCCTTTCGGAATCGAGTCACCCTCGTTTCAGTCCTGTTTCACTGAACCGGTATAACCTACCATTCCAGCCATGTCTATCTCATGAGATATGAAATCTTTACCCAATGAATTGGAGGGAGATATAGGTCCCACCCATCTCATAATGAATCCTTTCTTATGTGTGCCACAAAATCATAAATCATACATCATTGCATAACCCATGTAATAAAAATGGGATTCTTAAACAACATGA
Source organism: Viscum album (assembly GCA_963277665.1). NCBI lineage: Eukaryota > Viridiplantae > Streptophyta > Magnoliopsida > Santalales > Viscaceae > Viscum > Viscum album. The sequence goes on along the minus strand of OY728129.1, from coordinate 752,535,984 downwards.
CATCATAAAACCATTCATATAAGATAAAGGAATTCATAAACATAATTCCATCACAACATAGTCAAATCAATGTAAAAATATGGATAGAAACATAACCCTTTATTATCTTAGATGAAAAATAATTTTGATAAAACACTTGAATCGAATTCTTGAGGAAAATATCCTTTTTTCTTCAAAAACATTTTTCCTTTCATAACATGTCATACAACTTTAAAATAAAAGAAGTTGATTAAAAATAAACTTGAAAACTTGTAAAGGAAGCTTCTTGGAAATAATGTTTTAAAAATCCATTCATGCCGTATAAGTTAAAAAAAACATTCTTCGTACTTTTGTCGGAAAAGTCAAAAAGTACCTCGTACGAAAAACATCAAAAGATTCCTTTCATTTCTTTTACTAAAAACTCACCAAAGGGTAAAATTGGATATAAAATATTGTAGAATGATGGAAATAATATTACATATTGAGGGAACATGGATGTGGATGACAAAATACACCCCAGTAATTACCAATGTAAAAACAATCTCGGATAAAAGTGAGATTGTGATATTTCCCTTACCTTAGGTCCGATTTGCTTTGTTCGTGTCCGAAGCTCCTGTATAATGGTTTAAATAATGTTATTTACTTATTACAGAATCATATTCATTGTTATGATATCATATATGGTTCACTTATGACATTATATTACCCGTTCTTTTGTAAATTCCATGTTAAAGAAGCGTTTTGGGTAAAATCGTTTCATTTATCTTAGGTGTTTTGACTTGTTGTTCTTGACATCATTATTACTTATATCATGATTTACTTACTTCCAGAATATAAAATATGATTTATATATCATATATATTCAGTATATATATATATATATAATAGATAGATAAATAAAATGAAAAACACCGTTCATGGAGACGGTAGTCCGTACGTACGCATGAACGTTGTTTTACTTTCCTTATTGTATTGAAATGGAAGTAAGTAGATGACATACATATATATATACATAAATCCAGTAGCTTTATAATGTCATATATTTCATTATTATTTCTTATATATACTTTATAATCATTCTTAAATGGTTAACATGGAGAATGAATCTCATCGCGTCGTGGAGACGGTAGTCCGTACGTACGCACGAGCGATGATATCATTTCCATAAATATTGAACTGAATTGGAGTGGATATACAATATATCAGAATCAATATGATGTTGTAATAACTATGTATAGTTATTCTTTACACCATTATACCCATCCATGTAAGGTGGTGGTGGAAAATAGATTACACCACGGCGTGGAGACGGTATTCCGTACGTACGCACGCGCGGTGATTTCTTTTTCCGTAGGATGGATAGATGGTGAAATAGGGTTGTTTCATACTTATAATAACATATCATTATATGAGTGATACTGATGTTATTACTTCATAATGAAACAACCTAAGAAGAATAAGTGGAAGAAGAAATAAAGAGGAAAGAATTGGTAACGGTAATTACCTCTTCTTTGAAGCGCCTCTTTGAGACCTCCTCTTAGGGCACTAGAATTGGTCTTTGAGGAAGACCAGAACCTCTAGGATGTTGCTAAGGAAGTGGAGAAGAGATTTTGGCTGGGGTTGGCCGAGCTTGAGTGCTCAAATTGGTGTGAGGAGGAGGGGGAGGAGGTGTCCTTTTATAGGGGAGGAGAGGGGCACCTTAGGAATATCTCAAAATATTATTTTATATTAAAGTCAAAATCGGTTTATAATGGTTCCAAAGGGTCTTATTTCGAAGCTAAAGTAAGGATGGGTCGAAATACTATCAACCAATAGAATTTAGACAAGTTTAAGATATTATTTTAACCTTATCAATTAGATTTAACTCTAAGTTAATTAATTTAACTTTTACCGTGTCTTTTTGTTTTCTTTCACTATATGGTTAATACACTTACTATAACATGCCAAAAGAACCCCAAATTGTTTATTATTAATATATATATCCTTATCTAAGTCATTTGGCCGAACCTTAGATTTTTATGAATAAAATAACAATTAATAATATAATATTTGATTTAAAAACTATTTTGTGTCAATTTTGACACTATTTGATATATGATTTGTGTGAAAGTCATAACAGAATTACATGTTCGAACCAAGTTGATTAAATCAACACTAATATATCATAGTAACCTATAAAATTAGTGTAATTCATTAAAAGTCTTAAATTACATTTATTTTGGTATTTATATTATCAATTATGTCAATATTTCATTAATAAGATAATTACTGCATCATTTTTGTGTCATAAATAAATTATATTATTTGATGTATAAAAATTACAAATAAAATACCATCATGTAGGAAATCTTTTTAGCTTTCTAATGAATATTTATAGTCGAATTTATCTTATGTATAACCCCATATTAAAAATGATTTACTTATTAAACTTTGATTTTAACTATTTTAACCCTTCTTTAAATAAATTAATAATAAATGTCCTAATCTAATCCAAGTGGGCCTAAATGGTCATATTTTATTCCTAAGTTTGTTTTTGGTCGAATTACACTTGTCCAATAGAATTAGGACATGTGTTAGGGTAATATTAATATCATATTTACCCTTAGTTACCTTATTTACTATTAACCGTGGTAAAAAAAGTAAAAAGTTACTATTCACCAAAAAATTATTTTCATCTCATTGAACCACATTTTAGTCCTTGATATTAACCGTGTCTCTCGGATTTTCAAAATTCCATTCACAGAAGCGGTAAAATTAAGTTTTATGCAAAATTCAGTTTTTAACCTACCACTTAGTAGTTTCACTATTCATCAAAAATTGATGTTTTTCAGAACAATGCCAAAATTTCATCCCAAGCTATATTTCATATTCCGAATTCAAAAATGAAGTCTATTTTACCAAATTCATAACATAAAAGTTGCATTAATTAATTTTATAATTAAATCCCGCTGTTAAAACAAATAGCGTGTTTTTAAGAAACAATATCTATCAAAAGATTGACACTTGTTTATGTCTAGTTTAAATGTGAAACTACATCCAATGACCAACATTGTATTAAATTGTAAAAATATATTCTAAATATACTTTAAAACCACTCAAATTAATGATTTATCACTATTAATTATTTCTATTAAAAAAGTTGTTTTTAATTATAATTTAGTAATTTTCACTATTCATCAGAATATGAAAGTTATCCGAAAAGTACCAAAATTTCACCTTAGGCTAAATTCGATACTCCGAATCCAAAAATGAAGTCCATTTTGAGAGTTAAAATTTCTAAAATTTAAAAAGTGGTTATTACTATTCATAACGGCTAGTTTTAATAATATTTTAATAGCATATCATTGTTTCGTGAAACTCAGGATTACATACCACACACGCTATCGAGGAAGGTTGTGATTGCGTGTAATGCAAGGCAAGTCAAGGATGCGTGTTGTGCAAGCTCCTTTTGGTGTAGCGTATAACACAAGACATTAGTAAAATAAGAAAGAATATTTTTCATAAAATCTCGGGCTGTTACATTCTACCCCCCTTAAAATGAATTTCGCCCTCGAAATTCGTCGGGGTTATAAATGGTTTACTATTCGAAAGTTTCTTTAATAGAAACCCACATCGTAAAAGGGAATACCAAAACTTGGCTTTAAAAACTAAAGTATGAAATGTAACGATTACCCAAATAAACTAATCACTGGGTTTCCACATAGGTGAAAATATGGATATGGAAGAGAAATCTAACCATCATGTTCTGATGGAGAGTGGTAGAGAACATGGCTATGGAAAAGCCAGTAATCACAAATCCATAGATTTGTGATGATATAAGGAACCATCTGATTCATCAGGTATAAGATCACTAGGACAACATTTTTGGTTTTCAAGATCATTTCCCTAAAGTTGAAAATTTTCTTAGAATAAATACTTACTTTATTTTGGTACAATCTCACTTTTGTTCGTGCCTTGAACAATTTCTACTTCATCTCTTAAATAAATGAAGTTGAATTTGTTATTTGTGAAGTGTTAGAAGATCATGTGATAGAATGACTGTTCATTCCATCTGTCTCAAACAAAAGGTTAGCAAAAGTTATTAAATATACATAAGTCATTCTATAGTGAGATTAATCATATATGGTTCCTAAAATGGACTTATACTTCATATATCATGCTGATTAATATAATAAAACTAGTTTCTACTAAACAGGGACTTCCTGTAGGCCAGTGGTAGGCGATAAAGGCCAGTCGCACTTCGGTTGTGGGTTCGATTCCTACAGCCTTGTCCGAAGCGATGGGCTGTCGCCCGTCCTGCAGGTTGTCCTTTTTCTAAAACTATATTACTATAACATCCCATCAATAATACCGAAAAAAAATAATTTCTATCCTTAAACAATACTAACTTACGTCCAACACAATCCATTCCAATCTTTAGGCTTATCCATAATACTGCAGTCCACTCTCATAACATAGTGAAAACAATTACCAGAGATTTAATATCATCGTTGATCCCCATATATCATAAGATATGTTTTGTTGGTCACATTCCAAACATTCAAAGTCCTTAATCATGTATTCGCTTGAATACCTTAGTGAAAACATGAATGCAGTTTAAAGTTAACACTTTCTACATACCAAAATCCTCAAAATTCTATATACTCAAACCATGATATCACTTAGTCCTTATATCAATCATGAGCTCATGAATACTATCAAACATTTAATTTTCTCCTTATCCCTTCATTATGCGCATATCATCTACATTCCAAAAATATCTGAATAACCTTTCATGGATACTGGTAACATTAATCATACAGTTTCAAAACACAAGGAAAGACAACAGTGTAACAATCCATAGATGTCTCTTTATTCCAAAATTACACATGATAAACATGTAATCATTCCACTACATTCTCAAACCATTGACCGAGCTTCAAAAATTCTTTCATCTCACATATCATTTGTAGTCTCTTCATCATCATCCACATAAATACTACCCATATGACCATACTGATTCTCTTCATGAGTCTTTCCCTTAGGGCATTGGTTTGCATAATGCCCGTACATTCCACATTTAAAACACTTAACCATTTTTGATGTCGTAGCAATACCATTATCCTCATCCACGGTGTTAACCGACCCTTTTCCTTTGCACTTACTTGCTTTGTGTCCTTCTTTTCCACACCCAAAGCATCTTCCAGTTCCCTTGAAACATTCTCCTTGATGCCTCTTCCCACATGATTTACATAGGGGAAATTGAACTTTCTTTCCTCTATGATCATCATGGAACTCCATCTTTCTCTTATTAGTCGAGTCAGGAAACTTACCAAATTTTACTTTATTGATCATATTGTGAGATTGCTGATTCGGCATAATAATGATGTTTGGACATCCAAATCCCATTTCATTTGGTTGCTTATGAAGAATATCATTCCATTGTCCATCATATCCTCCATTATTGTGAATCATCTTGTTTCCAGCCATTCTCTAAAACCCAAAAAAGAATAGTGTGAGAGGCAAAAATCATGCTAGGGAAAACAACATAATAAAGGGGGAGTACCTTCAATATCCAACATCTTAGGTTTAATTCTATGATCGTTAGCGTAATTCTATTACTATAACCTATACGTATACTTATCCCTAGGGACATCCCTAGACATACCTTAGAAATATCTCTAGGGATCTCACTAACGTTTTCGCATCCTAGTTTCCAAAGGTTGACTAAACCTTTCCTCTGATACCAACTGTAGAGACCCGAAGCTTGACGTACATTGACATTACATTACATTTGCGGAATACTTAGTACATAACAAAAACACACACTAAAGGATCGTAATAGTTTAGTGTCTTTGGAAACTCGGAACGTAATCTTCTAATCGTGGTGAAAGTTCTTCAATATCTCCCATAAAGGTCATTCCTTTTTTTTACCTAAAACCTTTATTTATATCCTGGGGAAAAGAAAACATAAAAGGGTGAGCTCAAATGCTCAGTAAGGGTAAACAAAAGAAATATCAATCACATCATATATATAAGAACATAGCTTTTGGAAATCTTAACCTGCAAAAAAGCTCATAATATCATAACATGGGATAAATCATAGAAGTGAAATGTAATCCCAATAATCATAACTTAAAACATGAAACTTTGTGGCATACACACATAATCATAGAGAATCATTTCTTGTTAGTCAAGACTCAATGCCAAGACTATCTTAGTGGACAAAGTCCCTTTCGGAATCGAGTCACCCTCGTTTCAGTCCTGTTTCACTGAACCGGTATAACCTACCATTCCAGCCATGTCTATCTCATGAGATATGAAATCTTTACCCAATGAATTGGAGGGAGATATAGGTCCCACCCATCTCATAATGAATCCTTTCTTATGTGTGCCACAAAATCATAAATCATACATCATTGCATAACCCATGTAATAAAAATGGGATTCTTAAACAACATGACATCATAAAACCATTCATATAAGATAAAGGAATTCATAAACATAATTCCATCACAACATAGTCAAATCAATGTAAAAATATGGATAGAAACATAACCCTTTATTATCTTAGATGAAAAATAATTTTGATAAAACACTTGAATCGAATTCTTGAGGAAAATATCCTTTTTTCTTCAAAAACATTTTTCCTTTCATAACATGTCATACAACTTTAAAATAAAAGAAGTTGATTAAAAATAAACTTGAAAACTTGTAAAGGAAGCTTCTTGGAAATAATGTTTTAAAAATCCATTCATGCCGTATAAGTTAAAAAAAACATTCTTCGTACTTTTGTCGGAAAAGTCAAAAAGTACCTCGTACGAAAAACATCAAAAGATTCCTTTCATTTCTTTTACTAAAAACTCACCAAAGGGTAAAATTGGATATAAACTATTGTAGAATGATGGAAATAATATTACATATTGAGGGAACATGGATGTGGATGACAAAATACACCCCAGTAATTACCAATGTAAAAACAATCTCGGATAAAAGTGAGATTGTGATATTTCCCTTACCTTAGGTCCGATTTGCTTTGTTCGTGTCCGAAGCTCCTGTATAATGGTTTAAATAATGTTATTTACTTATTCCAGAATCATATTCATTGTTATTATATCATATATGGTTCACTTATGACATTATATTACCCGTTCTTTTGTAAATTCCATGTTAAAGAAGCGTTTTGGGTAAAATCGTTTCATTTATCTTAGGTGTTTTGACTTGTTGTTCTTGACATCATTATTACTTATATCATGATTTACTTACTTCCAGAATATAAAATATGATTTATATATCATATATATTCAGTATATATATATATATATAATAGATAGATAAATAAAATGAAAAACACCGTTCATGGAGACGGTAGTCCGTACGTACGCATGAACGTTGTTTTACTTTCCTTATTGTATTGAAATGGAAGTAAGTAGATGAAATACATATATATATACATAAATCCAGTAGCTTTATAATGTCATATATTTCATTATTATTTCTTATATATACTTTATAATCATTCTTAAATGGTTAACATGGAGAATGAATCTCATCGCGTCGTGGAGACGGTAGTCCGTACGTACGCACGAGCGATGATATCATTTCCATAAATATTGAACTGAGTTGGAGTGGATATACAATATATCAGAATCAATATGATGTTGTAATAACTATGTATAGTTATTCTTTACACCATTATACCCATCCATGTAAGGTGGTGGTGGAAAATAGATTACACCACGGCGTGGAGACGGTATTCCGTACGTACGCACGCGCGGTGATTTCTTTTTCCGTAGGATGGATAGATGGTGAAATAGGGTTGTTTCATACTTATAATAACATATCATTATATGAGTGATACTGATGTTATTACTTCATAATGAAACAACCTAAGAAGAATAAGTGGAAGAAGAAATAAAGAGGAAAGAATTGGTAACGGTAATTACCTCTTCTTTGAAGCGCCTCTTTGAGACCTCCTCTTAGGGCACTAGAATTGGTCTTTGAGGAAGACCAGAACCTCTAGGATGTTGCTAAGGAAGTGGAGAAGAGATTTTGGCTGGGGTTGGCCGAGCTTGAGTGCTCAAATTGGTGTGAGGAGGAGGGGGAGGAGGTGTCCTTTTATAGGGGAGGAGAGGGGCACCTTAGGAATATCTCAAAATATTATTTTATATTAAAGTCAAAATCGGTTTATAATGGTTCCAAAGGGTCTTATTTCGAAGATAAAGTAAGGATGGGTCGAAATCCTATCAACCAATAGAATTTAGACAAGTTTAAGATATTATTTTAACCTTATCAATTAGATTTAACTCTAAGTTAATTAATTTAACTTTTACCGTGTCTTTTTGTTTTCTTTCACTATATGGTTAATACACTTACTATAACATGCCAAAAGAACCCCAAATTGTTTATTATTAATATATATATCCTTATCTAAGTAATTTGGCCGAACCTTAGATTTTTAGGAATAAAATAACAATTAATAATATAATATTTGATTTAAAAACTATTTTGTGTCAATTTTGACACTATTTGATATATGATTTGTGTGAAAGTCATAACAGAATTACATGTTCGAACCAAGTTGATTAAATCAACACTAATATAGCATAGTAACCTATAAAATTAGTGGAATTCATTAAAAGTCTTAAATTACATTTATTTTGGTATTTATATTATCAATTATGTCAATATTTCATTAATAAGATAATTACTGCATCATTTTTGTGTCATAAATAAATTATATTATTTGATGTCTAAAAATTACAAATAAAATACCATCATGTAGGAAATCTTTTTAGCTTTCTAATGAATATTTATAGTCGAATTTATCTTATGTATAACCCCATATTAAAAATGATTTACTTATTAAACTTTGATTTTAACTATTTTAACCCTTCTTTAAATAAATTAATAATAAATGTCCTAATCTAATCCAAGTGGGCCTAAATGGTCATATTTTATTCCTAAGTTTGTTTTTGGTCGAATTACACTTGTCCAATAGAATTAGGACATGTGTTAGGGTAATATTAATATCATATTTACCCTTAGTTACCTTATTTACTATTAACCGTGGTAAAAAAAGTAAAAAGTTACTATTCACCAAAAAATTATTTTCATCTCATTGAACCACATTTTAGTCCTTGATATTAACCGTGTCTCTCGGATTTTCAAAATTCCATTCACAGAAGCGGTAAAATTAAGTTTTATGCAAAATTCAGTTTTTAACCTACCACTTAGTAGTTTCACTATTCATCAAAAATTGATGTTTTTCAGAACAATGCCAAAATTTCATCCCAAGCTATATTTCATATTCCGAATTCAAAAATGAAGTCTATTTTACCAAATTCATAACATAAAAGTTGCATTAATTAATTTTATAATTAAATCCCGCTGTTAAAACAAATAGCGTGTTTTTAAGAAACAATATCTATCAAAAGATTGACACTTGTTTATGTCTAGTTTAAATGTGAAACTACATCCAATGACCAACATTGTATTAAATTGTAAAAATATATTCTAAATATACTTTAAAACCACTCAAATTAATGATTTATCACTATTAATTATTTCTATTAAAAAAGTTGTTTTTAATTATAATTTAGTAATTTTCACTATTCATCAGAATATGAAAGTTATCCGAAAAGTACCAAAATTTCACCTTAGGCTAAATTCGATACTCCGAATCCAAAAATGAAGTCCATTTTGAGAGTTAAAATTTCTAAAATTTAAAAAGTGGTTATTACTATTCATAACGGCTAGTTTTAATAATATTTTAATAGCATATCATTGTTTCGTGAAACTCAGGATTACGTACCACACACGCTATCGAGGAAGGTTGTGATTGCGTGTAATGCAAGGCAAGTCAAGGATGCGTGTTGTGCAAGCTCCTTTTGGTGTAGCGTATAACACAAGACATTAGTAAAATAAGAAAGAATATTTTTCATAAAATCTCGGGCTGTTACAGTCTATCATTCCTAACTCATGTCTAATGTAACTTAACATATTCGAACTTAAAGGCTTGGTGAAAATGTCAGCTAATTGATGTTCAGTACCTATAAATTCAAGAGTAATATCACATTTTTGGTAATGATCTCTCAAAAAATGGTGCCTTACATCAATGTGTTTGGTTCTAGAGTGAGACACAAGATTATTAGAGATGTTAATTACACTAGTGTTATCACAATTTATAAAGACATGTCTAAACTGATATCCATAGTCCAATAATGTATGTTTCATCCACAGAATTTGTGCACAGCAACTACCAGCAGCAATGTACTCTACTTCAACAGTAGAAAATGAAACAGAATTCTACTTTTTACTACACCAAGATACTAGGGACTAACCTAGAACATGAAATGTTCTAGAAGTGATCTTTCTATCTAACTTGAAACTAGAAAATTCACCATCTGAATAACTTATTAAATGAAAAGATTTTCCTTTTGGATAAAACAAACCTAAATTTGCAGTATGTTTAAGATATTTAAAAATTCTTTTAACAGAAAGAAAATGGGATTCTTTAGGATTAGCTTGAAATCTTGCACACATACACACACTAAACATAATATATGGTTGACTAGAAGTAAGGTAAAATAGACTTCCAATCATACCTCTGTAATTTGTTTGATCAACGGGTTTCCCAGATTCATCAATTTCCAACTTACAAGTGGTACTCATGGGTGTATCACTTTACTTAATACTATATAAACCAAAATGTTTTAAAAGATCCTTTGTATATTTAATTTGATTTAAAATAATACCATTTTCATTTTAAAAAACTTTAAATCCAAGAAAATATTTGAGTTCTCCCATTAAACTCATTTCAAATTCATTTTGCATACTCTTTGAAAAATCAACACACAAAGTATTTTTAGAAGATCCAAAAATAATATTATCAACATAGATTTGTACTGTCAAAAAATCTTTAGAAATTATCTTAATAAAAAGAGTTGGATCAGCAATCCCTTTATAAAAACCTTTTGAAATAAAAAAAATTACTAAGTCTATCATACCAAGCTCGTCGAGCTTGTTTAAAACCATATAATTCTTTAGAGAGTTTAAAAACTCGATTTGGAAAATGAGGATTAGTAAATCTAGGTGGTTGTTCAAAAAAAAAATCTTCAATTATAAAACCATTTAGAAAATAACTTTTAAAATCCATTTGATATAACTTGAAATTCATATGAGAATCATAGGCAAGTAGAATCCTAATAGCTTCTAATCTAGCTATAGGAGAAAATGTTTCCTCATAGTCTATTCCTTCCTCTTGACTATACCCTTGTGCAACTAGCCTTGCTTTTTTCCTAACTATATTTCTAGAGTCATCAAATTTATTCCTAAAAACCCTTTTAGTGCCTATGGTCAAAGTGTCCTTAGGTCTTTAAAATAATTCCCAGACTTTGTTTCTTTCAAATTGATTTAATTCTTCTGTGTCCCTCTATCAAGATTACCAACAACGACATCTAAAGGAAAATTCTTTAGAATCCTAGTTGATCTAGTAAAGGTGGGACTAGAAATTTTAGGTTCTCCTCTAGATTCAGGTTCTACAGAAATAGGTTATGGAAAGTTTCCAGAAATGGATGTCTTTACAACTGGTTCATTTATTTTATCATTAAGGTTCAAAACAGACAAATCTTCTTCAAGATTTTCAATGGAAGATTTGGGCTCATGTTGATCAGTCTCATCAAACTTGATGTGAACAGATACTTCCACACATTTGGTTCTTTTATTAAATACTATATAGGATTTTCTAGTTATATAATATCCTAGAAATATTCCCTCATCACTTTTAGAAGCAAACTTGTCAAGATTATCTTTAGTATTGAGAATAAAGACTTTACAACCAAAGACTTTAAAGTAATTAACATTAGGTTTCCTATGGTTCCACAAATCATAAAGAGTCTTTTTGAGAACAGGTCTAATCAAGTCTCTATTAATAATATAACAAGCTATATTTACAGCTTCATCCCAAAAGTAAATTGGCAGGTCATACTCATTAATCATAGTTCTTGAAATTTCCTAAAGGGTTCTATTCCTTCTTTCTAATACACCATTTTTTTGAGGTGTCCTAGAAGTAGAAAAGTTATGATTATAGCCATTGTGTGAGCAGTAAGATTCAAACTCATGATTTTCAAACTCACGTTCATGATCACTTCTCAGTGTTTTAATCTTAAGTCCACTAAGGTTCTTTATAGACTTGGAGTATTTTATAAAGTAAGAACATTATTTACTTTTGTGAGCAAGAAGGTATACCCAAGTATATCTAGAAAAGTCATCTACTAGGACATAGAAATAGTGATTCTCATTTAAACTATAAACTCTAGAAGGTCCAAACAAGTCCTTGTGAACCAACTCGAGAGGTTGAGAAGTTGAAAATTCTTTCTTTGACTTAAAAGAAACTTTATGTTGCTTTCCCTTTTGACAGGGATTACAAACTTTATTATGTGGGAATTCAAGTTTAGGTAGCTCTCTAACTAAGTTTTTCCTAGTCAGTTTCTAAGTGAATAAATGTTTCAGTGTCCTAATCTTCTGTTCCATAACCAATATTCTTTATGAAAATAATTTAAACAAGTAAAATTTTTTTGGCTAAAGAATTCAAATCAACTGCATAAAAATTTTAATTTATCAAAGCAGAAAATACTAAAATATTTTTAGAATTAAAAACATTACAAGAATCATTTTCAAATTTAACATTGAAACCATCATCACAAAACTGAGAAATAATTAAAAAATTATATTTAAGTCAATCAACAAATAAAACTTTGGAAATTAAAAATAAATCAGTGTTACCAATTTGTCCTAAGCCGATGATTTTTCCTTTTGAATTATCACCAAAGGTGACACGTCCTCCAAAAACTTTGATTAAACTCTTGAAGCATGAGTATTCTCCAGTCATATTCCATGAACATACAGTGTCCAAGTACCATACCTTATTATGGGAACTCTTCAAGCAATTTTCCTATAAAACAAGTTTAAACAGAAAATGATTTTGGTACCCAGATTTTCTTGGTTCCAGATAGGTTATCGAGCAAAATTTTTAGTACCCAAATTTGTCTAATGGGTCTTATATAATCAATAGATTCAAACAATTTTGAAAGATAAACTTTATTTGATCTATATCCATGTGAATAACTAGTTGAAGCATATGCATTTCTAGAACTAGAACTAGCACCATTCTATCTAGATTTATGAATAAATCTATTTTTATTAATCTCTCTCTGTCCAGGCTGATAGCCTATTCCAGTGGTATATTTTGGTGCCACTTGTTTTCCTAGAATTTGAGTTAGTGTATTCTTAACATTTGTGAATTTATCTAAGTACTTCATTAATTGATCATTGGACAATTTCAGTTCAGTATTTTCCTTAAGTAATTGAGCATTCTTTTCCTTTTCTATATCAAGTGCAGATTTAACAGAGCTGGTCAAAGCATGCTGTTTCTTTAAGGTCTTATACTTTTCCTTCAACTCATTACAGGTTTCTTCTAGCATATTACAGTATTCACATAATTCTTCACTAGACATATTTTTAGATTCAAAATCAAAATCGACTCCATAATAATAAGAATTTAAAGCAGGAGTATCCAATGTTACCTCAGATGTGTTTTTCATGAAACACATATTTTCTTTTTGAAAATTTTCATCATGAGAAGAATCAGAATCACTTGAACTATCTTCTGAAGCACTCTAAGTTTCTTTCATAGATTTATTATATTTATTTTCTTTATAATCATTTTTTTGAACTTTAATTTCGGGCAGTCCGCTTTCACATGTCCTTTCCTCTTGCATTTATAACAGACAATTTCATCACTCTTATCAGAATTTTTCCAATCCTTCTTCCAATGACCTTTGTTGTCATATTTTCCTTTGTAGTTTTATTTTTTGAATAATTTCTTCTTCCTATAGAACTTCTTCAATCGTCTGGCTATCTGAGCCATCTCTTCATCACTATCAGAATATCAACCTTCATTTGTTGAGCTTTTAGTAGGCATGTGAACTTTCTCTTTGTCCTTGCTATTTGAGGTAGTAGATTTAAATGCTAATGACTTCCTCCTTGGTTCATAATCTTCTTACTTGTTTAATTTCAGATCTTATTCATACATCATCAACTTACCAATTAGTTCTTTAATAGGCAGTGAAGTTATATCACATGATTCTATTATTGAAACTGATGTGCTTCTCCATCTTTCTGACAGACATCTTAGTATTCTCATAATCTGCTGCTTTACAGGAACAACTTTTCCAAGTGATCTCATAGTGTTGAAAATCTCATTGAACCTGCGATACATATCTGAAATAGGTTCATCAGACTTTATTTTAAAATTATCATACTTAATAGTTTAGGTATTCTGTAACGCCCCGACCCCAGCTACCCAGAGCCGGTGCATTACTTCGTAACATTGGCATGATCAAAAAAGATCAAGTCTCGAAAGACCGATTAGTTTAGTAGCCTTGGAAACACTAGATACATTCATAAGTATTTCATTACATCAAAAATTAAACAAACTACAATAACATGGTCTTCATAGTCCACAATCATATCCCTTTCTGAATACCCCTGTAGGTCATTCATAAAATACTTCTTCACATCATGGAAAAATATTAAAACATTGAAAGGGGTGAGCTCAGATGCTCAGTAAGGTTAACATTATAGAGGAAGCTTTCATAAATAAACATTAACATTTAAGGCAATGTATAACTAAAACAAAAGCCTTTTAAACTTGAACTTCAACATAATATGGAAAAAGTAAAATGAGATAATGCCATTTACTTCTTCACATGGATATTCTACTGGTCGAATAATCACATGCAATATCAATAACCACTTTCATAATGATGGAATGCATAATGCCAGACTATCATAACCACATAGCCAAGGCCTCGTGCCAAGACTACAAATAAGATTTTGTCAAGGCCTTGTGCCAAGACACTAGTTTGTCTCATGAGACCTGCCGATGCATCGAGGAGCTATAGCGGGCTCCACCCATCACTTATTAAGTCCAATGCATTCCTCATATGAATAGGTTTAAAAATATCATAAAACATAACATAATCGTATCACATAAAACATGCATAAAGGAAACATAACATTTCCACATTTCAATCACAAGATATCAATACAACACATTGATATAATAAAAATGATTTCAAAACCATTTTCAATACCAAAATAAAATAAAGTTAAAACTTTGTATTTATTTTTCATTAAAAAAATGAGGGCTTGTAGAGGAAGCCGAAACTCAAATAATGGTCACGGCGGCGGAGAAGTCGTTGTCGCCGCATAAGTATAGAAAGAAAAACATTCCCTTTTTGTCGTTTAGTAAAACGCTTTGTATAAAAAAGATTCCTTTTGAATAAACGTAAAAGTCAAAGGGGTTTATACACCGTATAAAAGAAAGTTGTGTATAAAACCAAATATGCCTCAATGAAAGGGGATTGAGACGGAGTCCTTAAAAAGATCATTTTTAAAATAAAATAGATATATTATGTGTATTCACTATAGGTACACATAAAGAATACAAAATAAGACATAATAATATCATGACATAATTTGAAAGTAGGAGATTAACCCAAAGAATGGAAGTTGGGTTAAGAAATTCCCTTACCTTGTGTCCGACTTGACTCAACCGTTCTTTAACCTCCTGAATAATAAACTAGAGTTAATATCTACCTTATTAAGAACCATTTTCAATTTAATTATCCTTTTTATATCACTTATTACAATGTTATGAATATTATGTAATTATTCAAGTTAATAACGATCGTTTTGTCGATCTTTGGTAACTTGAGTCAACAATAAACTTCTTATAATTACAAGTTGTTCATGTGGTAGAATATCCATTATATACAGAATTATATTCATGATTTAGATGTCATATATATCTTATATATCCAGTATATACATTCATTTATAATATTCCGTAACATTTAGAGGTAAGAAATGAAATGCACCGTTCATGGAGACGGTAAGCTGTACGTACGCATGAACGCTACTTTCATTTCAATTTCATATTTAATGGAACTAAATCATAATTATATAAATGTATAATATAATTCCAGTATAATATAGTGTATAATACCATTTACTCCATCCTTTATACATCCCACATATGGCATTAACGATTCAAATCACTTTGAGGGGGCGGTAGTCCGCACTTCCTAAAATGAAATTATCGCGATTTACCCATAATGGAAATCATAAAGTATGCCATAAATGAGAAATACAGAAGCATAAGTAAAACATAAACATATTATATATCATATATAAAAATAGTGACATCTTAATGGCCACCTTTGAAGGTGTTATATGAGTGTTGAACAATCATCGTTTCGTGAGGCAAAAATTCGCCATCCACAGAAACCGTATGTTCTTTAACCATTAGATGTAGGTGTGTGTAAGTGTAGCTCGAATCCTTCTTATAAAAACATCCTAGTATATTGAGGATACTGGTGTTGTTACAAAAGAAATGAATAAAAAGAGTTTAGGGGGTTGGAGAAGAAAAATAAAACAAAACAACATTAGAGAAGACATTACCTCAAAATCGGGTAACTCTTTTTGATTTGAGCCAAAGGCTTCCTTGAGAAGAGTTCTGCCCAAAGTGAGGCTTCTAGGAGTAATAGGGGGGAGTTGGGAGAGTATTTTGGCAGAGGTTGGCCGAGCCAAATTGCTTGAAGGTGTGAATAAGGTGGGAGAGGTGGGGGCCTTTTATAAGAGGAGAGGAGGGGCGCTTTTGGAAATATTGAAATGTTACATTATTACACAATGCTTTTCGGATTCTAAAGGTCCCAAAATTATATAATTAGAGGATAAGGTGATAAGTGTTCGAAATCTCCTCATCCAATTGGCTTTGGACAAGTGTAAGCCTTGAATTTTGCATTATCTTCTCATTTTATTTAAATCGTTAAATAATGAGGTCATCGCTGCATCATCATGATGTCATAAATAATTTAATTTATTTAATGTCTAAAAATTATAAAAAAAATACTATGATGTAGGAAATATTTTTATATTTCTAATGAATATTTATAATCAAAATTTGGACTTGTGTAACCCCACTTAAAAACTGTTTTAGTAAAATAACTCATGTTTGTGTCAATTTAATTTTAACATTAAATAAATATATATTAATGTCATTTTCCAACCAAAGTGGCTCCATGGGGTCCCCAAGTTGACCCATGAGTTGTCTTGGTCGGCCATGACTCATCCAATAGGAGTAGGACAAGTGTCAAGCTCATATCATATTATTAAAACATTATTTTTACCTTAAACTACACTAATTACCTCTAATCGCGATTAAGAACTTAAAAGTTACTATTCACCAAAAAATTATTTTAATCTCATTGAACCACATTTTACTTATTAATGACAACCATTTATGTCGGATTTTTTAAAATCAAATCACAGAAGTGGTAATATTTCATTTAAACGAAAAATCAGTTATTTAACTACCACTTAGTGGTTTCACTATTCATCAAAAATTGAAGTTTTTTAGAACAATGCCAAAATTTCACCCTAAGCTATAATTGATATTCCGAATTCAAAAATGATGTCTCTTTTACAAAATTCCAAACATATAAGTTGCATTAATTAATTTTATAATTAATTCCCGCTGTCACAACAAATAGCGTGTTTTTAAGAAACAATTTATATCAAACGATTGACAATTGTTTATGTCCAATTTCAATGTTAAATTAATTCTAATGACCACCATTGGATAAAATGGTAAAAATATATTTTAATTATACTTTAAAACCACTAAATAGTATAATTTATCACAATAAATTATTTTTATTAAAAAAGTTGTTTTAAGTATTTTTCACTATTCATAAAAAAATTGGAAGTTCTCAGAAAGTTACAGAAAATTCAACTTAGGATAATTTTGATATTAAGAATACAAAAATGAAGTCCATTTTGAAATATAAAATTTCTATAATTTTAAAAAGTGGTTATTACTATTCATAACGGCTACTTTGATTAGTCGCAGTGTTTTAGAACTCGAACTTGCGTACAATGCAAGCTATTACATTATTGAAAGAGAGGCGTATCGTGGAAGCTTGGGGTGTTACATTCTCCCCTCCTTCAATAAATTGCATCCTCGCAATTTTAAATTTTTCTTTGAAAATAAAAGGTTGAAAAGAGAAAATACCTTTGAGGAAAACCCACATCGGAAATAAGGTTAATAAAATTTAGCCTTAATAAGAGGGAAAGGGAAATGAAAAAGTCACCACCCAATTATGATCTCGATTAGGAGAACATTGGTGGCAATTAGAGACATATAATTGGAGGAAAAACGTAAATATTTGTAGGGAGTGATTGAGGTCATCAATCACAATCAACTGTCAAATTGAGGGCCTCAAAGCCTTCAATCTATGTTGATTTAAAATATCATCAGTTCAACAAGACATAAGGTATTAGGATAACACATTTTTTTGTTTTAATATCCCTTTACTAAAGTTTAAGAATTAATTTATTCATTGAATAAGAGATAGGTATATATATATTTATGCTTGACTATTAGAGTTTCAAACTTCAACTCATCTTTCACTCAAAAAGATAATAGAACTCAAAAATATTATACTTATCCTAATTGTATAAGGTTCCAAATGTTAACACATACCATTTAGATTAGTAAAATTATTTTGTAATAACCAGGGACTTCCTGTAGGCTAGTGGTAGGAAATAAAGGCTTGTCGCACTATGATTGTGGGTTCGATTCCTGCAGCTTTGTCCGACGCGATGGGTTATGCCCCACCCTGCAGGTTGTCCTTTTCCTAAAAATATAGTACTATACTATTCCAAAAATAATCTTCATAAATGTTTTAACCTTAAACAATACTATCCAAAGATCAACTTAATCCACTCCAACCTTTATAGTTATCCAAAATACCTCTGTCCAGACTTTCTCTAAAAGGTCTCTTAATTCCAAAATCAATTTATCAGATTCCCCAAACAAAGTAAAGTTTCTCTTATTGTCACATACTAAAAATATGATTACCTTCATCATATTAAAACCTTACTGAAATCAACAAGTACTGCAATACAATTCTTATATATATATATCACATTATTCTAATAACCGAAATATAATCCATCAGTCCAAAAGCACCAATACATTAGTTAGTCTGCTTCAACTGTAGTAACAGCATAAGATTGTCCTTGATCCCTTGGCCTTTTCTGAGGTAAGTTTCCTTGATGCTTAGGACATTCATTTGCATAATGATCCATTTCTCTACAATTATAGCATTCAACTTTGATAGCCTCTTTCTTTCCCTTGCAATCACGAGCCTGGTGACCCTTTTCTCCACATTTATAACAAACTCCCATTACTTTTAGGCAAGTACAGGGTGATTCTTCCCACAATTATCACATAATGGAAAATCCTTCTTTCCCCTTTTCCCTTTATCTGTCTCTTGTTCCACCGTTCTTTTCTTCTCTTGCTTTACTTTGTTGTCATAAGACTTAGAGAATTCCTTTTCTGTCTTGATAGCACACGAGACAATATCTTCGTATGATGAGAAGGATTGTGATACTAAAGCTCGACGGAGAAATGGTTTTAACCCATCAAAGAAATGATCAATCTTACTCCTTGGGTTACGTATATAATCGGCAACATGCCTCGCTAACCTTGTAAAGTTAGCCTCATACTTTGCGACATTCTCATCCTCCTTCTGCCTCAAACTCAGAAATTTCCTTTCCATATCTGCTCGATGGTCACGAGGAAAATATTTTTCTAAAAACAGATCTTTGAACTCCTTCCATTCCATATTCGATACGTCATCATCTTCCTTTGTGTTTTGAATCAGCGACCACCACTGATCGGCATCTCCAGTGAGGCGGTAAACTGCCATGACAACCTTCTCCCTTTCACTACTCCCCAAGGCATGGAATATTTTCTCTAAGGAATTTATCCATTGCTCAGATACTATAGGATTTGTACTCCCATTGAAGGTTGGTGGTTGTTGCCTCATGAAGCGGTTTAACATTGATCCTCCATGTTGTGGATCAGGGTGCTCCATACGAGTAAGGTTATTATTCATAACCTGAGTAAGTTGTCCCAGTATGGTGATTAGATGATCGACACCAGTTGCATCACCAGCCCCACTATAATTATCTTGATCAGGAGGGAAATCCCTACATGGAGTGCGTGCATTGATACGGTTTCCATTTCTTCCACTAGGCTCCATTTCTAAACAATGGCATAAACTAGATCAGTTTATGAATCAAAATACATAATCCCATACTTATAAAACACTTAACATAAATTGAACTATTTATGGATATAATCCATAATCATAAAAAGAAATGTTTTCTTTGATAAATTATATACTCATAACCCTTCATAGTGGTTTGTAAAGAAAACGAGAATTATCCTAAGCATATCCCCCGGGTGTGTCGTAACCAAGAGTGCAGCAAGGCCCGTTGTCGTGCACCAGTTCCCGTTCGAGTCTAGATCAAAGCAGTGTTTTCGGGTTTTACCCCTAGGTACATCTATGCTAGAGCCGCCTCTACCTGCTCGTATCCAGACAGGGATGTATTGCTCGAAAAACTCACAACATCTCTACAATACCAAAATTCTAGGAAGTTCTTCTATACTAATCCTCAAAGTCTATCTTCAGGCTATGTGCTCTAATCAGAGTTTATCTAAATCTAGCTTTCAAGGTTAGTACTAAACTGCCTCTGATACCAACTGTAACGCCCCGACCCCAGCTACCCAGAGCCGGTGCATTACTTCGTAACATTGGCATGATCACAAAAGATCAAGTCTCGAAAGGACGATTAGTTTAGTAGCCTTGGAAACACTAGATACATTCATAAGTCTTTCATTACATCAAAAAGTAAACAAACTACAATAACATGGTCTTCATAGTCCACAATCATATCCCTTTCTGACTACCCCTGTAGGTCATTCATAAAATACTTCTTCACATCCTGGAAAAATATTAAAACATTGAAAGGGGTGAGCTCAGATGCTCAGTAAGGTTAACATTATAGCGGAAGCTTTCATAAATAAACATTAACATTTAAGGCAATGTATAACTAAAACAAAATCATTTTAAACTGGAACTTCAACATAATATAGAAAAAGTAAAATGAGATAATACCATTTACTTCTTCACATGGATATTCTACTGGTCGAATAATCACATGCAATATCAATAACCACTTTCATAATGATGGAATGAATAATGCCAAACTATCATAACCACATAGCCAAGGCCTCGTGCCAAGACTACAAATAAGATTTTGTCAAGGCCTTGTGCCAAGACACTAGTTTGTCTCATGAGACCTTCCGATGCATCGAGGAGCTATAGCGGGCTCCACCCGTCACTTATTAAGTCCAATGCATTCCTCATATGAATAGGTTTAAACATATCATAAACCATAACATAATCGTATCACATAAAACATGCATAAAGGAAACATAACATTTCCACATTTCAATCACAAGATATCAATACAACACATTGATATAATAAAAATGCTTTCAAAAACATTTTCAATACCAAAATAAAAAAAGTTAAAACTTTGTATTTATTTTTCATTAAAAAAATGAGGGCTTGTGGAGGAAGCCGAAACTCAAATAATGGTCACGGCGGCGGAGAAGTAATTGTCGCCGCATAAGTATAGAAGGAAAAACATTCCCTTTTTGTCGTTTAGTAAAACTCTTTGTATAAAAAAGATTCCTTTTGAATAAACGTAAAAGTCAAAGGGGTTTATACACCGTATAAAAGAAAGTTGTGTATAAAACCAAATATGCCTCAATGAAAGGGGATTGAGACGGAGTCCTTAAAAAGATCATTTTTAAAATAAAATAGATATATTATGTGTATTCACTATAGGTACACATAAAGAATACAAAATAAGACATAATAATATCATGACATAATTTGAAAGTAGGAGATTAACCCAAAGAATGGAAGTTGGGTTAAGAAATTCCCTTACCTTGTGTCCGACTTGACTCAACCATTCTTTAACCTCCTGAATAATAAACTAGAGTTAATATCTACCTTATTAAGAACCATTTTCAATTTAATTATCCTTTTTATATCACTTTTTACAATGTTATGAATATTATGTAATTATTCAAGTTAATAACGATCGTTTTGTCGATCTTTGGTAACTTGAGTCAACAATAAACTTCTTATAATTACAAGTTGTTCATGTGGTAGAATATACATTATATCCAGAATTATATTCATGATTTAGATGTCATATATATCTTATATATCCAGTATATACATTCATTTATAATATTCCGTAACATTTAGAGGTAAGAAATGAAATGCACTGTTCATGGAGACGGTAAGCCGTACGTACGCATGAACACTACTTTCATTTCAATTTCATATTTAATGGTGATAAATCATAATGATATAAATGTATAATATAATTCCAGTATAATATAGTGTATAATACCATTTACTCCATCCTTTATACATCCCACATATGGCATTAACGATTCAAATCACTTTGAGGGGGCGGTAGTCCGCACTTCCTAAAATGAAATTATCGCGTTTTACCCATAATGGAAATCATAAAGTATGCCATAAATGAGAAATAAAGAAGAATAAGTAAAACATAAACATATTATATATCATATATAAAAATAGTTACATCTTAATGGCCACCTTTGAAGGTGTTATATGAGTGTTGAACAATCATCGTTTCGTGAGGCAGAAATTCGCCATCCACAGAAACCGTATGTTCTTTAACCATTAGATGTAGGTGTGTGTAAGTGTAGATCGAATCCTTCTTATAAAAACATCCTAGTATATTGAGGATACTGGTGTTGTTACAAAAGAAATTAATAAAAATATTTTAGGGGGTTGGAGAAGAAAAATAAAACAAAACAACATTAGAGAAGACATTACCTCAAAATCGGGTAACTCTTTTTGATTTGAGCCAAAGGCTTCCTTGAGAAGAGTTCTGCCCAAAGTAAGGCTTCTAGGAGTAATAGGGGGGAGTTGGGAGAGTATTTTGGCAGATTTTGGCCGATCCAAATGGCTTGAAAGTGTGAATAAGGTGGGAGAGGTGGGGGCCTTTTATAAGAGGAGAGGAGGGGATCTTTTGGAAAGATTGAAATGTTACATTATTACACAATGCTTTTCGGATTCTAAAGGTCCCACACTTATATAATTAGAGGCTAAGGTGATAAGGGTTCGAAATCTCCTCATCCAATTGGCTTTGGACAAGTTTAAGCCTTGGATTTTGCATTATCTTCTCATTTTATTTAAATCGTTAAATAATGAGGTCATCGCTGCATCATCATGATGTCATAAATAATTTAATTTATTTAATGTCTAAAAATTATAAAAAAAATACTATGACATAGGAAATATTTTTAGCTTTATAATTAATATTTATAATCAAAATTTGGACTTGTGTAACCCCACTTAAAAACTGTTTTAGTAAAATAACTCATGTTTGTGTCAATTTAATTTTAACATTAAATAAATATATATTAATGTCATTTTCCAACCAAAGTGGCTCCATGGGGTCCCCAAGTTGACCCATGAGTTGTCTTGGTCGGCCATGACTCATCCAATAGGAGTAGGACAAGTGTCAAGCTCATATCATATTATTAAAACATTATTTTTACCTTAAACTACACTAATTACCTCTAATCGCGATTAAGAACTTAAAAGTTACTATTCACCAAAAAATTATTTTAATCTCATTGAACCAAATTTTACTTATTAATGACAACCATGTATGTCGGATTTTTTAAAATCAAATCACAGAAGTGGTAATATTTCATTTAAACGAAAAATCAGTTATTTAACTACCACTTAGTGGTTTCACTATTCATCAAAAATTGAAGTTTTTCAGAACAATGCCAAAATTTCACCCTAAGCTATAATTGATATTCCGAATTCAAAAATGATGTCTATTTTACAAAATTACAAACATATAAGTTGAATTAATTAATTGTATAATTAATTCCCGCTGTCACAACAAATAGCATGTTTTTAAGAAACAATTTATATCAAAAGATTGACAATTGTTTATGTCCAATTTCAATGTTAAATTAATTCTAATGACCACCATTGGATAAAATGGTAAAAATATATTCTAATTATACTTTAAAACCACTAAATAGTATAATTTATCACAATAATTTTTTATTATTAAAAAAGTTGTTTTAAGTATTTTTCACTATTCATAAAAAATTGGAAGTTCTCAGAAAGTTACAAAAAATTCAACTTAGGATAATTTCGATATTACGAAAACAAAAATGAAGTCCATTTTGAAATATAAAATTTCTATAATTTTAAAAAGTGGTTATTACTATTCATAACGGCTACTTTGATTAGTCACGGTGTTTTAGAACTCGAACTTGTGTACAATGCAAGCTATTGCATTATTGAAAGAGAGGCGTATCGTGGAAGCTTGGGGTGTTACATATTCAATATCATTTCTTTAACATTGGTTGTTACCTAATGGGAAATATCCAAAGTGTACCAGATTTCATAAGTAGTTTTACAGGAAGACATTCTATTAAATTCCTCATCACCTAAAGCACAGTACAAATCATTCATTTCTTTATAGTATTATTGTAAGCAGTCTTAGTAGGTTCATCCCAAACAGTTATTTTAGTTTCCAGAATCTTATATTGATTCTCTATAGCAGTCCAGATGTCAAATCCCATACATTCTAAATGAATTTTTATTTTAAGTTTCCATTGGGCATAATTTGTACCATTAAAGAAATGTGGCCTATTGGTAGCAACACTTTCAAGTCTATTATCCATAATTAGATTTTAGAAAATATATTTAAAGAGATAAAATTTAGAAATAACAGAAATTTAAGATCTTTAAGATACAACTAAAATCACAGTTAAAAAATAGATTATTTGGTAATCATTTATAAATAAAAAAAATCCTTTGATACCTAATGTTGGTCGGAGTGGATACTCAAGAGGGGGGTGAATTGAGTTCCAATTAAAATTTCTGTTAAAAACTTATAGGATTAAAATTCCCCAAATTAAATAACAAGATAAACTGTAGTGAATTTGTAATACAGTAAAGGGTCAGTTAGGTTCTCAATATATTGATTAGTTCTCAGTTAATCTAATCTGAATATTAATTAAATTTGGAAGCTAACCTAATGCTTTAAAATAAATACAAACACTTTCTAGTTTAACTATCAGAGTTACTCTAAAATAGATTTATATTTCAAATTACTTAGCAGTGGAATAATCAATATAGTTTAAAACAAAATAGAATAAGAACAACTATTTAAAACAAGAGGTTCAGTCTCAAGCTGAGACTTAGTCCTCTCTAAAAATTTATATAAATTTTTATCCACACCATGGATCGGGGTAAACAACAATACAAAGACTATCCAGGTCCTATGACCTCTACCACAGTTCTACGTGGGAAACAAAACAATAGCACACAGGTTATCCAGGTCACACTTTACCTCTACCACTATCCACAGTGGGATACAAGAGAGTTATAGAAGTTTTGTATGAGGATTTTTAAATCCTCTAGTTAAGAACATGATATAGTGTTTATGGAATATACAGAGTATACACACTGCTCAAGAAGTAAGTAAAAGAATCACTAAGAGAGAGTAGATATGAGTTTAGAATGCTCTAGTGATTTGAAGTGAAACTATGGACTCCTTTTGATTAATCAGAAATGCTTCTGAGTCCTTCTCTGGTTTTTTTCTACAAACAGAGTGTCGTTTGCTTCCTTGACTTTCAGGTTCAGTTTGATCAGCTTGAGTACATGAAGAGATCGTTGTAGTTCTTCACTCCTTGACTAAGGTTTATCTTGTGTTCTCTTCTTGTATGAATGACCTCATGTATATCCAATGTTCTTCAAGTAAGTGAGTGTAAGGATGTCGCCTCTCTATTATATATATGTGTCTATGTCTCTTTTTTTGGTTGCTTTCGAGGTTTCATTTTATATATTTAGCTCCGGCAATGGGAATGATTACCTTTTTACAGGTATGAGGTACGGTTCCTAAAATTCCAACCACTATCATTAATTAATAGTAGGTGCATTAAAATAATCAAATATTATTGTTGCTAAATAAACAAATACTTTAGAGAACAGTGTCTGGTTTCCATCGGTAGCTGTTACTCCTTGTAACGGTAGCTCCTTGTATCAGTCGGTGACTCATTGTATCAGTGAACTTATGTAGGTGGCTGTAACTCTTTATAATAGTAGCTCTATGTATTGGTAGCTCTTCCATCATTATCTCTATGTATCGGTCGCTTTATGTAGCGGTAGGTCTCTGGGTAGCGGTGACTTCCTTATACCGGTAGACTTTATAATGGTAGACGTCTGTCTGTCTGTTTGTATCAGTATCTTGAATCGGTAACTACGTATCAATGACCTTTACTTATTGGTAGACTATGTACCGATAGGTGTGTATCAGTCGACTTGTGCATACCAGTAGACTTTTTTTTATCGGTATCTATTCTTCTATTGGTAGCTGTTATGCATATCGGTGACTTTATCCATATCAGTAGACTTCTGTACCGGTGTAATTAGCCTTATCAGTAGCTGTATATCTGTTTGTATCGGTAGTCTTATTTTGTCTGTATCAGCAGCTATGTACATACCGGTAGGCTTAACAATTATCTGTTCTATGAAAAACAAATCCAGATTGAGTTAGAATTCTCTAAAAGTATGTATAAACATAGACAAACATTTATTGACATATTCCAAAGATTACTTTGATATTTTTATCAACTTGATAATAGAATATAACATATCGAAAGAATTAATATATAGATAAACATTATTTTGGATTATCAAAGCATGTGAAAGCATAATTGGGATTATCAAAATAGGTGAGGTCAACATATACATAATAACATATTTAGAAATATATATAGATAAATTCTACTAGCCAGGACCTGATGCGTAACTCAGACATCCATGCATAATTATCATAATATCATAAGTGTCTTATTATGTAAATGTGGATATGAGCCCAAGCATCTGAACATAATAACAGTAAGAGGAATTTTGGACCCATGAATATAATCCCTAAAATTCATGTGTAATGATGATCATATAAGGTTCTACAGGTTTATTGATATTAAATACTTTGTAAGCATGGGTAATCCATTTAGAAATCAAGTGTGATATAATTTGTTTGACCAGTGATCCTTTCCAAGGAATTCCATACCAGGAACCCAAGTATTTCCCAATTCATTACATAATATAAATCTATTTAACCAATGATCCCATCACTGGTATTTTTTATCAAGATTCCAAGCATCACTCAAGGCATATATCATGTTAAGAAACCAATGATTCCATCTATGGAATTCCATGCTAGGAACCCTGTATCATTAAATGCATGCCATAATTTCATTGAACCTATGAGCCTATTCATGGAAATCTGTAAGAACCTAGGTATCACTAAAGATATGGTATAAAGGTATATTCCTATTATCCCATCCATTTTATACCACACAAGGGACTAGGTATCACTCATGTCATGGTAAAATAACATTTCCATCTAAGGCCATCCAAGGAAATCCACTAGGGAACCATGTATCACTCATGGGTATTATAATCTCAATTAGTATATAAGACCATCCAAGGAATTCCTAATTGGGAAACTAAGGTAAAATCAAGGCATAGTTCTATTTCAATATAATATTCCATTTAACATTTAAAATTGGCTATGGGGCCATCCATTCCATAATCTTTTAAGCTATACAATTAAACTATTTCATTTATAAAATATAAAAAGTCCATGGGATGAACCCGCACATCAAAACCATTTCATCACACACTTTAAATATTTAAATTATAAGTGCTCAAGGATCTCATTCATTAGTGATATATCATCACACCTTAGGATGGTTTTTGTTTACATTGGTAAATCTTAATTGAAGCAAGTAGGTTATATAAAACTCACATTTAAATCAACCCCCTTTTTAATAATGGAATAATTCATAACTTAATGTGAGATATGTATACATTACCAATTATAATTAAATCCATTTAATTATCAATATTAAACCAATTTATATCATTGGAAATAGATGTACACACCTAAATGGGTTCCCAATTTGAGGTCACAACCCTCGAATAAAGTTTAGGTGTCTAGAGAACATCAAGGGTATGGTAAATGCATTTAATTCAGGGTATTTCATAATTTAAAAGAAATGCGTGGTATGTTATGGCATGAGACACAATGGAAATACTTTATAAATGAGTTAGAAATTTAGGTAAAATCAATAAAACACCTAACTCAATCTTATGATGATTTACTCATCCATTATTGGGTTTTGATTTTTGTAGAAATGAAAAAAATTGAAATAGTTATGAAATTAAATGAAAATATGGAATAAGAAATCACACAATGATAACATAAAAAATGATTAGATAAAATAATAAAAGAGTAATGAGGATTCACAGACTTACTCTTATAATTCCAATTCACTAGACTACACTTTAATTGGACCAAGAACATGGGAGATCTATCCATGGAAGAGGGGGGAAGAAGAGGATCACACAAGAGAGGATGTTGGAGAAATAAGGAAAGAAAAAGGGTAAAAAATATTTAAGGATAGGAGAGGAAAATGGTAATTTCCCCCTTTAATTGAGTCAAAAGGTTTCATCACATGACTTGGCTATCTGTGTGTCAACCGTGTGGTGCTACCATCCGATGGTCACCCCCTTGCCTAACTAGGCACATAGTTTTTCAAACCATACAGAATCCATGTGCCCAAATCTTTATTTTTTTCCAGAAAATCTATATATCCATGTGGCCTTAGGTTCTTGGTTTGAAAAACCATGTGACAACCATTACTAGCCACATGGTTTCCCTTAGATAGCCATGTGTTTTCTAACAAACCATGCAACCTTTCCTATTTTTCCTGAAAATTATATTTTGGTGCCTGCTGCTCCCAAAAATAATCCAAACACCTAAGACACCTATTGAGATTTAAACCACATAAAAAACACTTATACATGTTCCAATTCTTGGATTTACATTCTGAGGCTTATTTTCGGATTCAACCCATCCAATAAATCAAAAGTTCAAACTCCATTTGAAAATCCAACTAGTTTGAAACTTGGCGTGATAAAATCTCCCACCTTAGAAATTCTCATCCCCAAGAACCCTTTTAGGACAAAAAAACATTATACAACTTACTTGGGTCATGAATTATTTCTCAAATTGATACACTGTATTTACCATGCCCAATGCACCTGTAAATGGTTATTAAAACATATAGTACTTAAGCCTCTAAAAACTTGAGTAGATTCTCATACTCAAAACTGAAACATCCAGGCGATGCTTACCCAAAACCTTCTAACCCAAGACAAAATCACATCTTCATTACTTTCCTCATCCGTCCTACGGTTCTCCCCAATATAGGCTATATCTTTCTATAGCCAATTCCGTGCCATGATACTCCCACCATTATAATTTACTATTGAAACATTAACCTAACATCCTAACAACTATTCTGGAATGTTTCTCAACTCACAAAACCTGGTCACACATGAGAACTTTGATCTCAGTCCTTGATTTGTTCAAAATTATTGAATCCCAATCAACCACAATTTAACTAGTCGTGCTGTCTTCTCTTTGAAAACCCCATACCGACTCTCACAATACACTCATATCCTCCTTTGATGTATTCAATATAGTTCCTCACATAACAGAATTCTTCTAGACAAGAAATATAAAATTGATCCACCTCTGAATGAATTTACTTGAAAATATCGGCTTCATGAGATGATGTATTATCCAAACCAGATACCAATTCCTTTAACCAATACACAAAAAGATCATTATGACCATCCTCACCAAGGCATGTACCCAACTTTTGGTTAAGTATCTAACATATACCATATCCTAAAGAAAGAATTATCATTCCATAGAACCAACCCCAAATTATCCCAATCTAACATGAATGGACCATCATAAGATACTCTGGGCTTAACACCCACATATGGATTTCATCCAAATCCATGATTGAACCCGTACCTAGAATTTATTTAGGATTCCATCTGTATATTAATCCATTTACTCAATAGAATATTGGATCCAAAAAAACCATACAATTATCAATCTCAAGATCACACAAACCTTGTCTCTTGGGGGTCACCCCAACAATGATCAAAATCCCACTCCCCACATTAAGAGAATCCTGGTCATCATACCAATGAAATGATAGAACTGATTACCCTTGAACATGCCCCATAAAATCTAAACATAATAACTAACATCAATAAAACCCACTCATCTCGAGTGATAACATAACATTTCCCATTACTCGTTCCCACCTTCGAATAACTATTTCCATCAAGATCACTAAAATATGAATCATGATGATGTTCACCATCCAGAAACATCAAATGGTGTACTATACACCATTTGAATTTCCTTAAACTAATCATTGAGTGAAGATATCAAATATTTTCTCCATCAATCCAAGATGGATATTTATATAAGAATATCGGCATATAGTTGACACTCTCTTAGAATTATTAGGATGATGTTAAGATAAGGGTCATGATAGCCTCTAGATTAAGAGTACACTAATATTTTTACCGATTGGCATGTATAGCTCCCTTTGAGCTATTCTCACATCAAACATGGATATATTTTCCTTTACCAATACCTTACACTAAATATCTTGACCAAGAGTGTCCAGGTCCAACCATGGTTACCCATATCATTATACATTATTATTTCTAAATACAGACTTCTCACAAGAAATTCCTTTAATTTACCCCAAATCTCTTGGTCACCCTGTCCGTAGGGGTCACTTGTTTACAAAAATCTATCCTTGGATTACGCCAAACCATTTACTGAGGTTCAATTTCAATAGTTACCACATGCAACTGAAATGAAAAAACTTATCATTCACAACGTGTGTACTATCCAGTACCACATGGTTCAAGAACAGACTCATTCTCCCATGATTCGTCCATCAAAAATGTCAATCTAACCATGCTACATGACATGTTAGTTTCCAACACACCATAAGATACCTTTATAATCCTCTTAAAAATCAAGAACCTAACCATGCCATGATTTATCGAATGATTTCCAATTTAACTTAATAAATTCAAAAATTTAAGCATCAACTACGCAACCTCTGTTCAATTAGGCCTGGTACTTGAACAATCGTTCCCATTGAATCCAATTTCATTTTCCAAGAACCTTGGGTGCTTCTTCAAAAACCAAGGAATCACAATGTCTTTAATTCAAAACTTGATCACCTATTATGCACCAGGCTGAAATGAGCATTAAACCAAGATCATTGCATTTAAGGAAAACAAAAACCCTAGGCCAACTTCCCTCAAAGGTTTCCCTTGAGTAAAATGAATAATGAACTACTAGAATTTGAGTCAATGTTAAGGAATTTTGGTCTATACACCTATCCCTAAGGTCTCTAGTATGAGAACCACTTCCCACTTGATGGGTTTTCTCAAATTAAATCCATCACTCCTATAACACTCATTAAAAGTTTTAAAACTGAAATAGGAAGGAGGTTCATCGATCTACAAGGAACACAACACCAATGTAAATATATAAAGAGATTAAACTCATCGGGTATATGCATATGATAATACCCCATAGAGGTTTAACTCACCATATAATTTTCCATATCCTTAGGGGTGTTATTTTAGAACAACTAAGTGGATTACCCAACTCTGACAGTCAATGGAAATAAACTAGGCTCAAAAGTATACTAGTTTCTAATTCCCAATGGTGCTACTACATGAGATAAACCATCCTTCTATCATAATGCATAGAACTTATAAATCTAGGGTGATGCCTAAAATATCACTAGGATTTACCACACATCCTTTATTTTCAAGTAACACCAGGAAGAAACCAACTGAGACCTTTGACAAAGTTCACACTCCCATTCAAGGAATCTCTCATGGTAAACTAAAGCTAATCATTACATGAGGGTTCCATATATAACATCTCTAAAAGGTTTCATTTTATGAAATTTAGCTGATTCTAATTTATTACAAAATTTTAAGTGTCTCACATATATGAAATATAAAGTACCAATTATAAAAAAAAATCATGTAAAGAACTTTATTTAGATGATACCATGAAATATAATAAGAAAAATATCCCATAATTTTATTTTTAAACATATAATCATTATTTATTTAACCATGAAATTATCATAACTGATTTAGTTAAAGAAAATGGAAATTCCAGGTTGTTTAGGAAAACAAACTTTTGGTTGTAATTAGAATTTTAATTAATGAAAGCCTTATAAAAATAAAACTAAAAGGTAGATAATGGGTCTTTATTAATTAAAGGGGGATTGGTTAGGTAATATATGAAAATAAATTTATACACAACACCATATAAGTAGCAATTGACACTTTAAATACCGTCCCATTTAACATAAGAATACCCTATAGGGTTAAATACTAAAGAATATAAGGAATAAGGGAAAATATAAGGGCCCCATAATTTTAACAAAACTTTCTAAAATACCCTTTGTGGGGTTATCTCATAAGTTACTTGCCCCATATAGCCTACTTGGGTCCATTTTCCCATTATTGGATTTAGACATACATGTCATCATGCCCAAGTAATAGAGAGTCTATAATTCATAAATTCAACCATTTTTTTATAAGAGTTTTAATTTAGAATACATCATGCTTCATTTATATGAATTACCATTAGAAAGTTATGAAGGTACTTACTGTTATAAGTTACAATCTGAATTCATGTAATAAAAACCAGGTTTTTACCTTTAATATCTGAATATAACAAGTTTTTATATAATTTTTTGATTATATCGGTTACCTTTTACAATTTATAAAGGCCCATAAACATTATAAAATGTTATTGGAACCCATTTAATGACAACCATAAATTTTTGTAGCCTAATGAATAAATTTTCCCTGGATGAAACATGTCATAATAGGTTATTTAAGGTTCCACAATCAATATTTATTGGAAAAAATTGTTTACATTGATGTAGAAACTTTAAGAACCAATCATATTATAATTCCCCAAACCCACACTTTCAGATTCAGTGCATAAAAATGTTGTGTATTTTTTTATAAAGATACTGAACAAATAAAAAACACTTAATACATTACCTAACCTTTTATAGTTTAGGTTTCATAGAATTAGATAGCATCTTACAATTTATTAGAGTTATAGAAAAATAAAACAATTTTCTTCATTTGAGAAAACTCTAAAAGTAAATATGTTCATATTATAACTTTTAAGATACCTATGAAAAACATTTTAAACAAGGGATGAGCATAAAATTTCCCGGTAAGGGGTTTTAAAATTATTGAAAAACATTTTATGATATCTCATTTAAAAATAAATTTTTAAAAATACTTTGAAAATTCCCTTGAAAATACATACCTTTGGAAAATATTATTGAAATTATTTATGATGTGAAAATACTACAATACCTCAAAAATAATTACACAAAACATTTATCTAAAAATAATCTAGTTATTTTTATGAAAACAATTTGCAAGATGTTTTGAAAACAAAATATTGGGGCCACTTGAAACATTTAAGGGTGTCTTGGGCCGTCCCACTTTTTTAGGGATGAGTTCACTACCCAATTCCGTACCATATTTGCAATGTTCAAGTGCCAAATTTCATAAAAATATTTTAAGTTTTCTTTACATATACATACACACTTTCACTAGATTATTTTTTTAAAAAAAAAATAACCATTCAGTAAATACATATACAAAATTATATTTATATAAAGATTTATAAATATTAGATTTCATTGGAAATAACTTGTTAGACTTGGTACAACCAAATATCATGATATTTAGAATTTTCATAAATACATGGATTATTAATTTACATCCATGTAATTAAAAATTCTTTCATAATCTTATGGGAGGAAAATTATTGAAAAAGAAAAAATATTTAAAACATTTTATCATTTAAAACTCAAACATGAATAAAAATATTAAAATTCCCATTTTTTAATTCAAAATTTGATGATTTTACAAAAAATTAATTATGTAAACATATTAAGCCTTCAAATAAATTAATATCAATTGTAAATTTCTATTCACATGAAATAACAAATAATCATAAGAATAAACAATTATATATAAAATTATATAAGAAAAGTAATATTTTTAAATAAAACATTATATCATAGTCATATAATTATTTTTGTATAATGAAAAATTATGTTATACACATAAAATAATAAAAAGTTACAAAATAGGACATTCCATCCTTGCACATACATATGTTAAAAAAAGAAATCTTATATGAATTTAAGAATCATAAAAATGAAAATGGGGTTAAAATAAAATCTCTCATGTTGTAGAATTTAAAAAAAATGAAATTATATATACATATATTAGATATAAATTTAAAATGTTTTCTTTCATAATTAGAACACTTAAAAAATGGTTGTAGTTTGATAGTATTACATATATATGTATATGCTTGAAATTTTAAATTAACATAAACACACACACACACACATAAAGATAATTCCCCTCATTTAAATATAAACTTGTCAAGATAAAAATTTAATACTGAAAACATGTATGATTTTGAAATAAAAAATCAAACGAATGTTTGAAGATATTGAAAAAATAATTTCTCTTATAATTTTTTTAAAAATATAGATCATAGAAATATTTTATTAAAATAATAAAATACCTTACAAATTCGTTATAGAATATTTTCTTATTTTTGTTGGAAAAAGACTCAATATCATCGCCTATCATACTCCTTAGACAAGGAAAAGAGAAACATTGAACTACTGCCTTAGACTTCCAGAATTCCTCCCTACCAGCCTCACGCACACACAAGCAGAAATATCCTAAAAAAACTAGAATTAATCTTACTATTTATAGCTATGAGGTAGGAATATATATTTTATGAAGATTTTTAGTGTTATTAAGATGCAATATATATTAATATATTTCATATCACGCTATATCAGTAATATGAGTTTTGATGTTTTTAGAGAAAGACAACAAATGGATACCCATTAACCTATAAAAGATGATGGATATTTGCGACACTGGATTTATAAATATTTCTATTATAATAAATAAAATAACAAATATACATATAGAATTGTCTGAAATGATAACTGCACACCGAAATAGATTTTCAAAATCTCAAAGAAAAAGACATATTCGAAACAACAGTTTTTAGATGATCTAAAATTAAATTACGATAGAGATAAGATAACATTTATATTTATATTTAGTCTAATACAATTTTCCAGATTCAGACTTATTAGAAATTTAATGAAGCATCAATGAATTTAGACAAAGGAAGTAGAAATTGTTGACAAAATAGTTAAATATATTGAATGAACGACAAGTAAAATAAGAAAATGACTTCAAAGGAAAACCAATGATGAAAGGATGAAAAAATACAATAAAATATTTAATAGGATAATTTCAAGAATATTCAGACATTAAAAAAATACCTAGTTGCAAATATGTAATAAAAAAAGTAGGAGGATGACATTGACGATGAAGAATAGTCTTCTTGTACCTATTTGGGGTTTGATACCATAAATGTGCTTTAAAACAATTTTGCTGGCAGCCTAACCTCACTCAGAGTCCCTTTCCAAAAATTGATTCATGTTCGGTTTGGCTCGAACTCTCAACATAGCTCGATCCACTTTCATCGAAAGTCGCATTTGAAGTTTCTCTCAGCTCGGAATCCCTCTTTGATGTTGAGTTTATTCCTAAGAAATATAGAAATGATTCCTGTTATTTCAATTTCATGATTTACCCCTTATCCCATTTTCTTTTTTTGTTCATTAATTTCATCATTTTTATTCATAATAAATTCATTCATCATTTTTTGATAAAACACATATATTTTATATAAAGAGATTAATATATAATTTTATTTATTAATACATTCATAATTTCAAAATTTTATAATAAAATATATTATATATATTTTATAATTAAAGAAACTTTTTTAATATTCATTCTTTAATATATATAATTTTTTTGATTTAATATTTACAATTATGAATACTCAAATTTTATTTATTAATATTTTTATAATTTCATTTATTTAATATATTTAAAAGAATATCTTTTATTATTTTATTATATTATTATTATTATTAAAAAGTTTTACCTTTAATTATTATTAATTTCATTACCTTTAATTTCATAATTTTCTATTAAAAATTTTAATATAAAACTTTCTAAAATTACTTGTTCAATAAATTTAAGTATTATAAATCACTATTTTTAAGTGTTAATATATCTTAAACAAAGTATTATTTCATAAAAAGAAATTAAATATTAAAATATTAACTTATAACCATTATTGAAAATAAATTTAGTTTTAAATTTTTTTTATTAAAACATATGGAATTTGATATATAATATATTTATGTATTGATTGATAAAATTAACTAGTATACATCTTATTAAATAAATCCTCATTTTAAGAGCATATTCACAATTTTAATTATTTATTTACCTACTTTATATAAATTATTATTATTTGGAAATACATAATGTAATATTATTTCTAAATATTATTATTTAATTTTACATTTTTAATATCGACATATAATAAAAATGTATTTTGATTTATTTAAATTTAGAACAGGCTATTAAATAAATACCTAATTAAAATAAAATTACTATTTTAATTTCTTAGCATGTTACAATATCCCTTTTAAAAGAATTATTCCCTCATAATTAGTTCTTTGTACTTGATAGAATTATGAATTTCCATCTTCAGAATTAGAATGACTAGACTTCTAAGGAAACTTAATTATCTAAAGAAAATTATATCATGAAGATTTTTTTTCCTCAGAAGGCAATATATAATCTTCAAAATTTATCTAGAAAGTTCATTTGATACCATATGTAATGCTTTAAACCCACACTTTCGAATTTAATAAATAAAAATGCTGTGTATTTTTTTTTATAAAAAATTATACATAAAATTATACATAAAATTATAACAAAAAATTAATTTGTTTAAATAAAACATTTCAACCTTGTCACATAATTAAATGTATATAAGGAAAAATTATATTATACACATAAAATAATAAAAAGTAACAAAATGGGAGATTCCATCATTTCACAAGGAAATGTTAAAAAGAGAACTCTTATATGACTTTAAGTATAATAAAAATGAAAAATGGGTTCAAAAAAAATCTCTCATATTGTAGATATTTCTTAAAAATGAAATTATGTATACACATATTAGATATAAATTTAAAATATTTTCTTTCATAATTAGAACTCTTAAAAAAAGTATTTTACTTTGATAGTATTACATATATATGTATATACTTGAAATTTTAAATTATCATAAATACATACACATAAAAATATAATTACCCTTACTTAAATATAAACTTGTTAAGATAAAAATTTAATAATGAAATCATATATGATTTTGAAATAAGAAATCAAACAAATGTTTGAATATATTGAAAAAATTATTTTCCTTATAAAATTTTATAAAACTATAGATCATATAATGATTTTATAAAAATAATAAACTCCCTTAAAAATTATTCATAGAAGACTTTTTTGTTGCTGTTATAATAAGACTCAATCTCACTATCTCTCATACTCCTCAGATAAGGAAAAAAGAAACAGGGAACCACTACCTCAGACTTTCGGAATACCTCCTTGTTAGTCTCACACACTCACAAATAGAACTATCCTAAAAAATCTAGAATGAATATTACTATTTATAGCAGTGGGAGAGGAATCTATATTTGATTCATATTTGTGGTAATATTATAATGCAACATATATTAATATATTTCATATCACGCTGTATCAATAATATGATTTTAATTGTTTTTAGAGAAAAAAAATGAAGACTCATTAACCAATCAACAATGATGGATATTTATGACCTTGGATTTTAAATATATCATTTATAGTGAAGATGATAAAAATTATAGATACATAATTTTTGGAAATGATAAATTCACACAAAAGAATATTTACAGAATCTCGATGAAAAGTAAAATTTCAAAATAAAAGTTTTTAAATTATCTAAAATTAAATACCGATATAGGATTACATTTATATATATATTTGGTCCAAGATAATTGGCCAGATTTGACCTTATCAGAAAGTTTGTGAAGCATCAATGAATCTAGAAAAAGGCAGCACACATTGAGGAAAAAATGGTTAAATACATTGAATGAACCACAAATGGAATAAGAAAAAAACTTCATAGGACAGATGATGATAAAAGGAAGAAAAAAAGACAATAAAATATTTAATAGGCTAATTTTAAGAATATTCAGACATTAAACTAATACCTACTTGAAGATATGGAAAATTCAAAGTAAGATGATGACTTCGACGATGAGGAATAGTCTGCTCATACCCATTTAGTTTTTAAAACCCTAACTATGTTTCAAACCTCCTTTGCCAATAGACTACCCTCACTCAGACTCCCTTACCAGTAGTCGATTCATGTTCATCTTAGCATCAAAGCCTTGACATAGCTAAATTCACTCTCACTGACACCCATGGTATAACCTTATATTGGATTGACTCATACCGACATGAAGCCCTCTTTGACACTCAGTTTCTTCCTGAGAAATAGAAAAACGAATCCTCTTATTTCAATTTCATGATTTAACCCTCATCTTATTTTCTTTTTTTTGTTTATTCATTTCATCATTTTTATTCATAATAAATTTATTCACTATTTTTTTATAAAACATAAATATTTCATATAAAAAAATTAATATATAATTATATTTATTAACACATTCATAATTTAAAAATTTTATAGTAAATTATATTACATAAATTTTATAATTCAGGAAATTTTACTAATACTCATTCTTTAATATATATAAAATTTATTGATTTAAATATTCACAATTATGAATACTCAAATTTTACTTATTAATATTTTCGTAATTTCATTTATTTCATATGTTTAAAATAGCATTTCTTACTATTTTATTATTATTATATTATTATTATTATTATAAAGTTTAAACTTTAATTATTATTGATGTCATTTCCTTTAATTTCATAATTTTATATAAATTTTTTTAATATACAATTTTCTAAAATTTCTTGTTATAATGAATTTAAGTATTATAAATCATCATTTTTCTTAATTATTAATATTTATTAAAACAAAGTATTATTTCATAACCAAATTCAATACTAAAATATTAACTTATAATGATAATTGAAAATAATTTTCATTTTAATTTTATTAAAACATATTTAATTTGATATATAATATTTTTATGTGTTTATTGATAAAATTAACTATTAGAAATATTATTTAATAAATCTTCCTTTTAAGCCTTTCTTAATTATTCTAATTATTTATTTACTTACTTTCTTTAAATTATTATTCCTTGAAAATAAATAATGTAATATTATTTCTAAGTATTATTATTTAATTTTACATTTTTAATCTCAACATATAGTCAAAATATATTTTGATTTATTTAAATTTGGAACAGACTATTAAATAAATACCCAATTAAAATAAAATTACTATATAAATTTATCGATATGTTACACATATATTATAACTATAAAAATACATGCTATGATAGAACACATAATATAGAAATGTAAGAAGGAATCCACAAAATAAAATTATATAGTCAAGCATATAGAATAATCAAATGAGGAATAACTATGAAGTATTAGGTAGTCAAGCAATGAAACCTACGTGGCATGGAATATGCATGGAATGTAAATATCTATGTGCCTATAATGATGATAGAACACACCTCATCTATTTTTGTGCCTGAACAAGAGATAAATATAATAAATCAATAAATCAATAACTAGTGGATAGAAAATATTCACCTAAGGTGAAATAATAATTAACTATAAAAAAGTAGCATAAGTAATCAAATCGATGGAAAATTGTTTTTTACCTCATGCGATGGTTGGTCGGACCAAGACACGTGCTATTTACCAAGTTCCAACAAATTCATAGTCATATCTATACCATCTCAAAATAGTAAGACATAGGAAAAAGAAACTCTGGCCCAATATTATAATGTATCGACCTAAGAGCCTCTAAAATAGTGCCTCGAGCCAGTTGGTCACATGGCCTCAAGCACGCCTCCCGATACGCCAGATGACCATGAATAATTTTGAGGGTCTAAAGGTGGTAAAATTAG
Source organism: Viscum album (assembly GCA_963277665.1). Taxonomy (NCBI): domain Eukaryota; kingdom Viridiplantae; phylum Streptophyta; class Magnoliopsida; order Santalales; family Viscaceae; genus Viscum; species Viscum album. The sequence goes on along the minus strand of OY728129.1, from coordinate 752,495,921 downwards.
GATACTATACACTTTGTATCATTTATAATTACAGAATAATCATAAATAAATGAAATCATGTAAATATTATAATAATTGACAATCAATAATAAATTAATGAATGACCATGCATGAACATGATATAATGAATAATAATCATAAAAATAGTATGTAAAATAATATACATTGATAGAATGAAAAAATAATAAATAAATATTGAGTTCAAATCCTAAAGGAAGCCCAAGTACATGATCAAACACTACTCTCAAGATCCCATTTCTAATCTATAAAACTAAGAAAACACAGAGCACAATCTAAGGTCCTAAACAACAGTGAGGAGAAAATCTATTTAGGTACTAATCATCGGTCCAAACAGGGTATTAGATTAACTCAGTAGGCCACAACCAATAGTGTATAATGAAATATGGCATGTGAAAATAAAATATAGCACTGTGTAGGTATATTAATAAGGTAGTAAATCAATAAAAGTTATCAAGTTGGGATCAAGTTCCTCAAAGGACACATGGTGAACCATACCTTATTTACCCTAAGTCAAAATTTCTATGAACAAATGTCATTCTGTATATAGGTATAAGTATATATATAGTTATAAATGTTTTTATGTATATATATGAACTATATACATAATAACATATATATATATATATATATAGATATGTGGTACTGGCCAGGTCCTGAGGCATAACTCAAGAATCCGTGAATAATCATAACAATATCATAAGGGTATCATTATGTAAATATGGGTACGAGTCCAAGCATATAAACATAATAATAGTAAGTTTAAATTTGGACTCGTGGCTATACGCCCTGGTGTCCATGTGTAATGACGATTATATACGGTTCTATATTTTTATTGATATTTTAGACTTAGAAAGCATGGGTAATCCATTTATCAAGTAATATTATACAATTCATTCAATCTGTGAGATCATATAAATCATTCCATATTAGGAACCTAATTTTAAATCAAGTCATGTCATAATATAATTATATTTAAACCACGATCTCATCCCTGATAGTCTGTATGAGGATTCAAAGTATCTCTCAAGTTATATATCATGTAAGAAAACCTATGAGTTCATCCGAGGCATTGCTTATTAGAAACCCATTATGAATCAAGGGTTGTGATAATTTCATTGAACATATGAGACCATCCCTATCAGTCTGTAAGAACCCCGATATCACTTATGGCATGGTATAAAGTTATAACCCTCTAATTCAGTACATGGTATACCACATAGGGGGACATGTGTTTCTTATAGAATAGTACAATAGTATTTCCCTTTGAGACCATCAAAGGTAATCCATTTGGGAACCATATATCACTCATGGGTATCATAATATCAATCAACCTATGTGCAAGTATAAGGAATTATTACTTGGGAAACTTAGGTTTTCTAAATCCATCGGGTTATTCAATAAGCATATTCTATTTAACATTTTAAATGGGCCAAGAGGACATCCATGCCATAATAAGTTCAACTATACAGTGAAACCATTTCATTTATAACATACAAAAGGCCATATAAATCACCCTTTCCTCAACACTATTTCATCACACACTTTAAATAATTATATTATAACGTACCAAGGTGTTTATTCATTAGTGATAAAACATAACACATAATAAGGGTGTTAGGTTGCATAGGAAATGTATAATCATAGCAAGTGGGTTATATAAAACAAACATTTAAATCAAACCCCCTTTTAACCATAAAATAATTCATAAATTAATGTGAACTATGTATACCTTCCTTATTTAAATTAAATCCATTTAATTATCAACGTTCAACTAATGTCTGTCTTGGGAAATAAATGGACACACCAAAAGGGATGACATAATTTGAGGCCACAACCTTCGATCTAAGTCGAGAGGTTTAGAGAACCTCAATGGTATGTTATAGGAATTTAATTTAGGGAATTTCATTGTTTAGGATAAATTAATTAGTTTTTATAGAATGTTTCATAATAGAAATACTTTTTATATGAGTGATACCTTTAGAGAAAATTAATTGACTACCTACCTATTACTTAGTATGATTCACTCATCCATTAATGGGATTTTATTTGAGTTGGAATAGAAGAAATCAAAAGAACTATCAAACACCTTAAAGATTGGGCATAAGTTCTCACACAATGACCACATAAAAAGAAAGAGTAGAAAACAAAAAAAGTCACAAGTGGAGTCGTATACTCACTTTTATGCTTCAAACACACTTGATGGCGCTTGAATCAGATTAAGGATGGAGGAAATACACCCTTAGTAGAGGGAGGAAGAGGGGAATCACACATGAGTGAATATTGGAGAAATATGGAATGAAAATGGGTGAAATTTTTTTAAGGACTAGTGGGTAAAATAATAAAATTTCTTCTTCTAATGAGATAATTTTTTGGATACACGTTTTATCTAACTATTAACCAACCATGCAGTGATACTATTTTAAGGTCACCCCCTCACATGACTAGGAACTTAGTTTTCCAAAATTTGTGTTGTCCATGCACCCACCTATGCAACTTCTTATAGACCATCCACATGACCTTGCAGCTTCAAATGCATGGTTTGAAAAATCATGTGATACCCATTACAGGGCCTCATATTTTCTCTTAGAGGGCCTCATGGTTTTTAACAAACCATGCAACTTCCCTAAAATGAGTTTTCTGGGCTCGATGCTCCAAAACTCATCCAAAATACTAAGACACCTCTCAGGCCTTAAAACACACCCAATAATAACAATTTTAAGTATTCCAATGCTCATATTTATATTCCAAGACTTATTTTAAGATCTTTACCTTCTACCAAAGGTAATGGTCATACAACCTTATAAAATTCAATCGATCCAAAACATGGGGTACTATATAAGGTTAAAAAGATTTCACCATATTGGTGATGTTCACCCCATGGTGGCTTCAAAATTGAAAAAACCAAAATCTCAATGGGTTGTTAGGGTGAGGATTTATATCATGGGGTAATATCACCATACCACAATGAATTCTTTATTTGAGAATATTTGGAAGAGAATGTTGTGATTTTTAGGTAGTTTTAAATAAGACATTGTTATGATTTTTTAGATATTTAGATGAATTAAAGATCAAAACCCAAAGGAGACTATGCTTCCATTATTATAAGGAATTTATGAATTTCATGCCACAATATAGAGTATCATGCCATGTTATAGTAGTATACTATAAATATTTGAGATCCTATTTAAATTAAAAAAATGGAAACTTGTTTTTAGATTTAGGATATTTTATTAGATTGTTTGGCAAAATTTAAATACCTTAATTTATATGGTACACATGGAATATTGAAAAATAATTAGAGGTATGTGGAATTTTTCTGTCAATTTATTAAATCTATGTAGGTTATAAAAACTTATATAATCTACTAAGGATTTTTAAAAAAATAAACAATGTGATATCCACATTCAATTTGAAAAAAAGGAGATCTAAAATTGGGCACCCTTAATAGATTCAATTGTTGTAAGGAATAGGATTGAAGAAGATGGATTTAAATTGACATATTCAACTAATTTTGGATAATAATATATGACATGACAAGAATAATCCTAATATGGAATTTTTCTTAATCTGGATGAATTTTTTGTCGCTATTGAAATTATGTGGAAGACATCGTATCATGATTCAAAGGATGGTTTGGATCCCCACTCTCCTAGTATCCCATTTTCTCCTTGATCAATGGTTTCTTCCCAGTGCTTCTAATCTATCCCTCTCATCATCCACATCATGTTGAGGGTTTCTTCTCCAATTTTCTTATCCTTTCCCACACTTTTCTCTGAGTTTCTATCATGGTGTGTGTTCATCTCCTTTTCTGGATTATTTGTTCTTAATTATCATTTTGACATTAAATTATAGGATTCATTGATTCTTTGAGCACCTCAATCACTATTTCAATTAATCTCTTCACTAGAACCATCAAAAATAAACCCCATACTGGTTTAACTCAATGGTTATCTAACAATATGGGTTTGTGTTGGTGGTGGTATTCAATAATTTATTTATTTTTTTCTTTGATTTTTAATTATCCCTTCTTATTTTGATTCATGATAGAGAGATTCATTAATTATTTTAGGGAATTTTTTATTATTAATTTACACTTATCTATTGATTTTATTTTTTCATTGGAATTATTATATTGCAATTCAAATTCTATACACATTTTTCATGGCCTACATGGGTGCTATACACATGAAATTTTTTTTGTGACATTTTATTTATATTATCTATTTTTTAATTGGAATCATGATATATATTTTCTTTATTATTAGAGGGTAATTTCAGGACCATTTCTCCTTTTGACCCAACAACACTAATTTTTAACCTTATACTTTTTTGATTAAATGTAATCGATCCTTGTCATTTTCTTGTGACCATTAGAATGCTTCTACCTATCCCTACTTGTTCAGTTTTTCATGTATATTCAAATCGCCTCTTTCATTTGGTCCATTAATGTGTCTCCATACCCTGAAACTCACATACACCACCCATCAATTCACCAGGTAATCATCATTAATCATTGGCAACCTCCTTTGAAATTTGTTTTGATCACCTCATTTTCTCAAATTCTGGTCTAAAGAAAAAAATGAAACCCTATGGTTTCTTGTGATATTTCAGGATAAAGAAGTAGAATTGCAGTCTCATACTCTACTATATACTTTCTAGTATATTTTGACCCCTTTTAACAAGATCACTTGTCTGGGGGATATTTGGTAGAGACTTCATCCTGTAACCAAAACTATATGATCCTCACATAAACATGGTTTTTTTGGATTTATTGTTCTAATCGTAACCATATTTTGGTAAATAAATCTAGCACTATAAGAAATTTACTTATTGTATTTTTATATTGTTTACTTTTTGAATGTGTCTGTGTGTGAGTCTATCTAGGATTGTATCATAATTTATTATCATGATGGAGTTCATAACCACCATCAGTTTTATCCTGGGTAACCTCCTAGAATAGTTTATTATTTTTTTTCCTTGAATCTGAATATGTATTTCATGGTATCTTCCATTAGTAATATATCTTTTCTAGGGTGATATTATCATTGTTAATATATAATCAACATGATTTGAAACACATTAATTATTGGTGTCATATAAATTATTTATTACTCTCTTTAATAAGAGTTTTAATCTTGTAATTCGTTTCACATTTTCTAAATAAAATTATTTTTCTAATCACCTTGTAACCCATATAGAATACATCAGTGGATCTTGGTAGTTATTAAGAAAAATTTCATCAATTTTTCCATTAAAAATTGGTATCAGAGTTATCTAAAATATATATAACAGAGTCTATGATGTTTTAAATAGAAAATTTTGATAGGTAAAATGATTTAAATCTATGGAGAATAAAGATGAATGATATATTAGATCATAATGAATTGTTGGATACTCTTAGTGGACCTTAAAATAAGGTTAATATCCTATCACCTAATAGATAGATAATTTTTACTTCTATAGATGTCTTGGATAATGTTATTAGGAATGTACATAGTATTATACTATTGTACTTAGGTGATAAGGTTTTTAGGGTTGTAGATTTTAAATCTTATACTACTGGTATCTAGTCCAAATTTGAATCCCTCTTTATAAATAAGTATTTTGTTGGAATATTATAGAATAAAATGCAGTTTTACACCTTTTAGATGCTTCTTAGAACCATATTCATGAATTATATTGATTACCTCAATAGAACCATATTATAAACTTCTAGCAACATTGTTGAAATGTGGGATGGGGATTGTGATTTAATCATGTCAACATCATTGGATGAGTCTTACACTTTGGTTAAGGACTTGATGATGTATAGTAAGGATGCATAACACAGGAAGAGGTTATTTATTATTTTTTAGCCAAATAAATTCAAAATATAAAGGCATTATTAAGAGTGAGGTTTAGGGTTTGAATGTTAGAGAAAGGAGTGAGTATAGGGATAAGCAACAAGAGTTTAATAAATCTAGAAATAAGAGTTCTAAATATAAGAATAAAGAGTTGTAAAACAGGGTGTTTAAGTGATTCCACTATAAATAATCCATACACATGAAAATAAATAGCCCTAATAAGAAGAATTTCTATAATGAAAATAATATTGATCACTCTTTATTAGTTGAACAAGATGTCAATATAGTTTATGTGTTTAATGTTTGTGATCATCCTAACACTAATGAATGGATCCTGAATTCAGGATGTTCCTTCCACATGTTTCCTAAAAGGGAGTGTTTCACTGAGTTAAGGGAGTACGAATTAGGTGATGTATACTTTGTAAACAATAAGATTTATCACATTACAGTTATAGATTCCATGTCTCTGGAACTTCATTATGGGCCAGTTAAAACTCTAGTTGAGGTTATATGGGTACCCAAACTTAAAAGGAACCTCATTTCATTATAAATCCAAGACCAAAAGTGTTATACCATTAGTTTTAGTTCTTTTAGTCTAATAATTTCTTATGGATCCCTTAATATGTTGAAAGAAACTCTCTTAAATGGTATTTACATTCTATAAGGTAAAACTCACATAAAGAAACTTAATGTTACTCATGTCCAATTATTAGATAATAGCACCCTTTTAGCATACGAGACTTGGGTACATTTGTGCCAAAGGTCTTGATGAGACTAAGAATCAAGTATTGTTGACCAATGTAAATCCTTGCACCGAACCTTTTTATGAGGAATTTTTGTCTGGTAAGTCTAAGAAGCTATGTTTTATTAATTCATCATACAAAGATAGAATACCTCTTGAATGTGTCCACTCTGACCATTAACCCCCCTAGGAATTCATCTCATAATAGAGGGTGTTAATTTTTCACATTTATATATTATAACTCATTTAAGGTTTGAATTTACATAATGAAATAAAAGTATGATAAGTTTTAAAAATTCATGAATTTGAAAGGTAATATATAAAATGAGTCTAGTAAGAAGATGATAGATTTAATAAATGATAATGGTTTGGAGTATTTTTCCACTAGATTTGTTGAGTTATATAAAACTAAGGGCATACATAGTTATAAAAATAATGTGGAAACACCACAACAGAATAAGCTATTAGGTAAAATGAATAAGACAATATTAAAAAGGGTGAGATGTTTGTTTTACTATTACTATATTCCTAGAACCTTTTAGGTTGAGGATTCCACTACAATAGTAAACCTAATTAATTGTTTCCCAACCTATTATAATTCCATTAAAACACTAGAATAGCTCTAGATAGAAAATCCCACTAGTTTTTTCACACCATAAGGTTTTTGGATCCATAGATTTTGCACACTATAAGAATGATGAGATATAAACTTGGGCTGTCAAGTGTGTCCTTGTTGGATATACAGAAGGTTTCAAGGGATACAAGTTTTTTATTCAAAATCCAGGGTATAAAATATTTATCATCATCCATGATGGTGTGTTTCATGGGTCATGTCTCTCCAAAGGGAATACTGTTGAGTCCAGTGAACATAGGACACCCTAACCTTTGGGTGTAGAAGCCATTTCTGAGTCTTGAGTCCAATCAGAACCTGAAAATGACCCTATCATTCATCCTCTAGAGGACCAAGATGAATTAGAGACTGATTTTGGTTCTAAACTAGATCTTGAGGAGGGTGACCTTAGGGAATACAGGTTGAATTGAGACCGAACTTGGAGGATTATCAGACCCCTTGCTCATTTTATCCATGATAACATGGATGTATATACTTTTAATGTTTCTCAAGACGTATATAATGATGAACTAAAAAACTTTAATCATGTTTTAAAGTCTAGTGAATCGCAACAATGGTGGGTTTCCATGAATTATGATATTAATTCACTTCTTAAGAATTTAACATGGGATGTCATGACAAAACATTTAAATGAAAAGGTAATTAGTTATAAGTGGATATTTAAGAAGAAATAAGAAAACATTGGGGATGTTAAAATAAATTATAAATCTAGATTAGTTTCAAGGGATTACTTCAATTTGAAGGGGTTGACTATGGTGATATTTTCCTCCTATTGTTAAACAATCATCTATAAAAATTATGATTTATTTTTATGAAAAAGATGAGTTTCTTATAGATAAGTTATATTTCGAAGTTGTTTTTTTGCATGGAAAATTAGACGAAATAATTTATATGAAGTATCCTGAAAGTTTTTTAAAATAATTTTAAAACAAATATAGTTTTTATTTTAAAAAATTCATTATGTGATTTGAAAAAATCATTAAGAAATTGGTAAAAATTCTTTGATTATTTTGAGATAGATTGTAGATTTAACCGAAGAAAATTTGATGCATGTTTTTCTTTCAATAATGTTAATAATTATATGATTTACCTCACTTTATATATTAATGACATGCTTGTTATGTATAAAAAATGAGACTAATTTACCATGTAAAATACCAATGTAACTCTGTGTTTAATATGAAGGATTCGGGAAATGAAAAAGAAATCCCATAAATAGAAATAATTAGAATAATAAAGGATATATCCTTTTATTTTTCCTACCATTATTATATAAAAAAGGTTTTAAAATGATACTTATTTGAGTATATTAAACCGTTTAACATGAAATTGCGCCAACGATTCATGTTTTCCTTGAACCAATACCTATTAGTAAAGCTAAGCTATATTTTAGGAGTTAGATCCCTAATTCTAATTTGGTTGGTAGTATTGTGTATATAATGGTTTTTTCAGATCAAATATTTCTTTTGTTGTGTGTACTCTAAGAAGGTTTATGGGAAAACCTGGGAAGCCACACTGAAATGTTATGAATTGGATCCTTATGTATTTTTAAATGTCTTCTAAATTATGAATTCTATTTAGTAAAAGAGATAATTATATTAATTACATTTTAGGTTTTGTAGATACTGATTATGCTGCTAATATAGACAAACATAATGCTACTACAAGTTTTGTCTTCCTTGCTTATGGTGGTCCCATTTCTTATAAATGAAACATGTAATTAGTAGTTTCCTTTTCCACTTAGTAGAAAGAATATATTAGTTTAACTAAATTAATTAAAGAAGGTATTTGGTTAAAATTCCTTATTAAGAAATTGTACTTATCTTCTTATAGTGTAGTTGTGCAATGTGATAGTTAATATTCATTATATTTGACAAAAAACCATTTTTTCCATGGTCGATCGAAACATATATACATTAGGATTCACTTTTTTGTGGATATAATTGAATCTAGGATAGTGTGTGCCACTAAGTGACACACTGGGTATAATCTGGCTAATAGTATTACTAAATATGTACCCCAATCTAAATTTAGGCACTGCTTAGATATTATAAACTTGGTCCCAGTTCAATACAGGTTATGAGAACACCATTAGTAAAATGTTTTTAATTTTAAATTTAGAGGTGGATATTTGTTATTTTTCCCTAGCATTGTGATATTTTAATTCAAATTCTATATACATTTTTCATGTACTACATGGGTTCTATACACGTGAAATTATATTTTGTGGAATTTTATTTATATAATACTTTTTTCAATTGGAATCCGAATATATTTTTTCTTATAATTAAATGAATGTTTCAATACTATTGATCATTTTAATCCAATGACCCTGGTTGATCACTATGTGTTTTTCAGTTTCATTAGGATTGATCCGTGTTATTGTCCTGTGAGAACTAGAATGCTTCCGTATGTTCCTTCCACATGATCCATTCAGAGATATTCAAATAACCTCATTCATCTTGGCCATCCTCATGTCTCTATCCTATGAAAATTTCCTATATAAACTTCACTTAACATAGGCATAATCATTATGCATCAATGGATTTATTCAATATTTGGTTCGATCTTCTCATTTTATCTCATTTTGGTCTGAAGAAAAAACAGAAACCTTTTGGTTTCTTATGAGATTTCAGAAGGAATAAGGAGAACTAAGGTCCCAACCCTTACTGGATGCTTCATGGTGCATGAAGTTTTAAATCCCTATTATTTAATCACTCATCCAATGGATATTTAGTGGGGACTTCATCCTAGAACCAAAAATCAACAATACTTACACAAGAATGGTTGATGTAGATTTATCCTTCCAATTTTAACCATATTTTGCTAAAGAAATATTCCACGGTAAGAAATTTACTTCTTCTATTATACTACGATATCCTTTATGAATGTGTACATTCATCTGTTGATCCAAGATTGGACTTTGAATACTTCTCATGACAAAGTTCATCACCACCACCAGTTTTAGTTTAATCATTCTCTTCGGATAGTTTGTTTTCGATTTTCTTTATTGCATCTGAATATATAATTATTTTTCTATTATTTTAATAATAAATCTTTCTTGGGGTGGTGTTCTCGATATTAATATAAGATCAACATGATCCAAATCATGTTAATTCCCAGTGTCCTATTACTACTTTTCTTAGTTTCTTTAATAAAAGTGTTCATTTGTTAAGTAGTTTCACATTTTCTAAATGAAATGTTTTTTATAATCAACTTATAACCTCTAAAAAATGTATAAGTGGATCTTGGATGTTATGAAGGATATCTACATTAATGCTGCACTTAACACTTAAAACACCATGCATAAAATCCATCTTGGTTTAACTTGATGGAGCTCTAGATATTTGGGTTTGATTTTGTGGTGAAATCTTAAGAAGTATTTATCTTGTTTCATAGATAATTTTGGGTTTTTTTTCATTTATCCTTCCCCTACTGTTGATCTTTAGCTTATTTTATCTCAGTATTGTTATCCATTATCTTTTACACTTATCTTTCCACCATACCATTTCTTATCCCATTTTGGGTCTAGTTCTAAGTTTATGGTGGTTGTTTTGGGTCAGTGTTCTTCAAGGAATTTTACATCCTTGGATTCTAATCTGGGGTATATTTTTTCTGATTCATCACCAAAAAACATTTAATCATATTATAATTCATCTTCGTGTCTTTAGTTTTTCAATGATCACCTTTTTATTGATTTGGATAATAGTTTTGAATTGAAGTTGGTGTTTTAGTTTATAGTTTTTTGCTATGTTTAATGTTGATGAAATAAGTGGTATTTTTAATGGTGGTGGTATGTATATATATTTTCCACTATTTTAATGGGGTTTTTTGTTTCTCATATTGACATCAACAATGATTTTAGTGTTCTAGTTCTAGTGTATGAGTGTTCATCCATTGTTGTTTTGATTCCAATATAAATGGATTCTTATATTTCAAGAAGTGATTGAAGATGTTGTGATTGGACTCGAGCATCATTGCCTTGATGTTCTCATGAGAAGTAGGTTTCGACAGATGAATATTGGGAATGATTTTCTCCATCTCGTAGTTTTTGAAATTTGAAATATGGTATTTAAATTGTGGGATTGTGGTTGTTTTCAATTGTTTCTATTTTGTATGGTGTTCTATCCATTTTTTTACTTGTATTTTCTTCGCACTCAACATAAAAGTCAGTTTAGTATAAAATAAAATTCTATTTGGAGATATAATAAATTATATCAACTCTTTCATCCAGAAGTTTGTCTCATATATCCTTATAAAATATTGGTTTCAACTAAGAATAAATTCTAGAGTTATAATTCAATATGTATTCAATTCATTATATTGATATGGAAGAGACCATCAAATCTATAAATTATTTAATAATCCTTGAAGTAGTCCACTAAGAAGGATTGGAGGGAGTGGCCCTTGATCGATATTTCACCATCCTTAAAAAAATTTTATAGGTATTTTTAGTTATTATGAAGTTACCATGATTGAGTGTTATCCACTAAATATTACATGATAGTGGATTTTAGTACACTAACACATAATTGCGTGTATACTCCTTGGATATATCCCATTGCGGGTAAACCAAGTAAAAATCCATGTGTATTATAATATTTATTTTTTTCATTCTAAATTTCAATTGGCATGAAAAAATAAAGTAGTGAGAGATTTAATGAGTTCATTTTAAAAATGGGACAAGATCCGATGATAGATAAGGGTTTTAAAATAAAAAGCATACTTTTGATTACAGCTTGATTCACCCCCTATTAAAGTGAATTGTGACTCATATATGAATATATATAACTAAATTAAATAAACTTCATATAAATTAACTGAAATATTTTTTTCGATGGAGTAAAAAATTATTTTATATTTCTCCAAAACAATAATCCTAGGAGATTTTAAAATTTCATTTCTATCCATACATTTAATTCCTCTATCTGATAGTTCACACCACTTACTCAATTACCTCCATCTACAACTCCCTTGCTGAAAACTCCACCACCTACCCCCAATTTTTAGTTTAGTATTTTACCCACTTTGGTATATAAAATTTCAATTTATTTTTTATATTTTTCATATAATATTTATGTTTCTAAATATACCCCTTATAGTCCATTTATTATTCAAATATAAACATTTATTTACCTATGCATGTTTATGTCTATGATTTTAATACACACAAATACACACACACTCTCATATACATATACGTACTTGTCTATATGATTATTTTTTTAAAACACACACACACATATAGAAACACATCCAAAAACATTAGTGGAGGGTTTCCCCTTCATGTTTATTTATATTGTGTTTATATGTACATATGTTTGTATATGTATTCCCACATGAATTTATATATCTTAATTTATATGTGTATGTGTTTTTTTAAATAAGTGTATATATTCCCTGATTTTTCATTTAAAATCAATTTATTTTAATTCAAATGGAATAAAATAGTGTTTTTTTATTTATAAAATCCATGTAATTCATGGATAAGAACAAATATATACTAAATCCACGAAGGAATCAATGGACAATGATTTTCAAAATAAAGCATGTAAATTACCATGTTGAAAAAACTCTATCAAATATATACTGATCATAAGTGGGTAATCAAAGTTTAAAAATCATAAAGTACATCATTTAAATTTTAGGAATCATATTGGTAAAAGGAAACCCCATTCCTCTTAAACCTAAAGTGATATGTCCACCATTTCAACATAGATTTAATATTTGTTTTCTCAAATATATCATGATGGATCTTATATCTTTTGTCATAAATCATTTTACTTCATTCCAGAACTGTAAATATTGATCATTTTCATTTAAATTTTCATCACTTCCTTTATAAAAAATGTAATAATATTTCATCTACTAAATAGAAAAGGAAACCCCAACTTATAACCTTTGGTTCCTTAACAATTAAAATAAGGGGTAGTTTATATTTCATCATTAATAACATTACTATAATCATGATCATTGAACATTCTCTTAGTCTGGACACTCAGGGTTTCATAAGATCATTCTAAGTCTCTATTTTAGGCCAAAACACATAATTTACATTAATATATTATCAAACAAGAACTGATATAAGGATACACGTTTGATAAATTTAAATAATTCTTTACGGAAAACACTTAATTATTACTTCTAATGACTATTTTGAGTTTTATTTTTTAAAATTATATGTATCTATATGATATATTTATAGTCCTTGGAAGCCTAAAATCAATGTTTCAACTTATATATATTTTAGTTAATATTTTTTGTCTAAGGTAATAGGTTATTTTTATTATATATTTTTTATAACGATAAAAATATTTTTTTGATACTAATAAAATAGTTGGAATTTTAAATAGTAGACATAATGATTTTTTAAAATAGTATAATTCCTAATATAAAGAGTTCATAACTTTTCCACTCTCCAATGAATTATTCAAATTTCATATTTAGGGAATATCAGGTTATTTATGTAAAAATATAAAGTAATTAACAAAATTTTATATTAGTAACCATTTTCCTTGGTCATAGATTGTAAATAAATCCAACTTCACATATATATTAAACATATTGTGTCTAATAAATTATTTATCAAATATGACAGAGTTCTCCTTTAAGATATAGAATAGATTCATTATATTATAGAACAAATTCATTTTTTTAAAAAAGTGAAAATTTCAAACTTATATATATATATAAATGTGCAATCATAAAATGTTTTATTAAATCAGAAATAAAATACCACTTAGAAATATTCATGGAATCATTATAGACAACTGCTTAAAATATATGTGTGAATAATATTCTTTTTTACTATAGTCTATAGTTTTAATTATTCTCGGAATAATCATTTCATTATATCTGAATATTTTTATTCAATTTTAATGATAGAAAAATTTATAAAAAAATATAGTATATAATATCTACAATGTAATAAATATTGATATATCTAGATCATGAAAACTCTTGGATAAATTTAAGTCATAATAATTATTATCTAGGGGATAAGAGATTACAATTATACTTCAAACTATGGATAGAGTTATTTAATATATTTTATAATGAAAATAAAATAAAATAAATCCCCATTTTTATTTATACTAGGATTTGACTACATATTTTGAATATATTGAATTAATCCCAATAATTGTTTCTAATTTCACACATTATATGTTAATTTTTTTTCTCAAATGAAAATGTATTATCTGGGATAAATTAAGGATTTACAAAATTCCTTCATTGAATTGTTGATTATATTATCTTCATATATGAAGTTTATATAAATTAAAGGGGATATTATTTAATATGCATGTCAGTGTGCCGATATTATATAAGGGAATTCCGTGGTATTAAAATTTTTATTTTCTAGAAAATTCAATTATATGGTGGTAATATTATTTTTACAACATTATTAATGGATAATACCATGATTTAATGGGGTTAATTCCAATCATTGTAAGTTAATACTTATGAGATAAATATTTCATAGGGTATCATAGAAAACATACAAGGATATACCAATTTGGAACTAGCCAGGAAAAAATCCACCTGAGGTTTATGTTTGTTACTTTTTTCTTATAGCATTCCCTCAGTCTTGATATGTATAGTATGATTTTTTAGGGTATGTTTAAAAGAGGCATTAATTAAAATAATAAAATTAAATTTATGGTAATTACGAAGATGATTTAGTTTCCAATAAATCCTTGTAATTCTATATATATTTACATAGCAAGGTTATATTTACCAATGATTATTTAATTCTAGTTAATTTATATGAAAATAGAGTTAATGATGAGGAAAATATAAACAAAAAGGATAAATTATAGAAATTAATAAGACTATTGTTATGGATATAGGTATTTTTGTACATATATATGATGTTGTTACTTTTTTATAAGTATAAATAGCTTTATTATTTCTAGGTAATTTTCAATAGTATATCTAGAGAGTTATTAATGGTACTTGTTATTAAATTGGGAGTAATCCTATTAACCTTTTTACTATTTAAGGTGTTAATTAATATATATTTATACCAATTATGCTTTTTAATGTGGTGTAATGTATTAAGGTAGATGGAAATATTATGATGAGAATTATATGTAAACTTGTATAATTATGTTATTTGAGTGGTGATGAACACTCATCAATCACTATAAAAACACCATATAAGATTCAAGGATAGGTGAAATCATTATATAGATGGATATTAGGATTAATTTGTCGATACTATTTTATAACCCTGTACCCCTTGACTATGATCCTATTTGAGTTTTAGAGAAAATAAGTTTTGACATTGGAAAGATGGGGAGATAATTGGTGGTAGTTGGTATATAGAGAAATTTATTTAATATTTTATATATGTTTTTTGTGGTAATATATATATATATATTTTCAATAAAAGGTTGTTTTGGTTATATTTTTTTTCAAGTGTGTTTTCAAGATAATGAATTATTGAAGTTTTGATGCTTTAAGGTGACATTAAGGATGTGTAAGATCACTAGAAAAAGATTCTATGAATTCTGAATGTGTCAAAGGTTGTGAAATGATCATAAGGATCATGTCTCAATTCATATTAATATTATTCTTTAAATATATGTATAAATTGTAAGTGTCATAACATTAAAGTCTGTACTATGAAGAACAGTTGTGTATGAATGATAACTCCAACTGTATATAAAAAACCACGAAGATAGTTTAAGAAGTTAATAGAAAATATATCTTTAGAAGTGGGCCACATTGAAACACATCAATTAATTCCATGAATAAATATGGGTGATTGACAATGAATTTGGAATGAAGTGAACATATCATGACATAACAATTCATGAAATGAATGTCTCTGTATTGAATCGAGTGATTCTATATTCAAAGTTCTTACACCATGAAGCTTATATATTACCATATCAGGTGATTTTTTTACAACATAAAGGTATAGGTCACACAGTGACCCATCCTGTAGTTCATAAAAGTTATAAAAAACCTAAAATTTCATATTTTGGATTATCCTATCACACTTTGAGTATGGTTAATTTATAGGTTTTTGATTTAAATGTTTTTGAGGTAGTGATAAGATTGTTTAGATGTTAGTTCAATAGCTTCTAACAACCCATATGAAATTCAATAAAGAATATCATCTGATAATTAATCCAAGCATTTGATTTTGAATAACTGTTTATTGTAGTTTCAATTTAAAATTTTAAATTAAAAAATCCTATATATATAAAGAATGTTTTTATATATAAATAATGTATCACACATACTAAAGTCTCATAATAACTTATTAAAGATATAAAATTTGTGGTAAAACATTAATATTTATTGAATTCTAGGAATGTTTTTAGTTGTTCAATAAATTCAGAGTTTCATTAAAGATATGGAAGCATGAGGGATCTATTTATTTCATTAAAGAAATGTAATCAAAGAACAAATAATCATATAAAAACAACCTTACTATTTAGTGTCAAATATTTTATTGGAATCTTGTAAGATCAACTTTCGAGTCAATTTCATCAATATATCCCTCTTAGAAGAAGTGAGTGAAATATAGGAAGAAGCTGTGGACCTTGGTTGAGTATAAATATATTCCTAAATTTATAAATATATACTAGTTATGTAGTGGTTAATCATCATATCAACACATCATTGATATGTGATCATTGGAGTAGCCTTTTATAGGTGAACCAAGTAAAATTAGTGTGTTCATTCTCTTAGTATTTCTGCATTTGGTTATGATTAAAAGTAAAATTAATTTTTTTCTAATATGAATACGAGATACAATTAAATCAAAAGAGTATCATAAGTTTTTTCTCCATAATTAACTCCACTTAGTTTGTACAACAGTACTAGGGTACAACAAGTTGTATCAAAGACATATTCTTTCTTTAATCTATTATAAGGAAGGTTATATTTTCGAGAACATTGTAAATGAAAAGGTAATTACCTTATCTAGTGGGTGTAATTATTAGATATGGAATAACTGGATGGGATCTCATATATAGTCTCTTTGTCTTGATGTATGTTCAACAATAGTACATGATATATAGTTAAGTGATTCTACTAAAAGATCAATGAAAAAGGTATATAAGTATTTTATGAATGGTTTATCTAAGGATGAAAATTCATTATTAAAAGCACTTTCTAAATAGATATATATGAATCTAAGGTATTTTTCAACAACCGAAGGTATTTAGGATAATTTTTTTTGATATTTTTTAAGGTGAATCAAAATTAATGGAGGAAAAGTTATAAATCTTGAAAAATAGATTCAATGGTCTAAAAGGAGTACTAGGGAAAATTAAGATGGTTTCTTTAATAATATTTTTAAATTTTTAGGTTCTATATGTGGAATTTTTTCATGAGAACAATGATTCAGATATTATAATAAATATCATCATAAGATTACCATCGATGTATAACCCAATGGTATCACCTATTGAGGAGATGAATCTTTATTTTTTATGTCTTAATGATTTACATAGAAAACTGGTTTGTTATGAAATATGCGTGAAGTTAGAGAGTTATTTGGAACTCTTCAAAGAATATTTCATTTAAATCTATTGAGATGGATGAATTTCAAGGAGATGAAATTGAATAAAATGTAAGTGAATAGTTTCTATCACTTTTTTCATGAATGTTTAAGATAAGTAAAAGAATATTAGAGGGTAAATTAACCTTGTCATGTTTCCATTATGGAAAGGTTGAACATATCACTATAGGGTGTCTAAAAAAATATAATGAAGAAGATAGTGAGTCTGAATTATCATAGAAAAAAAAATAAGAAGAATATTCCTTGATTAAATTATAATAATAGTTATGGAGATTGGAAAAAGTTATATAGGAAAGAGATGGTATGTAGAGAAGAAGGTGATGTCAATGAAGATCCACTGAAAGGTGTTGAGATTTAATTTTTCTTAAATAAAGAAGATGAAAAAATGGATTCTATGGAGAATTCAAAAATAAAATTTTAATATATTGTTAAATTAGAAGGAGTGTTTGATCTTAAAGGAATTGGATGGAGCTCTTGAAGAGAAAGTTTTATAAATCAAGAAGGTTTGAAAAATTGATGTTATGTTGAAAGAGTCATAAAATTGTGTCGATGAGATTTAAGAATAAGTGGATCATCTTGAGAAAACCATGAGAGAATATAGGAAGATTCATGTGAAATATAAATAAGTTTTAAATTATAGGTTGATGTTTAATGACAAATATAATTTCATTGTTGATCTTAATTTATATATATTGGAAAAACTAAAGAAGATTGAATATTTTGACAAATAAATTGTTTCCTTGAGAAAGAGAGTTGAACTAGAAATCAAAACAGATGGTTTTAAGAGGAAACATTAGTTTGGAATATTTTTAGATCATGTTTTAAGGAAATTATACAACAAAGAAAAATAACTTTTAACGAAATTAATATAGATAAAAAATGCAATTCTATTGGTAAAATTTGTGTTATCTATATTGGTGAATCATCAAAGGAAAAATATGTGAATGTGAAGATCACTATAAAGAAGTTGAATGCAAATAGTTCCCAACCACTGAGAACATATAAAAAATTAAGTATTTTTTCAAAATCTAGAGATATGTGGGGAGGTGATAATAATAAGATGTTTCCAAATATAAGGTGTCAATTTTGGGAATTATTAGTCCACACAATAATATATTATGAAAAATTTGAAATATACTTAATATATAAAGTTATTAGAAGTCAAAAAATAAGCGTGGGTATATATTCTTCATATTAATATAATAATTCTTCCTGTGGTTACTATTTTCATTGTTCAAATTTTAGACATAAATTATTATATTGAAGTAAATGAAGAGGAATATCTTCTTATGGATGTCACAGTAAAGTGGATGAAAATAAATATAATACTGTTAACTTGAAGAAAATTATTTATCCTCTTAAAGAAGAAGAATTTTATCTAACGGATTATGATAAAAATAATGGGGAGTGAACATAAAAAGTCATAACACATTTGGATTATATTTAAAGGAATGAAAGATAATTGAGAATGCAAACATGGAATAAATTTCCATAAAAGATACAAAGAATAGAATCACTTTGATTCTAGACAATGGATTCTCATTTTATATGATGGTTAATAAGAAATTTTTAAAAAATATGAAGGGTAGAGTGGATAGAATAGTTCTATATGTAAATAATGGATTATTAAAGATAAATGGAAGTGGAAAGACCCTATTATATGGTGATGAGTTGAGAAACACAAAATCACTTTATTTCATTGGGTTTTAACACAATTTATTGAGTTTTATTCGTCATTGTGACTCAGATTTGTAGGTCACATTCAATAGAAAGGGTAATAGTATTAATGGGAAATCTAGAAATTCTCTTATGTTAGTTTATAAAACACATGATAATTTTCATCAGGTTAATATAAAGGATATCAATTTCCTTATTTAAGTGGAAGTAGAAAATAATATTTAAAATCAAAGGTTTGGGAATATTGATCATTAGAGAATAGAAAACATTTCAAAAATAGTAATTGTATGTGATATTATCAATATGATGTACCATGATGCTTGGGTAAAAGGAAATCTTATGATAAATTCATATCAATCAAAGAATAAGAGAAAAAAAAACACTCGATTCGATTCACATAGATTTTTATGAAACTATGAATGTTATTGGAATATATTATGAGAATTATTTTAATTTTTGTTGTTAATGATTATAGTATAATGGGATGTATCATTTTTTTGTAATAGAAAACTGAAGTAATTGAGTTCATCAAACTGTTTAAAAGAAGAGTGGAGAAAGAAATTAGGAGAACAATAAAGGTTGTGAGATATGATAATGGTACAAAATATATAGTATCATAATTTTTGTCTAGAAAAACTTATAGCGGGGGGGAGGGAGTGAATTTTAGATTAAAAAATCATCTAAAAACTTTAAACCTCATAATGTATTTAAACTATATAAAATACAACTTCTAATTAAACTAAAAAAATAAATGGAGAAATATCAAAATAATTCATAGTAAAAAGAATATCGGTATTTCAATTACTAATTCAAGTAATAACACTACGGAAAATAAACTAATAGTATTTTACCAAATATAATTAAAATAAATAGAATAGAGAAAATAAACAAACTTGGAATATGATTTAACTTTAAACTCCTAATAGATATTAATAAAATATGCACTTTTAACCCCATGAGCTAAAGTAAACATGTACTTGTTTTAAAGTATCCTCAAATGTAGACTAGTAAAATGGTTTTCACTTCTTAAATATTGAATCATTGATATAACTTAATCACCTTGAAATCCATAAGTTATCTAGATTAGTAAATTTCTGTTGTTATAACTGGTATATCAGGAAACCCTCTCTAATGACTGGTATCTTGGTAAATCCACTAGAACAACTGGTAGCTTAAAAATCCCTATAATAAGAGTAGTAGCATGGTATATAAACCACTACCACTGTTATTTTGGTAAAATTATTGCAATAAAAAATTCTAAAGAATTTTAAAATGAAATCACTCAATTGTAAGGTTTAGAAAACACTCAAAAAGAAAAACAATCAAAAGTATAACAGTAAAAAAGAAGTTAATACTTAAAATTATTATCACCATTAGAGTATTATTTTATTCTATATATCTTTTTTCGATCCATGAGATGAATCTATATTTATAGACCATCCTTTAACATTCATATTCCTCCTAACTCAAATTTAGTTCCAATAACATTGGTAGTAACTTACCGTTCATCTTATAATGGACTCTACATCTCACCACATATAGAAATAAAAATTTCCATCACTAACTTCATGCTACTTTGACTTAAGTAAACAATTTGATTTACATATCTAGATAATGAAAGCATATCCCATTAGTATTTCAAAATTACCAAGATCACTATATTCTTACAAATCCTCATACCATTGGTATTTCATAAAACGTCAAGTTATCAATATTTATCTTAAAAATATTTATAGAAAAAACAGTGACAAAAACTAAAGAAAAATCATATACTTATTAATGTTTATTTATATTTTAAAAAACAAAGACAAAAGTGAGTCTTTAAATCTATAATTTCCCCCGTCTAAAAACAATAAAGTCACATTTGGAAAATTTTTGGCTTTTTAGAATAAAAAAACTACTAATTAATTTCCAAATATTTTGATGAAGATTAGATAAAATAATTTATCCCTACTAAAGACTTATTTTCCTTCACAAAACAATTAATAAATGTAGTGTGTGCTATAGGAGAATATATTATATAATAATTTTTCTTAAAACTTTCCCCTTTGAGATTTTAAAAATGAAAGGAGAAGATAGTTCATCATTGAAATAAGTAAAAGTATTTTCTTGAAAAAATCCATTATTTAACAATTATATATAAATAAAATTCATCATGAAACATTCATGAAAGAAAATTCATGAATATACCACAAATGTTTTGAGTTATAAGATTAAAACTAGACATAAATTTGAAAATCAATCCTTATTTATCGACCAATCAATAATTTTCTTCAACTTTTTAATTTATTTTTATTGTTTAACCAGAATATTATATTTTACTTAAAAATTTGAGTCTAAATCAGATATTTTCTTAGAAAACTAAACTTATTGTTACTTTAAAAACTGATCTTTTTTAGCAATTTTTTCTTTTAGAAAAATAATCTTTTGATTTATATATTTAAATTTATCTTTCTATTCAATTAGTTTTGAACTTTGATTAACTATCTGTTGATTCAAAACAACATCAATATTTTTTAACAATTTTAAAGAAGAATATACCTCATCAACCTTATTTTCAAGGTACTTAACAAATTATTCATGAATAATTGATTTTTCATATAGAATATCAGAATTCATATGAAAGGGAATGATATTCTCACTATTAGTATTGATGAATTTATCTTGATATTTTTTCAACTTAATGATGTTTCTTAACTTTTGATCATCAAAATCATTTAATTCTATGACTACTTTTAGATATTCTTTTACTTTTTCTAAAAATTATATCAACTGATTTTTCCAATGTTATTTTTAAGCATGAATTATCTAATTTTAAATCATACATACTTTTTTCACTAAGTTATGATATCATATTAATGATTTCATTCAATTTATTTTTCATGTAAAGTACTAAGTTAATCTTCCTATCAAAATATCAAGATATAACGTAAGTTCGTGATTGAAAATAAATTTTATATGTATCTTCTTTCTTTACTTTTATCTTTGTGAATGATAGGTTGAACTTCCAATACTTTAATTTTTTCTAGATAAGAGTCTTCAATATCAATAGGGTCTTCATTATATTTACTATGATCATCTATAGTTCTCTTATATGAATTTCAATATGAACTTGAGCTTAATTTTTTTTAATAAGTTAGTTTTTTAGAATAATTTTATGATTGAAATGAAGTTATAATAGTATAAGTATAAACATAAGACTCCAAGGGATATAGATCATCAATTATATATTTCCTTAATGGGACTTCATCAGTCTATTCAACTAGTTTTCAGTAAGAATTTATTTTGAAATGAATTATTTCACAAAAACTTATTTAGTAATAAATGTATTAGCAATAACTTGTGTTAGTTCCATCAAAACATATATAGGATAGATATTAACAACATCCAATGGATTTCCAAGATGAATTTATGGTGGTTTAACTTGTGATGAAATTAATTTTAAGTGGTTTTAGAAGTACTAGATTTTATAGCTGTAGTGTCTTCACCAACTTCTTGAATAGTTGAGTTAAGATATAAAAATTTCTTATAAACTTCTGATGCTGCTTTATTCCCATTTCCTTTAAATTAAAACTTCTTATTCAATGTTTATTCTTAAATATAATATTATTTAATGGTAAATCCATATAAAATAGATTTAGATATTTTATATTTTCCTGATTTAGTGAATATCTCATTTTATTCTTATCTTCTATAAGATTATGACCAACTTATTCTCTTAATGACTTATCCTCAGTTGTATCAAGCCCAAAATATGGCTTTCAAACTACCTTATATTCTTTTTTCTTCTTGGATCCTTCATATTTATTTACAAAAATGTGGTATAAATATCAACCAATATTCTGAACTATTCATCTAAATAGATGATATTCTTTTTCTAAGTATGTTCCTTTGGTTGAACTATTTGTTCAATAGATTTTATTTCCTTCCAAGACTTGGTTACTTTTTTAGCCTCAATATTTTCAAATGATTTTAACTTATTCTTCTCAGAATTATTATCAGTGTCAGAGATACCAAAATCTTTTTCATCTTTTCTTTCTTCTTCCCCTTCAACAGATATTTGTATTTTAGTAGGGGTTTCTTATGAAGGTTTATCTATACAAATTTTATCTTTAAAATCATATTTCAATCTCATATTTAAGATTGTTTTAGTGTTGATGGGATTTGCATTATTCCCTTTTAGATGAGATTAATTTTCAATATTTTCTTCTTTTAAAAACTTAACAAGGAATTTGTTAAGCATCCATCCTTATATCAGGATTTTTATATTTAGAAGAAAAAATAAACTTTGAAAGGTTAAATTTGTTAAATTCACCAATAAG
This sequence comes from Viscum album, assembly GCA_963277665.1. Classification (NCBI taxonomy): domain Eukaryota; kingdom Viridiplantae; phylum Streptophyta; class Magnoliopsida; order Santalales; family Viscaceae; genus Viscum; species Viscum album. The sequence goes on along the minus strand of OY728129.1, from coordinate 752,472,145 downwards.
TATAAAAAATATATGTGCTGAATCTTAATGGTATCTTTATCACTTTTTATTAGAATTAGAAAAGGAAAAAAACATTGGAAAACAATTCATAATTATAGTGTTAAATGTATGGTTTTTTGAAATTTATTATTTACCAAACAACTTATTCTCATTTTTATATATAGAAAAATCTACTTAAACATCTAGTATTTTGTGTGGAATAAAAATACCACCCTCAAACCATGCTTCCAAAAATTAAGAAAACTTTTCTAAGTTCAGGGTAACCTTATGGAAAAAATAATAAAAGTCATATTCTTGGATCCCCATTCTTCTAAAAATTTCACACATCTAAAGAATTATATAACTAACAAATGATACTAAAATTCATTATTTTATGTTTTTGAAACTAACTTTCTCTATCCTTGAAATTTTAATATGGATTTTTTTGATGGGAAAAATATAAATACATGTCACCCGATGATTGATTGAAAGGGGTATAATTGTGTGCAATCATTCACATATGATTTACTATTTTATAATGGTTCCCAATGGGTTTATTTATGGAACTTTAAAAATCCAATGTTTCTATATCTATGCGGGACCTGTTTTCCAAAAGAAGTTTATCATTGGGAAGTTTGGCCAATAGTGCTTAATAACTCACATTAGTCAAGAGGATAGGGGGTTAAGCTCATCACACCCTGCCTGAATGGCCCGAAGGCCTTCATTTTTTATTGATTTTGATAACCCCCCTTTCAGGGGATGATAGGGAACCCTTACAAGGCCCGTAGGCTCAGAGATTACATTGCCCGTAGGCTTAAGAGATTACATGACCCGAAGGTCTTAGGAAATTCAACCAGACTATCTACAAGGAATTGCCCCTCCCCAGCATCTGCATCTTGATAGTAGCACTCCACCTTTGCATGACCGTCTGGCTAGGCTTCCCGTGCAATCACAGGCTGGTACCGATGGCATAGCCATACCCTCTCTTTCTGACAACCCATTTGGTTCTGCTCTGGTGAGTGTACCTGCTCTGAATCCTTTTCTGGGGATGCTCCTTTTAGTGTGTCTGGGCCTGCATTCATGTGGCTCTAAGGCCTTGGGGTGGCCCTAAGGACTTAAGGTGGCCCGAAGGCCTTGATAATCAACTGTCCCGAAGGCCTTGGGTGGCCCGAAATCCTTGTAGGACCCGAGAACCAAACCAGTGGCCCGAAGGCCCAGATGGATGAATAGTTCCGGCTGCTACAGTACAGAACAGTGCCTACTACAGTGCCTGCTACAATACTGCTACAGTACTGCTATAGTACCCCAGAAATAAGCCTCCACCAGGATTTGATCCCGGGTCTCTTGGATGCACCTAGAGAGTCCTCACCAACTAGGCTGAGGCTCTTGTGCTCATCACACCCTTTCAATGGGAATTACTTCCTACTCCGAGACTCTCTTATAGATTTAAGATATGTTAATGAATCCTTCATTAATTCCCAACTATGAAGTGGGTCACCCTTGAATTAACAATAAATTATAAGCATATATGGAACTTTGAATCACTTGTATGCATCCAAGTTACTTCATCAATGAAGATGTCTATATGTATCCTAGTTTCTACATCAAAAATATCCTCTTATTCACTGATTAAAGATTCTTTAGTCATTTTTAAAAAAATGATGGTTTTCAACCACACAATGGGGTGATCTAGAGTGTATCATCATCCAGAGAGATAAGAGTTGCTTTGATATTAGGATCAGACCCATGGGATGGGTTTCTTATGTATCATTGTGAAAGGAAAAATAACCCACGTAGTTCGATGCCACTTAAAGGGAGACATCATACCTTTCAAGGCCATGTGATAAGGGCCAAACTATATAGTTTAGAAGCATGTGGTAAGGACACCTAGGAAGAAGATTTCTATTTAAATATTAGTGTGGGACTTATTCTGAAGCAGCCTAGGGATCTTGGAATGGATATGGACTCCTAGGTTGAATAATAACCTACTGGGAATTTGTCCGAGATGGAATAAGGTTGATTTTGGGTGTTGGGTTTGAACCTCAGGGAGGCTTCCTACGTATCCTATTTGAATAGAAATTAAATCCCATGAAATTTTATTATGAGGACCCACACCTATGGGGTCCCTATGATATTTTGTATCATAGAATAGTATTTCCCTTTGATAGGATTAAATTGGGTCTTATTCTTGAAAAGGATTCCCTTGTTGTTGTGGTTTGGTTGGGGCTTACTCTTGAAGAGGATTACCTGTGAAAGGGGCCATGAGGGATATCTTAAATCATTGTGATTTGGAGTTTTTTTGGGAATTAAACCTAATTAGGAGTCCCATGGATGAGTATAGTGATTTTATTGGGACTTATACCAAGTAGGAGGCCCATGTATTGGATTTTGGGGCTTATTCCTAAGGTGGATTCCTTGTTGTAAAAGGTTTAGATTTATACTTATGTTGAAGTACCATGTGTTGGTTGGGGATTACACTTGGAATGATTCCAAAAGGTCATATTTTGGGACTATTCTTGAGGATGATTACTTTAATTGGTTGGGGATTACACATTGAATTACGCACATAGTTTTGGGATCATTTAGATGTCACAGACACCAGCAAACTCTAAGACCATGTGAGTGATGATTAGTGTGAGAAACTAGAGGAAATAGAAGATCTCAGAGACCCAACAATCTACTTTTCACTGAGGTTAGATACATTCCCTTGAGGACCCACACCCATGGAGTCCCTCTAAAGGAAGGAGAGAGGAATATCTAGAAGAATATTCTTATCCAAAGAATGAATCTAACTATGTGGATGTCATGATCATGGCTATCATCTAATACCAAATGATTCATGATGATTCATACATGAATGTATGAAATAAGAGGAAGTTTAAGATCCAACAGATCCTGCTCTCATCCCTTCCACTAGAAGAAGAGGTCGGGGATACATGAGAAGAAAAATGGGCTTTGATGTGATCGTTCCCTCTTTCGTTTTTTATCCAGGATAGTCACACCAGACTATCCATTTATGTATGACCTAGGATATGAGGAGTATCAAGAGTGAAACCTCCCATAAGAAATGAGAGGGGCTTATTGTAGGAGGGATGCCCTAAAATTAGTTCCACAATAGGATATGAGGATCTCATACCCTTTCGAAGGTAAAGGTATGCGTGATCCTCACCAACCCCACTTAGAATAGAAGGCTCCAGATCTTAGAGATTACTTGGGAAGAAAATTTCCCTTACCCTAATACCCATGAATGGGAGTTCCTTTAAAAAACCCCTAAGGTTAGGGTCCCAGAGATTATGGCAATTCATACTCATATTCACCCTTAGGGGCATACCCACTGGGTAAGAAAAGTGTGGGAAACCTATAACTGTAGGAATTCATACCCAAATGGGAGACACACTGGTGCACCTCTTCCATGGTTTTGAAAGTAAAGAGGATTCAGTGGAGGTTTCAAATTTTCCCTTCTCAGAAAAGGGATACAAAGAAAGATAGGTCCTATCATTTATGGTTTGGAAGTGGGGATAAGAAGTGGCTCATACATGGTAGAGGCTTGGGAGAGATAAGGGAGGATCGCATAGGTAGGCCCGAGAGATCTAAGGGAGTCTCACATAGGGTATGCCTATTCTGCTAGGACTGCTTCACAATGGTAGTCCTGCGCAAGATGAAGGTGCTTTTGGTGATGCACCACTCGAGAAACAACACTTGGTTGAAGATTTTATCAAGCCTTAAAAGGTGTTCATAGGTGTTCTTGTAAGTGTCCCATGTAGGTCCCTAGTTAGGGAATGAGACCTTGCGCTGGTGTTCATAAAAAACAAGGGGGCAAAAGTTCCTTGCACAAGTTTTATGTGTTCTAAACCATGGGAGGAATTTGGTTCCACCACCCTCCCTTAATTTTCTCTCATTTAGGTTTTTGAGGGCTATATAAAAGGTTTTGGAGGTCTTGGGTGAAGGAATTGGGTAAACAGATCATTAGGATGTCTTTGTAAAGTTTCATCCATACAAATGAATATCCATAGATTCCTATTTATAGGAAAATGTGGGACCTTAGGTGATGGTACTGGCTTATGCAGGCGTTTGACGAATGCTGATGCATAGATCTGTCACTTAGGCCGATTCATGGGTACCCTACATGCCGATTCTGCTTGGGGTTACCTACGTGACATGACTTTGTTGAAGGGGTGTGGCCTTATATTGCTTCAATTCCCTAATTTACTTCACTTAATGTATTTTTATTTAACACCTTTTAATCTATGTGACAAAACAAATTGTCAACAAAATACCCCCTTAGGATTGGATCCAATCGAAAGAAGAGGGTCTGATCCTAAGGTAAAGGGATGAAAAGGGTGGATGGATCATGAAGTTCATCCACACAGGTCGTCCTCCCAGGTCGGCTGCAAAGTTATGTCGTGCACAGGGGCTCCTGTTTCTATAAATAGGGATACCATTTCAATGTACAGTTCTCATGCCTCATTATTTTTGGTCTCGCCATGCTATTGTTCTATGAAGACCTTTTTATAAATATTATTTGATATAGAAAAATTCAATTAGGTAAGGTATACACCTTCCTATGAGATAATTAGATTTGGGTGAGTGATCTTCATGAGGCTTCTTGGGTGAGTATCCTGTGTGAGATCCCTTGTGTGAGTACCCTGCCTGATCTTATGCCATTGCCAAAATCCCATATTTTTGTAAATTTTTCATGATGAACTTTTTTTAATGAAAACATTGGTGCTTATTTTTAAGTTGAATTTCCTCTCAGAAGACTATAGTTTCTAATAAACTAGATAAGAATCAAATTAAGTAGATGGTAAAATCCATAGGGTCTAACTACTAAGACGTTCGCAATAAAACTCTATAATATCTAGAGGGTCATCTGAATAAGTATCACCATGAATACCTTGGGAGTAATTATCTTCTAATTTATGTCCATGGTCATATGAAGGAACTCCTCATACTAGAGTCAGATAATTACACTCCTCTTTCTTGGTTTCAAGACTACAAGAACTTCACTACCACCAACGTTTCAATCATGGGTGAATAAATTTATTCCAAGGCAATATTGATGGACTGTTTCATGAATCATAGCCAATTTTCTTAGAAATTGAAGCCACACATTCCTGAATTTAAGATGCACTATTACCCATCCATCTTTTGTGATTCCAAGACAGATCAATCAAAGGGATGGAAGGTAGACTAGGATCTCCACCCAAGTGGGGGTGTTAGGCTTGAGTGTATGTAGTCATAATGGGTGTTCGAAAAGGTTGATGAATTTTTATGGAGAAGTTGGTATTAGATTTTGGGATGTCCACAAGATCTCTAGGAATCTAATCCTTGGAGATATGTATGATGAATTCATCCCCCCTCAGGGAAATGTTGGATAAAGATAAAAGGACGCCAACTATAGAGCATGAGTTGTTGAAGATAGCTTAGGATATTAAGAAGGAAGAGACCCAATTGATGTGGGGGGGGGGGAGTATTCATCTTGAATAATGGGTTATTACCTTACTAGGTATGAAGGGGAAGGGCCCCACTTGAAAACTTCCAACGGGGTTTCCCAAGATGGTGAAGCAGAGTCCTCCTAGTACCTTCTAGACAACTTTTGAATAGGGGGAGTAAAACCAATGGGGGTACAAAACCATATCTAGTATACCTAAGAAGACATGTCTTGTAGGTTTTTAGGCTAGTGTATTAGCATATACCCAGTGCTTGTTCTTGATTTAAATGGAGACATGAGGATAGGGAGATTTTTTATGGTGTCCAAGCTGGTAGAGAAGAACCATCTGGGGTTGGAAATCCCCATCTCGGTGAAAATTCACTAATGCCTGCTCCATATACATGGGGGTAAGGCCCTGTTTAGAATTATAGAACTATTCTAGGTGCTGTAGGAATGGGCCACAACCCTCTTTAGACCATATTTCGTGTTAAGTGGGTTTGAAATTCCTAGAAGATGATTTCATCCATTTTTTCAGGCCATTTATGGTATTCAGCCCTTATCCCAGAATCCCAGTTAGACCTTGGAGAGTATACACCTATTTAAGGAGTTCAACTTCTTCCCATATGGGGACCCTTATACAAGGAGATTTATTGATGATGTAAAGGATGACGATGATCTAAGATCGTACATTATTACTTTTAGGGATAGCATGCTGGTGACCTATATCATTGGTGAGGTCATATGTGAGGCCTATGCTCCATATATATTTGCACACCAATTCAAGTTCCTACAATAAACAATCATATATCCTCTTGTTCATGTTTTTTTAGAAAATCATCCAATATTAGTCTGAAAATTGTGGATTCTTACAATTATAGAGCTAACTCAAGCAGTAAATAATATGCCTTTAGAGGATGCGTCCACTGTATTGACCTCTTGGTATGCTGAGGCCTAGATCACATTATATTCTGAGGGGGTGTTAGTAGAATTCATCCCTCGAGCTGGGAATAGAACAACTACTATATTTATAAAATTTTGTAGAAAGGCTCCTCCCCCCTACAAAAGGTGTTTCGTATCCCCCAGAGGATGCTTCTTCCCCTTTTGAGGGTGAAGATGATGTGGTACCATGTTTGACCAAAAAACATCATGCATGTTTTATTATGCCAACTAGAATCAAAAGGTCTATGAAAAATGAAGCTAAGTCTAGATATTTTAATTTTCATGGTCAATAAGAGATTTGGGTTCAGTTTTCTTAACCTTCATCTGCGACAGAGAGGGTCGAGAATCCTGTGAAATAAAAGATTATCAAATCAGATTCACAATAGGATGGGGAAAAAAATGAATACATGTGACTAGAGATGGTCCAATTTTGTCAGGACATACCTTTTGATTATGAATTCATATGGTCAATTCTTCGTATTGGGCTATGGATTCCAGATATTGGAGATTCTTGATCCCCACCTGATCTTAATTTTGAGGACAATGCAACTGATATAGGGATTTATATATAGTAATTAGAGTTTTTTATTTATGTAAATGAGAATTGAATATTTTCCCTGATACAGGTGGAGGATATGTCCAGAAGGGGTGCAACTAATGGGTTTGACCACCCATCTTCCAAGGAATGGATTGACTATGTCGATCTCAAGGATATACATTCTTTTTTTATTGTTTATTCTTCCATTCTTCCTTTAATTCATATAAAAGGAAGTACTGTTTCTTAGGGAAAGTTTCATATTGATTTTCAACAGGATATGGGGAAATTAGAAGAGATTCCGTCGCCAAAATATGGCCCAAATGGAACCCCAGTCAGAACCAATGAATCATCTTTTAAACCAAGAGAGTTGTCCTAGGGTTTGTTGTCAATGGAGGTTGAGATGGCTGGAGAACTTCCATTGCCACTTATAATACCTATATTTGAGGAGTGTGGTTCTATCCTTCCCCCATAAATAAATAAATAATAATGGAGAATAAAATACTTAGCTAAGAGCCTCATTAGTAAAGGTAAGTCCCCACGATATCATTTATCTATAATTTATCCAGAAGAAATGTTTAACCCTATTTGTGGTTGAATAATATCTTTATTTCTCCTATATCATGGGGTTTGTAAAAGAACCTCCAAGAATTAAGGAGGAAAATCTAGACCAAGAATGAAATTATACTAGATATTCATATCCTGTATCATAATAAGTACAAATTATTTCTAGTAGGTCATATCTCTTGACAGAAGAAGTATCAAGGGTTGAGGATAAACTACCTTCTTCTTTCACTACTCCTGCCACTGTAGAAAAAAGGTATAATTTTGGTAATATCAAATTTATATCATATTCTTTCATATTATAACTACTAATTTTTATTCCTTATGATATTTCAGCTTTATATCATGTACTAAAGGACCCTGTGATGACATATATCGACCCTACATCTATCTCTGAGGAATCTGTTCAATATACCAAGTCATCATGAGGGGGTGCTTGACCACGCTGTCATGACATGTCAAATTGATTATATTTATAAAGTTGATTTATAGTCTAGGGAAGACCCTAGGTCGTCTCTCAAGGAGCATTGGTGGGTTTAGAGTGTCTGTTTTTACTAAGAAGTACTAAAAGAGGGGGTGATTTTGAAAATAGTTTTAGGATGAAATTACTTAATTGAAAGTTTAAATGTTGAGAAACCAAATAGATTTTAAAAAATATGAGATAAAAGGGTTCATTTTAAGTTCACTATAGACTTTCAAGTTAATCATTCTTGGATATTAATTTAGGTTTGGAGTAATTCTTTGGTTGAAATTAATTGGAATCCTGATTAATTCCTAAGCCTTTATTTCATTGCTTGAAGAACCAAACCTTGACATAATAATAATATTGTCGAGGTCTAGAAATTATTAATTGAATAAGAGATTCAAAATGATATTTAAATATCAATTAAGTGGATAAGAAAAGGATTATTGTGTTTTCCAATCGAAACAACACTAGTCATGAACTCAAAATCTCACATCGATCGGTTAGAAATTAAGAGTATCTCAGTCACATGAATCAAAAAAAGAATTCAAATATTTAATTAAGTAAGATACATGGAAAAAATATTTTAACACCCAAATTACTTTAAACCATTATCTAAAATAATAATCGAAACTCCCTTGACATGTGTGTAGCTACCTCACAATGAATGCCCACCATTTAGCTCGACATCGAGAGGAGGAGGAAGCTCAGGTGGAACTCCTTTATTCTTGATCCCTGTATAAGGATAGGGGCCTCTAGAAATTCAAGGATTAGGAGGATACTACTCTATGAATTCCAAATAGTAGAGTTTCACTTCTTATTTGAACTTAAAATGTAGATCCCCAGGTTCCATTTTATAGGAAAATGGGAAGATGGTTTTGGGCACACAGATTTCTTAAAACCACTTGTCACATGGGTTTCGACCTCCAGAAATCCTTATTTCACTTTGGAGAAAATAAAAAAGTTTTATCCCCACCTCTTGACTATCTCCAATGAATGTTTGGAACCATTTGGACAAGTAGAGCCTGAGATATGAACAGATCACAACACACCACTTTTGACTTCATGCAGATCCGGTGTGCTAGACAGTTCAGGTTGGTTGGGCCAACATATGGATGAATGAGTCTTGGGTTTCTTCAGATGAAATGTATTCTAATGAATTTTGGACTAGGAAAAAATATTTCATCCCATTTAGATGCATGGTTCAGTATTAGTGTGTGGATGAGTCCACTGGTGTGCATGGATCCTATGCAATTTGGCCCATATTTCTTGGATATCACCATAGGCCCTCCAAATCATCTCCTCCTGTAATAGAATCATCAAAAAAAGTAACATTTTCCTTTTTAACAGTGATAAATACAAAATAAGTTATTCAAAAATGGAAGGAAATTTGTTATTATTTTTATAATTTTCAATATAAAACAACTTTATCATATTGGTGTAAGGGTGAAAATGAAACAGTGAATCATGGTGCGATCACACCCCCACAACTAAACATATACACTCCTGGGAAAATTCATAATTCCAAAAATTATGCATGTAGATATTTTCAACTTCATAAATATTTAACGTTCAATGAAAATTTAATTCCTGATAGAAATTTGATCAAAGAAAAAATCACACCTAGGAGTTATTCTCAATGATCATAGAAAAAGACGTCTCAAAAATTGTATCCAAATGAAATTATAAGAGATGCATGAAACCGATAAAAGAAAATAATTCAAAATTTAATCATGTCACTAATTCTTCACATGTGTGTGTGACAACCATTTCATTCTATTCTTTCCACTTTTTATCGAGTAAATATAAGTTATTTTAATAATTGTCTACTTACAAGATCCTTTCCACTGAACATGAACCACATCCTTTGCAATCAAATTTCAAGACCCACTCACTTAAGAATTCCCAGAATTCAAACCATATGCTCCAGACATAGATATCCCTATACATTTTACAATTAATCACTCCCCTCATTTATTAATTTTTCAAAAGTTTCACTTGAAACAAATCTCACACTCTTCTCCCAACCCATGTTTGATCTCATCACGACACTAATTGTAATAGTTATAACAAGATCAAAGGTGGAGGTAGGGTGGTTTTTGACCTACCCAATATACAACCCATTTTTTTTTTCTGAGGACGTACAATAGTTGGATAACAGGTACACACGCATAGGTCAATCTAGTAAAATAATGAAATAGATCGAATAAGGAACAAATGTATGGAAAAATTATTTTGGAAAGTAGAGAAAAATCAAACTAACTTATATTTACCTTCCATTAAGTAAGAAATTTTCACACATCATGGTTGGCCGCAAAAATGTGTGGAGATATTAATTGACACAATTTTCCCTTAAACTATTCACAAAAGGGGCACCATTCTTCTCAAAGGTTTCAAAATGATACAACCATTTATATCATCGATAAAAAACCAAATTTCAAAAAAAAGTCACACCATAATATTTAATTCTTGCTGAAATGCACATTTCATCAAAATAAAATATTTTGACTATTAAAATAACATGAAATACGGATATTCCACATGCATTTTCAATAAATTCCATAATTAAATGGGAATCATTTTCCCTAATAAGGTGGGAATAAAGAAAAGTAATATTATGGCACAAAGGTGAGTGGGAGGGAAAGGGGAAAAGAGAAAATACAATTCAGTAAGCTAAAAAGAGAAAAATAATAAAGATGATGAAAATTATTAACTAACCCAGGAATATATCCACCCCCATACTTAAAGTGTGTAGTGTTCTCACTGTAATAAAAGAGAATGTGGGATGGAAGAATGAAACCTGGTGAGTTTTATTTATAGATTTCTTCTTGAACATGGAGTTACTCCATTTGGGACTTCAGAATGGATTCATGGAAGTTCTTTAGCCGCTGCCCATTCAAAGTGAAGGCTTTATTAGTTTCTTAATTTTGAACCCGGACAACAAAAAATAGAGAGATTTTTGTAACAGTGTATGGTCCAAAATAGTCAGAATGAAGCTTACCTAGATGAAACTCTAGCCTTGAATTTTAAAGGAGGAAATTATGCCCAATGTGGAACTGGTGATGAAGGATAAGATGGTCGTGAGAAGCCTTGGTTCGCTCCTTGTAAATCTTGGAGTTCTCATATGCATCTCATCTCATTTCCTCCAGCTCATGAATCTGTAACTTCCTTTGTGAACCTGCACTCAAAAGACTATAATTTCATTGTTTAATAACCCAGTAAGCCCATTCCTCAATCTCAACATGGAGGTGACAACTCTTTCCAAACACTAACCGATATGGTGACATGCCAATGGGAGTTTTGAAAGCAATACAATAAGACCATAATGAATCATCGAGTCTAAGAATATAATCTTTTCTATTGGGTTGAACCATTTTTTCAAGAATCTATTTTACTTCCTTATTTGACACCTCAGATTGACCATTAATCTGTGGGTGATATGCAGTAGACACTCAATGTCCAACCCCATACCGACACAAAAGTGATTGCATTGTTTGGTTGCAGAAATGAGAACCCTAGTCACTGATGATAAACTTAGGTAATCTAAACCTATAGAATATTTGGGTTCTCAAAAACTCTACAACTACCTTAGAATCACCAGTCCTTATTGCTCATTCCTCTACCCATTTTGACACGTAATAAACTAGCATAAGAATTTACAGGTTGCCAAAGGAATTGGGAAATGACCCCATAAAGTAAATAACCCAAACATAAAAAATGTCATGAAAGAGAAATGGTTGTTGTGGCATTTCATTTATTTTAGAGACATTACCTATTCAATGAAAATGAGTAAATTTTTTACAAAAATAATTGGCATCCCAAAAAGGTGTTGGCCAAAAGAGACCATAATCAAGGATTTTGCGAGTAGTACGTTGGGGACCAAAGTGGCCCCCACAAGCAAGAGTGTGGTAAAATCTAAGGACAGAATAAAACTCACTATCAGGGACACAACACCTTAGGAATTTATCACTTCATGTGCTCTAGAGGTAGGGGTCGTCCCAAATGTACCAACGAGACACATGCTTCAGATGACTGTCTTGGTTTCTGTTGAAATCATTAGGAATGCAAGATGCTACCAAATAATTTACAATTTCGGCATACCAGTGAATAAAATATTTCACTCGATATAATTTATCATCAGGAAACATGTCATTTATGGGAATATAGGGGGATGCTTCAATGTATGAGGATGGGTGGATCCTACTGATATGGTCAGCCACCACATTCTCTGCTCCTTTTTTATCTCTAATTTCTAAATTGAATTTCTGAAGGAGGAGCATCCAACGAATGAGACGTGGTTTGGATTTTTGTTTCTTAATGAGATAACAGATCTCTACATGGTCTGAGAAAACAACGACTTTGGACCCTAAAATATATGACCTGAATTTATCAAAGGCAAAAACAATGGAAATAAATTATTTTCCAGTTGTGGTGTAGTTTTCTTAGGCAGAGGCATAATCAATGACATGTGGAGCTCGATCGACCCTTTGTGATACGACTTCCCCAACTGCATAGTTAGAGGCGTCACACTTGAGCTCAAATGGTAAATCCCATCAATGTGGTTGGATTACCAGTGGTGATGTGAGAATCCATTTTATCTTATTCAAAGATTCCTCAAATTATTTTTCAAAAACATATTCATTTTCTTTTTGGAGTAATCAGGAGAGGGGGAGTGCAATCTTACTAAAGTCCCTAATGAAACAACAGTAAAATCTAGAAGGACCTAGGAAATACCACACATCTCGTAATTTTTTGGGGAATGGTATGGAAGAAATGACATCCACTTTTGATATATCTTCTTGGATACCATACACAAAAATTACATGTCCTAAAACTATACCTTATTGTAGCATGAAATGTAATTTCTCATAATTTAATAAAATATTCTTTTCAATACATCGACATAGGACTAAAGTAAGGCTAATAAAACATCCATAAAAATCAAAGACATAAACAGTGAAATCATCCATGAATACTTCCATGAAATTCTACAGGTAATCCAAAAAAATACTAACCATGCATCGCTGGAAAGTACCCAGAGCATTGCACAGACCAAATGAAATCCTCCTATATGGAAATGTGCTAAAGGGGAAAGTGAAGGTTTTCTTTTCCTGATCCTCATGGGTGATGTGGATCTGAAATTATCCAGAATACCTATCAAGGAAATAGTAGTGGGACTTAATAGCTAGCCTCTATAGAATTTGGTCAATGAAAGGAAAATGGAAATGGTCCTTCCTAGTTTGTTTGTTTAGTCGACGATAGTCTATGCAGACATGAAAACTATTCTACACATGAGTTGGAACCAATTAATTATTTTCATTTTTGATTACTGTAATACCAGTTTTTTTAGGAACTACTTGAACTGGACTAGCCCATTGGCTTTCAGAGATGGGGTAAATGATTCCAGCAACCAATAATTTTGTTACCTCCTTTTTCAAAACGTCGAGGTGGTTTGGGTTCAGTCGACATTGTGCCTACCTCCCTGGTTTAGCCTCATTATTTAATAAAATATGATGTGTGTAAATTGATGGGATAATACTAGGAATGTCAGCAAGTTTCCTTTCCAAATCCTTTTTATACTCCCTAAAAAGTTCAAGCAATCGTAATTCATGCTCAAGGGGGAGTGAACTAGCAACCACGACAGGAAACTTGTTTCCATTCTCAAGATATGAATATTTTCAATATTGAGGCATTTTTTTATTCCAATTCAGGTGTATTTTGGATTGATGGGAGTGTGTGTGAAAGTTAGAGGTCACTGATCTCATCTAACTTCTCAATGGTATCATACTCAATAGAAAAATGATCTTTTACAAGATTATCAGTGTCATTGATGGTCAAGTGATCCTCAGTGTTCAAGAAATCATCAATCAGTAAACATGCATTACATTTCTTTAGACTACTAAAAAAATCAATGCATGAATCATTTCCTAGCATTTCAATAACTGAAGAAAACTCAGAAATGGGATCAGGGGAATGAAATGATATTTTTTCAAGGGAAGGGAGTACATCTATAGAATTAACATAGAGAGAGGAATGTTCTTAGGAGGGGTGCTTCATGGAATCAAGGATGTTGAAATGGACTATGTCACCACCAAATTCCATAGATAATATTCCATTATGGACATTAATTATAGTTTTGGTGGTTTTCAAGAAGGGTCTCTCCAATATAATTGGGTTATGCCCATTAATCCCATCATCTTCCATTTTAATCACATAAAAATCAGAAGGAAAAATTTAATTTTGTACCCCCACAAGAACATCCTCTAACACACCAGAAGGGTGTGTGGTACTCTGGTTAGCTATTTGAACAAAAATTTCAGTGGGATTCATTTTTCTGACCTGTAATGAAGAGTAAATTGAGTGAGGCATCACATTTATAGAAGCACCTAAATCAATCATAACATTGGAAAATGAATACTCCCCTATGGTGCATGGAATAGAGAATGTCCCAGGATTGTTGCACTTGGTGGGAAGTGATTGCTCTATTATTGTTGATACATTCCTCCCTAATATTGACTTTTTCATCTCAATGAATTCTTCTTTTGTGTGTACACATCTCTTTCAGAAACATGGCATATCTTGGAATTTTCTTCACGACATCTATCAAAGGAATGTTAAACTGCATTTTTTTAAAAGTTTCCAATATTTCCTTATCAAGTTAAATTTCCTTTTATTTTCTTGGTTGGGTGGCCATTTGTGGAAATGAAATAGGAATTGTTGGGATTGGAGACTCATCTACATACACACTCTTTCTTTTGGAAGGGATTCTCTCAATACATTATTTTTCAATATTTGGAACATTTTCAATAGTTGTAATGGTGGTTTCCTCAGGATTGTATGAATCTAATGGAGTGTTTGTTTGGGTTTTAATTTGTTTCCCACTACTAAGGGCGATGGAACTAACATTACCCTTATACCTAGGGTTAACTACTGGTTGAGAGGGTAGTTTACCCAACTGATGGCTTTAAATTTCCCCCACCGAATTAGCTAGTTGCCCTAATTAGGTTTTTAGGTCTTGTATGGTAGCTTGGGTGGTTTGTTGGAATTGGAGATTTTTGGAAGCCATTTGTTTCATCATATCTTCTAGGCTGGGATTTGGTTTGGGAGGGGACTGTTGGAAAGACCTTTGGGGTGGTTGAGGATTTTTGGGTGGTGGTGGAAGATGACTACTCTGCCCTTGTTGGTTCCATGGTTGATGGGGTTGGTTTGAATACCCCCCCCTTTACTATAGGCTTGGTTTTTTTCCACCTTGGGTTGGATGGATAGTAAGGTTCTTGCCTAAAGGGTTGGTTATAGGGGTTTTCTGGAAAGATTTCCTCATAACTCTCAGAAGTTTCTCTCAATTGAGGATATTGGTCAAAGTTGTGGGTATTAGAAGAGCAGATTCCACAATGGATGGGAGGAGGAGATTGAGATTTCCATTCGAAGAGAGAGATTTTTCATAAAAGTGTACTTACCTCTTCAAACATTGTATCCACCTTCTTCTCAAATTCAGTACTTTGCACCTCATGGACACCATGAATGGGTACACTGGACCTTGTACCGAATTGTTGAGTATTTTGCACCATGTTCTCAATCAAAGTTCTTACAGTGATTGGGGTTTTATCTACTAGTGCACCACCTGCAGTAGCATCAATCATGTTACAATAAATTGGAATTAAACCTTCATAAAAATACTGAATTAAAAGTTGATCAATTATTTGGTGGTGTTGACAACTTGAACATAATCTTTTAAATATTTCCCAATATTCATGAAGTGTTTCCCCTTTAGATTTTCTTATCCCACAAATTTCTTTCCTTATTGTTTTAGTTCGAGAGGCTATGAAATATTTTTCAAGAAAAAGGCGTTTCATGTCTGCCTAGCCTCTTATTGGTGAATTAACACAATAAATCCCATCTTTTGTAGTGTCTTCTAATGAAAATGGAAATTCCATAAGCTTTACTTGTTATTCATCCACATTTGCAGGTTTTAAAGTATAACACATAGTATTAAATTATTTTAAGTGATTATGTGGATCTTCTCCCACAATTCCATGAAATATTGGTAATAAATGAATTAAACCGGATTTCAGTTCAAAATTAGGTTCCTCACAATGAATTTGAATATCGGTGGGCTAGATATCAATATCAAGTGAGGTTGATTATTTTAATGTTTGGTTGTTTTCAGCCATATTATGAAAGTTTAATTTAGTTTTTATATTAGTTATAGAATAGTAAGAGGAAGGATCAAGAAGAGTGTCGATGTTTTGTGTGTCCTCCTTCGTTGGGTGACCTTGTGCGTCTCGGGGTCACTGACATAAGATCCTCTCATGTTCGAGTTCAAAAGGTGACAAATCTCCTGAATTAGAATGCGCCATGCACAAAACCTACACAATAAATAAATCAGGACACCAAAATATAGGTAATGGTATAATATAATACAAATAAATATTCCCAAAATTTACAAAAATCTTATAAAAAACATGCACTAAAAACCAAAGTGATCCCACATAATGACGCCAAAATTTGACAGCGCTGTCATTTCACGTCAAATTAATTATATTTCTAAAGTTGATTTATATTCTAGGGAAGTACCTAGGTAGTCTCCCAAGGAGTGTTGGTCGGTTTAGAGTATGTGTTTTTACTAAGAAGTACTAAAATAGGGGTGGTTTTGAAGATAGTTGTAGGATGAAATTACTTAATTGAAAGTTTAAAAGTTGAGAAACCAAAACGATTTTGAAAAATATGAGATAAAAGGGTTCATTGTGAGTTCACTACACACTTTCAAGTTCAACATTATTGAAGATTAATTTAGGTTTGTAGTAATTATTTGGTTGAAATTAATTTGAATCCCGATTAATTCCTAATCCTTTATTTAATTGTTTGAAGAACGAAACCTTGACAAAAAAAATTGTGTTGTCAAGGTCCATAAATTATGCATTGAATAAGAGCTTCCAAATCAGATTTAAATATCAAGTAATTGAGTATGAAAATGATTCTTGTGTTTTCCAATCATAACAACACAAGTCACACACTCAAAATCTCACACCGATTGGTTAGAAATTAAGAGTATCTCAATCACATGAATCAAAAAAAGAATTCAAATATGGAATTATGTAAGATACCTAGAAATAATTTTTTTCACACCCAAATTAATCCAAAACAGTAGCTAAAATAAGAATTGGAACTCCCTTGACATTTGTGTAGATCCCTCACAATGAACGCCCACCTTTTAGCTCGACATCGAGAGGAGGGGGAAGCTCGGGTGGAACTACTTCTTCATTCATGATCCCTCTACAAGGATAGGGGCCTATAGAACTTAAAGAATGAGGAGGAGACTTCTATAGGACTTTAAAATGGCAGAGTTCCACCTCTATCTCTAACTTACAAATGGGGAGTCCAAGGTTCCATTTTATTGAAAAATGGGAAAGTGGTTTTGGGTACACATATTTCTTAAAACCACTTGTCACTTTTTTTGTGACCTCCATACAGCCTTATCTCGTTTTTGAGAAAATAAAAAAAAGTTGTAGCCACACCTCTTGAATATCTGTATCGAAAGTTTGGAACCATTTGGACATATATAGCTCGATATATGGACAAATCACAAGACACCACTTTTGACTTTGTGCAGATTCGGTGGGCTGGACAGATCCGGTCAGTTGGGCCACCATATGGTCGAATGAGTCTTGGGTTTATTCAGATTAAATGTATCCCAATGAATTTTGGAGTAGGCCACAAAAGTTAAGCCCATTTGGATTCATGGTTTAGTAGTAGTGTGTGGATGAGTCCACTGGAGTGCATGGATCCTTTGAAATTTGGCCCATTTTTCTTGTATATCATCATGGGCCCTCTAAATCACCTTATCCTATAATGGAATCATCAAATAAAGTAACATTTCCCTTTTTAATAGTGATAAACACAAAATAAATGATTCAAAAATGGAATGAAATTTGTTATTATTTTTATAATTTCTAATATAAAACAAGTTTAACACAGTGGTGTAAGGGTGAAAATGAAACAGTGAATCGTGGTGCGATCAATGCTATACTGGGCCCTAAGACAAATATTTTGGGCATCCCCATGGGTGAGACTACCATGGGGCTTGGGACATCAATATGTTCCATGAAAAATATTGAAATGAACTTTTATGAAATGATTGAGTATATTAACCTTCCTACTATATTAGAAGAGTTCAAGGAACTTAATAGAAAATTGAATGGATGGTAGTCTTTACTTTTGTTAAATTTTTTATGCCTGCTGTTTTAATCATGACTAGTTGAAATGTGAAGCTCTTCCTAGTAAAATTTTGCAGCGATAGTGCACAAACAAAGTGTTGAAATCCATCAAACTACCATTAATGAAGAAGCATAGATTCAAGGGGATATCGAAGAGGGGGGGGGGGTCTTTATGAGCCTCTCTCAGAAATCTCTAGATATACCTAGGAGATCACCCCTTATCAAGAGGTTCTGACTAAAACTATCGAAGTCAGGGATGTTATAAAATAATCCACACAATCCACTGATCCATTATTGGGTGAGTTTCACCAACTTCTTTGATCATCCCTTGTTTCTTCCGTTTATTATCCTTTTTAGGATAAAATATTCTTATCCACTTTCTAGAGCCATTAATTTATGTATCTAGGTCTAAGGGAGGAGCCTCTATGCCAATGCATCCAATACCAAAAAGAAAAGCTACTATTGTCCCAAAGGGTGTGGGGAAGGGTGCCTTATTAAGTGCACTGATCTTGAAATATAGTTCTCTTCCTGATAGTGGTTCTACTTTAGATGTGGAGATGTAGAATTTCCTTCACATTACATGCCATGTGGATTGGTGGGACATCCAGAAACTAATATCAATGATGAATTTTTAAGACCTATCTACATGATTCTATTGAATTCCATTCTTATTTGGTATGATAGGATACAACATATTTGATTACTTCCTGATTCATGTTATTGTGATGAAGATAATTCAAAAATGGGGGTGAGAACATGAGCTTCCACAAGAACTCATAAAGAAAAATCTTCTTGTCAACACTGATGATCTTGAAGAATCATTTTCATAGGCGAAGGACAACAATGCTAAGAATCTGGAATAATTTAAACAATAAATCATTTAGAATACCATTATGATACCACCCTTTAGTTGGAATATTATTCTTCTCAGGGGATGCTCGTATAACTTCACCATTCCCTAGAAAGAGCCCAAAATAGAGGGTCAACTACTATTGTGACCAAAATGAAGGAACTTAATTGGGATAAGGAGAAAAAATCTATTCAATTGGATAGAATTTGAAAATATATTGAGGGGGATCAAGAGTCTATTCAACAAATGAAGAGTTACGTTGATGATATTCTGTAAAGTGTGATAGAGAGACTCCATTTTGTGGTTGTTCCTCCGATTTTGTTTTGTCTCATAAGTGAAAATATTTTTTTTCTATTCATATATATCTTCTTCCCTATTTTACTTCTATAGTCATAAGATAACTTTGAAACTGATTTTTATAGAAAAATATCTTTACATCATCTAGTCATAACCATAATGATGGGGATGGGGACACACCATAGTTTGTTTTCTAATCTAAGGGGCCTAGAAAGCATTGTTCATATATTTATAGTGTTATATAGATAACCATAAAAACTTTAGAGTTTTTTTGTGTCATTACACTAACTTTTTCCTAAGTCTAATATGAAGACTTAGAGGGTGAAAATTGGATTTTTCTTAGACTACCCTTTGTGGGTTTTCATCTGAACCATTTTTGTGCCTATTTCTTTTAATTTCTCATTTTTTTGTAAACCACATAGAGTGTAGGTCTAGCGACCTAAGACTCAACCTTTTTCCATAGTTCACTTTCATGTTTTTCAATATGGAGAGTACCATTCCTCTTTTTTATGGTCAGTTTAATGTCATACAATCCAGACTAATGGGTACAGTGTTTTAGGTTGAACAGTTTTGACCATGAGTTCTAGGATAATGGATTAAAAAAGGTTTTTTATCCAAGATTGTTCTGAAATTATTCAGATACCTGATGGGGAATTTTGAGCAATGAATTTTTGGTACCTGAATATAAAACATGAAATTTGGGAATAGTGGAGGTCTCTCCTGAGAAAGAAGTTTTTGCTGGCTGAAAAACCCATTTTTAGGCTACTTTATGAAAATACAACTAGGGTGTGTTATTTCATAGTCAAATAGTGGAATCCTCTGGCTGATGGGAACTTAAAATTTGTGGGAAAATTATGAAAAGGAAACTAGGGAGTGTTACAACATATTTATGAAAATGAGTTCTTAGGAATTCTGACATTCTATTGCTAATTTGTGAAGGAAGTATATAAAGATTCATATTTCTAAAGACCATTAAGGGTGGTTTTTACATGGAAATATGTCTGAGAATGAAGGGTGAATCTGTGTTAGCATTGAATATAAATGGGAAATTGATCCTACAAAAATTTGGCTTGTGTGAAGGAGGGTAAATTTTGTTAAATGGCCTATGCCAAGGGGGGAATGCCCCTTTCCAAAATGGTTTGAAGCATCATGGAGTTTAATGTCTTGTGACCATGACATTATTATATGTAGTTTAAAGTCATGCAACAAGGAAATTATTGGGGATATAATTTAAGGTCTTTATCTTTTACCATGAGTTTAATCATTCTCACATTTCACAATAACCTGTCTGAGAATGCACCATCAATTTTAGGTATAATGGGGGGAATTTCTTAAGCTATAATCTGGTGATCTATGGAGTTTAGGAGTGGTATGAAGAAAATATCTTATTTAAATATAGGTTCTCTCTCCTGATAATGAAGTTACCGCTAATTTAAAAACCCTTTTTATCGGTTACTTGATGTAAATCCTATTGGGGTGTGTTATTTTCATAGTCAAATAGTGGTATCCTCTGGCTGAAAAACCCATTTTATGGTCTAATTTATGAAAATCCAACTGCATCATGTTATTAAATTGTCATAAAAATTAGTTATTAAGAATTCCAACATTCTATTACTGATGGCTATAGGGATTTTATGAATATTTAAATTTCCCCAGACATAGAGTCTGGTTTTGTGTAAGGAAAATACCAGAATACGAAAGGAGAACTATAAGTCAAAATTGTAAAAGAATTTGGTGAAATGGTTCCCTACATAGGTTTGACTCAAATGTGGGGAATATGGTACCTATACTTTTTTGGTTCATTCGACTAGGACCATAACATTATGGAAGTGATAGGTGATAGTGGCCTACCAGACCAAGATCATTCCTGCATACTTTTGACATGAGAGAAGAAATTGTAAACCATGGCCTTGGGGGTTTTCATACTAGGAGAAAAGATTTGGGGGAAATATTTGAGGGATATTGTAGAATAAAATTTGAATTACATGTTCTAATATAACATCCTCAAAGATTACAAATATAGAAGAGTCTTCTTGTGAGGGTGAAGTTACTGCTGGTTGAAAAACCTATTTTGTGGGATAATTTATGCAAATCCAAATAGGGAATGTTATTTTATATTCAAATAGTGGAATCCTTTGTCTGAAAAACCCATTTTGTGGGAACATTTATGCAAATCCAATATAGGTGTGTTACCACATAGTCAAGAAAAGGAGTCCTCAGGTATCATAAATTCTATTTTTGGGAGATGTAGAAAGATCATGAAGATCCTAAAGTGTCCAAGATTAGAAGTATGATGCGTGGATGGGATATATCCAAGTATAAAGGAAGCATTTGGAATGATATCATCCGTGAATCATAGAGTCCCTTGTATAGATCTGACTCATATATGGAAGGGGGACATCTCTATTTCTTTGGTGGACCCTTTGACGAGGGGATCTAAATTGAGAGATCATATATAGGTATTTGTTTGTATACAGGAGAGGGGGTATATATTTTTACCCCCTGGCTAGTACTAGTACATGAGGCCTAGTTTTTACTATATATCTCACTCAGATGAGAATCAAGCAACAAATAGTTCTTGAAGTACCATGCAGTTTAAAGTCATGTGGCCAAGACATTATCCATACTTTTTAATATCATGTGGTAATGATGAATGTAACTTGATGTGAAAAACATGGGAATATTGTGGATGGACCTGTGTATAGGACCCGAGAATCACTATGTATCTTATTGAAAGAAGAATCAATTAACACATTGTTCTAAAAGAGATTCCTCACACTGATTGAATTCATGTGTGGATAAAATGGGTTTTTTAATATGGGATCATATATTTGGTGAGAACCTGTATTGGATCATATCATATAGATCTGAACCATACACAAGAGGATGGGGACATTCCCCATACTGTGTTGTGGCTAGGCCCAATATTGAAGATCCACACGTCACTATATATCTCATTGGAATGAGAATTAAGCCAAAAATAGTTTGTGAGGTTTCTATTTAGTTTAAATTCATGAGGAAAATACATTTGGAATGAAATTAAAGGTTTTTCAGCTTAGACTATGATATCCCTAATGTGAATTGTTATGCCTTACTCATACAGGGAACTCTTTTACCAAAACCCCTAAGCCCACATGTGCTATGATCGGTGTGAGAATAAGGAGTGGAAAAGGTTGCTTCCACCACAAAAATGTGATACAAGGAAATGATTGAGATATTTAGATTTTATAGTAGCTATACCAAGATGTGAGATCTAAGTGTTTCTACATATTCCCTCTAAATGAGAATCAAGCCTTACATAGTCCTGAAATCCCATATAGTTTAACATCATGTAGTGAGGATGAATATGACCTGATGTGAAAGAGGGAAAATGTTGTGTGTAGGGCCAAGGATAGAAATATGGATGTTACTAAGTATCTCATTGGAATGATATTCAATCCATACATATTTATTTGAAGGATCCCTATGTAGGTCTGACCCATACACAAGGAGTTGGAGATTTTTTTGTTGTGTATTGAACAAAGATTTAAGATTCGGGCATCACTACATATCTCATTGGAATGATAATCAAGCCATACACAGTTCTTAAAAAAATTATTCCCCACATAAATTTGGTTTTGACCTAGGTAAAAGGGGTATTTGATAGTTTTCATAATGATGGATGGGCCCAAGACATGAGGTCTTGGTGTTACTATGTATCTCATTATAATGATAATCAAGCCATATGTTTTGGAAAAGTTATCTATGAAGGTCTTATTCATACACAAGGAAAAGGGTAATTTTATTATTCTTTATCATGGTTGGACTTGGGATGGGAGGTCCAGGCATCTCTACATATATCATTAGAATGAGAATCTATCCACACACAGTTCTTGAAAAGACCATTCCCTTTATCATCATGCAATGAGGAAGTAAACCATATAGTTTTATGTCTTGTGGTAAGGACATGATAATGTTGGGTCTTATACCTATAAGGGGGCCCAATTTCCACTATGGAGTGGAAATGATGTGAGTTGGGATTGTGCATGGGAGACACCCACCCTCTATTAATCATGTTTGGCCAAGTGGGAATCTTGACCCCTTGAGGGGTTAGAGGGATGTGATTAGGGCTTACACCTTGAGATGGAGGCCCATATTTAAGGGATGATAAGGAGTGTATTAGATCTTGGTATTTTGTGTTTTTATTAACATTAAATGAGAGGGTCATTAACCATGTAGTTTAATGTCATGCGATAATGATAAATGTTTTATTGAGGTTTTTGGTCATACAAATAGGACCACATGTAGTGTTTTTTATCATTGTTAGATGAGGATTATGATACAATTAAATTTAATGTTGTGAAACATGGATTTGAACCATGCATTTTAATGTCATACTGTCAAGAAAATATGCTACATATTTTAGAGTCTTAAAAATTGGACTATATAAGGTGCTGTGAAATTTAATATCCTTTTGATAGGATGAAATTTCATGCCTTTTAAGGTCATGAGAGAAAGACCAACTATATAGTTTAACATCTTTCAATTGAGATGAATTTCAGGTGATTACATGAATTATTTCTTCATGAAACTTTCATTGGTTGGGGTCATAATGGTCCCTCTATCCATTAATATTAAGGAATAAGTTCCATTAGAGGGGACCTTGTGAATGGAGTAAGGTCCCTCCCATTTTGGTTCAAGCTTTGGCGTATTCTTTCCCAGTATAATTAGTATCCTAATGAACAATTCTAGTTCTCCTTGGAAGAATGAATGGAGGTTGAATTTCTTGTTAAAGGCTCACATTATCTTATTTTGATAGATTTCTAAGTGATATAGGGTGTTAAATATTTTCTCCTCCATATAATCCAATTTATCCAGTAATTTTTGATATTTTTCATTTGTGGATAGATGATCACATATGGAAACATAGAGCGATGGAAAATAGAGCTTTATGGGTAGAACTGCTTCTGTTCCGTATACTGGTGAGTACGACGTTTCCTTTGTGGTAGTATGGGGTGTAGTTTGGTAATCCCATAAGGCATTCAAGAGATTTTTAGTCCAATATTTTTTATTTTTATCCACCATCTTTTGGAGTATGTTTGATAGGGTCTTGTTGAAGGCCTCTATCTATCCATTAGCCACCACATGATATCATGATTAATGGTTATATTTAATATTGTACTCCTGATATAGACACTACTAGAAATATGACTTTTCCCAACGCTTCTATACCAACGGTTTTTAAATACCGTTGGTATAGGTCCTTTTTCCCAACGGTTTGGCCAAACCGTTGGGAAATCCCACTTTTTGGCCACTTTTCCCAACGGTTTGCCAAAACCGTTGGGAAAGGGTATACCTATCCCAACAGTTTGGCCAAACCGTTGGGAAAATTCCACTTTGTGGCCACCTTTCCCAATGGTTTGGACAGAACCATTGGGATATGTATAACCTTTCCCAACGGTTTTGGCAGACCATTGGGACAAGTCCACTTTGTGGACACCTTTCCCAACAGTTTGTTCAAAACATTGGGAAAGGGTATACCTATCCCAAAAGTTTTCCAAAACTGTTGGGAAAGGTCTCCTGGAAATCAACCTTCAACCCAAAATAAATTCCAGAATCAAGAACTATACCAACGGTTGTCAAAACCGTTGGTATAGACCTATACCAACAGTTTTGACAACCATTGGTATAGGTCCTGAGAATTTTTATCATATATTCTTACCGAGAACATTATATAAATCAAAATTTAAAATAATTATGACAATACATTTATATATTTATGTAATTATGTTCACAAAAGTCATGTTAGGTTAGTGGTTAAGTCGTTCAATGATAAACTAGGGGTCTTGGGATCAAATCCCAGCGAATGTTTTTTTTTGAAATACATATACCAACGGTTCCATAACCATTGGTATATATTTTCATATTACTTATACCAACAGTTTCCAAAACCGATGGTATAGGTCTATACCAACGGTTTTCGCAAAACCATTGGTATAGACCTATCCCAACGGCTTACTTGGCTACGGTTCTCCAAACCGTTGGTATAGGCTATACCAATGGTTTGGAGGCCTATACCAACGGTTCCAAACCGTTGGTATATGTTAGTTTTCCAGTAGTGAGATTTTCCATCTTAGTGGAACATAAATTGGATCCATTGTCTATAATGATTGTTTAAGGGACAAAAAATTTGGTAATTATGTTATCTTTCATGAATATAATAATGCATTGGACTTAACCTCTTTGAGGGGTACTGCCTCAACCCATTTGGAGAAGAAATCAATAGTAGTTAAGACGTATTTGAACTAAATAGGTATATCTGAAGGGTACAACCCCAAAATATCCATTACCTAGATGGAAAATGACCAGAATTATTTGAATGTATGTAGGAAGTATGTGATTTAATGGATGAAGTTGGAATCCACTTGACATGAATGATATATCTTGGTGAATTCTATGAAATCCTATGCCATCGAAGACCATAAGTTCCAAAGCCTTCAAATTTGTCTAGAAATCCTATACCCTGATAGGGGGCACTATAGGATCCCACATGTATTTATCCCATAATATCCATAGTATCTTCTCCATATATAAATTTGAGAAGGAATCCATTAAATCCTCATTTATAGAGGTCTATTTTGTGATTTAGGTCATCATAAAGAGTGAAGGTGGATACTCACTACTGAATTGGTTCTTTCATAGATCTATCAGATAGAAGTAACCCATTTTAGAGGTATTCTATGATTGGAATCATACACCCAATGGAAGGACCATATAGTTCAGGGATAGGGATGAATTCATTTATCTCTTCCATTCGGACTTGAATAAAATGCGAGACCATTCAGCGATACAAAATACTGATGACAGTTTCTTCCTATTTTGGATCTTCCAAATCCATAACTGCATTTGGAAATGCATTTTCCTGGGAATTCCTTGATCACAAGACATGAGTTAATGTTGGATCCTAGGATAATTATACCATTAACCCTTGGACATAGTCAAGAAGGTTGATTAACTCTTCTTTTTTGATGGGTTAATCTCCATTGATCTGTTTGATTACCAACTACGAATCACCTCCCACCTCCAGGTGGAACTTTAGTATTTGTATCACTAGTTACATGGATACAATAAGGGCATACTATTCAACCTCATTGTTAGTATAACCATATAATAATAATAACGAGTAAGGAAATACCACCTTCACTAGGTAAATGATCATGATCTATAACCCAACTTGTTTGAGCTTAGGGTCTTCCATTATCTTTTTATTAGGATCCTGGAGGCACCGTCAAAATAAATTTCCCATGTTAGGGGGCTGTCTTGAATAGAGAATATCTGTTTATCTATAAATTTAGAATCTAATGACATTATCTCTATAGACAAGTGTTATTTAAGGTAACCTGCCAAAGCTTGGACTTTCACTGCTCTTTGAGGAACAAATTGTATATGAAACTTCTCTAGAATAACCACCCACTGTGCCAGAAAACCTATCAATAGAAGATGAATGAAGATGTATTTGAGTGGTTTACTCTTAAAGACCAAGTGTAACTCGTGGTGTTGTAGGTAGTTCCTCAGTTTCTATAATGAAAAGGTTAATACCATGTATATTTTCTTAATATCTGAATAACAAGTCTCAGTGTCAATCATGGTTTGACTGAGATAATAAAGGTCATTTTTATTCCCAATATCTTTCTTTTGCATGAGTGAGGCACCTAATGATCACTCCAACACTGCAGATATAGAATGATTGGATTTCCCTTAAAAGGTGGCATTAATACTGGTGGGATCAATAGGTATATCTTAAGGTTTTAAAATTCTTATTAATAGTCACCGGTCCACTGATATGTGACCCCTACTTAATTAGTTTGATGAAGGGAAAAAACATTCCTACAAGGTTGGCTGTGAAGCATCGGGTATAGAATAATTGTACTTAGAGTCCTCTCAACTCTTTAAGGTTTCGAGTATATGACTTTTTTTTAAAAGGTAATGCTTTGGTCAAAGACCAAAGCATAATTTATGGTTTCGATTATGTGACTTGATAAGAATATCTTTTATTTTATCTAGGACTACTTTTATGCTACGATGGAATATGGTGAAACTGATAAAATTTCCTAAGGTTACCCCGAAATAACACTCTAATGGATTCATATTTTTTCCATGTAGTAATCATTTTTTGGAGATGGTCTCTAGGTCATCTAGGTGATTAGAATGTTTTAAAGACTTAACCACTAGATCTTTAATATATCCTTTAACAAACTTCCCCAATAAGGGTTTGAAGATGCGATGCACGGAATGTTCATATATGGAATCAAAATTCTTCAATCTAAAGGGAAATACCTAATATAAGAATACTCCATAGGGGACCTAAATGTGGTGGATTATTCATCTTCTAGGTCTATCAGAATTCGATTGTACCCTGAATAGACACCTATGAAGAGAGGGATTGATAACCGTCTGTCACATCAATCAGAAGTTGTATGAATGGAATTAGGAATTCATACTTCAGAAAATTCCTATTTATATATTAAATGTTGATGCAAAATCTAATTTTACTATTCCTATTTTTCATAGGGATGATGTTGGATATCCATTTACAATATTGTACCTCTTGGATGAAGTTTTCCTTGATGATTTTTTCAACTTTAACCTCAATTTTGTAGGTGTGAGTTGGGTGTGTCTGTCTGGTTGCCTTTTTTGTATCCATGATGGACTTTTGGAAAACCCAACTGATAGGTGGACACCTCCGGATCAAGGCTTGGACTCTATATATAATTATAGAAAAAATGTCCTGGTGTTACTTCAAGAAGGAAGTATATACCTCCCATTCTTCGAAATTCATGGATGCATTGATCAATGTAGGTCATGGATCTCTATTTTTACCTAGATTTATTTATCTGAGTTCATCAACAGTGGTGGAGAAACCTTCCTCAAATGTTAGAGGGGAATCCCTGAGGTCTTCCTCCTCTTCCTATTCTTTATTATTCTCCTCTTCAACCTATTCCATGGAAATAGGTGATGAATAAAGTTTCTTGGAATTGGGGGAGGAGTCGACATTTAGACATTTGGAAGATAAAGAAACCATTTTTGGCTCGATTACTTACACAAGGCCTCTTTGGATCTTCAAAAAGGAGATGAGGGACTGAGAATGAACATCATCATTTCCCTCGTTGTCATGAAAATTTCTTCTAACCTAGATGATAGAATATAAATTTGTTGAAGCTCAAGGGATGAAGTTAAGACATTGTCCTCTAGGATTTTATTACTACTCAGATATTTGAAAACTTCTCCAATGATTCCAGGCTCAATTGTTACAACTGACATCTTTAAAGTCACTGGATTTGTACCCAAATTCGAACACACTTTTTTATTTGGTTTATGGGGAGCATTTACTCTTCACTTATCTATTTTTAAGGGTTATATGAAAGAATATCTAGCCCATTTAGGGTATTGATTTGATCAATATTTTTAGCCATGGACTGTTTCTATTCCTCATGGTATAATCTTACATCAATGTACTATGATTCACTAGATTTAAATAAGGGTATGTAACCATGAAATGTCCCAATTTTTCCATTGATACAATATTTACGACAATGGTGGTATGAAGAGGTGATAACCACATGATGATGTAGCCAAGGTATTCCTAACAGAACATTGAATTCAATATCTTGCCTACCAACCATGAACCCTGAGTGAGACTTGAGATCCCTGAATTAAGTCCTAGTTTTGATTTCACCAAGAGGTCTTTTCTCAAGATTTTCATAACCCTGTAACATTAAAGTGGACGGGGAAAAGTGATATTTGTTGAACCCTAGCTGATGTAGTGTTCATATTATAATGAGGTTAAATCCCGAGCCATTTCTAATGAAATATCATCAGATATCAATGTCATTTATCATATGATATATATACAGTGATCTTAATTGTCCCTATATGGTGCCATCATTTCATGTTCTATGAAAGATATGACCATGTGGCATTTTATAGGACCATTCTTTACACGATACACCTTGGCAGTAATAACCTAAACTTCAAATTTGTAAGGGAATGAAAAGGCATATATGAATGCTTTCTAGAGGTATTTTTATAGATTCATAGAATCCAGGATTGAAAAATTGTATGGTACCAAGAATAAATACTTCAAAACATCATACATATGACCCAAAGGTTTATGTTTCCCAACACGGGGATTCTCTTTTTTTGGTGCTTTAGAAACTAAAGTACTCGATGTGGATGGATCAACCCTTGGAATAGGATATGAAGGTGCTTTTACTCTCAGAATATTAGGCTGAATTGGTTTGCCTTCACACCAAGTTTGATTTAGAGAAAACATATCATCTATTTGATCTTCAAGGATTATTATGTCAGGACAAACTCTGACATGTGTGGGGTAAATTTCCTGCTCCTTCTGAGCTTACTGAAGACATCTTCCATGGGTTTTAGCTGTGAAAATAGTTTGATCAAGGAAATGGTTAGAGTAGGGACTCCTAGAACGACCGTGTCTTCCCCTATATCCTCAACTTTTAAGTCCTCTTCCCCTAGTTCCCCAATAAAGTTTAGAGAATTCCGGTTCATAATCATGCTCATCATCTGATCAGGGATCTATTAAATTAATAATATTAATGGAACTGGAGATCAACTCCCAGTCTAATGAAGATTCTACTTGGTAGGTTGATTTTTGTTGTACCGTTTGGTAGGGCGGTGCTCATGATTTTGAGATTATAGACATTGAATATACTAAATTCATATCTAACCTTGGCTATGACATAGGTTTATTTTCTTATGTTTTCTTCTTGGTATTTTAACCATGTCATTTTTGTGGACAACTAGATTCTAGAGGACTGAGATGCCAGTGGGGTTAACTATGTTATAGAGGAAGTGGATGGGGGTACTTTTAGTTGTTACAATTTTTCCAAAGGATAGAATGAGTTCGTTTGATCATTTTTTCTAACCATCCAGTCATTTAAATTCTACTTACCCTTGATGTTAACTTCTTTCCATTCATTCAACTACTCCGAATCAGTGGAAAAAACACATGATACCTGCATTGGTGGATTTCTTATATTCACTTGTGTAGATTCCACCATATTTTATAGGATGTATTTAAAAATAAAAAATTCATGGATGTTGTTACATAATGCTTAATGGAAGTATAAATAGTTCGGTAGATCTTTATCACCATCCTTGTTAGGTTTCTTGGGAATTGGAAACTTGATAAAATTATTTTACAATACTGAGATGAAGTATCTAGGGTATTAGTCATTTTGAAAAGAATAAACCATATTATTTAATTCCTAAAACAATTTAAACCTTGGATCTCTTTGATCATCCAGACGTGGTAGGTGTTTTTACCTTAAGTATTTAGAGTGGGAGAAGGTACAAGGGATTACTTAATCATAATAGTGGATGACTATGCTTTCTCCATTATCTTTACTTGAATTTATGGAATTACTAGGGACTTATATTTGGTCTCTAGCATGGAGTCTTCCACTCTTTGAGAAATTTCTACAACATCCCAAAACCCTCCTATATATTTCACAAGTATAATTGGTCTCTACAACTCGGCATGAAGGTTTTCTATACAAATGGGAAAAAATATTCTTGAGGGAGCGACATGTTTAAGGAGTATATCAATCATTTCCATTGAGAAATGAAATTTTAGATTCTTTTATTATCCCGCTGCTTGTAGTTTGAGAGGTAATGGACTATTGTACTCTACAGTGTCGAGTTGAACTAGAAGAGAAACTTCTGATGGAGGTCTTCCCACCCCATAATTGATTGATCCTACAAAATAGAGTACCATAAAAATGTTGTTCACTGTAGTTATTTCATGAAGAACCCGAGTTTCACTGAACCCTATTATTCAGGGTTCCCCATCATGGGATCAGAATGAGAGGGAAATCCATCAAATATGTTTTAGGTCTCCTGAACCATTAAAAATAGAAAATGTTGGGTTCCTAAAGCCCAGTAAGGGACGAGTCAGATCTACCCATTTGGGGTAAGGCTAATTTTTGCAGTTGTACTGATGTGCACCATTCTTTTATGGATTCCAATTGATCCATTAGTGACTCAATATTGTCCATGAGCCCTTGGGGAATTTCTTGCTAAGCCAGAGCTTGAATATGTGTAGAAACTAGTGGGGAAATCTGTGGTAGCACTACTAGTATCTATTGTCGGTATCACATAGGGGTGGGCCTGTATAGATGTGTATGTCCATATTTTGGTTGTTCACCTAATAGAGGGAATTATTGATATGCTACTGTAGGATCCAAGTATATTGGTGGTTGGTATACCATGTTTAGTGGCTATTCTAGGTCCCCTTCAGTCACTGTGATGAACCCTATCTACTGAGGTATGCTGGTTATGAGTGCGATATGAGGTTATCTTTTTAGAACATATCTATTAGGGTGGATACCTCAGAGTTTTTCTACATTCATTATTCTCAATTATTTCATCACTTCCTCCTGTTGAACACATCTTTCCTCAAGTGAAAGGGGATTAACTTCATCTAGAGGTAGGTAGAGAACAATATAACCCTTACCCTTTTATTTTTTGGATGTCTTTCAAGTGGGTAATGATAGATTGTTTGAGGGAATTACCAAATTCATGGAAGGGATCTAGTTCTGGTTATGCACACCTCCTTCAATTGTTTCAGTGTGCATCGTATTTTGAACCTAAACTTCCTCCTCCAGCTCCTCCTCTAAATTGGCCTTATGTTCTATAAGATATCCAATGGTAGTGTAGATGAAATTCACTAATGTGTAGTGCATTATAGAATTTCTTTTAGTGAATTTGTTATACTAACTTTTTCTATGCCCTTATCGAGGCCTTTTCCTCTTCTTCACTGATTCTCTAGGAGCCATTTGACGGATGGTAATTTGAAGGGAATCTCTATATTATTCATCCATGTATATTCCCAATGAGGATATTAGGTCATGGGATGGGATGAATAAGGAGGATATACTCTATGAAAATTCCCCTAATAAGGAGAAGATTGACATCTTCTGAGGAGAAGGTTATTGTGGTAAAAAATCCCCCATCCTTGAGGGATGGGGCTGTTCCCATTCCACATTCACAACTCTTCGGGCCTAGTTTGTTGGATTCAAAGGTTGGAATAAAAAATCCCCTATCCCTATAGGCCGGGGTTTCTCATGAACTATCATGTATGCTACTATCATGGATACTCTTATGATTCTATGGAGTTCTGTCTGAACATGGGCCAAGTGCATCATTTGGTATGAACCTGAATCATCTACTTCTAAAGTCATTTACGATATTTCCGAAATTTTCATTCTTTTATGAATGAATTCCCATAAGAAGGAGGTTTTCTCAATATTTTTAGATTATTTATGAAACATTCTCTTAATAGACTTCTCTCTTCTAGCCTGATATCAATGAGAGTCAGTTGGGGTATGTTTTTATCGAGCATATATTTGGTTGTGAATAAGGTCCTTTTGTTGAAGCTGACCCGAAGCTATAACATTTCTTGATACAAATTTTGGTAGGATTTTATGGTTGGGTGGTGTGGTAAATTTTAATGCTCCATGTCCACCCCATCCCATGATATGAACACCAGATGAGGAATTTGTGATCAACTGTCCCAAAAATTTTAATGCGTTGAGACAAACACGTTGAAGGGATGCTCATTATTTTTCTATATTTCATGCATCTAAGAGAGGCTACAAGTCAATTTTTTATTTCATTACTTATATTACCATTATGTGACTTTTATACTTGTCATAGGGTAACAATTTTTCTCTCTATTTAAGAAGAGTTTTCCATATATTGAGGTGAATTTAATGCACACAATCTTCCAAAAAATGCCTCTGGAATGCTGCCTTGAGGGGTAGATAAAGGCTAGAACATGATTGGTATGTCATATTTAGATAGATTTTTCCTTCTTTTTAGTATGTCATCTGCATATTTTTCTAGAGGTTCTTCAACTTGGTCTAACCAATGTGGATTTTTTCTTACCACATTATCATAAACAATAAGATTGGTGGAGAATTTATCTGTCATACAAGAAGGTAGATGGACCAAGGGTGGTTCAGAAAATGAATATCACCCCGTGATATCTTCTAACTGGGAAATAATTTTACTTTTTAATAACATGGCATCATACATGACTTGAACTATTTTCCCAATTGCCTCACGATAGGAGGGATTTCTCATTACAACATCTCCAAGGGGAGGACCCTTCTGACGAAGAGAAAAAAATCATAGGGAACTTTCACAGTGAATTTCATCACGATGAGGACTACCATGGTGGATTATAGTGTTGGGAAGGACCTCTTGCTCCTTGATATTCTGGTCATGCAGAGGGTTTTCGTGACTCTCATTAGGAGATAGGCTCTCTAGACTGATCAGATTATGGTCATGAAGAATGCCTTCATGATGAAGTGTATGTGGAGGACCTTTAGAATTACTACTAATTTTTCTATAATTTGTTAATGGGATATTAGGATTTTGATCTTCCATATATAATCATTTGAGGGATTCATAAACTCTAACATTATGTAGAGTGGAATTGTAAATCAGATCTTAATTTTCTATTCATCTATAACGAGGTTTCTTTTTGGATGACTTCTTGAGTGTATATGGGTCCACTTATTGCGGGAAGTGGTTTTCATGGGTAGGAGTTTGTTCCTATCTTGGAGTGGCCATTGATATAAGCCAATTAACTCTAATTGTAATGAGTGTGTGTTCCTGATCCGGTTTTCTATATATCGCGGGGAAGTTTTTCCCATGACCATCTTGGATGGGAGCATAGGTATTGTCTTTTCTAGGGTGACATGATAATGATCCACCCATTTGTGGGGACATAGCTATGTATTAATCCATACGAAACTACTTCTTTCACTATAATTATGTCCTCGTAGGTATGTAGGATGTGGGTAAAGTTTTGTGTCTTCAATTTCACTATTTTCAGAATATTCTTGGTGACTTTAGTGATTGGAATTGGGATATATTCCCATTTCACAACTAGAGAAGTGGTATGTGCCTAATCTTGTCCCATGTTTCCAACTAGTGGATAATGATAGTACTTAGGTGTGGGGATAGGGGTTTTAGTCTACCATATATTCATAGTGAGGAATTTACAACTAACTGTCCTGGATTCTACCAGACGAAACAACTGGTAGTCTTGTTGAATGCAGGAAGGTGTGTGCGCCTTCTTGTGGTTTTCCTATAAACTTGGTTGGTGGGATTCATTGAGTGATTCCAGATGAGTATGATAGAAGCCTTGGTGGGTACGGGAAGGTGTATATTCTTGGTTATGGTGTTTCTCCAGATTTAGTTGGTGGGTTTCTTTGAGTAACACTAGATGAGTCCGTTGGTAGGCTTGGATGATGTAGGTAGGTGTCTGTTCCTGCTCGCTATGTATCACTGGATTTGAAAGGAGGGTTTCTTTTGATGCTGGTCGGTGAGTCTATTAGCTAGCTAAATTAATGTGGGTGATTATATGTTCCTACTCATAGATTTCAAAAAATTTGAATGGTGGTCTTCTCCGGAGGGGAGAGGGGTGTGGCCCTACTCCATGTTGGATGGTTTCTTCCCTTGGTTGGCCATATTGCAGGGCTAAGT
Source organism: Viscum album (assembly GCA_963277665.1). NCBI lineage: Eukaryota > Viridiplantae > Streptophyta > Magnoliopsida > Santalales > Viscaceae > Viscum > Viscum album. The sequence goes on along the minus strand of OY728129.1, from coordinate 752,437,312 downwards.
TTAATTGACCTAGTCTATACTACTGAGGACATAACCCCTATCATGCTAAGGTTTCATGCTGCATAGCGTTGGAGGTTTTGATTGTTGGAAGGATACTTTTGGATGGACCCCTGTATATTTTGAAAGAGAAGATATGTGGCCTCTTGATCCACCTCCCCAAGATAACAGAAGGACTGGTTATTGCATTTTGGGGATAAAATCACAAAATAGTTAAATATGGCAATAGGTTTTACCTTATTATAGACCGACATTCATCACTGACCGGATGACTGATAGATTTTTGTGAGCCTGAGGGCCTGTTGGGTAGCCTCTAGGGCCATGATAGTTCCATTATGTGGATACTTCCAAACCAGTGCATTCGAGACCCAATGTTGAAGACATAGGGTTGGTGATGGTGTCCTTTTCTTGTAAAATTACTTAACATGAACAATAATCAGGGTATGCATTTTTAGAATCTATAATGATGCCATTAGATTGAAGGGAGTTTTGAGAGAAAGTTCTTGAAATATAGGTGCCAAAAAAAAAGAAAACTCCATCAATGTAGAATCTATTTTGAAGAAACACATGAATGATTGATTATTTTGTTTGTTCTTATTTTATTTTGAGAGAGAAAGGGTCCTGACAGGTGGGTGAAACTATCATCTTGATTGGGGATTCATGTTAGGTTCACGATTTTTTTTATGATGGAAAAAATGTAAATGCATGTCACCCAATGATTGATTTTAGGGGGTTGAATTATGTAAAATAATTCACATCATGTTTACTATTTCTGAACTGTTTCCAACAAGATTATTCATGGAACCAAAAAAAAACCATTGGTTCCATATCCATGGGGGACCTACTTTATAAATGTAGGCACTCATTGTAATGTTTGACCAACAATTCTTAATAACTCACATTATTTGAGAGGATGGGAGGTTGGACTCATCCCATCCTTTTGGGGGGAATTATTTCCCACTCATGTACTCTATTATATATTTAAGATATATTTCTAAATCCTTAATTAATCCCCAAATATGATGTGAGTCACTAATAGGCTAAGGCTTTACTTTGACATCTTTTCTTTCTCCTATGAGGCTTCACCTCCGGATTAACTGGGCCGGTTTCTCACTTTTCATAAAAAGTGAGTTTATAATAAAAAGACAATTTTCAGTCAGTCAGTCCATCAATGGTATCCTCTTATGTACCAATTAAAGATTATTTGGCCATTATTATGATGATACTGGTTTTTAGCCAAACATTGGGGGTGATCTAGAGTGTATAGTCATATAAGCACATGAAAGTTTCTTTGAATTCAGAATCGTACCCATGATGTGGGCTTCCTATAATTTTTTTTTGAAAGGAATCAGAACCCACGTAGTTCAGTGCCACATAATAGGACACATCATCCATTTGAATGTTATTTGATAAGGACCAAACTATGCATTTTATCATCTTGCAGTGATGACACCTAGGTGGAAAGTTCATAGTAAAATCTTGGTGTGTTAATTATGCCAAAGTGGCCCAAGGAACCTAGAATGGATAAAAACTCTGAGTTCTAATAAGGCCCCACTGTGAAAGTGGTTCCGAGAGAATAGGGTTGATTTGGGGTGGTGGAATTAAACCTCATAGAGGATTCCTACGTATCTCATTTATATGGGAATAAAATCCCACATAGTTTTATTACGAGTACCCAAAACTATAGAGTCCCTCTAAGAGTTTGTCTCATAAGAGATTATATCCCTTTGAGAGGATTAAATTATGGATTATCCCTGAAAAATAATGCTCTTGTTTTTGGGGTTTGGTTAGGCCTTACTCCTGAAGAGGATTCCCTATGAAAGGGGCCTTTAGGGATGTCTCAAATCATGGTGATTCAGATATTTTTTAAGACTTAAACCTAATAAGGATTCCCATGGATGAGTATAGTCATGTGATTGGGACTTATACCAAGTATGAGGTCTATGGATTGGATTTCAGGGCTTATACCTGAGGACGATGCCCTGTTGTAAAAGGTTAGAGCTTATAACTAACTAGAAGGTTTATGTGTTGATTGGAGATTACACTTGGAATGATTCCAAAAGGTTGGATTTTGGTCCTATTTCAAATTAGAATTCCCTTATTTTGTTTGGGATTACACTTTTAAAGGGCCCCATAGGTTTGGGATCTTGTGGATGTTATGACCAATGTCAATGTATATGCCCACTTGAGTCATGATCGTTGTGAAAAATAAGATGAAATTGAATATCTAAGAGACCAAAAAATATACTTTTCCCTAAGTTTGGATACATGTCCTTGAGGACCCATGCCTCTATAGGCCCTCTAAAGGAAGTCAAGAGGAAGATCTAGAAGAAGATTCTATGCTAAAGCATGCATTTGACTGTGTGGATATCATGATCATGGCTATCCTCTATACCCACATGAGTCATGATGAGTCATACTTGAATGTGAGAAACAAGAAGAGTTGGAAGATCCATAAAACCATACACTTCACCCATTTGTTAGTGGAAGAGGCTGGGGATAGGAGAGAAGGTTTTTGATGCACCTGTTCCCTCTCCCGTTTCATATCCAATACTATCACATTGGATTAACTATCCATGTATGAACCAAAATTAAAATAGAAGAAGGAGTAAAACCAACAAAAATAATGTCTAGGGGGTTAATGTAGAAAGGATGACCTAAAATTGGTTCCATAGTAGGAGAGGAGGATCTCAAAGCGAAAGGAATCACTGATCCTCACCCTCCACGCCTAGAACAGGAGGTTCCGGGTTTTAGAGATGACAAGGGAAGTACATGGACGTAACCCTAACACCGAATACTAAGGTTTCCCTAACACCTTCTCCAGGGTTGGGGTCCTTGTGACCATGGGAATTCATACTCACTTTCACCACAAGTACCCTACCCATTTGGTAAAACAAGTGCAAGAAACCTATAACTAGAGGAATGAATACCCAAATGGGAGACATACCAATGTGCCTATTTCCATGATTTTTCATGTCTAGAGGCTTTAGTGTAGGTTTCAATTGGTTCCTCTTAGAAAAGGGATCTAAATAAAGGGAGGTCATACCATTTATTGTTTGAAAGATTGAATGAAAAGTGGCTCAAACAGGGTATAGGCTTGGGTGAGCCAATGGAGACTCATGCAGGTGGTCCTGGGCGAGCCAAGGGAGGCCCTCGATGGTTATGGATATGATTATAGTACTTATTTACATAATTATGCCTATGGTAGCTGAAGGTTATTTGGGCGATGAACTATATGGGAAAGAACACTTTAGAGATACTTTTCTCTAGACTCCAAGGGTCTCCACAGGTGTTCTCGAAAGTGTCTCACACAGGCCCCTATATAGAAAATGAGACCTCATTCTAGTATTTATAAACCACAGGGGTATGTGATGGGGGGTGGGGGGAGTTTATTTACATGGGTGTTATATATTATAAACCCTGGGAGGGATTTGGTTTCACAACCCTCCCTTAATTATCTCTTCTTCGGGTTCTAGAGGGCCACCTGAAAACTTTTAGAGGGCCTGGTCAAAGGAACAGGGTCAACAGAGCATTATGAGTTCTTCAAAAAGTTTCATCTATAAAAATTAATATCTCTATGGTCCTTTTTTTAGGAAAATATGGGAACCTTTTTTAAGGTTATTTCTTACACAGGTGTGTCACACATACTGATGTGCAGGTCCGCCCCATAGGTTGATGCGTAGGTACCCTGCGTACTGACGCTGCTTGGGGTACCTGCATGATAGGTGTTTATCAAAGGGGTGTGGCCTTCTATTGCTTCACTTAACTTATTTCCTTGACCTTAATTTATTTTTATATAACACCTTTTCATATATTTGAAAAAAAAGAGTGTCAATATTTTTTCAACATAAAATCATATTTTTCAAAAATATCAAACTTGAAAATCCTTTCTCTAGTAATTAATCTTATATAAAGTCCTTCAGAAGATACCGTGGTTGAAATAGAATATGTGAAAAACCTTTATAAAAATAGAAGATATTTACTACTGATTTAAAAAAATGAATCCAATGAAATCTAGGTCCACTGGTTTAGGCATTAAGGAATATAAAGGGTCATCATTGATATTTTGATCTAATTGGTCATATTGAATCCATCCAAAGCACATTATTTCAAATTTAATTTTAAAAGAATAATATATTTTCAAATTTTTGTTGATTTATGACATTAAATAGAACTTTTAAATTTATATAAATAAGTATATCTAATAAGAATATGATGAACTGAATTTTTTTCAACAAATTGGAAGTTAAATTCCACCTAATAATGGATTAATCTTCTTTTTTCAAAGATAGTTTTAAAAATATTTTGACTTAGAATATAGGTTCTTTGGAAAATTAAAATTATGATATTAGAAAGTCATATAAATATAATCAAGAAAAATAACCCTAAATAAAAGTAATAAATGAACTATATGAATAAAAAAATTCAAGTACCAAAATTACTTAAAGAAATATATATTTTTTAGAAATACCAGAGGCATTGGTGACAAGTTTTAAGCTAACAGTGTGTAGTGAATTTTATAATTATATTTACTTATTTGGAAAATATACTTTGTTTTATAATTATTTTCAAATAAAATTATTAGAACCCAGATTTGAGTGGTTTCATGATGTTCATCGACAATAAGTTCCAACAATATAAAAGGTCTATATCATCCAAAAGATTGAATTTTGTTGAGTGAATAAATTTCTCTCTAATATAATCCTTACTGAAATAATGTATATCAATTTTCTTTACTAGATAAAAAATTATCTGATTGGTAGGAAGAAAATCTAGTGATGTTACTACCCAATCAGATGTATTTATATTTAGTCTGATCAGATAATAAATTTTCTCAAAAACTTTACATACATTAGTAAACTTAGTTAGAAACTTTTTTAAGCCATCAATTTTATACTTTAGTTAGAAAATTTTAGTTTTTATTGGGTAAAAAGTCAAAACCTTTGACTTTACTTTCTTTTTCTTATTCTTTTTGTCATCTAACTCTTGATTAAATTTAGATGTTTTAGCTTTACCTTTAATATCGGTATTATGTTTTTAAAAATTTTCTTCTGATTTATCTAATTCAAAATTAAACCTTCCATTATAATTTTTTATATATGCAATATTATGATTTACCTTCAAAAAATTATAATTTCATTCAGTATATTTATCCATATTATCAATATATATTTTAAACAATTTTTGATTTATATATTCAAATTCAGAAAAAATAATCTCTTGTTTTATCTATTTTTTTCGAGAGTTCCTTCTTCATCACCTGATCCAAATGAATTATCATCATTATAATATTCTCCATCAGTATAATTTTTTTTGAATCTATATATAGATTCTCCGGAGCTTCAAAAGTTAGTCTTTCCATGAAAAATTTCTCTAAATTTTCATAAAATCTTATGATTCTTCTACTATTATAACTTTATTCTAATGAACTATCTGAAGTAATATCACATTATCTAGAACTCCATGTGTCCATGGATTTCAAAAATTTCTTGATATTTTTCTTAAAATATTCTCTTGAAGTCTTTCTATATTTCCTCTTTAACTTAGGAAAATAAATTTATATACGACCTAGTTTTCTTCATTCATAGAAAGCAGGTTTAGTGGAATATTTATTTTAAAACTTATCATTTTTTTATTTCTTGACTTTTAGATTACTTGTTTTAAAGTTCCTTTTTTTATAAATCCTTCTTTTTGAATTTGAAAGTTCACCTTCAAATGGTTATTCTTCACTTGTGTCAAAAAGTCCTCTAGAATTTATTTTGTGTGGACTTGGTTTATAGTTTCTTGTATTTTAAATTCCAGGGGATGTTAAAAAACTCTATTCTTATTTTTTATGTATCATTATATGATACTAATAATACATTAGTGTTTCTATTAGATCATATAGACTATGTTTAGTAAAATTCTTAGTATCATCAATTTTTGTTCTTTTAAATGCCCACTCTTTATGTAAAATATCTATGAATTTCAGATTATTTGATAATTATTTTTATCTAAGAAATTGAAGTCAGTTAACTATAGTCACAAATCTATGATTATTCTATGAAATCGATTCACAAGGAATAAAATCTAAAACCTGATAATCTTCTCTTAGCATAGTAATTTTAGTTTCAATAACTTTTGAATTTTTAACATTAGTAACTTCATGTTTTTTTAAAATTCCTAAAGATGTTCAACATGAAGAAACATGAATATATATATTTATATAAGTATAACATAACAATTTATTTATAAATCTATTTTTTTTTCTAAAATTCATTTTATATTCTCTTGAAAGATTAGAAAATCCCTTCTCTAGTAGTTTTTGTTCACCAGTATCTATAAGATAGTTTTAAACTTTAGTGTTAATAATAAATTTCTCCATCGGGTCTCTCCAATATTCATAATCATTAACATAAAACATAGGTAGTCCATTTGGATTGATATTTTCAATGGTACCAAAATGTATATATTCCAAACTAAAAAAATTATGTACACACTGTAAGTTGTAGGGAAAATGAAAATGAAAATATGATAAAGTAATTGAAACTCAAAAAATATCATGTTTAGTAAAAATATAGAAACCTTATATAATTCAAAATATAGGATCATATTCGATGTATATCAAATCCTACAATAGGGAGGTGAATTTTATTTCTAAAATTATATAAAAATTTTAAGACTCCTAAATTTATTATACTATCAGTAATAAAACTTTTGATAAACCCCAAAAAACAACCAGAGTAACATTAAAGTAATGTGTGGTAGAAAGAATATCATCATTTCAATTTCCGATTCAAATAATAAGAAAATTTAAAATAAACTAATATAATTTTATCAAAATATCCTTAAAATAAATATACCAATAGAAATTTAAAAAATTGGAGTATGATTTACTAATTAAATTCTAAAGGATATTATAATTTTTTTTAGTTTTAACCCTAAGATAAAGTTGAAACATAGATTAGTTTCAAGGAATCCTCAATTATAAAACTGTCAAATGGTATCCTTTTCTTAAATCCATAGGTTTGACTCTATATTTATTTCCTAAGAATCCCACGATCAACCAAATCAATAAATCCCCACTACTATAACCAGTATCTTGGGAAACCCACTATAAAGAATGATAGATCTGTAAATCTTCTATAATAAACTTTAACTCAACAATAACAATTATAATATTGATATCTTGGTATATTCACAACTAATATAGGTATCTCAGTAAAATGATTTCAACAAGAAATGATAAAATATTTTATAATGAATCCTCTCAATCATAACCTCTTGAAAACACTCAAAAAAAATAAACAATCAAAAGTATACTAATAAAAAAAAGTTGAATACTTCGAGTGATTTCATCTCTCAAAGTATACTTATATCATATATATCTTCTTCATATCCATGAGGTGCATCATTATTTATAAAAAATCCTCCAATTGTGAAATTGTTTATATCTTGGAGTATGTTACTATGACATCGACATCAGCTTGCTATTTATCTTATAATGGACTCAGTATCTCACACCATCTTCCGATAAAGTAGTTCAACACCACCATAGCGATTCTTAGATTGAAGTTAATAATCCTTTTTACATATATAGACAATGAAACCATATACCATTGGTATTTTGAAAATCTTGTGCTTATCAGTTTTTAAAAAATCATCAAACCATTAGAATTTTATAAAACTTTAGGTTATCAAAATTTCGATTAAATTGTTTTATACTAAAAATAGATACTAAAATCATAAGTTAAATCATATCATTATTGAAATGTATTTTTATTTTCAAAAATAAAATAAAATATGTAGTCTTTGAATCAATAAAATACACTTCTATATGGTATAAAATTACATTAAGAAACATAAGTTTAATCCTGATGTTTCATCCTTGAGGAAATAAAATACAATGGTGTATCAGAAAGGTGGAACCATATGGTAAAAAATATGGAAATACAAATATTGATAGAAAGTGGAATCTTAAATAATTTTTTTAATAAGACAGTGTAAGTGGATGTATATAAATTTAATAGGGATTTTCTTAACCCCAATTAAGAAAAACATATGATGAAGTTTGGAATAAAATAAACCAAAAACTAAAGAACATTAGACTGTTTGTTAGTAAATGTAACATTCAAAACAAAGAAGGTAATAAATGAAAGTATATAGATTATACAAAAAGGGATATTTTTAAGATATTAATTCAAGTGTAATTCTTATAAACGTCTCAATAAGCGGTTGAAATTTTTTTTGGAAAGTATTAATGTTAATATTATTAAAGAAAAATCTATGAACATTTTTGGAATTTCATATTTTAGTGAAGTGCATGACGAAGAAAAATAAAAGGTTATTTATCATAATGCTTCATAAAATTATGCATTTGAGGAAATTTATTATGAATTTGAATAAAAATATAATTATATTATGAAATAAATAAAACAAGTGACTTCACAAAGAAGAAAATGGAAATAAGTTGACAAGACCAATTTTCTTGGTGATAAAATTGTACCTATACAAACTTGGATAATTAGAACTTTAGACCACACTACTCTACTATGGAAAGTGGAACCAACCTAATTTGAGGAAATAGTGAATAAGGAATCATGGATAAAATCCATGAATGAATAGTTGGACCAAATTGATAAAACTAAGACTCGGGAGATTGTAGATATACCTAAAAATTAAAATGGGATTGGTAAAAAGTGGGTATTTAAGAACAAGGTACATAAAACTAAAAAACATTTCTGGAATAAATAAAGGATGGTTTGTAAGGGATATTATTAGTATGAAGGTGTTAAAATTATGTATACTTTTACCTTGGCAGATTGAAGTAAATTTGATACTCTTTTTTATAGTAGTTTTTCATATAAAGTTTGAAGTATATGAAATAGATGTGAAGAAAATTTTATAAATGGATTCTTGAATGAAAAACTGTATGTAGAGTAGTTGGATATATTTATTCTTATAAATGATGATTCAAAATTCTATAAGTTGGGAAAATATTGGTATAGCCTAAAGAAACATCCTTGTTATTGGTATGAAAGGCTAGATAATTTCCAAATATAGATGGAGTTCAAAAGAATATGATTTGGTCAGAACCTCTAGATTAGATTTTTAGAATATAATTTGTTCATGGAGTTGGTGTATGTATATAATATCATATTCAATGGCAGATAGTATAGTTCTATTGATTTTTTTTCTAATTTATTAAATTCTAAGTTTTAAATGTCAATTCTTGGATATTTTACATATTTTCTTGGCCTAGAAGTTTGGTAATATTAAGGTAAGATATTTATTTAATAGGTGATGTATTCAAAGGAAGTCTTAAAGAAATTTAAAATGGGGAGTGAAATCCTGTTTCAATTATGATAGTAGTTAGAACAAAACTTTTTAATCACAACGATAGTGAGGGGGTAGACTTAACATTATATAGAAGAATCATTAGTAGTTTCTCGATCTTAATGAGACTAGGATAGATATTTTATATGCTACATGATTATCTATAAAGTTTCATAGTTTTCCTAATAAAGAACATATCATAGTAGTAAGAATGATATTGATATTTTTAAAGGAACTTCATATTATGTTTTATTTTTGAAATAAGGAAAGAAATGGATTTATTAACATATTTATATGTAGATTGGGAGGGTGATATTGTGGATCTAAAATACAAAAGTGAATGATATATTTACATTGAAAATAATTGTATTGGATGGTTGTGTAAGAAATAAGATTGTTTTTCATTAAGAATGAAAATGGAAAAGTATATTTCAGTCACCATAGTGTGTATGTAGATTCTCTAGATGAAACAAAAAATAGAATACATTGGTGAAGAAGTGAAACAACCTATGATGATTAAATGTGAAAAAAGTTACATTAAATTAATGAAGTATTAAATTAAAAAATATTTCATAAATCATAGAGATATTAAGTATCATTTCATAAAATAGAACACTGAGATAAATTTTGTAAAGCTAGAACTTGTTGGAATAAAAATAGTGGGTTATATTTTTACAAAACCTTTGTAAGCTCATGTATTTGATAATTATTTGTTAAAACTATAAGTTCAATAGATATATTTAAATTAAATAGGCTTTAATATACCCCCTCTCCCATATTTAACTTAAAGATATATTTAGATACTATTTGTGTTTATAGGTTTTAATCTATTATTGGAGAAATAAGATAAGTGAGATATTATAAATGTGGTGTAGTATCAAAGTGGGACTTATCAGAGGAAATAATGAAAAAATTTGATGTATTTATATATATTTATATTATCACTTAAATCATGATTTGACTCAAATATACTTAGAGATTAATTGAAATATCCTTGATTAGTTTTTTGAAAATTGAAATCATCTAGTAATTTCATATCCATGTTTGAATTGAAGTGAATGTATTATTTGAATTTCATTCTCGAAGGGTGACAAGAATAGAGGGAGAAAAATAGAAGAAAAAAGAAGTTATATAAGGGTATAACACCTTGATAAGGTAGGTATAGTTGTAGGGGGAGCCTGCGTATGTTTTAGAATAACCTTATGGAATTGGTTTCCATGACCATTGAAAATAGAGTATAAAGGGGGAGATTATTGAATCCAAAAGATGTTTTGGTTTTATTTTTTATCATGTTAGTTGTCAAGATGAATTATTATTGAAGTTTGGAAGTCTTTAAGTGAAATTAACGATGTGGAAGATCATTGGTGAAATATTTTTTCAATTATTTATGTGAAGCATGTCACACCTCGACTATAAGCCTCATGGTGTGTCTCATATTTTTTTGAGTCCTTAAATTTTTATATAAATATTATGCACCATGGAATAAAAGGGCATTTCAAAAATTAATGTTGCGTATAAATGATACAAACCATGACTACACACAAAAAATGGGAGAGATTTTTAATAGAAAATAAAATATCCATATACTAAAGTTATCCACACCACAAAATATCAGGTCACTCCAAGAAGAAATCTAGATGGCTTAAAATGAATCTGGAAAAAGTTAACATGTTGTTACATAAATAACCACACATCAAATGTGTTTGGGTAAATTAAAGTGATTATATATTTTATATTATAGTTCCACAAATATTATACCACACCGTGTTATGTAAAAATTTCAAATCATGAAGTTATAGGTTGCATAATGACCTATCTAGTAGTTCAAAGAAGTAATAGAAAAATTTACCCCTTGTGTCATGAAGAATATCCTTAGGCAGTGAATTTTTTATCTCTAGGTATAAAATTTAAATGTTTATGTGGTAGTGAGAGTTTTTTTTTTTAAATTTTGTTAAAATATTCTAACTTCCCACATGAAATTAAATGAATAAGATTAGTTGAAAACTAATTAAAGGAATTTTTTGAATGGAAGTTATTTGGATTTTGAATTTTAAATTTGAGATTAAAAAATTATATGGATATAGAGTATTTTTCTATTCGAAATTATGGTGTCACACATAATAAAGTCTTTGAGTAACCCATTGAAGATCTATAATCAAAGTTAAAACTTTTATATTTTTTTAATATGATATATTATTTGAGAAATGTGATCATTTTAGAGTTTCATTATAGACTTGGATATCGTAGAGTGCTAAGAATTTCATTGAAGAACTTACATTAAAGAATATAGAATACTGGAAGACCAACATTAATGTTTTGGGTAAAATATTTGATTTAAACCTAGTAATATTGATCTATTTTTCAATTTCATCATTGTAACCGTCTTATAATTAGTTTTTGGAAGAGTAGAAGGGGCCGTGGACCTTGATTGGGTAGTGATATCTTTCTAAAGTTGTAATCACATACTAGTTTAGTAGTGGTTGATCAATATATAAAATCTTCATTGATATGTGATTCTTAGAGTAAACTTTATAGGTGAACCAAGTAAAATTTATATGTTCATGATATTAATATTTTTTCAATTAGTTCAGATTAAAATTTATATTCAAGTTGTTCTTTTCCAATAGGAAGTCAAGATCCAATTTAATTTAAAGAGAAGAAGAAATTTCACCACCCTAATACACCCCTCTTAGGGTGTAAAGTTGTAAATGAGTATAATATATTATATTATTTTTTGGTGAGGTTTCTCTTAGTAAGATATAAATATACTTCAAAATCTAATGTGGGGTTTTTTCCCTATCATCTCATAAATTCATTTGTTTGTTCTATACAGATTAAATTTTTTTGGTTCATTGGAGGAATCTACATAGTATATTTTTTCTCACCAGTATTGTATATAAATTATTATTCATATTTCTAAGAGTATGTTGATGAATTATTTGGTCATTAATTTCTTGGGATTTAGTACAATTTATACATTTTTAGTTGCATTAAAATTTAAAGCTATAAACTTGGGATGTTTTTTTGTTTCTTCACAACTTTTCTTCTCTAGTTTTTTATGTAAGACATTATAATTGTTTTGTTTTTTAATTATTGTTTTAATCATTTGGGTGTATTTTCGATTTATATAATTAAATGCCTCCAATTTGTGAGATTTATACCATTATTTCTAGTCCGCAACCCCAAGCATATTGGAGATGTTAACAAGGGGGAAACATGATCTCATTTATAGTTTAAAGGGATTACCAATAAGGAAAGGCAATGGTAAATGAATCAAAGCATTAATGTGGTAAAATGAGTTTATTTTTACTAAAAATATAAAAAATATCAAATAACAAATTGATAGGACATAATAATCTAAATATATAAATGAATATTTTTTAATTTACCCCGGGAAACTTAAAAAATTATTATCATTATATTGTTTGGATAACTAGTGTATATTTTATTGTAAATAATCAATGTTGAACAAATACAATATTTCTCCATTTTTTTAACAAAATGTAATATTTATATTCTCTATTTTAATTTAGTGTTTTATTATTAAAAAGTTATTTGTATTATTATTTTAAATTATTCATAGATTTAATAATGAAAAATGAAAAATTATATATTTATTATAATTTTTTATCAATCATTGAGCACAACCTATTTATCTTAAAATACTAGTATAAAATACATAATTTCATCTATGTACATTCAAGTTGAAGAGAAATATATATTTACTAATGATAAGATATCATATTAATTTTACCTACTCCCCAAGATAACAACTAATTAAAATTAAAATTAAATAATAAATAATTTAGTTTTTTATAATTCAAGAAAAATTTGAAACTTATAATGTGGAGTGAAGTAGACATTTATCGACATATTTAAGTATATTTTTTATTCTAAAATATAAATTCAACTATTAACTTTTTTTAATAGTTTTCTTTATTGCACCCATATTAATATATGATGTATACATTCTAAATTTTTCATTAATTAATGTATTTTTAATCATTAAAATTATGTTTTCATTTTTTATATGCTAAAAAATCTATGAAAAATATATATAGTGATATGATCAAATCCAATAAATTTTGATGAATTTAAATTTTAGATAATCATATGGTATTAGTTTCAGGTCCAAAAAGTTTTTAGTAAGAGATATTATTAGAGGGGGGGGGGGTGAATCAGGGCATGGAATTCATTCCATATTAATCACAAACTGATTAAACACTCACTACACTCTCTGATATTGAGCTCATAGTTGATAGGGTCACACTTATACTTTTCTCTCAATGATGATATAATGATTATTTCACATATATTTTTCTTTAATAGATATTTTTAATGATTTATTAATCCACACCTACCAATTCATGTATTGTATAATATAAATAAATAACGTGAACAAGACATAAGTATTTCACTTGGTTCACCGGCACTGAGATAATCCATTGAGTATGTAATGAGAATTTTTTGTTTTAACAGAGTCCAGTTGACACACTATTTTTTGGTGGATTTAAGATAAGTCACTTTTAAACCTGTGGTATCTCCCCTTTTATGATTTATTGATGGTGTACTTCCTCTAAAGGGACACTCCACTCACTCATCTTTTTCTCCCACTAATACAGGAAAGAAAAAAACTTAGTATGTAGGCCAATTAAAAAAAGTATAAAAACTATTGTTGATTCACCGAGTATAGATGGCGATCCTTGGTTTCCATGTGTTGTTTCTTTACCGACCTGTTATGATAATCACTATGATTTAATCATTAGATTCCATGATTCATCATATAATAAAATGCTATTTATTTGGAAATATCTTCAATGAGTGCCAATATTTTCTTCAATATTATTACTTTAGTTTTCATGAAATACCAATTTTATAATATTAGTTATGTTAATTTTTCTCTTTGTATATTTTTTAGTCTCCTTTAATACAATATCATACACCATTATTTATGGAAATAGGTATCTCCATAATTATCTATTATATAATTTCCTTTTATTTATTAAAGATAAATCCTCTCTGTTTCCCCCAATATAGATCTCTAATTTTTCATGAGAATGATGGGAAAATCCATCGAACTACATCCTAATTTATTTTAGAATAAAGATAACTCGATATGTCTAAACTGTTTATCTATTTATTTTATTTATAACCGTTGTGGGTAGTTTTTGTATAGATTCATCTAAATGGGAAGATTCAACTCTCTAAAAATCACACAATGCCTTCTCATTTTAAACACTAAACAAATATGTAAAAAATCAGATCATGGTGTGATGCTATATTAAATACATGATCTATAAAATTTGATGGTACCTCATTTAAAACTATTCTAAATATCATGATAGGATTTTATAACACTTCATTGATATTCAACCATATTTTCACATGATTTTCTTTTTCCCAATGTTGGCACCTTAAAAGTGGAATATAAATTGAAATCTTCCTAAAAAACTTTATGGAATAGTTATTCCTCCAACGGTGAAACTTTATCCATGATAGGTATCATTATTATTCACACCATACGACACATTAGATATTGTAATCTATGACAAGATGCATTATCCAGTGAACCTTATGATATAATCTATATTGTAAATGGTGATTGGTTACTTAATAAATTATATTTTATTATTGATAATGGTAGTTAAAGCGACCTTTACATATCATCCTCTCCATTCAGTTACCCTTATGTATGCTCCCCTATGAGAACTTTGACATTTTTTTACATCTAGACTATCTTTATTTATCATCTCAATTTACTTTTATGTATCACTGTGAGTATTCAATAACATTCCATTTTTCCTATTTCGGAAAACTCTTATGTATTCTAAAATGAATCTTATATACCATTGTGAGTGTACTACTTTTGATGCATTTCCAAACTTCTTCAAAAGTTACTCTTATATATATAGTGAGTGTTCTAGGAATTTTATATTTTTCCATATGGATTATTTTTATGTACTATGTTTACTACCCATATATACCACAATAATGATTCTCCAAGACATTTCATTTTCTTAAAACCACCTTCACATATCACACATAATACTTTTATGTATTGTTATAGAGTGATTACATTTATATATTGGGATTTGAAAATTTATTTCAACTCTGAATTTTGGTAAATTTTACATATCAATTTGATAAACCTTACATATTCTAATGATGATTATTACATATACATGGAGATTTTTTCCTTTATCATATTTCAAACCTTTATTAACTTCAGAACATGTTTTCTTTTGGAATAAAAAACCATTAGTACATCTATTATAACAAATAATCTCTCATTCATAATGGCTTCTAAATTTTGATATCCCTCTTGATCATTCACTTCTAGAATAAATTCTGTAATTATAATTTACTTATATAATTCCGTTAGTCATTTTTCTAGTATAACTTCTAGAAAAGTAATTCATGATAACTTTTAGAACTACAAAACTTATGAAATTTATTCATCCTTTATTTAATAATATGAAATTATTATTTAATTTTAATACTAATAACCATCATGTGTCAAAAACAAATAAAAAAATTTATAATAGAACTATTTTACATTAGTAAGTAATAAATCCAACATAAACACCAATCCTTAATTTGATGCAAAAACTCCCTTTATATTTTTTGGAAACACTGTCATGAATGAAAAACTACTATACATTATATCATCATTATGATTTTAACTCTCCCATTGGGGGACTAATAGATTAAAGAATTCATGACACTTCCTACCCCCTTGACATCAAATCCAATGTCAAAAACCCCCATCAAAAAGAAGAAATATAGAATATTTTAAAAATATTTTTCATAGAGATTTAAGGGGGTCACATCGCTTTCCCCATATCCTATATATGTAGAAAAACACAAGATTCACTCCTTTGATACCTATTGTATGGTTCTTGGGGAAAAACGTGATGACAATTATTATGAATCTCTTATTTAAAAACTTTACTATAAAATTTAATATCACTATTTTCATGGAAATATTCTCCATTATTTATGATGAGAATGGGGATAATCAATAATAAATCTTCTGTTCCTTTATAAATACAATCATTACATCAAATTATGAGTAAAAAGGATCCACCTTTATCAGTAAACTTAAAATATCATGCAATTTCCATATGAATATTCCCTTAACAATAACTTGTTAAGTATAATTATAGAGTTGAATTTCATGATCAAGATACTCCTTAAACCATGACTGCATTCTCAAATATTTTTAGCAAGTGGTATTTCCACTTATCAATTATCCATAAATAAAATCAATAATCCTAATGAGTCATATATTGGTGTATATAATAAGATATTAAGTTAATAAAACTACTACTATACATCCCTCTCACCCACTTACGTATTTTTCAAGAAGTCAAAATATTAATATTCCACCAAGGAACTCATCCTATGATATCATTCATACTTCTAAAAAACCATAAGTGGATAAACCATGTCTTAAAAACTGTGCAATTCGTACTAGATTTTGTATTTAAAGATCATCTCTAGACACTAAATCGAGAAAAATTTATTATTTATCCACTGAGTGTATTTCATTAGTTCATAGGGATACCACCTTTCAGATATTATTTCAAAACTCTCCAAGAATCTCTATACTTAATCACCAAATATAGAACTAATATTCTTCTTTAGGGTCATTCCTCTATAAAATATTTTTATATCAAAAAAATAATCAAATGATATCACATACTAGATCAAAAAAATAAAACATGAAAATTATTTTTTTTACCATTTATCCATTAAATAAGTTATCTTACAGCTTCAAGATCCTATTATAAAGGATAATATGTAATCATATCACTAATAAATTAATTGGACCTTAATACTAATTTGTGATTTCTCTAATGCCTCTTGTTTCTCTCATGTGATTCAATTACTAGATTAAAAAAGGTACTAATTTCATTACTCTAATACCACATGGAACTTTGTAAAATGTCAAAATACTATTTACATTATTGAATTTAATTTATTTATGGATCACATATCATCCCAAACTTTCAATTATTAAAAAAATATTATAGAATTTAAATACATGGGGAGAGGGGAACTCATAATTTCCTAAAGTTGAGGAAGATGACGAGAAAATTTGGACTTTTACTTCTCATTTATCCTTTAACATGGAATCCATCTTGAGATTATAAAATAGTTTTTATAGAATCTAAATTCTCTTTATCTTACCAAGGATTAATATTTTGTTCATGGATAAAAAGAAAAGCTCTTCTTCCTTGGGTGATTTTTCCAAAAAGGATCTATTAATACCACACTGATTTGAATTTTATTTTCAAAAAATTATCGACAACTTGTTTATGCCTATATAAATCATTATTTTTATTAACACATAACTTTACTTGGGATTCTATCTTCAAATGATATTTTTCTGTTTCAGTATCATGTGAACTTCTTTCTCTTTTCCAATTATTTTTCTTCTCTTTTCAAGATACATTTTTCTAACATAATATTTGTAACTCTTATTCTATATACTTTAACATAGTAATATTATTCAGCTAATTGATGCAATCTATTTCTCAAAAAATAAAATTTTAGTTGATTATACTTAGGTTTTCTGCATTCATTCCATATGAAATTCTCTTAATATCTCTTTTAGATACATTGTTAACATGGTATGAATTATCAGAATAAAAAACACACCTTCATTTTGGTGGTTGGTAAATATATTCTAAGACATTTCAATCATTTTCAAAGAAAGATTTATATTCCAATGCCTAATTGGAAAGTTAGGAAATATATCCATGAACTCTATAATAAAATAACATGTATTCATATCTTCTTCCGAAAATCATCCATTTGTCTTTACTTCTAGTAGTCACATTATTAATCTTGTTTCAATTATTTCTGATGTTTTTACTTTTACAAAGAAATCTAATAGTTCTCTTCATCCCATGATTGAAAGGGGTTCTATCATATCCATGGGTTGGTTTTCCCATAAAACAAAAGCTTTAGAAATTATATATTTCTTCTTCTATGATACCCCTTAGTTACTCCTTTTCTCACAATCTTCCACTAAAAGTTAAAAAAATAATAAATGTAAATAATATTTTAAAATAGTCTCACTATTTTAATTTGAGTGTTCCTATTTATTTGAAAAAAAATCAAATCCTCTTATAGTTTCTATATATTTTTTATTTTTTATGAAGTTGAGTATTCATGTATTCCTTAAGTGTCTTATCTTTAGTTGTTTTATCCTCTAATTCATTGGAACTATAATCAATTAGTTCAATTTTTTCTTTCATATTGATGTTCATATGATAAAAGGAATATTTGAGGCTTGTATTTTCTCATTTTATCCTTTATGTCCCTTGACCAATTCATCTATGTGTGAAATAAGTTTTTCCTTAGAATTTAAGTTTGGAACTTTTTTTACATTAAAAAAATTATCCTTGGAACTATCTTTAACCATATAACCTTGGGAAGATATCTTCTCTAATTTCTTGGATTAAGAATCATTATTTTTCCCTAGATCAGTAAAAACTTATACTAGCCTCTTGTTCAGGATTTTCAATTTTCGAATCTCAATTTTTATTACTCTATGATGAACATATGAGATTTATTATCCTCAATAAAATATATATTTTCTTATTGAATCTCTTGATCAATATCCTATAATAAAGGAAAAAATTCAACCTCTATACTTCTTGATATATTCTCATCAATGATAGATCCAATTTCTCTAGGTATATTAGGCTCTTTTGAAAATACCATAAAATCATTGAAGAATTAACATATTTAAAATCAAAATCATTCATACATTTATTTCAAAAACTACTGGAAGCATTCATATAAATCAAACTTTTGAAAAAATCTGTTCCATTATTTTGAATTTACTAGGAGTCCTTATTCTTCTATAAATTATTTCCCTTTTCTATGCCCCAAGAATATTATAATGATTGAAAAAATATCATCTCAAAGAAACAATCAGATGATTTTAGAGAAAAACTATCTATTAAAATGAACCTATGATTTGATACCACTTTTCAAGACCACATCAGTATTTAGTGAGAGATACCATGAGATATGGGAGGTGGAGGAGAGCTAAGGTATGGAACTCATTTCTATTTAATCACTAATTACTTAAAATCTCACCACCCTAACTGATTTTGACCTCATAGTTAGTATGGTCAAACTTAAGTGCATCTATCAATAATGATTCAATGGTTATTTCACATATATTTTCATTTACCAGATGTGATAAATGATTTATTATCCACACTTAGAAATTTTTATCTTTATGAATATAAGTAATGAATGCACCCAAGGCATAAGTATTTTATGAGGTTTACCCACATTGGGTAATCAGTGAAGCATATAAAAAAATTTATAGATATAACTAAATCCATTTTATGAAATTTTTGGTGGTGATTTTAGGATTTGAATATCTTAATACATAGATCATTCATGTGAAAAGATTTAGGGATGACTCTCTACCTCCCAAGGGTCACTTGACTCACTCCTCTAATTTTTTCTTATTTCTCTAAGAAGGAAAATACATCATATGCAATTAAATTCAAAACAGTATCACTACTATTATTGTTGAACCAATTTTAAATGGTTATCTAATATATTTACATTCTTATACTTTATTGAGATACTATAAAAATCACTACAAATTAAACATAACCTTAAATGAGTTATGATGGAATCTCCACATTCCTCATTTCAAAATATGTTCAAAGAGTGCCAATATATTCTTAAATATTCTTCCAATAATCATTCTAGAATAAATTTTTTATAATATTAAACAAGTCAATGTTTTTATCTATGCATTCACCCTCTATTTTCACATAGTAGAAGACTCCATTATTTAAAGAGCTCGATATCTTTTTAATTATCTCTTATAAAATTTTATTTTTTCCATTGAAGGGAAATTATCAATATTTACCTAATTAAATATCTTCAATTTTTCATGATAAGTATGGGAAAATCCATGAAAAACCATATATTTCCATTTTAAAAAATATTTCTTCATATATTTAAAATACTTTTCTCTTTATTTTATTTAGAACTGCTGTGATTTTTTTGTGTAAACTCTTCTAAATGGGTTGAGTAAACCCCCCAAAACTTTACAACATGCCTTGAAATTTTAAACTCCAAGAGAATATACAAATTAATTTATAATGGAATGATAATTAGTAAAATACCAAATCCATGAAATCTAGTGGGATATCATTTATAACTCCTCTAAAGACCAAAATATGATTCTATAACTATTCCTCAATCTTTAACCGAATTACAAAATTATCTCCTTCATGGAATGGGAAAATTCTATTTGGAAGAGAAAATAAAATCCACATACACATATTCATGAAATTTCTATTATTACCATGATGTAACTTGTTCTAGGAAATGATGCATTATTAATCATACTTTAAGATTGAATAGATTTCATAACCATGACTGACCACAATATTAATCATCCCTAATGATATACTCCATATCATAAATGATTGTTTGTCACTTTATCAATCCTATTTTAAAATTGATAATAGAAATTAATGTTACCTTTAAATATGTTATTATCCATCTAGTTAACCTTACACATACTCTCTTATGTGAACTTTGAAAATTTTCCATCTATTATACTTTTATATATCGACATGGGTTTCCATTTTTTATCACAGAGGGTGTTCAAGACATTACCATTTTTTTGGTCTAAAAAACTCTTATATACTCTATAATGACTCTTACATATCACTATGAGTGTTATTACTCGATATAATTTCCATATTTATTTATATGTTACTTTTACAAATAGAAGTAGTATTTTGGAAATTCTCCATTTTTATCAAGATTAATTTTTTTATTGGGTTGATGAAACTTACATATCATAGTGAGTTTTCTTTAGGACTTTTCAATTCCTTGTAAATTCCTTCATAAATCATCCTGATTAATTTTATATATTGAATCAGAATTGGTTACCTTTACTTGCTAAACTTTACCAAATTCAAAATATGACCTTTATATATGTATGGGTCTTCTTGATTTTATTAAATTTAATTACAAATAAAACATATAAAATTATTGACTTACATAATAACTCAACCTATTGCACAAATTTAAGAATAAATGACTTACCACTCATAATAACTCCCAACTTCTGATCTAATTTCAAATCATTCACTTCTCGGATAATTTCTAGAATTAAAATTTACTTTTGAAACACACACAACTATTCTTCAAGGAAATATTTAATAAAAATTATTCTCCATAACTTCTAGAATAACAAAACTAGTAGAATATCGTCATATTTTCTTCTAGAATACCATATTACTCTTTAAATCCAATATTAACAACCAAAAAGTGTTGAAAAAAAATCAAAAAATGTATAACACAACTATAGAACATTGGTTTATAATAAATAAAATAAAAATACTAATATTAAATTGGATTCTAATAATTTTTTTTAATATTTAGAAATATATTATATATATAAAATTCATTTAAATATAATTTTTTCATCATTTGAAATTTTTATTTGGTGTGTTATCACTCATATAGAGTTTATTAGAAGATTTTTAATATGGGTGTTATGTTTATTTACATTCAACTTTGATGTGGTTGGTTTTACTTCTATTTTATAGAGAACCATTCTATAAATAATTTTTTTGAGAAATACTTTAAAAATATGATAGTTAGAATAATCATTATATATAATATAATATATGAAATTTATTTGAAATAACACTCATATATAACCAATAAAAAATGGAATATATAATGGTAATTATTAATAATGATCATATATATTTATTTATGTGATGGTTTTTAAGAATAAAAATTAGAAATAGATATTAATTTTTATATGTGTTTTACTAGTATATAAAATACATTTTATATTTATGTAATATGAAATTTAAAATCTTTAAAAAATATATATTTATATTGTTGAAACATCTTATAAATATATGATGAAATATATATGACATTTAAAGGGTAAAAAATATTTGAAAAATCCATAGTATATAATTATTTTTAAATAAATTAAAAAATAGTTTTCTTAAAAAATTTATAAATTTAATTATTTTTCCATATATGTATTTAATTTATTAAAAACTATGAATTATTCTAAAATCACCTTTAATTTTTATTTTCTTTGGAGCATGTTAGTTTAGGTAAAGGCAAAATCATAATATTTTTATATTGTATTCATTTAATAAGTTTGAATTATTCCCTAAGGAATCCTCATTTCAAGATTTAGAGGAATAAAAATTCATTTTTGTAATATTTTAATTCCACCCACACCCAAATATGTAAAATATTAAATATTAATATTTATACATTAATTTTTTTTACATTTTTTTTATGTTTTAAAATTTTGGTTCATTATAATTTTTTTACAGATTCATTTTATTTTTTAGGCCACTAGTTTTTATATTGGACTGGTTTGGTATTTCTTTATCTCATCATTTTATTGAGGCATTTTAACTGGAACACATGTCTTGATTTACTGTTGGTGATCACTCTATCTTTCCCCAATTAAAATCTACATTGTTCCTTATTTATTTAGTAAGATGATTTTGATATAATGGATATGAGTTTATTAGGTTGAGGAAAAATATATCTTTTTTTTTCATTTCCCAAGTAAAATCCATGCTTTCCCTTATCCATTAATTTAGGTGAAACAACTAATAATTTTTTATTATAATACAATTGATTAGAAGGAATTCATTAAAAATTGTTATTCATTAATTACTTGTGATTTTAAATGGTTATTATCATTTTTATAGTGGTGGTCAGAGGGGCGGGGGGTTCTATGATAGTTCCATCACCTTTAATCTCTAGGGATTCCTTGGAATATTTGGTTTCCCTCCCTACCCGCTCTTATTTTTATATGGGAAATATTACAAAAACATTGATTGATTGGATGGATGGGGATTTTTATCTCAATTATATAATATGAAAATGATCAATGGTATAGTGGATAACGCATATAGTGAAGAATCTCAAATTTTTAAAGATTATATTTATTATTATTTTTTTCAATAATAATAAAAAACTTTACTCTTTTATATGTGTGTCCCCTAAATATTAGATACCTATTATTTATAATGAGGTAATATTATTTATAATATTTAATATGGGATATGAGTTTAGGGTTTTTAATAATATGGTATATGACTTTTTCATTAGAAATAGAATTTACATGACATAATACTCAATTATATGGGCTCAAGAATGACTTAAGTAAGAAAAAAATCTATGAACCTTTTCATTTCTCTTAGCGTTTCTTCACAACCTCTGTAGAATATTTTTTGTTTGATGTGAAAAATTCACTAATACTATTTTAATTGAAAGAAATTCTATTTTTTATAAACGAGGCTAGAGTTTATCATAGTTTCAACCTTAACATAAAATTTTTATTAGTGTTAATTATTTTCTATATTATTTTTTCAATTAAATGAAAATTTTAAAAAATTTATGGTGAAAATGATTTAAAATTGTTTATGTATTAAATCTCATTCATTGTTAGTACAATAAAAATTCTAAATGAAAAATATATAAATAAAATGAAATTTAACTCTACTTTTTTAAATTAAAAAAATTCTTCACATCTTGTATAGATGTTCCCAATTATGTATTAAAAAAATAACAAAAATAAAAAGATTCTATAAAATGAAAACAAATCCCTACATGAAGTGTCCAATAATACTATTACTAGCTCTATATTTATATAAAATATATTTATTAGAAAATAAATTATATATATTCTAGGTGAATAATTGAAATCTAGTCCAAGATCATAATGGTGACTTTAATAAAATTATACCTAATCTTAATGACAATGGCATTTATATTTATGATAAGGATTATTTTATCATTATAATTTTATATTAATTAACTTAACAAAATGATCTTATGAAGACTATTAAATATGGAAAATATAAACATATTAAAAAATAATTTAAATTTACTTTTTTATCTAGTGGCCTAAAATTTTAAAATAAATTAATTTGAGACTATAAATATGAATTATAGGAGTAAAATTGTGGTAAAAAATGAAAAATATTGCAAAGATTAAAGAATTAAATGACTATCAATAAATGGGACATAAAAATATTTTTTAATAAAAATAAATACATATAAAACTCGTTTCTCAAAAAATAATAAAATTTAAATAAATAAATAAGGGGTTTCTATTCTTTTATAATAATAAGAGGTTTTGATATTATTTAATTATTAAATATAGATATTGAAATTATGTTGAATAAATGAGTGTTAGAATCATGATGTTTATAACCAAATGGGAAATATTTTGATAATACACTTGATAATGGGAGAGTAAATGTGATTTATAGTAATAATAACTTTTTAAGATCAAAGGAAAGGATTTAGTTAGTCTATAAATTAATGATAAAATAAATAGAATCATAAGAGATGTTATCTCATTTACTGAACTATTAAGAAAAATTATATCCTTACATACGATTAACCAATTAGGTTTTAATTTTTTGGTTGAGATAAGACTATTTAGAATATAGGTTCTATGATGTATATGAGATAGAATCTATAAAAATGAGATTTAATTTTTTCTAGCTAGAAATAATTATAAATGTTAAAAAACCTCTAATATTGATGTAGAAGGACAAACCCTAATGTGACATAGAAGATTAAGTAATTTTAATGATAACAGTTTTAAAGAGTTAAAAAATAGTTCTTATTGAAGAATAAAAATAATATTATCATTATATATTGTAAACATCATATATAATGGAACTATATAGGTAACACCCTAAGTTTTTATGAATTAATGTATTTTTCAAAAAAATTAAAATTCATTGATGCCTTGATTTTAACACTACATCAAGTTAGTATGGATTTATATACAACACCAAGTTAATATTACACTACATGCAACACTAATTTTAGATTTAAGTACACACAACACTTCGATTTTAATTTTTTACACACAATATCGAGTTCCTTCGATAGATTTCTTTACATGCAAGAATGAGTTTTACCAAACACTAAACTACTATTAATATTATTATTTAATATGACAGTTATAGCCTAGCCATTGTAATGATTAGAATTAATAGAATTAAATAAATTCTAAAAATATATGTATTTCACAGGTTTATCATTTATCTATTGATTATAAATAAAATAAGAATCATTTAAAAGAAAATATTTTTTTAAAAAATATCTTTTCAAATAGACGATTTAATCATGTTTGGTACACATAATTTAAAATTAAAATTTACCACTTTTAGAAAATTTATTCTACAAAATAAAATTCATTTTTTAAATATGAATTCCAAAATTATCTTAGGGAGAAGTTTTTTTATTTTTCTGACAAGTTTCATTTTACGATGAATCGTGAAAAATATAATGAATTTTAATTTAAAACTACCATTTTATTTAAAAAATTTATAATGTTAAACTATATTTTGAATTGGTTTTAAAGTAAAAATAGTTCAATTATAAACATATTAATCCAATTGAGGTCATTATACTTACATTAATATTTAATTTTGATATAAAAACATTGTAAACTTGTGAGCATTTTCACTTTAAAAACCCGGTTTCTCGTCATATATGCAGGATTAAGTTTAAACTATCTTCTACCACTTATGAAAATTGAATTTGAAAAAATGGATTCCATATTTGAAATAAAAAAATTTATAATGTCTAATAATTCTAGAATAATTTTTTACCAAAGATATTAGTGAAAATAATTAAATTTAATTACAATGATTAAGGTCAAAAAAAGTTTACTTAGTTGTTAAACTTAGAATATATGGTGTAAAATGACCTACCAACTTTTCCAAAACACATGTTTGGGACATATTTGTACCTTTACCACCTTAGGATATGTTTTTATGAGTTATTGGGATAATATTTCATGAAGGTGACCTATATAATAAGTTGAGTAAATGAAAAGAAAAAAGGAACCTTCCTTGTTATTAATATTTATAACGATTTGGTGTTGGTAAAAAAAATCATATGTTCATTTAGAATTTTTTTTTGAAATTAAAATGAGTGGTTTTTATCATGATATTTTTTTTTTAATTTTGAGAGAATAAATATTTAGTTTATATTCTTAATAAAGGACAACAAAATAATTATTTAGTTAATAATTAACTAAAATAAATGTAGCTAAAAATAATGAAAGTGAAGTAAATTGAATTATTTATTATCATAAATTAATTTTGTATATAAATATATAATTTTACACATATTTTAAGTTTATATATTAAAATTATCTTATTTTATTGATATTTTTAAATTATAATTAAATAAATAATATCAAAATCAATATTAATTTTATTTTATAATAAATGATATTTTATTAAATGATTTAAAATTAATAAAAATACCATATTCTGAAAATTTATTTTATAATCTTAATAAATATAATATGTGGTTTACTCATGGACTAATTGATCTTTTATAATGAAAATATTGACCCCCTAAATAGTAAAACCTCTGTTAGCACAATTGGGGTTAAAGTAGTGTTTTTGCGAGTGACTTATGCTTATGCTAAAATTAATTTGAAACACATATGGGATTTTTATTTTATAAATTAAATATAAATTTTTGTAATAATTGGGTCTAAATTATATAGTAATTACTACTTTAATTTATTCCTAATGGATAAATTACCTTGGTTATAAAAGTAGTTAACTAAATAAAAACCAAAATAGAAAAAAATAGGGAAACTTGTAAGTTAAGGAATAAAATTATAAAAAGGAATTTTTTTCTATGGTGGAGGTATTTTTCGATCACATAAACCATACCCTATATTATTATACAATTTCAGTGCCACATTAGCTAAGGGAGGAATCCCAATAGTGAATACTTTTGAGTATTTACAAGAATGCCACTTCTCCTCAACTCTAAAAGGACATTCACAATCCCCCTTCTTCAGACCTATCAGGACATTTCGAGAAAAAAACCCAACCAAAATCATTTAAAATATTCCCTAATATCATTATATAATCCTTATTTTTAGCATAATGTAAACCTTTGAATGTTTTAGTGAAAACCTAAGGAGGATACTTGAATAATAGGTAATGTCCTTCTTAAAATGTTTTTTATTTTATTTCCTTCACAAAATATTTCAATTATAATTATAAAATTATTATATAATAATCTCATTATATTAAATATACTAAGATTTTTTTATCTGAAGGTTAAGACCTAAAACTTTAAAAAACCTCCATCATATTTTTTATGAAATAATTATTATCGTGTACGACAGACAACCGTGTTGTGAACTAATGTCATTTGTTTTTACAGTAACACCTTGCATGGTTGAGAAAAAATAATGAGAATTATATATATATATATATATGATATTTATTATTTTATTATTATTCCAGAATTATTTTATAACACTTACCATTATACTATCCATTTGTGGGAATACAATAATGTTGTTCATTTGTACGGAGGACCACCGCCTCGTGAAGTGATGTGATTCATTCACGCTTCATATGGAATGTATTACGGATGGGTTAAATAGAAATATGTAATATATATGACATAAAAAATTCTAATATAATTATTATATATATATATATATATAAATATTTTAATTTTCTTTCTTTCAATACATTAATAAAATGGAAACAAAGTTTATGCGTACATATGGTGTACTCTCTCTATGAATGATGCACTTCATTCACTATCACAAAATTTTATGGATTAATATAAATAAATAAATAAATAATTTATATTTTATTTATATCATGGTCATAATTGTATATATTATAAAATAATTATTAATATTTGATAATCAAAATTAAAACAAATAAAAGCATTTATGAAAAACAACGCAATTATTAACTGAAATGTCACTTTAACATATAATTGTAAATAAATGATAAATAAAAGGTAATAAGAAAATAATATATGAAATTATATATAGGAATATGTTTATATGATATATTAATAATAAATTTATATTTATTATATAGTAATTTATTACAAGTACAAGGAGAGTCAAGACTTAGGGTAAGGGGGTTTCTAGTCTCACTCTTATTTTTGAGAGTTTTATGTCATATTCACCCCTAATTTATTTTTTCTGGTATATATATTTCCTTATAAAAATATATATCATGAATATAAATTATTTAATGATAATTAATGTTTCCAATTATGTTATTGTTTCATGGGGATTATAATTCATAAGTTACTCGAGTAGGAAGGGATTTCCGTCTCACTTTTTACTTTTATGATACAAAAGATATATTCACCACATATTTATTATATGTGGGGTATATAATTAACATTAATGTATTTTATTATTATTATACTAACATTTATTGGAATTTACAGATCCATTTTATCATCTATATTTTATGGGGTTTATGGTTCAGAAGTTACCATATTGGTAAAGGATTTTTATCTCAATTTTCATTCTTTGAGATGTATGTTATGATATGGACATATATTCTTTCAGGAGGACTATATATATACCATTGAAATGTAATATCATGAATTTATCTATACACATGATATTTTAAGTTCCAATTTAATTTATTCCTTCATGATTCTTATGATTCAAGGTTACAAATGTTGTAATAATTTTATGTTACAATCCCATCATTTATCGGGAATGTTTATAATTATGATTCCAATGATAAAATCCTATAAACTCTCTCAAAATAATTAAAATTATTTTTATTCCTATGTATATTCATGGTATCTTTAATTAGTATTACCATTTCCACTCTTTGCTACTTAAGATAATTTAAAACGTGTTTTTAAGAAAATTCGACCTTATTTCTCTCTTCTGTCCGAAGTCTATTTATTGAAAAGAAAAGTTTTCTAAAAATGTTTCTAAAAGATGTTTTTAAATTATATTTTAATATCATTTTCAATTAAAAGGATTTTAAAAATGATTTATATTTTATAATTTTATTTAAAAGTATTTTAAAGCCTCTTTTAAAAGTTTTCAAGGTTATTTTCAAAGGAAATGTTTTAAAAATGTTTTTGGTTTTAGAAATAATTTTTTAAATAGAATTTTTTTTATTGCACTAGAAATGTTTTAAATGAATTTTAAAAGATTAATTTATAAATTTATAAATTTATTTTCAATGAAAATTACTTTCATAATGTTTTGCAGTTTAAAAATTCATTTTTAAAGAAAAGATATTTTCTTTAATAAATGTCCTAAGTAGTATTTAAAATTTATTTTCCATATAACATGAATTTATTTGAGGTTTCTTATGATTTAATATATATATAATCCATGTATATCATTATTATTCTATCTATGAATATTTTTTGTTTATCATAACATTTTTCTTAGAAAATATTCTTTTTTCCATAGGTTTTATTATGATGAAATGATTATAAGACCTGTCTCTTAAACACAAGTTATGATATGATGAAATGTTTATGATACCCATTTCATTTCATTTGTTATGATATACAGAATTATTGTGATATTGTGGAACACATATGTATGATTTCATTATTTGATGAGTGGGACCTATATCTCCCTCCAATACATTGGGTAATGATAAATTTTCTTTGAGATCAGAGGGTACACAAGTGATTAGAACAAGCCCAAAGATGAGGGTACATGGGAGATTAGACCAATCCCAAAGATTAGGGTACATGGGTGATTATCCTAAGACCAAATATGTGGTTACATGGGTGGTTAGACTAGTCCCAAATATTAGGGTACATGGTTAGTCAGCCCAAGACCAAAATATGAGGGTATAACGGTTGTCAACCCTTTCCCCAAAAGGAGGGTATACATGAGGTCATACTAAGCCCAAAGTAGGCACACGAGTTTTTAACCCAAGCCTAACATGATATGAATGTCTTACTGGGTAGCCTTGACATAAAGTTTCTATAATTATGTGTAGTCCAAGAATTCCTTACCTTATGCCAATATTATGGCATCTTGGATCAAATTGTTTTATTCACATATGATTCAAGTCTTATTAAATATGAATTTTTATGCCATTACAAATGATTATGATCTTAAATATATAGGTTATGCTTTTTGAATGTTAGGATCATGTTCTTATACACTTATGTTCATTTTATTCTAGTATATCTCATTTATTTACCCTTAATAAGTATCATATCTCAACATTTATTATGTATCCTTTCCCTAAGTTATTAGGAAATGTATTAATTTTGATTACTATATTGGAAGATCTTTGTGGTAAACATTGGAGATATTTTACTAGATTATATTATTGTGTTCCAAGTTTCCCAAGGCACTAAACTATTATAGTCCTTGGGTGTGTGTTTTTATAATGTAATGACTATTTATAAAAAATAATGTATTATCCATTTATATTAAGCCTGAGTATCTATAGTTGGTATCAATGGGGGTGGGTAATAAACCATTGTAAACTATGATGAGAAAACTTTAGTGTGACACTTAGGGATATTTCTAAGGATATATCTATGGATGTCTTTATGGATAAGTCTAAAAATGAGTCACAGTAAATGAAAACGTCCTAGAATTTTGGAAAAGGATAGAATTATTGATTTCCTAGAAAAAAATCTCTATCTGGATACTACAAGTGCATATTGATATGATATAGATATACCTAGGGGTAAAAAGCTCAAATACGTTTTATGGAGCTAGACTTGATTGGGAAATGGTGCTTGACAATGTGCCTTACTGCACACCACATTTTACAGTCCTAAGGGATATGGATTGGAAAGTAACAAACTATATAAGAATAATTATTAAGGATTTAAATAGAATATGAATATTAATAACTTATGATAAACCTAAGGCTTTATAGATTAAAGAATAAGGAATTATTATTTAGACATCCTATAAGTGATTTTTCATGATTATGTGGTTCACCAATTTTATTAGTGTTGTTAACACTATGTTTTTTGGTATTAGTAAATGGTTGGGACCTGAAGGAATCCTGGAAATGAGGATTGAAATGGAAAATACAATTATTTTTCTCTTGATAAACCGAATGTTATGGGAGATGAAATAAAGGCATTGTTTCTATACGCACATAACTTTCTCAAGCCATGAATCATGGTGAACACCCAAATAAGAAAAGAAGGGAATAAAACTCTGTTGATTCCTTCATGATGTAGCACCCAACTTATTTCAATGGTTATATTGATCTTTTAGTTAGTGAGAAATATATCTGTATCACAATAAATATATTTTTCATTTTCCAGTGTTTAGAGCATGAAAAAGTCACATTGGTTTTCTACTATCTGGAAAGTGAGGTGGATCAATGGTGGAATATTATCAAGAATATTTGTCAATAAGATGAAATTTACTACATAGATTGGTATGATTTCAAGAACTTATATTTCAATAAGTACATTACTTATATTCTTCATACAAAGACAGAGAATTAATTCTTAGAGCTTAAGTATAAGGACGATGAATATGTTGATAATTATGAAAAAATTTTACAAGACTTTCAAGGTAATCTTTGGGTATTATCATTCATCCAGAAAGTAATATTGACCAATTATTTAGTGGAAAAACTAAATCTTTTGAGGTTGATATCCATCAGGGAATTTGGTTTCAATGAAGAGATTTTTTAATGTTCTATCAAAGTGGAAATGATGGTTAGATTTATATTTTAGTCTCTTTATTTTTATAAGAAGAGAAAAATGAAATTCAAAGGAAAACCTAAGAACAATAGAGGGAATAACATGATCTTTACTTTATGATATGAGTGTGGGAAGAAAAAAGGATGGAATTGTATTAATAATATTAGTAAATGTTTTAATTATGGAAGGGAAATTCATCGAGTGGTTGAATTCTGAAGTGATGAGAAAATTTTTATGAATGATTTGAATAATGAGAAATCACCATAGAAGACACCTCCTATAATTCAGTGTTTCAATTACAAAGAGTTTGGATACATACTAACGAGTGTGCCAATCTAATGACTACGATGTATGATAAGACAAAACAACCTCTAAAGAAAAATAATAATGGGAAATATTACACCATCATAATGGATAAACTGAACCATGATAATTATGGACCACTTATCATCCCATAATCAGTTGGGAATTTCAGGTTTGATTTTGTATGAAAGACCCCCTATAGAAATATTATTGTTCATCCTTAAGTGAAATTTCATTTGATTATCTACATGGATTTTGGAATAATGAAATCCCATATTCTATTGATATAAGGATGAACCCAAGCTTCAAATGAATTTATTTATGTAAAAAATAAGAGCTTATATGAGGAATAAAGGGTAAATTGACATATAGAAGTGTATATATCTCCATAAAATATTAACTTATGAGTTATAGATTACATAAAGGTTTTATAAGTTTAATGTTGATAATAAGTTCAATGTCTGAGACACACCCTCTGAAGGTGTTATGTGATGGATGTTTATCAGGATTAAGGATATTTTAAGAGACATTTATGGTAATTTTTGTTATTACCAAGCTTTAGGAGAATATATGACCATGGTATTAACATATTTGGCATGTTATTCTTAAGTTATTATTAATGATATTTGGAGGATTAATATTAATTTTAGTTGGGGAAATTAAGTGACCTTATTTAAAAATTCTAAAATTTGGAATGGTTATATTATTAACCATTTATGGAATGGCTTAAGTTGAACTTTAGATTAGGTTTTAGTGATTAGTTTATTATTTATCCATACGAATATTTATGCATATTGTATAACATGTGATAACTATTTTGGTTTTGGGAAAATAGTTAGAGACAGACAGAAACACTTTTCACTGCTTTATGGATCATATGATCCATTAAAAGTGAATTTTAGTACTTTAGAAATAAAAAAAATCATTCCTATATATTCATTTCTTGGAATAAGGGATGAATTGGAAATTGATAAAATCACAACCAAATGATTACATTATTATTATGAAATATAAATGTATCATGAAAGTATATTTTCTTATATTCCGAGATAGTAAAATAATTCTCTATCTTTATGGGAAGGGTATTGAAACAAAAATGTTATCCTTGTAACTTCATTCCTGATTAGTCAAATAGTACCTTAAATCATTAAAAATTTATGGGTTTTTAGTTTTTAACATTCTATAGATGTAAAAATTTCTTGTGATCAATGATATTTATTACTATCTATAATCATTCACACTTTTTTTCTATATCCAAATATTCATTTCCCACCAATGTTCTTCTTTGTGGAAACCTAGTTATGAGTTACTTTGGGTAACTTTTATGTTTCAAGATTTCCCTTTTAAATGATGTTTTAGTATTCATTTTAACTATGTTAGTTTCTATGAATGAAACTTTCAATTATTAAACCATTGATGTCATAGAAAAGTTTCAAGGGATATATTAATTTTAAGGGGGGGGGTGGGTATAATGTAATAACCTAAGTTTTTATGAATTATTATTATATGACAACTTACAAATCATTGATGGCTTGTATTGCATGCTACCCCAAGTTAAGATTAATTTATAAAAAATATGATTTAATATTGCACTACATGAAACAAAGATCCTATATTTTAGGAGATTAAACACTAAATTTGGATTGTGTTACACATAATACCAGGTTCCTTCAATAGTTTTGGTTACAAGAAAGACCAGATTTTTCTTAAATATTATATACTATTAATATTATTATTTAATATGAAAGTTATCACCTAGCCATTGGAATTGTGGGAACAAATAGTAATAAATAAATTTTGAAAATATATAGTTTCTAAACAAATTAGGATTAATTTTTTTAAATAATAATATCAAAATTATCTTAGGTTTAATTTTTTGTATTTTTATGATAAGTTTCATTTTTTGATGAATCATGAAAAATACTGATTTTTAATTGAAAAATACCATTTTTTTAAATAATTTATAATTTTAAACTATATTATGAATTTATTTTAAAGATAAAATATTTCAATTATAAATATATTAATCCAATTTGGGTTATTGGAATCACTTTTATTTTTAATTTTGATTTAAAAACAATGTAAACTTTTAAACATTTTCACTTTGAAAACCGCTTTCTCATCACATATACAGTATTAATTTTTAATTAAATCCTTCCATTTATATGAATTTAATTTGAAATAATGGTTTCAATATATAGAATAATCATAATTTATTATTTTAAATAATGAAAAATTAAATATTGACCAAAGTGATTGGTGAAAATAGTTAAAATTAATTACAATGATTAAGGTAAAAATGAGTTTACTTAGTGGTTAAACTTAGAATATAAGTTGTAAAATGACATAAAAACTTGTAAAACACATATTTTATGGATACAATTAGACTGATAAATATTTAAGATCTATTTTTAGAATTTATTGAGATAAAAATACATTAAAGTTACCTATATAATACGTTAAGTAATTAAAAATACAAAAAAGGAACCTTCCTTGCCTTAAATATTTATAATGCTTTGGGATAGGGAAAAACATAATATGTTTGGTTATAAATATTATTTTGAAAGGTAAATGATTTTTTATCATGAAAATTTATTTTAAATTTTTATAGATTAAATATTTACTTTAAATTCTTAAGAAAGGCCATCACAAAAATTATTTAGTTAATAATTAACTAAAATAAATGATACTAAAAATATTAAAAGTCAAGTAAATTTAATTAATTATTATCTAACAATAATTTTTTAGATGAATATATCATATAAAATAGGTTTTAAATTAATATATTCAAATTGAGTTATAGTTTTTATATTTTTAAATTGAAATTGATTAAATGATGATAAAATCGACATTAATGTTATTTTATAATAAATGATATATTATTATATAATTTAAAGTTACTAAAAATACTACATTCTAACTTGGGATTTTTTAATGTTAATAAATATAATATATTTTCCATTCATGGAATTATTGATCTTTTATAAGTAAAATATTGACCCCTAAATAGTAAAAACTTTAATAGCACGGTTAGGGTTAAAACCCTGTTTTTACGAGTTACTTGCGCTCTTGTAAAAAATAATTTACAAAAAATATAGCATTTTTATTTTATAAATTTCAGATCGTATTTTAGAATAATTGGGTTTAATGTTTCTAATAATTATCATTTTAATATAATCCAAATGGATAAATTACATAGGTTAAAAAATTAGCCACCCTCATAAAAACCAAAATGGAAAAAAATAGAGAAACATATAAGTTATGGAATACAATTATAAAAAGGAATTTATTTTTGTATGAAGTATGTATTTATTAACCAAATAAACCCTAAAATCCATTATTATTCAATTCTTGAGCCACATGAGGTAAGGGAGACCTCCCAATAGTGAATACTTTTGAGTATTTAAAAGAATGACACTCCTCCATAACTATAAAAGGAAACTCACTCTCCACCATCATAAAAAATATCAAAGAATTTGGCTAGAAAAAACCCTAATTTTTTTTCCAGCTTCCCTAAACTCATCATAGAATCATTTTTGGGTATGAAGAAAACTGTTTAAGGTTTTAGTGAAAACCTAAAGAGGATAATTGAAGAGGAATTAATGTTCTTTAAAAGCATTTTTTATTTTATTTCCTCATCCAAATCCTTAAATTATTAGTATACCATGATTATATAATATAATATGTATATTAAATATAATTATATTTGTTATGTTATGTTTATGACCTAAAATTTGACACACTTTCATAAAATGGGTTAAAAAATCATCGTTCGCGTGTACGAAGGACTACCGCCTCATGAACCGATGTCATTCGTTTTTCCATTACAACCTTTAAAGGTTGGTAGTAATGATGTAAATACTATTTATATATGATATATATGATTTTATTATGCTTATGGAATTATTATATAAATACTAACTACATGATTTCCATTTTTTGGGAATACAATAACATCGTCCATGTGTATGGAGAACTACCACGTCGAGAAGCAATGTGATTCATTCATGATTTACATGAAATGTATTAAAGATGAGTTAAATAGAAATTTGTGATATATATGATATAAAAATACAATTTTAATTATAACACACACACACACACAGATATATATATCATTTACATTTTCTCTTTCAATATAAAAAGAAAATTGAAATTGCATTCGTGTGTACGTACGACCTACCGTCTCCATTAATGATGTACTTCATTTCCTATCACTAAATTTTATGGATTACTATAAATACATATATAATGAATATATATGATTTTTATATCATGTTAATAATTCTTTATATGATCAATTAATGATTAAAGTAAGAAGATAAAACATATAACAAATCAATAAATTTATAAAAAACAAAGTGATTATTACACAAAAATAACTTTACAATTGAATTGTTAATAAATGGAAAATAAAATTTCATAATAAAATCATATATGATATGATATATATGAATTTATATCTTTGATATATTTATAATAAACCTATATTTATTATTCATGGATTTTTAACGACTACGACAAGATTCAAGACTTATGGTAAGGGGATTTCTAGTATCACTCTTATTTCGGAGAGACTTATGCCATAATCACCATTCATTTAGTTTTTGTGGTGTATATATTGACATATGAAATGACATATCATAAATATGACTCATTTAATGATAATTAATGTTTCCAATGATGTTATTATTTCATAGGTATTATGATTCAAAATTCATTCCTGCGGAAAGGGATTTCTGTATCACTTTTTACTTTTGTGAGAAAAATGATATATTCAACACATATTTATTATATTTAATGAATATAATACCCATGAATTTATTTTATGTTTCTTATTATATATTTAATTTTTATTTACATATGAAGTTTAGGATCTCTCTTTCATGGGGTTTATATTTTAAAATTTACTAAATCAGTA
The DNA here is from genome assembly GCA_963277665.1 of Viscum album. NCBI lineage: Eukaryota > Viridiplantae > Streptophyta > Magnoliopsida > Santalales > Viscaceae > Viscum > Viscum album. Next base: position 752,400,237 of record OY728129.1, on the reverse strand, counting down.
AAAGAATTTTTTCTCAATTTTCTTTCTTTGAGACATATGTTATGATATGAACCTATATTATTTCATGAGGTGTATATAGAGCCCCTTGAAATGTAACATAATGCCTTTATCTATACTAATTATATTTTAAGTTTCATTTTTTTATTCTTTCATGTGGCTTACAATTCAAGGTTACCAATGTGGTAATAAATTCATGTTACAATATCATCTTCTATTGGGATTGTTTCTAATTATGCTTAAAATGATAAAATAATATGATCTATCTCTCAATAATTCAGATGAATTTTATTATCCTCTAGATATTAATGGTATCTTCAAGTAATGGTACCATTTTAACACTCCTTGATATGTAATAAAATTAAGGAATTGTTTTCAAGAAAATTTGACATAATTTATCCATTCATTTAGAAATATATTTATTCAAAAACCATGTTTTATAAAAGTGCTTTAAATTTTTTAAATGATATTTTACGCTCATTTTCAATGAAAGGTATTTTAAAAATGTTTATTTTTAAAAATAGATTTAAATGAATTTTAATTTTTTTTATAAGTTTTCATGGTTATTTTTAAAGGAAAAAGGTTTTCAATTGTTTTTTTTTAAAAAGTTATTTCAAAGTGGAAAGGGTATTTTACTCCAGAAATTTTTTAAAAGACTTTTAAAATAATACTTTAGAATATTTAAAGATTATTTTCAAAGAAAAGTATTTTAATAATTTTTTTCATTTTAAAAATTTATTTTCAATGAAAATATATTTTCATCAAGAAATATCAATAGTTGTCTTTCATAATTATTTTCCCTATAATATGATATTATTTGAGTCTACTTATGATTTACTAGGGATATGATATAAATATACCATTCCTATTATTTCTCTGAATGGTTTTTGTTTTTGATGAAATGTTGCTTATGAAACCAGCTTATTTCCACGAGTTATGCTACGATGAAATGATTATGAGACATGTCTCTTTTTCATGGTTTTTTATATGATGAAATGTTTATGATAACCATTTCATTTCATGGGTTATTATAAGGACCCAAACTTAAACATTATATAATCTTATTAATTCAACTAGAATAAACTTATTATATTCCCAAATATATTTTTAGTTTAGATTTATAGAGAATTGGGATATAATACATATCAATCCACAAGAATACAAAGTTGATAGTACTAAAAAGTATATATTTCTTCCATAATATAAAAGTTTTTAATAAAACATGACTTATTTTCATGAATGTTTTTCATGACATTCAACTTGGATTATTCTTTTCTCTTACCAATCCTTAAACCCTAAGAAAAATATTTAAAAACATGGGATGAGAAAAAAAAAGAAATTTAAGGGATATAAGAGATAAAGTAACCATTATTCCATGAATGATTATAAATATATGAAATAATTTTCAAAAGATATACTTCTCACCCTTAAATTATTATATACTTTGTGAAAAAATAAGATTTGAAGAAAACATAGAAAAAATAAATAAAACCATATAGGGAACTTGGGTAATTATTTACTTATGATTGTAACCCTCTAGGATACCATATGTTTTGTAACCATTATAAATACTTAAAGTAACCATCATGGCTACCTTATGATGTAACCCTTATTGCTACCTTACGGTGTAACCATCATAGTTACACTTAGAGTAACCATTATAGTCAACCTCCAACATAAACATACCAAATGAATTGGAGGGAGATATAGGTCACACAATTCATCATAAAAAATTCCCAAGAACCAAAAAATTATTTTAAAACCAGAATACTTGTATCATAAAAACAATACTTTTGAATTTTTTAAAAATAAAAATTTAAAAGAAGATTTTTAAAAATAAAAGTCCATTACCTCGGGTTCTAATTACTTAAAACGAGTTCCAACCTCATATATAATGGTTTGAAGAGTGTTATTAATTTATTATAGAACTATATCTATGTTTATACTACCTTATATGACCATATTATAACAACTTTCCACCTATTTATTAACAGTATTTTGTTATTTCCATTGTTTCAGGTGAATTTTTTTCATGATTTTCATGGTTAGTTCATTATGGATTTTCTTGTCGAATGTAAGAAAAAAATCTAGAAGTGAAAATAAATGGTAATAATATGTTTTCATAATTTTAAATTATACCATATATCTTTTTGTTTTCTGATATGAGGATGAATCATTAGATAAAACATTAATGAAAATGATTTAGTTTATTTAAGAGGTTTTTATAACCATCCTCGACTTATATCATTTTATTTAATATCAAAATTATATAAATTATAATATGTATACTAATATCTGATTTAACCATAATAATTTTTTATGTCCATAACTGATGTTGGTAATGTAAAATGAAAGTGTATAATCCACGATGGCAGTAAATCATCATATCGGAGATAATGTTCTCATTTTTTAGAATAAAATGGAGAGGAGAAGGAGTTTGATGATGAATTTTTACATCAACATGATAAAATTATAGAATATATAAGATACAGGAGTTTTCATTTCACTTTAATAATGGGATTTCCATAGAAAATAAGAAAAGAAAAGAAATTAAAGAAAAAATAAAAGAAAATGAAAGAGGATTTTACCTCTTGAAATCTTCTCATTGAGAACCTCTTTATGGGACTTGGTTTTGGAATTTTGGTGAGACCAATAGCTATTTGACATGTTTAAGTGTATTTTTAATATAATTGGGTAGAAATTAAATAATCATCAAGGATTTGAGGTGTGAGGTGAAGAGGTGGTATTTATAATGGGGAAGTGGAGTGTTTTCTAATTATTTTATACATTAGTTTATTATTTTGGTTCAAGAATATTAATAGTATAATAATTATCCCTAAATATGTTAAAATAATGAATTATATTTTGAGATTATGGGATTAAATAATCCATACATCATCCATGACTCAATAATCTAGGTATTTAGCATTTACTGTAAATTACTCTATTTCACTACTCACCAAAAATTCAAGTTTTAGAGAAAATTTCAAAAAATTCAACCTAACCATTTTTGGATGTGTAGAATTTAAAAATGAATTCCATTTTATAATTTTTTTTTTCTAAACATGAGAAATTTAATTTTTTAATTAAAAACATAATTTATACAAAAAATACCAATTTTAAAACTATAACTAATTTTATAAAAATTTCAAAAAATAATTAAGGTCTCATAAAATTATATTATATCCATAAAACAATAAAATTTTATTTAAGAATATATATTATGAAAATAAATATTCTTTTCAAAAGTTAAATTAATTATATAATTTGAAATAAACATTTTTGTTTTACAAAAATATCAACACTTAATTTACGATTTTCAAAACATTTATTTGTATATTCCATGATATAAATATATAATATTTTAAATTACAAGATACATAAATTTTATTTATACTTTCATCAGAAAGGTTAATATTCTATTTTAATAGATTCCTTAATTTATAGAAATACCACTTATTTCATTATACATTTATATTGAATTTAAATTTTTAATTAGATAATGAAAACAAATAATTATATAGGTATATGGGTTGTTACATTCTCACCCTTTATAGAAATTTCATAATTGCAATTTCTTTATTTACTTATTAAACAAGTGAGGATACATTTCCCTCATATCATTTTTATATTCCATTGTTGCTTCTTCAACCATGTGTTTTCTACAAAAAAACTTAACTTGGTGAATTAACTTATTTTGCAATACTTGATATCTATGATAAAAAATATAAACAATATTTTATTCATATGAAAGGTTATATTCTTACTAAACTACTTCTAGGCAGAAAACATGATATAAATCCCGCACATACTTTCTCAACATCGATATATGAAAAACTTGTGCACCTGATATAAACTTGGAGGTAAATCTATTTGGTAGGAAACTGATCTTACTTTCTCTAGGATTTCATAGGGTCCAATGAACCATGGAATATAATTTACATTATTTCAAAAACAAATCAAACTTTTCTATATATAAACTTTTAGAAAGATAGGATCACCTACCTCGAAAGAAAGATCCTTCCTTCGGTTATCAGTATAACTTTTCTACCTACTCTGAGTTGTCCTCATATGTTACTAGATCATATTTACTTTCTCATTCACTTAATTTATTAATTACGGTCCCATCACCAACCTTTCCCCAACTCTATCTAAGAATGATTGAGTTTGAGTCATCTTTTCATATAATGCCTCAAAAGGTTCCATATGTATACTAGAATGAAAACTTTTATTATAAGAAAACTCAACTAAAGAAATATATTGATCCAAAATTCCTTAGTAATCCACTGAACAAGATTTAAGCATATCCTCAATTGTATTAATAGTTTTCTATGAACTTCTATAATTTTAAGGATGAAAGGTTATGCTGCAATTTAATTTAGATCCCAATGACTTCTGAAGGCCATTCCAAAAGTTAGAAGTGAACTTGGGATCATGGTCAGATACAACAGAGAGAGGAAATCCATGTAAGCTGACTATCTCTTTAAGGTATAGTCGAGAAATATTTTCTAAAGACATAGTATCTTTAATAATAAGAAAATGTTAAATTTTAGTCAGCCAATCAAAAATTACCCAAATCGCATTATTACCTCAGGAAGTCTTTGGTAGTTTGATCATGAAGACCATGGATATATGTTTCCATTTTTACTATGGAATTGAAAAATGATGAATCATCCCATTTAGTAGTTCTCTTTATTCTTTAACCTATTGATAATTCAAAAATTTCATGGTAAAATCAGAAATATATCTTTTCATTCCATCCAACCAGTAATACACCCAAAGGTCCCTATACATCTTAGTGCTTATAAGATGAAGTGAGAATAGAGAACTATGATATTTACTTAATAACTTTTTATTTTACTGTGAATAAAAATGCACACATAGTATATTTAAAATTATCTAAATATAATAATTATCAATGTTAAATTCTGTAAATATACCCCTTTTCACAAATTCTAGTTTTTTATGTTACCCACGATCTTCCTTAAATACTTACTTAATTCTGACTAAGAGAGATGTCTACACTGAAACCTGAAACAAAATAAAGTAATTTCCTATAACAATAGCTTCGAAGACAAAATTTATCAAATCATTAACCAAGGGGTTTTGTTCTATATGTAACATGGTTAATATAGCATGATGTTTTCGACTCAAGGTATCTACCACCTTGTTTGATTTTCCAGGATGGTAATTGATCATGAAATAATAATCCTTTATCAGTTCCAAGAATCTTCTCTGCCTCATGTTCAATTCCTTCTATGTAAATATATACTTCAAACTTTTATGGTCAATATATATTTCATATTTGTCTCCATATAAATGATGCATCTAAATTTTTAAATTAAAAACTATAGAGGAAAGTTAAAAGTCATGGGTAGGATAATTAAACTCATGAGGTTTTAGTTGTCTTGAAGCATAAATAGTTACTTGATAATTATGTATCAGAACAAAATCAAGACCCTTTAATCAAGCATCACCATAGATAAAAAAACTATTTTTGGAAGGTAGGGACAAAACTTGAGCATTTACCAATATGTTCTCCAGTTCTTGAAATAAAAAATTACTTTATTCTATGAAAATAAATTTAACCCCTTATCTTATTAACTTATTTAGTGGGTTATATAACTTTGAAAAGTTTTTAACAAACCTTTGGTAATATTCTGTTAATCCAAGAAAAATATGAATCTTAGTAACATTTGTAGGTCCAGGCCATTCATAAACCACTTTTGTTTTGGTTGGATAAACTATTATACCATCGTTATTTATATTGTTCCCTATAAAATAAATCTATTGCAACAAAAAATCACATTTTCTAAATTTCCCATACAGCTTATTTTCTTTATGTGTTTTTAGAACAATCCTTAGATATTTTTCATGACCCTCATAATGTTTTAAAAGCACCCGAATATCATCAATAAAATAAAAAACTAACTTATCAAAATATTCAGAGAGCATTCTATTCATAACATCTATAAATACAGTATAATAATTTGTCAAACCAAATGGAATAAAAATAAAATCATAATACCCATATCTAGTTTGGAATGATATTTTAATAATTTCAACCTCTTCATCTTCAACTTATAGCACATAGATCTCAATTCAATCTCAAAAAAATATTGAGCTCCTTGGAGGTGATCAAACAAGTCATCGATATGAGGCAGTGGATACTTATTATTAAAAATAATTTTATTCAAAGCTCTATAATCAATGTAAAGCCTCATGGAACTATATTTCTTTAGAAAAAATAGGAACACCTCATGGTGAAGTTCTAGGTCAAATGAAAACTTTATCAAGAAACTCTTGCAACTGATTTTCCAATTCTAAATGTTCCACTTGATATGTTTGATAAGGGGTTTTCGAAATTGGATTAGCATGAGTAACTAAGTCAATATAAAATTCAACTTCCTGATTAAGTATCAAACTAGGAAACTCATTAGAAAAAACATCTAGGTATTCATTTACCACTGGTACATCATTAATCTAAATAGTTCTATTATTTTCAACAATATGTGAAAGATAACTTTTATTTCTATCTTTTAATACTTTCCCATATTCTTGATATGTTATCAATGGTATTGGTTCATTATTTTATAAAAACTGAAAAATATTTCTAAAAAAACTTTTTTGGATCTACAATCAATCTTAGAATGATAAAAATAAATCCATTCCATACCCAAAATAAAATCAAACTCATCTAAGGGTAAAACAGTCAGGTTTTTAGGTAATGTCCTTCCACATAAAACAATAGTAATATTCTTCTAATGTCATTTTGTGTTAATATTTCCTCCTAGTGTTTTAACCATAAGCTCTTTTTTCATTTCTTGAGGTGAGATTTCCAATTTTATAGAAAATTATTTAGAGATAAAGAAATGTGTAGACCCCATATCAAACAAGACATTAAGAAAATACGAGTAAACAAATAATGTACTTGATACCACTTCATTGGATAACTTAATATATATAGAAATTGTCGTATAGGATTCCACTTAATCATTCTTCTTATAATATGGAAACTTCCTATCATGAAGATATTTCTTTGGGAATGTATTTGCATACTAACTCATATCACCACATTTAAAAAACTTTAGAGTTTTTTATCAGAATTAAACATACCATCACTACGATCTATTTCATTACAATATCAGGACGTATGTTCCAACTTAACACATTGGAAACACTTCCTATAATTGGTAAGGCATTCCACAGGATTCCTTTTACCACACTTCCCTAAAATTGAAATCTAAATTTTCTTACCTTTAGATTTCTCTAATTGAATGATACTCATTACTTTCCATATGGACCTATTCTTATTATTTTTGTCAAATTACATGTGATAATTTAAAAACTCAATTTCTTACTAATAATCACATTAAAAAAATTTCTCATTAATTTTGAATTCATAGGAGACCAAATCCCTTCGGTATCTTGGATTTAATACTGAGTAAAAAAGATTTATTTTACTATCAAGATCTCGAATAAGATTTGGAGAATATATTTCCAATTAGGTGATTTTTTCTTCATATATGACCATCTAATTTTACTCCATTTATATCAATTCAAGCAATTACTTTTCTATACCAAGTAAAACAACCTTATGAAGAAAATTTTCAAGGAAAAGATTCTAAAATTCATAAAATTCCATGGTATTAATATCCTCAATATCACTGATATTCTTGACCATTGACCACCACAGGTTGGATTAAACTTCATAATGGTAAATAATAAAACTAAAATATTGATTATATGAACACACAATGACATTAAATATCTTTTCATGGGATTAAATCCACCCTTAATCCGCTACTGGGTCAGAAGATCCATTGAAAGAAGGATGGTATTACCACATAAAATGTTTCACCATCATCATATTCTTTTGTGGTAGCTCTAGATATTTTATTACATAGATGTCACCACCATTTATATCTTGCATAAACTGAGCCATAACTTTCACAAAAATGTTGTTTCCAATTCCCACCATTCTGGGTTTTAGATTCGGAAAGATATCATCCTCTAAGTGCCTACCTACTCCAGCTTCTTTGTTTCTTCTATGAAAACCCATTCTGAACAGACATATCTTAGATAAAGAAACATGGTAATCATACAATTATTTAAAATTTCAAGTTAAAAATAGATTAAAAGTCATTTATAGTTTTTATTTACATTATCTTAACCCGTAAATTTATCTAAACGGTGCTATGATATAAACTATAAGGACCCAACCTTAAACATTACGAAATATAGTTAATTCAACTAGAATACACTTATTATATTCCCAAAGATAATTTTCATTTATAATTTTAGATAATTAAGAAATAATACATATAAATCCAGATGAATACAAGGTGTATACCACTAAAATTAGCAAGTTATTTCATAATAAATAATTTTTTTAAAAAACATGAGTTCTTTTCATGAAAGTTTGTCATGATGTTCATCTTGACTTCCTCTTTTCTCTAAATAACCATTAAACCCTATGAATTTTTTTAAACAATTAGGATGAGAAAAAAAAAGCTCAATAAGGTACATAAAAGATAAAGGAAACATTAGTCCATGAATTCTTATAATCATATGAAATAATTTTCACAAGATATACTTCTCACACTTAAAGTATCATATACTTTGTGAAAATATGAGATTTCCATAAAACATAGAAAGCACAAATATAAACATATAGGTATCTTGGGGAATTAATTAATAAATTATTTAAGCCTCATATATACCAGAAGATTTGTAACCCTCATAGCTACCTTACAATATAACTCTCATGATTACCTTAGGATGCAACCCTCACAACTACCTGATGGTATAACCATCATAGTTACACTCGGAGTAACCATTATGATCGACCTACACATAAAAATACCCAATTCATTGGAGGTAGATATAGGTACAACCATTAGTAATAAAAAATTCCCAAGAACCAGAAAATAATTATAAAACCAGAACACTTTCATCATAAAAACATTACTTTCGAAATTATTAAGAATAAAAATTTAAAATAATATCTTTAAAGAAAAGTCCATTACCTCAAGTTTTTCTTTCTTAAAATGAGTTCAAAACTCCTGTATAAGGGGTTAGAGAGTGTTATTAATTTATTAAAAAACTATAATCATGTTTATACTACCTTATATGACCATATTATAAAAAATTTTCTACCTATTTATTAATAATATTTTGTTATTTCCATTATTTTGGGTGTGTTCTTTTCATTATTTCCATGGTCAGTTCATTATGGATTTTCTTTTTCAATTAGAAGAAAATATATATAAGTTGAAAGAAATGGTAATAATATGTTTATATAAATTTAAATTATATCATATACCATTTTTCTTGTATGAGTATGAATTATTAGAAAAATAATAATAAAACTTATTTAGTTTATTTATGTAGTTTTTATGATCATCATGAACTTATATAAATTTATTTAATATAATGTTTATATATTGGTTCCAAAACATTATATAACTTATAATATGAATAAGAAAATATTATTTAACCATAATAATGGTTTTATGTCTAAAATAGTTTGCAGTAATAGAAAATGAAAGTGTATCATCTACATTGGTGGTAAATCGACACATCACGAATGATGTTCTCTTTTTTTAGAATAAAAAGGAGAGGAGAAAGAGTTTGATGATGATTTTTTATAAAAACATGATAAAATTATAGTTTATATAGGATATTATAGTTTTCATTCCACTTGGATAAGGGTATGTCAGCAGTGAATAAGAAAATAAAAAAATTGAAAAGAAAATAAAAGAAAATGAAAGAGGATTTTACGTCTTGACTTCTTCTCCTTAAGAACCACTTTAAGTCACTTGGTTTTGTAATTTTTTTGATACTATAATGTCTTTTATGTAGTTAAAGAGGCTTTGGAATGAAATTGGGTATAAATAAAACAATATAAAAGTCTTTTATGTGTGAGGAGAAGAGGTGGTATTTTTAGTGGAAGAGAGGAGTGTTTTTTGATTATTTTATTCATTAGTTTATTATTTTTTCTCAAGACTATGATTAGTTTTATAATTATTAGTAAATATGTTAAACTAATTAAGGAGAGTTCAATATTATGTTTTTACATCTACCATACATCATGCATGACTCAATAATTCATGTATTTATCTTATAATGAAAATTACCGTATTCCACTCTTCACAAAAAATTCACGTATTTTATAAAAATCCAAACAACTCACCCTAACCATTTTTAGATGTTTAGAATTAAAAAATAAACTCCATTTTATGTGTCACAACCCCCTCCATTTTATAAAAATCCAAACAACTCACCCTAACATCTCTTAGATGAGAACAAAGGGAATGAACAAGGGAGAATGATATCTCATCCCTTTTTAAGATTTAATGGGGCGACGGTTTAAGATCCGGTTAATTCTCCATTAAAAACGGATCGCATTAACCCACGCGGTTTTACCAAGTAAAACATTCCAAGCCTTAGGAATAATTAATATTGGATTTATGGAATTTTAAACGGCCTTAAGAGCCCTTAAAATAAGGCTTTAAAATTATTTTTCATCAAAGGAAATGTCAAAAGGGGAAAAACTGTCGGAGTCTGGAAACACTGTTCACCCACTGCTACTGTACATGAAACCGATCTGTGAAACCGATCTGTGAAACCGATCTGTCACACCGATCTGTGAAACCGATCTGTCAGACCGATCTGTGAAACCGATCTATCACACCGATCTGTGAAACTGATCTGTCACACCGATCTGTGAAACCGATCTGTGAAACCGATCTGTCACACCGATCTGTGAAACCAATCTGTCACACCGATCTGTAAAAACGATCTGTCACACCGATATGTGAAACTGATCTGTCAGACCGATCTGTGAAACTGATCTGTTAGACGGATCTGTGAAACAAATCTGTCACACCGATCTGTGAAACCGATCTGTCAGACCGATCTGTGAAACCAATATGTCACACCGATCTGTGAAACCGATCTGTCAGACCGATCTGTGAAACCGATCTGTCAGACCGATCTGTGAAACCGATCTGTCAGGCCGATCTGTGAAACCGATCTGTCACACCGATCTGTGAAACCGATCTGTCAGACCGATCTGTGAAACCGATCTGTCACACCGATCTGTGAAACCGATCTGTCAGACCGATCTGTGAAACCGATCTGTCACACCGATCTGTGAAACAGATCTGTGAGACCGATCTGTCAGACCGATCTGTTACTGTTCATAAAACTGGAAACACTGTTCACAGAACTGGAAAATTGGCAAAGTGTTGGGGATAATTCCCCTTGACCTCCCGTAACACCTCCAACACCAAAATTCAGAAAGTAATGGACCGGAGAGGTCCGGTCCATTACATTAGATACCTCTCAGAACATTCTCGTCCTCGAGAATTAAAAACCAACCCAGAAGAAAAGAGGGGTCCGAACAACCACCCCATAAGATACCTCTTAGGGGAAAACCACCATGAGTTGTTCGAAATCTGGAACAAAACTACAACATCCGGGAACAAACAATCCATACCCAAACAATTCATTCATAACATCACATCAAAGGTACATAAATAAAACATGAAAGGTCTAACCAGAGAGGAAACATCATTACATGAAAGGAGTTAAACATTGAACAACTCTGGGTACTGAGCACGTATCTGTGACTCATGCTCCCAGGTACTCTCCTCCATGCCACCGTGTCGCCACAAGAAACGAACTAAGGGGATAGAATGCCCACACAACACCTTCTCCTTGTGGTCTTGGATCTCCACAGGTCGCTCCTCGAAGGTTGCATCATCATCAATATCGATCTCTCCCCAATCGATAACATGAGATTCATCATGAAGATAACGACGGAGTTGTGATACATGGAAAACATCATGTATCCGACTCATCTGAGGGGGAAGTGCTACTCAATATGCCACAGCTCCAACATGAGCTAACACCTTGAAAGGCCAACCAAACCGGGGAGAAAGCTTACTCCCACAACCAAACCTTCTCTGCCCACGACAGGGAGTCACCTTCAGAAACACATGATCCCGAACATTAAACTCTAACGGTCTCCTTCTTTGATCAGCATATGATTTCTGACGATCCTGTGCTGTCTTCATCCTCTCACGAATCACCTGAACCATCTCTGTTGTATTCTGCACTAGTTCTGGTCCGAGAATTGCTGACTCTCCGACCCCAGTCCAGAAAAACGGAGAACGGAATGGCCGACCATACATGGAATCAAACGGTGCCATACCGATGGTAGAGTGAAAACTATTATTGTAAGCGAACTCTACCATGGGTAAGTGCTTTTTCCATGAACTTCCAAAATCAAGAACACAAGAGCGCAACATGTCTTCAAGAGTCTGGATTGTTCGCTCTGTCTGACCATCCATTTGAGGATGAAAAGTAGTGCTAAGTCATAATTGAGAACCAAAAGCATGATGGAGACCTCTCCACACCCTAGAGGTAAAACGAGGATCTCGATCAGAAATGATCGTCTTAGGAACTCCGTGAAGCCTCACCACCTCCTCCAGATACTGCCTTGACAAAACCTCCACTGAGCTCGACTCCTTGATTGCTATGAAGTGGGACGATTTAGTTAAACAATCCACTACCACCCATATAGAATCATGTCCTCCCGGAGCTCGAGGTAAACCTGTAACAAAGTCCATTGAGATGTCCTCCCACTTCCACTGAGGAATCTCTATGTGTTGGAGAAGACCACCAGGAACACGGTGTTCGGCCTTCACCTTCTGGCAGATTAAACATCGAGACACACATTCTGAAACTGTATGCTTCAGCCCAGGCCACCAAAACTGACTCCTCAAGGATCAGTACATCTTCGTCACACCAGGATGTACCGCCAAGGGTGAACTATGGAACTCTCGGAGAACCGTCTCGCGCATCGCCAAGGGAACAAAAAGCCTGTCATGATACAACACTCGATGTTGTTCATCCTCCGACCAAACATCAGGGGCCTCCCCACAAACAACTCTGTCTCTCCAAACTTCCACCTCTAGATCACCCAACTGAGACTCTTCTACCTTCTGCATCAGAGATGACTACACCGTCATCTGGAAAAGACAACCTCTACCTCCAACCTCTTCCATATCAAGATGTAATGCTGACAGTTCCTCCATTACTCTCCAAGAATCACCAGATTCACGCACAACATCATTACGTGACTTTCGGCTCAGCGCATCAGCAAGAACATTTCCCTTCCCAGGTGTATACGATATTTCGAAGTCGTATTCCTGCAATAACTCCATCCACCGACGCTGCCGCAAGTTCAAGTCCCGCTGAGAGAAAACATACCTCAAACTCTTATGATCGGAGAAAACCACAAAGCACTCGCCAATGAGGTAATGTCTCCACAACTTCAGCGCAAACACCACGGCTGCAAACTCAAGATCATGGGTGGCATAGTTGAATTCATGTGGACACAACTTCCGAGACCCATAAGAAACAACTGAACTCTGCTGCATGAGAACACAACCTAGCCCCAGATGTGAAGCATCACAGAAAACATCAAACTGGACTCCCTCCACTGGAAGACAAAGGACTGGAGCACTTACCAACTTCTCCTTTAGATATTGGAAAGCTGCCTGACACTGATCAGTCCATATGAACGCTTGATCCTTCTTAGTCAAAGCTGTCAGAGGAGTCGCAACTCGGGAGAAATTGGATACAAACCTCCTATAATATCCTGCGAGACCAAGGAAACTTCGCACCTCTGACACGGTCTTGGGGGCTGCCCATGACACCACTGCTTCTATCTTTGAAGGATCCACAACTACTCCCTGTTGGGACACAACATGCCCTAAGAAACGAACTTCTCGAGCCCAGAACTCACACTTGGATAACTTCCCAAACAACTGATGTTGGCGAAGAACTCCCAAAACGGCTCGTAGATGCTCTGCATGCTCTTCTTTAGATGTGGAGTACACAAGGATGTCATCGATGAAAACAACAAAAAACTTGTCCAGGAATTCATGGAACACAGCATTCATCGACCCCATGAAAACAGCTGGAGCATTCTTCACGCCAAATGGCATTACAACAAACTCATAATGCTCATGACGAAAACAAAAAGAAGTCTTCGGGATATCCTCATCCTTTACACGCATCTGATGATATCCTGACCGCAAGTCGATCTTTGAGAACCAACTTGCACCCTTCAGTTGATCGAATAGGTCATCAATCCGTGGAAGAGGATAACGGTTCTTTATTGTCACTTTGTTTAATCGATGATAATCGACGCACAACCGCAAACTGCCATCAGCCTTTTTCACAAACAAAACTGGTGCACCCCACGGTGACACACTTGGCCAAACAAAACCACACTGCAACAGACCATCGAGCTGTATACGTAGCTTTCATAACTCAGAAGGGGCCATCCTATACGGAGACATAGAGATAGGAGATGCTCCCGGCTGTAGCTCGATCCCAAACTCGATCTCTCGTCGAGGGGGTAAGGATAAAACCTCTTCTGGAAAGACGTCAGGGTACTCCTCTACGACCATAGGAAACGCCAACTGTTGAACCTCTGAAGAACTCAGCATCATCCCAGCCATCATGGATGATAAGGATGAAACTCGTCTATGACTCATCGGAGGATCTCTCTCACCAAAAAACACTACTTTCTCTCCATCTGCATCAAAGAAAACGACCTTCTTCCTGTAGAAATCCACAATATCCTGCACCGAATACAACCAATCCATGACGAGGATGACATCATATAGTTGTATTCATAAACATAGGAAATCTCCCCAAGAGCGGTGCTTCCCCAACACTAGCTCACAGTCTCTACATACTTCAAACAAGCTAGCTCGACCTCCAACTGGCGTAGTGAACGCCAAGGGCACTGGAAGCCTCTCTACCTCAAGTCCCAAAGCGTGGACAAGGGTAGGGGATATAAAGGAGTGTGTCACTCCTGAATCAAACAAGGCATACACCAATGTAGAAAACAAGCAAAGGGTACCTCAGACGACGTCTGGCTCGCCTGGAGCTGGCAACGCTAGAGCATGAAACTGACCAAGACCACCTCCACGACCTCTCTGACCATGATGAGGACCACCACCATGGCCGCGCTCTGCTCTCTGAGGACTGGGAGCGTCATGGGGCTGTCCTCTGCTTGCTCCATCTACCCTCTGGTGATCTAAAGCTGGTGCAACCTGCTGCTGCTGCCTCGGCTGGAACTGCCTCAAAGGAGGAACCTGGAGTGGAGCGCCTGGTGCACGATGACTGCTCTGAAATGTCAGGCACTCCCACTGCTGATGACCATGACCACCACAAGAAAAACAAGCGCCTGATCCCTTGGAATAGGCCTGAGAGTTGCTGCCTATGAAGAAACGAGATGGTAAGGGCTGGGACCTACCCCCAGGTGAACGGAAACTCTTCTATCCTGAAAACCGGGAACCCTGGACCACAGCTCTGCTTTGTGAGGAATCATGACGATTCCCCTCTCGTGACGATCCGGTCCTGGTCAAATTCCTCTCAACAACCTCTGCCCTTGCCAGCACCTCAAGATATGTCTTCAGCATAAATGGGGTGACCTGGCGCTGGATCTCTGGATGGAAAGCCTCCTCGAAATGCCTCGCCCTGGCCTCATCATCTGGTAACAGGTCTGAAGCATATCGTAGGAGGTTCCTAAAACAGATTCCAAACTCTCGAACACTAGAGCTCCCCTGTCGAAGGGTGAGAAGCTCCTGGCGACTGGACGCCTTCGCAGTCGATGAAAGAAACTCGACTCTAAACCTGTCTCGAAACTCCTCCCATGAGATTTCTGACTCCTCACGATCACCGAGGAACAAGAACCACCACTGCCTCGCTGCTCCATGCAGCATCGTCACAACCAAGGACACCCAGTGTTCCTTCCGAGCACGAATCGAACTGAATCCTATCTCGACCTCCTCCAACCAGTCTTCTGTGACTGCATCTGAAACGGATCCCTCGTACTTCTGTAGACTCTGGCGCTGAAACTCTTGAAGTGTCTTCCTCCAAGTGTCATCTTCGTCAACCTCTACTTGGCGGTGATCTGCTGGAACAGCCTGCTGGGAATATTCTGCGCAAACCTGACGAGGACGTCGACCTGGAGCCATACCTGTAAAATAACTACCGTTAGAGCTCCTAAGCCTGGAATATGGAAGACTCAACATTAATTAATTAATTATTTTGTTTTATTAATTTTAGGTTACCTGCCCAAGGTCTACCCATTAAAACACAGACGCAAAGAATAATGATGCATGATCCTTTCCTAAGTCTCTACCCTGCAACCAGTATCAATTTGTTTAGTAGCCATCGTAAACTTAAAGGTCCGTGCAACAGATCATAGGGGGCCCTAAACGCCTATGTCTCTGCCAGTCTCCAGTGTTTACCCCACTTTCTAAACATGAATGACACTGTTGCCCTACCAACCCATGCATCCTCACCTGTGCCTAACTCCAAACTCCATCATATCCCTCAACCGGACCTCTGATACCACTCTGTCATGACCCCCTCCCCACAAAGTGTACCCCTCCTGGGTCGGCAATGTGAAAAGGGAGATAATGACCCCCGAGTCCCGCCTCCAGTAGGCCCCGGGTTGGCGACTAGCACCGAGGGTATAATAAACATACAAATGGGAGGCATTACCCTCTAAGAGAACACATGTAGAAGAGAGAGATAGAATAGACTCCAATCAACTCCAACTTAGAACTGAGATATAAAAGGAAACCAAGTACATATATGAAATGTCATGCAAAAGTACTACAACTGAAGGGGAAAACTAAAATTACCCAAAAAAAGTCAAACGGCAGCGACGACGAGCCCGAACAGCTCCTCCTCCAACCACAAGCTCGTAGTAACCCGCTTGATCTCCAACCTGCTCCAAGTGACCTGAAAAATAGTTTATAGATACATAGGGTGAGTATAACAGTATACTCAGTAGGATCATCCCCAAGCCTCTCATGCAAAAGTAAAGAAAGCATGCTAAAGCCCAGTGAACAACAAGTGAAACTAACTCGTCACCTAAATAGGTATACTATGTTCCCAACCTCACCATGGCTACTCTCACCAAGTAACGCATACAAGAATATAGAATATAGTATAGAATATAAAGGGTACCCCGCTACTACTTCCCCACTAGTTTGCTGCTTTGCCCCAACGACATACGTCTTGTGCATCTCTCTCCAAAGGCTTGCCTGCAGACACCTGGGCTAAGCTCCACAATCTGCACCTCGTGCACTACATAGGCTTTCCCGCAGACACCTGGGCGAAGCACCACGCTGTCCTCACAACCAAAGGTAACCAGGTAGTTTCCGGGAGCCACCACAGCTCGCATAACATGCATCATACGTCAGGTATAATACCTCAAGCCATTACAGCCCATACTCCGAGTAAGGATCCTCAAGCCATCATAGCCTATACACGTTACACCTACAGTAGTCCATAGGATACTATATCCAGAATATATGCGTGTGAATAACCACAAGCCATTACAGCCCTCTACACACATATATGGGGTAACTAACCGCTGTGCCTCATGGCACAAGTATCTACCAAGAGAAGAGAGTGGGGCCAAAGGGGGTAGTCATCCATTCGACCTCCCATCAGAATGTTGGGGAAAACACCCCCCTAGGGCTCAAAATCCCTGGGGTGTCAGTTGCCCTTACCGATAGGGTGGAGTAGCATATAGAAACACAAAAATTACAGAATATATAAGTAACTCACATCCACACTATGGGCATTACCTAGTCTTAGATACAACTGCAACTAATGTCTCTCAGACTCCAGGCTGCTACTTCTAAGACTAGGTATCCTATAAGCACACAAACATTTGAAGAGATTTATTAGATTACTCCGTTATCATTTTATCAGTTCCACCGTACATTAATTAATTATTTAAACATTAATTAAGAATGAACAATTCCACATTAAACTGAATTGGCATCACATTCAAAAACAACTGCTCCTTTTTAAGATTCACATCACCTTTAAATTCCAGCATCTCCATCCCAGTGGATTTTCAACATTTAATCAAACATTCATTACAGAATTACTTTTCCACATTCCCAGGCATTCTAGAAAAGCATCCTATGCTTCTAAAAACAAAGGAGGATCAACACGGTGAGTAGATATACTACCCGTCGAGTCTTTGCCTCCTATAGAAAGAGCATATACCCATTCTCCCTCGAGAGGCTAAACACGGAAAGCACGTGGCATACCCCGCGTGTCTTTGCCTCCTTCGAAAGAAGGGTAGCAAGAACAGATGCCTTGAGCAGTGGGGAAAAGCAAAGTAGATTAAAATTCAAGAAAACCACAAGAAACCAGCAACCACATCCATCCCATTCCATCACCCCTGGTGTCCTCCCCGACGCCAACATGCATAAACTGATGCATCTCGCCACTCTAGGCGTCATCTGCTGCCATAACCACAAGGCCTCCATGCCTCCACATATCACAACAGCCATCCAGGCTCACATCACAGCACAAGCAGCAGAAAAACAACAATCACAACCATGGTCCCTTGAACCTTTAGCAAACAAGAGGGTAACTCAGAACCCCTTTAGAAATTCCCACATAATCTATTCTTTAATCCATATTGAATTGGCAGATTTGTTATTCGTAGGTTCCAATCACGGATACCTAATCAGCAAGCTATCACAATTAAATTACCATGCTTACTTACCTAATTTGATTATCCTCAAATTAGAACAACTACAACAACGACAATAACTAGATTAATTTACATGCCTCTTTATCGTTAGCCAATTAATTAACAATTAATTCTGGCTTTACGTTCATTATCAATTTCTATCATGAACGAACAACAAATCAAAGAAAACATAGATATCACTATATCTAGGAAAACATGAGGCAAACCATTATCACGGTATAAAGCAACAACATGCGATCAACCAATTCTTTTAATCCGGTTCAAGTATTTAATTAGGTCAATTTCATTGTGATCCAAAGGGATAAATCATGCTAATTCTACGATTGCACATATACAACTAGAGAATCCATGAATCCCCTACCTCGAACAGTTCCTCACGTTCTTTATCCACACAACATGTCACGATCCTCCCCTCGCGACAACTGCATCCACCGGAGGATGCTGCGGTACGACAGTACCAACCAACCCCAAGAAAACCCATTAGAATCTTGGAAATTACATGGTATAATTATGGAAAGGAGGATAGGAGAAGATAAACCCCAAAAGAACGACAATACAACATACCTTATATCGAAGATTGATCGACACAACTTGGTTGCATCAAAACAAAGCGGAACCAATCCTAGGAGTAAAGATTTATTGTGCAACTCCTATAGAAAGGATTGAAAGGTTCTAGCGTCTCTTAGCTGAGAACAAAGGGAAAGAACAAGGGAAAATGATATCTCGTCCCTTTTTAAGATTTAATGGGGTGACGGTTTAAGATCCGGTTAATTCTCCATTAAAAACGGATCGCATTAACCCACGCGGTTTGACCAAGTAAAACATTCCAAGCCTTAGGAATAATTAATATAGGATTTATGGCATTTTAAACGGCCTTAAGAGCTCTTAAAATAAGGCTTTAAAAGTATTTTTCGTCAAAGGAAACTTCAAAAGGGGCAAAACTGTAGGAGTCTGGAAACACTGTTCACCCACTGTTACTGTACATGAAACCGATCTGTGAAACCGATCTGTCACACCGATATGTGAAACCGATCTGTCAGACCGATCTGTGAAACCGATCTATCACACCGATCTGTGAAACTGATCTGTCACACCGATCTGTGAAACCGATCTGTCACACCGATCTGTGAAACCGATCTGTCACACCGATATGTGAAACCGATCTGTGAGACCGATCTGTGAAACCGATCTGTCACACCGATCTGTGAAACCGATCTGTCAGACCGATCTGTGAAACCGATTTGTCACACCGATCTGTGAAACCGATCTGTCAGACCGATCTGTGAAACCGATCTGTCACACCGATCTGTGAAACCGATCTGTCAGACCGATCTGTGAAACCGATCTGTCACACTGATCTGTTAAACCGATCTGTCAGACCGATTTGTGAAACCGATCTGTCACACCGATCTGTGAAACCGGTCTGTCAGACCGATCTGTGAAACCGATCTGTCACACCGATCTGTGAAACTGATCTGTGAGACCGATCTGTCAGACCGATCTGTTACTGTTCATAAAACTGTAAACACTGTTCACAGAACTGGAAAATTGGAAAAGTGTTGGGGATAAGTCCCCTTGACCTCCCAGAACACCTCCAACACCAAAATTCACAAAGTAATGGACCGGAGAGGTCCGGTCCATTACATTATGAAAACAATTTTTAAATATGGGAAATTTATTTTTTTCAATTAAAATCATAATTTATTCCTAAAATACCAATTTTAAAACTATAACAGATTTTATAACACTTTAAAATATTAATTAAGGTCTCATAAAAATATCTTATAATCATAATAAAAAAAATATTAATTTATGAATATATTTTATGAAAATAAATTTTCTTTTAAATCGTTAAATTAATTATAAAATTATAAAATACATTTATGTTTTACAAAAATACATAAACATAATTTTTTATTTTCAATTTTTTTTTACTTATTACATGATATAATTATATCATCTTTTCACTTATAAGATACATAAAGTTTATTTATAATTTCATAGGTGAGGTTACTATTATATTAGTATATATTCCTTAATTTTTATAAATACCACTTATTTCATTATACAATTTTAATGAATTTTAATATTTAATTCTAGAATGAAAACAAATTATTTTATAAGTACCTAGGTTGTTACTGTTATGATATAACCAATGATTATGATATTTTGGCCCACATATGTATGGTTACATTATTTTATGGGTGAGACCTATATCACACTCCAATGCATTTATAATGATTAATGTTCTATGATCTCATAGGGTTCATGAGTGATTATATCTAGCCCAAAGATGAGGGTACATGTGTGATTAGACCAAGCCCAAATATGATGGTACATAGGTTATTAGCCTAATCCCAAATATGAGGGTCCACTAGATGATATACCAATCCCAAATATGTGGTAAACTAGTGGTCAGACCAAGCCCAAATGCGAGGGTATACAGGTGGTTATCCCATGCTGAAAAAGGTGGGTACATAGGTGGTCAACCCAAGCCTAAAGTAGGTAAAAGTGTGGCTATCGCAATCCTAGCATGTTACAAATATCTTGGATGGTAGCCTTGACATAATATTTTATCTTATTATGTGTATTCCACAAATTCCATGCCCTATGCCAATATTATTCCCTCATGGATCATGTTCTTTGATTCCATTATGATTATTATCTTATAAACTATCCATATTTATGCCATGACTAATGATTATGATCATTTATACGTAGGTTATGGTTTCCAAATGTTAGGATCATGTTCTCATACACTTATGTTCATTTTATGATTTTATATCACCCTTATTTAACCTTAATAGGCATCCAAACTTTCCCACTCTTATGTTTCCTTTTCCTAAGTTATAAATAAAGGTTTTAAATAGTATTACTAAATAGGAATATCATTTTCATAAAAATTAAATATATTTTAATAGAATAGAAGATCGTGTTCCATGTTTCCAAATGCATTAAACTATTATCGTCCTCCGGTTTGTGTTTTTTAATTTAATTGATATTTATAAAAAATGATGTAATATCTATGTATGTTTTGATTGGGTCACTATAATGTATATGAAAGATCTAACAAGTCAATCCATTCGAGTTTTTAATCCTTATAATGTGTTTATTTATACTTGCGAATTAATAATACTACTAATAAAGGATTATTATATAATCTTATTACCAAGACATATAACTATTTTTGGAATGTATATTTTTCATCTTAATTTTTTTTGATAAATTTATACACTTTAAAGATAATAAATATTGTTTGAAAATAAATGTTATAAAATGATATATTCCTAAGAGAAAATATTATATAAATATATTTATGTATATAATTGGTATAATTTTATATGTTTTATGTTGTCGTGGGATATTATATTATACAATTATCCTAAAACAATAAACATTCTAAGTGGATGACCATGTCTCTATTAAATAATGATAAGAGTGTATTTCTATATTATGGGATTCTTAAATATTTTTGCTAATATGTTATAATAATAATTTTCTATATCATTAATATATAACCTTCTCATACAATTATTTTCCTCGAAAAAAATAATCATGTTTAGAAAACAAACTTAGTTTGACTATTTTAATACTTTGGTTTGAAAAAACATGTTAATACCAAAAGAAAATATTTTAAAGCCATTATATATTAATTTTATATTCATACGATTAATATAGAGAGTTAAATGATATAATTATTGGGCATATAAACACAATTTTAAGTTGTTTATAATATATAGGTATAATGTATTTGATGATTCTATCCCTTTTTGGAAAAATTATTAAAATCTAATAGAAACGATTGCTACTCCAAATGAAGGTTCTTAGGATGAGTTGATATAAAAAAAACTAAATAATATAAATATGAATATTATAAATACATTGAGGAAAATGAGATTTAGGTGGCATTATTTTATATTAGTTATCAAGTTATATGGTTAGGAAAGTTACAAGGCCTCATTTAACTTAACTTAATGAAAATAAATCATAAATTTTTATAGTGGAAGGATTAAAAATAATTATAGAAAATTACGAATATTTTTATAAAATAAGGTTAGTAATAATAAATTTATTATAGATATAGGTTTCTCTCAAAGATAAGTACAATGATATAATAAATATCTATAACATGCATTGTTTACCAAGAGTGATTGATATCAAAGAGTTACTTAGTATGAATTCTTTCACTCATTTAATTTATTGAGGGTATTATATAAGTTATAATAGTATATTGATTTATTCTACGGGTATCCCATAAATTAGACCCTCTATGACGACCTTTTAGTTTTCAATAAGTGGACTCCCTATGTTAATCCTGGTGTTCCAAGGGCGAAAATTATCTACATTGGGGGGGGGAATCATTTCATTTTTTTTAAAAGACACATAATTTTCATTATTGTTAACGTATTGGACCATCAAAAAGCATATCCTAAACTGATAAATATAAAATGATAAGGAACTAAACATGTACATGTGGTTTTTTATGAGGTTAACATACACTTTATAAATGAATAGTCCTTGGTGATCGATGTGTGGTATCTCATATCATAACATCTTAGATCTTTTATTAATAATAGGAAGATGAGGCACAGAGATATCCTTAAAAGAGTTATATGATTCCCCTAAAACACCTCATTGTTCCTCTTCTATGTTATAATATATTATAAGTAAAAAAATATGAATAACATTCAACAATGACAAAGATAAGCAAAAAATGGTGTTTGTTTATCAACTTCAAGTTCCTTTAATACTTTGATGATGTATATGTTGTTATTATTTTAAATCCTAACATTTTCTCAAATGAAACATGTAATTAATGTTTAGGTTGATATATGTATCTGAATTCTTATAGAATTATTAATTATTAATATAAATTCAAAAAAAAAAAATAATTTAAAGATTCACGTTATGGCATACTACTTTTTCAAACCCTAGGCCCAATAAATATGGATCATATCTTTTAATTAATTTATATAAATTATTTTAAAAATAATTTAAAATATATAGAGTTATAATATGAATTATAATGTTATTATTATCATTATGCTGTCATCAATAACTTCATATAAAATAATAAAACTCCCAAAAATTCATTATAATATTTTATACAATAACAATATAATGATTCCCTAAACTTCAAACCGAGTATCTAATATAATTTTCCATTTGAAAAATATTTTGATATAAATTATATTAATAGAAACTATAGAATAATATAAATTAATATTTTCAAAAATATATGTTTCTCAAGTTTAGTATCTGTACCAAAAGATTCTTCAAACCATGTTATTTTTATTATGATTTAGTGCTATTAACTTTTGACAAAACAAAGGATATATTCACATGATCGTTTCCTAGAAATAAGAAGTTTTGAATCTAAAATAAGTTCTCTTTAATCTAATATATTACTTAAAACCCATCATTAAGAATCACAACATGAATTGACATTGTAATATTTGTATAATTCCCCAATCATATCCTATACATATGTTATCATCCTTCAATTTAAACACAAAATATATATCCAAAATCCCTTTGAAATAACCATATAGAAACATAAAAAATACATGAATTTTATTATCTCCCATATATGAAATATCTTTCTTATATTGTTTAAAATATCCCTTTTATGTAAGTAAATAACACTACTAATTTATTTACAACTTAAATTTTTTAAATAAAATAATATTATTGTATAGGTTTTTAAATTATAAAGAAAACTTCATTAATTTTATTTTGATATTTTCCCTTTCAAACTCAAATGAATGCATGAAATTTTTTAACAAATATCAAATACGTAGAGGAGTTCATAGATTATGAATTAATAAATTAATAAATAGTTTATTGTTTTCTCTCATTACAATAATTAATATAACACCACCTTATCCATTAGAATAAATAGTTTGTGATAACTATATCTCTCATTTTAATGAAATATACTATAAGGAACAAACCGTAATAATTTCTTTAAAAATTAAATTCTCAAGGGCCCTTCATTCTCCCCTATTATATCTATAAATATCACAAGATACGCATCATTTTTTCCATTTTATAAACATGAATAAAACTAAAAATGAAATTTCTTCATCTCTTTTGTTTCCCCCATATCAAGGACCCTAATAATCTATTATTCAAGTATATTTCTCCACTTTTAGATAAAAATTAACTTTAATTTAGAGGGAAATCACCCATATATTTCCCAATTTTAAAAACTAAAAATAAATGTATAAGGAAAATATTTACCTTGTACTCACAAAAAAATTAAAATAGAATTCACACCTAATAAGACTCTCAAGTTATTGAATGTATTCTTTATCAAGGGATTCATCAATTTTTTTCTTTTATGTAAGCATACTACAATTTGAGGTCACCATACTCTATAAAATCCTTGAGGAAATTATGTTTTATTTCAATGTATTTTATCTTCAAATATAGTACTCAATTTATATACAAATTGTTTTAATATTATTTGTCACACCTATTAATTAATCGATTTGGGAATTCAACTATAAAGTCCACAGGCTATGATTTTATCCAAATAATTTAATTTTTACAATGTGATGACTCAATATACATACATTTCATTATTATAATAATGGAAGATTTTTTCTCCCTAGATTTCCATGTAACCCATCTTCATCTAATAAATAATTATCCTCTATAAGATCACTTTCATTCACTAAAATCACCAAACTAATGGTCATATAAAAATATATAAAAATAACTATATTTGTATATATAATACTTCAATCCATACTCAATAGTTCCATTGACATAAGAAATTTTTTTCTTCCCTGCAATAAGATATGCCTCTATTGGATTGCATTAGAATCAAGAATATAATATAACATCATATAGAATATCTTATATCAACACCATTGGATATAGTAACCATCTAATCATTATCCAAAAAAAATTTAATATATAAAATTTTAATTATCAAACATGGAAACATTAGTCTAAATATATATAATAATATATATCTCACACGATTCATACATTAAAAATTGCTTTAACAAGTCATGTGTAGATTTTATAGGGAAAAGTGTAATCTTATATAAGCATCACTTTCATACCCAAAATAATTTCCAACTAATAAATTATTGAAATGTAATTGTTTTTTTTTTCAGTTATGTAGAAATGAATTCAAAATATTCATTTTGTTTGAAATAAAAAATTCATTTATTTCATAGTTTATTCTTTTATTTCATACTCAAGTAGTAATAATATTTTTCATTTTTAATTGAAATAAAATTCCTATTGTTGGTTTTATTTTCAGGATTACCATATCATCCTCCAACCACACATTAAAATAACCATTATACCATAAAATGACCACATTACCATTATTTAAAAATTTATATATACTTAAAATATTTTGTGTCAACCCATCAACAAATATAAATTATTTTTAATAAAATATCTTTTTTTTTTGATTTGATATATTCAAATGAATTAATTATTTAATGGGATATTATTTATAGTTGTTACAACACATCTATTTTATGAATTACTATAGTTATTTTTTATTTTTATTCATGTGTGAAAAACATCTACAATACATGAACCATAGAGTTTATTTATTTGATAATTTATATGAAACCACAACCACTATTGATTATTCTTCATCAGTGATCATATTATATGATTTAGATTTATATATTTTCATCAGAATCTATAAAATAATTGTAATTGTTTTAGAAATGTGTTCATTATTTTTATTACCTACATCATGTTTTCTCAAGTACATAAATGATATTTTTCACTTTCAAGTCCACTTTGGAATATAATGTTGTTATCTTTCAATAATTTAAAGAATATATCATACTTGAATCATACTTTGTATTATATTGAGATAAATAGATATTTTTCCCTCAATAATATGACTTATCAAAATATACATATTAGAATTAACATATACCTTAAAACAATAACTACATCATATAAATTTTATTATTCATAATATATATGTTTCCTTTTATTAATTTTTTAAATATAATAATCTTCTTGAAAATTTTGATTTCTAGTTGAGTTTTTCTTGTTAATTGACTTTACCTTAGGTAGGAATGAAAAAATAACTTATTCCATACAACGATATTGCAATTAATTTTAGTATAAATATAAAAATAAGATATGTGTGTATCACATTTTCAAAATGGGGTTTCTTCAATATTCCCTTTATTTCCATCACCACTACTACATTTTACACTTCCTTATGTGTGAAAATTATATTTTTTATTTATTTATTGTGAAATCATCTTATTTATTAGTGGATTTTACATCATTTACCACTGATAATGAAGATTATACAAATATTTTTTTTATAATTATGAAATGATTCTATAATTTATTTAAATATTTTTTTATTCAAGAAATTTTTATTCAAGTGAATGAACCTCCAAATGAATTTTAATCAATATAACTATAATTTCCTCAAATATATTATTTTTTTTCTAATAATTATGTATATATCTATAATATTAAATTCAAATTCACCATAGTTATTTAAATCCATTTTAATATTTTACATGTAAATGGGTTTATTAAATTATTAATTTTTTATCTCATGTTTTGAAATATTTTTGATGTTTAACATGTGATTATACATCATAAAAAATTACTTCTACATATATTTTTGTTTCATCATCCACTTCCCCAATTTCTTATTTACAATATGATTTATTTAATTCTTTTAATTCATAAATTAAATCATGAACACATTGATTCTACAAAAATTCCTCTTCCTCTTAAAATTAATTTTTATATGATAACAATTCCTATCTGGATACAATATTCCTCTTTTTTTTAAATTAGATTCCCCTTTACTTTTGTGAAATTTCTTCTATTATGATTAGTATACACCTTTTTTTTCTTTCTCGATGAAGTTTTATGCTAATAAATCTCCTCCTCGTCCTAATTCCTCTCTGGAAAATGAGATAAAAATATCCAATCATTTCTTAATTGAAATATTTAAAGGGAATATTTTTTGTACTCACCTTTGACACTTCGAAGTACATTCAGCTGTACATGAGATAAAATCATATCAATTCATTATCATGAAACTAATATTATTCAATACAATAGTTCTTTTTTAATGTTCTTTAAGACTTTAAAAGATTAAAAAGTAGTTTACTCTTATAATATTATAAGGAATAAATATGTTGTTGATTAGTATTTCAATTATAAAATAATCCAAATATTAATTCCCATTTATTGAAATATTCATAGAAAAATTTCCCTATAGGATTATCATTATTTTTTATGATGGAAAAATCATCAAGTATCACTCTATAATAATATTTATAGTTAAAAATATTTTTCACCCATAAAATAAATTCATACACAGATTTATCCTAAACCATCCATTTATCATAGAATTGATCATGATAATCTTATAATTAAGAATCTCTCACCTAATTATCCAATTCATGAATGGAATATAATTTTTTCTATATTGTATTGATTTTTTTAAATCCACCACTTTTGTTATATATTTGTCATAGAGTGATGTAATAAACATAATATAATCACATTCATGTACTTAAAAATTCTTTAGATAAATCAATGTAAATTCTTATTCTATTTTATTTGAACAATATCAAATCCCAGTGAAATAATGTATAGATTCATCATTTACTTCTGTGGATGAAAAAAGTTTCTTTCAAAAACAATGACACTCTTTTATATGCAGAATTTAGACTCTCTATATTAATGTTTTTATTGTAATTAAATATGTTTTTCCAAGTTTCCTTAGGCCAAGTGTCCAAGGAATATTTATTAAAAAAACTACCTAATTATGAAATATGGGATTATATGACCATATTTATCTTAAAGAGATATCGAATTAGGAGGAAGATTATCCATCCTTGTGAAATTCATATATATTCCTTTATTGTTAAGACCATCTGCCACATGATTTTCCTCTTGAGAAGCATGTGTCATAATGTAATTGAGACTAGAGATAAAGCTAATTAATTTCACCAATTGGGGAATGAAAATCCATAAGAGATGCAATAAACCATTTCTAGTATCCTGAACGATTGTAGTTGAGTCACTTCACAACCATAAATTATTCCAACATTTTGATTTAGTGAGGGAGATAACAGTGATCACTCCATAAATTTTATCTTCAATAGAAATTAGAAAGCCGCATGAACCATAAAAGTATTAAATTATTTTACCACTATGGACATGATAGACCTCACCATATTCAGAGAAACCAGGATTCCATTTCAAAGCACCATCATAATTGATTTTAATTTAGTTTTGAAAAAAAGGCTTCTAGATAACTTCAAAGGTACTTTATGGAAGTTTAAAGATCCCTATAATTCCTACTCTTCACAAAAAAGTGAATTCCTGAATGATGTTATCACAATATCCACTTTGGAGAAAGATATAATCCACGATTGAAATGATTAATCTCACAATGTCCAATTACAAGCTAAAAACGACATTATGGTGGATCACCGAATTTATTCTGTGCCAAATGATATGAATCAATTCTGACATAAAAACATGGAGGAGGTGAGTGATCTTAGATGAGATATAAACCAAACCACAATAAATAAAATAGATGATCAAGTCTACAGTAGTCATATATAGTTCAAATAGGTTAAAAATAACCTTTTACAAAGTAGAATCTATGGTTAAAATGAGCAATAAGGAAGCACTACTTAGAGAGAAACACCAAAACATTGTAGGAATGAATATGTGGGAATTTGAGTTTGTTAAAGTCTCCAAATAAGTGTGAAATTCATGGGCGTAATATAATAATTGTGAAAACGTTTTACCCAATCAAAATCTATATTGGAGTCCAAATCACTACACTAATAGAACAGAAAGCTATTCAAAATTCCATATTTCACTGGTTCCAAGACAAGCACATACTCCATGGGTGAAAAGGTGAAATACTTGATGATTAAATTAAAATCATTATATAAATTAAAAGGAGGATCATTAGAGAAATATTTAATTGTATATTATAATTAGAAGAGGAATCTTGAGTGTGAAATTTAGTTATAAGAGGAGTTCTAGTCCAGCAGTCCAAACAAAACATGAGAGATTAATTACTTATATAAATACATATATATATCAATACATGATATTAAAATTGTAATTTTAAATTTAAGGTGGAAGAGATGAAACCATATAAGCAATGCTTCCTTGCTTCAATCTATCCCTGAATATATGCTTAAGGAAGCCCAAATCCCTTGTGTTACTTAAAGGACATCTTTTCCTCTTCCCATATATACCAACATCCTATTGTAGGTAATATAAAACTTGTGATTACTTATTTAATTGGTGTTTAATAGTGCTTATTAACACTATATCATCCCCATGATAAGGATAATGTTGGTTCTATGTCTCATGTCCCGACTAGAAGTTCATCCAAAATGGTTCAAAACTCAAAAAAATCTTCAAGAAAAAAGAAATCATAGGGAAGTAAAAGGAATAGAAAACCTAAATCTAAATATGGTTCTAAATGAATCTTATTTTTTGGAATTTCGATGGATTGGAAAATAGTAAAATGACCGAATCAATTCATTGGTACTTATACATCCACAAACAAAAGTTTTTTGGAATTTATGAACCAAATAAAAATTACTCTTTTGGTATTTCTGGTTAAGAAAAAATGGGCTATCACTTAATTGGTGTTAAGAGTGGTTCATATATGGTACAAACTCTTCAGTTTTGTTTTCTCATTTTTCAATGGGGAATGTGGAATCTTACATCATTCATGACCATAAGGTTACTTATGTAGCAAACCACTCTGATTTACACATTTTCTGAACAGTTTTTATGATAAAAATATATATAAGGATATAATAAGACCATTGACGGATATTTAATAACTTAACAGAAGCATTAGTGATCAATGATATGTCTTTGGGGACTTCAACTAAATCCCCTCATCTAGTGAACAAAGTATATAGGTTTATTC
Source organism: Viscum album (assembly GCA_963277665.1). Classification (NCBI taxonomy): domain Eukaryota; kingdom Viridiplantae; phylum Streptophyta; class Magnoliopsida; order Santalales; family Viscaceae; genus Viscum; species Viscum album. Next base: position 752,369,677 of record OY728129.1, on the reverse strand, counting down.
TTCCATCTCTCTACAGGAGTTTAGGCCCTGCACTTTGGGTAATGATATTATGGAGATTAACCTAGTTAGATCCAAATATATATGGTACATGATGAATTTGAATAAAATTGTTTCTATTAAGCTTGATCGATATTTTATGAATGTAATGGCTTTTAAAAAATGGTATTTTTATCCAACATTAATATTTGGATTATTATCTTTGATCATCACCCATTAATTTTTAGTCAAGTGACTAGGGATATGAATTTTTTCTGTCCCTTTTTGATTCAATAACACATGGGAAGCCCAAAAATACATTCAAAAGATCATCCTAGAGTTCAGAAGCTCCATATAATGCAGAAATGGGGTTGTGTCTTGTATCTTGAAATTGAAAATTATTGGTCAGAGTAGGACACCCAAAATGATGGTGAATTGAGTTCCTATAAAAATTTTTATTTTAAAACATTTATTTAATATCCTCCAATTAAAGTTTAAATATCTTAGTTAACTGAAGTAGCAGATTTATAAAAGTTTTTAATGTTCCTTTAATTTCTCAAAATATTTATTAATTCTCAATTACAAAAATTTGAAATATTGATATAAAATTTTAATTTAATTTACTAGATAAAAAATATTTATAACTAGTACATAATATTAAATACAAAAGTAATATTTATTTTTTTGAAATATATTTGAAAACAGAGAAAAATAAATTTAAAAAACACAGTGGAGTAAAACAAGAGGCTCATTATCAAGCAAAGACTTAATCCTATCCACTTGGTGATCACCTAGAACCAAAAAGTTTTTATTAATAAACATAATCCACAACATATATTAGGAATCTAAATAGAACACAATGATGTCATGGTCAAAAAGACCTCTACCACAGTTATTCGTGGGAAACTATATACAACCAGGTCATATAGAGACCACTTCCATAGTTATATGTGAAAAAAAGGAATGTAGAAAGAAGAGTGAGTGAGGATATCTTATATACTCAATCTCATCACACAAGATAGTGTTTGATTATACTAAAGACACACAAACTAGTCAAAAATTAGTAAAATTATACCCAATAGAGTATAAATAATGAGAGAGGGTTTAAAATACTCTGAGAGATGTGCTTGATGCTTTTGGACTTCATGGATGTGGAAAATGTGAAGCTCAAGTCCACTTCTAGAAAATAGACACAAAAAATAGAGTGTCATTGATGGTAAATGTTTTCGTTTCTAGTGATATGAGATGATTTTTAGAAATTATCTTCAGTTGAATTTGTTGCTACAAGGATGTTCTCACTCTTTTGTTCACAACAAGTTCTTCCTTATTTACATCTAGGAGGATGGGCGTGTATATATACTTCTTGGCCTTGTATGGCACACCTCGTATTTTAATCTACTCGCACACCACCTTTTATTTAATCTCAAAGGTTTTTATTTTGAAAGATAGGGAGGATGACCTCCATCACATGTAGGTACCTCGTACCTAGTACTGACTAATGACAAGGGTAAAAAAATAATTAATAATAATAGTATCATTAACAATCTCAAATATGACCATTAGTAATAATTTTTAAGTTAAATGATAATTGAAGAAATTAAAATATCTAGAACGGTGTCATAAGAGTAGTGACATAGGAGCGATTAATTAGAAGTGTGACTCAGCCTCTATCTTTGAATAGTGTCTTGAGAATGGTGTCTCAGAATTTGGAAAAATTCTTCCTTGTTGTCATAAGAACAATGTTTCAGACTCTGCAAAATTCTGTAATGATACCTGGTCCTTTGTGAAAATTATGAACTGGTTGGAATGGTGTCTTAACCATTGTGGGAATTCTAAATTAGTAGGAACAATGACTTGTCCTTTGTAAGAATTATGAACTGGTTGGAACAATGTCTTGTCCTTTGCAAGAATTCTGAACAAGTAAGAACAGTGACTGTGAGTCCACTGATCGGTGACTCATACCTACTCAAATATTTGTAACCTGTATTATGAATTAATACTCAACATAATAGATTAATATTATAAATAAACATAATGAAACATAATGAAACAAGATTAATCATTATTTTTGAGCATTAAAACTAGAGGGGTTCAATATAAATATTGAAAAAAAGATTAAGTGATGGAGTTAATATACCTTCATCAGCATTGAAAATGATATGGTCTCTACTGAATCCTCTCTAGAAGAGGTACATGAGGCTAATACTAATATGGATTTCATATCAGATCAATATCAAGAAATTTCTCTCTATTCCAAGATGGATCATCTTCTTTCTATAAAATAAAGGATTAAAAAAGAAATTCTAAATATGAAATGGATTAAATATGGGGATAAGAATTAAAAAATTTACAATTTCCTTTAGAGGTCCGTCAATGCTTATAGGTCCCTTTTCTTTTTGAAATTTGATGGTAATAAGATTCATGATATAGAAATAATTACTGATAACATTATTTACTATTATGATAATCTTTTTAACAATAATGTTATTAAAAGAGATTTGATTGATGGCATTATTCCAAAACATTTTTGTCATTGTGATAATTCCTTGATTACTTGCATGCCTCTTGTATTTTATGTCAATGATACTGTATTCAATTTCAATCCTAGTAGTTCTATTGGAATGGATGGATTTTTTAATTTATTCTCTCATAAATATTGGGATGTCACACAGGTTTATGTTTTCAATATGGTAACTTCCTTTTTTCCTGTATAGTCATATTACTGGTGTCCTCAATGCTCATTTCCTCACTCTTTTACCTAAAATTGATAATTTTTATAAGATTCAATTTTTTAGACCCTTTTATGTTGTTAATATAAGCTATAATATTATCAGTAAAATTATTACTAATAGAATTTATCTTATTTCAAATGTGATCATCTTGTGGAATCAATTTGGTTTTGTTAAAGGTAGGTGTATCAAATATTTCATTGGAACAACGTCAAAATGAATCAATCTTCTTTTAATATGCAACAGATGTGATAATATTGCTATCAATATTGACTTAAAAATTTACATTGACTCCATGGATTGGAATTTCATTTATAAAGTTTTATAGAGATTCGAATTCACTAAAACTTTCATTGTTTGGGTTAAATCTTTCTTTAGATTAGCACACATTTCAATACTAATTAATTTCTCTCTGAAAGGCTACTTCTGTTACTCTCAAGGGGTCAGATATGGGACCCTATCTCAACTTTATTTTTCTCAATTTTTTAATATTAACTTAGTCAAATCCTCAAATAGATGGTGGATCATGAAAATTTTAAACCAATTTACGCCTCTAGGGGTCTTATTGCTCAATCTAATTTACTCTATGCTAATGAGATTATTGTTATCTTACATGTTTTTAAGAAGAAAATTAGGATCCTTAAGAACACTTTCCATCATTATGAATATAATTAAATATAATATATATAATAATACCTATATGTCCTTCAGAGTGAGATTATAATCTGATACCAATTGATGTACCCAGGGCCTGATTAAGAATCAAATGGAGGGTTCTAAATCAATGCCCACAAAACTTTTTCCCATAGACACATTAGTCCTTACGGGTTAGTGAAATAGATTATAAAAACTATATTTTATCTATTGAGATATAAGAAACAAGAAAAAAATATTTGAAATGAGAAGATCCAATTGTAAAATATATTTATTTAATATAACTTTACATGATTTTATTTTACCAATTACAATTATATCACACTCCCAAAATATAAAGTTTTAGTATTTTCAGATTTTATCTACATATTTTTCTTATTTAAAACCAAAAAACATATTTATTATATAAAATATATCATACATTGTTCCCTTGAATATATATCATTACATAAGAAATATTTGGGACATATATAAATAAAAAAATGGTATGATAAATATCCCATTAATGAGAACAATATATGAAATACCAATAAATGAAATATGGGTATTCAAAAGGAAGATCATAGAGGAGTGAAAAACAAATCATATTAGTATAGAAACATAATAAAATTATATAAAACAAGTACATAAATTAATATTGATATGATTAAAAACCATGGAAATGTAAACATGAATCATAACATAAAAATACGATACATATATAGGATATCATAAGTATAAATATAGGTCAACATATAAGACAATCACAAATTTATAGACTAAGATAATTATAAATGACCTAAAAAACAATAGGATAATATAAACATGCATAACCTATTACAAAATAGTCTTGTATAATGTAACATTCAATTTCTATTGGATTTATTTAATGGGAAACATGGGAAAGTTTTGAAAAAGGGTAATTAAATCATGGACCTTTTTAAATCTTGATTTAGGATAAAAATTCATTTTTTATTTTGAGATTTGATTACGAATTATAATGTTGTAGATGATATTATAAGTTTTTTATGGTGTGGTTTGAGGTTTTTAAGTTTGTTTAAGGGTTTGGTAAGGATAATAGGGTTGGTTAGAGGTGTTTCCACCAATATTAGGAAATTATAAATGGGATCAGTTACTTGGTGGGGCTTCATCGAGTACCTGATGATCCTAACAAAGGACGGGGTGACCAAGTCGTGGCACTAGGTACCTGGTGGATTCTAGATTATTACCTAGCAGGCTCAACCATTTTTTTTAAAATGGTGATTTTTTTATCATTTTCTATTAAAACCCTTTAAACTCTTTTACTTCTTACTTTCAACCGATTCTGTTCTATCTATACAGGAGCCCTCCATAGATCCTCCTTAGTCCTCTTCTCCCCCACCATATTTTCTCATGGGTTATGGGTTATTCTAAGGTATTTTTAATTAAAAATCAAGGTAATATATATCATTCATTATGTTATTCCCTTTTTATTTTTTATTTTATGTTAATTCTTATTTTGGAGTGAGATTTTGATTATTTATTTAACTATGACATGGTGAGATCATAGATAAACCTAATACATTCTCATATTTTATTGAAATTGTTTTATTTAGGTGAATTTCCTATTTCCTACCATGATTTTAATTAGATGATCTTGGGGTTCCATTTTTTTTGGGTTTTCATGATTTTAGGGTAATCCCAATATACTATTTTTTGGTATTAATTTGGGCTTTAAAATTCCATGATTATGGATTAATTTTAATTTTTTACCTAGTATTCCTTCCTAGTTGAGTATATTTTTTTCTGTGTTTAATTTTTTGGTTTCCTTTGGTGACATATGTTTGTTTAATAGAATTTAAGTGTTTTATATTATTTTTAAGACTATAAAATCTCTCTAGAAATCATGGTAGGTGGTCTCAAAAATATAATGAATTTATTGGTTATTCTCAAGAAATACATTCCATTTGTTTTCTAAATTTTTAAAACATATTAAATATTTATTTTGGAATTACGAATGAAGATATTTCAATTATAATCTCATAAGAACGGTTAAAGGGTTTTATTAAAAAGGGGAGTTGATATTAAAATTGTATAGTGGTTTCATTATATTCTTATATTATTTAAAGACATTTTTAAATCATATAAAGTGTTGTTTTTGGTAAATACTTGAATATTTAGTCATAATTTGATTACATTGAATGTTAATGTAGTACCCATTCATAAAATTTGTGTAAACATGCCTAATTACATTAAATATTTTTTTATTAACATATAAACATTCATTATATTCCTAATTCATAGATTTTATTTTCATCTATAAGAGTTTATATATTTATCACTCAATATTTTGGGTAAGAGTGATTTCCTATTTTAGTTAAATGTTTGATTATATGATGATAATTTGCTAGATTCGTCAATTTCATGATTTTACAAAAAATAAAGATAGTTTCTCTTCATTTTAACCTACATGAGTTATAATTCATCATTAAATAGTTATCCATGGTTAGATAGATCACATAAGTGGTGATGTTATAACTAATTTATTCTAATGGAAAGGAAATGATTTATTTTATGAATCTTATTAGTTTTCTCTACTTAGAAAATACTCATCCATTCAAAATATTTGGTTTCTATAAAATACTATTCCCCATAAAAATATTGGTACATTATCTCAAAAAACCAAATGTTTAAAAAATCTAATCTATATTTGTAGAGTCCTATTCAGTGTGAGATCACTGAGAGGCAGTGTTGGTGAACTAGTGATCCCTTTTATTTTTACAATTTTTTTATTTTTAATTTAATCTTTGTGGGTGGTTAAAGCCTATATAATCTCTTTTTTGTCTGTTATCCTCACATTGAATAATTATATAAATAAAAGGCACATAAAACAATAATTTAAAAGGCCTAGTACAATGTCATACTCTATTCCATGTTGGTTATTACCAAATATAAATTCTCCACTATATATATTTTTTCAACTAAAATTGTTGATAAAGAGTCCCACTATATTTTAACTTCTGAATCCACATATAAGGATATTTATAATTCTTACTATAGTGTTACCATATTCTAAATTGGCCTTCTACTCCTAAATCTACATGGAAGCATCTTTATATTAGCTCACAAACTGTTACCAGAATCTTTAATGGAATTCTACTCTGGAATAATCATAGGAGTGTCTCTATAATACATAAAAAGTATTTAGTTATTTAAATATGGATCCAATACAAGATTATATATTTATTTTCCTCCCCGATCTCACTAAACCAGTCTTGTATATGTACCCTTCAATTACCTTTACACATATGTTAGTATTTCGTAAATATTTTTTATCCTAATATATAATAAACTTCCTCAGTCTTGTCAAAATATCCAAAAATATTTATTTTTTATGATTAATATATTCCCAACATCAATAAATGTGTGCGAGTGGGGAAAAAAATTTCTTAAATATTTTTTTTAAAAATTATATTTCACAATATAAAACTACCTTGTTCATGAATTTGTAATCTTATTAGATCATATTAACTTCTTGAATGTAATGCATAGTGCATGACATGTGAAACCCTATCACATTCAGTTATTTATATTATTGTTATATATGATATATCCATGTTTATATTGGGTATCTCAATTGATTTATTTTCAAACATTTCGGGTATCTCTTGTTATTGATATAAATTTCCTGCACTCCTTCATACATGCATGCACTACTCTCTTCACACAAACCCGAATGGGTGTGAATGTTATAGCTCTTATGCATATAGGTATATCAAAAAAGTTCTTTCACATTTAAAGCTTCATGAAAGTATGAGTGAGAAAATGTTATCTCCTTCCTTTTTTTACTTCTAACAATAATATGTTATTATATCCACTAGTTCGTGGTATCTTAAGTTCCTTTACATAAGAGCATATGGGTAAAATATAAGCAGTGCATGTGAGATATTCATATTTACACAACTCTATCAAGAACATGTTTATTCTTCATGAAATAATGTATTTCAAGAAATCTCTATTTCTATAAAACTAAGATATCTTCTAAAACATGAGAAACCCATTCTCTTAGCATGATACTTTAGTACTTATAGGCAACAAACCACTTCTTTCCACCCCCTTAGCTCTTCTTTTTATGCGATGTAAATGTTCTGAAAAATACTCCATGTCATAGATTTTATTAAACATAATGATTTTGGAATTTATAATATTGTCCATGATGAAAAAATGTGTCATATTGATACAATAATTCTAATATACCTGATGGGTATCTCACATGAATTAAAAGATAATAATGTGCACATTTATATACGAGACTATTTTATGAAAAAACATGGAAAAAAATAGCCTCTGAAACTTCATTTTCATTTTTAGTTTTCACATGCATTAAAGATAGATATTTCATTCATAGAGGATCTTAGAATCTTCATTTTAAAATATCATCCTCATATTAATCATGGAATCCTCTAGTTCAATCAATATCATCGCAACATCGAACCATTAGCATTTGGGATTCCCTAAGTGCAATGAATCAATGGAGGTAGATGATTATGATGTAGAGGCCAATGAATTGTTTGATAATGTTATATAAAAAATACACATTATTTACATAATAGTTTATAGTTTTTTAATAGTGCACCATGGTTACCCCTCCCATATCAAATATCTGATCGGTTGAGCACTTATTAACAATTAAACATGATATATTAAAAGCTCTAGTCTATAGTTGGTGTAACAGCCCTGACCCCAGTAAACCGGAGCTAGTGGTGACCTTATTATATTGACATAAAATACCAAAACAATAATCCCAATGGGCCAAAATATTTAGTGGTAATTGTAAAATAGAAAGAAACTTTAATCTCACATTATATGTGAAAAAAATAAAATACAACCTAGGGAAAGTAGATATTATTTATCATTGGAATCATTCAAATATTCATTATTCATATCCTGGGGAAAGGAAAAAAATAAAGGTGATCTTATATGCTCAGTAAGGGTATGCATATATCAGATTCTATCTTGAGTAAATGAGGCATATCAAATATGGAAAGGTAAATAACTCAAAACACATTCTATTTTGTCAATAACTTTAACATGAATAATAATATCATTAGAATAAATTATTTTAAAATAATTATATATAAATATTAACATGGTCTTGGAACTTATAAATGTATATCATAACTATTCAAATAATCACATGGTCATCCAAAATTACTTTTATAATGATGTAATACATAATTCTAGACATTAGTCAAGGCCTCATGCCATTACATATTACATAAATGGGTAAGGAATCGGCCAAATTCCCAAACTAGATTATCTCATGAGTCTTACTAAGACAACAAGTAGATATATAATTATAATCCCCACCCATCACTTAATAAGTCCAATGCATTCATCATATTAATGAATAATACAACTTAATCAACATGCCTTATTAAAAAACTATATATGTTAGAAGAACATGAATATGAAATGAAAATACTTTCCCAAGTTAAAGTGATCACAAACCACCCAGAGGAAGAATAAGGATGATATTATTATAATATAGTCCTAGAATATAATAATAGGGTTGTTGTCGTTGATGAATAAAAATACCAAAAAAGGATCATTAAAAACATTCTCGAGGAAAATATTGTTTACAATTTGAAAATCACTTTTAAAAACTACAAATTTCCATAATATATGGAAAAGAATTTTGTTTGAAAATTAAATTGGAAACTTGTAAGGGAATCTTCAAACCATTGAGCAGTCATGGTGATTAGAAATTTAGTTCATACCCATAATGTTAAAATAAAAATTCCTTTCACATTTTTGATAAAAAGTCAGTAACTCATTTGGAAAATTAAAAAATAATTCCTTTTAATATTTTTTGTTAAATTTATTCATTGGTAAAAATGATTTCAAACAATTATATAAGAATATTAAAAAAATTCTTAAATTTTTTTTAGAAAATGTGGACCTAGAAGAAAAAGATTCCTGACTAAAGAGGAAATAAAGTTTTTTTTCTCTTAGAAATATTTTTTTGATCTTTTGAATACTTAAAAGAGGAAAATAAAAGATGTGAATATTAAAATATATAGTATTTAAGATATAAATATAATATAATTCCCAATTGGAATCTTAAACATGAACACTTATAAATAATGATGAGATAGTGAAATAAACCATTACCACTTTTGTAACTTTCAAATCACAATCCACATGAAATAAATAACTTCAAATGAAACATTTAATACAATGAATGTAAATGAATAAATTATATAACATATAAAATAGAATGTATATATATGTAATAAAATAAAATAGCCATATAACATAACATATATACCAAATAAGACAATTTGAGATAAAAAACACTTATAGTGATCATAACGTTGGGGTGAGAATTAATCAATAATGTGATTATGTGTAATAAATGTAAATCCATATAAAACAAGTAGAAATAAAATATAAATCAAACAAATAACATTTCATACATAATCTTGATATAATATAATCAATGAAGATGTCATATACTCCAATAAAAAAAATTAGTTATGAAACACTTAACACTTGGTAACTGTCCAGTCCAATCCCATTGGATGAAATAATTTTAATTGAATATTAAAATACCATAAAGTATGAATTATTCATGATATAAAATATAAAATTAGAAACAAAAACACCTTATAAAAGAAATTAGGTGCGTAATTTTTAAAAATTCCTCAATGAAGTAAAATTGAGGCATAATCCCATACCACATGTCCAAATCACCGTGTACATTATTTAGCATCCTGAATAATAAAATTATGTTAATTTTTTAATTTCATAATTTTTTTCAAGATTATTATTCCTTTATTAACTTGTTATATTTATTTTCTTAGATAATTAAGTTCACATAGAATTTTTTAATGACATTTAGTTCATATTTTCAAAATGATATTGGTAGGTTGACTATAATACAATATATAATCATTAAATTGTATGAAAAATAATAATCATGAAATAATAATCATTTTTATAATTCAATTGTAATTTTTAATCCAACCATTAAAAATGGTTTTTAGAAATGAACTATGTTACAATCACAGAGATGTTAGGCTGTACGTACACACGAGCACCATTTCCATTTTTCAACGATCATTATAAAAAAGGTAAGTATTATTTTATATTTTAAAAATGATAATTATATAATAAATATAATATTATTTATTTAAACATACTTATATATACCATCTACTTGATGTGGTAATGAAAAATTAATTAAATCCCTTCATTGATGTGGTAATCCCCACATATGCAAGAGGAACATTATCATATTTAAATGAATATGAATGTTTGAAAATATATGATATATTAATTTTCAATAATTATAAATATTTCATGAATATCATATATATTAAATAAATTTTTTATCATAAACATATTCGAGATTTGATTGTGGAAAATGAATTACATCGGTTCGTGGGGCGGTCGTCTGTTATTCACACGAACAATGGTATTTTTTCCCATTTGATTGACAAGGAGATGGATGTAGGTTATTTCATTAACATAATAACCTATAAATATATGGTAGATAATTATTTTATTTTATCATCATGGTTGAATATGATTTTAAGGATGTGTAGGAATAAATAAAATTAAAACGATCAATTAAGAATAATTTATCTTACTCAGAAAACCACTTTAGGTTTACAACAAAATCCTCCCTAAGTGGGTTTTATAATAAAAAAGTCCTCTATTAAGTTTTAAGGGAATTGAGGAAGGTATTGGGGTAGATATTGGCTAAACCAAAATGATTTTTATGTGTGAATAAAATTGGAGACATGGTTCCCTTTTATAAGTTAGGGAAGGGTCAATTTTAGAATTTCTTAAAATATTAAATTAATATAAACTAATTTTCAAGGAAAAAGGATCCAAAATAATATAATTAAAATATATTATGAAGATGAAACTAAATAATACCATCTAATAAAATATTTATAATTATAGATTAGGTTTTCACCCATATCATTTTTTTGACCCGTGTTAACACTTTTTAATAATTATCGCGATAACAATGTTCTTTAGGGGTCAAGATAGTAAATATAAAAGGAAAATTTTCCAATAAATGTACCATGTTTAATATTTTACACAATATCCAAATAACTTGGATTAATATAACGTTTTTTGTAAATTTTTTAATTATTTAATAAAATATCATTTTTTATCAATACCATTAATGTCATTTTTGGAAGTATTCTTTTAATTTAACTTTGAAAACAACACAAATGCAATGGAATTTAAATATAATAATTTCAAAAATAAATAGAATTTTATATTTGTCTAAAAAATTCATGGAACACAATAATTAATTCTATTTAAATTACTGTTAATTCTTTTAAAACCATTTATTTTATTTTTATATTAATTGAATAAATACTCTCTTATTATTACACAATCATTTAAGGAAAATATTTTATTAATAAAAATTAGAAATAAATTAACTTCATAAAAAATTATTTATATTTCAAATTTATTTTTATAACTAAATATATTTTGTTTTTATCCCTATCACAAAATGTTATAGTAACTAAAAGTAACAAGGTGACATTTGTATATTTATCTTTTATATAAATATTATAACGTATAAAATCAAGGAAATATGGAACCAATAATCCATATATCTTTTAATTGGATGAATATAGGAGACCTACAATCATAAAATAGGATAATGTAAAGTTTTAAGATCAATTTTAATCCTTATTGTATTATTTTTAATCTTAATTACCTGATTTACCCTTTTACCATGGTGAGAAAGTTTTTATTATTATTACTATTCATTAGGAAAAAAATTATGTTGAACTTATTAAATAAAATTATTATTAATAATTCAATATATGAAATCAATTTTATCAATTTTATTCTATATAATTGGTATAAATCCTGTTTTTAATAATCCCACAAAGCGTGATAAAAAAGTTTTATGAGAGAATCCATTCTAAGTTTGAAAGTATTTTTATACTAAGATTGAGTATAAAAATAATTTTTATATAATTAATTAAATTATTTATAACTAAAGGATAATTATATTAATTTAGGACCAAATTTAAAATATATTTATCTTTTCAATGAAAAGAAATGAAAATATTTGAAAATATGTATTTTTAATTATTCACTGAAAAATTAATTATTTCAAAAAAATCCAATAATTTAACCCTAAATTTTTATATGCTACTTTTAAATATTGTTTTATTTTTTCAATTTTTTTTTAAAATTTTGATGAATTTAATTTTATTATTTTATCACCAAAAGTAATAATTTTTTTTAATAAAATTTATTTTTAGTGCATAAAATGATTTAATTGAAAGTCAAGTACTTATTTATCAATGAATTTATAATATATAAATCCTTATACAATTTTTTAATTATGTATTTTGTCATATTAATACCCAAAAATGAAACTTATAGGTTATAATGGTCATATTTAAACAATATTTTTTCATGTTTCATTTAAGCTTAATGGTGTGTGTCGTATAATCCATTGACTATTGTGTTATTTTAAAATACAGGGGTGTCACGTTCTCCCCCCTTAAAAAAATTAAATTCTTGAAATGTTAACCCGTGCTCGGTAATCAAGGGTTCTTCATTTGAGAATCCTATTGGGGTAAACCCACATCATAAAAACGGATATCAAAACTTCTTCTTAAAAAGTTTGAAAGGGAAATACCAATGTTATCTGGAATAAACAAACTAGGTTTTCAAATAGGACAACATTATTGTAAAATGAAAGCCTGGAAGTGGAGGAGAAAACTAATTCCCAAGGACTAATAAAGAGTGATATAGAACATGGTTAATTAAAATTTAACTAAAAAAATCGTAAATATATGATGTGTGAAAAGAACATCAATTCCTAAAAAATTATCATAATATGAAAACATTTTTATTTCAAGATTCTTTTTCTAGATTTGAGGAATTATTTTACAATCTGGAATAATAAAATAATTAAATATACTTACTTGATAATTATAATTTCAACCTTTATTTAATTTCCACCATAATATCATCTTTTTCTCCAAACGATGTGTACTGAAGATGAATTTTTTATTCTTGTAGTGATAAAATCAACTTCTATTAGATCACATAATCCACAAAAGAATAAAAAATATATTCCTCCTATATTTAATAAAAATAAAATGGATATCATAAGTTAAGATAATATCAAAAATTTACAAACCTTCATATGAATAAATAATACATTAATCTCTAAAATTTAATAATAAAACAAATGGATTTACATATATCATTCCATAAATTAATAACAATATATCCTAAATTACCTCAACAAACTCAACATTAAAGGAAGTTTTAAACTTAATTTTTTTCTCATGACCTTCATGTTACATCTCAAAAATGTAATACCATCATCTAGAAATATTCTTTTTTCATTAAACCGAAAGGTTATATCTACCTCCACCCAATAAAATTCTTCCCTAAATATGATTAATCATCTCAAAATTTCAAAACTATTTGACCTATAATATTATTCCATAAATAAAAAACTTAATATTTATACATCAAAATGTTTATGTAAAAAAAATTCCATACTAACGAGGACATCATATAGGCCATTGGTAGGAACCACACCATAGTTTCCTTTAGGTTTTGGGTTCAAACCCCATGGACTTTCCAAATGTGACAGGTTATCACCCAACATGTGGGTTTCCCTTTTTGTAAAAATATATTATTATAATTACTATAAAATTCCCAAATGCATGATGAAAATTCTAAAAAATAACTTTAATATCAATTCAATTTTTAACCACTATGGTTTTTTTACACAAAACCTGTTTTCACAAAATTAAATTATCCTAATTGACAATTATTACCTTAATGTCAATGATACATTAGAAACCTAAAGTTTAACAATATATTCCAACCTATGTCCACAAAATTTAAAGGCATTCATCCTTAAATAACCTTTTAACTAAAACCCATAATAGACCCTATATTTATATTACTATAAATGTTTCCAAAAATCATTCATCTTAGACGTTCATAACTAAAAAACTCAAAAAGGAAATCTATACCTTTATAATGATCATTAACCTTAGATTTATCAACCCGAGACACTTTAGGTTTTATAAAGGTCATTAATAGTATTTATCTATTCAAATTCATCATAGTGATTTGTTAAGAAAATGTGAATTAACCCTAATATATCCAATAGGAGTGGAAAACCAGGTGCACAATCCTCAAACACTCACCGTGCACTATAATGATGGAATAAATATATTCTACCAGTTTTTTTGGTTGTTACCCTTATATGAATCTATTCCAAAACTACATCAACTTGTAGTATCCATAAATGTACGTATTGAGAAGAAAACCACACAATATATACTTTTAATTTTTTTTTGGATGTTATACTATACTTATACTTATTCTCAAAGTTGGTCAAAGGGTTATGATTCATGATCTTGGATTTACTAAATCAATTTAACAAGGTTTGTACTAAAATTGATCTAATACCAAATATAAAAGACATGACACTGATAACCGATATCTATTGGTTACTTTATTACATTTTCATAATATATGAGAAATTACACCCCAATGGACAAAATAGTTTATTAGTCTTGATGAACTAGATACATACTTTAGTATTATGTTACATTTGAAAACATAAAATAAAACATATTTAAAGTAAATATTTTGAATCCTTGAAATCACTCGAAGATTCATTCTTCATATCCATGGGGAAAAAGGTTGACCTCAAATGCTCAATAAGGGTATCCATAAAATAGAATCTAACTTGAGTAAATAAGAAATATTCAATATATATAGTAAATAATTGAAATACCATTCCATTTAATAAATAAATTGATAATGAATAATAATATGTAAGGAATAAATAATGATCAAATAATTCCATTTAAATATTCACATGATCTTCAAATTGATCCTTGGATATAAAAACTATTCAAATAATCACATGGAAATCAATAACTAGTTTCATAAAAATGGAATGCATAATTAAAGAAATCATAAACATACCATAAATTACTTATTCTAAGAGATATTACATAAATGGGTAAAGTGATGGCTAAATTGCCAATTTTTTTTGTCTCATGAGACTTACCGATGCATTGAAGAGATATGTAATTATAGGCCCTATAAATCACTTAATATTTCTAATGAATTAATCATATGAATAAACTAATACAACTTAATAAATATTCATTCTTCAAAAATTGTCCTTAGAGGAAGATCTAGCAATTATAATGAAAATAATTTCCCAAGTAAACTGATAATAAACCATCTAGAGAAATAATAATGATGGTATCATTATAAGATATTTCCATTTTAGAATAAAGGGTTATTTTCATTTATGAAAATAAATACCATAAATAACAGGTAAAAACATTATTTAGTAAAATATATTTCACTCTTTGAAATTAAATTTTTAAAACTAAAAATGTAAAAATTATTAGGAAAAATAATTTATTTGGAAATTACCAAGGAAAATTGTAAAGAAATATTCAAAGAATTGAGTAGTTATAATACAAATAAATTCAATTTATATTGAGTATGTTAAAACAAACATTCTTTTAACTTTTTCATTAAAAATTAAATAAGATCCTTCTCTAGAAAATAGAAAAAAATATTCATTTTAAAACATTTT
The DNA here is from genome assembly GCA_963277665.1 of Viscum album. Classification (NCBI taxonomy): domain Eukaryota; kingdom Viridiplantae; phylum Streptophyta; class Magnoliopsida; order Santalales; family Viscaceae; genus Viscum; species Viscum album. Next base: position 752,353,714 of record OY728129.1, on the reverse strand, counting down.
TTAAAAATTCTATCATGGGTACAATTTATTCTAAACAATACAGGGGAATATTAAAAATATTCTTGAAATTTTTTTTAGAAAACACGGGCATGGAAGAGAAGGTTTCCCTATTTATCTTAAAAATTATTTTTTGATCATTTGAATCCCTAAAAGAGGAAAATAAAATTAAATCTTATAATTTTCAAAAAAAAAACTAGAGTAGAATAAAATATATTGGGTTTTATATAAAATGATCATATATTTCCCCTAGTAGATACTTAAACAAAAAACAATCCTGAATATTGATGAAAAATTAAATAAACTCTTACAAATTTGAAACTTTTATATCATATCCCCCATGAAATAAATAACATTAATTGAAATATTATATACAATTAATATAAATATATTTTTGATATAATATATAAATTTGGTTGTAGATACACCTCATAAAATAAAATTTGTTTACAACATCACATATGTCTCAAAAAACACAATTTGAGATGAATAACCCTTTGAATGATTATAACATTGAAGTTTGAATTAAAAAATGAATTAATTATGTATAAAATTGTAAATACACACAAAAAATTGGAAGAACAAAAAAAATAAAAAAATTTCATTTCACACATAATCTTGATGAAATATAATCAATGAATAAGTTATATAACCTAGTGAAAGAAAATTGAGTTATGAAACAATTTCCACTGGAAACATTAAATTCAAATCCTATTAGATAAAATAATTTGAGTTGAATCTTAAAATAACCTTAAGTATGAAGTATTAATTATATAAATTGTAAAATGGGAAACATATACACTAACTAAATGAAATTAGGTGCATGAAATTAAAATATTCTATAATGAAAGGAAATTGAGACGTAATCCCTTATATCCCGTCCAACTTGTGATTTATATTCTTTATCTTCCTAAATAATAAATTTATGTTAATTATTGACTTTATTAATAATTTTTTTAATGATTATTATTTTTATTATTTAATTTATTACATTTTTATACTTAATTACTTAAATAATAAAATTCACGGTAGATGTTTTGAGGATATTCATTTCATATGACAAAATGAAATCGGTAGTTTGACTATGGTAAAATTGGTCATTTTTTGTTCATCTAAAAAATAATAATCATGAAATAATTAACATTTTTATTAATCTATTATAATTTTAATACTGCCATGAAAAATGGTTTTAAAAAATGAACTACGTTACAAACATGGAGATGGTGGGCCATACATATGCATAAGTAAAGTTCCATTTTTCAAATGATCATGATGAAAAGAAGATAAGTGTTATTTCATCTTTATAGAGTTATAGTTATATGATAAATACAATATTACTTCTTTAAACATACTTATATATACCATATATCAGTTTTTGTAATGTAAAACAAATCATATCACTTTGTGGAGGTGGTAATCCACACGTACACACTAGAAACATTATCGTATTTAAACGAATGGAAAGGTAAAAAAGGATATATTATTTTTAGAAAATGGTAAATATTTAATTAATATAAAATTTATACACTAAATCCATAATTAGAAACATCCATGATAGGATATGATGGAAAATTAATTGCAATAGTTCGTAGGGATGTAGTATTCCATACATAAGAATAATGGTTTTATTTCCAATTGGATGGAAGATGAGATGGATGTTGGATATTATATTAGCATAATAATATATAATTAATTAGTAGAGACTAAATTTATTATATCATCATGGTTTAATAATATTTTAAGTAGGTGGAAGAATAAATAAAACAGAAATGATCAGTTAATAATGATAACTCTTATTTAGATAACATCTTTATATTTGCACCGAAAGCCTTAATAAGAGGGGTTTCTAATAAAAAATACTATGAGACATTAAAAGTGAATTATGTTAGGTATTTGGGTAGGGGTTGACTAAACAAAAGGCTTCTGAAGTGTGAATAGAAGATGAGATGATGTTCCCTTTTATAATGGAGGGGAGGGGTACTTTTAGAATTTCTTCAAATATTAAATTAATATAAATTAATTTTCAGGGTAAAAGGATCAAAAATATAATAATTCAAATATATAAAAATTATGGTATAAAATGTGGCCATAAAATTAAATTTGGACAATTTTGTATTAGGTTTTTCCCCTTATATCTTCGTTTTAACTCACATTGACCCTTTTTAACAATTATAATGATTGCAAATTTTCTACTCTTTAGGGGTCAAGATAGTTACTCAAACAGGAAATTTGGCTAATAAATTGAACATGGTTAATATTTAATCTATATAATAATAACTTGGAAGAAGATAGGATTTTCAGGAATTTAAATCATTTTATAAGATAATATTTATTATAAAACATCTTTAATGTTTTTTTGTATCTATAATTTAATTTGACTATGAAAACCACATAAACACAATAAAATCAATATTTAAAATATCCATAGAAATTTATATTTTTCTAAAAAACCGTGGATTATAATAATTAATTGAATTTATATTACATTTAGTATTTTTGAAATCATTTATTTTATTTTTTAAATAATAAAATAAATACTGTGTTAGAATTACATAATAATTTTAGGAAATTATTTCATTATTAATGTAAGATAACACCTTTTTATAGGTACATATAGCTTTAGAGTTTTTTTTAAAATTACTTAATCTTGTTTTTTTTCATTATTACCTGGTAATCAAAATTTTATCTTGTAGTATTAAGTGTGTAGAGGTACAATAAAAGTAGAATTAGTTTATGGCTATAGAAACAAATTTACACCATATGTTCCAAATTTATGATGCAAATTCATTGAGTTGACCCCATAAAACTAAAATAGTTTGTAAGTTCATCAGGGAAATCCATAAATCTTAAGTTTACGTAATAATCCTTATTTATAAAGTGAATATCGGTTTTATATAGTTTTTAATTCTAAGTGACATGTTTTTTAGTGGATATTGAAATAATGGGATTTATAACATACATTCCCTATTTACATCATGAATTAGCTGCACTAATCCTAATTTAAAACTCTAAAAACATGTGTCTTACATTAAAATAATGCACAACCCTATCCCTCATTGCAGACCTTCCACATGAAATCTCAAGGGAATCATCTATGAAATAGAAGGTCGTTTCATTAGATCCCCACATTCCATATCAAGTGTTGAAGGCAAGAATTCCACCCTTCTTATCCTTATCATCTCACCTATTATTATCATATATAAAGACCTATATCAGAATTCCTAATCAATATTAGGTTGGATGTCCTTTATTGGTAGTTCCTCAATTCATTGAAAGAAAGGAGGAACCCAACTTTAACTCAAACGTGGATATTTTTTAGATTCTTCTATATTTGAGGTTATTTGTATAGAAAAAATTCCTAAAATATTGTCTTCAGTTCTATTATAACTATAGTAATGTTGAATATTCCAACATCTCATATGTAGGACTTGAATAATTGAATAAGTCACTATTTAATGACAATCTTTTGTTTATACCTCCAATTAAATCCATCGGGTCCATTGGCATTGAGAATGAGCTTACCGACAAATGCAAGGTGAGCATACCCTTGAATTAGTGATGAACCAATAACTTTGTTTAATGTGAAATTTTCATAACAAGTTAAATGTGATAACTTGTGATTTGGATTAACAAAAAAACGTTATTTTTTGGTAATTTTGATTACATGTTTAACATGTTGGATATTTCCCATCTGATATATTGTCTTGGATTATTTTCTTATTATGACTTTTGGATATGCTGTAATTCTTAGAGGGCTCTGTCCAGACATGTTGTGATGCTTAGATGGCTATGCCCTTATACACTATAATTATTAGAGGGCCTCACCCAGTTTTGTTGTGATGATTTGGGGGTTATACTTTGGGAGGGTTATGAATATAGTTTAAATGTTTTTATGAAATGATTAGAGATATCTATAAATATGAAGAAGTAGGTTTGGTTATCCCTAGTTGTCAACTAAGAGCTTGAGGGACACTGTGTATATTATTTTTATTATATTAATTTACTAAATTAATAACCCTTTTTATCACTTTGTTTCATGAACTATATTATCATATTAAATTTTTTATACTGAGTTATAGATAATCCATTTTTGAGATTCCCTTTTGTACGCAAGTAGAATTCCTGGATACAAGTATGGAAAAGGGAAATAGACCTTATTGTTTATTTTTTTCTTACTAGATGAGTTGGAGTTTAGAGATAGGACAAACATGGGGCATATGACTAGGGATTTTTGAATCCTTTATATTTCTATTTTTTTCTTTTATTTGTATAACTTTTAGGACTTAATTTAGTTACATTCATCCTATCATTACATGATTACATTCTTATTTGATTATTTGATTGTCATTTTTTCTATGTGGTTCTATGTTTGAGTGTTTATATTATTCCACTATTGATGAAACTCTATACCATAGGGAATATTATCCCCACTATATTCTATACACCCTCACTACTATTCATTATCCTTTGGAATTTAGGTAGGCATGAATGAGGTCACATGACCCACTCAATTAGTCCATGTGATAAAGTATCAATCTAGGGACATTACAAAGCAGTATCATAGGATTAGATTTCTTTCAATTGCTTTACTATTTGGGAAAGTTTTAAATGAGACTAGAGTGTGTTGATACTTTCTAATGAACTCATCCATGCTATTATCTAACCCATGTGAATGGGAAAATTCAGGTTCCCAGGGGTGAGATTGATGTTTTTACTATTCTTTTTTTTATTGTTTATGTTGTTTTTCCTTGGGTGATTCACTTATTGTGCGATGTTGTAGTTTATTTACATTTTTACTCCTGGGATGGTATGGAATGAGATGACTATACATGTATCCTGATAGGAACCTATGGATATATGTTTATATGCATCATTCATTTAGGGACACATTTATTTCATGTGACATATCTACCAATATAAACTATGAAATGAAATCCCTTAACATACCTGATAAAAGAGATAGAAGAAATTGTTATATAATGAAAAATCACATGTTAATCAAAGGGTTGTGGAAACTTGAGACAATTGTTCACTATTTTGTCACCTATTAAGTTTAATTTATCATGTAACCTGTATTTTAAGATGTATGTTGAAACTTCCAAGATAAAGTGCCTCCTCATCATCTTTGATTTGAATTATAAGTGAGTGGAAATCAATATGCCCCTAATGCAATTGGGAAGAAATTTACTATGGAACTATAGAATCTATTGGATGATCATATTCACAGAAGCTTACTTAGGGTCACGTGAACTATGTAAATGGAGACTACTTGAACCATGCCTATGATGTAAAGACTCGTGATTTCCATGTAATTTGTTTTAATTAAATGGGAATTTTACGGGTCTGTGAAATCAGACGACGCGCGATTCCGAGGCCCGGAGTGCCCGTAATGATCTGTCGAAGTTTTTGTTAAGCTCATGTTAATGTGCGTAAGCAGTTTTTTTGAAAAAGTGGCATAACTCGTAAACAGTAACTCGGATAAGAAAAATGAGGGCACCGTTACTCTCAAGATGGCAGGTTTACCCTTGGCGCGACATAAGATTAGTCAACTCTGGCCTCCTGTGAGAAAACCCAAAAATGTCATAATCGTAAATAAAATAATTAAATAAATTATTTTATTTTTCAAATGCTTATAACTCACAAATTTTAAGCCAGATTAAAAATCCAAGACCACCACTGAACTCGTGAGTGTATGCTTTCTTTAAGCAGATACTAACTTTGGCCGGTGCGGGCCACCAGAGAAAGTTAGTTTTTGGCCGCTAAAAAAAATAATTAAGTGATAATTATTTTATTGTAAAATTCATAAATTCTTAATGGAAACGTGGATTGAAAATCCGAGAGTACCATTGGGTTTGTTGGGGAATGTTTCACCTTGGTAGAGCCTAACCTCAACCGACGCGAGTCAAGGGTGACTGATAATAATTTTTCGAACTTTTTTTGGGTACGTTCAGTAAACGCGCGTGTAGTGTTTTGTAAATTTTGACCGTTTCTTGAAATTTAAATCCAAGGGCACCGTTGATCTCATAATGCTGGTATTCACTTAAGAATACTTTCACCACGACGGCAGTTGGCCGAGGGTGAAATTAAGTTTTTGGGTGTTTCGTGGAAAATAATAAAATAAAATAATCTACACTTTATTTTATTTTTGAGCCAGCATGTGGAAGTTGTAGGTGGGGTCCACTAGAATTAAAACCTTAATGTGGAAGTTGGATGTGGGGACCACCACACCCTAACCTCTCATGAGAGGTTATGGTGGTGGGGCCCACCCGAACCTATCCTCCTCTTCATGTTTATTATGGTGGGGACAACCTGTGTTTTTAAACCCTTGAAACCCCCATTAATTGGGAGAATCCTCTCAACTCCCTAATAATGTTGGGTAAGCCTCTTCAACTCCCTAATAATGTGGGGGGGGGGGGAGCCTCTTCAACTCCTCCACATTAAATTGTGCCAACTCCCACAATTTAATTGTGCCAATTCCTCTTCATTAATTAAGTGGATCCAACTTAATTAATTAACCCATTTGAATTTTTGTGACAATAATTAAATAATAGATTAAACTTAATCTATTATTTGGGCTTGGAATTTTTCCTTTGGGTGGAACTAGGTATAAGAGAGAGAGCTTAGGGAGAAAATCTCTCGCCTACGAAGAACGAAGAATGCTCCCAGTGAAGAACGCCTTCGAATACAAAGAACAATCTCCTTTGACCTTCATCCTCGGACTCCTACCGACGTGGCACGGGTTCGACTGACCTTCCCTCCTAATCGTCGTCAACGAACCAACCCATGTTATCGGGTTTGGAAGTGTGCGATAGATGCGACGAACGACGACAACATCCTCTTCTTCATCGCGACTCCGTCAACGAACAATGAACAAATGTTGGGGGGGGGGGGTTTACATGTTGATACTTTCCTTGAATCTTATTCAATGGTTGGAAAGGAATTTTTTGCGGGTGAGTTTCTGTTCATCTTCTAACTTCTTGATGAGCCAATTGATACCACCATAAACGCGGAGGTTGTGGGCCAAACTAACATGGCCCGACCCCTTCGTCGTTCTTATTTGTGATGATCTTCTGCATGGTGATGTGGTGACGGAATGACGAAGGTGGCGATGAAAAAGGCCTCACTACCCGCGGCCTCCGCAAACCGCACTGCTCCCACAACGCTCTAGTGCTCCGGGCCGAACCACGACCCTCCAGCTGAGCCCCCCCCCCCCCCCCCCCCCCGACCGCACCGCCGCCGGACCGCGCCACCTGGATCACAGCTGCCTCCTGGCATGGCCGAGCCCTGTCAGGCCGCCCGCTAGCCCACCTGGCACCCTTCCCGCTGGACCTCCTGGTGCCCTGCCCGGCAGCCCGCTGGCCTCTCTGGCACCCTGCTCGGCCGCCTGCCGGCCCACCTGGCACCCTGACCGACCGCCTGCCAGCCTGCCCAGCTGCCTGCTGGCCCACCTGGCACCCTGGCCGACCACCTGCCGGCCTACCCGGCCGCCACCCGACCTGCCCAGCCGCCCACTGGGCCGCCTTCCGGCCTACCCATCCTCTGCCCGGCTCCCTGCTTTCGGCCACCTGGCCTCCCGAGCCGGCCTGCGGCCCCCCTCGTGGCGCCCTCGCCGAACTGGCCTGGCCGCACCCTCCGGGCCAAGCCGCGCCGGGCCGCACCCTCACGGCGCTCCAGGCCGAACCGCCCACTCAGCCGGCTTGGCAGGGCCCAGCGGGCCGGGCCAAACTGAAAAGGCCGGCCCACCCAATGGGCCGGGCCAGACCCAAAAGGTCTGATCGGACCTGGGCCCACTACCGACCCTTTACTTTCTTTGTCCATATCTTTGGCACCGGACGACCGTTTGACGAACCGTCAGTGGCACTGGTTTTGTTCGAACGCGGTAGTTCCTTTGAGTATACCCCACTGGAGTTCTGGGTATAGTTGAGATATGGTCAGTTTGGATCGTGCACGAATCTAACTGGGCACCCGGGACTAAAAGGATAATAACTCATAGATTGGGCGTCCGATTGACACGCCGTCTGTTCCGTTGAGACCCCTATGATGAGGCAGACCTTTGAGATATTTATACGTGGGACTCCATGACAGTTGGAGTATCGAACTGTAGCTCATAGAGAGGATCCTCCCAGTGACGAGCGAGCATAGTGCGAAGTTATTAGACTAGTTCCGGGTTTACCCTCCAGAGGGGATGGGCAGTGGGTTACTCATTGATATTGGGGTTTACCCTCTAGTTGGGCTGGGCTATGGGTTACCTATTGACCTTTAGGGTTTACCCTCCAACTGGGCTGGGCAGTGGGTTACCCATTGACCTTTAGGGTTTACCCTCCAACTGGGTTGGGCAGTGGGTTACCTGATGACCTCTTAGGGTTTACCCTCCTGCTAGGCTGGGCAGTGGGTTACCCGTTGACCTTAGGGTTTGCCCTCCAGTTGGGCTGGGCAGTGGGTTACCCGATGACCTCTTAGGGTTTACCCTCCAGCTGGGCTGGGAAGTGGGTTACCCGACGACTTCTTTCAGACTCATCCGTTTCTAAGAGGCTAGTCAGTGACTTTTCTCCATGATTACTGGAGTAAGACCCTTGGTTTTATGGTTCAACAATAAGAAACCTTTGACATGAAGATACCTAGTAGATGGATGAGACCTAACGACTACTGACCGATTCTACTTAGAGTGATTCGACTAGCCCAGTGGGAAGTGCCTTGGTGTCACGGCAGGCCCACCATACTCAATAGAGGAGGAGTTATCCAACAGCAGTGGTTTTGATAATGTGAATAAAAATCCTGGTTTAGCTGAGTCAGTAACTTTTGTGTTTTCCTCAAGATTGAGATGGATTACTTGATAACTTAGGTATATGTATGGGAATATACCTAAGTGGGGTTATCTGTTGATTTCATACTTTGTGGTTTATCCTTGTTCAATTTTGTGAGACCTTGAGGGTCTCAGGATCCCTACTGAGTATCATTATACTCAACCCTGCACGGGCTATGCTCGCACCTCGTTGTGTTGGATGCAGATGATGGACAACATTGACCGAGGCTGAGAGCACCAGGACTGGACGGTACCCGGAGGTGGACCACTCGGTGTGACGATACACGGAGGAGATGGATGGATGTAGAGTTATTTGGAGGCTATCTGTACCTACCCTTTAGTTAGGATCCATGGTGGATGACCCAGGAGATGCTTTTCACATTTTAGATATTTTGTCATTTTTAGTTGTACTTGTACTTTACAGTTGGGCTTTTATTTCTGTCCCCTTTAATTTTAATCACTCTCTTGTTATACAGTTTTATTTAGTGTTTTGTTTCCAGCTTGTACCCTATTGTGTACATTTTCAAGTTATAAAGGCAATGCCTTCCCAGTTTAGAGATTTACGCCTTTGGTTCTACTTTCCAGCCCCTGGCCTATGGAAGGCGGGCTTGGGGTAGTCACGGCACATGCCTTAGTGGATGGGTTGTGACATATGATGTATGAGATAATGATATATTTTTAGCTGAAGCATCCTCCTGTGTTCATTATGGAGTTTGGGCCCCATGTTGTGGAGTTCTGAATAAATTCAGTCTATATGATATTCAAGAATATTAAGAAACCTATGTATAAGATGGTGAATCTTTATACTTATAGTCTTCAAGGACTTTCCAAGCATTGGTGGGATATCCTAGAGTAGGTTGTATAGTAAGAGGAGTTATCCTTGAATTTTTTTTAGGTGATGTTCCTTAGCCACTACTATCTAGAGATATTTATGGATGATAAGTATCTTGATTTTATGCCTTAAACAGAGGAGGGAATGTTATTGATTTATTATGCTGGATGATTTACTGACCTACAATGCTTTTATCTATCCTTTATAGCTGATAAGTTTTCCAGAGAAATATGTTTTTAGTATAGACTTTACCATGATATTTAAACATAGGTGAACATATTTCTCTATAGAATCTTTACATTAGTGATGAACCGGGATCTTATCACTAGAGGAAATATGAGAGAGGCCTCAAGTGTTGTCTAAACAATTTCATTTGAGTGATCTAGGAGGTATTATTCTTTGAACAGGAAGTGCCAATATGATAGTTACCACTAGGGAATTTTTAGATAGGGTGTCTAAATAAGTAGGAATTTATCCCAAAATAGTGAAAAGTTTCATTACATTAAATTTGGAAATTTTTTCCATAGGAACCATAAGTGTCCTTACCCTGAGGTGGAGTGTCATGTTCTTGGTAGTTTTTTTTATATAAAGAGTTTTTGTAGGGACTATCAACAATTAAAAAATGGCTGGGGATCAGGAAAGAAACCTAAATCTAGGAGGGATTCAAAAACCCTTCAATAGATTGGTATTTTAAGTTCAACATGAAGTTCAGGTTGAGGTAAGGGATATTGTACCCCATTATAGGAGCAGAAGTACCACTCAGATGGAGAAGTATAAGGGGGACTCAGTATAAGGCCCCAATTATAAAAATTATATAATCTTGAATTAAGTTAAGAATTCAACATTGAGTATATTTTCAGGTTTAGAGTTTTAGATAATTAGTCCAAAACTATTACATTAAATCTCAAAAATTACAATGTAGATAATTATACTCTATCCAAATTTTTTCATAATAATAAAACTCATTAAATAAAAAAATAGTTCTTTTCTTGATATAAATCGTCTTAAATACTTACTTTCTCTTACCCTTCCTTATACCCCATGAAAAACATTTAAAAAACATGGGATGAGCATAAGAAGGTCAGTAAGGGTTATAAAATATGTAAAGAAAACATTAACCCATCAATACATACAAATCAATGAGAACATACTTTTCAATCATAAATCATATGATCTTTAGCATACCTCATGAAATAATAATATTTATGAATAACACATAGAAATAATAAATCATAATGGTAACTTGTGACATCTATAACATACTTACATTGTACCTTTCATAGCTACTCAGGGAGTTACCTTTGGAATACCCATCACGGTATTATCCCTAAATATATTAGGAGAAAAATTAACATTTACCTCCATCATGTTAACCAATACATTGGAGAGATATCTTGGGCCCACCCACCCTAAGTTTACCATGTAAGCACCCGTATACGTAAATAATGCTCAAGAACTGTAATATATTTATAACACAAAAAACATGCATAACAGAAAGATAACATTTCCACACTACAATCACAATATATCATTTCAAGATATTGACATAATAAATGATTTCTCAAAAACATTTTCAATAGAAAAAATATGTAAAAGGGTATATGGTATTTATTTTTCTTTTAAAAACACTACGGCTTGTTAAGGAAGCCATATATCAAATAATACTTGCAGTAGCGAAAAATTCATTGTCAGCACATTCGTTAAAAAGAAACATACCCTTTATCATTTAGTAAAACGCTATGTCGAAGAAATATTCCTTTTGAATGAAATTAAATTTCAAAGGAGTTTATACACTTTATAGAAGCAAGTCGTGTATAAATAAAAATATGCCTCAAAGAAAGGAGATTGAGATGAAGTCCCTTACAAAGATTATTTTTGTAAATAAAATAGATCAATTATGTGTATTAATTATAATTACAGATAAATAAAGTATAAATATAAGATAAGATATCAAAATTCATTTCCCACATAATCATATCACAACATAAATAATAAGTATAATATCATCCCAAAGAATGGAAATTGGGTTAACAATTTCCCTTACGAAAATTCGACAGCATAACGACGTCACTTAAAAATTAAGAAAATGAGTCAATGAGAGAAAAAAGGATCCCTAATCACTTGGAAATAAAATTTATAGAAATAAGGATATAGAATAAAACATCCCAACATTTTAAAATGTAAATTGAAAGATATAGCATAAAATAAGTCTTTTACTAAAAGAGGATAGTGAAAGGTTCCTTTACCCTGTGTTCGACTTGTCTTGTTCGTTATTTATCTCCATGAATAATAAACTTAAGTTAATTTTACGTGATTCATAAACATTTTCAAATTTTTTATTACTTTTATATCACTTATTACCCTGATATAATAATCATATAATTATTCAAGTATATATCAGTCTTTTTGCTGATGTTCGGTACTTGACTCAAAAATGAACTTGTTATAATTACAAATTGTCCTTGTGGTCAAAAGTCCATTATATTATGAATTTTATTCATGATTTAAATATCATATATATCCATTATATATGTATTTATATCTATTATATATGTATTTTATAATAGGTCATAACATTTGGATACAATAAAATGAAATGTATCGTTCATGTAGATGGTATGTTGTACGTACGCATGAATGCTAATTTCATTTCTTTTTCATTTTGAAAGGAATGAAAAATAAATTATACATAGGCATATTATAATTGTAGTATAATATCTATGTTATTTTACATAATTTCATTAATTCCATCCTTCATATGTTCCATGTATATCATGAACGAGTCATATCACTTTGAGGGGGTGGTAGTCCGCACTTCCTCAAATGAAATTATCATATTTATACAACATAAAAAGCATAAAGGTATGTTATAAATGATAATTACAGAATAATAGAGATAAAATAAATATCATATAAATCATATGTAATTTTAGTTCCATAATAATGGTCGCCATGAGAGATGTTAGGAGATAATTTAACAATCATCAATTCGTGAGGCAGAAGTTCTCCATCCACAGAAACAGTATGTTCGTATCCATTAGATGAAGGTGTGTGGAAGTGTAGTTATAATAATTATAATAAAAACATCCCAATATATTAAATATACTGTTTTTTTATAAAATAATTTAATAAAGAGTGTTTAGGTGGTTGGATGTGGAAAATAAATGGAAGAAACGTGAGAGAAGACATTACCTTAAATCGGGTAACTCCTTTTGATGTAAGTAAAAGACCTTTTTGAATTACCTTATTCTCAAGGTATGGCTTCTAGTAATAATAGAGGGATGTTGGGAGATTATTTTTATAGATTTTGGATGATCCAAGGGGGGATGAGAGGTGTAAGTAAGGGTTGGAGTTGGTGGCCTTTTATAAGAGGGAGGAGGGGCACTTAAAGAATATCTTGAAATATTATTTTGTTATAAATTCTATTTCGATTTTAAGTGAGTCCAAATTTAGTTAGTTAAAATATAAGATGAATATAAGTATAAATTAAATAATCCAATAATAATTATAAAGGTTTTTTATATTTTTTAATTTAACTTTTTTTTACTCTTACCGTTTTATCAAGCATTTAACATTTTGAGAATCAAAATATTTTCCAAAACATAAAAAATATACAATTAAAAAGTCAATAATAAAATCTTAGACTCATGATAACTTTTTGGCCAAATATATATTTTTTAAATTTTATAATATTTAATAAATTATTTTATATTTTAAAATTTGAATTATGTCAATTTTGATACTATTCATATCATGACTTTTTTAAAACTCCATAACAACTTGATTATTTAGAAAAATCTTCATTAATAAAAATATAACATGTAACTATCATCCAAAATATTTGTGGATGACATAAAAATAACAAAATTATATTTATTTTAACATTTATATTATCATTTATTTGAATCCTTTATTAATGAAGCAATCACTACATCCCCATTGTGTCATAATTACATTTATTTATTTAATTTCTAAAAATTATAAATAAAATACCATGACACAGTAAATATTTTTATATTTTAAATTAATATTTATAGTACAAGATATCACTTATATAACCCCATATAAATTTTTTTTACTAAAAGATATATGTTTAGGTTATATTTTCCATAACTTTAAATTAAAAGTAATTAAATGTCATTTTCACGCACATGTAGATCCGTGTGGTCCTAAAATAGACCCAAGGATGACCATGGTCAGACATATATCATCCAATAATGTTAGGACATTTTTTAGGGTAATTTAATATTATTATAATATTATTTTTACCCTTATTTACCAGATTTACCTTTTTACCATGGTAAATAAAATATTTACTGAAGTTACTATTCACAATGTATAAAAATAAAAGGTACCTATATACAAAATTTAGACCTCATGATTCCAAATATGGAATCTATTTTTCCAAATTCAAAACACATAAGTTGTAGAAATTAATTTAAAATTAATTCCCATTGTCAAAATCAGAAAACGTGTTTTTAGGAAGTAAATCTACCAAAAGATTAACAGGCGTTTTTGTCTAATTTTAAAGTAAAATTACTTAAAATGCCCAAAATTGGATTAAATTATAAAAATATAATCCAAATAAACTTTAAAACCAATTAAAATTACAATATAACTATATAAATAAATTAGATTAAAAGGAAGATTTGAATTTAAATTCAGTATTTTTACTATTCATTAAAAAATGAACTTTATAAAAAAATACCAAAATTTCATCCAATGTAAATTTTTTTCCTGATTCTAAAGAAGAATATTATTTTTTCAAATAAAATATATAAAAGTGACAAAAAATATATTTAAAAATGGTTGTCCATAAAAAAGCGGTAAGACAACCTTTTAAAAATATTAGAGTTTTTCATACTTAAAATCAGATTAATTGTTATTTTAAGACCCTAAAATTTAGTAGATAAGTGTAAATACATTTAATAATTATATTTTGGTTTGTTCTGTTCATTCACTCCAATACAATGTCTAGGCGCTAACTGTCATTTAAAAAAATAATAATAATATATTATTATTTTCGGTATAACTCAAAGTTGTGTGAAACGTAAGATTTCAAAGAAACAAATTGTTGCATGTTGAGTACGCTATCAAAAAAAGTTTCCTCATTAAAATAAAATTAATATCTTATTTATAAATATTAATAGATATGAAAATTTATTATTCTATAAATACCTAGGTCGTTGCACTCAAATATGAGCCTAGGGAAGAATGATGATTCAACATCATGTTATTCAATTTAATCCAACTAGTTTGGATTTAGGACCTTTTACCATTAGAGGTATGATTCTCATATCATCCAAAATTTATTATATTTTTTTGATACAGGATCATCCCATTTCTTTTTATCAAATATTTTTTGTTTGGTTTGGGCTTGGTTGTGGAGAGATTGTATGGAGTTCAGACAATCAGCATGCTATTGGGAGTATTGTCGGAGGTTAACTTGCATTATAAGGGGTTTAAATTAAAATTAGTTGCCACCATTTACTTTGGGATATGTTTTTACTAGAAATTATAGGATTCCATTTGATCCTTGGTATATATTTTATTGTATAGAACCAAGTTCATATCAATTGTTATCGAAGGAGAGTTACCTTTGAATACCTAGAAAGGGGTTTCTACGTTCACCAGGGTGAGCGGGATCTTCATTATGGTAATGTGGGACTAATTCAGTGAATATTGGATTTAATTATGGATTAGGTAGAAATACTTGTTCTAGATGATCGTGGAATGAAACATGATACTTTTCTTGTAGTGTTAGATTATTTTAATAACATCTTTACATAATATTTTTATAGCTTACCACTCAAGTGGGAGATCATGTTCATGATTGAGATGATGTCAGGAGCTAATCTATATTCTATCCCACATTACTGAATTACACCAGAAGAGAATCATGAGTTGAAAGTTTAGTTGTAAGATATATAATCTAAAGGATTCACAAGGCCTAGTACTTCTCATTAGGCTTTCTCTAGTGCTTTTATCCTAGAATGAGGATTGAATATTGTGATTATGTTTCCATTATTAGATATTTAACTAGATGATGGTCAATAATTGTTTTACCATTCCATGTATCAATGATATTTTTGATATATTTATAGGTGTGGGGATCTTCTATAAGATATAATTGAGGTTAGGATACTATCAGTTGATGGTGACACTATATGACATTCCCTATGAAACTTTTAGAAGCATATTTGTTCTGTATGAGTTTGTGGTGGTTCTATTTAGCATGAAATTCACCTCAATAGTATTCATGGATTTTATGAATCATATATTTCATCCTTTCTTAGATAAGTCTATGGTTATTTTTTTGATGACATCTTAGTGTACTCTCAGTCTGTAGAATATCATTCCCAATATCCTGACATCATCTTGAGTATACTGAGAAAGATTCATCTCTACACCAATATATGTAAATGATGTTTCAAGATTCATAAATTTAACTTCTTTGGCCTTGTTATCTTATATAATGGAGTGAAAGTAAACCCATATAAGGTTACAACTTTGGTATATTGATAATAACCCAAGAATGTTTTCAAGATCTAGAGTTTTTATGGTCTATCAGGTGATTATCGACACATAATCCATGAATTCGGCCATATGTAAGAATCAATGTTTATGCTGACCAAGAAATTGGTGAATCATGTTTAGTTAGATTCTAGTGAGATATATTTTTAGGATATGAGTATAAGGATGGTATCATCATATATTCTCACATTTCCTATGCCAGGTAAGGAGTATACTGTGTACTACGACACATATATAGTTGGGATTAGAGCAGTTATGATGTATGAGGATTGAGTAGTTGCTTATGGATTCAGAAAGATAAGATCACATGAATGTAATTATCCTACTCATGATATATAGTTAGTTGTGGCGGTAAATTCCTAGATATGTTGGTGAAGCTATATTTTTGGAGATAGGTTTTTAGTGTACAAGAACCACAAGAGACTTAGGTATATATTTTCTCAGCGAGACTTAATCCTTTAGTAAAGAAGGTGGGTCGAGAATTTGTAGTATTTCAACTTCAAACAAGAATATGCACCAAGAAATTGAAACATATTTTTTGATTCCTTGATATGGAAGATCCAGGTAGAGATAACGTGGGATTCTTGTGATGAGTGGAGGATAATTACACTCTTTGTAGACATACATCTAGTTGTTCAACAGTCTCAGGGATGAGTATCTCTTAATTGATATATGTTATACCCATAATTTGTTACTAGATAAAGACATATAAATTATCTTATCTTGAGGTCTTATCTTTGAGGGTCAATTCATATGGTGGGGAGTCACCACCAGGATAGTATCATGGTTGCACTGATATTGTTCTTTTCCGTGGATGAGTCTTGGTTTCTACAGGTTTGAGTGAGGAGCAGATGTGAGAGTTTTACACTTCCTAATGTGTGGTACATTTAGGTATAACAAATATATATCATTATATACATATATAATAATGTTGTAAAAGAATAAATAAGGAGATAATAGGATTTATGGTGATATTTTTCACTTTTTAGTAGGTGGAGGCTGAGCATCATAGTCCTGTTGGTTTTTTGGAGCCTCTACCCAATCCAAAATTGAAGTGGGATGATGTCACTATATATTGTTTGATAGTATTTCTTAGAAAACCACACAATTATGATGCATTGTGGGTGATAAATTATAAAATAATGATGTTATACCACTTATTGACTATTAGGGAGAACTTCACTGTGAATGATCTAAGTAGTCTCAATTTGTAGGAAATAGTTCGATTACATGGTGTTATAAGAAATATCATTTCTGATCAAGACTATCATTTAAAATAATATTTCTAGAAAGTTATTATGGAGCTATTATATCATAGGTTCTTATGAGTATAATATATCATCCTCATAATGATGACTAATCTAAGCAGATGATTTAGATTTTGTAGTATATGTTGTGAGCCTATGTTTTTAATTTTCTGGTTCTTTGGAATTGCATTATTGCTCATGTATTTCTCTTATAATAATAGTTTTTAGGAATTATTCAAAATGGACACTTTAGAGGATTTGTATGGAAGGAAGTTCCATTCACCTCTTTTCTGGTTAGAGGATGTTGAGTCAATTATTATTTAAAAAATTCCTTTGAATGAGATGTCTAAGTAGGTCTTGTTGATCTAAAAGTTGTTTGTGACCATGAAGAGATAAAAAAAATCATATACTGACCATTAGTGATGAAATATATAGTTTTAGTTTGGTCACCATGTTTTCTTTTAGGTATTTTGTAATCTTATGAAATGTCGTATCATGAAAGAGGGGATGTTAGAACCCAGGTTTGTTGGGCCTTTCAAGATAGGGGAATGGGTTAGTCTAGCATCTTAATATTTGAACCTTATATAGCGATAAAAATATATGAATGATGTGTTTTACATGTCAAAAATTCAAATATATTATCCAAACCCTTCTCATATGGTATAGACTATCGATGTCGACCTGGATATTGATGCGCCTTTTGAGGATCATCAGATTCATTCCATGAACCCTAGTTAGAATAATCTTCAGGGGAAGACCACTCATCTTGTATAAGTTTAGTGGAAGAATGGGTAAGGGTGAGAGGATACGTGGGAGATGGAATATAATATGTAGAAACCGTGGCCAGGATTTTTTACTGATACCCCATAATGATTCTTGGAGCATCTCAGGGACAAGATATTATATGGTGGGGAGGTTGTAGAATCCTGCCTTTTTCAAGGTATGTCTCTCTTTAGGGTTTAGTTTAAACTTACTAAATATATTTTTTTCTTTAAACCATGGTAATCCATATTTAGTCTAATAAGATTAGGTGTAAATAGGTACAATAATAATAGAACCAGTTTCTGGCTGTATAAATGAATTCACACAATAAGTTCCAAATTTATGAAATAAATTCATCAGTCCAACCCTGTAAAATATTAAAAGGTCATAAGTTCATTATGTAAATCCTTAAATATTTTTTTACATAATAATCCTTATTTATTGTGTTAAAATTGGTTTTATTATATTTTTAATTCCATGTGATAGGGTTTTTGGATGATATAAAAATAATGAGATTTATGATGTAAATTTCCTTCATATATCTTTAATTAACCAAACTTAGCCAAATTTAAACTTGTAGTAGCATTTCTAATCATTTTTAATAACATGAATCCCTCTAACTCATTCCAAACCTTCTATAGAAAATATAAAGATAATCCTCTTTGAACCTAAAGGTTGTTCCATTGGATCCTCACATTCCAAATCTAGAGTTGAATTTAATCCTTTAGCCCTTCTTCCCATTCACATATTTCTTGTTATTCTCATACAGAGATCCCTAGACCAAAATCCCTAAATTAGATCTGTTTATATGTCCTTCATTGGAAATTTCTAATTTCATTGAAAGTATGGAGGAACTAAGATTTACATGGGATATTTATAATTTTCATATTTTACTATACAATAAGGTAGGTGGTGTAGAATAACTCCCTAAATGATTATTTTAAATTATGTAGTATTTTTGATAATTTATATCATGATTAAATCTCATTCACATGAATTGGAAAATTAAATAAATCACTATTTGATGGTAATATTGTTTTTAGACAAACCATTGGATTCATCAGATCTATTGGCATTGAGACTGGTCTTGTAGCCACCCATAAAGTGATTCTGCCCTTGAATTTGTGATGAAGTAGAAGCCTTGTTTAATGTGAAATTACCATAATAAATGAAATGTGATAATTGGATATATGGATCAATGGAACAATTGGTTTTTAGTTGGTAATTTTTATGAAATTTTTAACCTAATGGATGTGTGCCATGTGTTATATTGGCTTGAATTATTTCATTATTATGCCTTCAGGATAAAATATAATTATTAGAGGGATAGTCATGAATATTCTATATTGCTTAGAAGGATTTTCTTAGATATGTGGTAATTATTTGAGGGAACTTCCCAGATATGATAAAATTCTTAGAGGGCTCTTCTCAAATATACTATAATTCTTAGAGGGATATTCTTGTAAATACTGAAATTATTTGTGGTCTCTTCAAATTTATCATATTTTGATTTGTGGGTTGTTCCCTGGGAGGTTAATGTATACAATTGAAATAGTTCCATGACCTCATCAGAGATATCCAACACTGTGGTGAATTTGGTTTGGCTAGCCCTGGGTGTCAACCCGGAGCGTGAGGGCTAGAAAGTTTATTTTATGATATGTATTAATTTACAAAATTAATTCTCATGTTTGTCACTTTATTGCATGAACTATATTCTCAGAATAGATTGTTTAGGCACTATGGGTGCTGAACTAATGATTTATACTCAAACCTTGTTCAAGACACCATTTTTTTCCTAGTTAGGATAAATGGATGCATGTAGAGACTTCTTATAAGACTTTTAAATATTTCAATATATATTTCCAAATGTAGGCATTGTGACAGTGTGCTATTTTGAGGCCCGATGTTCCCATAATTAAATTTATAAAAATATGAGATATATTTTATATTGTGAATGTACAAATTCTTATATAAAATTAGATAAATTTTAAATGTAATTTTGGATTAGAAATCTGAGACCACGCTTGAGACAGAAATATGGTGTTTACTATAGATGAAATAAAAAATGATTCAACATGGGGTGTTCAGAAAACTTTCTCGATGGAAGTACGTTCAGTGAAATAAATAAATAAATAAATAATTATTTCATTTTAATGTAGTGAAATTTTATATAACAATAATTCCCTAGTGAATTATATAGGGTTATCCACACAAACCCTGAGAGAATTATTGAATTCCTCCATCCTCCTTCATCATCAGATTACCTCGAATGATGGCAAAACACCGAATCTGAGAAGATTAGGACACATAAAATGAAATGAAATTATTAAATAATTGTAAGATGCATTATTCAACAAAAATAAATCCAATATCTTGTTATGACACATAAATTGGAGATTTACACCCATTTGATTGAATATATTGAGTAGATCGATCCCTATTCTTGGATATGCACCAATTTTGGATTGAGCATGCAACCATGTATTGGAATGTTAATTGATTATACAATTTTTTCTTACCCTAGATGCATATCCTTGATCATTGGACAAGAATTATTGCTCAATAATGATTAAACCATTGTTATGGTGACTTTCCTCTCATTTTCTTCATTTTCACCACCGATAGGACCCTGAAGTACATGTTTGATATTTTTAGGTGGTACAAAGACTGACCGGACCCCTAGAATCTTTCCATATTGACAAATAATGTTTGTATTGAAGAAATAAGTCTATATAGGGGTTCTTTGTGGGATGAGGATGATTTTTTTGACAACCAGTGGATGATTTTTTGATGGTTAAGGATCAGGGGCATACTGAAATCACGACAAACTCACAAGAATAATCAAAATTCTATTTTTTATGAACAGTGGACGGAAACCTTAATCATTATCTAGATACACTATTTTTAGATGGATATAGGGATGGATATGAAGATAAGGGGCTTGATTCAAGGTGTGAAGATCATATCTATATTTTTAGACAAAACCCAATGACACACCTTGTATAAGGATTAACACACAACATGTAACCCTTGATTGCGGTGGCTAGGGTTTGAAAAAAAAACTAAGGATGTAATGACGTGTATCCCTACTATATGTAGTGTACACCTTCCTCAGATGGGAAACCCATGTGATGCATCCCATGGGTGGGATTCCATGTGGAAGTACACATGCAGGTACACAGCCGTATAGCCAAGCACATGGACACGAGGTCAAATACATAGACACTGAGTCAATACACAGATTGGGGGTTCAGTACACAGACACAACAAGAGGGATACATCCCAATCCTGGGTAGATTGGACATGACATGTAGTCTAATTTCACGACATATACTACTTTATGGGTTTGGATCAATGTGGCTGATAGGGACACAACCGGTCAGTGGAGCGGGACCAGGTGGCATGTGGTTCTACTCACACACTATGTACCCCATGGTTCTTTTTTTGGAAACATGAATCATCCTAATATCCTTTGTTTGAACTCAGATTTTGGCCATGATTATCCCATCCTAAGTGTTTTTCTATATATAATGTTATGGTTCCCATGGTTTTGTCTTAGTAGATACTATGTGAAACGTTCTATAAATGACAATTAATTGGGGAGATGCTCGAAGATGACAATGATTAGGGAGAATCACTAAATATTATCAAGTTTCACCCTCTAGTAGAGCTGGGTAGTGGATTCCTTGACCTTTATATAGAAAACAACCATTTGTATGGGTGTGGGTCCTCTACATCTACCTTATGAGTAGAAATCCCTGTTGGGTAGGGTGTGGGTCATCAATGACTAGAGAGGAACCCCCAATTGCACAAGGTAAAAGGTCCTTGACTTCCCAGTGGACCCCTTATAGGACATGGAATGTGTCCTTGATAACTAGAGTGGAACCCCCTATCACACCAGGGCATGGGCCCTCAACCTATATAGTGGAACTCCCAATCTTCTTGGGAGTGATTCCTCTTCCCACTGAGTTGAAACCACTATCACCATAGGTCATGGGTTCTTGTGACACTATAGTGGAACCCCCCCATCAATTTGGGAATGAGTCCTCTACAGATAATTGCAGGATTGAACCCCCTGATGCACTAGGGAACATGTCCTCTACTTCATGTTTGTATCCCCTTAACTATGTGGTATAGTGAAGAGGCATGGCCTGACTTGAATGGTTACTTCTAGGTAGACACTTGTGATACTGGTCATTTATGATGGGATTTTGGAATTGTTGGATAGTCTTCTTCCTGGGATGATATGTGAGATGGGGATCCCTATACTATCTCAGTTGGCCTTCTTTTGACTAGGTATATATATTCTTTCATATCAATACGTTTAATTTTTTACTCTCCCCACGGGAGGCGAAGACGTGCGGGTTATGCCACATGATTTACTTGTTTAGATTCTCATGGTCGGATAAGTCTTATATCCTATTATAGAGGGTGATGACTTGATGGGTAGTTCATCTACTCACTGTGTTGATCCCCTTGTGTTTGGATGAGGTTACATACACTCTTGGTTTTAGCTGATTTGTTAGATGGAGATCCCCTTACTCTCCTATTTTGGCTTCTTTTGACTGAGAATATATGTATATATATAGATTCTTATGTATCCATGCCTAGTATTTGGTTACTCTGTTTCTATAGGAGGTGAAGACGTGAGGGATATACCACATTATTTTAGTGTTTAGCTTATCATGGTTGGATGATTCTACTCTTCAGCTAGAGGTGGTGAGGAATATACTGGTAGTTCATCAACTCACCATGTTGAGCCCTATGTTTTTGAATGAGGTTACTTACACTATTGGTTTGGGTTGATCTGTTCTCTTTGGTTGTATCTTTCATATACTGTTATACTATTCATGTTGTATCTCCTACTAGTTTCCCTTATTCTTTCAAGGAGTCCTACTCAGTATGTATATACTCATATCTGTATAGGAATATCCCACACATGTCGTGTATTATGCAAATGATTGACAGGTTAGCGGTGAATTCATAGGATCTTACAGATACCTGGTACATTGTTCGTACTAGTCCCATATGGGTATTTGGTTGGGTTTTGGGAAATAATGTCAAATTTTATTTAGCATGGCTCTCAGGCTATGGAATCCAATGATGGTGCGGTCGGCAAACATATCCATTCACCAGGACACTGACTACCTTATTTTTGAATTGAAATACCAAGAAAATTGTTGTAGGGATCAATGGTACATGCATCATATAGGATTGAGTCTTTGACTGTACTTCTTGATTCCACTACCTATTATTTTTGTAATATATGTATTCTTATTTGATTGTGGTACATCTTGATAAATGTAAGGATGCATCTATGATAACAGCTAGCAAGATACCAATTACGAATCGTAATGGTGATCTGATGAGTGATGAGGCCTTAGTTAAAGGTCCATCATGCTTCCCCTTCTTATAGATGGGTAGGTAGATTCACCTCCACCTGTTGAGTGACATATCATTTCTATAAAGTAACCTGAGGATGAAAAAAGGATTAACAAACTCTACAAGTTCCAACACCAGAGGTTACTAAGGTTATGTGGAGAGCTAAATCCTCTTCCAGTAGATGATTTTCTAGAGTTGGTGGTCTGTATCTTTTGGTTCATTTGGACCCTGAGGGATCGGGTGGTTGCATTGAAATCTAGACCTTTCTATAGAGTAGTTGGGTGCTAGTGGATCCTTATTGTGGAGATGAATGATGAGGAAACACTCTCATGGACCAACTTCCACTAGCTCTTCCATAAATAGTACCACCCCTTCTATTTTCACAATGTCTGGATTTGGGAGCTTAATGAGCTATACTAGGGAGGGATTATGGTGGATGAGTACACATCGAGGTTCATAGACCTTATATGGTACTCCCATAACATGATACAATATGGATAATTCCGAGCATAAAAGTTTTAGCTGGGACTTCCCTGAGAGATCTATGCTAAAATTTTACCATTGTGTATCCCCACCTATGACGTGGTGTTGGAGTGAGAAATAGTGGAAGTGATATTTCTATTAGAGGAATTGCAGACATGTGAATATGGTAGTAGGAACCATAATGCCGAGTCATCTATTGTATGTAGAAGATGTCAGACACAGAGATCTCAACTTAAGAGACCTCCTCATGAGTAGACTCATGAATGTGGTTAGAGTTATCTCAAAGTGACAAGGAATCCTAGAGTGGGATGTGATTTACTTGTGATAATCAAGGTCACATGGCATGATATTTCCTGACCAGACCTATCGATCATCAATTTAAGATAGCTAATGGACTACCACAACAGAGGTAGTGCCGTAATTAGGTTCTCCCAGGAGTGGATAGGGTGGTCCCCATGTAAGAAGAGCTATAGAGGAGTAGGATGAGCTATGATTTGTGTAAGATACTATTCTATCCTTCCACCAAACCTAGGAGGACCATGTCAGGCTCAAGGAGTTGGTGGTCGGGGTCGTGGATAGATACTTACTTTGGAGGTTTATGATCCTTCAATACATGAGATGATTACTGATATGATTTTTTATTTATTATACTATTTATTTAGTGTTATTAGACACATTTTCCATTCATAATTTATCTCTATACTCTTGGTGTGAGAGATAGATCTCCCAATTGAGGTGCTAGCCTAGTGGCTTCATCTTGAGGTTCTTACAAGGAGTTATTTTTCTTTATCATTTATCCACAGTTTCATGAGCTATTACTTGGTGGAGAGAGATTCACATGGGAAATTTTAGTCATAATTTTGGAAACCTATGAAATAATATTGGGTATGGATTGGTTTTCTATGGTCTATGACCAGATTGGCTATCACCACAGACAAGTCAGACACCTAAGCTCTGATGGGACGAGATTCTCATTTTATGGAGAGAGAGATATCATGGTAGGAAAAGTGGGTTATTGGAGAAGGAGGATAAAACCCATAAACCATCAGTTAATGAGTATAGCCCTTGGTGCATCAAGCTCTTCTGAAAGTTGGATTCCTTAAGTTGTGTTTGATTATATGGACGTCTTACCCAAGGACATTCTGGGGTTACCTCTTTGAAGAAAGATTGGTTTTATCATCTAATTTCATCATGAGACCACTATGATATCTTCTATGTCATATTGGATTTCCCCTCCCAAGCTAGGGGAGTTTCATTTGTAGTTGGAGGACCATTGAGGAATGGTTTTATTAGACCCAGTGTTCCCCCTTGGGCATCTCTAGTGTTATTTTTGAAAAAGGTGAATGAGAGTTGATGGCGTTTCATGGATTATCATCGCTTGAAATAAGAAACGATAAAGAAAAATCACTCCTTAACAAGGATTGATGACTTATTTTACTATTTGTGTGGTGAAAGATGGTTTTTGAAGAATGATATCTGGTACAACTACCTCTCATTGAGGGTTCTCAAGGCTGATATTCCAAAGTTGGAATTCTGATGTTTCTATGGACACTATGAGTTCCTAGTGATTCCATTTGGTCTGAATAATTCCATTTCCATATTTATGGCTTTGATAAACTAGATATTCCAATAGTAATTGGTTTATTTTGTGGTCAAATTACTCGATGACATACTCATCTACTATGTATTAGAGGAGGAACATGTAGAGCACTTGAGGATAGTCTTGGAATGTTTCAAGAGAATCGAATTTATGGAAAACTATCGAGGAGATCGTTCAGGATTCATGAGGTTTACTTTCTAGATAATTTAATTTCTGATCATGGTTTATATATGAACCCAATGAAGATCTATGTATTTCATTCTTGGGAGCCACCCCAGAGCATGTCAGTGGTGTGAATATTTCTTAGCTTAGTGGGGTATTACGGGAGGTTGTGGATGACTTCTATAGAATTGAAGCCCTTTTGAACACCTTGATGTAAAAGGAGAATCCATTTGAGTTTTTTGAGTAGTGGAAAAGGTTATTTTAGGAGTTGTGGATGAGGATAATATGTTATCTGGTGTTTAGATAACTATAGGAAGGAGGGAAGTTTGCAATGTATCATGATGCGTAAGGAGCTAGGATCGACTGTTTGTTGATGCAGTGTCAGCCAATTATCACATATGAGTCAAGGTAGTTGAGACAACATGAGTAGAACTATGTGAATCATGACCTAGAGATAGAGGTGATAGTCTTATCCCTGAGGATTTGGAGGCACTACCTTTTGGGGGGAGTTCTTTTTTGGTTTACTTAGACCATATGAGTCTCAGGTATGTCTTCACGTAGAGAGACTTGAACCTGAGATAATGATTCTGGTTGGAGTTCTTATATGAATATGACATATAGATAGTATATACTCTAGGTAATGGAAAATATATAGTATATTCCCTTAGTAGGAAATCCCAAGCTTGCTTAGTGTAGGAGGGTTTAGAGCAGTTGACCTCCCACGAGCTGAACTTGGTGGATAAGGAGGGTAAAACTTTTATTTAGTTGATGATGTTGAATCCATCACTTTTCAAGCATGTGAGAGATTCCCAGATTAGAGTCATCAAAAGAGATGTCTTTCATGACTAGATATCCATAGTTCACTCACCATATGGATATTTTGAAGGATGGAATCACATCAACCTTTTCTAGGGAAGGATGATGGTTCCAGTCACAATATGGGAGGAGGTGATGTGTGATTTCCACGATTCTACAATATATGTATGTCCCAGTGTGGGGAATATGTAAAAAGTCCTTTAGTATTTGTTTTGGTGGTATGAAACGAGCCGAAGCATATCTGAGTTTATTTATCGGTGCCTCACCTATCAGTAGGTGAAGAATGAACACCAAGTTCTGGAATGTTTGTTGCATCCCCTTGAGATGCTGGAGTGGAAATTGGAATACATATCCATAGACTTTGTGATGGGGATTCAACACAAAATGAAGGACCATGATTCCATCTGGGTGACATTTGACCAACTCATGAAGACAACACACTTACTTACCATCAGGAGGAAGAGTTTGGAAGAGAGTTTGGGGAAGTTATATCTACTAGATATCATTATCCTTAATGGGGTTCCCTCAAAAATTGTATTCAATCTTGATGTGTGGTTTAAATCATGAGTGTGGAGAGGAATTCAAGAGGTATTCAGGACCCAAATGAGGATGAGTACAACCTTTAACCCCCAGACTGACGGTTATACTGTGTGCACTATCCAGGTGTTGGATGATATACTGAGGGCTTGTGTGTTATACTTTTCCAAAGTTGGTTGGATCAATTTCCCATGGTAGATCTTTCCTAAAAAAATGGATACCACTCTACCATCAGTATGGAAAATTTTGATACCCTATACGGGATACCATTTTGGTCACACTTATGATGGAAAAAGACCAATAAGACACCTCTTGTGGGCCTAGAGATGATGTAGGCGACAATAGAGAAAGTCCAGGTCATCCGTGAGCAGATGAAGATGGACTAGAAAAAATATAAATCTTATACATATTTAATTAATAGTCCCTTGGATTTGGATCAAGTAGTCCACATCTTCCTGAGAGTCTCCCCATGATAAGGATTATGAAGGTTCAAACGGGGAGGCAAGCTATCCCTAAGGTTAATCAGGCTATTCGAGATTGTGTATAGGGTTGGAGAGGTTTCTTTCCACATTTCATTTCCCCTACAACTAGAGTGGGTGCATGATATATTCCTAGGGTTATAATAAATAGAAATCTGAATGCCTAAGAATTGAAGGAGGAACACCCATTGAGGAAAAAGAGAATAATAGTTTGTCACCCTAGCTATAGGGGGTTGAATGGGGGAGAAATTAGGAGAAGAAAGAAATAAGATCAGGAGAAAAATGGTAAAAAACCCTCTTTTAATGATGTGTATAATTTGACCACATAGTTTTTCAAATCATGTTCCAACCATGTAGTTCCCTCTTTCTAAGAGGAAACCGAGCCGTATGGTTTTCCTGGCCACCCACAGAGTTTGACAAACCATGTGGTGGATGTGCATTCACCACTATCTGAGGGGAGATCAAGCCACACGGTCTCCTGGACCACCCTTTATAGTTTAACTAACCATTAACACCCCTTCTATAGGCTGCACAATTATGGGTCTTGGTTATTACTAACTATGTACCAACTGTGCTTTTAACAAATATTGACCTCTTTTCTTACTTTTCTATGACCTGAACCATCGAGACACCCCCAAGGCCTGTCCCACTCCTGAGAAACATCCCATAAACCAAAAAATTAAATTAGGATGTAATATTCTCAGGTTTGGGATTTTAAAATCTTCCTACCTTAAAACAACTCGACCTAAAGCTGCTTCCCCAAGTATGACCAAGCATCCAAGAAAAAAGGTTGGTCCATAGAGGCCACATACCAGCTTCCACCTCCCGTGATTCCTCCTAAACACAACCATGAATTTAAAATATTCAGACCAAAAAATATTCCTACACTAAATAATTATCCCTCCATGATCCACATCATGAAAATGATGGTCCCCAAATAATGCATCAATCTGAAACCCAAAATTGACCACAGAACCCCATATAGAATCCAAGGTAACACCACGTAAGAAAAAACACAAGATACCATCAAACATAGAATCATTACATCATGGAAGAGATAATCAATACTCTACAGGACCAATCTGGTCCAAAACTCATTTTCCAAAACACATGTTGCTAACCTACCTTCTTTTCAAAATTATGATGGTGAACTTACCTTAACATCACCAAAAGGAACCAACAGTCATCAAACTACCTTCTTCAACCTACATCATTCCATAACTCAAGTAATAATGAAATCATTCCATATTTGGTCATCTAAAACCTAAAAAAATAACAACACTCCTCTCAAGCATTTAACAAGTCAAAAGTAATGAAATACCTATTTCCAAGACTGAACACCAAGATGGATTTGACACAAGTATGTCCAACTCAAAACACCATTCGCTTCATCAATCAACCACTTACTCTCTACGGATCTCATCAACACATGCATGTGATCATAACCACCAACTCCCAATGGTTGGAACATCTACCAAGTAAAAATAACACTAAACCTCAAACCCAAGATTCCATTATGCATCCCACGCATTTCCCAACTCACCATGATCAAACTTACACAATATTTATAACCAACATCAGCCTCCATCCCTATTATTAAAATGAATTAGAATAGACAATCATTTACCATCCACATAAGAACTAATTAAAAAATGTCTTTACTAAAAATTCTCTTTCACTTCCGAAACACACTTATATTTCCAACACACTAAACCGAGGTGGCTTACAAATCACCGCATCCATTCCCTTTTCCCTGTTGATTCAATCCATCCCCATCCGACTCTTCCTGTTGACACCGAACTTTCAATGTTGGAATGTCATCAATTTACTTGGACATAATACATTATCACTTAATGAATACTACCATTATCCAACACAACTACTAGATTATATCCCCAACTTTTAGTGAAACTCCACTGTTAGGGTGTCCAATGCTCCCCAAACTGTTATCATTCTTTTTAGAACCCACTGAAACTTTTCTAAAACAAAAACTAATATTTTCCTTGAGAACCACCCCAAGTCGAAGGAAAATTCCTGAATAAGTTAAATGTTATATCTAACCCACTATTTTCTTCACAAACATAAAACCTATATATCGCTAATCATCTTTGGAGTGTCATTTACACTAATTTACTCAAGAAATTCTAACCACCACAGCTCCTTCCACCATTACTACAGAGCCCTATATGTGTACATGGACATCTCCTCCAAACTTGATTGAAAAATAAAACATTAACCATCACCCATCCATGACTTCCAAGAATTAAACCATTAGCATTAATAAACATTATAACCATCATATAAAAGTCTCTTAGAGATGGAAAATGGTGAAATAACCACCACATGGATTTTCTTTAAACACACTCCAATAGGGAAATTTTTAAGAAGTCTTCTATTCCATCAGAATAAAACCTTATGTATCTTTTCGTGTAACCAGTGCTCTCTCAGTGTACCCACAATGATGTCAATATATTATGCATGGTCGTATAGAGTCTGGAAGTACACTAAGATATCACTAATGAGAGCCACCAAAAATGATTCAAAACCAAACGACCTCTCGCATAACCAATGCTTTACCCTTTGATTTCATAAATAATGACACAAACATACTCTTGACCCACTTTTTTACCTATCCCAAATGAAATAATGCATCTCCCATATGTTCGTGAATGTGTAACACATTAGATCCCTTGAGGCTGTGCACCTTCCTACAACCATTCACCGAACCCAAATCAAAACTCCTTGATTCATAACTCTATTGTAAATATGATCAAATGTCCACCCAAAAACTAACTAAACCTCTAGGTCTAATAGACTCATCAGGTATGAAGTATCCTTGATGTTCCCATCCAACAAACTAGGCTTAATCACACATCCACCCATCAACCAGAGGGTCTTTTCTAATCCAGAAGATCCACTATAGGATATAACACTCCTTTCCTCACCCATATAAGTTTACATAGATCCCCAAATAGAACAACATTATAACAATAGGGTTGAGAAGCTGATGATTCTTCCCTTTCAAATTCCGTCTTAATTCCACCCACAAGATATCAAGGTTATTATATTAGAAATAGAAACCAAGGAAAATCCATACATCTTTATAGAAACCCGACTACACCTACCATGCATCAATACCACCTTAAAAGCATCCACACATGTTTTAAATTATAAGAATACCCACAAAACGTTCACTAGTGACTGACATACCCAATGGTTCTTGAAAGCTAGATGAACCCTCTCACAGGTCACCCTTGAAGGCCCAAATAGTACTGGATCCCTAAACTATGGTCACATTAAGTAAAACTACTAAAATATCCCACCGATCCATACACATCGAACTTCTATGTGGTCACTAATTATAGGTGGAACCACTACCCCTATTCCACAACACCTAGAATCTAACACAACAAGGAAACCAGTTACTCTAGGTTTCACTTTCATAGAAAACCAACCACTAAAATCATCACCACACAGCAAGAAAACCATTCATAGTCTAAAGAACAACCTACCCAGTAACAACCGACAAGGTTTAGCAATTCTGTGTTACTACACAATAACTCACAACCTC
This sequence comes from Viscum album, assembly GCA_963277665.1. Classification (NCBI taxonomy): domain Eukaryota; kingdom Viridiplantae; phylum Streptophyta; class Magnoliopsida; order Santalales; family Viscaceae; genus Viscum; species Viscum album. The sequence continues at coordinate 752,322,509 of OY728129.1, read as the reverse complement.
AATATTATTTCCAAATGTAAGGAACAACACATAAAATTTTACAAACCAACACAGAAAAACCCATTAAGGCATCATTGCCTATAACCCATTTTCTCAAAATTAGGGAACTCTTACTATCGAAACCACCCATACATAGGGTTTAATCACAACACTAGGAATACCTGCAACAATGTCCCAAAATGTCCATTAATTACCTATTTCTATTTATTTAACTTTACTATTTTAAAAACACTAGAATTAAATTTTCAAAAAATCATATTTTTAAAACCCAAAGATATAAACTTTCCAAAACCTATTTAAACCATATTTCAAATCTCATAACTTTATTCAATTTAACTTTTCATATCCATTTGGGTAAACATCATGTTATTCAAAATTCAATAACAGGAAACATAAATATGACCTATTAATCCTATGTTCCTAGAATGTTTCATGAAACCACACAACCTATCTTTCCATACCATGATAAGAGAAAAAACCTCATAAATAAATAACATCATATCTAATTTCACCAATCGAGGTGGAAGTATCAATCAAATATAAAAGAATAAAATAGAAAATAAATTTCCCACCCCTAGAAACTTGGGTTTTCCCCTTTCATGGTGATGCATACACCTAGGAAAAATCTCATTACCAAGATCCAACAAGATCCTTGTATCCTATCTATATTTACCAGGTATTAAGATACAAGACACCCCCTATGATACTAATTTGTAACACCCTAACCCGAGTGACATTAAAACTAGTGCCCCGAATCGGTGAACCACTAGACCACATGCATGATTCCCTTTATGCCTGAGGCTGATCACTAGAAGTGCAGGTCCATAAAGATGCATTAGAGAGACTATACCCACTTATCAGAGTAAAACCATTGCATAAATAATTTCAATAGATGTAATAACCTCCAGGAACATTAAATGGGAATTATATGGTAAAAACTAACAAGTAACCAAGTAACACATGCTATAACAATATGTTGAATACACTACAGGTTAGTCATACATAAAAATAAAATCCCAAATACCAAAAATATGAAATATCCCACACATGTTCCCGAGCCCCCATCGAGTCCTAACATCCCATTCCCTAACCCATCATCCCATGCATAAACCAAACATTAGGTCCTTGTCCTGAACTTGTGATAGAAAAAAAGTTGCATCTCCTCAAGTACCTAAGTGCCATAGTGGCCGGAGTAGGGTGTGAGTTCAACTCAATGGGCCACCACCATTGATTTCAAAAGCAATATCCATTAGGTATAATAGCGTATGCATATAATTGAGATGTATTAAATAAATAAATAGTAAGGTAAAACATGTTTTACATTTAAACATTTATTAATTATCAATTATATATTTATGTTTTTTCATATCATCACCAAATGGACCTACCACTCTATTTCATACGGGTTTTCATACATCAAATTAATTTAATCCAGCATACCATGTATTATCATTCTAGGTACCCTAAAAATATATCATAGGTTAGGATGAAAATCAAGGAGCCTCATTCCAAAATCCAATCGTGTTCTTGTACACCATGTCCTACACACATCACCACAAGGTCACATGTCAGAAAACATGGAACATCATTCCATAAATTCTACTGGGACTCAAAAAATCATGTATTACCATCCTAACCTTTAGATAAAAGTTCCTAAAACATGGATAATTAGTCTATGAATCCAACTGGGACTAGGAATTCTATGTAATAACATCCCAACCTTGATATGGAATTCCATTTTCATACCCTTGGGTTCAAGAGCATCAATCCTTTTCCCAAATAACTATGGTGCACCGAGGTACTTGGTGAATTAGTATATCAATCCCAAAAATGGGATTGAAGTGTGAGTCTAACATCCCAAACAATTAGTCACAAGTCAACAAACATGGAGCATCAGTACATGAATCCAATTGGGATTTGACATGTCCCATACGACTATCTCAAACTATTCCTCTATCAGTAATTTCCCTCTTTATCACATTATTTATAAAATTTCAACATCCTTAATGATTCATCATTTATCATGGTGACAATAGACCTTGAAAATAAAAATAATCACAATAAGACCCAACCTCCTTTTCCAAATTTCATAAAAACCACTTAAAACATTTTGAAACTACCCATCAATAATGGATTCTCTCTTTAACAGAAAAAACAGACAAGGACACCCATTTCCTTCCATTCTTCAAAATAAAACACCCTGGAATTTTCACAACTATAAACCACACACAAAAATTAAACACTATTTGAAATGTTATAAGAACACCATTTCAGAGACTTCGAGTTTAAAATATAATTTATAACACATTACCAAAATTTAAAACATCATATCCTTCATTGAAAATGAATCAAAATAAAAATCCAAATCACATCATTGAAACCATTTATAAAATCCTCTTATATATTTCACAGAAGATAACATTTAACCATTTCAATTTTCTTTTTTTCCATTCCCATATATAAAAATATAAAATATGAACCATTAACTTTTATAATCACCCTTTATTAACATTTAAAACTTCATTTAACCATTTTAAAGGATTTGGCATACCCCATATGTAGCCCTAGGTCCAATGTTAAATCATCAACAGATACAAAGGGGTTCGTGAAGGGCGTCACACCTCAAATTAATTCCCAAATTAATTTACCTAGTTAATGACATAAAAACTCAGTAAGAAAACAACTTTTCACATAAAAATACACATATTAAAACATCAAGAATATGGGAAAAATATTATAGAACACCGACCACATGCTGAAAGATGATTACCTTCCCAAATGAAATAATTGATTTGAATTATAGTAGCCTAAAACATTAAGATTAAGAACAACCTAGAAAAATAAGGGTTTATAGATTTGGAAAGAGAGGAAAAAACCCACAATACCCTTCCTTAAAATCAAAGGAAATGGATTCAAATACTTACTTGAATCTTTTATTCAGACTAAATATCTCTCAAAACGAATAATAATCGAAGTAGAAACACCCCGGGAGGAGGAGGATGCTACTACTTCATCACCCTATCTCTAGGAGGCTGAATGGGGAGATTTTTTGGAAAATAAGAAATAATATCAAGAGGAAATTTTTTAAAAACTTTAATTTTAATTTGGGGCATGATTTTATAAACCATCCACCAATTGTGAGGTTCCCTATGTCCATGTGGAAATCAATCCACACTGTTTTCCTGTCCACCCACACAGTTTGAAAAACCATATAGTGGAAATGTGTTCGCTACAATATGAGGGGATCTCAAGATGTATGGACTCCTAGGACACCATTCACAGTTTCCCTAACTGTGAACAACCCTTAACCGTGAGATTTTCTGTCTCCTTTGAGATTATGGAGCATCTTGGAAAGGTGGCGTATCAGTTGAAATTACCATATCATTTTAATTCTATCCATGATGTGTTTCATGTTTCCCATATAATGTGGTATAAACTACATCCCTCCAATGTGTTTGAGTGGGAGAATGTTGATCTCGATCTTGACACTACTACGGTTGAACAACAAGTTCAGATTGTTGATCAGTAATAGAAGGAACCGCATGTAAAAAAATTCCCTTAGTCCATGTATTGTGACAGTATAGACTGGATAGAAATTGGACATGTGAAAAAGAGTTTTTGATAATGAAAAAATTACTATCACTTTTTTTGAGTCTAGGATCCTAAGGAATTTATAGGGATAGAATGTTTTTCCGGTGGGGAGATTTTAACATTCTGTCAACTTTCTTTAGGTACTTCTTGATTTTAGTCTTTATTCCCTTCTTGTTTGGGTGCATTTCGAGGTCTATGGTGATGAAGAATTTTTTTTGGAAAATGATCTATTGTATAGGGATGAATATTTTTGGAATTAATGTTGTCTGGTAATAAATGTTTCAAAGGTTTATGGGGGTTCTCTTTTGGTTCAGAAGGATTTGGATGTGGTTCTAGATTTTTATTCAAAATAATGACTATGGAAAACCTGCTAGAGATATTAACATTCTAAACTAGTAACGTGACACAAATACATAATTGGGAAGATTCCATGAGTACCACTTAGAGTGTGAAAAAATTAAAATTTGCGAAATCATTCCATGTTGCGAATGGTTTGATCATGATTAATTCAACCCGATGTGACACATTTTTCATTATATTTATAAAATATTTGAATTCAACAAATGAAAGAGATTCATGATGTGAATTATTTTGGTCCAATGGTTTTTATTACTATACATTCTTAAACAACTCTCTCATTCGATGTAAAGGACTACCTCTCAAACCCTAGGGAAATTCCAATTAATTTTTGGTGATATCCATCTTTTTGGATTACTCCATTCCTTGTTTAATCCCTATAATGATTGAACCCATACCTCTGGTAAGCGGTATCTTGTTTCTTCTCTATATTTAGTTGTTATAATAGGGTTGACAACATTTATGGATCAGGTTATGGCCTGTTTTGTTTTTCTATGAATCATTTTCATTTTTTCATCTCACCTTTTCTTTTGGATGCCTATATTCGTTTTTTCAATATTTTTTATTGAAGATAGTTAGGTTTTCTCTGTTCTTGAGGTAGAGGTATCTATAAAGTGATTTTAATTCATGAATTTTATTTCATTATTATAAATACATTGGGTTGTTTATTGTAATTGATTGTTTTGAAATTATAAAGGCTTTATGGGAAATGATACAAGTTTTTTAGGGATTTTCTTTAAAAATAGTTTTACGCACACAAAGTATTTGTTTAAATTATTTTAAGAGTTTTTTTTTGAAATGGATTTTTATGGACGTGGAAAATTGGGTTACCTTGGGTGTCTCGGGAATAAACTTTTAACTCTTGTGTGTGTGATTCCATAAAAGGTTTATTATAATTTTAGCATTTTTAATTCTAATAGAGGTTTTATTGGTTGGATAGATCATAGGTATAGATTAGGGATTTTAGTTCATGTCTAGTATATATCCCCATAGGTTAGGGCCTAAATGGAATGATTTTTCATTTATGATTGGTTTATCACGTGATGTTGTTAACATGGTTATTCGTTCACATATTTATCTTATAGTGTATCCACAATTGGTTTTCCTATTACTACCATATTTCCTTTATTCCAAACATATTCCTAGATTTGGTGAATATGGTATGTTTTTATAAAAACCAAAGGATGATTTATAATATGGTTTTATATTATTAAATTGATTTTAAAACTAGATTTGTTTTAAAGATAGAGATAATTCATTCTTGATATTATAATTTGTGTAGATTCTATGGTGGTATGATACAGGGCTTTGTGCTCACACCCTATATTTTCCTTTAGGTGGTTGTATATATTGTTTTTATTACTCATTTAAAGGTAATGAAATTATGTATCATCCCAATTTCTCTTATGGGTCCTCATCTTCATATCAGGATAATTTGGTGATGATAGATGGTTATATAGAGACTTTTTTCCAAGTATATTATATCTTTATAGTTTGTCCTATTTTTATTGAATTTATTAGTCTCATAAATATTTATCATTATTATGCATTATACTCTAGTTTTATACCATGTTTTTATTAAACATGAGACTAGTTTTTTATTCTTTGGATATACCTTACTTGTTTGAGGGCCATTTCGAGTGACTTGTTTAGTTGACTTGTGTTGGTCTGTTATAAAATGTGTGAAATCAAGATATAATTCTACAATTTACAGCCATTTAAATATTTATCTTATCTTCTATTGTCATTAAATAATTATCATTGAAGGGGGGAAATACTACTATAACTATATCTCTCGCTTGTACCCTATGTGATTGGAGATACAATATCATCTTGTTTCTACATCCATGATAATTATCACCACTAAAAGTGGTAAAACCTCCAATGTTAAAAGAATTTACATTCTCTATCATTAGTATTATGTTGGTTCTTTTAGATGATACCTACACTCTGATACCACCTGTTGATCCCTAACCAATGTGAGATCACTAATAAGTAGAGGCAGTAAAATAGTGATCCCTTTTTTTTTACAATTTTGTATTTATTTTAAATTCAACATATATGGGAGATTAAATCCTCGATCCTCTCTTCTTATGTACCTTAACCTCACTCTGAATGATGCTGTAAATAAATGGAATATAACATAAGGATTTATAATTTTAATACAAAGACCTACCCATTTTTATGTTGGTTATTCACACCAACACATATTCTCTACTATAATATTTTTTTCAATTAAAATGGTCGATTAAGAACCCCACTATTTATTAACCTCTAAATCCACATAGATGGATATTTTTTATGCTTTAATAATGTTTATGGAATCCATGCTTGACTTTTAATACTTAATAGACATTGTAGGGTATTTAAAATGCCTCACATTTTGTTACCAGAATCCACACTGGCCTTCCACTTCTGAATCCTAATAGGAGGTTCTTCATACCACCTCACCGAGTATTCTATTCTTTAAAGTTTTATACATTGTAGGGTAGAGTTTTTATTATCTTCCACTAGATCACTAAATAAAACGTGGCCATGTACCCTTAGAGTACATTTGTATAGATGTTGGTCTTGATCAAATATTTTTGATCAAAATTTATAATCAACTTTCTCAGTCTTTTCAAATTCTCACTTGAGCATTTTTCTTTTGATTTATCAATATCATACCATAACAAATGTTTTCAAGTGACGCACAAAAGTTCATCAATAATTTCTACCAGGATAATCATTCAATATCTCTAAATATTCTATTCTTGAATTATTAACCTGATTAAATCATTTACAATTCATTATTGTAATGGATTCACATGACAAGTGAAACCCTATCACATTCATATATTATTATTATTAGTATTATTTTATGTGACATATTTATGTCAATTTTGGGTATCTCAATAGCTTCCATTTTAAATAGTTTTAGTATCTCTTATTGTGCATATGAATTTCATGCCCCCTTAATGAATTCAAAAACTTTTCTTTTTAGGTATACCATAATGGGTGTGAATTTAATTTCTCTTCTAAAGGTAGGTATATCACACAAGTTCTTATGTATCTCAAGATTCATACAAGTATAAGAAAGAATAGATTATCTCATTCCTTTCTCTTTTATGTAACACAGTCATATTATATACACTAGTTTATGGTATATCATGTTTCTTTTTGTAATACTAGATGTGTAAATCACAATTATTTTACATAATATCTTCATCAATGTGTTATTGTTTCAAGAATGAGTTTAATGTTCATGAAACAATGTCATTCACAAAATCCATGTTTCTCTAAAACCAAGAGCTCTTATCAAACATGGGTTGTCCCTTCTCTTGGGATGATTCTTATATATTTATGGGTAGTGCACCACTACCTTACACCATTATAACTCCAAATTATATACTATGTTAAGGTTTCAAAAAATTTACAATGTTATATATTTTTTTAAACCCGAATATTTCTACATTTATCAAATTATATATGCTGAAAAATAAGTCGTTATCACGATAGTGGAATTATACTATTCTCGATTTGAATGTCACATGAATGTAAAGAAGATCATATGCCTTTTTTATAGATTAGAATATTCTATGATAAAAATATATGAAAAATATCCTTTGAAACTTCATTTACATTCGACCAAAGCATGCATTTTGAGTTATTGCATGCACGAAAGATGAAGATTTCATTCATGTATCTTTTTTCCTCCCCATTTCACCATATCATCCTTAAAATAATAATAGAATCCTTAGGTTTGATCAATATCATACCAATATAGAACTAGTATTGTTAGGGAATCCATAAGTGCAGTGAAAAATCATAGGTTGATGATGACAATATACAGGCCCATGGATCATCATATCATGTTAAATAAAATGGATGAATTATGTATATAACATTTTAAAGAAGTTGAATAGTACACCATATGTCCCTATCCCACATAGAATAACCGATCATTTGAGCACTTATTAATAAGTAAACATTTTCTATTGAAATCTCGAGTGAGTTGTAGGGTTCATAACCCAAAACACTTCACACACAATATGAGGAGGGCTGACCTATTTTTCCACTTTCATGATTTCTCGCACACCCTATCGGTGTTATGCATCCACCATTTCTACCATGGCCTCCCCGTGGGTATCATGAAACCTCTTCTACCATGTGAACCATTTTGGTATGGATCACTCACATGGTATAGGCCTCTTTCCACATGTGTGGGATTGATCTTGTCCCTTGGGCAAAAGTGTATGGCCATATTTTTTGTATAAGGCCCACTAAAAATAACATAGATTATATTCTAAGTATATAATATTTTATCAATCCACTTTTCATAATAAAATTACAATCGAATAACATTCCATTAATTCAAATATTTTTCATGAAAAATATATATATTTTTCATGGCCATCTTACTCCACATGAAAAATAAATATTTTTTTTCTATGGACTTCTTCGTCTTCCTTGTGGAAATGTGTCATCCTTAGAATTATAAACACATATATTTTACATTTAATATGAGTAAAACAATAATAACAATTGTATATAAACATATTTACATAAATCGTCAATCACCAATGTCATGACTTATTGAAAACAAATGTATCTTAATCCTCACTCATCTCAATAATATATTTATATAAGTTATTAACATTGGTTTTGGTTATGTAACATATTTCTAAATTACAATATTGTTTTTAGAAATTTATTTCACTTTTAAAACCTACTCTTTCTTATTTTTTAATCCAATTGATAACTTCAAGTAAAAACCACTTTAACATCTTTTACATTGTAAAAGAGTTATGTAATAATATTCTCTTTATAAATAACTCTTTCTTTTACTTAAATTTTGGCCTTAAAGTGATTTAAAATATGGGGAGAAGAATTTGTAATAAAACATTCCTCTAGTGTAATGTAAATATTATATATTCCATTCCAAGAACCATTATGTATTAATAATATATGGTTTGAATATTTATTCATGAATATTATTATATTTCAAGTGAAAATTTATCAAAATTAGTTTTAGCGATGATTGCATCTTAATATTGAATTTTTCTAATATACTTATTGAATTTTATATTGTATTATCCTTTGATATTTTAGGAAAATGTTATTTTTATTTTTAATTTCAGTTATATTCTATTGTTATAATAGTTAATATATCATTTAAAAACATGCTTATCTTTTACTGAAATAATCATACCAGTTGTTAGGATTAATTTGATACTTGAATTTGGACAATAATTTGATTATTGATGTGCATGTTAGAAGGGGTATTTTATTTTTTTGATAAATTTTAAATATGTTTGGATTAAATTAATAATGAATAATGGGATGGTCTTTTAATGACTATAATCCTGTATACATCTTCTCTTATCCTATAAGGGATGAGTTAGTAGTGCTATGATTCTTGTATAAAATTTCCTTCTTTCATAGTATCAGGTTTATCCCATGAATCATCCATGGGAATAATTTCAATGATCTCAGTCTGAGGGTAAGGGAATCATGGTTTGCATGACCTGAACATCTAATATCTCAAATTTTTGGATTGAATCTGATATAACTAGTTAGGGACCCCGCAATATAGTGAAGTCCTTATTGTATCCTTAAATTTTTTATCATATATTTTTTTTATTATTCCCATGTTAATATAATTTATTTCATAATATATTATTTTGATCTATGTGTATGTAAAGGATTAAAAATATTCATGCATAAATATGTCTATTGACTATTATATTTAGACACTATTAGTGGTGCATTACTGAGTATATATATTCTCACACCTTGTACATACATTTTGACATACACGTAGCTTCGGTTTCTTTATTTCAATTACTTAATTAGATATTGGATGTCTATGTAATTTTATTCACCCCGATCATATGAGCATATTTGGACACCAAATTATCATTAGAGTTATTAGTAAGGTGGTTGGAGGACAATTTGGGGCATTTCCATATTTATTTTGTTTTTAGTATCTTTGGCCTTGTTTGTTCTTGACATTATATTTGGAAAATATTTAAACTATTGATTTTCCATTGTAATGATTAAGTTTCATTCATATAAATTTATCATTTTTATCATGTTTTTTATATAGTTATATATATTGTGTTCACATTTCAATGTATCCAAATTATGGATGATTCATATCGGTTTTCTAAATATAATTAATACATTATATATGGTAGTATTAAAACCAATAAAATCATTCCCTAGTGTTTAACTTAGACCAACGATGTTGTTATCCATCCCTTGGAGATCTAGGATATCTATTGAGTTTGTAGAAGTACGACTTTTGTATTGTTAGGGAATATGGGTAAGGGTTTTTACAAAATTGTATCAACGAGACATTGAGTTTAATAGAGTTATATTTATTTTTTAGTTAGGATATAATAATATTTTTACTTGAAAATTAACCAATAAATATTCATAATTAGCCCATTTATGGTGAATGTTTAAGTTACCAAGGGTTTTCACGGTAGTGATTTGTTACTATAGGTTCGAGTGGATTTGATTCTATCACGAACTGTCCCCCAAGACCCATGTAATGAATACCCCAATACTACCTTCAATAGTCCAGGGGATGGTGACTAGTACTGAATAATCATATCCCAAAAATGGGAGGCATTTTCCTAAGAAGCTATACACATGCTCACAACTCCAAGCCAAAGATACTGTAAAGTAAAAACACAAAGTATAGAAAATGCATCCATACCACTAGAAAACAATAACATAGTATGAAAAAAAGAAAAACCACAAAGTAAAACTAGGCTAGAATATAAGCCCACAAAAATAAAAGAGTCTGTAACACATGCATTGAAGCTCATCCATAGAAAACCCCACCTGATCCAACTACAAGGTACAGAATTGGACTATTGTCTGTAAGCCACCTGTAACACCCCAAGATTTCATAGTGTGTTATTTCTTCAAAATAATTCAATAACATGAACTACACGCAACACCGAGTTCAAGCGCACCATGACTCACCAAAAAAGCCGTTCAAAAAAGGTTATGAATAGTATTAACTAAATTTTAAACTTTATATAATCCTTATAATTTTAGAATCCATATTATGAATTTCTTAGACATAATGTAAGAACAAATTCATCTTCAGTATTGTAGTTTTACCAACTTTTAATAGTGAACCCTTTTTAAATAAATTATTTCAAAATTTTTGACTAAATGGGGACATCAAAAAATTTAAAATGAAACATCCCAAGCTTACACGGTACGCTTTCCTTTGAATAAAACAGTAGCGTGTGTTGTACGCAACTTCGAGTTTTAACACACACCACAACCGATCAAACTAACCGTTATGGATAGTAATACCTAAATTTTGAAATTATGTATATTTTATATTTTAAAATGGACTTCATTTTTGGATTCGGAATATCGAATTTAGCCTAAGGTGAAATTTTGGTACTTTTCGGATAACTTTCATATTTTGATGAATAGTGAAAATTACTAAATTTTAATTAAAAACAACTTTTTTAATCAAAATAATTAATAGTGATAAATTATGAATTTGAGTGGTTTTAAAGTATATTTAGAATATATTTTTACCATTTAATATAATGTTGGTCATTGGACATAATTTTACAATTAACCCGAACATAAACAAGTGTCAATCTTTTGATAGTTATTATCTCTTAAAAACACGCTTTTTGTTTTGACAGCGGGAATTAATTTTAAATTAATTTCTGCCACTTCTGTGTTTTGAATTTAGGAAAATGGATTCCATATTTGGAATCAGGATGTTCAAATTGTTTAAATAGGTAACTTTTATTTTTAGACATTTTGAATAGTTACTGTGGTAAATATTTTATTTACCATGGTTAAAGGGTAAATCCGGTAAATAAGGGTTAAAAAATAATATTATAATAATACAAAATTACCCTAAAACGTGTCCTAACCTTATTGGTGGAAACATAACCGACCATGGGCATCCTTGGGTCAATTTGGGGACCCCTTGGATCCACTTGTATGTGGTAGGGACACAGTATATTAATAAAGTTAAAATAAAAATAAAAATGGAATAAGCTTACATCTTTTAGAAGAACAATTTTTACATAGGGTTATACATGTTGTATTTTCGATTATAAATATTCATTAGAAAGCTAAAAATATTTCCTACATGATGATATTTTATTTATAATTTTTAGACATTAAATAATTTATTTTATTTATGACATAATGATGATGTAGTAATTACTATAATAGCGAAAAATTAAAATAATTGATATTATAAATACCCAAAAAAATATAATATGAAACTTTTAATGAATTAAACTAATTTTCTAGGATAATATGATATATTAGGATTGATTTAATTGACTTTGTTAGAAGTAATCAATCTGTTATGAGTTTCACAAAAATCAACTATTGAATAGTGTCAAAATTGACATAAAAGAGTTCTTAAAACAAATATTATATTATTAATTGATATTAAATTCCTAAAAATCTAAGGTTCGGCCAAAAGAATTATATCAGGATAGTTTCATCATTAATGGACCACTTGTGGGTCGCTTGGATGTATATAGTAAGTTTACTAACCATATTATATAAAAATACAAAGAGACATTGTAAAAGTGAAACTAATTAACTTAGAGTTAATACTTAAAGATAAGGTTAATATAAGTACCCAAACCTGTCTAAATTCTATTGGTTGAGTGGTTTTCTACCTATCCCCACCTTAGCCTTTGAATAATCAACTTTGGAGCCATTGGAAACCGAATATGAATTTATTATAAATTAATATTTCTAGCTTTTCCAAAGGTGCCCCTCACCCCTCTTATAAAAGGGCACTCCTACTTCTCATTTCTTCACACCTCTCAAGCCACTTGGCTCATCCAAACTCTGCCCAACTAAGCTCCCCACATCCCTCTCCTACTCCTTCAAGCTTCCCCTTAGGCAGAAAGCATTTCAACAAGTCCTTTGGTTCCAACCAAAGTGATTTACCTAAATTAAAGGTAACGTTTTCTCTTAAATTAATTTCATTTATTTTCCTTCTCCAACCCCCAAAATCTTTTTATTTCCTTTCTTTTGTAACAACACCAGTATCCTAAATATACTAGGATGTTGTTATAAGAATGATTCAAACTACACATACACACAACTCCATCTAATGGATGATGAACATAATGTTTCTGTGGATGGCAAACTAACGCCTCACGAAACGATGATTGTTCAAATACATCTTACCGCCTCTCATGGTGACCATTATGATGGCACTGTAATTAAATATGATGTTAATGATATATATTTTATATATAAGCTTCTGTAATTCCATTTTATTTCATACCATTATTCGTTTCATGTTGTATATACATACGATAATTTCATTTGAGGAAGTGCGGACTACCGCCCCCTTAAAATGATATGACTCGTTCATACCACACATGGAACGTATAAAGGATGGTGTTAATGAACTTAAGTAACATATATAAAATATTATATTATACTGGAATAGTAATATATCTATGTATCATTTGGATTCGATTCTTTGAAAATAAAAATTAAATGGAAGTAGCGTTCGTGCGTACGTACGGACTACCGTCTCCACGAACGCGATGAGATTCATTCTCCATCGTATCCATTCAAGTATAATTATCATTTGATGATTTAAAAATGATGTTTAAGAACTTGATACCATTCTGGATATGAATAATATACATCCCATTAATAACGAATATGTCTCACATAACAAAGAATATAAAGTAAAATGAACCCGTTAACACCCGAAATGACGATAATTCTAAGATATTATTAACAAATCAATGATAAAAGATCATATATGATATCATATTAAAGTAAATGATTCTTTTATTATTCAATAACAATTATTTCACCATTATACAGGAGGTAAACCTACCATCGACCAAGGAAAAAGTACAATGTAAGGGATTTTCTAATCTCACTTTTAATTTCGTGAGAATTCTATTGTTCACCACTTAATTATTGCATGTGGTGTATGTGTACTGCCCATGATTGTATTCATTGTGTAATATACTTTAATTTATGGGTATTTACATCATCATGGTATGATACTTCTTTCATGGGTGTATGTTTCGAAAGTTACCTAATCGATAAGGGAATTTGAGATTTCAATTTCCACTCATTTGGCTTTACACATATTTCATTGATTATATTACCCCAAGATTATGTGTGGAATCACTATTCATTTGATTATGTCATAATTTCCACTCCCCTTCCTGTGGATATAAGTTTAATGCACATAATCACTCCATTGTTAATTCTCAAGTCATTTATATGAATTTGATAAGAGTAATTTTAACTCATTCTCCATTTGTTGAGTTAAACATCCAATTTGTTGGTATTGTTTTTACAAGAATATGTGTGAATGTCCTTTGATTGTTTTACACTGAATATCCAATCATATTTAGTGTATTTATATTTGTCACACATAATTATGTCATTGATTTATCCTTAACCTAAGGATACAACCTTTACAAGAGATTTCATCTCAATTTACATTCCATTGAGACTTCTTTGTTGATATACACCAAATCACTTTTATGTGGTGTATATAACGTACTTTGACATAGTTTATCATGAATACATTTATTCTCATGATATTACAAAGTTTTTATTACCACAATTATTTGTATTCAAGTGTCTCTTTTGGTTGGAATCTCTAACTAAAATACCATTTTTAAAATGATTTAAAGACTTATTCATCTAAATCTTTCTCATTAATGTCCATGTTTTAAAAAATGGGTTTAAGGATTTATTTATATGGACATTAAAGTTTACAAATTAAAACTCCTTTTAAAAAGTTTCAAAGTGGTATGGGGCACTTTGATTCAAAAATCTACTTTTAAATGGCTTCTTGACAAAAAGTGTGACTTTTAAATGTTTTCAAGAAAAGGGGGATATTTCTCTCAAATAGTTTTGATGATTACTTTCATTTATGTCAACATCCTTCATTATTCATGATTGTGGTTAATGTGATACAATAAAATCTTCCATATTGTATCAAATGAGTTATGTTTGACTGTGGATGTTCTATTTTTATACCATTCATGGTTTGTGGTTAAAGTATTGACATTTCGTATGCTAGTTTTAATAAGAATGTTTATTTTATGCTTAAACCTATTCATATGAGGAATGCATTGGACTTAATAAGTGACGGGTGGAGCCCGCTATAGCTCCTCGATGCATCGGTAGGTCTCATGAGACAAACTAGTGTCTTGGAACAAGGCCTTGGCAAAATCTTATTTGTAGTCTTGGCACAAGGCCTTGGCTATGTGGTTATGATAGTCTGACATTATGAATTCCATCATTATGAAAGTGGTTATTGATATTGCATGTGATCATTCGACTAGTAGAATATCCATGTGAGTAAGTAAATGGCATTATTTCATTTTACCTTTGCCATTTTATGCTGAAGTTCAAGTTTAAAAGGATTTTGTTTTAGTTATAAATTGCCTTAAGTGTTTATGCTTATTTATGAAAGCTTCTGCTATAATGTTATCCTTACTGAGCATCCGAGCTCACCCCTTTCAATGTTTTATTTTTTTTCCCAGGATTATGAAGAAGTAATTTATGAATGACCTGCAGGGATAGTATGAGGGGATATGAAGACAAGATGTTTTTTTTTATGATGTAATGTAAAAATTTATGGATGTATCTAGTTATTCCAAGGCTACTAAACTAATCGGTCTTTCGAGACTTGATCTTTCTCATGATCATGCCAATGTTATGTAATAATGCACCGACTCTGGGTAACTAGGGTCGGGGCGTTACAGTTGGTATCAGAGGAAGTTTAGTACAAACCTTGGTAGCTAGATTTAGATAAACTCTGATTAGAGAACGTAGACCTAAGATGAACTTTGAGGATTAGTATAAAAGAACTTCCTAGAATTTTGGTATTGTAGAGATTTTGTGAGTTTTCTGAGCAATACATCCCTGTCTGGATACGAGCAGGTAGAGGCGGCTCTGGCACAGATGTACCTAGGGGTAAAACCCGAAAACACCGCTTTGAGCTAGACTCGAACGGGAACTGGTGCACGACAACGGGCCTTGCTGCACTCTTGGTTACGACACTCCTAGGGGATATGATTAGGATAATTTACATTTTCTTTACAAACCGATTTAAGTAATATATACATAAGATGAGAGTAAATGACCTTGGTTAATTCTAATATGTTTCAAATTGAGAATATGGTGACATTTTAATCTCTAAATGATTTTACGACTACTATTACTCACACAATGCTTTCTGGTTTTAATCAATGGCTAGATTCCAAGGAAGTCATAGTGACTTTGAGAATGATGTACAAATTGGGAACAGTGGTGGCAATGAGCAACAAAATGGAATGTTGATAGGCGTAAAAGATATCGTCTTTATGCCAAATCAGTTTTCCAAAAATATGATCAACAACATATATATTAACCAACTCCCAGACTCAACAAGGAAGAGAAAGGTGATAAATGATAAGATCTCCAGCAATGGAGACCATGGAGAAAAGAAACCGCAATTTTCATCATGCAGGAATTGTGGAAAGAGACACCCAGGAAAGTGTCTCAATGGGACAACGAAATGTTTTACGTGCGGGAAGGAAGGACATAAAGTGAAGAATTGCCGAAGAAAAATGAAGAGTACTATGGAAGAAGATAAAAATGGTCCCAAGAGTCCATTTACAGTCATTTGTCGTAAATGTAGGGGACCTGGCCATTACCCGAGTGAATGTCCTATTCTATAGGATATTTTCTTGGTCAAAGAAGAAGATATGTGGAAATAAATGGTTGGATAAAAATTTAAAAAGTATTAGCACTCCTTGTTGATGGGTTTACTTTGGAATAATTTTCTCTTGTATTTTTAACCCCACAGGTTTCCATGTGAGAATGATATTTGAGGAAGAATTGTCTCTTCCCTTGTGGATATAGATATAAATAACCATTTGGTTTTATATGATCATTGGGGTTTGAGAAAATGATAAGTTATTATTTGGGATGAAAATTCAAAGTATGATATAACATTTGTGGTTAAATTTTGTTATTTTGAGGAATTTATCTCATTTTGGTAATATTATAGAATATAGTTTTTGAAAAAGGACAACACGTAGACCGTGTGACAACCCGTCGCGTCGGACAAAGCTGTGGGAATCGAACCCACAACCAATGTGTGATTGGGATTTATCGCCTACCATTGGACTACGTGAAGTCCCTGGTTAGTGTGACTATTTTTTTGTTAAATGATTTTATTGATCAATAATAAGATGATTTGGGTTCTTATGTCTTATCAAATGAATACCCTTGGTATAGGAAAATGATTTGGTGATTAAGTGATAAATGTTATTTTGGAAGATGTTCGTTTTGTTAGGAACACTATATGCCCAAGGAAAATAGAATACAATGAGGTTTCATTTGTAGAGTAATGGTGGATTTTTATCTACATTTTTATTGTTGATTTATAGTGATTTGGGTTATTTATGGAAATGATTAACCTATAACAGAGAATATGTGATGATGTTGATTACTTTTAAGTATGTGACTTTAAGAGTATTTGATGTAATTTGGAGATACAATGTAACATGGGAGACTACATAATAAAATTCTTCTATGTTTTGGGTTTCAATATTAGTTTGGATTATATTAAAGGATTTTAAGGACAATTGGTTATTGAATGGTATCTATTTAACTTTGGGGTATTGTTGGTTTAATTTTAGAAATTAAGATTAGTGCATATTTATCTCAATGAATATCCTTTTGGGGGATCATTAGATCATTCACTAACCATTTTGGTTTTGATTAATCTTCAAAGACAATGTAAATATATGGTTTATCCTGCATGGATCATGTGATTCTATAGAAGTTTATTCTATCTCTTCCAGTGTGACCAAGTCTTCTTGAATACTCATCGTTTAAAAAAAAATTGAGTTAGTGGTGGAAATTTATTAAAGAATGAAAATCTACTTAAAATTTAAGTATATCTCATAATGTTCTTAGTCAATATCATAAATGAATTCCTCTTCCTTATGTAATGTAACTTTGAAAAAAAATGTTGTCCTAGATGGTACCTTAAATCATCACTAATTTATGGATTTGGGATTGTTGGCCTTTTCATAGCCATGTTCTCTACCACTCTCCATCAGATAATTGATGGTTAGATTTCTCCTCCATATCCATATTTTCCTACATGGAACCCTAGTATGTGTTATTTTCGGTAATCTTCATACTTTCCACTCTTTATTTTAAATAGAGGCCTCATTAATTCATTTTTCGATGTGGGATTTCAACTAAGATATTTTGAAATGTCAAAAATGTGTGATCCCAATACCCTATATTTTGTTGAACCGATGGTACTTCAAATCATCATAGATTGATGAGTTTAAGGACCTCAATTTTATACTTGTTTGTGATTGATGACCTCAACCACTACCTATAAATATTTACGTTTTTCCTCCAATTATATGTCTCTAATTGCCACCAATGTTCTCCTAATCGAGATCATAATTTGGTGGTGACCCTTTCATTTCTCTTTTCCTCATATTAAGACTAAATTTTAGTAAACCAATTTCCGATGTGGGTTTTCCCACAAATATATTTTCTATTTTCAACCTTTTATTTTCTAAGAACAATTTCAAATTGCGAGGATGCAATTTATTGAAGGAGGGGAGAATGTAACACCCCAAGATTTCATAGTGTGTTATTTCTTCAAAATAATTCAATAACATGAACTACACACAACACCGAGTTCAAGCGCACCATGACTCACCAAACAAGCCATTTAAAAAAGGTTATGAATAGTATTAACTAAATTTTAAACTTTATATAATCCTTATAATTTTAGAATCCATATTATGAGTTTCTTAGACATAATGTAAGAACAAATTCATCTTCAGTATTGTAGTTTTACCAACTTTTAATAGTGAACCCTTTTCAAATAAATTATTTCAAACTTTTTGACTAAATGGGGACATCAAAAAATTTAAAATGAAACATCACAAGCTTACACGGTACGCTTTCCTTTGAATAAAACAGTAGCGTGTGTTGTACGGAACTTCGAGTTTTAACACACACCACAACCGATCAAACTAACCGTTATGGATAGTAATACCTAAATTTTGAAATTATGTATATTTTATATTTTAAAATGGACTTCATTTTTGGATTAGGAATATCGAATTTAGCCTAAGGTGAAATTTTGGTAGTTTTCGGATAACTTTCATATTTTGATGAATAGTGAAAATTACTAAATTTTAATTAAAAACAACTTTTTTAATCAAAATAATTAATAGTGATAAATTATGAATTTGAGTGGTTTTAAAGTATATTTAGAATATATTTTTACCATTTAATATAATGTTGGTCATTGGACATAATTTTACAATTAAACCGAACATAAACAAGTGTCAATCTTTTGATAGTTATTATCTCTTAAAAACACGCTTTTTGTTTTGACAGCGGGAATTAATTTTAAATTAATTTCTGCCACTTCTGTGTTTTGAATTTAGGAAAATGGATTCCATATTTGGAATCAGGATGTTCAAATTGTTTAAATAGGTAAATTTTATTTTTAGACATTTTGAATAGTTACTGTGGTAAATATTTTATTTACCATGGTTAAAGGGTAAATCCGGTAAATAAGGGTTAAAAAATAATATTATAATAATACAAAATTACCCTAAAACGTGTCCTAACCTTATTGGTGGACACATAACCGACCATGGGCATCCTTGGGTCAATTTGGGGACCCCTTGGAGCCACTTGTATGTGGTAGGGACACAGTATATTAAT
This sequence comes from Viscum album, assembly GCA_963277665.1. Taxonomy (NCBI): domain Eukaryota; kingdom Viridiplantae; phylum Streptophyta; class Magnoliopsida; order Santalales; family Viscaceae; genus Viscum; species Viscum album. Next base: position 752,302,808 of record OY728129.1, on the reverse strand, counting down.
AAAGTTAAAATAAAAATAAAAATGGAATAAGCTTACATCTTTTAGAAGAACACTTTTTACATAGGGTTATACATGTTGGATTTTCGATTATAAATATTCATTAGAAAGCTAAAAATATTTCCTACATGATGAGATTTTATTTATAATTTTTAGACATTAAATAATTTATTTTATTTATGACATAATGATGATGCAGTAATTACTATAATAGCGAAAAATTAAAATAATTGATATTATAAATACCCAAAAAAAATATAATATGAAACTTTTAATGAATTAAACTAATTTTATAGGATAATAGGATATATTAGGATTGATTTAATTGACTGTTTTCGAAGTAATCAATCTGTTATGAGTTTCACAAAAATCAACTATTGAATAGTGTCAAAATTGACATAAAAGAGTTCTTAAAACAAATATTATATTATTAATTGATATTAAATTCCTAAAAATCTAAGGTTCGGCCAAAAGACTTATATCAGGATAGGTTCATCATTAATGGACCACTTGTGGGTCGCTTGGATGTATATAGTAAGTTTACTAACCATATTATATAAAAATACAAAGAGACATTGTAAAAGTGAAACTAATTAACTTAGAGTTAATACTTAAAGATAAGGTTAATATAAGTACCCAAACCTGTCTAAATTATATTGGTTGAGTGGTTTTCGACCTATCCCCACCTTAGACTTTGAATAATCAACTTTGGAGCCATTGGAAACCGAATATGAATTTATTATAAATTAATATTTCTAGCTTTTCCAAAGGTGCCCCTCACCCCTCTTATAAAAGGGCACTCCTCCTTCTCATTTCTTCACACCTCTCAAGCCACTTGGCTCGTCCAAACTCTGCCCAACTAAGCTCCCCACATCTCTCTCCTCCTCCTTGAAGCTTCCCCTTAGGCAGAAAGCATTTCAACAAGTCCTTTGGTTCCAACCAAAGTGAGTTACCTAAATTAAAGGTAACGTTTTCTCTTAAATTATTTTCATTTATTTTCCTTCTCCAACCCCCAAACTCTTTTTATTTCCTTTCTTTTGTAACAACACCAGTATCCTAAATATACTAGGATGTTGTTATAAGAATGATTCAAACTACACATACACACAACTCCATCTAATGGATGATGAACATAATGTTTCTGTGGATGGCAAACTAACGCCTCACGAAACGATGATTGTTCAAATACATCTTACCGCCTCTCATGGTGGCCATTATGATGGCACTGTAATTAAATATGATGTTAATGATATATATTTTATATATAAGCTTCTGTAATTCCATTTTATTTCATACCATTATTCGTTTCATGTTGTATATACATACGATAATTTCATTTGAGGAAGTGCGGACTACCGCCCCCTTAAAATGATATGACTCGTTCATACCACACATGGAACGTATAAAGGATGGTGTTAATGAACTTAAGTAACATATATAAAATATTATATTATACTGTAATAGTAATATACCTATGTATCATTTGGATTCGATTCTTTTAAAATAAAAATTAAATGGAAGTAGCGTTCGTGCGTACGTACGGACTACCGTCTCCACGAACGCGATGAGATTCATTCTCCATCGTATCCATTCAAGTATAATTATCATTTGATGATTTAAAAATGATGTTTAAGAACTTGATACCATTCTGGATATGAATAATATACATCCCATTAATAACGAATATGGCTCACATAACAAAGAATATAAAGTAAAATGAACCCGTTAACACCCGAAATGACGATAATTCTATGATATTATTAACAAATAAATGATAAAAGATCATATATGATATCATATTAAAGTAAATGATTCTTTTATTATTAAATAACAATTATTTCACCATTATACAGGAGGTAAACCTACCATCGACCAAGGAAAAAGTACAATGTAAGGGATTTTCTAATCTCACTTTTAATTTCGTGAGAATTCTATTGTTCACCACTTAATTATTGCATGTGGTGTATGTGTACTGCCCATGATTGTATTCATTGTGTAATATACTTTAATTTATGGGTATTTACATCATCATGGTATGATACTTCTTTCATGGGTGTATGTTTCGAAAGTTACCTAATCGATAAGGGAATTTGAGATTTCAATTTCCACTCATTTGGCTTTTACACATATTTCATTGATTATATTACCCCAAGATTATGTGTGGAATCACTATTCATTTGATTATGTCATAATTTCCACTCCCCTTCCTGTGGATATAAGTTTGATGCACATAATCACTCCATTGGTAATTCTCAAGTCATTGATATGAATTTGATAAGAGTAATTTTAACTCATTCTCCATTTGTTGAGTTAAACATCCAATTTGTTGGTATTGTTTTTACAAGAATATGTGTGAATGTCCTTTGATTGTTTTACACTGAATATCCAATCATATTTAGTGTATTTATATTTGTCACACATAATTATGTCATTGATTTATCCTTAACCTAAGGATACAACCTTTACAAGAGATTTCATCTCAATTTACATTCCATTGAGACTTCTTTGTTGATATACACCAAATCACTTTTATGTGGTGTATATAACGTACTTTGACATAGTTTATCATGAATCCCTTTATTCTCATGATATTACAAAGTTTTTATTACCACAATTATTTGTATTCAAGTGTCTCTTTTGGTTGGAATCTCTAACTAAAATACCATTTTTAAAATGATTTAAAGACTTATTCATCTAAATCTTTCTCATTAATGTCCATGTTTTAAAAAATGGTTTTAAGGATTTATTTATATGGACATTAAAGTTTACAAATTAAAACTCCTTTTAAAAAGTTTCAAAGTGGTATGGGACACTTTGATTCAAAAATCTACTTTTAAATGGCTTCTTGACAAAAAGTGTGACTTTTAAATGTTTTCAAGAAAAGGGGGATATTTCTCTCAAATAGTTTTGATGATTACTTTCATTTATGTCAACATCCTTCATTATTCATGATTGAGGTTAATGTGATACAATACAATCTTCCATATTGTATCAAATGAGTTATGTTTGACTGTGGATGTTCTATTTTTATACCATTCATGGTTTGTGGTTAAAGTATTGACATTTCGTATGCTAGTTTTAATACGAATGTTTATTTTATGCTTAAACCTATTCATATGAGGAATGCATTGGACTTAATAAGTGATGGGTGGAGCCCGCTATAGCTCCTCGATGCATCGGTAGGTCTCATGAGACAAACTAGTGTCTTGGCACAAGGCCTTGGCAAAATCTTATTTTTAGTCTTGGCACAAGGCCTTGGCTATGTGGTTATGATAGTCTGGCATTATGCATTCCATCATTATGAAAGTGGTTATTGATATTGCATGTGATCATTCGACTAGTAGAATATCCATGTGAGTAAGTAAATGGCATTATTTCATTTTACCTTTGCCATTTTATGCTGAAGTTCAAGTTTAAAAGGCTTTTGTTTTAGTTATAAATTGCCTTAAGTGTTTATGCTTATTTATGAAAGCTTCTGCTATAATGTTATCCTTACTGAGCATCCGAGCTCACCCCTTTCAATGTTTTATTTTTTTTCCCAGGATTATGAAGAAGTAATTTATGAATGACCTGCAGGGATAGTATGAGGGGATATGAAGACAAGATGTTTTTTTTATGATGTAATGTAAAAATTTATGGATGTATCTAGTTATTCCAAGGCTACTAAACTAATCGGTCTTTCGAGACTTGATCTTTCTCATGATCATGCCAATGTTATGTAATAATGCACCGACTCTGGGTAACTAGGGTCGGGGCGTTACACCACCAGAACACACCTCGGTCTATTTGAACACACTAGGCCTCACCTGGTCCTGGTCTTCCTAGAAAACTGTCAAAGAGTCAACCGCTTGCACAAGACACAACACATGCAAGAAAATCCCATGTATGGGCGAGTAAAACAATACTCAGTAGGGAACCCCAAAACAAAAAGTAAAAGACCACAAAGAAAATACCACTAAGAAGAAACAGTTAGCTCAACACAGGTATATGTCAACAAAACACGTAACAAGAACATCCAGGTATACTCATAATGTATTCCAAGACTCAAGATTTCATCCACTGCCAGACATATAGTTCCACTCATAGAATTCTCAATTCTAGGATATATCCATCTTCAAGCTATCAGATAGTAATCATATAGAACAAGTCTACCAAAAGTAAACGAGAGAACATCAGGTCTTGATACATCAAAAAGTTCCCTGAGACATCTTTTATTTCTAATAAAATGAATCTTGATATTACAATCAATCCTTGGTCATAGGATTCTTCTTGAGGAACACTCGTTCTGGGAGAACTCACTCCTCGAGCCTTAAATTCATCAGGGTCTCTTACAAGAGGTCCTACTAATTTGGGCCTCGCCCAAAGATAAATTCATGGTCATAGATCCTGATATATAGATAGGTAATTCTACTCAAAGAATACCGCAAACCCAATCTTTATTACCCTACAATGTAGGGTATTATTATCAAATAATACCACAAACCTTACCGATGTGGCTTGTAATGTAGGGGATTCTCCTCACAGAATTCAAAATACCCTACCGATACAACCCACTAGATGTAGGATTAATGCCTTTCCCACACAGGTCACATCAATACCCAAGAAACTCTATTAGGGATGATAGAGTATCACTCTATTCCCAAGGAGGACTCCACAACTCTATTCGAGACAGTATCCTCTCGAGGGGATTACAGCCCAGTTATGTGGACGAAATTCTGTACCGGACCCTTGAGGAAAGAACAAATGGAAATATTTGCACCTATGTTATTCCAAACTAAAAAACTAAGAATCCTTCTCAAAAGTACCACCTCATCTAGAGGGTCCCAATACCACAAACGACTCGTCAAACGGACTTACAAATTAAAAGTTGTGGATATTTCAGTGAAAAGGGGCCGCTTGGGTCCGAATTCGATCTGACCCGGTCAAACCGACCAGACCCCACCCGAGGTCCACCGATTTGAGCCACCAAATTTGTACCGACCGACCAAGTCCTGGCTCTCCTGGTTTGGACATGCCCATTCAGCCGGCCCAACCTGTCATCTCCTGTAACATCCCCAAATGATAAACGATTAAATGACTAAATGATATGACTCATGTCAACAAGGTGCACCTTCCTTTTCGGGAGCCTGTCTGATTAGAACTCCTCAGTTAAGCGTGCTTGGCCTGGAGTAGTGATCAGGATGGGTGACCTTCTGGGAAGTTCCCCAGGATGTGTGTAAGTGAGGACAAAGCACACTGGAAAGGACAAGTGTTGGCCTGTGGGGACTGTCATTAGTCAGATGACCCGTTCAGGCATGTGGGTGGACCCTAGGGTGGGCCCCACGTGTCTGTGGGGCAACTGGTAGTACCTGGTGGGCCAGGACCTGACGACCATATTAAGGCGGGGTGGTTGTGCTGTCACTGGGGCCCAGTTGTCACATTTGGTATCAGAGGAGGAACCCAGCCTTAAGTGCGGTGCACTGCCTGGGTTGAGATGTAGGGCCCACAACGAGGGCGTTGTGCTCTAAGGCGGGGGGGGGGGGGGTGAATGTAACATCCCCAAATGATAATGAGTTAAATGACTAAATGATATGACTCATGTCAACAAGGTGCACCTTCCTTTTCGGGAGCCTGTCTGATTAGAACTCCTCAGTTAAGCGTGATTGGCCTGGAGTAGTGATCAGGATGGGTGACCTTCTGGGAAGTTCCCCAGGATGTGTGTGAGTGAGGAAAAAGCACACTGGAAAGGACAAGTGTTGGCCTGTGGGGACTGTCATTAGTCAGATGACCCGTTCAGGCAGGTGGGTGGACCCTAGGGTGGGCCCCACGTGTCTGCGGGGCAACTGGTGGTACCTGGTGGGCCAGGACCCGACGACCATATTAAGGCGGGGTGGTTGTGCTGTCACTGGGGCCCAGTTGTCACATCTCCAGCATGGCCCGCCGTATGCGGGCCGGTTCACCAGCACTGGACACGACCTGGTAGGTCACACCCAAGGTCAACATGGACGGTCCACATTTCATGCAGCCAATCCACATGACCAGCTCCCAAATGTGGTTTAGACATGTGTCCTCCATCCAACATGGCTTGGGGAGCCGTTTCCCTCCACCATCGCGGTCTCCTACCAGGGCTTGTCCCCAAATGATAATGTGTTAAATGACTAAATGATATGACTCATGTCAACAAGGTGCACCTTCCTTTTCGGGAGCCTGTCTGATTAGAACTCCTCAGTTAAGCGTGCTTGGCCTAGAGTAGTGATCAGGATGGGTGACCTTCTGGGAAGTTCCCCAGGATGTGTGTGAGTGAGGACAAAGCACACTGGAAAGGACAAGTGTTGGCCTGTGGGAACTGTCATTAGTCAGATGACCCGTTCAGGCATGTGGGTGGACCCTAGGGTGGGCCCTACGTGTCTGCGGGGCAACTGGTGGTACCTGGTGGGCCAGGACCCGACGACCATATTAAGGCGGGGTGGTTGTGCTGTCACTGGGGCCCAGTTGTCACATCTCCAGCATGGCCCGCCGTATGCGGGCCGGTTCACCAGCACTAGACACGACCTGGTAGGTCACACCCAAGTTCAACATGGACGGTCCACATTTCATGCAGCCAATCCACATGACCTGCTCCCAAATGTGGTTTAGACATGTGTCCTCCATCCAACATGGCTCGGGGAGCCGTTTCCCTCCACCGTCGCGGTCTCCTACCACGACTTGTCCCCGCCGCCCGTGGCCGATGCCACTGCGGGCTCCCCTATCCGACGCGACTTCGTCTTGTCGCATCCCTCTTCCATGGCTTTCTTCCATGGATATCCTATACCAATGTGACTCACCTGGATGTGGATCTAGCATGCCACCTGTAGCTTCCACCTCCATGGGCTCCTGCTGCCAACCATTTATCCGGCAGCCTCATCTCGCCAGGCTCCACTGGGAAAGGCTGGAGCTTCCACCTTCGACCACCTCCTCGTGCTGCCACCACCACACGCTATCGCAGTTCCAGATCCCACTTTAGATCATTGCAACCATGAATAACAAGAATGGATTTTGGGAAAGAGGTGGAGTAACACAATAATGAACAAATGTGGATGGATATGGGCTTTGTTCATGTCAGCCTTGATCTTTCCATGTTAGAACTGAAAACAGGGAGAAGATCAAAATTTTAAACATGGATCAATTATAATCTTGGTTAAACCCCAATTCAAACCCCACACCATAAATTTTAACCCCTCACTGTGAATGATCATGTTCATCATAGAGAAAAGAATAATGAACGGGGAATGAAACCAAAAAAAATCACATGCCCTACATGGATTTGGTTTGATCATTAAAGAATACATATTGTGTCGTCGTTGTTCATTGATCCCCGATCCTTTATACATCATCTCGTCATCATCTACCATTTACCAATGAGAGGATTTCACCAAGTGTCTTCTCCAGTGCTCCCATGTAAATTATCAAGGATCATGTCCTCAATCATGTGTCCCTCCCAATAGTTAAAGAAGGAAAATATGTTTCAATGTTAAATGCGTTTCAGAATTGTCGCGTCAGTGAGTCATAGTTTCATTGAGTCGCTGTGTGGTATCTCTACTGTGTTATGTTGAAACATTAAAAATAAAATAATTATTTCAAATTATTTTATTCTTAAAACCTCTAAAAATTAAATTTCATAGTCAACCCACACCAGTTGATGTTATGGTCCACCTAAGAAAAAATATCCTATTAATAACTCAATGATGGTCTCATATTTCCAATACGAGTTACCATTTATGAGTTATTAGGATTTTAAAATAAAATAATTTTATTTACGGTTAAGTTATTTTTATATTTTTGCATAGAAGATCTGCACCAACTAAAGTTTTATCATGCCAAGGGTAAAGCCACTACTCTGAGCTCAATGGTGCCCTAGGATTTCTGATCTGGGAATCCATTTAGAAGTTATTCCGCTTTTTTAGTAAAAATTCTCACACACGCTTTTTAAAAACATAACATTTTTTTATGGATCGTTCTGATCACACCGGGCATCAGAATTGCATGGCGTCTCAGCCCCTAGCCTCATATTTTTTCCAATAATCTTCTAAAAGTAGAATCAGAAAAATCTAATTCATTACATTATCCCCACCTTAAGGCTTTACATCCTTGAAAATCTAAACAAGGTCAACTCCAACAAAATGTGAGAGTACAGAGCATGAATCTGAGCCTCCAACTCACATGTGCTCTTCTTAAGATTCCCATGCTGCCTTCATACACAAACTAAGGGAAAAGATCATCCATGAAGGATCATAGATCTTTATTGGGTACTCAACTCATGTTACTCTAACATCGATGTCCATCTATCCCTAGATTATGATGTGCAAAGGGTTCAGCATGAATCTCCCCAACGGTGACGTGTGGATGATGTTGTGTCCCTGGTCTTACTACGAGGTAGAGACAAGAAGTATGATACCTCTCCAACTCTACAATGTACCTGAATGAGGGACTATTAACCTTAAAGATAAATTTACACCTAGGAAAAATTTCCATAACCATCATCGAGGTGATATCTAAAGGAATAAATGGACTCCTTTCTCGAACTCCCAAGGTATTTTCCTTTTGTTAGCATAAACTTCAGATAACTTTGCATGTTCTTCATCTACTCCTAGATGATCCACACATTCCCTACAATTGCCTCCTGAAATCCCTTCCACAACTGGGATGTAAAGCGATCATCATGATCTAAAACCATCATCGAAGAAACTTTATGGAGTCGAACAATATTCTACACGTAGAGGCATCCCAAGATCTCTACTAAACTCTTCTCTTGGGTTGTTAGTAAGTGGGATGACTCGGTGAGTCAGTCAAATATCATCCAGATGGTATCGTGTCTCTTGGACATAAGTGGTAAACCCATCACGAAGTCCATCGATATTCCTTACCACTTAATTCATAGTACCCATCGAAAGATAAGGAGAAACCCCTACCAAGAATAGGGGGTTGACACGGTGAGTTGACAAACCACAAAACTAATTCAAAAAAGTGTTCACCTTTTATCTCAATATTTAAGTCAAACATTAACCTATTTCATCATCCTCGATGTCTACCTTGAATCCCACATGCATATCCCTATGCATGTCACCACTCTAGGCATCCAATACTACAAACCTTCATGATCTGAAAAGAACAATGTGTTCCCCGCCTTTCGAGTTTCCATTAAGGGTATACCCTATGGAAAACTGATCACTAAAGGATTACAGTCGGTATCATCGAGTTGTGACTCCCTAAATCACTTTAAGAGTGGATGGGTAACAAACACCGATTGAAGATAAGCTGCATCATCACTATCCATGAAGGATAAATGTAATGAGGCCAACTACTTCATTTCCTTGTTCAGTAACGATGTACTCGATCTCTTTCTGAGAGAATCCAATAACACCTCTAAGTCATAGTCTTGGAAGAACTCTATACAACACCTATGTATCATGTTTAGAACTTTCTAAGAGAAGATATACTTGAGACTTTCGTGGTCTGAGTAGATTATAAGCCACCCACCCATTTGGTAGTCTCTCCACATATTCAATGTGAAGACTACTGTTGCCAACTCAACATCATGGGTCACATTATGCTACTCTTATGGTGCGATCCATAGGCAATCACTGCTTTCCTATGTATTAGGACACAACTAAGTCTGGTCCCTAATGTATTACAGAACAATTTGTATTCAACTCCCTCCTTTGGAAAACTCAAGATCAGGGAACTCTCAAACTCTATCTTAACTGTATAAAATCCTACGGGCACATTTCTATCTATGCACAAGGCTACCCCTGTCAACTGATCGAAGTGTTCATCAACCCTTTGGTATTGGATACTCGTTCTCCTTGGTCACTTAGTTAATGTTATGGTAATCTACACATAACCTAGAACATTGGGTCTTAATAAGACCTTCCTATGAAAGTCCACCACCTGCACCCTCAACTTGCAAAACTCTGTGAAATCCATTCGATATACGGATCCTAATATCAGTTCCATATCTGTAACACCCCAAGATTTCAATAAATTACACTAGATGCAACATCGAGCTCAAGCACACCACGACTTACCAAACTAGCCGTTCAAAAGTGTTTATGAATTGTATTAACAGAATTTTTAACTTTATATAAACCTTATAATTTTAGAATCCATATTTTGAGTTTCTTAGATATAATGTAAGGACAAATTTTTTTTCCAGATAAAAGAAGTATATTTCAAAAAATGAAATTTGATCGCCTTTTAATGGTGAACCCTTTTTAAATCCAATATTTGAAACTTTTATATATTCAATTTGAAAAAATAAACTTCTTCTTTAGGATCGAGACATAATAATTTAGTTTCAATAAATTTTTGGTGTTTTTCTGATAACTTTCATATTTGGGTGAATAGTGAAAAATAATATATTTTAACTGAAAACAACTTTTTTAACCAAATTATTTTTAGTTTTCAACTAAACATATGAATGGTTTGGATGTATAGTTAGATTATATTTTTACCATTCAATCCAATGTTGGTCATTGGAAGTAATTTCCCTTTGAAACTGGACATAAACAAATGCCAATCTTTTGGTAGTTATTATTTCATAAAAATATGTTTTTTGGTTTTAAAAACGGGAATTAATTTTAAAATAATAAATCCAATTTTTATGTTTTTAATATGGTAAAATAGACTTCCTTTTTTAATTCAGAATATAAAAATAATCTTAGGGTGAATATTTGGTATGTTTCTGAAAACTTTTAACTTTTGATGAATAGTGAAAAACATTGAGTTATAGTTTAAAACCGAATTTATATTTAAATAATTATTTATTTTATTTAAATTTATTTTAGGTCAAAATAGATACATAATACCTATATAAGTTCAATGTAATTAATTGGAGTCAGTTTATAATAATTTTAGATATATAAAATTTTTATTGAACTTTTCACCATCTTTTACCCACCTCCTAAGAGAATTTGCAAATTCACATAAAACATAATTTTACCTATTTTGTGAACAGAATTTTAAAAATCCAAGAGACACGGTTGATATCAGCAAGTAAAATTTGGTTCAATTATATGAAAATAATTTATGGTGAATAGTAACGTTTTACTTTTATTTACCACTGTTAAAAGTAAATAGGGTAGTTAAGGGTAAAAATGATATTATTATTACGCTAAAACATGACCTAATTCTATTGGATAAGTATAATTCGACAAAAAACAACCTTAGGAATAAAATATGAACCTTTTTGTTCCACTTTTATTAGATTAGGACATCTATTATTATTTAATTCAAAGAAGAGTTAAAAGAGTAAAAAACAAAGTTTAATAACTAAAACATTTTTAATAAAGGGTTACAGAAAAGATAAATTCGGATATAAAAATTCATTAGAAAGATAAAAAGATTTCATACATAATTGTATTTTATTATTATTTTTTAGACATTAAATAATTTAATTTATTATTGACACAATGATGATGCAGTAATTACTTAATTAATGGAATATTAAACTAATTGATACTATAAATATCTAAATAAATTTAATTTGAGACATTTTAAGAATTATACTAATTTTATAGGTTAATATGACATATTAGGGTTGGTTAGATGAATTTATTTGAAGTAATAATGATTTTATAAATTTAGAAAAAACAAAATACCAAATAATGTCAAAATTGACATAAAAGAATGTTTAAAACAAATATTATATTATTAATTGATATTCTATTCCTAAAAATCTAAGGTTAAGAAAAAAGACTTATATAATTATATTTGTATCATTAATTAACCACTTGGGTTTCTCTTGGAAGTATATGGTAAGTTTATTATCCATATAATATAAAAATATAAAGAGACATGGTAAATGTCAAACTATTTAACTAAGAGTTAAATCTAAAATATTAGATTAATACAGTAACCCAAACCAGTCTAAAACCTATTGGTTGAGTGGTTTTCGACCCATAACCACCTTATACTTTAAATAATCCATTTTTGAGCCATTAGAAACCGAAATTTATTTTATTATAAAATAATATTTCTAGTTTTTCCTATGGTGCCCCTCACCCCTCTTATAAAAGGGCACTCCCCCTTCCCTCAAATTAAAACCTTAAAATCCTTTTGGCTCGGACAAAATCTTCCCAAATACCTTCTCAACTTTCCTCCCTTCATCCGATATTACCTACTTTAGTTATAAATCCAACCTAAGGAGCCCTTTTGATCAAATCAAAAGGAAGAACCTGAAGAAGAGGTAAATATCTCATCACCTATTTCAAGTTCCTTTCTTCTTCCACTTCCTCTTTCATTGTTTTTCCATTCTAAAATAATAACTCTAGTATCTTCTATATACTGTGATGTTATTATGAATATGGTACAACCATATTCATTATTCTATCCATCCTTTGAATGACATGTCACCATACGTACGTACGTACCACTTACCGTCTCCACGTTGTGGTGTAATTGTTATTCAATACATTATTATTTGGATGGGTATAATAATGATGTGTAATTGATGTAAATAACAAATATAACATGATAATTATTATGAATATATGATATAAAATCTGATTATATATTATTTTAATATCAAAAGAATGATATTGTTGCTTGTTCTTACGTATGGATTACTGTCTCCACAAACGCGATGAGATTCATCCCCATCATATCCATTCAAGAAAAAATTTCATTTGATGATTAAAACTAATGTTTAGATACATGATGTCATTCTGTATTTTAATAAGATACATCCCATCCATGAAAAATATGACTCACATAAGAAAGAATATAAAGGAAAAGGAATCCGTTAACACACGAAATGACGATAATACTAAGATATTATTAACAAACCAATGTTAAAAGATCATATATGATATCATATTAATGTATATGATTATTTTAAAATTTAATAAAAATTATTTCACTATTATACAGGAGGTTAACCTACCCTCTACCAAGGAAAAAGTACAATGTAAGGGGTTTCCTATCTCACTTTTAAATCCGTGAGATTTCCACTCTTCACCACTTATTTATTGCATGTGGTGTGTGTACTGACCAAGATTGTATTCATTATGTAATATAATTTAATTTATGTATATTTACATCATCATTGTATGATACTTATTTCATTGGTTTATATTTTTATGTTACCAAATCGATAAGGGAATTTGAAATTTCAATTTCCACTCATTCGGCTTTACGCATACTTCATTGGTTATTTTACTCCAAGATTATGTGTGGAATCACTATTCATTTGCTTATGTCATAATTTACACTCCTCTTTCTATGGATATAATTTTGATACACATAATCAATCCATTGATAAAATCTCAATTCATCGATATGAACTTGATAAGAGTAATTTTAACTCAATCTCCATTTGTTGAGTTAAACATAAAATTCATTGGTGTTGTTTTTACAAGAATATTTGTGAATGTACTCTGATTGATTTACACTGAATATCCAATAATATTGAGGGTATTTATAGTTTTCACACATAATTATTTCATTCATTTATCCTTAACCTAAGGATATGGTCTTTATAATATATTTCATCTCAATTTACATTCTATTGAGACTTCTTTGTTGTTATACACCAAATCACTTTTATATGGTGTATATAATGTACTTTGACATAGTATATCATGAATCCATTAATTCTCATGATTTTATAAAGTTTTTATTATCTCAATTATTTGTATTCATGTGTCTCCCTTCTGGTTAGGAACTCTAACTAAAATATCATTTTAAATGTTTTAAAGATTTATTATTATAAATCCTTCCCATTAATGTCCATGTTTTAAAAATGGTTATAATGATTTATTTATATGGACATTAAAGTTTTAAAATTAAAACTTCTTTTAAAATTTTCAAAGTGGTATGGGACACTTTGATTCAAAAATCTATTTTAAATGACTTCTTGAAAATTAGTGTGACTTTTAAATGTTTTCAAGAAAAAGGGGGATATTCCTCTCAAATAGTTTTGATGATTATTTTCATATATGTTCATATCGTTCATTATTCTCAATTGAGGTTAATCTGTTACATTAAAATCTTCCTTATTGTATTGAATGAGATATGTTTGACTGTGGATGTGTTATTTTTTTTACCATTCACGGTTTGTGGATAAGTATTGACATTTCGTATGCTAGTTTTAATACGAATGTTTAGATTATGTTTCACCCATTTCATATGAGGAATTAATTGACGGGTGGAGCTCGCTATAGATCCTTTATGTATCGGTAGGTCTCATGAGACAAACTAGTTTCCTGGCATAAGGCCTTGACAAAATCTTATTGGTAGTCTTGGCACAAGGCCTTGACTATGTGGTTATGAAAGTCTCGCATTATGCATTCCATCATTATGAAATTGGATATTGATATTTCATGTGTTTATTCGACTAGTATAATACCCATGTGAATAAGTAAATAACATTATTTGATTCTATGTTTTCCATATTATGCTTAAGTTCATGTTTAAAAGGATTTTGTTTTAGTCTTACACACTTCCTTAAATGTTTATGCTTATTTATGAAAGTTTCTGCTATAAGGTTATCCTTACTGAGCATCTGAGATCACCCCTTTCTGTGTTTTATTTTTCCCAGGATGAAAAGAAGTATATTATGATTGACCTGCAGGGATAGTCTATGGGATCTCAGTGTTTTCTATGGAAACAATTTTATTGTAGTTTTCCATTTTATGATGTAATGTAAACCTTATGAATGTATCTAGTACTTAAAAGGCTACTAAACTAATCAGACTTTTGAGACTTGATCTTTTATGATCATGACAATGATACATAATAATGCACCGAATCTGGGATTCTGGGTTGGGGTATTACAATATCGGGGTGGAGAACAGTGCAGAAGTCTATCTCTCTGTGGGGAAGCTAACCTAGAAACATATCTAGGAAAAAAATCCGCGTACTCTACCACTACTGGTGGGAACTGAAAACTCATAACATCCACTACCCTGGGGGTAGGGCTAGACAACTCAAGAGTGATCAGGTACACCTTACTATGCATGAGTTTATCCCGTGCTGCCTGGGTTTCCTTTTTTTTTTCCATCTAAGGAAAACCCCATTCCATCGCTGCAGTCATACCACACCCTTTTTTCCTAAAATAGTCAATTCGAGCATATAATGTCGATAACTAATCCATACCAAGAATGAAATTGTAAGGCCTCGACACTACCACCAAGAGGTTCCAACCAAAACTTTAGACTCAAGGGTCAAATCACCTTATCATCTCTAGTGTGATTATTGAGTCTCCTTCTGTAGGTATCTTTAGGAGTAACGGTAAAGTCAACAGTTTAACCGGAAACTATAGGTCTCGAAAAAGATTCGTGAAAAGGAAGAATGATTATCACCTGTGTCTATTAATACGACAACTAAGAGTAGACACAAACCATACCTCGAATAATTCATGGATCCCTTGGGTCATATTCCTTGACCACATGCCGCAGTCCCTTCCCCTATCCTCCAACTCCTCAAGCATAGTGTTGACCACATGGGGGTGGTGGTGGAAACATGTCGAAATGTATACCACCTCCGGTTTCTCTCCCAACTCCTTTTCCACATATTCCACCCTACAGATCCATCTGTTCCTATCACTATCTCTGCCTCAGTGGCCCATCCACCATTTCCCTATCAACAGCACGATGGGATGGACAATCTCTAGATATATTTCCCCTGCCGTCACATGAAAATCATTTCCTCTCTCTTGGCCAAATGGACCCACCCTATGGTCCCTGAGGTGTAGATCCCCCATTCTCGGACCTCTTCTCAAAACGTCTCACATTTCCAAGTCTCTAAGACTGACATTGGCTTCCTTCCCCCAAGGTCTCTACTCTTTCTTTCCCACTATAGACATCCATTGGATGTATCTACTTGGTTGAAGGACTTTCAACCACAATTTTTTGATCTAGCACCCTAGAATAAGTAGTAATGCGGAGAGGAATAATGTTGCATTAGATGTCCCTAATAAAACCTTTCTCAAAGGTCTGAGCCTTGAAGAACTAATCATACCATATTCATGAAGTACTTGGAAAGGTTAGTATGCCTTAATGAATACTCAGCTACTAACATTTCATCCTACCAAAGCTGTAGAATCTATTGGGAATACATAACCATAGGGTTTTATGGTGAGATACCCTTATTTAAGAATGGTTCTCAAAATATGTCTATGGGAGAGTCACCACATCATAAGATTAGTTAAACTAAACCCCGCCGTCACCCTATTAATCCATGTAGAAGGCCCACTGCCAAGACTGCATTCAGATCTAATGGTGTATTGACTGGATGGAAAACTCGGTCACCACCTCAGACCAGTACTTAGCTGCCTCTGAGTCAGGATCACCTCAGAACCTGAGGGTTATCTGTCACTAGAACTTGTGAGGTGAGCTTAGTTCGCACATCTTATCTTCTAGTACTACAAGTACCATGTGCTTCTCAACAGGTGGTGGTATAGCTGATACACCACCCATAGGTTCCGTATTTGGTACAAATACATATACCCATATATCATCACCCTATAGATCATCCTTATGATAATTCGGTGGAATCCTGCCTGACTATCTATGAAGAAGTATCTTTAATCCCAACAAGATGTACCATGATCAATACAGTATACCTAGTGAGCTGACTCAAGAAGGACATTGAAAGCACAACTCATTATTATAGGATTTATATACCATCATTTTTCTTTGACACTAGTATTTTCATGTACCAAGTTGAAAAAAATAATCCAGGGTTCTGGTGTATGGATACATCGGCCACCACACCAATACTGGAATCCCTAGCCTGAAATCCAAACTTGAAACACACAACACTGTTGCCCCAAACCAAACTCCTAGACTCTGAGTTATTAAGGTAAATATGACCTCCTATGATACCATTATATCCTGACCTGTCCCCCAAGGCTTGTGTCATGACTACCCCATGCCTGCCTCTGTTAGTCCTAGGGATGACGACTCACACTAAATATGCATATCCCACAAATAGGAGGCATTTTCCTAAGAACTCGCACAGACACACAACTCCAAGCTAATGATGCTGGAAAGTAAAAAAACTAAGTAAAGAAAATGAAAGCACACCACTATAAACCAACACAAAATTATGACAAAAAGTAAATTAGTAAAGTAAAATCGGGCCAGAATACAATCCCACAAAAAATAAAGAGTCTGTAAAACAAGTGATGAAGTTCGTTCGTAGAAAACCTTACCTGATCTAACTGCGAGGTATGTCATTGGACTACTGTCTGTAAGCCAATAGAACACACCTCTTTCT
This sequence comes from Viscum album, assembly GCA_963277665.1. Lineage (NCBI taxonomy): Eukaryota > Viridiplantae > Streptophyta > Magnoliopsida > Santalales > Viscaceae > Viscum > Viscum album. The sequence goes on along the minus strand of OY728129.1, from coordinate 752,285,576 downwards.
TTTTTATCACACTAATCCCCACCTGGTCATGGTCTTCCTTGGACACCATCAAAGAGTCAACTGTTGCCACAAGACACAATATGTGTGGGAAAAGCCTGTGTATGGGTGAGTAAGACAATACTCAGTTGGGCACCCCAAAAAACAAATTAAATGACCAAAAAGGAAACAAAACTAATAAGAAACAATCAGATTCACACAATTATATGTCAATAATGAATATTACAAGAACATCCGGGTATACTCACAAAGAATTACAAGACTCAAGGTCTCATCCACTGCCATCCATATGGTTCCACTCGTAGCATGATAGATTCCAGGAGATCTCACTCCTCAATCTATCTGATAGTAAGAATGTAGAAAATATCTACCAAAAGTATCTAAGAGAACATCTGGTCTCGATACGTAATGAAGTTCCCTGATACATTTGTTTTTTCTAAGATAAGTAATCTCAATATCACACCCAATCCTTGGTCAAAGGGTTCTGCTCGAGACATCCTCATTCTGAGAGAACTCACTCCTTGAGACTTGATGTCATCAGGGGATCTTACAAGATGTCCTTCTAATTTGGGCCTCACCCAAAGAGATAACACTGGTCAAAGGTCATGATATACAGATTGTGGATTCTCCATAGCGAATACTGTGAACCCAATCTATATTACCCCACAATGTAGGGGATTCTTCTTAGATAATACCATGAACTATACCGATGCAACTCGTAACATAAGGGATTATCCCCATAGAATACTGCAAATCCTACTGATACGACCCACTAGATAGAGGATCAATGTCATGAACTCAGAGGTTATATCAATACCCAAGAATCTCTATCCAGGGTGATAGAGTATCACTCCATTCCCAAGGATGATGCCATAACTTTATCTGAGACTCAATCCTCTTGAGGGGATTGCTGTCCAATGATGTGGAATCAATTCTGTATCGGAACCTCAAGAAAAGAACCAAGGGGAAGCTTCGCACCTATGATGGTCCTAACTAAAAATCCACAAAGTCATATCAAAAGGATTGCCTCATCACGAGGGTGCCAATGCCACAAACAGACTTACAATTTGAAATTTATGGATCTTATAGTGAAAAGGGTTAAGTTGGGTCGAGGTCCAGTCTAACTCAACCCGGGGTCTTCTGAACCGAGCCGACCCGCCGGGGCTGAACCAACCCACCGAGTTCGTCCCGACCCACCCCTGTTGGGACCGACAGATTCTGCCTATCCAACATGCTTCCATCCCATTCCAACATCTCCATCTCAGCTCGCCACATGTGGGACGGTTCACCAGTACTAGATATAAGGACTCGACCTTAAACATTACATAATTTTGAATAATGTCAAGAATTTACATTGAGGATCTTTTTAGGTTTAGAGTTTTATAGAATTAGGCCATAAATATTACATAACAACTTGAATATTACATGTATAAACTACTACCCATTATCCATTTTTCATAAAATAAAAACTCTTGAAAAAAAGAGACATGTCTATTTCCATGTTTTAGACAGCATGAATTTTCATTGATCTCGTCCTTGACCCTATTCATCTTTATGTCCCATGAAAAACATTTCAAAACATGGGATAAGCATAAAAAGATTAGTAAGGGTTGTAAAATAATGAAATGAAACATTAGCCAATCAATAAATAAAAATCAATGAAACCATACTTTTCAATCATAACATACCTCATGAAATCATAAGATTTATGAATAACATATGGAAATCATAAATCAAAAAGGTAACTTATGGAATTAATAACATACTTAATTTTTAGCGATCACTGCCACTTAGGGAGTCACTTTTGGAATACCCATCAGAATATATTCTCTAAATCTCTTAGGAGAAACATTAACATTTACCTCTATCATGTTACCCAATGCGTTGGAGAGCTATCCTGGGCTCACCCACCCTAGGTTTATCACAGAACCACCCATATACGTAAACAATGCTCAATAACCATAAAATATTCATAACAAATAACACAATAATAAAGGAAATATAAAATTTTCACATTCAAATCACAATATATCAAATCCAAATATTGAAATAAAAAATTCTTTTTCAAATAATTTTCAAAAACATTTAAAACATTTAATAAAGAGATTTTTGAATCAAAGTGTCCCATACCACTTTGAAGATTTTAAATCAAATATCATTTGAAAAAATTAATTTCCATATAAATAAATCCTAAAAACCATTTTTAAAACATGGAAATTAATGAGAAATATTTAGAAGAAAATATCATTAAAACATTTAAAATGATATTTTAGTTAAAGAGTTTTTAACAAAATGAGAGACGCTTGAATAGACATAATTGAGGAATAACATTTAATCAGAACTTTACAATATCATGAGAATACAGGGATTCATGATATAATATTCCAAAGGACAGTATATACACTACATAAGAGTTAATTGGTGCATAACTACAATGAAGTCTCAATGGAATGTAAATTGAGATGAAATCCCTTAAAAAAACTGTATCCTTAGATTAAGGATAAATCAATTACATAATATTCTATGAAAAATAAGAATACACTCAATTTAAGTGGATATTAAGTGTGAAACATTCCAAGGTTATTCACACATATTCATAGCAGGACATAATCAGGAAGTAGAAGTTTAACCCAAAGAATTGAAATTGGGTGAAGAAGTTCCCTTACAGAAATTTGACAGCCTAACAACATCACTTTAAAATTCATAAAATGGATTTATGAGAGGGAAAAGGGTATCTAATCACATTAATATAAAATTTATAGCAATAAGGATATAGAATAACATATCCCAACATATGAATATGTAAATTAAATGACATAACAAAAATAAGTCTTTTAAAAAGAGGAGGGTGAAAGGTTCCCTTACCGATTTGGTTACTTAAGAAACATACAACCCATGAAAGACAGATCATACAATGAAGATGTAAATACCCACAAATTTCAGTATATTACACAATTAATTCAATAATGGGTAGTAGATAAACCACACAAAAGGAAACCGTGACAATATAGCATGAATCTCATGGGACTAAAAAGTGAGATGAAAACCCCTTACCATGTTGTAATCAATCGAGTCGTATGACCATAAGTTTATAAACACCAAATGAATCACATAATACAATGAATATAAAGATAATAATGACAATATATATCAAATGTATGTACAAAATACACCACATATAATAAATATGTGGTGAACAATGGAAATATCATGAAATTAAAAGTGAGATAAAACACCCCTTACCTCGTGTCCGACTTGACCTGTTTGTTTGTTATTCTTCCTGAATAATAAACTTATGTTAATTTATACTTGATTAATAAAACTTTTTCTAGTTTATTATTCATTTTATATCACTTATTACCATGTTATAAACATTATGTAATCATTTAAGTTAATAATTGTCGTTTTATCAATATTTAGTACTTGAGTGAAAAATGAACACATTATAATTACAAGTTGTCCATGTGGTCAAGAGTACATTGTCTCTAGAATGATATTAATGATTTAGATATCCTATATATCATATTTATCCTGTATATATAAGTATTTATAACAGTACATAACATTTGAAGATAAGAAATGAAATGCACCGTCCATGGAGACGGTAAGCCGTACGTACACATGAACGGTACTTTAATTTATATTTAGTATTTTAATTTAATGAAAACTTAATGATACATAGTTATATTATAATTCCAGTATAATATCATATATAATTTCAATAACTACATCCTTTACACATCCCACGTGTGGTATGAACGAGTCATATCACTTTGAGTGGGCAATAGTCCGCACTTCCTCAAATGAAATTATCGCGTTTACTCATAATGGAAACCATAAAGGTATGATGTAAATTAAAAATAAAGAAGTATAAAGAAAAAATAAACATAATATATATCATATATAAATATGGTTCCATCATTTTGGCCACCATAAGAGGAGGTAGGAGATAATTGAACAATCATCATTTCGTGAGGCGTTAGTTTTTCACCCACAGAAATAGTATGTTCTTTACCAATTAGATGGAGGTGTGTTTAAGTGTAGTTCGAATAATTATCTTAAAAACATACTAGTATATTGAGGATACTGTTTTTGTTATAAAATAAAGTAGTAAAAAGAGTTTATGGGTTGGAGAAGTAAAATAAAAGAAATGAATTTAAGAGAAACCGTTACCTTTAATTCGGGTAACTCCCTTTGGTTTGAACCCAAAGGACTTCTTGAAGTTCCTTCTACCTAAGGTAATTCTTATAGGATGAATATAAGGATATTTAGAGATTATTTGGGCTGGGTTTGGATGAGAAAAGGTGGTTGAGATGTGTGAGTAATGGGTTAGAAGTGATGGCTTTTTATAAGGGGGAGGATGGGTTCTTTAGGAAAGTGTAAAAATATTCTTTTATTATATAACAACTTTCAATTTATAAAGGTCCAAAACTAATTAAGGTAGAAGATAAGATGACTCATGGTCTAAATAAATTCATACAATAATAATTGGACAGGTTTTGGAAGTTATTTTAATATTTATAATCTTATTTATTTAAATCATTTATTAATAAGGTAAATACTGCATCATTTTTGTGTCATAAATTTTTTTATTTATTTTATGTATAAAAATTAAAAAAATACCATGATATAGGAAATCGTTTTATCTTTCCAATGAATATTTATAGTTGAAAGAATAACTTATATAACCCCATGTAAAAATTAATTTACTAAAAGATGTTTGTTTGTGTCATTTTTGTCTTTACTTTAAATTTATAAATCTAAAGTGTCATTATCACTCCCAAGTGGATCCATGGGGTCGCAAAATCGACCCAAGGATTCCCATGGTCATCCACGAATCATCAAATAAGGTTAGGGCAAGTGTTAAGATAATTATGTATTATTATAATATTCTTTTTACCTTGAATTACCCTATTTGCCTTTAACCGTGGTAAATAAAAGTCAAAAGTTACTATTCAAAAAAAATTATTTTCATCTTATTGAACCAAATTTTACATGCTAATAACAACCATGTATGTTAGATATTTGAAATTCAATTCACAGAAGTGGTAAAATTTCATTTAAATGAAAAAGTCAGTTTTTTAACTACTACTTAGTGGTTTCAATATTCATCAAATATTGAAGTTTTTCAGAAAATTCCAAAATCTCAGCCTAAGATATATTAGATATTCCAAATTAAAAAAGATGTCTATTTTAAAAAATTAAAAATATATAGGTTTCATTATTTAATTTAAAATCAATTCCCATTGTCAAAACAAACAGCATGTTTTTAAGAAACAATATTTATCAGTAGATTGTCACTTGTTTATGCCCAATTTCAAAGTGAAATTTCTTCCAATGACCAGAATTGGATTAAATGGAAAAAATATAATATAATTACATATTTAAAAAATTTAAAAAGGCAATCTAACCCTATCAATAAGTTATATTAAAAGGCAGTTTTAAATTAAAATACAGTATTTTTCACTATTCATTTAAAAAATGAATTTTATCAAAAAATACAAAAAAATTACCCAAAGTAAATTTTGAGGTACCTATTCTACAGAAGAGTTTTATTTTGTAAAATATAACATATAAAAGTGACCAAAACTATATTTAAAGAGGGTTTTCCATCAGAAGGCGGTAAATCGACCATTTAAAGAATATTAGAGTATTTATGCTTAAAATCGAATTCTTTATTATTTTAAGCCTCTAAAATTTATTGGATAAATGTAAAAACATTTAACAAACATGTATAATAATTTATTTAGTTATTTATGTTCATTTCCTTCATTACAACAACTAGGCGGTAATAACAATTTAAAATAATATTATATTATTATTTTTCAGTATGACCCAACGTTGTGTGCAACGTAAGATTTCAGAGAAACCCATTGTTGTGTATCGGGTACGACATCATACATATAATCCACTTTAAATTTAAATTAATATTTAATTTACAAATATTAATAAATATAAAATTTTTATTTTCTTTATTTACCTGGGATGTTACACCAGATGCAGCTCAGCTGGCCGCGTCCTGAGTTAACGCGGTCGGTCACATTTCACGCGACCAGTCCACGTAAACAACTTGCACCTATGTCTTTTCCATGGGTCATATATTTGATGAATCTTGTGGAGACATGTCACTCTACCATCACAACCTCCTGTTGTGGCTTGTCGCCACCACCTGTAGCAGATGCGACCGCGGGCTCCCCCGTTTGATGCTGTTCCGGCGAGCCACATCCCTCCACTGTGACCTCCTTCTACTGCCATCCACCACCGCCATGACCATTCGCCACCATGGATGCTGCATGCCACCCATGGCTACCATCTTTATGGGCTCCCACCACTGGTTGTTGAGCCGGCGGCCTCGTCTCACCGCGCTCCACTAGAAAAGTCCAGAGCTTCCACCTCTGACCGCTGCCTCTTACTACCACCACCATGCACTCCCGCGGTCCTGGATCCTACTCCAGATCCTTGAACCCATGAAGAATGAGAAGGGATTTTGGGAAATAGGTGTCATAAAAAAATAATTTCCAAATGTGGATGGATCTGGTCCTTGTTCGTTTCGGCCTTGATCCATCCATGTTAGAATTGAAAACGGGGAAAAGATCAACAATTCTAAACATGGATCAATTATAATCATAGTTAAACCCCAATTCAAACCCCTTAACATAAATCCTAACCATTTACGATACACAATCCATGAGTTATTCCATTTTTTTTACTGATTCATGTTCTTCATAGGGAAAATAATAAGGAATGGGGAATTTGAAGGATATAAAATCACGCGCTCTACTTGGATTCTATTTGACCGTTGACGAAGAGAGATTGCATCGTCAGTGTTCATCGATCCTTGATCCTCAATTCATCATATCATCATTGTCTTCCATTTCCCAAAAAAGTGATTTTTCCAAGGATCTTCCCTAGCACTCCTAGGGAAATTCTCTAGGATCATTCCCTCAATCTTGTGTCCCTGCTAAGAGTTAGAGAAGGAAAATGTGTTTTAGCATTAAATGCATTTCATCATTGTCATGTCGTTGAGTTAAAATGTTTCTGAGTTTTTGCATCGCGGTGCTACTGTATTATATTTAATCGTTAAAAATACAATAATTCTTCCAAATTATTTTATTCTTAAAGTGACCAAAAAATTAATTTTCATAGTCGACCTATGCCGGTCAATGTTAGTCTCTACCTAATGAAAAATCCCTTTATGAACTCAACACTGGTTTGAAATTCCCTATCCAAGTATCCTTTTATGAGTTTTTAGTATTTTTAAATAAAGTAATTTTATTTTATAATTTTATTTATAGTTACATCCTTTTTATATTTTTCCACAAAGGCCCACACCAACTAATGTTAAGTCATGCTTAGGGTAAAACCACTAATCTGATCTCAACAGTGCCCTTAGATTTTGGATATGGGAAACTGTTTAGAATTTAATCCATTTTTTAGGAAAACCTCACATGTATACTATTTTAAAACTTAATATTTTTTGATGGATCATTTAGGGCACACCCGGCCTCAGAATCGCATGCCATCTCTACGCCTGATCTTGTAATTTTGCCAAGAATTCTTTTACAAATAAATTCTATAAAATCCAATTCATTATAGATTTACTATCCTGATTATGAATAAGATGAAACTCTAAAAGGGTATATAGATTGAGTGTGAGTTTTTTTTGAATAACGCATCATATGGTCACGTGGAACAATTAGACATGTGCATATCACTTATATTAGGATAAACATATCTCGATGAAATAAATAAATTAAATTTAATATAATTACTTTATTCCTTATTAGGTGATATATAACTAATTAAGGTCACTTACACATATGTTCATATTTATATTTTATATATATTTATTTTTGGAAATGTATTACTTGAATTTTTATAATATGTTCTACAAAATATGTTAGTTTTTTGTCTAATGTTTTCTATTTATAATTATATCACTTTTTTTACTTGTTGATACATTATAGATACTATTATGATCTAGATTTTAAAGAATTATCCATGTTCTATTTGTTGAAAATTAATTTAGAATTTTTATATGAATTATGTATATAATAATACTATATGTGTTTAGCAGGTAGTTTATAAATAGAGTTATCATAATTTTTTTAAACCATGGTTTGTTTTCTAGGTAACAATTATATTATAGAAACTCAATTTAATTTGAATAATAATTCGTGTCACATGTTACATATTTGGTTTTGTATTATCGAAACTTTTATGTTTTCGATATATGAGCATACTATTTGTTCATTTCATAATTAAAGCCTACTAATAATTTATGTCACTTGATATAGAAGAACTGTTAGACATGAGTTCCCTATTAATAAAATTTTGAGATATTTTAAACCAAGATTTTGATAATGTGAATACATGTTTACTTTATATGTTGAAATTAAATATGTAATAATTACTTAGTAATATTTTTTAAATGTAATTTGAGAAGTTTTCTCTTAAACTATTTTTGTGATAAATTTTTTAAATATTTATTTATTGAAAAGAAAACAAGGGGAAAAAAATAAATAAGTTATTTTTATACAGTTGGTTTCCTTAAATGGGAAATGGTTTTAAAAAGTAATGGCTATTTGAAAATAGTTATTTTTTTATAAATTTAATTTGGAAAAGTGTCTTCTTAAATTTTTATGTAAAGTGGGTTAATTTTTTAAAGTTCACAAGTTTTTAAAAATATACTTTATATATGATTTTTAAATTATAAATTTTTTCATTAAATTGGATAATAATAAAATGGTTTTTATTTTATTAGAAACTAGGGGTAGGGAAGACATAGTCAGCCATATATGGATCTTATGGTAGGTAGTACTATAATTGTGGGGGTACTCTAATAGTTGGAATCATATAGATTTAGGAGAGTTCATGAATATTTTTCAATTAAAATATGGTGATTATGGTTATGGGTTTAATTTCATGGTTTATATGTATAGAAAATATAACAAATTATTTTAGTATGTTAGATTTGTTAGAATATAATTTGGGTAATAAAATATTTTATTACTATTGAATTGGGATGGTTTCAAGAGTGATGCATTAGGAGTGAGGTGACACTTAAGGATAATTAATAGTTTTTAATTTATAATTAATCATTTAAAGTTGGTTTGTATTTTGTTGTTGAATATAATGAAGTAATATTGGAGGTCTTGTTTCTTCTAAGGAATTATGTTGATATAGTAGAATGAATGATTTAGATATGTGAGGTGCCCATATATGAATTGAATTTTTTATTAAGAAAAAAGGATTCCATGATTATAAAAAGATTCCAATATGTATTAGTTTGAGTGGAAAATTATGTTAATAAATTTATACATTTTAATGGATACATTCTATTTATTATACATAAATATGATTATTATTGGTTTGGTGATCTCAAATGTAAAAGAAAACTTGTTTTTGGAAAAGATACCATCTGAAATAATTTATATTGGGCATAAAATAAATAGATTGAAATGTTTGTGAGGTTATATTGATGTAATTAATAGGATCTTGGTTGAATGTATTTGGATTTGAGATGGTTTGAATGAAGGCTATAAATACATTATTAGGAACGAAAAATGCCTATGTATTGAATATGCAATAGTTTATGAAATGTGCATCATACATTATATGGGATTATATAAGATGTTGTGACACAATGTCAGACTTTTGTATTGGTATAAGACTTTTATAAGTGAAATTAATTATAGTTTTTATAGGATATAAGACTTTGGGGGACATATATAACTTGTGTTAGGATCAAAAATTACTTTATTGTTTGTAATACATTATTGATCACATGAAACATTAGTATTGTTTAAATAATTGTGTTTCTATGGAAGAACTTTATTACAGAGAATATGAATTTTTTACATCATAATAAGTTTAAAGTCTAATGGGATATCAAGTATGGGTGTTTTTCCAATTTGATGGGATTACAAGTGAATTTGTAAGATTTAAGAATTCCTAGTAAAATTACTTTTTCATCCAAAGTATATTACAATTATATAATAAAGTATTTAGAGTAAAAGAGATTAAATTTAGATAATATTACTATTATTTTCATGGATTCAAATATCATGATCATTCAAATGGATCATAATCCATGATATTGTGATGAGAAGTGTTCCAGGATACATTCTATATAGACATGTGAGAATGGTGTATGCTTCCATAAATATGTCTAGGAGATTAAAAGAATTATCATAGAATTAAAAAAAGTAGATTTTTTGGATATTTAAAAAGAAGAGAACAACCCAAGTCTTATAAAGAATTTAAAGGAGAATAATGACTAAAATTTTAATGACTATTTAAATTAAAAAATAATAAAAATGAGTTTTAATGAGGGAATATAATTGAGAATCTTGTAGACCAATTAAAAATAGGTGAATGTTTTAGTTCTATGTATTGAGTAAGTGTTTTTATATTTCATTAAGGAAAAAATATTTAAAAAAATATTATGAATATAAATGAAAGAAATGGGGGATATATTGTCAAATAATTGAGAATCCCAGTCCAGATACTTTTCCATATTGAATAATGTTTTCTAAAAGATGAATAAGTACTGATAGAATAAATCTAAGAGTTCAAAGAGAGGAATGATAATACTTTAAGTGAATTAAAATTTGGTAAATTTAGAAGGAATCCACCACCACCACTATTATATTGAATCTAGTAAAGAATATGAGAAGGAGAATTACCCTGAATTAAAATATTTCTATATCATAGGATGGGGTCACCGAAGTAGACTAATAATAAAGAGAAATAATGTTTTGATTATACATCAAGAAGAAGTTGAAGTCTTACTCAGTCGTTGAATGGAAGAACCATTCAAGGACTGTATAAGTAATTAAAAATTATGTAAAGTTTTATTTTATTGTGGGACTATAGAATAGGATAATAGTGGGAATAAATGTTTATGGGATTGGGAAGATCCTTGTTGTAAACACTATGGGTCTATATTAGAGACGTCATGATTATGAAAACTAACTAATCATGATAAGGAGTAGTCCTATCAGGTGAACCTTGTATATACTAGTGTTCCCGTGTTCTTTAATTCATGCTGTATTCAAGTGAGGTTGAGTTAATCAATAGAAATAAGATAAAAAATTTAACCTAAATAAAATGTTTGATTGAAAAGAAGAATTCATAATATGTGCACCATTTATTCATCTCCTCTTTGTGTTACTTAACAAACCTGGGAACAATAAGTGGAATCAGATATAATCTAGATTTCCTTTAAATGATCCAAGAATATGTTTAGTATGGAGAATTTAATTTCTATAAATAGTCTTGTTTTTTATACTTTTTATGACAAGTACTACCAAAATTGGAACAATAAGATGTTTCTCTACATCATATTACTTTTCTTGGAAATTAATGATGTAACAATAATGATATTTTCACCCATTAATACTAGTTATCCTATGAATTTTTATGTTAATATAAATATGAATGAATATGTAAAGGATAATAATTCCATTTTAATGTTTTTTTCAGAAAAGGTTTATACAAAACTCATTGGGATTCAAACTATAAAAGGCATTTTGAATAAATTTGAAAGTAGTTATGAGGGGAATATTAAGGTCAAGGAATGAAAAATATAAATTGGGAGGAATATTTTTAAGGAGATTAAAATTAATGATGAAGAAAATATTGATGAATACATTACAAGAGTCAATGATATTGTCAGAAATATAGAAGGATTTTGTGGGAAGTTGGATGATTAAACTATTATAAAAAAGTTGATGAAAAAAAATTCTTAGTTAGTTTTGATCGAAAAATATCCCCCATAAAATATAGATAATACCTACCATTTATTGAGTTATTTAATATTATCATAGATTATGAAATGATTAGGAAACCAAAATTTAATAAGAATGAAAAAGAATAAATGGCCTTTGAGGCCATGAGAATGGTTAAAATTTATGATGAAGAATAATAATGATAAATTGACTCTGATGGTGAGAGAGATGATTCAATCATCAATAGTTCTTTTCTATTAAATCAAAGAAATTAAAATAAGGATATGGGAAGAAAAATTTGAAGAATTATCTATGGTGATACAACTACAATGGATTAAAAAATTTTACAAATAATTTACCATAGAAGAAGGCTGTAAAATCTGAATCAGATGAAGAAGATAAGTATCCTAAAAAATATAAAATGGGGAAACTATAAGAAGAACTAATCTAGAATTATGGGGAAAAATTTTCTAAACAATAAGGAACATTTTAACTCATAATCAAATAGTTAATGAGAAAATGAAGTTAATTCTATAGCTAATGTTGAAAACATTATTGATATATAATGCAGTGATAATGATAAATGTAAAAGAATGGAGTTGGATTACATGTTAATGGATGAGTTAAAAGCCTATATTGAGAAGAAACCATAGATAAAGAAGGAGAAAATAATGATGATAAAATAAAAGAATAAGGTGTTTGAATAAAAGGAGTATTCTTTCCAAAGATAAGAAAAATAAATTGATGAGATCAATAAATATAGACTATGATTAGCTGTGCAGGAGAAAATAGTGAGAGTTCTTAAGGAAACATTTGTTAGTAAAGAGAATAAATATCTGAGATGAAATAAATGTGTATTGAATCTAAAAATTATTTGAAAATGATACAATAGTAATTTAATAAGTATGTTGAGATTAATTTTAATTCATCTCAAGATGGAGGGAAGAAGGATAGACAAAAAATATGTTATATTTCTTCTAAATAATTCTAAATGTAAGTATGGAATCTCTAATATTTTTGGGGTCAAAACAAATCTAAACCTATTTAGCCTATAAAGGAAAGTGGGATACAATCACACATATCAATGTAATATGGGAATATGATAATTATAATAGTTCCACCTAGTCAAATTATGGAAACAATTATAGTAAGACAATATTAGTTTTCTCGATAGCTATATCATCAATACTGGAGACAAAGGTTTCGATGTTTTTTTGGTGTTGTGGGATGTTTCTACAAAAAATAATACTCTTTTTGGTTAAATATTCCTTTATGTGGGAAATGTATAATCCATGGGGGACCATTGTTCAGTAGAGGAGGACAAATTCTCAAATAAATCATGTCATGACAAAAAATTCATCTAATCTACCCACTTAAAATAAATTTGGATGCTTTGATTACATTTATATTACATAATAGAAAAAAGGTTATAGAGATTTGGAATATTAGATTAGATAACTTAGAGATATCCCCTATGATATATAATGTAAGAAAATTCAGAATTAAAATCAAAGACATCCATGCCCTACTAAGGTTTCTAAGAAGCAATGTAAAAAACCCATCAAATATGAATATGGTAAAAAGTGTGATTAATTATTTTTCTAAAACAAATAAAAGTGGATAAGAAAATGATGAAAACATAAAAAATGATAGTTTTAATGGAAAACAATTGATTTCACTGGAATAGATCAAAGTTAATGAGATATTTTTAGAAAATTGTGACCCATAGTTTCAAGAGAAGTTGTGTAGTTGGTATGACCTAACTGGACATTGTATAATTATGCTACTATCTGAAGATGAATTAATGAGAAAAAAGATGCAATAATTATTAGTTACTTTTTATTTAATGGATAATGATAAATATAATATTTTATATAATAAAACATTTCAAAGGAATATATTTTACATGAAACTTGTGAAAACTCATAACAATGAATAAATAATGAAGTAAAATATATATATTAATATTTAGAATAATGAAGGGTCTTGGTAAAGAAAAAACATTTTACTTAATTTTTTTTAATGAGGAATTATTAATTTCCTCATTATTACTTTATCTACCAGTTATTTTCTATTAACATAAAGAGTATTGAAAGACATGTTTCCTTTTAAGGATAATTGGTGTGTTATGAAATCACTATATACAATAATAAGTAAGTTTCCATCATGGTGTATTTCTAAAGTTAATCATTCGTGGTGAATATAGAAGGAGTGAATCTATTTATGGGGATAAAATGATGAATATCTTTCAAAATATCACAATATACACGAATATGGATTCTAGAAAACATATAAGTAATGTTGTAGTTGAGGTAAAATAATCACTCTCCAATCACTATTAGTTTTCATATAAAGTATATTTTCACGGGGTGTATGTGATAAGTTGAAAAGGTGAAGTAAAACTATATTTCCCATGAAATTTTTAATGGGTTTTTTAAATTAGTTCATATTATAATTTTCAATAAGATTCTATTGTATAACCTCTAAAACTGAGAATATTGAATTAGTATCACATGCATAATTATTTATAGACAACCATTATATATTGTTTAAATCTATCTTATTTATTACACCAGTTTTCCATACATATATTAATAGGTGACTACCAAAAGGCTTATTTCTAATATTAATAAGGTGTCAACATTCTCACAATAAGGGGAATATGTTATAATTTAGTATAAAGTGGAAGAATATTCTTTAGTTTTTTACAATCATTGAATAATTCTAAATATTAGTGAGATATAACCCCTATTAATATCTTTTTATTTTTTATAAATAATAGGGACTAGGGAAATGAGATAATTTTTTAACACTACAGGAGCCTAGTGGTATGGGAAAACTAATAAAAGAAAGAGATTGAAGTTACCATGTATATATTGTACTTTTTTTTAATAATAAAGGACACCATAATGATGATAAGATATCAATATGCATTGTTTTGATTGGAAAGGACCATAAAATGATTCTAAACATGAATATAAAATTTTAATATAGTATCCATAAATGTGAGGAATGTTGGTGAGATAGTTTTCAATGTAAAATCAAATCTTATGGAGGAAAAGATATTGTGTATAAAAATTAATTTTATGCATTTATAAATATATAATTGAGGTTTTTGAGATGACTTTAAGTAATTAAAAGGTTCCGAGTTGATTGAATTAGTTTTGTTTTTGTTTTTTTGAGTGAATTGTGACATTTCTATAATTAGATTGAAAAATGGATATGTCTCGAATCTATAAGACTTAATTAGAGTTACTCCAAACATTATATTATATTCTTTAGGACTTTTAACCATAATTTAAAATTTTTTATGGGCATAAAACTTTGAGATATTATTTTTATATGGATTTGTACATGCCTTACGACTTTGGTGTCTATGTATGTATTGTGTTTCGATCATGTATGATTTTAATGCATGTAAGAGTTTGTAGATCATGTATGAATTCTATCTCATATATGAATTTGATTTTCCATGTCATACTTCTATGATTCTGTATATGAATTTGTTTCTTAATAATAATTTCATAATCTTATAATATAAAAAGTGCATCTATTTTTTTAAAGCATATATAAATATAGGGGAATTCCTAAAACTATAAAGTCATATGAAAATTTATATTGAAACCAAAATATTTTTAAATTCTAGAATAAATAAATTCCAAGAAAACAGTTGAAATTAAAATGATACTACACCAATATTCATGGATTCAAACATAATGATCATTCTAACGGATTATGATCAAATTTTTTGTGATGAGAAGTGTTCCACACTTCATCACACATAGCCATATGGAAAGAGTACATACAACCATGATAATGTAGAGGAGATTAAAATAATTCAAATAGAATTAAATAAGTTTATTTTGTGGATATTAATAAGGTGGGGAACAACCAAATTCATTTTGATAATTTAAATGATAATACTTACTAGTATTTGAATGTGTATTCAAGTGAAAGTAAATTTAAATTGAGATTAAATGAAGGAATATCATCTAGAATTATATTTAATAACCTATTACAATTTAAGATTTTAGTTCCATATATTGAAGAAGATATTACATATTTAAATATGGAAATAATATTGACAAAAATATTTTTAATATAAATGAGAGGATTGAAAAATGAGAGGTTGTTTGAGAATTGAGTATCCCAGTCTTGATAATTTGTAGTTTTGAATATTTTATAAATCAAATTTGTGGGAGTAATGAGAGACTAAATTTGGGAGTTATCAGGCAGGAAGTCTAAGACCATTAATTTCTTGAGAATTCAGTGAATCAAGAAGGAATCCAATGTTACTAATACTCTGTTGATGCTTATGATGAATGTGAGAAGTAAGAGTAAAACACCACTGTTAGATATTTCAATATTGTTGGAGAGTATTTTCGAAGTGGAATCTGAATAAATATAAAGGCTGAATAGATTTTATATCAAGAGGAAGAGGGGTCGAAGTCCTAATTGATAGTTCTAAATAAGACCCTCTCAAGGATTGTATTATTCAACCAAAGTAGGGGAAGTTTTATTTTGCATTGGGACTCTAGATATAGAGCATAGTTGGAATCTATATTGATTGGAATGGTAAGATCCCCTATGTTACTACTTGGGTTAATAGCAGTGAATCCTTGAATGGAGTGACTAACTTGTAATTAAAATTTGTGAGGTTTTAAGGACAAACCTTATAAATTCTAGAATTAACATGTTCTTTTTTTCTTGATACATTTGGTGGAGGCTAAGATTATAATTAGTGATATTTTTGGGGCATAAATCACTATAATAGGTCTAATTAAAAAGAATTATTTTTAATAAGTTTATAATTTAATCACCCACATTTTAGTTTTACGAAACCAACTCAGACTAGAATATTTTGGTTTTTGGTGACTTTTTTTGGTTATGAGGAGGTAATATTAGAGGTGAAGTGTATTTTTGGTTATTATTTAGTATATTTATTAATGTGATATTTTTTTTGGGTTGTCAGCATGGTAGATATTTTTTAATTAAATAGATGGTTTGGCTATTGAAGGATGGATTTTGTTATGGTGGATAGTGTTGTAATATCTATATCATAGAGAATTTATTTAATTAGAAACTTGGGAAACTCTTGGAATATAGTGAATTACTAAATTGATCCTTTTGAATTTTGGTTTTGGATAAGATTACATTTTTTTTTTGATATTTATTCAAGAAATTTGATGTTGTAGATGAGATTATAGGTTTTTCTTGGATGGTTTGTGACTTTGTAGCTGGTTCATGGGTTTAGGTAGGATTTTTGGGGAATGATGGAGGTGATACCACATGAATTTTAGAAAAAAATATGAAACTGGGTAACCAATGGTGTAATAATAGGTTCCCTATGATCTTAAAAAATGTGGGGGTTCCCAAGTGGTGTCCCTTGGTACTCGGTGACTTCTTGATGGATACTTAGTATCCCCATTCATTATTCTTTTAAATAAGGACATTTTTTTTCCTTTTTTTATTAAACAAATTTAAAACATTTTCCTATCATAAAATTCATTTTTTCTATCCATTTTATATCACCTAATAGATTCTACTTGGTCCCCTTCTTCACCTATTTTCATTATTATGCTTCATGTGTGATCTGAAGGGATTTCTCATGCCAAATCCAAGTCAATATATCTTATTCCTTCCCTTCATCACTAACTATTTTCCCATTATTTTTTTATTTACCATGTATAAATATTTTGGTTTTTGATTTCAAAAATATACGGTGAAATCACTTATAAAACGAGGATCTTCTAATCTTTTATTTAAATTTGATTTCTTCTTTTAGTTTTACTTTTATCTGTAGTATTTTTTATGATAAGAGACCAAGTGTTGTTTGTTTTAGTTTTTTCATTATTTTTGGGTGAAATTGTTATTTAGTTGATTGTTTTAATTATTTATTTAAAATAATTTGATTATGTATGGATATTATGAAATTATTTTTGATGGTTTCCTTTATGGTTGAGTATCCCTTAATTTTGATGGTAAATTTATTACATTTATTTGGTGATGTTCATTTTTTAATGTGTTTTAGGGGTTTTATATTATCATATATATTATTAGAGATATCTAGTAATAATGGTAGGTGGACTCAACCCCTTAGGTGAATTTATAAGTTATTCTTGAGACATACTTTACACTTATTTTCTGAATAATTTATGAATTTTGAATACATATTTTTGGTATTATAAATTTAAATATTTTAGTTTTATTTTTTCACAAAAAATAAATTTTCGTTCATATAAATTTGATTTGATGTGAAATTTTATAATTTTTACATTATTTGAATATCTTATTTGTATAATTTTTATCGAATCATATGGCGAGTTGGTTTGGTTAAATTATTTATTATTTAAATGTAATTTCCATAATTTATATGATAATCAATAATTTATTCATAATGTTTTTAATCATGTATCATTGTATCATCTCTAATGTTTCATAACATAGAAACTATATATGTTTCTTTTAGTCAGTGATATGATTTTTTATACGAGTTCATATATTGTTCACTTAATTTGGTAAGAGTGAAGTCTCTTTAAAGTTAAATGTTTGAGTAGTGTGACAATAATTAATTATAGAATGAAATTTAATGCTATTCCATATTAAGATGAGAATTTATCTAAACTTTAACCTATAGGATATATACTTTATTAATTCAAAATAATAATTATTTAAGAGGCCACATCAATGGGAATATAACTGATATGTTATTCTAATGGGAAGTAAATGTTTTTTTGAATTGGATTTCGTTTTTATTCTTGCATATTCATATCATTTCAAAATATATGTTTTCCATAAAATATAATTATCCAATTTTTTAATACATTTATTTGAACAAAAATTAATATTTAGAAAATATAGTATATCTCTTTCTATAAGGTATTAACACTGGTTTTTGTTTTATACTATGATTATAAGTTACTAACATATTTTCACAAAAACCCCTTTATTTTTTAAAGTCAATATGTTCTATGTTTTAATTCAAATTATGAATTTAAGGTAAACAATGTGAACTTATTTTACATGGTAAAAGTGCTATGTAAAACAATTTTATTTATAAGGATTTATTTCTTTTACAAATTTTTTTTCCATAAATTATGTTTTAAATATGAGAAGAATACATTGTAATAGAACTTTACTCCAGTGAAAAATAAATATTACATATGAATTTCCTTGTTCAAAAATGTATTATTGAAATATATAATGAATTTTCATCCATGAAATGATTTATATATCATGTGAAATATTATCACAATTCCTTTTTGTGGTAATTATTTATTGGTTATTCCATGTTTGTTATAATGTCATATACTTATTTGATTATTTAATGTATTATATTTATTTTTTAAGGCTATGTTATTTATTTTTTTAACTTGAAATGAGTTATTATGTCAGTATATTTAATGTAGTGTTTCAAATAATGTTTATCTTTTATTTTAATTAGAATAATTATTGTTATAAGTGATTTTTTAATTGAACGTTACTACAGATTTGATTGATGATGAGTAACCTTGAAGGGTTATTTTACTATTAAATTTTTTTTAATAAAGTATGTTAATATAGATAATGGGGAATGATATGGGATCTTATTGTCTGGTATATAGTATACCCCTTCCCCTATCCATAAAAATATGGCTCAATAATGCCGTAACTCTTATATACAACTTTCACTTTTCACAAGATGATGTTTCTCCCCTATCTTAGCCATTTAAAAATTCCTATGAGATAAGTTATATGGTAAGGGAATCGTGGTTACCCTAAACTAGATATTTTATTTCATTAGTTTCTAGATCAAACTAGGTATCATAGGTTTGGACCTTCATATTTTGAGAGTTTATTTTTATAACCTTAAATTTATTTATCATTATTTTTTTGTTATTTTCCCATGTTATGATTTTTTATTACCTCTGAATAAAATTTAGTTACATAGGTAGATGTTGTATGACTAAGGAATATTGGGTATATCAGTTATAGAATTAGGTTTTATCTCTAGATCGATGTTTTAGGTTTTAGTAAGGTGATTATGGGACCATTTTCAATATCTCCATCTCTGTTTATTTCTGAGTATCTTATATCTTATTTTTCCATGAATTTATATTTTTACTTTTTATACACAATATATGATTACTTTTATTGATTATATTTCATTTATATAGAGGTTTAATTTTTCTATTGGGTGTTGTTATTTTAATGTACAAAATTTATTTATGTTTTGAAATATATAATTTATATATGATTCATGTCAGAATTAATGGGATAATTTTGAAATGACATATGATTTTATTCAATGCATTTAAACATTTCCACAATATTTACCTTAGTCTCCAAACACTATTAACCACCAATAGGGAATGGGTAACAATCCTTGGGTCATAAAAATTTGATTAAGGTATAATATTCCAAACATGTTAGGGGTATTAATGATAACCAACAATTTACCATACATAAAATTCCATTATATGTAATACTTTACCCAATTAATTAGTGGGATATATAAATTCATGCCCAAATATCACATAAATTTTCCAATTATTTCCATATGGTGAGAATGAATGATGGTAGATATCATTAACATGTCATCGAGGTATGGTTTAAAGACACCAAACAAAAAACTTAAGAGCACTCCCATTACACTATATTATTATCTCATGAGACTTACTAGTGCACTAAGGGGATATTCCCTCATATAAAAAAATGATAATACTCATAATAGTGTTCATTAGTGATGAAAGTGAAATACTTAGAATAATATTTAATATTATTTGTATTATAATACCTATCCATATATAAATAAAGTAATATATGGATGTAAAAAAATTTTTATATGAAAAATGATAAAATAATAGATTTTAAATATTTTAATTTAAAAGGGTATAGAATAAAGAAGAAATAATTCACTATAATAGAAGAAATTAAAAGGATACCATGTATGATTTTTCTATGAATTTTTATTATGTTGATATAAAGAAAAAATAGATGTGTGATTTGAAAATTATTTTTAAAATATTCTATAAAGTCAGCTGAAATTATATAATAACTATAAATTATTCTTTAATATACATTTCTATAATAACACATATAGAGGGAAATAAATGAAAAGAATATTATTTAGCATGATGAGAGGAATATCTATGAAAAATGAGAAATATACCAATATAATTTTGACATCATTATGACCAAGAAGAAGATAATAAATGGATTAAAATGGATGAAAAATATAATAGAAACTATTTAAATAAAATTGAACATAAAACCTTGAAAGTAAACTACTTGAGGGAAATATATTTAAGAATTTTAATCAAATGAACATATTAAAAAACCAAGACAAATAAGGAATTTAAACTCTAATTTTAACATTATAATTTATGTTTCAATAATAAAAGAAAGGTTAAGAAAATCCTTAAAAATTAATAAAATATTATGGCGATTTTTTCATAAATTTGTTATATGGGACCACAAATATAGAAGATAAAGATCAAATAAAAATATGGATTATGAAGTAATCCCCTTATAAACATCATATTAGATGGAATATAAATTAATCAAAGTGAAAAGGATTATATATTGAATGAATGATCATAAAATAAATAATATTAGGATTTAAATTGAATTTTTTAAAAAATAATCCAAATAAATTTTATGTATCAATAATTACCAAGAAGAATAAATTTTAATACAAATTCCTTATGATAATTTTAATTTATTAGGTTTTAATTGAAGCCCTATTAAAGAGAAAATATAAGGAAAACATTATGGGTAAAATGGAATATGATACAATACTAGGGAAATATAAACACTAAATATAAGAATATATATGTTATTCCTTAGATTAGTTCATTGGTTTTGAGATAGATCAGTACATAGATGTTGTATCATATAGTGAATGACTTTGATATCATGTGTTTTTAAACATAAAAAGAGTGTGAGTGAATCAAAAAGTGGGGGGGGGGGTGTGAGTTGAAGTTAAAATAAAATATATATTTTTACCACTAAATATGAAAACTATTTAGAAGATACAATCTAAGAACATATTGGAGTACAATAATGTAAAGTATGCAGTAGGAAATAAAACTCCCATATGTTAAAAACTAAACCAAGTTAAAAATCAAATCATAAAATAAGAATAATTGAAAAATACTTCGTTGAGTTTAGGATAAAATTTATTAAACTCTTCTAAATACTATTATAAAGGATTTAATAGTTTAAATCAAGTTAAATCTTATCTTTTATCCTAAATCCATTGGATTATCAATAACAAGATCCATGTTAAAATTTTTTTTGAACCAAAAACGTTGTCGATCTAACCAATTGAAAAATATAAGTTATGTACATAGAATTCAATTATTAAACCTATTGGAAGATTTAGATTCCAAACTATAGAACCTATTTGATAAATCTATCTTAATAAATCAAGTGAAAATTATAGATTCTTCAACAAACCTTTCAGGTAATGGTATATTTTTCCTTGATATCCTCTTATATCAAATAGATTGGAATCAAGTCCCACACCAATACTATGTTAGACCTATGATTAAATAGATTAATGTTACTATCCCAAGAATATTTTAAATCAGGTATAAATTTAATGAACAATTACAATAATGTAAATTATAGTTTTTAGAATGAAGCACCTCACATAATGGATGCTATTATAAAACATAGTAAAAACAATTAAAAGAGAAAAATATCAAATCATTAAGGTAATTAACATCTCAATGTCATTAATTTAAAGATCATAATCATATTCTACCCCTCAAATCCTTATTAAATTTTGTAAATTTCACATGAAATCCTTCTAAATGTAACTTTTGAGATCTTCATGTTTATTTATAACAGCATTAGAAGTTGATCTATATTATGTTTAAATGAGTAAGTGTGAATTAATCATATTATGTAAATTTAAGGGATTAAATTAGATAACTAGAACATATAATTATATTTTATTTATTTATATAAATAGAATATATAAAAACATAAATTTATTTTAATATAAAAATTAAGTGTACTATATTTTTATAAATAAAGAATATGAATGATTCATTTATATTAAATAGTCTCCCCATTTTAAAAATCACATGTCATGTAAGAAAATGTTTGTTTGACTGAAACATACCAACAAAAATTCTAAATAAATTAAACAATTTATTACCCTGAGTATAAAATCTATCTAACTAAAAGAATAAACTTTAATAAAATAAACATTAGTAAAAAATATCAACATTATCAAAATAATAACTCAAAAGGAAACTCACCCATAAAGAAAAAGAAAACTCAAATGGAAAACAGGCAAATGACTATTTAATTTTGATTTTAAAAAAAGTAAACATAAAAGAATCATATATAATTAAAGAATTAAAATTTTTTATTATCAAAGTTTAAAAAAAGTTACTTAACATTGAGATAATCAATGAATGTTAGTAAATATGTTATAAAAAACATCCCCTTACTTAGTCAGCAAGGGAATATATACAATCTACCCCACAAATTCACTTCTGCCCCTTATCATTTAACCTTTAAAATAAAAAATTATATATTTATCTATCTTATCTAAATGATCATAAATTTTTTTACGCCCATTATGATGAATTATTACATTTCACCCAATTCTAGAAAAATTAGGTGGATCTATATACTTTTCATAACTAATCGACACACAAAATTTCTCTCCTTTGAGATGTGTTAGAGATGGGTTTCCTATATTTTTTTATTAGGTATTATAAAAAAGTAAAGAGATAAAAGAAAAAATAGAAAAAAATAAAATTTCAATATTTTATAAATTCTATATGATAATAATAAAGTAATTAAACCTTTGAAATGTTATCTTCTAACATGTATGGATGATCTTCTTTTGATTAAGATTATTTTTGAAGATGTACTCAAATATATCCCTATTATCTTCCATAACAACTCCATAAAATATCAAATTTATAAATATGAGTTAGGATTATAAAATAATCCCACTTTAATAAGTAATCCAACAAATATGAACAAATTATTTTAAAGTCAAACATAGTCCATACGTAATATTGACACGTAAGAGTAATATCAAGAATTAATAAGTGTGCCATTAATATACATAAAATTAACTTCATTAAATTTTTATAGTAAATCATAACATTAGATGAGGTGTATTAAAATAGTTATAAAAAATGAAATAAAAGATAACTTTAATAATATTAACCATTATTATATTCATCAAATAAGATAAATTCCATAAGGTGAAGTTTTAAGAGATTTTTAAAATATATATTATATTTTTTGAGGAAAGTTACTTTAAAAAATAAAATAAACTACTAATATAAAATGTTATTATAGTTATACTAAAGTAAATAATGTTCTCTCCCTTTATCAATCATTTTTTCAATTTAAACTGAATGTAAAATAAGAAGAGAAACAATGATCACATCCACCTTATTTTTAATGTATTCAAATATTCTAGAATATAAAGGTCCATTAAAAATATAAATAATTTTATCTTTATTTATGAAAAAATCAAGAATTTAATATCCTCTATGTAAGGAAACATATTTTAAAAGTAAAAGGACATGAAAGATAAAAAAAAGAATGATATTACTAGAATTTAATTATTCTTTAAAGTAGTTCCTTCAGGACCACACACAAAAAGATAAAGTAAATTGTTGTGAGGTTTTGGGCCCACTTAAATAATAGGTAAACTAACCGGAGGGCTACATAGCCTCAAGAACACCCGCACATATTCCAGTGGCTTCCGAATAGTATCATGGGTATTATAATGGTATGGTGGGGAGAATATACCCAATGGAATAGTACTAAAAATAGTAGAAGAATATAAATAAAGTGAACAAAATGAATATTGTAATAACATAATATCCTGATAATTACCAATAAATCCAATCATGAATGAAAATAAGGTGTTACATGAACAAGGAAAACCAACCTAATGATAGGTAATATATACAACTTTTATAGATGGAAAAAAGAAAAAATAAATTAAATACCTACATCCTGTAAGCAGTCCCAGTACATCCTCGTTCCACATATCCCATGCCAAGCCCAAACCCAATACATGTAAAATTAAATAGGCATGATCCAATGTCCCAAACTACGTATGTGATATTTCCCTAGGTACCAAATGACGACCCAAACAAGGTGTGAGTAAAAGTTTCTAATAAATTCTAGTATATGAGTATAAAATACAAAAATTTGAAGTATAAAATTAAGTAAAGTAGTAAACTGGAGGTGAACCATAAAATACTACCTTCTTTGTACTATTTTGGATTTTACTTGATCATAAGGATAGTGATGTAGTCATAGGACCTATTTTAATAATCCTGAGCATCCATATACAAATATCCATGTGAACCCATTGATCGGGTCTGAGCATACTAGCAATTGGAACAAAGAGAATATAAGGAGTACTCCAAGGGATTCAATTTTTATATGGGATATGACTGTTCCTGAGGATAAAGTCCAATAGTAATATTGATATAGACTTGATTGATGTTTAAGGATACAATTCTTGGTAGAACATGTGTGGAAATATCAAGCTGAATCATGGGATCTCATCTAAGGCATTAATATTTTCTAGAATTTGTAGGTGAATCATTTGAACCATGATGTGGAATTCACTAATATAAGACATTGACATAATACATAGTGGGACTAACCCATTGGAATATGTACCAATGAATCTTGTGGTATCCAATCAATTTTTACTTTGAATTTAAAATTGGAATCCAAGTATTACCTGTGACATGACACACCATAATCATAACTAGTTTTATTAAATTAACAGCCTCAAGGCCTTTGATTAAAATATACCAAAACATACATTTATTATAACTCATTATGTTCTATGTAAACATTTAAAAAAAAATTATTTAAAAGGGGTATCATAATTTTTTCCAACGCCATTACTTTAATTTATATACTTCATGGTCCCTATATAAATAAGTCAAAACGAACAAGGCATTATAGGTTAGGAATTCAAGGAAATCATGATACTAGATAAGGGAACAATTAAATTAAATATATTAAGTAGTTTATTTTTATTAAACCACAAACATGGTGGTTTATTACATGGTTTCACATAAGATACTATATTTTTTGAAAATTAAAATAGTTCATTCCATTTTTGAAATACAAAACAAGGATTGAAGTTGGGATAAAACATTTATTCAAGACACCCTAAGAGGGTGGATTAATTAAATTAACAATGAATATATTGGGGATTTAGTAAGATGAAAGTAAAACAAACCTTATGTGATGTTTTGGTTTCCTAATAGGTAAGGGGGTCATGGGTATTAATAAAAAATCACCATAAGTGGTGGTTAAAGTTGTGTTTGTCAACCTCCATCGATGTAAGGTGGGATTTTACTAAATATATATTTGGCTTTAGGAGTTATATTAAAGGAATTATAAATTTTAGCTAAACTGATTAGAATTATAGGCACACAATATAATGAAACATTTTATAAGTGGTAATACTTTTAAGGAAAATAATACATACCACCAACCTCATGCCTAGGGTGCTTCACTCATCCAAAATCCATCCTCAGTTAAATATAGAATAGAATAAAATGGAGAACCAATAAAACACAATGGATATAAATAATTACCCACATAAATAGTATGAGTAATCAAAATAGGAAAGGGAACCAACAAATGAGGTAATAGGACTCTTAGAGTCACCTTTAGGAATACAACACATATGACAATGATCAAATCCAACCAAAAATTAAGGTGATCTACCATGGAGGAATGTAGTAAGAGGAGGTATCACATGAGAGAGATACTTAGAAAATGGTGGAGGAAATAAGGTTAAAAACATTTAAATGGAGGAGGAGAAAATGAGATTTTTTCCCATTTTAATGGGGATCACAATTTGGTCTCCTAGTTAAGAAAATCGTGTACCAACAGTTTGGACTCACAATATAAAACACAACCTTTTCATGGTTATAATGAATATAACACCCCATGTTTTTCTAAAAATAAATAGAAATTCATGGAACTTTATTTTAAGTAGATATTTTTAACTAGCCTTTAAACATAACTTTTCCACTTATATGTTTTGAATTTCAAGAAACTGTCATCTACATTTGTGTTTAGTATATTATTTAGAGTCTATTGGAACCAACTTGTTTCTTTGGTGAATAGTAAAAAACCATTATGAATAGTAATATTAATAGTAATATGACACTATTGAATAGTAAATTTTATTATTATTTTATTTTCTTAAGGCTTTAATATAATAACAACTTGGTTAATTTTTCATCATGATATAGAAGTAGTTATAGAATTTGAATTGTTAATTTTTGAATTAAGTATGATTTTATTTAAAAATTAAATTAATAATATTTATAAACTTATTTTCAAAAAATTGAATTCATTTTGGAATTATACACGTCGAAAAATGGTTAGTCTTAATTTTTGGTTTTTTTCTAAAACAATTGATTTTTCAGTGAATAGTAAAATAAACAGTTTTTAGTTTCAGTGTGTTAATGACATCATTAATGATATAATAATGATGTCATAAATTTGGTAGACTTTTTTATAGTTAAATAATATGTGAGGTGTCCCAAGTGGATTATACCATGGGCAAATACCATGGGAAATCCCATGGTTTTGGAAATACCACCCATGAGGTGTCCCTTGGAAATTATTAAAATATTCCCTTAATTTTCCTATAAATACCAACCCATTCCTTCATTAAATTAATTTCCAATTCCCCCTAAATGAATATATTGCCTTTTTACCATCATATTATCCCTCCCAAGGTTTCCTCAAGCCCCCAAGGTCCCAACCTTCTGTTCTAAGGGTTACTCTACAAGGTACAAAAATTCTCAATTTTCTTCATTTTCTATTCAAGTTCTCTTTTATGTGGTATAAAATTCAAGTTTCCATACCATGTTCTTATTTTCTAATTATTATTTATATGATCTATATTATGATTCATTTCTGGATGGGTTACCCTTGTCCCCTATATTTTTAATATTTTCTAAAACCATGTTGTGTAGCTGTTAGGCTGCCGAATTTTTGTAAGGGATTTCTCAATTATTCTTATATTTTGAGTTCCTTTCTAATACTTTATTCATCTCTTCATATCCAAGAGGAATGAAATATCCAGAATAATTTATATTCTGTATTTTCTCATGTTCATGTAAAATTTATCATCATTGTTATTCTCCTCTCCCACTTATTCAAAGAATTAAAAACATTGTTTGTGATGTGTTGAATTACCGACATCGTGGACGATGTGATTTCAATTTACATTAGTTCTTTCAAGTCTGGTCATGAAACCCATTTATATGGTTTAAATAGGTTATAATATATGTTTTGTGACTCACCCATGGTTCTGTAATTCTTTTTTACTCACATTTCTAATTTATAAGACAAAATGAGGTTGTTATTATCCAAGAACCACTAAAATGATCTAAACGAACACCATTAATGTTTTAACTTATGAATAATACTCATATTAAAAATCAAAATGATAAATGGTATAAATTATGGTACTAGAAATATGTAAATACCTTTCCATTCCAATTCTATAATTTCACTTCTAATCGACAAGAACATCCACCATGAACCAATCATGGAAATCATGTTTAGAACACACCCAAAAATAGTGCAAGGAGCAGAATACTAACAATTAAAGTGTGAAATGATGTTACCAAATGATCATATAATATGTTATAAACATGAAAATGTTTCTTTAAAATATTAATAAAACTCTTTTAACCATTATACAGTAGGTTTAAACAAGTTATAAGTATTACAAACCCGAGGTAATGGAATTCTTAACCCGATTTCCATTCTTTGGGTTAACCTTCTACTTCATTATTTATGTGCTATTTAAATTGGTTGTGTGATGGGTTATGTTTATATTATGTTTTATTATGTGTATTTACAGTATATATACATACTACATCCACTCTATTAAGTCTCTCTTCAATTCTATGATATTTATAAGGGTCTTTTCCGTAAAAATCCTCGTTTTAAATTCGGTTTTACAAAATTCCAAAGTAATGTTTTTATGGAATTATTCATGTTGTATGATTATGTTATGGTTCTTGGGAATTATTTTTGATGAAGTGTGGTACCTATATTTCCCTAAAATGCATTGGTTATGAGTAATTTGGAGGTCGGCCTTATGGTTACTCCAAGTGTAACTGTGATGGTTACACAAAGTAAGGTAGCCGTGAGGGTTACAAATTATAAGGTAGCCAAGAATGGATACACGATTATGTAAGTAATGACCCAAGATAAATTTATGATTATATTTATGTTCTCATGTTTTGTTTGGATATTGATTAAATCTCAAGTTACACAAATTAAGTATATATGTGTGACAAGAATGTCTTTTGAAAATGTTTTCATACGTTACGAGTATTCATGGACTAATGTGCTCTTTCATTATTTTTCATCCCTTACCGAGATTTTGTGCTCATACCAAGTTTTTAAATGATTTTTATAGGTTAATGGATGTGTAAGACAAGGAAGTAAGCTATGTTAAATGTTGAAGTATTTTCAAGGAGTCTTGTTTTAAGTTTTAATGTTTTATATTTTAAAAAAAATGGAAACTGTTTTTATGGTATCCACTATGTAATAATGTGTAATGGTATGAGTGTATTGTCCTAATTGTCTAAATATCTAAACTTTAAAAGATCCTCAATGTAAAAGGAAGTCATTTCATGACTAAATTCAAGATTATGTATGTAATAAGGACAAGTCCTTATAGTTGGTATCCGAGGATGGTTTAGATAACTATAGGAGTTAGGGTGATGTTAATAGAATACCATAAATGATTTTAACTCTATGTTTAATTTGAAATGTTTTAGAATTTAAAGATTACCATGTTTCTTCATCTAAGAAATGTTTGTTTAGAATGGTTGTACACAGAAGGAATAGGGATACTGAAGAGGAGAGGCACTGAAAAAATGACATCCTTCCGGAACTACAACCCGAAATGGTTGGGATTGGAACCGAGAAATTTTTGATAGTAATGGCTTAGCTAATATAGGCAATAAAGGGTGGCGGAATCCATATAAGAGAACCAATAGAGGTACCAAAATGGAACATGACTATAATGGAACATTTTATGAGACAATATACTCCCTCATTCAATGGATCTTCTGACTGTGTAGCAGCTGAAGGATGGATCAAAGCCCTTGAAAAGATATTCGATGTTATGGGATGTTCAGACAATCAAAAGGTAAGTATTGCCATTTATTTTTTTGAAGGGGAAGATGATCAGTGGTGGTCTATGGTAAAGAATATTATGGGTAGAGAGGATTTTTATGCCTTAGAGTGGGAAGAATTTAAAAGTCTTTTGTTTGAAAAATATTTTCCTAAGGTGGTGCGACTTAGAATGGAGAAGAAATTCCTTGAATTGAAATAGAAGGAGGAAGATTCAGTGGCTGTGCATGAAGATAACTTCACCCGACTAGTGAGGTATACTCCAAATCTTATTCTGGATCTTGATAACAAAATCAACCGCTTTTACTCAGGACTGATGCAAAGGTATCGAAGATTGTTGGCCTCTCGTGAATTAAAAAGTTTTGAGAAACTTGTATGATATGCTGAGAGGGTAGAGATGGAGTTTGTTGATGATCACGTGAATTTTGGAAACAAAGATAAGAAGAGATCCAGTTGGTAAGCAATGGGTAAGAATCAACCAAAGAAATCCGATGGTAAGAAAATCCAATTTCCAATTTATGAAAAGTGTGGTGAGAAACACCCTGGGGAATGTCTTAGCAAAACTGGGAAGTGTTTTAAATGTGGTAAGTTTGGACATATGCCCAAGATTGCAATGAAAATGATCCTAAGACTAATCCTAAAAAGCAATCTGTAAAGTGTTTTAAATGTGGTGAGATGGGTCATTATGCAAATGCCTGCCCAAAGACAGATCCGAATGATGCAAAGAAGCCAGGCTAGAAGCAGAAAGGTGTAGTGAGATCCTTTGCGACCATGTCAGAAGATGTCAGTCTATCCAATGATGTTTTATTAGGTACAATATGTGTTCACTCATATTTTTATATAGTTTTTTTGATACAGGGTCTATACATTCCTTCATCTCTGAGATTTTTTTTAGTAAATTGGAAATATCACCTCAACAAATGAGACCCGAAGTTGTTGTTAAAACACCAGGTGGAAATGTTATAGCAAAAAAGAATTATAAGAATCTTTCTATTGTGGTCTATGGAAATACTTTACCTAAAAACCTTTTTGTTTTACCCTTAGTCGATTTTGATGTTATTCTGGGGATGGATTGGATTTCTGATTATCTTGCTAAGATTGACTATGGAGCTAAATAATTTGTTTTTCAGAAAGAGTTTCAGTTTGTATAAAAGGAGGAACCCATACAATTGATAACATATCTGGAATATGAGAAACTATTAAAAGATGTAAATGAAAGTTATCTTGATCATAATGTTGAAAATAAGGGAACTGTTCAAATTAATGATGTGTGAGTGGTAAATTAATAGCTTGAAGTTTTTCCTGATGAGTTACCTGGTGTCATACCTAATCAAGAATGCAAATTCACAATTGACTCAGTTCCTGATGCTAAGACAATTTCAAAACCCCCATATCATATGGATCCAATATAACTTCTTTAATTGAAAAACCAGTTGCCGGATTTTCTTGAAAAAGTCTTCATTCATCCTAGAACTTCACCATGGGGAGACCCTGTTTTTTTTGTTAAAAAGAAATATGGTTCCATTAGAATTTGAATTGATTATAGATCTTTGAATAAAATCACTGTTAAAAACAAGTATCCTTTTCCTCATATCAATGACTTTTTTTATCAACTCCAGGGAGCTGAGTACTTTTCCAAGATTGATTTGAGATCCGGATACCATCAGCTGAAGGTGAAGGAGGATGAAATCCCGAAAATACCTTTCGTACTAGATATGATCATTATGAATTTTTATGTTATACCGTTTCGATTAACTAATTCACCTGCTATATTCATGAATCTTATGAATAGAGTATTTCATGAGTTCTTGGATAAGTTTGTGGTTTTATTTATTGATGACATTCTAGTATTTTCTAAAAATAAGGAGGATAATGAAAAACATCTAAGGGTTGTTTTGCAAACTTTAAAAGAAAATAAGATGTATGGAAAATTTAGCAAGTGTGATTTTTTGTTGTAACAGATTTATTTTCTTGGGTACATTATAAATAAGGATAAAATAACAGTTTATCCTACCAACACAAAAGTACTTGATAAATGTCCAAGACCCACAAATTTTACAGAGATTCATAGTTTTATTGGGTTAGCAGGTTATTAAAGACGGTTTGTTAAGAAATTTTCACGGTTATCTAGCACGATAACTAAGTTAACATGGAAAGGGGTTAAATTTGTTAAGATAGAAGAATGTGATGTTTGTTTTCAGGAACTGAAGAAGAGATTGGTGAATGCTCAAGTTTTGGCATTACCTTCTCGGAATGGTGAGTTTGTCATCTACAGTGATGCTTCTTTGAAGGGACATAGTTGTGTTTAGAAGCAGAATGATCAGGTAATTTCCTATGATTCGATACAACTTAAGCCTAATGAGATAAATTATCCCACACATGATCTGGAATTGGAAGCTGTGGTTTTTGCTTTGAAAATTTGGAGGCATCATCTATATGGAACCAAATGAAAAATATATACTGACCATAAAAGTATAAAGTATAAATTCACTCAAAAGGAATTAAACATGAGGCAGAGAAGATGGCTTGAACTAATAAAGGATTATGACTAGAATCTCAATTACCATCCTCGAAAAGAAAACAAAGTAGCAGATGCCTTGAGTCAGAAACATCGTGCATCATTAACCATGTTACATTTGGAACATGATCCCTTGATTAATGATTTGATGAATTCTGGATTAGAAGTTGTTGGTGCAGGGAATACCTCTGTTTTGTTTCAGGTTTCAGTGCAGTCTTCATTGTGAGACATAATTAAGCAAGCGTAGAAGGAAGACCATGAGCTACAGTAAAGGTAGAATTGGTTAAAATGGGTAAGTTCCCAGAATTTAACCTCAAAAAATATTTTTTTTAAGATTTGGAAAAATATTGTGTGTGCCTAGTGATTCTCAATTGAATAAAGATTTGTTGTGAGAAGCTCATAGTTCTCCATTTTTTGTTCATCCTGGAAGTACTAAGATGTACAGAGACCTTTTGGAGTATTATTGGTGGGATGGAATAAAAAGAGATATTTCTGATTTTACCATGAAATGTTTGACGTATCAACAGGTTAAAGCAGAGCGGCAGTTATCGAAGGGGATACTTCAGCCTTTTCCAGTGCCAGAGCAGAAATGGGAGAATGTATCCATGGAATTTGTGGTGAGACTAACAAATAATTCTAGAGGTAACAATGCGATTTGGTTTATTGTTGATCAGCTAACAAAGTCTACAACTTTTCTTTCTATTCTAGATATAATGAATTTGGATCAGATTTCTCGATTGTACCTCAAGGAGATTGTCTGGTTACATTGAGTTACTCTTTCCATTGTATATGGCTGAGATCCCAGGTTCAGTTCTAACTTTTGGAAGGGACTTCAGAAGTCATTGGGCACAAAGTTAAATTTCAGTACAGATTTTAATCCTCAATCAGATAGGCAGTCAGAACGAATGATTAAAAATTTGGATGATATTATTAAAGCTTGTTCAATGGACTATTAGGGAAGTTAGGATCAACATATTTATTTAGTTGAGTTTTCTTATAATAACAGTTTTCATTCCAGTATTCATAAGGCACCTTTTTAGGCCTTGTATGGGAAGCAATGTCAGACTCTAGCATTTTTGGATGAAGTCGGTGAAAGAAAGTTGATGGGGAAAAAATCTGTAGAAGAAGTGGCTGAGAAAGTGAGGATGATCCAGCAACACATGAGGAAAACTCAGAGCAGGAAGAAAATTTATACAGATAACAGAAGGAGAGACTTCTCTTTCGAGGTAGGTGACCATGTTTTCCTTAAAATCTCTCCTTGGAAAATTGTTATGCGTTTTGGTACGAAAGGGAAGCTAATTCCACGATTCATCGATCCTTTTGAAATCTTGGAGAAAGTTGTAACAATGGCATACCATAGAGATTTTCCTCCGAGTTTGTTTCAGGTACACAATGTTTTTCATGTTTAGGTGTTGAGACAGTATGTGCCAGATTCATCACATGTGTGAAGCCCAGAAGCAGTTCAGCTGGAAGAGAGCCTTTCTTATGAAGAGAAACTAGTTAAGATTCTTGATTGAAGGGAACATGTATTGCAGAATAAGGTAATCCACCAGGTAAAGGTTTTGTGGAGAAACCACATGGTTAAAGAAGCAACATGGGAGTCTAAAAATTCTATTAGGGAAAAGTAACCTCAATTGTTTAATAAGTAAATAAACTTGCGGGGACACAATTTCCAGAAGATGGGGATAATGTAACACCCCATGTTTTTCTAAAAATAAATAGAAATGCATGGAACTTTGTTTTAAGTAGATATTTTTAACTATCATTTAAAAAATAACTTTTCCACTTCTATGTTATGAATTTCAAGAAACTGTCATCTACATTTGTGTTCAGTATGTTATTTGGAGTCTATTGGAACCAACTTGTTTTTTTGGCGAGTAGTAACAAACCCTTAAGAATAGTAGTATGAATAGTAATATGACCCTAATGAATAGTAAACTTTATTATTTTTTTATTTTTTTATGGATTTAAGATAATAACATCTTGGTTAATTTTTCATCATGATATAGAAGTAGTTATAGAATTAAAATTGTTAATTTTTGAATTAAGTATGATTTTATTTAAAAATTAAATTCATAATATTTAGAAAATTATTTTCAAAAAATGGACTTTATTTTCATATTCTACACATAGAAAAATGGTTACGGTAAATTTTTGGGTTTTTTCTTGAAACAATTGATTTTTCAGTGAATAGTAAAAAACACAGTTTTTAATTTCAGTGTGTTAATGACATCATTAATGATATAATAATGATTTCATAGATCTGATAAACTTGTGTATAGATAAATAATATTTTAGGTGTCTCAAGTGGCTTATACCATGGGCAATCCCATGGTTTTTCAAATACCACCCATGAGCTGTCCCTTGGAAATCATTAAAATATTCCCTTACGTTTCCTATAAATACCAACCCATTACTTCATTTACTTCATTAAAAATTCACCCTCAACGAATCCATGGCCTCCTTACATTCATATTAGTCCATCCAAGGTTTCCTCAAGCCCCCAAGGTCCCAACTTTCATGTTCTAAGTGTTACTCTACATGGTAAGAAAATTCTCAATTTTCTTCTTTTTATATTCAAGTTCTCTTTTATGTGGTATAAAATTCAAGTTTCCATACCATGTTCTTATTTACTTCTTATTCTTGATCTAATCTATATTATTATTCATTTATTTATGTTCTACCCTTGTCCCCCCTATTTTAATATTTTCTAAAACCATGTTGTGGAGCCGTTAGGCTGCTGAATATTTGTAAGGGATTTCTCAATTATTCTTTTATTCTGAGTTCCTTTTTCATTATTTCTTCATATATTCTTATCCAAGAGGCATGAAATCTCCAGAATAATTTATATTTTGTATTTTCGATTTTTCATGGAAAATTTATCATCATTTTTCTTCTCCTCTCCCACTTATTCAAAGAATTAAAAACATTGTCTGTGATGTGTCGAATTACCGACATCATGGACGATGTGATTTCACTTTCCATTAATTATTTAAAGTCTGGTCATGAAACCATTTATATGGTTGAACCAGGTTATAATATATGTGTTATGACTCACCCATGGTTCTTTAATTCTTTTTTACTCATGGTTCTAATTTATAAGACAAAGTGAGGTTGTTATTATCAAAGAACCACTAAAATGATCTAAAAGAACATCATTAATGTTTTAACTTATGAACCATCCTCATGTTAAACATCAAAATTATAAATGATATAAATTATGGTACTTGAAATATTTAAATAACTTTCCATTCCAATTATGAAATTTCACTTCCAATCGACAAGAACATCCATCATGAACCAATCACGGAAATCATGTTAAGAACTCACCCAAAAACAGTGCAAGGAGCAAAATACTAACAATTTATGGGTGAAATGATGTTATGAAATGATCATATAAGATGTTATAAACATGAAAATGTTTCTGTAAAATATTAATAAAACTATTTTAACCATTATATATGAGGTTTAAACAAGTTTTAAGTAATACAAACCCGAGCTAAGGGAATTCTTAACCCGATTTCCATTCTTTGGGTTAACCTTCTACTTCATTATTTATGTGCTATTTAAATTTTTTGTGTGATGATTTTTGTTTATATTATGTTTAATTATGTGCATTTACAGTATATATATATATAATCC
Source organism: Viscum album (assembly GCA_963277665.1). Taxonomy (NCBI): domain Eukaryota; kingdom Viridiplantae; phylum Streptophyta; class Magnoliopsida; order Santalales; family Viscaceae; genus Viscum; species Viscum album. The sequence goes on along the minus strand of OY728129.1, from coordinate 752,249,510 downwards.
ATCCACTCTATTAAGTATCTCTTCAATTTTATGATATTTATAAGGGGCTATTCTTTAGAAATCATTTTTTAAAATTCGGTTTTACGAAATTCCAAAGTAATGTTTTTATGGAATTATTCATGTTGTATGATTATGTTTTGGTTCTTTGGAATTATTTTTAATGAAGGATGGGACCTATATTTCCCTCCAACGCATTGGGTATGAGTAATTTGGAGGTTGGACGTATGGTTACTCCAAGTGTAACTACGATGGTTACACAAAGTAAGGTTGTTGTGAGGGTTACAAATTATAAGGTAGCCAAGAATGGTTACACGATTATGTAATCAATTCCCCAAGATACATTTATGATTATATTTATGTTCTCATGTTTTGTGTGGATATTTATTAAATCTCATGTTACACAAAGTAAGTATATATGGGTGACAATAATGTCTTTTGAAAATGTTTTCTTACATTACGAGTATTCATGGACTAATGTGCTCTTTCCTTATTTTTCATACCTTTCTGATCTTTTGTGCTCATACCAAGTTTTTAAATTATTTTCACAGGTTAATGGATGTGTAAGACAATGAAGGAATCCATGTTAAATGTTTAAGATTTGTCAAAGAGTCTTGTTTTTACGTTTTAATGTTTTATATTTAAAAAAATGGAAACTATTTTTATGGTATCCACTCTGTAATAATGTGTAATGTTATGAGTGTATTGTCCTAATAATCTAAAGATATAAACTTGAAAATATCCTCAATTTAAAAGGAAGTGTTTTTATGACTAAATTAAATATTATGTATGTTATAAGTTCAGGTCCTTATAATGAATGGTTTGGAAAATTAGGCACCAAAAACATGAGTCGCTCTATAACTTTTTATACAATAACATAGTTTCATAGGGCCCCACACATGACTTAAAAAAATCACATTCCTTAAAAAAAAGATCACATAGTTTTGGGAGTGCAATTATCACTAACTATGAGTTAAATATACACCCCTTACTATTTTCTATAAAAACTAGGGTTTCAAAGTATAGTACTATAAATAAGTATCCATTCTCCTAATACATCTCTCAGGCCTCAAACCATATCAAGAAACAACACTTTAAGGTGATCCAAATCTAAAAATTATATTCTAAATCTTAGTTTAAAAAATAATCCCATAATTTATATTGAAAATTCAAATTCATTTATAATTTTCAACCCATATGAAACATGGGATCTTATAATTTACATCTGAGTATTCCATAAACAAATTAAGTTCTGATCTCCTAAAAAATATTCTGATCTAAAATTAATCCATAATTTTAGAAAAAATGAAATGATATCCAAAATGTTATTCCTCTAAAAGATGAATATATAATTTCTTATCTTATTTGGTGATTGTCAGAAAATATACACTTTATAACTTTTTAATGGTTAACTAAAACAAACTCCAATATATTAAGAGATTAAATTAAATTTATAGAAACACATTTAATGTGATTAAAATTAGGAAAACATTTATATAAATGTAATAATAAATATGTAAAAGTGAAAGTTACCATGTAATATATGTTTTAGATACCTTTACACATCTTCTTTTGTTGAAAATATAAATTAATTATTTGGTACCCAAACCTTATCCGATCTAGAAATATACAATTAAAAATTAAAAACCCATACAATTTCAAGTATTATATTCTCACCACAAATAAGTTCCTCAGAAATAAATTCTCTATGTGTTCTAAAAAAATTATATTTATTCAATGAGAAAAAAATCTTCCAATATCATCCACTATGGTATATATTATTTAACATTTTACACTTTTTCATTGAGTAATTTGACTAAATTGAGATGCAATAGTGGATTTATAACATAGTCTAGAATTTTTCCTCTTGGGATTTATATGGTTATACAACTTATAAAAGTTATTCCCTCAGGAAGTAAATATATCATGTAATGTTTTTAAGATTTCAACTTCATATTTCTATTTAACAAATTCAACACCATCAGAATTTGTAACATGATAAAACTTAACTTCTATCTTAGAATTATGTTTAAAAATTTCAATTTTCACGTTAGCTACTTTAAATATTGATATAATATCATTATAAATAAAATTCATATATTTCATGAAAATTCATTGATAAGTATATTTTACCTCTATAATATATTCCTTAATTTTTTTCGAAATATAGACACTTTTATTATAAATTATTACAGGTTAAAATAGAAATTTATTTAGAGGCCAAATCATAAGTAACATTAGTTATTCTACCATAACATTTTAGAAGGACTTATTTTAGTTTAATTATAGTATAAATTTAAAATTTTATATCACTTCTCTAAATTAGTCAAATATTCATCAATCTCTTCAGATTATTGAGAATTATCCTAATTGTCTTCCGAATAATAAAAATAATCAACATTTAAATTTAAATTTAAAATAGTTTCATGAGTAACCTTAACTATGTATGACAATTCTTTTATATGATACTTTGTATAAATTTAGTAATATTATTGATATAATCTCTATCTAATCCAATTTGGTCATCAGAAGATAGAACACTACGTTCACTATAACTATCAACAATATCTCTAAAATCTATCTTTCCCTTCTTTTATAAGATCTTCTAGATTCCTTATCCTTTATTTTTTATTCTAGTACATTCTAGTTGAATATGACCTATTTTATTCTATTTATTAAAGAAAATGTTTGATGAATATTCCCATGTTTTTTGATTTTCATATTTTTCATTATGATCATTCCTTTTATCATTCCAAAATACCTTATTTCTATTTTTTTCAAGCATCTCAAAATTTGTGTGAATTATCATTCAATATGTTTTGAACAACTACTATATATATTTATCTTCATAGTAGTTTATTTTGAAGTATTATCTCTATAAGTTAAAGGAACTTAAATTATAGAAAACAAAACCCCATTATTCTACTTTTCCTTTTCTATATATCTCTTAAAAAGGATTTCAAACTGCATTAGAGTTACAATAAAATAATACAAAATTATATTTGTATGATATTTATTATTAAATATCACTATTAATACATAGTCCTACTCATCTAGAAGAATATCAATATTATTTTTGTCTAGTTTTTTTTCTCTAAAATTTCCTTTCCTCAATGATATTATAGGTCACTAAATACCATCATAGATCTTTGATTTATTTGGAAAAAAATTACCTAGAATAAAGTAAAATGCTTAATCATCTTAAATCATCACTATTTTAGTTTCCATGACCATAGATATTCAAATATGTTCAATATAAATCTTTATGAAAATACTATTCACAATTTCACAATATGAAATATAACTATATATAATCCGTGTAATTGAACAAATCAATCTGTTTTGTAATGTTTATTTTTCATGATACACCAATATTCAACTCAATTAAAATGAAATTTTTTTTCTCCAAAATATTGTAATTTCTATTCATCATTTGTTAAATATCAACACCAGTACTGGTCATGTTATTTTTCATCTGATATCTCTATAACTTATAGTAAGATATATAAAAAATATGATGATGATTCATTAACAAATTATCAAATTTTCCAATTTCTAATCCCACCCTAAAAAATAAAAATATCTTCCCTATACCACATTTTTATTTTTTGTAAGTAAAAGATATACATTTTGAAATAAATAAAGAGATAATATATGAAACAAATTTTTTTAGGATGACACATTCTTTGATAAAATTGTTGGCTTGGATATTATTAGTATGGTTGATTCAAGGGGAGGTGTGAATTGATGTTGAAATTAAAATCATAATTTTCTCAGTCATGAATTTATACCATCTCGACAATACAATTTATAAACATATAATATTATAATAAAGTAAAATATGTTGTCTAAAATAAATCTCTTAGAGGTTAATAACTAAAACAAGTTGAAAATCCAATCGAGAAATAAGAAAATGTTAAAAAAATGAATGGAGTTTAAGATAATAATTCTTAAAGTCCATTAAAGAATTTTATAAAGGATATAATTATTCCAATCAAGGGAAAATTCACTTTTATCGCAAAGATACATGAGGAAGAGTAACCAGATCTAAGGTATAAAAGTTCCAAAACTAAAACTTCATTGATATCACCCCATTATAGGATAATAGTTTTGATCCAAGAACATCCTAAACAAAACCATTGAAAATACCGATTCTACACTATATAACTTCCTCAAAAAACTTGTTGGATGATAATAAGTATATACCAAGAATCATTTTACAAACCCATTACCTATAGGCATCTCAATCCCTAATATCTTATTCAGTAAAAATGTTCAGTAGGAACTCTAATACCATGAATTCATCACAAAAATAATTCATTAGTTTCATATTCTTATCATTTATATATCTTCAAAAATATAGGATCTAAAGTAATTATTACAACTACAGAAAAACAATGAATCCCTTCATGCAATACAATACCTAAGAAAACACACTGAAAAATAACTATAAAATTATTCTGAAAGCTTTGAGGTAATGAATTTTCTAATGTAATAAACTTAATGTTTCTTATCATGTTATATTCCTCAAATACTCTACCAAATTTTTAGACATATTTGTAACAACCTTATATGTTAACATATGAGGTATTTATGTTTATTTAAAATAACATCGAAATTATATCTATCTTCGATTGAAATAAATCATCTTGAATTCATTTATTTCCAAAAAATCTGGTTCAAATAAACTCACCAAAAAATACAATTATAAGTTTAAAATATACAAAGACATTACTTATAAAAATATTTATTTATTAATAAATAATAAGGAAGCATATTTTTAATTTAAAAAAAAGATACAAAAGAGTAAATTTGGCTCAACAATTTCCTCATTAATGTTTATTAATATATAATAGGTTGCGGAAAATTGATGAGGAATGATATCAAAAATTGTGGAGACTTTACCCATAATATAATTAAATCAAACATAATTAAATTCAATGAAACTACAAAAAATTACATTATAGGATAATAGCTGTATGAAAACCATATAAATTACATCACATGTAATACTTAAATGATCCCATGTTTATACATATTTAGTCAAAAGAATATTAACAAATCAATACTTATGATATATGAAAGAATAATATAATAAAAATAGCACAGTTAAAAAAATCAATGAGTATTTCATGGAATAACATGAATCTTCGCTCCAATATCATCCAACTCTAATTCCTTACATTGGGTCCTTCTTATAACTTAAATTATCAAAAAAAGTTTTCAAAACCACTGTGGTAAATTCTACAATATTACATGAACCCCAACCATAATTAAATTGTCTAATTCCATAAGTAAGTATCAAATTATTCGAAGTAATATCATCACCATATATAATAAGATTCATATATTAATTAAGGTATAACCCAAAAACCCTCTTATATAGAAAACAAATCACACAAAAGGTATCAAAAAAATAATCTAATTTTGAGAAAAATATCATGAGGTAGTAACCATATTGAAACTAGCCCACATAAGAAATGGGTAATGAGGAAAGACCAACAAAACCAACTTTCTACATGGGAAATGATAATAAAGAATACATAACATATACAACCACCCAATAGAAAAATGATCATGAAGAAGGCCAGGCATAAACAACCACATATCTTGGAAACAAATCATGTTGAAGGTGTGTTATAAAAATCCTCCTATATAGTAGCCACAATAAAATATGATGTAAAGATAAACCATTCCCTATAAAATGGTAATAGACCCAAATGAACACAATTGAACACATTAAACTAGTTGTAAATTCTTTCTAGAATTTATATAATATTGAATGAACACCATGTCATCTCTTTATGAAGTATTAAAGGATTAAATTATGATTTTAATTTTAATTTTAAATATTTAAATAAAAAGATATAATTGAAAAAAGTGGGTTTTAAATTAAATATATAGTTAGATAAAAATAAAATAAATACAAAATACCAAAATTTAATGTTTTATTGAGCATGATCAATGCATGGAAATATATTAAGGGTAATCATTCATAATTTCAAGGAAAAAGGTAATATATTTTCAATACTCTGTTTATTCCACCTAGACCCAAAATAATATATGATTTCTCTAAGGAAAAATCCTAGGGTTTTTATAAACTCAAAGTGATTCATGAGATTCCATAAATGATGTGTTCTATGCCCAACGTCGTAACCGAAACTCATCAAGGAAATACCTAAATAAATTAGTGATGTATCCCAATTTTTATGTTATTTTTTAAAATGAAATATATGTGCATGAAAATGATATTTTTCATGTGAGTTCAATCTTATGGTATGAAAAATATAAATATCAAGATTGAAATGGAATAATGAGTGGTGGAAGAAGTGTGATAATAAAATGAAGGTGAACCCCCAAACATGGTCATTTTAGTTCTAGTATGACATTCAGATACACAAATAAAATGGAATAAAAAGAGTATATGGAGAAAAATTAATACAAATAGAATTAAAATGACCATAAAATTATAAAAAAAATTAAAATTTTGATTCACATCATTTTCCTCCCTTAGTGTTCACACAGAGGTCAGAAATCCATGGGGGGAGTGGAAAACATATGATGGGTGGATGAACTTCCAAGCACCCAATAAAATAGATGAACCACACCCCTTAGTAAAACCCATATAACATCTCCTGAACCACTCTTCTAAAGATAATTGAAATTATATGTTGTGTAAAAAAGTACATGGAATATACTTTCTGAAAGTCAACTTTTGGAATTTTTTATATGGTTACCACAAAATTCCACTAACCAAATACTTTTAGGTTGTTAACTATCGGTATATGACATTACACAATATATAACAATATGATACATAGAATATAGGGTTATTTTCTCCCAATAAACACTTATATAATTAGGATATAGAGTATAAATCATGGTTCATATAACATTTCCTTTTTTATAATGAACCTATGAATGTAATCTAGAGTTTTGATATGTGTTCTCTCTAAAATTACATGAGGTTTAAATTTAAATAATATGATGTGTATATTTTCATTTTACTCCAAATTTTTCAAAGTGAGCATTAACCATGAAAACCTATAATGTATCCAGAAACACTATAATGAATCAGTTGATTTATATAAGGACACGTAACTGAAATTATCTAACTTTTTTACTCAATAAAACACATGAAAGTAATATACACAAATTAGGTTCATAAATTCCACCACAAATAATAATTTTATTTACCTCTTACAAAATATGAACATCAAATAAAAAATAACGCATAATTTAATAAGGGAGGAATTAAATTAATTATACTTATAAACCAAAATTCAGAACTAAATATTTTGAAATCATAAAAAGCATACAATCCAAAGTATCTCTATCATGACTCATATATAATTTTAATTCTAGATACCATTTCTCTTTAATTCACTTTATTAAACCATTTATTAATACCAATGTCACTTTTGATCTACCATACCTAAAATTTATTTCACTCATCTTTTCATGTGTGAAATATATGTAAAGTTATAATCAACTCAAAACCATGAATGTAATAACAAAGTCTTGGTAAACTCCCAACCTTCCACCAAATAGATAAATAATTTTGTGCTAATAATGAGAATCTTTAAGGAATTATGTTTCGGTACAGGGTTTTTGGGTTTTATGTGAAACAAATAAGGTATCACAGATGAGGGTTTTCTCTTGGATTTCGATTAATGATCAATATTTTAAAAAGAAATAATATTACTCACTCAAATTACCCAAATAATAATTATCCATGTCAAGTTTAGGTTTTTAAAATCTAGGTCCTAGACACATATAAAATAAATTAAAATGAAATATTGATCTTCTATTTTGTTTTAATTTTTTATATTTTTTATTTAAAATTTTTTCTCTTTTTAAATAGGAATAAAATGAATTATATTAAAATACACATAACGTGTAGGCCTTCCCCCAAATAGAAACATCATCACATATTCCTATAAATTTAAATCATCCCATAAAAAATGAATTAGCTTTTTCCCCACACATATTTTGAACTAAAATCTTGAAATAAAATCAAGAGTAATGGTAAGTAGGATATTAACATTTTGATGTGTCCAAACTCTAAGGAATCCCATGGATATATGGAACTTCTAAAAGAGAATACAAGGGTAAATATCAAATGCCTGTCAAAACAGTTCTCTTGTAGAAAACATTACCTCAATATAACTTGTAACTACTCTAGGTAATGTGGATAATAGATAAATTTAATTCCTTATTAATATTCAAGAATTATATTTTATAGATATAATTTCATTATAATAACATTATGTATTTTTTATTAAAAAGGAAATGGTTTTATTCATACGAAATTGGTTTATATATATGATATTTTTTATTTAAAAATTTTTATTTCTAAATTCCATATTTTAATTTTAAAAAAATTACATAATTTTTTAAATAAGTAGTTAAAAATTATATTTGGATTATGTTTTGGTATTTTTGAAAAAAATTAGATTTTTGGGTGAATAATTGAAAATTTCAATTTTTAAGAAAATGTCTTTGGTTTTAAGTATTTACATAGTAACATTTTTTTGAATTAGTTTTAAAATTTCATTAGTTTATTTTTATTAAATATAATCCAATAAATTTCATTGGAATCAGAATCATACTTTATTTTTAAATAAAAACATTTTTATACTTATTAATGTATTTTTCTGGAAAAAAGTTCTTTATCACGTTTTATAGGATTATTTTTAAATGTAATTTTTGAGACTTAAATAAATTAAATTTCATAAAATGGAATTCATAATTTAAATTATAATCACTAATTTTTATGAGTTTACCTTAGTTTTTTGTCATTAAGGAATTTAACTTTTGAAAAAAAGTCAGTTACCACTATAAGAGTTAAAACAGGATAAAATGGAAAGGTTAAAATGACCTATCAAATTGTATAAATACTATTTTTGGTCAAATATAGACCTTATATCATCTATTATTTTAATTTTAGTCATTTTAATGAAATGTTTCTTGAGTAATAAATTAATATATTTTAATATTTTCAAAAATTCCAATTTTGTCCTCTCCATCACTTTTAAAAGGACTCACCTCTCTTCTCTTATCCATACTTCAAGATCCTATTAATATATAAATTACCGAAAATAGTCCATTATTAATATACCTAACCATATTTTTGAGGTAATAGTTTATTCTTTATACCATCTTTGTATGGATTTAATTATAAACCTAAGGATGTTGTCTAAGGAAGTGGTATAGTACTTAACTGAGCAATTTCATTTTATTTAATATTTTACATTCTTTAAAACTCTATTAACCATATTAATGTAATAAAATAATTATATAAGATATAATAAGATTTTATTTTTTCTTTTTCATATCCCTATATCATCCACTTATCCATGTAATGTAAAATAAAAATATCGCTCATCTGTACGTTTAAACTACCACCTTGCAAGATAATGCATTTCATTTTTTATCACCAAATTACATATATGGTAATAATAATGAATAAGAATAAAATAATATGATATATATGAATGAAATATCATTTTAATGGTAAATAAATATTCTACTTATATTTTTACTATTAAATAACAAATAAAATCATTACTCGTGTATATGTGCGGACTACAGCCTCGCGAACCAAGGTATTTTATTTTTCATCATAGCCTCACATGGATAATATATATAGGTATATTTAAAGAAATATTTTGATATGTAAGATATAATTATAATTATATAAAGTATAAATAATATTTACTTACTTTCCTTAATGTTCATTGATATATGTAAACTTTACTTATGCTTGTATACAGACTACCCCCTCCATATTGTAAAATAATTCATTTTTGATAACCATATTACATGGTTGGTTATAAATTATAAATAATATATAAAAATTATAATTATAACAATATTAAAATTTTTAAATTATATAATCAGGATCCATTTTACTATAGTTAACCAACCTAATCTATTTTTGACTTCTAAGCCAAATGTTCTAAAAACATCTAGTATGAAACTACTCGATTATGTAATTAATTATAATTTGGATTTAAGTGAAATAAAATTAATAATAAAGATGAAATAGGTCATTAATAAATTAAATAATTAACAAATTTTTATTATTCAATAAGATATATAATTTATGTGACAAGTCATACTTGCAGAAAGGGGAACTTCATCATAAAATCTAATTTTAAATGTTTAAAATATTTAATTTCTATATATTTCCACCATATATATATTATTAAATTTATTTAATTAATGTATTTATATTGAAATAAATATATTATAAATAAAATTTTAATTATATTTCAATTTCCTTTAATAGTTTTAGAGATGAATATTTTTCTATATTTTATATAGACTGCTTTAACATTACTTACAAAAAATAAAAATATTTTTCTATTTAAAAATATTTGATAAAACTGGTTTCTACCTCCAAGATAAAAATTATTTGATATTTGGATTAATTTAAAACCTTCCTTGTTTTATTCAAACAAAAAAACCCTCTTCTCTTTTATTATGGGTATTTATTTTTGATTTTTTCATGAATGAAATAGATATATCATATCCAAAAATATTTTAGTTATGGGTTTAAAAGTATTTTTTTTATTTTGATGAGTAAAATGAAATATTTTATTTGTTTCATAAATATTATTTTCATTTTATATTTTTCATATTAACTAGTGTGCTTAATTTATCTCTCTAATTCATTGAGTAATGATTATGGCCTCTGGATAATTATATTGGAATTAACTAAGTAGGTTATTCCATTTTTAAGGGTCCTTGTATGGGTTCTATAAAGATGATATTATATGGAACCTACTTGATTTTTTAATTCCTTCTAATTAGTTTTAATGCAAATATTTTGATTTTATAAGGTAGGGTAATGATATTTTGTTTAACGGAATTATTTTTCCCTATATGGGTAAAAAAGTTTGTTTTTCAGAAAATGATATCATAGATTCTCATGTATTATAAGAAAACCTCTTTATTATAATATATAATTTATACATTTTTATAATGTTTTTTATGATAAAATATGGGTATTAAATCTAATTTCACATGTATCTAACAAATTAATTGAGATTATGGTTTATTATCTTAAAGTAAAACTCTCTTATGTGATCTCATGGTTTTTAAATAGACTAAAAAGTTTATTTATTAATTTTTATATGTACCTCACTAATATTTTTTTGCCCATTATACATTTTAAAAATATTTTTTATTTTATTTAAGTATTATTATGAACAATGATGATGTCAAGTAAAAAATCATGATTTTTTTATCTTGAAAATAAAAACTGATTCATTTAAAAAGTATTTTATATGAAAAATCAATACTGAGTGGAGGTTTCTTCTTTTTAATGTATGAGTTTTTTATATAAGAGTTATAACCTAGTTATCTAAATATCTAAAACCATAAATATATTTGGGAATCAAATAAATTGAATCTTAATTTAAAAATCAATATTATTGGTTGAATAAGGACCATTTCGTTATTACACTAAATTTTTTTTCTCTAAAAATATTTTATAACGTGTAAAACCTATTTCTTGGAGAAAATACACTATATGAGATTAGACAAGAAAGGAAGTTACTAAGAATAGTAAAAATAATTAGTTTAAAGTACCAATTGTGATGAGTAAAAAAATATAGCAATAAATCATGAGGTTACCCAAGCATTATATATATATATTACATCATTTTACATGAATATTACTTATATCTTAATATAAATCACACTCTAGAACATAAAGGTTTAGTTCAATTGGAGATGACATACATAAAAAAATAATTTGAAAATAGTTTTAACATATCCCAAAAATACTAATACCACATGATACCCTTTTTGAAACATTATACATAATACTATTCTTTATAAGTCAAGGAATAAAAACATCAGAACGGATGAACTCATATGATTAGTAAGGGTAAATTTTAGAGATATCTATCAATGAACCTTAGTGAGAATAAAATAACAGTGTGGATATGAGAAAAAAATCATTGTATATGGTTATAAAATAATATAATCATGCACAATAGAAATTATATCATAAAACATGATTCATGGCATATGGATTTTTGAATAAAATAAGACATTATTCATTAGATATTAAAAACATGGGTCAATAATGTTGACCAATTAAAAACAAATATTCACATGGAATAATATAATATTGTGGAACAAAACAACATTCATAAATCATAATATACGGAAATGATTACCACCAATACATTCAAATCATAATGGACTTGGAAATCCACCTTCCTATAATATAGTGTACTTGGGCCAACCACCCACAACCCTTAACATAATAAAATTGGGATAATCACAGTTACCCTATCATAATATAATGAGATATAAAACATTACCCAATTCATTATATATATATATATACAATAAACACACCCATCACATAATGATAAACTATGCATATGTATTCCACATGATCATTAAAACATTATTAATTATATCATAGCTAAATTAACTCATGAAAAATAAATGAGTATCATGAAATCCTTATAATAATATGACTATAAGACATACATAAAAATATGGGTTGTGGTATCATTAGATAATATTGTCAATGAGGTATAAGAAACATTAAAGGATATCGATATAAATGAAAAAACCTTTTATAAGAGAGTTATAAAATTTATATGAAACAATTATGAAATATACCTTTACTTTGAAAAGTTTAATATCAAAAAACATTCACAAAAAATAGAAATAGATATTTCATTTGAAAATTATGAATACATTGGGAGTAAACTTCACTATTAAAAATAGTTATAAAAGGGGGAAAATTAATTCTTGTAGAAGGTATTAAAATAGGGTGATTCTTTTCACACTTTTGTAAAGAGAGTTGAAGTTTGCAGAAAACAACCACACCAAAAACATTGAAAAGTATTACATTTTTAAATAAAGTCAACTAAAATGAAATAGTTTTTATTAAATGATATAAAAATATAAAATTATTCCCATAAAAAAAATAAAAATGTTGTTATGGAAGAGAAATCGTCTTGACCAAAAATAAGTGGTAAGGTCAGTTTCTATTACAAGAATCTCTTCAGGTTAATTTTGAAACAATGGGGAAATAAAATGGTAGGTATAAATTTAAATCTCATAAAAAACCAGAGGATAAGAAAATATAGGTATTTCTAGAGAGATATAGATATCATATAATTTCTCCCAATGGAAGTATAACAAAAACTATCTTGATTTTAAATTGAGACTGGAAATATAACCCTTACCTTTACTATCGTGTTCGAAAACATCACTTTAAAACCCAATATAATAAACATATAAATGTTAGAAAATTATTTAATAACCTTATTAATATCTATTACTTTAAATATTCTTTAATTATAATCACTAACTATGGATATATTAGTTAATTAATTTTTCTTATCATGAACTGTTAGTATTTTTTATTATTACTTATAAGTTTTGTAATGGCGATATAGGCCCCCCTTTTTTGATAAACAGTTCACCATTATTATATTATTAAATAAATTGAAATTATTATTTTCAAATTATTTATATATCCCCATGTTAAATTGATGGAAATTATGGTTACTATTTTCCAAAATAGAATCCATAATGCTCAATTTTTTGGGCAGTCTACTGATAACCATGAGTTACTTTATAATGATAATTTATTTTTATTCTATAATTAAAGAACTATATTGATGAAATATATTACTCATTATTATAATATATTACTTTTATTAATTTCTTGATACTTATTATTGGTGAAAATGGCGATGCTAGTATAACAGCATTCATATAGTGATTTATTCGACTGAAACAAGAATATTCTTTACTAATGAATGGGTTAGAGTATAGAGTTATATAATATTAGTGTAATTTTATCAAAATAATATTTATTTTAATACAACGTCATTATAGTTTAGGATGATATTTATAAATAGCGGTTGTGAGAATTTATTTGAAAAATATAGGGAGGAACATATATACTTAATTGATGAATTCACCCGTTCTCAACACATGTTCCTCTTGAATGAAGTATTTTAGATTCCTTCTTAGAACCAAAATATATCAAATTTATAAGAATTATTTTTTAGAGTATATATGGGAATACATAAAACATAAAAATTAATTTTTTTATTGGTCTTGGATGGGTACAAGAGGGGTTCTTTTATAGGTGAGTTTTAGGTGATATTTTCGCAAATATTCATTTTCATGAGGTGTAAGGTTGTATTTTTAAAAGGATTCTGGATAAAAAGGAAAAAATAAGGGATATGGTTTATGGTTTTGTTGATAAATTTCTCATCCAAAAATTTATAGATATAATTTTGCAATATTCTATTCTTTTACCACTTAGATTAATCTTATTTTTACCTCAATTTACCTTTTATCATAGGAACCCATTTTTTACCTAAATAACTTATTTTTTACTTCCAAAAATAAAATTTATTTATTTATATAACTTAAAAATTATGAATTAAAATTTTTATAACATTTAATATAATTAAATTTATAAATATGGGAAATATATATTTTAAATTAATACATAAACTATACAAAAGAACTACTTTTATAGAAAATAATTTTTTACACTATGTTTTTTGAATCACATTTCATATCAATTAATAATTAAATAATCCTTAATATATCTGTTTATTAATTTAATAATCACATTATATCTATCGTTAAAAATTTATCAATTTAAAATTTTAATGTATAAAGAAATAATACTAAAAATAGTTATTTTATAAATATGTGTTTTAATATAAAATAATTTTAACCAAATATTATTCAAAATAATTATTCATCTCATAATAATTTAATTTTACTAATACTTTGGAATTAAAAAATTTATTTTAGTTTTAAGAATATATCAAATCCTTCTTTAATAATAATAATAGTAACGATAGTATATAATCTATAAAAATATATTTTTATATTTAAATATTTTAATTAAATATCCTCTTTTTATGTCATTATAGAATTTTATTATTTTATATTTGACACTAAAAATTTAAAAACATTAACGCATATATTTTATATATGTATACCAAATGACCATATATCCAATGACCAAATTTATAAAGATCATATTTCCAATGACTATACATTAAACATCCATATTTCTAATGACAATATATATAACCGTTCGATTTTATTCTTATATATAGCCTTATATACCTTATTATAATCATTTATCCAATTAATTTACTTATATTTAAACATGTCTATTATATGTATAATTATCTACACTATTTCCAATTTTACAATTAAGGCGATGATCATTAGTAAAAATTATGATGACAAGGATTACATGTTTGTGGTATTTTTTTAAATTGGTGGTTTTGTGCATCTTATAGTATTATTAATTTTGTTTTCAATTTCATTTTCATAATTTTTTAACATTTTTCTTGTATTTTAATATTTTATCTTAATAAAATACTTCTTGATTTATTTAAGTTTGGTGTTGCGTGCATGACAAGATATTCAACACAATATCCATTAAAATGAAAAATATATAGTAAAATAATTAGGTGTTACATTCTAACTACATAATAGAATATTTAAATTTAAATTTTACTTATTTGATGAAAAAATTAGGGAAATTTTACCTCATTACATGTTCAGGTTCCCACAATGCTTCCTCAAGATTATGATTCCTCAAAATAAGAATAACTAGGTGAGTGGTCTTGTATCGTAGTACCTTATCTCTATGATCCAAGATTTCTACTCATTATTCCTCATATCAGAGATCATATTATATTTATATAACCTATGTGTTTTGTATATGTAGAGGGTCAAATATGCACTTCATAAAAATTGATACATAGACCACATCATGAACTTGATAGAGGTTTATTGTAAATATAAAATGATAAGTTACTGTTTCCACACAATCAAAGATTTTGGGGGGGATAATGTTCCTAGTTCTCAACTAAACCTTCTTAATAAATCTCATAACCCTCTTACTTAGTGAAATTCAAATGAATACTTTTTCTTGTACTTGAAAATCAATATTTCATTGATGATTATAAAAAAATATCATCTATAAACTGTTGAAAGTTTTAATATCCACTAAAAAATAATTAGCTTTTTCCAACAGGGGTATATCTGTTGGTAAAACTGCATTTTCTGTTGGTAAAACGTTTTACCAACAAAAATTGTCCTGTCACTAAACTGTTGGTAAAAACTATGTCGATAAATGTTATTGTGACAGATAAAATGATTCAGTTACAATTATACTAATACCAAAAGATGATATATATGCTGATAAAAATGTTTAGCAATAGATTAATACAACTAATATATCTATTGGTAATATTATTAACATTTATAAACAATATAAACAATTAATATTTGTTTGTAAATTATACTCTAAATGTTGGTATTTCAATATTTATTGTTAGAATTTTATATTATATTTATTAATATAATTATATATAATATTCTATTAAATTTATTATATAATAATTACAAAATTATCTTATATAAAACACAAAAAAATGACTTTATTAAAAAAACATGTTCCAATATAATTTATATACATGTTCAAACTTCATGAAAAGACAATAAGCTCCAAGAAATATATTACAAACACGTTTAAACATGTTCAAACACTAAGAGACTTTACATGGAACCCAATGGAACTTTGTCTCCAATATATTTCTCGTAAAAATCAGACTTCACTATCATGGAATCCCCATAACTTCACATGAGATATTATCTACTATAGTGGATCAAGACATGCATAATTTCACCATCATCCCTTTGACTGTAGTGGACCACCCTTCTATGATTGAAGCAACACCCGTCGCTTCTCCCTCTACTTTAGATGTGCACCATCACGAGCAATGTTCTGATCACACAATCAAAATAATTAGCAAATAGTTTTAATTTAAATGTAAGATATAAAAACATTAACACATGATATAAAACTATCATCTAGTGATCACGATAAGAGGACAATCATACCAATGATAACAACAACCATAAGATAATATAACTAGATACCACACCAACTATAAAATTATCCAACCTGACCACAATAAGAATATATATCCAATACCAAAAAAATTTCCATAATCTAAGATATAAAAATAAACAAGGAGCACGATAATAGAAAAATGACTAGAACAACCAATGGATGAAAAAAATATAAGTAACCACATTAACTGAACTTATCCAGTGACTAGAACAAATGAAAATAAAAACGCATGATATAAAATTAACAAGAATGTTATCTAACATGTGACCACAAACCATTTTGAATGATGCTAACTTCAATTAAGAGTGACACATAACTCAAAATTATATAATCTAGTCCTAACCATATGAGACATGAGTAGTTTTTCCACTGTGTACCCCTAAAAAATGTATTAAATAAAATGAAAGTTTTATTGAATACACAAGGTTCAATTTCAACATCAAGGAATTTAAATAGATTTCAAGTATCCATGACATTAACACGCATATTAGGGAGAAATAAAGGTCCCCATTTTCGCCAAGAATCACACCCATTCTCAAACAAAAGATGAATCATAGTATGCAATAAAATATAATATTTTAGTCAAATCAACAACCTATATGTTAGACCAACAACAATTTTTGAAGAGCAGTAATTATTGAAGGGAAGCAACTATGCCTCCAATAGATCAGACAATAACTCTCATCAGCACAATACATTTCCATTAAGAGCACTTAATTTCGCAGATAAGACTCATATCCTAGACCGGTTAGCATGAATATAACCAAAAAGACTAGATACATCATGGAAAAGATAGGGAATCAAACCTGATGACCAAATGTTAATCCTTACAGCTAGTCTCTAAGTGGCTTCCACAATATGCAAAACCTCAACCTTTGATCAGCCTCAATGAAAAACTAAAAAACTAAAAAACTGCATAAACATATATCATCACACCCAAATCATAGAAATCTAGAACTATTTCAAACTTCCTAGAACAACAAAAAACTCCAAGGAAGAAAACATAAAGAAGGGAAAGAGAGGAAAAATAAATCAATAGAATCAATATTATGTGGTCCGCACAGAACCATAACAGCATGATCCTACCATCGTCCTAAGTGCCACACAAAACTGGACACTCATCCCAACCAGTATGTGCACCATCTGATCCATCTAATTCTTAATCAACACCAGAATCCATCCACCCAAGAACAGATCATAGTTTCAGATATGGTGTCATTGCATGCCACAGAAACCGCATTTGGCACCGGCGCCAAAGCCCCAACTGAGCCTAAATCCTGAGGCGATGTACCAGCAGTGATGCCATCAGCAATCCAAAACACTGTGGCAGCTATGGCCTTGACTATGCTTCCCTAGGCCATTGCGATCAGACTTCTGAAGAACTATAGAGGACTTGAGCTCTGGAACATAATAGAGGAAAATCATGAATCAAAAAATAATCGGGGCTCATGAACCGTAGCTGAAAATCCCCACACAACTATGGCTAAAAATCCTGACAAAATTAGGAGATACGCCAGATTCTATGGCCGAAGGGAGGAGGGAGGCGCGCTGCTAGGGTTCATCCAGGCTGGGGCGTGTGATGCAAACAGAAAGCGAAGGGGGTGGGGCGACGTATGGGGGAAAGGGAGGGAAATGTAAAATATAAATACAAATCAAAATCAAATAATAATAATAAAAATAATAATAATAACAACAACATTTTTCTACCATAAAATAAAATTTACCAGTTTAGGTGTGACCATGGAAGACATGGTACCAGTGATTTGATCACTGCGACTCAAGATTTTTATTTTTGGGAAGAGGGTGTCGTATTATTTGTAAAATTAAAAAGAAAAAAATAATGTACGATAAATTTATAAATCCCCCCCATAGTATATTGGGTTGGTGAGGGTGAGTTGGGGTTTGGGGCATGGTCGTGGGGTCGAGTCCCCAGACCAACATGTTTATTTGTAATTTCTTATAGCGTATATGAGCTACTGTTGACAGTTGTACCTATATACACATAAATATAATTCATTTATATATAATTTATATATAATGAAAAAAGTTTTAAATTTATATATATTCTGAATAAAAAATTATATTATATATATATAATGAAATTATATATACATGACTTTCTTTTTTTAGTTTTTACTACATTCGATATTATTTCAGTCTCTAAAAATTATAATCATTTATCATCAATTTTATATCATATATATATATATATTATCACAAACATATAATGTGTCAATAAAAACATATGATTTTATGATTTTATTAAAATATTTATAATTTATTACATTTATTAAAAATAATATATATATGTATATATATATTCTTTTTTTGGGTAAAATATTTTATGTTATTAAATAATTTATTGAAAGTAATTTTTATAATGGTAAATTTTTTTTGGTAGTAACAATTAATAGAAATAGATTCATTTGTTGGTAAAAAATGTTAGTATCGATAAGATAAAGTAACAGATTTAACTGTTGTTCAAAGATTTGTTGGTGTTAAATGATTAATATTAATAGATATAAATGTTGGTAAAAACAAGTGTTGGTACTTAATATTTATACCGATAAAATTTAATATCTGTTGGAATTGCTCATTTTTACCAACAGATATATCATCTGTTAATAAATTTCTGTTGGTGTAAGACATTTTTTCTATAGTGATCCTAGTAAATATTTTGAATGTTCTCTTCTATTTGTTAACAAATGTATAATCCCAATACTATAAAATTCAAAAATTTCTGTAAACATAGTGGAATTTTAAATAGATTCCCAAATAGAGGCTCATATGGTGCCATTTGAATGGTAGAATAGAATCTACAATTAATTGAGAACTCTACCAAAGGTAGGTGGTGATACCAATAGCTTTTTAAATCCAATGAATATGATGTCAATAAATATTATAGATTTTAAATGGTCCTTTCAGATTTAAGATCAGTATAGGTATGATGAAAAGGGATGAATTTCAACTATGTACCAAATTATTGTTAAACAATTATGTAGAAATATAGAACTTTTATATCGATTAGAAAAAATTAACAGTGGTACTCCATGAAGCCTTCCCAATTACTTTATATATATAATGTTAAGTTGATCATGTAAGAAATTTTCATTAATAAAATTGAAATGTGATTAATTTATATGGTTATCTAATATAACCAAAATGGAATTATGGAATTTATAAGTCTTAGTAATACCATTAACAAAATACATAGTGATGTTCTCCCATTTCTATACATGTATGTTTAATGGTTTCATCATCGAATTAGATTTTTTTATTCCACCATAATTTTCTAGCATAGAAAGTTATAAATCATAGTTCATCCAAGATAGATATAAAAATTATAATATATTTGAATCATCCGATATACCATTCTTCAATTTTGGAGTTAATGAAACACATATTCATTTCTCGAATATTATAATTCCATCATTGGTAATTTATAACTCTATAATTTTTCCTACCTTATTATATAACTCAATATCCCACTTATTTTCATCCTTGATCTTTAAATGGATAGATGATTGAGTATTAACTTGGGAGAGATAGGATTTCTCCCCTTCCCTCATGATTTCAAGGTCTATTGCTTGTTAATCCGTTAACATTGGGCCACTATCAATCCTCATCAAGAGTAAACTAACATGTTTCTTACCACTAAGATAATCTACCATATTTTTTAATTCCCAAGGTGGTAATGTATTGATTAATCATAGGAATTAATGAAATCTTACCATATCCTTTAGCATAAGTTTAACTCTTTGTATGTGAATATATACTTTTACCTATCCTAATTAGTATATATTTCATAATTTTCACCATAGTGATAATACCTACGCATATTCAATGAAAATATTTCCACTACTAGCTCCTAATCATGTGTTAGGTAATTTTTATAATGAATCATTGATTGAATGATGGCCAATGCTATCAATATGTCATTATACACGGCGAAAAATCCTAATCCCTTATTTGATGCATCACTATATATTAAAACTTATTATCTATTGTTGCGTTGTATGAAAAAAGATGTAGCGAACAAACTTATCCTGAGATCCTTTAGATTTTTTTTATATTCATCTATCTGATGGAACCATACTCCCTTTAAAGTGTATATGGTTAGTGAAGTTAACATTTATGAGGAATTTATCATGAAGAACCGATAGTATCCATCTAATCTAAGAAAAATATTAATATACATTATGATGTTTGGTTTGGGAAATTCTTCAACACTTCCATATTTGATTGACCAACAGATATACCATATATTGTGATTAAATGACCCATTAATGATATTTTATATAACCAGGATTCACTCTTTCTAAATTTAGAAAAAACTATCTTTTATCAAGGTCTTCAGCACAATCCACAAATGATCTTCATGATCTTCCTTTCTCATAGAATATATGAGAATATAATATTTAAATGATACCATAAATTGATTAAGGTAATCTATATATAATTTAAAACACACCGAGGTTTTAAAAGAAGAACATTATGTTTGATAATGTATACAATAGGCCACACAAATCTTAAATGACCATGAAATATTATTATGACCAATAGAATATAAACATTGGATTCATCGGTATGAATATGAAAAAAAATCTTGATATATATATAAAGTTCTTAATAAATACCAATATATTTATTAATTCTTAAAAAATTAACATCTAAATTTTTGGATGGTTATATTATGCTTCAAAAGTATGTTTCCTTTAAAAAAAGTTATTGCTTTTAAGAAATAATTTTATTCAATTTTCTTCCACTTTTAGTAAATGAGTTTGAAAAAAATATATTCATTTTTTTTAAATCATAATATCATAATTATCATAGGGTGACAATTTAATTATTTTCTTCAAATATTATTTTTTCAATGAATTGTGAAAGTACTAATTTTTATTGAAATCTGTATTTTTTTTCAAGAATTTAAAAAGTTATATTTTGTTTTAAAAATATTTAAAAGTAACATCTGTTTTATAATATTATTAATAATCAAATTAATATAATTTTTATCAATTTTATTGTTGAATTTAGTATAAAAACATTTTAAAACATAAAAGGTATTTTTTTGAAAAACTATTTTTTTTGTGGACAATGTGTTTTTATCTTAATAAATAAAATGGATCATTATTGGTATAAGAATGAATTTAGTTTTATGCTTAAAACTATATTTTTCTAAAAAATAGATTTCATCATGTTTTGCATGATAATTTTAAAATTAATTTCTCTCACTTATAGAAATTAAATAAGGAAAAATAGATTCAATATTTTGAATTAAGAAACTAATTTTTTTAAATAGTTATATTTTATTTTTATTCAATATGCATCGTCACTGTGGTAAAATTTGTCAAATCAGAAAGGGTATATTAGGTTAATCTAGGTTAAAACTTAGTGTTAAGTTAATTTTTTTATCTTAATTAATAATTTATTAATTTAATTTTACTCTTTTTATATTTGGATTTAAATTTATTTACTTAAGGGACACTTGTAGATGAAAATTAACTATATAATATTAAAATCAAAGAAGGCTGCAAAATTTCACTGTCTTCATTTTAAATATATTTTAAGTGTTCACGTTGGGAAAAAAAGAACGTTTTGAATGAATATTATTGGTAATTTTGGAATAATAAAATTATTTTCAAGGTGTTAATTTATTTATATTTTTTATTTTTAATAATCACCTTAAATTCTTGCACAATTCTAATACTGTATTTATCCAATTAATAGAAATATAAAATAAATGATTTTGAAAATATTAAAAGTAATAAGATTTTAGTGAGTTATAGTATTCATAGAATTTTCTATATAAATATAACATAATATTAATATTTAAAATGTTTATATTAAAATTTAATCTTTGTCTTGGTCTCTTTTATAAAATAAATACTTCAAAAATTTATATTAATTTATTATTTATGGATATAATATTTTGTAAGATAATTAAAAAATTATGAAAAACTTGAAAGAACAAAATATGGATAATATATGGTTTAAAATTTTACACCTAGTCTATTTATGAGTAAATAGTTTCCTTATAAGTAAAAATTTAACCCTTTAAGATTGAAAAAGTTATTACCATGGTTATGATAAAAATTGGTTAACTAAGGGGCTAAACCAAAATATAGGTTTAAAACACCATGATTATATTTTTATATTTTAAAAATTCCAAAAGTTCCCATCACCTTAATTATAAATGGGCACCTCCACCCCTCACTTTTTCACACATTTTGAGCTATCTTACTAAAAAAAACCTAGAAAACATCCTTCCCCAACATCTTTATAAATATTATAGAGGTTTCTTATTTCCAAAATGACCAACCTAAGGATCCTTAAGAGGAGATATAAAGGATTTCTTTCAAAGAAGAGGGGTAGAGGTACCCACTTATATTGAAATAAGTATAAAAAAGTTATTAAATGTCAATATTATTTTTAACCCAATGTTGTCCGCCCCCTTTCCTTTCAAATGAGAAGTAAATTTATCAATCATGTATACATACAACTTACCGTCTCTATGCAGAAATATAATAAATTTTACATCACCATGATTTATGGTTGGATATTATGATATTTTAATATTTATATTTTATATTTATTAAATAAATATTCTTAATTGATTATAATATCATATATACCTTGTTACATTTCAATCCGTTGTAAAACTATAACGTCGCTCGTGCGTACATGTTGACTACCACCTCCAGGAAGTGATGCAATTCTTTTTTTTCATTTCTATTTTACTTGTATGGTAATAAAAATTGATTTAACGAATATATATGATATAATTATAATTTTTGAAAGGTGATTTCTTATTTATATTTCTTTCATTCCATTTATCGAAAAGTGAAAATAGTGTTCAAGTGTACGTATGACCTAACGTATCCATGAATGATGTAATTAATTTTTCTATCTATAAATTTTATGGATGTATCCAAAGTAAACAAATATATTAATATATATAATAATATATATGTGATTTATACAATTATTAAAATTCTGTAGATGATGTAACCATGATACAATTATAATGACTGAATCTACCAAGCCTAAATTTTTATGAAAAAACAAAATAATTAACACTAAGAAACAATAATTTTTGGAGGAAATTATTAATAAATGGGTGTTGAAATTTAAAAAATGGATTATATATGGTATTATAATTATTTAAATGATTATATTATAAAATTATATTAAATTTAAATTTATTATATAGGATTTTGGAGTTCTTTCAAGGTAGGTGGAACTTGAGGTAAGATTTTATCATCTCAAATTGTCTTCTTTGAGATGTATGTTATGTTATGCACATATATTATTTTACAAGATATATATATAAAATATTTTACACATATTATCATGTATCTATTTATTTTCATGATATTTAACTATTTATTTTATGTTATTATTTAGAGGAATAACAATATTAAAAATTACAAAAGTAGTAAGGGTTTTTTGTTAAAATATCATTTTTATAGGGATTTATTATGATTATGTTACGTTGATTGAAATTATATGTAATAAATATAAAAAAATAATTAATTTTAATCTTATATCATTATTAATATATATTACATGTTTTTATATCGTTTTATTCTCTTCAATTACTCAAGATACCAAACGAATTGTTTTATTAAATACTGACTTTATTTCACCCTTCTGTTGAAAATCCTTTCTCTTAGATAACTTTGTTTTATAAAAATAATTTAGATAATATTTTTACTTTTCCCCAATGATTTTTTAAAAATATATAAAATCCAACTTTAAAATTTTTATAAATTTTTTTAATGGAATATTATTGTTATTTTTTGAATAAATTATTTATTTACTTTTTTACAAAAGTTTAAAAGGAATATTTTCTTTTAACATTTTTTACTTGAATTTAATTTATTGTTATCATTACTTCTCAAAAATTTGAAGATTATTTTTTATGTTTTCAAGGTTCATTTAACATAAAATATTTTCTTTTATATTTCAGAATTTTTTTTATTTTTAAATATGTGATTTCAAATTAAATATGTTTGTTCCTCAAGAAATGTTTCAAGTGATCTTTAAAATCATTTTCTATCTAAGGAGACATCATTTGATGTTTTCTAAAATTTACTTGGGATATGATCCAATGATATCATACTTATTATTTCTATATACGGTTTATGATTACAGTGATATTTTGTTTATGAAAATTATTTCTTTCCCACGTGTTATGATATAATGAAAAATTATTGAAACCCATTTCCTTTTCACAAGTTATGATATAATGAATGTTTTATGATTTTTTGGAACACATATACATTATTTTTATTATGTGATTTGTGGTCATGGAATTATATAGGCCTCTAATGCAATGGGTAGTTATTGATATCCCATGAGATAAATAGGACTAGAGTTGTGAGTGAACCCAATTTAGTAAGGGACTCGTTCCACTACGAGTATTTGGTATGAACCTAAAATTTTATGATAGTTCGGAGAGTGAACCCAATCTACTATGATAGTATTATTAGAGATCCTTGAATACTATGTAAATTATTTTCTATGCTTATGTGTTTTACAAAAAAATTATTTCTTATGCCTATAATATGCTTTCATAGCTCATTATCATTTATTCCTTCACGATTTATGTATTATGAATTATAAATCATTATTCCATTAATCAAGATTATAATAAATGATATGAATAATATGGTTTTAAAATGTTAATATCTTGTTCAAATACTCATTTTCTCATGTTATTCTTATGTGATCATTGATATCTCCCATTTTTACGATTTCTTAGCATCTGATTTCACCCATTATTATTTCTTCTTCACCCCAAGATATGGAGAAACTTTTTAAGAGTTATTTTTTCTAATAAGGTGGATATTTACAATGAACTATGTGGGATATGATGTATATTTTTTATGTACCATATTTTTATTTATCCATGTTTACAAATGCACTAAAATTTTATAGTTATTTCATGTATTTTATTTTTATTTATTGAATATTTATCTAAAAAAGTGTGATGTTTATGTATAAAAGCTTTCAATCACTATAGTTGATATTAGAGTAGGGTTTAGTTAATATTTGGATATTTGGATTAGATAACTTTAGTGAAAACCAAGGGTATAAGTTTAGTTATAGGATAAAATACCAATACTTTGGTAAGTAAGATATTAAGATGTTTTCCAAGAAATACATCCCTTATAGATGTTACAAGTTGAAATGATTTTTATAACAAATTCAGTAATGGTTAATAATCTCAAAAGGGGTTATTTAGCATAAATTAACCAACATTATGTTGCATGGTTAGAATTCTCTCAGTATGAACCTGGCATAAAAATATTAAAGATTATGATTAGGTTAATTCACATTTTATTTACAAACCATTATAAATAATTAGAGTAGATGTTGGCAATGAATGATATTTATGAAACCCAAGGGTTCAAAGATTGAAAACAAGGTATCATAATTTATATATAATATAAATTAATTATCATTATACCTCACTATGAATATTATTGATCACATTTTTCTTTTTGGTTTTATAAATTATCTATGATTGGGAGGATCTATGTTAATTTTGATGGAAAGAGGAATGATTGACCTTATGAGAAACCAAATAAAAAAGGAGGTAGAATGTAAAACCATCTGATTATGACTAATAAAATACCTCATTATATAATTAAAAACCACTATATAATTGATTTTCCTAACACACCGATTAATTAGAAGATGGAATTTCATGAAGAACAAAAAGGAAAGAAGATTCAACTTCTTAAATGTATTTAATGTGGGCAGAATCACATAAGGAATGTATTCAAGGAGTAGAAAGGACTTTTATATTATAAAATAAAGGATTTTGAGAAATTAATTACTGAGGATAAATGAAGAGTTTGATGGAGGAAAATTAAGTCCATCAGAAGGTACCTTTAATAGTTCAATGTGTCATGTGTGGGGAATATGAGAATTATCCATGTCAATTCCCCAATCCAAAGTTAAATTCATAGAAAAAGGAAGGACCTATTATATTCAATTAATTAAAGTGAAATGATTTTAGTGTTCATTTATTGGGTTCAATAATTATATCAATGATATTTTGTACATAAGAATCATGAAACATATAAGTATTATTACATAGTAGTTTTTATAATAATTTTAAATGTATATCAAATGGTTCTAATAACAAAGAAAAGTGATTGTTATTAGTTTTGATAAATAGATTATTGAAATTTATGGTATAGTATTCTCGAACTTGAAATAGGTCAGTGATTTAATGATAAAGTGATTTTGATTATCCTTGATACAGTTTATTACATTTTTGGATTTATAGAATATATTCAATGGTATATGATATTATTTGAGGAGTAAGTGTTGTGTTAATTTTTGAAAGATTATATGTTTTCATGTTAGGTTTACTTTAGAGATATGGAAACCATTATTGTTTTCTATGTTTAAGGTTGTTCATAACTTCAAAGTCTTAAACAAACTATTTTAAGGATTTAAGTAATTGGATTATGAGGTGATTTGAATCATTAAATAGGTTTTATAAAAATTCTCTGTTAAGGTTTAAATAACCAATTATGTAAGTATATAATTTAATGATAATAAAATTATGGTCTATTGGATAGTGGGATATTGATAATCATGTTGATTGAAAAGTGATTCATTGAGAATGTGATATTTTTGGAGATATTTAGGTTCAAGTTTGGATTACTATTCAGGTTAGTATCTAAATTTTATTCACAACAATTTGGTGAATTAGACTACATTTTAAGACTATAAAGTGATTTAACAATGAAATTACTAATATTTTGGGAGGTGTTTATTTTGGTTGAGGAATATGTTAAACTTAGGTTTTACAAGAGATTATTTGGGGAGAATGCATTTTATTTTTTAGAGATGTAAACTGAAAGTTATTAGATCACCATTTATTTCAAAAAAAATCTTTAATGTTTAGTTTATTGATGTTATTTGAGATATAGGGTTATTTATGAAATGATCTAATTGGAACCTTTTTTGTTATTCTAGAAATTATCAATTTAAATGTATCATTTAAAGGTTTATTAATTTTTAGAATTATGTTACATTTTTCTAATATTTTTTAGATTTTGATAATTCCTTACAATTGGTGTAATATCTAGATATACTTTTTTGTTATGTTAGAAGTTTATTTTAGTGTTTCAAGCATGAAAAATGAAAATCAAATACTCATCATTTGTGAGAAATAGATGAGCTTGTGGTGAGAATCTATTAAAGGATGAAATTATAGTTTCTATGTTAGTTGATTTCATTTTGGTCTTAGTATATATGGTAATGTAATGCCTCAAATAAAGGAAAACAATTTTAATTTTTTTTCCTATTTCCTTCAATTCTGATGAATTGATGTTCTTTTTCATACCGCATTAATTTATGGTATTTTTTTCATTAAATATCTCATGATCTTTCACTTTCTTATGATTGATGTTATCTATCACTCTCCTACATTATATGAACAATATGTTTTTCATCAATGTCCATATTTTCACTTAATAATAATTTTTTGTTTTCTAGAAACCTATATATGTGTTGTTAGAGAAGACCTTCATATTTCTCTTTCCCTTTTTTCAAGAGGAAGTTTTATTAACCATTTTTACAAGGTGGGTTTTTCAAAAAAGGATTTTTCAAATATCAAACCCTTTAGTAATGAGAAAAAATTAAATTTTATGGATGTAATTTAATAAAGGTGTGTGTGTGGGGGGGGGTATTACAACCTTATATTTTAGAAGAATAACATTATTTTCGATTACATATATGAGATACCACATCGAGCTTAAATGACTAGGAAATTATATTATGGATATTAAAACCATGCTGATTAGTTGGTGGGTATGAATTAGAATAATAGAATTATAAAATATATATGAAGGTCCTACTTAATACCAAATTATTGAATAATTATTAAGAATTAAAATTTCATCTTTTATTAAAGTTATATTATTCTTCCAAAAAATGTTTCCTTCAAAAATATATTTTGTTTTGTTTTAAAGAAAATATTATATTTTTTACCATATCAGGTAAATGTATTGAAACAAATAAACTTCATTTTTTAAATTATCATATAAAAATTATATTATGAGGAATTTTTGATAATTTTTTAAAAATATTTATTTCATGATAAATAGTGAAACATGTTGATGTTTATTTATTTTTTAGAAATATGAGCACAAAGGCTCTTACATTAAGAAATAAAAAAGTTACACCAGCCTAAATATTGGCATCAAACATTTGTCTCTAAACAAGATTGATAAGAAATCATTAGGGAGAAAGTTGAAAAAAGTATAGGCCTCCTCATTCATACCTTTGTTGTAAAGTGAATCTGCTAGAATATTGGATTTTAGGAAAACATACATAATAATATAATTCATAGATGGAAGTTGATCTGAAAAAAAAATCCATTTTGCTATCATTTTCCAAGGAGTCACATTCAAACCAGATGTTGTTCCAGTAATTTTTGTTATAAGGCTCCCTTCATTAATCAAACCGTTCATTTAAACATATAAGGCCCTGATAGTGCTAGAAGGGGTACATTGATGGCCAATATGATCACTAGCACTATCCTTGAAAATAATTCCATACCCAGTTGGACCTTGATTTCCTTTAGAGGCCCCATTAGAATTGTATTTCACCCATCTAGGAAAAGGAGGGTACCAAAAGACTTCAATAGTACAATGTGGTAGAGGTTAATTACCAGGAATGCTTTGAAGCCTTAGTAAAATAAGGTATTTTACCGAGTTATTACTATGACCCATATGAAAAACATTTTCCTGTTATACTACTCAAACAATTTCTTGATGCAATGTTTTGGAGCTGAATATAGTCATTTCATGGATCCATTTTTTACGACCTTTACAAATTTCATGCATTGTTTCATCACAAGACACTATAAAAAGGCTATAAATATTCTTGGATTACAAGTTGTTAAACAGTTTTAGAACAAAATATGCAAAAAAACATGTTTTAGGTAGTGAAACCTAAAAAATATTGAAACTAGTCTGCCAGAGTGAGGATGCCTTTTGAAAACATAAAAAATATGATCTACATCTTCATGATGATTCTGAAAAAGAATACATAGTGAAAATATGGAAATACCAACACACTGTAGGTTAGTATCCACCAGAAGTCTATTGTGTGATAGTCTCTAGAATATGGTGAATTTGGATGGGGATATGTAACATATTTTTGGGTTTCTAAGCCAATTGGTAATGCCATGAGTCATATATTTGTAAAAATCCTCAGGATCAAGTAGCTCAAATGGGTCTTGTTCCCAAATTAGCATATCTCATTTTTTTAAGAAAGTATAACTGGAAATCATGTGTTAAATGTTCTTAGGAAGCTCAGATAGGAAGCTAATTTGGTTCTTGATAGAGATGTCTAGATCAAAGCTTTGATCCATAAATTTATTACTATCAAGAAGTGGTCTTCCATCCCACATATCCATCCAAAACCTGAGAAAAGAATTGATATTATCCAACCAATGATCATTTTCAAGAATTTTCGGAAAAGTGTTCTTTAGACCAGACCAAATCAAGGATTCCAAGTAATAATGAGAAGATGCCTTCAATCTGACCATGGATCTGGCTCTAATAAATTCCAAGGAATCTAAATTGTTGTTGACATGACTCTATAGGAATTATGCATGTAGTTATTGATTTAAAAAAACCAGATTTTTGATTCTTAGGCCTCCACGAGGACAGGGTATGCAACATTTTTGTCCAAGAGACTGTGAATAGATTTCTCTCCAAAACACTTCCACTAAAAAAATATTCCTAAATAAGGTATTGATGTACTTAATAACCAAGACATTCTAGAAAATACACCATGAAATAATATACCATTTTTGAGACCATCACATGCTTAGAAAGACATACCCTTCCAACCATTGAAAGAGATATGCTGTTCCAAGAGGCAAGGGATCTTCAGATTTTACTCCGAATAATGGTGAAGTATAAACATGAGGCATTCACTAAAACATAGGTACACCAAGTTACGTGAAGGAGAGAACTCCCTCTCAACTTCTCATTTCATTTATCATAGATATTTTCATGGATCATGATATATTTTTACAAAAGTAAGTAAAGGATTTTTTCCAACTGACTTCCTACCTTGATGTCCTTTCACAATGTATAAGATCATTATCATATTATTGATATTCCACCTATCACCCTGAGAAAAAATGATGTTGTCATCTAAAAAAAGAGGTGATAGGGGGATAAATTACCTCTTTCTTCCTAGATCATTTTCAAGTCACCATTTTCCAACTTGTTGAGAAGAAGTCAGCTGGGATAGTATTCTACAATTATGAAGTTAATAGAAGAAAGGGGGTATCCTTATATCACCCCTCATGAGCACTTGAAGTATCTCTATAGTGTTTAATTGATTAATATAGAGATGTGTGTAGAGCCATGATGGTATTTTATCCAGTTAGTAAACTTATCATTGAATCCAAATTTCACTAGAACATTGTAGATGAATCCCCAATCCATTATGTCAAAATCCTTTTTAATATCAATCTTGATCACTAAATTCCCTCTCCTTGTAGATTTTATAATAAGATTGATACACTCTAAGGAAATGATCAAGAAATATTATAAATTTATACCTTTCAAAAATCCAAACTGATTCCAAGAGATAATTTGGTTCGAGATTCGAGAAATCCTATTGGAAGAAATATTAGTAATTGTTTTATGAAGTGTGTTGATAAGGGCCAGGGGTATGGATTTATAGAAATTACATGTGTTCTCAATATTTTGGATGAGAGAAATAAATTGGGAATTAAATCCTTGAGTAAAGGACCCTCCCTTGAAGAAATACATAACTAAATTGCAAACATCATCTTGAATAACCTCCCAAAGTGAAATAAGAAATGACTGGTGAATCTATCTGGTCCCGGTGATATTACTTTGTTGAAATGAAAAACAACATATTTGATTTCAAATTCCATGGGTATAGATGTAAAGAGAATGTTATCAACCTTAGTAACAATATTTGGAATTATTACTTCTTTGAGATCCACCTCTCTTGGCAGTCCATCGATGAGGCCCTCATAGTAAGAAAAAATGTGTCTAACATGGTCTTCTCTTTCACTCAAAATATGATCTCCATTATTAAAGAGGGAGAGGGGATTATTATACCTTCTTGTTCATTGGAGAGTGTTGAAAAATTTGGTATTTCAGTCACCATCATTAAGCCACTTGACATTGAATATTTCTTTTTTAATATTTCCTTTGAGTCTAATGTGGTCTTGGAGATGGTTGGACAACTCATTTTCATGAGTTACCCCATTAAGAAATTCACTTTTTGTGATATCCTCCTAAAGTGAATGAAGAGAGATTTATATTGGGTTAATTTCAACAATAAGATGACTGGAATCTTTTCTACTCCATTCTTTTATTACAAAATTCAGTCATTTAAATTTAGAGAGGCAAACAAATAGATTATCATAGAATTCAAATCTGACCCAAGTATCAAAAGAAAGCATAAAATATTCAGGGAGGTTAGACCTCATGTTATTAAATCTAAAAGGGATCAAAATATTCTTTTTATTTCCCATGAGAATCACTAATAGAGGGTTATTGTCAAAGTTGTATTTTTCTAGGATGATACATGAAATAGATATCTAATTTTATGGAGCATCATAATTCACAAAGGCTATATCAATCATATTGGATATTACACCATTAAGATTACTTCTATAATAAGTATATTTGGGACCTATGAGATTAACTTCAGATAAGTTGGTCTATTCAAAGCATTCACTGAACTCATTAATGGAGATCGATCTAAAAGATGAACCCATTTTTTCATCAGCATGAAGGATAGAATTGAAGTTTCCAATGATGATCCACGAGTCATTAATAGGGCTAGAAAGATCTTTAATTTGGCACCATATATTTCATTGGTCAATGTAACTATTAAAATAATAGACCACTATGTATAATATTGTTTTTTTCTCCTTGGAAAAGAAACAAGTAATGTGCTTCTCTTATTCATATAAAACATAAAGATTTTCCACAAACATGTGTGGAAGGAGCCAAATTCAACCGTGTTGGGTAGAATCTTGAGATTTTTCTATATGATGATATCCATTGATAGAAATGAAATTTTCAAATTTTTGGAGGCTTTTCTTTGGATTTACCACACTAATTATATCGGGCCTATATTTTCCTACATGAAGCCTTAAGGAACCTTTAGTTCCAGAGTTGGATAAGCCTTGTCATTTCCAAAAGATGATTCTCATTTTAATATTATTTTGGGGGTTATAGCCCCATTTTATTTTGATTCTATTTTCATATGTTTCATAGTTATTTTGGACATTTCTGAGTTTGGAGAAGGTAAATAATCAACCCCTATAATAGGAGCCTTTTCATCACTTTCATATTTCGAGTTAGCCCTATGATGATAATCGTAGTAGCAGTTGAGTCTTTTGGATCAACAAAAGCTGGGAAATTATTTACTTTGGGGTCAGTTGTATATTTAGTTAGCAATAAATTCTCAACATCATTTTCATCACCAGGGGCCAGTTGTATATTGAGATCCTGTTTCTCATGTAGTAGACTAGCCTACAGATTTTTATCCAACTTCTGAACATAAGAATTTGGATCAGTACAGTCAAAATGTACAACTTTATTAATTTCATGGGAGATGAGAGCAGTTAAGAAGTCTTCAGTTTGAAAATTAAAAACCATGGAGACAATCTCAGCTAAAAATGACAATATTCTATCCTCAATAGACTCTTGTTTATAATATTTTAGCTACAATATATTATTAGTGTGATGATCATTTGCTTGAGGTGGTTTGTGAGGCCGCTCTTCCTCCTCATACAAATCAGCCCATGAATTACTTGATCCAACAACCATCCCCCATTTCAAAGTTTTGATTTTTTGAGATCGGTCCTTGTAGTAATTAACTGTTGGTTGAGGAAACTTTCCCTTTGACACTTACGTTTAATCCATGGTGTTGGAAACTAGTGCAATTAACTTCTTCACTACTCCAAAACTTTTAATTTTGTGTACTAACATCTTATAGTGATCATATAAGGGTGGTATGTGCTCAAATTCCAGTCTGATATCCAGCTTCTGATGCTGTTCTAGTAGATATATTTTCCCTAGAGGAGGTATTTCCATGTGGATTTCAACTAATATACATTCATATATACCAAGGACACCATTAAGAACGTGTTGATCAATTTTGAGGGGGGGGGGGGGGGGTGTTCCAAAGCTTGAAGCGAGGTCATTGAGGATCTTGGGGTTATAATATAACCAAGACAACCCATTAATTCTTGTCCACACCTAATCATGCTAGGTCCTTTGATTTAAAGGGTTGGAATTGGCCTCCCATTCAGACATGCGGAAGATCACATGATTCCAATTGATATTCCTTTTTCCCTTGGAAAAATTTAAATCATCTTGGTTCTTAAGAATAATATGGATGTACCCAATACAAATTGGGATGAGACTCCACTTATTTTTGTTCCGAGAATTCAAAATCCTATTTTTGAGGTCAGAGAATGACCATGTTTTAACACTTTTTTCATAAGGAAAGCGACCAAGAAGTGAGAACTTACACAAATCTAAACTTTTCTTGACCATGATCAGATCAAAAACCATTGGAATAACACCATCATCTTAATACTTGATGATGGGAGTGATAATATAATCATTTGCAGCACTCACAGAACCAACAAGAACCTCTACAAATGAAACACTTTTACGAACCGTGATATAGGGTTTGCTTCCTCCACCCATTCCATTGAGAGGATAGTCTAAGTGCCTCTCCCAGTCCAGATTGAATTAATCCATGACATATCAAGATCTAAATCGAGATAGAGTTCACTCATTATCAAATTGAGTGAAGAGGGATCCCGCGTCTTCTATCCTACTGATGTTTATTGAATGCTGTATTTTTTCCAATAATTTATGGAGATAAATTTTGTTTAAAAATGAATTAAATATAGAATTAGTTATATTATATTACTATTTATCTAATTATTTTCATTAGAATCAATTTTATTATTTAATTTATTACAAAAATATTTTTTTAAATAAATGAATTTCTTATCAAAAACTATTTTTATGCACATAATGAGTTTTATATTCATAAATAATATTGATCCCTATTGGTGAATTATTTTAATTAAATTTATATATTATATATTCAATAACTTTTTGAAAATTCATCTAAATTGTTTTAGGTGTGGTTTAAGAATAAATGTAGTTCTATTACTAAAACAATATTTATTCAAAAAATGAGTTTCCTTATGTTTTTCACATTTATTTTAAAATAATTTTATGTAATATATACAAATTTATTATTGAAAAATTAATTCCGTATTTGGAATTAGGTGGTTCAAATTTGGTAAATTTTCTCTATTTAGTTTTGGTCAATTTGTATAGTAACTATGGTAAAATTTATCACCACAATAAAGGGTAAATCATGTTAATCTAGATTAAAATTATGTGTTAAGGTAACCAATCTCGTATTAATTCATTTTTTATGAAGGAAAATATACCATTAAAACCTTAATCTAGAAATTTAATTGTTTATGGGACACTTTTCCATGAAAATGACCTATAAAATATTTGAATCAAAGAAAGTTACCAAATTCCACTCTCTGTTTTAAGTATATATTATATGTTTACATAGGAAAAAATCACATGGTTAATTAATATTAATGGTATTTTTGTGAATAATAAATTTATATTATTAATATTAATTTATTTATAATTTTTAATGATTAAAGAATTAACATAATTCTTCTGAAATGCTAATACAATATTCATTCAAATAATATAAAAATAAAATTAAATATTTAATTTTTTTAAAATTTATATAATATAAGTGAGTTACAGTGTTCTATGAATTTCTTAGATATTTATATCATATTATTAGTTTTTAAAATAAGTATATTCTAATTATGTATTTATCTTGGAGCCCTCACATTCAAATTAAATGAGTAGTTCCAAAATTGAAATTAATTATATTTTATGAAAATTATGTTTTGTTAAATTATTTAAAAATTTGAGAAATATTGAAAGTGTCTATAATATCCCAAACCTAGGTGCCACTAAATCGGTTCCTTGATCTGGGTCATAACACGACCTCAAGCACGCCTCTCCATATGCTAGAGGTTTCCGACTAGTGGTGAGGGTCTAATAGGTCACGTGGAGAGACTATACCCTCTTTAACAGAGTAAGTCACAACAGAACATAATATAAATAGAAGAAAAAACAGGAAACAAACAATAACATGGATAGTTAAACATCTTCCAAATTGGGTGCAAACCACAAGCAACTATAAGTATGTCATGTCATGTTACAATGCTACATGAAAAAACCCAAAAATAAAGAAAAATATTGGAATTACCAAAATAGTCTTGACTCCAAATCTTGAACCTCATCCATGAATGTCCCATTCCAAATCAACTCTCTAGCATAGGTCCCTTTCCCTTTTCAAAACCTGCAAGCATAAAATCTTCTTTGGTACCAAATGGGGGCCTAAGAAGGGTGAGAGTACAACTATGTTTTCCACCTCCAACAATGTCTATAAATATACATTATAATATATAGTGAATGCAAGTATAAAAAAAATAACAAGAAACAAGAAGACAATTTGAGTTCCACTAGTTAACAATCTCTACTTAACTTTAACTAACCAAGGTTCCAATTCATTATGTCTCTTTCATTACTAGTTCATCAATAATCACAAAGTTCATAAGTTAGGAATTCATATCATTCATGCAAGGTTAATGCATTTATCATTATGCATAAATGGAATAAATAAGTCCCTAAATCACTAGGTATAACATATCATAGCATGACAATATCCTCACCTAAAATCCTTAGTCCGAGTGGAATACAACTGTTAGGGGAATAGAGCTCTGCCCCTTTCTCTAAACCATGCATTGTGGGTGGAGTTAGGGCATTAGTCTAACTCAACCCATGCGAGGAGACTCAATCCTTTATCCCATGCCTCAAGCCATGTGCACATTATTATCCATCCATTCACCACACACCCACCATATTCAAACAAAAAAAAACCAATAAAAACAAAAATCATAATCCATAATAATCAACTTCGTAAATCATATTGTGCCTCAACCCATTAACACATTTTCCATTACATCACTTATTCCATTTAGCCCAATTCACATTCTCAAGCCTAGATCACTAAGAATATATAACAATTCCATTATATCAACCCATTTAACATACCATTATCAATTTATCACATTCACCGTCTGACATGCACTAACTCGGTTAGGCATATACAACATATTTCATAAGCCTCATACCCCAACCAAAATTAACCAATACCTAATTTTTAATTCCATTAAGAAACTAACATACCAAAAATGGCCTCTATATGATCTGACAACAACCTAGAACTTGCTAAGCTAATTCTAGGCCTGAAAAGTATCGGCACACCCCATGAATGGCCTTAAATGGGTAAAATCATCTCTGATGTATCCCTTGGGGACCATGAGGGTTCCTACATATAATTTAGACACCCAAATTACCAAACCTTACCAAATATGTCTAAATAACAAAAATTATTTAGAGAGAACAAAGTTATACATTCCAAAATCTACAAGAAAACTATGGGTTAAACTTGTAGACCACCTGCCTTAAATCCTTTTCCGAGCACACTCCCTGATGTGGCCATAGATCAGGATTCAGACACATCTTAAATATTTAACCTAGATTTACCCAGAAAATATTGGCTTTAGAGATTCACAAGGATAGGTGAGAAAGATACAAAACCTAATCGAGAAAAGGAAGCAAGGAGTAGATTAGACTCACCTGGAGCTTTGATCTGCTACCGAGGGTGCTCCAAACAGCCTTGAGATGAAAAAGATTCATCCTAGGAAGATCTTTGGAGCTCTTTTTCATCACTAGGGTTTAGGGGAGGATAAAGGATGAAAATACCAAGTGAGGCTTTAAAATCCTAAGGTGGAAATTTTTTAAACTTCTCAACTTTACCTGGCTTAATGGTTTACCCACATAGTTTTCCAAATTGTGTGCAAAATGTAACGACCCAAAATATTATGAATAAAATTTCATTTCTTTTAATTAAATGTATTATGGATATAGAAGAAACATTAAATCATATTGTTTTATTATATCCAATTGTATTAAAATTACCATTATGTATCCTTACTATTGATAAAATAACTATTGAACAGTGACCACATGACTAGTATAAATATAGGGTTTTAACAAATCCTTTTGATGCAGACAAAGGAATTGATGAACTCATCAAGTAGGATCATACCATATGAACCCATTTATCATAGTTTCCAAGGGATATATTATTTTTGGGGTTTTACCTAGTCCATTCCCAAGCCAAGACCCAACAACTAAAGCATGGGAGACACTATTTACAAGATAAGTTCAAGCTCATCGAGATCACGACGCAAACCATGTTCACCGAATGACCATATGAAATACCCACCATCAGAGACCTTATTCTTAAACCATATGTTGGTGTAATTAAGGGATATGTAAACAGACACTATTATAATTATTATTTGAATTATTCTTGAATATAATAATTAGTACACTTTCTTTTTATTATTTTTACTATATAAATGAGTTTTAAAGCACAAATAGTATTTTTGGTTAACATTCAAATTAAATTAGGAAATCTATTTTCATGAATTAATGGATTTTTCAGTGAAATAACATTTTAATAAAATATATTAATTAAATTACTTTTATTAAATATAAATTATTGTATTATTTTTATGAATTCAATTGTAATTTTTATTAAAGTTTGAAAGCTGTTTTTGTCAAAACCTGTCAGTTTTACGTAAATATAGGTTTTTATTTTAAATGTGAAAATTCAAATATTTATAAAATTATTTAGATAAAATGAATATTATTTTTGGAATCATGATGTCAAAATTATCTAGTGGTGAATTTTTTATAATTTTCTAAGATAGTCTAATTTTTGATTAAAAATTAAATATCGTATAAATATATAATGTGTTTTACGACATCATAATGACCCTATAGTGATATAATAAAATTATATAAAGGTTATATTAGGAAAAATATATGTTTTCCTTTAAAATAATTTAAATTATCATTTTATTTTATAAAGCCTTAGTTAATCCACCAAGACATATAAAATATTTTAAGATTTTAAAATCATTTCCTTGAAAGTGTGACTCACCTCTTCATAAGAATTGGGAATATTTTAATATATTCTCCCCTTAGACTTTTAAAATAATTTATACTAGTCCCCATTTTCATAAAACATGGCCAAAAACCATGTTATAGTTTGTGTTTTTGAATATTTTTGTGTGTAGGGTCAAAAACCAAAATAATAAAGAATTCCCCCAACTTTCTTATATAAACCCACCCAAATAAAATTTCTCTTCACTAAATCTCTTTTAAGATAAAATATCCTATGAATCCTACTATATAGAGTCATCCTAAGGTTCCCCTATGATCCTAAGAAGCTTCTCCCAAGCCTTTGGGACCACACATCCAAGTAAGGGATCTTCCACCCTTCTCTTTTATCAAGCATTCTTTTCATGTTATGTCTTTTAATTTCTTTTATTACTATGTTGGGATAAGATATAAAATATCCTAATTTATTTACATTTTATTTATAAATGATAATATACGCTTTCACTCTCATTTATCCCTCTTATAAACCCTTATGTATACCCATTACCATGCCAAATTTTCATATGGGATCCTCACCTTTCTCTCTTCCTTTCAATTGAAGAACCTTATTTGAAATTAGTCATTTAATTTCAATTGGTTACATTTAAATACTTTTATAATAAATTAAATACTATGTATTTTATTTTATTTCAACACAGGATCATTTATCCTCCCCTAATTAGATCCTTACCTATGTCGTTACAATGTTAAAATTTCATAAGGGATTTCTCTCTTCTCATTTCCATTTAAACCAGTTCATTTGTATTATGCATATTATATCCCATTTCATATGATGGGATGTTATCTTCTATGATCCCATCACTATACAGTTCATGTATAAATTATTATATAACCCATTCTATCTCAACCGCCCATTTTATTAATTTCTATATGATGTCGTTATGCTGCCGAATTTGCACTATGATTTTCCATGCCAAAATCATCGTATTGTAAATACCATACCATTCCTATATCAAGGGTATTCACCTTTATTCACATATAATAATTGTTTTTGTAGTTACATGTATGTTTTCAATATTCTTTTAATGTGTAATAAATTATTATGTTGAATGAGTCCATGTTATATGATCTATATGGCACACTTAAGCATGAGATTGAAATGTTTATGAAGGGTGAACCTTGATAGTGGTCCAATGGATTGGGTAATATTTATTATCAGGATACATAATGTTGGGATAGGGGTTTACTTTATTCCTTTATATGAATTTTTCCACCATGTTGGGATAAGGGTTTACCTGATTCTTTTAGGTTAATGATGTTGTGTTTTAAGTTGTTGCGACATTTCTAAGTTATGATAATAATGTTATATGATGCCTTTATGTTAATACTTCTCTTATGAACCATTAATATTTCTATTACCAAACATGTATTGTATTATTTATGTTATTCCTTGTTTACTCCCTTACTGGGCTTTATAGATCACTCTTTTCTAATGTATATTGTAAAGTTATCCCATGCAATGCTAAGTATG
This sequence comes from Viscum album, assembly GCA_963277665.1. Taxonomy (NCBI): domain Eukaryota; kingdom Viridiplantae; phylum Streptophyta; class Magnoliopsida; order Santalales; family Viscaceae; genus Viscum; species Viscum album. The sequence continues at coordinate 752,208,895 of OY728129.1, read as the reverse complement.
AACGAATGTTGTGGTCATGTAAAAGAAGTTTTTGATAAAGATACCAATTTAATTTATTAATTTTTTATATAATGTTCCTAATCCCCAAATAAAGTAGACCTATTGATCTTATGAGTTTTATTAAGTGCAAGTTTATGTAATAAATCAGGTTTAAATATGAAATAAAGAGCAGGGTCATTACAATTGGTATCATAGAATAGGTTTAGTTATTTTTGGGACAAGGATTAAAAATATCTAGTGAAAAACTTAGGGATAAGACTATGTATAAGAGAATAATCCCTAAATTTTTGTTAATATAGAGTTAGTTGGTTATCAAGAAAATACATCCCTTCCTGGATACGAACAAGTAAAGTTGGATCTTCCACAGATGTATCTAGGGATAAAACCTAAAAACACCACTTCGATCTAGACTCAAACGGGAACTGGTGCACAAAAACGGGCCTTGCTGCACTCTTTGTTCAAAACACCGGAGAAATATGCTTTGGTAAATTCATAATCTTAGTAAGAACCATTATTAAGGGAATAAAAAAAATCCCATAAGAATATACATTAAGAAGTATATCAAAGATAACTTATATTGAAGCCTATAAATTTATAAGTTAAGTAGATAAATGTTATTTATAAGTTAATGCTTTAATTTCATTAGATTTCACTTTAAGTGTTTAGTAGTTTAAAGTTACTCATCCCTAAGTCTATATTGGATAAAGTAGAACCAGAATAAAAAAAATGAAATGTACAGTTATCATTCATAGTTCTATGCATTATTTTATATCTTTAATGTTTAGTAGAACAATACAAATATCAACACAAATAATGGAAGTAAAGATATTGGTGGAAATGGAAAAAAGGGAAATTATTGAATCCCAAAAATATGACTCCCCCTATCATAATTTTTGGATTTAACTTCCTAGATAACCTCATCATACTTACCTTGGTAGAATTTTATGTAATTCTTGTCATGTATAATCTTTCCCTTTATAGATCCAACAAAAATTATCATGAGAGGGAAATCAATCTCCACATGGAGAATCGACCCCCAATTCTATACATGTGCGAGGAAGAGGATGGATCTTCTCCAGAACCATCATATCATGCATGGATATTACTTCCCTTTCAGAACACATATCTTTATTATATAATTGAGTCTAATGAAGGAACCATCCTCAAAGACAAGCCTATTATGAAGGAATTCACTGATGTGTTTATCAAGGAATTACTCGGTCTTACTCCTAGAAGTGATGTTGAACTAGGTATTGATCTTATACCCGGGGTATTGATATTATCCAAGACTCTATATAGAATGGATATTGTGGAGCTTGAGAAGCTAAAGAAACAACTATAAGAGAATCTGGATAAAGGGTTTATATGCCCAAGTGATTCACCATGGGGTGCACCAGTTCTCTTCATTAAGAAGAAGGATGGATCAATGCGCCTTTTTATTGATTTTCATGATCTCAATAAAATCATGATAAATAACAGGTATCCTTTTCCATGAATTGATGACTTGTTTTATCAACTACTTGGAGAACAATACTTCTCTAAGGTAGATCTATAGTCGGGATATTACCAAGTAAGGGTGAAGAATGAGGAAATCCCCAATACTACATTTTGTACACGGTACTTTCACTATGAACTCATAGTAATGCCTTTTTTACTCACTAATGCTCCCACAATCTTCATGGAATTGATGAATAGAGTATTTAGATATTACCTTGAAAAAATTGTGGTAGTATTTATAGATGATATTATAATATAATCCCAAACCAAGGAGGAGTATGAGGAGAATCTAAGCACTATACTAGAGAACTTAAAAATGGAGAATCTCTATAAAAAGTACATAAATTGTGAGTTTTAGTTAAAGGAAGTATCATTATTAGGGCATATCATCACAATAAATGGGATATCTATGGATCCTTCCTAAACAATAGCAATTGAGGGATGACCGATGCCGATATTTGTAACCGATATCTATAGCTTCTAGAGGTTATCTAGATCTTATCTCTGATTTGTGAGAAATTTATCATGATTTTAAAACCCTCTAACCAAGATAACTCGGAATAGAGTCAAGTTTTCTTGGAATGATTAATGTGAAGAAAGCCTCATAGAGTTGAATAAGAGTCTTATCACAACCCCTGTGCTCACACTACCCACAAGTGGGGATATTTTTGTAATATTCAACGATGCTTTGAAGAAGGGATTGGGTTGTGTGTTGATGTAGAATGAAAAAATTGCCTATTTCTCAAGACAATTGAAAATTCGTGAGAAAAACAATCCCATGAATGATCTGAAGTTGGCAGATATGATCTTTGTGTCGAAAATATGGCAACATGATCTCTTTGGGGAGAAGTATGAAATATATTAGGATCACAAAAGTCTCAATTATATATTCATATAGAAAGATATGAACATGTACCCATGATGATAGTTAGAGCTCATCAAGGATTATGACAGGTAAACCATTACCACCCTGGGAAAGCGAACAAGGTGGATGATGGTCTAAGTAGAAATGACCAAGAAATTATATCATTGATGATAATTGAAAAGGATCCAGTCATATTAAATTTCAAGTACATGGACATGAGAGTCATAAATAAGGGAACATCATATTATTTCACAAATTATTGCTCAAACATCTCTTTTGAGAAGGTTAAAGGATACTCAAAAAGATGATATGGTAATTCAGAAGAAAATGGAAACTATCAGAAAAGGAAATTCCTCAGAGTTCAATATTAATTAAGAAGTAATTTTGAGATTTGGGGCAAGAATTTGTGATCCATAAAATCTAGAGTTAAGGAAATAACTTTTGGATGATAAACATAGTTTCAATTTATCCATTCACCCAGGAATCATAAAGATATATCGAGATCTCCGAGAGCACTATTGGTGGGATAACTTGAAGAAGGAGATCGCTAAATACACAGCAAAGAGCCTAGTTTGTCAACAAGTGAAGGATAAGTGGAATATGAATAAATGGATGATGAAACGATTACCCATAACAACATAGAAATGAAAAAACATTACCACAGAGTGTGTCCCTGGACTTACAAATACCATCATACGAAACAATGCTATCTGGGTTATTGTGGATCATCTCATAAAGACTGCACACTTCATTGTGATTTGAGAGGATTTCTCACTGAATCAACTGACATGGATATAATTTAGATAAGTGGTGAGGCTCTATGGTATACCATTATCAATTATATCCAATTGAGAACCAATATTCACCTCTATGTTCTGGAAGAGTCTCCAATATGCTCTGAACATTGATTTGAACTTCAATATATCCTATCACCCTCAAAATGTGGGCCAATATGATAAGACTATCCAAACACTTGAGGACATTTTTGGAGCTTGATCAATAGAATACAAAGGTGGATGGGACCAACTTATTTATTTAGTGGAGTTCTCTTATAATAATAATTTCCATGCGACCATCCAAATGAAACCTTATGAAGACATTTATTGAAATATGTTCAAAACAAGGGCATGTTGGGATGAAGTTGGGGTACATAAACTTCGAGGTCCAGAAATGGTTGAAGAAATGATGGAGAATTTTAAGACCATCCAGAATCACACCAAAGTAGCCTAGATTCGACAAAAGATATATGCTGAAAATCGTCAACAAGACCTAGAGTTTGATGTTTGAGACATATTATTTCTCCGCATATCTCCATTGAATAGAGTTATGAGATTTGGTAAGAAGGGAAGGATCAATACAAGGTACATCAACCCTTTTGAGATCCACGATCGCATTAGAGTAGTGGGCTATCGACCAGCACTCCTACCGAAACTGTCTCAATTCCATGATGTATTCCATGTATCACTCTTAAATAAGTACACACCAGACCCATCACATGTACTCAATCCATAGGTGGTACCATTGGAGAATGACCTCTCCTATGAAATAAATTCATAGAAGATTTTAAACTGTAGATAAAAGTTCTACAAAATAAGGCTATGCCCCTCGCCAAAGTGTTGTAGAGAAAAGAAAAGTTTGAAAAAGTGATGTGGGAACAAAAGGATGTGATGCAACAAAGTTACCCTCATCTTTGTTATTTTTGGAAAAAGAAATTTCGAGGGAGAAATTTCTTAAGGGAAGAAGGTTGTAACGAACCAAACTATTATGAATTAAATTCAATTTCTTTTAATTAAATGTCTTATATATATAGAAAACACATTAAATCCTTTATTTATTATATCTAATTAGAGTTAAATTACTATAAATTATCCTTACTGTTGATATTCAGTCATTGAACAGTGATCACATGACTATTATAAATATTGGGTTTTAACAAATCCTTTTGACGTAGAAAAAGGAAGTGATGGCCTCAACCAATAGAATATTACCCTATGAATCCCATTTATCAGAGTTTCTAAGGGAGATATTATTTCTGGGGTTTTCACTAGACCAAGTCCAAGCTGAGATCCAACAACTAAAGCATGGGCGAAACTGTTCCGGGGAGAAGTTCAAGCTCATCGAGATCATGGCCCAAACCACGTTCACCGAACAGCCCCATGAAAGCTCCACCGTTGCACACCTTAATCTTAGGGTGTATGCTGGTGTAATAAAGGGATATGTAACATGACCCTAGAATTATGATTATATGCATTATTTTTTGTATATAGTAATGAATATACTTTAATTTTATTATTGTTACACTGTGAATGATTTTTAAAGAATCAATAGTATTTTGGGTTATTATTAAAATTCAATTAAGAAATATATTTTTAAGAATTTATGTATTTTTGAATTAAATAATATTTTGATAAAATATTATTATTAAATTAATTTTATTAAATATAAATGATCATATAATTTTTATTAACTCAATTGTAATTTTTATTAATGTTTGTAAAATGTTTTGGTCAAAACCCGCTAATTTTCAATAAATGTTGGTTTTTATTTTAAAAGTGAAAATTCACCTATATTGAAAATTATTTAGATAAAATGAATATTATTTTTGGAATCAAGATGTCTAAATTATCCAATGGTGAATTTTTCATAATTTTCCAAGTCAATGGATTTTTTGAGTAAAAATTATATACCATATAAATATATAATGTGTTTTATGACATCATAATTAAACAATAGTGATGTAATAAAATAATATAAAGGTTATATTAGGAAAAATAATTTTTTTTAAAATAATATAAATTTTAGGTTTATTTTATTTATTTTATATAGCAATAGTGAATCCCCCAAGACATATAAAATATTTAAATATTTTAAAATCGTTTACTTGAAAGTGTAACTCACATCCACATAATAAAGGGAAATATTTTAATATATTCGGACCTTAAACTTTAAAAATAATTTAAACCACTATAATTTTATGTAAACCATGGGAAATAATAATGGAATGGTTCATATTTTTGAATATTTTAGTGTGTAGGGTCCAAAACCAAAATAACAAAGAATTCTCCCAACTTTCCATTATAAACCCACGCATTCTCCCATTTCTCTTCACTCAATCTCTTTGAAGATCTACCACGCTATGACCCCTACTTCCTATGGTCCTCCTAAGGCTCCCCCAATATCACAATAATCCTCTCCCAAACCTTTGGTATCACACATCTAAGTAAGGGATATTCCGTCCTTCTCTTTTATCAAGCATTGTTTTCATGTTATGTATTTTAATTTTTTTATCCCTAAGTTGGGATATGTTATTAAATATCCAAATTGCTTAAATTTTGATTTATAAATGATGATATACCCTTTAAATATCATTTATCCCTCTTATGAACCCTTATGTATAGTCGTTACCATGACAAATTTTTGTTAGGGACCCTCACCTTTCACTCATCCTTTCAATTCAAGGACCTTGTTTGAAAATAGAATTTTTAATTTCAATTAGTTATATTTAAATCCTTTAATAAAAATTCCCAACATTCTATATTATGTTATTTCAATGAGGGATCATTTATCCTCTCCCATTTTACCCTTACTTATGCTGTTACTATGGAAAAATTATGTATAAGGGATTTCTCTCTTCTCATTATAATTTCTAGCACTTCATTTGTACTATGCATATTAAATTACATTTCCTATGTTGGGATATTATGTTATATTATCCCATAACTTTAAATTTCTTGTGTAAATCAGGATATACCCCTTTCACTCTCATCTACCCATTTTATGAATTTCCATATGATGATGTTATGCTGCCAAATATTCACTATGATTTTCCTTACCAAAATCATCGTGTAGTGAATATTATACCCATTACCCTATTAAGGGTATTAACCTTTATTAAAATATATTTATTTGTTGAACAATTAAATGTATGTATTCCACATTATTTGACCATGAAATAAATTATGATTTTGAATGAATCCATGTTATATGATCTATGCAATACACTTAAGCATGAGATTGAAATTTTTATGATGGGTGCACCCTAATAGTGCACTAATGAATTGGGTAATGTATAGTATCATGATACATCATGTTGGGATATGGTTTTACCTGATTCCTTTACAATAATTGTTTCCACCATGATGGGAAAGTGGTTTACTGAATTCCAATATGTTAATGATGCAGTATTTTAAGTTGTTGCCACATTTCCAAGTTATGATAATCAGGCTATATCATTCCTTTATTTACATGTTTCTATTATCATCCATTGATATGTATATTTCATAACAAGTATTATATTATTCATTTTATTCCTTGTTTACTCCCTCATTGGGCTTTATAGATCCCCGTTTTCTTACGTATGTTTGCAGGTTATCTCATGCAATGCTAAGTATGAAGGAATGTTGTGGTCATGTAATCGATGATTTCAATGTTGATGTGTATTTCATGTTTTAAGTTGATATGTAATTTTCATAAGCCCCAAATACACTAGACCTTTCAATATTCTAAGTTTCATTTTGTGAATGTTTACGTAATAAATCAAGTTTTAAATTGAAATAAAGAGTAGGGTCGTTATATAGACTGTGCATGAGCCACTATCCCAAAATAACCCCTATATGCAGTTTCATAGGAATTACACATGGTTTTCTTAACCATGTAGTAACTGTGTGCAAGCCTCTATCCAAGGCTACAGAGTTACCTGGGATGCTATGTATGGTTTTCACTAAATGTGCGCAAACCATGTAACATTCCCAGAAATTTATTTTTTCTTTTTCATTCATTCATAGAACCAACAAAACACCCCCGAGCCTTCTCATGAACTTTGGGGAACAATTATTTGAAAAATAAGAAAGGAAATAAAATGAAACATAAATAAAATCATACCTTAAGAAAAGTCCCAGATCTTACAATCTCCCCACCTTAAGATGACTCATACTCTAGTCGCTCTTCCCGAGAATCATTGGGTTTCTGAAGTAAAGATATCCGGACACTGGGTATATATATATATGATTCCCACTCCCAAGATTCTTCATAAAAATTTTCATAAATCCATAAAACATGAACTAAAGGAATGACCATGCACTCGAAGACCTTATCACTATGATCCAAGATACCCCCCAAATGCTCTTCAAGACATAAATCAGCCTCCAACTCTATATCCTCAATATTTATCACATGATATAGAACAGGTTGATACTAATTGAGTTATGAAACTTGAAAAATATTGTGAATTTTACTATACCATTATGTAATATCTAATTGTTAAGGCATCAGTCTGATCTTCCCCACAATTTCTAATGACCCCATACACCTAGGTGCCAATGTTCCCTTTTCTTAGTGTGTAATACAACTCAAAATTGAAGTATTGCAGGTAATTGAACCACCTTCACTACCAAAGATTCAAATCCCTCGAAGATAATATATAATTTAAACTTTTATGATCTATAAACACCATGAATCATTCTCCCAACATGTAATGCCTCCAACAATTTAAAGTATAAAACACAAAAACTAGATCGATATCATGGGCTGGGTAATTTATTTCATGAGGCCTCAAATGTATTGACCCACAACCTAAATCCCAATCATCCTATATCAACACTACCCTGAGTCCAACACCGAACACATCATAGAAAAAAGTGTTCTTCTTACCAGCACTAGTTAGGATTAGAATTGTTGTGGTAGTCAACCGCATAATTAATTCTTGAAAATCAGTCTCGCATTCCGCCGAACACTCAAACTAAATACCCTTCTTGGTTCAACTTAATAGTGGTTCTCACAAAAAAGATAAATCCCTGAGGAACCTCCAGTAATAACCAAATAAACCCAGAAAATTCGGAACATAAGAAACATTTTTGGCTACTCCCGAGACACCACAACCTGTATATTCTCTGGATCTACTGACACACCGGACTAAAAAATGATGTGTCCTAAGAAATTCACTTTATAAATCCAAAACTAACATTTTGATATCTTGGAGAAAAGAATATGATCTATTAGTGTACTCAAAATGATTTCAAGATGTTTGGCATGATCGTCAAGAGTTCGTGAGTACACCAAGACTTCACCAACAAAGAGAACCACAAATTGATCAAGATAACGTTGAAATATATAATTCATTAGTTCCAAAAACACATCCAGCGCATTGGTCATCCCTAACAACATCACCCAGAATTCATAAAACCCATACCTTTATTATAAATCTATCTACGGTACATCAGAAGGTCTCACCATCAACCAATGGTATCGCGATCTCAAATAGATATTAGAGAACACTAAGGAACCCCTCAGTTGTTCAGAATAGTCCTCAATTTTAGGAAGTGGGTATGAGTTCTTAACCATCATCTGATTCAACATCCTATAATCGACACATAACCTTAATGATGCATTAGACTTCTTAGAAACCAGCATGATTAATCCCCATGGATACATACTACGTCGAATGAATCCCTTTATCTACAACTCTTCTAGCTAAACCCTCAGTTACTAGAGTTCTTCTGGTTCCATTTGATATGGTTGAACTGAAACTGGTTCTTCTCTTGTAAGAAACTCTATTGTGAACTCCACATTCCTTTCATGAAACCGTCTCGATAAATCCTCAGGAAACAGATTCTGAAATTGATCCACCACTGGAGGAAGGAAATGTTTCTCCACCTCTCTATCATCAAGAATAGGGCATGCCACTTGGTCTTGGAGTTCTCCAAAATACTGAAAAATTTTCCCTACACGACCTACTTGAACAACCAACTCACCACAGAATGAATACATGTCTTCTCTTAGAGACATGAAGGTTACCCTATGATGGTAAAAATCGATGTGGGACTGATATAACACTAGCCAATCCATAAACCTGATTAGGTTAATGACTAACATCTCTTAGAAAAATTGGTTCCATAGAAAATTGAAACCCCCAACCTCTAAAGCATAACCTCTACACTATCTGATATCCTAAAATCTCACCCCCAACAATGTATCAATTGGCATAACCCTGAAAATGTGTTTCACTGTTAGGCCCAACACAACCACAAAATGTACATAGATAAAAGAGTGTGTGGAACCTTTTTCAAATAAAGAATTAGTTAGTGTGGAATCTATAATAATCATACGTCGAATGGTATATGGTCTAGCCGCACCATCTCCAGGTGTAGACTGAACTACGTGAAGATGGCCGATCCCTCTACCCTGATATACAACCTGATTACCCTACACTGCACTTCCCTGTTGGTGTATACAGTCTCTTCCTAGAGTTCTACATCCACCACCTCAACTAGTATGGACAATGGGGCTCTAACTAACTGCCTAATACAAGGTGACCGATCCCCTAACTTCTCTTGGTATCTACCTATGACTCCCATCCATGCCCTGCTAGAGAGGGTTTTTACAGAACTTCTATATATATCCAAAAAATGCCAGAGGACTAGAAATAGAATGGTGGTTAGTGAAACTGACCCTACTTATGCCCTAACCTACCAAACTGATAACAGAATACCTAATCACCACCCTAAGGAACTGTACCTATCTTCTAATTATTCTACACAATCTCACCCTATTGGAAACTTCTAGAACAACACTTCCTTCCCTCAGAGGCTATACCAAATGTCCACCCAATTGGTACCAAAACTCCACCTCCCTAAGTCCGCTTCAGGTTCCACTATGAGATAAGGGTTTGGTCCACTGCCTTTGAAAACCTCTTCAGATGGAATATGTTCACTTGGGACCTAATCTCATGCTGAATCCCATTGTGGAAGCATTTTTCCATTGTTGCCTCATCTCCAACCATCGTTAGGATGAATAGACTCAAGTTAGTGAAATGACTAGAATATTCCATCACTGATGAAGTACCCTAAGTCAAACTCATAAACTCTAAAACCTTCTCCCTCATCATGGTTTTTGGGTAGTAATGTTCCAAAAATATTTCTTGGAAATCCTTCCATGCCATTCCTTCATCTTTCTTCGTCTGAACCATAATACCCCCCCACGCTTATCCTTCCCTCTTAATATGTAGGATAATAACTTAAATTGCTTCTAAAGAGGAGTATCTAGATGATCAAGAATATTCTCAGCAGAATCTATCAAAAACTCCCCTACCTCTGGCCAACCCTCTCTGGTAAAGGTCAGAGGGTGATGTAGATTTAACTCCCTAGTCAGCTCAAACATAATTGACACAACCTTAACTAGGCCCCATTCAATAATCTATATAAAATGAGAAATATTGTCATGGAACTGCACTTCCCTATTATCTTGATCCACCATATCCTCTTGGTCCACTATTGGGGGAGCATTCTCAAGGACGTCCTCCTATCACCCAACCAGAACACGTCTTCATGGGGGCGTTTCTCTATAATTAAAAACACTATATGTGGGACACAAACCATAAGGATTCCAAAAATGTAAAGGAATGATCGTCATTAGTCACCAATAAACGATTTTACATACACCACCCAATATGTCTGATCATACCCAACACAATACCCTAAACCATCCCTACCAAGGTCATGGCTAACATGGGGTAACTGAATCACTCGACTATAAGCCTTACCCTATACACCATTTTAAAACTATTCTCACATCACAACTTACTCCAATAACATTTTATCTCACATACCATCCTTTAGCAGGTATAATTCTTTAATTATTGTTTAACATTTTTATCCCCTTCTAACCCATTTTTATTTTCTTGTTAGACGCATTTTTCACCACTCTTAAGAAATTAAAATGCATTCTATCCTCCATGTCACACACACCCATCCCATGTGTGTGTGCCTACTATGATGCATGTCACTTATATAAATAGGTTCCTAGTATGATGCATGAATTATCAACATCATTGAATTTTGTCTATGAGGAAAATATCATAAAACTATCAAATCACATGATATGTGCATCACCTAATGGTGAAATATCATCAAATGTAACAACACACAATAAGAACAACAATTCTTGCACTTGGTGACTTAGGTTTTCCCCTATACTTAGGTTAGATAATCATAGTAATGATCTCATTAATAAAGCCAAAAACTATCATAATATCCTATATACCATCCCCAAGTAGTAAGAAAGAGAAAAGAGCTCATATGCTACCACTTTGTAATGTCCCCGACCTGGGTTCCATTAAATCGATGCCTCGAGCTAGGTCATCAAATGACCTCAAGTGCACCTCCCCATATACCAGAGTTTTATGAATAGTAGTGAGGGTCTAATAGGCCACATGGGTATACTATACCCTCTTTACAAGAGTAAGAAACAATAGAATAAAATATAAATAGCTAAAACAATAGGAAAAAACCAATAATATGCATAGTCAAACATCTCCAAAATTGGGTATAAACGACAATAAAGAGTAAATATGTCATTTCATACTACAATGCCAAGTGAAGAAAACCCAAAATAAAGACAAACAATAGAATTCATAAAAGGTCCCTGACTGCAAGTCTGGAACCTCATTCATGCATGCCCCATGTCCAACTCAACTCTCTAGCATATAGACCTTGCTCTTATCCAAACTTACAAGCATCAAATATGACCAGGTACCAAATGGTGGCCCAAACAGGGTGTGAGTAAAACTCAGTAGGGCCCCACCAATGGTGTCTACAAGTATTCAGTCAAATAGACAGTTCATGCAAGTATAAATAAATAACAAGCAATGGAAAGAAAATTTAGGGGCCACTATTTAACAATCCCTACTCACCTACCACAAACCAATGTGCTAATTCATTATGTATATTTCCTTACTAGTTTATCGTCAATCAAAAAGTTCACAAGTTAGGAATTTATATCATTCATGGAAGGTTCATAGAATTTATCATTATGCATAAGGGAATAAATAAGCCCCTATCTAACTAGGGATATCAAATCACAACATCACAATATCCTCACCTCGAAGCCTCAGTCCCGGTGGAATGCAACTGTTAGGGGAATAGAGCCTCATCCCCTTCCCTAACACGTGCATTTTCGGTGGAGTTAGAGTATCTATCCAACTCGATCCAGGGGAAGAGCCTCATTCTTTTCTCCCACACCTCAATCCATGTGAACATGCTTATCCATCCATTCACCACACACTAACCATACCAAAACCAAACACAACCAATATATACCTCAATCATAATATATAATAATCAATATGGTAAATCATATTGTACCATATCCCATTAAAACATTTCTATTACATCACTTAGTCCATTTATCCCAATTCACATTCTAAATACTAGATCACTAAGAATATCCAATAATTCCCTTACATCAACCCATTTCACATACTATTATCAATTTATCATATTCAACGTCTCACATGAATTAACTCACTGAGGCTTATCCAATATGTTTTATAAGCCTCAAAACCCAATAACAATTAACCACTACCTCATTTTAACATCCACTAAAAATATCACATACTCAATAAGGGCGCTACAAGATCACACAACAACATAGAACTTACCTAGATAATATAGGTATGGAAATTATTGGCGCACCCCAAAGATGGCTTAAATGGGTCAAATAATCCTCGATACATCCCTTAGGGACCATGACTGTTCCTACTTTTCATTTAGACACCAAAAATACCAAACCTCACAAAATGAGTCCAAAGAACCACAAAAGGTGATAAAGAACAAGGTTGGACATGCAAAAATTTACAATGAAACTATGATATATAACTTAAAGACCACCTACCTCAAATTCGTTGGTTAACGCACTCCCCAACGTGGCCATAGATCCATATTCAGCCACCTCTTAAATCTTTAACCAATATTTCCTTGAAAAAGATGGATTTTAGAGATTTGTATGGAGATGAGAGAAAGATACAAATCCTAATAGAGAAATTGAAACAAGGAGTATATTAGACTCACTTGGATCACCGATCTGCAACCGACGATGCTCCAAATGGCATATAAGTGAATGATATTCACTATTGGAAGCTCTTGGGAGATCTTGTTCATCACTAAAGTTTCGCGGGGGATAAAGATGGAAAATCCTGAGTGAGTCTTTAAAATTATGGGGTGGAAATTTTGAAAATTTCTCAACTTTACTAGGTTGCACGGTTTACCCACACAGTTTACCAAATCGTGCGCAAACCATGTGTGAGATACTATCCCAAAATCAACCCTTTTTATGATATCCTAGGAATTCTGCATGGTTAGCTTAACTATGTGGTAACCATATGAAAGCCTTTATACAATGATGAATCGTTACCTCAGATACTCCTCATGATTGGAACTAACCATGCGTAAACCATGAAACATGTCCCAAAATTCATTTTTCCTCTACATTAATGCCTCGAACCCCCAAAACACCCCAAGCCTTCTAATGAACTTTGGGAAACACTGATTTGACCAAAAGAAAGGACTTAGTTTGAAACCTAAACAAAAACATAACTTAAGAAAAATCCTTGATCTTACAGAGTCAAATTAGGACAATATATTATAAAAAATGAAATACTTGTTCCATTTATGAGTCAATAGTTTGATTATAAGAAACATTATTGCCCTTTATGTGTGAAATTTTTTTTACCATGGTTCAGGTTAAAATTGTTTAATTAAGAGGTTAAACTAAAATATAAGGTTTAAAATACCACTTAAACCTAGCCAAATTATATTTATTTATTGGAATAAAACAAAATAATACCTAATATTTTTATATAGGACTATATGGAAGTATTTTTATAGATAATGAATTTATTATATTTAATCTATTAGAAAATTCCAAAACTACCCCTCACATCAATTATAAAAGAGAATCTCCTCCCATCACTTTTTCACACCTTCTAAGTCATATTGATAAAAAAACATACCAAAATCCTTCCCAATAATCTTAAAAACATTATAAATACTATTTTATTCCCATAAATCTAACACTAGTATCTTTAATAGAAGATCTAAATGAGTTTTTTTAGATAAGTGGTCGTCTCACTAGCCGATAACTGTTTCTACTTATTCTTTCACCTCAAAAAAATATATGGTATTTATCATAAATTAAATAATTTATTATACTAAATATATGTATTTTTTTATAATTATGAAATCACCATTATCAAACCACCTCCATAAAATTCAATGTTAAAGTATCTCTTTTGTGTGCATATGAATTACCATCTCTACATAGGGATATATTTTATTTCTCATCATCATATTTTATTGATGGGTATTATGATGGGTTTAATGTTTATATATGATATTTGTTAAATAATTATTGTAATATAATTATAATACCATATATACCTTCTTACCTTCAAATCTGTTAGAAAATGATAACGTCTCTCGTGTATACATGTGGATTACCACCTCCACCAAGAGATGTAATTCATATTTTAATCTTTGTTTTAGTAGGATGTTAATAAGGATATATTAAATAAATATATATTATATATATGATGTTATTATTATTATTATTTAAAGGTGAATTATTATTTAACTTTCTTTCATTCCATTTAATAGTTAAAATAACATTTATGCATAGTTACGACCTACTGTATCTAGGAATGATGTAATTCATTTTAATATATCATACTTTTATATTTCACTATAAATATAGATTTAATTAATATATATGATATTTATATAATTATTAAAATTCTGGATATTATGGAATATTGATAAAATTACAAGGAATGTAACTGTCAAACTAAAATTCTTATGATAAAAAATAAAACTGTTAACACACGAAAATGATGATTTTAGGAAGGAATAAATGATAAATGGTTGTTTAAATATAATAAAGTGACAATATGTGATAGTATAATTATATTCATGACAATATTATATAATTAAAATAAATTTAAATTTTTTATATAGGAGGTTATTCCAATTTCAATGAATGTGGAACTCGAAGTAAGTTTTAACCTCTATGATTGTCTTCTTTGGGACATATGTTATATTATGCACCTATATTATTTTATGAGGGGTATATAAATCCCATTTAACATGTAATATAATTTATATATTTTCTTTAGTTATATTTAAATTTAATTTATATTTTATTCTTTCACAGGGCTTATGATTAAAAAAATTTACAAAGCAATAGGGGTTTTATGTTACTATCTCATTGTTAATTCGGATTGTTTATAATTAAGTTAAATTGATTAAATGTTATGTTATAAATCTAAATAAACTCATGAATTTTATTATAAAATGTTTATTTCTAGATATAAAATGTTTTAATTTTATTTTACTCTCTTTAAATACCCAAGATACCAAAAGAATATTTCTAAGGAAAACCGACTTTACTTCACTCTTCGGTCGAATATACGTTCACTTATTTATCCATGTTTTCTAAAAATGTTTTCAATAATGTTTTTAAAATTAAAAAATTATTTTTTAATGTAATATTTATCCATGTTTTATTTTTCATGTTTTTATAAAGGAATCTTCATGTAATTTTTAAAATGAGTTACTTTTTACCAAAGGAACTTCTTTATTTTCAATAACACTTTTAAGGTAAAAGTGATAAACCAACTAGTTCAGGCATCATGAGAAATTACAAAACCATTGAAAAGAAATTTGATCCTGCTAGAAGCATTATCCTTAAAAATTTTCCAAGTGATAGAGGATACCTGTGTGTCTGGAACATCCTCTAATAAGTCTTCAAAACGAGACACCATCTTATCCCAAGTTTGCATCTACTCATCTTGATTAATCTTACCTTCATTGTATCCCCTTATCAATATTAGGTCTTGCTTGTCAATCCATGCACTATTCTCTTCATTGGTTGAAACTTTAAGCAACCTTCCCATTATCTGTTA
The DNA here is from genome assembly GCA_963277665.1 of Viscum album. NCBI lineage: Eukaryota > Viridiplantae > Streptophyta > Magnoliopsida > Santalales > Viscaceae > Viscum > Viscum album. The sequence goes on along the minus strand of OY728129.1, from coordinate 752,192,804 downwards.
TCTTCTTCATCAGAGGCATTAATCACCAAAATACTTTCCACTATCTATTCATCCGAATGTAAAAGCAGCTCAAAGGATTGTACATTGGCGGCACCTAACTCCCGCAGCTGAAGGGATGTAGTACCATGATCAGCAGACTCAGCATGGCCACCAGAGGTTTTGGAGTCACCTGCAATCATCCTATCCTTCGACTTTTTGAATGATCTTTTTTATATTAGAAGAGGTAAGTGTGAATATTCTTTTCACAATTTACCCTTCATGTTTTTCCTCCTCCTTAGGCTGGAGGCCCTCTATCATGAAGGTCATCAGCAGTATCACCTGCTGAGAACTCATCACACTCATCACTGGACACCCCCTTCCCATCAGTCCGAGCTACATCTATGTTCTGAACCAGATCATCATTTACCAGCCCTTCAAATCAGTTTCCCAACTTAATATCTGGAACATCCCTCCTTGTGCTAGAATGTATCGGAAGACCACCCCATGTGTCCTGATCTTGTCCCTCACCACTTAATAACTCTCCCTCTCTTCCAATCATCTGAGATTTACCCCTTTCACTAGAACCACTTCCTGCATGCACTGCCTCTGCATTAGGAGAAGTCAAGGGGGTCCTAGATCCTACAACTGTTGCCATCACTATCTCAATAGCAAGACAATTTCCATTATCACATAGCACAACCCCTCCTTCACTCCCTAAAAGCATCACATCAGAACCCTTCTAATTTGAAGTATCATACACAGGAACCTTAGGACTCAGGTCCTTGCGCAAGCATTGGAGTACCTCAACCACCAATGGGTTTTCCCCCTGTGACCCACTTTGCACCTCCTTAAAACCAATTGGGGCTGCTAATTGACTCTGGCAAGACACACCCTCACCACAACCCAACCCCTTGATGAAGTCCACTGAACTCGCATCCTTTTTAGGATGGGATTGTTTCCTCCCACATTTGCAGACTTCCACAAGGTATCCTGGTTTTTTTTACAGAAAGAGCAGATGTCGAACCATGACTCATAGACCACCAGTTTTTTGTGATGAAACTCTTCCTCCACTATAATCCACATGAAATTGGGAAGAATTTTGCAGACATCGATTTCCACACATATCCGGGGATAAAAAGGGTGACAAAGAGATTTGGTTCTAGAATTAGCATACAGAAATCTACCGACAAGTTTTCCTAACATTCTCAAAATCGCGAGATTTTGAAATGGTTAGGGAATTTCTAGGAAACAAACCAAAATCGCAGCTGTAGAGGAGTCGTGATTCATGTGGAAATCGTACGACCATCAGAATAGGTAAAACCGAAAGCCATTGCATCTGTGAAGAGCACTGGACCTAGCCTTCACCAGATCCTCATCTGATGAAAATCGAATTAGAATGTGTCTAGAGTCAAGAAAACCCACTGTTTCCCTATCCTGTAATCCCCAGGACCCAAAGATGCATCTATAGAATGAATCCATGGAAGGATTCCTTTACTTAAAACGTGCAATCAGGAAATATTCAGAAGTCCCATAGCCTCGTTGAACTCATATGTCAAGAGTGAAAGGTTCAGAAATCCATTAAGCAAATCCGATACTTTAGGGAAAAGAGAAACCTGTGGAAAAGGGGGAAGAGAGTCAGGGTTCGAGAAAGGTGAGAAGGAAGAAGGAGCTCCCGCGAAGGATGTCAAAAGTACCTCCCCCGGCAGGGGAGGAGGGACCGGCTCAGAAGCCACAACCATTACCGAAGGGGGAGAACCCTCGTGACTAGGTTTGGTCCTGAGTGATCAGATAATCCTACTTACTTTTTAACTTTTAACATAAGTGTGAAATAAATTTTTTCTATTAACATATATTTCATGAATTAAATTTATAATCATCATGAAAAATCAATGATTTGATGATTTCTTTATAATATTTAAAGGTTCGTTTCAAATAATTTTTTCTTTCATATTTAGGAAATTTTTATATTTTAAATGATTGATTTATAATTAAAAAGGAAATATTCCACTATAAATGTTCTAGGTGATCTTTAAAATAATTTTCCATATTTGATGAAATACTTTGATGTTTCCTAACCTTTAATGGAGATATAATCCAATGATACCATCATTATTATTTCTATAGATATTTTATGATTATGTTGACAAGAAGTTTATGAAAACTATTTCTTTCCCATGGGTTATGTTATGATGAAATTTTAATGAAACCCACTTATTTTTCATAGGTTATGATATGATGAATGTTTTTTGATTTTATGGTACATATATATATGATTTTAATTATGACATGGGTGGGTCCAGAATCAAATATCCTTCCAAATCATTTTTTAATGATTGATATCATATTTGATAAATAAAACTTGAATGATTAGTGAACCCCATTTAATATGTTCTTATATCTACTATGATAGTCTTGGGAGTAAACCTTGAATACGATGATGGTTTGGGGAGTGAACCCAATGAACTCTGATAATCTTTGTAGTAAGCCCCAACTAATATAGAAATTATTTTATACGGTTATGTGTATGCCAAGAACTTATCTCTTATACCAATGTTATGCTATCATGGTTCATGATCATTGATTCCTTTATAATTCATATCTTATGAAATACCAATACTTATGAAATGAATCAAGATTATTATCTATGATATACAACGTATGGTTCTGAAATGTTAATCTCATGCTCTCATACCATTTTTCTCATATTATTCTAATTTGGCCCTTGATATCTCCCTTATTTTTCCTTATTGAGTAAATGATATCACCATTTATTATCTTCTATTTCCCTAAGATATAAAGAATAGTTTTATATATGTTGAATCTAAGAAGGGTTATTGTCATGAAGAACTATATGGGAGATGATATAGATATTTTATGAACTCATTTTTTATGTATCCAAGTTTCTAAAGACACAAAACCATTTCTGTTATAGTGTGGATCATAATATTATATATTGAATATTAATCTAAATAGATTTTTTGTTTTTAATGAAATTGTCAGGTCATCATAATATTCATTATATCCACAAAGCTAACATTTGAATTTTTGAGTTTTAATGGAATCACTATGAATTCATAGGGTTTCTATATTGGTAAAAGGGTTAATTAGGTAGAAACTATATTTTAATACTTAATTAATAATATCCTAATCAAAGGTAAATCATTGAGAAGTAATGGTAACCACATAGTTGATTAAAAAATAATCAATATAGGGATGAAGATACATGTTCTTGATAATGATTTATTTAAGTTCATGATAATAAATGAAATCATGTATTGATCCGTATTTATTCTTGAAAAATAGGAATGGTGTACCCCATGGTGAAGCACATGGGTGTATAAAACCCTTATATATATTCTCTTTAATTTTATTCCTTAATTACTCCAATTAAATTAGGGTTATTCTATAACGAGTCTTTACGATAGGTATAACACAAGGTATGAGTTCTATTTAAAACTGAACCTCACGATTTATGGAAAGACAATGAAACTCTTCCATAAACAAAGAGATATATTCCCACACAATAATAATATCTTTAATATAATGTTTTCACCAAATTTTTGAGCTAATACCCTTTATTATTTTGTATTAATACCCATATAATTGATGTAATTTCCAAAGGGGGTTCATGGTCTTCATTTCACTAATAGATGATCATAGATTTATTCATTCTACGAAATATGACTTCTCTATATTGAAAATTAATATGTTATCTATGTATATATAGATAATCCATGCCTATAATCACATTAAATTACACTATTAGGTGAATATAAATATCTAAGAGTATTCCCATAATCTTATATCAGAGAGGTGTTCTATAATTGGAATGAAATAGTCCAACCACTTAGAAATATCAATGATAATTTAAATATCTATCCACTAGGGTGGTGATTTTATTACCTAAGAAATATTTTAGAAATAAAAGAGTGGGAATAATAGGAATAAAAAAAATAAATTTGGTGTTCTAGAGTGGATGATGAGTGTGACTCTATCAACTTCAATTTCAGGACCCACTATAAAGTTTGTGATTACATGTGATTTACCATTCTTCCTTGTATGGGGGGGAGGTTGTTTACATTTTTTTCATCATTAACCCTAGGTATATTTAAATATTTTTAATAATTCTCATACTACTTAAAATTGATGCATTAGAGTGTGGGTGGTGCATTCAGATGAGCCCTCCCTCTATAGGTTCATCCACTATCCTCTTTAAATATACTTGGAATTCATGTGATTGATTATGTTTTCTTATATTGTTGATCTATTTACCTATTCCTTTGTGAAAATTATCTCTATTATTCTTACAACATTATAGGCATTCAGGAAGATTAATTTTATTTTTTTCAAGGGTTTTAACATTTGAGTTTACAATGAAATCTGTTTTTATATTTATATCCCCAAAACCCAGAGAATAAATGGGTTCTCTAATATTTTTTTTATTAATTGATAGAACATAAAAAAAGTTATTAATTGCTAAAAAATGTACATTTTAGTAAACCATTTTAGAGACTTGGTTTTAAGACACTAAATAAATGATTCATTTTTCTTTTATAGTCATTGATAAAACAAGAGGTGTACATTTCAATTATTGTGAATTTGGATTCATAGGTAATATTGGATACATACTCCTTTTCTATAATCTCTTTTAATTATCTGTCAAACTTCATTTTACCAGTTCTAGAAATGTATTTGGTAAATATTATTTTCATAAACCCTCAAAATCTATAGAGTCAACTTCTTTCTTCATTGTCGCATTTTTAATGAGAGTCCACCGTTGGTCAACTTCACCTTCAAAATAAAAAAAAACTAAGAGAAACGTTTCCTACATAGATCACTATAAAATAGAGAATATATTTATTATTTTATTGATTTATTCCTAAAAAATAAATGGGTTAGAATACCCACTAAAGGAGGGTGGTCGTTTCCGCGTGGAGGAATCAACGATGAGTTGTTCCTTCCTTGGTGAATAACGGAGTTTTACATGACTCATGTTAAAATTCATATCTTGAGATAGTTGAAAAATAATTGAAATTATATTTTTACTTATGTTCACATCCTATTTGGTTTCTCGTTGGGATATTCATTTCTCTATACATAACATTCATTATTAACTCAATCCCTCCTAGTTCCATCCATTTACTAAAACAAATGGTTTATTTGAGTATCAAGTAACAATAATCCAAGTAATAAATCATATGATAAAGTATATAAATATTACAAGGTCTTAAATTATAACACTTTCCTTTCAACCTCTGACATCATATTTTCTTCGTACATCATAGTTTTAAAAATAGGATGTTTTAGGTTCTATTATCTTATTTTAATCTATAAAAAACTAATACAACTGTTATACTATCTGGGGTGACCTAAGAGAAATATATATACATATTACATCATTTTACATGAATTTTCACCATATATCATAATAAACCAAAACCTATCACCAAAATATTTAGCGTTATAAGTGATTAAATAAACTATTAAATTATTTTACAGTATTTTTGACATATCCCATAATTATCCTTTTTACATGATACCCTTTTTGACACATCATACATAATACTCTTTTAAAAAACATGGATAATGGAAATATAAGAAAAGGCGATCCTAGATGATTAGTAATAGTAAATGTAAGAGATAAAAATCAAAGATCATATGTGGGTATAAAATAATTATGTGGGAATATGAAACTATTTATGGTGCATGGTCATAACGTAATATAATCACACCAAATAAAACAAATATCATAAAACATTAGTCATTCCATAAGTATTTTAACAAAAAAAAATCATTTTTGAATCATAGGAGAGTGGAAACATGAATGAATAATTAGGATATATGAGAAAATATCATTGTCACATTATATATGATACTAATATTAAAAAAATGAGTATAGAAATCATAATATATATCAATCATAACCACTATGACATCCACATCCCAATAGGCTAGGATGACCACCCACACCCCTTAACATAATATACATGGGATAAACACACTTATTATATACTGAACTCAAGATATATCAAGCATTGTCAAATTAATTGGAGGTATATAACATACCCACCCATCACACTATGATAAAGTATATATATATGTTTGTTTTACATGACCGTGAAAATATTCATAATTCCATCATAACATAATTTACCCATGAAAATAAATGTGTATCATAAAAAATATATCATAACATGATCATAAGAAAACCATAGAAATAAATTGAATGATGTCATTATATAATATCCCACTGTATCATATGATACATTAAAGGATATTAACCTATATAAAAAGACATTTTACATGAGAATTAGAATTTTTTTTGAAAAACATGAAGAAATCTCATTTTTATTTTAAAATGAAAAATTAAGAATGGAATTGATATTTATTTGAAAAACCATGAAATATTAAATGGAGATATTACTTATAAAAAATTATTTAAAATTATATAAATGGAATTTATACATAAATAATTAAAATGGTATGATTATTTTCATAGTTTTGTAAAGTGAGTAAAAGATAACAAAATACAGTCACCCTAAAAAGTTAAATGAATAGTACTTTAATAAGGAAACCTAAAAACATTTTAAAATTAAATAAAATCCCATATAAGCATATATAAGGGAATATATAAAACAAAATAAAGAATATGGACATGGAAGAGAAAGCTTCCCAACCCAAAAGAAGATTTATGTTTGGTTTCTATTACCAGTATAATTTTGGGTGAATTAAGAACCAAAGGGGAATTGAAAATTTAGGAGGATAGGTAAAAATAATCCAATACTATAAGAGAGTAAAATAGAGGTGGTTTAAGAGATAAATATATTATAGTATCCACACATGGAAACTTAGTCATAAAAATATTGATTTTCAAATGAGATTAAAAGAAAACAATTCCCTTTACACTTGTGTCGAAAAAATTAACTCTAAAATACTATATAATAAATATAACGATATTAATAAATTTTTCGTCAACATTTCTCATATCAATTGGATTTTATAGTTTTTAATTATAATCATTTACTATATACATATTAGTTTTTAATTCTTATTTAACTTATCAGGTGTTTGTAATTTTTATTGTTCCATATATGTATCATAATGGTGATGTAGGTCTCTATTATTTGATACCAGGTTCATTATTCCAAGATTATTCATGGTATCTAAATCATTATTTTTTGTTGATTTATATATACCACTGTTAATTTGGTAGAAATCTATGATATGGTTTGCAATAATGGAATCCACAACGAACATTATTTTGGATAATTTACCATTAACCATGAGTTAATTTATAATGATTTTTTTATCTTTATGGAATCATTATAGACCCATATTAAGGAAATATATTACTCATTAGTATCATATATTACCATTATCAATGTCATGGAACATTTTATTAGTGAAAATTGTTATGTTGGTATGGCATCATTCATATAGGTGGTTGAACTAACCAAATGAAGAACATACCATACTAATAAATGAGTAAGATTATAGAATTATAGAGTTTTATTATCATCTTATTATAAGTGTAATGATATTAATACAACATCATTAAAATTGAAGTTGAGATTTATAAAAAGTGGATATGATAAGGTGATTGAAAAAGTAAGGGAATAACATAGATGCTTACTTGAATAATGTTCTCCTTATTAAAATTACTTTATTTATAATGAATAATTTTGGGTTCATTATTGGAACGAGAATTCAATACCAAAAGATTTTAAAATAATAAAATTATGTTATAAAGCATATATGACACACAAAACCAAGCATAAATGACCCTAAAATGTTATTATGAAAAATAAAACCAAGCCATTGAATTGGTGGATATGAATAGTAATAACCAAATTATGAAATATATAAAATTTTAATACTAAATACCAATTTATTGATTATATTTTAATAAATAAACATTTTAATTTTAGTAAAGTTATATTATCAATAAAAAATTCATTTCCTTGAAAAATGTTATTTATTTTTTTAAGAAAAAATTATATATTTTTTTATTTATTTTAATAAATATAGTTGAAAAATTTGGATTCATTTTTAAAATAATAAAATTAAAATTTTCTTAGGGTTATATTTTTAGATTTTTTTATGAAAAGATTGATTTTTCAAATGAATAATGAAAATAGAGATTTTTATAGAAAAATATATTTTTCTCAACAATTTATATTATTTAGTTTTTTTATAAAGTGATTTATAAGTAAAATTAGTTCTATTATATTAATAACAATTCAATTAACTTTATTGGAATCAATTTTATTATTGAATTTAGTATTAAAAAATTTGTATACATAAAAGGAATTTCTTTCTAAAAAACTCTTTTTATTCACACAATGTGTTTTTTTCTTAATAAAATTTATTATTATTGGTGAAATAATTATGTAAAATTTATATATTATATATTAATTTGTTTTTTTAATATTAATATAACATTTTTTAATCATGGTAAAAGAATAAATATAGGTTTATGCATAAAACAATTTTTTTAAAAAATGAATTTTTCTCATCTTAAAAACTTATTTTAAATTTATTTATTGTCACCTATAAAAATATAATCTTATAAAATAGATCCTATATTTACAATAATTAGATTCAAAATTTTTAAATAGGCCCCTTTTTTTTGGTCAACATGCAGAGTATCCATGGTGAAATTTATCACCAAGGTAAATGGGTAAATATGGTTAATCTATTTTAAAACCAAGAGTTGGGGACACTATTCATCATCACAATTTTTTTTTAAATTAATATAATTTAATTTTTTTTACCTGAGGCTTTAAATTTAGTTTTTTAGGGACACTTTTCCATTAATATAACTTACATAATATATAAATCAAATAAAGTTACAATATGTCACTCTCTTAGTATTTAAAATCTCTTGTTTTTACAGAGGGAAAAATTCAACTGGTGAATAAATATTAAGGGTAATTTTATGAATATTGAAATTATATTAATTATGGTAATTTATTTCTGATTTTTTAGTGATTAAATAATCCCATTTAATTCTTGAGTTACACTAATATACTATTTATTTAATAAATTGAAAAAAAATAATTGATTTTTAAATTATAAAAGTATTATAATATGAGTGAGTTATAGTTTCGAAAAAATTTAATATATAATTCATGTTTAAAATGATTGTATTTTAAGTTAATCTTTGTCATGGTGTCTTTAAAATTAAATTAAATGAAAAGTTTCAAAAAATTTATGAATGATATTTCATAAAAATAATTTTTTATTTTTTTATTTAAAAATTATAAAAAACATGAAATTGGATAATTATGATTATATATGGTCTAAAATATCACACCTTTTCCATTTATTAGTTAATAGTTACCTTATAATAAAAAATATAACCCTTTAAGTGGGAAAAATTTGTTCACATGTTTAGTGCTAAAAAGGTGTAATTAAGTGATTAAACTAACAGATAATGTTTAAAACACCAATTAAACCTAAAAAATTATATTTTATGATGGTATTAAAACTGAATACTAACTTATCATTGAATATATATCCTTGTGGAATTATTTACACTAAAAATGTATTTCTATAACTTAATCTTTTAAAAAATTCCAAAAGTTCCCCTCACCTTAATTATAAAAGGGCACTTCATCCTCTCACTAATTCAAACATTTTGAGACATATAGATCGACCAAAACCTAACAATATCCCTATAAAAAGTACTTATAAACATTATATATCTTTTGTTACTCCATCAGTACCAAACCTATGGTTCTTAATAGGAGATCTAAAGGAGTTCTTTCAAATATAGGTAATAGCCCTTACCGATCACTTTGTTTTTTAATTATTATTTTACCACCTAAAAATCTATGTTATTTATCATAAAATAATAAATTCAATATCCTATAAATATTTAAATTTTATTATGATTAAAAAACCACTATTATCCACCCTTTTTCTCATCAAATGGAAAGTGAAACTATCACTCATGTGTAAGTAAGGCTTACCAAGTCCCTGTAGTGATACAATTAATTTATCATCACCATCTTTTACAGATGAGAATTATGATGAGTTTAATGTTTATATATAATATTTATGAAATTATTATTATTAATTTAATTTTAATATCATATCTAACTTATTACCTTCCAATCCATTGGAAAACTATAACATCGCTCATGTGTACGTGTGAACTACCACCTCCATGAAGCGTTGTAATTAATTTATTCATTTTGGTTTTACCAGGATGGTAATAAAGATATATTTAATGAATATTTATGATTTATGTTATATAATTATTATTATGTAACATTGAATTATTATTTATCTTTATTTTATGCCATTTATCAAAAAGTGAAATCTGCTTTCATGCGTATGCACAACCTACCATGTCCATGAGTATTGTGTTTAATTTTTCTATCCATAACTTTTAATAATTTATATAAATATTTATAATGAGTATATATGATATTCATATAACTATATAAATTCTGGAGATAATGGAACCATGATAAAGGTACAAGAACTAGTACTAACAAACCTAAATCCTTATGAAAAAATGAAATATTTAACACTCAAAATGATGATTTTAATGAGGACTTATTGATAAAAGGGTGTTTAAATGGTATAATGGGATTATATATGATATTATAAGTATTTAAATTATTATGGTGTAGACATATAAAAAATTTAAATTTATTATACTAGAGGGTATAGTTCTTTCAAAACATGTGGAACTTGAGTTAAGGTCGTGTTTTGTCAAATTTTATTCTTTCAGACATATTTTATGTTATATAGATATATTTTTTAATGAGGTGTATAAACAACTCATTTTAAATGTTATATAATTAATATTGTTATTTTTATTATATTTAAGGTTTTATTGGATGTTTTTATTTTATGGGGATTAATATTAAAAATTACACAAATGAAGTAAGGTTCTTGCATTACAATCTCATTGCATATTGGGATTGTTTATTGTTAAATTCCATTAATGAAATATTATAGTATAAATATCATGAAAATCATGAATTTTTTTCTAATATTATTATTTCTTGATATTAAATGTTTTTATTTCATTTTACTCTTTTTATTTACTCAATATAACAAAATTGGTTTTTATGGAAACTGATTTTATTTGTATCTTTGGCCAAAAATCCATTCTATTTAATGTCCTTGTTTTTTAAAAAAGTTTTCAAGAATTTTTATAATTTACCTAATAATTTTTTAAATAAATTTTTATTAATTTTTTACTTTTTAAAATTTGTTTAAAAATAATCATATTTTTTTTCAAATGAGTTACTTTTTGGCTTTTTACAAAAATGTGAAATTTGTGTTCTATTTTAACTAATAAGACATAAAGGGAATTTACCACCATCATTAACACCCAGTGATTTGATGCTTCATTTATATTTTTTAATGTTTCATTTCAATGACATTTTTCCTTATTATTTAGGATATTTTTAGATTTTAAATAAGTAATTTCAAATTAAAATGGATATTTTTATTTATAAAATTTACAAGTGATCTTTAAAATAATTTTCGGTCTAAGATGAAATAATTTGATGTTTACAAACCATTACTGGGGATATGATACCATGATATTATCCCCATTTTTTATTAATCATTTATGATTATAATGATAATATTTTTATGAAACCTGTTTATTTATCATAGGTTATGCTATGATGAAATGATTATCAGACTAGTTTCCTTTTCATAGGTTATGATATAATGAATGTTTTATGATTTTATGGAACACATATGAATGATTTTAATTTTGTGATGGGTGGGCCTATAATTATATATCCTTCCAATGTGTTGGGTAAGATTTATATCTCATGAGGTAAATAAGAATGAATTGGGGTGTGAACCTAGTTCTGTAAGGAACTATATGCACTATTATAGTCTTGGGAGTGAATTTTGATCACTATGATGGTTTGGGAAGTGAACTAAATAAACTATGACTGTATTGGGAGTGTTCTTTAACTATTATGGAGATTATTTTCTATTCTTATGTGTATTCCACAAAATAATGTCTTATTCCATTGTTATTTTAACATGGATCATGATCATTGATTAATTTATGATCCCTGAATTATAAACATTCAAGCCTTATTCCAGGACAAATGATTATAATATAATATATGAGGGGTTTTTTCTTCAAATTTTAATATCTAGTTCCCATACCATTTTACTAATGTTATTCTTATGTGATCATTGATATCTCTCTTGTTTACCCTTACTGAGCATTCAAGATCAGCCTTTATTATGTTTTATTTTCCCTAGGATATGTAGAATTTATTAAAGCATGATTTTTTTAAGAGGTGTGATAGTTAAGAAGATCTATGTTCTATATGACGTATATATTTATAGAACAATTTGTTTATGCATCCATATTTCTAAAGACACAAAACCTTTATTGTTCTGGCATGGATCATAATGTTATCTATTGAATATTTAGGTAAAAATATGTGACATTTATGTATAAAAAGTTTGAGTCACTATATTGATCATTTAAAAAATATATGAATTTTTAGGAGAGGGTAAATGGAAAAATATTAAATAGATAACTAAATTGTTTGATTTATTTAAGAGGGGATTATGTGGGGTCCTTTTACAGATGAGTTTTTAGTGAAACTTCTACAAACATTTATTTTCCAAGGTGTAAGGTTTTCATTTTAAAAGTAAAGCTGATAAAAGGTGAAAAACAATAGAGTTGGGATAAGTTTGGGTTATTAAATTCCTCATAAAAACATTTATAGATATGGTTTTTTGATATTTTATCTTCTTACTACTTAGTTCGACCCCCTTTTCATTCATTTTACCTTTACCTTGGTGAATCAATTTTTACCTCAGTCACTTATATTTATGGATAAAATTGAAATAAAAGAATTTAAAAATTTATTAAATATTTATTAAAAATTCATACCCTATTTAATCTAATCAAACTTCCAAATGTAGAAAATATATATTTTAAATAAAAACATAAAATATATAAAAGCTGTTTTTATAGAGAAATAATTTTTTTAAACATTATGTGTTATTATTACTATTTTATATAAATTGATATTTAAAGGAGTATTAATCTATTTGTTTATTCACTGTAACATTCCAATATTATAATATTTAAAAAGTGATGAATTTAATTAATTTAGGTAAAACTACACAAAACTTAAAAAACAATTCTTTGAAAAATACCATTTTTACCAATTTTTTTAACCAAATCCCATTACAAATAATCATTTATCTTCGAAATTTTATGTTTTATCAATCCAATGGTATTTTTTTTAAATTTTTATAATTACATATAATTATTATTTATTAATAATAATAGGTAAAGTATGAAAATTTATTTTTATATCAAAATATTTTAATTAAATATCATATTTTTTACATCATTTTAGAATTATATTAATTTAAATTTATTAAAAAAATAACACAAATTCAATATAACTAATGGATATATGCATACCTAGAAACTATATATCCCATGATCCTATTACAACCGACCATATTTCCAATAACCATATATCCAACGACAATATTTCCTTTGACTATATATATAATAATCAAATTTAATATCAATACATATCTTTATTTATATTCATAGAATCATTAATAAAATTCATTTACTTCTCTCTCTACATGCTTTATATATTTATAATTTACTACCTTTATTGAATAGTTATAATAGGGGTGTTTATCTTCAATGAAAATCATGAGGACATGGATTACATGTTTGTGGAATTTTTATTTACTCGTGATTTTATTCCTCTTATAAGTTTCTTAATTTTGTTTCATATTAAAATCTCATAATTTATTAATTTTTATCCTGTAATATATTATTTTTTCTCAATATAATGTATCATGGTTAATTTGAGTTTATTGTTGAGTATGGAAGAAGATATTCCAAAAAATATCTTTTTAAATAAAAAATATATAGTATAATCATGGGGTGTTACAAATCAAGTCCTTAAATAAATAGAAATAATCAGTCTATTAAATTAATTTATTAAATAATTCATAGTCATTAAATATAATTATATTACTAATATTTTTAAAATAACTCTAAAAATGGATAGTTAATGTTTACATAAAATTTTATACCCATTCCTTTATTATTTATCGTAATAAATAATTGAAAATTTCTGGAATGTCATAATTTTTGTTTTGAGGTAATGATATCTCTAGACTTGTCAAAGGGAATTGACTAGTGTGTTGTTGAGATACCCTCCCCTACACTTAATATTCTATATATTCCCCATTTTTGGAAACAAGTATCAGAAATTAGATATAATACACCATGGAACCCAAGTAGGGAATAAATGAAAGAATTAATTTGAGGAATAAATGAAATGAAAAACAATACTTCCATGGGTGGAATATATGTCAATAATTTGGAAATAATCACACGTAGACAACTTCATGTAGTATGGATAAAATTATAAGAAAATTATGACAAAAAAGAGTTCCAGTCGTTGCAAATTAAAATAAATAACTAAGTAATCCGTGCATTACATAAAGACATAAAAGATATAGATAATAAAAATATGTTTCAGAAATAATCTGTCTGGGGATCCAAAATAGGGACGAGCGTGCTAAACATATATTCAATAAATCTCACCCCACATAATGATAAGGTCTAGTAAATCTAGGTGGTTCAATGTGGAAATAAATTGTGGGGTGGTGGGATGAGGATTGAAACCACACCCTTGTCAAATATCTTACATCACGGGTGATAAAGGTCTGACTCTAAGGCTTAACTGTTTACGTCTCTTTGTGTCACTTGGATTCTACTTGTCTAATGTCCCATAAAATGTGAAAGTGGACACGAATCCAAAAAATAAATCTCAGTAAGTTGGTTTACTGACATGAAAAATTTCAATTAGATGAGTGTGATATTAAAGCCCCTCCATATCATCAAAACGTTTGAACCACTCTGGAATGATCATATATCAAAATTAACTAACCAAATAAATAGTATATTCTGAAAATTTATGTCCTTATATGATGGTTGGGATCTTTTCATCATTTATAAATATGAGAAAATATTTATGTCCCTATGCTATTGGATGAGGTCTAGTTCGATTCCCAACAACAGAAGTCAAAGGTCATGATGTATTTGATGGTGGTGGAGGTTGTATTGCTACTAAAACACTATATATTTCTCCATATAATGATGGGAATGAAAGGGAAGATGGTAAAACCTAAGGATGAACCACTTCTAGTGCATACAGTTTTGAAACTCATATTTCCATTTATATATATTCTTCTATTAGATTCAATTGAACTCTTCATGAAATAAGTTGGTGCTCCATTAGTGAAGTGGTAGAGTACATACCACCAAATTTAGAATAATCCCCATTGCACAAAATGTTTAAAAAATAAAAATTAAAGGGAAAATGTAAAAATAAAAAAAATAAAAATAACAAAAATATATATTTAAAAACTAAACTTGTAGTTCCAAAGAACACGACATGTAAGTAAAACATGTTTCCAACCTATGTTTTTTGGATTTTCACATAATATTTCCTATGCGAGTGTAGTGTCAAATTTATTGATGTGTGTTCTATGAGTAATTTTAGTGAATTATCATTTAGTGATTGGTATGTGTGGTGATGGTATATGGAAAGTGGATTACTCTCGACTATAATGAAGTTAAATGATGTACACTGAATATTCACATTATGTTTTAGGATAATATTCTCCGAGTCACACACAATGAATTCAAGACATGTGTCTAGATAGGAAGAGACCAATAACATTTAGAATTCAAAAAATATATATGAAATATAGGATTCAAAATTTTTACATTGAATTGTACACCCCTGTACAAAAATACACATACTGTGTTATTTATTGATGATCATGTACTATATATTTTTGAAAAAACCCCTGAAAATTAATTAAACCCATAAAATTAAATTGAAATATTTAAATTTCGGTTGTAGGAGAAATTAAATGGATCAGGAAACTAAATGAAAACATTTAGATAAAAAAATATCCCTGGAGTTTCGGGCTCATGGATGGTCATAGTGGATTCTGTGACATGACACAAGGGTTTAATGAAGGGTATGTGATTTCTTGGGAGAGAGGGAAAAAAGTTATAGATAATGGAGATTTACTGGTGTTATGTAAATGGCCAAATTCCATGTGTGATTTTATTTATTTATTTTAGAAAATTTTATATTATATATATTTAGAGTTTTTTATTGTTATTATAACATATTTTTTTTAGAATACACACCCAAATATATATACACACACACATGGAGTATAAAATGAAATACCCAAAATATAATATTTAAAAGGAAATATGAGGAAAAAACTTATGTATAATGGTTTTGGTTGGGTTTGAAATAGAGACCAGTCGATCCCATTGGTTTCCCATAAACACTGGATAAAATTACGTACATCTGACAATTTATTATATTTTTATTAATTTATTTTATTCTTATATATTTTTACAGTGTAATAATATAAATGATGTGTGATTCTGTTTTTGTGAAAAGTGATGCAATTTTTTTATCTGTGAGGAATCCAATATAGATCTTTTGGATTCTGGGTCGATACCCTTCAAACTGATCTAACCCCATTAGTGGGTTTTCATGTATTTTTATATTATTTTAATATTTATGAAAATAAGACATACAATGTAAAAAAAACTAATTCAATTTCTATAGAATGTCTAAAATTAAAATAAAACAATGCGAATGGAAATTACTTTCATTGTTGGGGTTGGCTTTGATATGAAAACCTGTTCAATTCCATGAACATTTTATAACAAATAGAGCTATATTTATTTCCCACCCTCATTTTTTATGTATTTTCTCATTCTTAATGATACATAAATTGATTTTTGGGGATATACATGACCATGAAATGAAAGTTGAATATATATATATATATCTGTATTATTTTTATATTTAAAAGGAAATTGATATATATATGAATATATGTGCTTGGATCACTTTTTTCAAATGAATTTTATGTATTATATATATTTATAATTATATAGTATTATGTGATGTCGTGAAATCCTGATATATATCATGTTATTTGGAAATTTAATTAACAATATGCTAATATAAACAATGAAATTTAATTGAGTGGATATTTTTACCACTATTACTTTGCCTTGATACTAAATTAAATCATTATTTGTTTATCTAGGAATACACTAATAATGTAAATAAATTCACATCTCAATGATTCTTTACTCTTCTATACAATGTTAATAAATGCATGGTATTCCTTTAATGACAGTCAAGTCACAATAATGAGAGGAATATTACTTACACCATCAGGAGAAATATTTTTTTTATTAAAGGGAGAATAAAAGAAATAGGGAGGTCTATTAAATCATATTCCCAACCTTTTTAATCATCTTAAAATGAGGACCCAACTATTATAAGATGTGTAGAGTCATCAATAGTCAATAGATCTACATAATTTAAATATTTAAAATTTGATTAACATTTTTTAAATTTTTCTAGTCCATTAAATTATTTAGTGTTATATATTTTACTTATAATGTTTACTATTGAGAGATAAGATAAAGGAGAAGATAAAAGAGATAAAAAATAATGAGAATGAAAAATGAGTTAAAGAGAGAGAGATAAAGAGGGATATAGAGAGAGAAAAGGGTGTTTCCCTGTTAGATTTGGATGTCCATCCATCTCCATCCAGTAAAAACATAAGAAATGAGATTATTGGGACATAATATTTATTTATATAATGGAAATAAGAAGAATAACTTTAAATATTTATAAAATATACAAAAAATAAACAAATTTTATCCCTCGTCTCTCCTTAAAAACAATACCAAAATTTTATGTTCACTGTTGAAAACATCAATTCAGATGTAAATTCATTCTAGAAATTATACAGTATAGCGTGAGTCAAATATCATCAATAAACATAAAATTATGTGATAAAATATTGAATTTAATGTTTACTGAAAATTTTTAATTTAAAATGAAGAATTAAAAATAGGGGTTTTTAAATGAAGTGATAGGTAGAAGAAAACTAAAATGGGAAAATAATATAGAGAGTAAATTTTTTATCAGGCTTGATCAACCCATGGGAACCCATTAATGAAAATCCATAATTGTTTAAATAAAAGGGGTCAGTTATTTTCAATCCTTTGTTAATAACACCTTCAGCCAAAATGGTTTATGAGTTCTATAGAGATTACTCCTAAGGAATTGTTGGAAGCATAAAGTGATTCACTGGTTACTACTAATGATATGATTTACCCCCAATGTCAAAACCAATGATCACTAATGAAATACATAAAGTACTCGATATGATTTATAGGTTTTAATTTTATTTGTTCTATTACCCTAACATTAATTCACATAGACATGGATTTGTTCACATGAGTTCAATATACCCACATGAACCATATAAAAACCATGATTGATAAGGGGTAAGGATGGGTGAATTAAATATGAAACATGATATGAGCGGGTACCCCATATAATGGTTATTTTAGTGTAATTACATCATACTAGTTCATAGGTAAAATAAAATAAGAATAAGATATGTTAGAAAACAATATACACCTTGAATTAAAATTATTGGGGTGTTATTAAAAAAATGAAACTTAGATTTCTCAAAGAGCATAAAACTCCATGGGAGGGGGGAACAATATAATGGATTGACGAACATCTAAACACTCTCCCAAATGGGAGAACTTTTCCCCCCATAAATATTCTTAAAGTTCATTTTGAATAATTATTTATCTATTTTTTAGAAATATAGATAATGTATAAAATTACACACGTTATACACTATAAAAGTCACTATTATGACCTTTCCAGATGATTGGTACAAAATTACATTGAATAATTACTTTTTACTAGTCAATTGTTAGTCGGTGAGGTTTCAATATGTGTAGTTCCATCAAACATGACATTCAAGGTCATACTATCTTAAATTTTTTTTTATAATAATGATACATGACATGTATGTTAGTCAATAGATAATGTCTAGTTTTCTCGAGAACCTAGTTATATAGTATTGGAATATGATATATGTTTTCTTTAATAATAAAAAAATTTATATTTTCATTTTTCTAAAAATTTCTCTTAAAGTGAGTATTTAACCATAAAAACATGAAATTTATAGAAAACACTATAGTGAATGATTTTAGATTTATGAGATCATACAACTTGTTTTATCTAACTTTTTAATCAATAAAACACACAAAAATAATATACAAAAATTTATTACATCATCCATAAGGATTAAAATAACCCCAAAATAGGAATGCAAATCTAATATGGTAAAACAATAGTAAACATTATATATTTACAAATGGTATAACAAATATAAAATAACCTATAATATACACTACTTATAGAGTTTCAATCAAATAAATATCAAATAAAAATCCTTCTAAAAAATATTATATCATATGTTCTCAAGAATCATATACTTCTCAAATGAATAGTGTAAAAAACAACACCAATAAAACTTAAAAATCACCCTTCTATACCATATTGAAGTAACTAAAACTCAATACATTATTTTAATACCATGAGTGATATTCCTAATCAAAGCCCCTTAGAGTCACTATGTTCTAGTTATAATAATGTAATTACATTAAAAACTCACTTTCTAAGAGTTAGTACAACCATTTATTATAACACCCCGAGATTTTAAAAGAGGAACACCATGTTTAGAAAAATATATGAAATGAAAGAACAAGATTAGAGTATAATATAAAACCTTCAGACTTTATGATATATATAACTTTAAAAAATTTAATCTCTCCAATAGATTGTGATTAATGCAACACTAGGTTTAAATAAAACATGATAATATATTAAAATATTATTATTTAAACATGATAATTATAACCTAGATGTTATGTAGGAAAGTACTAATAATACTAAATAAATTATGAAACCTGTATAGTTTACACTTGTATGAAACAAATTCAATGTTTATCAATTTTTTAGAAATAAAATAATAATCATTTGAAAAAAAAATCAATGCTTTCTATAAAATAATTTTTTCCGAAAAAAGAAATTTAGTCATGCTTTACACACATTATTTAAAATTATTTTTTTAATTTTTTTTAAAATTTATTTGAAAAAATAATTTCATTTTTTTATTATACACTTTTAAATTTTTCTTTTAGTAAATTTCTGATAATTTTTTGAAATTATAAATTTTTTGATTGATAGTGAAAAATATTTATCTTTATTGGAAAATGAATTTTCATTTAAATTATTTTAAAAAATAAATGATATTTGTAATTGGGTTTAAAGTACCATAAGTTTAGTTATTTTAATATTTAACTAAATTAGATCATTGGAATCAATTTAATATTGAATCATGACATAAAATCTTTTCAATGTTTTTAAAGTATTTCATTGGAAAATTATTTTATTGATGCGTCTGTTGGTTTAATTTTGAATTGTATTATAAAAATTTGATAAATTTAATTTGGATAAATGGATTAAATATTTGGAAAAGTAATAAATTATATCATATAATAAGTTCAAATTATGTTTTAGTTATAATTAATAGTAAAATCAATAAAAACTATTTATCATGGTTTGGGTTAAAACATGTTTATCAGGGGTTTAAATTAAAATGATAAAGGTTAAAAATGACCTAAAACTTTTATAAATAAATTTTAATGACCACGTTATAAATTATCCACCCCAAATTAAAATTTAAGTTCATTTATATGCATTTGTATTGGGAATTACTTTATCATTTTGTAATGTTTTTGGAAATTTACAAGCAATTTCCAAGAAGGTCCCTTTTCTATGATTATATAAGGGATCTACCTACATAATATTATTCAAAAATATAATTCCATATGGATTTATCAATAACTAAAAATTAAACTCTCCAACATACATATGCACATTATATATCTTCTTTTATTCACAAAATTCAAACCCTAAGGTCCTTAAGAAGAGATTCAATAGAGGTTTTTCTTAGACAAGGAAATTATCTTCATTAAGTCCTTTATTTTTCTTTATTCCTATAAAACAATAAATTGTATATTAACACTTATAATATATTAACACTATAATATAAAATATTATAAGATGTTTTTATATTTATGGAATAAAATTTATCCCTTTCCACTTCCATAAAAAAGAAAACGAAATCATCCATCCTGGGTATGGTAGACTACCGCCTTGCGAACCGATGTAACTCCTTTTCCATGAACACTTACCATGGTTAAAAAATGGTATATTTAATATATATATATATATATATATAATATTAATGATATAATAACACTTATGCAATTATAATATCACACATACCTTCTTACTTTCCATTCTTTTTAAAATACAATAACATAGCTCGTGTGTAGGGAGGATTACCTCCTCATAAGGTGATGTGATTCATTTATCACTTACACTTTACATAGAAGTTAATGGGGTAATTTTAATTAATCTATGTCATTTATATTAAATAATAAATTTTTAGTGAATATGATATATTATTTTTCATTTACTTTTTTCCATCCGTTGAGAAAACCGAAACAACGTATAAGTATATATATGGCCTACAATCTCCATGAACATGGTATGTAGAGACCCGAAGCTTGACGTACATTGACATTACATTACATTTGCGGAATACTTAGTACATAACAAAAACACACACTAAAGGATCGTAATAGTTTAGTGTCTTTGGAAACTCGGAACGTAATCTTCTAATCGTGGTGAAAGTTCTTCAATATCTCCCATAAAGGTCATTCCTTTTTTTTTACCTAAAACCTTTCTTTATATCCTGGGGAAAAGAAAACACAAAAGGGTGAGCTCAAATGCTCAGTAAGGGTAAACAAAAGAAATATCAATCACATCATATATATAAGAACATAGCTTTTGGAAATCTTAACCTGCAAAAAAGCTCATAATATCATAACATGGGATAAATCATAGAAGTGAAATGTAATCCCAATAATCATAACTTAAAACATGAAACTTTGTGGCATACACACATAATCATAGAGAATCATTTCTTGTTAGTCAAGACTCAATGCCAAGACTATCTTAGTGGACAAAGTCCCTTTCAGAATCGAGTCACCCTCGTTTCAGTCCTGTTTCACTGAACCGGTATAACCTACCATTCCAGCCATGTCTATCTCATGAGATATGAAATCTTTACCCAATGAATTGGAGGGAGATATAGGTCCCACCCATCTCATAATGAATCCTTTCTTATGTGTGCCACAAAATCATAAATCATACATCATTGCATAACCCATGTAATAAAAATGGGATTCTTAAACAACATGACATCATAAAACCATTCATATAAGATAAAGGAATTAATAAACATAATTCCATCACAACATAGTCAAATCAATGTAAAAATATGGATAGAAACATAACCCTTTATTATCTTAGATGAAAAATAATTTTGATAAAACACTTGAATCGAATTCTTGAGGAAAATATCCTTTTTTCTTCAAAATCAATTTCTTTTCACAAAACATCATGCAATTTTAAAAGAAAAAGATTTTATTGAAAATAGCCATGAAATATATTGGAGGAAGGTTCATGAAAATAAGGCTTTATAAAACCGTAAAAATCCGTTCGTGCCATATAAGTTAAAAAAAACATTCTTCGTACTTTTGTCGGAAAAGTCAAAAAGTACCTCGTATGAAAAACGACAAAAGATTCCTTTCATATCTTTTACTAAAAACTCACCTAAGGGTAAAATTGGATTTAAACAATTGTAGGTGGATGGAAATAATATTACATATTGAAGAAACATGGATGTGGATGATAAAATACACCCCAGTAAATACCAAAGTATAAACAATCTCGGATAAAAATGAGATTGTGATATTTCCCTTACCTTAGGTCCGATTTGCTTTGTTCGTGTCCGAAGCTCCTGTATAATGGTTTAAATAATGTTATTTACTTATTCCAGAATCATATTCATTGTTATGATATCATATATGGTTCACTTATGACATTATATTACCCGTTCTTTTGTAAATTCCATGTTAAAGAAGCGTTTTGGGTAAAATCGTTTCATTTATCTTAGGTGTTTTGACTTGTTGTTCTTGACATCATTATTACTTATATCATGATTTACTTACTTCCAGAATATAAAATATGATTTATATTTCATATATATTCAGTATATATATATATATATAATAGATAGATAAATAAAATGAAAAACACCGTTCATGGAGACGGTAGTCCGTACGTACGCATGAACGTTGTTTTACTTTCCTTATTGTATTGAAATGGAAGTAAGTAGATGACATACATATATATATACATAAATCCAGTAGCTTTATAATGTCATATATTTCATTATTATTTCTTATATATACTTTATAATCATTCTTAAATGGTTAACATGGAGAATGAATCTCATCGCGTCGTGGAGACGGTAGTCCGTACGTACGCACGAGCGATGATATCATTTCCATAAATATTGAACTGAATTGGAGTGGATATACAATATATCAGAATCAATATGATGTTGTAATAACTATGTATAGTTATTCTTTACACCATTATACCCATCCATGTAAGGTGGTGGTGGAAAATAGATTACACCACGGCGTGGAGACGGTATTCCGTACGTACGCACGCGCGGTGATTTCTTTTTCCGTAGGATGGATAGATGGTGAAATATGGTTGTTTCATACTTATAATAACATATCATTATATGAGTGATACTGATGTTATTACTTCATAATGAAACAACCTAAGAAGAATAAGTGGAAGAAGAAATAAAGAGGAAAGAATTGGTAACGGTAATTACCTCTTCTTTGAAGCGCCTCTTTGAGACCTCCTCTTAGGGCACTAGAATTGGTCTTTGAGGAAGACCAGAACCTCTAGGATGTTGCTAAGGAAGTGGAGAAGAGATTTTGGCTGGGGTTGGCCGAGCTTGAGTGCTCAAATTGGTGTGAGGAGGAGGGGGAGGAGGTGTCCTTTTATAGGGGAGGAGAGGGGCACCTTAGGAATATCTCAAAATATTATTTTATATTAAAGTCAAAATCGGTTTATAATGGTTCCAAAGGGTCTTATTTCAAAGATAAAGTGGGGAAGGGTCGAAATCCTATCAACCAATAGAATTTAGACAAGTTTAGGGTATTATTTTAACCTTATCAATTAGATTTAACTCTAAGTTAAATAATTTAACTTTTACCGTGTCTTTTTGTTTTCTTACACTATATGGTTAATAAACTTACTATAACATGCCAAAAGAACCCCAAATTGTATATTATTAATACATATATCCTTATCTAAGTCATTTTGCCGAACCTTAGATTTTTAGGAATAAAATAACAATTAATAATATAATATTTGATTTAAAAACTATTTTGTGTCAATTTTGACACTATTTGATATATGATTTTTTTGAAAGTCATAACAGAATTATATGTTCGAACCAAGTTTATTCGCTCAACACTAATATATCATAGTAACCTAGAAAATTAGTGGAATTAGTAAAAAGTCTTAAATTACATTTATTTTGGTGTTTATAACATCAATTATGTCAATATTTCATTAATAAGATAATTACTGCATCATCTTTGTGTCATAAATAAATTAAATTATTTGATGTCTAAAAATTACAAATAAAATACCATAATGTAGGAAATCTTTTTATCTTTCTAATGAATATTTATAATATAAAATCCAACATATATAACTCTATGTAACAATTGTTTTTCTAAAAGATATATGCTTGTGTCAATTTTGTATTCATTTTAACTTAATTAAAATAAAGTGTCATTATCACTTACAAGTGGATCAATGGGGTCCCAAAATCGACCCAAAGATGCCCATGGTCGACCATGTATCAACCAATGGGGTTAAGACACGTTTTAGGGTAATTTAATATTATTATAATATTATTTTTTAACCCTTATTTACCGGATTTACCCTTAACCATGGTAAATAAAATATTTACCGCAGTAATTATTCAAAATGTCTAAAAATAAAAGTTTCCTATTTACACAATTTGAACATCCTGATTCCAAATATGGAATCCATTTTTGTAAATTCAAAACACAGAAGTGGCAGAAATTAATTTAAAATTAATCCCGTTGTCGAATAAAAACGGGTTTTTGTTTAAAACATTGCAAAAGATTGAATTGATTTAACCTACGAATTCAAGGTAAAATCAATGCTAATGACATACATTATATTAAATGGTAAAAATATATTCTATTTATACTTCAAAACCATTAAATATTATAATTTAACCACATAAGATATTACGATGAAAAAAGTTGTTTTTAATTAAAATATAGCGTGTTTTTACTATTCATTAAAATATGAAAGTTATCGAAAAAATATCAAAACTTTATCTAATGTAAATTTTTACATCCTGATTCAAAAGAAGAATATTATTTTGTCAAATTGAACATATAAACATGTCAAAAACTATATTTAAAGTGGGTGCGTCATCAAAAGGCGGTAAAACTGCATTTTTTGAAAAATACTTATTTTACCCGAAAAATTTATTTTGTTCTTATACCATGTTCTAGAAATGTGTAAGATGAATAATAATGTTATAAAATTCAAAATTTAGTTAATACTATTCATAACGGCTAGTTCATGACAATATTATAATAATATAACATTGTTTATTAAAACCCGGTATTGCGTACAACACACGCTATCGAGGAAGGTTGCGATTGCGTGTAATGCAAGCCAAGTCAGGGTTGTGTGTTGTGAAAGAATCCTTCGTTGTTTCGTATAATAGAATCCAACCATATTTCATTTATACATTTAATATATATATATATACACTCAATGTTGCGTAGAATAACTATTATCAAAATTGTATGTAACACGGTCCAAGAATAGTGTTGCGTATACTGCAAGCTAATACGGTGTTGCGTATAGCACAAGGTAATCTTGGTGTAGAATACAACATAAGACATTAATGAAATTAAAATAATATTTTTCATAAAATCTCGGGGTGTTACATTCTACCCCCCTTAAAATGAATTTCGCCCTCGAAATTCGTCGGGGTTATAAATGGTTTACTATTCGAAAGTTTCTTTAATAGAAACCCACATCGTAAAAAGGAATACCAATACTTGTCTTTAAAAACTAAAGTATGAAATGTAACGATTACCCAAATAAACTAATCACTGGGTTTCCACATAGGTGAAAATATGGATATGGAAGAGAAATCTAACCATCATGTTCTGATGGAGAGTGGTAGAGGACTTGGCTATGAAAAAGCCAACAATCACAAAGCCATAAATTTGTGATGATCTAGGGTACCATCTGATTCATCAGATATAAGATCACTAGGACAACATTTTTGGTTTTCAAGATCGTTTCCCATTAGTATAAATACTTACTTTATTTTGGTACAATCTCACTGTTGTTCGTGCCTTTAACAATTTCCACTTCATCTCTTAAATAAATGAAGTTGAATTTGTTATTCGTGAAGTGTTAGCAGATCATGTGATAGAATGACGGGTCATTCCATCTGTCTCAAACAAAAGGTTAGCAAGAAATTATATACATAAGTCGATCTATAGTGAGATTAATCATATATGGTTCCTAAAATGGACTTATATATCATATGTCATACAACTTAATATAATAAAACTAGTTTCTACTAAACAGGGACTTCCTGTAGGCCAGTGGTAGGCGATAAAGGCCAGTCGCACTTCGGTTGTGGGTTCGATTCCTACAGCCTTGTCCGAAGCGATGGGCTGTCGCCCGTCCTGCAGGTTGTCCTTTTTCTAAAACTATATTACTATAACATCCCATCAATAATATCGAAAAATAATAATTTCTATCCTTAAACAATACTAACTTACGTCCAACACAATCCATTCCAATCTTTAGGCTTATCCATAATACTGCAGTCCACTCTCATAACATAGTGAAAACAATTACCAGAGATTTAATATCATCGTTGATCCCCATATATCATAAGATATGTTTTGTTGGTCACATTCCAAACATTCAAAGTCCTTAATCAGGTATTCGCTTGAATACCTTAGTGAAAACATGAATGCAGTTTAAAGTTAACACTTTCTACATACCAAAATCCTCAAAATTCTATATACTCAAACCATGATATCACTTAGTCCTTATATCAATCATGAGCTCATGAATACTATCAAACATTTAATTTTATCCTTATCCCTTCATTATGCGCATATCATCTACATTCCAAAAATATCTGAATAACCTTTCATGGATACTGGTAACATTAATCATACAGTTTCAAAACACAAGGAAAGACAACAGTGTAACAATCCATAGATGTCTCTTTATTCCAAAATTACACATGATAAACATGTAATCATTCCACTACATTCTCAAACCATTGACCGAGCTTCAAAAATTCTTTCATCTCACATATCATTTGTAGTCTCTTCATCATCATCCACATAAATACTACCCATATGACCATACTGATTCTCTTCATGAGTCTTTCCCTTAGGGCATTGGTTTGCATAATGCCCGTACATTCCACATTTAAAACACTTAACCATTTTTGATGTCGTAGCAATACCATTATCCTCATCCACGGTGTTAACCGACCCTTTTCCTTTGCACTTACTTGCTTTGTGTCCTTCTTTTCCACACCCAAAGCATCTTCCAGTTCCCTTGAAACATTCTCCTTGATGCCTCTTCCCACATGATTTACATAGGGGAAATTGAACTTTCTTTCCTCTATGATCATCATGGAACTCCATCTTTCTCTTATTAGTCGAGTCAGGAAACTTACCAAATTTTACTTTATTGATCATATTGTGAGATTGCTGATTCGGCATAATAATGATGTTTGGACATCCAAATCCCATTTCATTTGGTTGCTTATGAATAATATCATTCCATTGTCCATCATATCCTCCATTATTGTGAATCATCTTGTTTCCAGCCATTCTCTAAAACCCAAAAAAGAATAGTGTGAGAGGCAAAAATCATGCTAGGGAAAACAACATAATAAAGGGGGAGTACCTTCAATATCCAACATCTTAGGTTTAATTCTATGATCGTTAGCGTAATTCTATTACTATAACCTATACGTATACTTATCCCTAGGGACATCCCTAGACATACCTTAGAAATATCTCTAGGGATCTCACTAACGTTTTCGCATCCTAGTTTCCAAAGGTTGACTAAACCTTTCCTCTGATACCAACTGTAGAGACCCGAAGCTTGACGTACATTGACATTACATTACATTTGCGGAATACTTAGTACATAACAAAAACACACACTAAAGGATCGTAATAGTTTAGTGTCTTTGGAAACTCGGAACGTAATCTTCTAATCGTGGTGAAAGTTCTTCAATATCTCCCATAAAGGTCATTCCTTTTTTTTTACCTAAAACCTTTCTTTATATCCTGGGGAAAAGAAAACATAAAAGGGTGAGCTCAAATGCTCAGTAAGGGTAAACAAAAGAAATATCAATCACATCATATATATAAGAACATAGCTTTTGGAAATCTTAACCTGCAAAAAAGCTCATAATATCATAACATGGGATAAATCATAGAAGTGAAATGTAATCCCAATAATCATAACTTAAAACATGAAACTTTGTGGCATACACACATAATCATAGAGAATCATTTCTTGTTAGTCAAGACTCAATGCCAAGACTATCTTAGTGGACAAAGTCCCTTTCGGAATCGAGTCACCCTCGTTTCAGTCCTGTTTCACTGAACCGGTATAACCTACCATTCCAGCCATGTCTATCTCACGAGATATGAAATCTTTACCCAATGAATTGGAGGGAGATATAGGTCCCACCCATCTCATAATGAATCCTTTCTTATGTGTGCCACAAAATCATAAATCATACATCATTGCATAACCCATGTAATAAAAATGGGATTCTTAAACAACATGACATCATAAAACCATTCATATAAGATAAAGGAATTCATAAACATAATTCCATCACAACATAGTCAAATCAATGTAAAAATATGGATAGAAACATAACCCTTTATTATCTTAGATGAAAAATAATTTTGATAAAACACTTGAATCGAATTCTTGAGGAAAATATCCTTTTTTCTTCAAAATCAATTTCTTTTCACAAAACATCATGCAATTTTAAAAGAAAAAGATTTTATTGAAAATAGCCATGAAATATATTGGAGGAAGGTTCATGAAAATAAGGCTTTATAAAACCGTAAAAATCCGTTCGTGCCATATAAGTTAAAAAAAACATTCTTCGTACTTTTGTCGGAAAAGTCAAAAAGTACCTCGTATGAAAAACAACAAAAGATTCCTTTCATATCTTTTACTAAAAACTCACCTAAGGGTAAAATTGGATTTAAACAATTGTAGGTGGATGGAAATAATATTACATATTGAAGAAACATGGATGTGGATGATAAAATACACCCCAGTAAATACCAAAGTATAAACAATCTCGGATAAAAATGAGATTGTGATATTTCCCTTACCTTAGGTCCGATTTGCTTTGTTCGTGTCCGAAGCTCCTGTATAATGGTTTAAATAATGTTATTTACTTATTCCAGAATCATATTCATTGTTATGATATCATATATGGTTCACTTATGACATTATATTACCCGTTCTTTTGTAAATTCCATGTTAAAGAAGCGTTTTGGGTAAAATCGTTTCATTTATCTTAGGTGTTTTGACTTGTTGTTCTTGACATCATTATTACTTATATCATGATTTACTTACTTCCAGAATATAAAATATGATTTATATATCATATATATTCAGTATATATATATATATATATAATAGATAGATAAATAAAATGAAAAACACCGTTCATGGAGACGGTAGTCCGTACGTACGCATGAACGTTGTTTTACTTTCCTTATTGTATTGAAATGGAAGTAAGTAGATGACATACATATATATATACATAAATCCAGTAGCTTTATAATGTCATATATTTCATTATTATTTCTTATATATACTTTATAATCATTTTTAAATGGTTAACATGGAGAATGAATCTCATCGCGTCGTGGAGACGGTAGTCCGTACGTACGCACGAGCGATGATATCATTTCCATAAATATTTAACTGAATTGGAGTGGATATACAATATATCAGAATCAATATGATGTTGTAATAACTATGTATAGTTATTCTTTACACCATTATACCCATCCATGTAAGGTGGTGGTGGAAAATAGATTACACCACGGCGTGGAGACGGTATTCCGTACGTACGCACGCGCGGTGATTTCTTTTTCCGTAGGATGGATAGATGGTGAAATAGGGTTGTTTCATACTTATAATAACATATCATTATATGAGTGATACTGATGTTATTACTTCATAATGAAACAACCTAAGAAGAATAAGTGGAAGAAGAAATAAAGAGGAAAGAATTGGTAACGGTAATTACCTCTTCTTTGAAGCGCCTCTTTGAGACCTCCTCTTAGGGCACTAGAATTGGTCTTTGAGGAAGACCAGAACCTCTAGGATGTTTCTAAGGAAGTGGAGAAGAGATTTTGGCTGGGGTTGGCCGAGCTTGAGTGCTCAAATTGGTGTGAGGAGGAGGGGGAGGAGGTGTCCTTTTATAGGGGAGGAGAGGGGCACCTTAGGAATATCTCAAAATATTATTTTATATTAAAGTCAAAATCGGTTTATAATGGTTCCAAAGGGTCTTATTTCAAAGATAAAGTGGGGAAGGGTCGAAATCCTATCAACCAATAGAATTTAGACAAGTTTAGGTTATTATTTTAACCTTATCAATTAGATTTAACTCTAAGTTAAATAATTTAACTTTTACCGTGTCTTTTTGTTTTCTTACACTATATGGTTAATAAACTTACTATAACATGCCAAACGAACCCCAAATTGTATATTATTAATACATATATCCTTATCTAAGTCATTTTGCCGAACCTTAGATTTTTAGGAATAAAATAACAATTAATAATATAATATTTGATTTAAAAACTATTTTGTGTCAATTTTGACACTATTTGATATATGATTTTTTTGAAAGTCATAACAGAATTATATGTTCGAACCAAGTTTATTAGCTCAACACTAATATATCATAGTAACCTAGAAAATTAGTGGAATTAGTAAAAAGTCTTAAATTACATTTATTTTGGTGTTTATAACATCAATTATGTCAATATTTCATTAATAAGATAATTACTGCATCATCTTTGTGTCATAAATAAATTAAATTATTTGATGTCTAAAAATTACAAATAAAATACCATAATGTAGGAAATCTTTTTATCTTTCTAATGAATATTTATAATCTAAAATCCAACATATATAACCCTATGTAACAATTGTGTTTCTAAACGATATATGCTTGTGTCAATTTTGTATTCATTTTAACTTAATTAAAATAAAGTGTCATTATCACTTACAAGTGGATCAATGGGGTCCCAAAATCGACCCAAATATGCCCATGGTCGACCATGTATCAACCAATGGGGTTAAGACACGTTTTAGGGTAATTTAATATTATTATAATATTATTTTTTAACCCTTATTTACCGGATTTACCCTTAACCATGGTAAATAAAATATTTACCGCAGTAATTATTCAAAATGTCTAAAAATAAAAGTTTCCTATTTACACAATTTGAACATCCTGATTCCAAATATGGAATCCATTTTTGTAAATTCAAAACACAGAAGTGGCAGAAATTAATTTAAAATTAATCCCGTTGTCGAATAAAAACGGGTTTTTGTTTAAAACATTGCAAAAGATTGAATTGATTTAACCTACGAATTCAAGGTAAAATCAATGCTAATGACATACATTATATTAAATGGTAAAAATATATTCTATTTATACTTCAAAACCATTAAATATTATAATTTAACCACATAAGATATTACGATGAAAAAAGTTGTTTTTAATTAAAATATAGCGTGTTTTTACTATTCATTAAAATATGAAAGTTATCGAAAAAATATCAAAACTTTATCTAATGTAAATTTTTACATCCTGATTCAAAAGAAGAATATTATTTTGTCAAATTGAACATATAAACATGTCAAAAACTATATTTAAAGTGGGTGCGTCATCAAAAGGCGGTAAAACTGCATTTTTTGAAAAATACTTATTTTACCCGAAAAATTTATTTTGTTCTTATACCATGTTCTAGAAATGTGTAAGATGAATAATAATGTTATAAAATTCAAAATTTAGTTAATACTATTCATAAAGGCTAGTTCATGACAATATTATAATAATATAACATTGTTTATTAAAACCCGGTATTGCGTACAACACACGCTATCGAGGAAGGTCGCGATTGCGTGTAATGCAAGCCAAGTCAGGGTTGCGTGTTGTGAAAGAATCCTTCGTTGTTTCGTATAATAGAATCCAACCATATTTCATTTATACTTTTAATATATATATATATATACACTCAATGTTGCGTAGAATAACTATTATCAAAATTGTATGTAACACGGTCCAAGAATAGTGTTGCGTATACTGCAAGCTAATACGGTGTTGCGTATAGCACAAGGTAATCTTGGTGTAGAATACAACATAAGACATTAATGAAATTAAAATAATATTTTTCATAAAATCTCGGGGTGTTACATGGTATCTATTTTTTGTGTCCCAAATATTCATGGAATTTTATAAAATCTCATATAAATATTATATATGAAATTTATATCATGTTTACATTATGGTGATAATTTAGCAGTGATCATAGAAAAAATAATTAAATTAAAGAACCGAAACTTACATGAAAAATGAAGTAATTATCACCTAAAATAGGGATATTAGCGGTAAATTTTTAACAAATGAGTGATTTATGATTATAAGTGAATTATATATAGTAATATATATGTGTTTTTTTATTTAATATATTTATAATATATATACATATTCACCAATTATTACTTTTTTATGTGTATGTAATTACCATTTTGATATGTCATATCATTAAAGTATTTATATTAATAGAATTTAATGTTTTGTTTTATGTTATTTCTTTCATGGTGTTTGTGATAAAAAAGTTACCAAAGTGGTAAGAGTTTATTTAACAAGCTCACCATTATTTTGGATTTTTTATGTTTAAGTATCCCTTGGGATAATTATTTTTCATTTATATTTAAAATATATAATTTACTTATCCTTTATGTATTAATTAAATTTTAAATTAATATTATAATTTCACTCCATTTTTTTACTTATAATGATAGATATTTTTTAAGAAAAGATGACTTCATTTCACTTTTTGGTTGAAAATATTTTTTCTTTAAAAACCATACCTTCTAAAAATGTCTCAAATTTTATTAACATTCTAGAAATTATTTATTAAATAAATTTTTATTTATGTTTTAGTTTTTACGAAATTTTTTGAAATGAAATTTCTTTTCATTTTCTAAATTTACTACGTTTTACACATTTTTTACAATAGTATGAAACTCATATTACATGTATGGAAGTTCAAACTATAAATACCTATCAATGTTTTAAACATTATATTAAAATATTCTAAGTTACTTTCATTTTTTTATATTTTAACTTTAAAAGGTTATTTTCAAAGTGAAAAGGTTATTTTCATCAAGAATGTTTTTAAGGATATTTTCATGGAATTTATATCCATCAATGATAAAAAACCTTATTCTAAAAATGATTCACTAGGGATATATTTTAATTAACCCATAATTATTATTTCTCTAGATGGTTTATGACAATTTTCTCTGGGGATGTACTATATTATTTCCATTCACCATGTTACTATGGATGATTTATGATTACTGATTAGGGAAAGTACTATCATTTCTTTGCTATTTTTTCAATACCAATGATTATGATGATTATATTCACCCCTTTCATGTAAGGAATGTATTAGAATTATTATGTGATATATGGTAATCATAATTACATAGACACTTAATGATTTGGTTCGTATAATGAGACAAATTAGTTGGCTAAATTAAAAGTGTTTTTACAGATAGTTTTAAATTATTTTGTATGTTTTACTAAAAATATGTTTATGATGGATAAAATAATATATTACCTCATTATTATATTATTTATTAATGTCCATGTTATTATGTTACTAGTAAAAATATCCATGGATATGTTTCGATCTTATATGGATTTATATGACCATTATTTATTTCTACCATATCTTTATCAAGTTATTGTTTAAATAGGATGTGTTTCATTTATTTAAATTTCCATAATGATTATTTTTACTTATTAAATATAGATTATATTATACACTTACCCTTACTAAGAATATGAACTCACTATTTCTTATGTTCTATTTTCCACATGATACCAGAAAGTGTTTTTTGATTGAATTGTAGGGATATGTTAAGGGAAACAATTGAATTATCAAAGAAAACCGTTGGTGTATTTTATGTTTTTAAATGTAATGAGAATTTTTATGTAGAAATCTAGTTTAAAAAATCCACAAAACAATTAACCCATTTGGGATGAAATTGCTTGTGTTTAGTGTCAATATAATAAAGTAACTGATGAATCTAGTGTACTGGAGTTCGGGAATTTACATTTATAATTTACATAAACTCTTAAATTAGTTATGTTGGGGGATCACACGAATATTTTTAAAGCCACAAGTATTACTCTAAATATATATATATATATAAATAAGGAACCATGATTAAGATTTTTTTAACTTAAGTTACTAGAATAAAAAACCAAGATAATATATTTGATTCAATATAAATATATCATAATATGAAGGCCTGAAAAAACCCAAAAAATTTGGGGTTTTAAATTGTGAAATAATAAACACTAGACACTAACCATATTTATGTCTTAGATTATGTTAGAAATAATTATATGGAATCAATACAATTAATGATGCTACAATGTGGAAATAAAAATAGGATTGGAGAGATCTTGGAATATAGAGAAACCAAGAAAGGACATCTGATTTTTGTAGGGTCAAGTAAACATGTTGTGGTGGGATAAAAATATATTTAATAGGGAACATTTTTTAAAAATCATAATGGGATACATGAAAAAATACTACTAGGTAAAATATATCGGTTCACCTAAAATCCGATTCCCCGCTAGGTACCTAGTTAAAACCCACCAACTTTCCCATGGGGTTTTAGGGACTACTACCCACTTGAATGTTTCATTGAGAACTCAATTCTACTATATAGATTATCCAATGACTCATTATATAAATTTTCTATCGTGGGGACTTATTTAAACTTATGTAATACACTTATAACTCCCAATAAAATTTAAATCGTCAATATTCTCCCATCATAAATTAATAATTAAAAAAACTGAGAAATTATTTATACCTTAAAATTTATGTGTTATTAAGAAATTACCACAAATTTTCTTACCATAACTAATAAAAATCATTAATTTCCATCAGTATATAATTAATTTTATTTGGATCTAATATTCAATGCCTACTCCTTGGTCTCGTCACAGATACACTTTTTCTACTACTACATGCACACTATTATCATTTTCTTCCCATGATGCACTTTATAACTTTGGTCCAAAATACACACCACTCTCTCCAAAAATTATTTGAGGTGACCCAAGCATATAATACATATTTATATAATAACATTTTAGATGAAAACATAATATATGTCACATTCATTATTTCTTGAGAACTATAAAGGTTTAGTGTCTCTAGAGACTATATACATAATAAAAATATTTATGAACATTTTTAAACATATACCACTATCACTCTCCAAACATGGTACCCTTATATACATATCATATATAAGAACTTTATTAAAAAACGTGGTAAATAGAAACATAATAAAAGATGATTTTATATGATTAGTAAGGGTAAACATGGGATAAATAATTGATGTTCATAAGTGTGTGCTATATGATCATAAATATATGATAGTATGATAATAGCATATAATAACACTATATATTCATTCATAGACCAAAAAATATGATTCATGGTATAAGTATTTGTCATATGAGTGAAAAATCATCGTTAATCAATCATGATTCATGAGAAAATATCATAAGCATAAGAATATAACATAATATATAGGAACACACACAATCACAGAAAATAATTTATTTATTCAAGCCTCACTTCCAATACTATCATCACATAGTAAAAGAATACCCATAATGGATTGGGTTCACTCTCTATTAATTTTTTTATTATAGAATGAGATATCAAGTTTTATCCAATTCATTATAGGTCAACATAATTTTGGACCCACTTGTCGCATAATGAAAACCATACAAATGTGTTCCCAAAGATGAAAAAATATCCAACAATTAATCATAGATTATTTAACCAATGAGAGTTAAATGAGTTTGGTAAAATAATCCATAAAACATCATCATTATAATCCATCTAGAGAAAGTATGCGGATGGTATCATAAGATTTCATGTCCAATAAAGTATAAAATAATTAATTTATATTGAAATGTATGAAAATAATTTTATACGATCATTAAAAATATTCATTAAAAAATTAAAATCAACATCCTTTTATATTTTTAGCATTTAAAAACTAATTATTTTTACAAAATGAAAATAAAATTATAATATCCTAGGGAATTATTGGATCATTATTCATTGTTTTCATAAATTATTTAAAAGTGTTTGCGTTATACTTTATTTATTTAATGTATTGGGTAGCTTATGGGTTGTTTTGGAAGTTTTTAGAATCCTTAAAGGCCGATCTTGGTTTTTCATGGTTAAGGGAAACCAAGCAGTTTCACCCAAGTAATATTTTATCCAATTGGAGAGGATAAGTGGGTAAAACATAGTTTGAACTAAACCTTTTGCATTTCCTAAGTAAATGTGTAAGCCATAAAATAAATAAAATCACATTCATTGTAAGATTTATGAGACCTTGTAGCCATACCATGTGTGTGTCCTGAAGAGGAAGTGATCTTCATGTGGTTGGAACACAATTTGGTAACCCTTGTATCCACTCTATGGACAATGGTTAAATTATTCTAAAAATTATTATTTTGAATCATGAAATCCTTAAATCAAACCAGAGTTCACTCTACACCTATAGATCTTGAACATAGGGACTAAAGTGTGTTTTTTAGGGAAAGTTATTTCCCTCTATAGATAAATTCAATTGGATATAGAGACGTTGATCCTAGATATTTCAGGGAAATTTATCATTTTTCTTTTATTATTTTTGTTCTTGGTAGATCTTCACTCATCCCCTTTGAGTATTTGAAAGATTCATACCATTATGGATAAGTGTATGAATTTTGACATGATATAATGTGATTCCTTATATAATTTCAATAAAAATAATTGTGAAAAATTGATTTTTTATTCTTCATTATCAACATTTTCTAAGTCAATTTTTTGTATTATATATTATTGGGAAAGTCTAAACTAATCCCATACGTTGAAATTTTATTCTTCTTTTATTTAAACTCTTGAATCCTCATTCAGTGATTTTTTGTTTGTTATTTGGATTTTTGGTGTGTGATATTGATTGGAGTGGTGAACCTTGATGTTGGGATTCAATATGATAAAGTTTAAATTCTTTATCATTTGGTAGAATCTATATAAAATTATATACTATGCAATTATTGTACATGTTTTTGTGGCCAAAGAGACCTTTTTTTTGTATAACAGGCTTGTGTGTGTGTGAATGTGTCCTACAGGACCCCTCTTGATATGAAATTACTATGTATGCATGTGTGGACAGTGAGACATATCTCATTATATCTTTATCGTGTGCACACACATGTTTGTCTTGTGAAACTGCCCTTAATAGTAAATTATTGTGCATATGTGTGTGGATGATGAGACCTCTCTTTGTATAATATGATTTTACATGTCATTGAATCTAATGAGTCCTCCATTGATATGATATTTTCATGTGTGTATTAAGCTCAAGACATTTGTTTCTATTGTTTTTTCTATATGCTTATATATATGTATTTGTGTGTGTGTGTTAACAATAGAATTATAAAATCTTTCATAGAAGTGAAAAGTGGGACATTCATGACTTGGTTAATCCCTTAGATTGGGGGGTCGTGATATGTGTGACACATGATGGTTATGGTGCGGTCCGGAATGGAAGATGGTATGGAATCATAGCCTTGAGGCCTATCCTAAGACTTGTAGTTGGAAATTACAGACTTTTGACATGACATGAGAGAGTTGGTGGAGTATTAAAATCTTATGTCCTAAACCGAGGCCTGATGGACTTATTTTATGGTCCAAGACATAAATTTTCCTTATGGATAGTTTTGATATTAATGGAAACTATGCATAAAATATAATATAAAATGGGGTAGAAGAAGGTATGACTAGAATTTTTGGAAACCTATTTAGAGTATTATTACCCAACATGTGATTGTTTACTTTTTCATTCACTTTCCTTCCATGACATACACCTATATATAATTACAGTTCTTAGGTTAAGGATTTATTTATAACAACAAAAAATATTATAAATTGAATTTCTCCTATAATTATATAATAATTTTAAATTTAGTAATGAAATATTATATAAAGCAAATAAAACATATAATGAAACCTATCAAAATTTAATTATATTAATTTTATCAGTAATTTTAGATAATAAATATATCTATAAGAATTGAAAATATTACAATGGGATAAAAATTAAAAAATAATATAACTCTAATATAAATTTTTTGATATTATCAATCCCCCAGAATAATCACACTCATTAATAACATAATAGAAATTAAATAGAATATCCGTAATGAAATATTCCTTTTAAAAATAAAAAAAGTTATAGAAAATAATAGTTAACAAAGAATAAATTAAATGTGATAAATTTAAATAATATTGGCAACACATATGACATTTAAAAATTTTACTATTGGAATAGTAATTTGGCTATTGGAAAAGTAATATGATTATTAGGAATAATAACCTAACCGTTAAAGTAACATCATCACCTATTGAAGTGTAAAATAATATTTTGTTGTCTTATAAAATGAAAATATTAAATATTAATATCATGATATAAAAAAATAAATGTTTGAAAAATGATTAAATAAGTATTTTTATTTTTATTAAAGAAAATTATTTTAATTTAATTTTTTTTTAAAAAATATAAGTATTTGAAATGAAATTTATTTTCATTAAATGGTTTTATAAAATAATATTAATTTTTTATAATGATAATATTATTTTTTGATACCACAAGTAATTCTTAAAAGGGTTGAAAAACTAATCATAACATTATAAGTGGTAATTTTTGAATAAATAATAATTTTGTTTAAATATTAAATTTCTCATATTCAGATTTTTTTATAAAATGGATTTCATTTTTTAAAATTTTCATGTTAAAAAATTGTTGTGGATAATTTTTAAATTTTTTCTAAAATAGATTATTTTTTGGTCAATAATGAAATACAAAAAATAGGATATTTAACAATGTAAGTTAAATACACAATTGATTACAAATGGGATGATGCAAGAACCCATTAGTTCAAACTCACATTCACCATTTACAATATATGGTAACATGATTCATCACTATTGGTACTCTTGAGCCAAAATAAATAACTAATGACTATAATAATGAAAACACTCATATCCTTCCCTTATAAATACTACCCCACACCATTCCTTCTCCTCACACATTATAATCCTTAGTTATACGAAAAATCTAACCAAATTTTCTCCATATATCTTATCCACATTTTTAGAATCCATCTCCTCACCAAATTCCATTCCAAAAATCCTAATGTGGTTGGTTTGGAGGAGAAAACCAAAAGAAGATGTTAGATCTCAACAAAAACACTTTAAATTATATTATTCTTGTACCAACGCCATATGTTTTCCATAAACATATATAGAGTAACATAAATACCATAAATATAGTGATATTTCATTTTTATGGTTGCATATTTATCTTCGACCCTCACCTAAATTGATTCAGAATAAAAAATGGCATTCCCAATATGGGTAGTTAACCACCTCTATGAATAACACACTTCATTTTTATCAATCGTATTGAACTCTAGTTATATAAATATTAGTATAATTAAATATGATGATAATAAGTATGTTATAGCTAATTACAAGTTCTAAAGTTTTTTAAAAATCATTTAATAGAAAAAAATGAATATTTTTTTATGATGGTATGTAAAACCATATAAATGAACTAATTTTATAACACAAATGTTTATAATAAATGAATCATTATTATTCCATAACATATATGTATATTTGAAAACATTTATATTTCTAGAAATATATGAATATAATTTCTTTTACTAATGTAGTTTTAGTCCCAATTTTCAAGAATATACATAATTATAGACAAATGATCTGACCATGGAAACATGAAATGAACAACCTCAGAGAGAAATTTAAATTTCTTCTCATTTAAATAATCGTAAAAGATCTAATATTATTATATTGTAATGCCTTGAAATTGTAAAGTAGAAATGTTGTACTCAATAAAATGTATGAGAAACAACACCAAGAATGAAAGGGAATATACTATCCTATGGCTTTAAAATATATTTACTATCTTAAATAAATTCAATCTATGATATAGCTTTCCATACAGGGAATTTTGAGTTAGTCTGCATTGCACATAGTAATGACTTTCTTCGATAACTTGTGTTACACATAAGACTGAGTTTTACCAAACAAAAATATATTATTAAGTCATTATTATTTAATATAATAAGATATAACCAAGATATTAAATTATCAGTTATGAATATTATTAAATAACTTATGAAAATATATGTTTGAATTCATTAGTTAATAATAAATTAAAAATGAATATAAAAACTAATAGAATATAAATGAAATGTTTTTATTCTCACAAAGGTGTTTTACTCTAATAAATAAAATTAATTTCTATTTGTGAATGTTATTAATGAAATATATATGTTATGTATTCAATAAAATATTTTTTATATTCATCCAATATATTCGATATTCATAGGATAAGAACAAACCCAATTTTTCGCATTAAAAACCATATTTTTCTAACGGAAATTTGATAGCTTTTTAATGGAGAAACTATTTCAAATAAAATTTTTGGAACTTTTATAAATTTTATATATCTAAAGACTCTTTATTTTTTGAATATAAATATAGAAACTTGGTTAGGGTAATTTTTGGTTATTTTTTGGGGATGTTTCATTTTTTGATGAATAGTGAAAAATATCGAATTTTAATTCAAATTGTTTTTCATATAATCTAGTTATAATATAAAATTAAAATTAAAATTTGTTCTAAGGTTTAGTTAGATCATTAATAC
This sequence comes from Viscum album, assembly GCA_963277665.1. Taxonomy (NCBI): domain Eukaryota; kingdom Viridiplantae; phylum Streptophyta; class Magnoliopsida; order Santalales; family Viscaceae; genus Viscum; species Viscum album. The sequence continues at coordinate 752,151,687 of OY728129.1, read as the reverse complement.
ATAAATTAATCCAATTGGGTTATTTTAATCAAATAAATATTGAAATTGGATATAGAAACATAGAAAACCTTTGAACGTTTTTACATAAAAAACTAGCTTTGTTATCCCATGTGTGGGATTAAATTATAATTTTTGTATACCACTTATGTGATTGGAATTTATAAATTATATTAAATATTTTTAATAGGAATTAATTATAATTTATAATAATTTCAGCTTAGTTTCTACCAAAAATATTAGTGAAATTAATTAAAATTAATTACTGTGATTAAGAGAAAAATTAGCCTAAAAGGGGACTAACCCTTAAACTTAAGGGCCCAAATGACCTATAAACATTTCAAAAATACATTTTATGTGTATATTTAGATCCTATATTTCCTTTTATATAATATTTTACATTATTAGATCCACATGACAGAGGAAAATTTGGGTGGAATTCCCTTATTCAAAAATTTACTAGACTGCCACTCCTCCACCACTATAAAAAGGCAATCAAACCTCCCACTTATTCACACCTATAAATACATTTTGATCACCCAAAATATAATAAAATCATCTCCCAAATAACCTCCCATAATCCTAGAAGACGTCATTTGGGAATAAATCCATCTATGTAATTCTTTTGGTATAAACCAAAAAGAGTTACCCAAAATTGATGTAACATTCTCCAATGATCACTTTAATTTTATTTCTTTCTCAAACCATTAAAATAATATTATTTTTTGATTATATAATAACCCCAATATCATAAATATATTTGGATTTTATTATGTTATGATTTCTACCTACACCTATGTAAAGACCAGGAAATTTCAAGGAATTTTTTTTCTTAATTTCTTTGGGATTTTAAAAGAACGCAGTTTCTGACGGCACCTGATTCTGAGGCCCAGTGTGACCGGAATATTTATCTGAAGTTTAGCTCGAGTATGTTCAGTGAATGAACGAGCGAGTTTTTCTAACTTTTGGACCAGTGCTCAGAATCGAATTCCGAGGGCACCGATGAAACCGCAACACCGGTAATTGCTTAATAAGACCTTTTCTGGGGTTGCGTTTACTCGAGAGGTGTTGTTAAAAATTGTGGAAGTTAAAAATAAAATTGAGCTACAAATTTTATTTTTTTTCTTTCTAAGTGGTAGACCTTTGAATGGAAGTTGGGGAAACTACCCAAGGGAGGTTATGAGGGCAGTGGGGCCCAGACAGACCCCACCCCTTCATATTCCCTAACTCCCTTAACTTACCATTTAATTAGACAACTGAAGTTAATTAATTAAGTGGGTTTAATTCAAATGTTTGAAATTCAAATACTTGGAATGAGAAATAAAATAATACAAACACTTATTTTATTAGAGTTGTTGGGTTGTGATAGGATTGGGGGAAAAAGCTCTAAGGCTTGAAGTTCTTCTTCTTTGTCGAAGAACGCGAAGAACGCACCGCCGCCGACCTCCGACGATGGGCGATGGTGAGAGACACCTTCCTCGGAGATCGACGATGCGACGCCGCGTACGGTGACACCAACGGCCCTCTCCTTCCACGATGCCTTCTTCTGCGACAAGCCTTTGTTCAACCACACTCGATGTAGGGGTTTGAATATATGTTCGTGAATATTCGAGTGTTCTTCGTAATCTTAGCCACTTGCTATCAATTAATGGGAGGGGGCCGGACCGCACAAACACGGCCGAACCTCCTCCCTTAATTATGTTGTTGACCTTGTTGTGGTTTGGAAAGGAGATGGTTCGGTGCCGTCGCACCGTGTGGGATCATGCGGCAAGGATGTGCGGCGCCTTCGCGCCACTCCGTTGAAGTCAAACAAGGTCGTGGCGCCATTGCGCCACGCCGGTCGGACCAAGGCCGTGACAGAGAAGGGAGCGGCGGCCGGCTTCCGGCCGCCGGCGTCGGAGCAGGGGGACGAGACCGCGCCGGTCCCGTGGTGGCAGCAGCTGGCCGGCCAGAGCAGGTCGGCCAGTCATGGGAGAAACCGGGGGTTCGTAACCCTCGACTGGAAGGGAGGAGCGGCCCCCCATGTGGGGGTCGTGTTTAATTAAACAGGGGGGCATCTCCCCCCCGTCCACCCAGCTCGGTCAAGCCGAGCTAGCCAGCGGACCGCGCCAGCGCGCCGGGCCGGGCCGTGCACAGGCAGGGCTGGGCCGGGCCATCCGGGCCGAACCCGGACCCGGTTCGGGTCGACCCGGTTCGGGCCGACCGAGGGGGTCTCGGACTGGGTCGGTCCGGGCCTGAACCCCCTATTTCTCGGCAGATTTCGTTCAAATACCCATATCTTGGGCTATGGACTTCCGATCGACGCACCTTCAGGTGCGATTCGATTCTTGGATCGAGACGGTCGTTTCAGTATATTACACTCAAGGTTTCAAAGAACTCTGGGTATGACAGGATTGGTTTGAACCCGAAACCAACCGGGCCCTCGAAGCGGAAACACTTATATCTGGAGCTCCGGACGTCCGATTGATGTGCCATCGACTTTGTTGGATTCCTCTTGATGAGACAAAACTTTTGGAATGCTTCTCCTGAGTTTTGGATGTAGTTGGTTAGTGGCCGGGTTGGATTGTACCCGAAATACAACCGGGCCCCTGGAACGGAAAAACTGATAACTTTCAGACCAGACGTCCGTTTGACGAACCGTCAGCGGCATTGGTGATCACGATGAGAAATGGTCCCTACGAGTATAACCTATGAGAGTTCGGGATACAGTTGAGATACGACCGGGTTGGTTCACACACGAAACCAACCGGACCCCTAGGACGAAAAGGCTAATAACTCACAGACCGGGCGTCTGATTGATGCGTCGTCTATTGCGTTAAGACCCCTATGACGAGGCGGTCCTTTGAGATAATTCTTCGTGGGACTTTGTGATACTTGGAGTATCGACCTGTAGCTCATGGAGCGGACCCTCCCGGAGACGAGCGTATGGAGTACGAAGACCGTGTAGCTGGCTGAGACCTGATGACTGCTTGTCCGATTCGATTCGGAGTGACTTACGTAGCCCAGTGGGGAGCACTACTTTGTGAGGTGGTAGAACCATGGCGGAGGAGCACTAATTTATGAGTTGGAAGACCCGCGGTACTCGACAGGAGGAGTACCCTTGTAGGCTATGAGGGGGAGCACTACTGTCTGAGGTGGCAGACCCATGGCAGAGGAGCACTACTTTGTGAGGTGGCGGACCCACAATACTCGACAGGAGGAGTACCTAAGCAGTTTTAGGATAGTGAGAAGTACCTCAGAGTCGTGACAGGATCACTGTACTCTTCAGTGATGGAGCTCTTCAAGAGTTACTGTTTCGATAATGAAAATGATTGTTTGAGCTGAGTCTATGAACTTTGTGTTTACCTCATGATTGAGATGGGTAACTTAATAACTTAGGTATATGTATGGGCATATACCTTGGTAGTGGTTATCTGTTGATTTCATAACCTTTGTGTTTCCTCATGATTGAGATGGGTTACTTGCTAACTCAGTTATAAGTTTTGCTTATACCTAAGTAAGGGTTATCTGTTGAGATCCTTCTTTGTGGTTATCCTTGCTGGATTTAGTGAGACCTTGAGGGTCTCGAGGTCCCTACTGAGTATCGTATACTCACCCCTGCACGGGCTATGTCCGCACCTCGTTGTGTTGGTTGCAGACGATGGGCAGCGCTGATAGAGGCCGAGTGTTTGAGGACTGGATGGTACCCGGAGGTGGATATCACGACAAGTCAGTATCTGGAGGTGGACTTCATGACGAGACGAAATTAGGAGGAGGTTGACGGGCGAGATCGTTGTGGAGGCTATATGTACCTACCCTTCAGGTAGGATCTGTGGTGGATGATCCAGGAGCTGTGCTATCTGTACCTACCCTACAGGTAGGATCCGTGGTGGACGATCCAGGAGCTGCGCTATCTGAACCTACCCTTCAGGTAGGATCCGAGGAGGAAGACCTAAGAGCTGCTTCTATTCTTCCAGTTGTTTCTCTTTTTCTGTTGTACTTTCGTTCAGTTGTAGCTGTACTTTCAGTTGGGTTTGTATTCTGGCCCACTTACTTTTCAGCACTTTCTTTTGTACTTAGTGTTTTACTTCCTCTGGTACTCTGGGATGTTTTTTTTACTTTATAAAGGAAATTCCTTTCCAGTTATCGGGATTTATGCCTTTGGTTCTAGTCTCCAGCCCCTGGGATATGGAAGGCAGGCTTGGGGTAGTCACGGCACGGGCCCCGAGGACGGGTCGTGAAAAATTGGTATCAAAGGAGTCGGTTCTACCGCAGAACTTATAACTCTAATATTCCCTTTCTGTGAAGCAATAGTGTTAAGGGTACCGAGTGTGGTTTTCAGTTCAGGGAGTCCAGTGTTGGTGCGGCGGCCGACGTATCCGTACACCAGGACCCTGACTACTGATTTACGACTTTGTGCATGAAAAACACTGATTGCGTGTGTGTTTCCAAAAGTTTTAAAGTCAGCTCAAACGAGGTCGGATCACCAGGTATAAACTTTTGACTATGTCGCATCTGTTCAGGATGTCTCCACGCAGACAACCATTTGGAGTTCCGAGAGAGTACTCAATGACGGCCCACCGAGCGACGATGCTCCGGTGCGGGGCCCTTTTTACTATGTTGGCACCCTCGGGTGGTATACCAGTAGCACCACCACCTGTTGGGCAGTAGATGCCACCAGCCATACTAGCGAACTATGCACGCTGGCAGAGTGCATTACACGAGTTCCAGCAGCAGCGGCCTCCGAGGTTACGAGGCGAGGCAGATTCCCAGACATCAAAGCACTGGCTGGAGGCGATTGCTAGAGTTTTCCGCCTACCTGAGACATCAGTAGAGTGGATGGTGGACTTGGCTACTAGTTTTTTCTAGTGAATGACCATGAGGATGGTCTGCATAGTGATGAGGCTTCGGTATGTGGACCAATTCCTGAGATAATTCCTTCGGGTAGTGTGTCAGATAAACATCACTACCTGTTGGTCAACAGTTACAACCGGCGGTACCGGTAGGTGACACATGTAGGCTTATTGCCTTACACGTGTTACAACATCAGATACCCTCAAGTTCCAAGGCGAGCCTGACTCACAGGCGGCTGAGGACTGGCTTGAGGAAGTGGATGAGAGTTTTCTAGAGCTTATACAGCTTCGGCAGGACGACATGTCGGTAGCTGAGAATTCTTTTGCTGAATGGATGCAGTCAGTGAAGGTTAGCAGTGGGAAGATGCGAACTGGTGGTATTTTCAGATACTTGGACGTGTAAAAATGTTTCAAGAAGAGGAAGTGTCAAGGAAAGACAAATCTGCAGAGCAACAGACATGGAAGCGGAGCTAGGAGAGCAGCATGGGGTGGTGTACTTTTCGACATGTTACAATCACCCAGCTTTGTAGTCCCCGCCAGGCTCAGGGAGCTGGAGGGAAGGGGAAGAGAGTATCTGCATGCGGTCAAGGAGTGTGACCCAATGGCTCTAAGAATGATTCAAGGGACAGTCTGTGTCCATTAATAACTACCGTAACATAATACTTTGATACAGATCATTCCTTCCACGAATCTTGTCCCAGGCCTGGAGTTGCCGGTAAGCCGTAGACTTGACCCTCACGTATGGAGACACCTTTGGGAGGAGACTCGATAATCACACTTACACCGACAGTGTGATCTGACCCACGAGGCGGGAGTTTCAGTTGGAACCTCTTGGTGGCAGCGTCGAGGCCTTACGATGTTGGTCTGAGTATGGATTGGATCCACAGTTCATACACAGATTGACTGTATTAGGCAAAAAGGTTGTGGTTTATCTACAACGTTGGCATGGGGTTTTCCTTGGTCGGCGAAAAGGAAAACCCTGGCAGCACAGGATGGAATCACGCATAAGAGGGTGCATTCGATCACTTAGGAGATGGTCGAACTTAACTTTGTGCCAGGATTCGCCAGAGTTGCGGCACCACTTCCAGCAAAGTTGACAGGAGGCCTCTAGAGTTCGAGGATGATGGCCACATCCTTATACGGGTCTCACCTCAACGAGGTTTACGGAGATGTGGCCGATGTGGCAAGTTATCTCCGAGGTTCAACGGACCTTTCTAGGTCCTCAGCAGGGTAGGAGAGGTAGTTTACTGCTTGACCTTTCCACCTCAGTTGCACCGGGTGCATAATATCATCCACGTACCTCAACTGAAGAGATACGTGCATGATCCTTCACACATCATCACTCTTAGGTATTTGGATGTCGATGACTGGAGGAATTCCACAGGGATCCAGTTGGGGTTGAGGATCGACAGGAGTGGGTCCTACGGGGATAGTCGATTCCTCTTGTGCGCTTTCACTGGTAGCACAGGAACCTCTAGGTGAGCACATGGGAGCAGAAGGCTCATATGCGTACTCAATACCACTTTTATTTCCCTAGTTTGTGTTATATCTTTACGGGGACGTAAAGCCCTGAGGTTGGAGTAATGTAAAGTCCCAGAAATTTCAAGGAATTTTTTTTCTTAATTTCTTTGGGATTTTACAAGAACACAGTTTCTAACCACACCTGATTCCGAGGCCCAGTGTGCCCGGAATATTTATCCGAAGTTTAGCTCGGGCACGTTCAGTGAACGAATGAGCGGGTTTTTCTAACTTTTGGACCGTTTCTTGGAATCGAATTCCGAGGGCACCGATGAAACTACAGCACTGGTAATTGCTTAAGAAGACCTTTTCTGGGGTTGCGTTTACTCGGGAGGTGTTGTTAAAAATTGTGGAAGTTAAAAATAAAATTGAGCTACAAATTTTATTTTTTTTCTTTCTAATTGGTAGTCCTTTGAGTGGAAGTTGGGGAAACAACCCAAGGGAGGTTATGAGGGCGGTGGGACCCACACGAACCCCACCACTTCATATTCCCTAACTCCCTTAACTTACCATTTAATTAGACAACTAAAGTTAATTAATTAAGTGGGTTTAATTCAAATGTTTGAAGTTGAAATACTTGGCATGAGAAATAATATAAGACAAACACTTATTTTATTAGATTTGTTGGGTTGTGAGAGGATTGGTGGAAAAATCTCTAAGGCTTGAAGTTATTCTTTTTCATCGAAGAACGCGAAGAACGCAACGCCGCCGAACTCCGACGACGGGCAACTGTGAGAGACACCTTCCTCGGAGATCAACGACGCGACACCGTATACCGTGACACCAACAACCCTCTCCTTCCACGACGCCTTCTTCTGCGACGAGCCTTCGTTCAACTACGCTTGAGGTAGGGGTTTGAATATATGTTCGTGAATATTCGAGCATTCTTCGTAATCTTAGATGATTGCTATCAATTAACGGGAGGGAGCTGGACCGCACAAACATAGCCAACCCTCCTCCCTTAATTCTGTTGTTGACCTTGTTGTGGTTTGGAACAGAGATGGTGTGGTGCTGTCACACCGCGCGGGATCATGCAGAAAGGATGCGCGGCACCGTCGCGCTGTGCCGAAGAATGATGAAAACACCATGGCCGGAGCGGGGTCGCGGTGGAGGGGCGCGGTGCCGTCGTGCCGCGCCGGTCAGAACAAGGCCACGACGGAGCAGGGAGCGGTGGCCGGCTTCTGGCCGTCGGCGTTGGAGCAGGGGGACGAGACCACGCCGGTCCTGTGGCGGCAGCAGCCGGCCGGCCGGAGCGGGCCGACTGGTCAGGGGAGAAACCGGGGGTTCGTAACCCCCGCTGGAAGAGAGGAGCGCCCCCCACGTGGGGGCCGCGTTTAATTAAATAGGGGGGCAGCACCCCCCCTGTCATCCCAGCTCGGTCACGCCGAGCTGGCCCGCGGACCGCGCTAGCGCGCCGGGCCGGGCCGCGCCGCGCTAGCCGGGCCGCGCCGCGCTAGCCGGCCCGAGCCACGCCCAAGCGGGCCGGACCAGGACCCGGTTCGGGTCGATCCAGTTCAGGCAGACCCAGGGGGTCTCGGGCCGGGTCGGTCCGGGCCCGAACCCCTATTTCTCATGCACATTTCGTTAAAATACCCATATCTTGGGCTACATACCTCCGATCAACGCAATATCAGTTGTGATGCAATCCTTGGATCGATACGGTCGTTTCGGTATATTACACTCAAGGTTTCGAAGAACTTTGGGTACAACCGGGTTGGTTCGAACCCGAAACCAACCGGGCCCTCGGAGCGGAAACGCTTATATCTCGAGCTCCGGACGTCCGATTGATGTGCCGTTGACTTTGTTGGATTCATCTTGATGAGACGAAAATTTTGGCATGATTCGCCTGAGTTTTGGATGCAGTTGGTTAGTGGCCGGGTTGGAGTGTACCCAAAATGCAAACGGGACCCTGGAACGAAAAAACTGATAACTTTCAGACCAGACGTCCGTTTGACGAACCGTCAGCAGCGTTGGTGATCACGATGAGAAACGGTCCCTACGAGTATAACCTATGAGAGTTTGGGGTACAGTTGAGATACGGACGGGTTGGTTCACACACGAAACCAACTGGGCCCTTGGGACAAAAAGGCTAATAACTCATAGACCGGGCGTCCGATTGACATGCCATCTGATGCGTTGAGACCCCTATGACGAGGAGGTCCCTTGAGATAATTATTATTGTGTCTTTGTGATACTTGGAGTATCCACCTATAACTTGTGGAGCGGACCCTCCCAGAGACGAGCGTACGGAGTACGGAGACCGTGTAGCTGGATGGGGCCTGATGACTGCTTGTCCGATTCGATTCAGAGTGACTTGCATAGCCCATTGGGGAGCACTAATTTGTGAGGTGGAAGACCCATGGTGGAGGAGAAATACTTTGTGAGGTGGCAGACCCGCGATACTCGATAGGAGGAGTACCTCTGTAGGCTATGAGGGGGAGCACTACAGTGTGAGGTGGCAGACCCATGGCGGAGGAGCACTACTTTGTGAGGTGGCAGACCCGCGGTACTCGATAGGAGGAGTACCTCAGCAGTCTTAGGTTAGTGAGAAGTACCTCAGAGTCATGACGGGATCACTGTACTCGTCAGAGACGGAGCTCTTCAGTAGTTACAGTTTCGATAATGAAAATCCTGGTTTGAGCTGAGTCTATGACCTTTGTGTTTTCCTCATGATTGAGACGGGTCACTTGATAACTTAGGTATATGAATGGGCATATACCTAGGTAGTGGTTATCCGTTGATTTCATAAGCTTTGTTTTTCCTCATGATTGAGATGGGTTACTTGCTAACTTAGGTATAATTAAGGGTTATCTGTTGAGATCCTTCTTTGAGGTTATCCTTGTTGGATTTAGTGAGACCTTGAGGTTCTCGGGGTCCATACTGAGTATCGTATACTCACCCCTGCACAGGCTATGCCCGCACCTCGTTGTGTTGGTTGTAGACGACAGGCAGCGCTGACAGAGGCCGAGTGTTCGAGGACTAGATGGTACCCGGAGGTGGACCTCCTAACGAGTCAGTATCCGGAGGTGGACTTCACGACGAGATGACATTCAGAGGAGGTTGATGGGTGAGAGCGTTGTGGAGGCTATCTGTACCTACCCTTCTAGTAGGATCCGTGGTGGATGATCCAAGAGCCGCTTTATCTGTACCTACCCTTCAGGTAGGATCTGAGGAGGATGACCCATGAGCTGCTTCCATTCTTCCAGTTGTTTCTCTTTTTCTGTTGTACTTTCGTTCAGTTGTAGCTATACTTTGAGTTGGGTTTGTATTTTGGACCACTTACTTTTCAGCACTTTCTTTTGTACTTAGTGTATTACTTCCGCTTGTACTCTGGGATGTTTTGTTTACTTTATAAAGGCAATGCCTTCCCAGTTATCGGGATTTACGCCTTTCGTGCTAGTCTCCAGCCCTGACCTATGGAAGGCGGGCTTGGGGTAGTCACAACACATGCACCGAGGACGGGTCGTGACATCCTACACACACTTCCATATGATGGGTAACAAACATACCATTCATGTACGACAAACTATCGCCTCGCAAAATGATGTTGTTTATTTTTCCTTTACCACCTATCATTGTTTAGAATTATGATGGAAACACTATTAATATATGTTATATTTGATATTTATAATTTCTTTATTAATATTTAATTTTTTATATAACACATACCTTTATGATTTCCATTTTGTGGAAATACGATAACATTGTTTGTGGATGTGTGCACTACCACCTCCTCAAAGCGATGTGATTCGTTCACACTATACATGGATTGTATAAAAGATGGTTTTAATAAAAATTTTGTGAAATATATTACCTAAAATTATAATATATTTATAATATAAAAATATTTTATTTACTTTTTATTCTTTTAAAATACAACAAATAGATGGAAGTAGCATTCATGAGTATATATGTCCTACCATCTCTATAAACAATGCATTTCATTTCCTATCTCTCAATATTATGGATTATCGTGAATAAATATATAATGAATATATATAAAATTTAAATATGGTTTTTAATTCTTTATTTTATTGAATCATGATATAAGTAATAGGAAAACAACAAAAAGTTAAAACATTCTCGATAAACTAGAAAATTATCATTAGAAATAGTGAAAATGATGAAATATATTTAAAAAATGTTTAATAATATAATATAAAAAGATCATGTATGATATAATAAACTTTAATAATGTTTTTTAATAAGTTATTTATATGTTTAAAACAATCATTAATTATTTCAAAATTATGTTCACTTGAAATGAAATGCAATGAAATGGATTATTGAATCACTTTTATTTTCGTGAGGCATAATCCATTATCACCACTTTTTCTTTGATGTGGTATATATATTTCCCATAATGTATTTAATAAACTGAAAAAATTTATCTTCACAGTATTCAAAGAATAACTTGAATTTATTTCTTTCACAAGGATTATAAATTCAAAAGTTACCAAGTGGTAAGGGACATCGTCTCGATTTTTATTCTTTAAGGCATGGTTCATTATTATGCACATAATCTATTTTATAAGGTGTAAATACAAATACTTTGACATGAACTATCATTATTAATTATTTGGATATTTTTGAGTTTTAATTTTTATTATTTCATCTAAGGTAATTATAATTAAAGTTACCCTAGTGGTAAATAAATTTCACAACCCAATTATTTTTCATTAGGTTATATTATATCCTCAATATTGATAATATTATATTATTATTTGTATTTCTAATTTTACCATATATAAATGTATTTTCACCCCCCCTTATGTGGACTTATAGTCAATAACCAAAATCAATTAATTGGTTGAGTCTCAATTAAACATTATGGTCTTTTCAAGGGTTTCCTTCACAATATCATTTTATTCAGGATTTTTTACATGTGAATTTTGATTTGATGAAATTATTGAATCATTGTTTAATAAATACTTTAATTTTATCCTAATATGGTTATTTATGATATTTTTCAAAAAACTATTTTTCTTTTAAAATAATTATTTTCTAAAATGTTTTTTGAAAATATTTTAGCCTTTACGAAGTAAATTTTTAAAGGAATTGTTAACATTTATGTATTTTAATTTTTTTTTCAAATGAATATTATAATATATTTTTGAACAAGGAAATTTTCTAATATTTTTACCTTGAAAAAAGAATGTTATTTTTACCTAGTAATACATTATAAAACTACCCACTATCATTCCTTTGAATCTTCCTTTGTAAGTTTAAAAGGAAATATTTTAATGATTTTTTTAAAATTTATTTTTAATGAAAGGGATTTTCATAATTGTTTTCAAAATTAAGATGATAGTTTCCTCAATTATGTTTTGAAATAATTTTTTATAGTATTTCTATTCACCAATTACAACAAACCTTTATTTTTAATCCACTTGGAATACGTTTTATTGACACCGTTCCTTTTTTCCTATGGTTGGTTTTTGATTGATTTGAATAAAGATATTATTGACATTCACTACCTTGATTCCAATTTTTAGTCCTCTTGAAAAATTTAATTTCCATTGATCATTGAATTTTATGTTTCCCATAAATATCCATATAATTTATCATCAGTATGATTATTACCTAAATTGTATAACAATTTTTCATAAAACTTTTACTTTGAAAGTTATTTATATCTATGGAAATAAAGATTAATTTATATCTTTTACTCAATACAAATATTTTATAAGGTAAATTTTTCATGAATTTTATATATTATTTGATATTGGAAGAATGATTTGGATAGGTACGAAATAGGCATGATCCTATTATAAATTACCCCTTGAAGCATCATTAGTCTTATGAGACGATTCAGTTGTCTAGCCTTAGTGGATTTTCACCTAATATGTTATAAACTATATTTTTAATGGTTTTTATGGTAAAGGTACCATGTACCTAGAAAACACGACATCTGATAATTAAGAATTTCTTTAATTTATATTCAATTATTATTTATCCCTGAAATTTTGTGTCGACATCTCTATGGATTCAATTTCATTCTCAATTTATTGATTAAATGAAACATGTTTATGTTATTTTTCTTTCCTTTTGATTATGACATATGTAGTTATTTAAATGGAATTTGTTTTTAGTTATTTATATTTCCATATTTTTTGTGAAATTTCTTCTCATTTTATTGATTAAATTGAAAGTGTCTTCATTTATTACCTTGATATATTTACCTTTATCATTTATTTATTATTTATTTCCATATTCTTAAGCATTAATAAGAGTGTGATCTCAAAATTATTTTATTTCTTTCCCCATGAATAAAAGAAGTGAACAAAGAGAGATATGTAAGGATAATCCATATGTAATAAATTTATTTTCTAAAAAACAATAAAAATTATGTGTTAATGAGTGAATTCATTTTTAATATAAAACTCATGTATGGATTTGAATTACCAACACTAATAAAATCTCAGATCCTTCAAGATTTGATTATTTATAATCATGTTAATATAATGGTAGTAGACACTAGCTCTTGGATTTCTGGGATCAGGTTTCTATAGTTGGTATCATAGAATGTTTAGTAGAAACCTTGGGAACTATATTTATAAAAACATAGATTAGAAAAAATTACCCTAAGTTAGACTTTGAGGATAAATATAGAAGAACATCCTATAATTTTGGTAAGGTAGTGATTATATCAGTCATCCTATAAATACATCCATGTCTGGATACTACAAGTGGACATGGTTCTAACATAGATATACCTAGGGGTAACAACCCTTACAAGGTGCACCATGCCTGGCTTGAGCATAACCTGATACATGACAATTGGACTTACTACTCATTAAGTTTGACTATCGTGGGGGATATGCTTATGATAATTAACATTTTATTTACGAACTATTATAAAGAATTTGAATAGATATTGAAATTAAATTACAATGGTCAAACCTTACACCAATCAAGGAACTATGTGGAAAATAAAATAGATGATGTATTTATATATAGAGGTTGTATTGAAAACCTTAGTTAAAAGGATAGTTAGTGATTAACCTTATTTCAAAGATGTAAATCATATTTATTTTGGAAATTTAATTAATTTATTTTAGTAAAAGGAAAAATTTTAAGCTCCGTAATAACGCAGAAATTCTAGCAAGACTGTAGGACTTGAGCCCATGACTGAAGGAAGATAGGGGTTTATTCCAACCATTGATCTATCAAATGTCCTAGTAAATATGTTATTGTTTTTAGTTAAAAACATTGATGAGTAAATATTAATGGATAACCAGTAGTGTTCATTTTTAGGTTTAGAGATTAATGTATTAACCATATTGACTTTAAAAAATAGTTAGCTAAAAATAGTTAGATGTTTCACTCTTTTATGATGCTTATGATCTGTTATAAGTGTATTTTAGTGCTTTAGGCATTAATTTTAATTTTGGATATCTATTTATTGAAGTAATTTATAAATTGGAAATTGGTAAAATAAAAAAAATGGATAAAAATTTTGTTTATGAAATAGTAAAATTTCATGTAAGCATATTTCCTTATATTCTTAGTCAATAAAATAATTCCCCACAATTAAGAAAAGAATCTTAATTTTTTTATCCTTATATGTTTATTTATATTGAACTGATATTCTTTTATATAATAAAATATTTATGGATTTGAGGCCCTAAATTTTATAGTAATCATTAAATTTATTGTAATTTATGAATATAGTAACTCTATATAAATACTTTCACATTTCCTTTAAGTATATATCTTCATTTTCCAGTAATGTTTTCATACTTAGAGACCTAGTTATATTTTAGTCCATGTGAACGTTGTAATTTCTATTCAATATTTTATATAGGATGTTTTATAAAACCTTATAATTATGTTGGATTTAAATATAATAAATATCAAACTATATATCAAAAATTTCAAGTTTAAATTATAAGGAAACAATTTATTTAAGGTGAAGAGAATGTAACGTCCCAAAAGTCTGAAGTAAAAACATTTTATTTGATAGCATGTATGACACACATCACCAAGCATGTAAGATAATATAATATACCAATACATTAAAATATAATTACTATTTTAAATAAATTTAATCTATGATATAGCTTTCGAATCACATAATACTTGGTTAGTTTGCATCAGACACAAGAACAATTTTCTATGATAACTAGTATCACACACAAGATTGTGTTTTACCGAAAAAAATACATTATTAAATTATTATTATTTAATATAATAATATTCAACCACGAAATTAAATTTGATGTTATGAATATTGTTAAATAAATTATGAAAATATATGCTTGAATTAATTGGTTAAAATTAATTGGAAATGATTATAAAAACCAATTGAATATAAAGGAAATGTTTCTATGATCACAAAGGAGTTTTATCCTAATAAAATAAATAAATTAATTTTAGTGAATGATATAAATTAAATTTATATATTATATATTTAATCTAATAGTTTTTTATTCATCTGATATATTGGATGGGCATAAGATAAAAGAAAACCAATATTTTTTATAAAAGCACTATTTTTCTAAAGGCAATTTTACAACCTTTTAGTGGAGATCCTATTTAAAATCCTATTTTCCAAACTTTTATAAAATATATATGTTAAAATAAAAATAATATTTTAAATAGTAACATTAAAATTAGTTTAGGGTGATTTTTTTGGTATTTTTTGAGAAGTTTCATTTTTTGATGAATAGTGCAAATACTGAATTTTAATTCAAAATTTCATTTACATCAAATTTATTTGTAAGGTTAAATTAATTTTATTTATTTTTTTAAATTATAATTATATCTTTTATACATTAATAAATCAAATTTTGCTCATTGTTATCAATTTCACATTGAAATTGAATATAAAAACATAGAAAAATTATGAACATTTTTACAAAAAAACCCTATTTGCCATATTGTATGTGGGATTAAATTTATATTTATTTCTATCATTTCTATTATATGAATTTTTACAAATAGATTAAATATCTGGAATAAAAATAATTTATAATTTATACTATGTTGAACTTAGTTTTTGACTAAAAATAATGATGAAATTAATTAATATTTATTACAATTATTAAGAGAAAAAATAGATTAACAAGGGACTAAACCTTTAACCGAAGAGACAATGTGACTTATAAAATTTTAAAAAATCTGTTTTACATTCATATAGTGAACATAAAATCCAATGTATCTAATTTTTTCAATTATTGGAATAAATTGACATGGGAAAAACACTGGTGGAATTCCCTCATTCAAAAGTTTACAAGAATGCCACTTTTCCTCCACTATAAAAGGAACCCACCCTTCCAGATATTCCCAACTCTAAAGACATTTTTATCGTCCCAAATATGATAAAATAAGTTCCAAAATTCATTAATCTCATCTTAGAGTACTTATTTTTGGCATAAATTCAACAAGGATGTATTTAGGTCTAAACCAAAAGGAGTTACCTGAAAACGAGGTAACATTCTTCAATGATCACTTTATTTTTACTTATTTGTGAAACCATTAAAATTTTATTATTTCATGACTATATAATAACCTAAGTATCCTAAATATACTAATATTTTATTATGTTAGGGGTCCTACTTACACATAAACCCACCTCCAACTAATGTGCAATGAACTAATCATTAGTGTACGACAAACTACCGCCTCAGGAAACGATGTTGTTTGTTTTCCTTTACCACATCTCATGGATGATAATTATGATGATTTTTATATATATTATATTTATGATATTTATCATGTAATTATTATAATGTAACTATTTTACTTAACAAATAACTTTATTCTTTCAATTTTGTGGGAATACGATTACTTCATTCGTGGAAGTGCAGATTACTGCCTCCTAAAAGAGATGTGATTCATTCACGCTATATATGGATTTTATAAAGGTTGGTTTTAGTAAATCTGTGTAAAAAATATGAAATAAAAATTATACTATAATTATATTATACATATATATCAATTAATTTTCATTCTTTGAAAACATGAGAAGGAAATGTAAGTAGCATTCATGCGTATGTATGATCTACCGTCTCCATGAACGGTTCATTTCATTTCATAATTACAAATATTATGGATTATTATAAATATTTTTATAATGAATATATATATTATTTCAATAATTTTTACATTCTGGATATTATTAAATAATGATCTAATAAATATAAACAAAAATAACAATTTAAAACATACTCGAAGAACTAGGTAATTTACATCTGAAATAGTGAAAATGATGAAATATTATTAACAAAAGGTTAATAATATTTTATAAAAAGATAATATATGATATCATAATAATTAATAAGGTTTTGGAAAAAGTTATTGATATGTTTAGAACCATTAAACATGAATTTAAATGATGTTTTCCTGAAAGGAAACACAAGGTAATGGATTCTTGTCTAAGTTGTACTTTCATAAGGCATATGCCATTATCACCACTTTTTTTCTTTTGTGTGGTGTATATAATTCCCCTATTATATTTAATATAATTAATAAATTTATCATTTTGACATTAAATTTTTTACTTGAAGTTATTTCTTTCATGGTGCGTATAAATTCATAATATACTAAGTGGTAACAATTTCTATTATTTGTGGAATAATTTATTGTTGTGCACATAATTTATTATATTTGGTGTATATATGGATACTTTTACATGTAATATAATGATTCATTCATCTTCCATGTTATTTTGAGTTTTAATTTTTATTATTTCATCTAACAATATTTACTCTTAAATTTAACCAAGTGGTAAAGCAATTTCCTAACCCAATTCATTTTTATTTGGTTATATTACTTCCTCACTATAATTATTATTATATAATTATGTGTATAATTATTGCTACCATATATTGATTTATTTACCCATCAATTTTTTTTATTTACAATTTATATAAATAATTAATTAATTTTCCAAGTCTCACTTCAACATTATGTTTTTTTTCAATGATTTACTTCACAATTTCAATTTTTTCTGGATAGTTTGCACTTTAAATTTAATTAGACAAAATTATTGGATCATTGCTTAAAAAATCCATAAATTTTAAGAAAATGTTTTAATGATAACTAGACATCATTTTAATCTTTTAGTTATATAACCTACTTTCTTCTAATAAACCTATTTTCTAAAAAGGTGTTCAAAACTATTTTAACCTATTAAAAATGAATTATAAAATTCATTTTTACCCTCCCTATATTATAAAAATGTTTTTAAAGGAATATTTTTAACACTTTTTAAACAATGAACTTTTCAAACATTTTTACCTTGAAAAGGGAATATTCTTTTTTACCTTGTACAACATGTATGGAATTACCCACCATCATTTCATTGAATCTTATTTTCAAGTATAAAACTATTATTTTTAATGAAAACATGTTTAAAATTTATTTTCAATGAAAATTGTTTTTATAATTGTTTTTCAAAATAAAAAGGAAATTTTACTTGGGATTGTTTTAAAAGTTATTATTATAGTGTTTCTATTCCTCAAGAACAATAAAACTTTATTTTTACTCCACTTTGAATATATTATATTGATACCATCCTTATTATTACCCTAGATGGTTTTTTATTTATTTGTATAAGGATCGTATTAACATTAACTACCATGATTCTTTTTTGTAGTTCCCTTGAAATATTCAATTTCTAATGACAATTTAAGGTTATGTTTCCCCTAAATATCTGTATCATTTATCATGGATACGATTATTTCAAAAACCATATACCATTTTTACATATGGTTTTTAATTTGAGAGTTATTGATATCTGGGTAAATATTGATTAATCTGTTTCATTTTCTCACCACAGATATTTTATAATTGACATTTTTTATGAATTAAATCGATTATTAGATATATAAGGAATTATTTGGACAAGTAGAATTCAAGCGGTGCCCAGTTATAGATATCCCCTCAATGAATTGGTAACCTCATGAGATGATTTTGTTGGATATCCTTAGTGTGTTTTCACCCATTATGTTTTAAACCATCCATTGAAAGGTCTTAATGGTAAATACATATTGTACCTAGGAAACATGGAATCCAATAATTACTAATTTCATTCATTTATATTCAGTTATTGTTTATTAATGATATTTTTCATTGACATATCTACGAGGGCATTTCATTCTCAGTTCATTGATTAGATGACACATATTTCAATTATTTTCCTTGACACATTGATTATTCCATATCCAGATATTTGAATGGCACATGTTTTCAGTTATTTACCATTCCATACTGTTTACACACTTCAATATCAGTTTATTGACTATATGGAATGTGTCTTAAGTTATTAACTTTTGGTATTGTCTATTCTCATTGAATCATTATTGATTACGTAATGCTTAACCCTTACTGAGCATTTGTGATCACCCTTATTTTTTCCTTTCCCAAAGAATCCATGAATTGTGCTAATAAATATATTCAAGGATACTCTAGATAGAATAATGATATTATCCAAGAAATATTTTTTTATTATAAGTAGTGTATTCCTTTGTTCAAATAATAGTCATGTATGGATCTGGTTTACCAAGACTACAAAACTCTTTAATCCTTCAGGAACTGATTCCTTCTAATCATGTCTATTTAATGGTAGTGGACTCTGGCTTTGGGATTGCTGGGGGTCATTTCAATACAATATTAAATCAAATATAGATGTAAAAGGTTTTAAATTAAGTTATTAATGAGAAAATTTCATTATTTCGGACATTTAGTTTATGGGAAAAATAATACAGACATAAGGTAAGGGATCTCTCTAAACCTCTTTGTTTTATTTGTTATATAACCATTCTATATCTAAATCACTTTCCCTCTCTATTTGATGTTATGTAATGATTCCAAATTCTTTATATATGTATATTTCAAGAATTCATTAATTATTCTTCCATATTTTAATCAGTTATACAGTCCTTTAGTTCATTTATCAAATTTATTCTTCAAAATAATACACAATTAATGGGAACCTTTCAATCCCATAATCATTTTATGTAAAAAAATTTAAAAATCATTATTTACTTCAATTATTTTATTAAATAAATTAATATATTATGGTTAACCTCTCATGTTTATGTCTAGTATTCAAAGAAAAATCCATGTTTATTCTTTCTTCAAAAGTTTTTTTATTGGTTTCATAAAATATAGTTTTAAATGGTGATTTTTGTAACCGATTTTATATTATTTATCATGATGTTTTCTTAAACGAACACAAATTTTGAGACCTATAATTATTTATTCAAATGTGAACATACACAATATGTAATTACTTACTATATATATAATATTTATGATATATCCTTTTATTGTGATATAAGGAGTGATTATATAACCCATTTCTTTCTAGGGGTAATTATTATGTTAATGCCTTATGTTTTATTTCCATTTGTGGCCCACATAAGCATGTACATGCTTTGTTGGGTGAATCGAAATAGATCTCTAACGAATTTGGTAATATCTATGTCTCATGAGATGATATGTATGGGATCCTAGACAAAACCTAATTCATGATGGGGATTTTCCCACCATGTCTCGTTGTCCTAGTGGTTGTCCTTGACTTATGTTTATTATATGGTTTATGTTGTTTCCACATTCTTAGGTTTCCATGATATTGTGATTCAATGTAATTTATAATATGATCCAGTATGATTATTCACGAGTCTTTTATTTTATGATATCATGTTATTCATTTTGAATCATATGTTTTGCTTATCTATCATGTTTATTCCCATATAGGAATATTTTAACTCACCAGTTTTGTTTATGTATTCATCAGGTTTTACTTTTTAGTTTTTGGAGATAAAATTTATTTTTGAGATCATTATAGAGAATAAAATGAAGATGTTTTGTTTTAGTAACATTTTGATGTATTATTAACCTAGTCTTCCAATGAAACTAGGACTCTTGATCTTTTTAACATATTTATTGGATATTTTTGTTTAAAATCATGTCATAATATGTGTAAAAGACCAATGTTTTTATAATTTCTATTAGATAAAGGTCTAGTTATTTTTGTGTATTAAGAGAATATTATATTTCTCAAAACTGAATTTATAAATCTAAGTATAGTAAAATATCCTAAAATTATAGAGAATTATAGATTGAGTGGTTTTCTAGTAATTACACCTCATTATAGATACTATAAGTGGGCATGGATCTAACACATTTTTACATAAGAGTAATTACCGAAAAAGAAAGATTGGGCGTCAACTTGATCATCACTCGATGCATGAAAATGATTCCCTAATACACATCTAGTTTGACACTATTAGGGGATATGCTTCAGTAAATTCACAAACTCTTTATAAACAATTATAAAGGAAATGAATAGATTTTTAGGATAGAAGACTTAATAAGAAAATTTCTTTGGATTAACTAAATTGAGGTGAAGAGAATCATATATTTTGATTTATGTGTCATTTATAAGTTATACCATCAAAGTTCGTTATTTCTATTTTATATGTTTTTTAGTGTGAGTATTATAATTCCTATGTTTATTTTGGATATCATAAATGACTTGAAACAAAATCAAATAGCTAAAGGTTTACTCATTATTCATTCATGAACTTAAAATATCCCATATGATTATATTTATACACACATTTTCATATCAGGCACGTTTAGTAAAACAATTCAAACACCACCTCAAAACATGGAGGTTAAGTTTTCTATGTAATAAAATATAGAAATTAATTCATCCTAATTATAAAACTCCTACCTAGTTAATGTTCAAGGATATAATCTCCCAAAAAAACTTTTTCACTTCCTTTAGTGGAATTTGATTTTGTATTGAGCATTTATTTTCCATCCTTATATAATTTTAGCATCAAATATTTAGATAGGGGGATCAATCTTCATATCCCACGTCAGAATTTAATTTTACAAAAAAAATTACATGTTTATTAATCTTCTTTGGAATATTCTTCTCATGTTAGGATATTATTACATTTTGAGTAAGTATATATAGCTCAAATGATTGAGAAAAATAAGAGAGTGAAATCTGATTACTTTCTATTTATGAATGAATGTATTGATACATTCCATGATAAGTTTCTTAGTATTTATTATTTTTATGTATCTCAGTTCTAAGTTGAAATTATTCTTTAATATCTTCACTTATCCCAAAATCCTTATAGAATGTCCACTATTGAGTTAGAAGAATGGAAAATGAAGTTGCAAGATAATCTAGAAAAGGGTTTTATATACCTATATGCTTCACCGCTAGGTGATCTGGTCCACTTATTCAAGATTATGGAAGGGTTAATGTTCTTATAAATTTATTATCATGAACTCAAAAAAATCAATATAATGAATAAATAATACCATATAATAAAATTATTTAATTGGAACAATTTCTTCTTAGATTAGGACATTGCAATTAAATGTGAGAATGGAGGATATTAGATAGACCATGACAACCTAGTTAATTATATAATAAATAATTTTCATTTATATTAACATTAATTATATAGTTATATTATTTATAAAAAAATCAAGTAATTTTTAATCAAAAAGGAAATTATTCCAATTAAATAATTTTATTATATGGTATTATTTAAAATATTGATTTCTTAATTTTAGAATTTTAATTTTTTAAAATGAATATATTTTTTGAAATCAGTATATAAAAATTTACTTTGGGTAAAATTTGAGGATTTTTTGGAAAATGTTGATTTTTTCCTTGAGTAGTGAAAATACTACTATTTATAGTCTTTTTTATTTTTAATAAATTAAGAAATGTAAAATACCCATTGTGTTTTTAATATGATTTAGTATATTAAATATTATTTCTATATATTTAATCTAATTATTTAATCTACAATAAAATTTATATTGGTTTTCTATATAAGTTTATTTTTGGGTTTAAAAACAGAGTTTTTTAAAAATTATTTTAAAATGCATAGTTTTTCTACTTTTAAATTAATTAAAAAAAATACATAATGTGTAATGTTTTAATTTAAATTTATATATTATTTATCATTAAATATTAATTTTTTTCTTAAAATGATTATTAAGAGTCATATAATTAATAAAATCTATTTTTTTTAAAAAAAATACTCTTCTTAAAAACCACTATATTGCCATGTGTGTGAGATTAATTTTAAATTAATTAATTCCAACTTTGGGAATTAAATTTATAAAAATGGAGTTCATATTTGAAATCATAATAATTAATAATTTATAATAATCCCAACTTAATTTTTTTCAATAAATATTTGTGAAAATAGTTAAAATTAATCACAACTTTTAAGGTAAAAATTAGTTTACAGAGGGATTAAACACTAATCATAAGGGGTAAAATGACCTAGAAACTTGAAAAAAACATATTTTATTAACAAATTTAGACCTTATAACTTATTGTATTGATGATGGACAATTATTGGGTCCTAGTAACATGAAAAAAAATATGGGTGGAGTTAACTCTTTCAAAAAATTATAATTTTGCCACTCACCCTAATATAAAAGGCCACCCCATATATTCCCCTCCTTACACATTAAAAACCAATTGGTTCATAAAATAAACACCCAATTAAATTATACACTTAAATAATATAATCCTATAGGCCTTAATGTTGTCATAAATCCAACTAAGTAAGGCCTTTGGTGTAATCCAAAAGAAGATACCTAAAGAAAAGGTAACATTCATCTTCGAGCATTTTTGTTTATTTATTCCTCCATCACCTTAAATTATTATTTAATCATTACTATATAATAAAATAAGTATATAAAATATAATAAAATGTTTTTATTTCAAAGGTATTACCTAAAAAACACACACTCCCATCAAATGGGCTACGAAATCATCATTCGTTTGAATGGCTGACTACCACGTCGTGAAATAATGTCACTCGTTTTTCCATTACCGCCTCTCAAGGTTAGGTAAAATCATATATATAAAGTTTATATATTATATTTATAAAATTATTATTACTCCTAAGTCATTATATCTTATATATCCTTTTTATATTCCAAAACCTAAGTGATATGATGACTTTTCTCATGTGTACGATGTACTACAGCCTCACAAAGCAATGTGATTCATTTTTCACTAAAGTGTAACATGTAAGGTAATAAGGAAAAATATAATAAGTATATGTGATATAAATGAAAATTTTAGGATATTAATGACATATTTATCATTATTTATTTATATTATATATTTTTATTTCTTACCTTATCACTCACTAAAAAAGTGATAATGTCATTTGCGGACGTGTGGACTAGAACCTCCTCAAACCGATGTGATTTTTTTATTAACCACCACATATGAAGAACGATGTATAAATGTATATATTATTATATAACATGTTTTATATGATATAATTATCATTATAAAAATATAAAATGTTACCATCATTCCATAACAGTCATTGAAAAATTGATATGTTATTCATCCATACATATGTCATACCATCTCCATAATCATAAGATTAATTCATTTTTCATTACCATATTTCATGATTGTTTTTAAAATTATAATTTAAATATAAATATGATAATTATTTAATATTTAGTATTCTGGATATGTTTAAATAATGACCTATTTCACCATTATCTACTATCCAAAAAACTTTTTGACACATAGGTTGAATATGGTCGAAACATTCAACTTAAACTTGGTGGAATATTTAATTATATATAACTTGTTAATAAATGAAATAAAAGTAATAATTAAATTGTAAACTGTTTTCATCCAAGTCAATAATTAACATAAGTATATTATTAAGAAGATAAAGACACACATGACAAGTCAGACTCAAGGTAAGGGACTCTGTCTCAATTTCATTCCTTAAGGCGCATCTTGATGTAATGAACCTTTAGTGTCTCATAGGTTATATATACAAGCCCATTGACTTTTTATATCATGAATTTATCTATTCTTATAGTATTTAATATTTTTATTATTTTTATTCCTTCATGGTCCTTATGATTTTAATACTTACAAACCAATAAGGGGATTTTATTTTTAATATACCATCTTTTAAAGTATTCCTTCAAAATATAGTTCTATACTATTTCCTTTTTAAAAAAAAAATAATTTTTTAAAATTATATATAGACATTAATGATTTATATTTTTTATTTTATGACTCATTTAATATTTTTCAATGGTCCTCAAAATGAAATTTGTTTACGTGTTTTATATGGAACTTTTTGACAAATGACAAAAGGAATGTATATTATTAACATACAACGTGACAATGATTTTTCACCTCTATGTACATTATATGATTTTTGGATTCCATTGGATGTATTTATGATTCCATAAATGAAAAACCACCTTTCTATTTTATTTGTTTATTTTGGTATTGAAAATGGATTTTTAAAAAGAATAAAAGTGCATTTCGATATCCAAAATGTGATTTTTTACCATTTTAAAATCTTTTTTCTAAATTGAAAGCTTTAAAATGTTTTATTTATGTGATGGTTGTTGATAATTATACATGGTAAATGGGATAACCCAGATAGTTCTTGGTGTTCTTGTTATAACTTATACGATGGGGTGTCCCAAATAGTGTCAGGTGATCCCATTACAACTTATAAAATAAGGAGGCACAAATAGTGTTGGGTGAGCCCATTATAGTTTAAACTTTGGGTTCACCAAAATTGCACTCCAATTAATTGGGATTTGATTATATTTTAATTAGGATATTTGGTTATTCTATTTAAAATGGGCTTGAAAGAATATTATGAATATGATACTCTAAGACACCAAAAGGGGTTTTAATTTCTTGATATGGGTATTAATGATTTTATTTGAGAAAAAATAGTGTGTGTGTTTCGAGTAAAAATGTTATTTTTTTCATCTGGTAAAATAAATTTTATGATGAAGGTAAAATTTATATGAGTTTGGGTGTTTTTACTGATCTAATAATTTGGTTCTTTTTTACATCCCTTTCTGAGAATTTTGCGTTCATCCTTTGTTTTTAAATATTTTCACAGGATGGGTAAGGGATAACAAAAAGTCAATTTGAATGTCATGAATATTTTTTCTGGAAATAAATATATTTTTTGTTTTAAAATGTTTTATAGAGTGGAAAAAATGGATACTGATCGGAAGTGTTCAATTTGTATTATATGGTATTTAATGTTTGAGTTATGGCTTAATTATTTAAAACTATAAGCCTAAAAATACCATTAAAGTGAATTAATGTAAACTATTGGATAAAACTTGATATCAGGTAATGTTTAGATTTTTGTCCTTATATTTGGTATCATAAGTTCATTTAGAAAAATTTATAATCTGGGATAATGATAATATCATACCCTTGAATTATTTTTTAGTATGATCATGTAAAAATGAGATATAATTTGGATATTATCATATTGATTTAACAAAACTATTTATATTTAGAATGGTTTTCCACAAATTAAATAGGTAAACTTTAGTTGGAAATAAATTAGAGGTAAATATTTATCCAAATCATTATCATGAGATAGTTATAATTTTAACTGAGTAGTTTTTTGTAGTGATTTCATAGTTGAAACATGATATAAATGGTAGAGGTATCCATGATGAAGATAAAACTAATATAAAATGAATGAACATGTTTATAGTGGATAGTTTCTTGAGGAAAAATTCCCAATCATTCACTAGATCATCTGAATTTGGGGTATTCTAGGGGTGGATCAATTCTCTAGAGAAGATATTTGATATAATGAGATGTTCAGAATATAAAAAAGATAACTCTTTTTTGTTGTTGTTTTGAATGTGAAAATAATCAATGACCATCTTTGATTAATAATTCCAAAGTGAGATTGTATCTTAATGTCATGGAATGATAAATATATAAGGATATTTTTATTGGGAAATATTTCCCTAAGGTTTATTGAAACCATATGGAATCAAATTCTGGGAATTAAGGCAAAAGGATAAATATTTCATAGCTGCATATGAAGAAAACATCACCATATTAGCCATGTATGTGCTGATTTTTTTTGAGACACATATATAAACATTAATTGGTTTTACATATGATTTAATCCATGTTGATAAAGATATTTCACCACACTAGAATTTAAATTATATGAGAAAGTTGTTCAATGTAATGAAAAGGTTTATATGGGGTTTTATAACTCTTATGTATCTCAAGACTATGAAAGTAAGAAGTGGTTAGTATGGAAGGAGATGAGGAAACATGCAACAAATAAATCAATAGGTAATAAAATGAAGTTACCATCTTGCGGTATGTGTGGTAAAAAGCACCATGGAGAATGTGTTATGAAGTTAAGGAAGTGTTACTGTTGTGAAAATTTTATCCACATGGCCAAAAAATGCAAGGAAAAGAATCATGAATAATAAAATAATGGGGTAATCCATAACTATCAATGTAAAGAATTTTTTATTTCAATGATTTGGGTTATTATGCTAATGAATGTCTGAAGTTAGTTTCACAGGATAAAAATATTCATGATCGAAAATAGAAATGTGTAGAGAGGCCATTTTGTATTATTGCAACTAATGCTGGGTCATCAAATGAAGTGGTGATAAGTATGTTACTTGTGTATTAGAATTTCACCAATACCATGTTTGACTATGAATCTTCACATTTTTTATTTCTAAGAAATTTTCAAGTAAATTGGGAATAACTCCAAATGAAAGTAATATAGAACTTTTGGTGAAAACTCTAGGTGGAATCATTATATTAACCAATATTTATAAGAATATTTTTATTATTATTAGTGGGATGAGATTTCATGAAAATCATGTCAAACTGAATATAGTATATTTTTATATCATTCACGGTATGGATTGTATTTCATTTTATCTTGGTAAGATAGATTTTAGTGAAAAAAGGTTGTTCAATGATTTCATGCCTTTGATAACTTACCAGGAAGATGAGAAATTGATTAGAAACTATTAAAATTAGAGATGTTCTAATATAGAATGAATACATAGATATTTTTTCAAATGATTTTTTTGGTGTTGTTCCTGATTGAGAGGTTGAGTTTACTATCAACTTAGTACCTATTTCTAACCCTATTTCTAAACCCCTTTATTGAATATATAAAGTGTGACTTTTATAATAGAAAAATAAATTTAAAGAGATATTAGGTAATGGTTTCATTAAACCTAGAACTTCACCATGGGGTGATCCTATTTTATTTCTTTAAAATAAATATGGTCCAATGAGACTTTACAATGATTATAGAGCCTTGAATGACATCAATATTAAGAATAAGTATCAATTTTCTCATATCAATGATTTGTTTTATTAGCTCTTAGGAGGAAAATAATTTTTGAAACATGACCTAAGGATGGAGTACCATTAGTTGAAATTATAGTAATAATGAATTTTGAAGACTATGTTTCAGAATAGATATGGGAACTATGAGTTTTTAGTTATGCAATTTGGGATATATAATGAAACTACTATTTTTATTAACCTTATAAGTAGAATTTTTCATGAATTCCTGGACAAGATTGGGGTTGTGTTTATTAATGAAATTATGGAATATTTTAAAAGTTAAGAGGAACATGAAATATACATAAGGATTGTTTAGAAATCCTTAAATGAAAAAAAACTAAAAGTAAAATTTAGAGATTGTGAATTTTGGTTTAAAAAAATTTCATTCCTTGGTTATATTTTTTCTAAAAATTGAATAACCATTAATCCTATTAAAATAAAATTCATTGAGGAATGTCCAAAATCCCAGATATCATAGAGATTCATAGTATTTTTGGGTTAGTGTGTTACTACTAGTGGTTTGTTGAAAAATTTAATTAGTTGTCCAGACCACTGACTAAGTTAACTCAAAAAGAAGCTAAGTTTATCTGTAAAATATAATGTTTTGATTTTTTTCCAGATCTGAAAATAATATTTTTGAAAGATCCATTTTTTCCCTTCCTTCCTAAAATATAAATATTATCACCTATAGTGATCTTTAATGACATCAAATTTTTGAATCTTAATGAAAAATAATCATGTAATTTCTTATGATTCACATCAATTGAAACCATAAAAAGTAAATTACTATATTATTGATTTTAAATTACCATTTAATGGGTTTTTAGTTAAATATATAGAGGCAAAATTTTTATGGAGTAGTATGAAATATATAATGATAAATTTTTTTGATTTATATATTTTCTAAAAAAAATTAAAAATGAGACACATAAGATGGATAGTACTAATCAAGGATTACGAATTCATGATTCATTACCATTTAGTAAAAGGAAATGATGTGAAATATTCTTTGAGTATGTTGAAACCGGAATACGCATCCCCAATTTTTTTAAATTCTCTCATAAATAATCAAAGAGCGTATCCAATTTCGTAAGATTCGATTTGATAGGTTGTAGAGCCCGAATGTAGTTACAGATTAAGAGTTATAGAAATTTGAATTTGGGCTGGTAAACTAGTTCGTGGAGCCCATTCGTGAAGCTCCCTCCGCAATCGTGGAATGGAGGAACTTGACTGGAGCCTCGCGGCTGGCACCATGTTCCCCCTTCACGAAGCTGCAGCGGGGCAAGGAGGCGGGATGCTCTGCGAACCCCTTTGACGTTCGCGATCCGTTCCAGAATGAGCTCTGGCTTCGCGTCGAGTGGGATCTGCTTCACGGTGCCTCTTGCCTATAAATACCCAGCTCACCCCACTTCATGAAAATGGCCACGCTGCCCCTTGGGTGGCTGATCTCCCATTTCACAGAGCTCATATTTCCTTCACGAAGCTACTCTATGAGTCCATGCTCCGTGAGTCGATACTCCGAGAGTCGATGCTCCACGAGTCCATGCTCCGCAAGTCCATGCTCTACAAGTTGATGCTCCACGAGTCCATGCTTCTCTAGTCCATGCTCTACGAGTCCATGCTCCGTGAGTCCATGCTCCATGAGTCCATGCTCCGCGCAATTGCTTCACGAGAACCCATGCTCTGCAAGCCCCTTTCCTCCCCAAGCTACTTCGCAAAGACCTATACTTTGAGAAGCTCCTATATTCATGCCCACTGGTCCATACCATGGGAGATGCACCCCTGCTCCCCCGCTCGGGGTCAGTGATGGGCTACGGTCCCATCCATACACTACTGTCACTGATCCCAATGAAAAATGGAGAGTCGCACCAAAAAGTTTTCGTGTCGGGATGTTAGGATTTTCTATGGAACCTTTATGCACACTCACATTACACCTATGGAATACCATGGTTTCAGATACTCCTATAGACACCATAAAACACCTTAAGTCGACATATTCCTCTTAGTTCATGTCTTATGTTGTGAGATGAGATTCTCCTCATCAATTCCCCACGTACCTTGAGTCGAATCATTCCTCAAGCAACTCATCCAAACCCTATAACTTGTCTCTTATGCTAGGTTGAACTAGAAATGACTGCTCCTATGTATGTCCCAACACCAACCATTTCTAGCCTCCTTATCCCTAAAAATCCTCTCTACATGATTATAAACTGTAGTGCACCTTATGTTCAAAACATAGGATGCCTCTTACTCTAAACAAGAGATGCCTTATGCTCCAAGCATAAGATGACTAATAGTCCTATCTACAAGACTATAAACTGTAGTACTCCATATATGACAAATAATAGGATGCCTATTTTTCAAACAATAGATTCCACATGCTCCAAGAATAAGATGCATATTTCCATTATTATAGTTGCGTAATTTGAAGAGAGTTGGAAGCCGTTCAAACATTCCATCACTCCACCTCACGCTTTGCGTTTCCTTCATTCGGATCTTCATCCATTTTCATGTTTGAATGGAACCCCTAACGTCCTATTCCTTATGACACATTGGCTCACCTACCGTCCTGGGCCAATGCCCTGGAAGACTTTGGACGACACTTTGAGTCAGGTCCTGTGTTTCAAACACGGTCATCAATCGACCATCATTTGTTTGTCCCCATTTCAGGAAAATGCAATATAGATGTTGCATTTCTAACTCGGTCACCAGTAATACTCCATCACCATGACACCCTCATTGCATTCCGAATATCGGGCATGTGATTCACACTTTTCATCTCCCTTTGTTCAGACTGATTCCAACACCCCTTTGTGTTATTCCACTTGTGCACTTGTGCATAGGTTTTGGCCCCAATTATATACCTTAACCCACCAGTAAGATAGGATTACCTCATGGAAAGACATGAGGAAGACATTATGGGAAGCTTCCTTGCGTAATCCCCATCCACCGTTGCGGCTCCATAGTGGCACTCAGGCATCTTTCTTGCATAAGCCCCATCCACCGTTGCCGCTCCATAGCGGCACCTGAGCAGCTTTCTTGTGTAAGCCCCATCCACCATTTCCGCTCCGTAGCAGCACCCAACACTACAACAAAACCGGCCCCTAGCGGCGGTTTTTTTTCATTTGGCGGCGGTTTAAACCGCCGCTATAGGGTTTGGCGTCATTTTACAAAAACCGCCGTGAAATTGGGCGTCAGCAATCTATTAGCGGCGGTTGTTACTATTTCACGGTGGTTTAAGAAAAGCGTCGTAGATGCCTCTTTTCACGACGGTTTTTGACCATTTCGCGGCAGTTTTATACATAGATGATACTTTTTTTTCGCGACGGTTTTAACCGCCGCTATATTCTGGCCTTTGATGCGCCTATGTCGCGGCGCTGAAAACCGCCGCTAAATTTAAACATAATACATTTAGAGGCGGTTATAATCGCCGCTAAATACTGACCAATAAGGCATTAGCGGCGGTAGTAACCGCCGCTAAATGCTGACCAGTAAGGCATTAGCGGCGGTTAAAACCGCCGCGAAATGTTGACCTGGAAAAAAAATAATTCTTCTCCTACCACACCACTGCCTTGAAAAACAAATCAAACCAGAACATTGAACAGGAGACACCATACAAACAAATAACATGGTAGTATTCATTGAAAAATAGGATATTAGAAAATGTTGTATGTTATGGAGTCCAACCTAAGGAAATGTATGTATCACAATTTGGTGAGTAACCAATCCATGTGACCCCCAAGATGTATATGTGTTTTTAGCTTCTTTAATTTCTTATGTGTTTTAAGAAGGGTTGATTTATATTATATGGATACTAATACTCTATATAATAAATGGTTATGAATTTTGATACAATTTATGTGATCATGCTAACCATGGTGGTGTGTAATGATATGTAATTGGTTATGCTCTAAGTTGGCCGATATAACATCCATGGGTGGATTGTGATATGGGTTGGGTTTTTTTAACAATGGATTTGTGTTATGGGATAGAACAAATTATGTTTATATGGGTATAGAATTTGTTCCAAAGATAGATGTTTGAGTAGTTATAGAATGTATGTTATGGTATGGTTTTTTGTGTGTTTTGGGTTAGTTGTTAATGCCTACTATAGAAAATGGGTAACTTGTGAATTGGCGTGTGTTTTAGGTTGGACAACACGCTAACCGTACATGGTTCTTGAGAGAGTATGGTTTATGATCTTGTAGGTTATACATGATTCCTATTGAGGATTTGAGTTATGTCATTGGATATGAGATAAGAGTTTCATGTATACATCCCAAGATGGTCATCATGTTGCAGGTTGGATGGGATGCATCATGATGTAGTTGTTATTGACATCGTTAAAGAAAATAGGTTTGAGTTTTTTAAAATTTCAACAACTTATCTAATGTTTTCCTAAATACCTTATTGGTGGAATTGTACTTAACCAAACCAAATGATATTGATTTTTCACAATTGTTATTATCATAAGATAATGTCATTAATATATATGTGCATGTATGTGATTTTTATTTTTCAGGGGAAGTATGGTGTGTCGATTTCTAGTTAGGATTAGTAACCTAGATTTCATAGTTGGATTGGGTATGGGATTTGTGATATGCATGAGAACCCTCGAGTGGGTATATTGGCCTATGATTTTCCTCGTGATATTTGAGATGGGTTCATAGATGCTTCTCCATGAGTTGTATCCTATATAGGATGTGACATGTGAACTAGGGTTGAGAGAGACTAGTAATATTGAGATGTATCTTGGGATATTGGTGATTGGAGTGTTCTAATCAAGTGAAATAGCGATTCTCATTTCCACCTGATGAGGGTTTTCTTCTATGTATGTAATCCAAGAGAGGACTTGTCCTAGGTCTATGAGTTCATTAAAAAAATGAAAGTAAGTTTAGACACTTTTTTCTATAGTGATGGTATATAGGTGGATTGTGGTTTGGTATTCAGTTAGTAATATCATTGTATTTGGTATTGTGAATGTAAAAGCATGGGTAGTGCTTGTGTTTTGTTAAGTCTAACATGAATAATTGACATGGTTATTTGGGGGATAAGTTAAGTTAAACTATGATTATTTGGATGTTATTGTAATGATGCATATTAGGTGTTCTAATAGAGTGTATACATGCTTAGATTCATGTTATACTGATAACGGTTAAATTTAGGTATTGTGGGAGGCTTCCAAGATACACTCTTTCCATGTCAGTAAGAGCGTGAGTTCTTTATCAGCATAATTGGTATGTTGGTTGTATAGTCTAAGATTAGCATGTTAGGTGGGAATTTCTTCATGCCTGTGTAATGTGTTGTGGCTCATTGGGCCTTGATAGTGATGGTATGAATTGGGCTTACACAGCTAGGATCCCCAGGTGCTGCTATGGAGCAACAATGATATGAATGGGACTTACACAGTTGGACTGCCTAGGTACTTCTATGAATCAGTTATGGTATGAATCGAGCTTACACAATGGGGCTACCTGAATGCTTCTATATAGTAGAAATGGTATGAATATGGGTTACATATATGATATTCTCATTGGATGTGGTACCAATTCAAACACAGGCCTAAATGGAATGATGTATACCACACTCGAGAAATCAAGACATAAAATGAAACATCATAAATAAATAAAATGCATATAAGTAAACATGAGAAATCAAAAAAATGTTAGGACATGGAAATTTTTGGTGGAAACTATGTGCCATATACATGTTACATATACAAACCAACCGTTCTCATACTTGTTCAACACATCAACAACACTACTACTCATCATCTGATGCTGCATCGTTACCCTCTCCACATTCATCTCCACTACCTGCTGTCACCTATAAGAACATTATATTGAAAATTAAATATTGTTGCATATTTATAATTAAACTTAAAACCAATAAAAGTGTGCAAACTAAATGATTTTGATTTTTTTGTGATTTACCTGCTCACCACTAGCCGATGCACTACCACCGGGGGCATATCTGCTCATATGCTGACGTATTTCAAGCAACTCTTTCTGCAAAGCAGATATCTGATCCCCCTGCTAGTGAACTGTGTTTTGTAGAGAAGACATCTCCCTCTGAGTATCTTCAGGTATGAAATAAATATAACCAGGAGTAGATGTAGCTGAAATCCCTGATGTCCTGCCAAAGACCTCAGATGGTACAGGTCCAAAACCCATCCCGCGCACTCTACCAGGATGCTCCTTCCCAAGGACTTTACCAACTGGGTCATCCTGGGAGACTGAGTAGGATTTCTTAGGTTTGACATCCCATATTTCTTTAATTTTTACCTATAAATCAAATATCAATATATATTAACACAGTAAAAACTAATAATAAGTTATTATAATAAATAATTGACTTCATACCCCAACTTCTCTGGCAGGTTCATTAACAAAACTTCCATCTGTTTTTTATGAACATCCAGCCACAGTTCTGTTCGGGATGCTTCATGCCCTAAAATCTGTGACTGCATTAAACAAAGGTAAATCAAAAATTAAATATGTTAAATAGATAATATTTTCTTATAAATATTTAAACTAATTAAAAGATTACCAATGACATTCGGCTTCTAGAAAAGCTTTTTGAGCCCGCAGTGTGCGGGATGACTTGTTTTGCCCGGTTTGATGCATTCTGTTTTGAGAGATCCTGAAATAAATAAAATTCAATTTAACAGTAATGTATTCAATTTCTATCTCCTCTTCATGTACATGTATAAATGTAAAATGAGGATAATATAATAATATATATTTCAATACCATCCGCTTCTCATCACGATGGCTATCGACAAAAACTTTCCACTGTTCTTTCGATACCCCACTGGGTAGCTTCTCATACATCTGTTGCACGGTCAACGAAGTATCATTGGCATCACACCACAACCTCCATTTGAAATCATTCCATTTTTTTCCAAGATTTTTCAATGTCCACTTCCGTGCTATCACATTAGCAACGGTAAAGTGGAAGAACATCTGTATACAGAAATTCATTTTGAATATATTAGTAACATGACATTCAATTAAACCATAAAGTAATAATATTACCTTTATCTGAGAATCAAAAACTTCATTTTTCTAGTTTGGAGTCATATTCCTCCAATCATCATATGAAATAGGCAGGGAAATGGGCTCCGCTGCCAACTGACCTATAATCTGACCAAGTAAACCTGCGACGTCATCCGTCAGGACCCCATAAGAATCAAATGGCACCACTATCTTCTCACCATTCATGTTCCAAACATCAGAACTTTTTAAGTGTTTTCCACAATTGCATTTTTTTCATCTTCAGTTAGCAAACAATTACTATAAACAAAATGCAATAAATTAATTTAATTAAAAATTTTACCTATGACTGTGACCCTCCAGAATGTCCGTGATGAACTGGAAGGTGCGTGTCGCTGCCCCGCTGCTAAGGCTCCTGTAGGGGGAGGTAATGAATCATCCTCTAATGAGACATCCACTGACGGTGTCAGAGATGGTGCAGGGGGAGATGATGCAGGGATGTAGGCAGCTGCTGCCTCAGATGCCGTGGGGACAGACGGATCGTCATCTGTCGCAGAAGTAGATGAAATAGTGTAACACTTCTTCCTTGGAATTCCTGTCATTTAATCAAATAAAATTAAGTTCAGAATATATATTTCAAAAAATTTATGCAAAAAAAAATTAAAAATGATAATAGATTCCCAATACTAACAAACAAAATATATATAACAATGATAATGAATGACTACAGAAATGAAACAAGTGGTTGCTGAATGAATACATAATTGTACATACAATCATTTTCCCCTTCAATCATGTCGGTTTCCTACTCCATTTCTTCATACACTTCATTCATCCTTGCTAGACTAATATTTTCAATATCATGATGGACAAATAATTCTGCTTCCTGTTGTTGATGAAATTCAATTGCAGAGGTCAAATCTTCCACTTCATCACCTATATCATACAAATCTCTTTGTATTACGTGAGTAACTACACTCCACCCTTCATCCACAACATCATTCACATAATATACCATTTTTTCCTATGATTCTAAGATATATGGATCATGCAGTTCATGATCACCAACATCCATCAAGCGAGAGAAGTTTACAGAAGTAAATTGCAAGGAATCTCTTTTAACACCTCTGATAATATCGACCCATTTTCATTTGAATAAAACAACAGAAAAATGCCCATGGTAGTTTAATTCAATAATATCATGCAACTTTACATAGTATTCCACTTCAGAAAATATAAATATACCACTATTCTGTGTTTTCAAACCCATTTCTCGATCGACTGTATCAAATCTAAAACCATTCACATTATAAGTGTCGAACTTTCTAACTTGTTTTATAGGACCTCTAGCAAGAAACTTCAAATATTCTGACATGTCCGCTCGAGTATCAGTATTCATGATCTGAAGAATAAAAATATAATTTAATAGATTTTCAAATTGTATGTGTCAAACTAATATTCGTATTTATTGCAATATTTATAAACTTACACGTCATGCAAACCATTCTACCAGCTCTTTATTCACAGCTTTCGTTATATCTTTTTCATTTCGTGTTCTGCCTCTCATTCGTCTCTTTGTTTGTATCCTCAACTCTTCAATAAATGGATCTTCAATTTCACTATTTAGTATCACATATCTATGTTCCTGTAATAACTCCAATTCTGTCAGTGTCGCGTATGAGGTCCTCCCAACTGATCGGCCAATAGCAGGAAATATTTTTGATTTCTGATGCATTTGAGATTGCGTTGATGTGTCGTCAACACATCCAACTCGATTAAATCTTGTCTCAATATCATCCAAATATCTGGAAGAAAAGGTGAGACACTCCTCGGCCAAATAGCCTTCACCAATAGAGCCTTCTGTTTGAGCTTTATTTCTCACGTATTCTTTCAAATGCCCAATATATCTGTGAAAAATAATAATAATATTATGCATTTATTTAAATTCCAAATATTGTTTACTTAACTGAAAACATATAAATAAAATACCTCTCAATTGGATACATCCATCGATAATGAATGGGGCCTCCTAATTTAGCTTCGTCAACCAAATGCACAGTTAAATGCATCATGACAGTAAAAAACGATGGAGGAAAGATCATCTCCATTGCACAAAGGGTCAATACAAACCTCTCCTGTAGGTTGTCAAGCTGTAAAGGATGTAGATTTTTCTCACATAATTTCCTGAAAAATGTGCAGAATTGCAGTACAACAGCAGTAACTTTTTCAGGTAATAATGTACGCAATGCCAATGGTAGTAGCTGTTGTAACAAAACATGTGAATCGTGAATTTTCAATCCATATAACTTACGATTCTTCAAATCAACACACCTCGAGATGTTACTCTAATACCCATCAGATACTTTCACATTCTTTAAAATTCGAAGCAATGCATCTTTATCCCTATTTTTCATTGAAAAAATGGAAGGAGAATACTTTTCATTCTCATCTGGCCAGAGATCACGTTTTATGTTCATTACTTGTAAGTCTTTGCGAGCATTGAGATGATCCTTCGACTTTCCATGATCATTAAGTAATGTGAAAATCAAATTATCACATAAATTATTCTCAATATGCATCACATCAAGATTGTGGTGCAAAGAATTAAATTCCAAATACAGAAGTTTGAAGAATATACTTTTTTTCTTCCATTGTTGCGTTCTGATTTCACTTGACGATGCACTTCGCACTCGTTTTCTGCTATCAGTCAAATGATGAACCTTCCCAAATTCTGTTTTAACATTTTCAATCTATGTCAATATTTCAGAACCGGTTAACAACTTTGGAGGTGGTCTACGATCAATGGAACCATTAAATTTTGATTTGTTCAGCCGAAATCTATGAGATGCATCAAGAAATCTTCGATGACACAAGAAGCACCATTTTCTACTGTGAGGTAGCCATTTGGGCTCGAAATCAAAGTTACAAACAGGACAATCCAAACCCGTATAAGTGTTCCAAGCAGATAAATTCCCAAGCCCAGGGAAGTCACTAATGGTCCACATTAAAGCAGCATGCATTTTGAACATTGTTTTAAAAGAAACATCAAATGTCTCAACACCGTTGCTCCATAACTACTGCAATTCTTCAATCAAAGGCCGCAGGTATACATCAATATCATTTCCAGGAATTTATTTTCCAGGAATAATCATCGAAATGATAAAATATGATTGTTGCATACACATCCACGGAGGCAGATTATAAGGGATCAAAACAATTGGCCAAATGCTATAACTCGTACTCAAAGTCCCAAATGGGTTGAATCCATCAGCAGCCAATCCCAATCAAACATTCCTAGGATCAGCTGAGTAATTTGGATGTAATGAATCAAATGTCTTCCACGATTGGGAATATCTTGGATGTATCATTAACCCATCATTGTTATTATCTACAGAATGCCACTTCAGGTGTTCGGCGGTTTTTGATGACCTGAATAATCTTTGCAATCGAGGCTTCAAAGGAAAGTAACGCAAAACTTTTGCAGGTGTGTTCCTTTTCTTCTTCTCCATGAAATTATTTTCAGTCATACTTCCAACATCACCTTTTGAATTCCATCTAGTAGAAGAAAATTTCTTACAATTCTGTCTACTTGAATCCTCTCCCCAATAAAGCATACAATCATTGGGACACACATGTATTTTTGTATAATTCAGACCAAGCTTGTTTACAACTTTTTTCATCTCATAAAACGATTCTGGGATTTTTTTTCTTCAGGAAATTCATCATGAATCAATTCCAATAACATGGACATTGCCTTATTTGTAATTCCACATAGACATTTGATATGGCACAACTTCAGCAGAAATGAAAGCTTTGAATATTTCAAACACCCACTATACAAATCTTGATTTCCATCGTCAAATAAATCATGAAACACATTTTCCTCACTGATTTTTTCCCTTACATTTGGCTCCACAGAATCAAGAGGAGGATCCCATGATATGTTACAATCTTGATCTGCTTGTGTTACAGTCTCAAAAACATCACTTGTCACGTTGCAATTTGTAGCACCCTCTTCTGGTTGTTCTGATATGTTTTGATGCTCATAGTGGTGTCTTGCAGTGCCGAATGCATCATTTATGAGGTTTTTCATTTCATTTTCCATTGGCGACAAACTTGGGACCTCATTCTGTGGATTAACATTAGTCTTCAATCTTTCTGTATTGTTTGATTCTCCATTCCAAATCCAACACAAATATTGATCAGGGAATTGCTTCAGTATTAAATGTTCATAAACATCATCTCTCTTCAACCATGTTCTAAATTTACATTTAGGAAATGGACATCTTATTCTCCCTTCAACGGATCGATTATAAGTTGCAAAATCTAAAAACTCATTCAAACCCTTAACATATTGAGGTGTGTTCCTCGGTAATGTGATCCAGCTTTTATCCATGTATATCACAATGTGCCTACAAAAAGTATACGATAGTGTAAGATTACAGAAACATAATATAATAAAGATGAACCATTGATCATAAAGTATTCATAATACAATAAAGATGGTTCATTTATCACATTTACCACTTCATACCAACCGAACAAGTCTGGTCCATAAGAGACAGCGTCAACACCTCATTGAGGAGAAATAAGAATATTGGGTTACACACTTATCATAACACTATCTAACCAACTATTTTTTATGGTTTCCAATGGGATATGTTTACATCACATGAAGCACCTAATTAATTCATTATCCATGATAAGACATGTCGTTATGGACCAAATTTACAAGAGAGAGAAGTCACATGGATTTTTGTAAAATAAACCATTGGAATTGAAATTGGTCTATGGGATGGGATTTAATCTATTGAACATATCTATATTCTTGGAAAGAGTTGAGGTGTAAATAATATTAAGTGATATCCCAAAGGAACCAACTTCTCAATATAAATTCCAAGAAATTACTCAAATTGTGGATGGATATTCTCACTTTTAGTAATGAACACATGAATAAATGTAGGAGAAATATATAAACCACAAAAATAAATAATCCACAATTACTATGCATGAATTATCCGTCATTTATGAGAAGCAATCAAAGAATCAAGTATGAACTAAAAATTACCAAAGTCGAAAGGGGTCGCGGGGGGCGTCGGGGGGTGCGGGGGTCGCCGGAGGCCACGGGGGGCGTGGGGGGTGTTGGGGTTAATAAAAAAATTACACCCATGAAAATACAATAGAGAAATCTCACTATGAATATACCTAGGTATGAAATCCATACTATAAAACCATTCATGGAAAACCCAATACACATAATATGAAATCATACCTTCATTAAATAAAAAAATAAATATAAAGTGATGGTCAAGGTTTCTAGAAGGACATGACCTTTATAATTAACTACATCATGATGAATCTCTGAGAAAAGTAATATAAATTTACATTCATCTTTCGACGTACAAACTACATGCACTTGATATTTTGTACTTAGAGCATCAATAATGAAATTTCACTTTCTTGGAGTATAATTAAAATCCAAATAAAATGACTAAATATATTCATCCCATATCCTCTATCTAAAATTTTTATCCCTATGATAAAATATTTACTACATGTTTTTTTATCTGTAAATGCCACAAAATCCTCATTGAATAACTAATTTCATAAACATTGGAGGGCATGCATAACCATGACTAACTAAATATCATGAGTTAGATAATTGTTATCATTTATTATAAGTTTCAAGACCCATTTACTAAAACCCATTCCTCCATATCAACATAAATCTCAACATCACATTGGAGGCCTCATTATTGACCTTATAATGCATCCTTGGCTTTGGTCAAATAAGAATAGGTGTAGATGTCAATATATTTCTTACCTCATAAAATGAATCTTTTTATTTATCATCCCACTAAAAATTCACTCCATTCCAAGTCAATACTATATTTTTAATGAATATGTGAGAAAACTCCAAGATAATGCAAGAATAAAAAACCACATGACTAATGAAAATATGAATCTCAACAATATTAGTATGAATCTATTAAGAAATTATAGATTCTACTTTCTCAATATCCCCTAATATCCTAGATTTAGAGAACTCATGACCAAAAAATGTCACCTATTAATTATAGAAATAACATTTCAATATATTGGCATATAAATGATGATATCTCAATGTGTCTAAGAACATAACCAACTATTCTTCATGCTCCTCATAGGATCATGATCATACCGATATATCATTGATAAATATAGTCCCAAATGAAAAAAAGGATAAAAAATGGTTTATCAAAGTTATAAATACATATGGTTTCTCCATTACCCTAAATAGAATTACCAAAAACACAAAATTACAATATAGTGTTTGAAATTCTATCTTGGACACACCTTTAGCTCAAACCTTTCACCGCTGATAACCTAATCGATGAACAATCTTAAAAATCCATAAAAACCTCTAAACTGATTGAATAAATCATAAATTCATAGAAAAGGATACCAATTATTAAGAGTAACATGATTTAATTTATAATAGATAATATAAAATCAATAACTCACTCTTGCAATATTGGTAAAAAGAAATGGATAACCCTATGTAGACACACTCAGATTAATAAATCCATTGGATTAAAGATCTCCCAACTAAATATTTATCTATCTAAGAATCAAGGAATAACTAAAAATTACCAAAGTTGAACGGGGTCGCGGGGGGCGCCGGGGGGTGCGGGGGTCGCCGGAGGCCACGGGGGGCGTGGGGGGTGTCGGGATCGTCGGATGGCACATGGGGCGCGGGGGCGCGGGGGTCGCCGGTGGTCGAGGGGGGCGCCGGGGGGTGCGGGTTTCGCCGGAGGGCTTCGCCGGAGGGCGCGAGGAGTGCGGGGGGTGCGG
Organism: Viscum album; assembly: GCA_963277665.1. NCBI lineage: Eukaryota > Viridiplantae > Streptophyta > Magnoliopsida > Santalales > Viscaceae > Viscum > Viscum album. The sequence goes on along the minus strand of OY728129.1, from coordinate 752,110,351 downwards.
GGGTCGCCAGAGGGTGCGGGGGGCGCAGTGGTCACCGAGGCCGGGAGGGACTGGGGAGGGTTTGGGGAATGCGGTCGGGGAGGGGGAAAGGGTCGTGGTGTTTCTAAAAAAATTTGGGTTTCGTGACGGTTTATTAAAAACCGCCGCGAAACCTTCACCGAAAATGTTTAGCGGCGGTTTTTTGAACCATCGCCACAAAACCGCCGCTAAACCCAGTTTTTTTGTAGTGCAGGTAGCTTTCTTGCGTAAGCCCCACTCACCATTTCCAATTTATAGCGGCACCCGGGAAACTTGCTTGCCTAAGCCACATCCACCATTTCCGCTCCATGGGGGCACCCGATCATCTTCCTTGCGTAAGCCCCATCCACCATTTCCACTCCATAGAGTCACCCGATTATCTTCCTTGTGTATGCACCATTCACCACAGACGCTCTATAGAGACACCCAGGCATCTTCCTTGCATATGCCCCATCCACCATTGCCGATCCATAGCAGAACCTGGGTAGCTACCTTGTGTATGCACCATCCACCATTGCCGCTCCATATCAGCACTCGGGTAGCTTCCTTGCGTAAGCCCCATTCACCATTGACACTCCATAGCAGCACCCTGACAACTTTCTTGCATAAGCCCCATCCACCATTTCCACTCCATAGCGGCTCCCGTGCAACTTCCTAGCGTAAGCCCCATTCACCATTATCGCTCCATAGCGGCACCCGGGAAGCTTCCTTAAGGAAGCCCCATTCACCATTACCGCTTCATAGTGGCACCCAGGTATCTTCCTTGCATAAGCTCCATTCACGATTGTCACTCCGTAGCGGTAGCTGGGTATCTTCCTTTCATAAGCCCCATTCACCATTGCGGCTCCATAGTGGCACCCAAGAAGCTTCCTTGTGTAAGCCCTATTCACCATTTCCGCTCCATAGTAGCACCTGAGAAGCATTTTTGCATTATCCCCACTCACCAACCTTCATTGATGCACCTTTGTGCTATGATCATTAGGTCCTTTCATCCTCTTGCTTCTCACACCCAGCACGAATCATGTGGGATTAGAGTAGTATGAATCGACCATGAAATCCTCTCTAGGAAGCCTAGAGTGTAATCCCCATACTCCTTCTAGAACTATGTGGACATTGATCCTTATCAAGGCAAGGTACGTAGGAAGCCTCCCTAAGGTTCAAGTCCAACACCTATCTGTCCCAACCATCTTCACGTCGATTCACCAAACACTACTCCCGAACTACGTGGACTTTGATCCATGTCAAGGAAAGGTACGTAGGGAGCCTCCACGAGGATCAACACTAACACCCATTGGTCCCAACCATCTTTATGTCAGTCTACCAAACACTACTCTAGAAATACATGGACTTTGATCATTTTCAAGGAAATGTATATAGGGAGCCTCCTTGAGGTTCAAGACCAACACCCATTCGTCCCGACCAACTTCACGTTGGCTCCCAATCCATCCCAAACTATGTGGAATTTGATCCTTTCCAATTCTAGTTACATAGGAAGCCTATCTAAGGTTCATGCCCAACATCCATTGGCTCTATCCCTCTTCATGTCGGTCCACCTTCATCCCGCATGGCATTAAAATGAATGCCCCCTTTTCATCCTGCATGATGTTAAACTGCGTCCACCATGTTGAACTACATGTGCATTAATCCTTGTCTCCTAGATAGGGTATATAGGAATCCTCAATGAGGTTCAACCCCATCCAGCAGTAAGCCTTTGTCAACCCCATTCAGAAGTAAGCCATTGTGATCCCATCCAGCGGTAAGCTATTGTGACCCCATTCAACGGTAAGGCATTGAAGTCCCTAATCAACGATAAGTCGTCTTCAGATGAACTACGTAAAATTTAATTCTCTACGATAGTGATATGTATGAATCCTCATTGAGGTTCAATCCCATCACTAATGTCTCATCCTGATCTCTCCCTCAAGCCTATGTGTCTTGGGAAGGTCATTCCCCAACCCGGAAGTTCCACTACCTCTGGGTCCCATCCATGAGTCCATTCTCATGGGTCACCTCCTCAATTGTCCCATCGTCCCACCAAACTATGAGGACTATGATTTCCTACCACAAGGATACGTAGGAAGTCTCTTCAAGGATCAATCACAACATCAGCGTCATTCTCACGTCGGTTCCATCTCATTCTCTCTCCACTTCATTCAACACTCCATCATCCATTTTGATTCTTACCCGGGCCGCCACATCCTAGTGGGATCATGTAATCCACCTCCTCGCTGCTCCTAGCAGTACTTGGGCCACTTTCCATGCATAAGCACAGGCATGTATCTAGGTTGTTGTGCTTTAGGTACACCCAATCTTGGGTCTTCTCTTATGGAATGATCTGATCCATCCACCTGGTAAAACTTCATGGATCTCCCTCCTTGGGATGTAACAATCTAATCCGTCTCTATGGGACATTATGATCACCCTCATTACATCTCCTCAAGATGTTAAACTCGTGGCCTACCTCATGTTAAACATGAGATTCCTGAGGAAAACCTTGAAAGACATGCCTTTAGTGTAACCATCTCTGCAAGAAATTAAACTCATGACCTACCCCATGATAAACATGGGAATCTGAGGAAAACCTTAGAGACATGCCTCTCGCTTATGATACCCTGCGACTGATGTGGGATGCCTCAGGTCCTGTGCCCTTGAGATTCCCTCTTATGAGGAAGAATACAGGTTCCCCAATTTCCACACATCGAGATATGCCCCGACATGCCTTATGTTACTATATTCTTCGACCAAAGGTTACTACCATGTCAAGACCCAATGGAATTTCCTCACAGAAGTAGTGTAATTAACTGGCATCTATAATGATATGGCACCAGGAATGAGATTCACAGACCACAACTTAATCTTTAAGGGATACTTAGATGAGTTATGAGGAGGAATCCACGGAAGGAAGAACCGACATCCCATCATCCCATTTCAATCAAGGAGAAGACATCCCAGAATAAGAAATGAATGTCACACACCTTTGGAAAGCACGATTACGGGGCAACAGCTACACACCTTCCATGGATGGACGCGCAAACTTCGACAAAAGCATCAAAAACTGAGTAAAAAAAGTAATTCTACATTAACCATGTTACATATGGATCCCATCCCTTTGGTTAATGATTTAATGAATCTTTTTCCTAGAAGTTATGAAGTCTGGAAAATTATTTATTTTCTTTCAAGTTTCAATATAGTCAAATTTTTCATAACGAATTTAGAGATCCTAGAAAGTGCATCAATATTTACTTTAAATGGTTGAATCCATTAAGAAGGTTAAGTTACTTGGTTTTAATATTGGCGAAGAAGTTTTTTTATGATTTGGAAAAGGATTATGTATTCCCTATGATTTCTAGTTGTGGAATGATTTGTTGATTGAAGATCATAGTTATATATTTTCCATTCATCTTGGTAGGACTTAGATGTATAGAGACCTTTAGAAGTATTACTAGTTGGATGGAATGAAAATAGATATTTCTAACTTTACAATGAATTGTTTTAAATATTAATATGTTAAATTAGAATGAAAATTAAAGAAGGTTATGCTTCAACCATTTCTAGTACTAGAGTGTAAATGGGAGAACATAATAATGGATTTGGTGGTAGGATCTCAAAAGGCTTATCAGGGTAATAATGTAATTTGGGTTATTGTTGATCGGTTAACTAAATTTTCAAATTTACTTCCCATTTGAGATATAATATCTTTAGATAAGCTTTATAGAATGTATCTATAGAATATAGCTAGGTTACATGGAGTTACTCTTTTCATTGTATCATACTGTAATCCTATGTTCACAAAGAAAATTTGGAAATGACTTCAGAAGTAATTGGGTACTAAATTAAATTTTAGTAAAAATTTTCATTCTTAATATCATGGAAATTATGAGTGGAAAATTCATACCATGGAAGATATACTTCATTCTTTTTCAATATATTACTAAGGAAGTTGGAATAATTATATTTCATTAGTTGAGTTTTCTTATAAAAACATCTTTCATTATAGTATATTTTTGGCACCATTTGAGACATTATTTGGAAAGAGATGTGTGACACTAAAATTTTGGGATGAAGTAGGAGAAAGAATTTTGGTGGGACTAGAGTTAATAGATTAAATGGAGGATGGGGTGTGGTTTATTCAACAAAAAATTTTACGTCTTATTATATTGGATAGAAAATTTACGTTGATAACTAGAGGAAAGATATTTCTATTATTGTTGAAGATCATATATTTATCAAATCTTCTTAGTGGAAAAGTGATCTTAATTTTGGTAAAAAGGAAATACAAGTCCACAGTTCATTAGACCATATAAAATCTTGGATAAAGTTGGATCATTTTCTCAATTATTCGATTTCCTCTCTGTGTTTATCTCAAGTATACAACTAATTTCTTATTTCAATATTAAGAGAATATGTTCTGAAATCATCTCATGTTTTGAACCCTAATGTATTTTTGTGTGAAGATAATATTTATTATGAGGAACATGTAGTTTTTATTCTTGATAATAAAGAGCATGTGTTGTTGAATATGGAGATTCACTAGGTTAAGTCTTTATGAAAAAACCATATGGTTGAAGACGTAACATTGTAATCTGAAAATGCGCCGAGGGAAAGATTTCCCCACTTATTTTAAAAGTTAATAAAATTATGAGTTTGATATTTTATAAAAGGTGGGAAGGATATATAAACCCATGTAACGATAAAATAAATCATTTATTATTTACTAATATGAAATAGATTTTCATATTATTTATGAAAATATCAAGTTATTTTTAAGAAAAAATGAAAATTGGTTTAATTAAACCATTTTCTTATATGTTTTTATTAAAAATATTAATTTTCAAATATTATAAATTGAATTTCATAACATTAATATCATTTTAAAAATCGTTATATCAAACTTTACTTTAGATTAAATCTTGGGATTTTTTTGAAAATGTTGATTTTTCACTGAATAGTGAAAAATACCGATTTTTATTAAAAATAATTTATTTTAAAAAAAAGTAAGTAATTTAAGAGTCCCAATATGTTTTTAATATGATGTAATGAGACCTAATTATTATTCATTTAAATAAAATTTACTAAATTACTTTTTAATGAAATTTATATTTGTTTTTGTATAAATTTTTGTATGTTCAAAAATTGGTTTTATAAAAACTGTTTTAAAATACATAATAATTTTCATTTAAAATTAATTAAAATAATTCCTAATGGGAATATGTTAAATAAAATATATATATTATATACCATTAAATATTAATTTATTTTCATAATTTTTTATTATTATTCATAAAGTTAATAGTGAATCATATTTTTCTAAAAAATACTATATTTAAAAACCGGTTGTCTCCCCACATCTCCAGGATTAATATTAATTTAAAAATTTTCACTTATATGAATTGAATTTGGAAAAATATATTACATATTTTTAATAAGATTAATTTATTATTTCTAATAAATATAACCTAATTTTCAACAACAATTATTTGTGAAAACATTTAAAATTAATCATAATGATTAAGGTAAAAACGAGTTAATCGAGGGATTAATATTTAAAATTATAGGAACTAGTTATCCTAAAACTTTTCCAATACTCATTGGTTGGGAATATTTACACATTAACAATTCTAGGATCAATAATGGACTATTATTGGATCCGGTTTACAAAACAAACAAGGAATTCACTTTTTCAAAAAATTACAAGTGTGCCACTCACCCAGTTATATAAATCCATCCAATATCCTCCTATAATCACAGAAAAAACAATTGGTTCAAACATACCATATTATCGATATATCAAGCACATATTTGACATCTTCTTGGTTTTCTTTTTGTCATTTTTTGTGTGGGATTGAGAAGGAATTGGGGAGATAAAAATAATGGTGAAGTCATAGATTTTTAGACTTTTAGCTTTAAATAGATTTTCAATAGGCTGTAGAAAGATTTCACACTATGTAACTAGGTTACATGATGTGTAAGAGTTGCTGGATGTAAGTCAAGAAAGGCTTCATACTATGAAAGGTTACATGACATGATGAGATGTTTCATGCCATATATGTTTTAAATAATGGATTTTAATCTGAGGTGATGTGTTTTCTGACATATTTGGGACTTTGATGGTAACATATCATGTAACTATGTTACACTCCATGTAACGACCCATGTACAATTTTTAAAACTGTCATGTAGATGTTAAATTTTAGTTTCTTCTCCAAAATATTTTTCTCTCGAACCAGGATAATTCCTAAGTGAATTTGGGAGACTCTGCTCATTCTGGAATGATGTGATCGATGTTCAATATTCATTGAATTTTTAGTGTACCTCTTTGGGTAAGTGATCATTCCACTTCTTCATTGTATTTGATCATGGTAGCTCCCCAATATTTCCTTATCAGATCTGTTGGTCTATGTTGGTGTTTGTTCATGTATTCTTCTAGATCTGTTGTCTAATATCATTTTAAAGTCCATTCCATTTTTGGTCGTGGTTTGGTGGGTGTTTGTTCTTGAGGTTTGTAGGTTTCCTCCTTTCTGATGACCCCTTGTAACGACCCAAGAATTTATTAATGAAAATTAATCATGATCTAAATAAATTTATTATTATGTAAAATGGTTATAAAAAGATATGAAATTTTTTGGTTATGTTTTTTTATATTTTAAAATACCATTAATAATTGTTACCGTTGCTTATATAGCCGTTTAATAGTGACCACATGATTAGTATTAATATAGTGCTTTAACAAATATAATTTAATCAGAAAAAAGGATGTGATGACCTCATCCGGTAGAATTTCTTCTTATGAAGCCCATTTGTCAGAGCTCAGAAAATAGGTAGGATCACTAGGATTCACTCTTGACCCATCCCAAGCTGATCTTCAAAACATTAAGCTTGGACAGAACTACATATAGGAGAAGTGGATGCTAACAGAGATTACCACCCGAGTGATGTTATCTGAGCCTTCCCAAGAGTCTGTCACCATTGCATACCTTACCCTTAGGTCTTATGATGGTGTTATAAGGAGTTATATAATAAGACCCTAGCACTATGATTATGTGCATTATTTTTGTATAGAATAAAGTATATTATTTCATTTTGTTATTATTACTTTGTACATAGTTTTTAAAGCGCAACTAGTATTTTTATTTAATATTCAATTAGAAAATATATTTTGATAAATTAATGGATTTTTAATTAATAAATATTTTAATAAAATATTATTACTAAATTAATTTTTATTAAATATAAATGATCTTATAATTTTTATTAAGGGTTGAAAGCTGTGGTTGTCAAAACCCATGAATTTTTGATTAATGGCAGTTTTTATTTTAAAAGTATAAATTCAAATAATTAGAGAATTATTTAGATAAAATGAATACTATTTTTGGAATCAGGATTTAGAAATTATCTTATGGTGAAATTTTCATAATCTTCTTAGAGAGTTGAATTTTTGGGTCAAAATTAAATACCATTTAAATATATAATACTTTTTATGACATAATAATGACCCAATAGTGATGTAATTAAATAATATAAATGAGTTTTTTGTCCAATGTTTATTTAAAAATTAAAATAATGTTATTTTCTGTTTGTTTGATTTATTTGACAAAGCCTTAGTGGACCCTCTATGACTTATAAAACATTTTATCATTTTAAAATGATTTCCTTGAGAGTGTGACTCTCCACCACAAAAGAAAGCCTAATTATTTAATAAGTTCGGCCATTGGACTTATAAAAGAATTTTTTACACTCCACATTGGATAAACCCATGGGAAAAACTATGCGATGGTTTGTGGTTTTGATTAGTTTAATCCATGGTGTCCAAAACCTAAATAATAACGAATTCCCTTCCATTTCCTATATAAACCCAGTCAATATCCCATCCATCTTCACTAAAACCATTTGAATCTCGAAGAAACCCTTCCTTCCTATGTCTATAATCCCCCCAAGGTGCCCCAATATCCCAAGAATCCTCTCTCAAGCATCTCCCAAGCCTTTGGGATCACACTTCCAAGTATGGAATTTATTCCTTTCTCATTCTTGTCCAAATTTTTGTATGTTGTTATACCCTTTTGTTTTCAATTAGATATTTTTTGGTTTGAATTTTCACCTCCCCCATAGTTATATCCTTATTTTTGATTGATTATATACCTCTTTCTCTCTCATTAATTCCTTCTATGTACACCAGTTACCATGCTGAAATTCTATAAGGATTTTCTCTCTTCTCATTTACATTAAAAAAATTATTTTATATTATGCATATAAATTCCATTACATATGTTAGGAAATGTATCTAAATTTCCCCCCTTATAGTCCATTAATGTAATTATTTTGAGATACCCCTTTCTCTCTCATCAACCATTTTTAAGAATTATTATGTCAGAACGTTATGCTGCTGAAATTGCACTACGATTTTCCAAGCCAATGTCTTTGTGTAGTGAATACCATTCCCATTCATCTGTCAAGGGTGTTCACCTATACAAACATTTACTTATTTATTATAGAGTTTCATATATGTATTCCACATTACTTTATCATGGAATAAATGATTATGTTGAATGATTCCATGTTGTATGATCCATGTGGCACACTTATGAATGAAATGAAATGATTAAGAAGGGTGTGCCCTAATTTCACTCCAATGCATTGGGTAAAGATTACTATCCTGATATGTCAAGTGCAATGAATATTTAATCATGATAATTTATATGCAATGAGGGTTTACTCATGATCTGTGTTCAATTATCATTGGATCATGCTAATATCATGTTAAATGTTGATTCCAGATTTCCAAGTTATTATAATCATTCCATTTCATGCCTTTATGTTAATGTTTCTCTTATGTTCTGTCGACAAGCCTATTTATTAACATATATGATATTATTCGTGTTTGGTCTTTCTTACTCCCTTACTGGGCTTTATAGCTCACCCTGTTCTTATGCATGTCTTCAGGTTATGTCTTGCAATACTAAGTACAAAGGAATGTTTTGGTCTTGTAAAAGATGTTTTCAATAAAGATATTATGTTTTATATTCAAAGTTGTTATGAAATGTTCCTTATTTTTCCAATACACTAGAACTCTTGATCCTCAATGTTTTCTTAAGTGAAATTATATTTAATATATCATGTTTAAGTGTGTAATAATGAGTAGGGTTCTTATACCACTAATTTTACAAATTGGATAAATATGATGTTTTGGGTTTGATTCTTGGGACTTCGAAGACATTTTGAGTTTTTTTGTGGGGGGATCCCATTATGGGCCTGTGAGACCCGATTTTGAGGTAGGTGGTTCTTTCTCTAGACTATATTGATGAAAATTATTTCACTTTTGTTTATAAATTGATTTACAAGGAATTTTAATGATGGTTTTTTGGGAATTGGAAATATTATTTTTAATGAATATAGTTTTCTCTTTGATTTTTGAAAAATAGAATGAAAAAGGGTATTTTCAATGAATTTGAATTGATGTTTGAAATGGTTTTGTAATTTTTTTTAACAAATTTAAATGAATGTGAAATAAGAATATGGGTTACCTTGGGTACTAGGTGGAAGGTTTATCTTGAGGCCACCATCCATTATGAAGGTTCCATTTTTTGGGTGTTAATATTGTTCTAATGTATGGATTATTGGTTCTAGGTATATATATGATGTTGGGGTTTTACTTTTTCGGGTGTCTCCCTGGTCATTGACTGTAGATAATTTTATTTGGGCACCATAATACATTTTTAAAAGATTAATATATAAAAGTAGTCTACTTCCTGACCTTTTTTATTCCTTGGTATTGTGATGCCTATGATACTACTGTTGTTTTGTATTCATGGATTTGTACTTTTTATCCTTGACATGTATGTTGATTCTTATGAAAGATGACATGAAAAAATGTTCTATGAAATTGATATACCTACTTTTTTTTAGAACTATGATAAAAAAGAAAATGTTTACCACTTTTTCTATAAAACTTCTTTACTTCTTATCATGCCATGTTTTATTTAAAAATAGAATACATGAATTGTTTTATAGAGAATTTTTTGTAAAAAACCTGGGTGAGATCCTATTGAGCCTATTAGATCACACCCCGTGCACCTACTTGGTGGTGCTTATAACATTGTATATCTTCCAATACATGGAATGGGAAGGTGCCATAGTGAGGCAATGTGGTTTCATGTTAGATGAGTTGGGTAACTGGTGGTGAGATAGTGGGAGTTAATCCATGCCCTCACTTGGTGTGGCTATTTTGTTCTATTCCTTTGTAGTTAGACTTGTTTTTTGATTTTTAGTTACATTTACAGATGTTTTTTACACTGCATTATTATTGTTATGAAATATATTTATTAAACTTATTCTGTCTCTTTTTTTTTCTAGCTATATATATGCCATGTGTTTGTACTCGTTGGTAGAAATTGTTCCCTCCTCTTTGTTGTTCGATGCCCAGGTGCTTGTTGCCATCCCGTGGGGATCATGAACTCCCTTCGCATATGTTGTGAATTGGGTTGGGTTCCTTGTTTGTAGGAAATATGGGCTGGCTCATTAAAATTTGGTATCAGAGGAGGTATTTCCTCAAGAGTCCTTATCTTGGTATATCTATTAGTCTGGGTATAGAACTATCAGGACTTGAGAGGTATGTTATGATATGTTCCTGGATAGATCTTATTGCAATTAGACTCAAGTTACACTAGGATGTTGGGATATGTGTCTTTAGTGTAGGGTTTTGTTTTAACTATCAATTTCTATTTATGGGTTTTCTGGTTTAAGGTGGGATTTACTCTATTGTTAGATCATTCCTTCCATTTCTATGTGTAGTAGTATGCCTCAGAGACATATTCAATTAGTTCCTCAAGAAGGTGTAGCTGATTCTCCACAAGTAGATCTTTGAGACTATTATAGAGGAAGTTTGTACTATTGATCAATACGTGCCACAAGTTCAAAACACAGTTTTTTGGGGTACATCCATGAGGTTGAGGATATAGAGATTGATCATAGGAATTCTTACACGTTAAGAAACCATCATTTAATGGAATGAATCAGACTCAAGAGGAAGGGGACTTGATAGATAGGATCGATAAAATCTTTTAATTCTTAGAGACACTTGATAATATCATGGTAAAGTGTGCAGAGTATAGGCTCGAAGGTTATGGAAAGTGATGGTGAGATTCTATAGTCCAGGTAGACAGACACGTAGACCAAGATTGGAAGGGTTTCACAACCCTGTTCTTTCATCAAATTTTTCTCGATTATTTGATGCTGGAAAAGTATTTGTAGTTATTTTCCTTTCAACAGGGAGAGAGTTCAGAGTTGGTGTACACCAATCAGTTTGATGAGCTTATCCCTTTTTATCTGGATATGGTGAAGAATGACAATATGAAGGCTCATAAGTACTTGTAGGTACTATGACTAGATTTAGGATCATAGATATTTATGTTCAAATTTTCTACCCATGCGGAGATGGTATATAGAGCTATGATGGCAGAGATTGATATGGCATGCAATATTGGTTTTCCCAACTATTCTCTTCCATATAGTAGTAGCTTTAGTAGTGTGCATGGGAAGAAGGGGAAATGGAAAGATCATCGTAGAAGTGGTGGTGGTGGGTATCAACAGAGAGCCTCCTCCACACCGTATACAATAACTAATAGTGTTCATATGACTTTTTATTAGTGTGTCAGGGTTGGGATCACTATATGTTTTTGTCCCATGCCTCTGAAGATTTGAAAAAGCTGTGGATGTGTTGATCATATGCAACGCTTCTGTCAGGCTATGACTATGCCTCATTATGGTTAGGGTTCATCATCTCTAAAGGCTACTATGGTGTAGTTAGAAATTTCAATGACTATAGGGCTCCATCCACAAGCCTCAGGAGTGATGCACTTTCACACAGTAGATGAGAGCCCAGCGGAAGTCAATGCAGGCCTGAAAATAGTGAGAGATACTATCCTTATTTCATATTTAGTAGATTTTTTTTCCTGATACTAGTTCCTCCCATTAGTTTATATCTTCACGTTTTGTTAATATGGTTACAATTACAACAAAAATTTTGTTCTTTATAATGGAGTTAGAAGCCCCTATTTTAAAGATGAGTGAGAAGGGGTTTTAGTTTCCTTCTTGTTTGTTAATGGTTACTGATGAATTGTTGGTCTGAGATTTGTTTATTCTTGATCTGGATCTGTTTGATGTTATCATTAGTATGAATTTTCTTGTCACTCATCTAGTTGAGGTTTATTATTATTATAAGCATGTTTCATTTCTTACTACCGATTGGATCTCTTAGGTGTTTCATGGGGAGTGGGACCTAAGATCCGGGTGTGTAGGGCATTCCCATCCAAAGATCAGTAGTTTTTTTTCTTCTATTTAATTTGTGTTCGATGAGGCTTCTCCAATTGTTAAAATTCCTATTTTTATTTAATACTTTCTTGATGTTTACGCAAATAACTTCTCCAGTATTCCACTAGGGAGATATGTAGAGTTTATGATTGAGCTAATGCTGGGTATTCAACTGATATCAATACCTTCTTATTGTATGGAACCAATGGAGCAAAATGAGATCAAAATGCAGTTGGATAACATATTGGAAAAAAGGTTTTTTTTCTCCCTAGTATTTCACCTTTGGTAGCCCCTATGCTCTTTTACTCTAAAGAAGATAGTTCACTATAGATTTTTGTGGTCTATTGAAAGTTTAACTGGGTAATAGTTAAGAAAAATATCCTTTCCCTCATGCATATAATTTTCTTGATCAGTTAAAGAGGTAAAAGTGGATCTCAAAGATTTATCTTCAGTTGGGTTAGCATCAGCTCAGAGTTTGGGAGTTTGATATATCGAAGATAGCTTTTTGGAGTAGGTATAGCTATTATAAATATCCTATGATGAATTTTGGTATGACTGAAAATATTTTATTTTTTTATACATAATGAAGTATATATTCCATAAATATCAATATAATTTTTTTGAAGTGTTCATGGATGATATTCTATTTTATTTGAAATCCGAGCATGAGGATGATAAACATCTAAGTTTAGTTCTGGAAATTATTATAAGTCACCATTTTTATGAAAAAATTTGAAATGTAGTTTCTAGATTCATGAAGTGAAGTGATTGGGGTAAAAAAATTCTGAACATGGCTTATCAGTAGATCCTGAGAAGGTGAAGGTTGTTTCATCATGGAAGGAACAACAAATAGTGTTTGAAATTCATAGATTCCTTGGTCTTGCTGGATACTAAATATGGTTTATTGAGGATTTCTTTATGCAACCACAACATTTTAATGCTCTTACCCAGAAGGTTGTAAAATTGACTTGGGTTGAGAATTTTCAGTATTCTTTCAATGAACTGAAACAACTTCTGAAATCCGATCCTATTCTGATATTACTTGAGACCGGTAAGGGGTATATGGAATTTTTTGATGCTTCTGGTGCTGGTTTTTTGATGTCTGATTATGAAATATGAATATCTAGTAGATTAAGTTTCTCATCAACTCCGAACACACATGAAGAATTACCCCACTCACAATATAGAGCTTACTATAGTTATATATGCACTTAAATGTTGGAAGCACTATCTTTTTGGGGATATGTTCACTATCCTCTATGATCATAAGAGTTTCAGTTATATCTTTTTTGTCATAAATAATTTAATATTAGACATAGATGATGAATATAATACCTTCATAAATTTTATTTGGATATAGTCTACACCTCGGGGAGGGTAATGTCATTGTAACCACTCTTATTAGGAATGTACAATCACATGGTGTTCTAGAATTGAAGGGGGAGTGGAACCTTTTATGGATTTTAAGCCAGTTGAACCTAGATTCTCTAGAGGATGTCTTAGGAGTGATTCTGACCTGTGTTTAGTTATCACCATATCTCTTGGAGTCTATCTTATAGAGTCAGCAGTAGGTTTTTTAGTTTTGTAATGTTTGAGAAATCCCTTATAATGGGGATACATATTTTGGTTTGTATCTCTATTCAGATGGTATACTTCACTTTGGGAAGCGAGTTATTGTCCACATAGCAGTGAAAAGATTAGTATATTTCAATTGTGACAACTCTTTATAGTCCATCCATCCAAGTGCTAGAATGATTTATTATGACATGAGATGATGATTCTGGTGTCCATTTATAGAGTGTGACATTGCAGATTATATGTCCCACTGTTATACCTACCAATAGATATAGGCAGAGCACTTGAATCCCTCTGGTTTTCTTGAACCCCTCCTAGTGCCAATATGAAATGGGACTAGGTATCCATGAATTCTATTTTTGTATTTCCATGTACTTCTAGTGGGATTAATTATATCTGGGTGGTTATTGATTAGTGAAAAAAATCTTCTCATTTAATTCCAATTAAGGATATAACCAATGTTGAAGATCTGGGTAAGATGTATGTTCCGGAAATCGAGTGGTTACAAGGGAGTACTTATTCTTTTGTTTTAGATTGGGATCCTAGGTTAACCTTGAGGTTCTTAAGGGTTCTCAAAGAGGTAATGGGAACTTAGATCATGTTGAGTACAACTTACCACTAATAGACAGATGATAAGAATGAGTGTCTGATTCCTATCCTAGAGGATATGTTTTGTGCTCTTGTCTTGGATTTTAGTGGATCATGGGAAATCCATATGTGAATATTCGAGTTTGTTTAAAATAATAGTTATCAATTAGTAATAATTATGGATCCCTTCATGGCATTTTATGGTTTCCCATTCAGATCACCTCTTTTTGAGTGGATATGAATGCAGTAGCTTTGGTTTGGCCAATTTTTGTTCATGAGACATTGGTAACGATTTAAGAGGTACATTGATGTCTGGTTATAGCCTGAGTCAATGGATATTGTATGTGGATTTGTGGTTTCATCCTCTGGAGTTTTCCATTGGTGACTGGTCTTTGTTGAAAGGTTCTCCTCAGTTGGGTCACCATCGGCATAGAAAATATAAAAGTTGGCTCCAAGATATGTTGGACCATTTGAGGGCATTGAGTGGCTTGGGGAGGTTTCTTATTAGTTTCCATTTATAGTTAAGATGATAGGTATTCATTATGGATTCCACATATCTCAGCTCATGAAGTACCATACTGATCCCATTCACATACTGAATTGGGAGGAAATCAAGTTAGAGACATATTTTCTCTGTTTTAGAGAATCCAGTTGAGATCGTTGACTCTCAAGTGAAAGTCATGAGAGGGCAGTTGATCCTGTTGGTTAAAGTACTATGGAAACATAGATCATATTCCCATGAGACTTTGGTACATGATTTTATTATTAGGGCGCAGTGGAATCATCTTTTTCCAGGGATTACATCATCTGCATGATTTTTTGGGGATGTAAAGTTTTTATAGTGGGGAGTTTGTGACCTCTCGTTACTGATCTATCTGGCATGTCTTTGACCTAATCATGGGTTTTATTTTCTTACTGTCTATATGGTTCCGATCAGAAATTAAGAGGATTCCTATAGTGTTGAATCAAATATTTTTTGGAATTTTATATTTAACCAAATTTTTTGTATGATGCAAGATGATTTCATGCCATGTCACTAGGTTACATGACATGTAAGATTTTCTGAATGCAAGTCATGAAAGGCTCCAAGATATGAATGGTTAGAGAATGTGAAGAGATGTTTCACATGATGAATTTTTTAAATAATGGATCTTAATCTGAGTTGATGGGTTTTCCAGCATATGTTGGAATTTAATGGATACAAGTCATATAACTGGGTTACACACTGTTTAATTCCCCACATACAATTTTTAAAATAGGTGTGTGGATGTTCTGTTTTAGTTCCTTCTACAAACTCTTTTCTTCTTGACCCAATAAAATTATTATGTGAATTTGGTAGACTCCTATCATTCTATAATGACCTGATCAGTGTTTAATCTTCATTGTGGTTGTGGTGCATCTCTCAGGGCACATGATCTTTATGCTTCTTCATTATCGTTGATCATGATAGCACCTTTGGGATGTGTTATCGGATCCATTTGTCAAAGTTAGTATTTATTCATGTCTTATTCTAGATCCTTTGTTCTATCTCATTCTAGATTCCATTCCTTTGTTGGTCGTGGTGCGACAAGAGTTTGTTCTTATTGTTTGTGGGTTTACTCCTTACCACCAACCCCTTGATTTCTAAATTGGATCAATCTTGTAATGTGGATTTAATTCTAGGAGCTTCATAGAAACTTTTGGGTTTTCATTGTTGGTGGATCCCATTATGGGTATGTGCGTCCTAAGTTTTGTGGTAAGTGGTTCCATCTCTATCTAATGATGATAAAAATCGTTATTCTGACTTTATAAACTGATTTAAAATGAATTGGAATGATTACTTTTTTATGTGTGGAAAATTGTTTTTAACAAAAAATGGGTTTTCCATGATTAATGATAAATGGAAAGAAAAAGTCTATTTTTGTAGAATTTTAATATATTTTTGAAATGTTTTTGAAATGGTTTTCAAAACATTGAAATGACAGTTAAAACGAGCATATGTGTTACCTTGGGTAATTGGTGGAAGGTCTAGCTTGAGGCCATTGTCCATTATGGTGTTTAATTTCTGGTGTGTTCCTTTTGTCTTAGAGTGTAGATTATTGGATCTAGGTATATATATGATGTTGGGGTTTAACTTTTGGGGGATTCTCCCTGGTCATGGAGTGTATATCATTGGCTTCAGGTACAATATTGAACTTTTTTTCTGTTAACAGGCATGAGTAGTCTAATACATGGCCTTTTGTATTACTTGGTATTATGATGCATAAGTCGCTATAATTATTTTATACTACTTTATTTTTACTATTTTAGACTTATAATGTATGTTTATTCTTGTGAAAGATTATGTGGGAAAATGTGCTATGAAATTGATATACGCACTTTTGTTTTAGAACTGTGATAAAAAATAAAATGTTTTCCATGTTTTCTATAAAACTTATTTACTTATTATCCTTAAATATTTTATTTAAAAATGGAATACAAAAAATATTATACAAATATTTTCTATGGAAGACCTAGGTTGTATCATATTGGTCATGTTAGCTCGCACCCCACACACCTCTTCAGTGGTGCATATATCTTTGTGTGTTTTACAATATAGGAAAAGGAAATGCATCACATTAAGGTGGGGAGGTTTCATGTCAGATGAGTTTGGTAGATAGTGGTGAGATGGTGGGACTTCATCCACACCATCACTTGGAGTAGCTATTTGGTTCTATTCCTTTGTATTTGGACATATCTTTAAGAGTTTTAGATACTTTTACAATTGTTGTTTGCGCTATCTTATTAAAGTTATGGAATATATTTATTAAATTTACAATTTATATTTTATTTATTCGTATACATATTCCAGGTGTTTTTATTGGTTCGTAGAAATTGTTTCCTTCAGTTTTTTGTTTTATTTCTGAGTTACTGTCTCCATCCTATGGGGATCGGGAACCCCCTTCGGGTATGTGGCCAATACGGTCAGGAGACAAGTTTAAGGGAAACCCGAGTCGGTTCGTTAAAAGCCAAGAATTGTACAATTAAATTATATACTTCCCTAATATAAACCTAGACGCCTTACTTTAGGATTAAATACAACCAAGTAAGGCATTTGGTGCAAACCAAAAGGAGATACTTGAAGAAGAGGAAACATTCATCAACGAGCATTTTTTTATTTCTTCCTCCACCACTTACAATTATTATTAAACCATGATTATATAATTACCTAAGTATATAATGTGATGTTTTTATTTTATATATATGACTTAAAACCACACACACTTACATCAAATGTTTTACTAAATAATCATTATTGTGTATAGAGGCCTATCATCTCACAAAACGATGTCATTTATTTTTCCATTAAGACCAATTACGGTTGGGTATGATGGTAGATGTACATTTTATATATGATATTTATAAAATAATTATACATATATAGTAATTTTATCATATATACACTTTTTATATTCCAATACATAAGGGATATGATAATGTTTCTCGTGTGTACTCTGGAGTACAACCTCACGAAGCGATGTGATTAGTTTTTCACTAATGCATTATATGAAAGGTAAAAATGGTAAATATAATGAATATATGTGATATAAATGAAAAGATTTATGATATTAATGATTTAATTATTATTCTATAAGTAAAATATATAATTTATTTTCTTTCTTTTTCTCTCACTGAAAAAGTGATTATGTTGTTCGTTGATGTGTAAACTACCGACACATCAAAGTGATGCGACTCCTTTTGTTACCACCAAATAACAAGATTTATATATATAAGAATATATGAATAAATAATATGGTATTTGTGATATAATTATCAATTTTAAAATATAAAATGTTACTTACCATCCTTTCATAATGATCATTGAATAATATAAATGACACTCATGCGTAAGTATTATCTACCGTCTCCATGATCGTAACATTAGTTCATTTTTCATAACAATATTTCATGATTGTTTTTAAAATTTTAATTTATGGAAAAATATGTAAAATATATAATGATTATTAATGTGTATATGTTTAAATAATGACATATTTGACCATAGATGACCAACCAAATCCATTTTTGACATATAAGCTGAATATGGTCAAAACATCCGACAGAAACTTAATTGATTAAGAAAATATATATAAGTTGTTAATAAGTGAAATAAAGGTACTAATAAAATTGGAAAATGTTCTGAATAATGTAAATAATAGACATAATTTTATTATTTAGGAAGACAAAGAAACACATGACAATTCAGACTCAAGGTAAGTAACTTTTCACAATGTCCTTTTGTTGAAGATTATCTTGATGTTTGAAACTATAATATTTTATAAGCTGTATATAAAAGACATTTGATAAGTTATATAAAATATTTATCTATTATAATGGTATTTAATGTTTTTTAATGTTATTATTCACAATTATTATGATATAAATACTTCCAAATAGATAAGGGACTTTTCTTTTAAATACTACCTCTTTTAAAGTGATCCTTCAAACTATCTTTCTCTACCATGTCCATGTTTTTTAAAAAATAATTTTCAAAATGTTTATTTATGGAAAAAAAGATTTAGAATTTTCATAAGACTATTTTACTTTATTTAAATGGTTTTCATAATGTAATCTTTTAACATGATTTATATGGGGCATTTTGACAAATGATAAAAATAATGTCCAATTATAAACATACACAATGATAATGAATTCTCTTACACTATAACTATAATTTGATTTCTTGATCTCATTCAAATATTTAATGATTTCTTAAATGAAAAAAATCCATTTAATTTTATTTTAGAATATTTTAATTGAAAGGGGATTTCAAAAGAAAATGGTATTTTGGAATTGAAAATGGGGTTTTTAAAAGAAAATGCTATTTTGATATCCGAAATATTATTTGTTTATGAGGTTAAAATAGTTTTTCAAAAGTGAATGAATGTAAATATTTTATTCATATTATGTTAATAAATAATTACACATGATAAAAGTGTGATCCTTGATAGTACCAGGTGATACATTTACGTCTTATATTAAGGTGTGGTCTAGATAACATCTTGTGATCCAGTTATATCTTATATAGTGGGGTTTCCCAAACAGAACCAGTTGATCTCATTGTAGCTTAAATAATTAGTGTACCCTAATAGCACTCCAATTAATTTATTAAGTATTATATTTTACATTTTTCATATTTTTATTCTAATTAAAAGGGTTTTGAATGGGTTTTATGAATATGATTATCCAAGACACAAAAAGATGTTTTAATTGATTTCTACGTGTTTTAATGATTTTATTTAAGAAAAAAGTGTGGGTGTTTTCAATTTAAAATGTTATTTTCATATACTCTAATAAAAGTAATGATAAATGTAAATGTTATATGTTTTTTTTATTTTTTACTGAACAAACAAATTCCATCATTTTTTTCATCCCTTACTATGTTTTTTGTGCTCATCCCATGTTTTTACATGTTTTTACTGGATGTGTAAGAGAAATTGTGGAGGAAAGAAAAAAGTTATGAAGCATTTTCCTGGAAAGAAACAATGTTTTTTAATGTTTTAATGGCAGGGTAAATGGATACTGATCATAAGTGTCCAATTTGTATTATATGGTTTTGTAATGTTTGATTTATGGCCTATTTATCTAGAACTATAAACCTGAAGAGGTCCTAAAAGTAAAAGAAAGTAAATTATTTTAAAAAACTCAAGATAATGTAATGTTTAAGGCTGGTTATTTATAAATACTATCTTTAGAACAAGGTACATACACATTAGTTCGTGCTAATTCTTTTTTGGACTCATTAATGCTTGGAAAACCATCTTTGACTTATTAAATAGAGTCTTTATAGATTACCTCAACAAATTTGTGGTAGTCTTTATAGATGATATCATGATATAATAAAAAAGTAATTAGGATTATGATGATAATTTATATAAATTTTTATGTACCTTATAAAGGATAAAGCTATATGAAAAGTACAATAAATGTGTGTTCTTGATGGTGAAGTATCTTCAGTGCTGTGTGTTATCACTAGAAAGGGAATATTAATAGGCTCTTATAAGGAAAAGTAATTTTAGGATTGGCATAGGAAAAGTGTATAATAGAAATAAATAGTTTCCTTAGAATAAATAGGTACTACCAAGGATTTATGAGAAATTTCTTGTGATTTTAAAACTTTCTAACCATGATGACATGGAAGGGAGTGAAGTTTTTATAGTCCAATGAATGTGAACTGATCTTCAAGAAATTGAATAAGAGGATTATCACTACACTAGTACTCACACTTTCCTCAGGTGGGAGACATTTAATAGTATATAATTATGACTCAAAGAAAGGATTAGGATATTTAATATTGAAAAATGACAAAATGATAGCCTACACCACAAGGATTTCAAATGTTCATGAGTAGAACTACTGAATGAAAGATATAGTGTTGGATATGGTGAACTTCATATTAAATATTTGTAAATACTACGTCAATGGAGATAATTGTGAAATATATATGGATTATATGATCCTCAAGTATATATTAACAAGGAAGAAGCTTTAAATGATCCAATAAATGTGGTTCAGACTAGTGAAGGATTATGATAGCTCAATCCACTTCCATCTAAGGAATGTAAAAAAAGTTATAGATTCTCTATGGAAAGAGGATACTGAGACCATATAAATTATTATAATTGATAGGGATATGATTATATTATACATGAAAAGTATGAATATGGAAATCATAAAGGATGTAACATCATCATTCTGTTCTCAAATGATTTCCCATCTATCTTTTCTAGAGAAGATAAAAGATATTCATAGGGATGTTGGAGAGATAAATAAGAATGTATAAACTATAAGAATTAGGAAATCCTTATAGTTCAATATTAATGAGGAAAGAGTTGTAATATTTTGGTCATTACTATGTGTACCATCAAATCAAGAGATAAATAAGTAACTTTTGAATGATACACATAACTCAACCTTCTCTATCCACCCCAGGAGAATGAAGATGTATTGAGATATTCAATAGAGATATTTTTGGGACAAAATAAAGAATTATATAATAGAATATACATCATATTTTCTTGTATGTTAGCAAGTGAAGGCATGGAGGAAAAAGTGAAAGGGGATGATGTCATCATTACCCATACCTACTTGGAAATGGGAAAACAACACCATGGATTTTGTTACTAGTCTTCCAAATAAATCCATACGAAATAATTCTATTTGGGTTTTGGTGGATCTCCTTATAAATAATTACCATTTAATTATAATTTGGGGGACTTATCACTAAATAAAATTTAAATAATATACATTAGAAAGGTGGTCAGACTGGATGGAACCCCACTATCAATTTTATCCGATCGAGATCCAAGGATTACCTCTATGTTTTGGAAAATTATACAATATTATCTAATTTTTTTTTTGAAAATTATTATGGATTATAAACTCCATAATTGTATCCACTATAGGTGGAATATCTAGATACTTGTAGAATTTATGAGAGCATAATCTATGGACTTCAATGAAGGATGGTATTGACATCTTATTATGATCGAGTTATTGTAAAATAACATATTTCACTGAAGTATCTATATGTCTATATCTATACCCCTTTATGGGAAGATATGTATAACACCTATGTGATGTGATGACACTACTACAAAAACAGGAATTAACAGCGCTAAAAAAGGGCTTTAACAGTGCTAAAAAAGCGCTCTAAAGCTCGGCGCTGATAAAGGGGTACACCTTTATCAGCTCTAAACAAGCGCTTCTTAAGTGCTTATAAATGCTTGTTTTATCAGCACTCCTTTAGCGCTGATAAACTTATATTTTATCAGCTCTTCTTTAGCACTGATAAATGCCCTCTATGATACTACGATAAATCTACAGCAGCACACCCGAACACTTGCAAAAAAACAGCATCTCAATAAGCCAATTAAAGCAAGTATACCCATACAAAATTAACTCATAAATAATAAGAAAATTAGACCAAGTATACCCATACAACAATTATAATCGTACACCATTACCACATAATTTATAAGTTAATCAAGTACTTAAAGAAATCAATTTAGAATTCAGGGGGTTTGGGGGCTGTTCAAGGGTTTGGGGTGGCTGTTCAAGGGTTTGGGGTGGCTTTCCAAGGGGGGTAAGGGGTGTCTGGGGGGATTTCGAGTTTAGTACTAAGGCTCTACATGGGTGTGTTTTATCAATCCACTATGCATCATGTTCTCAACCTGAAAGAAGTTATAAGGTTTGTACACACACTGAGGTGCACATACTCGGGGGGGGGGGGGGGTTGAATCTCATTAATAAACCCCCAATATTAAACCTGCAATAGGCTATTGTAAGTGCATGATCAGAAAATATGCACAACATAGTTGGGAAAGAACTGGAATAAAACTAATAAAAAATCATCATTGATCCTCAAATCCATGACCATGATTAAACCCAAATTAATTTTCCAAGTGCTGAACTTTTACCAAGAATTTAAGATGGATCGTGTCGACATTATAGAAATATAGTTTGACCAATTCCTACCCATCTACATCAGGACGCATTGATTATCAAGTATTAAAGCTTGATCAACCATAGCTACTTCATCCAATTTTAGGGTTTCTCTGAGTACATCATAGGAACCACACAAAACATATAATATACCATGGTCTCCCCACTATATACATAATTATCATTGAAATCCAATATGTGAGTAGTATTTATACTCCATTATAGAAATCCACTTATGGGAGTTTTCTCATCCAGGGAATACCCTCAATAGTATCTCAGACCACCCATATGTGTTCTTCCAATTCCGAGGCATAAGACCTACAAGGATCTCATCCCTATACTATGGGAGTACCCTTATTTAGGGAATAATACTAATAATCTTATATTATTTACCATATGGGAGTATTATCATCCAAATAATAATCCCTAAAAGCATATCAACCCTCCCATATGGGTGTATTCTCATTTGAGGCATAATCAATATAATCATCTCAGCCCTCCCCTATGGGATTATTTTCATTTAGTGAATATTCCCGATAAGAATATCATCCCACTCCTATGGTTTTATTCTCATTTGGAGAATAATACCTATATACATCTCATCCCTCCCCTACGAGAGTATTCTCATTTAAGGAATAAGACCCATAAGCATATCCACCCTCCCAAATGGGAGTATTTTCATCCTTATATAAGCCCATAAGTATCACAGACCCAAACATAGGATCACCCTAGTATAACAGGCCAACCATGACTTGATATATATGAGGCCCCTGATATATGACATACCATGACCACCCATTTAAAGTATCAATGCAATCTGAATGCGTTTGATCAGATTTCCGTAGGTCAGTTGTTGTTTTCACTTAAAATCTTGTCCATTTTAAACTAAATAGAGACCCTTTGAGTGATAGAGGCCACAACATGCCTCATATTGAGGTGGGGTTGACTCTTAAACGTCACCAAGGACCCTTGGATCGTTCTTATAAAAGATCAATGCAATCCTAATGCGTTTGGTCGGATTTCCGTAGGTCAGTTGTTGTTTTCACTTAAAATCATGTCCGTTTTAAAGAAAATAGATACCCTTTGAGTGCTAGCGGCCACACCATGCCTCGGATTGTGGCGGGGTTGACCAGTACTTGTCACCAAGGACCCTTGGATCGTTCTTATAAAATATCAATGCAATACGAATGCTTTTGGTCATATTTCCATAGGCCATTTTTTGTTTTCACTTAAAATCTTGTCCACTTTAAACAAAATCGAGACCCTTTAAGTGCTAGAGGCCACAACGTGCTTCAGATATAGGTGAGGTTGACTTGTACACGTCACCAAGGACCCTTGAATAGTTATTATAAAAGATCAATGCAATCTGAATGCATTTGGTCAGATTTCCATAGGTCAGTTGTTGTTTTCACTTAAAATCTTGTCCATTTTAAACAAAATAGAGACACTTTGAGTGATAGTGGCCACACCATGCCTCAGATTGAGGCATTTTTGACTCGTACACATCACCAAGGACCCTTGGATCGTTCTTATAAAATATCAATGCAATCCGAATGTGTTTGGTCGGATTTCCGTAGGTCAGTTGTTGTTTTAAATTAAAATCGTGTCCACTTTAATCAAAATAGAGACCCTTTGAGTGATAGCGGCCACACCGTGCTTCGTATTGAGGAGGGGTTGACTCATACTCATCACGAAGTACCCTTGGACCGTTCTTATAAAATATCAATGCAATCAGAATGCGTTTGGTCGGATTTCCGTACGTCAGTTGTTGTTTTCACTTAAAATCTTGGTCATTTTAAACAAAATAGAGACCTTTTGAGTGCTAGCGGCCACACCATGCCTCGTATTGAGGCGGGGTTGAGACTTACATGTCACAAAGGACCCTTGGATCGTTATTATAAAATATCAATGAAATCCTAATGCGTTTGGTCGGATTTCTATAGGTCAGTTATTGTTTTCAATTAAAATCTTGTCCATTTTAAACAAAATAGAGACACTTTGAGTGATAGCGGCCACACTGTGCCTCAGATTGAGGCGTGGTTGACTTGTAAACGTCACCAAGGACCGTTGGATCATTCTTATAAAAGATCAATGCAATACGAATGCATTTGGTTGGACTTCCGTAGGTCAGTTGTTGT
This sequence comes from Viscum album, assembly GCA_963277665.1. NCBI lineage: Eukaryota > Viridiplantae > Streptophyta > Magnoliopsida > Santalales > Viscaceae > Viscum > Viscum album. The sequence continues at coordinate 752,085,266 of OY728129.1, read as the reverse complement.
TTTCAATTAAAATCGTGTCCACTTTAAACAAAATAGTGACCCTTTGAGTGATAGAGGCCACACCGTGCCTCATATTGAGGCGGGGTTAACTCATACATGTCACCAAGGACCCTTATATCGTTCTTATAAAAGATCAATGCAATCCGAATGCATTTGTTCGGATTTCCGTAGGTCAGTTGTTGTTTTCACTTAAACTCTTGTCCATTTTAAACAAAATAGAGACTCTTTGAGTGCTAGCAGCCACACCATGCATCGGATTGAGGCGGGGTGGACTCTTACACATCACCAAGGAACCTTGAATCGTTCTTATAAAATATCAATTCAATACGAATGCATTTGGTTGGATTTACGTAGGTCAGTTGTTGTTTTCACTTAAAATCTTCTCCATTTTAAACAAAATAGAGACCCTTTGAGTGCTAGCGGCCACATCGTGCCTCGGATTGAGGTAGGGTTTAATCGTACACATCACCAAGGACCCTTGGATCGTTATTATAAAAGATCAATGCAATCTGAATGCATTTGTTCAGATTTCCATAGGTCAGTTGTTGTTTTCACTTAAAATCTTGTCCTTTTTAAACAAAATAGAGACCCTTTGAGTGCTAGCGACCAGACCATGCCTCAGATTGAGGTGGGGTTGACTCATACATGTCACCAAGGACCCTTGGATCGTTCTTATAAAGATCAATGAAATCCGAATGCGTTTGGTCAGATTTCTGTAGGTCAATTTTTGTTTTCACTTAAAATCTTGTCCATTTTAAACAAAATAGAGACCCTTTGAGTGCTAGCGGCCACACCGTGCTTCACATTGAAGATGTGTTGACTTTTACACGTCACCAAGTACCCTTGGATCATTCTTATAAAAGATAAATGCAATCCGAATGCGTTTGGTCGGATTTCCGTAGGACAGTTGTTGTTTCCACTTAAAATCTTGTATATTTTAAACAAAATAGAGACCCTTTGAGTGCTAGCAGCCACACCGTGCCTCAGATTGAGGCAGGGTTGACTCCTACACATCCCCAAGGACCCTTGGATCGTTCTTATAAAATATCAATGAAATCTAAATGTGTTTGGTCATATTTCCATAGGTCAGTTGTTGTTTTCAATTAAAATCTTGTTCATTTTAAACAACATAGAGACCCTTTGTGTGCTAGTGGCCACACCGTGCCTCGGATTGAGGCGGGGTTGACTTGTAAACATCACAAAGGACCCTTGGATCGTTATTATAAAAGATAAATGCAATCTGAATGCGTTTGGTTGGATTTACGTAGGTCAGTTATTGTTTTCACTTAAAATCTTGTCCATTTTAAACAAAATAGAGACGCTTTGAGTGCTAGCGGCCACACCGTGCCTCGGATTGAGGCGAGGTTAACTCGTACACGTCACTAAGGACCCTTGGATCATTCTTATAAAATATCAATTAAATCCGAATGTGATCTACTAATTATTAATTATGCAAAACATAAAGGTACCATTAAATACTTACATTGCCCTAAACACCCATAAAACAACCCAACCACAACCTTCATCTCAATGTACTCAACCGATCTAAACACCAAGATAGATTTTACCCAAGACTATCTAATTCAAAATTCCTATCATGTCATCAACCAACCACTTAATTTCTATGGTGCTCCCCACTATACGATTTAGCTCACAAACACCACCATCTGATGTTTAACACCTCCATCATCGAGTAAGAACCACTAGAACCCCAACTAAAACTCCACAACATACCCAACATGTTTTCTAACTTACTGTGATTAGACATCAATGAGAACACCAACCAATGTTACCATCCATCCTTTCCATCAAAACCACTTGGAATGGATGTGAATCCATCATCCATACATGAATTAAGGACAATTCAACTTTTCCTCAAAGATTGAACCCATTTCAAATCCTAATTAACATTTCAAAACATCAAATAGATTTGGCTTACAACTCACCACATTTGTTCCTTTTTCTTGGAGGAACTTGAAACATGCACCACATAGGTTGTAAAATCAGTAGAGGATAGATCTATTTTATCATAAAAATCCATGAACCCAAGTTTATCCTTGAGGAAATTGATGAGTGATATTTGTTAATGCTTTTTGGAACTAGGAACTGACTCGCTTGATAAAACACATGAAATATCTTTAAATATAGCCTCGCTTGCTGAATCATTGGAACAATTTCCTGTATTGGATGCTCTTAATGTCAGATTTAGCATCCCATCTTGTTCATCAAATGGATTGGTCAACATCCAATCTATCATGGAGGCTACCGCACCACCTTTACACACAACTAATGATCAAAGTCAGATTGATTAGAAAAACAATCCTGAGGGTACTGGACATGAAAGATCGTGTGGTGCCATAGTTTCTCAGAAACCTCAATTTACCCCACATGATATAAGGCTATTTCATGATTTCCAAGACATAGGAAGAGGAGAAGAGAAGGTGAAAGTCTCATAGACGAACAACATCAACAATGAACATCCACCACCCTTTCACTATATACATCAAAATCATATATTTAAGAATTTACATGTGAATTTCTATCTTACTTCCATCGAGGATGATGCATCTTGGTCTACTTGTTTTAGAAATAGTTTATCTTCATCCGTGCCTTGTACTTGAACCCATGAATTTGAAGGTGAGTATGCGTACACGATAGTTGACCTTCTTAGAGAAGAGTTTCTGGAAGAGTATAAGAGACATGAAGCAATGAAGATCATTAGAGTGTTGGAGAAAATGTGGTTGCTACAAACAATGTGGCAATCGTCTTGTGCAACGCGGCCTAAGTTACAACTTTCAGGTATTGTACTTTATTTGTTTCTGGAGGGTTTCAGTGTAAATGCATTTCGCAATGATCATTTCTATTCATTGTCTTTTAGGTTTTTTTGACAGCCAAGGGGAAAGGGTGGGGTCTGCAGACATTGGAGGATTTGTCGAAGGGTGACTTTATGGGAAATTACATCCTATATTTTTGCAACATTTCCATAGTATCTAACATCTAAACAAATGGACTCTTTCGCCTTCAAGATCCCAAAACCACGATCACCATCGGGGTTCGGGGAGCTTGAAGGGAAAAGATGCCATTTCTCCAACATATTCACACACAAAATCACCCTTCGACATATCCTCCAATGTCTGCAGACCCCACCCTTTCCCCTCGGATGTCAAAAAAACCTAAAATACAATGAATAGAAATGATCATTCCAAAATGAATTTACACTGAAACCCTCCAGAAAAAAATAAAGTACAATACCTACAAGTTGTAACTTAGGCCGCGTTGCACAAGCCGATTGCCACATTATTTGTAGCAACCACATTTGCTCCAACATTCTAATGTTCTTCATTGGTTCAAGTCTCTTATACTGTTCCATAAAATCTTCTCTAAGAAGGTCAACTATCTTACACATCACCAAGGACCCTTGGATCGTTCTTATAAAAGATCAATGCAATCCGAATGCGTTTGGTCATATTTCCGTAGGTCAGTTGTTGTTTTCACTTAAAATCTTGTCCATTTTAAACAAAATAGAGACCCTTTGAGCGCTAGCGGCCACACCGTGCCTCGGATTGAGGCGGGGTTGACTTGTACATGTCACCAAGGATCCTTGGATCATTTTTATAAAAGATCAATGCAATCCTAATGCGTTTGGTCCAATTTCCGTAGGTCAGTTGTTGTTTTCACTTAAAATCTTGTCCATTTTAAACAAAATAGAGACCCGTTGAGTGGTAGGGGCCACACCATTCCTCGGATTGAGGCAGGTTTGAATCATACACATCACCAAGGACCCTTGGATCGTTCTTATAAAATATCAATGCAATCCAAATGCGTTTGGTCAGATTTTCGTAGGTCAGTTGTTGTTTTCACTTAAAGTCTTGTCCATTTTAAACAAAATAGAGACCCTTTGAGTGCTAGCGGCCACACCGTGCCTTGAATTGAGGCAGGGTTGACTCGTACACGTCACCAAGGACCCTTGGAGAATTCTTATAAATGATCAATGCAATTAGAATGCGTTTGGTCAGATTTCCGTTGGTCAATTGTTGTTTTCACTTAAAATCTTGTCCATTTTAAACAAAATAGAGACCCTTTGAGTGGTTCAACATTCTTTCATGTTGCTAGTGCATATCATCTGTTAAAATGGGAAAATGACTCATTGTAGAAAGGATGTTTTATTTAATAACAATTACAATTTTCCTACAACATTTATATACAATAAAGTTTCATCTTTTGATCCCCTTAACCCCTCTCAAAAATGACCACAAATTGTACATGTCCGCAAGTCAGATCTTCATTGTATTTGTGTACAATCTTCCATCAGGTATGCGACCCACTCATTTCTGAACACATATATATCATCCTGTGAGTATGAGGCTTTTCGGCAGTCATAGTAGTACTGCAAAATAAAAAAAATAAAGAATTAATAAATACATTAAACGAACTAGTAGTTGTTTTTAAAAATACATCTTTTAGGATGCTAGTTTGCTGATGAAAAAAGATCTCTTTCATAAATTTACAAACATAATAACCTCAACCATTATCGTTTGTTTGTTTTGGACACTGCAAAAAAATTGATCATTAGGAGAATAAGTAACTTGTGTTGAGATGTGTTTGGATAGTGAAATTTTATTATATATACCCTGATATTTGTCCAGACGTAGTAATTTCTCTCCTCCTTATGCTTAGCCCCTATCCTCATTCCTTTTTCAGACGATAATGATACACCGCCCTATTAGTAAAAGATAATATAAATTATATTACTTGATTTTTATACAAAAAAATGTAAGATTTAGTGTCTTACAGATTCACAAACTCCATCATGTGTGGTCGGTTTGATGGATATCCTTGCTTTGAATCCAAAAATAAATCTTCAGAGTATCCAAGTTCACCGCAATTAGAAACCAATGTTTCCTAAAAACAAAAAAAGGAATAAGTAATAAAAGAAGTGAAAATATAATTGATATGATTTAATCGTAGAGTATTACCCCTGCATGGTTGGTATTATGAAAAGTCTGTCATCTGTAATCTTGCATTCAAATGTTTTTAGCAAGCCGTTCACTATTTCATCCCTTTTTGATGGCTCTATTTTTGTTAGGTGTGTTGATGTGATATGAGGACTAACCAGTCCAAATCTTGGATCATGGGAAAATTCCTTTTTTTTCATAAATGCGTCTATCAACAATATTAAATGCATTTAGTCATAATTTTCATGCTAGATTAGCTTTTGGAAAATCAATTCATGGAAACATACCTCATATATACATTTACAACTGTGATGCCTAGCGAACCGTTTTCAAGGAGTTCATTTTCATTTTCAGCAGCAATGAAATCTTGACTTTCCTCTCCGTATATATTCTCTTTGAAAACCACTATATAACTATTACCATCTTTTAGCTTCGTATCCACATGAGTCTTCAATGCTAGTAAATGTTGAAAGAGAACAGGTGGTGTTGTTGTGATTTCAGTAGCTCCTTGGGATTGGTTGGTCGATCCTTTAGATGGTTTTGAGCCAACGTTTGTCACCCCTTCCCTTTCTCCATCTATAACAAAAATCATTGGTTCAGACCGTTTTTTCATTAATGGTTAAGGGTTTATCTTGAAAAGAAAAGAAAATAAATACCTCTTTGTCTGCATGTACTCTTACAAGTTGTGACGGCCATGCAATGAATGTCCCAATAGCCTTTCCGACCGTATGAATATCATCGTCATGAAGTGGAATAAGTATCTCTTCCTTTGGCTCATGAGCTACAGTAATCGTCACTTTCAAATTATCTTTCAGAAGTGGTCTATTATATAGTGTGGCATATGGGATATTGAACACTGTATCCCTCGCTATAAGGTGATAGGTGGGTGTTGACAGAGATAAATCACAATCATTATCACCTTGTAGAAGATGTGTACAGAAAAATTATCAGTGTTTGTCTGATTCATATTTCATGGGAACAACTATTAGAATATTGATTACCATGACTAAGACAGTTCTTTGAGGTGAATGGCTCGCCTCAAAGCTGGTGGGGGGGGTGGGGCGGGATGTTCATGCGGCGGTTGTTCTTGAGTTGTGGCTTCCCTTTGCTTCCCACCCATAAAAGTTGCTAGCAACTCTCCCTGCCATTGCAATTGTTCTTCAAGGGTTGCTATTTTTTCACTCATTTGTTCCAATTTTTCATCTGTATCATCCATTTTTTTCTTCTTTTCAAAATATAATCGGGGTGTTAGCCCAAACCCTGGACTTCTGACACGACCGTATTTTTCTGGATGCTTCAAAGCCGTCGATAATAGGTGTGTATCAGCTACAGAAGTAGCTGATTCCTGTGACTATCGGATATAGGAAAATAACTAATTATTTTTATGTAACGGAAATTTTAAACAAATTATTTTATCATCATGTCATACTTACACATATTTCCCACACTTTCTGTGTGTTCTCATCTACTAACTTTTCATCTTTGTTCACACATGCCTCTTTCCATAGAACATGACGTGGGATGGAAGTGAATTTGGTTTTAGACTCATCAATCTACATATAAAAATAGAAAAATAATTATGATGTTGTTTATTGGCACCTAACAATATTATTGTAAATTTAAAATTCGTACCATTTTCTTTTCTAATGAAGCGTACCCTGTCCTTGCTTTATGATAGGGGTATGTTGGTTTTGAAGCACGTTCTTTATTTTCAGTACAGAGTTTCTGTTTCATAAATGAAATATTGACAATCAAAGTGATGAATACAGGTTTCCTCAAACAACGTATTATCCCTTACAATGTACCTGAAACTTCTCATCCACACGACGGACAATAAATTCATCCCATGCTTCTTTGGAAATCAGGTGATCATAGACAATTGGTGGGTACGTGATTATTTTACCTTTATAATCTTTGAGGTGACATCTTGTTAAAATAGTGTGAAAACCTCAATGAATCTTTCTTGAAAGCCTTAGTACATAATCCTTGTGTGAATCGTCTACTATAAATGTACTCTGCAAGATATTGAGAAGATTAAGACATTGTTTCATTATTTTATTTGCTAGTAAATTAAAGAAATAAATTCATAATGTTACCGTAATTTCTTCCCAGATCACAGCCTTCAGCCTAGACATAACATCGTGCCATGAATCTATGTCAACCGGCACGCATTGCCGAGTGACAACTCCAATGTAGCTGCTAAACATAGCCTTGTTGGGATTCACATGTTGGCCTCGTGCATTCCATCCGACTTCAAATTTGAGGCCTTTTCTTTTTGCCTTAAGAATTTTGGCTAACACCGTCAAACTACGACGCACCTGTAATTTTTGTGACGCCGGTCCTTCATTCCTGACAATTTTATGGATATCAACATCATCTATATGTTCATCTAGAATGGTATCAACGACATGTGTTGATGGTTGTTGGAACTCAACACTAAGAGAAGCAGGAGCTGCATCAGCAGGAGCAGCAGGAGGAGCTGCAGTAGCAGGAGGAGCAGCAGGAGCAACTGAAGCCATAGCAGGAGCAGCAGAAGCAGTAACATGAGTCACAAGAGAAGCCGGAGCAGCAGTAGGAGAAACAGCAGCAGCAGCATGAGCTGTAGGAGCAGTAGCAGCCGCAGCAGCAGCTGCTTGAGAGACTTGTTCATCCTCAAGGTTAAGAGCATCAGAATGTGTAGAAGTCATTATCTGCAAAAGTGGCTGAATAGTTAATTTAGATTACATAAATTTAGTGATGATAAGATAGTAACATGAGATAACAAGATCTATATTATAAACAAAATATAACCTGTTTACTGAACTCTCTTTATTTTTATCAAAGGATGAAGGGATTTGACACCTCTATCGACTATCCAAATCCCTTCATTGTGGTCTCCTCTAACATACAAAACATCATCTATATTGGGACCGCTCCGAAATGATTGCGACGTACCACTAAAAGGATTATCCTCAACTGAATTTTCATCGGAACCTTCAGTAGTTTTGGACGATAATAGAACAATCGACCACTTTCGGTTTACGAGAACTAGAACATAAAAAACTTGTACCGCTTGTGATGCCATTATAAACTATTCATCTTTATACCCTTCTTTACTAAAATCAACTTTCACAAATATCCATTCATCTATTTTAACACAACTGTTTTTATCAATCCATTTGCATTGAAAAATATGCAATTGGAATGTCGTATAATCCAACTCCCATATTAGTTTGATAATGCCAAAGTATGACATATTTGCCTAAATTGGATTTATTTCCTTACTACCAGAAACATGCATCGCTTTAGCCACTAGCGTAACTCTACTATTTTGCATGGAACTATCTTCATCTTTTTCATCTGTATAGAATGTATAACCATTAATTACATAACCACTGTAAGATAATACATACACACTTAGTCCAGTGGCTAGCCATCGAAGACGTTCTGAAATTGAATTTGGATTTTCATCCAACTTCTTAAAAATATGGTCCTGAAACCATCCTATAAACTGGTGATTATGTGTATCTGATAACCATTTTTCAGCCCTCGATGGATTCAACTACCTAATAATTTCTTTGTGAGTTTTAATATATGGAGAAACCTCCCAACTATTTTGCAAAACATAAAGATGGGCCTGCTCCTGATCTGTAATACTGATTGACACAACTTCTCTTCCAGAAATTCCCTCACCCTCAATGCGTCCAGTGTGGCGAGATTTTGGGAGACTAATGCTTTACACATCATATAGGTATTCAGTACAAAATTCAATGGCTTCCTCAACAATATATCCCTCCACTATACAACCCTCTGGCCGACTTCGATTTTTGACATACCCTTTCAAAATCTTCATATACCGTTCAATAGGATACATCTATCTATAGTGAATAAGACCACAAAGTCGAATCTCTCTCACCAAGTGAATCATCAAATGAACCATCATATCAAATAATGTTGGCAGGAAGAACATTTATAATTCACATAATATGATGACAATTTATTTTTCCATAGCTGGCAATTTACCCGGGTCTAAAACTTTGCTACATATAGCTTTGAAAAAGAAACAGATTTTGGTTAACGTATGATGAACATTATTGGGAAAAATGCAACGTAAAGTTATAGGAATTAGATCTTACATCAAAACATGGCAATCATGTGATTTCAAACCTTTTAACTTCAAATCATTCATTGACACAATGTTCTTGATATTTGATGAGTACCCCTATGGAACCTTTACATCATTGAAGAAGTTGTAAAACTGATATCTCTCCACCCTAGAATGAGTATAAGTAGCTGGAGGAAGAAACATTCTATTTTCACACTTCACGGGAGCCAACTCTTCTCATATTCTCCTTTCAACCATGTCCAACCTTTCCTTAATTCCATCTTTTGTTTTTCCAGGGGCATTTAGCAATGTTCCAATAACACTGTCATATAAATTTTTTTCCACATGCATCACATCAAGAAAATGTACGACGTAAAAACAATTCCAATATGGTAATTCAAAAAAAACTGATCTCTTTTTCCGACCGATTTTCGTAAGGTTTTTTGAAAATGGTTTACCAAAAATAGTGTTCAGATCTTTTACTTTCTCAAACAGCTGATCACCTGTTAGTGGAGATGGTGTTGCACGTTTTTCTGAACTTCCATTGAATGATGTCATCCAAGATCGGTACTTATGCCGATGAGGTAGAAATCTACGATGTCCTAGAAACACATATTTCGATGAATTTTTCAACCTAATTGATTCTGTATCTTCTTCGCACACGGGACACCCTTGATTTCTTTTAATGCTATAGCCTGGAAAATTTATATAAGAAGGGAGATAATTTATTGTCCCATACAACATCGCTCTCAATGTGAAGTATTCACTTTTATAAGCATCATACAAAATTACACCTGAGTCCCACAATAACTTCAAATCCTTGATCAAAGGAGCCAGATAAACATCAATATCATTACTTGGTTGTTTTGGTCCTGATATAAGCATATATAACATGATGAATTTCTGCTTCATGCATAACCATGGTGGCAAGTTATAATTTACCAACATAACAGGCCATGTACTATGAGTGCTGGTTTGAAAACCAAAAGGATTCACTCCATATGTAGATAACGCAAGACGAAGGTTTCTTGGCTCTTTTCCAAATTTAGGATACACATGATCAATTTTATTCCATTGTGGAGAGTCGGCCAAATGGTGTAATAACCCATCTTTATTTCTTTTATTTTCATGCCACGACAATTGTATTGCAGTTTCTTCACTTCCATATAGACACCTAAACCTTGGAATGATTGGAATGTACCATACAAATTTCGTAGGATTGGATTTTTCATTCTTGTATCGAGAAGCACCACACTTTGGGAATTCTGTAAGTGATTTTTTCTCTTTTCTAAACAATATACAGTCTTTCGGGCAGGCATGTATTCTTTCAGAAATCATTCCCATCAAGCGTAGCATTCATCTAGCTTCATATGTCTGGCTTGGGAGCTCATTATCTTCCGGGAGCATGTCATTAAAGAGAGAAAGTAGTTCCGTAAAACTGACATCACTCCATCAGTTTCCTTATTTCAATTTATACAAATTCAGTACAGCTGAAAATGTTGTATACCTAGTGAAATCATCATACAATGGAGTCTTTTCACAACTCTTTAACTTCTCAAACAATTTTGGGCAATCACAGAGTTCATCTTGAATTTTCTTTGTCATTTCCTCAATATGAACTTCATCATCATTGACATCAGTAATCACATCATCCATACGGTCTTCTTCATTATCCATATTTGTATTCATATCTGACGATCCATAAAACACAGTTTTATCCCAGCCATTAGCTACATTCGCTTTTTCTCCGTGTTTATGCCAACATTTATAACTCCGATCTATTCCGTGCCATATCAAATGTTCTTCCAACTCCCCTGGAGTAAGTAGTATAGAATAACAACAACGTAAACATGGATAAAGGATTTGAGAAGGATCCTTTACGTGATCCTTTGCAAACTTGATGAACTCTTTCACTCTATTCTCGTACTCTATTATTAAACGATTAGCATCCATCCAATCTTTATTCATCTCCATCCTATTTGAATAACAAATATTAGTATTTATGGTTCAAGTACACAAAATGCGAATTCCAAATACATTAGAAGAGAACCACATCCTTATAAAAATGGAGATTAATAGAGCCTAACCATTAGTATTTATTCATCATGACTAAATACTCACTGCTGGTGGAAGTGAAACCGTTCCTGATGATCATGCCAAGAAGAAATGGAAACCAAAAGGGGGGAGTGAATCAAAATACCCCAAACAAGATGAAAAAACATGGTATTTGAGAATAGGTTAGTGGCTTTCATGTTGGCTAGAAGGAAACCTAATTTATTTCAATGAAAAAGGTTAATTCACAAAAAGATACCATCCATTCCATATATTATTTTCTTTAATAGGGTTATTTTGTGCTTCAAAATGATCAAAACATGTCTAACCAACTTCAAATGGAAAAAATATGAATTCATTAAACACATGAATCCCAAAACGAAGATATAGTATAGAAACACCCACTTGGAATCTGAACGAGTCTGCTCAAATGAGGAACATCATACATTATTTGGGAGATAAAGAAGATCTCATATTTCCATAACATAGGGACTTCATATTCTCGTCACCTAAGGAAACCTAGGATTATCACCTAGAGTTGGATGTTTCCTGAATTAAAAGTGGTCATAGGTTTATATCTCGGTAAAGGAACTCACATATTTGAATTTTAGAAGAGGGAACCACCCGATACACTCATCGCGTAGGGGGTGAGCATAGTTTTATAGCCACCATTTCATTTTTATCCATGAAGTTATTCAATTCCCACCAAACCCTTTTCAATTTCATCATTAACAACTATATTCTATGTCACTGGGAAACTAAAAGGAAAACCCATATCAACTAACGATGTCATCTCCCACAATAACCCACTCATTATATATTTTTAACAATGGAAAGGTTGATGCTTCCCCACTGCACGATTTACCACCTCAACCATCTCACATTTTCCCCCAAAGGAATCTATCACAACCAAACTAATAAAAAACTTCTCAAACAACCCCACCAAAAAACAATGATGATTTTCAACAATAAAATTAAATAAGAACCATGTTCTTGAGAAATATAATGAAAATTAGTAAACACATGTGAATCATCCCCTTTACATCATTTTCCATCAAGTATGGTCCATTTTCTTCAATTGGTCAATCCATAATACTCACCCATAGAATAAAAAAGCATGTTTAAAAATGATATATGAATGGGAGAGGAGAACAATATTGAAGAAAGATTTGGAAAACATGCCTTAAAAGAGGTCCTACAAACTTAAGCTTGAAAGCATTGCGGGCGGCGGAGGTCCGGAAAACTGAAGCTCGAGGGTGGTGGACGTCTGGAAATGTGAACTCAGCGGGCGGAGGAGGTCCGGCAGCGAGTAGCGAGGGCGGCGGAGGTCCGACAACATGGTCTCAGCAGGTGGTAGAGGGGAGTTGCAGAGTTCTAGTACCGCGAGAGCTTTAGGTCACGATAAAACGAGGGCACTGTGCGACCGAATTTATAAAAATATGCACTAAGGTTTTATCAGCACTAAAAAAGCACTGATAAAGACTACCTTTATCAGTGGTAACATTTTAGGGATGATAAATGTGTCTTTTAGTAGTGCTTTTTTAGCGCTGATAAATCCTTACTGTATCAGCGCTTAAATTTTACCGCTAATACAGGGAGTCTTTATCAGCGCTTTTCTAGTGCTGATAAATGGTCTTTTTATCAGCACTATTTTAGCGTTGATAAAGGTTACCCTGTATCATCACTAAAATTTTAGCGCTGATAAAGGAGTTCTTTATCAGCGCTTTTCTAGAACTGATATATGGCCTCTTTATCAGCACTGGAAAAGTGCTGATAAAGACTCCCTGTATCAGTGATAAAATTTTAGCATTGATACATGGTTTCTTTATTAGTTCTTTTCGAGCACTGATAAAGAGGCCATATATCCGCTCTAGAAAAGGGATGATAAAGAACTCCTTTATCAACGCTAAAATTTTAGCGCTGATACAGGGAAACCTTTATCAGTGGTTTTGCTTAGCGCTGATATAAGGGGGCACTTCCCTTGCCCGTTTTTGTAGTAGTGTGATGTCGGTGAATGAAATATAATGGGGATAGAAATGGTTAAAGAAGTGGTAAAAAAGAACAAAACCAATCAACTACCCATCAGGGAAACTTAAAGTTTATAGAATTACTTTTATAACAATCATCAATGAGACATAGAGTTTGAGGTTGGATATAAAGTGTTCTCTCATATATCTCTATGGAATATAGTCCTGATATTTTGGAATAAGGTAATTCTAATTCCTAGGTGCATGAACCCTTATTAGATTCTTGATTACATCAAAGATGTGTCCTATTAACTAATACTACCACCAACCCTATCTCAAATACCTTATGTGGTCCATGTATCCATATTAAGGAAGTAAATACAAGATACCTCAAACATACTGAATTCATAGGTGGTACACATATAAAATGGTCTCCCTTTTGAGGATCAATCATTGAATATCTTGGACCATAGAGATGTTAATATCCAAAACAATTAAAGTCACATATTCAATGAATTATAGAAGAACTATATACATAGAGAGGCGCCATTAGAATAAGATGATGAAAAGAAACCAATGTAGCATCATCTATTTCCATCTTAGAGGGTAAATTGAAATTTCACGGGTGAAATTTCTTATGTTGGTAAGAATGTAATGACCCAGAATATTATCAATGGAATTTCCCCTATGAATATATAATTGTGTCCTATTTAGTAATGTATTATTATATAAATCACATGAAAGACATAATGAAAACTATAAAAATTTTATTATATTAATTTTAACATTACATTTAGAGAATAAATATATCTATAAGAATTGAAAATATGACAATGGAAAAAAACAAAAAATAAGATAACTATAGTATAAAAGTTGGGATCAGGTCGATTTCCTATAATAGTGGTATTCATCAAAAACATTATAGAAATGAAACAGAATATTAATAATGAAATATTCATGTTTAAAATTAAAATACACATAAACATAAGAGAAAATTGAATTATATTAAGAAATAGTGAAATATTAGATTTTTATAGATTGTAGAGAACCCATATAAACATAAAAACTCCGACCTTTGGAATAGTAATATGACCATTGGAATAGAAATATGATTGTTAGAAATAGTAACTCAGCTGTTATAATAGTATCCTTACCTAAGTAAGTTTAAAATAACATTTATTTATCTTATCAAATGAAAATATTACTTATCTATTTCTTGATAGAGGTAAATAAATATTTCAAAAATGAAAAAAATAAGAGTTATTGTTTATTTTGAAACATAAATGTTTTATTTTCATTTTTATATAAAATATAAATATTTACAATAAAATTCAATTATATAGAACAATTTTATTTGAAAATATATATTTTTTCAATTATAACGATAATACAATTTTGTTTTACTATAAGCTATTTTCTTAAGGGTTAGAATATCAGTCCTAATATTAAAAGTGACAGTTTTTTAGAAATTAAGGATTTCATTTAAAAATAGATTTATCACAAACTGAACATTATTTCCTTATAATGGATTTCATTTTTGGGATATACATGATGAAAAATGATTACAATTAATTTCTGGTATTTTTCTAAAATAGTGAGATTTTTATTAAATAGTGAAGTATTGTGAAATTCAATATTTATCATTATAATTTAAATAAACAATTTCTTGTGTATGGGATGATGTAAATACTTATTAGTTAAAACTAAATTTAACCATTTTCAATATATTCACATAAGATTCACTATGTTTTCTATCTATATCGCAACAATAAATTAATAAATATGATATTTAAAGACTCTGGTCTCCTCCCCTTATAAGTACCACCCCTCACCACCCATCATACTAACACATTATAAGACTTGGATATTACCCAAAATTTATAAAAATTATCTCCCCATATTCTCTCCACATCCCTAGAAGCTTTTTTATCACCAAATTCTATTTCAAGGAGCCTTAAAGGGTAGCTTAATAGGATACAACCAAAGGAAGAGGTAAATTATAAACTAAACCTATTTCAATTTCATTATTCTTATACCATCCCCACATGTCCTAAAAAAATATAGAAAAGGTAACATATGTATATTAAATATACAAATATGTTATTGTTATGATTTAATATCCATATTCTACCATCCCCTCAATTTATTCTAAAATGAAATTGTTGTTCACAATATGGTTGGTTCACCACCTCTACGAACAATGTACTTTATATTTTTCCATAACCTTCAAGTATGGTTATAGAAATATTATTATGGATAAATATGATAATAATAAGTATATTATAACTTATTTCCAGATTTAGAATTATTTAATAATAATTGAATTTAATATAACGAATCTCGTTTCTGATGGTAAGTAAAACTACCTAAATGAACTAAAAGTACAATGAAAACATTTACACTAAATGAATCATCCAAATTTAAAATACATATGGATATTTGGGACCATTATAATTTATTGAAGGAAAATACTTTACTTTCATTTAACATTTTTATTTTATTCATGTTTAATAAAAAAATTCCATAATTATCCACTAGCGATTCGACTATGGAACCATGAAACAAATTCTCTAAAAAAGTTATATTAAATATTATATCTCATTAAAATGGATGTAAATGAACATAACATAATTATTTTAAATCAAGTATTAATGGAACATTTTCTAAATTAATTAACTAATGAATCTAATTTGATTATCCATGATGTTAAATGAATGTACAAAATGATTCTGGATATAAGGTATGTGATCACTCCAAATCACACAAGTTTCCTTAGGTTATGACCATTATCTCACCAACTCATTTACAATATATCTATTATGTTATGGATTTATTCTAAATTATATATATATATATATATATATATATATTCCCCTGACATTTATACCTTTCCTATTGTTCCTTCTTTTTATGGGGCTATAAATTCCTTAAGTTTATTTATCTAATGCATCCTTAAAATCTAAATTTGATTAATGAGAAGTTTTCGATATCTTAATCATTTTATTAAAAATATTTTAAGTTATTTATTCCCATTAAATATTTTAATTAATATTGAAATATATTAGTGAAAACATTCTAGTTTACCAATTGTTTTCAAATTAAACTTCATGTTCATTCTTTCTTCAAAATTCTTTAATCGATTTCTTAAAAAAAAATTTAAAGTTGATTTCTATACCCAATTATATACCCTTTACCATGATTTTTTTTAAATTAATATCGAATTTGATGACTATATTTATTTATTTCAATTTGAATGTCCATAATATTTAATTCCTTATTATATATGGAATATTGTGAAATATTATTTGAGTTTTACATGAGGAAAGATTATGAAACCCGTTTCTTTCCATACGAAATTCTTATGTTTATGCCATAATTTTGATTTCCATTTGTGGAACACATAAATATTTACATGTTTTGATGGGTGTTACCATATAACACAATATCTAATTGGGTAATATTTATGTCACATGAGATGATATATATGCAAAGAGGGAGTAAAGATAATACATGATGGGACGTTGTCCTCTATGGGAGGTTATCTTGGAAGTTTTCCTTGAATTATGATAATGTCATGTTTTCTATTATTGCCAAATTCTTATATAGATACGATTTTATGATTCTATGTTCTTTATGTTATTATCCTATATTATTATTCATAAACATGGTATTTTATGTTATAATGTTATGAATTTTGACTCATATGATATTATTTTCTGTCATTTTTGTTCCCTTTCTGGGATTTACAACTCACACCCTTTATTTATGTATTCCCCAATTTTTCCTTTATAGTTTTATGATATCAAAGGGGTTTAGGATCTCATTATGGTGAATAAAATAAATATATTATCTTTTAGTCTCATTTTATATATTATAAAAATAGTCCTCCAAATTCACTAGGACTCTGAATCTTTGGGATCTGTTTATTGGATATTTATGTTACAAATTATGTAATAATGTTTGGAAAATACTTGTATCACTATAATATTAGTTTTCTTATACTAGGTTTATTTTGATCAACCTCCATGTGAATATATGTGTGAATGCATACTCTTTTGACCTATCTTATAGAAGAGGGTAGTGGACCATCTGGGGACATTTATACCAAATGATGATATCAGTTGAGGTGATTCCAGTTTAGACTATGAGATCCTTTTCAAAGATGCCAATTTGTTTAACTTTTTATTTTTATTATATATGGATTTACCCTATGTGGGTATTCTTATATAATTATCAGTATTGGTTATTTTATTCCATTTTCTTATCACATGGGTTGATGATTTTATTATTATCCATTTTTCATTTTGATGTCTTATTACTCTAATTATTATATCTTCTGTTATATAATGACATTTTCTAATATGTTACCTAGATAATAGTCTATCCATAGTTCCACTTAGGCCCTCACTACTAGTTGGAAGCCTCTAACATTTAGGGATGCGCACATGAGTTCATGGGGCCCTCTGATGCATAATAGTTGATTCGTGTTGAGGTGTTAAAAAATATATAAGGGCTTTATTTTATTTTGACTAACTATTTTGGTAAGGTAAAAGGAGATAAGATATTTTAAATATATGGTATTGAACTTGTTCATGGGTGTATCTATCCCATGAATGTAGGAAGTCCACATTTATAGGGGTATGAATCCTATATTGGTTTATATTTTACTACTGATCCATTTAAAAATGACTAATGCATATTATTTTTTTGTTAAAATTTATGGGATTTTTTCTTGACCAAATTACAAGAGTTTGTGAGTTCATGTATCATGTATTGGATCATAGGTTTACTTGTTTTTCAACTACCTTCATATGATTCATAGAGGATTAAATTTATTAAACTCCAATTATAATATGTTCAGTTTTTTCCAAATACAATGATGATAACATTGAATTAATTTATATATGGTGATTAATATGCTATTATGTATGACTATGACTAACATTAAAGTATCTATGACATGGACTTGAGACTTATGTAGGTAGGTAAGTATTATTTTTATGTTATTACTTATTATTTAATATTATTTATTATTTTTTAAAGTGTTTTTAAAAATTTAATTCAATTTCAAATTGTAGTTTTTCAATTTTATGTAATAGAATTTGGTTTTAAAAGTTATTTTTTAACAACATGTGTTGTGAAATGGATTTATGATTGTGAAGTTATTTTGGGAGTTTTCAATTTATTGTTTAAAACAAATTTTTTTTTTGAAAGGCAACTGTTTATATTTATCCCATAAATCTGGAGAAGTTTAATTTGATTAATAAAGTGTCTTAAAACATGGTTTGTTTTGTCTTAAATTGTTTATCATGAAAGGGGATTTGTATTTGAGTGGTATAAAATGGTTTTAGGTTGAATTATGAAACTTTTTTTTATCAAATAGGTGTTTTTAAATATAATTTTCAAAGGGTATTAGTGGTTTATATCAATAACCCATGATTTTGATATTCCTTTTTGTAACATTTATACTAGATTTTTATAATGATAATGAGAGTCCATTTTGAATGCCTCATGTTTATTATGCTTGAAGTGAATCTTGGTAGAAAGTAATTTTTAAATGTTTTTGTGTTTGGCCTTAGTGGAGGTGTTATGTATGTGTTTTTTGTGTGGATAACCTCCCTTTATGGGATGTAATTTGATGTTTTTGACTATTTTGGCCTATGTCTTTCACTTCCAGTTTTTCCTCAAGAGGGGTGGTTTGACTTTTTATGTTATCATGTGATAGTTTTGTGTCTATCTATAGACTGAGTATAGTGGGTTTATGGGATTTAGGTGGATTTGGGAACCTTGAGTGGTATGTGAAAACTGTTAGTGGTTAATATAGTGGAGTGTTGTATTGGATATGGACCTATAGGTTAGGTTGGTTTAGGTGTTATGTAACCTTGGATTGTTGGGATGTTGATATAGGTGTGAGAGTTGGGATAATACAATCATAAGGAAAATGGTTGTGCTAAAAACCCATTGGTTCTATTCTAGTTGTAGGATAATTGGGTTTTAAAAACCCTGATAGGTGTGTAAGTCTGTTGATCCAGTTTCTTTGAGAGATAATTGAGGGAGATGTTTTGAGAAAAGAAAACTAGTATTTTGTGTCCTAGTTCATATCGAACTTATATGTTTATTCTCGATTGGTATAGGACCAAGCATCTGTATTTTTTTTCAATTATTTCATTATAAAGAATGAACTTAGTAAGAGTATCATTGGTTTAAAAGTAGTTCAGAAATGAGTTTGGAATGAATCTAATTAACCTGTATCTAAGGTGGTACTATTTTTAGTGGTTCATTATGTGAACCAAGAGTGGAGGCCACATAGGGTGTTTCTTGGAATATTATTAATAAGGTTAGTTTGGGGTAAGGTGGATGTTTTAACTGGTGGATTCATCTTGGAAACCAAAATTAGTTCTTAGAGTGAGGTGAGAACATTATTTTTTCCCTATAGTGAAAAAACATGTGATACATGGTTTTTAGGGAGCATAAAAAGAGGCGGCGTACTATAAGGTCAAACTAAGATACATTTAGGGATGTATTTTATAATTTTTGAGGAACATGGTTTTTTAGAAGGTTCATTGGATAATGGAATTTGTGAGAGATTGTTGATGTTGGAAAGAAGTGTCATTTAGTAGTTACTTCGAGAGTGTTAGGTGCAATTAGATATGTCTAGAATTTTTAGTTCCTTCAATAAAAACCCAAGGATATAATGTGTTTAGAATATCTGGACATCTTCATAATGTTTTTTACACATAGGAGAGTGGTGGAATTCTATGTTTCTCCCATTGAACATTCACCCGATTCATGGGAGAGTGTGGAAAACTATGATGTTTTCAACAAATCTTTGGTTAAAATGGAATCAATTTTGGTGGATATTATAAATTATAAAATGGAAACATCATGTGTATGAGTGTCATTGTTTAGTAGTTGGTAAAGGAGAAGGTTTTGGATGAGTCAGGCTTGGATGTTGATGATGATTTTTTGTGTTATTGTGGGTGGAGTGCAGTTTAGTGTTGTATGTACTTGGTATGTGATGGTTAATCATTTGGAATTACTATAGTTATTGACGTTCATTATAGAAAGGGAGTTGTTCATTTTTAGCATTATATGAATTTATTTAGTGATGAAGACCAAGGATTGAATAAGATAAGAATGTTTTGTTGAGATGTTAACATTTTAATACCCAGAATTGATACCCACGGTTGATATTGAAAGATTTTGTGGCACAATTAATTTGTGGTGACCTTTTAATGAAAATGGACCGAGTTTGGGAACAAGATTTGTAATTTCATGGTTTACTAGGAGGATGGAATTGAATTTGGTTCAAAAAAGGAAGGGTTAAATTTCATTTTCAGAGGAATACCATTGTTGATGGTCTAATAAAGAGGGAGGAGGTGATAGGTGAGTCTTGTGGCTAATGGGTGGAGAATTAGTTACACAGCCTGTTGTGAATACACCACTATGTATATTGGTTAGGTTTTACTAAGAATCCCCTAGAATGAGTTTATGACTGACACACGAGGATAATCCATGTGATATATGATATATTATCCATTTTTTAGTGGAGAATGATTTTGAACCATCCTATAATAGGTAGTGTTGTGGTGGGATTGGTGTTTGGAGAGCATTTGTGGATTCTGAGATCATCTAGATGGTTTGGAAATTTAATGAATGTGTAGCTGTGGTGCATGTCAAGCCTGATTTTTTTCTTTATGACAAAACCATGTGAAGGTATGGAAAGATAGAGTATAGGATTCATATCCAAGTGAGTGGATGGGTCCCTTGAGTTGTTTAGTTGGGTTGGGTGATGTGATCCTACCCAAGAGTTATTAGTAATTATTGTGAGTTTCAACATTAGATTGGCAGTGATATGTGCTCGTACTGGTGTTTTGGTAGTGATAGAGTTTTATAGTACACATCACGAGTATCATGTTGGTGAAACTATCCTATAATAATAGATATATAGATTTTTGCATTCACATAAAAATTAAATTTTCATCATTATATGTTTAATAAACATGTGAGGGTATAAATCAATGGTGATCAAAATTAAACATGTGATGAAAACCTATAGAGTGAGGCTTCCATAATTAGGAAATATTTAATATTAGGGAGATTATGGTTTGAAACTTGATTCTAGATATTAATCACGTTGAAAATTGTAACGACGTTTTATTAGGGAAACTGATTCTTGGGAAAGTAATAAAAGTTGGTATCATGGATCATAGTAATGAGAGAGACCTGGTACAAGGAAAGGGAAAAAATATAAGGTTTTACCTCTCCCTCAAGAGTGTGGTTACATAGAAATCTCTAGAAGGGAACTTCATATTGGGAGTCAAATGTGTGGGATCAATGGTTGAGTAATTCAAGAATGACCACTAGAGACACTTCTTAGGAATGATAAGTTCTTAGAAGATTATATTATAATATTGTTAGAATTTCCACATTAATTTTTACATATTTTTGACCCTTTCTTATAATTATATGAGTTATTATTTGTTTAGGTGAAGTCTTAGGTAGGTTCTTGGAGTCTTTGGAGTGTTTTAGAGTATTTTAAATGGGTTATGGTTTGATAATGGTTAGGGAAAACCATGTGGATTCCACTAGGTAATAGTATAGCCTATTAGAGAGGACCGATGGGTGCTGAATGATTAGTGTATGGTCAAACTTAGACACACGATATTAAATATGTGACTATGTAAATTATTATAGAAGAAAAATTATAGTTTGAACATGTTTTACCAACTTATGTAGCTAGACTATGCGAGTGGACCAGAGGCATTGAGCCTTGCATGGTTTGAACAAGGTTTAGTGATCCTTTTGGGCAAACCATACATATAAGATTAATTTATAAAAAATATATTAATTTGAAAGTAAAAATCCCTCAAAACCCTCATTATTCATCCCACTCCTTGGTCTCTTGATCCTAATTACTCTAGTTTCCAGTCATGTAAAGTTAATTCTGAAGATAAATTCCATTGGATATATAGATTTCATTCCTGTGGATTTCGTGGTAAGGGATCACATATCTTATATTCTTCTTGTTCTTGATATATATTCTTTCTTCTCCTTTGTGATAAACCTAGATCCTTACTATAATGGATGGGTCTAGGAATTATATCATGATATAATTTTATTACATATAGATTGTTGAGGAAAAAGAAGATAGAAACATAATTTTGTATTTACCATTACTAGATTCATCAAGTTCCATTCATTACATTGGATCTCATTGGGTACTTCTAAAATAATATTATCCCTTCACATGTCCTTCTTTTTGAATATTCACTCCTTAACCCTCATGTAGTGATTTGGTTATATTTATATGGAATATTGGTGTGCAATATTGATTTCGGTGTCGAAACTTGATGCATGTCTTCAATATGATTATGGTATATGAAGTATTATATTTATATCATGCATGTGTGTATGATGTGAGACATCAATTGGAATGACACTATTGTATGTTTGTGTGTTGCCTATGAGACATCTCTTTATATTCCATTACTGTGTGTGTGTAAAAATCAAGACTTTCCTTGCGATGATTTTCATATGTTTATATGTATGTCCTATATAAATCTTCTATTTGATATCAATGTAGTAGATAGAACTGTCATGTCATTGTTAATCCATTAGATGGGGAGCTTGTGTAATGTGACATGTGATGATTATAGTGGGGATTAAATGAAAGATAGTATGGAATGATATCCTAGATACATGACCTGATTCTAGTAGTGGAACATGATGGCCTTGTGACCAAACTCGAGAGAGTTGGTGGGGCATGGTAGCATTGTGTCTTAACCCGAGTCATGATTTAGTTGTGGTGTATTTCCAAACTTATGTTGTTTTTGTGGATTTTTCTGAGATTCATCTAAACCACACATAACTTTTCCTCTGACATGGAGCTGAGGCAAGTAGAAATAGGGTTCATGGATTCTTGGTTAGCGTAAAATGACCTGAAATGTGATTTTTTACTTGTATATTTATCTCCTTTATTTTAAAAAGTTATTTATTTATCAATATCATTTAACTATCTAGTAATTTCATACATTTTTTATTGTAATGAATCAAGTTTCACTTAATTTCATTATTGTGGGCATAGTTATATATCGAACACAATAAAGATACCTTAGAGAAAAAATATATACTAAAATCATAGGGTATTATATTCTTCCACCTTCTGAGAATTTCTCCATCAAAATTTCATTATTATTATTAAAAAAATGAGGATACTTATGCCTCATTACATCCTCTAGTTCCCATGTTGCTTCCTTAGACTCATGTTTTCACACAAAAAATATCACTAGGTTGGCGTTACTGTTCCATATTACATTATCCCATTGATACAAAATATATATTGATTTATCTACATAATAAATATCATACTACAATGGTACAACCTCTATGTTCAGTACATGTGAATGATTAACATTGTACTACATATATGTAGACACTTAGAGCACATTATTAACTCAGCATATGTTCAATGAAAGTGGAAATACATAAGCTGCCATCCATATATGATTAAGATTCTCAAAGTTACTGATATATTATGGGATAAGATTCAAAATCTTTACAAATCTTCCATCATTATTCCAAGGTGATATTCAAAGGAATATCTTGTCCCTAAATTTAAACTCTAGATGTCACTGAAGATTATAATCATAGCTTTTCTATCGACACCTAGGTACCCTAATGTTATACTAAAAGGATCTAACCTTTGATTTAATTTTCTTAACGAACATAGGTATGAATATCTTATATTATAAAAATTAAACTCATCATTTTGGAGTTATACAATTCATTCTATATAGGGAATCATAATGATCCAACTAAATTCATGAGAGAATGATCTTATTCTAAAAGAATTCTATTTGAGTAATGTATTGATCAAAAACAAATTTTAAATGTAGATATAAATATATCAATATATTTTCTAGGGTTTGAATGATATTTTTAGACTAAATACATATTTGAGGATGATATATAGTGCTAAAGTTCAACTCTATATTCAACGCTTTCCCAAGAAGTATCCCGGTAAAACCATGGATTTTGATCTGATACAATTGTGTGTGGTACTCAACGAAATCTTTCGACTTTATTAATTTATATTCTAAAAATAATATCAGGCTAGATATATTCTTGAATAACATTGAAATGTGATGAATTTATAAGAAAATTTCTTACAACCAAAACGTAATTATGAACTTTCGATGTATCAGGGTGACCTACGATGAAATCTATAATTATGTTTTCCCATTTTCATATAGATTTTAGTGATGGTTGTATCATTTTATCAATATTATATTATTTAAATTTAACTTATAAATATACCAGCTATTGAGATATATACTCTCCAATATCCCTTTTCATATTTTCCCACTGGAAATGCATATTGAGATCACTGTACATCTTTGGACTTCTAGGATGGATAAAGAATGATGATATATATGCTTTATCAAAGAGTTATTTATTAAATTTTTTTAAGGTGAACGTATATTGTTCCTAAATGTTATTATTCCATCATGTTCATCATTGAACTCCTAAAATATCCTTTTATTTAGTTACACTTCCAAAATGTCCTTTTGTGTCTCTTTAATCTTCATGTTGATCGATGGGAAAACATTAATTTTAGAAATATAGGATTTCTTCCACTAACTCAAAAATTCAAGGAATATCATCTACTAATCCATAAGTAATGTAACAGCCCGAGATTTTATAAAAAATATTCTTTTTAATTTTATTAATGTCTTCTGTTGTACGCTACACCAAAAGGAGATTGCACAACACAAATCCTTGACTTGCCTTTCATTACACGCAATCGCGACCTTCCTCGATAGCGTGTGTAGTACGCAATACTGAGTTTCACTAAACAACGAAATGTTATTAAAATATTATTATAACTAGCCGTTATGAATAGTAATAACCACCGTTTAAAATTTTAGCTCTCAAAATGGACTTCATTTTTGGATTCGTAGTATCGAATTTAGCCTAAGGTGAAATTTTGGTACTTTTCGGATAACTTTCATATTTTGATGAATAGTGAAAATTACTAAATTTTAGTTAAAAAGAACTTTTTCAATCGAAATAATTAATAGTGATAAATTATTAATAGAAGTGTTTTTAAATTATATTTAGAATATATTTTTACAATTCAATACAATGTTGGTCATTGGATGTAATTTTACATTTAAACCAGACATAATCAAGTGTCAATCTTTTGATAGATATTTTTTCTTAAAAACACACTATTTGATTTAACAGCGGGATTTAATTATAAAATTAATTAATCAAACTTCTATGTTATGAATTTGGTAAAATAGACTTCATTTTTGAATTCGGAATATGAAATATAGCTTAGGATGAAATTTTGATATTGTTCTGAAAAACATCAAATTTTGATGAATAGTGAAAGTACTAAGTGGTAGTTAAAAAACTGAATTTTTCATAAAAGTTAATTTTACCGCTTCTGTGAATGGAATTTCAAAAATCCCAGAGACACGGTTGATGTCAGTAAGTAAAATGTGGTTCAATGAGATGAAAATAATTTTTGGTGAATAGTAACTTTTTACTTTTATTTACCACGGTTAAAAGTAAATAGGGTAATTAAGGGTAAAAATGATATTAATATTACCCTAACACATGTCCTAATCCTATTGGACAAGTGTATCTCGAATAAAAACAACCTTAAGTGTAAAATATTATCATTTAGGCCCACTTGGATTAGATTAGGACATTTATTATTATTTAATTCAAAGAAGAGTTAAAAGAGTTAAAATCAAAGTTTATTTACTACAACATTTTTAATATAGAGTTATACATAAGATAAATGCGATTGTAAATATTCATTAGAAATCTAAAAAGATTTCCTACGTGATGGTATTTTATTTGTAATTTTTAGACATCAAATAATTTAATTTATTTATGACACAAAGATGATGCAGTAATAATTTTATTAATGAAATATTGACATAATTGATATTATAATACCAAAATAAATGTAATTTAAGACTTTTTATGAATTACACTAATTTTCTAGGTTACTATGATATATTAGTGTTGATTGAATCAACTTGGTTCGAACATATAATTCTGTTATGACTTTCATAAAAATCATATATCAAATAGTGTCAAAACTGACACAAAATAGTTTTTAAATCAAATATTATATTATTAATTGTTATTTTATTCCTAAAAATCTAAGGATCGGCCAAATGACTTAGATAAGGATATATGTATTAATAATAAACAATTTGGGGTTCGTTTGTCATGTTATAGTAAGTGTATTAACCATATAGTGAAAGAAAACAAAAAGACACGGTAAAAGTTAAATTATTTAACTTAGAGTTAAATCTAATTGATAAGGTTAAAATAATACCCTAAACTTATCTAAATCTTATTGGTTGATAGGATTTCGACCCATACCCACTTTATCTCCGAAATAAGACTCTTTGGAACCATTATAAACCGATTTTGACTTTAATATAAAATAATATTTTGAGGTATTCCTAAGGTGCCCCTCTCCTCCCTTATAAAAGGACACCTCCTCCCCCTTCTCCTCACACCAATTTGAGCACTCAAGCTCGGCCAACCTCTGCCCAAATCCCTTATCCACTTCCCTAGAATAATCCTAGAGGTCATGGTCTTATTCAAAGACCAATCTTAGTTCCCTAAGTGGAGGATTCAAAGAGGCGTTTCAAAGAAGAGGTAATAACCATTACCGATCTTTTCAATTTCTTTCTTCTTCAACTTCTTCTTATTTAGTTGTTTCATGACAATGTAATAACATCAGTATTACTTACATACTGATATGTTATTATAAATATTAAACAACCCTAATTCACCTTCTATCCATCCTACGGAAAAAAAATTAAATCACCGCGCGTGCGTACGTACGGAATACCGTCTCCACGCCGTGGTGTAATCTATTTTACTCCACCAAATTAATTGGATGGGTATAATGGTGTAATGAGTAACTATATATGATTATTATAAAGTTATATTGATACTGAAATAGTATACATACACTTCAACACAATTCCACGACCATGGGAACGATATCATCGCTCGTGCGTACGTACGGACTACCATCTCCACGACGCGATGAGATTCATTCTCCATGTTAACCATTTAAGAATGATTATAAAGTATATATAAGAAATAATAATGAAATATATGACATTATAAAGCTACTGGATTCATTTATATATATTTATATGTATGTCATCTACTTACTTCCATTCAAGACAATAAGGAAAGTAAAACAGCGTTCATGCGTACGTACGGACTACTGTCTCCATGAACGGTGTTTTTCATTTCATTTATCTATCTATTATATATATATATATACTGAATATATATGATATATAAATTATATTTTATATTTTGGAAGTAATTAAATCATGATATAAGTATTAATAATGTCAAGAACAACAAGTCAAAACACCTACGATAAATGAAACGATTTTACCCAAAACGCTTCTTTAACATGGAATTTACAAAAGAACGGGTAATATAAAGTCATAAGTGAACCATATATTATATAATAACAGTGAATATGATTATGTAATAAGTCAATGACATTATTTAAATCATTATACAGGAGGTTCGGACACATACGAAGCAAATCGGACCTAAGGTAAGGGAAATATCACAATCTCATTTTTATCCGAGATTGTTTATTCGTAAGTATTTACTGGGGTGTATTTTATCATCCACATACATGTTACTTCAATATATAATATTGTTTCCATCCAATTACAATAGTTTAAATCCAATTTTACCCTTCAGTAAGTTTTTAGTAAAATATATGAAAGGAATCTTTTGTCGTTTTTCATACGAGGTACTTTTTGACTTTTCTGAAAAAAGTACGGGAAGAATGTTTTTTTAACTTATACGGCAAGAATGGATTTTTAATACATTATTTCCAAGAAGCTTACTTTACATGTTTTCAAGTTTATTTTTAATCAACTTCTTTTAGTTTAATGTTGTTTGACATGTTAAGAAAGGCAAAATGTTTTTGAAGAAGAAAGGATATTTTCCTCAAGAATGGAGTTCAAGTGTATTATCAAAATTATTTTCCATCTAAGACAATAAAGGGTTCTGTTTTTATCCCTATTATTACATTGATTTGATCATGTTGTGATGGAATTATTTTTATGAATTCCTTTATCTTATATGAATTGATTTATGATATCATGATGTTTCAAGAATCCCATTTTTGTTACATGTGTTATGCGATGATGTATGATTTATGATTATGTGGAACACATAAGAAAGGATTCATTATAAGATGGGTGAGACCTATATCTCCCTCCAATGCATTGGGTAAAGATTTTATATCTCATGAGATAGACATGGCTGGAATGGTAGGTTATACCGGTTCAGTGAAACAGGACTGAAACGAGGGTTACTCGATTCAGAAAGGGACTTTGTTCACTAAGATATTCTTGGCAATTAGTCTTGACTAACAAGAAATGATTCTCTATGATTATGTGTGAATGCCACAAAGTTTCATGTTTTATGTTATGATTATTGGGATTACATTTCACTACTATGATTTATCCCATGTTATGAAATTATGCTCTCTTTTGCAGGTTAAGATTTCCAAAAGTTATGTTCTTATGAATATGATGTGATTGATTTTCTTTTGTTTACCCTTACTGAGCATTTGAGCTCACCCTTTTATGTTTTCTTTTCCCCAGGATATAAAGAAAGGTTTTAGGTAAAAAAAAGGGAAGATCTTTATGGGAGATATTGAAGATCTTTCACCACGATTAGAAGATTACGTTCCGAGTTTCCAAAGACACTAAACTATTACGATCCTTGTGTGTGTGTTTTTGTTATGTACTAAGTATTCCGCAAAAGTAATGTAATGTCCATGTACGATAAGCTTCGGGTCTCTACAGTTGGTATCAGAGGAAAGGTTTAGTCAACCTTTGGAAACTAGGATGCGAAAACGTTAGTGAGATCCCTAGAGATATTTATAATGTATGTCTAGGGATGTCCCTAAGGTTAAGTATACGTATAGGTTATAGTCCTAGAATTGCGCTAACGATCTTAGAATTAAACCTCAGATGTTAGATATTGAAGGTACTCCCCCTTTATTATGTTGTTTTCCCTAGCATGATTTTTTCTTCTCACACTATTCTTTTTGGGTTTTAGACAATGGCTGGAACCCGAAGGAACCGTGTTGATCAATGCAGTGGAAAATGCAATGATTGTCCTCCTGAACAAACAAATGTTATGGGAGATGGAGTGAAAAATCTTATTGCTATACTTACACAAGATATGAATCATTCTGGACTTCCAAATGAGCAGAGAAGGGAACAATATTCTATTGAGTCCTTCATGAGGCAACGTCCACCTTCTTTCAGTGGGTCTTCTGATCCACTTGTGGCTGAACAATGGATCAGTACTACTGAAAAGATATTTTCAGTTCTTCAATGTTCTGAACATGATAAAGTCATCTTAGCAGTATATCGTTTGGAAGGTGAAGCTGATCAATGGTGGAATCTTATCAAGAATACGAGGCCAAGAGATGAAATTGAGTCCATGGAATGGGATGAGTTCAAGAACATGTTTTTCAGTAAGTACTTCCCTCGTATTCTTCGAACAAATATGGAGAAAGAGTTTCTTGAACTGAAGCAAAGGGATGATGAATCTGTTGGTACCTATGAAGCAAATTTTACAAGACTTGCAAGGTACGCTTCTGGTATTATCATCCAACCTGAAAGTAAAGTTGATCGATTTTTCAGTGGCTTAAAACCAAGTCTTCGAAGGGCATTAGCTATAAGAGACTTCAGTAGCTATGAAGAAATTGTGCGTTGTGCTATCAAGGTAGAAATGGAAGTTGGTGTTACATATCAATCTCATGGTTTTGACAAGAAACGAAAGATGGACGTCAAGGAGAAATCTCAGAATAATGGTGAAAAGAAGATGAATGTTTCCTTATGCACAAAGTGTGGAAAGAAGCATGGTGGAGATTGTCTTAAAGGGACTAGAAAATGTTTTAAGTGTGGAAAAGAAGGTCATCGAGCAGCTGAGTGTCGAAGTAATGGAAAAAGGGTTTCTAATTATGTAAATAAAGCAAACACTGCAGAGAACGCACCACCAACACTTCAATGCTTCAAGTGCAATGAAATGGGGAATTATGCTAATAAATGCCCTAATCCAAGGGTTAGTGATGATCGACATGAGCAACCGCTTAAGGCAAAGGACAAAGGGAAGTCACATGCGATCACCATTGGCGATGTTGAATATGATAACGATGTGGTGGAATGATTAAGTGTTTATGTAATGGGATTCCAAAATAATGTTGTATCATGGATTATTGGAATATTTATGTATTGTTCTAATGTGGTATTCAAAGTGATTGAGATATTACGCGCATAATGAAGGGAAAACGAGAAAACGAAATGTTTAACAATATTCATGAGCTCATGATTGATATAAGAACTAAGTGATATCATGGTTTGAGTATATAGAATTTTGAGGATTTTGGTATGTGGAAAGTGTTAACTTTTAACTGCATTCAAGTTTTCACTAAGGTTCAATGGGTATTCAAGAGAATACATGATTAAGGACTTTGAATGTTTGGAATGTGACCAACAAAACATATCTTATGAATATGGGGTTCAACGATGGTATTAAATCTCTGGTAATCGTTTTCACTATGAGAGTGGACTCCAGTATTATGGATAAGCCTAAAGATTGGAATGGATTATGTTGGACATAAGTTATTATTGTTTGTTTTTCGATATTATCGATGGGATGTTATAGTAATATAGTTTTAGAAAAAGGACAACCTGCAGGACGGGCGACAGCCCATCGCTTCGGACAAGGCTGTGGGAATCGAACCCACAACCGAAGTGCGACTGGCCTTTATCGCCTACCACTGGCCTACAGGAAGTCCCCCTTTAGTAGAAACTAGTTTTATTTTATTAAGCGGTATGATATATGAAGTATAAGTTCATTTTTGGAACCATATACGATTAATCTCACTATAAGATGGACTTATAACTTTTGCTAACCCTTTGTTTGAAATAGATGGAATGACCCATCCTTCTATCACATGATCTTCTAATGCTTCACGAATAACAAATTCAACTTCATTTCTTTATGATATGAAGTGGAAATTGTTCAATTCACGAACAACAGTGAGATTGTAACAAAATCATGTAAGTATTTCTTTTAATTCATCAACTTTAGGGAAATGATCTTGAAAACCAAAAATGTTGTCCTAGTGCTCTTATATCTGATTAATCAGATGGTACCTTATATCGTCACAAATTTATGGATTTGTGATTGTTGGCTTTTCCATAGCCATGTTCTCTACCACTCTCCATCAGAACATGATGGTTAGATTTCTCTTCCATATCCATATTTTCACCTATGTGGAAACCCAGTGATTAGTTTATTTGGGTAATCATTACGTTTCATACTTTTGTTTTTAAATATTGGTTTTGGTATTCCTTTTTACGATGTGGGTTTCTATTAAAGAAACGTTCGAATAGTAAACCATTTATAACCCCGACGAATTTCGAGGGCGAAATTCATTTTAAGGGGGGTAGAATGTAACAGCCCGAGATTTTATGAAAAATATTCTTTTTAATTTTATTAATGTCTTGTGTTGTACGCTAAACCAAAAGGAGATTTCACAACACAAATCCTTGACTTGCCTTTCATTACACGCAATCACGGCCTTCCTCGATAGCGTGTGTAGTACGCAATACTGAGTTTCACTAAACAACGAAATGCTATTAAAATATTATTATAACTAGCCGTTATGAATAGTAATAACCACCTTTTAAAATTTTAGAAATTTTAGCTCTCAAAATGGACTTCATTTTTGGATTCGTAGTATCGAATTTAGCCTAAGGTGAAATTTTGGTACTTTTCGGATAACTTTCATATTTTGATGAATAGTGAAAATTACTAAATTTTAGTTAAAAACAACTTTTTCAATCGAAATAATTAATAGTGATAAATTATTAATTTCAGTGTTTTTAAAGTATATTTAGAATATATTTTTACAATTCAATACAATGTTGGTCATTGGATGTAATTTTACA
This sequence comes from Viscum album, assembly GCA_963277665.1. Lineage (NCBI taxonomy): Eukaryota > Viridiplantae > Streptophyta > Magnoliopsida > Santalales > Viscaceae > Viscum > Viscum album. Next base: position 752,053,150 of record OY728129.1, on the reverse strand, counting down.
TTTAAACCAGACATAATCAAGTGTCAATCTTTTGATAGATATTGTTTCCTAAAAACACGCTATTTATTTTAACAGCGGGATTTAATTATAAAATTAATTAATGCAACTTCTATGTTATGAATTTGGTAAAATAGACTTCATTTTTGAATTCGGAATATGAAATATAGCTTAGGATGAATTTTTGTCATAGTTCTGAAAAACATCAATTTTTGATGAATAGTGAAACTACTAAGTGGTAGTTAAAAAACTGAATTTCTCATAAAAGTTAATTTTACCGCTTCTGTGAATGGAATTTCAAAAATCCTAGAGACACGGTTGATGTCAGTATGTAAAATGTGGTTCAATGAGATGAAAATAATTTTTGGTGAATAGTAACTTTTTACTTTTATTTACCACGGTTAAAAGTAAATAGGTTAATTAAGGGTAAAAATGATATTAATATTACCCTAACACATGTCCCAATCCTATTGGACAAGTGTATCTCGACCAAAAACAACCTTAAGTGTAAAATATTATCATTTAGGCCCACTTGGATTAGATTAGGACATTTATTATTATTTAATTCAAAGAAAAGTTAAAAGAGTTAAAATCAAAGTTTATTTACTAAAACATTTTTAATATAGAGTTATACATAAGATAAATTCGATTGTAAATATTCATTAGAAAGCTAAAACGATTTCCTACGTGATGGTATTTTATTTGTAATTTTTAGACATCAAATAATTTAATTTATTTATGACACAAAGATGATGCAGTAATAATTTTATTAATGAAATATTGACATAATTGATATTATAATACCAAAATAAATGTAATTTAAGACTTTTTATGAATTCCACTAATTTAATAGGTTACTATGATATATTAGTGTTGATTTAATCAACTTGGTTCGAACATATAATTCTGTTATGACTTTCACAAAAATCATATATCAAATAGTGTCAAAATTGACACAAAATAGTTTTTAAATCAAATATTATATTATTAATTGTTATTTTATTCCTAAAAATCTAAGGTTCGGCCAAATGACTTAGATAAGGATATATGTATTAATAATAAACAATTTGGGGTTCGTTTGGCATGTTATAGTAAGTGTATTAACCATATAGTGAAAGAAAACAAAAAGACACGGTAAAAGATAAATTATTTAACTTTGAGTTAAATCTAATTGATAAGGTTAAAATAATACCCTAAACTTTTCTAAATCTTATTGGTTGATAGTATTTCGACCCATACCCACTTTATCTCCGAAATAAGACCCTTTGGAACCATTATAAACCGATTTTGACTTTAATATAAAATAATATTTTGAGGTATTCCTAAGGTGCCCCTCTCCTCCCTTATAAAAGGACACCTCCTCCCCCTTCTCCTCACACCAATTTGAGAACTCAAGCTCGGCCAACCTCTGCCAAAATCCCTTTTCCACTTCCCTAGAATAATCCTAGAGGTCCTGGTCTTCTTCAAAGACCAATCTTAGTTCCCTAAGTGGAGGATTCAAAGAGGCGTTTCAAAGAAGAGGTAATAACCATTACCGATCTTTTCAATTTCTTTCTTCTTCATCTTCTTCTTCTTTAGTTGTTTCATGACAATGTAATAACATCAGTATTACTTACATACTGATATGTTATTATAAATATGAAACAACCCTAATTCACCTTCTATCCATCCTACGGAAAAAAATGAAATCACCACGCATGCGTACGTACGGAATACCGTCTCCACGCCGTGGTGTAATCTATTTTCCTCCACCAAATTAATTGGATGGGTATAATGGTGTAATGAGTCACTATATATGATTATTATAAAGTTATATTGATACTGAAATAGTATACATACACTTCAACACAATTCCACGACCATGGGAACGATATCATCGCTCGTGCGTACGTACGGACTACCGTCTCCACGACGCGATGAGATTCATTCTCCATGTTAACCATTTAAGAATGATTATAAAGTATATATAAGAAATAATAATGAAATATATGAAATTATAAATCTACTGGATTCATTTATATATATTTATATGTATGTCATCTACTTACTTCCATTCAAGACAATAAGGAAAGGAAAACAACGTTCATGCATACGTACGGACTACCATCTCCATGAACGGTGTTTTTCATTTCATTTATCTATCTATTATATATATATATATATACTGAATATATATGATATATAAATCATATTTTATATTCTGGAAGTAAGTAAATCATGATATAAGTATTAATAATGTCAAGAACAACAAGTCAAAACACCTACGATAAATGAAACGATTTTACCCAAAACGCTTCTTTAACATGGAATTTACAAAGAACGGGTAATATAAAGTCATAAGTGAACCATATATGATATCATAACAGTGAATATGATTCTCTAATATGTCAATGACATTATTTAAATCATTATACAGGAGTTTCGGACACATACGAAGCAAATCGGACCTAAGGTAAGGGAAATATCACAATCTCATTTTTATCCGAGATTGTTTATTCGTAAGTATTTACTGGGGTGTATTTTATCATCCACATCCATGTTACTTCAATATATAATATTGTTTCCATCCACTTACAATAGTTTAAATCCAATTTTACCCTTCAGTAAGTTTTTAGTAAAATATATGAAAGGAATCTTTTGTCGTTTTTCATACGAGGTACTTTTTGACTTTTCCGACAAAAGTACGGGAAGAATGTTTTTTTTAACTTATACGACAAGAATGGATTTTTAATAAATTATTTCCAAGAAGATTCCTTTAAAAGTTTTCATGTTTATTTTTAATCAACTTCTTTTAGTTTAATTTTGTTTTACATGTTAAGAAAGGCAAAATGTTTTTGAAGAAGAAAGGATATTTTCCTCAAGAATGGAGTTCAAGTGTATTATCAAAATTATTTTCCATCTAAGACAATAAAGGGTTCTGTTTTTATCCCTATTATTACATTGATTTGATCATGTTGTTATGGAATTATTTTTATGAATTCCTTTATCTTATATGAATTGATTTATGATATCATGATGTTTCAAGAATCCCATTTTTCTTACATGTGTTATGCGATGATGTATGATTTATGATTACGTGGCACACATAAGAAAGGATTCATTATAAGATGGGTGGGACCTATATCTCCCTCCAATGCATTGGGTAAAGATTTTATATCTCATGAGATAGACATGGCTGGAATGGTAGGTTATACCGGTTCAGTGAAACAGGACTGAAACGAGGGTTACTCGATTCAGAAATGGACTTTGTCCACTAAGATAGTCTTGGAAATTAGTCTTGACTAACAAGAAATGATTCTCTATGATTATGTGTGAATGCCACAAAGTTTCATGTTTTAATTTATGATTATTGGGATTAAATTTCACTACTATGATTTATCCCATGTTATGAAATTATGCTCTCTTTTTCAGGTTAAGATTTCCAAAAGTTATGTTCTTATGAATATGATGTGATTGATTTTCTTTTGTTTACCCTTACTGAGCATTTGAGCTCACCCTTTTATGTTTTCTTTTCCCCAGGATATAAAGAAAGGTTTTAGGTAAAAAAAAGGGGAATATCTTTATGGGAGATATTGAAGATCTTTCACCACGATTAGAAGATTACGTTCCGAGTTTCCAAAGACACTGAACTATTACGATCCTTGTGTGTGTGTTTTTGTTATGTACTAAGTATTCCGCAAAAGTAATGTAATTTCCATGTACGATAAGCTTCGAGTCTCTACAAGTAATATATTTCTTTCATTACTCATCACAATTAATATAACCTGATACTTCTAACAGATAACATTAGCCACCCTATTCACCTTCCCTGGGTGGTGATGTAGTGATCTATTATAATCTTGAAAAAACTCCATCCATTCCATTTGGGGAACATTTTAATCATTCTAAATGAATATTAAATCCATTATTTTTGGATCTTTATACATATCAAACCTTTCACAAAAGAGATAATTACTCCAAATTTTCAATGAAAAAATTACCACTACAGCTTTATCTCATGAGTTGGGTAATTTTACATATGAATAATCAACCAGTGTGAGGAATTAATTACTACCATATCATTATTAATGATAAAAAATCATATTTTCTTCTTTGATTCATCAATATATATATATATATATATCACAAACCCTTATCTACTAGATTTTAGTGTATGAAAAGGTTCCCCAACCAACCTTCTCTTATGCTCCTTGAATTATTCTTCACATTTATCTATATATAGTGATTCATCTCCCTTCCATGTCATAATTTTAAGTGGATTTAATAAAAAATAAATATTTCTCAAAAGTATAGATTGTATCCACCCAATCCAAGAAAACTACATATTTCAGTCATAGTGGTGGGTCTTTGGCATTGTTCAATAATATTCATTTTTTTGAAGGATCCGCCAACATTCCATTGATTTTAATTACATAAATCTAGAATAATAATTTTCATATAAAGAATTTACTCTTGAAAAAATTGGGATTATAATTTCTCCTTCCTCAAGGTCCTCAAGAGAATCCTAAAATAGTCTTTATTCTCTTCATTTCTCTTGGATTATATAATAATATCATCTATAAAGATTACTGAAAACTGATCAAAAAAATATCCAAAGACACTATTCATTATTTCCATTATGTTAAAGAAAATATTGGTAATTCAAAGTGTAATAACCCCAAATTATAGCATCCATTCGTATTATAGAAGGCTATTAGGATCATATATATCGTTTTATACCTTAACTGATGATATACAAATCAAAGGTAAATATTTGAATAGTATTAATCTATTTAATGTTGATCAAACCATCCATTATTTTTAGACAGAGAATAATTATTCTTGATCACGATGTTGTTATGTTTTTTATATTTATAGAAAAGGTTCATTAACCCATGTTTATTTTTAAAAAGAAGAATAGGTACACCTCATGATGAAAAAATGGGGAATATTAATCCATTTTATAGATTATATAAGAGTTTCCTCTTTGTTTCTAACAACTCAATTATGTCCATTCAATATGGATTAATTGATATAGGTAAAAAACATGCATGTGTTAAATTGAAAACTCAACTTTATGATTTTGTAGGAATACTAGGAATCCTTTAAATATGCACATCAGTATATTCTAAACAAGTATCCTTAATGTTGAGTTTCTTCCCATCCAGTTGAGATAAATACCCCTCATGAATTTGTAGTAAGACCCATATAATGGAATTAATTTACATTAGAAGTTAATTTCCATAATCACATTGATAAAATATCATAGGTTGACTCAGCATATGAAATGTGACTTTCCTTCCTCAATAATTGATATGGGCTCTATATATACAAATATAGTCCATTCCCAAAATCATATCAAATTAAACTAGAGGGAGAGTAATAATATTTATAGGAAATGCATTCCTTTAATCTTATATTGAAAATAATTTATTTAATTGAGATTAAATCATTATACTATTTAGTGTTTTTAATGATAAATCAATATCTCACTATTATGGTGGTGATGTGACACTCTTAGAAAATTATACAGATATAAAAGAGTGTATTAAGCATAAATCATGCAATAAATTTATAGTTTTCGAGTGGATAATATGTGTTTCTTTCACCACCTCATTCTTATGACCCATTTCAGTATTTGTGATCACATAGGCTTCCGTTTTCTCCTTCATCTTAGGAGGGTACTAATGTCAATTTTCCAACATTTAACATTAGACTCATTCAATAGTTATTTTAATTTATGTGCTCTATTAAATTATCTCATTAGAGTATGGGTGTTGTATTTGGTTGAAAACATGACGCATTTACATATCCCCTTGTGGAAATTTCTCGATGCTTCTTTTCCCCACTTTTTGTATAAATTAAGATTAATTTTCTTTTCTCCAAGTGTTTTATTATTATAATTTCTTTGAAAATACATTTTTATAAATTTTCTATAAACCATGGGAAAAACGAGAATCTCTAGTATCTATTTTTTATGTAAGATCACATTGAATAATTTCATTATATCTATTAATTTCTTATATAACTAATTAATTTTAGTGACATGATCATAAAACACTAAAGAACAAATCAATTTATCTTTTAGGTTTAATGATAACAAAAAATTAACTTCTTAAAATCATCCATTTGATGGAATTAATGATTTCATATGGCCTCATATTCAAGATAATATTCCACCATTGGTCAGATTTACCTTCCAAATGATACACAAAAAAACCTTTTCATGGTCCATGTAACATCTTAACTTAATGTATAATTATTTTTTAGTTTTGATTTGGTTTTTACGAGTTCAAGTTGTTTTGGAATGGTATTATGGCTTAGAGTTTATTTTTTTCTTTTCACAGGGGAAGAGGGATGGACCATGATGTTGTTTAATTCTTTTCACCCTAGGGAATTTTATATGCACCATGAGAATAACCACCATTACTAGAGTTTGGAGTGGCCTGAGGTATTTCCCATTCGTGTTCACCCTATCCACCATGACCAACAAGGCCTCTCCACAACGTATATGATTCAGTGTCATGGGGGAAAACCAAGTTATTGAGGCTACACCATGGTAATAGGGATTTTGATGATATGTGGTGGGATAAAACCATGGCCACCATGGGAATGGTGATTATCCACCACTACATGGTGTATAATTTTTGGGAAATTGAAATGAAAAAATTGGCCCCCCTATTTTTTGAAACCATTTTTAATGTCATGGGTTACTGAAAGGGATTGTAATGTGGTGTATTTTAAAGCGATTTTGACTATGTATTCAACTATATTAAGCTATCATATCGAATTCCCCGGTCTAGTGTTTGGAACTGGGAATTATTTAGTGGAGCCTTACGCATCTATTGTCCCCCTATTGATAACTTTTTAGTGTTTGATTATGTATCATTATATTATATTCTATTGTTATTGTTGTGCATTGGCTCCTAGATTCCAAACCTTGTTGGATTGGGTATAGATATTTTAGTATCTTAATTTATCTATACTCTTATAACATCCTTTGATAATTTTATTTAGGAAAAAATATTTTAATGTGTGAGAATAAATTTTTATTTCCTTCTCCCCTCTTATCATGTGTTCCCTTTCCTTATTGCGGTTTTTGAACTTGTGTTGTTTCTGTGAAAACCAATGTTTTAGATAGGTGGTTCCATCTATAATGTAAGTTCTATAAACCATGAATGATAAATTTTTTAAATGTTTTTATAAAATTAATTTGAATTATCCATGAATTTTCTAATATGTGTTTGAAAAATGATTTTTTATTATAGATGGGTTTCCCTTAATTTAGGTAAAATAAAGATATTGTCAAACCATTGTGAAATGTGTTACAAGATTGGTTTTCGATGAATATTCTTGATTAATATTTTTTTTAATGTGATAATACCTTGGAAATTTACTTTACATATGACGTATATAGGATCCTTAGGTACCTAGGTGAAGGGTTTATTATTTGTCATATTAATAGAAATTATAATGGGGTTCAAATTCATGGGAGTTCTTCAATTCCTAGATCATAGATACATTGTTTCTAGGATCATGATCTAAAATTTTTAGAGGGTTAAACGTTTTGGTTTTTCTTCCATCAATTGATTATTGATGCATTAACACTTGGGACTTGAGCATACGCTCTCCATTTTTTGTTGTTGGAGTACAAGTTACCCAGCTAAAATATCATTGGTTATCCTAAGGGTTATTTCCAATGTTCTTTTTATTTGTAATGTTATTTCAATAATATGATATGATGAATTATTTGAAAAATATAAATATTTTACTGAGATTATTATTTTAAATTTTATTATATATTTTTGTGAAATATTTGGTAAAAGGGGAAATGTTTACCATTAATTTGATACAATTTTTTTTAGTTTCTTATCATGAAATATTCTACTTTCAAATGAGAATAATGGTATTATCTTTTAGAGACTTTTTATGGAACACTTGGGTGGTATACAATTGATATTATTTATATCACACCCTGCACACTCCCATGGGGGTGTGTAGAATTTACTTAACAGATGCAGGAAAGGGAAAGTTACTACATTGATAATGCGATGTTTGTGTAATCCTATTATGGGTAGTTGGAGGTGATATAGTGGAATGTTTCCCATGTTTCACATGGAGTATATTTCGGCAGTATTGGTTTGAATATTTCGATATTTACAAACATCATATTTATATTTTTTATGCTACCTTTGGTTGTATCACTACTATTGTCCCTGTTTTAATTTCTTATTTCCTTATCATTGTTTTATTTATATATATAAAATGTATCTTTTTTTTGTGTTTGTAAAATCATTCCCTATGATTGTTCTTGATTTAATAGGTGCTAGTATCTTGCTTTTGGGAATTTGAAATACCCTTATGGTGTTTCTGTGGTCCTATTTAGGTTCTATTTGGATGGGTTTTCTTGGATGGGCCGTTTGAATTTGGTATTAGAACATGGTTATTCTCAGTATTAGTAAGTTGGTATATATTAGATATGAATTTAAAGAATTAATTGGAATGATTCATTGAGTTCCTCACCATATGGTACAATGACAACCATTATGTCACCATGTGATATTGGGATGTGTGTCTCCTATGTTGGTTTTCTCTCTAAATCTCACTTTTCAAATGTGTTCTCTTGAGTTTAAAATGAAATTGTTTCATTGTCTGATCATTTCATTCGAATTGTGGTTTATAGAAACATGAATCCAAATAAACGTTATAAGGTTCCATTGAAGGGTTTAGTAGGAAATTATCCTAAAGTGAATTCAACTGTTGATCAAATTCTCTTAGAGGATATTGGGAAGGTAGTACTTATTATAGACTAGAATAAACCTCCTATCTAGAATTAAGATGTTGAATCCTAAACAAGAGTTTCACTTGATAGGGATCAAGAACAAGAGTTTATACATGATAATCCCACATCTTTTATGGTTATGAATGAACCCCAAGGGGCAGATAAATGTTTGGGAAGATCCATCAGGTCTTTGACTTCCTGGAGACCCACCAAGTCTATCATGGTGAAATTCACAAAATTCAAGCTCAAGAGTCCTGAAAATATATGGTGGGATTATAGGGTTTAGGAAAATAAAAATGTATAATTTCTGTATAATTGATTCAAGACCCCCTTCTTTTATTAGTTCTAATCAGAATCAGTGATGATTTCGAAGTCATTGGAGTTCTTTCCTTAGAAGTAGAGAGACTATTTGGTTTTAGAGTACACCAACCAATTTGTGGAGTTTTTTTATTTTCTATCGATATAGTGATGAATAATCATATAAGGGCTTATAAATACCTATAGGGTTTGTGACTTAACGTCTAATAACATATATACATTATGAATCTTACCACATATGTTGAGATGATCAACATGGATATGATGAAAAAATAGATATGGAAGGTAGGATTGTATTCTATGTCTCTTTTCTTTTACCCGGTGACTATTTTAGTGGCGTTTTGGGAAATAAGAGGAAGTGGTATGATAATATCAAGGTTAGTGTAAGTGGTTCTCAATAGTGTTCTTCCTCCACAATATCAACAGTAACTAGTAGTGTTCCCCAAACTTTCTATTAGAGCAGAAAGTTATGGAACAACCATCGGTCTTTTCATACACCTACAATGAATTTTAGTGATTAAGGCCTTCAAGATCATCTACATAGGTTGTTCCTAGACTTATCAATGAAAATTTATGGTTAGGTATATTCATATCTAACATAAAATAAAGTTCTATCATATGATTCATACTCAGTAGGGATCCATCCACAATCCTTAGCAGTGAATCACCTTTACACAGTAGATGAGTTTCTGAAGGATGTTGATGTAGGCCCAACTACAGTGAGAGATATTATTTTTATTTCATTTTTTATAGTTGATACTATGTTTGATAAATGTTACTCACATTTAATTATATCTACCAATTTCATGGATGTTTTCAATCTCTCATTGGAGATTATGTACTTTTTTGTAGAGATGAAAACACATATTGGTAAGAGGAAAGTGAAGAAATTTTGTTTCCCTGGATGTTCAATATATAAATCTTACAAATATTTATTTTTGGGCTTCTTGTTTCTCAGTCCAAATCTATTTTATTCTATCATTGGAATGGTTTGGAATGTTTCTCACTAAATTGAGATTTATTGTTATCAACGATGCATTTTATTCTCTCCCATTGATGGGAGATCTTAGGCTTTACCCAGTGAGTGGGAACCAAGGTATTTTCATGGAATAATTTTTTATATATTTCTAAGGAGTTGTTTTCTAACATTGTGGTTATGAACAATGATTTTTATGCTCTTTTTTATCTTCCTTTAGAAGTTTTAAATTTCCTTGAGGTCTTTCCAAATGGATTCTCTGGTCTTCCTCTAGATAGGAAGGTGGAGTTTTGCATTGATATCATATTATATACTCATACAATCATGAAACCCACTTATTATATGGAACTAGAAAAGATAAAATATATTAAGGTTAATTTGGATGGCTTGTTTATAGAATGTATTTTTCCTTCCTAGTGATTTCCATGGGCAAGAACTATGCTCTTTTCCCAGATGGTTGATGGTTATTTATTTCTCTGTGTAGAGTACCAGAAGATAAGTGAAGTATAAATTAACAATAATATCCTTTTACCTAAATTTATGAACTGTGTGATAAGCTAAATGTGAAAAAGTGGTTCTTGAAAATTAATCTTTAATCAGGGTGACATAATCTTAGAGTTAAGGAATTTGATATTTATAAGATAATTATACATGATAGGTATGCCCATTATGAATATATTTTTAATCGTCTAGTGTTGGTATCAAGTTCCATATGGTAGAATATATTTCTTGAAAACACCAACCATATTAGAATAATAACTGTACTCATGATTTAGAGATCATTTCTATTATATATTCACTTATGTGTTGAAAAGAAAATCCTTTTGGGGAGATGATTACAGTCTTTTCTAATCACAGGATCCTAAGTTACATATTTATTAAGAGGGAAATAATACTCAGGTAGAGACTATGGGAGTAATTACTCTATAAGTTTTACTTTTATTTCAGCTACACACCGAAAAAGGGGAATTTCATTTCTAATGTTCTCTATAGGACGTACCCATCTCGTGCTGTTTCAGAATCAAAGATGAGTGGAAATTTATGGGTCCTTTACTCAGTTTCATTTAGATGAAAATGGAGATTATTTAGGTATGGTTTTGAATATTTTTTAGTTTTCATCATCTCTTCTTGACCCTATTCTATAGGGATAGAAGTTGGATGATGAGTACAAATGAATCAAGGAACCCTTATATAGCTGGGAGACCCTTCCAGGTTGGTATCTCCTCACTGATGGAATTATTTTCTTAGGGGGTGTTTTTTTCATCAAAACATCTATCAGGAATTTGTGTAAAATTATTTCCATAGTTTTTCATGGGGCCTTAATCTTGGTACTATAATGAGAAATTATGAAATGAGGCATTATTTCTGGTGGTCAGGTATGAAGCGAAATTTCACTGATTATGTGTCCCTCTGTTACAGCTACCGGTAGATTACAGTAGATCACTCAATGTCTTCTGGTCTACTCTTGCCTGTTTTAGTGTTGGTATATAAATGAAATGAAATTTCCATAGACATAATTATTAGATTATATTTAATTCCCTAAGAAAATAATTCTATTTGGGTGGTGATTGATTAATTGATGAATTGGATCATTTTATTCTGATTAGGGACACCAAATAGGTTAATATATACGTAATATATACATATAAAATATTTTGAGGATTTACGGGGTACCATATTACATTTTTGTGACTAGAATCATAGGTTCACCTCTCAGTTATAGTGTAGTATCCAATAGGTAATTATGACTCATGTTATATTTAGTAAAACATACCACCCACAGAAAGATGGTTATATTGGGGTTGTTAATCAATGTTTGGTGGATAAGCTTCATACCTACATCTTGGAATTCATTAGATCATAGGATATCCACATGTGACTCATCATGTGTTATTATAATAATAGTACTAGTCATCAGTAAGAATGGATCCTTTTGAGTCATTGTATGGTCACCCATACAGGAAAAAATTGTTAGTTAGAGGTGTGTGATGCTTCTATCATGGGGAAACAACTTGTTCAGAAATATTAGTAGTGATTTTGGATATATATCAGGGATTTTTTATAGATAATAGTTGGGATTCATTGTATATAGATCATTTAAACCATCAATTTGAGTTTTGAATTTGTGGCTAGGTATTATTTAATGTTTCACCTCTATTAGGTGACTTTCATCATGTGAAAGAAGGGATGTTGTCTTTGTGATATGTTAAAATTTTTGAGATCACCAAGAAACATGATCATGTCCCATATTAGTTAGTGTTACAGGCTCTATTGATTTTCATTCATGAGGTTCACCACATATTATAACGAAATAAGTACCATCATGATCCTTCCTATGTTCTGAGTTGGGAAGAGATTGTGTTAGAGCAAGATGTTTTAGTTCTATGGAAGCGAATATAGATAATTGATTCTTAGATAAATGTTTTTCATGAGAATTAAATTACATTGGTCAAACTGATATGGAATCATAGATCATATTCTCACAAGACATGTGACTGAGAATTTTTAATGAGGTAGAAACAACCGAATATCTTCTTAGACGTTCCTTACTCAGTTTTTGGGAGATAGAATGTGCAATGGTGGTGAGATTGTAACATCATAGCTTAATGTACATCTATTTTTGATATTTTATTCAGCTATTTTTGGGATCAAAAAGTTTTATAATGGATTTTTTAGTTTAGAGTGTATGGATTTTATTTTTACAAGGGTAAATAGGATGGAACACAACATGGTCTAAACTATTTACCCTAGAAATGTTTTATGCACCAAGAGAATAACCATCATGCAAAGAGTAGTGTGTCATCTTTAGAAAGGCTATTGGGTGGTTTCCCTATCTAACACAGCTAATAAGTCCCCAACATTGTGTAGGAGAGGCTAGGGCCTAGCCAAAACGGCCAGGTTCCCAGGGCCACACTATGTCTATTGGGAATTTTGGGATGTGTGGAGGGATGAGACCAAGGCCAACATATGCACGATGAGAAGCCACTATTCCATAGTTCAACTATTTTAGAAAATTTCAATTTCTAATTTATCCATGCATTTTTGTGGAAACCATTTCAAATGTTGAGGGAATACTAGGGGATCGTAATGAAGGGACTTTTAATATGGCTTTGACTCAGAACATCAACTCTATTACACTATCCAATCTCTTTCCCCCATTAAGAGGTTTGAATCATGAATTTTTTAACAGATATTTGGGCATCTTTTATTCCCTGGATAAACTCATTCTGGTGTTTGATCATAGATTATTCATTTGTATGTGTTTTTTATATTTTTTGTTTGTTCTTAGAGTCTGAATCTACTTAGGTAGGGTGTATATCGTACACTCTACTAGGGTATGTGATATGCTACATTCTCCACTGATAATTTTATTTTGGAAAAATGATTTTACGGTATGAGAATAATTTTTTCCCTCCTCCTATATTATGTTTTTTCCTTTAGATCCCGTGATTGTGGATCTAGTGATGTTTCCATGTGAACCCAAGTTTGAGGTAATAGGTATCATTTATAGACTATTTACTATCAACTGTGAATTCTATAATTTTATTAAATAGTTCTCTAGATAAATTTGAATTATTTTTTTATTTTTTTACATGAATGTGTAAATGATTTTATGATAAAATATGGGCTTCCCCTCACTTTGGTAAAAAAATTTATATTTAAAGAATAATGAAATGGGTTGAGAAATTGGTTTTCAATGAATGTTTTTTTAATTAAAGAGTTTTCTGAAATTTGTATATAAAAAGTGATAAGCCCATTGAAATTGATTTAAAAAATGCCTCACATTGGTATGATGTGTAACTAGGTTGGTTATTTAATATTTGGTCTTATTTATTATAATTTTAAGGGGGATTACCTTCTGGGGTTTTATTCCATTCCTTGATCATAGATATATTAGTTATGGGAAGTTGCTCTTGAAATTATAGGAAATTTACATTCTAGTTTGTTCCTCCATCCATAAATTACGAATACATTGACTCTAGGGACTTTATTTAAAAACTAATTGTTGTTTTTTTGAGTTATGAGTGACCAAGATCACCTAAATTGTTTTATCCTTGGGGGATATTACCATTGTTTTTTGCATTGTTACTATTATGGATTTGATATTATATGATTTATAATTTGAAAAATGTAAATGGTTTACTAAGATTATGCCTTGTATTTTATTACATAATTTATTTAAAGGCTTAGGAAATGTGTAATTTTTACAATGATTTTGATATAAAATTGTGTAACTTCTTAAGAAACCATGTTTTAATTAATTTTGGTCATTTATTGATTATTGTAAATTGTTTTTTTGGAAAACCGTGTTGAGATCTAACTATAATGATATATTAAAAAAATAATAAATATATTTCTCTTTGTAACTTTTAAATAGTAAACATTCCCTAAAAAATGAGAATATGGATTTTGTTATAAATCCAAGGAAAATTTTAATTATATATTAATAATAAAGAAATGACATAATAGTGGAAAAATCAATTCATGATATAAATTTTGAAAAAAACATTCTTTTAAAACTTTTTGTAAATAAATGAAATGTTATGAAAATGATAAGAAGATTCCTTTAGAATGTTTGTTAATTAATTAAATGATAGTATAAAAATACCATTATACATTATTTAAAATCTGATAAGAACTTCCATAAATCTGTTTTGAAAAACATGGATATCAAGGAAACGTTTTCCAGACTAAAAATGAGAAATAAGACGAGTTAGTCATAAAAAAATCTTAATTTAGTAATTTTGAGTGCCAAATAGGGAATACTAGAAATAATACATGAAAAAAATTTAAATAAAAAGAGGAGAAGAAAATATTTTAGGTTAAAGATATAAATAACATACAATTCTTTTAATATATATTGAAACTTAAATAATCTTGAAAAAAGTGAGATTATAACATCAATTCTAACCTCAAGTCATATATTTCTTCATACTTTCTCTAAAATCATTTATAAAAATTTAATTTACATAAAAATATATAATAAAACATATATTATGATTATATTACAATATATCATTCCATTATAATTTTCATTTACCTATTTATTAACAATTCTTCATTAAAATCAAAATTCAAGTATCACATGTTCTATTTTATACGCATGTTTCTGTTCAATAATTATGTTAATTGAATATTTTTCAGGGTTTAATCCTCTCTATAATCTAAATAATTTCATAAATATCATATTTATTAATTATATTGACTTTTAAGACTGTCCATGCGAGGTAGTGATGGAAAAATAGATACTTCACTACATTGAGGCGGTAGTCTGCAAGAAAACATGAATGATGTCTTTATTTTTCAGTGGATTGAGAGAAAACAATTCATTAAATAATTTATCTTTTAAAAAATATAATTATGTTATAAATACAATTTATATTTATTAAATACATATATAGAACTTCCCATGAGATTCAACGATGAAAAATGAAATAAATCACTTCATGGAGGCCGTAGTCCACGCGCACGCAAGCTCAATGTTTTGAACATCCATTTTATTAAAAAGAAATAAAATGATCATTAAATCAACATAATAAAATTTAAATATAATAATTATAATTTTTTTATTATTTTTTATTGGTTATATAATATTTAGAGGTGGTTTAAGAAGAAAAAACATAAAACAACTTAGTTAGAACAAATACCTCCTCTTTTGATAACATCCTCGGGTAAACACTATAAATATTCTTATATTGGTCATTTAGGAAGAATAAAAAATATAGGAAATGGATTTTGTGTTGTTGAGGTACTTGGGTAGGTCTTGTTTGGGAAAATTTGAATGATAATTGGTATTATAAAGGAAAGTAGTGGTGGTATTTATATTTGAGGGTAGTGGGGTTTTGGGGTGAAAATATTATTTATATTTTCATTTAGGCATATGAATATTGATTAGGGATGATTCCCATGAATTTTTTGGTTTATTATTAATGTAATAATGTGATTTATCATTATAAAAATTCCAAAATATATTATAGCTACCTCATTAATGGTAAATAATCAAAAATAGTTTTTTTATTTGAAGAAAATATAACATCATCTCAAATATTTTAAACCTCGGTTTATAAATTCTACATAAGATTTTAAAATTAAATATATTACTCATTAAATAAATATTTCTTTGGAAAAATGTTTTTTATAAATTTTTAAGTCATTCATACATGAAAATGATGTCATATAACTTACAGTATTTATAAAAATGTTATATGGAACTATTCACACAAAAATTGTCTATTTCTGATAAATACCAAAAATTAAAGCTAAGATAATTTTTAATAAATTAATTAAATAATAAGATACTTTTATAAAATATAATTTTAATTATTATCATAAATTAATTCAAATATAAGTACTCAGAATTCATAAAAACCTATTCTAGAAATTAATCTATTTTTAAAGCATAAAGTGAATTTATTCTCATTAAATTAAACAAAAATTCAATATATGAATATTGATTTGTTTTAGGAAATATATTATTAATAATTTCCTTTAAAACATCCCCCATTATTGATTAATTTAATTTATTTACTGATAAATATATATTGAACACATAAAAACAGTTTTGGTAAAAAAATATTTGTACTATGAAATAAGTTTATCTCTGTTTTATCAAACTAATATTAAATGTATTAATGGTAATTATTTGTTTCAAATTATAAAAAAATTTAATACATTATATACTCTAAATAATAGAAATTTTTCAATTTAGTAATGTGTATAATATTTAAGAAAAATATTTTTTGTAAACAAAAACAAATTTTTTGTCTATGATATATATGATTATTATTCATTGTCATTAATCAATCATAAAATTGTAATTATTAATAATATTAGAAATAAATATATGTATTTTTATAAATAAAATGAAATATTTCCAGAAAATTATTATATTTAATGAAAATTCGTAGTTCAAAAAATCAGTTAAACAATGTATCTTTAGAGTCAATTGTATTTTCTTAAAGGAATTTGATCCATTTTATTTTACAAATTTATTTATTTATCAGTTTAACTTATCTATCTAGTAATTTATTCCATTATTTTAAACTAATAAATCATTACTCACTTATGTTCATTATTATATTTATCACAATCAATCGATCACATATAATTTATTTCAGAGGAAAAATATAAACTAAA
This sequence comes from Viscum album, assembly GCA_963277665.1. Classification (NCBI taxonomy): domain Eukaryota; kingdom Viridiplantae; phylum Streptophyta; class Magnoliopsida; order Santalales; family Viscaceae; genus Viscum; species Viscum album. The sequence continues at coordinate 752,035,961 of OY728129.1, read as the reverse complement.
ACTATTGGGTTTTACATGATGCATTAACCTATAACTCAAAATCACCACCACTGATCTCGTATATTGAGTCTGGAACATACTTATAGATCCATAAAACATGAATAATATTTTTTAGTTCTTAATTTATTGAATTAATATAGTAAAAATAATTTATGTTTCAAACCAATATCTTTATCTGGAACATTCCACCAAACCATAACACAAGCATCCCCTAATTCCTTAAACGATGATGACCTAAATGAGGTGATAAACACACGAATAATTGGTCTCCCATAATAAACTATATGGTCCGCAGTCTTTTACTAGCATAAAATTATTTCTTATTCTAAGTGGCATCAAGTGTATTTCTAAGAAATTATACCCCTTCGATGGTCTATTTCACAATACTCATCCCTATGAGCAAAAAGTCAAAAGTTTCTAATTAAAAAATGGGTACAAAATATTATTTACCATTTAAGTCCTCATAAGAAATAATCATTATCAATGAATGATATTTATTTTTTATATAATCACTATAAAAGTAAGATAATCATCCCATCTTCCACTATAGTCTAACACACATGATCTGAGAATATCCTTGTTTATATATACCTTTATCTTAGATTTACCATCCATATATGGGTGATATGATATAAAAAAATTCAATTTATTTACTATAGTATTTTACTACACTTTCCATTATCAATTGAAAACAATGCTTCAGGATCTAAGAAAATACTCCTAAGTAATTCATGGAGATATACTATGTTATAGACATATAATTTTCTTACTTAATACCAAAGTGTGTTTCTAAAATGGGAATTAAATTAGACACCTTTATGAACTTATATACTATAAATTATACCATATAAAGACCCTTTAATGTCTTTTAAATATAAGTGAAAAATACAATTTTCACCTCATATCCCCTCTATGTGGGCAATAGATGTGGTTGAATCAATAATCCATTCCACCAGGTATCTGTATTGAACCTTTGTAAGGTGAGAAATTATCTACATAAACAATGATTTACCTCCTAATAGGAAGACCCAATACATGATCTCATCCTATATATTTATGATTCCATGATTTATGATACATTGAGGTGTGTGGGATTCCCTCATAAACTCCTCCTTTGTAGATTCATTAACCACCACCTTTCCTTGGATACAAATAAACCCATCATCAAATGTTTTCCAATAAATAATTAGCTTTGAATAAAATATCCTACCCCACGTTTTAATTTTTTTTTAAGAAGACTCCTAGTTTTCTTTCTCCAAACCCAATGTTGAGAATGTAATAGTTATATGAGAAAAAATTGAGGCTAGTATCCCCTCTATAATATCCAACTTCTTTTAATTAATAAATTGCCCCTATATATCATAGTAATGTAATTTTCCATGATGTTCCGTTTTCATTGGGTATAAGAAACATCAACATCAAACATGTAGAGGCAATCAAACCTAATAAATATACTATAAGAGTGATTCCCACTTGATATGAATGTATCAAAAAATATTATCATTCATGTAAACCATAAATTTATCTCTTGAAATATAATGACACATACACTTTAGAGAATAGACCATAATAGCTAGGTCTATATCATTTTTCAAGATATTTCCCATATGGGTTTCTAGATAATGTGACCCATAAGAGACTACCTAGCTCAACACCCTCTAAATAGCTCCAAATAAAACCCCATAGGCATCAAAATATACCATTTAACCCTTTTACAAGTTCTGTTGAATAAAAAAAATAATTTATAACCCCTAAATCTTAGACATTTAGTTATATATTTATCGAATGAGTCAAAATTTCCCTTGCTTTGTCCATTACCATTATTGGTGCTAACAAGTGAGGGAAATATTGAAGGAATTATTAATAATAAATATAAAATCCAGGAAAACAAATGATCCTAATCATGACCTTGGATTAAGTTAAAGATATCCCAGGAACTACTTTATATTGGTCAAAAGATATTCCCACCCAAATATGACATGGCTAAATATAAACAACCTATTAGTACACAAGTATCACTTTTGGACATGGAATATAGCTGATAAAATCAATTCAATCTCAAGATTATATTTATGACCATTATAGGCCTAAGAATATACCTAAATATCATAAACATACACCATAATAAATAATTCTATAAAGGGAATGAAGATTTGAATGATGAAATAACTGAACACCATTATTATATTCAACAATATTAATGGCATCACAATGAACATATATAGACCACCATTTCTCCTAAACACTATCCTTTGATTTTTTTCTAACCTAAATAACATCATAAGTTATATTAACCATAAATAAATCTTGGAAAAACTTTAGGATCACCATAAATAATCAATCAAACCATTTATTTATGATTGTTGATAGACAATATTCATATTAATTAGATTCATATAGTTATATATACACAACTATTTGATTTTAATGTCACCATTCAGGTTGAATAAATTGGAGATTCCCATAGATAAGAACAATTATGGATGAAACCATTCACCTAAATATCTGTATTCTCTACCATTTGCAATTCCCATAAGATTTCCAAGGTGAATTATGGTTTATGCTTCATCCAATTGATATGAATAATGGTTGGTTTTAGCCGATATTTGTGTTTAAAAATGTTATAGAGTGTATTATTGAATAATAGGAGGGATTAAAACTTTTTTATAACTATAGGGGCCACCCAAATTCTAGTGAGGAGCCACTAGATAGTGTGTCAATTTAACTGAGGCCCACAGTGCTGGCTGGGTTCACCATCTATTCAGTAGGGGTTTCAGGTGTTTTTTAAAATATAAAGGGGGTAATTTTTCCCATGGACCCCCTTATTTCCTCACATATTATCCATTTAACCCCACATGAACTAGCCCCTCTTAGAGATCCCATTGAATGTTTTTGACCACTCTCCCTCATCTCTTGGATTTTTGATGTGTTGTTCATTTTGATTTATTTTTCTTAGTGAGTCTAATACCTTCCCAGACACAATTCCTTGTTTCTGTTTTATTATTCTTTATATAAACCAAATATACTGATTTTGGGTATATTTTTTGGGATTTGATATGCCGGTCTTGATTCAGGTGTCAGCTCTTGGAGAATAGGTTCTATCATGCTTCAGGAAGGAAGTCCTTACCATGCTAAGAAAATTTAATAAAACATCATCCATTGATTTGTATTTGTGTGTGTATATCGAATTATGAGACCACTAATTTTTATGTTCTATTTATTTTGAGAGGTGTTTTCCTTCATGGTAATCTCTTTAAAGAGGGAGTGAAACATGTATTCCATGTAATCGATGAAATGAATCTGCGTATCGGGAATGTGTGTTGGGATTATCACTTGGGATTTTAGGATCATAATGAGATGTTATGGTTTGGTTGAGTCAATAATAACTTAACTATAATAGGGGTTTGTGTAGTGGTTACACTTGAGGGTTCTCCTTGGAATTAATAAATGAAATCCTCACACCAATGATAATACTAGGGTTTCCAACTTAATTAAAAAGGATTGGAAAGAACTGTTTGGGATTAGAAAGGGATATAATGACTTGATTAAATGACATAGGGGAATGAGTGGTGTGTTCCCTTTCTTATTTGCAGTTTAAATGGGAAATTATGGACAGGTACATGTCATGAAGTCTATTAGTCATGATCAGTATCAATTTTCTGAGCATGTGATGCAGGGATGATAATGAGAGAGAAGGTTTGGTCTAATTTTTAGGATAAATATCATGAGTGAGATGTTGGAACAATTTTTAGTGGCAAGGATACCCATTGTGAGTGAGATTTATGGTTGTGGTATGGTCGTGTAACAATTTTTTTTCTTATTGATGCCCATGTCTATGCTATTTTTATAGTTGGCCTCCCCAATATTTTTGAGGATGGGATGATGTATTGATTATCCTCCCCTATGGGGATGCATCAACAAGTATGTGAACCCTAAAGTCTATAGGTATGGTACAATATGACTTATATGGAATCCCCATATCCAATAGGAATGACCTAAGGTGGCTTGATTGACCTCCAATGTATTTTGGGTGGATCAAGGTATATAAGGAGTCCTTGACTCGTGGTAAATTCATGGTTCATGGGATTTGGGGGCTTATGGTACTGACACACATTCCTTCCAAAAAATTAGCCAAATTAGGTAGTCTAAGGAACTTGGAGTCCTGGATAGTGTAGGTTAACTTGGAAGGTTGTATGTTTTATTATTTATTTTCCATTATCACATATACTTCTTTATAACATACTACAAATATATTAAGAACGTGATGGTAGGGTCCTACTAGGTTTATACACACACCATACATGGGCATCTCAGTTCACAAGCATAATATTTTTTTCCAGGTATTTAGAATGGGGAAAGGGCCTCGATTATGGATATTATAGAAGAAGAGAAGGTTAGTTTAGGTGATGTCGGAATAGATATCAAGATCAATTGAGGAGATGAATCTTTTGTTTATTTTGACTTGTTTATTATATAAATATTTGTTGTTTATGGGGGTATTTTGGCCAATTTTACTGGTTATTGTGTGTAATATGTCTTAGTAATTGATGTTATTGTTGGTTATTTCTTTTGTATTTTAATTCTACAATTTACTATAAATATTGTTTTAACTATTATGTACTCTGATTTGTTATCTATTATTAAGGGGATAGTTTATTCATGTTTTCTCTTAGAACCTCACCATGAATCAATAGCATCTTGTGTATGGGGAGGCATGCATTAGGACACTATTGTGTCCCTTGGCCCATGTAGGTTGATCTAGGTTAGGTAATCACAAATTGGAATCAATGAACTTTTTTATCTAACTATTTGGGATACTCTATAGAGGAGATTGAGGGTTGATGAGACTAGTATGGAACTCATTATAGGGAGTATGTAACCCATTCATTAGGGAAGTCCATGTTTCTAGGGGTGGGTTTACTATTTTGGATTGTATTGTTACTACCGACTAATTTCAACTCATGTGATAGACATGGTTTTTGTGTTATGATTAATGGGATTTTAACTCTTTATTATTTGGTAATAAAGGGTGAGTTATTTCCCCATGGATAATCATATAGGTTCACATGTTATACACTAGATCTCTTGTAATTGTAAGAGGATTAAAAAAATTAATCCCATCAAAAACATATTCTCTTTTTTCCCAAATAAATTATTGATGAAACTCATTTAATTTTTCAAAAATATTTTTATATTTTTTATGAATATTCATGACCGTAAAAACTTTTTAGGTGTAGATGAGAGGGACTAAATCATTGAGTATGAAGGTGAGTGTTTTTATTTCTGTTCCCCTGGTAGGTTGTTCTTGGAATTTTAATATATTTGGAAAAATAATAATCCATTTTCCCTATAAGGAACAGACCATAAAACATTACATAATATTGAATTAAACGAATAATTCACATTGAGGATCTTTTCAGGTTTATAGTTTTAGAGAATTAGGTCATAACTATTACATCTCAAAAGATTAAAAGGTAGACACTTCTACACAGTTTCTATTTTTTTCATAAAATAAAAACTCTTGAAAAATAGAGTCATGTCTAGTTCCATGTTTTATACAGAATGACTTTTCCTTGATCCCATCCTTGACCCTATTCATCTTTATGTCCTGTGAAAACATTTCAAAACTTGGGATGAGGAATAAAATCTCAGTAAGGGTTTTAAAACAAATAATGAAAACATTTGTTCATAAATACATAAAAACATGAAATCGTTTACTTACCTCATGAAACATAATATTTATGAAAGGCACATAGAAATAATTAATCATAAAGGTAACTTGTGGCATCCATATCATTCTTACATTGTAGCTATCATGGATACATAGGGAGTTACTTTGGAATACCCATCACAAAAAATTCCCTAAATCTATTAGGATAAACATTCAAGTTTACCTCCATCACGCTACCCAATGCATTGGAGAGCTATCTCAGGCTCACCCACCCTAGGTTTATCAAAGAACCAACCGTATACGTAAATAATGCCCAAGAACCATAACATGATCATAACACATCACATAAGCATAAAGGAAAGATAAAATTTCCACATTACAATAATAAAATATCATTTCAGGATATTAAAATAATAAATCCTTTCTGAAAATAATTTTCAATACCAAAATACGTAAAAACAGTATATGGTATTTTTTCCATTTAAAATCATTCCGGATTGTTAAGAAAGCCAAAGATCAAATAATACTCGCAGCGGCGGAAAGGATGTTGTCACCGCTTACGTAAATAAACCATTCCTTTTTGTAATTTAGTAAAATGATTTGTATAAAAATATTCCATTTGAATGAAATGAAAATTCAATGTTATTTATATAGCGTATAAAAGAAAATCGTGTATTAAAATACAATACGCCTTAATGAAAGGAGATTGAGACGAAGCCCCTTACCTCATGTCTGACTTGACTCGATCGTTCTTTAATCTCATGAATAATAAACTAAAGTTAATTTCTAATTTCTTAAGAACCTTTTTTCAAGTTTATTATTCCTTTTATATCACTTATTACCATGTTATACACAGTATGAAATCATTTAAGTTAATAATGTTCATTTTTTTGATATTTGGTACTTGAGTCAAAAATAGACTTCTTATAATTACATGTTGTTCATGTGGTCAAAGGTTCATTATATCCAGAATTATATTAATGATTGGGGTATCATATATATCATATATATCTAGCATATACATGTATTTATAATAGTACATAACATTTAGAGGTAAGAAATGAAATGCACCGTTCATGGAGATGGTAAGCCGTACGTACGCATGAACACTACTTTCATTTCTATTTCTTATTTTAATGGAATTAAAACATAATGATACATAGTTATATTATAATTCTAGTATAATATCATATATAATATTATTAACTCCATCCTTTATACATCCCACATAAGGCATTAATGAATCATATCACTTTGAGGGGGCGGTAGTCCACACTTCCTCAAATGAGATTATCATATTTACCCACTACGGAAAACATAAAGGCATGCTATAAATGGGAAGTACAGAAGCATAAGGAAATCATAAACATAATATATATCATATATAAAGACAGTGCCATCATAATGGCCACCATGAGAGGCGGTAAGATGTAATTGAACAATCATCGTTTCGTGAGGCCTTAGTTTTCCATCCACAGAAACATTATGTTCTTCATCCATTAGATAGAGGTGTGTTTAAGTATATTTAGAATAATTCTCATAAAAACATCCTAGTGTATTTAGGATACTGGTTTTGTTAGAAAAGAAAAGAAAAAAAAAGTTTAGGGGTTGGAGAAGTAAAATAATAGAAAACAAATTAAGAGAAACTGTTACCTTCAATTTGGGTAACTCCCTTTGGTTTGAACTAAAAGGACTTATTTAAGTACCTTATGCCTAAGGTACAACTTCTAGGAGTAGGAGAGGGATGTAGGGAGATTAATTGGGTATATTTGGGACGAGCCAAATGGCTTTAGAGGTGTGAGTAATTGGTTAGAAGTGGTCTCCTTTTATAAGGGAGAGGAGGGGCTTTTTAAGAAAGTGTGAAAATATTATTTTATTACATAATGATATTTGGTTTAAAAAGGTCCAAAAATAATTATAGTCAAATATAAGATTACTCATGGTCGAAATAAAACCATACAATAAAAATTGGACATGTTTTGGATTATATTTTAATCATTATAATCTTATTTATTTAAATCATTTATTAATGAGGTAAATAATGCATCATTATTATGTCATATATAATTTAATTTATATATTGTATGAAAATTATAAAACAAATACCATGATGTAGGAAATATTTTTTTCTTTCCAATTAATATTTATAGTCCAAAATAGGACTCATATAACACCAAATAAAAATTAATTACTAAAAGATGTTTGCTTTTGTCATTTTTGCCTTTACATTAAATTAATTAATCTAAAGTTTCATTATCTTTCATAAGTGGCTCCATGGGGTCCCAAAATCGACCAAATGATTCCCATGGTCAGCCACTACTCATAAAATAAGGTTAGGACAAGTGTTAAGGTAATTTTAAATTATTACAATATTCTTTTAACCTCGAATTACCCTATTGACCTTTAACCACGGTAAATAAAAGTCAAAAGTTACTATTCATCAAAAATTATTTTCATCTTAATGAGCCACATTTTAATTCTTAATAACAACCATGTATGTCAGATTTTTTAAATTCAATACACAAAAGTGGTAAAATTTCATTTAAATGAAAAAGTCAGTTTTTTAACTACCACTAAGTGGTTTCATTATTCATCAAAAATTGAAGTTTTTCAGAAAAATACCAAAACATCAGCCTAAGTTATATTTGATATTCCGAAATAAAAAATGATGTCTATTTTTCAAATTGAAAACAAAGAAGTGACATTAATTAATTTTAAAATTAATTCTCGTTATCAAAACAAATAGCGTGTTTTTAAGAATCAATAACTATCAAAAGATTGATACTTGTTTATGTCCAACTTCAAAGTGAAATTAATTCCAATGACCGACATTGGATTAAATGGTAAAAATATATTATAATTTCACTTTAAAACCAATTAACAAGATACTCTAACCATATAAATAAATTATATTAAAAGGCACTTTGGAATTAAAATTCAATATTTCTCACTATTCATTAAAAAATTGAACTTTATCAGAAAAATACCAAAAAATTACCCAAAGTAAAATTTGATGTCCCCATTATAAATAAGGATTTTATTTGGTCAATTATAATTTATTAAAGTGACCAAAAATATATTTAAATAGGGTTAACCATTAAAAGATGATAAATTGGCCTTTTAATGTAAATTGTGCTTAAAATTAGATTCATTCACATTTATGCCTCTAGCTTTTTATTGGATAAATGTAAATAAATTTAACAAAAATATATAATTATATTGTAGTTAGTTATGTTTATTTCTGCCATTACAATGACTAGGTGTAAACTACCTTTTAAAATAATAATATTATATTATTAGCGTGCAACGTAAGATTTCAAAGAAACCCGTTGTGGCGTATCAGGTACGCTATAAAACATAGAAACCCTTTTAAAGTAAAATTAATATTTAATTCACAAATATTAATAAATATTAAATATGTATTATTCTTTATTTTCCTGGGATGTTACATCCTTCCCCTGTTTTGGAAATTGCGTCGTCATAATTTTATTCACTTCTCAAATAAATGGGGGAATTTATCCCTCATAGAATTTTCAGATTCCCACATTGCCTCTTCAACCATATGGTTTTTCCACAAAACCTTTACCTAGTGAATTACCTTATTCCACAACACTTGCTCTCTACGGTCAATAATCTAGACTGGTTGTTCTTCATAAGAGAGATTCTCTTCCAACTGAATTACCTCTGGGCTCAAAACATGCAATGGATCTGGTATATATTTTCTCAACATCGAAAAATGAAAAAAATTGTGTAACTGGGATAAACTTGGAGTTAAATCCACCCTGTACGCAACTGATCCAACTTTCTCCAGAATTTCATAAGGTCTAATGAACCTCAGACTCAACTTTCCGTTCTTACCAAAATGCATCACACATTTCCATGGAGAAACTTTGAGAAATACATGATCAACTACCTAAATAGAAATATCCTTCCTCTGGTTATCTGTATAACTTTTCTGTTTGCTCTGAGCTATTCTCATGTGCTTCTGAATCAACTAAACTTTCTCTACCATATATTCTACCAATTCTGGTCCCATCAGCTTCCTTTCACCTAATTCATCCCAAAAATCTAGAGTTCAACAACTCTTTCCATATAATGCCTCAAATGGATCCATCTGTATACTGGAATGAAAGATTTTATTATAAGAAAATTCAACCAAAGAAAGATGTTGGTCCCAACTTCCCTGGTAATCCATCAAGCAAGAACGTAACATATCCTCCAAGGTCTGAATTGTTCATTCTAACTGCCCATCTTATTGAGGATGATAAAGTGTACTAAAATTTAATTTAGTACCCAATGACTTTTGAAGGCCTTTCCAAAAGTTATAAGTGAACCTGGGATCATGATCAGATACAATGGAGAGGGGAACTCCATGCAACCAGACTATCTCTTTAACATACAACCGAGCAAGTTGATCTAGAGAAAAAGTATCTCTAATAGGTAGGAAACGAGCAGATTTAGTCAATCGATCAACTATAACCTAGATTTCATTATTAACTCGATATACCTTTGGTAATCCCACAATAAATTCCATGGAGTTATTTTCCCATTTCCACTCTGGCACCCGTAGAGGCTGAAGCATCCCTTTCGGTAAGTGCTGCACTACTTTAACCTGCTGAAAAGTCAAACACTTCACAGTAAAATCAGAAAAATATCATTTCATTCCATCCCACCACTAATACTCCCGAATATCTCTATATATCTTAGTACTTGCAGGATGAACAGAAAACGGAGAACTATGAGCTTCACATAACAACTCATTCTTCAACTATGTATCACAAGGAACACATAATCTCTTTCCAAATCTCAAAACACAATCATTATCACCATTTAAATTAGGAAACTTACCCTTCTAAACCAACACAACATTTTTCTGCAACACACTGTCTTCCTTCTGCTATTGTTTAATTCTGTCTGATAGAGATGATTTCACTGACACCTGAAACAAAACAGAAGAATTTCTTGCAACAAAAACTTCTATGCCAATGTTCATCAAATCGAAAACCAAAGGATCTCATTCCAAACGTAACATCGTTAATGATGTATTACTTTTTAGACTCAAAGCATCAGCCACATTATTTGATTTCCCTTGATGATAAAGGATCATGCAATCATAATCCTTGATTAATTCCAACCATGTCCTCTGTCTCATGTTCAATTCTTTCTGAGTGAATATATACTTCAAACTTCTGTGATCAATATATATTTCACAATTCACTCCATACAAATGATGCGTCCAAATCATTAAAGCAAAAACAACAGTAGCTAATTCCAAATCATGTGTAGGGTAATTTAACTGATGTGGTTTCAATAGACGTGAAGAATAAGCAATTACATGATCATTCTTCATTAGGACACAACCTAGTCCCTTAAACAAAGCATCACTGTAGATAACAAACTCACCATTTATAAAAGGTAGTTCCAAAACTGAAGCATTCAACAATCTTCTTTTCAATTCCTGAAAACAATCATCACATTCATTTGTCCAGATGAACTTAACACCTTTTCGAGTTAACTTATTCATTGGACTAGATAACCGTGCAAAATATTCAACAAACCTACGGTAATAACCTGCCAAACCAAGAAAACTACGGATCTCAGTTATATTTGTGGGTCTTGTCCATTCTTCAACAAATTTTGTTTTAGAAGGATCAACATTTATGCCATTTTTTGAAATAATGTGACCAAGGATAGAAATTATTTGTAACCAAAACTCAAACTTGCTGAATTTTCTAAACAATTTTTTTTTTTCTTTTAAGTATTGCCAGACAAACCTTAAATGAATTTCATACTCCTCTTTACTTATGGAATAAAACAAAATTTTATCAATGAGAACAACCAAAAACTTATCCAAGAACTCATGGAAAATTCTATTCATAAGATCCATGAATACAGCAGGTGCATTGGTTAAACCAAAAGGCATAACTAAAAATTAATAATGGCCATATCTAGTACGAAACACAGTCTTTGAAATGTTTGCATCCCTTTATTTCAACTGATGGTACCCCAACCTCAAATCAATCTTTGAAAAAGACTGAGCTCCCTGGAGATGATCAAACAAATCATAGATATGAGGGAAATGATACTTATTCTTAATAGTGATGTTATTTAATGCTCTATAATCAATGAAATGTCTCATTGAACCATCTTTTTTTTAGCAAACAATACATGAGAACCCCATGGTGATGTGCTAGGTCGAATGAAACCTTTATCTAATAACTCCTGCAATTGTTTCTTTAACTCTAAAAGTTCAATTTGAGCCATTCGATAAGGGGGTTTTAAAATTGGCATAGCATCAGGAACTAAGTCAATAGTAAATTCAACTTCCCGATCAGGTATAATAACATGCAACTTATCAGGAAAAACATCAAGGTACTCATTTACCACTGGAACATCATTAATCTGAACAGTTCCTTTGTTTTCAACAATATGTGCAAGGTAACATTCATTTCCATCTTTTACTAGTTTCTCAGCTTCTTGATATGTTATCAAAAGCAAGGGTTCATTTTTATATACAAACTGAAAATATTTATGAGAAGAAACCTTTTTAGCTCTGCAGTCAATCTTATCATGATAAATAGAAAGCCAATCCATGCCCAAAATAACATTAAACTCTACTAGAGGCAAATAATAATAATGTTTGTAGGTATATTCTTTCTACACACAAGGACATGAATGTTCTTATGTTTTCTTTTTATCTCTACATTTCAAGCAAGTGTTTTTACCGTAAGTTCTATATTCATATCTTGATATAGAATTCCCAATTTACTAGATAAATTATCAGAAATGAAAGAGTGTGTAGACCCTGAATCAAAAAACGCATTGGCATAATCCGAACAAACATACAGTGTACCTGAAAAAAATTCATTTGATGGCCCGACATCTACTGAAGTAGTTGAAAAGGATTTCACCACCCCTTTCTGCTTGTAGTCTTGTTGATTTTCTTCGGTTGAGTTCTTTCTTGGACACTCATTTGCATAATGACCCTTTTAATTGGACTTAAAACATTTTACTGACTGTAAATCAGATTTTTTCTTACCACTACCCTCATCTTTTTCAGTGCAATTTTGAGCCATATGCCTTATTTTAGCACATCGATAGCACTTACCAGAATTCAAAAGACATTCTCTAGCATGATTTTTACCACAATTTTCACAAACTGTAATAATTATTTTCTTAACATCATACGTTTTTGAAGAGTTCTTCCCTTTTTCATGCCACCTCAACATCTTATTCTATTGTTTTTCAAAGAATACCTGATCATCAGAAAACTCCATTTACACCTTCTCCGCACAACGAACTAGTTTTTCATAACTTTTGAACTCACGAGAAGCTAAATCCCTTTGATACTTTGGATTTAATCCTGTGTAAAAAATGGTTGATTTTACTATCAAGATCTCATATGAAATTTGGATCATACCTTGCCAGTCGAGTGAATTTTTCTTCATAAGCAGCAACTGAGTCATCCTCCTGCCTCAATTCTAGAAATTGTTTTTCCATTCTAAGGAGAACCACATTAGGAAAATATTTCTCAAGAAACATACCTTTGAATTCATCCCAATCAAGAGAATAAATCTCCTCACTATCCCTGATAGTTTTCACCATAGACCACCACTGATCTGCTTCACCTTCAAAATGGTAAACAACAAGACTAACCTTTTGATGTTCTGAACAACCCATGACATCAAAAATCTTTTCCAGTGCTTTAATCACCCTTTAGCTAGTATAGGGTCAGATGATCCTCTAAATTATGGGGGATGTAGCCTCATGAAATGCTCCACTACTAACATGTTTTTCTGTGGTTGATCTGGCCGATCTCGTACATGGATACCACCACCATTTATAGCCCGAGTCAACTGTTCCGTCGATTCAACAAACTGTTTAGTTCCTATTCTGACCATCTCAGGTTGCAGATTTGGAAGGTTGTCTTCCACCTGATGTCATCCCAACAAAGCTTCCTTATTTCCTCTGAGGAAAACCATTCTAAACACAAAAATATCATAGGCGAAGCAACATGGTAATCTGTAAATGCTATATGATGTTAATATTAACATAAATTACTTTATGAATATTTCTTTAACAATACCCTGACACCTAAAGATATCTATAACGACCTCTAATACCAACTATAAGGACTCGTCCTTAAAACATTACATAATATTGAATTAAATGAATAATTCACATTGAGTATCTTTTTAGGTTTAGAGTTTTAGAGAATTAGGACATAACTATTACATCTCAAAAGATTACAAGGTAGACACTTCTACACAGTATCCATTTTTTTCATAAAATAAAAACTCTTGAAAAAAAGAGTCATGTCTAGTTCCATGTTTTAGATAGAATGACTTTTCCTTGATCCCATCCTTAACCGTATTCATCTTTATGTCCTATGAAAACATTTCAAAAATTGGGAAGAGCATAAAAAGCTCAGTAAGGTTTATAAAACAAAGAATAAAAACATTTTTTCATAAATACATACAAAACATGAAATCATTTACTTACCTCATGAAATCATAAGATTTATAAATGACACAGAGAAATCATTAATCATAAAGGTAACTTCTGGCGTCCATATCATTCTTAAATTGTAGCTATCACAGATACATAGGGAGTTACTTTGGAATACCCATCACGTAATATTCTTTAAATCTCTTAGGAGAAACATTCATGTTTACCTCCGTCACGTTACCCAATTCATTAGAGAGCTATCCTGGGCTCACCCGCCCTAGGTTTATCATGGAACCACCCGTATACGTAAATAATTCCCAAGAACCATAACATGATCATAACATAAAAAAAGCATAAAGGAAAGATACCATTTCCACATTGCAATAATAAAATATCATTTCAAGATATTGAAATAATTAATCCATTATCAAAATCATTTTCAATACCAAAATACATAAAAATAGTATATGCTATTTATTTTTTTCCTTTTAAAAACATTCCGGCTTGTTAAGGAAGCCAAAGATCAAATAATACTCGCGGTGGTGGAAAGGTCGTTGTCACTGCTTATGTAAAAAATATATTCCATTTTTTTATTTAGTAAAAATATTCCTATAAAAAGATTCCCTTTGAATGAAATTAAGAGTCAAAGGTTTTTATACAACATATAAAAGAAAATCATGTATTAAAATACAATACGCCTCAATGAAAGGAGATTGAGACGAAGTCCCTTACCTCGTGTCCGACTTGACTCGATCGTTCTTTAATCTCCTGAATAATAAACTAAAGTTAATTTCAACTTGCTTAATAACCTTTTTCAAGTTTATTATTCCTTTTATATCACTTATTACCATGTTATAAATCGTATTCAATCATTTGTGTTAATAACGTTCATTTTGTCGATATTTGGTACTTAAGTCAAAAATGGACTTGTTATAATTACATGTTGTTCATGAGGTAAAATGTTCATTATATCCAGAATGATATTAATGATTTGGGTATCATATATATCTTATATATCCATCATATACATGTATTTATAATAGTACATAACATTTAGAGGTAAGAAATGAAATGCACCGTTCATGGAGACGGTAATTCGTACGTACGCATGAACGGTACTTTCATTTCTATTTATTATTTTAATGGAATTAAAACAAAATGAAACATAGGTATATTATAATTCCAGTATAATATCATATATAATATTATTAACTCCATCCTTTATACATCCCACATAAGGCATTAACGAATCATATCACTTTGAGGGGGCGATAGTCCGCACTTCCTCAAATGAGATTATCGTATTTACCCACTATAGAACCCATAAAGGTGTGATATAAAAGAAAATTAAAGAAGAATAATGAAATAATAAACATAATATATATCATATATAAATACAGGGCCATCATAATTTCCACCATGAGAGGCGGTAATATGTAATTGAACAATCATCGTTTCGTGAGGCCTTAGTTTTCCATCCACAGAAACATTATGTTCTTCATCCATTAGATGGAGGAGTGTGTAAGTGTAGTTCAAATACTTCCCATAAACACATACTATTATATTGAGGATAATGTTTTTTTTACAAAAGAAATGAATAAAAAAGATTTTATGGGTTGTAGAAATAAAATAAAAGAAAACAAATTAAGATAAACTGTTACCTTTAATTTGGGTAACTCTCTTTGGTTTGAACTAAAAGGACTTCTCGAAGTGCCTTATGCCTAAGGTAAGGATTCTAGGAGGAGGATAGGTATGTAGGGAGCTTAATGGGTCAAATTTTTGATGATCCAAATGTCTTTAGAGGAGTGAGGAATTGGTTAGAAGTTGTCTTCTTTTATAAGGGATAGGAGGGGCTCTTTAGGAAAGTGTGAAAATATTATTTTATTATATATTGATATTCGGTTTCAAAAGGTCCAAAAATCATTATACTAGAATATAAGATTCCTCATGGTCAAAATAAAATCATAAAATTATAATTGGACATGTTTTGGATAATATTTTCATCATTATAATCTTATTTATTTAAATCATTTATTAATGAGGTAAATACTGCATCATTATTATGTCATAAATAATTTAATTTATTTGTTGTCAAGAAAATATAAAAAAATACCATGACATAGGAAATAATTCTAGATTTCCAATTAATATTTATAGTTGAAAATAGGACTTATATAACACCATATAAAAATTAATTACTAAAAGATATTTTCTTTTGTCATTTTTTCCTTTACATTAAATTAATTAATCTAAAGTGTCATTATCTTTCATAAGTTGCTCCATGGGGTCCCAAAATCAACGCAAGGATACCCATGGTCGGACAATACTTATCCAATAAGTTTAGGACAAGTGTTAAGGTAATTTTGAATTATTATAATAATCTTTTAACCTTGAATTACCCTATTTACCTTTAACCGCGGTAAATAAAAGTCAAAAGTTACTATTTATCAAAAATTATTTTCATCTTAATGAGCCAAATTTTTCTTCTTGATAACAACCATTTATGTCAGATTTTTGAAATTCAATACACAGAAGTGGTAAAATTTCATTTAAATGAAAAAGTCGGTTTTTAACTACCACTAAGTGGTTTCACTATTCATCAAAAATTGAAGTTTTTCAGAAAAATAAAAAACATTAAGCCTAAGATATATTTGATATTCTTAATTCATAAATAATGTCTTTTTTTTAAATTAATAACATATGATTTTCATTAATTAATTTTAAAATTAATTCCTGTTATCAAAACAAATAGTGTGTTTTTAAGAATCAATAACTATCAAAAGATTGATACTTGTTTATGTCCAATTTCAAAGTGAAATTAATTCAAATGGCCAAAATTGGATTAAATGGTAAAAATATATTTTAATTTAACTTTAAAAACAATTAGAAATATAATCTTACCATATAAATAAATTAGATTAAAAGGCACTTTAGAATTAAAATACAATATTTCTCACTATTCATTAAATAAATGAACTTTATCAGAAAAATACCAAAAAATTTCCCAAGTAAAATTTGATGTCCCCATTGTAATGAAGGATTTAATTTGCTCAATTAAAATATATTAATGTGACCGAAACAATATTTAAATAGGGTTCTCCATTAAAAGGCGATAAATCAGCCTTTTAATGTAAATTGTTCTTAAAATTAGATTCATTCACATTTTAAGCCCCTAACATTTTACTGGATAAATGTAAATAAATTTAAAAAACATATATAATTCTTTTGTAGTTAGTTCTGTTCATTTCTGCCATTACAACGGCTAGGCGTTGACTACCTTTTAAAATAATAATATTATATTATTAGTGTGCAATATAAGATTTCAAAGAAACTCGTTGTTGCGTATCAGGTACACTATCAAACATAACAACCCTTTTAAAGTAAAATTAATATTTAATTCACAAATATTAATAAATTTGAAATATGTCTTATTCTTTATTTACCTAGGATGTTACATTCCATGAAAGCTATGAAATTGGTTTTCAAGGGTTTTAGTTTCCAAATAGGATCCATAGTGAAGAGTATCTGTGAAGTGGTTTCAATTGTTTGTTTTAAATGGAATTAAACATCAAAAAGGGTGTTTGTCCTCAGTGGGACATGAAGTAGGGTAAAATTATAGACTGTTATGGAATGTCTTAAGTGATAAATATTATTGTATTTTTCTAGAATATTTTTAAATAAGAAAGATATTTTATTTGAATGGTTTTAAAATAGGTTAGAACTGGTTTTATAAAATAATTAGTTTGAAATATGTATTGAAATTGAATTTCAATTGGTGTAAATGGTTTGTCTTACTGGGAATATATTTCTGTGATGCATATTTTTCACTTTTTAAATTCATTGTTATGATGTGTTTGATTTGTATCATGTCAAAAGGGTTATTTTTTTGTTGGATTAAGAGGTAGTGTTCCATAAGATTAATTTGGTGACTAGCCTCATGATATTGGGTTGGAGGTGGTCATCTAATGAGGAATTATGTCATTAGATAGCTATGGATCTATAGAAGGTTCATGTTGGCTTGTGTGGTTCTTGTGTGATAGATGTTTAGCTCCATCTAGAATAAATCTAATGGGGTTTTGGATGGAATATGGTTGTTTGAGATGGATCTATATAGTGTCCCTTTAGTGGTAGGGATATTAGTGTGTTTTTTAACAGAGACTCACGACTTTGATGATATTTATGTGGTGCTTGCCTAGACTATTGATATATGAATCCCAATATAATAGTTGGGCTTGTTTAATCATAAAGAAATGGTCAATTTCTTTGGTAATTAGTTCTATAAATATTTGTGGGACAATTGGTATTTATAGGCCTTGAAGGGTGTATATGTGAGGTTTTCTCCTCTTCTTGAGTGGTATGCCTGAATTAAATTTATGATTATATTTATATGGTATATCATAATTTAGGTTGTGGAAACCTTTGGTGGTGATGATTGATCAGTAAGGAACCAAGAATTTAGTTTTTTTTGGGTTTTTAGAGGGCCTTGAGAGTAGCTCAAAGGCGCATTTTTGGAAATTGTGCCGACTAGTCGTGTATGTTTTTATACCTTTAGTGGTCTAGGAAATGAACTAAAAGTTATGACCATGAATGGGATTATGAGTTGGTTCATAAGTGGTCTAGTTTGGGTAAGTAATAAAGTGTAGCTTGTGGTTTGGATATAAAATCAGAAGTTGGTCCCTAGAATGAGAGAATATCACTATTTGTTCTTTGGTGTGGCAGACACCTCGTGATATATGGTGATCATGGGACTTTATTAGAGCTTTTGTGTATCGGGAAACATTTTAAAATAAATTTATGGACATGGTTTTTGTGTTTCATGGATATTTATGTCTTTAAAAGGGTTTCTATTAGATGAAATTTGGGTGAGTATCTTGGGATTATCTTGTAGTGAAGATGAGTTGTTTCGTTGGGAGAAATATGTATAGTTGAAATTTAATATGATGGTTAGTGACTTATAAAACATCCATCAAAGGGAGAATGTAGTGAATATTCACACCTGTCTATGGTGTCCCCATGCAAATGAGAGTGGGGGGGGGGTGACCTAAGAGTGAGTTATATTAGAGAGGCTTCATTTGTTGTGAGTGGAGCATGAAAATTATATGTTTCAGTTGAGGATTTAACCATGGAGTTTAAATGAGATCCATTATTTTATATCAGTGCTGGCATTTATCATTTTCATTTTGAGTTGGAGTGTCATTGAATAATGATTAGAGAATGATATTATGTCGATGGGTGAGGTCAATCACCAATAGGATATGTCATCCAAGGAAGGACAGACTGGTGTTGTTTTATAAGACTGGATATGGGGAGGTAGGAATGCATCAAGAACATCATTTGTGATTCAATTTATGTGGCTTTGGGGTTGAACTGGGGTTTTTTAGAGAAGTAATTGGGTTTCGTATTGATGTCTGTAGTTAAACATATAAAGTGTGTTGGGTTATATATATGAAACATACGGTGTTAACACTATGTTTATGATGTAGGATAAGTTGAAATATGTAAGGGATGTTAATTCATTAGCATTATAAGACCCAATACTTGGACCTTAGTTTGAGGTTTCTAGGCATGGTGGTCTCTATTATAGTGGTAAAATGAAAGCATGGTGGTCCTATGGAAATGAAATTAGATCAATATAGAGATTTGTAAAGATGAGGTTAGTTATTTGCATTCATCTTTAGTAATTATATCATGGTTGGTGGTTTTTCTTAATTTGAGTAGGTGAATGATGAGTCTAGTATTGTATGTTTGGGAATAAATCATGAGGTAGAAGCACTACGTGGTGGTTCAGGAACCAGAGGAGTACCCTAAGAAGGAACATGATGTACCTGAAAGTCGACTATTGTGGGAAGGGATTGGTGGATCCATAAGGAGTTATTTTATAAGATCCATATACCTGTATAAGAGGGTGAGACCCTTAAGGTTGACCTTTTGGGATGTGGGGTGATGAAACTATTCCTGAAATATCAACGATCCTAGTGGATTCTAATGCTGAGATGGTATCAAAGCGAGTTTATACCAATGGATTGGAAAGAAAATAATTTCCATGGTACACATCGTGGGTGACATTTCAGTTAATGTAACCTATGGATAAGGTTATTTTTTAAATTTAAGAAAATTTATGTAGCCTAGTGTTACAATTTAAGGAGAGATTCACATATATGGGTATTAGTTAGTGGCAGGTAGGTGAGAACTAGGGAAACTGACTAATGGAGTAGGGAAGGGTCATTGGGTTGTCTTATGTTAAAATATAGTGTGATCATGGTTAATGAAGAAAATAAACGAATATAAGTTTCATTTTGGGCTGCTAAATTTTAGATAAGTGGGGAATGTTTTTACCAAGGCTCGAGGATGAAAATAAGACCCTTATTATGTGGTTGTTTTCAAAAATATTATGATGGTGGAAGATGTTTAAATTTAGTAGTGTCCAACACATATTTAGACTAATATAAGTAAGGTGCTATGTGAAAGTTAACACCTTACATGAGGGTATTTGATTGCATAGAAACCTATAGGGAAGGATCTATGAGAGGGAGTCAGTTGTTTGGGAAAGGTGGTGAGTTTATTTTTGGAGAGACTCTTAGGAAGAATTGAGGAGGATGAGTGGTCCTTAAAGTGTGTGTGTGTGGGGGGGGGGAGGTTGTATTTACCCTAAACCTTTTTACAGGGTGTTATAGTTTATGTTTTTTCATGTAAATGGTAATCTGGGTGGTTTTTGGATGTAGGTTGAATCAAAAGAGTATCCTGAGTGCAGTCAAGAAGATAAGGAGGGACCTATTGGTTTTTGAAAGATACAGGGTCCACTGACCCCCCATTGAGGATCCACTGGCTAGACATTGTGTAGAATAGATCTATAGGGAGCCAACTAGGCTCACTGAAAATCAGGTGATCAACCACCTATTTGTCAGTGAATACTAGAAGCTAGTTAGTGGATTTTTTAATTTTTTTCTCAAGAAATAAAAAGGGGTAATTTCTCACCATGGATCCCTTTATTTTCCCTACTTCTCTCCCCTTACCCTTATGTGAACCATGCCTCCTTATAGAAACACTTTTAATATTTTTTTGTCTCTCTCCCTCATATATTTAAAATTTTATATATCCTTAATTGTAATTTATTTATATTGACAATTCTAATACCATCCATTCCTTAAAGCCTTGTTTTTTATTTGGTTATTATATTTAGAACCGTAATCCAATGAATTTGTGTCCTGTTTTTAGTATTTTATGTTTGGGGATAGATTCAAGTTGTGAATCTTGGTGATTTGGTTCCATCATAATTGATGTAGGAAGACCTTACCATAATATGACACTTTCATAAAATTATATTCCTTGATTTGTATGAATGTGCACAAATGGATATATTACACCTATTATTTTAAATTTATTGTTAGTTGGTGAGGTATATATCTATGTAGTAGGCTTTATAGAGGGGGAGTACAACTTGTATGCCTTGAAAATGAAGAGGGGATTATTTATAACAACCATGTTCTTTATTACACATTAATTCATGATTTATTACATAAACATGTATATAATAAACCCAAATATTTATAAGTATAATTTACTTGGTAAGTACATAAATATAATTTTATCATGAACTTGTGATACAACAACATTGTTGAAAACCTCCTTAACATGCTTCTAAAATTTCATGGCTTTCAAAACTGTACGAGATAACCTAGGGAAAAACAAAAGAAGGGGGTGAGATATAAATCCCAGTAAAGTAATAAAGATAGAAAAATAAGATAAATGTTATATAAATGTTATAAAAAAATTTCATAAAAATATTATGAATCACCAACATGAACAACGAGACACAGCATGATAATCATAACATGGTAAATGTGGAATTAACTGAAAACACTGCATCATAAAAATAGGTCAAGGCTAATATACGAATACATCATGGTGGGAAAAGTTCCATAAAGAAATCAGGTTCAATCCCTATCAAAACATGATGTCCCTTGAGACTAAACATTACACAATGCCCTGAAGTGATATATAATTTTGGGCACACCCATCACATTAATTTCATTCCAATGCTTTAGTGTGCCACATAGATCATACAAAAATAATTCATTCATGTTTATAAATTATTCCATGATCAAGGTGTGTGGAATAAAAACATATAAGTAAAATTTCAAAAATGTATAAGTGCATAAAGGTGAATACCCTTGATTGGAAATGTGTATAGTATTCAATTCACAATTATTTTGGCATGGAAAATCGTGGTGAATTTTGGGTATCATAACGACATCACTTAAAAATTTCTCAAAATATGTTTATGGGAGATAAATGGGTCATTAATAATTTAGAAATAAATTTTAATTCAAGGGGGATATGTAATAACATATCCCAACATAAATAATTAAGATAAAGAACATATGGTAAAGAAGATACTTAAATAAATAGGAGATATGAAAATATCCCTTACATGAATGTGCGACTCCAAATTATTATGAGAGGTTTTTTAAGAGATTTGTGTGCTGAAGAGAACTCTATACAGTGGATGTTAGATTATTTTCATTATACAAGGAGTTTTAGTGAAGATAATTGGGATCATGGGTTGGTTTATAGAGGAAAATAAAAAAAATTATTTATGTTTTGGACTCTACATAATAAAATAACCCAAACCACAAAACATACCATGGGGTTTCCAATTGTTTCTTAAAAATAGTATTTGTTATAATTATTTTATAATTAATAGTTCATAACCTAATAAAATAATACCCTTTCTTATTTGGAGGTGAGTCATACTCTTAAAGAAGTGGTTGTAATAGCTTAAAATATATTTATAGTTTTGGAGGATTTATAAGGGCTTTTAAAAATTAATAAAATAAACATAAAATAGAATTATTTTTAAAATGAAACATATATTTGGTCATGTATAACCTGTATAGTATTTATTATATCACTTTTGGGTCATTATTATGACATAATATAGAATGTATATTTATACGGTATTAAATTTTTACCCAAAAAATCGACTTTCTCAAAAAATTATGAAAAAATCACCATTGGATAATTTCAACTTTATGATTAAAAAAATAATATTCATTTTATATAAATAAATTTATAAATATGTGTATTTTCACTTTTAAAATAATAATCAACATTTATTGAGAAATGCTGGGTCTTTTTGATAATAACATTTTTTGAACCCTTATAAAAAGTACATTTGACATCATAAAAATTATATGATCGTTTATATTTAATAATAATTATTTAATAATAATATTTTATTTAAATATAATTTATTTCAAAAATAAAATTTATCATAAAATTAAATTTCTTAATAAAATTTGAATATTAACCAAAAATACTATTTATGTTTATTATATCAAAATAAAAATAATTTTTAAAGTAACCATAATAGGGTGAAAATATGTTCATTAATCTATAAAAACAATGAACATAATCATAATTCCAGGGTCTTAAGACACATCCCTTTAATACACCATCAAACTTCCTAAGTGTGTGGTGTGCGACCATTATTGTTTTATGTGGTGGTTCAACATACATGGTTTGGGACATGATCATGACGTGCTTGAACATCTCCTGTAAACAGTTTATTTCATGCTTATGTTATTGGATATCAGCTTGGGATTGGTCAAGGTAAATGACCATTGATGATATCTCCCCTGGTTTCTCTAACAAATGGCCTTCATAGGGTATGATCCAACTATTTGAGTTCATCACTTGCTTTTTTGTGTCAGTTGGATTTGTTGAAACCCTCTATTTATAGTAATCAAATGATCAATATTTGACAACTATATTATCAATATTAATGATACTTAAAAATATTTAAAATCCAATTGGATATAATAAAACAAAATAATAAACATAAGTGTTTTCTATAACCATAATGAATAGTAATACATTTAATTAAATCAAAAGGGGAATTTTATTTATAGCAGTTTGCGTCATTAAAATTTTTGTATTAGAAAAAGACATAGGGTTGTCCTCTTGGAGGTTTGGGCTTTGAATGATTAATTTGGGATTATTTGAGGCTAGAATAGCTGGGGTAAGTGGTATATGGTATTTCTTGGTTATTCTCTTGGAGGTACTCCTTCTAATTGATGAATGATATGATCTTACCCGAGATAAATTATAATGTTGTATTCATATGTAAATAGGATTATAAAGTGTCGTTTGTGATCAACAAGTAATAAGTTGACTTTAGTTAATCACACAGGGGAGTGAGTTCTGTTTTCTCTTTCTCTCTTAGAGTTTTAATTAAATTTAATGGTGGGGTTCCCTTTTTATACGGTTTAGTTATGAGTGTTATAGTTTTCCTAGAGGTATGACATGAGGAAGACCATAAGAGATTTTTTTCAGTTCGGTTGTGATGTAGTTCATCATGAGTTAGACATTGGGGTAAGGATTAGTTATGAGGATATAAATCATGAGTTAGATATCAGGATGTGTTATGGTCAGTCAATGGTTATTGTTCATGATGATTAGTGTTATTGTTTATTTTTTATGATTGGACTCTCCATAGTCTAGAGTGATAAAGTGGTGTGTTGGTTATACTCTGTAGAACATATTGGGATGGGTCCTCCCTGAGACTACATGGATGAATCCTAGTCATCTAATTGACCTATTAAGTATCTATGATGGGTTGGTTTACTTAAAGATAAGATGAACTATGTGGATAGTGCGGGCTATGGGATTTCTATGCCTATGGCACTGGAAAATGTTTCCTCCAAAAGAGACCTGAAGCAGGTATGGTCTATGTTCATGGAATCATGGTTAATACATGATGAACTTATGGGTTGTTTGTCTATTTTTTATATTTATTTTATATCATCACAAACACATTTATATGAATTTATGCATTAATTATAAGGACACATTGAATGTATTCTACAGGGTTTTTACTCATTCTGTACACAATAATCTTAGTGCACTTACAAAATCTTTTTTATAGGAATTCATATGGGGGAAAGAGCCCTGATCAAGGATATTATATATGAGTAGGTTGGTAGAGGAAATTCTAGGTCAGTCTATAATATTATTTATTGATATGCCTCTTTTTTTCTTTTTTGTTGTATATATATAAGGATGATCAGAAGTTCTTTTGACCTTTTATATTGGTTATTTCATAAAATCTATTATAGCATGGGTTTTTATTATTGGTTATTACTTCCAAATTTTAGTTTTAAAATTTTATATGATTATTATTTAAATTATATCATACCATTTACTTTTATCTGTTATCAAGTTCACAATATCCTCATGTTTCATCTTAAGTCATCATCACAAGTAAGAGACCGTTTACGGTTGGGGGAATTCACGAGGCAACAATGGAATCCCTTCGCTAATGCTGGGTGATCCAGGTGAGGGTATCATAACTTTATCTATCTTATCTTGACCGGTTCTAGAAATTAAATATTTTTTATATGAATATCTCCTAACATGTAGTCTGTATTGAAATAAAACTCTTTTTTTGGTGAATATAATGATAAATCACAAGGGGATAAATCATTGAAATTGTTTACTACTAAAAATAAAATAGGTTAACCTATAACCTATATAGATGAAAAACCAAACTATACATCTCCATATTTATGGCCCCATACTACATAAGGATAATTCCAGCTACAATTTCCAGAAAATCCCATTCACCTATTATTAGGTGTTTTTCACCTATGTGTGATGTGAAAGACCAATGATCCTATTGAAAATCAATGGGATAATATAAGTATTTAATATAATTTATACTAATAGAAAACCATTTTTATTAATATATAGGATGAAGACATCCAAACATGATTCATGTTCTTCTTAATTTTCATATCTAGAGTTACAATATACGAAGGAAACTCCAAATAATAAATTAAACATGAAATTAGATATAGACGGATAAAATTTTGAGTCACTACTATGTCGATAATTAATTCTAAGGAGTATAAGTGAAAATATCTATAATTGAAACTATTAATGGATCCCCTCCCCATAATATAGAGCTTTATCATTTATAGAATTCCTACCTTCAATATACAGACAACCCTGACCCCATGATCTTTATATTCATGGACTAAACAACCCCAAAGAAGTCTACCGAATCTTTCCCTAAGGTACTAAACAACATGTATATACTAAAATTCATAAAATATCACACACACACTCACACACATCTATTTATTCCCAACTAAACATAATGGTGATTCTTGCATCTACCTCTATCCTTTTCCAAAACCCTCCTATGATTTTCGTCTAAAATATCATTTTATAAGTCCCATACTATTGAAATTATTTCAAACCCTTTTCATGTTTTGTAAATTAGTGTAAAAATGACCCCCTCTTATATAAATAACATATAACTAGATATCATCACCAAGGAGGCATCAAATCACCTATATAATAAGATTACATCCTCACATTTCCTTAGAAAATTTCATAAATTCTTTTCTTCTTAATAATAGAAGTGTATCACCCTACTCCAACAAAAGGTATATCACTTGGACTATTATAGAAAAGAAAAATGTATGATCCACAACAAAAAAACTAGACTATTCTTAGTTATAGGGTCCTTGAAGAGCACCTCATAAATTCATGTTAGACTAATCATCCTCATATTATACATTAAATTAGATCAAAGTACAATATTAAATATATTGTTCCTTTAGGCCATGTTATCAATAAAAAATTATTGAATGAAGTATCCTAGATAAATCGGTAGCATAGTCTATCATTGATAACAATCTATGATTATACTCTTTAAACATATGCTCTTATTATTTAATTAACATAAAAAAGAAGAACATATTGAGGTAGTGATCTTTAAAGGACTAACATGACATGCCCTCATTCATCCCCACCTTAACCATCACACCCCATTTTCCCTAGAAGGACCCAAAAGTGTTATTTTTTGAGCCTTATTATCCTTTCTTATAGTGTATCAATGAGATTGAATATGATATGGAATATATGGATCTAGTAATTGGTTTCTTAATCCCCTAAGCATTATAGGGCTGGAGGATGCTACATTTTGAATTATTGAGTAAACATTACTATAAGAGCCTCACTTAGATCTTTACATCCACTCATACAATAAAAAAGTAAAACAATCCAACATATATTGGTTTATTCTACTTATTAATTGGAATATGCTCAATATAATTATTAACTGCTCCATTTTAAATAGTTATAGGTATAACATGGGCATCCTCAGCCTAAGAAATATCCTCAATAAAATCCATTTTGTCTCCATGGGATGCCATTAAAGAAAATTTTTATGAAATTCCATCAAATGTTATTGGAATTCTTTAAATAACCCCAAATATTTGAAAAAAATTAAGTCCATAAATACTATTTGGTAAATAAATGTCATACTACAACATTTAAAACTAGGAAAACTAGCTCACCCAAAGAGAAACATTATAATGATCCACTCAGGGAAACACTATGAATACATAACCTATTATGTGCCTAAGGTTAACCTCATATTTATCATACCTATTCCTATATTTCTATTATTTCAAAGTAGTGACCACATAAAATATTCAGGTTTTTATTAATTAAATGAAACTAATAATTTAATTCTTTGAAAACTAG
Organism: Viscum album; assembly: GCA_963277665.1. Classification (NCBI taxonomy): domain Eukaryota; kingdom Viridiplantae; phylum Streptophyta; class Magnoliopsida; order Santalales; family Viscaceae; genus Viscum; species Viscum album. The sequence goes on along the minus strand of OY728129.1, from coordinate 752,008,285 downwards.
ATAAATTATCATATATTTTTAATTAATCAAGAATTTCTTTTCAAAACCCCTTTTAATCATACAGAGGAAAGATTATATAATGTGAAACGATGTCTGAACTATGGTGTATAAACTCACAATCTGTCACTAAACTAATAAATAGGAGAAATCAAGAAATCATAACTCTAAATATCACTTGATGAAAAATCCATTGACACATAACATCAAGACCAATAACCACATCCCCACTTCCTATGGTAATTATTGTGTGTATGATATATTTTGTAGCTAAAAAAATTAAATATTTCAATAATAGTTCCATCCCAAATTTCTCTAATATACCAGTATTGAAATAAAAAACCGATAAAACAGGGCTTAAATAAAATTTTGGAATCCCTATCTTTGTTCACATGGTATTTCCCAGAGTGTTACATGAGTTGATGTGTTCTTTACAATATGAAATAGGATTGAATCTAATGGGGATAGAAAATACAACACATTGGGAAGAATGTAATATTGGTATCAACTAATTAGATAAAATAAAAGTGGAAGGAACTATTAAAAGAAAAATATTATTATGGAAATATAATTACATGGTTTCTTTAAATATATAATCACACACAATTCCAAAATCAACAAAGGATAATAACTCATATATAAATTTTTTTCCATATAGGTGGTGGATTGATATATTTAATATATGAATGACTGTTATTATTAATGAAGATATTTTATAAAATTATCCCAATACATTTCACATTATTTCCTCTATATCTAGGATAATTTCATCCATCAAAGACATTATGCTTATAGGACTTCCCTTACATAGAGCACTTAAAACAATGTTTATATTCCCATTGATGTGGACATCATGGGAGTTAGTGTGAAACCAAATAGGAAACCACCAATAAATCCTTAGTATAATTGTGGTAATATATTCAAAAGAATGTTCATAGTAGAAAATAAAAATAGAAATAGGCACTCCCCCAACACTAGTCGTGGTTTATTACCTAAGATTCCACAAACCATGACTACAATTTCATCTACCCATGTCATATATAAGAGTAATCTTATTTCATTTAAATCTATCACTATACTTAATAAGAATCATTTTCTAAAGAATATTTAGTAGAACCAACCTACCATATAAGAAATTGGTTATGAGAAAGGAGTAACAAATAAAATCTCCCATATAGAAAAAAAAATTCGAGGAAGGAATAACATAGCCATGCTCTTGTATACAAAACCAATCAAGATGAAGGATTAAAATAAATGACCTAATGTATAAGACATATATCTTTTGTAAATAATAAGATATCCAATTTCCCAAATATGAAATAAATATCAAAGAATAAATAACACATCCAATGTCCAAAATAAGAAAATATTTCATAAAGAATTCATATCATATAGAACTTCCAATATAGGAACCAAAACAAATCATGTGATAAAGATGAACTATACCATAAACCATGATAATTTCCTTATGGATTAAAATAAATCCTAACTCAAAAGGATATGCCAATATAGACTAATTATACCCAACTTTTTACTCATACCCTTGGAATAATAAAAATGTTATGACCCTTTATCACTACTATTTTTAAAGGGTTTGGACGTTGAGAAATAGTCACATTAAACTCATATCAAGACCACACTATTTTAATAATTCCTTATCATTATCCCATTATCAAATGAATAGTTCCCTAACCAAAACCCATATAACCTGACAATTTAACTTACATACAATATAAATGATTAAACAATTGAATGCATGCCTAATAGACCAAGGTGAAAAATTTTATATAAAATCCCCAATATTCACTATGGTTTTTATTATTTAAGATAGAATATGTAAAAATAAACCCATAGAGTCAATAATACCATTTAAAATCTACTAATTATATTAAATTTATTTGGAAGATGAATCACTAGATTATATATTCACCCACATGAATAAATGTTTAGGTAGTTAAATATAAATGAAAAACATGATAAGGTCTTCTTACCATGATTTACCTGGATCCATCTCACCCATTTACGTTATCTAATTACAGATAAATAAAAAAATGAAAAAATGGTAAAAACCAAATTAGGTATTAAAAATGGATATTGAAATAATAGTGGATAAAGGCCATAATATTGGATTATATTTGGTTATATTTACAAAGAGGATATTAGAAATACATTATAAAAATTAATAATTAAATATTTAACTCATGGATAGCTCTTATAAGTTGAGAAGAACCCAAAGGATTTCTAATCTTCTTTTGGTTTAATTATTAGAGAATAGAAGTGTGAAAAAAAGATTTTGGATGAAAAATATGAAAATATTCTTAAAGTAGTTACATGAAGGAAAACTTTCGGGTAACTAATCCCCATGTACTCGGTACCCATAGGCCTACTGGTCACCATGTACCCACCCAGTTCCCATATGGTGGGGCCAAAAGGTTGACTATCCAGATATACATGTTATTGGGTAATTGTTTACTCTATATAGAGAACTTTTAGGTTTCCAAACAACTTTTTAAAAAGGGCCACTCTTAACCTTGCTAATAATCTAAAAACTCCTCACCTCACCAAAACATGTTATGATTTAGCCATTATAAGTTAATATGAAAATAAAAATTATATATAAATTATACCTAAAAATTAAAAATTCATTTCAATCGAAATTTTTTAAAGGATATAAATCAAAGGAGTATGAATATGATAAAATCACATTACCGTAACATAAAAATGGATTGAATACACTATAAATCCATTTATAATCAAATTCAGATTATTAATATTATATTTAAAACCTTATTTATATTGATTAATTTTAATTTTTATCATTTATATTCATGTGACACTTATTTATTTGTTAGTCAGTGTTCGTACCAATCCTTATATTTTTGTAGTTCAATTTTTCCATGAATTTAGTGTTTAGTGTTTTGATGTCAACTATCATTCCATGTTCAGGATTTCATAATATTAATAATTTGAAATATTTTGAAATTATAATTTGACAATTTTTTTATTCTATGACTATTACATGGTGGGTTTTTTTATGGTTCATAATTAATGTTCAATAATATTTTTATTGAAGAATATTTCACCAATGACAATGAGCTTTTTTAATGATCAGTTTAAATTTATATGGTAAAATTATAAAAATAAAAAAACTATTTTATGAATAATAAATTTTATATACTACCATAGAATATATTTTTATTTCCCTCCAAGATTATAACACTTAAAATATTGGAGCATCATTCATATAGTTAGTTAATCTGACCCAAACATGTACTTACTAAAATAAAAGAATTCATCGGAGTAGATTGTTATTTTATTAATTTAAAATTAATAAAATTTATAATGTAGTTTTATAAATTTAATAGAGTGATTAATAATATATATTAATGTTTTAAACATTAAAAAACTAATCTAAATTTAAAATAAAGTATCACCAACTTAAAACTAAAATTAAATCTTCACTAGGAAATGTTATTTTTTTGAATGGTGCAATACTTATTCTGATGAATATTGGATAATAAAAAATCACAATTACATATATCAGAGGGAAATTGGGATGATTATGGGTAGAAAGATAAACATGAAGTGTGATTTTTAGTTGATGAAGTAGGGTTCCTTTTATAGATTGATTGAGTGTCATTTTTTAAAATACAAATTTTTTAATCATTAAATAATATAACATCAGATTGAATGTGACTTGTAAAAGGTTAAAAATTAAAATGAATTCATAATATAAAAACATTCTTGAAAATTATTCAAGTTTATTTATCTGAGGTGTGTGAAAGAGGAAAAATGATAACCTACATAATAATGTGAATAAATAGAGGTGGCTCATGACCCAATGTTTTGATGTATTCTTCCCAATTGAAATTTTAATTTTAATTCATCTAAATTGTGACTAGAGGCTATGAAATGGGTTTTTATAATTTTTAATTATTACAACCTACTCTTCAGAATTTTTTATTTTAGTCTCTTGTAATTTTTTAGGTTTCCACTATACCAAAATTTTGTTCAATAAGAAATAACAAAAAATAGAGTTGTAAGTACATCAACAATTGACCATGGTAATATATTTATTACTAAAGAATTATGATGACTCACTTAACTAATTTTTATTTATTGATTCATATTATAGAATTAATTTTATTAAATTTACAATACATATATATTAAATTTAACATTTAATATTAATTTATATAATAAATAGAAGAACAATTTTTTTAATATTAAGTATTTTTTTAGGAGAATGAAAATTATATTATTATTTCCTATCATTATATAATTATCCACTGAATAATTATATTTTATTTTTATATTAAAGATATAGTATTTTGAATGTTCAATATATATTTTCAAAATTTATTTTTTATACTTATAATGATCCAATATTGGTAATACTAAAATGTTATATGTTTAATGGGATTGAACCAAATATCTAGGTTCCCAGTGATCATAACCGATGACAATATATATATATACATATTTATATATATATGAAATTATCACTAATAAATGTTCATGTTTGTGTGTGTTTTTTTTCAAATATTATATATACTCAATTTATAAATATAACCAATGGAAATATATAACAGTCAAATATATATATCCTCACACCATTACAAACACTTACCAATTACACATGTCAATGAATTATTAATTTATATAAATGTAATTTATATTTCTAATATACTGCATTCTTTTTTATTTTTTTCTTTATGGTATAAATTCTTTGGGAGACCATGAGTGAGAATATTTTATGATTTTACTCTTACTTTCAACATAAATTTATTACACCGTTATTATTTTCAAGATTATCTCAAATATATTTTATTATATTTTTTAATAAAATTTTGTTTATTTTATTTTATAATGTTAAATTTCACATTAAATAGATGAATATTTATTCATTTTTTTTCATATTCTAAACTATTTATTTTAAATAAGAGTTAAATTCTTAAAAAAAGAATAGATATATTTAATTATGACATAAATATAATATTATGGAATAAATTCATAGTAAAACTTGATTTTTTTACACTATTATATAATTTAATAATCTTCCTCTGGAAATATTAATATTATATAAGAGATTTAAAATATGTGAGTGTATGATTATAATAGAAAGGACTTTAGATATAGGTTATATTAATAACTTAATTTGACAACTTGAGGTATGATAATAAAACCAAACATAATCTATCATAACATCAACATGGTGATATTTTAATTATCTTCAACCATTCATTAAAATTATGATTCAATAGTAGGTAACATGAAATATTGTTTTGAATGGGTCTCTATAGGTGGTGTGGTAGATTCATCATCATTTTTCAGGGGTTCAATTAATTAACCCACCAATTTTTAGGTGAGGGGTGTGAAATTAGGTTTTAAAAAGTTTCTCCTTGATTCCATATAAATCCATAAAATCAATTTTATAATTTGTTTTATTTTTTCTTTAGTATTTTTTCCACAAATTCATTCAAATTACAAATGAAAAATGAACCAGAAGAATTTTTCTATCTTAAAGAAAAATATTATAATATTATCTATTCTTATAAATTTTGATGTTATTAGAGAACCAAAATATCCACTATATGTGAGTTTTCATTATCACATGTGAGGTTCAATAATGTGTTTTTTCTCCATGTATGAAGTTAGGTAATTTAAATTATTTAATTTATTATTGATAACATTAGTTAGTTATAAAGACCCGTAAAATTCAAGGGAAATTTTTTTTAATTTGTTTTGGAATTTTACAAGAGCGCGGTTTCTGACGGAACCTGATTCTGAGGCCGGGTGTGCCCGAAATCAATTTCCGATGTTTGGCTCGGGTACGTTCAGTGAACGAACGAGCGAGAATTTATAACTTTTGAACCGGTGCCCAGAATCGAATTCTGAGGGCACCGATGAACTCGCAACGCCGAAATTCGGTTAAGGAGACCTTTTCCGAGGATGCGGTTTATGCAGGTTGAGAGTTAGTTTTGGGGGAATTAAAATGAAGTTAAATAAAATGTAGAAACACATTTTATTTTTTTTTAACCATGTTGGTTAAGTCCTCCCAAAGGGAGTTAGGGGTGGGACCCACATCCACTTAACCTCCCTTGAGAGGATTAAGTGTGGTGGGGCCCACACGAACCATAACACTTCATCTCCCCTTTAAACTCCCAATAACTCTTCTCTAATTAATCTTGACAACTTGAGTTATTAAATGAGTTGAGTTGTTTAATTTCAAACTTTTGAAATTCTTGCCAACACTTTGCATTTAATTAATTAAACCAACTTAATTAATTATTTTGAGTGTTTGATTTCTTTTGAAATCATTTTTCCAACATTAAAATGAGAGATTCTATTCTTCTCTTTGGGTTGGCATAAACTTTGTGGGGAGAACTAAGGAGAGGAGAAGAACTTTTGGAAGACCTTCAACCTCTCGAAGAAGAATGTTCCACATCTCCGAATAACGTGATGCAACACCCTCAACCTTCTTCAACCAGAGCAAGGAAGGGAAGCACCGCCTCCCACAAAGTATTCTGAGTGTGTCGACTCGACTTGAATCGACTTCACCGAGCGCTTCTTCCACCAACATTGACGGAACGATTCCGTTTCCGCGACGCCCGACGTGCGACATCTTTTATCAAGTAGGGGTTTATTTTATTATTCTTTTCTTCATTATTTATACCCGGGATATTATTTCTTCGTGAAATTTGTCCAATTGTTAGAAAATAACGCGAGGGGGCCGGACCGCACGAACACGGCCAAACCTCCTCCTTTTTCATGTTGATTCTATTGTGGATTGAAACGGGTGTGGCGCGGTGCCGTCGCACCGCGCAGGATCATACGGCAAGAAACACGCGGCGCCGTCGCGCCGCGTCGTGAAATAATGCAAGGACGCGACGCCATCGCACCGCGTTGAAGAAAGTTTAAGACACCGTGGCCGGAGAGGGGCCACAGCGGAAGGGCGCGACGTCATCGCGCCGCGCCGGACGACAAGGGTCGTGGCCGGTTCCGGGCCGCGGCGGAGCTTGGTGACCGGCGGCCAGCCGGGCCGCCGTTGTCGGAAGCCGGAAGGGGACCGGCCTTTGCCGGTCCCGTTGAGGAAGAACCGGCCAGCCAAGTCGGGCCGGCCAGAAGGGATAAAAACTGGGGTAATTAATTCCCCCGGCCAGCAAAACGGCCCCCCATCATGAGGGGGGGCCGCGACTTCACAAGGGGGGGGCAAGCGCCCCCCCGTTTTTCCAACAGCTCGGCCTTCGGCCGAGCTGGCAGCGCGCCAGCTCGCTGCGCCAGACCGGTGCCAGGCCGGGCCATGCCGGGCCGGGTTAACCCTGTCCAGGGCGGGTCGACCCGGTTCGGGCCAACCGGGGGGTCTCGGGCCGGGACGGCCCAGGCCCGAAACCCCCGTTACCAAGCGGTTTGGATTCAAATGCCCATAACTCGGGCTACAGACCTCCAAAAGACGCGCCGTCAGTGGCGATGCGATCCTTGGATAGAGTCGGTCGTTTCGGTATATCGCACTCAAGGTTTCGGAATACTTTGAGTTCAGCCGAGTTGGTTCGTACACGAAACCAACCGGGCCCTCGGAGCGGAAACGCTCACATCTTGAGCTACGGACGTCTGATTGACGTGTCCTCGACTTTGTTGAGTTTCTCTTAGTGAGATAGATCTTTTGACATACTCCGGCCGATGTTTGGACGCAGGTGGAGTACAGTCGGGTTGGTTTTGCCTTAAAAACCAACCGGGCCCCTGGGACGAAAAAGCCAATAACTCTCAGACCGGGCGTCCGATTGATGCGCCGTCTGTTGCGTTGAGTTCCTGTTGACGATATGGAACCTTTGGATACATCAACTCTGGACTTTGTGACAGTTGATGTATCAGCCTCTCGGCTCGTGGAGCGGACCCTCCCGAACGAGCTTGCTGTGTACGGGAACCCTAGAGCTGGTTGCGACTGCTACTATTACTGCAACGACGACTGTGTAGAGATCCTTAGTGGATTCGACGATGACGACTACAGCACTCAGCGATCCTGTGTGGATCAGTGCTACATATCTTGTGTGGGTCCGATCCTGTGTGGGTCAGCGCTCAGCGGTCCTGTGTGAACCAGCGCCTACAAATCCTGTGTGGGTCCGATCCTGTGTGGGTCTTTGCGAGGGTTAGTACCTATCGATCCTTTGTGGGTCCGACGACTTAGATGGATCAGTGATCATCTCTATCGTCCTCGAAGAAGTATACATGTGTGAGCTGAATCCTGTTTACCTTCCTGTGTGGATTGAATTGTGCTATCATGTGTGGATTACATTTTTCTTTCATGTGTGGAATACGTATACTTTCCTGTGTGGACTGAGTTGTACTTGGGCTTGGAGGTTGGAGCGTATTGAAATGATGACTTAGGTATATGTATGGGCAAATACCTAAGAAGTGTCGGTTGTTACTTCGTGATTATACCTTTCCTTTGTGCTTTATCCTTTGTGGATTTTGGGAGACCTTCAGGGGTCTCGGGATCCCTACTGAGTAGCTTATACTCACCCCTGTACGGGCTATGCCCGCACTACATTGTGTTGGATGCAGACGACGGACAACGTTGATCGTGGTTGAGGCTCGCAGAGCAGGACGGTACCTGGAGGTGGACCACTAGGCGGGACGTGCTCGGAGCGGACGGCAGGACCCGAGGAGCAGTGGAGCTATCTATACCCTCCCTTCAGGTGGGATTTCCGGTGGACAGCTCGGTGTTGTGGATTTTACTTTACAGTTGCTATTTTCCCTTTCGAGTTGTACTTTACTTTTAGTTTGGGTTTGTATACTGGCCCATTTACTTTTCCTCACTTTCAGTTGTACTCTGTTTTTACTTAGTGTTTACTTTTCCGCTTGCTTACTCTGTGGTGCTTGTTTAATTTACAAAGGAAATGCCTTCCCTTTTTACCGGGATTTACGCCTTAGTGCTAGTCTCCAGCCCCTGACCTATCGAAGGCGGGCTTGGGGTAGTCACGGCACGGGCCCCGAGGACGGGTCGTGACATTAGTTGAGTGAATTTGATTATAATATTTTTAACTCTAACTCGCATCATATTCACCATCATATTTTGAAAATCATTAAAGTTAAAATACATTATTTATTTTATCAATTCTCAAATTCCTATGAATTTTACCAAATAAATGTGGTAAGTGTAAATTCCTATAATATCCAATAAAATCATAGTAAACAATTATATATTTTTTGGAAATATTATCCATAGATATCCAAAAATATGAAACATTCTATTCAATATAAAATGATTCATGTTTTATTTAATTATTCTTCTAAAAATAATCATTAAAATTCACTAAATCCTTATATAATACCAACAAATATGACCCATAGGTAACACACAAAAATATATAAATTATAACATTTTAAAATGTTAAATAATAGAAATCATAATAAAAAAACACCCAGAGAACCCAAAGGTTGAGTATTATCATATATTCTCTACATATCAACCTTATTTTATAACACACCATAATTTTCATCAAAAAGATCATTCAAACACTATTTCCTTATAGAAATATCAATGTATAGTAAATATTTTATAGATACATAAATAATTAATAAGGGTTTTCTAAATATCTCAATGATGCTAAAAAACATTATTTACCATTCAAATAAACTTGTATGATCAAAATGAAGATGATAAATGAGAGATGATTAAAAAAATATTTTATGACAACATGACTATGATATATGATATATTATTAAGGAAATAATAACATAATTATTATTATCCCTGCAAACATATGTATAAATCGTAACATAAAATAGGATATCCTGAGGATCCCTTAAGTCTAATTACTAATAAAATTAAAATATGCTTTAGTTGGATAAATTACAATGTCTCATAATAGAGTGGACTAGGCTAACAACTGGTATATTATACCATTGTAGACTAAGATAACTGCCCATTTTTGTTATATTAAATGACATTAAACATAATTATTTTTCCAATATATTAGTTGGATATATATTTCCATGATGACCCACCATATAAATCATCAAAAATAATACATAATAATGAGAATACATAATTCTAGGCATCATAAACATACCATCATGGCCTCATGACAAGACATCATATATAAAAGTTAAGAAATATTAATTTAGAGTATCTTAGTTACCTTGTGTAACTTATAATTGAATTGAGTATATAAAAATGATTAAAATAACATACAAATTACATGATAAAATATTTAATAGTGAATAACATAAATTCATAAAAAAACAATCAATAAGAATATTATCTTAGTGGTTGTCTTTAAGTAAATCATGAAATATATAAAAATGTCAACATAAAAAATATAGAAAAATATAATATTATAGATTTTAGAGAGGTAATTAAATAAAAATTTAAATAAATTAAATTTACCTCTATAGGTAGAGAAGGATTTTTTAAGAAGTTAATAATAAATTTCATTTCAATTTTAATTATATTTAAATAGATAAAAATAGAAATTGTAGTGACATGAAAATTAGTTTTAGAAGATTACAAAAACATATACAAACAAAAATATTAATAATATTAATTTTATGAAATTAATTCAATGAAAAATAGAAAGAGATTAAAAATAAAGAAAACCAAAATATTTTTTTTCCAAATAAATAGAGTTAAAATTATGAAAAATAAAAAAAATTATCCTAATAATTTTAAAAAAATTTAAGAATAAGGAAAAGATAAAATAAAGAGTAAAAAGGAAAACAATATCAATGAATAGTATATTTAGAAAATTTCATATAAACCATAAATGGAATATATGTTATAGAATTGAAATAAATATATTTTAGAAAGTCACAAATATTAAAACACATGTAGAAATAATATATTATCTTATATTGAATAGAAAGATATAAATTAAAAAATTAGATATAAAATGATGGTAAAGACTCTTTTAATCACCATAAAATATTAATAATGATTCAAAAAAGATCTAGAAAATCATTAATTAAAAATAAATATGTGTATAAAATTTATTTTTAAATATAAATACATGACAATAAGGACATAGAATGGAAATTTGAAACCAAAATTGTAGTCAAGAAAGGTTCCCCTAAACATTTCATATTAGATAATATGTGGATAAATTTAAGGGAAAAGTTCTGTAAATCTCTAAAAGGAACATAAGAGATATAATATTTGGAATTAATTAGAGATTATAAATAATCACCCAATGAAATTTAAAATATTAAAAATTTAGTATAAGAATATATATTGAAAGAAAATTCTTATGATCATCATAATTTATATATTATAAAACAATAATGAATAATGATGAAATTTGATGAGAAAATGAAAATCTTAAATAATAAAGTTGATATTGAACACTATACAATACTAGGGATGTACATAAATAATATAGAAAATTATTGATAAATATGTGGGAATGTGAATAAAAATACCGAGTTTGAGTTATAAATCCCCATACCCTAACTTCTGAATCACAGGAATATGAGTTAAATTCATGTATAATAAATATAGAAATATTAATAATATTCAAGGAAGTATAATAATAGATTAATAATTTTTTAAACATTCCATTCACTCTGTGGTAGTTATATATACATTTTGTAAATAATATTCAATGTATAATTCATTCGAGGAAAATTTAAAAAATTCAAAGAGATACTTTAATATTTATTTTTAGTTTTTTATATTAACACCAAAGAACCATAAAAATGACATAAATTAATAAAAATATTAATATATAACTATAAGTTATATAATTATTCCTTTAATAAATGCATTGATGAATATAAGAGAAGTATTCATAGAGGTGGTTGAATCAAACTCAAAAAAAGATAACTAAAATTAATGAATTAATAGAATATTGTTATTTTATTACAGTATCATTATTAAAGAATTAAAATGACATTAATTACATGTTAATATAATTTTTAGTTATTTTTAATAATATCTATAAATAAATTATAAAATAAATAATCTTAAAATAAAGTGTAAAGTATATTGAAGAAACCAAATCATAACATGCACCCATTATTTTTTTAGAAGAAATTTAGATTTTTTCCTCTAACCCGAGGATACCAAACACGGAAAAAAATTATAGGGCATTGAATGTTAGTAGAGAATATAGATAGGAAAATTAGTTTCAGTTTCAAATTCATGGTGGGTGGTTTATTTTATATATATTATTGGTAGATATTTTGTCAAAAGAACGTTATTTAAGAATTATGTAATTTAATTTTTAGATGAATATAATATATAAATAGAAAATAATTTCATTATGAATCCAACTTTCCTATAAGATCATAATAATGATTTATGGTTTTTCATTATGTTATGAATCATTTTATATTATATATCCTGTTAAATATTTTACTAGTGTATTTTCACAATTCACAATAATAACATAATTTTTAATAAAAATAATTAATTAACCATGTTATCACTTTCAAATTAAAAATAAAAAAATATGATTTTTTTTAAAATTGTCAAACTATAATTATTTTAGATATATATGTTATATAAAAATTGATAATATATAGAAAAATAATGTTTTGGAATAAAAAGTACTTATTTGAAAAATTGATAACGTTAATAATTAAATTGAAATGATTCTAGAAGATTATGAGAATTAAAACATTTTCATTTTTTTCCTCAATGGTCAATTATAGATTCCTTGGATAAGATATATATATATATATATATTAATGTTTCTATAAAAATATTTTTTTATAAGGTATGTTTTGTAGATTTTGGGGGACGAGAGACATCATTTTTACTTGTCTCATTTTGTTTGTTTCCTGATACAATATAATTTTTTATCATAGTTTTACTGCCTATTAAGAATAGGTACATGCACGTGAGAGGGGGTGTGGTATGGCGGTACATGTGAGACTAAAATTTTACCAAATACAAAATGAATATTATAGGCTTTTATCCCCTTTGATATTTGAACCTATACCAAATATTTTGATGTAAATGAATATTTTTAACTCGGGTTAATCATATTCACCAAATTCAATGCGAAAAATATAGCCAAGTTGAACTCATGATTTTTTATGTGGTTTTACCAATAAACGGGAAACCCAATCCATAATTCCATTTAGTATTATAAAGTCATAAATTTTACTATATAATATTATAATAAATTACATGTGATTTGGTCCGGGTAAATATGGAAAATAGGTTCTCCAAACTGCAGAAGTGAACATTTACCATTTTACATAGGTGAATACAATCCACTATCACATGTTATTTATATTGTATCGCACAAGTTCTTGGAAATTATTACAAATGAATTAGATCTTTACTCAGTATCGTATTTCATTTCATATTATCTAACTTCTCAAAATAGAGTCTTTAAATTTTTATATATCTTCAAGAATGATCACATACAACTTAGTTTCTAATAACATATACTTGCATTAGTATTTTTTAAATAATTTTTCTTCTGGATTCAATCAATTAGTCTTAATGGTGTTCAGTTATCAAAATATGATATAATATGATACATGGACATCATCTTTCTTGAACTCTTATTGTTATTTTCTTCTAACTACATCTATAATACTAATAATCCCATGATTTGATATTAGTATTAGTCTATCCTTATTATTCATTGGCTTGTACACATGGGATATTCTATAAAGAACCAAGTTAAAATATCATTGTTTTTCTTTGATATCCAAATAATACTTCTTCTGTAACACACCGAGATTTTATGGGAAATATTATTTTAAATTTCTTTGATTTCTTCTGTTGTACGCTACCCCAAGATTATCTTGCGCTATACGCAACACCGTATTATCTTATAGTATACACAACACTATTATTGGCTTGTGTTACATGCAATAACAACCTTCCTCGATAGCTTTCATTGTACGCAATACCGAATTTCACTAAACAACGATATGTTATTAAAATATTATATAAACTAGCCATTATGAATAGTAATACCCACGTTTTAAAATTTCATAAATTTTATCTTTCAAAATGGACTTCATTTTTGGATTCGGAATATCGAAATTATCCTAGGGTAAATTTTTGGTATTTTTCCGAAAACTTTCAATTTTTGATGAATAGTGAAAAACACTAAGTTATATTTTAAAACCCAAATTTTTATTTAAATAATTATTTATTTTATTTAAATTTATTTTATGTCAAAATTGATACATAATACCTATATAAGTTCAATTTAATTCATTGGAGTCATTTTATAATAATATAGATATATATAAATTTTATTGAACTTTTCACCGTCTTTTACCCACCTCCTAGGAGAATTTTCAAATTTACATAAAACTAACTTTTACTGCCTCTATGAGTGGAATTTCAGAAATCTAAGAGACACGGTTAATATCAAGGAGTAAAATGTGGTTCAATAAGATAAAAATAATTTTTTTTGTGAATAGTTACGTTTTACTTTTATTTACCATGGTTAAAAGTAAATAGGGTAATTAAGGGTAAAAATGAACTTATTATTAGCCTAACACATGTCCTAATTTTATTGGATAAGTGTAATTAGACCAAAAAGTACCTTATAAATAAAATATTACCCTTTAGGTCAACTTGTATTAGATTAGGACACCTATTATTATTTTATTTAAAGTAGAGTTAAAAGAGTTAAAATCAAAGTTTAATAACTAATAAATTTTTAATATAGGATTATACATAAGATAAATTCGACTATAAATATTAATTAGAAATATAAATATATTTCCTACATAATGGTATTTTATTTATAATTTTTAGACATTAAATAATTTAGTTTATTTATGACACAATGATGATGCAGTAATTACCTTATTAATGAAATATTAACATAATTGATGTTATAAATACCCAAATAAATGTAATTTGAAACTTTTTATGAATTACACTAATTTTATAGGTTAATATGACATGTTATTATTTATTTAATTTTTTTTGAACTAATCTTTCTTTTATGAGTTTCACAAAAGTCAATTACCAAATAGTCTCATAATTGAAATAAAATAGTTATTAAAACAAATATTATATTATTAATTGTTATTATATTCCTAAAAATCTAAAGATTGGCCAAATTACTTATACAAAGTTATATATATTAATAATTAACCACTTGGGGTTTCTTTGGCTTGTTATAGTATGTTTATTAACCATATAGTGTAAGAAAGCAAGAAGACACGGTAGAAGTTAAATTATTTAACTTAGAGTTAAATCTAAATTATAAGGTTAAAATAGTAACATAAACTTGTATAAAACCTATTTTATGAGAGGATTTCGACCCATCCCCACTTTATATTCTAAATAAATCAATTTTGAGCTATTATAAACCGAATATGACTTTATTATAAAATAATATTTTATGTTTTTCTTAAGGTTCCCCTCTCCCCCCTTATAGAAGGGAACCTCCTCCCTCTTCTCTTTACACAATTTTGAGCTTTAAATATCATCCAAACCCTTATCATTTCCTTCTCAACTTCCCTAGAAATATTATAGAGGTTCTGGTCTCCTCCAATGACCAACTCTAGTGCCTTAAGAGGAAGCTTAAAAGAGGTGCGTCGAAGAAGAGGTAATCTCTTCTACCGATTCATTCAAGTTTTCTTTTTTCTTAAACTTCTTCTTCTTTAGTTGTTTTATTATAAAATTATAACATCAGTTTCACTAATATACTGATATGTTATTATAAATATGAAACAACCCCATTTCACCTTCTATCCATCCTACGGAAAAATGAAATCATCGTGCGTGCGTACGTACGAAATACCGTCTCCACGCCGTGGTGTAATCTGTTTTTCCACCACCACCATACTTGGATGGGTATAATGGTGTAAATAATAACTATATATAGTTATTATAACATTATAATGATTCCGATATATTATATCATTCACTCCAATTCAATTCAATAATTATTGGAACGAATTCATCGCTCGTGCGTACGTACGGACTACCGTCTCCACGAACGCAATGAGATTCATTTTCCATGATTAGCCATTCAAGTATGATTATAAAGTATATCTAATAAATAATAACAAAGGATATTAAATAACAATGATACTGTATTTATTTACATATATGTTTCATTTACTTAATTCCATTCAATTCAATAAGGAAACGAAAACAGCGTTCATGCGTACGTACGACCTACCGTCTCCATGAACTGTGTATTTAATTTCATTTAAAGATATATCATATATATTTATTTGCTGAATATATATTATATATAAATCATGTTTTACATTATATAATTAAGTAAATCAGGATATAAGTAATAATATCAACAACAACAGGTCGAAAAACGTACGATAAATGAAACGATTTTACCCAAAATGCTTCTTTAACATGGAATTTACAAACGAATGGGTAATATAAAGTCATAAGTGAACCATATATGATATCATAAAAATGAATATGATTCTATAATAAGTCAATGACCTTATTTGAATCATTATACATGAGGTTCAGATACAAAAAAGTCATATCAGACATAAGGTAAGGGATAACTTTTCCCATCTCGTTTTTATCTGAGATTGTTTATTCATAAGTATTTTCTGGGGTTATATTTTTCATCCATGTCCATAAAAAATGTTTTTCATAAAGTTTTTAAAATTATTACAAGTATTTTTAAATTCATTTTTACCCCTCTTTGTCTTTTACTTTGTGTTATGGAAGGAATCTTTCTTTTGTTTACCATATGTGGTACTTTTTTGACTTTTCTGACAAAAGTACGAGGAGAATGTTTTTTTAACTTATACGGATTGAATGGATTTTTACGGTTTCATAACACCTAATTTTCATGAAGATTATTCTAAAAGTTTTTATGATTATTTTCAACAAAATCCTTTTCATTTAAAATTTCATGGCATTTTGAGAAAAGGAAATGATTTTGAAGATGAAAGGATATTTTCCTCAAAAATTCATTTCTAGTGTTTTATCAAAACTAATTTCCATTTAAGATGACATTATTAAGTATGTTTATGTTTCAAGTATAATATATCTATTATTTAAATGGTTTTATTTTTCTTATGATGAAATGATATCCATTTCTTTTATATGGATTATGTTATAATGGGATGATGTTTATGAAACCCATTTTATTCTTTGGGTTATGATGAATGATTTATGTCTATGTTGTCGAACACGTAAGAATGATTTAATTATGAGATGGGTGGGGCCTATAACTCCCTACAATGCATTGGGTAAAGATTTATATCTCATGATATAGACATGGATGGAATGGCATGTTAACCCAGTTCAGTGATATAGGACTGGAATGTGGATTGAACTCGATTCAGTAAGGGACTTTGTCCACTAAGATGGTCTTGGCAGCAATTCCTTGGCTACTATGAATATCATAACATGTGCTTAATGGATTCCAAAATTACATGTTTTTCTCATTCTATTTTATCATGATTAATGTTCCTTTATGATCTATGCCTTATGTACTGCCAAGATTTATTTCTCAAGATTTTGATGTTTAACCTTTATGTTCATGTTTTTTTAAGTTCAAAGGTGTATGATTTGTTTTATTTTCTCCATGCTTACCCTTAATGAGAATTTGAGCTCACCCTTTATATGTTTTCTTTTCCCCAAGATTTAAAGAAAGGTTTTAGGAAAGAAAACAAAAGGGGAAGATCTTTATGGGATATTTTGAAGATCTTTCACCATGATTAGAAAATTATGTTACGAGTTTCCAAAGACACTAAACTATTACAGTCCTTGAGTTTTGGTTCTTGTTATGTATTAAT
The DNA here is from genome assembly GCA_963277665.1 of Viscum album. Taxonomy (NCBI): domain Eukaryota; kingdom Viridiplantae; phylum Streptophyta; class Magnoliopsida; order Santalales; family Viscaceae; genus Viscum; species Viscum album. Next base: position 751,990,576 of record OY728129.1, on the reverse strand, counting down.
TATTCCACAAAAGTAATGTAATCTCCATTTACATCAGGTTTGGATCTCTACAGTTGGTATGAGAGGAACATTTTAGTTAACCATTAGAAACTAGGATTCGAAAACTTTAGTGAGAACCCTAGAGATATTTCTAAGGTATGTCTAGGGATGTCCCTAAGGTTAAGTATAAGTATTGATTATAGTACTAGAATTACAAAAATGATGTTATAATTAAACCTAAGATGTTAGATATTGAAGGTACTCCCCCTTTATTATGTTGTTTTCCTATCATGATTTTTCCTCTCACACTTTTCTTTTTAGGTTTTAGATGATGGCTGGAACCCAAAGGAACCGTGTTGATCAATGTAATGGATGATGCAATGATCGTCCTTCTGAACAATCCAACGTTATGGGAGATGGAGTGAAAAATATTATTTATATACGCACACAAGCTATGAATCTTCCTGGACTTCCAAATGAGCATAGAAGGGAACACTATTCTATTGAGTCCTTCATGAAGTAACGTCCACATACTTTCAATTGGTCTTCTGATCAACTTGTTGCTGAACAATGGATTAGTACGATTGAAAATATATTTTCCATACTTCCCTGTTTAGAACATGAAAAAGTTATTTTAGCTGGTTACCTTTTAGAAGGTGTAGCAGACTAGTGGTGGACTCTAATTAAGAATAAAAGGACCCAAGATGAAATTGAATCCACGGAATGGAATGAGTTCAAGAACTTGTTTTCCAATAAGTACTTCCCTCATATTCTTCGAACAAAGATGGAGAAGTAGTTCCTTGAGCTTAAGAAAAAGGATGATGGATCTATTGGTATATAAGAAGCGAATTTCACAAGGCATGCAAGGTATGCATCTGGATTTATCATCCAACCTGATAGTAAAGTTTATCGATTCTTTAGTGGCTTAAAACGAAGTCTTTAAAGGGCATTAGCGATAAGAGAATTCAGTATCTATGAAGAAATTGTGCATTCTGATATCAATGTAGAACTGGAAGTTGGTGTTACATATCCATCTCATGGTTTTGACAAGAAATGAAAGATGGAGTTCATGGAGAAATCTCAGAACAATGGTGAAAAGAAGATGAGTGTTTCTTTATGCTCAAAGTATGGAAAGAAGCATGGTGGAGATTTTCTTAAAGGTACTAGAAAATATTTTAAGTGTGGAAAAGAAGTTCATCGATTAGTTGAGTGTCTAAGTAATGGGAGAAAGGTATCTAATTATTTGAATAGAGAAAGGATTACAAAGAACGCTCCACCAACACTTCAATGCTCCAATTGCAAGGAAATGGGGCATTATGCTGACCAATGCCCTAATCCAAGGGTTAATGATGATCGACATCAACAACATCTTAAGGAAAAGGACAAAGGGAAGTCACATGTGATCACTATTAGTAATGTTGATTATGACAACGATGTGGTGGAATGATTACGTGTTTATGTAAAGGGATTCCAAAATAATGTTGTGGAATATCATTTATAGTATTGTGGAACATTAGAGTATCTTTGGTTTTCAATAATTATATGGTATAGGTAACCATGAAAAGTGATTGAAATATTTTTGGAAAGTAGATGATTTGTGCATAATGAATGGATAATGAGAAAATAATATTTTTGATAGTATTCATGAGCTCATGATTGATATAAGGACTAATTGTTATCATGGTTTGAGTATATAAAATTTTTGGGATTTTGGTATTTGGAAAGAGTTAACTTTTAACAGCATTCATGTTTTCACTAAGGTTCAATGGGTATTAATTTTTCAATAGAATACATGATTAAGGCATTTTAATGTTTTTAATGTGACCAACAAGACATATCTTATGATATATGGGGATAAATGATGGAATTTACATGCTTGGTAGATGACCTCTCTATCAATATTTTTCCTTATACTGTGAGTTTGAGTAAGACTAAATATTGGAATAGATTAAGTTAGAAATAATAAGTATTATTTAAGGATATAACTTATAGCACCCCGCCTTTTTATCACATAAACATTCATTACATTTTACAAAACCGAGGATCTTTAAGGGTTAGTGTCTTGGAAACCAGTAACTTAAAACATGAAAACATAAAACATTCATCTTAAACAATTGAAAGGATTCTCCTCATGTTCACCCTAGGTTCATTACTACATCTCATAACCTAGGGACATATATCAAAAGAAAGGGTGAGCAGGAGGCCCAGTAAGGAAAACAAGGGAAACATTTAACATGTGAACTTGAGATACATTAGTAAAGTCATGAAAATAACTTTAAGGAATGAGAATGAAATCATGAGGAATATCATAATAAAAATAAAATTTTTCATAACTTGAATATGTTGCCACAACATTAAATATTTACAATAATTTCGTTTCTCCAAGGTCCATCCCCAAGGTGTCATTAAAAATTACCAAGGTAATTCACCAAGGTATCAGTCTAAAAGGTCATCTCTAGAGATTAAGTCTTTACCCAATGCATTGGAGCGCTATCTGGGTGCACCTTTGAAATGTATTTATTATCATGTGAGCCACATATATCATCATAAATAATTTCATAAAAACCCATATAGCATAAAAGAAATGGGTTTCATTTCATAATCATAACATTTTAAAAACTGCTTTAAAGACATGATCTTTACGTCACTTTAAACCCACGGAAAGGGAAAGAGGGTTTCATGTATGTAAATACCAGAATTTAAAATAGAACATTTTGATATATATGTGAATACCCCTTTATAAATAACATAAAATAATTTTTAGATAAAGAGGGAGGAATTTGGAAACGAAAACTATGCAGCATAACGTCTTTGATACATGGTTTTAGAAAACATTGAAAAGAGAGAGGACATGGGTCACCCACTCAAAAATGATACATAAAATAGTAGGGGAAAAGAATATAAAGTATTTAAGAATATGGTAATGAAATTTTAAAAATATACCATATGAAATGAAGAACTTGAAAGGAAGACAAAAATAAGATTTCCCTTATGAAAATTCGGCAGCCTAACGGCGTCACTTAAAACTTCTAAAAATGGATTGACGAGATCAAATAGGGTCTCTCATAATATGAACATAAATTATAAGTATGATAGATATAGAGATCATACCCCAACATAATAAAAATGAACTTGAAGGACTTTACATGAAAATAGATCTTGAAAACGAGAAGGGTGAAAGAACCACTTACAAATTCGTCAGCCTAACGACATCACTTAAAACTTCAAAATACTGAATTGAAGAGATCAAATGGGGTCTCTCATAATATGATCACAAAATATCAGTATGATAGATATAGAGATCATACCCAAACATAATAAAATGGAACTTTAAAGACTTTACATGAAAGTAGAACATTGAAAAATGAGAAGGGTGGAAGAATCTCTTAAAATTTCGGCAGCCTAACGGCGCCACTTAAATTTTATTAAAATAAAATGATGAGAGAAATGGGGAATCTCTCATCATATGAAAATAAAAAGGGCAGTAAGATCAATATAAAAGAACATACTTAAACATAAGATCATGGAGCATAAAATAAATGACATAAAAGAGGTTACTTGAAAAGAAAGAGAGAGGTCAGATCCCTTACCTTAAAACGTAACTTTTAAAACTCAAAGGTTGGGTCCTTGAGGGCTTGGGGGCACCTTGGGAGGACTCCTTGGGAGGTAATGAGACCAGAAATTCGTTGGGGGAGAGTGTGGAGTCGAAATGGATGAGAGGATGGCTTGGTATTGATAGGGAATGTGAGGGGACAAGGCATTATTGGCCAAGGGACACCTCAAAAGTGGTTTTCAAAAAACCATGTGCTCTCCCATGGTATTTCCCATGGAGTTATGACACATGGGGACCCCATACAATAATTCATCACCTTTGGTCGGCCAACCCATAAAATATCTCATGAAATCATCATGACACAGTTACGATGTCATTAAACATACCGAAACCCTAAAACTGTATTTAAACTATTCACTGAAAATTCAACTTTCTCAGAAAAATCCCAAAATTTCAACTTAATCAAATATCAATGATCTGATTTAAAAAATGAACTCCATTTTATAAAAATAATTTTCTAAATAATTTTAATTTATTTTTTTAAATAAATACACTATTCACAGAAAATTCATTTTTTTCAGAAAAATCCCCAAAAATTACCTTAACATAAAATCGATGGTCTGAGTTCAAAAATGAAATCCATTTTATAAAAATAATTTTCTAAATATTTTTAATTTAATTTTTAATTAAAAAACACTATTCACTCGAAAAAACTAATACTTGAATAATATGTTATGAAACCCTTATTTAACCATTTTATTGAATAATATTACTTAATCAAGGTGCCTAGATTATATTAATACTTTCATTAAGTGATATTACTAATCCATTTGGTCACATTACTAATCCTAAGCATAAAATCACTATTTATTATTTACTATTCACCAAATATCAAGTTGATCTTATTAGACTCTAAATTTCGTACTGAACATAATTGTAGAAGACCATTTTTCGAAAATCATTACACATTTTTAATTATTTAAGGTTTACATAAACATTTTTAAAATATCATTTTTCTAAAATTCCTCAAAAATATGCATACTATATTTATCCGGTCATTTGAAAATTCATAAACTTCATCATAATAAGAAATCCCAATTTTTATTTAAAACAAAGGATTACACAAGGCAGTTACGGTCTCCTTACATAGCCCCTTATCACACCAGCATAGGACCTAAGTGTAAGGTGTGCTAAGGTGAGAGAATATGAGGGAGGCTCGACCAAAATCACACGAGTAGTAATTTCTATCAGTTTGAACTTCTCGCAAAGGTGATTATGTTCTAGCTTCACACGACGAAGTTCAACTTGGGTTTGGTCCCGAGCAAAGTCCAGTGGTGCTACCTCTTTTTAATGTTCTGTTAGATGGGCTTCGATCAGTCCAAGACTACTGGGTGAGGCCATCGAATCTTCTTTCTATAATAATTAACCAAGATTACTTGTATTTAGAGACAATAATCGAAACCTTTAGTTTACAGCAGTCATATTGACCAATGGTCATATAACATTCAAAACCCAACATTCTCATTTTAATTATACTCATGTTATAAAATGAAACATTTTTTTGAGTATAAAAATAAAATAGAATAACACAAAAAATTAGGAAACAAGATTTATTCAAAATTTTGGGTTGTTACAGAACATTTTAATATTATTTTTGGAATGTTATAATAGTATAGTTTTAGAAAAAGAAAAACTCGTAGGATGTGCGACAACCCGTTGCGTCGGATAAGGATGTGAGAATCAAACCCAAAACTGAAGTGCCATATGCCTTTATCATATACCACTGGCCTACAGGAAGTCCCTGGTGTGTAGAAAATAATTTTTGGTGAATAATAACTTTTTACTTTTATTAACCACGGTTAAAAGTAAATAGGGTAATTAAGGGTAAAAATGATATTATTATTACCCTAACACTTGTCCTAATTCTATTGTATAAGTTTAATTCGACCAAAAACGACCTTAGGAATAAAATATTACCCTTTAGGTCCACATGGATTAGATTAGGACACTTATTATTATTTTATTTAAAGAAGAGTTAAAAGAGTTAAAATCAATGTTTAATAACTAACAAATTTTTAATATTGGATTATATATAAGATAAATTCGATAATAAATATAAATTAAAAAGTTAAAAATATTTCCTACATAATGGTATTTTATTTATAATTTTTAGACATTAAATAATTTAGTTTATTTATGACACAATGATGATGTAGTAATTTCCTTATTAATGAAATATTAACATAATTGATGTTATAAATACCCAAATAAGTGTAATTTGAGACTTTTTACCTATTACACTAATTTTCTAGGTTAATATGACATATTATTATTTATTTATTTAATTTTTATGAACTAATCATGTTGTTATGATTTTCACAAAAATCAATTACCAAATAGTGTCAAAATTGACATAAAGTAGTTTTTAAAACAAATATTATATTATTAATTGTTATTATATTCCTAAAAATATAAGGATCAGCCAAATGACTTAGATAATGTCATATATATTAATAATGAACCACTTGGTTCTCTTTTGTCTTGTTATAGTATATTTATTAACCATATAGTGTAAGAAACCAAGAAGACAGGGTAAAATTTAAATTATTTAACTTAGAGTTAAATCTAAATGATAAGGCTAAAATAGTAACCTAAACTTGTATAATACCTATTGGTTGAGATTATTTAGACCCATACCCACTTTATTTTTGAAATAAATTAATTTGGAGCTATTATAAACTGAATATGACTTTATTGTAAAATAATATTTTATGTTTTTCAAAAGGTGCCCCTCTCCTCCCTTATAAAAGGGAAACTCCTCCCTCTTCTCTTTACACAATTTTGAGCTTTCAATCTCAGAAAACCCCTTTTCATTTCCTTCTAAACTTCCCTAGAAACATTATAGAGGTTCTGGCCTCCCCAAAAGACCAACTCTAGTGCCTTAAGAGGATGCTTAAAAGAGGCGCGTCAAAGAAGAGGTAATCTCTTCTACCGATTCTTTCAAGTTTTCTTTCTTCTTCAAATTCTTCTTCTTTAGTTGTTTCATTATAAAGTAATAAAATCAGTATCAATAATACACTGATATGTTATTATAAATATGAAACAACCCCATTTCAACTTGTATCCATCCTACAGAAAAACGAAATCACCACGCGTGTATACGTACAGAATACCATCTCCACGCCGTGGTGTAATATGTTTTTCCATCACCACCTTACTTGGATGGGTATAATGGTGTAAAGAATAACTATATATAGTTATTATAACATCTTACTGATTCTGAGATATTATATCATCCACTCCAATTCAATTCAATAATTATGGGAACGATATCATCGCTCGTGTGTACGTACGGACTACCGTCTCCACGAACGTGATGCGATTCATTTTCCATGATTAACCATTCAAGTATGATTATAAAGTATATATAATAAATAATAATTAAGTATATTACATAATAATGATACTGGATTTATTTACATATATGTTTAATTTACTTAATTCCATTCAATTCAATAAGGAAACGAAAACAGCGTTCATGCGTACGTATGGCCTACCGTCTCCATGAACGGTGTATTTCATTTCATTTATCGATATATCATATATATTTATATAAAGAATATATAATATATATATATCATGTTTTAAATTCTATAATTAATTAAATCAGGATATAAGTAATAATATCAATAACAAAAAGTTGAAACACGTATGATAAATGAAACGATTTTACCCAAAATGCTGCTTTAACATGGAATTTACAAAAGAACGGGTAATATAATGTCATAAGTGAACCATCTATGATATCATAACAATGAATATTATTCTGTAATAAGTCAATGACCTTATTTAAATCATTATACAGAAGGTTCAGATACATAAAAATCATATCAGACATAAGGTAAGGGATAACTTTTCCAATCTCTCTTTTATCCGAGATTGTTTATTCGTAAGTATTTACTGGAGTTATATTTTTCATCCATGTCCATAAAAAATGTTTTTCATAAAGTTTTTAATATTCTTCCAAGTATTTTTAAAGTCTTTCTTACCCCTCTTTGACTTTTACTTTGTGATATGGAAGAAATCTTTCTTTTGTTTACCATATGTGGTACTTTTTTGACTTTTCTGACAAAAGTACGAGGAGAATGTTTTTTTTAACTTATATGGAATGAACATATTTTTATGGTTTCAAAATTACTAATTTCATGAAGCTTATTATACAATTTTTCATGATTATTTTAAACAAAATCCTTTTCTTTCAAAATTTCATGACATTTTGAGAAAAGAAAATGATTTTGAAGAAGAAAGGATATTTTCCTCAAGAATTCATTTCAAGTGTTTTATGAAAAATATTTTCCATATAAGATAACATTATTAAGTATGTTTATGTTTAAAGTATAATTTATCTATTATTTACATGGTATGATTTTTTTTATGATCAAATTATATCCATTTATTTTATATGGATTATGTTATAATGGGATGATGTTTATGAAACCCATTTTATTATTTAGGTTATGATTAATGATTTATGTCTATGTTGTGGCACACATAAGAATGATTTCATTATGAGATGGGTGGGACCTTTTTTTACCTTTAATTCATTGGGTAAAGATTTATATCTCATGATATATACATGGCCGAAACAGTAAGTTAATCTGGTTAGGTGATACAGGACTGGAACGAGGAGTGAACTCGATTTAGTAAGGGACTTTGTCCACTAAGACGATCTTGGAAGCAATGCCTTTGCTACTATAGAAATAATAACATGTGTTTAATGGATGCCATAATTAAATGTTTTATTACCATGCTATTTTATCATGATTAATGTTCCTTTATGATCTATGCCTTATGTACTGCCACGTTTTATTTCCCAAGATTTTGATGTTTAAACTTTATGTTCATGTTTTTTATGTTCAAATGTGTATGATTTTTTTATTTTCACCATGTTTACCCTTACTAAAAATTTGATCTCACCCTTTATATGTTTCCTTTTCCCTAGTATTTAAAGAAAGGTTTTAGGTAATAAAACAAAAGGGGAAGATCTTTATGGGAGATGTTGAAGATCTTTCACCATGATTAGAAGATTATGTTCCGAGTTTCCAAAGAAACTAAACTATTACATCCTTGAGTGTTGATTCTGGTTATGTATTAATTATTCCGAAAAAGTAATGTAATTTCCATGAACGCCAGGCTTGGGTCTCTACATCTTCTCCAATGTATAATTAAGTTCTTCTTTTTCTTCACTAATTTTTTTTATTTCCCTCTATTTTTCTCTACATATGTTTTTCTAAAGAACTTTATTTTTCTATATGAGAACCCCTTTCATATATTTGGGTTATTTAATAATATTATTGAATTAAAAATATATTAGGGGTTTTATGGAACATACACAATGTGAATATTCATTTAACATATCATAGTTCTAATTTTATTTTCCTATATGTTTTGTATAAGGGTATTTCCATTGATATGCATTATGATTTTTTAGAGAGTTGTCTCTAAAACTATTATAGGTATCCACTTATTATTTTACTTCTAATTCTACCTATACTAAATTAGTCTTTGATTTGATTAAACTAGGTTGTTTGATAGTCTTTTTCTCAAAATAATTCCATAAGTATCCACTTATAAATCACTATTCAACTCTATATTAAAACCATAGAAGATATATATTTTTGAATATCTCATCACATTAAAATGTTAGAGTATCAAAGAAAACATAAAAAAATAAATATTTATTTTTTATAAATAAAGTTATAATTTCATCATCAATATTATTATCAATTAATTGAATGAAAAATGGGTTTTTTATATATAAAATATTTATGAACACTTCAATAACCATCACATTCTACTTTATGAATCTTTCAGTCTGGAGTCTACAAATTTCAAGATTAATAATTTTCTTAATAATTAATTATACTATGATTTACAATTTTTCATTAAACCATAATATTTTTTAATGATTTAAACAACGATTATCCACTTCAACAAAATATTTTTTAATTCTACTTGATCATGAATGTTTAATTTAAAATATCCTCATATAAAAATATGATAACCCCATTCTTATTGTCAATTCTCAATGGGTTTACAAGTTTAATTATTTAAATACATGAATAATAAAATCACTAACTACTAGGTAGTATAAAAAATAAAAGTCTTAGGCCAAACCCATATAGAAAAGGTTAGTGAAAAAAATAATTTAATAACAATTATAGAAACTATTTTTCAAAATAAATCTAATATATATTATTTAAAAATAAGATGTTGGTTGTTTTGATGTTCAAGAACATAACTTTTTTTGTAATTGTAATACTAGGTTCAATATTAATTGCGCTGAAGAAAATGAATTTAAATGCATAATCTTCCAAAAATTATTCTATTAAAATCCTTTGGTCTGGATAAAAATCCCCCAAATCACGGAATTACCATTTTTTTACATAGGATAGGTCACATGGGGTCTTTCGATGGATTTTTTACTCAAAACCATATTTAAACATAGATAGCAACCCATCCATTGTCAATAGAGATATTTATCCATTAGTCAATGTGTGTAATTGAATCACTCCCTCAATGATCACAGAATAGTTATATACACCTAATAAAATTAAAAGAATTGATAATTTTAGGGTTATAGTAGATGATCCAAATTAATTTCAATAAAAAATAAAATAAAATAACACAATCAATACTGTTTTTTTTCAATTTATTTTCCAAAATTATCCCCCCAGGATAATCATGAGGGTTTTGGAAAATAAAATTTATATCATTATAATTTTAGTGGAATCACCTTGATTATAGTGGCATCAACTCCCATCAGCCCAAACATCATAATGAATGAATCTCTTGACTGGAACCCCGAACCTCAATTTATAGTCATATATTATTGCTCAGGTAGGATTTAATTATCCACTAATAGAAAATTTAATCAATTCTAATTCAACTTAGAGTTTAATGGTTGTTTTGGGTCATAAATATAGGCATCCTATTGAATTTATGTAAAAAATCTTCATTATTGGGCCGGTCTTGCCAATTTAATAGCGTAACATATATGCCACACCATGAATTCCATTAGATCACCTCATTTATTTTTTTTAAATGGTGATTTCATAGATTGTGTATTGTTCACATATTGTATGTAATTTATTATGTGAATTACAATTTTATTGTAGATTTTCCTATACTTCAGCCCCTTTCTTTTTTGACCTCTAGAAGCTTCCCATGTTCATCCTTCATCATGAAAATGATTCCTTTAAAGGAAATATCTATCCTCTTGGATTATTTTTCTCAATTTATTCCAAATATTCTATCCTTTCAAAGATGAACAAATCATTATATATTAAAGAAATAATGGAAATGTATATCATAAAAGCAATTAATTTTAATAATTTTTTCATGATATATATGTATTAAATACCCCCATGTAACACCCCAAAAATTTGTGAATAGATTTATTTTAGAATCCATGGATCACTAAGGCTCTAAAAAAATTACTTTGTAATATCCTAGACAAGTAAAAATATGTTTGTCACTTATGTGATGTGAATTTCGAAAATATGACATACACGATTGCGATCATTAAATTATTTGGAGTCCGACAAGAAAAAGTTATTTTTTGGTGAATAGTTACCTAAAATTATAAATAGTAACATAACCTTATGAATAATGATACAAACTAATGAATAGTAACCTTACCTATTATAGTATATAAATTATATTGAAGTGGAAGTACGATATACCTATCTTTTGGTATTATTAAATAAATATTTTAAAACGAGTTTTTTAGAATAAATTATGATTTTAATTAAATATTAAATTAATTATATATAGAAAATTATTTTGGAAAAATGGAATTAATTTTTGGATTATACATTTTTAAAAATGGTTAGGATTTATTTTTGGTATTTTTCTGAAATACTCGAATTTTTGATGAATAGTGAAATATGGTAAAATACCGTATATAAAAATTATAGTTAAATACACCATTTATGACATAATAAGTGATGTAAGACCAATTGTTTATAACTCAAATTCATTTATTACTAATCTTGGTCATGGAATAATCACTATTACTGGTCTTAAGGGATATTAATAAACTAATGATTAAAAAATTATGAAACCCTCCTCTCCTCCACTATAAACCCCCCTCGCTCCCTCTTCTCTTAACTCCTATAATTATTGAAGATTCTCAAAGTTCTTCTTAAATACCCTTCTTTAGTCACTACCAAAATCCAAGATTCTATTTGTCTCACTAAAAGACCAAAATCCATTCCCTTAAGGAAGTTCTCAAAGATGTTATTTCAAGAGATAAAGCACATTTCTTCTTCATTTAGTTTCATTTCAATTTATCTTCTTTTGTTATCCTCTCCTCACCTCATATTTCCAAATGACCATTACGGATCTAGTATCTTCTATATAGTATAATTATATCATGTGAATGGAAGGACCATAATCATTATCCTTACTATCTCTCTCGCTTTTATTTTATAAATGAAATCAACATCCATGAGGATCAAATTATAACCTTCATGGACGACGAAGTTTCGTTCTTCAATTTCACCTTAATTACTGGTCTTGAAACTATTTTTATGATTTAACCATACTTTTATATATTTATTATAACCTAATTAATATTCATGAACCAGTATAAGTACATATTATTAAATTATTTGACCAAACTAGTTCATAATAATCGAACAAATGCTAAAATAATCAAAGTGATTGTCATAAATATTTTATATAATGATTCATCATATTTCCATGTAACCAAATGATATAAATTAACATTAAAACTTCTATATGTTTATAAATAATAATAAATTTCAATCCTGGAGATTTACACCCATTCCACATGAACTCCATTACTTAAGAACATGTGAATCGATTATGAAAATAAAGAAAAGGAACACTTCGAAACAACAAATTTTAATATAATAACTTATAAATAAGATAATAAATGAATAAAAATTATTATGATAAAAAAAATACATGTCTAATAGGTTCTGAAATAAGTTATTAATAAGTGTAATTTTATATTCCAGGACCTTAAGTTGAAGAGAGTAACACATTCATATTTAAGGTAAAGGTTTCTTCATCCCACTTCAATCTTTGTGAGATATTCTGTATTCACAACTATTACTTGAGTATGTTGTATGCATACTTCACTTTGAATTTTCATATCACTAATCTATTTATTATCATGTTATTCAATGTATAATTGGGAGATTATTAATTTTTGGGCTTTCAAATCAATTGATTACAAAGTGATGAGGATTTTCCACCCGAACCTCCATTTTCATTCGGGTTACTTTTATTGTCCAATTACCTCAATGAAAGTCTTATGTATTATTATTCAATCATCAATTTTTTTATTTATATGTTTACTGACCATAATAATTCTTTATTATATGAGTAATTAGAAAAGTTTAAAATGAACTTTAAAAATTATTTCTCAATTACAAACCCGATTCAAGGGATCTTTTCAAATTCTTACTTCTTTTCAAGTGTACACCAAAATATATTTTAAGACACCATTATTTTCATAAAAAAAATAATTTTATCATCAAAAATTTCCTTGGATAATTTATGTATTTAATATAACAAACGTGTCTTTCCACTTTAAAATTATCTTTAATACATTCCTTAAAATGCTATGAAAATATTTATTTCTAAAGAATCTTAAGAACTCTTTTTATTTGATTTCACTTTTGTGGGACATAATTTATTCCTAAATTATAATTTCAATGTCCTAGTATTTTATTATATTGGATATTCATGTTTACAAACTGATTTCATGGAAAATATAAATGATTTTAAAAAAGAAAACTTCTTTCAAAAGTAAAAAGGATTTTTCTCACCTCACATTTACTTATATGAGATATATGCCTTGTTAACCACTTATTTCTTCATTTTTGTGTATTTAATACCCTTTTTTATATCATATATAGAGTCTCATTATTCTCATGATATTTTAAGCCAGTATTATTTGAATGTTTAAAGGTGGTATTAGACACTTTGGAATGTTTAAGGAATATTTCCTCAAGGATTTTTCGATGGTCTCATTAAAAATATCTTATCTATGTTAACATCATTGTTGAATCTTGTACTTCATTGAGGTGTATATTTCATGATATAATCTATCATATTTAATTAAATGGTTTATGATTAGCTTGAATGTGGATGTTCTATCTTGAAACCAATCACCATATTACTCTGAATGGTTAGTGTTTATGATTAATGATTAGGGAAAGTTATTTACATTTCATATGTTAGTTTCAATATGAATGTGATTGTTGTTTGTGTTTTTTATATTACTAATAAGAATGAATTGGAAATAGAAAGTGTCATGTGGGGCCCACTATATCTCCTTGGTTCATCAGTTGGTCTCATGAGACAAAATGCGGTCTTGGCACAAGGCCTTGGAAAAATGATTATTTATGGTATTGACACGAGGCCTTGATGGTATGGTGATGATGTCCTACATTATGAATTCCATCATTATGAAAATAGTATTGATGGTTCAAGTGGTTATTCGACTAGTAGAATACCTATGATTGTGTTTCATTATGACATTACTTACTCAGCTCTTATTCCAGCCATAATGTGATCATGTTTTTTAAAGTCATGTGTTTTTTGTTATTCAACTTGCCCAATGTTTATAGATCTTACAATGTATTTATTACCCTTAATGAGCCTTTTATCTCACCCAGTTCTTATGTTTTATTTTCCATAGATATTATGAAGTATGTTATGAGTGGATTTAATGCATAATCTAGGAGGCATGAATGTTTCTAATGGAATAAATTAGTGTTGTATTTCATTTACTGATATAATTTTCAACTTATATATGTATCTTGTTTTCAAATCTAATAAACTATTCATTCCTTTGAGATTTTATTCGTTGTAATCATTAAAATGTATTAAACTAATGCATCAGCTCTAGGCTTCTAGGGTCAAGGTGTTATAGTTGGTACCAAAGAGAGTTTAGTAGAAAACTTGGAAACTAGATTAGAAAAAGTAGATTGTGGAACAATGACCTAAGGTAGTATTTAAGGACAAACATACAAGAACTTATTGAAATATGGATAAGGAATAGATTATGTCAATATTTATAGCATATAAATCCCTATCTGGATACAAACAGGTAGAGGTGGCTCTCGCACATATGTACCAAGGAGTGAAAACACCGACAAGGAGTTTCGGTCTTGACCCAAGAATCCAAGTACACGACAACGGGTCTTGCTTCACACTTGGTATTTTTACTCCTGGGGGATATGCTCAGAATAATTCAAATTTTATTTACCGACCATTATGAAGTATTTATGCCCCCAAAGTAACCAAATATAGGGTTCTAGTATTTACAATGCATAAATATATTCTATGAGTTATACCATGTTTAGAGTCATAGAGAGTTTATAATTCTACTGGCCAATATATAATATGGAATTGATTAGAAATTGCGCCTAGAAGAAGAAATGAGAACTTCACCAACGGATGAGATGTGAAGATTAAGAAGAATCATATCTCTAATGGTCTTAAGACTTCTTTTCAAAGGAATATTGTCTCCCATGTATCCTCATCATATGAGGAAATAGTATCATGTGTTGAAAAGGTATATAAGGACATCCCTTAGTACTATGGCTTTGAAGGGAAGAAAAAGAAGAATAGGATGATAGGAAAAAACATGGATAATGGACAGAAGGGAATTGTTTTTACCAAATGAGATAATTGTGGAAGGAAACACTTTTTTATATGCTTGAGGGGAAAGGAGTTTGCTTAAAGTGTGGAGAAAAATGCCACTATGATCATAATTTTAAGATAAGGACATAATTATGCTATATTTAATGCTTAAACTACAAGGAGATAGAACACTATATGAATCAATGTCCCAAACTTCGCAGAAATATAACACAAATAATGATTTGGGAAAATGATAAAGTTATGATTCTACTATAGATAAAGTTTAATGATTAATATGCCTAGTCAAGAATCATGTCATTTGATTATTTGTTTCCAGTAATGAACTAGTTATAAGAATTATGAGATATATAAGGATTGTACTTCTGTAATATTTCCTTAAGTATTTGAGGTTGTATGATGAATGGTAAAGATAAAAATTTATTATGTAGAAGGATAAAAGTTTTAGGGAAAAATATAATTGAGGGAAATACAACCCTTAATATATATATGATGTTGAGATACTGATGAAGAAACAATTGATTCTGATAAATACTGACTACCTTTGAACATATTATTGACTTGTCAAAAAGTGTCCTATGCTATCATTGATGGAGTTTATAGTAATTTTTGATTTAAGGGAAATATCTAATAACATGTATATTACTTAAATAATATAGAAGAATTCATTTTTCTAATATGGGTTTTATAGTAATTCATGCTATTACCATATTTCAAGAGGATATATGATGAATTTATTCACATGTTTGGATTGTGATATTTAGAGCTGCTTCATGTTGATTAAGGGTTAATTGTAAGTTCATCCTGGAAATTTATAGGACTTAATTATAATGTGTTTAATCATTATAATTTCTAATTTTTAATCATTTATGAAATGGAATAAGTTGAACATTGTATGATCTTTTAGAGGTTAATGTATTGCTTCACCAAATGGTATAACTCGTGCTAAGTGATGAGGTATAGATTGTTCAAGTGTAATAAAATGATGAGTTTGTAAGTGGAAAGGTATATTTATAGTCTTATAGAGTGGAAAAATTTATCGACTCAAGGAAAATAGTCTGAAATAATTTTATTTCCTATTATCATAATCATTGATGCTATCGATGATTTTTTTAGTTTATAGTTTTGTAGTAATCAAATTTCATCTGAACATGTAATCTATCATGTTCCATCAGAACTTCATAGTTAGATTTTTCTTCCATGTCTAGGTTTTTACTTCCATCTAATGTCACCTAATTCGAAAGCATACTTTTTTTGGTGACCACCTTGTCTCCTATAAACCATTTCTTATAGGATATTTTATTAACCCTATTTACGATGTTGGTTTCCATAAAGGTATTTTCATGTGTCAACCATTAACTTTTGAAGTTCAATTTTTAATATAGAGCATGGAATTTCTGTAAGGAGGGGAAAATGTAACACCCCAAAAATTTACAAATAAATTTATTATAGAATTAATAGATCACTAAGGCCCTAAAAACACCACTTTGTAATAACCTTGACAAGTAAACATAATTTTGTCACTTTTGTAATGATAATTTCAAAATCTGACATACACGTTTGCAAAGAGTATGTTATTTGGAGTCTGATAAGAAAAATTTAATTTTTGGTGAATAGTATCCTACCCTTATGAATTGTAACACACCCTTATGAATAGTGATATACCATAATGAATAGTAACCATACCTATGACAATATATAAATAATATTAAAGTGGAAGTATGATATACCTATGTTTTTGAATCAGTAAATAAATATTTTAAAATGATTTTTTAGAATAAATTATGATTTTAATTAAATATTAAATTAATCATATTGTAAAATTATTTTTGAAAAATGGACATCATTTTTTGATTCTACATATTGAAAGTGGTTCAGGTGAATTTTTTTTATCTTTCTGGAATAATCAGATTTTCAATGAATAGTGAAATACGTTAAAATAACGTATATGAAAATTATAAATAAAATACACTATTTATGACAACATAAGTGATGTAAGACAACTTGGTTCAAACTCACATGAAATTATTATTATTCTTGGTCATGAAATCATCACTATTTATGGTAATGAGGGGAATTAATAAACTAATGATTAAAAAATTATGAAAACCATTCTCTCCTACGCTATAACCCCCACTCCCTCTCCACTTCACTCTTATAAGCCATGAAGCTCCACAACATTCTAACCCAATACCCTTCCTTAGACACTACCCACGCCCAAGAAGATATTTTTCTTGCTAAAATACCAAAATAAATTCCCTTAAAAAGGTAATCAAAGATGTTATTTGAAGAGGTAAAACACCTTTCTTTTTCATTTCGTTTCATTTCAATTTATCTTCTTTTGTTATCCTCTTCTCACATCCTCTATAAAAATGAACCTGATAGATACATTATCATCTAAATACATGAATTATATCATGTGAATGGAAGAACCATCATCAATATCAATACTCTCTATATCTTTTATTTTATAAAAGAAATCAACATCCAGGAGGTTCCAATTTATAATCATCATGGACGACGACATTTTGTTCGTCAATTTATCCTTCATTACTGGTCATAAAACCGTTTTTATGGTTGAAATAGAAAATTAAATATACATTATAACCTAATTAATATTCAGGAACCTATATACGTACATATTATTAAATTGTATGACCAAACTAGTTCCTAATAATCAAAATAACACTAAAATAATCTAAGTGAATGTCATAAATATTTCATCTAATTATTCATCATATTTCCATGTAACATAATGATATAAATGACCATTAACACTTATGGATGTTCATAAATAATATTTAATTTCAATTCTATATAATTACATCTATTCCACATGAAGTCTATTACTTATGAACAAGTGGACTGATTATGAAAATAAAGAAAACGAACACTCCTGCACAATGATATTCAATTTAATAAATTATCAATAAGGGAATAAATGAACTAAATATAATTAAGATAAAATTAATAAATATCTAATAGTTCATGAAATAATTTATTAATAAGTCTAATTTCATATTCAAGGACTTTAATTTCAAGAGAGGAACACATTGAGATTTAAGGTAAGAGTTTCTTAATCCCACTTCTATTGTTTGTGAGATATTCCGTATTCACTAAAATTACTTATGTATGTTGTATGCATAATTCCCATTATTTTATCTTATCAGGAATATATTAATTATCATGGTATTAAATGTATAATTTTTAGATTATTACTTTTTGGGTGTTCAAATCAATTGACTAAAAAGTGATGAAGGTTTTCCACCCGAACCTCTATTTTCTTTCGGGTTACTTTTATTGTCTAATTACCTCAATGAAATTCTTATGTATTATTATGAACTCATCTTAATTTTTTAAGTTTTATATATATGTTTATTGATAAGAATATTTCTTTATTTTATGGGGAGTTACATGTTTTATAATAAATGTTTAAAATTATTTCTAAAATACAAACCCGATTCAAGGGATCTTTTCAAATTCTTACATGTTTTAAATTGTACACCAGAATTTGTTTTAAAACACCATTATTTTTATAAAAAAAATAATTTTATCATGAAAAATTACCTTGGATGATTTATGGATTTAATTGAACAAATGTGTCTTTCCACTTTAGGATTATCTTTAATATTTTCCTTAAAATGCTCTAAAATGATTTATTTCTAAAGGATCTTAAGAACTCTTTTTATCTAATTTCACTTCAGTGGGATATCATTTATGAATAAAATATAATTCAATGTTCTAGTATTTTATTATATAGGATATTAACGTGTAAAAATTTATTTCATGGAAAATATAAATGATTTTCCAAAAGAACACTTCTTTCAAAAGTAAAAAGGAATTTTCTCCTCTCACATTAACTTTTATGAGATATATGCCTTGTTCACCACTTATTTATTTCTTGTTGTGTATGTACAACCCTTTGGAATATCATATCTAGAGTTTCATTATTCTTATGATATTCTACGATAATTTTATTTGAATGGCTCAAGTTGGTATGAGACACATTGGAACGTTTTAGGAATATTTTCTTAAGGATTTTTTAGTGGTCTCATTTAAAAGTATCTTATCTATGTCAACATCCTTGTTGAATCTTGTACATCATTGAGGTGTAAATTTCATGATATCATCTATCACAATTAATTTAACAGTTTATGATTATTTTTACTATGGATGTGTTGTCTTGAAACCATCCGCTATATTACTCTGAATGGCTAGTGATTATGATTAAAGATTGTGGAAAGTTATTTACATTTCATATATAAGTTTCAATATGAATGTGTATGTTGTTTATGTTAATCCATATTAATAAGAAGAATTACTTTGAGATATAAATTGTTGTGTGGGTCCCGCTACATCCCCTCAGTGCATCGGTAGGTCTCATGAGACAAACTATGGTCTTAGGACAAGCCCTTGAAAAAATGATTATTTATGGTCTTGGCACGAGGCCTTGATGGTTTGGTGATGATGTCCCGCATTATGAATTATCTCATTTTGAAAATATTAATGATGGTTCAAGTGGTTATTCAACTTGTAGAATAACCATGATTATGTTTTACTATGGCATTACTTACTCAGCTCTTATTCCAGTAATAACGTGTTCATGTTTTTTTTAAGGAATATGTTTATAGTTATTCAACTTGCCAAATGTTTATATATCTTCCACTATATTTCTTACCATTACTGAGAATTTTATCTCACCCCTTTATTATGTTTCATTTTCCTAGTATATGAAGAAGTAAGTTATGTGTGACTTGCATGCATAATGTAGGAGGCATGAATGTTTCTAATAAAATAAATTAGTGATGTGTTTCCTTTCATGATATAATGTTGAACTTATATATGTATCTTGTTTCAAAATATACTAAACTATTCATTCCTTCAGTATTTTATTCCTTGTAATCATGCCAATTTATTAAAATAATGCATCGGATCCAGGATTCTCGGGTCGGGGGCATTACACACCACATATGAATTTGTGATTCTCCTCTAGAATGAAATAACAACATATTGTACATGGTTTTCACTATAAAATTATTTAAATTCAATTTAAATAAAATCAATTGGTTAAATGGGGAAATTAATTTTTGAGTATCACAAATGAACTTTGTATTAACTCATAAATTATTAAAGAACCAATTCAACCAAATATTTTAATTTTTTCTATGAAAACAATAATTCATTTTAATTCATCAATTTTAAAATTTTAATTCATTATTAATATGCATACCATTTTTAAGTTACCATACTACTATTTTTTACACTAACCATCAAGGATAAATGTAAATTAATTTTAGTAAATATAGATAAATCATTCTCTTTACCATAACCTTGAAATGAATCTACTTTCTCCACCATATAGAGGAAAAATAAAAACTAATCACGAGGGAATCACCAATAGGATCAAATGAGTATGAGGATTATGGTAGATATTGGTAAATGATTTAAAAACAGTAAATATCTATAAAGTGGGTTATCTATAAGATATATTTCATGATTATAAATGTAACACCCCAAGCTTCCATGGTATGCTTTTCTTTGAATAATGCAATAGCTTGCATTGTACGCAACATCAAGATTCTAACACACCAAGACCAATCAAACTAGCCGTTATGAATAGTAATACCTAATTTTCATAAATTTATAAATTTTATCTTTCAAAATGGACTTCATTTTTTGATTCAGAATATAGAAAATTAGCTTAGGGTGAATTTTTGGTATTTTTCTGAAAACATTCAATTTTTGATGGATAGTGAAAAACACAGAGTTATTGTTTAAAACTGACTTATTTTTAAATAATTACTTATTTTATGTAAATTTATTTTAGGTCAAAATAGATAAATAATACCTATATAAGTTCAATGAAATTCATTGGAGTCAGTTTATAATAATTTTAGATATATAAAAATTTCATTGAACTTTTTACCATCTTTTACCCACCTCTTGAAGCATTTACAAATTTACATAAAACATAATTTTAATGCTTCTGTTAGTTGAATTTAGAAAATTAGATAGACATGGTTGATATCAGTAAGTAAAATTTGGTTCAATAAGATGAAAATAATTTTTGGTGAATAGTACCTTTTTACTTTGATTTACCACGGTTAAAAGTAAATAGAGAAAATAAGGGTAAAATGATATTATTATTACCCTAACACATGTCCTAATACTATTGGATAAGTGTAATTCGACTGAAAATAACCTTATAAATAAAATATGATCCTTTAGGTCCATTTTAATTAGATTAGGACATTTATTAATATTTAATTTATAGAAGAGTTAAAAGTGTTAAATTCAAATTTTAATAACTAACCAATTTTTAATAAAGGGTAACACATAAGATAAATTTGATTATAAATATTAATTAGAACGATAAACCAATTTAATAAATAATGGTATTTTATTTATTATTTTTAGACATTAAATAATTAAATTTATTTATGACACAATGTTGATGCAGTAATTACCATATTAATGAAATATTAAATTAATTGATAATATAAATATCCACATAAATTTAATTGGAGACTTTTAATGAATTACACTAAATTTATATTTTAATATGACATGTTAGGTTTGATTAAATTTATTTAATTTGAAGTAATAAATTTGTTATGACTTTAAAAAAAATTAATTATTAATTAAGTTCAAAATTGACATTAATGAGTTTTTAAATAAAATTCAATATTATTGGTTGATATAATAATCTTAAAAATATAAGGTTTGGACAAAAGTATTATATAATGATATTTGTATCATTATTTAACCACATGGGGTTCGGTTTTAAGTTTATAGTATGTTTATTACCCATATAATATAAAAATACATAGGGACATGGTAAATGTCAAACTATTTAACTAAGAGTTAAATATAAAAGATAAGGTTAATATAGTGACTCAAACCTGTCTAAAACATATTGTTTGAAAGGTTTTAGACACATACCCACCTTATACTTTAAATAATTCAATTTTTAGCAATTAGAAACCGAAAATGATTCTATTATAAAATAATATTTCAATCCATTCCTAAGGTGCCCATCACCCCTCTTATGAAAGGGCACATGCCCTTTTCCAAAATTCACAACTTAAAAGCCATTTGGATCAACCAGACCCTACCCAAATATCCTCCCATCTATCCTAAATTTATCCTAGAGGTATTACATTAGTCAAAAAGCCAATCTATAGTTCCCTTTTGATCAAATCAAAAGGAAGAACCTGAAGAAGAGGCAAATATTTCATCACCTCTTTCAAGTTATTTTCTTCTTCCACTTCCTATTTCTTTATTATTTCCATTATAAAATAATAACTCCAGTATCATATATATATTGTGATTTTATTATAAAAATTGTACAACCATATTCATTATTCTATCCATTTTATAGATGACAAAGTCACCATATGTGCGTATGTACGAATTACCGTCTCCACGTCATGGTGTAGTTTTTTTATTCAAACACTTCATCATTTGGATGACTATAATAACGAGTATAGATTATGTAAATAATAAATATCACATGATAATTATTCTTTATATATGATATATCATCCAAATATATACGATTTTTATTTCAAAAGAATGATATTGTCGCTCGTGCGTACGTATAGATTACCGTTTCCACGAACACGATGAGATTAATTCTCTATCTTATCCATTCAAGAATAATTTTAATTTGATGATTAAAAATAATGTTTAAAGAATTAATATAATTATTAATGTGACTAATATACATTATATCCATAACAAACATTACTTACGTAACAAAGCATATAAAGTTAAACGAATCAGTTAACACCCGAAACGATGATACTACTGAAATCTCATTAACAAAGTAATATAAAAGATCATATATGATATAATATTTATGTATATAGTTCTTTTATAATTTAATATAAATTATTTAGCTATTATATAGGAGGTTAACCTACCCTTAACCAAGGAAAATTACAAGGTAAGGGTTAATTTCACAATCTCTTTATTATTCGAGGTTGTTTTTATATAAGTATCTACTGGGACCTCTTTATCATCCACATCCATGTTTCTTAAAAATGTATTCCAAAACATTTTTACTATTTACTATACTATGGGTTAAAGTCATTTAAAACATTTTTTGAATTATTATAAATTTTTTTGAAAGGAATCTTTCTGTCGTTTTCCAAAAAAGCTACCTTATGACCTTTTTGACAAAATTAAGGCAAGAATGTTTTTTAACTTATATAGTGCGTGTGGCTATTTTACACCGTTATAAAATCATCAAATATTACCTTATTATCTTATAATAATATTTTGAAAATAAAAGTTTTCCTTTATAATTATCTAAATTTAAATTATTTCAAAAAAAATGAATGATATATTTCTCTTAAACTATTTTGATTTTATCTATGTCAACATCCATTAGTGGATTTTAATCGTGTTTGAAGTTTATTTTATATGATACAAATCATCCACTTTGTGTTGTTGATTTTGTGATATGTCTGACTATGAATGTGATATTTTTCTACCATTCATGGTTTATGTATAATATATTGACATTTCGTATGCTTGTTTTAATACGAATATTTATGTTATGATTAAAACTTTTCATATGACGATTGAATTGGACTTAGTAAGTGATGGGTGTAGCCCACTATAGCTCCTAGATTCATCGGTAGGTCTCATGAAGAAAAAATAGTGTCTTGGCACAAGGCCTTGACAAAATCTTATTTGTAGTGTTGGTACAAAGCCTAGACTATGTGGTTATGAAGTCTAGAATTATGCATTCCATCATTAAGCAAGTGGATATTGATATTTCATGTGATTATTTGAATAGTATAATATCTATGTGAGTAATTAAATGGAATTATTTTGATTTATATATTCCATATTTTAACGAATTTTATGTTGAAAAGGCTTTTTTTTAGTTTTATACATTTCCATAAATATTTATGCTCATTTATGAAAGTTTCTGATATATTGTTATCCCTAATGAGCATCTGAGCTCACCCCTTTCTATGATTCATTCTTCCTAGGATGTGAATAAGTATATTATGACTGACCTATAGGGATAGTCTAAGGATGCACTCACTATCGATTCCCATTATAGTCTCAAATTAGTAACTAAAAGCCACTCTGGGGAAGCACTCAACATCCAATTCACCCTACATCCTACATCGAGAAACTATAGACACTATGAGGAAGCACTTACATCCATTCCCCCTATAGTCTCTCATCATAACAGTAAACAGACACTCTGGAGAAGCCCTCAACCTCCATTCTCCCTATGGTCTACTACACCAGGTTCTCACAGCCCTGTGTAAGTTAATCGGGCACAATGATATATAACAAACCAAGTATTCCTCTAGAACTACTTGGCTAAATAGTCTACATAGTAATTTCATGTAAGATAAATAATATCACTCCATCCTATCAGAACTAGGAAAAGGAAATCATGCAACATAACAGGCTAAGTAAGAACAAATGGTCATAAATAATTCAAGCATGGGAAAGAAATTCGTAGCATAGAAATTAACCATATTCACATTCAATTTACCTCTACTCAAGCATATAAATCATAGAATAAAATAACTGTGTTAAAACTGTAAACATGCAATACCCCAAACAAGGGTATTGAAATTTTTTCACATATAACTGAAAGACTATCTACGGAAATGCAAAAAGCACCTACATCGGAGTGGTATGATCAATATACACCGACGTCAGCCCTTGGACCGACCTAAAAAGTGGTAGATCTACAAACACTTATAAAACGTTCCAATGGGGATAACTCATGAGAGAATAGAAATCAGGAAAAGAGGTTCAAGAAAAAGACAAGAATCACCAATGCAATTCCAACGCAACTGATAGAGTTCAATTTGGAGAACAAATGCTCAATCGGGCGCTCGGGGAAGTATCATCACCGTACATAAACTCTCGGTCAAAGAAGGTGAAGAAAAAGACACTTATGCTAATTAGACGCAACCCCAATCTGTTTAATGAAAAAAGTACACGACGTGTACTTTAAAAGTATAGGGCGTGTACTTTCCCTTAGTGGCCCCCGCATTAGGCGGTCTCCCGGTCACCACACACAGCTGTGTGCTCATATATTACATGGCCGGCCACGGTTATGTATGGAAAAATAGTACACGACATGTACATGTAAGTACAGGGTGTGTACTTAAAAATTTTCCAAAAACCCATATTTTTCTAAAAAACACCAGAAAAGAGAAAAACATACCTGAAAAAAAGATCCAAGTTCTTAGAAACTTACACCCTTAAAGAAATTCATCGCCAAATTTCTCTTGAAAGGCGGTGTAGAAGAAGAATCCTCAAAAATCTGTCGTCATTATGATCGTACATCAGCCTCCATCTCCCAGGTCTCATCCTGTACTCACCTGTTCTGCCATAGAAATATTACTAGAGGAACAAACCGACCACAGAGAACCTTCGCACTCAGATCAATAATCCAGATAGGATGCTCCTCGAATGAGGAATCCACCTATAAATCAACCTCTTTGGGATGGAAAACATGAGATGAGGCTGAGAAGTAACACTGAAGCTGAGAAACGTGGAAGACATCATGCATACCCCGATACCATTGAGGTAACTATAACAGATAGGCAACTGACCCAACTCTCTCTAACACCTGAAACGGCTTGATGTACCTCAGCAAAAGATTACCCTATCTCTTAATCCTCCTGTGTCCTAACCTCATTGAAAAACACAGAAAACCTGATCCTTGACCTTGAACTATAGAGGTAGTCTTCATCGATCAACATAAGACTTCTGTAGAGACTGTGCAGTAGGCATCCTCTTTCGAATCAACTTTATCTACTCTGTGGTCTCTTGGACAAGACGAAGTCCCAGTATAGTTGCCTCTCCTGCCTTTATCAAACATAAGGATGATTGGAATTGTCTACCTTATGAAGACTCATAATGTGACATATGAATAGTTACTTGAAAACTATTATTATAGGAAAACTCCACAAGAGGTATGTGCATCTACCAAGAACATCAAAAATCCAGGATGCCTGATAGAAGCATGTCCTCAAGCACTTGAATTGTACGCTCAGGCTGGACATCTTTCTAGGGATGGTAAGCTGTATTCAGAAGTACCTGTATACCCAAGGCCTTCTGTAGCCACTGCCAGACCCGAGAAGTAAAATGTACATCCCTATCTGAAACAATGGAGTGTGAAACCCCATGTAGATGAACAATCTCTTAGATGTACAACCTTCCCTGCTCATCGACATTGAAGGTCTCCTTGATGGAAACGAATTGAGAAACCTCCGTGATTCTGTCAATGAAAACCCATACTGCATCATTTCCTCAAGGCGACCTCGGTAATCCTATCACGAAATCCATCACGACATCATTCCACTTCCACTAAAAAATGGGTAACTGCTGAAAAATCCCCATTGGTCACTAATTCTCCACCTTTACCTTCTGACAGGTGGAACACCTAATGACTTAACTAGCAACATCTCTCTTCATACCAGGACACCAATACAGATGGTGTAGATCATGATAAATCTTGGTGACACCAGGATGAACTACCCAAACTGAGGAATGGATGTCCCACATAAATTACTCCCGTATGTCTGCTGATTCCCATATGCGCCCATGAAAATGCAAGATTTCATCCTCACCTAAGGTCTATCAAAGAATAGTTTTCTCTCCTGAAACACATTCCTACAGGACTAGGCCTTCATAATATAATAGATGCCTCATTTTCACTCGATTAAGTATAGTAGAGGTAACAACTATAGAAGGAAGAAAAGTCTATCCCTAACTATTGTGCACCTCCAAATGCATCTAAGAGAACGTAGCCATATGTTGACACTCACTGGTGGCCTATTGAACTTCCTGAATCTGAGTCCTCCAGCTCAATGCATCAACAACAATATTGCCTTTCCCAGGCCTGTAGGAAAGATAAAATTCAAAGGACTGAAGTTACTCAACCAACCTTCGTTGTATCAAATTCAGGTCATGATGATTGAAGATATACTTGAGACTTTTATGGTCGGTGAAAACCAAGAAATGATCTCGCAGAAGATAATGTATCCAACATCGTATAGCATGAACAGCTATAGCCAACGTGATATTGTGCATCAGGTAGTTCCTCTCATGTGGCCTCAACTACCGAGACCCGTATGCAACGAATCCTTTACCCTTTATAAGCAATGCTCCCAGTTTGATACCTGATGCATCACATTACACAGTATAGATCCTTCCCGGCTCTGGAAATACTAGTATATGTGTGGAATTCAGCCTCTCTTTCAGATCATGAATGACCGACTCACAATAATCTGATGACAAGTTCTTCACACCCTTCTTAGTAAGGATTTTTAGTGGAACTACTAATTGTGAAATGTCATGTATGAAACATCTGTAGTAACCAGATAGACTAGAAAAATCTGTTCCTCAAAGAAGTTCTTTGGCTGCTCCCATGAAACTACTACTCTCACTTTTTCGGGGTCTACTGATACTCCTGTCTCTGAGATAAAATGACACCAGCAATGAATATGGTCTATAAAAAAGTGGAATTTTGAGATCTTAGCATATAACTAATGATCGCTCAGTATACTCAATAATATCTCAAGATGGGTAGCATGGTCGTGTTGAGTGTGAGAGTACACCAAGATATCGTCCATAAAGACCACCAAGAATGAATCTAATTACGGATGGAACACTCGGTTCATCAGTTCCATGAAAACTCCCAGTGCATTCCTGAGGCTGAACGACATAACCACACCCTCGTATAGACCATACCTTCTCTGAAAGGCTATAATAGGTACATCTGATGGTCTAACGTGAAAATGATTGTAACTAGATCTCATGCCAATCTTCGAGAACACACGGGCTCCTCATAGTTGATCAAATAGATCGTAAATCCTTTTCATGGGATATCGGTTATTGACCTTTAACTATTTAAACTTCTCGTAATCTACACAAAGTTGCAGGGTACTATCCACCTTTTTCGCAAATAGGACAGGCGAACCCCAAGGAGAAATACGGGGTCAGATGAAACCCTTTGCCGGAAACTCCTCCAACTGCTTCTTGAGCTCCTGTAAATTAGGTGTATCCATCCTATAAGGAGTAATGGACACCTGTGTCAATCCTGGAACAAGCTCAATATAAAATTCCACCTTTTGATTTGAAGGAAAACTAGAAAAGTCTTTGGGAAAGACATCCCTGAAAAGATCCACCACTGGAGGAAAGTCCAACAGTGATGTCCCCTGGTCATCCAAATAAAGACTAGAAATATAGGCTATAACTCTTACCAACCCATGATGCTCAGGTTCCTCTCTTCTTGCATGGACATCCTATTCACCCTTATGAAGAAATGATCCACCATCTTGTGATGTGAAACTCAACCTATGACGATAGCAATTGACATCAAACTGGAAGGTAACCAACCAATCCATTCTGATAATGATGTCATATCCTGTCATCTCTAAGACATAGAGGTCCCATAAAAAGTTACACCCACCAAAATCAAGAGGGAACTTCTTGCACTGACGTACACTAGCCGCTCTAGTCCTCAACGGAGTGTCTAGTGTCATGATATCAGCAGAAGAAAATATACAGAGCCTAAGCCTATCAACAACAACAATATATAGAAAGCTATTGGAATCCCCTGTATCAAAAATAACAGAAGCTAAAACTGAGGCAACTAGGATCGTACCTCAAACTGTTGAGGGTCCAGGATCTTTCTCCTACTGGGTATGCTCCACTGCAAAAGTCTAGCCTACACCACGACCTTGTGACCCAGCCTGACCACCCTATGCTGATCCACGCTACAGTCGCTGAATTCCTGGATATAGGCTACGATGAATATGACCTCCACCTCGGCCTGAACGACTGGAAAAACTCAAATTCCCGGATTGATGAGAAACTGGTGGTGTTGTTCTCGAATGAGGGGTCATAAAAGAACTCATTTCACCTGCTTCTAGTGAGAATATATGAAAGAAGAACTAAATATGAACCATCTTGCTGCATGATCGGCACTCCAATGGTTCTCTTGGGCAATGTGCCCTTGTATGATCACTCTTCCCACACTGGTAGCACACCACCTGGATAGCAGAAGAAGTCTCTCATATCCTTGGATCTATGCATGAAGACTCCTTGAGGCGCTTCTTTTTTTCAGTAGGAGGGATACCAACCCTGGATATTGACTCTCCCTATCTCTCAATTCCATAATCCCACAAATTGTTCCCCGTGATCAGTTCCTAGTTGACTACAGAAGTGATGGAAGTCAACCTGAAAATGGTCACCTGAGATCAGATGTTGGGCCAAAGACCATACTCAAACTTATTTTCCAAGAATAACTCATCACCTCCTGGAATGGGATTGAAGCGTTCTAGCTCTGTGAAGCGAGAAGAATACTCCATAATAGAAAGAGTACCCTACTCTAGACTCGTGAACTCTCGGGCTCGATCAACCCTCAAATAATCCAGGTAGAAGAAGTCATATAATGAATGCCGGAACACATATGACACCATAACCTACTTTTTTCTAGTATGTGAGATCACGTCACACCATCTCTTAGAGGAATCCCGAAGCATGTATATAGCGAGCTTCACCCTCCTCTCTAGAGGTATCTTCAGATGGTTGAAGATAGATAACATGGATTCTAACCCAGAATCTGCTGCCTGAGTTCCTCCATCCCCTATGACGGTGGGAGGATGATACTGTTGAAAAACCCACTTCAACTCTTCCATCGACGGGGCAAGATGAAGTATTCCGCAGAAGGTCTGCATGAAGCTCATGAATCCCTATTGGAATTGTGCGTCAGCACATATGTCTGGAATGACGGATGATGCAAATATTGGCACAACTGAAGTATCTATAGGTAGTCCCCGATCAATACGTAAGGTGTCTGATCACTACCATGAATCTGGTATAGAACTAGTGGACATATCAGTGGCATAACTCTGCAAGGTTAGACACACAATATAGATCAAGATTACAAAGGAATGAAACAAGAAGTGTAAGAAGAGAACAAAAGAAATAAATAATTATATGTTTTTTAAAACATGGATACACGGTGTGTAAAATTCCTACACGGTGTGTCCCCTTATGCCTTCACATGGTCTTGTACTTCTTCCTACCCAGGTCATGTAACACCCCATACACATGGAATTTGGTCCTGACACACGGCGTGTACATGAATCCTCTTTCCCTACCCGAGTTCTCTTACACAGCTAAGCCATACGGTTCTCCTAGAACAAGACTACACAACATGTTTGTGCCATATATGACATGTACTAGAAAGGTTTCACCGACCTGTGTTGTTTGATACATGGACAGATACTCGAGTTACACTACACGACATGTTCAATCATGACATGATGTGTACAACATAAGCTTTCATCCGTCCGTGTCATTAGTCACATGGATGAACACATAGTCTACACCACACAATGTGTACATCCGACACGCGACGTGTTCCACCAATATTTCCCAACCCCATGTTTCTACCCACATAGTCAGTAACACGGTTAGCGACTACATGACATGTACATACAGTACACGGCGTGTACTTAAGAAAAAACAATTTCTTCCCGAACACAAGAACACATGGCATGTATTCATCATTATATGCCGTGTATTCTGGGTTTCTCTGGACAATAAGCCTCATAAACTACCCCGGAACCCAAAAAACACTAAAATGAACATGAAAGTGCCAAATTATGATCTGTGAGGGCCCATACTCCCCGCAAATTAGTGCTTGGAATCTTATACATGTCATATACAAGGAAAAAAAGGCAATGGCCCATCAAATTCTGATCCATGAAGGCCTATAACACCTCAAGAATCGATGTTTAGCATTAATTCAGACAAAACATTTCACAATTTAATACCCTATCAAATAGAAGGTAATATTATCAAAACAGATATCACAAAAACATGCACATCTAGCACAACACCTATCCAAAAAACATGCTATCACTAATGTGCCAAAAATGGCTTGGAAAGAATGCATGACATGTGATATATAACAAGTGCCTATATGATTGATGAGATTGAATACCCTCATCTCCTAGGGTTGCAACAGAAATAGAACCACAAAAATATCAAATATAACATCACAAAATAAGTAAATCACCCAAGGTGAAATCAATCAATTGTAAATTCACAAAACTTGAAAAATTTCAATAACGAGGCAAATTGGATTTTCTCTGTACACGGGTTAGCTACTCCAATGCACAACATATTACCAAGTACCTATTCCATCCTATCCCTGGCTATAGGCTTCAAATAGTAAGTCAAGAAGAAAAGAATCCCTCTGATACCACTTTGTAACGTGCCAATTCCGGGTGCCGCCCAGAGGTTCCCCGTACCCGGTTGGTCACATGGCCTTAAGCTCATTTCCCCAAACACCAGAGTCTGTCGAATAGCAGTGAGGGACTTGGGTGTGATAGTGGGGAAAATATTCCCTCATTGGTAGAGTAACACAGTGGAAATAGTTATCAGATAGTAATAGCATAAGTATTATAATACCATACAACAGTAAACTGTGGAAGACTAAAAATAAGAAAAAACTCGGAAAAATATATTAATGATGCATGATACATATGTCTAGGAAAGTATCCAAACAAGTCACAAAGCTGGAATACAAACTAAACCAAAGTAACACAGAAAAATAAGAAACAACTCCTCAGCATCGCAAGCCTCAACTTGGTCCCATACTCCCCCTCTCCACAAAAATAGAGTACCTTAAGAAGAAGGGCGCTTTCCCTTATCTATACCTGCAACAATATAATCTGTTTGGGTCCAAAATCATGACCAAAACAGGGTGTGAGACTAATATCAATTGGAAACAACCCAAATATATGTTCCTAATAGTCATTTAATATATATTGCAGGAAATTAGCAAAGAGAAGCGGTAAACAAGGAAGTACTCAAAAAGTAAACATTCATAAAGTTTCAAATTCATCCAATTATCAGATATCATGTAAGATGCTAAACATATGCAGGGAATCCTCTGGGAATTACTTAGAGAATAACCCCTCTGGTACAACCAAAACAAACACAATAAATGATATGGCAAGCACACCCAGTCTAACCCATCCGGTTCAGCTTTTGCACAGACTCTCTGAAGAAGTACTCACCAGCAATTCTGCCTGTAGTCTCATTTTGGTAACTAAAAGGCAATACAAGGAAGCAGTAAATTTCTAATTCCCATAGTGGCCCACATAGAGAAACTAAAGACACTCTATGTAAGCACTTATTCCCATTCTCCCTATGGTCTCATATCGTAACAGTAAAGAGACACTCTAGAGAAGCCCTCAACGTCCATTCTCCCTATGGTCTACTACACAAGGTTCTCATTACCCTGTGTAAGTCAATAGAGAACAATATTATATAATGAACAATTTATACCTAAATAACTAGTTGGATAAATAGTCTAATGTGTAAGAACATGTATTATAAATAACATCACTCCATTCTATCAACACTAGGAAATGGAAAGCAAGAAGCCTAATAGGCTAAGCAAGACCAAACGGTCATAAACAGTACATGCATGGAAAACAGATCCATAACATAGCAATTATCCCTATTCACATTCAATTTACCTCTACTCAAGTATATAAACCATTGTAGGAAATAATAGGGTTAAAACTATAAACAAGGAATACCTTGAACAATGGTATTAACACTTTTGCACATATAACTCAAAAACGATCTACGAAAAGGAAGAAACCACCTACCTCAGTGTTGTATGTTCTATATACCCAGGAATTGACCCTTGGATTGACTTAAAATGTGGAATATCTACAAAAAAATCTAAAAAGTTTAACCTAGGTTGACTCACGAGACAAGAGAAATTCGGAAATGAGGTTCAAGAAGAAGGAGAACTCACCGATGTAATTCCAATGCAACATATAGAGTTCAATTCAGAGAACAGATGCTCGATCAGGGGATCAGGGAAGGATCAACACCATACATATCCTCTTGGTCAAGGAAAGTGAATAAGAAGACACTTATGCTACTTAGACGTTACCCCGGTCTGTTTAATTAAAAAAAGTACGCAGTGTGTACTTTAGAAGTACATGACATGTACTTTCCCTTACCATCCCCCACATCTAGTGATCTCCAGGTCACTACACAGGGTTGTGTGCTCAGCAATTACACGACAAACACATGACTATGTGCAGGAAAGAGTACACAAAATGTACATATATGTACACGACCTATACTTCATAAATTTATAGAAAATCATCTTTTTCTAAAAAACACCAGAAAAGAGAAAAACATACCTGAAAAGAAGATCAGGGTTTTTAAAATTTTATAAACTAAGTGAATAAAGGTTTATGGTTTAAACACCCAACATAACTACATACCGATCTCATTCTCACATCACTCCCTCAGATATTCTCTATATTTTTTGTAAATTAAACAATGAACAAGATTGATAAGTATGTCTAATCTATCCTTACTCTTTTTCTCCTAGTAGATAAGGAGATGAAGCCTAAAAATCATTCCATCGTTATCATGAAAAAATAGAAATTGAAATAAAAGAAAAATATCACTAAAGCTTCATCATGCCCTTCCATGAAAATGAAGACCAAGGGGAAATCATGGTTACATGATTATATCTATTTAACATGCGGAATAAGGGGTCACTAAAAGAAAAATATTAAATATATAAATAAAAAAGGGGATGATTTTGGATCATTTTTTTAGAGAGTGAAATTTATCTATTTCTACAAATTGGTTATTAGATACAGCCTGTGGTTCTATCATATGTATTCAAATATAATAACCAATTATATTAAAAATTATTTATTGAGTTGAGTTAGATCAATGAGTAGCTAATGGAGTTAATCAATTAGTGTAATATATCAGTGACTACCACATAACATTTCCAATAGGAATTGTATTAGTTTTAGAATATTTTTAATAGGTTCCATCTGTTACCAAAACATTATTTCTTTCTCTAGACTAGATAATGATGTATTTCTTTTAAAATTTTGTAATAACAACTTTTTCTTTAATAAAAACATAATTTTTTATGTTAATGAAAATTTAAATAATGGTTTTTATGTGTTGTATTATGAAAACCATGTAATGGAAATTGATGATGAAATTACTTCACATGAATCATACCACACCCAATTTTGGCATCACCGTCGAGGTATTGTAAATGAAAACTTCTAGACAAAATTACACAAAGGGGGTTATTTAGATTCTTTGGAACTAAAATTAGTTAGTGTATGTCATGCATCTTTACTAGAAAAAATGACTAAAACACATTTAGTAGAAAAGTTGAAAGGGGAAAAGTAAAACATGAAGAAGTGAATACCTATTTGTGTATGAACCATTTAATATTATAGAAAAAGGTGAGTACTGTTACTTACTATCTTTTATTGGTGAATTTAGTAGATAAAAATATGTCGACATGATGAGGTACAAGTTAGATTCTTTTGATAAATTCAAGGAACACAAGAATGAAGTTGAGAATCCTCTTAGTAAGAAGATTAAGAAACTTCACTCATATTGTGGTGGATAATATACAAATAAATATTTCACAGATTAATTATAGAAATTTGGGATCCAATATCAACCCAATCCTCACTATACAACTTAATGGAATGGTGTATGTGAAAGCTAGAACCACATCTTCTTAGACATAACAAGATCAATGATTATTCATGCGGGTATTCCATGATCCCTCTAGGGATACGTGTTATAAAGAGCATCACACATACTAAACCATGTAACTACTAAATTGATAAATTTTATTCCATATGAACATTGGAGTTGATAAAAAACCATGTTTTCAAAAATACATGTGCAAGTTAGAAAAGTGTTTTTAAGTCATATTTAGGTATAACAAATTGCACCCCAAGTCAAAAAGTGTTTATTTCTAAGATAAACTAAGGATAAAAGGGATATTACCTATATAAAACCTTAGAAAAAAATTTAATAGTTTCCAGAAACACCATATTATTTAAGAGTGAGAAAATATCTAAAATAGATAGTGGGATGATGATTTACTTTTATGAAGATGAGGATCAAGATACACAAGAGTTGGTAGAGGAATAGAGTCCCTGAATCCTCATGGAAGAGGAGGATATTATAGAGACTCAAATATTAAGTAAGAGTACATGTTAAGTTAGATAACTTGACTGGTATGGTTTTATATTCACCAAGGATGGTGACTCTATATTAATTTATAATAATGATCCTATAATCTATAAGAAATAAGTATGTGGAACATATGATTCCAAGTATCAGGAAACCATGAATTCTAAATTGGAATCCATATACCAAAACCAATATGTATTTTTGTAGAACCACTTGTAGGTGTAAATACAATTGGTTTAAATTGTAATTCATGATGAAACTAGAAATGGATGTGGATTTCGTTACCAATAAGGCATTACTATTTGCAAAAGTTCTTAAATAGAGTCAAAGAATAGACTATGGAAAATCCTTTTTTCCAGCTTCCATGCAAAAATATATCATAATTATACTTTCCATTGTGACCTTCCATGAATATTATATTTATAAATTGGATGTATAAAGGGTGTTCCATAAATTTAACCTTCAGGATGATGTATATATGACACAACCTAAAGGGTTTGTGACTCCAAAGAAATCCAAAAAGATATGAAAATTGTAAATGTACATATATAGATTAAAGTAAAAATCTATGTCATAGAAAATTAATTTTTATTAGTCCATAACAAAATTTTGTTTCATAAAGAAGAATTTTTATCCTTGTGTATATAAATAATTTAGTTGGAGTGCTATCATTTTATTAATAGTATCTATTGATGGAATATTACTTATTGGAAATTAAAAACCAGTCTTACTGTCTGTTAAGGAGTTATTGGATAAATGATTCTCCATGAAGGTCTTAGGAGTGGTAGTGTATATTCTTGGGATCCAGATGCATCATAACAGATTTAAGAGGCTTCTCGGCTTAAGTCAAAGTAAAAATATTTAAATGAAACTAAAGTGGTTCAATGTGGAATGATCTAATGTGGTATTATTGACAGTGCTGCGTTGAATTCATATTTCAAAAAAAATGTGTCCTCAAACACATGAGGAAGGATAAAAAATAGAAAGGATTCAAAACACTTTGGGGATTAGGTTTGTCATGTATGATATGATATGTACCAATTTTTATGTCTATTAAGCATTAAGGGTGATTAGAAGATATTAAGTAGACTAGGGTGACCGTCATTGGATGGTAGTCATGACTGTACTTAAGTACCTAAGTGGTAAAAATGACATGTTCTTGGTATATAGTGGAGATTAGGAACCAGTCATCAGAGGATATTTAAATTATATTTTCAAAAAAGATCATGATGATATGAAATCACAAAAGGAATACATCTTCTCACTCAATGGAGTTGTTGTGACCTGGAATAGCTCATTGTAAGCCATAGTCGTCGATTATACAATAGTGTCTAAGTATATTGCAGCCTATGAACAAGCTACATAAGTTTTATGGATAAGAAAACGATTCCAAGCAAATGATATAGTACATAGAAGAAGAGATATTATCACACTCTTTTGTGATAATACTATAGTGGTGGCTCTTGTAATGGAGCCAACGTTATATCAATGGGAAAATCATATACTTTGGAAGTATCAAATCATGAGGGATTTTTTTAGAGAAGTGATTTTGAAGTAAGTAATATTTACCTAGAGGAAAATGTGATGGAAGCCTTTTATAAATCCATGAATCAAAATAAACATGATTATCACGCAAGGTCTAGCTGACTGGAATTTATAAGAAGTTGGCTCTAGTCCAATTTTGAGATTATTAGAGTTGGTTTCCTATAAAAAACTATTTTTAATTTGAATTCATGTATATTTGATGATTTGAATATTAATAACATATCTTGACACATATTATTCATTTTTATGTATGAATATAATGAAATAATGTCGTAGGGTATCTGTAGAACTAATAAGATCATAAAAGATCCCTGATATGAAAAGAACCATGAAGTTATATGAGAATATTCTAAAATATATTTCAATGGTTGGATAATGTAGAATGATATGAAACATAGAATGTAGACTGTAATGTGTGATTACTCACAAGTTGGTGACAATTCTTCTCTAGAAGTAATTACTTGGTAATCTATAAGACAAGAGATTTTGAGAATAGACCATCCAGTAATAATTATATAATTTTTGGCATAATTGGATATTTCTATCTATGATCATGTGTTCTGGTCCTTATATGTTAATTTTATCATTTATGGATGTCATGACCCATGAACGTAGATTTTATGAGGAAAAATGTCACTCCAATGGTTGGTGGTATGTAGGTTAAATTGGGTGCATGACGAATGATGTGTTATAAATGGTTAATTCATGGAATAATTTTCCCTATGATCTATATAAAATTTGATATAATAGACCATTGATTACAATATAACATTCTCATTAAATTCTATAGACATGGTGAAATGATGTGTTAAATTAAATAATCAACCAAATGTCTATGAAGCACATAGTTGTTTGACACTGATGTGCGTCCTACTTGATGATAAATTGTCAAAAATTGATTACATTTCAATGTGAGTGTTTGTTTGTTGTTTTAGAAATTGGTACATTAAATTATTTTTATTGGGTTCTTTGAAATTTTTCTAGAATGTAATCTTCTACTTTAGGGGATCTCTCCTAATGTCAAAAATAATGAATCCTTTAGGGTTAGAGATTAAATGTTTCTGTCGATCTTGATTAAATTATATTTAAATTTAAATAATGGAATAAAAGATATTCTTATGATTGAGGAATAATTTTATTCATGTTTTATCAATCGTAAATATGTATTGATGAATAAAATATTATATTAAATAATTATTCTGGAATTCAATATATGTCAATGAGTTTGAATGGACCAAACAACATCTAGAAATGAATATGTATTTGAACAATGGTAAATAAAATTTGTCATTGTGAATGTTTGTGCACATGGTAAAATAATAATAATAATAATAATAATAATAATAATATTTTCGATGAGGTTAATAATGATTACTCTATGATTTAAGGTCTCGTACACTAATAATTAATGTTTTAACCTAAAACCTAGATCTATGAATAGATGGTTATGCTTATTTTATAGTTTTAATTAATAATTGAGAATAAATAATAGTTTCCCACAACAGGATTCTATCACCCTTTATTGAATTCCTCCTATATTACTATCATGAATGATAAAAAATCCTTCCAGAAAAAAGGATCTTAGAGAGATAAAGATGAAAAATTCT
Source organism: Viscum album (assembly GCA_963277665.1). Taxonomy (NCBI): domain Eukaryota; kingdom Viridiplantae; phylum Streptophyta; class Magnoliopsida; order Santalales; family Viscaceae; genus Viscum; species Viscum album. The sequence goes on along the minus strand of OY728129.1, from coordinate 751,952,119 downwards.
AGAAAATTTATTCATTGTACCATCATTCAAAAATTAATTTATGTTTTTGAGTTCTAAAAGAGAATGTTTGGATCACTGATAGAGGGATTATACACATGAATCCTTATAGAAAAACTAATGTTATAAAAAATGTGTTTTTTGAAGATCAAGAACAACATAGAAGAATTGATTCTAATATGAGGTAATAATTTTTTCATATATAAATAAATTAATTATAAATTTAACATGAAAGCTCCTCTATTGGGGTTTAAAAAACCTCAAAATTTAAACCAATGGAAATTGAACTGAATTCTCAACCCCCAAATAAAGACAAAAATGGTGTTCGTTAATCATTTCGAAAGTGTCTATTTGAGAACTCTAATTCCACAGGGAAAATAGAATTAGATTCATTATTCATATATAATTACTTGGATAAAATTTTTATGGATCAATGAACTTGTGCATATTGTTGGGTTTAGGCATTATGAAACTAGGATTGTTGGAGCAAGAAAAGAAAAACAATGTATATTTTAAAATCTGTGGGATAATGAGAATCATTAAGGTGTATCATTTGAATTACATGGTGTATCATGATGGAGAAAGATGATGAATGATTATTCAATTGAATTCCTTCAGTTTAGTTGGGTTCTATAAAATTGGAACATCTGTTTATTTTCTTAAGATTTCTGTGAGTCATATAACTAAAAGATGTGTCGATGTGTTTTTATGAAATATAATAATTTATTTTAAACGAAAATTTAAATGAATTAGGTTAGAATATTCTAGTTAGACTATATTGGTGATAAAATTTTTAGTATGATCCAGTATGGAAGGACCGTGGATAGGTTTGAAATACTTCATCAAGATGAGACCTTTTTGAGGGAATTGGCCTTCTTTATGCTTCATCAAATGTTGATAAGAGAAAAAATTAGTACAAGGATTTTAAAATAAGGATTTAGAAGAAGTAAAATTAGGAATATGGAACGAATAGTGAACAAGGTGAAGAAATGTTAGAGTTTTTATGTAATGAACAATGGTTCTATATGAGCCAATGAGCCTGTAACCAAGTGGTAAAGGCTTCTCCTTGGATTCCAAAAAACCTAGGATCAATTCCAGGATGGGAAGAATTTCATGTGTACTATAACAACACTATAAAAAGGAAAAATCGTAGTACTATAGCAGTGGAGGAACTAAATTAGTAGCGATACTATAGTGACGAAGGTACAGTAGGAGAAACTATAGCTGCCCGGGTAATATAGCAGTACTATTTACCAGAGGGCCATTTGAGCCAAAAAATTGGCTTTGATTCTCCTAGGCCTTCAAGCTTCGTAATGGTTCTACCTCTAACCCATAAAAAGGGGGTATTTTTTTTGCGTAAATAATAAAATGAGGCTTTTCCCACAACCCTAAAAAACAATGGGTCAATAGGGTTGAAATCATAATAAGATTGTTAGTTTTTGGAGTACGAAGTATTACATGAGGATAAATGGAAGATCTCCTCCATGATTTCTCAAGATTATGATAGGTCTGTGTGTCATATCCCTAATAGAGGGTGACCCAATGATGGATATCTCCCTATTTTAATTCACTAAAGCATCAAAACTTCTCTATCTTTCTATTGTGTCTTGGGTCAAGAATCTCTATCCCTTGGTACTTGATTTTGATCATAATGTAAACTCTCTTATGGACCTTTGCAGCTCTTTTGAAATGAAGAAACTAGGTAGAAAATAAATCATACAAAGGAATAATTAAAAGAATTATTGTTTGGGGAGTTACAAAAGGGATAGAGAAATGAATTGGAGAAGAGGTGAAGAGAAATTCATTTCCCTCCCTTCCCAATTTTTCAGTCACCCAAAAAAAGAGATTATTTGGACAAAAATCATGATGGGGGAGAAACAATTTTACAATTTTAAATAGTATCCTTCTAAAAGTATAAATTAATTAAATTAAATACACATATATACATAAAGAATAAATAACTAAAAAAATTTAATATATTTTTCAAAATTGAATGTATATATAATTGACATGATATAAAAATCAAAGATGTAATTTAAAATTGTAATATATTTTATTTGGAATAATTGAGGATTCAAAAAGTATATATATTTTTAAAATATTACATAATCCTACCCACATTAATAATTAAGTAATAATTTAAAATTTAATATATATATATATATATACTTATATTAAGATATTTATAAATATATAATTATAATTATTTATTAAAAAATAAATATTTTTATTTATAGTTAAATAAATATATATAAATATATATATAATTATAGCATGGAATTTAAATATATATATATATATATATAAAATTTATTAAATATTATTTTTATAAATATATTTATTTAATTAAAATAAATATATATTTATTTGAAAATAAAAGATGATATTATAAATTATAATATTTTATTATTTGGAATAATTGAGTATTGATTTTTTTTAATAAGGGTTATTTTTATATATATATATATATAACATTTATTTTATTTTCTTTTAAAAAATTTCACCACCCAAGATGAAGAAAAATTACAATTTATTATCTTATTTATTAAATTTTAAATCCAAAAAAATCAAAATGGTTTACTTTATTTTTTACTTTTATAAATTTGGATTTTTTTTATTTTTATAAAACATCCCCAAATATAGGTAGTGTGTTAATTGGTGTGGTGGATAAAATAACATGGTCATCTTACTCTCTGATTAAGTGTATTCTTTGAGGTTATGGTCTTCAGTCACATGAATCCTCCACATTTTTTTCTTCATTCTATTGAAGTGGTATATTGATTTATCTTCGAAATAATATCCATCATCATCAGTTATCTAGGTTTGGTTACCCCTTAGTCCATTACCATTCCATAATCCTTGAGTGTTGAAGCATATTTGAAATTATTTGGTTTGTTTCCTTTGTTCTGATTCTCGTTCACAAACAGTGATACACCAAATTGTATCTCATATCTACAATGAGTTAAATATATACAAAATTGTCCCCAAGTATATGTTGATAATTATTACGTGGGAACTTGAATATAGAAAACATATATTGTATGAACCATGTATTGGACACTACAGTTTGATTAATTTTCAAGTACTCGATTCTGATGCTTATCGTTGAAAAAAAAATATGTTGATTCTTTAGAAGAGATAATGGTTGGAATGAAAATAACATTATATAAGGTTATTTTTAAGGAAGAATACTATTGGATCATAAAAGTTATAATTTATGTAAATACTTACCAGAGGTAGGTGAATTGTATTTTAAAAACATAGTTTAAAATATTTAGACTAAAAAATACCAATCCTCTCTATGTAAATTTATTAGGCTTTGATTCAGTCTAATTATCAATGCTAAAAAATCAGATCTAGAAAAATTCTGAATAAATCAGAATAAAATATCATAAACAATTTGGATCCTATTTATATCAATGTATTATTTTTAACACATTTAGAGTAACAATGATATAAAAAACATAATTAAAATATGAATATGAGGACTCACTTTCTATAAAATGAAGTTCAATAGAAAACTTGTAAAAAAAATGATAAAATAGATAAAAAATGAAACAATGAATTACAAGAAAGATTAAACAAATTTATTCTTATAACATTAAGATTAAGGTAGTAAATAACCTTGAATAAAGGTGTGTACTATTTTAAACTCACTGTAAATTATGTCTTTCCATACCAGGAAAACTCTCAATATGATAATCAGAATGGATTTTTCGTCATATTCCTGGAATCCCTCGATACGATTATCAGATTTTCTCTATCTTCCTAACCACCTAATACCAGTATCATATGGATTGGATTAACTTTATTCCTATCCCCAGAAGCCTCCAATCATTAACATATCAGATATGGGTACAATTCCAAATTATCTTAATGAAAAAACCCTAACAAGGATTCTGGAAGAAGAAAAATCCAAAAATAATTGCAAAAGAATAAGAATGATTAGTTCACACTATGTAACATTCAGAAAAATTTAGGGAGAAAAATCATTATCTCAAACAATGTATCAACTCCAACCTCATAAAATGACCTTGTATTTATGGGAAACCTCCCAACTGTCATATTTCCATGTTCGTTTCAATGGCCTAGTGTAGCTTTCACTTGAAAAATTATTACCATACGTAACAATAGAATGTCTGAAGTCAAATTGATTAACACCATTTCCCTATTAAAAATTATTCCTAAATTGATAAACATGTTTTTTATTATGATTATTAAATTTATTTACCTCAATGAACATCGTTAACAATATCAAAACAAAATCCTTATGAGTGTTAGTACAATTGTATTTGTACCAGTATTAGTCTGATTATCATGAACATTGTTAGTATGATGAACATGACTAAAGTCTAACTTCATGTTTAATAAAGGCGAGACTGTTTTACTGGAAACGTACTCATTATGATCTTCATGATGAAAAATAGTAATTTTATCTTACTATACATTTAATTTTTTTTCTAAATATAGTAAAAATATTTTTTTCTACAAAATCATGGTAAAACATTATAGAAATAAAAATATAGTAAAAATGTTTTAAGAAATAATTTGTTATTTTCAAAACAAAAGGAATAGAAAACTAAAAAGATGAACTTTTGACTCAACAATCTCCACCCTTTTGGAAATATAAAACACTAAAATATAAATGAAAATATAAATTTAAAAAAATTTCAACTATTTTTCTGTTAAGAACATCGTATTCGTATTTTTTTCCGTGAACCTTAACTCCACCCTATTTTTGAACTGTTCTAAATACGATGGACTTTTAGAATAGTTCTTTCATAAAGATAAAATTTCCCCCATAGGATTTTATCTTCCTCTAATGATCATATTACCCCCCACATGAAATATATCCCCCCTTATATTATAACTCTACATTTATAAATTCTTCTCCCCCTTTTTGATTTTCAAAAATGAAAGGTTAAAACAACGATGTTTCATGAAATGTTATAGAAATAAAACATATGAAAAAAATGAACTAACTAATCATCCTTGAATCTATGAAATAATATATTCTAAATCAGAATTGGAAAAAATTCAATCAAATTTTAGTTGGATGAAATGATAATTCATTACAAACATTCAATTTAAAAAAAATACATTGATATTTTAGAAAATTCTTTGTTTCTTAATATGATTCATGAAAAAGCCTTCATATTTTTGAACTCTTGGTGGTACTTCTTCAATTTCACAAGTATCTCTCCCAGAGAAAACTGATTCTAAACATCAGATTTGATACATCCAATGTCCTAAAAATACTTTGTCATTTTCATACATTAAGAATAAACGTTTTTCATAAGAAAATATGGGTATGATAATATCTAACTCCAAATTATGAACTTTTTATTTAGAAAAATTAAGTCCTCAGAATGTTCATTGGTGGAATTTCTGAACTCTTCCACAAATACAACATGATCTTAAATTTCCTATGATAAAGTATTGAAGGATCTAGATTACTGTACCATAATATTAATTATTTAATCAAACTATTCATCATAAATCTGAATATATGATTCAACATGATGAGACCACTTCAACATCTAATTAGGTGACATTTTGTGAGTCTATTAAATTTCCATAAAAAACTTCAAATATTTCTCTTTCCAAATGACTATTTATATTTTAAATTTTATTAATTCTTATTTCTAACTAATACTGTCTCGTTTTTCCTAACACCTTTAATATAGATTTGTAAAATGTGGAGTAATTCCTTACATCCTTTTCAAATAATGGAAAATATAATCAAAAACGTTTTCTATAATCATTCTTGTCAAATACTATTATTTTGGGTAAACCTCATGTGGTTTGACTCTGCTAGTTCTAGAATCATCTTCCTTTACATTCATAGAATCATTCCTTCAATATATGTTTTAAAATTTTCTTTAAAATTTCTTATCGTGTTATTTTTCATGAATTTTGATATCTTTATCAAACTCATTTTTATCGTCCACTTTTTTCTTAGAATTCTAGTCTTTTTATTCCTTCATTGATGATGACACTGGATTTTAGTCTGAGGAAGTCTCTTTAATACATTCTAATTTTTCTTGTTTATTAGTCTTGGAGGGAAAGTCTAATAAAGATAAGGATGGATTGGATGATTATTTTTCAGACTGGGTTTCTTCACCATCATCTTCTTTATTTTAATCATCTTCTTCCTCTTATTCATCCAGATATTCTTTTATTTATCTTTTAACTTCTTTATATTCTTCGTCTTCTTATTTATCATATCCCTCCTTTATTTATTTTCCTTCTTCTATTTTTTTTATTTTCCTTCTCTATCAACTTATTCTTTCAATTACATGTCATTTTATTATCCATGTTTTATAATAGTTATAATACATCCCTTTCATGCTATATCTGTCGATTGTTTTTTTATTTGTACTAATTATTCCTCATTAACATTTCCTTTCCCCTTTTCATCCACTGAAGGAACATCAGCTGGGACAACAAAAGTATCTTGAAAAACTGAACCTTCATTGGAAATGATCTCATCATTGTGGGATGTATGAAATAATATCTTCTATAAATCTTATTCAACTCATTTTAACTATATTCTAAAAATTTTTAGATTCATGTAATATTTATTTTCACTTCATTATTTTAGATTAATCCTTTAATTATTCAGTAACTTGAGTCCTTGATTCCTTAGCTTCTACAGGGTCAATTCCAAAATATGGATCCCCTGGTTTTTTATAGATTTATTTGTCATAATCTCAATAAAAACACCATCAGGAATATTATTTTCCTTATTTATCTTATATAAAGGATAAGTCTATTCCTTTATCTTTTTTTTCATTTAAAGATTTTCTGGCTTACTTTATTATTGTGCATCCTACATAGTACCATTATCTTTATCCACTATCTTTTTGATTTTCTATCAAAAACCAAATTTCATTCTCTTCATTGTATCCTTGATGATAATTGAAAAATGTTACAAAAATGTATATGATTTGTTAGAAAATTAGAATATTTACAAACACATCACATCCATATTTTTTATGAACATAAAAACATGATTATCTTTGAGTTTATTGAGGAATATTTGATATTCTCTATACAGATAAGGATACACTAAATAAAGTATATCTTCCTCATATTCACCAAAACTTCCAATATAAAAACATCATATAATTTTAATGTATCTCTATCTCCCATTCTCATAATGAGAGAAAAATTCAACCTAAGATCAAGTAGATTGTTTCCTAGAGTTATATGTGAAACTTTTATAATATTATCATATTCCAAAAATAATTATTCTTCAGATATTATCTTGCTAAAAGTACCGAGACTATTTAGAAGCTTGTGAGAAGGAAAGTATTCTTCTCCCTATAAATGTATTCCAAACAAGTTTGAATGATTCTTATGAGAAAATTTATACCACTTAACATTTATCATAAAATAAACTTTTTCTATCCTATATTTATTCATGAACTGAGTTGATTCGTAGAACTCATGGACAATATCAGGAAAATAGTGGTAAAAATATTTATCAGGTTTTCCATGAAAAAAGATACCCAATAACATAAAGATATTATGTACATAAATGTTGAATCAATTTTTTTATACCATTATTCTTCAACAATTATTTCACTGACAATGAAAAATATTGTATAATCCTCCATGGTCACCATTGGACATGGATTCTAAAAATAGTGATCGAATGAAATGAAAGTCAATCAGACATGGGCCTTTGAGGGGCACCAGAAGTCATGAGCACAAACCTTGAATGAATGATGTTGGAAATGGGGTGGACCTCATATACATAGACACTCATGGATATGGTTCATCTTCTATAATATGATCAAAAACTGAGATGATAACCTAAACTGTTCTGATGACAATGATTTATTTGAAGAAATATTAAAAAAATTAAACTCAAAAATTTATTAACAGATTTATCAAATTGAAATGGAATCTGATTAGGATCATTTTTAAAATTTAAAAAATTTCAAAAATTGAAAGTATAGGATCAATAAAATCAAAAAATGTAATGAAATGATGACAAATAAAAATGAAAAAAGATTACTTTTCAGAGTAGAAATTTCATTGGTATGAATAACAAGTTATTTTTTGTTTTTTAAAATATATTATGATAGTTTCAAACATAAAAATTAAATATGATATACAAATTATGATATTTAATTATGATATTTTAAGAAAAACTCAATACTGTATTTTTGAAATTCAAAGCTGAATACAATATTTTTATTACAAAAAATTTTTAATCCTAAAAAGTTTTTATGAAAATTTGAGTCTAGAATTTTTTATATCAAAATGTGAGTATAGAAAATTTGATGATATATTAGACGTCAAAAAAACATTTTGAGAATTATTAATCCAATTAATTTTAATGTTTTTGAGTCCATAAAACTCATTACGATAACAATTTAAATAAAAATAACTAAATTTTTATGAAAAACTAAAAGGTTTTTAAAAAACACATAAAAAATAAGTACTCCCCATATGAAAAGGAGTAACAAAATGTATCGAGACAGTTTAACGAGAATTACATATACATTATTACTTTACATTAATAATTCCTATATTCTATTGGATATATTCAAATATATCAGAGAAAATAAGTTCTATAAAAATTTCAGCAAGTTGTTCTTTTGTTCTGATGAATTGTAAAATTATATCTCCTTTAAGTGTGAGATTTTGAAAGAAATTGTGTCATATATATATATATATATATTTGTTTATCAAATGAGTGATGTGATGGATTTTTAATTAAGTCAATGAAACCTAAATTTTCACAATGTATTTGAGTTTTATTAAGACTCATTCCATAGTTATTTTGAATGTTACATCCCCACCACTTGAGAACAAAAACTTCCAGTTGTCACATATTTAGATTCAGAATTGGAAAGTCCTACTGAGTGTTGTTTCTTACATAACTATGAAACTAATGAATCTCCTAAAAATTTAAAATATTAATTTTTACTATTCTAATGCATTATACAATCACAAAATTCATCATCCTAAAACAACTTGAACTCAAAAATATTTCCAAGTGAAAAAAGTTTTAAATCCATAGTTTCCTTAAGATAATAAAAGATTTATTATATTGATTTTAAATAGGATTTTTTTGACTTTATTGATATCATTAACAAAAGTGTAATGAAAATACTAAATCCATATGACATTATATTATGTAATGTAAACTTCCTATCATACCTATAAAAGTTTTCTGATCCATTGGTTTCCCAACCTCAACAAGATCTAATATATTGTAGGTACCAATAAAAGTACTAATACTCATACTATTGTAATATAGAAATTTCATAATAATATATTTTATATACTTATGTTGAGATATAAAATTTATTTCTGGTTTTTTTGATATTTGAAAACAAATAAAATATGTTAACACACCCATCAACCTCGTTTCAAACTCTGATTTCATAAGACCTTTAAAGAAATCGGTTAAACAGTTTTTGAGTTTAACTAATTATAATGTTTTCGACATAATTTTTTATAATAATAATATTTTTATTAACTTATTTTATAATTTTTTTTGGATATTTAGCTCACTTCACTAATTTGTTTCGTATAAAAAATCCAGCTAAACAATCATACCATGCTTTATGGTCTTGTTTTTGTCCATATAAAGAATTTGTGTGTTTATTAACATGTTGTGGATATTTTTTATTTTTGAAATTAGTGCTTGTACAACATAAAATTCCTCATTAAAATAATAATTATGAAAAGGAAACTTTACATCCATTTGAAAAAGCTTGAGATTAAATAATGTCGAAAAGGCTAGAAGTATTTGAATAGCATCAGGTCTTACTATTAGAGAATATGTTTCTTTATTGTTTATTTCCTATTTTCGATTATAAACCTTTAAAAAATATAGATTTATTTATAAAAATTATTCCATTTTCCAAAAACTTATTCCAAAAAAGCTATTTCCCTCTAATTATAGATGAATGATTAGGTCGTTCAACTAATTTCCATAAATTGTTCCATTCAAACTCATTAAGTACATCTTTCATTAACTTAATCTAATCCTCATCACCAAAGGCCACATCAGGATTCTTAGTTTCAAAATTAAGATATGAAATATAAGTATTAAATTTCATTCAATATGTGTGTTCTTGTCCAAACTTGTTAATATACATATACAATGATATATTCACTAGGACGAATATTTTGAGATAACAATTTTTTTGGATTTTGAAATTTATTCTCTACAATAATTGTTAGAATATATTCCTAAGGAGTAACATCATAAATTAATTCTTGGGTTATTTAATTATTAAAAAATCATTCTAAGAAAGGTTCAAAATAAATTTTATAAGTAACATCTCAGGAAGTTGGTTGGTGGTGTTTGAAAAAAAGGGATCAGTTTCAGAAAACATAACAAGTTTCTTTCCCCAGCATTAAAATAATTTTTATTAAAAACACTATAAGCATAACAAGTAGTAAAATAACGTGAAAATATTTTTTCAATATATTTTGGTTTAAATTTATTTAATTTTTCTTTACTATTATGTCTAAAGACCTTGATACCAAAAACATTGAAATAATAAAATTTTGGTTTTCTTTATTTCCACAACTCATAAAGATATTTATTACGAAAATTTATAATTAAAAGTCGATATGCTGTATAGTAGGTAGTACTAAACCCATTATCCAAAAACTATTTAATTATTTAGTATTCACTCAATATGGATCTAGTTATTTCATGAATAATTCTATTTTTTCTTTCAAATACATCATTTTTTTGGGTGGTTCAAGTTGTAGAAAATTTACGTTCAATTCATCTCTAATGTTTTTTTTAAAAACAATATTTTAAAATTCTCAATCATGTTCAATATGAATAGTTATAAAGGACAAGATTTTCACATTTTATCTATGTCTGCAAGAGTTTTAAAATAACCAAAGGCATCAAAATTTATTTGTGAGAAAATAAAACCATGTATAACTTGAGTAACAATCAACTTAGACATATACATATTATTTTCAACAAATAATTATAGATTGTGTTGGACAAAATGAGCCCATGTGTAATAACTATAAATACTTAGAAGTTAAGACTTCACTAATAGATTTAAAACTAGAAATCTATTGGTTACTGTATTGATAAGGTTCATTGAATATAGCACTATCAGTCCTATGTTCTGATAGATCTTTAATGAGGCCTTTTTAAGTCAATATAGATTAGTTTATATGGTTATAATGTCCTAAATTTCTATTCTATAACCATGAATTATCTTATATTTCACTAAGACAAGGAAATCTGTTCCTCATAAGTTCTTCTATGTTAATTGTATAAAAATTCTCATATCGATTGACAAAAATAATAAATTAATCATTGGAACTAGATACTACAAATTTATCTTTCATGAATCTTACAAAGTAAACTTCATAAAATAATTGAATTATTCTTTTAAGGTTTTTCTTAATAAATTTAAAAAATACAACATTTAAGATAATAGATTTTATATGATAAAAAATTTTACCTATTCCAATAATCTCTATTTGAGATTTATCTTTAAACATTACTTTTCAACCTTTCATCAAGATTATATTTTAGAAGAAATCATTATTTTTAGTCATGTAACTAGAACACCCAAAATCTACGTACCATATGATTTTTTGGTACATTCATTGTTTTCCATAAAAAAAAGATTACATTTTAGAACACAAGCCTTATAGGGTCTATTATTATTAGAAAACCAATATTTTGGAAACCTCCTTTTCAAACATTTTTATGGAAGAAATCACTTCCTTTAAAAAATGAGGCTTATGAAATCATAATTATTTTACTCTATTTATGAAATGTTTTTCATTCATTTCTCACCATTTTTTCACTTGGTGAAAAAATGTTCACTTTTGGAAAAACATAATTGTTAATGAAAATAGGTTCTCTACTTATAAAACCCATTGAAGAACTATTTCCATGAAGTTTAATTTTTTTGTACATCTTATCAAAATTTTATTTCAATTGGTAATATTTATAAAAGTTTTTTTAAATAAGAAATTTTAGACTTTAGTTTTATTGCTAAATTTTTATCCTATTTATTTTTAGTTTTTAAAGTAGTTAATGTTTTTATAACATTTCTCATGGAAACAAAAATTTCATAATATTTCGATATAATATGTTTTACAAAAAACATTCCATCAAGATAGTTAGATATATTTGATATTTCATTTGTTAAAATAGTTATTCTTGAATCATCTTTTTCAATTTTATCCTTACCATTATCAATTTAAATAAATCAATATTCATTTTTAAGAAATTTATCAAATCGAGACACCTCATCATAAGTAGGTAAAGTATTATCTTATCCCGAGGAAGATTATTCATTAGAGTATGAATAATTGTTTTCATTAGGATATTTATCATTTAAATAAATGTTTTTAAGGGATTAGTTGTTTGTACCTTATTTTTGAACCATTGATTAAACTTGGGTACATTAGAAAAATGTAATTTGTTCCTCGGGCTAGAAATTTAATTATCTAATATTTTTGGAATTTATTTTTGAATTAATTTCCTTTCTAACTTTCCTATTTATCTTTGGATAATAAGGTCTAATATATCTAGTCTTCTTACATTCATTTCATGAAACTTCATATTTCTTTACAATTTTTTTCGTATGAAAATTTTTATATAGTTATTGACAATATTTATTTTCAAATATACTGTTCAACCTTCTTTATTGATTTGATAACTCATTCTTAGAGTGATCAGAGATACTTGAATATGACTAATTATGAATTTTTTTCTTCATATATTTAACAATTTTCTCAAATGATTGAGCATTAAGAGGTAAGGAATATGTAATATTAAAGTACACACCATGATTTTTTATTTTCACTTTCTAAACATCTCTTTCATGTCTACCCTTGTATTGTTTAAGGGTTCCAATAAAATGATCTAATGTAATATTATTAAGCTTTATTTTCTCATAAACAACTATTATTTTTGATTCCCAATAAATGGGAATAATATAAATAATATTTTCAACTTGAATCTGATCATTAATATTGTTTTCACCAAAAGAGTGTAAACTATTTATGATTTTCTTGAATCATCAGTGCATATTTGAAACTGATTCTCTCGGTATGAAATCAAAGGTATGATATTATGCTCTAATAGTGGATCTCCTAGGATCAATAACTTTATAAGTTACAATGTTTGTGAGATTAATATTTTTCCATATACTATTTTCCGCTTTATATAAAGATATATGACCATGTAGAATTCTAGTCATAGAACACAATAAGTTATTTCTTGCTGTGTAATTTAATAGATAATCTTTTTTTTATGATTTTTAAAAGAAGTGAATTCTTTATTCGGAATTTTGATGTCTCTAGAAAGAATTATATATTTATCAAATCTAGTGTTGATAACAAAACATTCCATCTTATCCATCCTGTACTCATAATGAGAACCATCAAATATATGTAGTTTTTTTGGATTTATATTATCTAAATAACCAATAATAAGATCTTCCAGTGAAAAAAATAGAAATTATTTTCCACAAGTACACATTAGTGTATAAAATTAAATGAGAAACATTTATATCAAAATAAAAATAACATTCATTAATTAGGGAAAGTAAAAAATCAATATGTATATAAGGAGTAGAACCCTACTTAGATACTAATTATTGGGTTGAAGGAATTATATTTTATGGAAGTAGTTACAAAAAAGGGTGGATTATAGTTTAAAAACATATTTTAAAATATTCGTACTAAGTAAAACACCAATCCTATTTATGTAACATTATCAGACTTGGACCTCGTTTGATTATCAGAGTCACAGAATAAGAACTAGAAATAGTCAAATTAAATCAAATTAAAAGGTCATAATCAATATGGATCTAATTTATATCAAATTATTTTTTTATCCTAATAAGAGTAACACTGATAAAACAAACTTAATAGAAATATGATTATGATGACTCAATTTATATTAATTTCAACAGAATATAAATCTTGTAAAAATAAGTAATAGAATAGATAAAAAATATAGGAATGAAATACATGATATATTAAAAAATTTCATCCTTGAACCTTAAGTGTAATGTAGAAAATAAACATTACTAAATGTGTCCACTATTTTATACTTACAGTAAAGTCTATATTTCCATAACAAGAAATCCTCCAATATAAAGATTAGAATGGTTATGTCTTTATATACTTGGAAGTTATTATTACAATGATCAAATTCACTCTTTCTTCTTTTCCATATAGACCGTTGATATTAGTGATCAAATTCACCATCTTCCTATTCAAATAACCCATCCATAATAAAAAATATTAGACACCGTTAAATTTTCAATAATTCTTATGGAAAAAACCCTAATGAGGTTTCAATAGGATAAAAAATCTCTATATAATTATAAAAGACTAAAAAAAAGTAGTTCAGACTATGTAATATTTAGTAGAATTTAGAGTGAAAAATAATTAGATCCTAAAATTTATCACCTCAAAACTAATAACATGAAATATTATTTATACAAAATCTACTTATGGTTATAGTTTGTTACAACAACTATGGATTTTTGGAACTTAATAGATTATAATAATATGTTATAACTGAATATCCAATGTCGTATTGATTAAAATAATTATAGTCTTAAAAAGTATTCCTTACATTTGAAATAATTCCTTGTATTCAAATTATTAACATCATTTATTAAGATAAAATTCCTTAATAATGTAAATTGATAATACTTATGAATGTTAGTATGATTGAATCATTATCAGGATCAGTTTGATTTTCTAAACATTTTACAGTATGGCAGGCATGACTAAAGTCTAACTGTTAGTATGATAATGGTGGGTTTAATTTATCATACACGTACTCATTCCTATTTTCATAGTGAAAAATAGTAAGTTTATATTAATAATACATTTAAAACTTTTTCTCATTATGGTAAAGATAATGCTTTCACCAAAAACATTCTAAATCACTTGGTGCATAAAAATTTAGTAAAAATGTTTTATGAAAGCATTTTTGATTTCAAAAACCAAAGGAATAGAAAATGAAGATGTAGATATTTTGACTCAAAAATACCCCCCTTATTAGAAGCACAATACCCTAAAGAAAATGGAAAAAAATAATTTTAAAAACATAGAGTACTTTTTGTTTTTATAACATTGTATTCATATTTTATTCCATAATCCTTAACCCCCAAAGTTTTTAACTCATTTGAATAAGACATTTTTTCACTATAGTTCCTCAATAAAGATGACTTTTCCCCCTTAGGATATTTCTCCTCCTAACTGTTGTACTATATAATCTTATCCCCCTTTATATTAAAACTACAACATTATAAATTATCCCCCCACATTGTACTTTTCAAAAAGTAATGGGAAATATATTCATATTTCTTGAGATTTTAATGAATTAATACATAAGAAAAAATAAAATGAACTAACTAATCATACATGAAATTATGAAATAATATTTGTACAATCAAAATCAGAAAACATTCAAGGAATTATTATTTGTTTTAAAAGATAATTCATTAAAAACATTCAAATGTTTTACAAAAATAGATACATCAAAAACATTAAAAGAAAAATTTTCATACGTTATTTATAATATTCTTGACAAATGATTTCATCTTTTTGAACTCTTGGCAGTTCTTCTCCAGGTTCACAAATTTCTCTTCCAGATAATATTGCAACTGAACATTTTTTTGAGACATTCAATTTCCCATAAATACTTATTATTTTCATCCACTATTAGAGAAATTTAAACTTTAGTAGATTCGAGTCTGGTAATCTCTAACTCCATATTCTAAACATTTTTTTTCAAGATATTGATATCATTAGTACATTCATCATTAGAATCTCTGAACTATTTGACAAACATAACTCAATCTTCCAAGTCCAAAGATAAAGTTTTTAAGAATTTGTTTGACTCAAACGTAATGTTGTTTATTTCAAAAAACAATTTTTCAGTCATTAGAATATCCAAATCATCTTCTTGAGACCACTTCACCATCTGATTACTTGATCTTTTGTATGGCTAAAAAATTTCTTTAAAAACCTTTAACTATACCTTGATTCAGATGACCCATTCTATTAAAAAATTTATTTATTTTGATATCTAACTAAAAATATCATGTATCAGTGGACTCCTTTCATCTAGATTTGAAAAATATAGAAATATTCCTTCCAATATTCTCAAATCATGGACAATATATTTAAAACCTATCTATTCAATCATTGTTTTAGAATACTATTATTTAGGTTCAACCTCAGGAGGTTGTAATCTATAAGTTTGACATTGAAATTAATTTTCTTTATTAACAACTTTCTTTGAAACATAATTTTTATCTTTCATTGAAATATTCTTATCATCAGATAGGTCATTAATTTATATTTTCGTAGCAGAACCAGATTTATAATCATCTTATTTATTATAATTATTAACTTCTTGATCTTTATTTTTTGATCAATGCACATCTTGTTATGAATAATACTCTTTAATACTTTTTAATTTTTTCTATTTATTTTTATTGGAGGTAATTTCCTATGAATATGAGTATGAGTAGGATTTTGATGATTCTTTTTCAGATTGGGTTTCTTCACCATCTTCTTCTTAATTTCCATTATATTCTCCCTTTCTTCATCCAATTTTTTTCTTCTATTTCTACTTCTTCATATTTTTATATTTCTTATTATTTCTTATATCATTCTTATTGTACTTTTTATATTTATTTTTATTTAACTTCTCCATCATGTTCTTTGTTCACATCATTATAAATCTCTTATTAAAGTTGTCTGGCAGTTCTAAAATCTCCCTTTCCAGCTATCTCTAGTACTGATTGTTTTATTGGTACAAATTATTCCTCCCTAACCTTTCCTTTTACATTTACTACCCCTAAAGTGACTTTATTATGGACAATAGATGTGTCATTAAACCCAAAACCTACTTATGGAATGATCTGATTAGTATGTGAAGTAGGAAGGACTATTTTCTCTAAATATCTTCCAACACCTTTTAATTTTTTTTGAAAAAGTTGAGATTCTTGAAATCTTTAATTTTGTTTCTTTATTTTAGATTACACTAATATCTATTCAACAGCTCAGATCTTTAATGCCAAAAATTTTATGTGGTCGATTCTGAATTCTAGATCCCCTAGCTTCTTAACTTCATTCTTTTTCATAATCTCATTAAAAACGCCACAATGCATCTAATTTTCTTTTGTTTATCTTATCAATATGCGAAGTATCTACATTTATCTGCTTTTTCTTTTCAACCATCTTTTAATTCCATGATGATTTTTCTTTCAATACAGTACCATAACATTTTTTCACAATAACTTTTGTTTTCCTATTAAAAAACAATATAATTTTTCCTTTGTATCCTCACTAATAAATAAAATCATTTTCCTCATTGGATATTATTTGTTATAAAAATTGAATAATTTTATACAAATTACAACCATCATGCATATGAAGTCCAGAGAAAATTATTATCTTATATTTTATTGAGAAGATTTTATATTCTTCATTATGGGAAGGAAAAAAATCACCATGTTGGTCTTCCTCATTTTCAATAAAAACTGAAAAACAAAAACATATGATACTTTTAAAGTATCTCTATATCCATTTCTCAGATTGAGAAAAACAGTAATCCAAAGAGAATCTAATTGTTTTTTTGGAGTTATATGTGAAATTTTTCTAACACTATCATCTTCTGAATACTATGATTCATAGATTTTTGTCTTGTTAAATGTATTGGACTATTTGAAAGCTTGTGAGAAGTAAACTACACTTCCCATTTTGAATGCCCTCCAAGAAAGTCCGCAAGTTTCTTTTAAGACAATTTATACCTTCTCTTATACATTATAAAACAAAATATTCCTTTATCATCTTTCATCATGAACTGAAAATATGCATAGAACTCATGAATAATGTCAGGATAATAGATATCAATATCATAATCACGTTTAAAAGAAATATTATGAAACATGGAACAATATTATCTTCTTAATTTTTGAATCATATTTCTCATACCTCCATCTTTCAACTAAATGTTTTTTGAAAATGAACCACTTGATATAATCCTCATTGGTCCCCATCAGATGCAGGTTCTGAAAATGGTGAATGTATAAAAATAAATTCAATCAGACTTGGGCCTTTAAGGGGTGAAAAAATTTCTTAGAAGAAACATTGAATGAATGATGTGGAAAATGGGGTGGACATCTTATATAATGGAGCTCAAGGTGATTTTTTTTATTCCAAAATATTATCAATGGATGAGATGATAACCCACACTTATCTGACATCCATGATTCATCCAATGAAAATCTAAAAAATGTTGTTTAATATATCGATGTTTTTAATTGTTTTATTATATTGAAAATGAATCTAATCTAGAAATGTTTTTAATTTTTTTAAAACAACTCAAAAATAAATGTATAACAATAGAAATATCAAAATAAATTAATAAAATAGTTCAAAAATAAAAGAATACAAGATAAAAATTTTATTGGAAAGTTTCATTGGTATGAATAACCAATTATTATTATTTTTAAACAAATAATGATAGTATTAAAAAAAGACTGAATATGATATTTTAATTGTTAAAATTATAATGATAATATAAAAAAAAGAACATGACAGTTTTTAATTTTAAAATTATGTAATATTTTTTTTATTATAAAAACATTTGAATCCAAAAAAATGTTTCTAAGAAACTTTGAGTCCGTAAATTTTGAAAAAAAATGTGATTCTAAAAAATATTATAACTTTTTTAGAGTCTAGGAAACCATTTGATACTTATAAATTTTAAATGTTTATTAATATTTTTAGTTTTAAAAACTCAATACAATAAAAGTTTCACGAAAAAAACAAAAATTTTATTAACAAATAATTGTTTATTTTAAGAATAAAATAAAACATATATACTTCTCTTATTAAAAGTTGAAACTTAATGTAAAAGGATGGTTTAATAAGATGTATATATGAAATATTAATTTATTTTAATCATTCCAATTTTTTTATGATATATTTAAATATATTGGAACTAAGATGTTTTTCAAAAATGTTAGAAATTTTTTCATTCATTCCAATGGATTAAAAAATTATATGTCCTTTTAAGGTGTGATCCTGAATGAAATTGTGTATTATATCTACATGTTGATCATGTGAGTGATGTTATGGGTTTTTAATTATGTAAGTGTCTCTTGAATAATCAAAAATTATTTTAGTTTTTGAAAAACTCATTCCATAGTCATTGAGTGTGTTTAACATCCACAACACTTGATAATAATAACTTCCAATTGCCACATATCTGACTTCAGTTTTGGAAAGTTCTAATGGGTGTTGTCTCTTAAATGAATAAGAAAAAATTGAATCTTTTAAGAAATAAAAATTTCCAGTTTTAATATTTCTATCCATTATATAACAACCAAATTTAATATAAAAAAACTATTCAAAAACATTTTCAGAAGAATAAAAATGTTTTAAATCCATAGTTCCTATAAATTAACTAAATACTCATTTTACTTCTCTTAAATGAGATTATTTTAGAATTTCTTGATATCCAGATCATAAGAATATGGAAATCATTAAATCTGTATAAATAACTATTATGTAAACTAAACATAATATTATTACTCTAAATTCTTTCTGATCTATTGGTTTCTGAGCCTCATCAAGATCTTAAGTATTAGAGGTACCGATAGAAGTAAAAATACTTTTAGTATTGTTACATACAATTTTTTTAAGAATATATTTTATATACCTGTGTTGATATATAAAAGTTCCTTCTTGTTTTTGTGAAATTTGAAATCTAAGAAAATATCTTAACTCCCCCATCATACTCATTTCAAATCCATATTTCATAAGATACTCAATGAAATTTGTTAAATATTTTTCAGTTTAACCAAATATAATTCCATAAAAATAAAATTTTAAAGTCATATTATTTATATTAACTTATTTTATAAAAATATTTTGATATGAAGTTCCATTAAAAAGATTATTTTCAATGAAAAATCCATTTAATCTATAGTATAATGATTTTTGGGATTATTTAAGTCCATATAAATCATTAATAAGTTTATAAACATATAATGGATGTTTTTTATTTTGAAAACTATGGCAGTGTTTAATAAAAAAATCCACCTGAATATATCCATTAAGATAATCACCCTTCACATCCATTTGAAGAAGTCTGAATTTAAAGATTGATTTCAAGGATAGAAGTATTCAAATAGCTTCATTTATTGTTAACAGAGAATATGTTTATTTATTTTATATTCCCTCTAGTTTATTATAACCTTTAGAGATAAGTATCTCTTTATTTATAACAATTATAACATTATGATCACACTTAATCCAAAAAATCCATTTTACTATAATTATATAAGTTTACTTAGTTCATTCAACTAATATCCAAAGTTTGTTTATTTCAAACTTATTGACTTAATATTTCATTCCCTTAATACAATCCTTATCACCTAATACCTCATCAATACTCATTGGATCAAATTGGGATAAGAAATATAGATGTTAAATTTCATTCCATAAGGATATTTTAGTCATAATTGGATTATCTACATCACCAATGATACATTCACTATGATTATTCTAAAGACACAACTAACATCATATTTTTTGAAAAGTTTATTCTTTTAAAGTAGTTAAAAAATATTCTCGAGGAATAACATTAGAAACTAATTCATTGTTTTTTTCCTTACTATAATAACATTGTAATAAAGCTTCAAAATCAGTTTTAAAAACTTTATCCGTGGATGTAGGATGGGGTGTTTGAAAAAAATGGTTTAGTTTCATTAATAATAACATGTATTATTTTCTCAACAATACATGTTTTTTAAAAACTATATGAGACTTATATTTAGTGGAATAACCTAAAACTATTCCTTCATAAAAAGTGGGTTCCAATTTAAATAAATTATCTTTAGTCAACTTTGATAAGTTTCCATGTGAACTAACAGTAAAAATCATAATTTTATACTTCACTAATACATTTAAAACTGGATTTATGGTGCTTACCATACTGATAAGGTTCACATACTTTAGAAGTATCAACCATAAGTTCTGGTAGATCCATATCACATCATTTATTAATCCAATTTTATAAGTTTCAATGGTTATAATACCCTAATCTTATACTCTATAATCAAGAATGACCTTCAATTTCACTATGTAATGGTAATCCTTCCCTACTAAGGCCTGTTATGTTTTGTGTATAAAAATTCTCATGCAGATTGGACAAAAGAATAAATTCATCCTTGTCACTATTTACAAAAAAATTATTATTCTTAAAGCTCACTAGGTAACCTTGATCACATAATTTATCTATTCTTATAAAGTTATTCTTAATAAATTTAACAAACTGACCATTTGAAAAAGTTATTTTCCATAAATAACAATGTTACATATTCTCATAATGTCTCACTAAGCATAGTTTCTAAAATTTACTTTCCCGACTTTCATCTTGACTGTCTTCTTGAAGAAATATTTTTTTTCAGTCACTTCCTAAATCACCTATTATCCATATAATATATATATTTTTCGGTTGTTTCTTTTTTTTCTTAAAAAATAAAAGGTTAGTTTTTCAATACCCAAACTTTTTCAAGTCTGGTATTATTAGAAAACAAAACCTTAAGAAACCACATTATTCAAACTTTGTTTTAGAAAAACATAACTTCCTTTGAAAAAAGACTTATAGAATCCAAGTGGTTGGAATCAGTTCAAGGAACAATTTTTATTCATGTTACCACTACTATGGAACTAGTTATAAGAATGTTCACTTTTTTGAACATAATAATTATTACTCAAAACGTTTTTGTACATGTAAACCCCATTATAGAACTATTACCATGAGCTCTAATTGTTTTGTACGTTTTATCAAAATTTTCCTTCCCAGTGGTAAAAATTGATAAAATAATATTTTAAGAAATAATTTCGAACACTATTTTTATAACTAATTTTTTTTATCCTCATTAATATTATTTTTAGAAGTATGTTTTGTTTCTAAAACATTTTTCTCAGAAACTTTTTTTTGAAAATCATTTGAAACAATTTATTTTTATGAAAAATTATTATAAATATCTTTAGATTGATTTGATATTTTATTTTTCAAAATAGTATTATTGAATCAAAATTATCATGTTTAGTCATAGAATTATCTAGATTTTCCTGAATCTTTTTAATTTTTATATTCATGAAATTTAGAAAATAGGGGAAACTCATCATAAGGTGGTAAGGTATTATCTTCTAATAAAGAAGAATCTTCATAAAAAGATGTATAATTTCTCTCAAAAGGGTATTTATCATTTAAATATATGTTTGTAATGAATTCAACTCTGTTTACCATATCCTTGAAACATTGAATAATCTTGGGTACATTATAAAAATGATTTATGGTCCTTTGACCAGAACATTCATTACCTAAGGAAGTTTCTAAATAATCACCACCACTAGAACTTCATGTTTTAGTGTCTATAAAGACCTTATTTCCTTTTGATTTGTAATATTTTTTGGAATTCATTTTTAAATTAATTTTCTTTTGGTCTTTCTTCTTCATCTCTGTTTAATTAAGTTAGTTATATTTATCTTACCCACAAATGTATCTAGTGACTTCATATTTATTATCAATTTTATCTTTACAAATAATTTTATATCAGTACTAAAAATAGTTCCTTCTGGATATATTTTTATCCTTATCGAAGGATAAGATATCTCATTCTCATAATTTTAAGAAACGATTGAATCGGAATGAAGAACAACATACATTTTCATCCAATAATTAACAATTTTCTTAGATGACTAAACTTTTTTGTCGATGTTTGATGTTGTAGCTAATGAAACACCACTATTTTTTTATTTTCACTTTCATAGATTCTATTTTAATTCTATACTCATATTTCATACGGGTTCTAATAAAATAATCCAAATTAAGATTATTAAGCCTTTTTATCTTATCAAAAGCTGTTATTTTTTATTCCAACTCATTAGAAATAATTTTAATAATATTTTCAACAAGAATGTCAACATCATGAAAGTTTTCACCAATAGATTTTAAACTATTTATAATTTTCATGAATCTATGGTGAATATTTATAATTTATTCTCCTAATAAGATATAAATGACTTGATATTATTCTTTAATAATTGATTTCATGATTTGAAAAATTTTACAAGTACTAATTTGTTTGACATCAAGATTTCTCCATGAAAATTTTATAGCTTCAGAAGAAGATTAATTTCTATATCAACATCTAGTCATGGAACACAATAAGGTATTCCATAATCTATTATTAACCCGATACTCATATTTTTCTTGATGTGTAAAATTAGTGACTTTCTTATAATAATTTTCAAAGTCTCCCATAAGTATCACAAAATTATCAACTCTAGTGTTGAAAACAAAAAAATTTCATTTTGTCCCTCTAGTACTCATAATCAATAGAATAAAAAATAGGTGGTTTATTTGGACTTAAATTATCAATATAACCAATATTAATACGCTGCATCTTAAAATAAAATAAATTATTTTCCACAAGTACATGTTAGTCTAAAAAAAATTTTATATACAAAATTTCTATCCAAAATAGAAACAAACACACAGTAAGTAGAGAGTGTAAAAACTCAGTAATTATATGAGCAGTATAAACCTTCTTTGATACCAATTATCGGATAGTATATTATATTTCATGGATATAAAAATACGATGGGATGTAAATTGTAGTTTAAATAATATTTTAGAATATTTAAACTAAGAAAAATAATCCTGGTAAAATAACTTTGTTAGACATGGAATCAATAGAATTTTAGAGTCAAAAAATTAGAACAAGAAAAATTCTGATTAAATCAAATTAAAAGAATGTAATCACTATGGATCTGATTTATATCAAAGTATTTTTTTTATCATAGTATGAGTGAAACTATTAAAATATAGAATATAATTATGAATACGATGACTCGATTTATATTAAATGTAGTGGAATAGAAACTTATAAAAACAAGTAATAAAACAACTAATAAATGAAAGAATGAATTACATGCCTTATTAAAAAATATCATTTTTAACCATATATATAAGGTAGTATATAACTTTGACTATCTGTATCCACTATTTTATACTTATAGTAAGGAATACCTTTTGTTTCCTAGAAACCCATCGATATGATGATCAGAATGACTCTATCTCTATAACCACAAAATCCCTTGATATGATGATCAGATTTGATATGTTTTCCAAGACTCAACACTCCTCAATTTTAGAGAGTGGATTCGTCATCTTACTATCCATATTAGACCTTTACTATAAAAGAATATTGGATGTGAAAATAATTTCAAAACTTTTTAAGGAAACAACCCGGAAAAGGATCCCTTAGGAAGGCACGTCTGTAAATAATTACAAAAGACTAAGAACTTGTATTCCACACTATATAATATTCTGAAAACATAAGAACAAAATGCATCATCTCAACAAAATATCATTTTAAAACTCATAAAATGAACTCATATTTATAGGAAATCTCCAAACGGTCCTATTTCCATGTCCTTTGTAAAGACCTAAAATAGCTAACACTTGATATCTCATAACAGTTTACTGTAACTAAATGTACAACTACATATTTATTTACACTATTATAATATAAAATAGTATTCCTTACAATAGTGGCAATTATTTTTATTCTTATAAAAAAATTATGTCATTATGATGGTGTTCTTTAACAATGTTAATACGATAATTCTTATTTGTGTTAGTATGATTGTTTCAGTACTAGTATCCTTCAAATTGTCAAGTCTTTTATCAGTATGATAGAAACAACTAAATTCTAACTTCTAGTCTGATAAAAGTGAGTTCTGTTTATAAGACACTTACTCATTCTGATTTTTATAATGAAAAATAATAAGTTTACATTCGTAATACATTTAGATCTTTTTTCTATATATTTTAAAGTTAAAGTTTTCAAAAAAAATATAAAACACATGGGACATAAAAAATTTGTACACATGTTTAAAGAAATATTATTTGATTTCTATATATAATGGAATGGAAAAGTAATATATAGATTTTCTAACTCAACATGGACAGCGTAAATGGACTTGTTTTTTGCGAATGAAATGTGTAGAATACCAGGAAAATTGGAAAGCTACTCACTAAGGAGAAGTCTATATAATTCTTAAGGAAATTACTTCTGGTACTATGATGGTTGGAGTTGATTTTATAAGATGTTCTATGAGGGTGCTTGAGTATTTAGTGATCCACTAGGACTCTATCATAGGAATAACAATGGGAAATAATGATGTTCCTAATTGAGATGAGTATACAAAGGATGAAGTAGATTCTTTTCTTGAGGGCGGTATAAATTTCACGATGACGGATAGAGTAATGTCTTATATTACTAGTAAGATCTTATTATCTATGTATTACCCTATATAGGTGTAATGGGAAGGGGGAAGGGAGATTTATTTTCCTAGGTGGTAGGAGTATCTTTTTAATACCTTAAGATTTTACAATATGCCTCTTTTTAAAATTAATTTCTTTGATAGCTTACGATATTAACAAATGATTAAATATTATTATATTGTTATTATATTTATCTAATAGATGTTGGGAATGGTGATAATGAATGAGACTAAGTAATTATGAAAATATATATTACACATGTTTATAAAATGAATTCACTGGTTAACAATTACATAGAAATGAAAACCATTTGAATTAAAAAATATATTTTTATAAAAACTATTTTTATGCCCAAAAATGAAATTTCAATCAATATTAGTGAAATATCATAATGAAATTTATATATTATATATTGAATCAAATATTTTTACATTCATCCGAAATATTTTTAAAGGGATAAGATAAGAATAAATCCAATTTTAGACACAAAAAGATACATTTTTCTACACACATTTATAACACCTTTTAAAGGTGAAATAATTTTATAAATAAATTTCAGAACTTTTTTGAAATATATTTTATAAAATAAACATTATTTTTTAAATCTTAATATCAAATTTTTCCTTTGTTAATTTGCTTTGTATTTTTCAGATTAGTTTTGATTTTTGATGAATCGTAATGTGATTGTTAGAATAATAATGTGACCATTAGGAGTAATAAAATGGCCAAATGAATAATAACATCACCCATGAAATTATAAAAAAATTATCCATCTTATAAATTCATGTATGATATAACTATATCATGGTATTAGTAAATAAATATTTTGAATATTATTAACTAACTGTTGGTATTTTTGGAAGTCATACATACTTAATTACAATTTTATATTTAGTAAAATGATATAAAATAAATTTTTTTTTATAAAATTTATTAATAAATTAATATTTTTTGTAGTCTTATTATTTTAATATAATTTTATGAGACCTTAGTTAATTCTTCAAAGTTTTATAAACTCAATGATAATTTTAAAATCTGTTCTTTTCGAGTAAATGATGATTTTAAATAGAAATTGAATTTATCATATTTAAAAAATATTTTCAAAAAATTGGGTTTATATTTGAATTATACAAATAAAATAATGTTTGGGTTATTTTTTTGATAATTTTATAAAATACTTGATGTTTTAGTGAATAGTAAAATTAAAAAATTTATGATAATTACTAAATATAGGATTTTTTGAGTCATTTTATATGTAAGGATGGGGGAATAACCCTTAGTTCACACTCAAATGAACTATTTAATTTACTTATTCAAATGAATCAGCACTATTTCTTGTCATAAACCAAAATAATAAATTAATGATTAAAATAATCAATATACAATGCTCTCCTCCTTTATAAATACAACCTGACACCACCTCTTCTCCTCACACCTTAAATGAATTTAGTAATGTTGAAAATTTACCCATTGATCTTACCAATACCCTTCTATAATTCCATGAGCCTTTGTACTTAACAAAATACCAAAACGTTTTTCCTATGGTGGTTCTAAAGGAAGATAAATTAAAGAGGTATTAACCTATTTTTTTTTCTTTTAATTTGTTTTCATGTTATTTTATTTTATTATATTCTACTGACCTACACTCTTCATAATGGAATGATAAATAAAATATCATTTATATAATGGAAATATATCATATTAATGTTATATCAATCATCACACTCCTTCCTCTCTCTATTTTATTCTATAAATGAAAACATTTCCCTTGATGTGTCAATTTACCGACATTATGGATAATGCATTATGATTTTTCATTAATTCCATAAATAAAGGTAATGTAAAAATTTTATTGTTAAAATAATAATAATATATTTATAAAATCCTATTTAATGTTCTAGAACCATTATATACACATTATGTTACTTAATAAAACCAAACATGTTTCTGATGATCGCGAAACTGCCAAAATAATCTATTTGATTATCACTAACGTCTTATCTAATGATTCATCATCAACCCCAATAAAAAAATTATTTTTATAACCATTAATATTATGTATATTAATTAATAACATGTAACTTCAATTCTGGATATCTATTCCCATTTTAAATTATCTTCCACACTCATATAAATGTAACCTGATAATAAAAATCAAGGAAACTAATGCTCCCGAATGATAATGTTGTATCTTATAACTCATAAAAAACCATAAATGAACATTATAAATTTATACTAAATAAAATTAATGTATATAAAGTTATTAATTGTTTAATTAATGGATTTAATTTCATTATTGATTAAATTGAGTTCATGTGTAATCGCTTTCATACAAACGGTAAGGGTTTTTCTCATCTCAGTTTGATTTTTATGATATATGCCATATTAAACACTATTTCTTATGTGTGGTATGTTTATACTTAACATTATTGTATAATATCATGAATCTAATTATCTTATTGATATTAAATTTTTCATTTTGTCATTACTAATTTTATGGGGAATATGTTTTGATTGACTACAATGCGTTAAGGGTTTCTTCCTCAAACTCAATTTTCCTTCAGGATACACTTCCTCTTTATTTTCTGCAATGAAATTATAAATTATTCTTATGAAATCCTCCAAAAATATATTTTACTATTCCATATATTTGTATCTAGGTCAATTATTTTTTTTATTTGGAATTAAAAGTTTTATATGGTTTATTTCTCAATTCCTTCTGATAAGAAAAACCATTTTAATGGAACTTCTTAGTTTCTAACCAATTTTAAAGTGCACTCCAAAATAAATTTTAAACCAAAATTATTTTTATAAAATCACTCATTTTATCGTGAAAAACCATTCTTGTGTTTTCTTAGTTTTATAAAAACAATTCATTTTTTTTTGTTTTAAGGACTCTAGTATCATCCCTTAAACAACACTAAAGCGGATCATTTATAATGTTTTATAAATGATATTTTTAATGTTTTAATTTATTTGGGAAATAATGTCTGCTAGAAATATAATATCATTGTACCTAACTTTTCATTTCTGGTATATAAATGATTAGAAATTTTTTTATTATAAATAAAAATGATTTTATATAATAACTCTTTTTTCCAAAACTAAAAAAGGTATTTCTCTATATAATTTATCAAATATTGTTTAGAGTACACTAATATATTTTTATGATTCAAATATAAAAAAGTGGAACAGAACTCTTTGATTTAAAGGTGAATTTTTATTTGACATATGATGTTTTCATTGGACTTAGTAAGTTATGGGTGGGGTCCACTATAGCCTTCAATTCAATGGTAGTTCTCATGAGATGAAATAGAAATAAGTTTTGGTTGAGGCCTAGACAATTTATTTTTAGAACAATTGAAAGAGGCCTCTATGGTATGTTTTTTATGTTTGATATTATGAATTCCCTCATTAGGATATTTTTCGTTGATAATCAATGTAAATAATCGACTAGTAGAATATTCACTGTTAGGCCTCATACTCTTTTAAGAATTTTTATGGAATTAATTATTTATCTTTATTTGTTTCCATATTATACTCTTTTTTATGTTCCAATGGAATGTTTTTTCATCACTAACCATTTCGTATTTTTTATTCTGGCTTCCACTATATTACATACCCTTACAGAGCATTTGAGACCTCCCCTTTCTAATGATTTATTTTTCCACAAGATGCAAAGATTGATATTATGAATGACTTGTAGGGATAATCTAGGAATTTATAGGTTTTATCAGTGGCCTATCTATGTTGATTTTACTTTCATGTTATAATGTATAGTTTATGTATGTAATATGGCTTCCATGACTACTAAATCAGACGATCCATGGGATTAATGTCTTATATCTATGGTAACATAATCAGGTAAGGACCTAACTCTAGTCTACTAGGGTAAGAGTCTTTACATTTTGTATTAGAGCCAGGTTTCGTAGAGTACTTGTAAACCAGATTTAGAAAAAATATATTTGGGAGAATGACTCTAATATAGAATATAAACATAAGAATTAAAGAAGATAACATAATTTTGGTAAGGTAATGATTATGTGGGTATTTCTAGAAATTCTTCCCTCTCTGGATACTACGAGTGGACGTGGTTATTGTATAGATATATACAGGGGTTAAAAATCTGACATGGTGTCCCAGTTTTGAATTGGGGTAACCCGGTACACAAAAATGGGTCTTACAACACACCTCATGTTACAATCTCGGGGGATATGCTTTAAATAATTCATATTTTCTTTACAAAGAATTATGAATAATTTTAATATATGGTGAAAATAAATAACCTAGGGTGTTTTAGATTATAAATAATTCCTCATTATAATATATACATGATTATATATTTCTCTCACAATGACTATTGTAACAGACACTAGGATTTTTAGTATTATTGAATGGCTGGAACCCGAAGGATTCTGGTTAACATTGAACATGATGGACAAGGTGGTGGTGATGAGAAACCAAATGGGATGTTGATAGGAGTGAAAGATATTTTTTTCATGCATAATTAGTTTCCCTAAATTATTATTAACAATATATACCCTAACCCACTCATGACCCCATATAAGTATAGAATGATGGAGTGTTCTAAGTGGTCCAGTGGTGGAGTTCATGGAGAAAATATGGCTTGATTTCCATCATGCAAGAAATATGGAAGATGAAACCCTGTAAAGTGTCTCAATGGAATATAGAAATGATTAATGTGTGTGAAAGAAGGACAGAAAGAAAATAATTTTTTAGGAAACAATTAAGAGTATGTTGGAGAGAAATAAAATAATCTTAAGAATCTATTTGTAGTCCATTTCCTTAAATGTGGGGAACTGGGGCATTACCTGAGTTAATGCTATCTTATATAGGTAAAAATATAGACCATGGAAGGACCTATATAGAAATAAATGGATGAAGTATTTATGTATTTGGGTTGTATTGAAAACCTTAGTTAAAAGGAAAAGTAGTGATTAACCTTATCTTAATGAAGTCTGTTATATTTATTTAAGAAGTTATATTAATATTGATTTAGAAAAAGGATAACCCACAGGTATGGTAATAACCCATCATGTCCTGTAAGGTTGTGGGGTTTGAACCCACAACTGAAGGGCATTTAGTGTGAAACACCTACCACAAGACTAGAAGACACATTAGTCATTAGGAACTTTATAGTTAAAATATCTAATGGATAATAGTTATTTTTATTTTTTGAACATTTTTGATCTAACAAGATAACTTTGGGATTGGAAAATGATTTTGTGATTAAGGGATTAATGTTAATTTAGAAGAATCTTGATATTTCGGGAATCCAATAAGATTATAGTAAAAAAGATATTTTGAGGAATAAATGTTGAATTGTATTTTAGAGTCAAATATGATTTTATTGTATACTTATGGTGAATTTGGTTATTTTACTAAATTTAAATAATATTTTTGATATTTTATGATTTGTGTAATTAAATTTTTATTTAAATTTATTAATAGTGAACAATGTTATTTGGAAGATTATATGAACAAATCCTTTAGATTTTGGGGCTATAGTCTAGAACATTTTCGAGGAATGATAGTAATTTTATAAATATTCTATATTGAGCTTTGAATTTTACACTTGAATTTTGGATATTAATGTTTTTTCATCATGTAAAAGTTTATTATTTTTGGTAAATCATATTTTCTTATCCTAAACATTTTTTTTTGGTATGAAGATAGGAGCAATATATGGTTATACACTTGTGAATTTTTTGATACATACAAGTCGATTGAAATTTTTAAGCATGAAAAATTCATCTTAAATACTCATAATTTGGAGAAAGAATATGAGTTTGTGGTTGAAATTTACAAAAAGATGAAACTATAATAGAAGAGAAATTATGTTTCCTTATGTTCAGAGTCTAGGATGTAAATTAATTAATTAATTATAAGAAAATTATTTTGTAACTAAAATGTTATCAATTTAATTTTCTTATAGGGAAATAAATGGTCTTTTAACTGATTATAAGATTCATTGTTTTTTGATGGTTAACCTTATAATGAAAATTTTATATATCACTCTAATTAATAACTTTATAGTTAAATTTCTCTTCCATGTCTATGTTATCTATTTATACTAATGATTTCCCACCCAAAAATGTATCCATTACGAATAATAAATTGACCAAATTAATAGTAACCTCACCCATGAAAGTATAAATAGAATTAATGAATATTATAAATTAAGGTATGATATAATTATATCATTGTGTAAGTCAATAAATATTTTAAACATTATTAATTAAGTGTCGGGATTTGTGTATGTTATAAGTATTGAATTATAATTTTATAATTAATAAAATTATTTATAATAAAATTTATTTTTATAAACCATTTTCATAAATTAATATTATATTTTATTCTTAATTTATGATAATCTTATTTGATCATAGTTAATTATTCAAAGTGTTGTAAAATTAGTTATAATTATAAAATCTTTATTTTTCAAGTAAATGTTGATTTTAATTAAAAATTAAATTACTCATATTTAGAAAAAAATTTCATAAAATAGAGTAAATATTTTAATTATACAAATTAAAAAACAATTTGGGTGAATTTTTTGGATTTTTTTAAAATACATGATTTTTTTGTAAATAATAAAATATGATAACTTACAATAAATAATTAATACATGAATTTTGAGTAATTTTTGATATAAAAATGAGGTAAACACCATTATTTCAAACTCACATTAACTTTATATTATATTTATTCACACGAATAAAAATCAGTGCTTGTCTGAATCCAAAATAATAAACTAACAATTAAATTAATAAAAAACACCCCTCTCATCCACTATAAATACCACCCCTCACCACCCCTTCCTCTCACACCTTTAAAGATTTGAAACTTTACCAAATTATACCCAATAATACTCACAATCCCCTTAAGCCTTTAAATGTGAGTTTTTTCTTAACAAAACACCAAAATCATTTCCCTAAGGAGGTTCTCAAAGAGTATAAATTCAAGATGTAAAATCCTCTTTGTTTTCTTTTTAATTTCTTTTCAATTTATTTTCATTTATTATCTTATACACATCTGCCCATGTACAAGTGTCATGAAAAGTTGAGTATTATTTATATACTTTAATTCTATATTGTTAATTTAATATCCATCATCAAACTCTTTCCTCTCTCTCTTTTGTTCTATAAACAAAATCAATGCCCGTGATGGGTCAATTTACTGACATCATGGATGATGCATTTTCATTTGACATTAACTCCTTCATGGATGGTCATAAAACCATTTTTATTGTTGAAAAAATTATAACATTTATATTTCAGCCTATGTAATGTTCTACAACCATTATATAAACATTATGTTAATTAATAAAACAAAAGACGTATCTGATGGTAAAAAAATCAGCAAAATAATATAAATGATTATCAATAAAGTCTTATCTAATGATTCATCCTCACCCCAAATAACCGAATGAATTATATATCCAACTAATGTTATGAACGTTAATTTATAAAATATAACATAAATTATGTATATTTATTCCCATTTTACATAAACTTCCTTACTCTTATACAAGTAAACAGATAATGAGACCCTAGGAAACAAACACTCCAAAACAATAAAGTCATATCTTATATGTCATCAAAATACAATTAATGATCTCAATAAAAGTATTCCAAATAATATAAATTTAGAAAAGGTTTTTAATTAATTAATTAATGAATTTAATTTTATTATCTAGGACATTATGGTTAAGTGTAGAACACATTCATACATAAGGTAGGGGTTTTTTCTCATCTCACTTTTAATTCTATGAGATATGTATTATTAAACAGTATTTCTTATATGAATTGTATGTATACTAAACATTGACGTATCATATCATGAATATAATTATAATTATTGTAATATATTTTTTATTTTATTATTATTAATTTTATGGGGCACACAAATTGATTGATTACAAAGTGGTAAGGGTTTCTTCCCGAACCTCCATTTTCCTTCGGGATATGATTCCTAAATATTTAGAACAATTTAATCCTAAATTATTATTATTTACTCTTAATAAAAAAGGTTAATATGTTACATATATATGTATATATATCAATTATTATTTATTTTATGGTGAATTACACGTTTTATAAGGTTCCTTTCTAAATTCATTCCAATAAGATAACCTATTTTAAAGGAACTTCTTAGTTTCTTACCCATTTTCAATTGAAATCCATAATATTTTTTAAAAAACTATTAATTTTATAATTTCACTCATTTAATCATAAAAATCTATCCTTATTTATTCCATGTTTTATAAAAATATTCCATTGTCTGTTTTATAGACTCTTTAGTAGTTTCTATTATACCGCACTAAAGAAGCGCACTTCAAAAGTTTCGTAAATGAACTTTTTACATGTTTTCACTATAATTGGAAATAATTTATGACAAAATTAAAATTTCATTATAACTCCTTTTCATTTCTAGTATATACCTATTTATAATCTGATTTTACAAAAAATATAAATGATTTTCCAAAAGAACCCTTCTTTCAAAAAGTAAAAAGGGTATTTCTCTCATGAATTTCTCAATGATTTTATTAGAGTAATTTAATCTATGTTTATTATTAAAATATTCATATTGGTATGCGAAAAATTGATTGAAATATATATTTCTATTTGAAATTTGAGGAATTCATAAGACTTTATAAGTGATGGGTGGGATCGTTATAGCCCCTCGATACATCAGTAGGTCTCAGGATTCAAAAAAATGGATTTCGGTTGAGGGATTAACCATTTATTTTCAAATGACTGGGAAGAGGCCTTGATAAAATGTATATGATGTTCTGTATTATGAATTGACTCATTATTATACTATTAATTGATAATCCATGTCAATATTCAACTTGTAAAATATACATGGTTTCACATCATACTCAAGTTATTATTTTTAGAATGTTAATTCTTCAGATTTTATTATTTCTATATTATTATAATTTTTTTTAATGGAATGCATTATTAGTTAGTCAAATTTCTTTATTTTTTATATTATCTTCTGATGTATTACATACCCTTACAAATAATCTTATCTCGCACCTTTCTTATGTTTTATTTTTCCCCATGATGCTAAGATGTATATTATGAATGACTTATTGGGATAATCTAAGAGTTTATGCATGTTTCCAATGGAGTTTATATGTTCTTTTCATTTCATGTTGTGATGAAATGATAGTGTATGTAATGTATCTTCAAAAAATACAAAACATATTTATTCTTTTGGATTCGTGTCTTTTATCTATGCCAATGAAATAAAGCCAGGCATCAGCTTCAGGCAACTAGGGTCTGGGTCTTTATAGTCATACCCTCATTCAGAAATAAGTTTACTTATTTCCATATTCAATTAGTTTGTTTTTTTAGTAGATAAATTAGATAAAAAATAGAGGATGAAGTTTGGGAAACTATTTGGTGTATAAGGAAGAAGAATATAACTGATGCTTCAGGTGTGAGAAAATCATGTGTAAACAAGGAGTCTTCTTAGGAAGCTTTTATAGAGGTCATTGAGGGCCTATCTAATACATTTATAGAGGGAGAAATCCTCTTGAATTCAATTGTATATTATGTATATGAAAAAATTTATGAGTACATTAGATCAGGCTTAAGTATAGGGAAATAGGTCATTATTTCAATAAGGGATTTTTAATAGACCTAATTGATGAAAAATAATAGTCAAAAGGACTCTTCCTTTTGCAAAAATTAATAGTATCAAAGGGAGGTGGGGTAAAAGGAGTCTAAAAATTTTTAATTGAACCAATGCTTTAGTTAAATTAGGGACTTGAATCTCAAATTCATGGCCCTTTGGAAGACTATGAGACTCATCTTAACTAGACTAAATCCAAGGTTAAAGACTTGGAAGAACAAGCCCTTGTGAATTTTCTATTCCTTACTCATTTCTAAAAAATGATGAAAGGTATCCCTGAGATGTTTTGAATGAAATATTTTGAAGAAAATAAATGGGTGAATTGTACTATTATCTAGCTATATATAGAGTAGTATCTCAAATTGAAGTGATAATGTTTACCCATTGGTCTCAGTTATTAATAAAAGTAGTGGTTTGACTTGTAACAAGATGATGTGATATTAGGATTGTGGAATGAAAGTGTTTTCACTAATTATTTCTTTATTGTTATGTAATGAATAACATTTATGATTTAATACAACCTAAATATTTATCTAATATTCAATTTAGATAATATATCTTATAAATTTGAAATTTCCCAAGTGGATCACATTGGTGTTAGTGTTTTGGGTCTTGTACTTGTGTTAACTTATATTCTTATTGTGGGTCTTGGATTGTTTCTTATGAGGGTTCTCACTTAACCTACAAAGTTCTTTATAGTTAAAAAAACCCCAACACAATTGGGTGGATAGTGAAATAACCATATTATTCATCACAACATTGATGATTATAGTGGCTCAATAAGATTATTGAGAAATACAAAAAAACTGTTCAAACATTACTGAGTTAGAAACCAGTGTAATTTAGTATAATCTAGTGATATATTATGGATCCCATAAAATGTTATATTGTGGGGGGCATGAGTAAGATATTGAGTTTTCTAAAAAATTAATGAGTTAGAAACCACTGTAATTTAAGATATTATAATAAGATAGTACTGAGCCTATAAAATGTTATATTGAGAGGGAAATGTGGTAGATGGTGATTTTTTGATCCCTAATGTATATCCATTATGACATGATTTTGGTGGATGAAATCTATGTTGGTATGGGACACAGGTAGCATGGATCAATCTAAAGGCCATAGAGCATAAATAGAGGCTCAATATACGGGACTATAGGGATGAAACAAGAACATATCATTAGAGATAACATCAAGATGATGATAGAATGCAGGTAAGCTATTTATAAATAAAAATAATGAAAAATTAAATGGAATGGTGTAAAAAATTTATTTATTAGGTTAATAACACTTAATTAGGGAATTTATGGTGAGAATTGAGGAAATGTGCATGTTGAACAAAACAAATGGTGGTTTTGGTTCTAAGTGAATGATTGGTAGCAAGATGGTTTGAAATAATTGGTTGATAGAAGATACCTTGATTTTTTTATCAGTATATAAAGAATTGGTAGAGATAATATGTAATGTAACTAATAAAAATAGAATAAAATTTTTGTATTAGTATTTTAATTATAGTTATAAAATTATGATACAAAAGGTATCGTTCAAGGAATAATATAATAAAATAATGCATCATGCGATGGTTCATTTTTTGCGTGGTGTTTATGAGTTACTAGATTAGATATGTGTGAGAATAATAAGTTTTACTTTGAGCTAGTGGTGGTTAGGTGAGGCTAGTGGCTTGAAACATTTATGCCTAATTCGTGTGATTGGAAAAAATTAAATATTTCATAGATCAGAATTTTATTACAATTTCGGTCAACTTAGTCATTATCATAGTGTTTGGGATATCTATATTTTAAATTATGTTAGTGAAATGATTCCCTAATTGTTAGTTTTTATTTACGATCTAGTGCAGTAGCATGGAAATTTATATGGGTGTTCTATTCAAGAAGGAATAAATATCTATATTCATCTAATTTAAGTGGCATATGGAGAATGAATTATTTCAGTTTGTTATGTGTCCTATTAGTATGCCAATAATTAATAACATAGATAGAGATGAGTATCATATATCAAATATGAGTGATCATTATGGTCTATTATTGATACATGATGACACATCTTGGGCATAAAAACCATTATGATGGATATTTTATAACGGTCATCACTATATAGTGTTATTGGAACTTAGAATGGAACAGACCTTAATTTTATAACTTTTAGAAAAAAAATTACCTTTGATATTGAGATATGGTACAATGTTCTTAGAAACATTTTTAGATTGTCGAAAATGATGTTCTCTATGTGGTAATATTGGTAAAAGATACTCAATGTTAAACTTTGATTAGGTTGTAAATGATTATTCTTAGATGGATTGCACTTGTAGTAACTGAAACCCTAATGGAGACCACGAGAATATTTGGTGGCAAGTTATTTGTTTTATTCACCTCTACTAATTTTGTGACTGTTTTCTCTTAAGGACCTTTGGCCTCTAGATATCCAACTAGGTTTACCGATACGCTAACTGACTAGACCGACCCCACATTAAGTGGCACCAATTTCATCTTTTCTGGAGAATCGAATAAGAACCCTTTTAGGATTCTTTATAATGGGATGATTGAACCATAGGAAGGGGTGTAACAACCCACAACCTTATGATCAAATGAACCAGATAAAGGATTATTATTTCATCTTTTTTTGTATTGTTGAACATTCTATTTTAATTTCGGCATGATGAAAGGAATTTTTGAGCATGTTTAATGGAGCTATATCATAGTTTAGTGTTGAAATATTGAATATAAAATACTTTAATAGATATTTTTTATGATATTTAGATCCAAAATAAGTGGAATGTGGAATAATTATATCATTGGGAACTCTATCACGGTTCCTCAAGTTAGTAGTAGAGTAATCGGGGGGGGGGGGGGATTCCCATTAGATAGTTTATCGGGTTCCTTTGTGGCCTACTTATTAGTCCCATGTTATATACAAGGTACCCTATTGAGGTTTATCCAAAATCGAATATCCCATGTTCTATTTTTAGTGCTAATTTTATATTTTAACATGGGTTTTATCCTAAACCCCTATGGGACTTGTTTTTAAAACATTCCAAAGAGAAGGGTAGCCACCCATTTTGATCTCATCTTCCTATACATTTTCTCTATTTGATATGGATGTAATGGTAAAATATCATCATATTGATTCAAAGTAAGAAACATTTATTCCTTATTCTTCCTCCTTATCCTCTCTTATATATATGTTTTCATTTTTGTGGATTAGGTTTTGGTATGTGATTAAACTCAATGATAGTGGAATTGATTTTATATGAATGTACATTATTGTGTGGTTCATAGAGAAGGACAACATGGTTTGTGTTATGTTCATTTAATTCCATTAACTATGATTTAAATGGTATATAGAGATAAAAAAGGATTACTAATGGAAACTAATTTTAGAGGGATTTCAAATTGATAAGTTGAAATAAGGTAGTGGTTTTGTGATTATATTGAAATGGTAAATTTAAAAATTAGGGTATTCTAATGATCATTGTCACTGATATTTTGGATAATGTTCTTGGTTGAGTAATAAAACATTTGATGCAAATAATAAATGAATTTTAATGTTTTTTTTGAATTTTTACATTAAAGGGAAGTCTTTAGGTATTTTTTACACTCATTTTTTTTGAGTTGACCTCATGAGGATGATAAATTGTTATATAATGTTTTCATCCATGTAAGAACCTCTTTATAATGATATTAATTATATTACATATTATTTATGGGAACATATGAACCGTAGGGAAAACTTTCTCCTGTGTGATGGATTGGTTAAAATAGATTTAAATATTAGAAATGTTTTTTTGGTATAGGTTTGCTGGAATCTTGAGATTCCATTATGAATGAGTAGATTTTGGTGCTCATGGAATTGATGTGAGAATTAATTTTTAGTGACTGATGTGTGTAGTAATTTTTGGTCTATGACATTAGTTTTTTTACATGTAATTTCATGAAATTTTAGTTTTTATTTCCTTTTAAATAAATACTCTGTTAAGTATCCAATATTATAAGGAACTTAAATTAAATAAATATTTGTTATAACTTATTACAATGAAAGGTAAAAAGTTATACATTATAGATATATAATGAGAATAATAATTATTAAAATTGTATCTTTTCAGGGGAAGGATCTAAACTACAAATAAAATCATGCAACACATGAATGCATGGATGTACTCGGTGGGGCTCAAAATCAATACCTCTCTAAGGCCAAGATGGTAAAATACCACTAAAACCTGGAATAAATTAATATATAATATAATAATTTATTATAAAACATATATTTTTAAATTATTATAAATTAATCTAATTATTGTTAAAGAATTGTTTGTTGTGTTCTAATATTGATGAATTGATTAAACTCCAATTGATATAATATAATTTATTACTGAGTTGTCCTTATAGTTATGTAATATTAAAAAATAATATTTTTCTTAGAAATTTCTATGAAGTGTTGTGTATTTTTATTCTTTAATTTTAAAATATTATTCGGAGAAAATTTTATCAATGTGAAAAAATATAGACTAACACCCAATTAAATTTCAATTTCTATGAAATGGTCTTAAGAACACTCAATGTTTTAAGAAAAGTAAATTTCCTATAAATTTTTCACTATATTTAATTTTAAAAAAATTAAATTCCAAAATTATAGAATTTCATTTTTATTAAATAATAATTATTTTTAAAATCATAATTTTATTTTTTTCAAAGGTTTAATTTTATAGATTTTATTAAATTTTGTTATTTTTATGTGAATATTGAAAATAATATTTTTTAAAATACAGTACATTTTATGAAATCATCATGATATAATCATAAATTAATATTTTATAAATCCATTATATTAACAAAATATGTATTCGAGGAGTAAAATAAATCATTTAAAAATATTATATTGAATTTAGAAACATATGTTCGACATTTTGGAAGCTAAGTGGTATTTTATTCTAATAAAAATTATTTTTGATCATTACCCTATAATTAAGTTTCCTAATTTTTTCATTAGGTTTTCAAAAACATTTAATGTAGAAAATAAATCATTTTTAAATAAAAAAAATTTATATTTCATGGGAATCAATACTATACATTATTTTGGTGTAATTTCACTGTTATGCTTCATAAGATATGTTTTTCTAAAAACTATTTTTGTTTCGTTAGACATATTTTAATTAAAATTAATTTTAATAACTATATGAATTTAATGTTAATTTTTTTTAATTTTTTAAAATTATATTCAAATTATTCTATATGTTCAAATTTATTTTTTGGAATAAAAATATGTTACTAATGTAAAAAAATGAGTTATAAATGAAAAATCAAATCATGTTAAAAAGT
Organism: Viscum album; assembly: GCA_963277665.1. Lineage (NCBI taxonomy): Eukaryota > Viridiplantae > Streptophyta > Magnoliopsida > Santalales > Viscaceae > Viscum > Viscum album. Next base: position 751,911,754 of record OY728129.1, on the reverse strand, counting down.
TAAATCAATGTGGAAACCTAATTATATTTGAAAAATAATCCCTTATTTGGTTGTTTAATATTTTATCTACCCATACTTACACCTAATTACCCCCTTTGGATCTATTTTACTTAGGATATGACATGCGTTTAACATAAAGTAATGAGTATTTATAAAAATTCCACCCATCTCACTTACATGAGGAGCCCTTCACTGCCCCAATTCTTCTAAAACCATGGGACTCTTATTAAGAAAAATATATTAAATAAATCCACCACACTCATATATATTTCTTAGAGGTTCTAGTCACACCAAAATATTCTTATAAGATTACATATAGAGTTTTTTTGAGGAGGATATCCAAGGAAGAGGTAACCATATTAACCCGGTTTTTTAAGTTTTATTCTTATTATTCCCCCTAAAAGTATTTAATAACCATAATAAAATAATTATAGAAATAAAATTTTTATACAAAAATGTTATTATATTTATGGAATAACTATTATATACCATCCTTCCTTCTATTGGAAAATTAAACATATCGATCATGGTATATGCCAACTACCACCTCCCTGAACAACATATTTAATTTTTCATCACCACCTTACACAAATTATTCAATAAACTAATTTAAAGAATAAACATGATATTTACAATAAAATTATGCATTAGTAAAATTTTTTTGAAATTATTTAATTAATACTAAGAACACATAGTCACTGTAAAATTTAACAGACTAAAACAAGAATATTGAGACACTATGTATGTAATAAATTATTATCATTATAATTAATTTATGTTATTCATCAAACTATTATTGAATATAACTTATCACTTTATATATATTTTGAAATAGTTAACCACGTGTAAAAGTTATATATCACAATAAAATAATAAATTCTTAATCATTAAACCATTATAACATGTTCTTATTATTGTTGGTTTTTCCATATATATAGACATTTTTATAACTATTATCCCATGAATTTAAAATAAAACTTAAATAATGAAAATAAGTATATATAATTATTAATTTAATATATTTTTATAATTATGGAGTGGTAATATTCAAAATTAAATTTACCTGAAATTGTTAATCTTTTGATTAATTCAATTATCACTAAAAAATGAATTTTTAAGAGTTACATGAAAGTTGCAAACCTAGGATACATGAAATATATACTAGACTCTGGAAATTTATAAAAAAATTAATAAAATTATCATTAAATTCTGGTGATGATGATCCAATGAACAAGGATCTAGGATAGAAGTTGACAACTTAGATCATGTAAGGGTAACAAAATGGTTAACACTTGATTTTTAATTTTGACAATAAAACATTAAAATATAGGTAATAAATAATTATATATAGATGGTATAAAGAAAAATAAATATGAATAAAGTTTTTATTTATTGTAATAAGAAACATAAAGTTATTATATTGGAGTTAGAGTGTGTTCATCGAAGTAGAAGTACAAGGTTAGAGGATTTCTAACTAAATTTATTTTGATTCAGTAAAATTATATCTCCATTGAATTTACAATGCCAAAAATTTATGTGTTATATTCTATGAAAATTTTATTTTTTTACTTAAACATTATTTATGTCAATTTATATTTGTTTTACAAATCACGTTATTAATTGACCATTATTTCAATTATTACGATCATTGTAAGTGTTTCTTTAAGCCATAATTAATTTCATGGGACATGCTTCATTTTGTGAATCATGCTTTCATTTATATGGTCTAAATATATCCCCATGAATCTATTTTAGGATTTTATTTATTTAATTCATATTTAATTATATTTTAATGTTAATAATGGCACATGGTCTTCTGATATCAATATTTTATTCCTTAATATATGGTACATATTCACCAATTGTTTTTATTTTTGTGGAATATATAATTTGAAAGAGTCTATTTTTATCAGATTTATCTTGTGATTCATGGTCTTCAAAAATCCATCTCATGTTCCGTCTGCCAAGGTATTTTAATTATAAATTTTTCAAAGTGTTAATTGTTTTCATTCCATTCTCACATGGAATTAACAATTTGGATATCTAAATTTACATATGGGGAAACATCTTGGTTATTCAATGTAAACCCACTTCCATTTCCAACATATATAATTTTCAATTCATTTTACATGTCCTCTTACCATTTCAATACTTCTATAGTTTGTATTAATCTTGAATTGATGTTGTAAGAGAAATTAACCATACCTCTTCTTTTCAATTAGGAATAATTCTATTCTATGTTTTTATTCATTATTTTGTTTGATGTATATACTTATCTATACTATTATGATTTCTTAAGTTCAATTTTAAAGATATTTAATGTATTAAGAAAATGAGTTTTTTTACTATTTTTTATGGTTGTTTCCACAAAATTAAACTCTTTATACAGGTGTAAAAGTAATTTATTTTTAACTATTTCTGAATGAAAAAATGTTCTATATTTTATTTCTATATTTCTAAATGAATTTTCTTATATAATTTTTAATGGGTTTCAAAAGAAATTTTTACCCCTTTGTGTAATAAAATATTTTATAAAAAGTTATAAAAATGTAAATGGTATTTCTTCTTCTATCTCCAAGTAGATTTTAGTTCTTTATTAGATGTATTTTTTATTACATTTTTAAATAATGTATTTTATGATACATGAGATATTTTATCTAATTATCCCATTTACTTTCATTCTCTCACTGACTTATGATCATGTTATTTCATTTGTTGACTTGGGAAAATACTGAAATTATATTTTCTAGTTTTCTAATAGAGAAGTTTATTGATTAATATGTTATATTTATTATATATTCAACATTTTATTAAATATTTCAATTTTATAAAAGAGTTTTAATGTTTTTTGTGGGTGGGGAAATATTTTTATAACCCTTCAATCAATCGGTAGGTTCTATGGGACAAATTAGTTCTGTTATTTGTTGTATGTAAACCTATTTAATAAGAATTTCTTGGTCGAGGGATTGATGGTATGTATGATGTATTGGAACCTGAATTTTATGGTATGAATAAGATTTAAAACATTATGCATTCCATCACTATGAAATCAGTAATTATTGTCTATTTGATTATTTATATTGTAATTGTTCCATGGATATATTTCACAATCATGTTATCAACTATATGGTTAATTTTATTATTAGTTATTAATTTCATATTATTATATACTTGTTTATGAGAAATGATTTATTTCATGACCCTAAATTTAAGTTATATATTCTACTGGGTATAATTTTTTATGTTATATTCTCTAAAATATATATTCATCGTTTCATCAAATATGATCTTCAACTGTAATGACTTATATTTATCCTTAATGAGAGTTTGATCTGAACCTTCTTATATTCATATTTCCCAAGGTTATAGATAATTGTATAATTTGAGATATTTTAAGAGGTATATAACGTGTGTAGTGTTTTTTGGGGGGTATTTATGACCTATATTAAAATATGGAATCATTGGTTTAGTGGGAAAATTTCCATTTAATGGGAAAGATGTGAATTTTATTATATAAATGCATATACTTATTCTATAATGCTCTAAAGCTAAAAGTTATCTGTTATATAAGAAGATAAATGTTTTTAATGATAATATAAATATAGATGGTTAATTTATTGTCACTTAAGTTAGAAGAAAATAAATTATGTTAAAAGTACATGTTTAGCATATGATCTAGGAGTACGGGTCTGGTTCATCTTAGATAGTTTCATACCAGGTTTTAGATATGTTTTTTGGTTATTATGTAATTATTAAAATATATTTAACAGTTTTAGATACCATTATGTGTTGATATTTTTAATTTTAATCATGTGTGTAATTTTATAAATTCCCCTTTTGAGGTATTCTACCATGGTATTTTAGGTGATTATTGGTATTTTTGCGGGTATTTTTGATTGAGGTATTTGTTGATTAGTATGTGATTTTTTTAGATAATTAATTATGTTTATGGATGAATGTAATTTAGATTTACTAGATAATAGGTTTTTATGATTTTTGGGTTTATAATGTTGTAGGAATATATCATGATACTTTTGGTTTAGTTATTTCTTGGAATTAGTTTTTTAATATTTAGCAGATAAAACATAAGGAAAAGTTATGTGAATAGAACGAGAACTATAGCATCATAGTTAAACCAAATATAACATGGGTTAAAATGAATGTGTTACTGTATAATACATCATTTCATTGACTTTTCATATTAATGATTTTATTTATTATTATCATAACCATTTGGTTTTAATATTTTTTTGGATACAGATCATGAAAATACTACTGGGAAAGGAATGTCTATAGTTACTCGTAAGACTCATATCATGAGTGATGACTTCATTAAGAATAAATCCATTTATTTTTGTTAGCTAAATAATTTATAATTGTGAGGATGTAATTTAATCAAGGGGGTAGAATGTAACTCCTTGATATTTTCATATTGATTTACATTAAAATAAATTATTTTTGACTTTATATCACACACAACTCTGAATGTAAATAAACCAAGATAAACCTTTTTAAAATTAAATGTAAAAATTAATAAATTATTAATATATGAAGAGAAATATCATTATTTTAATTTCAATAAGGTACAACCTAAAGTAATTAAAAATATTAAAAATAGTTTATTTTAAAAACATATATTACTTTTCTCATATTATTGTTATTCAATAAAATTTTTATGTGTTCTAATATTTATAAATTTGTTAAAATTTAAATTCTAAAAGATAATCCATTAATGTGATGTGATTAAATCCATTCAATATTAAAAAAATAATATTTTTCAATGAACTGTTTTTATAGTCTTGTGTATTTTTATTGTTCACTTTTAAGAAATCATTATCTAAATTTTTTAATGTGAAAAAATAGATTAAAAGTTGAATAGTTTTATATTGATATCAAGTAATGGTAATAACACCCAACTTTTATGAAAGGTAAATTTTATATAAAAAGAGTTTTATTATATTTTATTCATTGGTTTTATAGTTTAATTTAGGAATTTTAGAATTTATATTTGACTAAAAAATATCATTTTTGAATTAATAAATTCAAAATTATCTTAGTGTTTTTTTGGGATTATTCTAAAATTGGTTATTTTTAGATGAATAGTGAAAACTTTGTTTTACAAACATCATAATGATTATGACATCATCATCATTAGAGGAATACATAAAAAATTATAAACCATTTTTTGAATAAACATTTACCTTAGGAGTAAAATAAATAGTTTAAAAATATTATGTTGAATTTAGATACCTATGATTGACAGTTTTGGAAACATGGAGGTATTTTATTTTAATAAAGAACTATTTTGGGTCCTTTCCCTTTAATTATATATTCACAAGGTTAAAATAGTTTTAATATTAATTTTAAATTAAAAAATATCCTTATTTATTCAAAAACCATTAAATTTGTTGGGAATCAATACTGTAAATTATATTTCTATAAATTCATTTTGGTACCTAAAAAGTTATTTTTTCTCAAAATTGTTTTTATTTTATTAAGCATAATTTTAATAAAATTTATATTTACTGAATCTAGGTATTAAATAATTAAATAATGTTCTAATATTGTGAATAATAATTTTAAAATTATATTATTTGATCAATTTTATTATAATGAATATAATTAATTTTATGAGTTAAAATATTTTTTTCTACGATAAAAGTAATTTATGGTAAAATTTTTTTACAATGGGAAAAGGCCTATAGTAACTCAGTATTTATCCCTTAATTTAGTATATGATAGGTTTATTAAATAATAATATTCCTCTATCTATTATTACCACTTTATATTGACTCCTCTTTAATATGACAAGCCTTTAATGTAATGTAATGAGTATTTATAAAAATTGTACCCATCTCACTTATAAAATAATCCCTTCACCACACCAGTTATCCTCTAACCCTTTTTCTCTTATTTTAATCATTATAATCTAAAATATAACAGAAAAAATTATATATAAATCAGAGTTATTTTTTTATTACCAAAATATATTTGTAATAATTCTTAAGGAATTTCATAACGGAGGATATCCAAGGAAGAGGAAATTATTTTAACAAAGCTCATTCACATTTATTTCTTCCTAAAAAACATCCAAATATTCTACAACTGTAATAAAATAGTGAAATAAGTATCATTAGTGTAATTAAATGATATTATATTGATGAAAAAACCATTATCTACCATTCATCTATCCTTTGGAAAATGAAAATATTTACCTGTGTTACAGGTGAACTATGGACTCTATGAACTACGTATATAATTTTTCATCAGGAAATTATTTGTATGGTTTTATAAATGGTTTTAATTATTAAATATGATATTTATAAATTTTTTATGGTTCAAGAAATATAATGTTTCAATTATATTAATAATTATATAAAAAATGGTAATCATAAAATTTAATCGCTTAAAACAAGCATACAAAGACAATTTAAAAGTAATAACTTCTTTTAATTTTAATTCATTTATCTTCATTATATACATCAACATGAATTATATTTGTAACTTCTGAAAAAAAATTAGATCATTTGGATTTTGTAAAATTTATATTATTTTAATAAAATAACATGTTCTTATTAATTCAACCATTATACTGTGTCCCAGTTTTGGGTAGTTTTACCAGCTACATAGTCATTGTTGAAGTGTTTATCTCATGAATTAATAAAAAAACATAAATAATGATATTAATTTTTAATAATTTTTAATCTAATATTTTTCATAAATATGGATTGGTAAAATTCAAAAATATATCTACCGATAAATTCAAATTATTTTCATAGTTCAATAATCACTGAAAATATAATTTTTAAGTGCTACAAGAAAACCATCAACCAATGTCCCATGTAATGTATATGAGACTCCTGAAATATATCAAATAGATTAACTAACTTATCTTGAAAAATATGTAGATTAGGAACCCATGAACAATTATAAAGGACCAGAATCATCAAACAAGAGCACATAAGGGATATAGAATGGTCAAACCCCTAATATTAATTTAAAATAGTAAACAGTTATTTACTGGGTAATAAAAATTATAAATATAAGGTATAAAGAAAAAAAAATCAATATAGTTATTATTCATATAAATAATAAACATATATTTAATATATTGTAGGTTAGATCTCATCTAATTAAGGGGAAGTTTATGGTAACAGGATTATGGGCACAATTTCTTTTCATTGGGTTATATTACTTATACATCAACTATATTGTTCTAATAATATCTGTTTTAGGAAATATAATTTTTCAATTTTCAATTTTAAATAGTTTTAGGTGGATTACATTTTCTTCATGTAATCACTTGAATTATTGATCCTTAATTCGATTTTTATGAACTTTATAAGGGTATATTTTCTCAATATCATTTTTTGAGACATGTTTCATGGTGTGAACTATGATTTATTTTATATGGTTTAATTACATTCCCATGAATATATTTTTACATACTATTTCATGTAATTCATGGGATATATAGAACCATATCATAACTTTTTTTGGATTTTTATATAGCGACGATGCTTTTCTTAAATTACATTTACTTCAATTTAATGACAAACAACATAAAAACATTACACAATGAGGATACAAAGGTTTAGTGTCTTCAGAAAAACAGGACCATACATATCTTTTACAAAATAAAACATAAACATGTATTTAATTCCTTCTTCTCTAGCTTCTTATATGGACTTTCAATTCTCCTTAGTACACATATTCACGTGAGTAAATACATAAAAAGGGGTGAGTTGAAATCCTAGTAAGACGATAAGATCATTAAAACATACAAAATGGGGTGAGCATAATCATTGTCATTATATCACAGGGATATGATCGTAATCAATATAGGAAAAATTAATAAAGGCTTGAAAAGTAGAAATGTATAAAAATGAAATATTAAATCTTAGTGGTAAACTACCACACATAGTTGTGAACAAATATAGCATCATGTTCATGCATATTTCACTTTACACATGAGGTTCTTCATGTTACCTAATTCATTGGTGCGCTATATAATTCTAGGCACACCCATCACATCATATCATTACATACTCATGCATGCCACATGGAAATTATATAAAATTTTAACATAAAACAACCCATGTAAATTAATGGGTTTCACTTCATAAATAAAACATTCATAAAATGTAGGTTCCTAAATTAAAGAGGGAATAACATACTGGATACAAGAACCATCAACCATGAGTATGAATTAAAATGGTTGTTTTTGAAAGAATAGTTCATTTCGAAAGAATTTTTTTCACATAAACGCTAATGGAAAACATATATATCCAAAAAAGGAATGATAATGATAAATAAATATTTTTTACTGAATAATGATTCTGAAAATGGAGTGAATGTGAGAAAACCCAAAGAAAGAATGTTGGGTTTGATAATTCCCTTTACATTGTATCTGAAGGCTTAATTCAAATTAATGTATTGTATAATAACATTAGATTCATTAACTAACACCTACAGAACCCTTTACACATGGAGTTATTAATTATGGTTTTATTATGTTCATTTATGGTTCTTTGGATGAGTTATTGATTTTAAATTCATTGTTTGGGAGTGTTCGTTTTCTAAGTTTTCATGAACGGTTCACTTGTACACATGAATGGAAGTTCATATAGAACATGGGTAAACATAAAAAATTGATATTACATGTTAATAATGATATTATATGAGTTTATATGAGATTATAATCAATATTTATATATTACATGAGGATGAATCATTATATAAATGTTAATGATGATTTTTAGGTTAATTTTGGCCATTTTTGATTAGAAAAGACTTGTTTTCTTTTATCATTTTATATTACATATGAAAGTTTTTTCTAGAACATAAAAGAGGTTAAAAAATAAACTTTATAATATATTTTCAACCATTTAATGGTTTTACTGATAGCCTTGAAGTGTTGAATAAAAATAAATGTGGATCAACGACGATGATGGTAGATTGACAAATCAAAGGCAATGATTTCATTTTAAAAATAAATTAAAGAGTGGGAGGAGTTTAATGAATAATATTCCATTAACATGATTTAAAACAAATATATCAACTATAATGGAGTTATCATGAATATAAAATAAGGAATGTTGAGGATACGATAATAAAAAAAAAAATTGAATGGAAATTGAAAGAAAATAGATAGTGTAATTACCTCTTGAATTTATATTCTATGAGAGACTCTATATGGGAGTGGTTTTGGTCTTTTTATAAGACCAAGGGATGCTGGATGTGGGGGAGGATCTTTGAAAGATATTTGAGTAGAATTTGGAGTAGGCACACAGCTCAAGAGGTGTGAGGAAATTAGGTTGTGAGGGGTGGTATTTATAGTGAAGGAGAGAGGGGTTTTCTCAATATTATAATCATTAATTTATTATTTCCCCACAAGACTAAAAATAGTGATGATTATATGAATAAATACTATAAATTGAGAATGTGAGTTTGAAACAGTGGTTCTTAAATCATCATATGATCATCCATGACTCTATAATTCAGGTATTTAGCTTTTATCGAAAATTATCCTATTTTACTATTCATCAAAAATTCAATTATTTTAGAAAAATCCCAAAAATATTCACTCACAATTTTCTGATGTGTAGAATACAAATATTTAGTCAATTTTATGAAAATAATTTTCTAAATAGGAGTATTTTAATATTTAATTAAAATCAAAATTTACTTGAAAAAAAATTTAAAATTAAAACTATTTTTCTAACACATTGAAAAATTAATTAAACTATCATAAAATTATCATATTTGTAACACTCCAAGATTTCATTGTATATTATATCTTCAATTTATTTCAATAATATTCACTACACACAACACCAAGTTTGAGCGCACCACGACTTACCAAACTAGCCATTCAAAAAAGAGGTTATGAATAGTACTAATCACATTTTAAATTTTATATATCATATATAATTTTAACATTAATATTTTGCGTTTCTTAGACATAATATAAGAAAACTTCCATTTTTAAGATAAAAGTGTTATTTTTCAAAAAATATAGTTTTATGCTTTTTAATAAAGAAGTTTTTTTAAATCTAATATTTTACACTTTTATGTATTAAATTTAATGAAATTAAATTCTTCTTTATAATCGGGACATAAAAATTTAGTTTGGATAAATTTAGGTACTTTTATGATAACTTTCATATTTTGATGAATAGTGGAAATACTAAATTTTAATTGAAAAAATATTTTTTAATCGAAATAATTTATAGTGATAAATTATGCATTTTAATGGTTTGAAAGAATAATTAGATTATATTTTTATCATTTAATACAACATTGGTCATTATATGTAATTTCAAATTTAAATTTGATATAAACACAAGTCAATCTTTTGATAGTTTTTACTTTTTTAAAATCCAGCTTTTTGGTTTTGACGATGAGAATTAATTTTAAATTAATTAATGAAACATCTATGTTTTTAATTTTTTAAAATGGAATTCATTTTTTAATTCATAATATCAAAATTATCTTAGGGTGATTTTTTGGTATTTTTCTGAAAACATCCAATTTTTTATGAATAGTGAAAAACAATGCATTATTGTTTAAAATTGACTTTTTATTTAAATAAATATGTATTTTATTTAAATTTATTTTAAGTAAAAATAGTTATATAGTACCTATATAAGTTCAATTTAATTAATTGGAGTCATTCTATAATAAAATTAGCTGTATAAATATTTATTGAACTTTTTATCATATTTTTCCCACCTTCTAGGAGTATTTGCAAATTTGCATAAAACATAATTTTACCGATTCTGTGAGTTGAATTTCAAAAATCTGAGAGAAACGGTTAATATTAGTAAGTAAAATGTGTTTTAATAAGAAGAAAATAATTTTTGGGGAAAAGTAACTTTTGACTTTTATTTACCACGGTTAAAAGTAAATAGGGTAATTAAGGGTATAAATTACATTATAATTACCCTAACACATGTCCTAATTCTATTTTATAAGTTTAATTCCACCAAAAATAACTTTAGGAATAAAATATTATTCTTTTTGGTCCACTTGGATTAGATTAGAACATTTATTATTATTTTATTTAAAGAAGTGTTAAAAGTGTTAAATTCAAAGTTCAATAACTAAACCATTTTTAAATAGGGTTACACAGAATATGAATTCGAATATAAATATTCATTAGAAACTATAAATATTTCATATATAATGGTATTTTATTTATAATTTTTAGTTATTAAATAATTAAATATATTTATGACAAAATGATTATGCAGTAATTACCTCCTTAATGAAATATTATAATAATTGATATTATAAATATACAAATAAATATAATTGAGACATTTGAGGAATTAAAAGAATTTTATAGGTTAATATGACATGATAGGGTTGATTAGATAATTTTTTTTTCTATGTGATAATGTTGTTATGACTTAAAAAAAACAAGATGCCAAATAGTGTCAAAATTGACATAAATTAGTTTTTAAAACAAATACTATATTATTGGTTGATATAATATTCCAACCAATCTAAGGTTCAGCCAAAGGGATTAAATAATATTATATATGTCATTAATTAACCACTTTATGTTCTCTTTAATGTTTATAGTAAGTTTATTATCCATATAGTGTATGATCACAAGAAGACACGGTAAAAGTTATATTATTTAACTAAGAGATAAATATAAAAGATAAGATTAATATGGCGACCTAAACCAGCATAAAAACTATTGGTTGAGTGGTTTTCGACCCAGCCCCACCTTAGCATAAACAAAATTCATTTTAGAGCCATTAGAAACCAAAAATTATTTCATTATCATATAATATTTCAAGCTTTTTCTAAAGAGACCCTCACCTCTCTTATAAAATCGTGTTTACCCTTCTATTAATTTCACATCTCCAAAGACATTTGGCTCACCAAAACCCTACAAAAATTTCCTCTCAACTATCCTACCTTCAACCTAGAGGACTTACTTTGATCAGAAAGCAAACCTAATGAGCCCTTTTGATCAACTTAAAAGGAAACACCTGAAGAAGATGAAATAATTCCACCACCCTCTTTCATGTTATTTTCTTCCTCCACTTCCCCTATCTTTGTTGTTTCCATACCAAAATAATAACTCTGGTACCTTCTAAATTTTTTGATGTTATTATAAATATTTTACAACCATATTCGTTATTCTATCCATCCTATAAATGACAAATTCACTATATGTGCGTCCGTACGGATTACTGTCTTCACATCGTGGTGTAGTTTGTAATTCAAACACTTCCTTATTTGTATAGGTATAATAATGAGTATAATTGATGTAAATAATACATATAACATGTTAATTATTCTGTATATAATATATAACATCCAATTACAAACTATTTCACCACCAATATAATGATATTGTCGCTCGTGCGTACGTAGGGATTACCGTCTCCACGACGCGATGAGATTAATTTCCACATTCACGATTCAACGATGATTATAAAAATATATATTAATAAGAATTTTGTAATATATTACATAATAATTCTACTTAATATATATATATATATATGTATGTATGTATGTATGTATGTACTTACATATATCTTATTCACTTACTTCTATTCAATACGATATGAAAACAGAAACAATGTTTATGCGTACGTACGACCTGCCATCTCCATAAACGGTGTTCTCCATTTCATATAACTATCTATTATACATATTTATATTTTTAATATATATGATATATATATGATGTTTTATATTCTTGAAGTATGTAAATCATGATCTAAATTATACGATCAAGAATAACAAGTTAAAAAACGTATGATAAAGAATGCAATTATTACCTGAAATGTTAATTTAATATGGAAATAATTATTAAAGATGCAGTATAAAGTTATAAATAAATCATGTATGATATAATAAATTTGAATATGGTTCTGGTATATTTTAATAACATACTATGGTCATTATAAAATAGGTTAAACGTACCCTCGACCAAAGGAAAGTGCAAGGTAATGGTTAATTCTACAATCTATTCATTATCCAAGGTTGTTTTTATTTGAGTATCTACTGGGACCTTTTTATCATCCACATCTGTGTTTTATAAAAATACATGCAAAATTAATATTTTAAGGTTTTATGTATAGTAATATTTAACTAGATCATCATTTTAAATGGTTTAAATATTTATTCTTCTAAATCATTCTCAATAATTTCCATGTTTTCAAAATGGTTTTAAAGAGTTATTTATATGGACATGAATGGTTTTAAAATGTTAATTACTTTAAAAAGTTTCAATGTGGTTGTTGGAATCCTCATGTATTAATCTTGTTTTAATGATCACAAATGTCATCAATGACCAAAAATCTCATTAATGATCATGAATCTTATTCAACCTAGTTAACTCCTATAAATTATATCCTATCATGTTTATTTATGTTTCAAGTTCTCTCATGCTTTATAATGGTTAAGATCAATCCATTTCATGAAAATTACTATTGAAGTATGAATACAGTTATTTGCCTAAGTACAAGAAATAGTATTCCAGACATTTTAAGCCTGAAACTGTGAAGCAAGACACCGTGAAGCCTGACGTAGTAAGCCAAACACCGTGAGCAAGACACTATGAGCAAGACACCGTAAGCTAGACACTGTAATCTAGACACCGTGAGCCAGACACCGTAAGCAAGACACCGTGAAGAAGACACAATGACACTTAGACACCATGAAGAATACACCGTGACACTCAGACATAGTGAAGAAGACGCCGTTTTCATAACATATTGTGACACCGTTTCTTAAACTATTTTGTCACCTTTCAATTTAATTTCTAACGGTAATATTGGATGCTTTTAATGCACTAAAATAATTAATGTTTCTTTTTATACCTAATACAAGGTATGAGGTATAAAACACATGGAACCTATCGGCTAAAACTCATACATTTAAAGATAAAAAGTGAAGTATGCCCAATGACAAATAGAGTGCAACATTGAATGGAAAACATGCCTGTGAGCACGACCACAAAGAGCACACTGTAAGATTTTCAAAGAAAGCATTGTCTCATACATGAAATCTGACTCTACTAAATAACATATGAAGTACACTGGAATCTAGAGAACTCCTTTACATTATCAAAGCTCTAGAAGAAAACAAGCTGGATTACAACACTCTGTTTTTCAAGAAAAAAACCAGAGAAGGACTTAGAATAATTTATTTTTAATCAAAGGTGTCCAAAGATGGACTTCAAATCACTATATAATTCTAAACTCATATCTACTCTCTCTCAGTGATTCTTTTACTTACTTTTCAGCAGTGTGTGTACTCTATATATTCCATACACACACTGAATCGTGTGCTAAGCTTAAGGATTTTTAAATCCTTACACCAAACTCTTTATATTTTAGTTTACCCATGAAAAATGTGGAAGGGGTCCCTATGTGGCCTGGTTATTATTTTTGTTTACCCACAAAAACTGTAGAAGAGGTCCCTGTGTGACCTGGATAGTCTGTGTACTGTTTTTAACCCCAATCCAGGGTGTGGATCAATGTTTATTTTATATAAACTGCTTGGTGGTAGGTGATCACCAAGTGGAGTGGATTAGGTCTCAGCTTGAGACTGAACCAATTGTCTCATATCCGCTGTGCTATTAAAATTTAGTCTTCTCTGTTTTACTGCTTTATTGCATAATCTAGAAAACTGTAATTTCACTTTGATAGTTAGTCTTTAAAAGAAGTTGTAACTGATTTGTATTAGTAGTATAACTTCAAAAGTAATATCGATAATACATAATAAGATTACTGATAATTAATAAATCTTCTAAGAAGTTGTTAAATATCCAAACTCTTATAACAATATGACCTTGACTAACTAGGTTGTATCTATTTTTGGGGGAAAACATTTATTTTAAAATAATTTTTTTGTAACAGAAATTTTTATAGTCACTCAATTCACCCCTCCCCTCTTGAGTGAACTACTCCGACCAACATTTGGTATTAGAGGCTGCTTTATTAGGAATCTGTGTAATCTTACACAACTGTAATAGTAGTTGTACTTTAATGTTCTGTAAATTTATGTTAATTCTAAATTTATAGATCTTTTAAAGTAATTCATTAGTATAGACAATATATTAGAAGGTGATGCAACCAACAGACCGCCATTATTTAATAGAACCAATTATTATCAATGGAAAATTAAAATGAAAATGCATCTAGAGAGTACGAGCCTTGAGATTTGATCATCAATTATAGATAAATACAAACTTCTTGTGACTGATAGAATTACATGGGATGAACCTACAAAACATTCTTACAATAAAAATTATAAAGACATGAATGATCTGTACTGATCCTTAGGAGATGAATAATTTAGTTGGATTTTTACGTGTAAAACTACTCATGAAATTTGGGATGCCTTGTCTATCTCACATGAAGGAACATCTAGTGTAGTAAATGAGTCTTAATACTTATACTATAAAATATGATAATTTTAAAATGAAACCTGATGAGCCTATTTATAACATGTATCTCAGGTTCAATGAGATTTTCAACATAATGATTTCTCTTGGAAGAGAAGTCATTGACAAAGAATAGATCATGAGAATCCTTAGATGTCTACTTGACAGATGGAGGGGAACCTCTGTCTCAATTAGAGAATCATGTGACATCAGCAAGCTACCTATAAAAGAGCTCATTTTAAAACTGATGATGTATGAGGAAGAGGTGAAAGTCCATAAAGAAGAGGAGGATCAACCAAAGAAGAAATCTGTTGCATTCAATACCACCTTCTCGAAGCACAAAGACAAAGGGAAACTTCAAGCATCTGTAGAAAGCTCCACCACTAAACAATCATCACCTGACAGAGATGAGGAGATGGATCAACTGGACAGAATATTCAAATGATTCTACAATAATAAGAACTTTTTCATAAATTTTAACTTCAAGGGAAAGCATGATCTTAAAGGAAACTGACAAAAGGACTGGAAAAGAAGTGACAAAACTGATGAAATTATATGATATAAATGTAAACGCATAGGACATATAAAGGCTAACTGTCCAAAGCTCAAATATAAGAAGAAATGTGAGGACAAGGGTAAGAAGTACAAAACAGAAATGAATGAAACTTGGAGTGCCTCTGAGGATAGTTCAAGTGACTCAAAGACATCACATGATGAACAAGCTAACAAATCCAGCATGTGTTTCATGAAAAACACATCTGAGGTAACACTGAACTTATCTGATCAAAATTCATACTATTGTGAGGAGGAAAGTGACTCTGAAAATACGACTAATGAAGAAATGTTTGAATATTGCAACAATCTTGATGATACATTTAATGAATTAAAAGATAAATATAAATCATTGAAGAAACAATATACTCTCACTGTAAATGTCATATCTGAACATACCACTAAAAAAGAGAAAAATGATCAACTGCTCAAAGAAAAAAATGAATTAAAAATGTCTAATGAGCAATTAAAAGGTGACTTAGAAAAGTTTACTAATGGGAAAAATACCCTTACCCAAATTCTAGGAAAAAATATTTCCCCTAAATACAATACTGAAATTGGTCATCAACCTTGTAAAAGAAACTTTTGTAGAACAATTTTTTTTTCAAAATCTAGGACATATAATTTTGTTCCCAGTTCTGGACAATGTTCATCCAGCTCAACTAATGATACATATTCTATTGCTTCATGTTTTTGTGGACCAAATATAGTTTATTTTTCAAATGTTTTACATAATGATTATAGGAAACCTAGGAGACAAATATGGGTTCCTAAAGCACTTATTACTAATGTTACTGGACCCAAACAACTATGGGTACCAAAATCTGTATTTGCTTGATCATGTTGCAGGAAAGTTGGTTAAGAAGCTCCTACAAATATCTATGGTTCTTGGACAGTGGATGTTCAAGGCACATTATAGTAGAATAATCTTTCTTCAAGAACCTGATAAAAGTAGATTGAGGACATGTCACATTTGGTGACAATGCAAAAGGGAAGATCATTGGCTTATGCCAAATTGGTATCAATGATTTGATTTTAATTTCTAGAGTATTATTTGTTAATTTCTTAAAATATAATCTACTTATAGTATCTCATAATTATGTGATGATGGATATCATGTTAAATTTGAAAATGATTCCTGTGATGTCTCTAATTCTTAAGATGAATTGGTATTTTCTGCATCAAGGAATGTGAACATTTATTCTGTTAATTTAGATTCCTTAGCTTTTGAAAATGTATCATGCTTATGTATATTTCATAAAGAGTCTTGGATCTGGCATTGGAGACTAGGACATTGTAATGTTCACTCCCTTGGAAAGCTAACTAGAAAAGGACTTGTCAAAGACTTACCCAAACTTGAGTCTCCACATGAAAAGTGTGTAATCCTTGTCAAAAGGTAAAACAACACAAAATCTCTTTCAAATAAGAGAAAGAAGTTTCTACTTTTCAACCTCTCAAATTGGTTCACATAGATTTTTTTGGACCATCTAGAGTTTTTAGTTTAAATGGGAAGCACTATGTTTATTTTCTAGTAGATGATTTTTCTAGATATACGTAGACCTTCTTCATGGTTCACAAAAGTGATGTCTCCTCTTATTTTTTTATGTATTCCAACTATGTAGAAAATCTTAGGGGCCTTAAAATTAAATCTTTATGAAGTGATCATGGCCGTGAGTTTGAAAATCAAGAGTTTGAATCCTTTTCTTCACAAAATGGTTATAGTCACAATTTCTCTTCCCCTAGAACACCTCAGTAGAATGGTGCTGTAGAAAGAAGAAATATAATCATACAAGAAATTGCTAGAATAATTCTTAGTGAATATGACTTACCTATTTACTTTTGGTCTGAAGCTATTAATACCACATGCTACATAATCAATAGAGTCTTGATTAGACTAAGTCTCAAAAAGACCCCGTATAAACTCTGGAACAATAGGAAGCCTAAGGTTAATTAATTTAGAGTGTTTTGCTACAAAGTCTTTATTCTCAACAATAAGGATAATCTTGACAAATATTCATCCAAAAGTGATGAAGGAATTTTCCTAGGTTACTCAATATTAAGTAAATCTTATAGAGTATTCAATAAGAGAACAAAATGTGTGGAATAATCTGTTCACATCATGTTTGATGAAACAGATACACATTAGCCTAGAACCATCCTAGAAAATATGGAGGACGATGTATCAAATCTAAACATCTAGTCAAAATCCTCAAATTCCTTTGTGAAGGAATCTGTGAAAACATCCAATTCTAGAAATTCTCTACATTCGAGTCATAATGAACCAGAATATGTTGATGAACCTGGAATCACTAGTCCCTCTTTTTCTAGAAAGGCTAGAACCCTTAAAAACCATCCCTTAGATGCTGTTGTAGGATACCTAGAGAAAGGTACACAAACTTCAGCTTCTCTTAGAAATCAGGTTGAACATCAAGTCTTTTTATCACAACTTGAACCAAAAAATTCTGATGATTCCATCAACGATGAATTTTGGTTAATGGATATGAAAGAAGAACTTAATCGGATTGAAATAAATTGAGTTTCGAAACTTATTGAACAACCCAAGGACACTTTCATCATAGGCACTAAATGAGTGTTTAGAAATAAAGTAAACGAGGCTGGAAATATAGTTAGGAATAAGGCAACATTTTTTAAAAAAAGGTTGGGGCCGAAGCCTGATTTTTATTATTAAATCAAAGCAAAGTCCTCTTTTTAACTGGGTAGAGGGAAACCCATTACATAGCCTGAAGGCCCAATGGGCTTGTAGCCCATTACATAGCCCGTAGGCCCAAATTCTAAGGGCAATTCACATTCTATGAATAGTAACCTGCTGCTACAGTACCACATAGTTTCGCCACCACTACAGTGCTCTGCCGCCGCTACAGTGCCCGCTGATGAACAGTACCACCACTACTACAGTACCGCTACAGTACCCTATGCCCCATGGGTTTTGAACCCCCATTTTCCATGTAGTATTACGGGGTGATTACCACTAAGCCAAACCCCAACTACTAAGAATAAGGCTACATTAGTTTCACAATGCTACAATTAAGAGGAAGGAATTTACTATGAGGAGACCTTTTCTCCAGTGGCCAGACTTGAAGCCATCAGAATCCTACTTGCCTATTCTACACATCTGAATTTCAAACTATATCAAATGGATGTTAAGTGTGAATTCTTAAATGGGTATATAGATGAGGATGTATTTGTTGAACAACCCCCTGGATTTACAAATCCTCATTTTCCCAATCATATTTTCAACCTATTAAAAGATTTATATGGTTTAAGACAAGCTCCAAGAGCTTGGTATGATATATTGCGTACTTTTCTTATTTCCAAAGGTTTTACAAAAGGAATTGATGATCCTACCCTCTTTATGAAATGAATTTATAATAATGTTTTAGTTGATCAAATCTAAGTAGATGATATTATTTTTGGATCTTCAAAAAATTCATTATGTATTGATTTTTCTAAAATGATGAAAAACAAATTTGAAATGAGTTTAATGGGAGAACTACAATTATTTCTTGGATTTATAATCTTTCAAAATAATGATGGAATTGTTTTAAATCAATGTAAATACACTAGAGATTCTCTAAAAAGTTTTGGATTAGATAACACTAAAAGTAGTGACACTCAAATGAGTACCACTTATATGTTGGATCTTGATGAAGATGGAAAATCTGTTGATCAAACCAGTTATAGAGGAATGATTGGATGTGTACTCTACTTAACTGCTATCTGTCCGGATACTATGTTTAGTGTGTGTATGTGTTCCCTTTTTCAAGAAAATCCTAAAGAATCTCATTTAAATGATTTATAGAGAATTTTCAAATACCTCAAGTATACACCCAATCTAGACTATTCTATCTTAAAGGACAATCATTTGAACTAGTTAGTTATTCTGATGTTGACTTAGGTGACTGTAAGTTATATAGAAAGATCACCTCTGGAACATGTCACCTTTTAGGCAAGTCACTAGTATCATGTTGTAGTAAGAAGAAAAATTCTGTTGCATTATCTACTATAGAAGCTCAATACATAGTTTTTGGCAGTTGTTGTGCACAAATTTTTTGGATAAAACACACATTACTAGATTATGGATATCAATTTAGACATGTACCAATAAATTGTGACAACACAAATGCTATTAACATCTCAAAAAATCTTATTTCACATTCTAGGACAAAACATATTGATGTAGGACATCGCTTTTTGAGAGATCATTATCAAAAAAGTGATATCACCATGGAATTAATTGGTACTGAATATCAACTTGACGATATATTCACTAATCCCTTAAATTTTGAGAGAATAAACTACATCATACATGATCTTGGCATGATAAATTTCAAATAGATATCTTACTTGTCTTACTGTTCAATATTTCACTATATTTTACTCTACTATTTTATTATTACAGTTTCTCTGTTACTGTCTCTCATGTTTACGGTCTCACCATTAGCACTTTGTATGTACGATATGACACTTACCGTCTCACCGTGATTTCCACTCATTGTCTCACTATGACGTTCACTTACTGTCTCACCGTAAAAATTATTTATGATTTTCTTTAAACCTGTATCGCGGTAATTTTTATTTCACCTATTTTACTTTCCCGTGTTTTTACTTTTGTGACGATTGGAAGTCCCAAATGATAAAACAAAAAGTTTCACTTGGTTCTTCACCCGATCTTTCTCTCATTTAGAACACTTTCAACCTTGAAACCCCTTCTCTCTATCTCTCTCGAACCTTCAGTGGATTCCAATAAGGAAACGTCTGTCATCATCCACACCTGCGAAGTGCCACCCGAAGAAGAAGAAGATAGAACCAAAGATGACACCCGACGGGCCTCTGAATCTGAACCTGGTAAATCGCAGTGTTGTTCCTGAGAAAAATTTTTCCCCGAATGGATTTTATATAGAAAATATCCTGTCATGAATGCGCTAAAAGAACAAGGCTGGTTAAAATGGTTCTTAAGGGAGAACAGACCCATCTATCCTAGGCTAGTAGCTCAGTTCTACCAGTACGCACAGTTTTATTTTGACTCTGGTGAAAGTTATGTTGTGAGGAGCTATATTAATGGACAAATATGCTCCTTCTCATCAAGGTTATGGGATACATTCCTTAGGATACCTCACTAAGGAATATGTGATGATTATCAAAGAGAACCTCCACCTACAACATATTTCTTTAATCTTGATGATGCTCTGAAAACCCTATTCGGAAATGGCACCAAGAAAAGGGCCATAATAGCTGAACTTAATGGAGAAACAAGGCTACTGTTTATGCTTGTTCAAAATTTGGTTAGTCCAAGGAAAGGTGACTTTTCTCTATTAAAGTATCAAGATGTGTTTTTAATTCATCTTATGAAAAATGGACACAACATTTACTTGTACAAGTACATCATTCACCTTATGTGTGAGTTGATCAAGGTTACATCAATGTCCTTCTCTCTATTCTACTCTCAGCTAATATCATCCATGCTTATTGCAAAAGGCGTAGTTATACCTAATGAAGATGTTTTTATGGGCTCTTAGTACTGTCTCTCAAAATCCACTATCAGGAGAATGAAGATAAACTGGAACCCATGGAAAAAGGAGTGGGTGGAAGACAACGATAAGGTTTATGAGAAGTTTAATCCTCTAGATTATCCATCAAGGATGAAATACATTTCTTATCCTGGTTTGGAACTAGATGAACATGGTGAGTATTCATAGGAAGAGGAAGAGGAAGATGGAGTACCTCATAGGGAAGAAGTTATTATTGAGGAAGATAGGATTTTTGTTCCTCATGTTATTCTTGAAGAAGAAGTTCCTACCCCTAGTGAAGATGTAAATCTGGAAATCCAACCCGATGCTGAAAATGAATTAGTGGTCCCAGAATCTAAACAAAAAGCCATGGAAGAGCCTATTATAGAAGAAATTCGTGGTGTACAAGAAGTAAATCTAGAAGAACTCCATGTTATGCAAGAAGGGAATCTAGAAGAATTCCCTGTGGAACATTCTATTCTTGAAATAATATCCTCTACTGAAGAGAGGATGGAGATAGCATTTCAGCTGGCTAGACAAGAAATTATTGAGGAACTTAGAGATGAAACTGTGGATTTAGACAAAGCACTTAAGCCTCTCAATCCTGAAAAGGAAGCACCTGTTTAGGGGGAGGAAACCCAAAATCTTGATTCTGATAAAGCCTCACATCCAACTAAGTCATGTACTTTGGACACTCAATACAAATTTCTGAGTTTTTATGATGTGAGTGAGTCTCAGTAAGTTACTTAAACTAGGCTCGATCTCTCTTTGCTATTTCAATTGAAGTCAGTTTCTATCTTGGACCCTAAGAAGGATCTACAACCAGAACCTACCCCTGTAGGAAATCCTACACCTGAACCATCACATGAACCTTTACCTGAACAACTGCCCATTTTCAGTAAGGATGATTTGAAGGATTTTGGAGATACTATCTTATCTGGAGTTGAGAATCTTATGAACTCCCAACCTCATGTTGTGAGAAATATGAGTGAGAGAGATGGATCACTGCTTCTGGAGAAGATCATTTGGAAGATAAAACCTAAAATGCTCCATGAGATTCAAGAAGTTCTAGTTGAAAATAAGTTGCTCAGTAATGAAGTGAAAACCCTGAGAAACATGGGGGAAGACATGCAGAAAGAGCTGCATTCAAGATCAAGGCCTGCTACTGCTCCTCTATAACCCACTGTTTCTCAAATATCTCAAGATGTTGTGTCTCATATTTACCCTTATATTCTATCCTTTGATGAAAATATTGAGTAAAGGCACCAAAAAAGGTTGAAGGACATGAGAGAGTTAATGGTGAACCAGAATAAACTCACTGATGAGTAAACTGGATGTCTTCAAAAGGTACTGAATCATCTCAAATCTCTGACAATATCCATCTAAGACTCTAATACCTATGGTGAATCCTCTACACCTTCCTTGGACAGTACTTTTCTCAGATCTATATTCAAAGAAGAGCTTCAGATTGCTTTCAGTGGCTTTAATGTGACTTCTTTATCTGAATTTATTAAGAACAGTGATAGAGTTCTTGACCTTGGGAAAATTCATTCAATGATGGAAAATGATTCCCAGCAGGATATTTCAAAGAAAGTGGATTTCTATTTCTACCGAATTTTCTCCAAGACTAACATGACCAACCACTTCAAATACCTTGTAGAGAATCTGGGACTTCCTCCTGTGACTCAAGATTTCAAAACCAAAGTCTAGAAGCTAACCGAGATTACCCGATTGATGGAAACGTTCATGGAAAACAAAGATGACTTTGAAAAAGCCATGCATTATGGTAGAGTAATTATTGAAGATTTCATCAAACTCTTGAGACCTTATCTTCATGTCCAATGTTTAGAAATTGTTGCTCCATCAGTTCCACCTCTTAGACCTGGGCAGCCTACATTCACCTCTTACTTAGCCTCAACTACCATGTCTGTTGTCCATGCTCTCAGTTAGATTAGGCCTGTGATTTTTGATCAGCAACTGCGTAGATCTTCTACTGCTCCAACCATGGATCCCTCAGTATTTGAAGGTCTCCCTTTACCCTCTCTATCTACCACCTCCCTTCTTTCTTCTACATATACCACCTCCCCTCTGGCTTCCTCTTCTGCTGCTCCTAAATGCAAAAAGATGGCCAATCTCTGAAGAAGACCAGTGCTTCCTTTTTCTTGATGGGGATTTCATTCTTTTTGTATCTATTTTTATTTTTTACTGAACTGTTTACTCTTAATGGAATGTGCACTATTTACCCTCTCTTTCTTTCAACTTTTTGATAATCCCAAAAGGGGGAGAAGTTTCTATATGTTATTTTCTTTATAGTGGAATCTAATTTACACTTTAACTGTGCATGATTTGTGATCATTAAAAAGGGGGATACTGTTGGACTCCTCATGTATTAGTCATGTTTTAATGATAAAAAATATCATCAATTATCACAAATCTCATTAATGATCATGAATCTTATTCAACCTAGTTAACTCATATAAATTATATCATATCATGTGTATTTATGTTTCGAGTTATATTATGATTTATAATGGTTAAGTTCAATCCATTTCATGCATATTTCTGTTTAAGTTTGAGTACATTTGTTTGCCTAAGTACAAGACACAGTAAGCCAGACACTGTAATCCTGGAACTCTGAAGCAAAATACCGTGAAGCCTGACACAGTAAGCCAGACACTGGGAGCAAGACACTGTGACCAAGAAACCGTAATCCAGACACCATAAGCCATACACCGTAAGCTAGACCCCGTAAGCAAGACTCCGTGAATAAGACACCGTGACAATCATACACCATGAAGAAGACACCGTGACACTCAGACACCGTGAAGCAGACACTGTTTTCATAAAATACTATGACACCGTTTCTTAAACTATTTTGTCGTCTTTCAATTTCATTTCTAACAGTAGTATTTGATGCCTTTAATTCAATGACATAATTAATGTTTCATTGTAGTCATAATACAAGGTACGAGGTACGAAACACGAGAAACCTATCAGCAAAAACTCATACATTTAAAGATAAAGAGCGAAGTATTCCCAACAACAAATAGAGCGCGATACTGAACGAAAAACAAGAATGTGAGCATGACAACAAAGAACACATTGCAAGATTTTCATAGACAACATTGTATCAGACATGCAATCCAACTCTACTGAAGAACATACAATGTACACTGGAATCTAGATAACACCTTTACATTATCAATGCTCGAGAAGAACACAAGTTGGATTATGACAATATTTTTTTCAAGACAAAAACCATAAAAGGACTAAGAAGCATTTATACTTATTCAATGGAGTCTAGAGATGTTCTTCAAATCACTAGAGCATTATAATCTCATATCTAATCTCTCTAAGTGATTCTTTTGCTTAATTTTGAGCTATGTGGGTACTCTGTATATTCTATACACACACTGAATCCTGTGCTAAGCTGAAGGATTTCTAAATCCTTACATCCACCTCTTTATATTTATGTTTACCGACAAAAACTGTGGAAGAGGTCCCTATGTGACATGGACAGTCTGTGTACTATTGTTAACCCCGATCCAGGGTGTGGATCAATGATTATTTTATATAAACTGCTTGCTGGCAGGTGATCACTAAGTGGAGTGGATTAGGTCTCGTCTTGAGATTGAACCACTTGTTTCATATTCACTATGCTATTTAAATTTAGTCTTCTCTGTTTTACTGCTTTATTGCAAAATCCAGGAAACTCTAATTTAACTTTGATAGTTAGTCTTGGAAAGAAGTTATAACATATTTGTCTTAGTAGGATAACATCAAAAGTAATATTAATAATACATATTAAGATTACTGAGAATTAATCAATCTTCTAAGAAGTTTTTTTTAAATAGTAAAACTCTTATAATAGTATAACCTTGATTAACTGGGCTGTATCTATTTTTGGGGAAAACCATTTCTTTTAAAATAATATTTTTTGTAACAAAATTTTTTATATTCACTAAATTCCCCCCTCCCCTCTTGAGTGAACTACTCCGACCAACAGTTGTATGGGACACTTTGATTCAAAAATTTCATTAAATGTCTTCCTTTCTAAATTGTGTTACTTTTAAATGTTTTTATGAAAATGGATATTTCTCTCAAAGAGTTTTACTAATCATTTTCATCTATTTCAACATGCTTTGTTAGATTTTAAACTTGTTTGAAATTGATTTATTATGATACAAATCTTACAAAATGTATTGAAAGATTTGTGATATGTATAACTGTGGATGTTTTATTTTTATACCATTCATGGTTTGTGGATAAATTATTAACATCTCACATACCAGTTTTAAAACCAATGTTTATGTTATGTTTGAACCTTTTAATATGAAGAATGCATTGGATTTATTAAGTGACGGGTGGAGCCTGCTATAGCTCCTTGATGTATCAGTGGGTCTCATGAGACAAACTAGTGTCTTGGCACAAGGCCTTGGAAAAATCTTATCTATAGTCTTGGCACAAGGCCTTGACTATTTGGTTATGAAGACAGGCATTATTCATTCCAACATTTTGAAATTGGATATTGATATTACATGTGATTATTAGAATAGTAGAATATACATGTGATTAAGTAAATGGAATTATTTGATTTATCTTTTCCATATTATGCTGATGTTTATGTTTAAAAGGATTTTTTTAGTATTATACATTTCTTTTAATGTTTATGTTTATTTATGAACATTTCCTCTATATTGTTATCCTTACTGAACATCTGAGATCACCCCTTTCAGTGTTTTATTTTTCCCAGGATTCAAAGAAGTGTATTATGATTGATAAGAAGGGTTAAGCTATGGGATTGATGGATTCCTCAATGGATAATTTATGTTGTGTTTTATTTTATAATGTGTAATGTAATGTTCAAGTATGTAATCTATTTTCAAAGACTTTTTAACTGATCGGTCATTCAGGACTTGATTATTTGTAATCATGCCAATGTATTAAAATAATACACTGACTCTGGGATTCTGGGGTCGGGGCATTATAGTTGGTATCAGAGGAAGTTTAGAAACAACCATGGAAATAGATTTGGATAAAATCTGATTGGAGAACATTCCTTAAGATAGACTTTGAGGATTAGTATAGAAGGACTTCTTAGAATTTTGGTAATGTCGAGATTTTGTGTATTTTCCAAGAAATACATCCGTGTCTAGATACGAGCATGTAGAGGTGGCTCTGGCATAGATGTACCTAGGAGTGAAAACTCCAACAAGGAGTTTTGGGCTTGACCCGGGGTATCCTAGTACATGACAATCAGCCTTTCTTCACTCTTGGTTATGACACTCCCGGTGATATTCTTAGGATAATTCCCATTTTCATTACAAGCCATTATGAAGGAGTTAGGAGTAAATACTTCCCCAAAGAAAACATTTTATGATTATAGATTATATTCATTATCTTTTCTACAAAAATTAGGTATTTTACAAGTTTAGAATTATGCATTGAAATTCATAAACTAACCTAGTTTATTCCATTGTTTAGAAATGGTTCCCAGTAGAAGGAATCAATATTCCAGCAATACACATGATCGAAAGATTAAGGATCCTATATTTCATGGTATTAAGCCATCATTTACAAGGGAAATAGTCTCCTACATATTCTCATCATATAAATAAATATTATCATGTGTTAATAAGATATGTAAATAATTATCTAAGTTCTATAGCTTTGAAGGGAAGCAAGAGAAGAAAGGGATGGAAGATAGAAATATAAATAAAGGGAAGAGGGGAAAGAAGGATTTTCCCATAGGTGATAACTGTGGAAATAATCACCTTGGAAAATAATTGAAAGGAATGAGAGTTTTTTATAAGTGTGGAAAAAGGACACCAACTACTTTATTGAAAGAGTAAGAATAAGGTTTTAAATGTTCAATACTACATCTGGAAGTGTTGGGACACTACGGGAATCAATTTCCAAATTATATGAGTATACCCCAAATGATACTATTGGATAATAATCAATTTATGATACTACCAATTCTTAAGAGGAATGATTAGAATTATTATGTTGTTATAAAAATATTATGTCATTTGAATATGGTATTAATGATGTACATGTTATAATAATTATAGAGTATATAAGGATTGTACTGCAGTGCTATTTCATTAAGGACATGATTTTGTGTGGAACCAAAAAAGTGACTCAATTATAGGTAATTGTTTTTTGGAAAATATACAGTTGAGAGAAATATAAACCTTATTATTATTCTGATACTGATTAGTTATTTTGAAATAAGATATGATTGATTTGGATAAATTATATTAGATATTCTTGACTACCTTGAAACTGGTTAATGATTTGTATATTCCATCATTGTTGGAGTTTACAACATTTTTGGATATAATGAGTATATCCAATATTCTATAAGAAATTAGGGAGAATGAATGACGTAAATAAGGTTTTATGTTAATTCAGGGTGTTACAATGTTTTAAAAGAATACATGATGAATGTATTCACATGTTATTATGTGGAAAAAATGATCTTCATTGTGTTTCCTTATAAATTTTGTACTGTGAGTTTGGACAGAAGTATTTTGGATAAGTCTAATGGTTGGATTCAATTAAGTATGACATTGGATACTATTTTTAAGGTTAAATCATTTCTTGAGATTATTTCTGGATTGTCATAAAAAAGGCAACCGAGAGGTTGGGCGACAACCCGTCGCATCTGGCATGGCTGGGAGACTTAAACCCACAACCAAAGGGTAACAAGGGTTCATCACCTATCACTAGCCTAAGTGATTTTTTGGTTTGTATAATGTATTTTTTTTAAATAATCTAACAAATGAATTATAAATTCACTATTTTTCTAACCCTATATGATTAGGATAAATAAAATATTTTTTGAATTCTATTATCTTTTAGAGTGAAAGATGAGTTTATGGTAAGAATTATTTGAAGGATGAAACTTTACTTGTCAAATATAATTTTGCCTCTTATTGTATGAATAAATTAATTATTAAACTTTTGGGAAGTGATCTTTAAACCAAACTGTTTCATCCAAATACCTTATGTTTCGTTGAACGAATGATATTTTTAATCATCATAGATTGATGGCTTTAAGGCCTTCAATTTTACATTTGTTTGTGATTGATGACTTCAATAACTTCATATAAATATTTACATTTTTTCTCTAATTATATGTCACTAATTTCCAGCAATGTTTCTCTAATCGAGATCATAATTTGGTGGCAACTTTTTCATTTCCCTTACCCTCTTATTAAGACTAGATTTTATTAACCCAATTTCTGATGTGGGGTTTCCACTAAGGTATTTTTCTATTTTAACCTTTTATTTTAAAAAAATAATTTCAAATTGCAAGTACTCAATTTATTGAAGGAGGGTAAAATGTAACACCCCAAGATTTCATAGTATGTTATCTCTTCAATGTTTTTCAATAACTTCCACTACACCCAACATCGAGTTCAAGCACACCACGACTTACCAAACTAGCAATTCAAAAAAAGGTTATGAATAATATTACCCAAATTTTAAATTGTATACATCCTATATAATTTTAACATTCATCTTTTTTGTTTCTTAGACATAATATAAGAAAAAATAAAATTTTAAGATAAAAGAGGTATTTTTCAAAGAAATGTGGTTTTATGCCTTTTAATGGAGAACCCTTTTTAAATCAAATATTTTTCATTTTTATATATTCAATTTAATTAAATTAAAATCTTCTTTATAATTGGGACATAAAAATTTAGTTTGGATAAATTTTCAGTACTTTTCGTCTAAATTTAATATTTTGATGAATAGTGAAAAATACTAAATTTCAATTGAAAACAAAATTTTTAATCAAAATAATTTTTATTGATAAATTATGAATTTGAATGTTTTGAAAGTATAATTAGATTATATTTTTATCATTAAATACAATGTATGTTATTATAAGTAATTTCACATTTAAATTTGTTATAAACACATGTCAATCTTTTGATAGTTTTTACTTTTTTAAAAACCCACTTTTTGGATTTAACAACGAGAATTAATTTCAAATTAATTAATCCAACATCTATGTTTTGAATTTTTTAAATCGGAATTCATTTTTGAATTTTTAATACCAAAATTATCTTAGGGAGAATTTTTGGTATTTTTCTGAAAACATCCAATTTTTGATGAATAGTGAAAAACAATAAGTTATTGTTGAAAACTGACTTTTTATTTAAATAATTAATTATTTAATTTAAATTTATTTTAAGTTAAAATAGATATATAGTGCCTGTATAAGTTCAATGTAATTAATTTGAGTCATTTTATAATAAAATTAGATGTATAAATATTTAATGAACTTCTTACCGTCTTTTACCCACCATTTAGGGGCATTTGCAAATTTTAGTAAAACATAATTTTAATAGATATTTTAGTTGAATTTCATAAATCCTAGAGACATGTTTTACATAATAAAGTAAAATGTGTTTCAATTAGATGAAAATAATTTTTGGTGAATAGTAACTTATGACTTTTATTTACCACGGTTAAAAGTAAATATGGCAATTAAGGGTAAAAATGATAGTATAATTACCCTAACACATTTTTTAATTCTATTGGATAAGTGTAATTAGAATAAAAATAAACTTAGGAATGAAATATGATCTTCTTTGGTCCACTTGGTTTAGATGAGGACATTTATTATGATTTTATTTAAAGAAGAGTTAAAAGTGTTAAATTCAAAGTTTAATAACTGCACCATTTTTTATATAGGGATACACACAATATAAATAATTCTATAAATATTCATTATAAATATAAAAAAAGTTCATACATAATGGTATTTTATTTAGAATTTTTAGTGATTAGATAATTAAATTTATTTATGACATAATGATTATGCAGTAATTACCTCCTTAATGAAATATTCGAATAATTGATATTATAAATATCCAAATAAATATAATTTGACACTTTTGATGAATTTATATAATTTTAAATGTTAATATTACATTTTAAGGTTGATTATATAATTTTATTCGATGTGATAAGGTTGTTATGACTTTCAATAAAAACAAGATGACAAATAGTGTTAAAATTGACATAAATTAGATTTTAAAACAAATAATATATTATTGGTTGATATAATATTCTTAAAAAATCTAATGTCAGGAAAAATGGATTTAATAATATTATTTATGTCATTAACGAACCAATTTTGGCTCTCTTGGATGTTTAGAGTATGTTTATTAACCATATAGTGTAAGAATACAGGAAGTCTCGGTAAAAGTTAAACTATTTAACTAAGAGTTAAATATAAAAGATATGGTTAATATGGTGAACTAAACCAGTCTAAAAGCAACTGGTTGCGTGGGTTTCAACCCCTACCCTCTTAGTTGAAACATAAATCATTTTGGAGCCATTAGGAACTGAAAAGGATTTTATTATAATATAATATTTCAAGCTTTTCATAAAGTGAACCTCACCTCTCTTATAAAAGGGCACTTACCCTTATCGTAATTTCATACCTCCAAATCCATTTGGGTCGGCCAAACTATAAGGCCCCAGCCTTAAAACTTACTTAATCTTGAGTTATTACAAGATTACACATTGAGGATATTTTCAGGTTTAGAGTTTTAGAGAATTAGATCATGAAACTTGCATTACATTCCACATTTAAACAAAGTGGATTACATAAAAGACAATATTCATTCTTCCCATCAACGAGAACATATTTAAAATAAAACATGGATTCTCTCTTAACACATCCTTGACTCTATCGTCTTATCATGTAACTTTCCCCTTGACCTGAAAAACATTTCAGAAACTGGGGATGAGCATAAAAAGCTCAGTAAAGGACATAAAAATATGGAAAGGAAACATGAGTTCATGTATACATAAAGATGAAATCATAATTTACCCATAAAACATAGGCACTTTAACCTACCTCATCAAAACATCAATAAATCATAGAAATAATAATACATAAAGGTAACTTGAGGCATTCATAACATTCTTACGTAGGGAGTAACCCTCTTGGTTACGTTTGGAATACCCATCACAGTATATTCCCTAAAATCTCTTCGGAGAAACCTTAACGTTTCACTCCTTCACGTTACCCAATGCATTGGAGAGCTATATCGGGATCACCCGCCCTTAGTTTATCACGGAACCACCCGTTTTCATAACAATGCCCAAGAACCATAACATAAATGTATCACATAAAAAAATGCATAAAGGAAACATAACATTTCCACATTTCAATCACAATATAACATTTTAGTATATTGAAATAATGAATCCATTAAAAACCATTTTCAAAACCATTTAAAACATTTAATAAAGAGATTTTTGAATCAAAGTGTCCCATACCACCTTGAAGATTTTAAAATTTTAAACCATTAATATCCATATAAATAAATCCTTAAAACCATTTTGAAAACATGGATATTAATAAGAACAAATCATTAAAACATTTAAAGCGATATTTTGGTTAAAGGGGTTTTACCAAAATTAGAGACACTTGACTTCAATAATTGAGGAATAACATTTTGTCAAAACTTTATAATATCATGAGAATAAATGAATTCATGATATAATACTCTAAAGGACAGTATATACACTATATAAGAGTGAATTGGTGTATAACAACAATGAAGTCCCAATAGGGATGTAAAATGTGATGAAATCCCTTATAAAGAAGGTATCCTTAAATTAAGGACAAATCAATCTCAAAAATATGTGTGAAAAATATAAATACACCCAATATAAGTGGATATTAAGTGTAAAACAATAAAAGGTCATTCACACATATTCAATGGATGACATATTCAATGACTACATGTTGAACCCAAAGAAATCGAAATTGGGTTAAAAAGTTCCCTTGACAGCCTAACGGCATCACATCCAAATGAGTTGATGAGAGATAAAAAGTGTATCTCATCACTTGGACATAAAATTCAAATCGATAAGGATATATGAGAACATATCCCAACATAACAATATGTAGATTAAAATACCCAACAAAAGAAGTCTTTTAAAAAAGAGGAGGGTGAAAGGTTCCCTTACCGACTTGGGTATTTTTCAAAACATACAGCCCATGAAAGAAGGACAATAGATCATTGATGTAAATACTCATAAACGAAAGTATATTACACAAAGAGTATAATAATGGGCAGTACATATACCACTCAATGGAATTTGTGGCAAATGTAGCATAAATCTCACGGGAATAAAAGTGAGATGAAAAGTCCCTTATGAAAACTCGGCAGCCTAACGGCGCCACATAAAACTTCCGAATATGGATTGATGAGATCAAATAGGGTATCTCATCACATTAAAATAAAATTTAAATCAAGAGGAATATAAAAGGACATCCCCCAACACTACAAAGAGGATATTAAAAGAAGTGACATAAAGGAGAGTACTTAAAAAGATAGAGAGAGGTTAGATCTCTTATGAAAGTTCGGCAGCCTAACGGCGCCACTCAAAACTCCCAAAATGGATTGATGAGAGAGAATAGGGTCTCTCATCACATGAACATAAAAATTACAGTAATTGTGATATAAAATATCATCCCAATAACAAGAAAGATGAGCTTTAAAAGGAATGACATAAAAGAGTGTACTTAAAAAGAAAGAGAGTTGTAGGATCCCTTACCTCGGGTCCGACTTGACTCGATCGTTCTTTAACATCCTGAATAATAAACTTGAGTTTATTTCTATTTGCTTAAGAACCTTTTCCAAGTTCATTATTCCTTTTATATCAATTATTGACATGTTGTGAACATTATGTAATCATTTATGTTAATAATGTTCATTTTGTCGGTATTTGGTTCTTAAGTCGAAAGTGGACTTATTACAATTACATGTTGTTCATGTGGCCAAATGTTTATTATATCCAGAATTGTATTCATGTTGTAGATATAATATATGTCATATATATCCAGTACATTCATGCATTTATAACATTACATAATCATTTAGAGGTAAGAAATGAAATGCACCGTTCATGGAGACGGTAAGCCGTACGTACGCATGAACGCTACTTTCATTTCTATTCGTATTTTATAGAATGGAATAATAATGATATAAAGGTATATTATAATTCCAGTATAATATCATATTTAATATCATAGTTCCATCCTTTATATGTCCCACATATGGTATTTAACGAATCAAATCACTTTGAGGGGGCGGTAGTCCGCACTTCCTTAAATGAAGATATCGTGTTTACCCATAATGGGAACCATATAGGTTTGACCAAAATGTAAAAAACAGAATCTTAAGGAAAACATAAACATACTATACATCATATATAAAAATAGTGACATCATAATGGCCACCTTTGAAGGTGTTAAATGAGTATTGAACAATCATCGTTTCGGGAGGCAGAATTTCACCATCCACAGAAACCGTATGTTCTTTAACCATTTGATGTAGTTGTGTGAGAGTGTAGCTCAAATAAATCATATAACAACATCCTAGTATATTGAAGATACTGGTTTTGTTACAGAAGAATTAAATAAAAAGAGATTAGAGGTTTGGAGAAGCAAAATAAAACAAATGAACAAGAGAGAATGAATTACCTTTAAAAGTGTAATCTCCTTTTCATTTGAGCCTAAAGGCTTCCTTTGAAAGGATTCTTCCCAAAGGGGATCCTCTAGGATGAGTATAGGGATGTTGAGAGAGTAAATGGGCAGGGGAAAAGGCTTGAGGGGTGTGGGAAAAGAGGTAGAGGTGGGGGCCTTTTATAAGAGGAGAGGAGGGGCACTTTTGGAAAGCAATGAAATATTACATTATTTGAAAATGTGTTTCGGTTTTAAAAGGTCCCACATTGATAGAATTAGTGGATAAGGTGATAAGGGTTCGAAATCCACTCATACAATTGTTTTTGGACATGTGTTGTTCATATATGTTACATTATCTTTCCATTTTACTTAAATCGTCAAATAATGATGTCATCACTGCATCATTATTATGTCATAATTAATTTAATTTATTTAATGTCTAAAAATTATAAAAAAAATACTATGATGTAGGAAATCTTATTATGTTTCCAATGACTATTTATAATCTAAATTTGGACTTGTATAACCCCACTTAAAAATTGTTTTCGTAAAATAATTTATGTTAGTGTCATTTTCACTTTAACATTAAATAAAAAGTATTTTATGTTATTTCCCAACAAAAGTGGATCCATGGGGTCCCCAAGTTAGGCCATGGCTTGTCTTGGTCTGCCATGACACAACCAATAGGGTTGGGACATGTGTCTAGGTCATTTTATATTATTAAAGTATTAATTATACCTTAAACTACACTAATTACCACTAATCGCGATTAATGAAGAAAAAGTTACTATTCACCAAAAAATTATTTTCATCCCATTGAACCACATTTTACATACTAATGACAACCATGTATGTCGGATTTTCAAAATTCAAAACACAATGATGGCAAAATTTCATTTAAATGGAAAATCAGTTTTTATAAGTACCACTTAGTGGTTTCACTATTCATAAAAAATTGATGTTTTTCAGAAAAATCCCAAAAATTCACCATAAGCTATATTTGATATTCCGATTTCAAAAATGAAGTCCATTTTACAAAATTCAAAACATATTAGTCACATTATTTAATTTAATAATTAATTCCCGCTGTCAGAGCAAATAGCGTGTTTTTATAAAACAATAAGTATCAAAAGATTGACACTAGTTTAAGTCTGATTTCAAAGTGAAATTAATTTCAACGACCACTATCGGATTTAATGGTAAAAACATTTTCTAATTTCACTTTAAAAACAATTCAAAATATTATCTAATCATATAAATAAATTAGATTAAAAAGTGGTTTTGAATTAAAATACAACATTTTACACTATTCATTAAAAAATGAACTTTATCGGAAAAATACCAAAAAATTACACAAAGTAAAATTTGATGTCTCGATTCTTAATAAGAGTTTTATTTGGTCCAAAAGAATGTATAAGAGTGATCAAAACTATATTTAATGACAGTTCTCCATTAAAAGGCGATAAGTGAACCTTTAGTGAAAACTAGGGCATATACACCTAAAATTGAATTCTTTCCATATTTTAAGACTTTGTCTTTTATTGGATAAAAGTAAAAACATTTATAAAACGTATATAATCATATTTTAGTTATTTATATCCATTCCCGCCAATACAACGGCTACATGTTAACTACCATTTGAAATAATATTATTTTATTATTAGAGTGCAACGTAAGATTCCCAAGAAACTCGTTGTTGCGTATTGGGTACGCCATCGAGCATAGCGTCCCCTTTAAAGCCATATTAATATTTTATTCACAAAAATGGATAAATACAAAAATGTCATATTCTTTATTTACCTGGGGTGTTACATCCTTCCCCCCTTTTGGGAATTGCGTCCGCGCAATTTTAAAATTGGACTTGGAAACATCCTTGAAAGTCCCACATCGGAACAAGAGTCGGTAAAACAATCACTTTAAAATAAAGAAAGATAAGTACAAAGGTCACCCGAGTTAACCCATACTAGGACTCCAAGTATGAAAATATGGACATGGAGGAAAAAAAAAAGGGTCATGTTCTGATGGAGAGTGTTAGAAAACATGTTTAGGAGAAAGTTAACCACGAGAAAATCACAAACTTGTGATGGGTTAAACGGTATTTGATTCCCTAGTAGGAAAAGTTAATAGACAACATTTTTGTTTTAAGTTACTTTTTATTGAGGAATTTATTCATAAGGAAACATAATCACTTATCATGTTGACCTTCAATTTTTACTAGATTCCTTAATCAAACTCATATTTTTTCCAAAAGACGAGTATTTAGGGAGACTTGTTCGCATTAAGAGTACCATAATCAACTTCTAGAGAATCACCTAATCCACAAAAGAGAGCTATATACTTCCCATGTCTTTAGAATTTAACCAAAAACAAAACCAAAAAGGCTAGTACAAGATCGGATAATCCAGAAAAGGATAACCCTTTATAAAAATAAAATCTATTCTTAACATCCAAAATTTGTCAAACAAAACCCAATGTTCAACAAGGATCATTCGATAAACAATTTGTCCATAAAATTCTTCAAAGTAAACCAATATAAGATCGAAACCCAAATATTTGAAAGATTTAGTCACATAGTCTTCCAAGTTAACTCGTAACATTTATCTCCAAACAACATCAGTTGCTCCTAAAGCCTCGTATTGAAAAGTAATTAACCTAATCACATATCATCCATGATAGGTTAATCATTTTCATAAATAACCCAAAATCAACTTACTCTTAATTCATAAAATCATATAACTTGAAAGAATCAATCAAACTAACCAGGGACTTCACGTAGTCCAGTGGTAGGCGATAAATACCAGTCGCACTTTGGTTGTGGGTTCGATTCCCGCAGCTTTGTCAGACGCGACGGGATGTCACACGGTCTGCGTGTTGTCCTTTTTCCAAAACTATATAATTCTTAAAACATTCCCCAAAATGAGATAAAATCTTCAAAAATATTCATAACACATTTTAACCTCAATTTCATCTCATGCCCTCCACTTCAATCATAACATTTAGTAACCCATAATTACCTCAAAAGTAAGGATCATATAAACCCAAATGGTTCTTTATAACTATGTCTACAAAAGAAAAGGTAACTATTCCTTGGATAAAATTTCCCTATATTAAACATCAGGGTTACACATAATATAAAAAGTCTTCTAATGTAACCCCATCATCAAAAGAGACATAATACTCTTAAGAATTTCACCATAACTCTTGAAGCCCTTATATGTTGACATCTTACTCATTCAACATTCTTCATGATCCATTATCCATTCCTTTCCAACCTATTCCGAAATACCTCTTTCCTACAAACAAAATCATGAATCATATCCTAAGATTTGAAAATAGGAAAACAACAGTCATGAAATAGTACATACCTTTGATTGGTCATTGTCAGTTTCTTCATCCTCAATAGGAATGGCATTAGTTATTGGTAAACGAACATTTGTACGCTCTTGGTGACCCCATTCACGATACTTTATCATAGAACATTTGTTTGCATAATGACCATGCACACCACATTTAAAACATTCAATTGATCCCTCAGAAAGAACTTCTTTCCCTTTCCTTGAGTCAATGGGATGCTTCCTTTTTCCATTGCAGGTTCTTGCTTTATGACCTTCATTTCCACATCTATAGCATATTTCTGTCCCTTTGAAACATTTTCCTAGGTGTTTCTTTCCACATCTCTGACACATAGGTTTTTGAACACACATACCTTTATGATTATTACCTGCACTTCCGTAGGGATTTGTTTCTTGCATATATGATGCCTTAGAGAAAACTCCAAGATTTAGGTGGTCAATCATGACTCCAGATAGTTGGTTGAGTATAATCAGAAGAGTTCTCATTGCATCTCCCATATCATTCAGTTGCTTGCTCAAAAAACTATCACAGTTTCCTTCACATCCACTGTTACTTTGGTGCCTGCTAGATCCAGCCATTTACTAAAACCAAAAAGGTCAGTGTGAGTATATCAACAAAACCATCATGTACTAATGAGGAAGATAAACACTAAGATACACTTACTCATTCACTTTATCTAAAACTAGGACTCTTTCTGAAATCCTAACCATTATGGTAATGTCACTTATGCTTAAGGAATGCCCTAACCTCTAAAGTTATCTAAACCGACCTTTGATACCAACTATAAGGCCACAGCCTTAAAACTTACTTAATCTTGAGTTATTACAAGATTACACATTGAGGATCTTTTCAGGTTTAGAGTTTTAGAGAATTAGATCATGAAACTTGCATTACATTCCACATTTAAACAAAGTGGATTACATAAAAGACAATATTCATTCTTCCCATCAACGAGAACATATTTAAAATAAAACATGGATTCTCTCTTAACACATCCTTGACTCTATCGTCTTATCTTGTACCTTTCCCCTTGACCTGAAAAACATTTCAGAAACTGGGGATGAGCATAAAAAGCTCAGTAAGGGACATAAAAATATGGAAAGGAAACATGAGTTCATGTATACATAAAGATGAAATCATAATTTACCCATAAAACATAGGCACTTTAACCTACCTCATCAAAACATCAATAAATCATAGAAATAATAATACATAAAGGTAACTTGAGGCATTCATAACATTCTTACGTAGGGAGTAACCCTCTTGGTTATGTTTGGAATACCCATCACAGTATATTCCCTAAAATCTCTTCGGAGAAACCTTAACATTTCACTCCTTCGCGTTACCCAATGCATTGGAGAGCTATATCGGGCTCACCCGCCCTTAGTTTATCACGGAACCACCCGTTTTCATAACAATGCCCAAGAACCATAACATAAATGTATCACATAAAAAAATGCATAAAGGAAACATAACATTTCCACATTTCAATCACAATATAACATTTTAGTATATTGAAATAATGAATCCATTAAAAACCATTTTCAAAACCATTTAAAACATTTAATAAAGAGATTTTTGAATCAAAGTGTCCCATACCACCTTGAAGATTTTAAAATTTTAAACCATTAATATCCATATAAATAAATCTTTAAAACCATTTTGAAAACATGGATATTAATAAGAACAAATCATGAAAACATTTAAAGCGATATTTTGGTTAAAGGGGTTTTACCAAAATTAGAGACACTTGACTTAAATAATTGAGGAATAACATTTTGTCAAAACTTTATAATATCATGAGAATAAATGAATTCATGATATAATACTCCAAAGGACAATATATACACTATATAAGAGTGAATTGGTGTATAACAACAATGAAGTCTCAATAGGGATGTAAAATGTGATGAAATCCCTTATAAAGAAGGTATCCTTAAATTAAGGACAAATCAATCTCAAAAATATGTGTGACAAATATAAATACACCCAATATAAGTGGATATTAAGTGTAAAACAATAAAAGTTCATTCACACATATTCAATGGATGACATATTCAATGACTACATGTTGAACCCAAAGAAATCGAAATTGGGTTAAAAAGTTCCATTGACAGCCTAACGGCATCACATCCAAATGAGTTGATGAGAGATAAAAAGTGTATCTCATCACTTGGACATAAAATTCAAATCGATAAGGATATATGAGAACATATCCCAACATAACAATATGTAGATTAAAAGACCCAACAAAAGAAGTCTTTTAAAAAAGAGGAGGGTGAAAGGTTCCCTTACCGACTTGGGTATTTTTCAAAACATACAGCCCATGAAAGAAGGACAATAGATCATTGATGTAAATACTCATAAACGAAAGTATATTACACAAAGAGTATAATAATGGGCAGTACATATACCACTCAATGGAATTTGTGGCAAATGTAGCATAAATCTCACGGGAATAAAAGTGAGATGAAAAGTCCCTTATGAAAACTCGGCAGCCTAACGGCGCCACATAAAACTTCCGAATATGGATTGATGAGATCAAATAGGGTATCTCATCACATTAAAATAAAATGTAAATCAAGAGGAATATAAAAGAACATCCCCCAACACTACAAAGAGGATATTAAAAGAAGTGACATAAAGGAGAGTACTTAAAAAGATAGAGAGAGGTTAGATCTCTTATGAAAGTTCGGCAGCCTAACGGCGCCACTCAAAACTCCCAAAATGGATTGATGAGAGAGAATAGGGTCTCTCATCACATGAACATAAAAATTACAGTAATTGTGATATAAAATATCATCCCAATAACAAGAAAGATGAGCTTTAAAAGGAATGACATAAAAGAGTGTACTTAAAAAGAAAGAGAGTTGTAGGATCCCTTACCTCGGGTCCGACTTGACTCGATCGTTCTTTAACGTCCTGAATAATAAACTTGAGTTAATTTCTATTTGCTTAAGAACCTTTTCCAAGTTCATTATTCCTTTTATATCAATTATTGACATGTTGTGAACATTATGTAATCATTTAAGTTAATAATGTTCATTTTGTCGGTATTTGGTTCTTAAGTCGAAAGTGGACTTATTACAATTACATGTTGTTCATGTGGCCAAATGTTTATTATATCCAGAATTGTATTCATGTTTTAGATATAATATATGTCATATATATCCAGTAAATTCATTCATTTATAACATTACATAATCATTTAGAGGTAAGAAATGAAATGCACCGTTCATGGAGACGGTAAGCCGTACGTACGCATGAACGCTACTTTCATTTCTATTCGTATTTTATTGAATGGAATAATAATGATATAAAGGTATATTATAATTCCAGCATAATATCATATTTAATATCATAGTTCCATCCTTTATATGTCCCACATATGGTATTTAACGAATCAAATCACTTTGAGGGGGCGGTAGTCCGCACTTCCTTAAATGAAGATATCGTGTTTACCCATAATGGGAACCATAAAGGTTTGACCAAAATGTAAAACACAGAATCTTAAGAAAACCATAAACATACTATACATCATATATAAAAATAGTGACATCATAATGGCCACCTTTGAAGGTGTTAAATGAGTATTGAACAATCATCGTTTCGGGAGGCAGAATTTCACCATCCACAGAAACCGTATGTTCTTTAACCATTTGATGTAGTTGTGTGAGAGTGTAGCTCAAATAAATCATATAACAACATCTTAGTATATTGAAGATACTGGTGTTGTTACAAAAGAATTAAATAAAAAGAGATTAGAGGTTTGGAGAAGCAAAATAAAACAAATGAACAAGAGAGAATGAATTACCTTTAAAAGTGTAATCTCCTTTTGATTTGAGCCTAAAGGCTTCCTTTGAAAGGATTCTTCCCAAAGGGGATCCTCTAGGATGAGGAGAGGGATGTTGAGAGAGTAAATGGGCAGGGGTTGGCCGAGCCAAAGGCTTGAGGGGTGTGGGAAAAGAGGTAGAGGTGGGGGCCTTTTATAAGAGGAGAGGAGGGGCACTTTTGGAAAGCAATGAAATATTACATTATTGGAAAATGTGTTTCGGTTTTAAAAGGTCCCACATTGATAGAATTAGTGGACAAGGTGATAAGGGTTCAAAATCCACTCATCCAATTGGCTTTGGACATGTGTTGTTCATAGATGTTACATTATCTTTCCATTTTACTTAAATCGTCAAATAATGATGTCATCACTGCATCATTATTATGTCATAATTAATTTAATTTATTTAATGTCTAAAAATTATAAAAAAAATACTATGATGTAGGAAATCTTTTTAGGTTTCCAATGACTATTTATAATCTAAATTTGGACTTGTATAACCCCACTTAAAAATTGTTTTCGTAAAATAATTTATGTTAGTGTCATTTTCACTTTAACATTAAATAAAAAGTATTTTATGTTATTTCCCAACAAAAGTGGATCCATGGGGTCCCCAAGTTAGGCCATGGCTTGTCTTGGTCGGCCATGACACAACCAATAGGGTTGGGACATGTGTCTAGGTCATTTCATATTATTAAAGTATTAATTATACCTTAAACTACACTAATTACCACTAATCGCGATTAATGAAGAAAAAGTTACTATTCACCAAAAAATTATTTTCATCCCATTGAACCACATTTTACATACTAATGACAACCATGTATGTCGGATTTTCAAAATTCAAAACACAATGATGGCAAAATTTCATTTAAATGGAAAATCAGTTTTTATAAGTACCACTTAGTGGTTTCACTATTCATCAAAAATTGAAGTTTTTCAGAAAAATCCCAAAAATTCACCATAAGCTATATTTGATATTCCGATTTCAAAAATGAAGTCCATTTTACAAAATTCAAAACATATTAGTCACATTATTTAATTTAATAATTAATTCCCGCTGTCAGAGCAAATAGCGTGTTTTTATAAAACAATAAGTATCAAAAGATTGACACTAGTTTAAGTCTGATTTCAAAGTGAAATTAATTTCAACGACCACTATCGGATTTAATGGTAATTTTTTTTTCTAATTTCACTTTAAAAACAATTCAAAATATTATCTAATCATATAAATAAATTAGATTAAAAAGTGGTTTTGAATTAAAATACAACATTTTACACTATTCATTAAAAAAATGAACTTTATCGGAAAAATACCAAAAAATTACACAAAGTAAAATTTGATGTCTCGATTCTTAATAAGAGTTTTATTTGGTCCAAAATAATGTATAAGAGTGATCAAAACTATATTTAATGACAGTTCTCCATTAAAAGGCGATAAGTGAACCTTTAGTGAAAACTAGGGCATATACACCTAAAATTGAATTCTTTCCATATTTTAAGACTTTGTCTTTTATTGGATAAAAGTAAAAACATTTATAAAACATATATAATCATATTTTAGTTATTTATATCCATTCCCGCCAATACAACGGCTACATGTTAACTACCATTTTAAATAATATTATTTTATTATTAGAGTGCAACGTAAGATTCCCAAGAAACTCGTTGTTGCGTATTGGGTACGCCATCGAGCATAGCGTCCCCTTTAAAGCCATATTAATATTTTATTCACAAAAATGGATAAATACAAAAATGTCAAATTCTTTATTTACCTGGGGTGTTACACAAACCCTACCAAAATATCCTCTAAAATATACTAACTTAAACCTAGATTCCTTAATTTTATCAGAAATCCATCCTATGGAGCTCGTTTGATCAACTCAAAAAGAAACACCTGAAGAAGAGATAACAATTTCACCACCCTCTTTCAAGTTCTTTTCTTCTTACACTTCCCCTATCTTTGTTGATTCCATACCAAAATAATAACTCCAGTACCTTATAAATATTTTTATGTTATTATAAATATGGTAAAACAATATTCGTTATTCTATCCATCCTACAAATAACAAAGTCACCGTACGTGCGTACGTACGGCTTACCGTCTCCAAGTCGTGGTGTAGTTTGTAATTTAAACACTTCATTATTTAGATGAGTATAATAATGAGTATAATTGATTTAAATAATAAATATACAATGTTAATTATTCTTTATATATGAAATATCATCCAATTACATACGATATCACCATCAATATAATGATATTGTCCCTCGTGCGTACGTACGGATTACCGTCTCCATGACGCGATGCGGTTCATTTCCACATTCTCTATTCAATGATGATTATAAATATATATATTATTAATAAGTATGTATTAAATTACAAAATAATTATATTTAATATATATATATATATATATATGTACTTACATATTTCTTATTCACTTACTTCCATTCAATACAATATGAAAACAGAAACCGTGTTTATGCATACGTACGATCTACCGTCTCCATAAACAGTGTTTTACATTTCATATATCTATCTATTATACATATTTATATTATTAATATATATGATATATAAATAATTTTTTTATATTTTGGAAGTATGTAAATCATGATCTAAATTATACGATCAAGAATAACAAGTAAAAACATGAACAGTAAAGAAAGCAATTATTACATGAAATGTTAATTTAACATGGAAACCATTATTAAATGGTTAGTATAAAGCCATAAGTGAATCATGTATGATATAATTAATATTAATATGGTTCTTTTATAATTTAATAACATACTATGGTCATTATACATGAGGTTAAACGTACCCTCAATCAAAGGAAAGTGCATGGTAAGAGTTAATTCTACAATCTCTTCATTATCCGAGGTAGTTTTTACGTGAGTATCTACTGAGACCTCTTTATCACCCCCATTTGTGTTTCAAAAAAAAATTAAAAAGAAATATTTTAAGGTTTTATGGAAGGTACTCTTTAACTAGATCATCATTTTAAATGGTTTAAATATTTATTCTTCTAAATCATTCTCATTAATGTCCATGTTTTCAAAATGGTTTTTAAGGATTTATTTATATGGACATGAATGTTTTTAAAATTTTCATTCATACTTTTATTAAAAAATGTCTTTAAATTTATTTCTTTC
The DNA here is from genome assembly GCA_963277665.1 of Viscum album. NCBI lineage: Eukaryota > Viridiplantae > Streptophyta > Magnoliopsida > Santalales > Viscaceae > Viscum > Viscum album. The sequence goes on along the minus strand of OY728129.1, from coordinate 751,867,400 downwards.
TAAATTGTGTAACTTCTAAATGTTTTTATGAAAATGCAATATTTCCCTTGAAGAGTTTTACAAATAATTTTCATTTATTGAAACATCATTTAATTGATTTTAAATATGTTTGAAGTAGATTTATTATGATACAAACCTTCCATATTGTATTGAAGCATTTTTGATATGTTTGACTATGGATGTGTTATTTTTATACCATTCATGGTTTATGGATAAAGTATTGACATTTTGTTTGCTAGTTTTAATACGAATGTTTATTTTATGTTTAAAAATTTCCATGTGAGGAATGCATTGGACTTAGTAAGTTATGGGTGGAGCCCGCTATAGCTCTTTGATGCATCAGTAGGTATCATGAGAAAAACTAGTGTCTTGGAATAAGGCCTTGAAAAAATCTTATTTGTAGTCTTGGAACAAGGGCTTGACTATGTGGTTATGAAGTCAAGCATTATGCATCCCAACATTATGAAATTGGATACTGATATTACATGTGATTATTTGACTAGTAGAATATCCATGTGAATAATTAAATGGAATTATTTGATTTATCTTTTCCATATTATGTGAAATTTTAAGTTTAAAAGGCTTTTGTTTTAGTATTATACATTTCCTAAAATGTTTATATTTATTTAGGAAAGTTTCCTCTATATTGTTATCCTTAATGAGAAAATGAGCTCATCCCATTCTATTTTTTATTTTCCCCTAGATTCAAAGAAGTGTATAATAATTGATAAGAAGGATTACGATATGGGATTAATGGCATTATCAAAGGATAATTTCTGTTGTGTTTTATTTTCTAATGTGTAATGTAATGTTCATGTATGTAATATGTTTTCGTAGACTACTAAACAGGTCGGTCTTCCGGGACTTGATTCCTTGTAATCATGCCAATGTATTAAAATAATGCACCGACTCTGGACTTCTGGGGTTGGGGCATTACAATATAATCATAAAAATTATAAATACAAGTTTATGAATACTTTTTATGGAAATAAAATTTATTTTAAAAATTTAAATTAATCATTAATTATTAATGACTTAAAAAATACCAACACTATAATATAATTATATCATTTTGTCACTTATAGGATGGATAATTTTTGTATACTTTTATTAGTAATGTTCCTATTCACATACCTGAGTTACTATTCATAAGTTTTATATTACTATTTATTAGGGTAAAATTACTATTCATAATTGTATGTCACTATTCACCAAAAATTATGTTTGTCCCATCAGACTCCAACCATCTTACTGATGGAAACCGTGTATGTCATATTTTTGAAATTCAAATAACAGAAATGGAAAAATTATGTTTAAAGGTTAGTTAGAATTTTGTAGATCATTCAATCATGATGTGTCATTGTGTTTACTAATGAGAGTTTATGTGATTATACTATATAACATTACCATAAGAAGGGAGAAATTGAATTGATAAAAGTTTTCATTGTAACAATCTTCCACTCTTTTGAAATATCACCCTCACAATTTTGTTTTACATAAATAGGTGAGGGTACTTATCCTTCATCACATCCTATGGATCCCTAGTTAATTCTTCATAATAATGGTTCCCCGAAAACACTCTGACAAGGTGGGTTGTCTTATTATGAAGAACATTATCTCTCTACTCCATAATATTTACCCGTTTATCCTCATCAGAGAGACCATATTCCAACTTTACCACCTCTGAGTTCAGTCTATATGAGGGATCTAGTATGTACTTCCTCATAAGTGATACATGAAAACATATCAGGAACTTGATCCATATTCAGTGGTAGTGAAAGCTGATAGGCTATGGACCATATGTGGTCAATTATCTTAAAGGGTCTAATGTACTATGGGATTAGGTTCCCTTTATTTCCAAAATGAATCAATATCTTCCATGGTGATATTCAAAGGATGAATTTATCTCCAATGTCAAACCCCATGTACCTTCGGTGGTTTTCAGCATAACAATTTTACTGACTCTAAGAAAATTTGATATGTTTTTGGATGGCCTGAACCTTCTTGGTCATCTCTTGTACAAGATCAGGTCAAAGTAGATGTCTTTCTCCAACTTTATCACAACAAGTTAGAGTTATACATCGCTTACTGTATAAAGATTCATATTGATTTATATGAATACTCATGTGGAAGATATGTGTGTATGAGAACTCAACCAATGAGAGATTTTGATCCCATCCACCCTTGAATTCTAGTGAGAAGGATTGTAGCATATCATTGAGAATATGAATAGTGATTTCTGATTGGACATCAGTTTGGGGGTGATAGGTTGTGCGGAAATTCAATTCAATACTCAAAGAAAATTGAAGACTCCAGCCGAATTTGGATTTAAACATGGAATCACAATTAGAGATAATTAAGAGTGGAACCCCATGCATTATTTCCAGTTATTTAACATATATCTTCGCAAGTTTTTCAAGAAAAAGATTTTTTTGAATAGAGATAAAGTGACCAGTATTGGTGAGTTAGTCCACCACAACCCATATCACATTATTTACTTTGGATGTCTTTGGGAGACACATGACAAGGTCCACAGTGACATTCTCCCACTTACATATGGTTATAGGCAAGGGGTTCATCATCAATTTAGACTTATTTTTCTTGGATTTAACTTTCTGGCATATCAAACATCTAGAGATATACTTATCAATCTCTTTGTTCATGCTGTGCTACCAGAAGTATTCTTAGAGGTAACGATACATCACGGTGCTACCAGGATAGATAATGAATTTTAATCTATGTGAATTTTTCAATAGATCCTACTTTATCCTAGGTGATGAGTGCACCTGAATCCTTGTTCCAAACTGAATTACACCATCATCATCGGTATTGAACTCTTGTAGAATCCCTTCCATTACTGCATTCACCCTCGTTTGGGAGTCTAGATCATCCCTTTGTGGCTTCTTAATCTTCTCTTGGATAGATTGTTCGGAAATAATGTGGGAAAGGTAAGATTTATTCCCTACTGTAATGATTTCCATATCCATTATTTTCATATCCATGAAGAGAGGGACTTTCTCAATCTAGAACATGGATATAGTAAAAAGTTCTTTTCAGATTAGAGAATTAGATACCTTTTTTGCCTATCCAAGATGATTGTTAGTAGAGTAATCGTAGTTTTTATTACCTCTAACCACATCCTTTGACACATGTTGATCTAATTTTGTTTGCATATATACTTTAGGCTCTTGTGATTGGTATATATTTCATACTTCCCACCGTATAGGTAATGTTGCAATATTATCAAGTAAAAAATCACATATTATCACTCTAGATCATGTGTATGGTTATTCAGCTCATGGATCTTGATATTTTGTGAGACATAGGCTATCACATTATCATTTTTAATTAGTATACAAGACAAGAATTTTGGGAATTATCACTATGTTTCACAAAAATTTATCAAAATTTCTAAAATTTTAGTACAAGTGAAGTGATCAGACTTCTCTTTATCTCCTTGACGAATTCCTTACATTATTCCATCCAGACATACTTTATCCGTTTCCTTTTCTAACATAGTTAGTGTGCTATACATTCCTAAAACATTTCTCACAAAATTTCTATAGTACCATGCTATTCCAACAAAACTATGGCTTTCTATGACACTATAGGGTCTAGGACAATCCTCAATTACCTTTGTTTTTTAATGGTCCACAAAAATTCAATCACTGGTGATCGAATATCCTAATAATGTTAATTGATGCATTGAAAAGACACAATTTCTGAACATTCCATACATATTCTCCTTCTAAAATGTCACTAAAATATGTCTTATATGTTCTTCATGTTACTAAATTCTCTTAGAGTAGATGAGAATATAATTGATAAAAACTACCAAAATTTTTTCGAGGTAATTTCTAAAGACTCTATTCATAAAATCCATGAAGATTTTAGGGTAATTAAAAATTCTTATAGGAATCACCAGAAACTCATACTTTCTATACCTTGTACGGAATGAAATATTCTAAATATCTTCTTTATTCACAATTAGCTAATGATATCCATAATAAAGACCCCCATATTAGAGGTACTAATCTCCATATAGCAGATCGAAGAAGTCATTAATCATTGTTAGAGGATAGGTTTTCTTTTATGGTGATCTTGTTGGATTCTCAATAATAAATACACAACCACATTGATCCATCCCTTTTCTTCACAAAGAGCACTAGTGCACCCCAAGGAGATGAGGTGGGGAATATGAACCCGTTTTCCAAATGATCTTGTAGCTTCTTATTTAACTCCTCCAGTTTGATAGTATCCATCCTATAGGGACACTTTGAAATAGTATTTGGTATGTGTGTGAGTTCTATTGAGAACTCTACCTCAAGATTTGGTGGTATTTTGAGAAACATGTTAAGAAATACATCATTGTAATCCCTCATGATGGGAATTTCCCATAGTTTGATACCTTCCTTGGACTCAACCATTTGTGTGAGGTATTCTTCTTCATAGGGAATCAAAACCCACAACATTGAATTATTCTTCTAAGGTGATTCATGATCATCCTTGAATTTTTATAGGAGTAATGGATGGTTTGGAATATGAGAAGATATTTCCTTTTTGTGTCAGCTAACGTCTGCTCTATATAAGAAGAGCCAATCTATCCCCATTATTGCATCAGATTCCACCAAGTAAAGTATTACGAGATTCACAGGAAGAATATTCCCCCATAAACCAATAGGAGAAGAGTATAACACTTTGGTTTTAATGATTACACCACTAGGTATTTTAACAAATATTTTTACTTCAAGATTTTTGGGCTTCGATTAATTAGTTCTTTCAAACATGCGGTATATAAAGGAATGCGTATAATCAAAATAAAATATGACTTTTTTCTATTATTTAGTGAATATAATGTGTACCTTGTACGACTTCATTTTAATGATCCATATTCATAGTTGTGATGAAATAATTATTCCCTTATTCCATTGTATTTGGTGGTTGATGATGATGATTACCCACAAGGACTCGAGGTTTAGTGAACTCGATAGCATAGTACCCTTTCTGCCAATAGTTGTAGCGTTGGACCATGGGTGGTGATCTCATTTCCTCCACCACATTCTATTACCTTCTCATGTCTTTTAGACAGTCAAGAGCTTTATGGCCTTATTTAACACACTTCAAGAATTTACCAATCCATTTTGAGGCAATTCCCATGATGATTCTTCCCATATTTTTGACATGCGGGTGGTTGAGTTTTCTCTCCACCTTTCTCATTAGATCCTTCATCATTAAATTCCATCTTTCATTTATTATCACTATACATATGAGACCATTCTAAAAACCCCATTTCCACTTTGAGAGAACATCAAACAACTTCTTCATAACTACAAGTGTCTCAAATTGCAAGAGCCTTTTGAAGGTGTGGTTTTAATCCACTAAAGAATCTGTCAATTTTTGAATCAGTGTTGATATCAAACCTCGAAGTATACCAAGAATGCCATGTGAAAATTTATTTATAGGTTGTGATAGATTCTCCTTCCATTTTATTGATCTCTATGAATTTTACCTCCATCTTCATATGAATATTTAATGGGAAATAATTATTAAGAAACAATATCTTAATGTCTTCCCACTCCATCTCTTTAAATTTATCCCTTGGTTTAGTGTTCTTAATCAATTCCCACCATTGCTCAACCTCTCCATTTAGATGATAAATGACCAGATTCACCTTCTCCAACTCAGAATAGTGAAGCAAAAAAAAGATCTTCTCCATGGATTTGAACCACTATTCCGTAACTAGTGGATCAAAAGACCCACTAAAAGTCAGCGGTAGTCACCGCATAAAACACTCGATACCCAGTTGATCCCTCTTAGGTGAAGGAGGAAGTTCATAATTATTAAGATTATTGTTCATAAACTGAGATAGTTGAGTAAGAATCACCACGATGTTTTGAAATATACCTCCCAATGAATTGGGGATGTCATTCGTGTAATCAATGCATTGTCCTTAGCATGGTTTGTTGGAATGGTTTCTCATGGTTCCCACCATTTTCTAAAATAGAAATGGTTAAAACAAAAAAAAAGTCAAAAAATCATAAATAGTTAATTACTTTGTATAATTGTGTCTAAAGGAATATCATGTGGGATACATATGTTTAGAAAATTTTATTGGGTGCTTACTTATGATTAGTCTCATACTAATGGTTTTCTCTAAGGTTCACCAATCCTAATTCCAAAATTTACTAAACCTTTCTATAATACCAACTATACCAACCCTAATTTTCATATATAACTTTTACAACATTTTAATGATAAAAAACCTAAAAAAATTACACCATGAGGATCTAATGGTATATTGTCTTTGTCAAACAAGGACCATACATAAATTTTTCAACATAAAACAAAAACATTCATTTAATTCCTTATTCTCTATCTTCTTATCGGCCTTTGAATTTTCTGTAGTACAAATAATCACCTGAGGATATACATAAAAAGGGGTGAGATAAAATCCCATTAAAAGGATAATAACATGAGACAATACGACATGGGGTGAGCATAATAATTAACATCATATCATAGTCATATGATCATAAACAATATATGAATAATTAATAAAAGGCTTGAAAAGTGAAAATTCATTAAAATGAAACCTTATGTATTAGTGGTTAAATACCACACATAGTTGTGAATAAAGATAACATCATGTTCACACATATTTCACTTTAATCATTAGGTATTCCTATTACCCAATGCATTAGATTTCTATATAATTTCAGGCACACCCATCACATCAAAACATTTATATTGTACTATATAATTCTGAGTGCACTCAACACTTCATAACATTTACATTATCATGAATGCCACATAGAATATATAAATACCACAAAAATAAGAAAACCTATGTAAAATAATTAGTTTCACTTCATAAATCATAAATTAATAAACATTGGGTTTCCAAATGAAATAGGGAATAACAAACATGATACAATCACCGTCAACCTTGAGGGAGAAGTAAATTGGCCATATTTGAAAGAAGAGGTGTGTAGGAAATTTTTTTGTTTGAAATAAACCATTATGAAAAAAAATTGTCCCTAAAAAGGAATGATAATGATGAAGAAATTATTTTAATGGAATAAAAATTCTAAAAATGGAGTGAAATAGTGAAAACCTGAAGAAATAAAGTTGGGTTCGTGAATTCCCCTTACCATGTATCTGAATGCTTTCTTTACTTTAATGTCCTGTATAATCACTTTAGATTAATTAATTAACACATAAAGAACCTTTTATATATGTAATTTTATCATTATGGTTTTATTAAGTTATTTTATGGGATTTAGGATGAGTTATATAGTTTAGATCCACTATTCGGGAGTGCTTATTTTCTTTGTTTCATGAACGGATCACTTGTGCACATGAATGGAATTTCATGTCGAACACAGATACACATCCAGAATTGGTATTAAATGTTATTAATGATCTTACTAGAGTTTAAATGTTAATATAATGAATCTACTTATATACCATGAAGATGAATAATTTGATAAAGTTTAATGATGATCGTTTTAGGTTAATTTTGGTAGGTTTTTATCACGACAGACTTGTTTTGTATTATAATTTAGTATTATGATTAAAAGTAGCTTCCAGAATAAAAAAGGGGTTAAAAATAAAATCTATACTATTTGTTCAACCATTTAATTATCTTATTGATACATTTGAGGGTGTTGATGGAAAATGAAGGTGCTTCGCCTAGGATGATGGTAAATTGACACATCACGAGAAATGATTCCTATTTTAAAATAAAAGAGAGACAGGGAATATTTTAATGAATAATATTCCATTAAAATGATAGAAAAAAATTATATAAATCAAACTAGAGTTATTATAAAATTTTTATAAGATAATTTTAGGACAATAGAAGAAAGAAAATTAAATTTGAATGGAAAATTAAAGAAAAGAGAGATATAAATTACCTCTTGAATACATCTTCCTTGAGTGAATCTTTAGGGGAGAGGTTTTGGTCTTTTTATAAGATGAAGGGATGATGAATGGGGGAGAGGAGCTTGGGAAGATACTGTATTAGAATTTAGTGTGGCCACATGGCTTAAGGGGTGTGAAGCAATAATGTTGTGAGGCGTGGTATTTATAGTGTCGGGGAGAGGTGTTTTCACAATGTTATAATCATTAATTTATTATTTCCCCACAAGACAAGAAATAATGATTATTCTATGACTAAATACAGTAACCAGAGCATATGATTTCAAACCAATGGTTCTTACATCTGCATAACTCCATCCATGAATCTATAATTCATGTATTTAGAATTTATTGTCAATTATCAAATTTTACTATTCACTAAAAAATAAAGTATTTCGAAAATATTCAAATAATTAACCAATACTATTTTTTGAAAGGGAGAATCAAAAATCTAATTCCATTATATGAAAATAATTTTCTAAATAAGTGTAATTTATTTTTTAATTAAAATCATAATTTACTTGATAAATACAAATTTTAAAACTAAAACTACTTTTCTAATAATTTGAAAATTTAAATAAGGTATCATAAAACTATCATATAATCATAATACATCTGAATAAAATTTTATGAATACATTTTATGAAAATACATTTTCTTTTAAAAATAGAATTCTTCAATAAATAGTCCTAACTTAAAAAAATACCAACACTATAATATAATTATATCATAAAGTCAGTTAAAGGAAGGATAAATTTAATTTATACTATAATTGCTAAGGTTCGTATTCACATGGACGATTTACTATTCATAAGGGTCACATTACTATTTATAAGGGAAAAATTACTATTCATAAGGGTATGTTACTATTCACAAGAAATAATTTTATCCTATCAGACTCTAAAAATCTCATTTGTCGCAACTGTGTATGTCAAATTTTTGAAATTTAAATCATAGAAGTGTAAAAATTATGTTAAAGGTCACATAGAATATAGTAGTTCATTTTAGAATGATGTTGAATTATGTTTCCTTTTGTGACTTTATGTTATTACACAATAAAATTACTATAAGTATGTGGAGAATAATTTTTAAAAAGTTTGGGTTGATACATTTTCTTTGAATGATATCAAAGCTACAAGGGTTTATCATCTTAATATTCCATTCATTGAGATATGATTAATATTCACCACATGTATTATTATTTTTGGTTTATATATTTCCCATGGAATTAATTTTATCATACATATCATGTAATTTAAGGGATTAAAAAATGTATCTCAACATAACTCTTTAATGGTATTTTAATTCAAAATTTATGAAATCCATAAGTTTTTTCATTTCAATATTATTTTTAATTCAATACTGTTATGAATAAATTTTCATATGGAGAAATTATATTCTTTTTCTCCTTAAAACGACTTCAATTTTCTTCCACAGATGTTTTTCATCAGTTTTTTCATTCCTAATTAGCATTTTAGTTTCCTTTTGGTTTATAATTTAATTGAAGTGATGTTGTAAGAGAAACTGACCACACAACTTATTTCCTATTTGAGATATTTCTCTTGTATATCCATATTATATTTTGATGGATTTAATTATCTCCAATTCTATGATAGAATTTTTTTTCAATATAATTGGATTTCATAACAAAATGAATCATCTCTTAACATTTTTAGAATGGTTGAATCTATCAACATTGACTCTTTGTGAACGTTTGAAAAAAAATAAACCCTTTCCACAAAACACATTTTCATGTTTTTATAAAAAAAATCATAATTTATATACTTCTATAAGTTTTAATGGTTTTATATAGAAATTTATATTCCCTATTAATTATAAAATAGTTTTTTTAAAAGGTACCTAAAATTTAAATAAAATATATTCATCTTTCACGAGGTAAATTTTATTTCCCTTTTAATGGGTTTTTTAAATGTAAAAATACTTTAATACTTGTTATCCTACAATGGGGACATTCTAAAATGATACTATACTCATATTTTCTTTGTATGACATGTGATCATGTTATTCCTTTTTATAGGGAAAATATTGACATTTTATATGCTAGTTATCCGATACGGATGTTTATTGATTGTTCAAGAATATAAAATTTTCATTTTATTGATTATTCCTTCATTTCATATGATTAATTCTTTTGAATTATTTAATAATGGGTGGGGGAAAAATTAAATTTTCTCTCGATTTATCGGCAGGTCTCATGAGACAAACTAGTTTGGGTATTTGGTTTATGACAACCCATTTATTAATAATGTCTTTGGTCGCGACCTTGATAGTATCTATGTTTTTTTGGAAGGAGGCCTTGACTATAATATTAAGATGTTTGATTCTTTCTATTCCATCACTATGAAATAATATTTTATTATCCACGTGATTATTTATGCTTTTATGCTATCCATGGATATATTTCATAGTATTGTTATCAGTGATATGGAATATTTCATTGTGAATTCTACCTTACATATTATTAATAACTTATTTGTCCCAAAATATTAATTTTAGGACCCATAATTTATGGTCTATGTTATATTAGTTATGGGTTTATTATGTCATGTTGGTATCCTATATTTTAATCACATGCTCACTTATGATCTTCAATTGGAAATTCTTTGGTTTATTCTTACTAAGAATTTGAGGTCCCCATTCTTATGTTTTAATTTCCCCAAGTTATGGTGAATATTATTATCAAAGATATGTATAGAGGGGTATCAAGTGTGGAGAATTTTGTGGGAGTTTTTGAAGAATATTGGTTATGTAACGAATCCTTAGTTTTGTGAAAATATTATCATTTGATGAGAAAGATATGGGATTTTTAGCTAAAGGTTTATCTTAATTTCCTAAAGATATAAAAGTAAAAACTATTAGGTATGTATGTGACTCAATATTGGTTATTGATATGGTATTTATGGATGGTTAAATTTTGGTTTCTTGAGTTGGTATCAATTATTTTATGTAAAGAGTATATGTTTAAAACATGATCTAGGTGTACTATTCTACGACATCCTATAAATTTTTTTAATGACTAATTGACCTCCAATGTTATTGTGGGAGGGACTTCTTGGTAAAACTCAGTGGATGAGGTATGTAATAATACCTATGTTTTTTGATTGAAAGTGATGATGGGTTCATGAGGATTAGAACTACGAAAAAGGCATGACCAAGCTGTTTTTTTAATTGAGTGGTGGCTTAAACTGCCGCTAAATAATGTGCGATGCTTTCTAATTATGCCAAGTATCTGCGTGTTAGTAATCATTTTTCTACGCTTTCTAAGTGGTAGTTTTTTATTTTTTGACATTTTGTTTGGCGGAGATGTTTCTTGTTTTTTTTTTTAATTTTTTAATTTTCTTAATTAATTAATTTATTATTATTAATGCTATTTCTATTTATTATTATTTATTATCTTTATTTATTATTATTATTTGTTATTATTATTATATATTTATTATATATTTATTTGTATTTATTGTTTTTTATTTCTTATTTTTATGTTATTATTTACATATTATTTTTTACAAATTTTTTATTTATTAATATTATTTATTATTTATCCTTCCATGCATGCATATTCCATGCATGCCATGCATAAATCCCGAAAATACAAGTGTTAGGAGAGATTTAGACCTCTTACCCATTGGATATACTATAAAGACATTACCACAACAACAAACACCTTACCTAGTGAGGAAACACTATGTAAGATACATATAATTATTGAAATAAAAAAATAATGACATTATATAATAATAAATAATGAATATATATTTCATATATAATAAAGAAGTAATAAATTATAAATAAATTAATAAATAATAGATAATAGAAAAATACTTAATATATTACCGATATTTATGAAATAAATAATAAATAAGTAAAAAACAAAAAACAATTAAATATTACATAAATGATAAATAAATAATAATAATAATAATAATAATAATAATAATAAATAATAGTAAATAATAATAAATGACACTAAATAGTAAATGATAATAAATATTAAGGGATAGAAAATAATAAAACATAAATAAAACATAAATAAGAAATAATAATAATTAAATAATAATTAAATCAATAAATAATTAATAAATAACTAATATGAAAATAATAAATAATAGATAATAAATAGTAAATAATATATAATAAATAACTATTAAACGAATAATAAGTAATAAATAAATTTTAAATAAATAATAAGTACGTAATAAATAAATTATATTTAAATATTAAATAAAAATATATTAAATATATTTTAAACAAACAAATAGTATGTAAGTAAATAATTAAATAATAAAAAATTAATAAAAAATTAATAATAAATAATAATAAATGATAATAAATCATAAATAATAAATAATAAATAAGTAATAAATAAAAAACAAATAAATAAGAAATTAGTAATAAATAAATAATACAAAAATAATAAATAAATATTAAATAATTAAATAATGAATAAATGATAAATAAAAAAAATTATAATAATTCATAATAAATCATAAATCATAAATAATAAATAAGTTATAAATCATAAATAAATAAATAATAAATAATAAATTAATTAACAATAAATAAAACATAAATAATAAATCCAAAATATATATTAAATACATGTTTTACACTTAATTAATAATAAAAATTAATAAATCCATAATAAATCAATAAATAATATATATTAAAATAATAAATAATAAATAATAAATAATAAATAATTAAATAATAATATAATTAAAAAAATAAAAAAATTAAAAAAAATAAAAAAAATAACGAAATAATAAAATAATAAATGGATTTAAATAGCTATATATATATATAAACAAGTAAATATAAATATCTCTATATATATCTTCACATATATGATATTAAAATATATAAACATAAATATGTATAAATATTTAGAAATGTATATAAAATCGATAATTATTTATCTTAAATGAAATTAATAAATTTTCTTTCATTTGGTTTATATGCTTAAAAATATATTTCTATATAAATATGTATTCATACAAGTGATTTATTATTATTGAATATAAGAAAATAAGAAAATATTTAATTATAAATTATAATATATTGTGAAAAATGATAAAATTTCAAAAGAATAATATCAATATAGATGTAATACCTAAGTATAAATTCAATCCCCATCAAAAAAGAAATATAACACCCTTAAACAAGGTTAAAAATCCATCGAATGTTAAAAAACTTGGGTAGCCCAAATAAAAATCAGTTTGGAAGCCTTTTGGACCTTTCTATAGTAAAAAAAATATGACCTGAGCTCTGTGAGCTCATCATTATCACTCCACAGTATATGCTACATTGCATGATTTGATTTGATATGTTGTAGAGCCAAAAAGGACACACAAATCGAATGTTATTATCGTTTGAAGGTCATGTTTGATTTCCTACTTTTATAAAATTTTAATACATTTTTCCAATAATTATATAATGATTTAAATCTCATATGGTTTTAGATCATTTACTTAGCTTTGATTTTCCTTTTAATGGATTTGAAATAGACTTTGGATCAAAATTAATTGTCATTTGATGCAGAAGTCTTCTTTTTAGTTTTTTGTAGATTTTTTTGTGTTTCAAATTATTATTTGTTAATAATTATTCATATTTATTAAGTATGATATTATAATTAATTATAAATATAATTAATAAACTATATATTATAATAAAAAATAAAAAATTAATCATAAATAAATATTTTCTACCTTTAATTTCACTGCGATTTTTTAAAACTGTTGTTGATTCCTGATGGTTTTTTAAAAAACAGCCGCTGAATTTTTTATTTTTTTTTTGAAAAAAATAAAACATCTAGTTTCAATTTTAACAACAATGGCTAAAAAATAACTGCTAATTTTCTTTTATAAAACATTTAGCAAAATCTTAATAAATCACTGTGAAAAAACTACCACAAAACACCATTCTTTGTGGTGTATACCCCTTATTTTTATAATTCTAAGTATTTATCTCAGGATTATATTATTAGAAAAGATATTTATAAAAAAATATTGGTAGAATGGTTGTGGGTTTCATCTCAGGTTATGTTGGGTTAGGCTACTGTGTTCCAATTGTATGTGAATATAACTTTTATATAAGTGAGACTACAATGACATGCATCTTTTACATAAATTATTAAATTAGTTTTATTGAACATATCGCAAAAGAAAACAAGAATTATAGAGGCCTAGTATGTTTTCATGATTAGATACAAGATAAAAAAATAATAAAATAAAACTAATATTTTTACATTTCCATCTTCATATATGCTCTAAGATCCCATTGTACTTCTGTACCTTCAGGTGATATCATTAGGACACAAATCAAAGATAAGGGTGGGAAATAAATATTTGTAACAAGATAATAAAATTGTAACATAGGGGGAATAATCATCATAATATAAATGGAACCATAAAGGGAAAACATGAAATCAAAATCATATAGGAATCATGAAGTATTAAATCATGGAATAATAGTATATTATTCATAGATATCTCTAAATAACATAAAACATGGCATCATAAGAATAGTTTAAATCACAAATGAAAGACATAATACAATTTTGGATGAGGAAACAACCCCTATCCCAAACATGACTCTACAGTTAATAATAACTACACCTAGCCACACACATAATGATCAAAAGATACGAAATCAATTTCCTTATGAATTGGAGGATACATATAATTCTAGACCCACCTGTATCATCATAATAAATCATTCATATATGTTCATTAATAAAATAAAATATACCATAGTCAAAATATTATGATAAACTCTTCCGAAACAATGGTGCTTGATTCATTTTCTTACTCATGTTCAAGCACTAGCTATATCTTTATACTGAATTTAGTGACCACCTCCCCTAATAATCTTATTTTAGACTGTAAATTCTCATGTATGTCTCACCTCACTTTTTGCATTACATGGATACCTAGAGGATCTCTATGATAAATGATTAATCCATCCAATGACAATCTAGAGACTATGTGGGTGAGCTCGAATAAACAACACAGTTGAGTATCATGGGATACAATGGTTTTGAGTGATATGCACCCTTTGATTCAAAAAAAAATATGTTCAAAAATATTAAAGTAGAAATATTTGATTATGACTAAATGATAAAAATTTGAAAAAATATAAAACAATAAAAAGTGAGATAAAATGGAATACATTATTAAAGAAGGCTGAAAATCAAGGGGGATTTATCAGTGCTATTGGCTCCAATATTTCCATAAATTGTATTATCGATATGATAAAGAATAATAATATAATTAAACCAAGACATTCATGTTTCTATATTCACAGATATGAAAATATTTCTATATAGCAATGATCAGGGATTTTGAAACACTGATTTCTAAGGGGTTTCCTCTTTCCACATATAAAAATATAATTGTGCATGGGAGTTTCATGTGAAAAATATATACCATAATATGTAACAATTAAACTATATCTGAAAGAGTTGATTTTACTATATTGATGTAGTATTTCTATATTTAAACTTTAAAAGTTGTTTTGTGATATTTTTATGTTCCTAGAAGAATAAACGACTTAATTAAATAAGGGGGTGGTTTTCAACCATTCAATATTATTTATAGTGGGAAATAAATATTTCTTATAACTCATGAAAATAATTTTAGAATAAAATAAAAAACGTCTTGGATATACATTTTTACAAAAGAAAATATGGGGAGTGTTAAACCATGAATGTTTTATGACATAATCTACATGTTGATGAATGAAAGTACATATTTCTTTAAAAAGATGATAATGAAAAAGATCCATTACTATATCCATTATTTTTGTAGAGAAAGGATAATTTAATACCTACCAGAAAAATTAATACATTATTTTTTATTCAAGATATATATAGGACTTCTAATATTGTATCTTCCCGGTCTAGGATCCACAGAAATGTTTCACCAAGATAGTCCGTCACATGGCCTTATGTGTCCCACCCCATATGCCAGAGGATGCTGGATTACAATGAGGGTGAAATGATGGTACCTTAGGGAGACTAAACCCTTATGGTCAAAGTAGCATAGTGGTAAAATAGATAATGAATCAATAAAAAAGTATAGCATTAAAAATGAAAGGTAGTACAAAATGAATAAAATTACTCATAGATTAGATAACTCCAGACACACAACCTTGCATGATTTTCTAGATGAAGATATATAATTTCAATTAGTAATCATAAAACATGTATTATATAAATGATAAAATCGAAATAAAAAATCCTTAATGCGTATCTCCTTGAGAATCTTGAGCATTGAATTATTCTTTTTTCTTGAGATCTCATGAACATGAATAACAGTTAGAAAGATGAAACCAAAACTTGATCCTGCAACCTTAGGATTGGTTTGTGTACCCCAATGTAATGGAGGCTCAAACATTGTTTGAGATATACTCAATAGGCTACCACCAACAATGTCTAATTTAATATAGTACATTAATATAAAATGAATCACTATATAGGTATATCAAGAAAGAAATAAATGAATAAATGTAAGATGGTCAGGATTAGGCTCCTCATGGAAATCTTGTTGACCATATCAGCTGTGGTCTTAGATAGAATTTCTCTTACCATTCCCCATGTATATATAATCACATATGTAAACAAACAAATATATAATAATATATACCCATATATCAATGAAAACTCTAGGCATAATACATAGACATTCAAATTGAAAACACAACCAAGGTTATAAAATTATAACAGTTGTATATGACCTAGGATAATCCCATGGTGTCCATATATAATGTGTGTCTCTAAACCTTAGATAAAATCTTAGCTGTCACATATAACTAATCATCATTCCAATAGTTATTAAAGGAACCAATGTACATATGCAAAGTGTTGTAGCATAATATCTATCATGTAAATATATTACTAGAAATATGTAATAATAAGTGTACATGGTATAAAATGTCTAGCCTACGAGACCATACTAGAAATCTTGTAATGAGTGAGCCAAGTATCACCCAGGGGATCATGTATTGATGTTATCATCGAAGCCCATCTTTGGAATTTTGTAAATTGGGAACCAAAGTATCACTCATAACATCCAATTTTTCTATGATCCAATACATATATGTTTTATAATGGAATCCCAACTATCACTCATATCACGTGTATACCATGTAACCTATGATCATGTCGAAGTAATTCCATAAATGGGAAAACCAAGTATCACTCATGGTGTATCACAATGCAAGTAACCTGTGAGCCCATCCAAGGAATTCCACATAAGGAACCTGAGTATCACTCATGGTAAATATAATCTCAACCAACCTATGATACCATACAATGAAATTCATAATGAGGAACTCAACTATCGCTCAATGTATAAATAATTCATGTAACATGTTAGCCCATCCATGGTGTTCCATAAAAAAGGAATCGATTTTATCTTTCAAAAGACCACAATTTATTTTCTCATTTAAATTCAATTAGAAAGGAATGCCATGTTAGTAAACATTCCAATTTATAATTTAAGTATAAATATGTTATTGGCCATTTCTATAGGCATTCCACAAATCATTTTAATTATAAAATAATAAATATCATGTCAAAATAATACCACATTACCAAATACATACATACACACACACATATATATATAAACTGGTCCAAGCCTCTTTATCATTTCATTAATTCCATTCGGTTTACGATTTTTATTAAAAATATAGAACACATCATAGGTGGATTTATTATAAAATTGGTAATTATTATCATTCTATTTTATTAAATTCACTATAAATATCTCTTTTAGTTATAATTTATAAAAATTAATGATAATAACATTTAAATATTTGGAATGAATTATTAATTTAACATTTGAAACATCAATAAAAGGAGGGATTTAATTTCCTAAAAGTTGAATATATTATATGCACATAAGAAACACAACTAAAGGGGTGGTTTGAGTTGGTGTCAGAATCATATTATAGTGAAACTTAATACATAGTATATATTTTGGTTAAGAAATTAGTTTCCACATATTTAATTTCATGTTTTAGGGAAATGCATGGAAGGTTTGGATGTGTCATAATGTTTCATGTTATTTATTAAAATAATTAATGGGAATGAATATAGGACACCTACCTTATACCGAGGGAGTTACACTCATCCGTTATCAGGCTTTAACTCAATCTGAATTAATAGAAATTGATGAAATAAAAAACTCCATGAAAATATATAAAATTTTCTCGCACGAAGTTGGAATTCCTTATGACAAGAGTAATTGTGAAAAGAGGAAATATGTGTGATAGAAGTACTAATACACTTCCTACACATTTTAAGGTGCTCGATTCATAATCTGAATAGGGGAGATCAAAGGGACCTTAGGAGATTGGGAGGAGTCACTATTGATATGGCCACCCTTCTATTTCCTAGAGTAAATAAGGGATTGAGCCCCATAAAGTCCCTTTTTAAAAATCCAGCCTGCATGATTCATGATGTGAACTGGTTTCATGATGTGATCCAAATTCCCGATGTCATCCAAATTCATGATGTGAACCACTTACAGATCATGAATTCCTTAGAGAAATTCCCGTGTTTTTCCAATCCTAAACCTACAGGCCACACCCAATTAAACACATTCACATCATAAATGGGACTTATAATGTGAATTTCTTGTAGTATCATTTTTATAGTATCCTGGAGCACCTGTTCTTCCACCAATGTTCTCCCAAACCCTAGATACATCAGCAGAAACATAACACACTTTTAAAAGCATATTTTTTGGTTTTTTAGACACAATGAATCTAACTTATATTCTCGGTGATCAAAGTAACATTTCTACTGATGGTAAATTTTATATTAATTTATAAAATTTCCCACATTTCAAAACACATAACATCAAAATCTCCCCACCGTATAACTTATCATCCACAAGAAGAATTAGGGAAAAAATGAAATATTATCTGACCTACCTGAGTAGTGTAGATTTCATTGAAATTTCTATTTTTCATTAAAATAAATAGTTCACATACATGAAACAATATTAATCATATGATACATAATCTGTTAAAACATTATCCAACACTCGTATTCAAAAATGAACATCAAATGTGTGGTTACATGTGCCCATATAACCTAAGATATGATCACAACAATATATTTTAACCCACTATCCCATGGTTCTTCCCACCATAGGATCCAACATGAAATTCCAATTATAAGACATAGTAATTCCCCCTTTGGAATCACACAAAAAGAATGACTTTATAATTCTAAGGATTCTTCCTGCATGATTCTTGATTGATCAAACCGACAATTCCCAAACAACCAAAAATTAAATTGGTTGTTAAAACATTTAAAATGACCCCCATATAACCTTTCACTTCACTCATATCATCCTAAAGACATGTTTTATGATTTTTTATCATTGACTTTATTTAATGAAAAAAATGAATGAATTTCCTTCTATTAATGGATGACTATCCTGAAAATGGTCAGCATTTTAATCTATTGAATCCAAACTCAAACTAGATGCCTTTTATCCATGTCACTCTATATTTCTTCAAGAATACGTGCTAAATAACATTACAAGACTTTGATGAAATATCCAACACCAAATTTATTTATGTCATCATGCCACAATGCACACATTGGTGTCTACCGAATCCACAACCATGAATCATCACAATCTAATTAAAATCAATTAAGCATGAATAAGTGTTTGGGGTAACCTAAAAACTATCTACTACAGTCCGTGGAACTCATCCATGGTACTTTATACCCAATTATCTACATGGGAGAATTTGGTACATAATGGAAAAAATTATGCACCAAAACACTGACTGATCTCAACGATAGTCTAGTCACATAGATGGATGGTGTTTGTGATTCCTTGTAAAGAATTATTACATAGTAACCTAGGTATCACTAAATACTAACCATGTATCTAAAAACAACTATTCTTCTAGAGTACAACTCCCATGAAGTCTATTTATCGAAAAAGATGGGAATATTAATTTTAACATGGGATATAACCAATTCTATCTTAGAATACTGTGGATGTTATTGATGGAGGGGGCATGATCACATTTAAACTAAGAGTACACTATGTGGGTATAAAATATTACCATTAAAGACCAAGAAACTCCCATAATATTCATGATGATGTTCTAGGAATTGTTTCAAACCAAACTTATCTAAATGATGATAAAAATAATTGTTGAACCACTACTAGATGACTTCTTCTAAAAGAGCTCAGTTGTACCCACAAACATGTAATGTATAATCTACCACAATTTCTTTACCACACAATGCATCTCAAGATCACTCATGAATGCCAATGAGCATATACCCTACTGGTACAAGCTTCTTCCTGGCATCCAAAAGAACCAAGATCAAATCTGGTCAGGGGCGAATTTCAAGGTACTATAGTAGCAATGTAGTCGGGTACTGTAGCAGTATTGTAGCAGCGGCAGGACTGTAGCAGTTGTGAAACTGTAGTAGTAGAGGAACTGTAGCAGGAATTGTAGTGGTGGTGGTACTGTAGCATTACTGTTCACCAAGGGGTGATTTGGGAAAAAATGGAGCTTTCATGTCTTTTATTCAGGCCACTTGGCCTTGGGCCTTTAGGCTATGTAATGGGTCACCCTCTACCTAGTCTAAAGAGGCCGTTGCTCTAAATAATAAATTGAGGCTATGGCCCCATCCTTTAAAACAATTCATGATCACTACTAAAAAACAACTGAAGTCAAGCCATGAAAATTGGGATTTCCAAAGGCTATGTAAACAACCAACCATATCATAATCATGCTTCCTTTCATATACAAACATAATTCAAAAATTACCAGCCCCATGAACATTCAATAGAAGTTCTAACCATCTCCATCTAGTCCTATACTCTTTTTTCATTTATATTTAAGGATATGATAAAACCAATTTGAGGTAACAATCTCCACCATAGGATTGTACTTGTCATGGTTTTCTGATAAAGATCACTCTTCCCATTAAATAATTCCATCAATCATTTACCGAAATTCAATGACATGGACATTATGATTTTAATATTAGAAGACATGAAAAGGGAAGGAAGCCATCCACTTAAATTCATGCTAGAGGAGATTCACCCTTAGACATATGCATGAGAGTCCTCCGATGTTATGTCTATTCACACTATAACATTAGGCATAAAAGTCAAACTAACCTGACCAGTGGTGTCATGAAACTCAATACTATTACAACAACATTCAGAACATTAGTATGTATATGATTTTTTTAATTATCAAGTAACTATACATTTGTGATGAACTGTCATCAGTGTTTTATAGATCTAGGATTGAATGAATCCTAGAAAAACTTATATGAAACATTGCATTATTCTTCATCAACTTGTGTTGTACCACTTATATACACGTGTAATAACCTAAGATTTTATAACATCACAACTTGAACATTTATCATCCTTTAATTTTCTATCCCAATGAAATTATGTATCCCTGAAAGGGGAACATATTATATTATAAAAAAACCAGCTGAAATTTCCATAGGAATGTCTTACCAATTAAAATATAACATTAGATAATTTTTACACACTTTTATGGGGTCAAATTACCACATGGCCACATGTTTATCTCATGTGTCAATTGAGAAACCGAGATCCCTACTCGGGGAAATGACACGTGAATGACACCCCCTACGTAAAATAGTTTAGAATAATTTATCAAGGATGTATGTTTTGAGGGTGATACCTCTACTGAGTTATCACCATTCAAGAGAAGAATGTATAGACCCTATATACATGCTACTCTAATTAGGTCACTTGGTTCTATGACCTATCAATTAGGTTAATGGGATAGTATAATCCTATGGTCAATGCTCAAGTTCCGATTCTAATGAAACTAACAATGTAACATAAGGATTAACCCTTACATGAAGGTTGAGCTAAGAACACTATATTACGATTATTTTTATAACATTTAATTAATTAAATCATTAGAACACCAAGTGCAATTCATAAGGAAAATGTTTTTGGTAAATTATTTATTAACGCCATAAGGAAGCATATGAAATTTACAGTTTTTCTCTTTCAAGAATTACATTTTTAACTAACATCCCATCATAATTCTAAAATTTATGAGAGAAATTGAATTTTATCCATTTAATTTAACCAAATTATTATCATAATTGGGATTAGTTAATGAATATTTCAATTCCTATCTTATATGGAAAACACCAATGAAATTGTAATTTTCAATATAATTTACCAAATACCCATATAATAAAGCCTATAAGAATACTACAAGGTATTTTATTAATTAAAGTGGATCCATTAGTAATATTCTACCATAAATTTATATATAACACGTAAAAGTTTCTGCTGAAACATTAAATAAACATCCATACATAGCATGAATATTCCCTCATGGGGTTCTGTACAAAGGCATATCAATGAAAGGTGATCTATAAGGGTCTAATAAATAATTCCATGATTCAAGTATACCATTAGTGGGTTTATATCATTATCATATAGAACCATAACTGACCTTATTAGGTCAATTGATGTCTATATCATAAAAACAAGCCCTAACTAACCTACATGGGACTAGTTGTTCATTTAGGAATTAGTGATAAGGGTCACCATACCCATGTAATAGTGTTACACACCTTTATAAGGCATCTAGTTCACACAAAAAAAGATAAATAAATTTTGTATCGATACAGTGGTCTTAAATTATATCAAGATCATATATTATGGGTTGATAATATAGACTACCATTTTCCAATTTATAATTTTGCCATACACTATATATTGTAAATTGGATACCATTTAATCGAAACCAGTATGTTTAAGCCCATGAAACCAATGGTTCATTGATAAAACATTTCACAATTGGTTATTTAAGGTTCCACCATCAATCTATATTGGAAAAAACAATTTAGGTGGAATATAAAAATTTATTAACCAATTATATATATAAAATAAAACTAGTCATGCAATATAGATGATAAATATAGATAAAAATGGAAATTATCATGGAAATCCACTATATAAGAAAGAAACCATCAAATTATTTTATATAAGTGAAGAATAATAAATAATCACTAAAAATTTTATAATGATAAAAATGATAAGTAATCACATGAGCACATAATACACCCAATGAAAAAATCATTATATCAGGAAGTCTATGAATGTAACCAACATGGCATGGAATATGCATGGCTTGTGAATCTATATGTGTGTATAATGATGAATGTATCTATACTTCCTTAACATACTAGTATAAGAGTAAAATAACATTATTTGATAAATCATAGATCAAAAAAATTATATAATTCACTCATGGTGAAATCAAAATCAATTATAATAATGAAAAACATGTAACAATAACCCCATGTTGGGATACTCGGTCCTTTCCCCCATGAATTGGGTGATAAATCCTAGACAAAATGATTTTAAAAGCATCAAAACATTCATATTATTCTATATATCATCAGAAAATAGTAATATATAGAAATAAAACTCCTATAATACCACTTTGTAACTTCATGGCCTTAGAGGCCCTGAAACGGTCCCTCAATTTGATCTGTCACATGGCCCCAAGCGTTCCTCCTCATATTGCAGAGGCTTATGACTAATAGTGATGGTTCAATTATTATATAGTGGGGAGATTGTAGGACCATGATCAAATTTGTAATGTAATATAAAATATTATTAAACAATAAAAAATGGAAACAGTATAATGGAATGGTGCAGGAAGACAAATAAAAAAACTAGTAGAATATACAATGCCAAATACACAACCATGAATTCTTGTCGAAATGATGATACATATTTTAAAGAATTAAACTTACAAAAATAATATAAAAATGATATAAAATCCTCAAAGACTATATCGATGACAATCCTGAGCAGTGGCTTAGTTATATGCTCCATGTTCCTATTAACAGAAATAATCACAAGAAAGTTAAAATAAGAACATGATAATACACCCATGATATCTTTTCGTGTACCCCTGTGAAATTGAATCTTGAAAAATTTGTGATGTGTACTCAATATTACACCACCATTATTATCTAATGAAATCCATTCTGAGAACATAAAATCAATTTGTGTGTATGTATGTCAATAAATATCTAAACGAATAATTTTAAACAATCCAGGCTCAGGTTCATTAAGGAAAACTAGGCCACCATACCTACTAAGACCTAATTCAGAATATCTATAATAATTACCACAAGAATATATAAGAAAATATGTAAACAAACACATACAGACACATGCCGATATATACATTCATCAATGAGAACTAGAGGGGTAATACAAACACATCCAAATATGGAACACAAACAAGTTCATTAAATTTTAATAGTTGTATAGGACCCATAGTAATCCCATGCAATCCACTCATAATGATTGTCTCTAAACCACATAAATCTTTTGAGTTGTCACATATAACATAAAATAATACAATTTATTGGTCAAGGACCCATTGAATATAGCCAATAAATCCAATCATAATACCAATCTTGAAAAAAACTGATCATATGTAATAATAAGAATGAAAGATATAAAATGTTCATCCTATGAGCCCATCCAAGGTATCTTATTAATGAGGAACCTAAGTATTTCCCAAGGTTTTATGTAATGCCATTAATTTTGGATCCAGTCCATGGAATTTTGTAATATATAAACCCATGTATTTCTTATAACATCCAACGACCCTATGAGCCTATTGAAGGTGTACCATATAAAGGGAACCCATGTATCACCCATTGCATGTGGAAACCACCAAGCCTATGATCCCATCAAATGAATTATTTAATGAAGAAAAATATGTATCTCTCACTAAATAACATAATTCAAGTAAACCTTGAGCCCATCAAAGGAATTATGCATAAGGATACCTCGTATCACTCATGGTACATATAATATCAATCGACCTATGTACCCATCCATGGATTTCTATAAAGAGTATCCCATGTATCACTCAAGGCATACATAATTCATGTAACCTATGATCCCATATATAGAGTTCCCTAAAAACTTAATCCCATGTGTCACTCAAGGTGCACAGTTCATTTAGACATTTAAATTTGAGTAGCAAGGAATTCAATTTTAGGAAACAAGCCATATCATAATTAATGTATGAATATGTTATAGGCCGTGTACATATGAATTCCACCCCATATTTAAATTATAAAATAATAAAGTTCTTGTCAAAATCATTACATATTACCATTCAAATATATATATATATATATATATATAAACAGGGCCATTCCCATTTATCATGTGAATAATTCTTTTTGGTTTCCTCATTTTATTAAATATGAGATCACACCTAATAAGTCTATTATTAAAAAATGGGGCATAAATGTCATTTTTAATGATATAATTCAATTTAAACATTTAATGCACTTATAATTAATCCAACATACCACAATTGGGATTTAAAAATTGGTAGTTCATTATGAATTTGAAATTTGAAATTTGAAACATCCCTAAAAGGGGTAAGTTAATTACCTTTAAGAGGTATATATCATAAGCTTATAAGAAACACACAAAAAGTGTTGGTTCAGGTTGAGGTGAGAATCCTCACATGGTAAAACATAATATAAAAGGTCTATCTAGTTTGAGACATTAGAATCCAAATACATAATTAATCAATTTATGGGAAACACTTTGAATGTATAGAATGTGGTAAAAGGATTCAAATTTTAAATGGCAAGACTTAAAGGGAAAGGATATAAGATACCTACCTAATACGAAGGGATTTCCACTCACCCATTATCATACATTAAATCGACGTGGAACATGAGAAATATAAGAAATTGATAAACAACCCAAAAATTTGGCGAATGAGAATTAATTAAGATATAATTCATTATAGAAATAAAAACAACAAAATTCATAAGGAGAATTCTTAGACTTTCTAATACACTTCATATACATACGACATTTCTCGATTCAAACATTGAATGGAGGATATCCAATAGACCATAGGAGAGGGGGTGGAGTCAATGCCATGATGGTAATACTACTTTTTCATAAAGGTAATAGGGTCCAATCCCATTCTATACCATTTTTAAATATCTATCTCACATGATTCATGATGTTAATCGATTTCATAATGTAAACCAAATACACAATGTGAACCAGTTAGACATGAGAAATTATTTTGGGGTAAGCCTCTGAGATTTCACATCTTAAATAAATAGGCCACACCCCATGAAACACATTGATGTTGTGAACTTGATTCATGAATTGAATGGGATTAATGACATGAGTGTCCGAAATCAACTATTTTCAAACAACATGGAATGCCCTTTCTTCATATGGTGTTTTCCTAAACCCATGAGAATTACACAAAAACATAAAGAACATACAAGAACATTATTTACTGATGTTGAAACCCATGGAACCTCACATAAATTCCTAAAATTTAATACGACTCATCCACAAATGGAAAATTTCATTCTCGTTTTGGAAAATTTTCCATGGTTTGAAACTTAGAATGTTACAAAAAATTATTTTGGAATGATAAATATTTATAATATCCTTAGGATATTTCAAAAGGAGGAGTTTCCAAGAAATCTCATGGAAATAATAGGCTCATGGATATTTCCACATCAATGATTTCAATGAGAAAATTTAATTCAATCTCACCTAAACTATATTCAATGAATGATCAAGATGTTTATATTATTCTTGTGTTATGTGTCCCATTGTTTTTTCCCTTTGGAATAGTGATTGAAAGAAGGAAGTGTGAAGGATGTTATCCTAGGGAGAAAGTGCATCTACCAAAAACCGTTATAAGGGAAATGATCCCATATAGGTGTGTCTTATATTAAAACCAACAAGTAGTGAGTTTGGTGATATTGGTGCACTAATACACTTCTTATTTCATTCTCCTTGGACTAGAACCTAAAGGTGAACGAAGAAAAATCCCCATTTTCTTATTTGCACATTGATTTACTTCCTGTTAATCATAATTTGATAAAGATAGTAAATATAATCAAAATAATGTTTTTTATAAAGGTTGTTCTGGTAATTGTGTTCAAATAAAACAAAAAATAGAAAAATGTAGTGAAATTTATAATCAGGTGTCTAGGATCCACTCGGGAAGGAAGAACATTGAAAATTATCCATTCCTTGAGTCACCCATATTTATAGTAAATACATCCATTTCATTCCTAGGAATTGGTATAAGAGAGAATAATTATTATATTTCATTTATTTTATATAACTTTTTGATTTTTCAGTTTCAGTTTTCTCTCATATTTTAGTATACTTAGGGAAACAGAATAAATTCAATGAAGAAGAAATTCTAGTGAAATTTCACAATCTAGAATTATTTATTGAATGTGTGAAGTACTATTGAATTAAAATAACATCCTTAAAAGGAATATAAAAATAAAAAAGACATTAAACTATTTATTTGTCTTAATATTTTTCAGGAATGAGTGAGAGACAAGATATTCTATGTGACTTTGTAACTAACGATGTTGACAAGATTACAAGAAACCCAAAGTTAACATTTTATACCACACAAAATAGATAAATCAAAAATTAAAATAATAAAACGAGTATCAATATATAAATATCCAATTGTAGGGAATTGATTTTAAGAAGCTAAAAAGTAAAAATAAAAGATTTGTTGAGTAACCACCCACATAAGAGGGCAGAACTATTCCAAACATGAAGAAATTCAATCAATTCAAAAAAATATGGAATAACTAAAATTTTATGTTAAGGTAATGAACCTAAAATCAAATTAAATTTAAAATTTAGAAAACAATATTGATTATATTCTTACACACTTGTCTAAACTTATTGATGAAAATTAATGGATATAATAAGAGAAGTAATTTCTTAAAGATTATATTGCTGAAATTAATTATAAAATAAATGTGAAAAGTGACATGGTGGATAATCCAGGATGGGAATAAGAATATTAGATAAATAATGTGGACTCTTTTAAGAAATAACATAATTCCCAACATGAATCAAGGATCATGAAGATTAAATAATTTGGAGAAGATCTAAAATCAATCAATAATGAAGTGGAAAAATCGAGTGTTGAAGGTAAGCCTAAATGAAAGGATGATTTTCATTTATTATTTGACCATACTCTCTAATGTGATAATGAATTAAAAGGCTTGTATTCCTCATATGAGTACAATCCCAGTAAGATATTAATGTTCCAATGGTGATAAAATATGTGAAAATTTGTAAATGAATTTTATGATACCTATCTAATGTATGAAAAAAACGAAAACAATAGAGAATAACAGAAAAAGGGAAACTCATAGAGAATATGGAATCAATATAAAGAGATAATTTGAATTGGGTTATTAAAATATAATGAACAATCAATGATGGTATGAACACATGTTATAGTTATGTTGGATGGATAGACATGCATTCTGTTTTAAGTTTGAGGATTTCAAATATATTTCATGTGGTGAAGGAATAAAAATTATGAAACAATGATGTCAACCACAATATACAAGGTATGGTTATAATTATAATTATTATTAGCATAATTACTATGACACCAGTTAAATTTTAAGAATATTTTCCATAGGTATTGAAATATGAAATCATAATTAACACAATGAAAAATATTTCACATTGGAAATTTTTTTAGATCCCCTACATGTAAGACACTTAAATAGAAATTAATAAGATTAGAATCAACAAAACTGATTCTAAACCTCATCCACACAGAGATATAAAAAAGTAAATTGGAAGAATTAGATTAATTAAATTTTTTTTAAAATTAAAAAAAAACCTTGTGAAAGGGGAATACTAAGGAATGTCGACTAATGAGAAATAAAATAATATGTTCAAGGATAGATTAAGTATAAGGGATGTAGGGAGAAAGAATAACCCAACTATTATGAAAATAGAAATCATTTGTGGTAAAAATTCCAAAATAATTGAAGGATGTGAATAGTATTTTTTAGAAGATTAAAACCCTAAAGGAGTGGAGACAGAACTGGATTCCATGAAAATTGTTTAAAATAAGAAGTGGACTCCAAAGTGAAAGGTAAAGGGAATGAGGTTGTCCATGGTGATTCATGAGCTTCTAAAATTTCATGATATGGATGGTTACCCTTTCTCCATGTGTTGTATATGTTATCATTTTTCAAGGAATTGTAAGAATTATGGGGATAAAAATTAATGAAATAAATATTATCAACAACACATGAAATAAATATAAAATAAGATTAGAAATTTATCTATAAATTGAATATAGAAAGTGGTGTTTCAGATATTTTAGGTTCAGTTTGAAATTATAAAAGGAGATACATGTAGGGATGATTGTTATTATGTGTTACTAAATATAATGATACAATACTCATTTATTGGTTTCAAAAAAATGGAAAAAATTTCAAATACATAATGATTAAATTAAGTGGGTGTTGAAGCTAGAATTTATAAATATTGTTTTGCCTCATTCATTGTTGAATGAACCTGTGAGATCATATTTGACATGGAATAAAAATAGTAATATATTTTTGGTATTAACATGTTCCCCAACAAAGGAAAAAAGTGGAATGTTATTCATCATTTGTTCTTTAAAACATTTTTGATAACAAATCTGGTGTGATTTTGAATAATAAGATGTGTTGAATAAAAAATTATATGAAGGCTACTATGAATTTTTTATCTATTGTAAGACACATTGAAATCGTTGTACCTGTTTTATATGTCTCTTTTTGATACATTATTCACTAGCTCAATATGATTAGTGAATTTGATGACATATCATGCACTAAGTGTAAATTTTTCTTCACAATATTTATTCTGATATTGATTCATATATTGTTGAAAAAATGGATTCAAATGGATGATAATTAAATGATTTTAGAATTAGAAAAATCAAAAATTTCATTTTGATAATTTGTATCAAGGAATGATTCAAATAATATATTAAAACCTGGAGATATATTTTAAACATCAATGTAAATTTCCCCAAGGAATTGAGCAGTCCAAGGGGAGTATATTTACATGGAATAGTATTATTTATATTATTAACAAAAAGGTGGAGAGAAAAAATAATGTTTATCTAAAAGTATATTGTAAAATAAGTCCAAGAGAAATACTTTTGAACCCCTAATAATGTTAAATAGATTTGTTGAAAATATGTTGTTATTATGCGTTTGAAGGTTATTCCTCAGTTTTGTCTAGTTGAATCTTGTTGAAGGAGTATAGCTTATAAATTATTCTATAATTATGATAAAAGTTATTTGTATTCTTTATACTAGAGGAATTATATTTTTTGGATAAGTTCTAGAATATAATTTTGTTGGAATAAAATGCATTTGGATAACCCACCCCAGTCTACTACCTGAGAATCCTCCAAAATACTTGGTGGTTGAGCACATGTACCATATAGAAAATCATGTGGTAGACACTGGTAGCATCTTGTGAGAAACTATGCGAGGAGGAACATGGGAATGTGAAGGAAGGAGGTAGGCTCACATGTCTTTGTACATGGTATAATTATTTATTATCCTCTCGAATGTAGAGTAAAATAGATGCAATGAGTGATTATTGATGCTAGTTTTACAAGATTGAGTGGATGAGGGATTCAAGATATTATTAAGTTCTACATGATCAATAAATATTCCAAATTGGGTTGTTGGGGTATAATCAAAATTCTTCTTTAATTAAAAACACTTATGAGATTCAAATAAAATGCATACCATATCTAAAATGATGGTAATTCCATAATTGTATTCCTACAGAAAAAGAACCAAATATCTCTCCCTATGTAAGGAAGTGATTACTTCACCGAACATGTTCATTCAAACCTGTAAACCCTTATAGAAGTCTCACCAAACTGTTTCACTTGGAATGGTGGCTTAGAGGATCACTATATGACATGATGATTGACATAGAACATGTTGTCAATTATTTTCATTTAAATTTAAATTTTACTCTTCACATGAAATTGTTATTTTAATTTTAATTTCCACAATTTATGGTTCTAGATGCATTTTGAGCTTAATTGAAAAAATTGACTAAATATGGATTTTAACTATATTAATTTATTTTTTTAGCCATATATTTTTATCAAATGATTTAATATACAGAATTATTTTTTTAGTATTTAAAACATCTTGAAATTCATTTAATTCTTGTGAAACATTACCTAAATCCTACATTTGGTGGGCCAAAATAAGCTCACAAGTCATGCCTCACATCTGTACATAGATTTGGATATTTTTAAATTTGAACCTATATATCATATATGCATGAAAAACATAATCTAAAATTTAACATTGATAATGAGAAAAACACAAGTAACAAATTTTATAACTATAGACCCACTTAATTATACTAATATGAAATCCATAAATGCATGATAAATCAGATTTCATAAATTCTATGGTTCTTCCTGCCTAGAATAATATTTTAAAGTAAAGAGGCCATAAAATCTACTACACATGGGGCATGAAGAATGAATTAGTCGTTCAACCAAGAAAAACATTTTTAAATTGCTTTCCAGGGAACTAATATTTCTAATTCGGTCATTAAATGGGTCTTCCACAAACATAATTTCTGATTGAATTTATAGAGAAAAAAATTCCAACCCTTTTTCCTATAAATTAGAGGTTAGGGGTGGCTTAAGGAGATCGATCAATTCCTGATGTTCTAGCACTACACTACACTATAGGGATATCAATTCTTTAGGATTTATTTATTTTATATTATTTTTTTTCATTCCTGAAGAAACACATGCATTTTTTTATTAAAGTGTTTGCCTTTTCGTTTTCACCATAACTTTTTCTCTTCCGACCCTTATATCATTCACTATATTTCTATCTTTATATTGTGATATCTTTTCACTTTGAAATGGAAAGTGACTAATCTAAGGATTATCCATAGGGGAGGTTTCATATAATTATTAATTATTTTTCTTCAATTCAACATATTTTAAATCAATTTTAGTGGATTTAAGAGTATTACATCGATGAAGCAGTTATCCACCATGACATTATTTCCAATTCAATTACTTTTCTTTTATTCATCATTTCCCCCACATTATCCTTGGAAAACTATTCATATTGTAGAGTTGGGGTTTCTTAGAGGGATGGAACGATATATGTTGGAGTTGAGTGATTTAGGAGTTGAATTATCTGTTGATGTATTATCCTATTTGACTATTGGAGGAGGTGAGGTTTGGTGTGATGAAGGAATGGAAAAATCATACACTCAATAATTTATAAGAATTTAATTTTTTAATGAGTCTTCATCAAAAAAATTAACAAATTGAATTTGAAAAAAATAAATTATTGAAATAATCAATGTGATTAATCAAGTACGAAGATATTTCTTTTATACCTACATTTTTTGTTGCATCTCCATGTTAGGACAGTGTTATTTTATTTAATTTTATTTGTTTACAAATCCAAAAATCATTGTTTGTATTAACCAAAAAACAGAAAATATTAGATTATTTGAATTATAAACATGTAATTGAATTAACTGTGATTCCCCTCAGGTGCGATGACCCTAGTCATGATCTACACTACATTAGGGAAATAAAACTCTCTTTTCCCACACCCTATGATAGGAATGCATTAATTAAAATATAAATGGATAATTCTATGCCCGCACACATGAGCTCTAATAAACTACATGGCCAATTCTTGTGGTTTCTCTAGGATCTAAGTGAGTAGTACCTACTATTCCCAAATCTATACATGTTTACATTTTGAAGATGCGTGATTTGATAAAGAATAAAACATATGAATTTGAGAACATTTTAATTAATACCTTGTGGGATAAAAAGATAAAAACAATTATTAAATACGGTTGAAATTAATGGAGGATTTCATAATGAAATTAACATAGCAATTTACATAAATATTAATATGGAATAGATATGTAATAAATATACAATAAAATTATGATATGTTAGAATCCATATTTTCATATATATAAATCTTTCTAGATAGTGATGATCAATGAATTTTAAATACCAGTTTCTCACGGGTTTCCAATTGTAGAATATGAAAACATTATCCTAAAGGGTAGTTTTAGGAAAATAATATACATCAGAAAGAGTCACCATTAAACCGTATATGAATGAGATGATTTGGATATAAAGGATTAGTAGTTCAATATTCTAAATATATAAATTGATTCTGTGATTTTTATAAATTCCCATATGAATATAATATTCTCTATAAAAGGGGTTGTTCTACACAATTTGATTTTTTTTCATAGGGAAAGAGAGTTGTTCTATTACTCAAGAAAATACCTATATGATAAAATAGAGGAATTAATTAATATAACTATTTAATAAAGAAAAGATAGGGAGAGTTCTATTAGGAATGTTTTATGACATAATCTACATGGAAATGATTGAAAGAGAAGATTTACTGAAAAACTAGTCAAAGGATAAGATCCACTTCCATATTTGAAATTTTATAGAGTGAATGGAATTCTCTATCTACCATTAAAATGGAGACATTTTAGTGTTAATATAGAAATATTGATGAGTTCTTTGATTATTCTAAAAAGATGAATATTTTTCATTTCCAAAACATATTTTTAAAAGATAAGGAGTTTCCATGTACTCTCATAGAAACGATATTATCATGATATTTTAACAACAAATATGTGAAAGAGATTGTGTAATTTAATGAACTTGACCTATATTCAATGAAATATTAATAATGTTATAATTTTCATGGACTTTGTATCAAATTTGATTCCACTGGATTTGTGAGTGGAAGAAGGAATTGTAAGGGGAGTTCCCCAATGGATACAATTCATCAATCTCAAACCTTTATAGGGGTATTGAATATAGAAACGAGTGACCTAACATCATACAGAATAGAATTTATCATAGTGATATTGGTGAAACAACACATTGTTGGTTGCTTGAATAGCCCATAATGGTGAACCAAGTGAAAATTTATGTCTCCTCGTTATTTATTTTATTTAATTCCTATTAATAATAATTAGAAATTTTTTATAAATATAATAATAAATAAAATTGATATAAAATCATGGTCTTGAAATTAGATGAATAGAAACACTAAAGGGAAGAATATGTGGCATGTATAATAAGGAGGTCAAGATCATCTAATGTAGGAAAAATGATGTAAAGTATCTATAACAAGATTTACCCCACTATCGATTCATATAATCAACTTTTATTTGAAATAATAATTTAATAAATAAGTATATTTAATGAATATAGAGAACAAAGTTAAGGAAAAATCACAATAAATGTCTGAATAAATACTTGATAAAATGAAACCATTAAATTATGTTTTAATAAATAGGAATATGACAATTAATTATGGTAACAACATAATATTTTTATAACTATTTGTCCTAGAATTCCATCTGAATTGGCATCCAATCTGATCACCACTTACTTGAAGGCCATTCATGATCCCCACAGGCTCACAACAAGCACCTGAAAATTAATAATGGAAATTTGGAAATGATTTCCCCCGAAAAAGAAAGACAAAATAAACAAAGTACTAATAATACACATTTTATTATAAAATAAAAGAATGTGAAAATAACTAAAGAAAGATAAATCATAAGACATAGGATAGGATGGAGACCCGTGTCCCATGGGTGAAAGGAGCCTAAAATAGTGATGGTCAAGGGAAAATATTATAATAAGGCTCTCACACATGGGTTGAAGAGATCATGTTCTAGAGAAGAGAACAAATTGACCTTCAAGAAGAATCTAAGATGTAATAAAATTAGAGAATTTTTTACCCTCTCACATAGTATAAAGAATATAACATGGTTTCTAATGAGAGAATTGAACTAGTTAATTTGGTATGAGATATATAAGGGACTTTATATGGTGTTATAAAGAGTGTTATAGAGAGTCTTGGAATTTATTTCAACCACAAAACGATGAATTTACTTAGAGAAGTATAAATATCACCCTTTTAACATTGACCATACCTCTTCCAAGATGAAACCACCAATCTTGAATGAGTAGAAAAAGAAACAACCACACATACCCTATGATCCAAGACAATTCCACCCCCTCATAATTCATAATGCATAAGAAGTTTCAATGTTAAGTTTCATTCTATAGTTATGGGGTATACATCACACCCACATTATCGGTGGGAATTCTATTTGGATGACATGGGTTGTTTAAATTTGAGATAAAATACATCTAAGGGGTGATGAATCATCCCATTTTCTTAGTAGCAACTCCAAGTTTGACACTAGACCCCTTGTTCTAGAAATAAGATCAATCTTCGAGAAAGACATGCCTTCAATCCAAGACTTGTCCCTGTAAAACAAAATTCACCGGAACCCAAATTCAATCATACTAGCTCACTCATTCTTATCTATATTGTTCCTATCTGCTCCTTGTAACAAAATCTAGAGGAAAAGGCCACCTTGGAGAACTATGGATGAAAAACTAGTGAACACACCCCACAGATTCACATTCAAAAATAGCCTAGTCACACCAAAAAAATAAGTTACATGTCATCTCCTCACTGGGTTTCTGATAGAAAGATCAATTTAATGTAGCATGATCCCCTTCCACTTGATCTTCTAATTACTGTATAGTGCATGATGTTGTATACACCATATTAAAAGATTGATTTTTTTGGGGATGTATTTTCACTAGATAATATGATATAATTAAACCCTAATTTAAATATGGATTAAAATTGATGTATAGGCCTTAACTAAAAAGTCTCTAGAGGATGAAACCATGAAGACACACCAATACAACTCATCTGAAAGCCTTATGAGGCTGAAAAATCACCCAAATATTTGGTTAATACAAACAGTGTAAAGTAAGAGTAAACCAAAGATTGTCTAAATGTAATACCAGAGGGGGTTTTATTGGTGTTTTAATGTTTTTTTGATAAACATAATAGATTTCTACTTATTTTTAAAAAAGGATCATGAGATGTGTGAACCTCGTTCACACATCTCCTATTACTAAGAAGAGTGAACCCTGTTCAAGATTCCTGTATGAATTTTATGAAGGAAGTGTGAACGAGGTTCATAATTCCTTATGAATATTTAATTTAAAAAATCATTAGTAGTTATAAATACTAATTAAATATATATACATATTAATTAAAAAAATTCAATATGTTTAGAATATAAATAAATAACAATAAATATAAATACATATTAATTAAATAGTCAAAAATATAAATAATAGTGTCCATGTCCATTTTGATCAACTGGTCTAATTCTTGGGGCACTAGTTGATTTCCAATAGAGTTTGTTCATCAATTTTTTTGCAGTAGATACTTACATCAAAATATATTTCCAAATGAATATGTCAATATGTCAACATATCCACCATACATTACCAAATTCATTCCACTTCTTCTCCCATATACTAATAGGAAGTTAAAAGTTCAAGGTTAAATGGTATCAATTCATACTCATGAAATATGTTATCCATTATTTCATTTAAAGTCTACATGAGCCATACTCGGTGTAAAAAACCATAGGATTTTATTTGAGAAGTAATGTTTCCCTCTACTAACTGATCATGATATGACATGAAATGAGAAATTATATAATTTGGACTAAGGTTAGTCTAATTTTATTTTAGGATGATGATATTAAATTTGATATGAATCTTTTATTATAACAATCAACCTCAAACTCATGAACTCACTTTAAAAAATAGATCATAAAAATTCAAGTGAAATAAAAAGGATAAGCGATCATTGAAAGCATCCATACTTAAGCTTTTCTTTTGTCATTGATTAATTAAATTACAATACATTTCAATTGAATTTATTTTTTTGTAAACAAAGGAAGGGAGATTGAGAAAAATATACCACTTTCAATAACATGATCTTTATGAACATTATACAACAACTGGATTTGATTCTAGTTGATATAATAATTTTAGTAGTATCTTTAAAGTTCTTCATTTACCTAACCCTCATGGAAAACACTAATAACAACTTTATAATGGTGGATCTCTCTGATACTGGTTTTCAAGATTCTCCAATATAAAGAATACACCAGAATTCATCTTCGACATATGATTTGATGGTTCTAAAAACATATATAACTTCACCAAAGATGATCTTCTTTAATACAAATTCTTTATGATAAGAAAACATGATCAAACAATGATGACACCTTCTTTATTTATATTTTCTTGGATATGATAACATATTCTTTAAATTCATCAATTATGACCATCTTTCTTATTTGTATTTGAATACCAATTGAGTAATTAATCAAGGTTGATAAATTATTTATATTTTTGAAGAATAATTGATAACAATCACTAATTTTAATGTTCTACCCTTGAGAAATTTGTTCACCATGAATTCCATAAATCATAAGAATAGATAAAATAAAAAAATATTAAGGAAATATGGTACATATTCCTTAATTCTTAATTTGAATAGGAAATTTGAGTTTACTCTAAATGAAGATGGAAAAATTCCTCTAGTACTTTTTATTGCATCTTTCAATATTCATTATAATTATTATTTGCGTAGTAGGGATCTCTTCATATTACATTCTGATTTTTATAGAGATAATTTTAGTTGTTATTTTTTATGGATGATTCAATCTTAACCCTCTTAAGAATTTTTTTATTATTCTATAAGAATATAAAAACAATCTTCTTCATAATTTCCATAATTTTATCACCTTATGGAGGCATTTGAATCTTAAAATCATCCAATGAAGATTTTGTACCATTAGAAGCTTTCTACTTATTTTATAATTTCTGAAAATGTATCTTCTCAAAGTTTTCCAAATGAACTTCTAATTTCGTACATCTCATATACTAGTTTTTTTGTCTTTAATCATAATCACTTAGTCTTCACAAATATCCATTATTAATTCAAATTATTCTTCATGTAACTTAATTTTTGTGACAATGATTAATGTTACATGATAATTTAGAATTTTACATCCAATCTCAAATCGTTGAGATTAATAACATTTTTCAATATCTCATCATGATAATGGATCTCTTTATCTTGAGACATTTGGAATTCAAAATAATTAACATAATTAATATTTATTGACAATTTTAAAAAGATTATTTCTTATACATATATAGAAAATAATACTCAGTATTAACATGAATAGAAAATAGTAATTATTGATTTTGATAGATAATTTTATAATAGTAAGGCACTTATTGAAAAAAACAATAGAACACTATAAATGATAACAGTATGAAACATAAAACAAGTATCATAAATCTAATAGAAATATAATCTATACTTGTGGTCTAAATGATCATATTTCCCACAACCAAGAATTTATAAGATGTATAATGACCCATAATTTACATACATTGTTATCACTTCAAAATTGAAGCATACTTATTACAACATATAACAAAAACCATGAAAGGACCGTATAGGTATAGTGTCTTTAGAAACTGGGAAACATAAACAACTGGTTCATAAAGCGTCTCCATTGTCTCCCATTTATTTCATCATATCTATAGTCCCTTTTGGCATATCTTACTTAATAAGCTTCTTCCTGACCTAGGGAAAGAAAACATACAAAAGGGTGAGCTCAAATGCTTAGTAAGGGTAAAAGAAATATCAATCACATCATATTCATAAGAACATAACATTTTGTAAATCTTAACCTGCAAAAGTGAGCATAATTTCATAACATGGGATAAATCATAGTAGTGAAATGAAATCCCAATAATCATAACTTAAAACATGAAACATTGTGGCATACACACATAATCATAGAGAATCATTTCTTATTAGTCAATACTCATTGCCAAGACTATCTTAGTGGACAAAGTCCATTTCTGAACTGAGTTCACTCCTCGTTTCAGTCTTGTTTCACTGAACCGGTATAACCTGCCGTTCCAGCCATGTCTATCTCATGAGATATAAAATATTAACCCAATACATTGGAGGGAGATATAGGTCCCACCCATCTCATAATGATACCATTTTTATGTGTGCCACAATATCATAAACCATAAATCATATCATAACCCATGTAAAAAAATGGGATTCTTAAACATCACATCATCATAACATATTCTATAAAAGGATATCATAAAAATAATTCCATCATAAAATAATCAAATCAATGTAAAAATAGGGATGTAAATAGAACCCTACATTATCTTATATGGAAAATAATTTTGATAAAACACTTGAACTCCATTCTTGAGGAAAATATCCTTTCTACTTCAAAAACACTTTTCCTTTCTTAACATATTTTACAATTCTAAACAAAAAGAAGTTGATTAAAACTAAAATTGAAAATTTGTAAAGGAAGCTTCTTGGAAAAAATGTTCTAAAAATCCATTCATGCCTTATAAGTTAAAAAAACATTCGTCTCGTACTTTTGTCGGAAAAGTCAAAAAGTACCTAGTACGAAAAACGACAAAAGATTCCTTTCATATATTTTACTAAAACTCACCAAAGGGTAAAAATGGATTTAAACAATTGTAGGTGGATGTAAATAATATTACATATTGAGGAAACATGGATGTGGATGATAAAATACACCCCAGTAAATACCAAAGTATAAACAATCACGGATAAAAATGAGATTGTTATGTTTTCCCTTACCATAGGTCCGATTTGCCTCGTAAGTGTCAGAACCTCCTGTATAATGATTTAAATAATGTTATTGACTTATTCCATAATAATAATTGTTGTTATTATATTATATATGGTCATATTCTTAGCTTCTTAGTGGTAATATTTCATTGCTACTTGTTATTCGGGTGTTTATAACATTTTGTTCTTATGCGTGTTTTGTCGAATAAATTCTTATTATTATCTTTAGGTTATAGATACATCATTTATAGAATGTTATTAATGTACTATATATAATATTTATTCATTCAATTCATTTATATAATCATTATGAAATTAAGATCATGTGGAACAAATCGCATCACATCGTGGAGACGGTATTCCGTATGTACGCACGAGCGATGATATCGTTCCCATGATCGTGGAATTGTATTAGAGTGTATGTATACTATTTCAGAATCAATATCAAGTTACAATATTCATATATATTAATTATTTACACCATTATACCCATCCAAGTAAGGTGGTGGTGGAAAATAGATTACACCACGGCGTGGAGACGGTATTCCGTATGTACGCACGCGCGGTGATTTCGTTTTCCGTAGGATGGATAGATGTTGATATAGGGTTGTTTCATACTTATAATAAAATATCAGTATATGAGTGATACTGATGTCATTACTTCATAATAAAACAACTGAAGATGAATAAGTTGAAGAAGAAAGAATTTGGAAGGGATCGGTAATAGATATTACCTCTTTTTGACGCGCCTCTTCTTAACCTCCACTTAGGGCACTAGGGTTGGTCTTTGAAGAAGACCAGAACCTCTTGGATGATTCTAGGGAAGTGGGGAAGTGAAATGGGCAGGGTTTGGACGAGCTTGAAGGCTCAAATTGGTGTGGAGAGGAGAGGGAGGAGGTGCCCTTTTATAAGGGAGGAGAGGGGCACCTTTGGAAATATTCGAAATATTAGTTTTTATTAAATCCCAAACCCACATAAAAACTTCTAAAATGACTCATATACAAATCTTAGATGAGATATGGTTGTAATATAATCAAAAATAAAATTTATACATGTTAAGAATTTATTTTAAATATTATCATCTTGATTTATCCTTATTTATCAATTTAATTTTATTTGTGGTAATAATATTCTAAATTTTAAATTATTATTAATAATTTCATATGTGTTGTGAATTTTCCATAATTTGACACTTTATGACATTTTAGACCATATAAATTTTAAATTATAATTTTTAAATATTTTTGTGATTTTTAAACAATTTTATAATATGTTATTTTTATAAAATAACAATAGTGTCAATTTTGACACTATTAATTTATGTGAATTTAAATAAAATATATACAGAGGATATGTTCAAACTAAAAGATTTAATAGATTAATAAAATGTCATATGTATCTAGAATATTAGTGGAGCACATTAAATAGTACATATAATAATTATTTTAATATTTTTAAAACCATTTATTTGATATTTTAATTAATAAAATAATTTCAACATCACTATTGTCTCGTAATTAATGATAATTATTTAATCCCTAAAAATTCTAAATAAATTCCTATGATGTCGATAATTGTATTAGACTTCTGGAGACTATTCATGTTCTATGCTCCATTAAGTTTATTTCCAAATTAAAATTATTATACTTATAAGATTTAAGAAAGTGACATGTTGTCACATTCTTTGGTTTTAATAATAATTAAATTATTTTCCTGGACAGAAGTCTATTAATTGAATCTAATCCGACCCTTAGGTGATATGGGTCGACTTTTAGTCATCCAATAGGATTTTTTCAGGTGTTAGGGTAATTTTATAATCTTATATTTACCCTTAATTACCCGATTTACCTTTAACTATGGTAAATAAAATTTACCGTAGTCACTATTCATAATGCCCAAAAATAAAAAGTAGCCTATTAACATAATTTGGACCCACTGATTCTGAATATGGAATCCATTTTTCATAATTAAAAACATATATTTTGTAGTAATTAATTTAAAATAAATCCCGTTGTTAAGAAAATGGGTTTTAGAAGTTAAAACATTGCCAAAGATTGAAATGTTTTTACCTAAGAATTCAATGTGAAATTAATGCTAATGACATACATTATATTAAATGGTAAAAAATATATTATATCTATACTTCAAAACCATTCAATATTATAATTTAACCATATAAATTATCCCAATGAAAAAATTTGTTTTTAATTAAAAATTAGCGTATTTTTACTATTCATCAAAATATGAAAGTTATCAGAAAAATATCCAAAATTTGTCCAAAGTAAATTTTTATATCCTGATTCAAAAGAATAATTTTATTTTGTAAATTTGAACTTATAAATTTGTCAAAACTAGATTTAATGTGGGTGCGCCATCAAAAGGCGGCAAAACTGCATTTTTTGATAAATACTTATTTCACCCAAAAAAATTTATTTTGTTCTCATACCATGTTCTAGAAAATGTGTTAGATGAATAATAATGTTGTAAAATTTAAAATTCAGTTAATACTATTCATAACGGCTAGTTTATAATATTATAATAATATATCGTTGTTTAGTGGAACTCGGTATTGCGTACTACACACGCTATCGAGGAAGGTCGCGATTGCGTGTAGCGAAAGATTCCTTTGATGATTTATATAACATAAAAAACAAAATATTTCTCATAAAAGTCTCAGGTCTTACATTCTACCCACCTTAAAATGAATTTTGGCCTCAAAATTCGTCACTTTGTAACAAACAGATGAGGATACCTCTCCCTCATCATATCCTCAAGCTCCCATGTAGCTTATTCTAATTGGTGGTTCCTCTATAAAACTTTCACCAAGCGAGTGGTCCTGTTTCATAGGAATTTTTCACTACGATCCAGAATTTCTATCGGTTGTTCTTCATAAGAAAGATCTGGCTCCAACGGTACAACTTCTGAGT
The DNA here is from genome assembly GCA_963277665.1 of Viscum album. Classification (NCBI taxonomy): domain Eukaryota; kingdom Viridiplantae; phylum Streptophyta; class Magnoliopsida; order Santalales; family Viscaceae; genus Viscum; species Viscum album. The sequence goes on along the minus strand of OY728129.1, from coordinate 751,825,004 downwards.
TGAGTACATGTGAAGGATCAGGTATGTACTTTCTCAGGAGGGATACATGGAACACATCGTGAACATGAGAGAGATTCAGTGGAAGCTCCAATCGGTAAGCTACCTTCCCAACACGATCTAGTATTTCGAAAGTAACGATATATCTAGGGATCAACTTCCCATTCTTTCCAAATCTCATGACCCTCTTCCCGGGAGATATTCGTAAGAACACTTTATCACCCACTTCAAACTCTAGGTCTTTTCTTTGGTTGTCGGCATAAATGTTCTGTCGAGTCTGAGCCGCTCTTATGTGTTGTTGAATAGATCGGACCTTTTCTGCCATCTCATCAAAAATATCAGGTCCTAATAGCTTTTGTTCCCCAACTTCATCCCAACTAGTTGGAATCCTGCATTTCTTTCCATAGAGAGCTTCATAAGGAGCCATCTTAATACTAGAGTGAAAGCTATTATTATAAGAAAATTCCACCAAAGGTAGGTGTTGATCCTAACCACCTTTGAAATCCATATAGAAAGCTCTCAACATATCTTCTAGAGTTTGAATTTTTCTCTCAGACTGACCATCTGTATGAGGATGATAAGCAGTGCTGAAACTCAAATCTGTATCCAGAGTATGCTGAAGACTTCGCCAGAACATTGAGGTAAACCTCGGATCCCGATCAGATATAATAGAAAGTGGTACTCCATGCAATCTTACCACTTCCATTACATATATCCTGGCAAGCTGATCCAGAGAGAAATCCTCTCTAATAGCGATGAAGTGTGCAGACTTTGTAAGACGATCAACTATGACCCAGATAACATTATTGCCTTTGGATGTTTTAGGAAGTCCTGTGACAAAGTCCATAGTGATGTTTTCAAATTTCCATTCGGGTATGGTTAATGGTTGTAACATCCCCTTAGACTTCTGTCTTTCATCTTTAACTTACTGACAAACCAAGCATTGAGAGACATATTCAGCAACATCTATTTTCATGCCATCCCACCAAAAGTACTCTTTCAGGTCCCTATACATCTTCATGCTTCCAGGATAAATAGAGAATGAAGAACTATGAGCCTCATCCAGTAGCTCCTTCTTTAATTCGGGGATGGGAGAAACACAAACCCAATTCCTGAACTTTATTATCCCATCAAAATCAAGGTTGAATTCAGGAACATTTCTCACCTTCTTTTGTAACTCAACATCTTCTTTCTGTGCCTCTTTAATCTTCACATGTATAGATGGTTGAACATTCATCTGAGAAAGATACGATTTTCCCCCTTCCATTATAATTCCATGATCCATCCTTTGTAATTCCATAAATATTGGATCTTTTGTGATCCTCATCATGGATAAACTGGCATGGTCTTGTCGACTTAATACATATTCCACCTTGTTTTCTTTCCTAGGGTGGTAACCAATTGAGCAGTAGTAATCCTTAATCAGCTACAACCATCTTCTCTGGCGCATATTCAGATCCTTTTGTGTGAAAATATACTTTAAACTTTTATGATCAGTATAAATATCACACCTTTAACCATAAAGGTAATGCATCCAAATATTTAATGCAAAGATTACCGCAGCTAACTCCAAATCATGAGTTGGGTAATATTGCTCATGGATTTTCAACTGTCGTGAGGCATAATCTATCACCATATCATTTTTCATGAGAACACATCCCAGTCCCTTCTTGGATGCATCACTATAGATCACAAACCTTTCTCCACTACAAGGCAGTGTGAGCACAGGTGCACTGGATAACCTTCTTTTCAACTCCCTGAAATTCTCTTCACATTCCTCCATCCAGACAAACTTAACTCCTTTCCGAGTCAAATTGGTGAGTGGATTAGATAATTGTGAAAATTCTTTCACAAAATGTTGATAATATCCATCCAAACCAAGAAAACTTTGGATATCAGTTACTGTTGTTGGTCTCGACCATCTTTCGATAACCTCTGTTTTTGCTGGATCCACAGGTATCCCCTCTTTTGAGATTATGTGACCCAAAAATGAAACTCTTTGAAGCCAAAATTCACATTTGGTAAATTTGTCATAAAGATTCTCCTTTCTCAGGTTCTTCAATATAATTCTCAAGTGATCTTCATGTTATTCCTTGCTCTTTGAATATACAAGAATATCATCTATAAAGACTACCAAAAACTGATCAAGATAGTCTCTAAAGACTCTATTCATCAGATCCATGAAGATAGCAGGGGAATTAGTAAGACCAAATGGCATCACTATAAATTCATAGTGTCCATACCTTGTACGGAAAGTCGTCTTTGGTATATCCTCCCTTTTGACCCTTAATTGGTGATACCCTAAACGAAGAACAATCTTGGGAAAGTATTGAGCTCCTCATAGTTGGTCAAATAAGTCATCGATGCGTGGGAGTGGATATTTGTTCTTGATAGTGATCTTGTTAAGTTCTCTATAATCAATGGAGAGTCTCATTGATCCATATTTCTTCTTAACAAATAGAATAGGTGCTCCCCAAGGTGACGCACTAGGGTGTATGAATCCTTTATCAAGATTCTCTTGGAGTTTCTTCTTCAATTCCTGCAACTCAATTGGGTCCATTCTATAAGGTGTCTTTGAAATAGGCAAAGCAGCTGGTACGAGTTCTATTGAAAACTCAACTTCACGATTTGGTGGAAGACCCGGAAATTCCTCCGGGAAGACATCATCAAACTCCCGTACAATGGGAATATTCTTAATCGTGAGTTTCTCACCAAACATTTGAGATAAATAACCTTCATTAAGTGGAATCAAGACCCATAAGATGGAAAAAATTTCCACTGGATGTTTATGTTCATCCTTGCATCAATAGACGATCATAGATTGATCTGGAATATGAAATGTGACTTCCCTTCTTTGGAAATTGATAATGGATCCATATAAAGAAACCCAATCCATGCCAAGAATCACATCAAATTCCACTATAGAAAGGATCACAAGATTTGCAGGAAGCACTTTCCTACAAACTTCAATCGGAGAAGAATTATAAACTTTTGATGCGACTGTTGTGCCATTATGGGTTGTCACAGCTAACTCAGTATCTAATTGTTGAGGTAATATGGTGATATCCTTAAAAATTTCTTCAGAAATAAAGGAGTGTGTGGATCCAGAATCAAATAAAACATTTGCTACTTTATAGTGGATGGTAAGTGTACCTTTCACCACATCATTATCGTACTCCACATCGCTGATAGAAATTGCATGTGATTTTCCTTTGTCTTTAGCCTTAAGAGTCTGTTGACATCGACCATCATAATCAACCCTTGGATTTGGGCATTGATTGGAATAATTCCCCATCTCCTTGCACTTGAAACATTGAAGTGTAGTAGGTTCATTCTGTGTGTCCCTTCCTTTGTTTGCATCATTAGACGTCTTCTTCCAATCATTCCGGCATTCAAATGCCCGATGACCTTCCTTTCCACATTTGAAACATTTATTTGTCCCTTTAAGACAACTCCCTCCATGTTTCTTTCCACACTTTGAGCATAAGGGAAAGCTCATCTTCTTTTCAGTGTGCTCTTTATATTTTCCTTTGAATTCCATTTTCCACTTCTTATCAAACCCATATGACTGATGGGTCACTCCAATCTCCATCTCGACTTTGAGAGCACATCGAATGATTTCCTCGTAGCTATTGAAGTCCCTTATGGCTAATTCCATTCGATGACTAGTTTTTAAGCCACTAAAGAATCGATCGATCTTACTCTCAGGTTAGATAATAATACCAGAAGCGTACCTTTCAAGTCTTGTAAAATTTTCTTCATAGGTACCAACGGATTCATCATCCTTTTTCTTCAGTTCAAGAAACTCTTTCTCTATCTTTGTTCGGAGAATACGAGGGAAGTACTTATTGAAAAATAAGTTCTTGAACTCATCCCATTCCATGGACTCAATTTCATCCCTTTGCCTCGTATTATTAATAAGATTCCACCATTGATCAGCATCTCATTCCAAACGGTACACTACTAGGATGACTTTATCATGTTTAGAACATTGAAGAAGTGAAAATATCTTTTCAGTAGTACTAATCCATTGTTCAGCAACTAATGGATCAGTAGACCCGCTGAAAGAAGGTGGAAGCTTCCTCATGAAGGATTCAACAGAATGTTGCTCCTTCCTTTGCTCGTTTGGAAGTCCTGCATGATTCATAGCTTGAGAAAGTTGTGTGAGAATGGCTACAAGATTTTGCATTCCAGCTCCCATAACGTTTGGTTTCACAGGGGGACAATCATTTCATTGCCTGTCGCATTCCGCATTAACACAGTTCCTTCGTGTTCCAGCCATTGACTAAAACCAAGAAGAATAGTGTGAGAAACACTAATTATAATAGGAAAACCACATAATCAAGAATAAAATTTCACACTTAAGGTCTTATCATAGGTTGTTCATGGCCATTTCTAAAACACTAAGATTGTGTTCTATGCTTAGACTTATCCTTAGGATTCTTACTAAGGCTTTCACATCATAGTTTCCAAAGGTTGACTATACCTTTCCTCTGATACCAACTATAACGGTCTGAAATTACTTCTTGTGGACTATAGTTGATACCTATACGGGCACTCCATGGGCGGATACGCCCCCTAGATGGGACACACCACCATCCCCAGTGGCAGCCATTTCTTCATGAAGCCCTTGGGCGGAGAGCCATGCTTCGTCCAATGCTCACATGTGAGAGTTCCCAAAGATCGGATACATTCCTACCTCCTTTGCCTCTGATACAAACTATAACGACCCACACATTACATACATTGTTATTAATTCAAAATTGAATCCTACTTATTACAACATATAACAAAACCATGAAAGGACCTAATATGTATAGTGTCTTTAGAAACTGGGAAACATAAACAACTGGTTCATAAACCGTCTACACTGTCTCCCACTTATTTCATCATATATATAGTCCCTTTTGGCATATTTTACTTAATAATCTTATTCCTGACCTGGGGAAAGAAAAAATACAAAAGGGTGAGCTCAAATGCTCAGAAAGGGTAAAAGAAATATCAATCACATTATATTCATAAGAACATAACATTTTGGAAATCTTAACCTGCAAAAGAGAGCATAATTTCCTAACATGGGATAAATCATAGTAGTGAAATGAAATCCCAATAATCATAACTTAAAACATGAAACATTGTGTCACACACACACAATCATAGTGAATATTTTCTTATTAGTCAAGACTCATTTCAAAGACTATCTTAGTGGACAAAGTCTATTTCTGAACCGAGTTCACTCCTCGTTTCAGTCCTGTTTCACTAAACCGGTATAACCTGTCGTTCCAGCCATGTCTATCTCATGAGATATAAAATCTTTACCCAATTAATTGGAGGGAGATATAGGTCCCACCCATCTCATAATTATACCATTCTTATGTGTGCCACAAAATCATAAACCATAAATCATATCATAACCTATGTAAAAAAAGTGGGATTCTTAAACATCACATCATCATAACATAATCCATAAAAGGATATCGTAAAAATAATTCCATCATAACATAATCAAATCCAGGTAAAAATAGGGATATAAACAGATCCCTATATTATCTTAGATGGAAAATAATTTTGATAAAACACTTGAACTCCATTCTTGAGGAAAATTTTCTTTCTACTTCAAAAACACTTTTCCTTTCTTAACATGTCTTACAATTATAAACTAAAATAAGTTGATTAAAAATAAAATTGAAAATTTGTAAAGGAAGATTCTTGGAAAAAATGTTTTAAAAATACATTCATGTCGTATAAGTTAAAAAAAACATTCTTCTCGTACTTTTGTTGGAAAAGTCAAAAAGTACCTCGTATGAAAAACGTCAAAAGATTCCTTTCATATCTTTTACTAAAAATCACCAAAGGGTAAAAATGGATTTAAACAATTTTAGGTGGATGGAAATAATATTACATATTGAGGAAACATGGATGTGGATGATAAAATACACCCCAGTAAATACCAAAGTATAAATAATCTCGGATAAAAATGAGATTCTGATATTTTCCCTTACCTTAGGTCTGATTTGCCTCGTAAGTGTTCGAACCTCCTGTATAATGATTAAAATAATGTTATAGACTTATTCCAGAATAATAATTATTTTTATTATATTATATATGGTCATATTCTTAGCTTCTTAGTAGTAATATTTCATTGCTACTTCTTAATCGAGTGTTTATAACTTTTTGTTCTTATGCGTGTTTTGTCGAATAAATTCTTATTATTCTCTTTAGGTTATAGATACATCATTTCCAGAATGGTATTAATGTACTATATATCATATTTATTCATTCAATTCATTTATACAATCATTATGCAATTAAGATCATGTAGAATGAATCACATCACATCATTGAGACGGTATTCCGTACGTACGCACGAGCGATGATATCATTCCCATGATCGTGGAATTGTATTGGAGTGTATGTATACTATTTCAGATTCAATATCACTTTACAATAATCATATATAGTAATTATTTACACCATAATATCCATCCATGTAAGGTGGTGGGGGAAAATAGATTACACCACGGCGTGGAGATGGTATTCCGTACGTACGCACGCACGGTGATTTCGTTTTCCGTAGGATGGATAGATGTTGAAATAGGGTTGTTTCATAATTATAATAAAATATAAGTATATGAGTGATACTGATGTTATTACTTCATAATTAAACAACTAAAGAAGAAGAAGTCTAAGAAGAAAGAATTTGGAAAGGATCGGTAATGGATATTACCTCTTTTTGACGTGCCTCTTCTTAACCTCCTCTTAGGGTACTAGGGTTGGTCTTTGAAGAAGAACATAACCTCTAGGATGATTCTAGGGAACTGGGGAAGTGAAATGGTCAGGGTTTGGCCGAGCTTGAAGGCTCAAATTGGTGTGCGGAGGAGAAGAAGGAGGTGCCCTTTTATAAGGGAGGAGAGGGGCACCTTTGGAAATATAAGAAATATTAGTTTGTATTAAATCCCAACCCCACATAAAAACTTCTAAAATGACTCATATACGAATATTAGAGGAGATAGGGTTGTAATATCATCAACCAATAAAATTTAGACATGTTAGGAATTTATTTTAAACATTATCAACTTGATTTATCCATATTTATCAATATAATTTTATTTGTGGTAATAATATTTTAAATTTTAAATTATTATTAATAATTACATATGTGTTGTGAATTTTCCATAATTTGACACTTTATGAAGTTTTCGACCATATAAATTTTAATTTATAATTTTTAAATATTTTTGTGATTTTTAAACAATTTTATAATATTTTATTTTTATAAAATAACAATAGTGTCAATTTTGACACTATTCATTTATTTGAATTTAAATAAAATATATACAGAGGATATATTCAAACTAAAAGCTTTAATAGATTAATAAAATGTCATATGTATCTATAAAATTAGTGGAGAACATTAAATAGTGAATATAATAATTATTTTAATATTTTTAAAACCATTAATTTGATATTTTAATTAATAAAATAATTTCAACATCACTATTGTATCATAATTAATGATAATTATTTAATCCCTAAAAATTATAAATAAATTCCTATTATGTCGATAATTGTATTAGATTTTTGGAGACTATTCATGTTCGAAGTTACATTAAGTTTATCACAAAATTAAAATTATTATATTTATAAGATTTAAGAAAGTGAAATGTTGTCACGTTCTTTGGTTTTAATAATAATTAAAATATTTTCATGGACAAAAGTCTATTAAATGAATCTAATCCGACCCATAGGTGATATGGGTCGATTTTTAGTCATCCAATAGGATTTTGGCAGGTGTTAGGGTAATTTTATAATCTTATATTTACCCTTAATTACCCGATTTACCTTTAACTATGGTAAATAAAATTTACCGTAGATACTATTCATAATGCCCAAAAATAAAAAGTAGCCTATTAACATAATTTGGACCCAGTGATTCTGAATATGGAATCCATTTTTCAAAATTCAAAACATCTAAGTTGCAGTAATTAATTTAAAATAAATCCCGTTGTTAAGAAAATGGGTTTTAGAAGTTAAAACATTGCAAAAGATTGAAATGTTTTTACCTATGAATTCAATGTGAAGTTAATTCTAATGACATACATTATATTAAATGGTAAAAATATATTCTATCTATACTTTAAAACCATTCAATATTATAATCTAACTATATAAATTATCTCAATGAAAAAAGTTGTTTTTAATTAAAAATTATCGTATTTTTACTATTAATCAAAATATAAAAGTTATCAGAAAAATATCAAAAATTTATTCAAAGTAAATTTTTATATCCTGATTAAAACGAATAATTTTATTTTGTCAAATTAAACTTATAAAAGTGTCAAAAACTAGATTTAATGTTGGTGCGCCATCAAAAGGCGACAAAACTGTATTTTTTGATAAATACTTATTTTAACAAAAAAAAATTATTTTGTTCTCTTACCATGTTCTAGAAAATGTGTAAGATGAATAATAATGTTGTAAAATTTAAAATTCAGTTAATACTATTCATAATGGCTAGTTTATAATATTATAATAATATATCGTTGTTTACTGGAACTCGGTATTGCGTACTATACACGCTATCGAGGAAGGCCGTGATTGCCTGTAGCAAAAGATTCCTTTGATGATTTATATAACATAAAAACAAAGTATTTCTCATAAAAGTCTCGGGTGTTACAAGATGCATCCACACTGTGTTTATCTACATATCTACTCTGGCATATGCTGCTCTTATATATAATCATTAGCAGCCACCTCCACATCCTCCAATGTGATAGGCAGTGGCTGTACAGTCTCACTGCATGTACTCTTTCCAACCTATAAGGATCTTGGATGATGGCGGGAACTCTCACCAACATATAATGAATATAATTGTTGTTCTATGGATCTCTACAAATAAAGGAATAATAAAGCATCAAAATCATACAAGACGACCTCCATATCTACCTCTGGCTGTGACTTAGAAGTTGTAGGAACATCTGGTTGATCATGATGAACAACCCCCTCCTATGCAACATCATCATCTATAATGGGATTTTCACCCTTGTTACATCTCTATCTATCTCCACATCCTTAACATCATGTGGTGGATCAATATAAATTCTATGATAAATATCATTCATCGAAGGAATAAACTCTATCAAATTGTTGTGAAAAAATGTCTTGTCAAATTTGCCTCCCTCTACTAGATGAGAGACATAAAATGGATGGGTGATATAAGAATTATGGGGACAAAAATTATGTTGTTATGTAATTTTAATAAAAAATATTTTGAATAGTTTAAGGAAGAATGAATAAAAACTAATGAAAGTATTGTCTGTGTTATGTTATAAATGTGACCAGGGACCTCGAGTAACAAGACACATAATCTAGCTAAACCAATAAATGAAAACATACTTCGCCCACCTTAAAACTGAGACTCCTATCATCTATCCCATATAAAAATATATGTGGCATGGTATCTCCTCTAATCAAAGTTTCTCTTCCCTTACATAGTTAGGGAATTCAGTGAAGGCAACTGAGTGGGAAAGTCAGGAATGGGCTCAAAGAATCTGAATTTCCACATAATTCTATAAATTTGATGCCACTCTACAATATGAAAATGAATTAATGGAACCATTCAAGAGAAGATATCAAGAATTCATGTACAATAATTTGGAATAATACATACGATATCACGAGCAGATGACATCTATTTATTCTAAAATAAAAAAATGAATAATCAATTAAAAAATTAAGAGATGTATAAAAATAATAATAAATATTTAACAATATAAATAATAATCACTGACATCGTCTGACAAAATTCCATCCAACATATGTCTATAAGTGTGGACGTCATTTCTATAGATATCTGAATGTTGATATGCCAGACTCCACCTTTAGATAACATTTTAATAGAATAATTTCATAATTGAATGTTGTCCAGTTAAGATAAATATTATATGTAATTAATAATAAACCATCATCCACAAAGAACCTTTACTATAATATCCGCATGTAATGGATCACGATCATGTGAAAAAAATCAAGGGATGTGCTCCCATACCTGCACTTACAGAAGAACAACGCATCCTATGATCTATATCTTATCGATGCGACATGAAATGCATAAAAAGCTTAATGTATATGCAAGATAAGTAGACTCATAGCTATAACGGCATGCCTGGTCCAAATCCTCTAGAAAAGGTAAATACATTAGATTTACTAATATAGTGAATTGATCAACGAATCTCATTCAACTGACCAGCCTTAAAATATAAGAACATGAAAATCACAGCACAATGATCTCAACAGCATCCTCTGTTAGATGTGCAAAGTGATGGTCTAAATAGGGATTGTATAATCTACCATCGATGATGGACATGCCATCATTGTTGATCTATTTTCTTAGTAAAATATGAACTAGATGTAACCAATCTATTCTAACCTAGCCAGTCACAAATCCTCGTTGATGGGGAGGCCCAATATAATAGACACATTATATAGTGTAATAGTCATCTCCCCCTCTGTAAAATGGAACATATGTGACTATTTCCTCCATTTCTCTATGAGAACCACAATCAGTTGATGGTTGAAAAATGTGAAGTCTCTCATCGCCAGGCCACAAAACCTAGAACAATGAAGATGGGGGATTATAGTAGGAGGTGGTGTGGTATAATGGAAATGATTAAATCTACATACACTCAATGGAGGAACATGACATCCCTCTAAAACAAAATATGAATCAATAGTGTCCTAGTTTATTCAAAATGGAGGACCTTACATCTAAAAAAATTTTATCATCATTATTTTATTTATAGTGAACTCAATAAAAATTTTAAAAATCTTTTTAAAAATAAAAATAAAAATATTGTAGACAAATATATGTTGGCGGTGTTGTTGGTTTAGTTTATCAATTTCATATTTTATTTATCTCTATTTAAGATAAATTTATTCTAATTTGTTTTTTATAAATTAGACGTGATGAGGAACCCACATTGAACCTATGGATGCCTGATATATTAATTTCTATTGAATGTATATTTTTTTAATAGTTATAGTATAACTGGATTTTTTTTGATTGAATCTAGAAATAAAAAAAACCAAAATTGAAACATGTCGAAAATGGAGGAAGTCAAAAATAAAATGACTAATTACTGAAACATCCTTATAAAAAAATATAAACATACATGATAAAATACATAGACACGATCATGGATGATGGGATGTAGAGTTCTGTCCTATGAATTGGGGAAATCTCTTTCGAGTATGTCCTTCTGCTGACAAATATTTCATCATAGCCCCCTCCTCAAGTCTGAGGCCAATCCGTCAATTTTTTTTATTAAAGTAGGATTTGTTATTCCACATGGGTGAAAAATGGTAGTATGAATCCAATAATTTAATAAAAGACATAAATTGAATAACATAAATGAAAACAAAACCAAATTACAAAACCTTTAAATATCAGGGATGATAGTTGGATGATCAACATGCAATGGGGTAGAATTAAAGAAACCAACATTCATTCAAGATACACTATAACAGTTTTAAAAGTTCTCATGTGATACACCAATTCTACATAGGGCTCCCATGATATATTTACTAAAGAAAAATCTACAAAAACATGTGCACATGGATATTTATGTGCCTAAAAGTTGTCGCAATCACAGTACCAATTAGCCTACCCAACCACAAGGACTCAACCAATATTGCATTTAGCCTAGTCAGAGCACTCTCTTACCTGAAAAATCGTCTTTCCCTGATCAGAGGTCAGACCTGTCCATCTTGAAACCTCGTGTAGTATCTGATCAATTTCACTTTTGAAATGATGAGTAAAACACATTCCATTTACCATCATCTGATATAACTTTTTGGACCATTCCAAAAAAGTAGTGGACACATCTATAAAATGTCTCTTTCACTAAACTTGTGATATGGGGTTTGCACACACCCTTGAGGACCCCATTTATGTAGTCCACTATATTAGTGGTCATATGGCCATATATCCTTCCACCATCATATTATAAAGACCATTTTTCTGTTTAAATAATCATAATATATTCATAGATATCATCATTATCTCTTCAAATATATACATGATGTCAATTATGACATTCTTGTTGGGGTTCATTTGGTGAAACCATAATATAATATTGTATTAAGAAGGATATGAAATTTTCATTAAAAAAGTATGTTTAGAAAGACATACACAACATAAGGATTTCCTTCTTTATTGCGCCATATCTTAAATGATTATGCACATTACTTGAAATATGTGTAATTCAATATCGATGATAAAAATTCATCTCTATCCATGAAACCCCATCACTATTTACAGGCTCTATAACCTTTCAATCACAATCAGATACTAGATACAGTCCTTGGTTTTGTGTGACTTGAATGCACACCCAAGCCAAAAACTGGCTCCATGATTAAAAATTGACCTTTTAAAAAAAATGCAAGTGGTAGAGCATAAAAATTAAAATACATTGTGGAAATAGTGAGTAGAACACTTATATACATGCCATAAATGAAAATATCCATTGACCTGAATGAATTGTTTACAATATGGGAATTAAGCGACGCATGTCCCGAATGCCCAAAAAATCTTATTGAACATCACATTTGATCGATCAAATTGGTGAATGGGGGACACATACTCACCAGTGTCAAAATGATTAATAATTTGATTATTGAGATAAAAAAATTACATAATTTTTGGAAACATTACATAATATTCATACCAATCACTATACACTTTTAGAATAGCTTTTTGTTCTTCATTCAAATAATATTTGTAGGATATATTATAGTTAAACGAAAGTTGAATTCTTTCCTGAAAAATAGAAAATGGATCATCCTGACATGTTTGTATATCTCAACAATATCAGTTGATATAAACATTTCATCAAGTGAGGAGTGGTCATGTAACAAGTTTGGATGCACACAAGTGTGTAGGTATTATAATTTTGGTATCTTCCAACATGAAAAAAAACATATCATACATTGACCTTAATAATAATTTTTATTCTGGCCCATATTTTTTACATAGAATGAGAAAAATTTTATTCTTTCACTCATAAACTAAAAAGGCGGAATGAGGCTCTTTATGTTATTGTTTTATCACATTTTTATGGAATGTTTACTTTAAAACTCTTTCCTGACATAGATAGAATTATCATTTGATGAATATCTATTCCTTGTATTGCTATGGAATTAATAATCTAGTGTAATGAAATCCCAACAAAAAATGTTTTTCACGCAACATTCCTTCAACTAAGGAACTCAATAATGAAGGATGGTTACCACTATAGTTAAATGTCATGGATGCGTGTCTCATATAGGAACCTCATAATGTTTATTCACCAAATCACCATGTCTTGGATTCCTATCTCTCATAGGAACCTAATCAGGTTAATTTAACAAATAATCCTCACCCATATAATCTGTTAATGCCTCAATATATACTTCATCCTTTGAAAAAATTTTATTCAATATATCAGAAGTACACAATGGGATGTACCATACATTTCCTTCCAAATTATGATCATTATCTCTATAATTTTGATCTATCACATGATTCATATAAGGAGGAGGAAATAAATAAATGTGTTGTTAAGGACTTAATTCTAAAGAGATCAAAAAACATGGTTCTCTAGTAATTGGTTTCAGCACATCAATTTCACAAATCAGCACATACAATTCTAATAGACCGCTACAATGTTATGGCATGAATAACAAAGATGCATCCATAAAATCCTCATCATCAATCAGAGGGTACTCAGTGTGCCATAAATGTCTGGGATATTAATGATTTTGATATGTTATTGAATTAATTTATTAACTAAACTTCATTTGTAACTGGCTGTGAATCTTATTGAAAAAAACATGCAATGTCAGACAACAATAAATATTTTCCACTCTTGTAAGTAGAAAATAATAGGTAAAACACTTCTCGTTATAAATTATCTCACCATTGAAATATATTTGCGCAAACATGATTACATGGAAAAAATAATTAACAATATATTATAAACTATATGGAATTTTTAAATTATTTAAATTGGTTATGATGGAATAATTGACTTGGTCAGGAGACTTTTTCTATGGATTGGTTTATCTCTATTGAGGTACAATTATGGTGTTATTATTACTAAAGTATATTTAATATAACATTATATATTTTTCTACCACATCATCAAATGGTTCATATATTTAATTTATTAGGAATAACAAACCATAACTTGATATTGAGACTTATTATGGATTACTTTATCATTATCTGATAAACTAACCAAAACCTAAGGGTGGACTTCTAGATTCTTTGTTATCAAATATATATCAATCGCTAGTCTCATTTAAAAGAACAATGCCTCTTGTTAGACGTATTTTATTGAATTCTTTTTCTCAAACATCTATTTAGGGATTCCTCTTATCGATCACCATTTAATTAAAAATTTACTCATATTCATGTGGGGGGGTCTAGGTGAATGAAATACATAACTTTTTTTAGTGGACACCCATGTCCTTACATAATTCGTGAAGGATGACTCGTAGGTTGTCAATGAAGAAAAAGAAAAATGAAATTATTACAAATTATATAACCACTTACAAAAAAAGGCATGCAATTTAAATTACTCATTAGTCGACCTTCTCAAGATCAATCACCAAACTCTTAACAAGTTTTTTGATATACTTATTATGGTCTACATATTATATAACTTTAACTATTACTAGATGAAATATATATTAAATATCTTCACATTGTTTTAAAAGAATAAACTTTACTATTTTTATGTACATATATAATAACAAATAATAAATATAATTAAAACAAATATAATTTATACTAACATAATAAACATTAAAATACTGAACACTTATGTTATTTTCAATTTCGAAAAATTGAATATATATATATATATAATATTTTATTCTTCTTCTACTACTTTCCAAAATATAAGTAAATATATTTTATACGATATCAACTGAATGAATAATTAATAATACTTAATAAAATTTAAATTTATAGATTAAAATTAATATTAGTGGTAAGTAAAAGTTATATAATTTACACATATAAAAAAGGTTTTTAAAAATATAAACCTATGTTATTTTGAATTTAATAAAATTATATATATATATATTGTCATTTTCATACTTTAAATTATTTAGTTAAATATATTTCATAATTTATTACTTCAAATAATAATTATTTACACTTAGTATAATTTAAAATTATTATTTTTAGAAAACTTTTTTTATACCATTGACAAAAATAATTATATATATATATTTTAATAAATTTAAATATGATACTTAATATAACTGATGTATTTTTAATAAATTATATACCGAGTTTATAGAATATTATAATTTAAATTTATATTAATTTCAATATAAAATATTTTATATTCATATAAATATATTCAAACAACCATTTGAATTAACATTATATACATTTCTAAAAACTATTATTTGAGAGTGTATATAATATTATAATTTACATTTATATTAGTTTAAAAATAAATATTTTATTTACTTATAAATAGATTCAACTTGAAATATAAATTAAAAATATCTTTATTTTTAAAAACATGTTTATTTCCATAAATTTAAATTACATTTTAGACACACCATATTTAAATTCCCTAAAAATTAAATATGAATTATATCATACAACAAACAATACCTCATTCAGAAATTAAATAATACAAAAGACACTAATTTATGCATTTATACATGGATCAATACATATTAAATAAATTAACCATACACACAAACAATAATTTCAACACATAACATGTTCAATAAATAAACTATACCTACAAAGTAAATAATCACAATTCCACAGTTAAAATATTAAATCAAAATTTTACCTTCATAAAGGAAGGAAATATATGTTGAGAATGATTTACTACAGGGCTTCATGACAAAAATAATAGGGCAATTATAATTGGGTTGTGGGATCCTTTTATAGAATTTAGACTAGGGGATGCATGAACACCATTCACACATCCTTTATAAACTTTATAGAGGAAGCGTGAATGGGGTTCACGATTCTCTAGTGGAAGAAAATGAAGTGTAAACCCTATTCACAATTCATCCTCGTATCAGAGAATCATAAAAAGGGTTCACACATATCGGCTATCATTTTTAAAATAATTATGTACACTAACCAATTACTATTTTTTTTAAATCCCATTAAACCCAATATCTAAAGTTGGGTAGGTATGGAAACCAAGTGTGGAACCAAACTATTAATCAAACCAGATGATGATATTGACATATCCCATTATCCATCATTGATGGTATTATAGGTGACAGATATGGATTATAAGAGTTTCCAGAATGATTGAAACATTACCATTCAATGGTTCTAGCTTCTTATTATACTTATCCCTAATAAACCTGTCCCAAAACATTCATCTTTCAAACACCTCTCAAGAAAGCCTTGCATGCATGCAATGTATCATAATAGTGACGCTTCTCAAACATATACCGCCTTATTCCCAATATTTATCCCTTATATCTTATAATTCCTAGTGATACCAAACAACCAAAAATTAATCAAACTATACTATATACTCAAGATAAGATAAATAAAAAAATATAAACACAATATACAGGAAGAAAATTAAATGGAAAATTGAACCAAAAATCCTAAAATCTATGCTACCAAAACTCATCTTCTTTTGGTCCATTACCACCAACATTATCCCAAGAAAACATCCCATGCTAAACTAATCATAGAACTAAAATGGAATTTTAAGATAATATGAACACCAATTATATAAATATGATAGTTTTAATAATTAAATGGTACAAGAGGATTGTGAGATAATAAATCCTACTAGGATTTTACAAAATAATCTGTGTCGTGACTCCACAAGGTAATCCAAAAATTATTAAAGGGTCTACAGTAAAGTGAGTACAAGTTTATTCATTTTTATATAGGAAATTAAATCCATCAAAATTAGATTTCAAAAAATATTAGTTTAAAATATAATTAGAAACATTTTTAAATTACTTTTGTAACCAATACTGAAGGCAAGTCATTCATTATTTTTAAAACAAAAAACTTATCTTGAAAAAATTCAAAACATTTTTACAAGAAAAAGTTTGATAAATAATGAAATATTAGAATCCACTATATATCAATGTACTAACAATAATTTAATACAATTCAATCATGGTATATCTTATCATTAATAAAATCTATGAGTTAAGGTAATCAATCAAGACAGGAAACTCCATTGTTGTGTTTTGGAAATGATTTATATCATATATATTGTAACAAGTATGTGGGTGTCATGGGTATAACTTATATTTTTCATTATTCCACCATAGTATGGATAATGAAAAATTAATGACTAACCACTATCATTACATTAATTCTAAATGGATCCCAAGAAATCCAATTCCACACACACCCGAATTCCTAGCTATATATTTGTGGCAATATCCTTTCGTATTCTCTACAAATCCCCTAGTCGGTGTGTGAGTCCGCAAGTAATGCATAAAACTACGTTATCAAATATAACTATCAGGGTCCCCTTCAGAATCCAAGGAGGTGAGTAAGGAATTATAGTCACATGGATCATATAGGGAATTCTTATCCGTGTCCACATGGGATTATTCCCTTATCATGTCATCTCATTATTAGTTCACATACCACTTCCACCCTCCCAACATCCTCAAATTGTATAATCCTATTTTAAAAAACCATTAATTGAAATGAAAATAATAATTTAATAAATTTCAAGAGATTATCTCAATCTATTTTCATCACAAATTTGCAATCAGTCCATCAAGAATAATCAATTTCAAATCATATTCTTTGCATCAATTGAACATTCAAAATGGTATTGACACCAACTTGCATTCATAAATCAACATCAAAATAAAAAATAGGCCATTAAAAATATATTTAATTTCAATACAAAATTTATGAATTAAAAATTATGATTCATAATTAAAATAGATTGTTGTTTTTTTAAACATTTTTCTTTACCATTTTCTTTATGAAAAAATCATTCATTTTTCTATCACCTAATAACGCCCATTTAGAAACTAGGTGAAAACCATTCAAAAGGATACTGGTCATTTCAAAAATCAAATAATTTAGACCCATTTGAAAAAAATTATATAATTCCTCACATTTCATTCAAGTCATTTTATTTTACTTTAGAAATAAAAACTCGGCCAAAGACCTTACATTCACCCAAAACAGCCTTTTAAAAGAAATATGAAATGAAATAAAAAATTATGGTATTAAATTATTATAAAACTATGAGGTGAATAAATATCACAATCAATTCCATCAATAATATGTTCAAATTATTTATAATATAATAAAATAATCTTTTATAGGGCAATTCAATACTATATTTCATAACACATATTTTAAGAAGAAGAAATAATGGCCTTTGAAATCATAAGAAAACATTAACCAAAATATAATGTAAAACCATTAAAATCACATACATGGATCATTCATGATATAACCAAAAAAAATTGAGATGATTCACCTCTAATGGAGAACACCAAATCATGTAAATGAGATCTCCAAAAAGGCAGGAAGATATCCTACGATTAAAATTATTTAAAAACCATTTTAGGTCTAAAAAATCCAAAGGATTCCTTAGAAAAAAATGAAGAAATAATAAATGTAAGGAGAGAGATAGAAGGAAAATATGAGAAACAAATATCATAATAGGATTACTATTTTAATATGAAATTTGTTCCACTAAGAGAAGATGTTGGGAGATCCAAAATCAAGGAATAGGATCCTAGGGTTTGTATGGGTCAACTTAGATTAAATGGAGAATAGATAATAAATATATTAGTGGGTTTAATGTTCAATTACAATGATATACCAATTATAGTCCAAATATAATTACACTAATGGAAATTTGGTGGCCCTCACCAGCTAGTCTGTGGTCACATAAGAACTTTTGTAGCCATTACCAATCCCATTGGATGGCCTGTGGACCCCACTAACTAGCTACTAGACCACTTATAGTTTTAAAAGTTACAAATCTATGTCCACACTATAATTAAAGTATTCCGGTAACACGTTTACACCTAAATCCACCTACAAACCATTACAAGGTGTTATCTATATATGTATTCAATTTTAAGATATTACAATTTTCCCCAGCATAAAATATTTATATCCATAAAAAGATTCTAGTATGAAAGATAAAAATGAAATAAAAAAAATAAATACCTCACTAAATATGGATGGTGGAAATTCTATGAATAAAGAAGAGTCACCCAAAATAAAACCTTCAAAAATTCCCTCTAATATTTTCACACGCCCCTAATCAACACACCACTAACACTTAAAGGTGAGAAATATGAAAAATGACCAGAGAACTATCATAGGTCTCCCAATTAATTAAATATTCATAATAATACGATAAATAAATATACTGATTACATGTCTCTTTATACAAATAATAGGCCATTAACACTCTTTATAATGAATCCTTAATACTAGGAACCAAAACCTCAATAGAAGGGAAGATCTAAAAAACAGAATAATTATAAAGAGAAAAATCCCTCATGGACCAATAGTGGTCCATGTAATCACGATAAAGGCACCAAAATAAAATATATTTTTACCTTGAAAATCACTTTATGGAAACATAGGACATTAAGCACAGAGCCTCACCCCTAAACGATATCATCGAAACATCCACTAGCATTATCGGGATCACAGTCCATTAGGAAACAAAACATTCTTATTTACCCATGTATATTCCCAAGGCTTATCCAAGTAAAAGCTAGAGAGATCACAATTCAGAAAAGTCCATGTAAAAATAGGGGAATGTATGCTTTTAAAAGGGAGATCACAGAACACATTAGATTGGAATCCAACCAAAAACCATTAATGATATGATTCCATGGAAAATATACCAAACCAAATAATATATAACACTGACAATAATAATAATCACATTAAAGTTAATAGAAGGGATTTCAAAAGACAACAACCCAAAACATATAGAGTGTTCAAAAAAATATTACATACCATCCTCAATATAAAAACAAAATCAAATAATTAAACGCTATTTATGAGAGTATATACATAAGGATAAACAAAGGTTATCTCAAAGTAACAGGTTGATAATTTAGAAGAGGGAAAAAAATTATCCCAAAATGATACATAAGAGATCCTTGGAAGAACATGGAAAAAAATAAATTTAAAACCCTAGAATGGAAAACTCAAATGGTTTCCTCTTTGGCATCAAGATAAAAGAGATAAACTATTATCAGAATTAACCATCTAATCCTTCATTGTGTGAAAAGATTCACCATGACGCATCCAGATAAAACTGAGTTGTCTTGAAACCTCAAATGTTATATAGTTAAAATATAATAATCCTTAACCAAATATTCCCATTTCAGTACCCCAACATAGAAAACCTCATAAGGTGAACCAAAAAACCACATTGATTCCAAACCCTCATTTCATTCACACAGAACCTATTTAAATGACAAGATTCTCTAAACAAGAAAAAAATGGGATTCCTCTTTTTTCCCAAATAATATGTTCATTTCTCAATAGACCTATATGATCTACCGTCTGGTCATATTCACTTAATCCAACCACGTATGAAGCATTATTATATTAACTTTTCATTTCAATATTGGAATCTGATTATGAAGGCCTTTTAATAACCATCGAATAAGAGGTCTGATAGTCAGCTGGTCTTGTAGTTTTGAGGTATGGGTGAATACCTATTTAAACAAAATATCCTTAAAGGGATTTATCACTGATAATATCAAGGGAGAAAAATGGAAACCATGAAAAAATTTTAGCATCATCCTCAACTAAATTATCACCTTAATAGAGACCCATGAGCTCAGAAAGAGTCTACTTCCTCACTAAATTATGATACATTGACTAAATAAAGACAATATTAAATAATTTCTATAATTGTTTTCATGATGGCGGGGAGAAATCATTAATTCCCACCACTTTCAACCAGGTCCTTCAAATAAGTAATTGATATACATGAATTTTAGAGTATTAGGAATCTTAGGAGAATAAATGAATCTTTTAACCTATTTATGTTATATCATTTCCAAATTAGAACCTCACTCATGTCCACAATAAGGTGTAAAATAATACAAGAATTCCTATATGGGGTTGAATGACTGGAAATTATCTATCTCTACTACTTGATTCAGAGGCTGGGTAGATTGATCAACATGAGATGATAATTCTAGAAAATGTGATGGGTTATTTTGAAGACGAGACTAAAAAATAGACATTCTATATTTATAGAAATATTTCGGTGGAAAATTACTAGACATCATAAAATACCATCTCATGATATCAATTATAAGGGAAGAACCATGCAAAAAAACACAATAACCCAAATCGTTCACATGAAGCTCAAAATGACTTCTATAAAAACATCATGACTTTAAGAAAACTTATGATTTACCCGTTTAGAATGCATTACATGTTCATTTCAAAATGTTAAGTCTTGATATAAGTTTATCAAAATTTTATAAAAATTTATCATCCCATGAGAATTATTCTATAGTTTCAAATCACTAATCCCATATTCCAATTTAAAAATCATTTCTTTTTTAAATTGATTATAAAATCTAAATAATTATTCTTAAAAAAATCCTTGTAAAAATCACATAAGAGTCATTGAAAACTATTTTTGGAAACCAAAAAATTTATAAAATACACCGTTTAGTAATAGAAAACATTTTTAAAATAACTCAAACGAATGATATTCAAAGATATGAATTTTACATTTAAAATGGATTGAAAATCATTACCATATGGATTAAATTGAAAAAGACGAATAAGATAATGAAAAACACTCACCAATAGTTTACCATTTAAAAATAAAAACCCTATAAAACCCTCACATATGTGATGTTATTTAGAATCAGATGAGAAAGGAGTCATATTTATGGTTAAATTAGTAAAATTCATCACTTGGTCACATGTTCTGGTAAAACACACACCAACATTAAAAAATTCTGGGATTGAGTCCCAGATTTACCACACTGATTCATCATAGTTTTCCATACCATGAAGGTACTTCATATATATGGTCATCCCTCCATTACAACCAAAAAATCATAATAGAATACCAAAATAGAAAATACTCTCATTAGGAATCTAAATGCCATTAATATTAAGAAATACATAACAAAAGTAAAAATAATAAATTTCCAAATTCCCTTGTCAAATCAAGCCTTATTACAAAGAGGTGGTGATCATGACCCTTTCACAAACTACCTGTTGGCTCTGAACACATTCTTAATATCCTTTATGAAATGGATCCCCCTAAATAAAATAATTAATTCCAAATAAAATAATCCCTTTTAGAAATATACATTTATATGATACAACTTATAATGAACTAATCCAGAATACCGTTTCAACTGATATCTAGACCGATCATCATTAGCCCAAAAGAAACTTCCTAACCACCACGTGTTGGTGAAATATATCATGGAATTAAGAAAAAAACTTTTGGGAGGATTTTAATAATAAAATAAAGAAAAGATAATAAAATGAAACTATAAAAACATCATCAGATAAATAAAACAGCGAAACAACTGGATACAAGAAGAAGATACAAAGGTAGATTGAAATAGAAAGAAAAAATATAGGACTACCAAAACCCATATCCTGGTGTTCTATGAATACACTCTATATCCATAGTCACCATCCATTGAAAGACAAATCACAAAACCCCAATGTAATCGGAATTGAACATGACCAACTACTATTTAAACCTGAATCTTGAAACACTATACAATACAAGTAGGGTGTGAGTTAATAATTTATAGTTGTATGTCAGCAAAGTCTCTATGACATTACATAATTAGGAAATAAAAATATTTTAAAAGAATGTTAAATAATGTTATTACAAGGATTTAGATTTTATAATAGGTAATTAAAGGAATCAAAATCATATTTCAACATGTCTATGTTTAAATATTTAAAAAACATTTTAGGTGGAAAAGATGAAAGAAATCCATTATTTATCTTAAAAACCAATCCTTTCCTGAAAAACCTAAATACATTTTCAAAAACAAAAAATTAAAATAAAAAAAATCAAGGAATAGTGGCATGAAACAGATATTAATGATCTTTTAATTCTCTAATAATGTATAATCGTGGAGCATCTAATCAATAATAAAATCAATCAGGTAGTCTTATAATTCAATAAAGGAAACTCCAGTGCCAATTAGTAACAATGAATATGTTAAATATTGTGTAATAAGTACGAGGATTTCATGGGTATGGTCTATTTTAAGTAGTGATTAGACCATATTCTATCTAATAAATAATTTTTTATAGATCACTAGGCATACATCAATTCTAATTGGGTCTCAAGAACACTATGTGCACACACAACTTCATTCCAAGTTGAATGTATATAGACCGACTCTTTCAAATTCCCTATGGAACTAAAATTAGATGTGTGATTCTACTAGAATAGAATAATTTTATGTCATATCATCCAACTAACTAAGATAGCGTGGCCTATTAATTATGTGAGTGTGGATTATAAGTAACATAGATCATAAATGGGATCCTTATTAGTAGCAACATAGGCTCCTTACCCCAGTATTTTATCTCTTTATCCGTTTAAATATCACTACCACCACTCAACTAAAAAAATTGAATAATTAATTTTTCAACAACCATGAATGGGAACTATAATAATAAATTAAGTCACCTCAATGATTTTAAATAGTAGAGGATATTTATAAAATTCAGACCAGGCCATCAACCAATATCAATTTTTAATTCAATATTTTTTAAAAATCATCATTGAAAATGGTAATCATACCCATTTAATTTCAGAAATCATCATCAAAATTAAGAATGTTCCTCTAAAAAATTACTTTCATTAAATATATCATTATTTAATTAAAAATGAATATTCTCAATTGAAAAGGATTGAATTCATTTTAGAACATGGGTTTTACCCTTTCCATTATAAAAAATCACTCATTTAAAATCACCCAAGAATAACAATTTTTAATTATGGATAAAATCATTCAAAATGATATTTTACATTTCATAAATCAATGAATTTAAAACCATGTGAGAAGCATTAAAATAATAAACCCATTTCATTCTTGTCGAGGTATTTCACATTCTAAATCAAAACCGGGCCTTACACATCACTTTCACCCAAAAATATCCTTGTAAAAGCTATTTAAAATATAATAATAAGAAAAATATCATTCAATGATTATAATATAGTGAGAAGAATCAATATCAAAATCAATTATATCAATTACATGTTCAAATCATAGTGAAAAGGATCAATGAAGCTTTTATGGAGAAATTTAAGACCAAGTTTCAAAAAACATGTATTAAGAAGAAGAAACACATTTCAAGGAATTAAAATGAAATAACGGATCAGAATATGAAGTAAAATCTTATAGAAACATACTTGTAACTTATAGGATCAAACCACAACAAATCTGGGATGAGACACCTCAAATTGAAAACACTAACTTAAAGAATCTAGATCTGAAAATAAGTGAGTAGATATCCTAGAATCACAATTAAACATCAACCATTATAAGTAAAAAAAGATTAAGGCTTCCATTTTATAGCAAGAATTAATTTATAGAATAATAGAGATCAAAGATAAAGAGGATAAAAACATAATGGAAGAGGATCACTACTTCAAACAACATGTAAATAAGAAAAGAGAAAAGTTTGGGAGATCTGATATAGCCCAAGAGGTTCTGCAGGATCATATGGGTCAAATTAGGCTCCAGGGAGAGTATAAAATAAAAAAAAACAGTGGTTTGGGTGTAATTAAAATGCCACCCTGATGCTAACACATGTCCAATGACACTATCGACTTGCTGGTGGTTACAATTGAACTATTGTAACCTCCCTCCAGCCGACTGATTGGCTAGTGACTATAGAATATTGTTGTAACAGAAACCCATTCCAATTTTGGACCACCTAAAGCATCCTAATCTAGGTTTCCATGACTATATTTTCTTCAAAGTCTTAAGGTCATCCTCCAACCCCTTCATCCTCTTGAAAATGACACCAAGGTGCAGTGTTTAGATAAAAGTGATTAGGAAAGGTTATTGTTTTACATAAAACTAAAATTAAATGAAAATAATTTTACTTATAATAATTATTATATTAAAAAATAATATATGATTAAAATAATTAAATTATTTATTTCATTAAATAAATAAGAAAAATAATTTTACACTTCAATCCTATTTTCTCTAAAGAATAGATTGGGAAGGGAAATCAGAAGAATCATGGATATACCCTATAATGAAATGGAAAATAAAATATTTATATACGGGGTGAATATATATTAATAATGAATATGAAGTTTATATAAAAAATATAAATATAAATATATATAATGAGCGAGAGAAAATAACCTAAAATAAAGAGTGAGTGAAAGGTACCTCTTAGGTTGAGTCTAGACTCGACTTCGTAAACACACCTACCTTCCTAAATAGTCATATAAAATTTAGTAAATAATCTTTTTAGATCCTTTTCCAATTTTTTCATTTATGAATATTTTTTATTTAAATTTACATTCATTTTATTTAATATTTTCGTTCCTCCCATTCATCTCAGGAATGACTGCTTCATGGTTTTATGGCAGGATCAATATTTTGGTAATGATAAAATTTATTATTCAAAGTATACATATCATTAGATTTAGAAATGATATTCAGTTAATGAATTTCAAAATTTTCAAATGGTCCCCAATATCAATTTTTTCAATTGTATGCAGTATTCAATTAGTAAATGTTTTACCATATAATGTTTCATTCGTTTTAGCAGTTTTACTTGCCATTATTAAGTTTTTGTTTTATTTAATTTTATAATTATTAATACTTTTTATAATATTTATCATGTTATAATATCATTATTTTATTTGTACTATGTAATAATTTTTTTTATAATTATCATCCATGAAGGTGGTTATATTTGTTTAAAAACAACATCATTATAGGATGTTATAGAATAAATATTTTATTTTTAGGATTTTCAAAAAGTATCTTTGATTAGAGTAGTAACCAAAAACATACAAATGGATAAAAAAAAATACCAACAAGATTCCAAATTCAAAAAATATCAAAAGAAAAAACACAATGAATCCTCGATCCATGAGGAGGTACATTATCTAGAGAAGTTATTACTATCACCATCATTATCATGAGTCACACTAGACAATGATGTCGGCTTAATACCTCTGAAATCATCATCATCCATAACCACACCAGTACGACTGATCTTCCATCTACCAGATCCAATCAACGCCACTCCACAACCACCATGAAGAAACAAAAAACAGAAACTAGTAGAAAATTTCACCAACCTACCTTTTATAGATCTCTCAGGAATCGTTTATCTATCATTATCTCATTAGAGAACACCATAAATCCTCATAAACATAATAATATTCAACCATCAGTACCCAAAATCTGAATGTATTCATTAGTACCACACTCTTCCAATATAATGGACCTCCTAACATGTAACTTACCTCTTGGAAATCTTTTGTACACCCAAACATGACTTCCCAATGCTCTAGAAAACCTCCATTTCTAACCAACATGGGGATGTGAGATCTGACTCGTGGCTAGGGAAGAGTTGGGTGACTTAAGAATCAATATAGTGTTGACTCCTCTGCCTTGAAAATTCCCAAAAAACCGTAATCATTTAAAATAAATTCATAGCATCATCTATCCGCACCGAAACATAAAATATGAACACATAACAAAATAGAAACTGAAATCCACCTTCAAAAAGAAAAATAAGAAGAAAAACAAGGATCAAATTGAAGAGGAAAAGAATCCATCACGGATGAAGAAACAAGACTGAGGCTACTCTAGGTCCCCCTCCAATACCATCCCAAGATAGCCTATGAATCACATCAATCCCATGTTATTTATGTCCTTATATTAGGATGTCAAGAAAATATTTATAGGAGGTATAATTAAAAGGAAATTTAGGAATGTTTGGTCGATATGGTTCACCTTTTCCATTAGAATACCTCTAGTAATATACTATTTGGGCTTGGAGTAATGGTCTATTATGAAAATAAAAACCCATATTACAAAGATAGAGAAGTTTAGAAGTGATTTTAAAATGTATTTTAAAATGAATTAAGTAATAAGTATTGATAAATGGGATAGTGATGTGTTTTTATTTACAATAAGAATATATGAGTATTTTTTATAGAAATATTAAAATAAAGAATAATTTCTCCAAATAGTGACTACACTTGTGATTTAATAGTATATATAATATGATTTAATAATATATAAGACATTAAATTATTCATCTAATCGTTATTTATCTAAATTAATCATTTATATACCCTATTACAAAAATAGTACTTATATGATATTTTATTATTCACTTATGTATTTAACTATTCATGAAAAATACTTGAACACCACCCTTACCCAATTTTAATTTGTTGACTCTTGATATGAAATATGTTTTCCAAAATTAATTTATTATTATGTAAGTTTATAATTTCAACATAGAATAATTTATTCATTTTTCAATAATGTAAAAATTGATTTACTAAATATCTATAATTTAAAATCGTTAAACTAAATTCACTAAGTATTTAATATCATATTGTAACATAAATTTAGATATTAAATTTTTCAAAAAAATTAATTATAAGGATTTTTAACCATTTATACTTATGTTTTTTTTATTATTATAATGACCAAACTATTGTTCTTACAACTAGCTTACTATTATAAAAATCTATTTCTGATTATTTTATAATTTTACGTATTCTATAAATACCTTATATTTACATAATTCTATATTCAATCTATTTATACTTTTGGTTATATATTCCTCATATTCAAAATGTTGTTTATATTAATAATATTTTGTATCATTATTATAGCTTTGATTTGAGTAATCATATTTTTATGAGACATTAATGAACTACAATTAAAGCATCTAGTTTTCTTTTTAAATGCATTAACTATTACATTTTACTATTTTAAATTTTACGGTGTGTATTTATAATTTATATTTACTACTTTTATAATAATGGAATAAAATAGTGTTTATTTTATGGGATATATATGAATTATTTACAAAAACATAGATTTGGAAAGATGTTAATATAAAAAAGTTTTGGTCATTAAATTCATCCCCCATTTCACAATTTCATCTTTAAAATTTAAGCTAATACAATTTTATGAGAATCATAGAGGGTAATTATATTTCATTTCGTTTATTGGTTCACAAGTATGTACTTTATACTTTTAATTTTTCTAGAGTACTTTGAAAAGGTGAGTTGTTGTATTATATATAACTTTCTCTCAATGAGCTAAGATCTTCATCATCTAATCCTAATAATGGATATCATGATACATCTATAAAACCTCAAGATTTTGTAAAAGTTAATGGTCATTTAATACCTCCTCATGAGGGATATGTCAAGAACATGATTTACATAGAATAAGTTTTGTGGTATTACAAGTAGATAGAGAAAATATCTTACATGATCAAGGAAATAAATTTTGAAAATTTATCTAGAAGATAACTTTACCCTATTTCTAAACATCATGACTCTCTCATATAGAGACATACAAAGTAAATTTTTTTCTCTAATGTCAAATACCAAGGAACATTGAGAATTTTTTATAGCTATTTTTTAAAATATATGATTATTTTATTTCTTATTGAATGGGTTTGGACTTCTCTTCCACTTCGTAAACCATTTCAGATCCTAATATCTTTTGTACTCCAACATCATCCTAGCATGTTGGGGTTATATAATTTTTCACATAGAGAGATTTATAAGGATCCATATGTATTATTTATTACTATATATTGTTTTATGAGAAATAATCTAGAAGAAAATTTTTATTCTCTCCACCTCTGAAACATATAGTGAAATATATCAACATAACCTTCGGTGTTTGGATAGAAATTTTAAATTTTCCATTTGTCTAGGACTGATAGTCCATTACTAAGTTGTATGATATTCTCCAAGAATGTTAAATAATCTTCCAAAACAATGAGGTACACCATGTATCGTGATTAGATATAATTAATAGAAATGTTCTATATAGGCATACCAATTTTATGATGTATATATTTTCATCTTAATCAAGTGATAAGTCTTATTGAATAGTGATGAAGTGAGTAGTATTTGTGAGGTGGTGCACTAAAACCCATATTGAATTGTTTCGTTTAATTATTTTTTTAACACATGTGATATAGTTCATAGTGGTGTTATTATTATTATCTCAAAGGTATGATACAACACTAATAGTGGGTGAATCAATTTTGGTATAGTTTTATTCAATTTTATTGTTATTACCTTGTCACATATTCACTTTTTTAGTGGATGGATCTCTATCCTATTTTATCACTTTTTTGGTTTGTTTACATATAGATGTAAATATGAATGTATCCACATGAGTGAATCAGGAATTCATAATTGGGGTTTCCTCCTTGTAGATGACAAAATCCCTACTCTATGATGGGTTTTGTCTCACTCTCACACATCTTCTATTTTATTATCAAAAAATATTGAGTAAGGCTATGAATCTATACTCATGAGCTTTTCACTTAAAAAGAAAAAAAAAATAAACAAGTTTTGTTTATATAAATTAATATATATTAGAGGATTCAGTTTGTTCGTTATGATTTGTGATTAGAATATTTTCCTCAGTCTTTTTGTGACACAAAGGACCTTATGTCCTTAGTGAGAAACAATCATATGGTCTTAATCAATTTAATCAGACTTATATGATATATGTTTATATTGTAGGAAACATTCTAATAAAATAGGCATGTGATTGATAAATTGTAGTATTCCTCTCTCTTTATCTTCTTCTCTTGTTATTATTCTTCTTCAATAAAAGGAAAATATTCATGGCATGCAACACGAGTTCTCAAATTTCATTGACCCTGAAAATATTATTTATAGTTTCATTAAAAAATACCATCTATTATCTTCCATATTCCTTTATTTATATCCATTTTATGTGAATATTATCCTCATTATTAAATTTCCAATAAATTTTGATAAACAAAATTCTTGAAATATTAGTTATTTAATTACTTAGTTTAACTCTCATAGTGTCCTATGAAATTAATTTTCTATTAATATTCTTGAATAATCTTACTCATTTAAATCATTCAATTGTCATCTAATTTAATTTCTCATGAAAGACTTATTTAAATTATGGAAAATATCCTATAAATTATTTTAAATACTTGACAATATAATATACATGATAAAAATAAGTTTTCATTGTATTTCCTTCCATAAACCAATTACATATATCTAAAGAACATTTTTATCTCTTTTCTAAGTTTTCATGTGCACACAGAATTTAATATTCCCCTTGATATTTAAAATATCATAGTATTATTATCCATTAATATCTTCCAAAAAAATTTAAACAAGAAAATTCCTTCATATTTATATGAAATATTACAAAAAATAGATACAATTGAGCATTATCCACTTTTGGTATAGGATATACCCAATTTATCCTCCTCATTTCAAATTCTTCCACAAATCTCAGAAGAAATAATATCTTAATAATATATACCCGTAATTTCAATAATGGATTCCTAAATTCTTGGTTTTTTCCCTAAATTCATATATTGAATATTTCCTTGAATATTATTCCTCTTATATCATGTTTTTATAGTATTCGAACACTTGTATTAATCATCCTCATTTATCCATATGAATCACAGTATTTTCACCATAATATCTTGATCAATAAAGATCCTTATAGAAAAGTAATTTTTTGGTCACCCTTTATCATTTATCAAAAAATACTAGATAGTCATAAACATGGACTTGAGATCCTATAATCTTGCAATATAGTTCTAAGGCATCCTGAGATCTTCTAACTTTGACTGGTTCAATCTTAAATACAACATGGAAATTATTATTAAAAATAATTTTAATTCGTTCTCTTTTTCTTGAAATTTATCCACATCTAAAATTCCATGTTAAGATATACAAAAAATATTCATCGAATCTGTAGTTTAAAACAAAACTTCACTATATAATGGAAAAATGACATGGATCAAAGTGTAAGTGCATCTATGGATCGCAAAATACCATCTTCTTCAAATGTGATCATACAATTCTTCATGTAACCTTATCACATGGAATCCACATTATCCCAAGACAACCATGACACTCTGTATGTGAAATGTAGCTTTCTAATGGATTGTATACATAATAGACATATTAAAGGTACTTCCGTATATTCAATAAAATCATCTACGATACATCATGATACTCATGGTATGACACATACATTCACACTAAATACAAACATAATGATATTCTATGCTATTATTTATATAATATTCTCAGACATGGAATCTTAGTTACATATGAAAAAACTTTTTATTCATCACTAATAAAAGATTCATGTTCTTGTTAAATCAACCTCACATATGAAAGATCATTATTAACATAGATGTTCCATGAGTTCTTTATATAGAATCTTTGTGTTGACACTAAATGATGAACACACAATATTTGTGATCCAATCTATTTGTATAGGAGTATCTCAACAGTTTCTGAATATATATTTGAATATTAAACAATATAATGATAATTTATGATAGCTCTATTTTCCACATGGTTTTTCATTGTTTAATGCGGTCAGACAACAATGACCTTACATTTGATCAATCTTAGCTGTGGAAGATCCTCCTTTGCTGAGAATATCGACGATGGTCACATATAAAATCCTTATCATGCAGTCAATTTCACAAATAACACTCCCATGATTCTATAGATCTTTTCATGTATGGTCCACGTAGTTCATCTCCATTGATGATCTGTATAATGTTTTTGGTATCGTTCACATTTTCTACATTTCCATCACATAACATTTATTTTTGAAGAAGAATAATCATGTTTTAAAAAATGATCATTCCATAACAACTATTAACACATGTATTTAACATTAATTTCTAGCTCACCAATCCACACAATTGAGATAGAACATCATACTAGTAAATTATTAAATGATCTTTTTCATTAAAATGATGGAAATCCACTCTTCCATGGTGTTCATACTTTTTAAAATTAATCTTTAGAATCTAAAGAAAATTATAATAAATTAGTGTTCTAGAAATTGAAAGAAAAATCCACACAACACAAATTGGGGTTGAAAATCTCCCCTTTATATTTTTGTGAATACCTACTAGAAAATTTCATTTCTTTACATTCCTCTACATTGCACACCAAAATTTTCTTTTCACACAATTCTCATTTAATATTCTTATTTTAGTATCCCACACACTTATGGATAAAAAATATGTTTAATGTGACAGAGGATTCTATTAATACATTCTTATGAAATGTGTCATAGTTCATTCCACTCAATGTCTACATGGTAATGCCCAACATAGAAAACATGAGGGTTTTAATGAGGGAAAACAAATTTACATAATAACAAAAATATGATACAATATCATACAATTTGTTAATTCAATTCCTTAGGGTTTTTTCATATACATTTATTAATATAATACTTATTAACATAAATTATTAATTTAAATATTCTAATACATTTTTTACCTGAATTTATTTCACCACTTATCAAAAATCCTAAAAAAATTCAATTACAACTAGTAGGATTCAACCCCAAAATTCGAAAACGTTATTTCAATTTTTTCATTTGTTAACTGAATTTTGATCCCAAATAATGATAGTATAAATTTTAAAAATTCAAGAATAATATAATCTCAAGAAAAACCATTCAATAAAATATTCACAAGAACCTTCTATAAAATGAATTTTTTTACTGGGTGGATTTGGGAAAATTATCATGAAGAGATCCCATCATGGGATACACATTATCTTGACATAATAAATTGTGATATCATATTATAATATGTATTATAATTCCAAATATTTATATGATAATTAATATGTAATTATTTATTATTTATTCATTAAAAAAAAGTTAGTTTTTTCAAATAATCATCCTGATAAATGTTATTCACGAAAAGATGGGTATTTTCAATCATGGAATATTTAATCTATCTTACTTAATTTATTTTATTCGCAATTTGGGAATAAAAAAAATTCAATTCCTTAAATTGTTATCACAAAAATACTACAAAATTTTTAAGGGAATATGGAGAAACATTCTTTCTTATTAATGTGAGCAGTAAGGCTGAGATTCTCTTCTCAACTTAATAACTCCTTCTATTTGTACATATGTTTTCAGATAACTCTTCAAGTTGACCCTTTTGATTTTAAGGATGCCTTGGGAATCATGGAAACTTCATATTTGTTGTTTTCTTATATGTGTGAGATATTTTGTTTTAATAATCTAATAAGACATGAGGATCCCTTGATGTAGCTTTCATAATTTTCATGACTTCTTTTGATGCTAGAAAAACTGTTACACATTTATTTGAGTTGTGTCCAACCTTATTTCAGCTTCCACATAGCTCCCCAAATGATATAATACTATCATCTATTGAAAAAATATCAATAAATTTTATTTCACATTCATGTGTATTGTTTTCCCTTCCTTTTTTTTCCTTCTCTTATACCTATTCCCTTATTTTTTATTTTTTCTAGATTAGTTTGGACAATAACCTATCATTATTTAGGAATATTCATAAAATATTTTAATATTCCAAATGGAATTTCATGAATATCCTCCTATGTTTCAATTATTTTGTTTATTTCATGAACTATAATTCTTAATTATTAGTTTATTATTATTTCTTTAGTTTTGTATTCTATGGCCTAGTTGAAAAAATCTATGGTGTTTATACTCTTGTGATAAAAGATTATGTTCAATTATTTTGGAGTGATATTCTTCTTGATCATCATGGATTTCTTATAAAGGATTTGGTTCGCATTTAAGGAAATAATTTCAATGTGTATTGAGTGTGTCTCTCAGTCCTGAGAATCTAGTGATGGTTTAGTGGCCGACATATGCATTCACTAGGACTCTAACTTCCTGCCTATCGACTCGGAATGCTGAGACATATGTAGAACGAATTATTGGTACATGAATCATATAGAGTTGAGTATTTGACTATACTTCTTAAGTCATATACACTTTATTATCGATATATATATATATATATATATATTCTTAGATAACCATAATAATCCTTGATAACTTTCAGGAGTCCTCTACGATGACAGCTAACAGGGATACAAAATTCAGTTCATAAAGACGACTCTATGAGTGATTAGGTTTCAGTTTTAGGTCCATAAATTGTTAATATTACTCTTAGTGGGATGGTAGAAGAACCTCCACCTATTGAGAAATATATCATCCAAGTAGAGTAGGTTGAGGATGTGCGTAGGCTTAGCACACTCAATGAGTTTCAGTTTCAAAGACCACTGAGGTTCCACATTGATATACATAAAAGACTAGAATATGATCTGATAGAGTCAATAATATCTATATTTAGGCTTTTTAATATGTTAACATATCAGTTTGTAGCACTAAAATCCATTCTTTTCCACTTAGCAGATGGGAGTTGGTTTAGCATGGTTACACAGATGCATGATTTGTCAACAGTCTCATGGGAAGAATTGCAAAAAATGTTCTATGAAGATTAATACCCATCCTACATAAACTTTTTCCAAATACAGGAGATTTAGGAGATGAAGTAGTAATGGATGATTGTGAATGAGTACATGGTGAGGTTCACATACCTTATAAGTTACTCCCTTGACATGATCTGAGAAGGCTACTTCTGAGCACAGAAGTTTGAGAAGGGACTCCGTAGGGAGAACTAAGAAAATGTGGTACAATTGTGAATACACACCTATGTTAGTGTTATAGAAAGGGATCTTGTGGTAGAAATATTTTTTTTCATATGTTCCAAACCTAGATTTTCAATTCCATGCTTTGGTTCAAATCCTCTTTCGGTTCTTATCCTTCTCTTGGTTTTCGAGTGTTCCAGGTTTGAAATATTGGAGTCTTCTGGGTTAATAATATATGACCTTGGTCTTGGGGGTCTTGTGTGGTACTTGGAGTTATATTGTTTCAATTTTATGGTATGATGTTTCGGTGTTTTGGAGTTGGATTAGTGACACTCCTTGTGGCACAACTAGTGGGGTAAGTTGTTTGGGGTGGTTTGTACCCTTCAGTTGGATGTGTTTTGGTGTGAGAAGAGTGATTATTTTGTGGGGTTTTCTACCCTATCCTTGGAATATGTTTCTCCCTTGGTTTCCCCTTGGACCCTATTGAAATTTTAGGCAAAAAAATATTTTTGGTGGTCCAGAGCAGGCAGCACGGTTTAGCCGCACGGTTTACTAAACGGTGCCGCTAAACCGTACAGGGTGTCCAACTCACTAAACTTTTGAGTGTTTGGATCCTTTTTCAATTACATAAATAATTAAAATCTGACCCTATAATCTCTATTTCTTTCCCTACCTCAATGGAAAGCCACAAATATTTCTCATCCTCCCTTGGAAGTCATTTTTTAAGGGAGATTTGAGGGGGGGCATCAAAATTTTACAAGTATATCTTTCTATCTTTTATTTCATCCATTTACTTAGGGTTTCTTTCACAAATTCGTGAGTTATAAAATGTTCATTAGTGAAGGATCATACCTAGGGTTTATCTTTTTTTTGGCGAAATCATTAGTTTTTAGGTTGCCTTTCACTTTCTTGAGGTGCGGCGGTGGTGTGTTTGATGTTTCACACAAGGATTGGAGGGTTTCGACACTTTCGGTAGGTGATTCCATGTGTAATCATTTATTTATGAGATATAATGCTTGATTTAAATATTTTCAATGTTTTTTATATTCTATTAATTGTGCAAAAACTATTTTGGATGGAGTTTTTTAAGTGGTTAATTTTATAGTTGCACTTTTTCTCCAAATTGGGTGCTTTTCATGTGTAACTTTTTTTGTAATATTCAGGATCAATTTATAGCATATGAAAGTGTTTTATTAAATTTGTTTTGGGCAATAAAGTATGATTTATTAGGGTCTTGGTGTGAATTTGAGTTTAAAATACGAGTTTTAAATGGTTTTATGTGTAAAACCATGTCATCAATCATGAAGTTGTTTTATAAAAATGTGTATTTTCATGTGTATCATTTGTGGTACTATTTGAGGTAATTTTATATCACTTTATAGTGGTTTAAATAATGTTTCTAGGGAGGCCAATTCTGATTTGGATTAGTATTGGTGCTATTTTGGCCTTGAACGATGGTTTTGAAATGGTTTTGTATGTAAAACATGGTTATAACCCTATGGTTGGCTTTATAAAAATTGTAATTGATTCAATGAGTTAGAAAAATTGTAAAAAGGATGTTTATGTACTGTTTTTGTGGGTTTATTTTCTTAAAAATAGTTGTTGGAAGATAAAGTGGTCAGTTGGGATGTCAAACATTTTGAGAGTGTTTTGTAACTTTTCAAGGTGATTTATGAAATTGTGATGTGGGTGCAAAACACATTTGTGGGTAGTTTTGTGTGAGTGTGATGTGAAAAATGGATTTTGTTTATGAAATAAGTATTATGTGATATGTGTATGGGCTGTTATGTTGATTTAACTTTCTTGGAATGGTTTTTTAAAAATTTTTAAAGTTTTTTTTAAATGTTAAAGAGATGTGAAATGTTTTATGGGCTATTTTGATGTGAGTATGATTTCAAAATTCATTTGAAAAAAAGTGGATTGTGTGACTTGTGTGATATACCAAAGATCTATTTGTTTAATGTTTGATGTGGAATTGGTACTTTCATGTGAAATTTATATTTCATGGCTTGTTAAACTTTTTTGAGAACAAGAGGGAAACTTGGGTATCTAGGTGGGTTGATGTGTACTTGTATACTAGTGATACCGTGGAGGTTGGATTCAGTTTCACGTAACAATATTGATGATGAAAACACTAACTAATCAATGATTATGATGATGTTGGGGACCCCTAGGTTATGGGTATTTTCCTAACTAGTGGCTCATGCATGATAACATATATTGTGATAGTTACTTTCACTAAGATATGAGGCACCTAGGACCCACAACGAGCTAGTGCCTAGGGGTTATTTCCTATTGCTTGTGCTCATTGGATGATTTATTCTTACCATCAGAATATGTTATGTAGGTCTTGAAAATTCAGTATCTTTGGAATTTTATTTAAAATTGTTTATTCTTTAAAAAGATCCCACTTGAAAACTATTTTTATTTAAAGTTTAATCTTTTAGAATTTTTTACTAGCATTTCATGATATAAACACTTGAATTTTTTCCGTATTTGAGTGTTTATAACATGGAATATCGTAGTGGTAGAATCCTAATGGAATTTTTCTCACACACCACTTACACCTTTGGGTGCAAGTAGACTTGGTTAATTTGGTTTCTGGTTTGGGTAAAACTTTTGTGCCAATGGTACGGGTTTTAGCGGTCCAACGTGATGCAGTGTGGTGGATATGGATTGAGGTAGGGGACTCTTTCCATTTGGGGGTTGTTTGATATTTTTTGGTTTTGTACCTTTGTGATGGTAATTAACATAGTTTTAAATTGTGTATTTCAATTCTGCAATTTAGTAAAAGATGTGTTTTTTGGAAAATCATGATTTATTTTGTTGGACTTTTTTATGGTTTCATGTTTATAAACTCTGGTAAATAATTCACAGTTTTCATTTTATGACACACACACAAATTTTTCTAACCATGGATATCGAGAATTCTCTACGGTCCTTCTCGCAGATCATGTTGGGTGCTATTTTTGACGGTGACCAGATTTAGTTCATTACAAAATGGTATCAGAGGAGGTTCGCTCTCTTTGGGATATGTTATCTGGGAAATAGTAGAGCTAGTCTAGAGCTAGGATTTTCGAGACTTGACATTCCAATTATGGGTAGTGTGATTGGCCA
Source organism: Viscum album (assembly GCA_963277665.1). Taxonomy (NCBI): domain Eukaryota; kingdom Viridiplantae; phylum Streptophyta; class Magnoliopsida; order Santalales; family Viscaceae; genus Viscum; species Viscum album. The sequence continues at coordinate 751,787,133 of OY728129.1, read as the reverse complement.
ACACACCTCATGATGGGATTTGAGTCACCAAGGGAATTTTGAATTTATCTAAGTCCATTGGTTTTCATGGGTTGATGATGGTTTGGGGAAATTAAAAGAGAGTTGGGAAATGGTGTCAGTGAGCTCATAGGTCCTAGAAAGCCATGCGTATCCAGAGATATTTATCTAGAACACACTCTATGATGGTGAAGTGATTATCATTTGTCTTCCAACCATATTTCCATGTCACCCACCGAAACTATTTTCCTCTCGCATTGACTTGTGTCCTCTAATTTTGAAATGTTCAAAGTTTTGTTTTAAAGAAAAAATGACATGGTTTTAATAAGCGTAATGTTTTTCTGAAATTATTATCTTATAAATAGGGAAGGGTTTAATTTTTGAAATATTGCATATGAATTTTCAGAATTGTTTTGCAAGGAAAAATGGTGTTATAACACTGATTTTGAAAGTAAGAAATTATGTTAAGGTTGGTTTTGAAAATGTTTTTCCAATAGAGTTCTCTAAATAATTGAAAGGTGTTTTAATGGGCTAAGATGTTTTCAAATTAATGTGAATGAATTGAAAGTGATTTATTATATGAATGGGTGTTCCTTTCTGAAACATTTTGTAATCCATAAACTGGGATTTTAATTTTGTGGTTAGAAGGTCTGAGAAAAATTATGTATTGGTTGAATGTTCTGGTTTTGAAAAGTGGAAATAATTTTTTATGTATCCATTTTTATTTATATTAACTACCACATAAATTCGGTTATATGTGATGATGGATAGTTGATGGCATAACTGGATGATTTCTCGGATTTATATTAGGAGGGTGTCTGGTGTGGTACATAAACATACACGTGTAAGGCCCATGGGGTACCATTAGTGGATATGCTAACAACCAAACTATTTGTTTTCAAAGAAATGTCATGAAAGGAAAACATGATGTGTTGATTCATGGTTAGGGATGGTGTGTATTATGTGTTTTTGGCCATTTTTTGTTGTGGGATTTTTTGAGTCAAAGAACCCCTCTTGTTAGAATGATGTTTTAGGTTTGTGTTTGGTCAATAAGCTGGGTTGAAGGGCCGGTTAGTGGTCTCTCCAGAGTAATGTTTCGAGATGCCTCTACGGTGGTTCCATTCATGTTTATGTATATGTATTTTAGTATGTATTGACCAATAATGAAGCATGTTTTGGACCTTGGGTTCCCTAATTAGATAAGGTACACCCCTATTAAGTGTTAGTGCACAACTGAAGTGAAACCCAGTTTGTTTCTCCGTTGGAAGAAACTCCAATTGATCAACATAAGGAATCATTTTCTTGATCTTCGTAGATTGATATTACACCATTTCATATATTTGATTTTTAGACCCCCATATAGTATGAGAGTTCTTTTGGAAGGTTGAAAGTGACATTAGTTTCTTTAGTTACCTAATTCAGCAAAGGTGAAAGTATTCTGGGTTTGTTAGTGTGGATGGTGTCTAAGTGGGACTCGAGGTCCTTTGTAGTATGTCCAAAGAAAGGGTTTATTTTAAACCACCGGTGTGGGAAATAGGATCATGGGAGGCCGTTATGGCCACTTTATGGAATTTTTTTTTGTTTTGGGACTTGCAATATGGTCCCGTTCCATGTACTATTTGAATCAATCACATTGGTCATGTTTGGGGACACCATCTGATGTTGTGTACTCATTTGACTAAAAAGGTGAAGGTTTTGAAATCCTATGAGAGTATATTTTATATTGGGAGTATGTCTCCCTTGGAAAAAAACATCATAATCCTCTATTTTAGAGGAAGGTGTTTATACGTGTCCATTCCTTCTATTGTTTCTCACTCGATGAAACAAGGTGTGATGTGTTTGAATCGTCTAATCACTTGTTTCAGTGAAATGTCAGGTTTTGGTAAGGTGGGTTTGTTGTTTTTTTGTCTTGTGGATCCCATATGGGATCATGGTATGGTTTTCATGGAACCAAAAGGAAATGTTTTATTTAGGGGGTTTCCAAAGCATAACTGTGAGGCCGAATATGCTTCAATCATTTGAGCTCCAGCCACTGGCCTCGGAGAGAAGCTGGTGCTTAGTAAAGGGAAATAATAGTGTTGTTCATACCCTTGTAAAAATTCCAATCCTTAATATGAAATATAGGAAAAGTTTAAACCTCTAGTGTCATTATATTACTTCTATTGTTCCCGTTTGGTGGAAAGAGGTGGAGGGACTTGTGCCCATGTTATTTCCCAATTTCATTTTTTCCCTTTGGTTTCCATTCAGTTTTTGGAGCATGGTTGGGATTTTGGCTAGACAGGTGGAGCACACAGTTTTTTCATGATTTTTAGTGACTGTGTTCCTGGAATCCATGCAGATAGAAGGATCCCCATGGTTGGCAAATGGTCTCCCAAACCATACGGACTACACATGCGACCATCCAAACTCTTTAAATTTTGGGGTCTTTCTGTACTGGATTATGCTAGTTAGTTAAGATGGTTGGTTATTCTTTTGGGGAGGCCCAATACGATTCTTATGTAATTTATTTTGTAAAATTCTAATGGAAGTCTACCCCTTGACATAGAGAGTTTGTTTGTTCCATTCCCTATTAGTTTCCTGATTCTGTCTCGGGAAAATATAAGTTGTCTCTTATGGTGGGGAGCCCATTTGTGTCTCCCCATATCAGTAAATCAGATAGTGTTTGAGGAGTTGTTTTTGGGAAAAAGTGTGAATGTGATTGATTATTTCAGGAAAGAGGTGTATGTTTTTATTTATGAGAGTACACCTTCATTAATTGATCACTTGTGGTGTTTTGGCCTATGGGGGCGAATATTGGAAGAGGAGTACATCATGGTTTCTTAGTTGGGTTTGGTTTTTTATTTTGCCTTGTTGTGGATTTCCAGGGCGTAAAGCTTTATGGCTGGGAGAATTTTCACACCTATATTTTCAATTCCATGCTTCAGTTCAAATCCACTTTTTATTTTTAGGTTTCTCTTGGTTTCTGGGTGTTTTGGGTTTGAAATTTTGTTGTCTCCTAAGATATTGATCTATGAATTTGGTCTTGGGGGTCTTGGGTGGTACTTGGCCTCCTGTTTTTTCAATGGGATGGTATGAGGTAGTTGTGTTTTGGATTTGGATTAGTGAAACTTTTAGTGGCACGACTTGCGGGGAAAGTTGTTGAGGTGTTTTGTGCCCTTGAGTTAGACATGTTTTCAGGTGATAAGAGTGCTTTGTTTTATGCCCTTTTCTCCCCAATCCTTGTACTATCATTATTCCTTGTTTTATCCCTTAGACCCATCCTAAAATTGGTGGCAAACCATTACTTTTTCTATGGCCAGAACATACCGTACGGTTTACAAAACCGTGCATCCAAACCGTGAAGGATATCCATCTCATAAAAATTTTGAGTGTTTTGAACCTTTTTTTCATCCAAAAATAAACCAAATCCTCCCCTATCATATCCATTACGTGACCTACCTCCATGGAAAGCCTCCAGTATATCTCACACTACATTGGAACTCATTTTTTGAAGGGATATTTGATGGGAGAAACATCAAAATCTTGCAAGTAAGTTTTTCTCTCTTTTATTTCTTCCTTTTACTTAAGGTTTCATTCAACCTCTCATGAGTTCTTAAATGTCCAGAAGTCAAGGTTCGTACCAAGGGTTTAACATATTGTCTTTTAGGTGAAATCTTGGGGTTTTAGGTTTCTTTAAACATCCTTGAGGTGTGGCGGTGGTGTGATGGATGTTTCACACCAAGATTTCAGGGTTTCAACACTTTTGGTAAGTGATTCCATGTGTAATGATTTATTAATGAGTGATCTTTCATGGTTTAATAAATTTCAATGTTCTTTATTTGTTGTGAATTTTGAAAAAACCATTTATGATGGAGTTCGAAAAGCAGTTAATTTTATAGTTGCACTTTTTCTTCAAATTGGGTGTTTTTTTGAGAAAATATTGTTGAAATATTTGGGTTTAGTTTATTAAACATGAAATTAGTTTATTAATTTTTTTTTTGAGATTCAAATTATTTATTAGTAGGGTCTAGGTGTGATTTTGAGTTTAAAAGAGGCTTTTTGAATGGGTTTTATGTGTAAAACCATGTTATACTTCTTAAAGATGTTTTATAAAAATGTGTGTTTTTCGTGTGTATCTTATGTGGTACTATTTGATGTAATTTTATAGAACTTTATAGTGTTTTAAAAAAAGTGTTTCGAGGGATTCCAATTCTGTTTTGGATTGTATTGTTGTGATTTTTTCCATGAAAGAAGGGTTTTAAATGGGTTTGTATGCCAAACATGGTTATAACCCTTTGGTTGGTTTTTTGAAAATAGTAAATGATTCCATGAGTAAAAAACAATGAACAAAGGTTGTTTTTGTGATTTTTAGTGGGTTTATATTTTTAAATTGTGTTTTTTAAAGATAAAGTGGTTAGTTGTGATGTTAAATATTTTGATAATGTTTTGTAATTTGTCGAGGTGATTTATGAAATTGTGATGTGGGTGCGAAACATGTTTGTGGGATGCTTTGTGTGAGTGTGATTCGAAAAAGGGATTTTATTTATGAAGTAAGTTTTATGTGATATGTGTGTGGTTTTTTTGTGGATTGGACTATCTTGGAAATGTTTTAAAAAAATTAATGTATTTTTTGAAGTTTTAAATAGATGTGAAATGTTTTGTTGGCTATTTTGGTGTGAGTATGATTTCAAAATACATTTGAATGAAAAAAAAGGATTGGGTGACTTGTATGATATACATGGGGCTGTTTGGTTAATGAGTGATTTCTAAGTGTATTTTCATGTGAAAATTATAGTTCATGGCTTATTGAACTAGTTTGAGAACTAGATGGAAATTCATGTACCTAGGTGGGTGGACGTGTACTAGTATGCTAGTGATATCATGGGGTTTGGCCTCAGTTTCACATAGAAATAATGACAATAACAACAATAAATAAACTATGATGATGATTATGATGATGTTGGGGACCACTCGGTTATGGGTATGTAATTTAATAGTTTATCATTCATGATAATGGAAATTGTGATGGTTACTTTCACCGAGAAACGAGGTAATTGGGATCCATAGTGAGGTAGTGCCTAGGGGTTATTTCCTATTTTCTGTGCTCAATAGATGATTTATGCTTACCTTCGACATACTATATATTGGGATGAAAATTTCATTTAATTTTTTATTTTATTTAAATGTTTTGATTCTTTAAAAACATCCCACTTGAAAACAGTTTCTATTTAATGTTGCATCTTTTAGAAATTGTTAAGAGTATTTCATGTTACGAAAATATGAAAGTTTTTCATCATTGAATGTTTATCACAGGGAATCTCTTAGTGGTGTTATTATTATTAGATTGATTTCAAACCCTACTTACACCTTTGGGTGTATGTACACTTGGTTATTTTTGTCGTAGGATTGGGTACAACTTTTGTGCCAATGGTTTAGGATTTAGCGTTCCATCATGATGCGGTGTTGTGGAGATGGCTTGAGGGGGTGCCTCTTGCCATGTGGGGGTTCTTGGGCAGTTTTTTTTGGTTTTATACCTTTGTAATGGTCTTGAAATTTTTTTTAAATTTTTATTTCAATTCTGAAATTTTGTAAAATATTTTTTGGTTTGAAAAATCCAGATTTGTTTTATTAGATTTGTTTGTTGTTGTATGTTTATAAACTATAATAAATCATTCCCAAGTTTTATTTTATGATACTCGATCACTTTTTACAGCCTGTGGGGATCAGTAACACCCTTTGTTCCTTGTCATGGTCCATGTCAGGTGCCAGTTTTGATGGATGCAAGATTTGGGTCGTGACAATATGGATTCCATGTAGCTAGAGCTAGTAGTGGGAAACCTAGAGTGTAGTCTTATGCAGTATCAGGATAGCCCCAGTCGATGGGATATTGGAGAAGAAGACCATTTTTCATGTTTGATCAGGCATGTATAAGTATAGGGATGCGGTAGTGTAGAGTGGCAGGGAATCCCATAGAGGGGTGTTTCTTTTCTTATTTTTGGTGAGGTCACATGGAATATAACTGCACGACATGTTAGGTCCACAAGGCTGAATACCCTGAGAGGGGGGGGGGGTGAATCAGGGTATGACTAATTTAAACTTAAATCCCGTTCTGATCTTGTTTCGCTATTAAGCAGAACACTTTTCTCTCTATTTCCTGTTTCACAATATAAACAGAAAGTAAATAAATCACAGGACACATCAATTTTACTTGGTTCACCGCTAAGGGCTACGTCCAAGGAGCATACGCCGACATGTTGTCGGTTGTACCAATTCCACTAAACATCACTAGTTGTGGATTACAAGGTTCGGGATAGATCAATTATAAGCCCAGGCTCACTGGCTTTACAAGTTTTGGGTCAGCTCACTGCTTTCCCAAGGGTCACTCCCTCATTCTCTCTCTCTGGCTCACTGCCGGTGGAGAGGATCACCTTCTTTCTCTTTCTTTTCTCACTACTCTTGGAAGGAATCCACTCACAGTTTATATACCTTTAGGTCTCTTCAATTGCATGAAAGAATGCATCTTCCTCTGTATATAGATGCTCTGTTTAAGTACACCTTTCACCCGTAAATGAATATCTCTTTGCACCTAAGGTATTGGGCAAACTTTCAGCTTCCACGCAGCCCGAAAATACTGCCAGGAACTCAACCTTACTTGGTATGCAAGTCAAATTAGGTGCGCAAGTATCGGTGCGCAAGTCACAACGGGCGCACAAGCCCACCTCAGTCACTTGCGCGAAACAATCTTCCTCAACTCTAAACTTGCGCGACACACTTCCTTTTACAGCCAAAGCAACATTGGCGCGCAACTCCACCTGTGTGACCACACACCACTTGCACGATGGGAGCTCTGATTTCTCAATGTTTTGAACTCCTGTGAAGAATAAAGAGGGGTGGTCCAGTATTTATATACATTTGGTCACCCCTGCGCGACGGCGCACAAGTCTCTCCTCGGTGCACAAGTCTCAGCGCGCGGGTCTCTTCCCCTACAAGTCACTTGCATGAACCAATTCCAAACTTGTGCAAACCTCTTTCCTTTGCCATATTTTGATCTTCTGATCTTGAAAAACCATAGTCACGCAAGTTCTCAAGCTTCCAAGTCACCGGCGCACAAGTCTCTTCACAGCGCGCAAGTCACCTGCGCGACACCAACAATACTTGCGTGAAAATTATCCCTTTTCCATATTTTGATGATCTGATCTTGAAAAACATATGGCGCACAGGTTTCCAAGCCTTCATGTACACGGCACGCAAGTCCCTTTTCCAAAGACCACTTTTATTCATTTGTTGATTTTCAGGCCCAAAAATTTGGCAATCACTGGAAAACGGCGACACCTTGTATTTGTTCTTTTGTACCACCTCCAGATCATCCATTCCTTTTGTCGATGTTCTTGAATCAAACATGGATCATTGACCTCAGCTCTTGAACTCGACATTCCATCATGAAATCCTCTTTGTCAACAAATTTGTAGGTCATTGTTTTTCTTTGTCAATAATCACCACTCAGATGTCCACTTTGTCATCAAACACAATCACCTCAAAAATGCTTCAATGATACCTTGAGGGATTTTTTCCCAACAATCTCCCCCTTTGGGTTTGTTGAAAACTCTTCCATAGAAATATACATCGTTGATTCTTTAGCCACCATTCGCCTTTTTAGATTTTGATAGTGATCAAGGATTTACACAACACATACTCTAATCCCACATGAGAAATGCTCGGCGTGAGAAACCAGAGTAAATGAAAAGTTCATCAATAAATCACTTCATCTCTGACTCCCACTGTTGACACCAAACTGATACCAATTTGTACTAAACTGATACCAATTGTTAAAGGACTTGTTGGAAGATCAATGTTTGGTTTGGAAATATTCTTACCACTCTCCAACACCACTCCTATGATTTTACCATGATCAACAGCTGTCGTGATATCTATTCTTTGATCGATCACTTCTAGCATCGTCAGATTTAATACGCTCCCCCTTTCTGTTCACAGCTTCAACCCTTGTTAGTTTCAAAACCTCTTTAGCCATATTTCATGTGTTGTCCAAGCTAAGATCTAGATAAGCACATTCAACTAGCTTCAACTCCCCCTATCTGGCTACTCCACTTATCAGCTTCTCCCGATATCATTCATGATTTATCAAATCTCTACATTGTCTCCCCCTTGAACAATCACTATTTTCTCCCCCTTTGTCAAAGAACCCAAATGTCACTCCTTTGTAGGCTGTAACAGAGTAGAGAACACATATCATCACATTAGGGAAAAACACATCATACCTCGGGGAGAGGGGGGGACACATCCACATGCTTTTTAGTGCGGGGAATCGACTGAACTCCCAGAGCCAGTCGATGCCTTTCAAATGCTTCCTTTGGTAAGGCCTTTGTCAGAATATCTGCAACCTGTAACTTTGTAGGCACATACTCCATCTTCACAAACCCTTGTTCCACCTTGTCCTTGATGAAATGATACTTAATCTCAATGTGCTTTGTCCTTGAATGATGGACGGGATTTTTGATAAGATTTATAGCACTTGAGTTGTCACACTGGATTCCGATCGGAGACTTCACATCAACTCCCATATCGTCAAGCTACTGTTTCATCCACAATAACTGTGTGAATGCTTGAGTGTCTGTAATATACTCAGCTTTTGCGGTGCTTAATGAAATGAAATCCTTCTTCTTGCTTAACCAAGAAATACATAGTCCTCCAAGATAGAATGCACCTATATATGTTGATTTCCTTTCATCCGCTGAACCGGCCCAGTCTGTATCAATATATCCCAATAACTCTATCTGAGATTTGTCGTTATATGTCAAGCTGAAGTCTACTGTTCCCTTGATATACCTAAGTATTCTTTTCACTGCAAGCATGTGGCTTTCTTTGGGATCACTCTGATATCTCGCTGCTTGGCATGTGGCGAAAACAATATCAGGCCTTGTTGCAATCAAGTACAAAAAACTTCCAATAATTTGCATGTATTCTATTATATTAACTACCTTGACATCCTCATATTTTGATAATTTCATCTGGGTAGCAACCAGAGTCTTCATCTCCTTGGAATTATCCATTCCAAACCTTCTCAGGACCTCCTTGGCATATTTAGATTGAAAAATGAATGTTCCATTCCTTCCTTGTTTTACCTATAGACCAATGAAAAAACGTTATCTCTCCAATCATTGACATTTCAAACTCATTTTTCATGAATTCGGAAAACTGTCTGCACTGAGCTTCATCTGATCCACCAAATATTATGTCATCGACATAGACCAGCACCATCATCATTTGATTACTTTTTTTTGTTGAAATAGAGATTGTAATCAACTCCACCACGCTGGAAACCAAGCTTCTTCAAGTACTGATCAAGCCTTGAGTACCATGCTCTTGGTGCTTGTTTCATCCCATACAATTCCTTCTTCAGCCTACAAACTTTGTTCTCATCCTCATGAATAAGAAAACCATCTGGCTGCACAATGTAAACCTCTTATTCCAGAAACCCATTTAGAAATGCAGATTTGGCGTCCATCTGGAACACTTTGAACTTTATTTGCACTACTATGACAAAAATAATCTGATTGTCTCCAGCCTTGAAACAGGTGTAAATGTCTCATCTACATCTATTCCCTCTATCTGGGAGTATCCCTTGCACACTAGCCATGCTTTGTTTCGAATCACATTTCCTTCTTCATTCATCTTGTTGCGATAGAACCATTTAGTCCCAATGACCTTCTTGTCTGCTGGCCTCGAAGCAATCTCCCATGTTTGGTTTTTCTGTATCTTATCAAGCTCTTCATTCATATCCTAGACCCAGTTTTCATTTTCAGCTGCATCAGAAAAACATTTTGGCTCCACCTGGGACAAAAACAATGTTTGCAGTAATGATTTCATTCTTCGAGTCTGAACGGGAGCTGTCTGGTCACCAATGATATTTTTCCTATCAATTTCAGCTCGACTCTTTGGCTTCCTTATAGACACAGACTTGACACACTCTTGTTCATCATCAGTATCTTCTCTGGAGTCAGCCTCTGCCACTTCTGCTCCCCCTGTTTCACTTACCTCATCATCACCTTCATCCAAAAACTATTCACTAGGTCGTTGAGCATTATGTTCATTTTCGACTATAGTGACATCATTGCTCTCAGCAATTTTTCCTAGACTTTTGTTGAATCATTTATATGCTTTAATTTTCCCTGAGTAGCCAAAGGAATATCCCCTCATCTCCTCATGACTCAAACATCCTGTGATTTTCTTTGTTGAGAATGAAACATTTACTTCCAAATAATCGAAAGTATTTCAACATTGGCTTCTTTCCATACCACAGTTCATACGGAGTCTTCCCTTTCTTCAGACACAACAGAGACCTGTTCGAAACATAGACCGATGTCAAAACTGCTTCCTTCCAAAATTTCTCTGGCAGGTCTTTATCAATAAGCATTGTTCTGGCCATGTTATTGATTATCCTATTTCTACTTTCAACCACTCCATTCTATTGGGGAGTTCTCACTGATGAAACCTGATTCCTTATCCTGTGTTTCTTGATATATTCTTCCACTTGAATGTTTGTGAATTCTGTACCGTTATCTGTACAGAACTTTAAAATTTTCTGCCCAAGCATCCTTTCTGATTCCCTCATGTACTTCTTTATGCAACTGAACACCTCTGTCTTATGGGTAATGACAAATAACCATGACATTCTTCTATAATCATCAATGAAAAGAACATAGTACATTTTCCCATTTATATCTCGTGGTGAGATAGGTCCACATACATCAGCATGCACCAATTCGAGAACTCAAGTTGTTTTTTTGTTCCTTTGGCCGGTATGTATTTTTGATGATCTTCCCTTATTGAAAAGCATCACACGTATGAGTGCGACCATGTGATAGTTTGGGAAGGTCTCTATCAACATCACACTTTACCAGATCATCCATGGATCGTTGACATAGATGACCAAGTCATTTATGCCACAACTGGTTGTCTTCTTCTCTGGATAAAAAGCATGAGTCTTTTTCCCCTCCTACCAAGTAAAGATTTCGCTTTGTTCATTTTCCCTATAGAATGACTGCTCCATCTTTTCTTTTAACAATTCACATCTTCTTGGTAAATCAGATAGAGTTCCCAGAGTCACATAGTTGACTGACACTAAGAAAGTTATGACTGAGACCCTCTACTACCAAGACATCAGCACGTATCATTTCTTTGCCCCCAAACGTTGCTTTCCTTGAGCCAACAATCTTCAGGCCTTCATTGTTTCCAAATTTGACAACTCCTTCTTTGTCATATTTTATTCCTGTAACAATATCCTTATTACCCGTCATGTGAGATGTGCAACCACTATCAAGGATCCACAAAACAGAGCGATCTGATTCTTTAAGGGAAATCTCTTCCACCACGGCCTTCTCAATTTTATTCTTCTTGGTCCATACTTTTTCTTTCATACTCGGCATGGATTGAGACTTATGTTCTTTCTTAGAGTATGATGGACTAGCTTAATCTGGAAAATCCACAAATCTATTCTACATTTTTAACTCACTTGTCAGTTTATCGATCTGCTGCTTGCTAAAGTTTAGATTCTGCTTTGGAACATTTCCCTGAATGGTCGAAGTGTAGTACCTAGCCATGTGCTTCAATCCTCCACACCAAAAACAGTGTCCTTCAAAATATGTTCTGGAAAACCGTTCTCTGTTTGGATTCCATCTCTGTTCTTGTTCCCTTTGTTATATTTTGGTTATAGAACACACATACTGTGAATGTCCCATCTTTCCACAACAATAACACCTCATATAAGGTGAATTCCTTCGTGTAACTTCAGCACTACGGGTTTCCCCTTGGGATCTCTGAATATTCTGATTCTGCTTTGTTCCCAAATCCACCTTCAATCTCTGGATGGGTGCTTGCGGTCTGACTTCAACTGCCACAAATATTTTTTTGATTAATCCATGAATCAGCCTTAACATCTGAGCTCAATTGCTGCTTCTTCCCTGTTGAACTACTAGGCCCTTATTTCTTCTTTTCATTCTTCGTAAAAACCTGCTTTCCCAAGAATGTGTTGGGATTAAAAGGTTTTTCCTGGTCTTTAAATTTTCTCCGTAGATCGACAACTTCCTCTTCAAGCTCTTCGATACGCTTGACGTGATCTTTCACTTTTCTATTCAAGCAATCGATCTCCCTTTTTTGTTCTTCAATCTTGAGCTTATGCTCATCTACATTTTCTGTGCGCTCTAGCCTGGACGACATAAGATTTTCAATTTCTTTCACTAGCTCAGACTTCTCTTCTTCTTGCTGTTTCATGTAGAGTTTAGCATCATGTACCACCTTGTTTTCATTCTATGTTTTTTCCCTCCAGACATCTATCTCTTCAAGGGCTGCTTCTAATTCAGCTTCCATGTCAACTCTCCCTTCAATTTCTTATTCTTCCTCATCAGTTTTGGTTTCTTTCTTTTCTTGAGCACTACTGATGACAGCCACCATTTCATTTTGTCCACGATCTTTGCAGTTTTCTATCTCTTCAATTTCTTCACACTCAGACTCATCTGAACTGTCTATTTCTTGTGAAATAAGATTCTTCTTCTTAAAAAAATTTCCCTTGAACTGCTTCTTCCCTTCCACAAAGGCAAAATATTTTTTCTTGGGAATTTCAAATTCATCTTCATCGTTTTCTTCTTGAAGCTTTTTGGGGAACCTTTCAGCAAGATGACCAACTTTTCCACATCTAAAGAAAGAAAGTGGAAGCTTCCCTTTGAACTTTTCTTTTCCTCTTTGAAGATTTGAGGAGTGGAATGACATTTCCTAATCTGTCTCTTCTTCTTCGTGATAATCTTCAATGGTAAGCTTCTTCATGGCCTTAAATGCCACCTCTTTGGACTTCCCCTTTTCCACAACCTCATTATCATCATTCCTCATTTCATATGCGACCAAGGCACTGTGCAAATTGTCTATTGTCAGCTCTTTTGGATCTTTATCTTCTAAGACTGAAACTTTCGGATTGAACCGAGGTGGAAGTTTCCTCAAGATGAGCTTTATGATCTTTATGTCTTCAATGACTTCTCCAAGACCTCGCATATCTTCCACAACAATGTTTACCCTGTCAAAGAATGCGTCAACAAACTCATTCAGGTTTATTTTAAGATCTTCATATTTGTTCCACAACACCTGCAACTTTGCCTCTCTGACCTTTGTACCCCTTCATATATATTCAAAAGCTTTTCCCACATGGCAGGTGAGGTTTTCCATGACATAACCTTCATCTATATGGGATTGGAAAGGGCTCCCCCTAAGGCATTGATTGCTTTGGAATCAGTATCCATCTCTCTATGCTCAGCTTCTGATAATGCACCACTATTAATATCAGCTGTGATACCATGCATAGCTGTAGAAAACACAACCATTCCCAAGGATCGGAAATAGTGTTGTATTCGATTCTTCCATATCTGAAAATTACATCCATCGAAGATCGGAATCCCTTTATGATTAGTGACCTCAATTGAGAGAAGACCAAATATCAACCTTTCCATATGATACCAATTATTAGGTCCACAAGGCTGAATATCCTAAGAGGGGGGGTGAATCAGGGTATGACTAATTTAAAATTAAAGCTCGTTCTGATCTTGTTTCGCTGTTAAGAAAAACACTCTTCTCTCTATTTCTTGTTGCACAATATAAACAGAAAGTAAAGCAAGAATAGGACAAAACAATTTTACTTGGTTCATCGCTAAGGGCTACGTCCAAGGAGCATACGCCGACAGGTTGCCGGTCGTAATAATTCCACTAAAATTCACTAGCTGTGGATTACAAGGTTCGGGCTAGATCACTTCTAATCCCAGGATCATTGCCTTTACAATTTTAGGGTCATCTCAATGCTTTCCCAAGGGTCACTCCCTGTTTCTCTCTCTCTGGCTCACTGCCAGTGGAGAGGATCACCTTCTTTCTCTTCCTTAGCTCACTACTCTAGGAAGGAATCCACTCATAGTTTATAGACTTGTAGGTCTCTTAATTTTAATGAAAGAATGCATCTTCCTTTGTATGTAGATGCTCTATTTAAGTACACCTTTCACCCGTAGATGAATATCTCTTTGCACCGAAGGTATTGGAAAAACTTCCAGCTTCCATGCAGCCCGAAAATACTGCCGAGAACTCAGCCTTACATGGTGTGCAACTCAAATTCGGCGTGCAAGTATCGGCGTGAAAGTCACAAAGGTCGTGATTGTCCACCTCAGACACTTTCACGACACAATATTCCTCAACTCCAAACTTGCGTGACACACTTCCTTTTACGCCCAAACCAACATTGGCGCGTAACTACGAAAAGGCGCACAACTTCTCACACTGGCGCACAACTCCACCTATACGACAGGAGCTCTAATTTCTCAAAGTGTTAAACTTCGGTGAAGAATGAAGAGGGTTGGTCCAGTATTTATAGGCATTTGGTCACCCCTGCGCGACGGCGCGCAAGTCTCTCCTCGGCGTGCAAGTCTCGGCGCGCAGGTCTCTTCCCCTGCAAGTCACTTGCACGACCCAATTCCAAACTTGGGCGAACCTCTTTCCTTTTCCATATTTTAATCTTCTAATCTTGAAAAACCATAGGTGCGAAAGTTATCAAGATTCCAAGTCACAGGCGCGCAAGTCTCTTCATGGCGCGCAAGTCACATGCGCGACACCACCAATACTTGTGCGAAACTTATCCCTTTTCCATATTTTGATGATCTGATCTTGAAAAACATATGGCGTGCAAGTTTCAAAGCCTTCATGTACACGGTGCGCAAGTCCCTTTTCCAAATACCACTTTTCTTCATTTGTCGATATTCAGGCCCAATAATTTGGAAAACACTGGAAAACGGCGCCACCTTGTATTTGTTCTTTTGTATCGCCTCCAGATCATCCATTTCTTTTGTCAACGTTCTTGAATCAAACATGGATCGTTGACCTCATCTCTTGAACTTGTCATTCCATCATGAAATCATCTTTGACAACAATTTTGTATGTCATTTATTTTCTTTGTCAACAATCACCACTCAAATGTCCACTTTGTCAACAAACACAATCACCTCAAAAATTCTTCAATGATACCTTGAGGGATTTTTTCCCAACACGACCAGACATCCTAAGAAGACCAGGTTGATAGTTGGTGGACCACTACGGTAGAGGTAGAGCCATGATCAGGGATATCCTAGAAGAGAATAGGGTGGTCCCTAGGGAGGCGTAGCTAGAAGAGGAGAAGGATGAGATTTGGGTGGACGATGCCATTATGATATCCTTCAACCACCACCACCAGGCGACCCATGTCAGGATCAGGGAGTTAGCAGACAGTTCCACAAATAGATGCATGCATTGGATGTCTATGATACCATAGTGAATGAGATTATTTGATGTACGATTTTTGGTTTTTATACTCTTCCATTAGTATTTTAAAAAATATGTTCCACATATTCATTTCTCTCTTGAATATTAGTGAGAGAGTTGTAGATCCCAATAGAGGCTCCAGAACAACTTCTTTCTGTTGAGGTTCATATAGGGAACCCTTCTTCTGTATCTTTCATCTACATGTAGTGTAAGCTATCACATGGAGGAGAGTGTTTCAAGTGGGAAATTTTAGTCATCATCATGGAACCCTATGAATTTATATTTAGTTTGGAATGATTATCCATGGTCTAAGACCATATTTATTGTCACTGCATACAACTTATATTCCTATGCATTGATGGAATGATATTCTCTTTTTCAAGAGAGAGAGATAGATCTCATAATAGGACATGTGGATGTTGGGAGAAGGCAGTTACAGCCTATCACCTATAATTTGGTGAGTGAATCCCTTGGTGAAGCAGGATATTTAGACTTCTAGGTTCCTTTAGTTGTTGCAGATTATATGAGCATATTTCCCAAAGACATTACAAGACTACCGCCGAGGTGAGAGATTGATTTTTTCATTGACATAAATCCTAGGACTAACCCAATATCTTCTGTAGCATATCATTTGAAACCTAATGAGATTTTAGCGCTATGGTTATAGTTGGAGTTCCTTTGTGACAATGGTTTTTCAAACCCAATGTGTCCCTATAGGCAGATCCAGTCTTGTTCCTGAATAATTCAAATGAGAGATTATGGATTTGTGTAGATTATCATCGCTTGAACCCATCCACGATAATGAACAAGAAACCATTGCAGAGAATTGGTGACTTATTTGACCTACTGGGAGGCGTGAGATTTTTCTTGATGCTAAATGTTATGTCCAACTATCATAATATGTGTGTTATTGAGGTTGATATTCCAAGGTTGACATTTCGATTTTTCAACAGACACTATGAGTTCTTAATAATACCCTTTAGCGTGATGAATGCCCCCACATGGTTTATGGGTTTGATGAACCAGGCCATATAAATATACATGGAAAAGTTCGTTATTGACATTATTGAAGACATACTCATTTACTCTCTATAATTTTAGGAGAATGTAGAACACCTAATGGTGGTTCTTGATTTTCTTCAAGAGCATTAACTTTAAAAAAACTCCCAAAGTTCCATTTTTGGATAGTAGATGTTCCTTTTATTGGGAATTTCATTTCTGAATAAGGTTTAGACATGGATCCAACAAATATTGAGGAATACTTTTCTTTGGTTAAAACTAAGAGTATGTTTGAGGTTCATAGATTCGTTATCTTTTTAGGGTAAAATAAAAGATTTGTAGTAGGATTACCCAGAATTATAGCCCCTTTGACCTCCCTGAAATAGAAAGGGAAGTAGCTTACCTAGTATTAGAAGTGATAGAGAGAGTTTGATGATTTGAGGTAGAGGATGAACACTGATCCAATGTTTAGACTACTAGAGGGTGATGTGGAGTTCATAGTGCATAGTGATTCATTAGGAGTGGCCCTCGAGTGCATGTTGAAGTAGTGAAAAGTAGTTATCACATACGGGTCAAGGAAGTTGAGACCCCATGTGAAGAACTACGCAACCCACAACCTAGAGCTAGGAGTATTCTTCACCCTAAGGATGTAAAGACACTACCTTCTTGGAGAGTGCTCTATGGTTTACCCAGACCACCGGAGTCTCA
The DNA here is from genome assembly GCA_963277665.1 of Viscum album. Classification (NCBI taxonomy): domain Eukaryota; kingdom Viridiplantae; phylum Streptophyta; class Magnoliopsida; order Santalales; family Viscaceae; genus Viscum; species Viscum album. The sequence continues at coordinate 751,770,114 of OY728129.1, read as the reverse complement.
GGTACATCTTCACGCAGGGAGAACTGAACCCAAGGCAGTGACACTAGTTGGAGTTACTGTAAGAATAAAACTTTGAGCTTTTTCATACAATTTTACAGGGAATCATTGTATTAGATCCCATTATTTGTAATTTCTAAGCTCTCATAGTGAAGGAAGCTTCAAGGATTCTACCTTCCCTATGGCTGACCCTAGAAGAGTATGATGGTACAACCATTCTACATGCGATGATGTTGACTCCTTCGCTCCCCGAGCATGTGAGAGAGTCCCATCTAGGAGACATAAAATATTAGATATGACATTATTATATAACCATAGATGATACACTAGATGGATATTATTAAGGATAGAATCAAGACATCTAGGTCCATGGGAGAAGAGTGGTTCCAGTCAAGTTGTGAGAGGAGGTGATGTGGCAGTTCCACACATTACCCCTTATTGTACATATAAGTATGGGGATTATGTAAAGAGGCATATAACAGTAGTTTGGGGGCATATGATATGACTAAGGGTTTTGAAGTTCATATCTCAGTGCCACACTTGTCACTAGCTAAAGGTTGGGCCCCATTTTCCTGCAGGTTTATTGCAGCCTCTTAATTTCTTAATGTTGAAGTGGGACATCATATCAACATATTTTTTCACATGGCTTCTATTCATAGTGAATGGATATGATTCCATCTTTTTTGTAGTTTACTGATTCATGATGGCAGTACAAAACCTTTCGATCAGGGAGCAGGTGTACACAAGGGTTGATAAGTGGTATAAATGAGATTTAAAGGGATCTCATAATTTATACCTCAAATCAGAAGTATTAAATATATTTAATAACATATCCCAAAATAAAAATAAAATAAATTAAATGACACAATATGAAAAGAATGCTTGATAATAGAGGAATGTGGAAGATCCCTTACCTAGATGTGTGATCCAAAGGATTGGGAGAGGCTTATTGGGAGCTTAATAAATCCTTGGGAGGAATCTAGGGAGTAGGGGTCATAGGCTGGTGGAGATTAAAAGATCTTAAGTGAAGAAGAATTGGTTCTTGGGTGGGTTTTTATAGGAAAGGGAGGGGAATTCTTTATTATTTTTGTTTTGGACCCTACACACTAAAATATTCAATACCCAAAACCATCCCATGGTTTTTTCACATAACTTCTAGCAAGGGGGAGTGGAATAAATTATTTGTAAATGTTAAGGGATGATGATATTAAAATATTTCCCTAACTTATGTGGAGGTGAGTCACACTTTCAAGGAAATGATTTTAAAATCTTAAAATATTTCATATGTATTGGAGGATTCACTAAGGCTTCATAGAATTAATAAAATAAACCTCAAATTATATTATTTGAAAGTAATGAATATAATTTTTTCTGATATACCCTTTATAGTATTTTATTAAATCACATGTGGGTCCTTATGGTGTCATAAATCACATTATATATTTATACGGTATTTAGTTTTTATCCAAAATATTTGATTGTCTCGGAAAATTATGAACAACTCACCATAGGATAATTTTTACATCCTGATTCTAAAAATGAAAATCTATTAATCCAAATAATTTTATAAATATCTGGAAGTTCACTTTTCAAATAAAAATTGATATTTATTTAAAACTGAAGGGTTTTGAAAAAAATAGTTTTTCAACATTAATAATTTTTTTGGACTTCTTAAAAATTATATGACCATTTATATTTAATAAAAGTAATTTAATAACAAAATTTTAATAGAAATTTTTTTTAATAAAAAATTATTTCATTAAAATAAATTCATTAATTGAAATTAAAAATAAAATCCTGGTTTTATTGTATAAAAATATAATTCTTATTAAACAGATTACTTCATCATTTATATAGTGAATTCAACATGGAATATATATAATCATAATTTGTAATTAAAAGTTGTGTTTTATAACACTATTTAATACTAATATTATTATTAATAAAACTTTAGTTTAATATAATAATGTATATATTTATGAAAAGTTGCATTTTTCTGAAAAAATCAATTTATTAAATTCATCATATTTTTAAGGAATACTATTCTCCAAATGATATTAATGGAATAATAAGTTTAATTATAAAAGGAATTACATACTAAGTAACTAATATCGTGTTATATAACCCCTTATGAAACCTATATATGAAATAAGTGTAAGGTGTGCGATGCTGATAGACTCTTGGGGCGGCTCTGAAAACATCATTGGAGTGGTGATTTCCACGAACTTGAACTTCTTCTATAGGTGATTTTTTTCAATCTTTACATATTGATGCTCGGATTTGGCTTAGTCAAAGGTAAATCTCAGGGAGGCTACCTCTTTATCGAGATCCAAAAAATGTGATTTTTATGGAAAAATTCTACTAATAGTGTCCATCAACTCTTCTTTATGACTTAATTTTTCTATTTTTATTTATGTTTATAAAAATTATTTATAATTTTAAAATTATTATTGCCTCCGAAGACCATATTTATCTTTATTCATAATTTACCAATAGTCTTATAACATTCAAAAATAGATAGTTACATTTTAATTTATACATCAATAGTTTTAATTAATGTGACACAATAAGACATAAATTTTTAGGAAATAAAACATTAATCAAAAGTTCAGGTCATTATGTTCTTCCCCCCTTAATAATTTTGTCCCTAAAATTTCATTTTACATATTTTGGGGGAAAAGGTGAGGGTAATTATTATTCACCTCTTCAATGAGGTCTTCAAACATTCCTATTATAATTTTATTTAAGTAAAAAGTATTTATGAATTACAATGTTACCTCAAGATTTTTTCAAAATCATCTACTTCTATTACCCAAACACCTCAAGTGTATTGGATTATATTGATGAAGGCATTGATAATTCTTTAAAAATCTATTTATTACATATAATTTTGAAATATCTTCTTGAACATGTATTTTTATATTAAAAATTCTTACTAATTCATATTCACATATTTAAAAATAAGGTTTTGGTATACGAGTTTAGGTGTTTCCCCAAAGATATAAATCTATAATTTGATACATATATGCTGGTTCGAGGTCTCCCTCGTTTTGATCATCTATAAAATCATCAATTTCTTTATCACTTTGAAATAAAGAGAAAAATTTGAGAAGACCCTGATGGTACTTACCATGATTAGAAGGGTAAGAATGTTGAGAGGGAAAAATTATACAATACACGGTACATGATACTTGAATGATACATACAATTATTGAGGTATTTGATTCATAATAAAGTTTTTAAAATATAAATTGGATATTTGAAAATGTTTCAATGTCTTATGAGCATGAGTTCAGGATAATCATTCTAAGTAGTTCTTCACGAAGAGAGAGAGAGGAGTTTTTGTGATCCCTATCTTTCTAAATATTAAATAAGAAATAGAAAATACAATTATGGTTGATGAATACATAGCTAAAAAAATAATACAATGGACATATAAGGATAAACGTATAGAGTATATCATTTCTTGTGATACCCTAAGATTCAATCTAGGTTATCCATGCTATATTTCATAACATATGTTCTTATGGGTTTTTACCCTAATAATGGTTCATACTATGCTTTTGAATATGCCAAAGAATATCCGCCAAGATTATTGAAATAGTGAAGTAAGGAAAATTGTTGTGCACTAGTCCCCATTAGAGTCTAGATCAATGCGGTGTTTTATGATTTTACCCCTAGATACATATATCCCAGAGCCACCTCTACTTGTTTATTTTCAGATCAAAATATATTTTCCTAATAAAACACTTACTCTATACTCACCAAAAAATTGGAATTCTTTTCCTATACTTGGTCTTATCACTAAGTATTTCAATAGATTTTATCTATTCTTAGTTCCAAAAATAACAAAACCTATCATTTGATACAAACGATAACAACCCCGGTCGTTATTACATACTTAAACATGATTTATTACATAAACATACACTTAATACAACCCAAAAGACTATTTTGTATAGTGTATTTTGGGATTAGGTACAATAAATGACAACTTAATACATAAAATAAAACATCTTTTTTGAAAACCAATTTTACATAACAACAACATTCCATTGTACTTAGCATTTCATGGGATAAGCTAAGGAAATGCTTAAGAAAATGGTAACCTATAAAGCCCAGTAAGGTAGTAAAAAAAGTGACAACATGTGGAGTTTAATACATGTAAGAAAATAGATATATCAATGGGGTCATAATATAAACATTAACATAAATTCACGATATAGAATGATCATCATAACATGGAAATGTGCAAACAACTTAAAACACTACATCATAAACATAAAGGAATTAGGTGATCCCCTATCCCAAAATGGTGGAACAAATTCGTTAAATTATTCTATTTAAACCCTTTACCAACATGAAATATAATGATACTAAACATTACCCAATGCATTAGAGTGCTATCAAGGTGCACCATCCATAATCATTTCATTCTAATGCTTAACATGGATTCATTCAACATCATCATTTATTCAATGATTGAACAATGTTGAATAAAATATGTATGTCCTTAATAAATATGTATATGTGTGGAAAGGTGAATACACTTTACTGAGTATTGAATATGGTATTCCCTACATGATTATTTTGGCTTGGAAAATTGTGGTGCAATTTCAACAGCATAACGACGTCATATAGAAATACATAAAATGGGTAGATGAGAGAAAAAAGTTTATATAATAATTTATCAATGAAATTTGTATTTATGGGATCATAAAACTTAATATCCCAACATATTAAATGAAATTTAAGATGCATAATACAAATGAAGTGCTTGAAATGGATATGAGAAGAGAGAAATCCCTTATAGAATTTAAGAATAGTAACAACACATGTAACTATATAAATGGGGGGGGATATATGATACTTGATTGAAATAAAATCAAGTGAATTATTGGTAATTTATTATAAATGTATTACAATATATCCAATTTAAATTAAATAGAAAATTTCCAAAAAAGTTTATTGAATTGAAAAGAAGAGAGAAAGGTTTGGATCCCTTATAGGAATTCGTCATGGAAACAAGGGTATATAAGGGTTCATAAGATGGTTAGATGAGTTTGGAATTATATATGATCATTTATTAATCAAATTGGGGTTAAGGAGAATCTTTAATAACATATCCAAACATAGTAATAAAATAAATTAAAAGAAATAACATGAAAAGAATGCTTGATAAAAGAGGAGGGTGGAAGATCCCTTACATGGATGTGTGATCCCAATGGTTTTTAAGAGGATTATTGGTAGCTTAGGTACACCTTGGGAAGACTCTAGAGAGTCGGGGGAAGAGGGTGGTCTATCTTCAAAAATATTGAGTCAAGATCAATGGTTTTTTTCTTGGGATTATATAGGAAAGGTGGTAGAATTTATTATTATTTTTGTTTTGGACCCTATACACTAAAATATCCAAATCTACAAACCATCCAATGGTTTTTCCCATGTTTTCTAGAAAATGGGAGTGGTATACATTATTTTAAAATTATAAGGGCTAATGATATTAAAATATTTTACACAATTATGTGGATGCGAGTCACACATTCAAGGAAATGATTTTAATATCATAAAATATTTTATACGTCTTCGAGGATTCATTAAGGCTTTATAAAATAAATCAAATAAAAATAACATTAAACTATTTTAAAGAAAAAAATATATTCGGGCAAATGTAACATCTATAGTATTTTATTAAAGCACTATTTGGTCATTGTGATTTCATAAAACACATTATATATTTATACAATATTTAATTTTTACCAAAACATTCGACTTTCTCAAAAAACTAATGAAAAATTAACCTTTTGATAATTAATAAATAAAGATTAAAAAAAGAATATTCATTTTTATTAAATAAATTTCAAACTATTTTATTTTTTTACTTTTAAAATCGAAACTAATATTTATTATAAATTGTTGGTTTTTGACATAAATTCATTTTTAAACATTAATAAAAATTACTTTTTTCATCTTAAAAATTTTATGATAATTTTATTTAATAAATGTAATTTAATAATAATATTTTATTAGAATATTAATTATTTAAAAACTCCATTAATTCATCAAAATAAATTCTTTAAATGAAATTAAAAATGCAATTTTTTATAGTAGAAATATTTAATTCTTAGTAAAATGATTACTTAATCCTTTATAGAGTAAAAAAATAAGGAATATATTTAATCATTATTAATAATTAAAAGGTGTGTTTTTATAAAACTATTTAATTATCATAACATTATTAATAAAAACTTATTTTAATATATTAATTTATATATTTCTTAAAGGTACCATATTACCAGAAAAATCAAATAATCAGATTCATCATATTTTTAAGAAAGACTATTCTCAGAACGAAATTGAGAGAATAAGACTTTTAGTTATAAAAAGTGATTAAATAATATGTTACTAATAACTTTTTATATAAACCATTATAACACCCACACATGACCTAAGGGTAAGGTGTGCGATGGTGATAGATTCTTGAGGTGGCTCTAATAACATTTCCCAAGTGATGATTTCCTCCAACTTCAAATTATCCCGATCGTGATTTCATTAAATCTTAACATGTTGAAGCTCAGCTTGAGTTTGGTCCAAAACAAAGCCCAGTAATGCTACCTTCATCTGAAGCTCTGATAAATGGGCTTTATAAGGAACAATTCTTCCGATATAGGTCATCGTTTCTTCTTTTTATATTAATTTTCCCATTGTCATTTATATTTATAAACAACAATTATAATGTCAAAATTATTATTGTTTACAAAGGGAATATTTATCTTTAGTCATAATTGATGGAAAATCATATAATTGTTGAAAATTGATAGTTACATATCAGTTTTTACTTATATAGTTTTAATTAATGAAACAAAATAACACAATCATTTTCAAGAAACAAAATATTATTCAAAATTTTGGGTTGTTACAGGGATATAGGGTGCTTAAACCCCATGTGGTGGTTTTATCTTGGGCTTCAAGAGATGATCTCTTTCAGCTATTTTAAGTTTTTAGTTTCCAATCATTTTGGGACACATTTCTGGTTAGGAATTTATTTCCCCCCCCCCTTTAATTTTCAGTTTATAGTACCATACATTTGTACTTCCTAGAGGTTCATGCATGATTAGTTTATTTTAATTGATGTATTTAATCTTTTATTCTTTAATTTTTACTTTTTCATTTATTTGGTTGTGTGTGTGGGTAAAAGTAAATGTGAAAGGTCCTCTATATGTTAGTTATACCATCACTACTTGTCACCACACCCTAACCTATAGAGGTGGGCTTGGGGTAGTTTTGGATAGAGCCTTGGTATGGGTCGGTCAGGAAAATGGTGTTTAGGATAGTTGAGATGAACTAGGGATAAGTATCCACCCCTATGGGGACATGCATCCTAGTTGGATGTAATCTAGAATGGAGAGGTATTTTTTGGGTCTGATGGCTTACCTGAGATGAATGAGAATTGAGATTGGAATGGTTCCATCTGTTGAGACAGAAGCCCATGGGGATTTACCTATGTTTACATTTTTAACAATGCGAGCCTAATAGATTTTGTAGTAATAGCTAAGGTGAAACTAACCATATGTGACACCCCATATAAACTAAAGGACAAAAATTAATTCGAAGCTCTTATTTAATCTTTGGGAGATGACATTCCTTTAAAACATACAAAACTCAACAAGATAACATATAAGCGAGGAATAAATACTATGTGAAAAATGGAATGTAAAATTTATAAAAAGATATATAATAACCAACAAAATATAGATTAAAAAAATAAAAAATAATTCGAAACATTATGATTAATACTCCAAAGAAATATAAGACTCAGGAACTGAAGTGGCACCACTCTAGAAGCCAAGACCCGATGAACTCCAAATCTCCATCTCTGATAAACTATATCATCGAAAATCATGGCCATCCACTAGTTAAATAAAAAAACTTTACATTCCATGAATCATGGCAAAAAATATACATATAAACCAAATTTAATATGTATTGGTTTAGTAATCATACCGTGCTTGAAAAATTTGAGGCTTCCCAAACACACCACTTTATTTTGATACAAGTTAGCTCTTAGACCCCCTAACACTCTGAGGGGGAGGGATGAATCATGGTGTGAAATTTTTCTTTTGATTTATTCATATTTTTTCCATGATGGAAGTAACTTTTTTCAAACATTATAACAGTATCATATGAACACCAAATGTTGAAGTGATTATATATAAATAGAAAAAAAAATATTTTACTTGATTTTCCATAAATGAATACGTCAAAGGAGGATGCAATAATAATGGGTCAATGTGAAAATATCCACCATGTTTTACTAATTTTATGGGTTACATATTATGGTCATAGTCACTCCATTCTATGTATAATTCCTTTAAAACAAATTCATGTATATCTCACTTTCTCCCTTAGATCACCTCTATTGACTCTTGCATGCACACTTAACTGGATGTTTTCTTCCTCAGTTTAAAGATTGAAGATCGTATTATCCTTATTAAAAGAGTGTCGAATTTTTTCATCATTAAATTTAGAATTTTATACTATAATAAGATCCATGATATTCAATATGGAATTGGAAAACACATATTCGAGAGTTCAACCAATTTTTTCTGGAAAAACATTTCATCACGTGACACCAACACATAACTAGATCACAAGATGAAAATTACAAGACCATGGGCATTTGAATCCTCTACATGTCTATTAATGTGTAGCTCTAATCATTAGTTCCAATGTGTGAAAATCCATGTGATAATCCAAATTATGATATCTTATCCACATGAGCCGTCTTGTTTGAATTTGACCATATACCTCTTTACCAGTTAGGAGATCTCTTATTTGAGCCATCATAAATTCCATTACAAACCCTGACCTCATGATGAAGTCACACAACAACCTTCCAGACTCTCGTACTCTAGATATATCATTAATCAGTCAATAATAAAAAATAATGTGACCAGAAGCCATTATATAGGGACAAGAATCTAAAAATTATTCTAACCCATTTCAAAAAAGTATAAAAACTTACCACATCATTTACTAAGTCATCTATGTGAAATCTCCTAAACCAGATTACATAAAGACATCAATTACATGAGATCAACTAACTATATTTGAGACCACCATCATAATAAATTGGTCACTTAATCTATCTATATATTTTATTACATGATTCACATGACTCCCATTTCCTAACATTAATCACATGATCCCTTTTATAAAATATCATCAACCATAATCCATTCTTATTATTGCATGAACTGATCTTCACTCATGTTCTTATTTAGATTTCAAAATTTACACAAGAGACTTATGTCATTTCTAGAATCACTCTCTTCATGTGCTTCACATGATTCATTGTCCCATGTACTTATACAAGGGCCTTGGGGTTTCGACCCTTTGATCAAATTCCCTCGTATCGCATGACCCATTTAGCTATATGTGATCATCTTGTTCTCTATCATGAGTTTAAGGATTCACAATATCACTTTAGGAATATAAGATCTTCTAGGCTATTCATTCACCACTAAAACCTGTTATATGATCAAGTAAGCCCATACATGATTACATTCACTATTTAACTCTGCTATGATTTGGTCACATGTCACTTCTCAAAACATGCAATCTGATGAAGCATAAGGGTCATGAGAAAACTACTCCTTTCATCATTACTATTAATGGTATCACTTGTAATACCTCTTTATAATAACCATATTAACCCTAACATCGACTTCCATAAATTAATTTCCAATAAACACTATATATATGTTCCATTTCGAACCACATTGCTTCCAATAGTAGATTTATAATTATGTAAAATAGGATTAAGAGATTTGAAATTTTTTATAAAATAACCAGTTGAAAAAAATAAATGAGATAATTTCAATTCATTCCATCATTGAACCATTTTACTTAGAATACCCTTCACTTGTTCACACACACGGCCACATACACACTGAATGAAAACCCTTATGCTTGTTATTGGTGGATGATCCCTTTAACAATTCACCTCACACTAATATATTACTTTTTCCAGTGTTAGGAACCAGGAACCACGCCTATATAAACTATTGCACATACATAAGAAATGAAAACATTATAACAATGAACAAAAATTTTCAATTCTAAATTTTAAATTTTAGAAAAAAATATCCAATTTCACAACATGTTATAATTTTAATAGCCATCATTATTTTTTAATAACATTCCATTATAATATTTTAAATGAGTACACTCTGTAGAAATTTATTTAGTTCAACATTTAAATCCATCTAAAATGGGGGATATGTTTATATAAGATCCAACAATGGTTTTTAAAAAAAATATTCACCATAATTAATTTAAACAACGTGTTTTTAACAAGGTTTTTCTTTAAAAGCATAAACCAAAAATCAGCCATTGAGAGAACCATTTAAAAAAGTAGAACTAATGGATTTTATAATTGAAAAAGATAAATATTTTTATTTTAAAAATAACAAAAATAATTACAAAAAACAATGACTTAAAAATCTATAGAAGTTAGAAAGATAGATAATCTTTCTGCCTCATAAGATCGATCTCACCAGTCAATAACTAGAGAAAAGGAGAGAGTGTCCTACACCAAAACTGAGTAATAAAATCATCATGATGAGTAAATATGTCCCAAAAGAGATCCCTAGATTCCAATTTTGGGAAAAATAATGGAGGATAGGGTGATAATAAGTTTTAATAATCAATTTCTAATCACATAAATTATTAAAAAATGACCCAATAAGATCTCACATGGATCCATAACTCATCCCCCAAGATCAATGATTGAATTGATCATTTAAAAAACTTGGTTTGACTATCGCCATGTCCTTGTGGTGTCTACTATGGTTTTGGTTCCTTCAAATGTCCCAATTCCAGAAACCCACCATCTCAAACTGTTGTACATATCGTTCCCCTCGTTGTTTGATTTTCATGATCACAATCACATTCTTATTTATCTAATATTGTGTTTTAAGTGTTTCGGATGATAGGCAAGAGATTGCCAAAGGAATGGCCCAAGAAAGAACATCAAGTGGACTGAAACTCATTCCACCGGCCAACCGGTGTGATAGCACCGGCCAGCCGGTGGCATCCAATCAATAGTGGTTGCTACTGTCTTGCCACCGGCCAGCCGGTGGCCCTGAACCGGCCCGCCGGTAGCCCAGTCAAACTAGTCGTTGGGGCTTTGACCAGGCTGCTCCACTTGCCTCCCAACGGCTCCGAAAGCCTTTCCAACGGCTCCAAAGGCCTCCAACGGCCATATGAGGGTTCCCCCTCTATAAATAAAGGACCTTGAAGCCCCGGAACAATTGGCGGACCATAATTAAGCATTGTGAAGCCAACGAACACAATTCTCCTCATTTGGCAAACCTCCGGCGGATTGCTCCAAGGGAACCACAACTGCTCCAATCCAATTCCATATCCAAGGAGCTCCTTCAAAGAAGCTTGGTAGTGGCCTTCAACATCTCCAATCAATCAAAGGTTCCCAAGACTTCCTCCATTACGGTTTTTCATTCTTTATTTATTTTGAGCTTTAATTTTGGGTTTGTGCCTACAAACCCCAAACCCTTTTCTCATCCCCCTTTCTTTTGGGTTTCACACCACCATTAAGGTGTGAAAAGGTTTCTTCAAGCCTTTCCTTTTAAAAGGCTTGAGTTTTCGGTGAGCTAGCCTTCACCCGTTAAAAAGGCTAGTGGGTTCTTGCTAAACCATTAAAAGCAAGTGGGTTCTTGCTTAACCACCAAAAGCAAGCTGTAATAGGTTCTAGTTCTACCTCAAAGCCTAGTGGGTTTCTTGCTAAAACCATTGAAAAGCAAGCGGTAGGAATCTCTCAACAGTTGAGTTGGGAGCGGAGACGTAGGCCGGGTTGTTGGCCGAACTCCGTTATCAATTTTGTGTGTCTTGCCTCTTTACTTTCCGCTGCATTTCATCTTTGATTTTTAATTTGTTAATCAATTTTTTAAAAGGCAATTCACCCCCCCCCCCCTCTTGCCATCTTTTCCTCGTTTGTTCCGACCCAACAATTGGTATTAGAGGGGTAATTTGAGTAATACCTTAAAAGGTTTCAAATTCAAAGATCCATTGTGATTGCATCCACCTCTTTCGCCCCCGAGGGCTACTCTTTGGGTAGGGCTCCATTTTTTGATGGGACCGACTATAATTATTGGAAAACCCGCATGACTACCTTTCTTAGAAGCATAAGATATCCCATTTATAAAATTGTCATGCAAGGTTACACTTTGTCTACCCCCGACGAATCCAAATGGACCCAAGCCGACATTAGAAATTTCGAGCTTGATGGCAAAGCCATGAACGCTCTACATTGCGGCCTTGACCGAAATGAGTTCAATCGAGTTTCCACATGCACCTCCGCACATGAAATCTGGAAACTTTTGGAGGTTACCCATGAGGGGACCAACAAAGTAAAGGATACTCGATTGGACATGTACCGTCAGGATTTCGAGTCTTTTTCCATGCACCCAAATGAATCAATTTCTGAAATGTTTACTCGATTTACTGATGTGTGCAATGGTAGAAAATCTCTTGGAGATGACATTTCTGCAGAAACAATGGTCAAGAAGATCCTATGGGTCCTTCCAAGCTCATGGGAACCAAAGGTGACAGCTATCCAAGAAGCTAAGGATGTAAAGAACATGCCGGTCGAAGAGCTCATCGGATCCCTAATGACGTACGAGATCACGATGAGGAGGCAAGCTCAAAAGGAGGGCACACCAATCAAGACACCAAAGAACATTGCCCTCAAGGTTCAAAAAGAAGTAAGCTCCTCCTCATCCTCATCTTCCTCGTCTCCTTCATCTTCAAGCGGCAACTCGGAAATGGAGAATCTCGCCCGCCAAATGCACAAATTTATGAAGAAGCACAAAAAGAAGAAATCCCGCAAGCACCGAAAGCAAGAACCCACCACAAGATCCGAGCTCAAGGTAAAATGCTACGGGTGCGGCGAAAAGGGCCATTACAAGCCCGATTACCCACTCAACAAAAAACGGGCCACGCCAAAGGAAAAAAGGAAAGAAAAAGGTCATCAAGGCCACATGGAGCGACACCTCATCATCCTCCTCCTCCTCCTCCTCGAGCGACCAAGGTACAAAATGCCTAATGGCATTTCATGAGGTAACATCATCCGACTCCTCCTCTTGTTCTTCAAATTCCAATTCTTTAAATCATCTATCCTATGAAGAACTCTCACATGCTAGAGATCAATTAGAAAATGGTTTTCATAAACTTTCTTCAAAATTTGTCGCTTTAAAAAATAATTTCAAAAAACTCTCCTCCGAAAAAGAACAACTTCTCAAAGAGAAGGAGGAGATGTCCCTCAAAATCCAAAATTTCCCAAATGTTGATTCCATGGAATCAACCATCAAAGACCTAAGGGAGACCCTTGCTAAGTTCACCCAAGGGGAACAAAATTTGAACAATCTCCTAGGTTCCCAACGAATTTCTAGGACCACTCAAGGACTTGGCTATACCAACCAAGCCTCCTCCTCCCATGCACCCACTATTTTTGTAAGGGGGAGCTCCCAATACAAATTTTGTAATTACTGTAAGAAACCCGGGCACCTCATTTATGAGTGTGATTGCAAAAACGCCCGGTATGGCCAACCCAAGTCTATTTACTATAGTGACGAGTTTTATAGGAGAAGACCCGCTATGAGACAAGTATGGATTGAAAAATCCTTTCTTGCGAGTCTCTCCGGGCCAAATTTTGTTTCGCCTCCCCGGTGACTTTTTGTTTTTATTTAGGGGGAGTTAGGTTTGTTTAAGCTTTTTATTTTCAATTCAAACTTTCAATTTCAATAAGCCTTTTTTTCAATTCCAAAATTTTCGATTCCAACTTTCAATTTCAACACTTGGTATCAAAATTTTCATTTCAAAATATTCAATTCGAATTTTTCATTCAAAACTTTCAGTTCAAACTTTTGATTCAAAACTTTCAATTCAAATTTCAAAATTCAATTGGTTTTTGATTAAAAACTTTCAATTCAAACTGTTATTCAAATTTTCATTTCAATTTCAAAAATCTCAATTGATTTTCAAATCTCCAATCTTGTTTTTCAATTTTCCCTCAATCAAGTTTTATGCCCCATTCTATTTTGATAATCACAAAGGGGGAGAAATTTCTTGATTGATTGGGGGAGAATCTTTTCTATCATGCTTTGATTTATTTTCAATTTATTCATTAAAAGCATGCCTTTAATTCATGTTTTTACTTTAATTGTTTTGGTGATTGTGATCATCAAAATAGGGGGAGATTGTTGTATATCTCGTTCCCCTCGTTGTTTGATTTTCATGATCACAATCACCTTCTTATTTATCTAATATTGTGTTTTAAGTGTTTTGGATGATAGGCAAGAGATTGCCAAAGGAATGGCCCAAGAAAGAACATCAAGTGGACTGAAACTCAGTCCACCGGCCAACCGGTGTGATAGCACCGGCCAGCCGGTGGAATCCAGTCAATAGTGGTTGCTACTGTCTTGCCACCGGCCAGCCGGTGGCCCTGCACCGGCCAGCCGGTAGCCCAGTCAAACTAGCCGTTGGGGCTTTGACCAGACTGCTCCACTTGCCTCCCAACGGCTCCGAAAGCCTTTCCAACGGCTCCAAAGGCCTCCAACGGCCATATGAGGGTTCCCCATCTATAAATAAAGGACCTTGAAGCCCCGGAACAATTGCCGGACCATAATTAAGCATTGTGAAGCCAACGAACACAATTCTCCTCATTTGGCAAACCTCCGGCGGATTGCTCCAAGGGAACCACAACTGTTGCAATCCAATTCCACATCCAAGGAGCTCCTTCAAAGAAGCTTGGTAGCGGCCTTCAACATCTCCAATCAATCAAAGGCGCCCAAGACTTCCTCCATTACGGTTTTTCATTCTTTATTTATTTTGAGCTTTAATTTTGGGTTTGTGCCTACAAACCCCAAACCCTTTTCTCATCCCCCTTTCTTTTGGGTTTCACACCACCATTAAGGTGTGAAAAGGTTTCTTCAAGCCTTTCTTTTTAAAAGGCTTGAGTTTTAGGTGAGCTAGCCTTCACCCGTTAAAAAGGCTAGTGGGTTCTTGCTAAACCATTAAAAGCAAGTGGGTTCTTGCTTAACCACCAAAAGCAAGCTGTAATAGGTTCTAGTGCTACCTCAAAGCCTAGTGGGTTTCTTGCTAAAACCATTGAAAAGCAAGCGGTAGGAATCTCTCAACGGTTGAGTTGGGAGCGGAGACGTAGGCCGGGTTGTTGGCCGAACTCCGTTATCAATTTCGTGTGTCTTGCCTCTTTACTTTCCGCTGCATTTCATCTTTGATTTTTAATTTGTTAATCAATTTTTTAAAAGGCAATTCACCCCCCCCCCCTCTTTCCATCTTTTCCTCGTTTGTTCCGACCCAACACAAACCACTACAACATGTCTCAAAGGCACAAGACATTTTGAACCCACCACACCCTGGACCAAGATATGGTAAGGCCTCTTAGGGATATGATTCATATACTAAGTACTAGAATTCCATGAGTAAAGCCACATATTTAACAAAACACCACTTAGGTGTTATGGTGTTCCCATGTTTCATAGGATCTCTCCCGGCAGACCAAAACCTCCACCATGGTGTGGTTCTTCCAATGGTGCACCATGAAATTCCCAAACACTATTGATCTGTCCAAATAGCATACCAACACTCCCCAAACCCAAATAAAACCATGATAAATATTTAAAAAATTATATAATACATAAAGTTACTCAAACTAGTATTATTAAATTATCCACATTATTGGGAGTTATGTCCTATAGAAGTTAGAGGATAAAGGTGCCTTTGAATAGTTCCATCCATTTCAAAAGCATATCAGTCTGTCACTCCCTAGTCTCTTCTTGAATCTAACTGTGCTACCATAAAACTAAAACTAAGGAAATTTATATCCTTATAATGGTATTTTAATTTATTTAAATAATATAAATTGGTTCATGGATAAACATTATATCATATTCAATAGTTTTAAGCTCCAAGCTAATCACCTGACTAGAAACCTAGTTGTATTTATTCAGTTTAGAGACATTGAAGACTTTGGGAACACCATTGAATCCAGATTGTAAATTTAATAAATACGAAATGTTACCAATACATTCTTTTATCAAAAAATATCCCACATTTTAAGGATATAGTTTACCTTTATTTCTCAGAATAAGGTGACTTGATCTTTGTGAAAGTTTCAGAAATATGTGGTCACATACCACAAAAAATAATTTGATATGATGATGATTTTCATATGATTTTTATTAACTATGGGACATATAAATTTAGTTTATGATCATATAAATCATTTATATAGTACCCTAGACACTAATATGTATTATTAGTAAATTTACACCCATTTCTAGTGAAAAAAGTTGAGAGAGATAAGGAGGACCATAAAATGATTGAACAGATCCATTTGTATCATGTCCTGGTAATAATTGTTTTATAATAACACCAATAAAGGATTATAATAATCCAATGATCACCCAATCTATTTCAAATAATATCTAATAATTTATTTTAACATTTCCATCATATATTCTTGACTACCCATCCATTTGGGAGTGATATTTCATGAGCATGGTCGACTGGGTTCCATAAGCCAATTACAAAGAGAAAAAAAATAGAATTAACTATAGGATCTATGTTTGAGAAAATAGATGTAGGTAATCCATGAAAAATAAATGATTCTAGAATATTTAACATTTCAAGATATTATATTTTGTTTGACTCTCAAATTGGTGGGAAATTAAATGACTTTGAGAGTTGATCTAGAATCACACAAATTGCAGCATGCTTCTGATGCTTCAATGTTAAACATATGATAAAGTCCATTAAAATGTAGTATTATTTATAAATAGGTAGATTCATATATTTTAACCTAATATATGGGTTTTTATGATAAACTTTTACCTTTTTATAATTGATATATCTCATGACATAAGATACAACATTTCTTTTCATACTAGTCCACCAGAAACGAGCTTCCATTACTTTGTAAATTTTATGAGAACCTAGAAGAATAACCAATTTATAATGACGATACACCAAAATAATCTTCTCAGGGTAAGTTAGGAGTACCATAATTCAGTTTTGAAAATAAAAATATGAGACTATATCATATTTCTAAACATCTTTGGTCTCCTCCACATTTAGGATTTACATAATGGTGATGCAGTTAGAATATGATTATTAAGACTCTTTAACGAAATCCCCCAGATCATGAACAAATTTCATAGTGAAGAAAACATCATTTTCATTATATTATACACAATCCACATGATTTTTTGTAATAATGGTCACCAACAACTATTATTAGCGAGCTTCCCTGAATTTTTCATCACATGACTTCCAAATCAATATTTTAGCCACTATATTCAATTTATAGTAGGAATAAACTAATTTAATGGAAAACATATATAGATACTCTATCCAACAACCATTACACATATTTAGGTCCAATTACGAGAATATATATTTCATGATTTTATGATTAATGTACTTCATGAGCTATAATCCAAAGAGACAGTGACACCATATTTATAAGGAATGAAAAATTATAGTTAATTCTATATCATGATGTGGATATTTATTTTTATTTTTTCGTAGTTAAAATAAGTAATAGTCCAAAATATGATCATCCAACTTAATAAAACAAACTAGTCCCTTTTTTGAAGAATCATAATAAACAACATAGACTTATTCTGGATCTAGTATGAAAAAGGATAGGTACTGAAGAGAGATAAGATTTAAGATCCTAAAAGTATTTATGAAATTATATAGTCCACAAGAATGGGATTCCATTACCCATGAAAAAATAATATGAGAACTAAGCCTTGAGTAATCCTGGTAGAAATAGTTGACAATTCTCTACTAATCATAGAAAACTGTGTATCTTGAAGAATGTATTATGTGGATTCCATAAAATGACTTTGTTGATACTCCTAGGGTCAACTCAAATTCTTTTACCTAGAATTTTAGGACCATTAAAATTAAATTATTATATCCAAAAATCATACATATAAAATTTAGCATAAAATTGGTGAACGTGAAATCTTGTCAATAGAATCTGAACAAACTTCCCATAGCCATTCATTCTTTGAGAGTGCACCAAAATATCATAAAAAATAATATAAAAAATTAATCAAGATACCAGTGGAAGATATAGTTCATCAAGGCCCCAAAAACTGTAGGTGAATTTGTTAGAAAATGTATTGAAAATGTATATATAATGGATTCATCAACACTAAAAGGTTGATGACTCAATTTTGATGGTATCCTAATAATAGACTAGTCTTAGAGAACCATCTGGATCCCTTCATTTAATCGAATAGATTACCAATTTGACAATGCGTAAATATTTTATTTATTATAAATTCATTCGGTTTATGGTAGTATAAAAAATAAGAGAAAACCATCTACCTTCATTAAGGAAAAAATCCATAGAAGACCAATGTGATGCAATTGGTCTAATTAAACTATTTTCCCTGTTTACCCTTGTTATACCTATAACTACTATAGTTATGTTAAATAAAATCTATATAATAGAATTGGAATATGCATTGACCTTAGAAGTATATTGGGGGAATAATTGATCTCCCATTCATGGGGTATCACAGATAAATCATTCTGAAAGACATAAGGGTATAGGTCTACTTTGACCGGAAGAGACCTATTTTAAATTCAATATTTAGTTCCTAAATCCATTATTTGTAATATTAGTAGAATGTTTTACATCCATTCCCTATTAAGTGACTAATATACTATTATTCATATTGCAATCAACTTTTAATAAATGAAAAACTCTATCTGGGGATGTGAAAGTGACCTTTGGACCTATAGGGTAGTGTGATAAATGATTTTCATCATATTTGGTTTCATGGACTTGGGAACAAAAAGAATGAGCATAAAGAAATATTGTTCCTTCTAGTTGTGGGCTGTTAGAGCATTTGGGGAGTTTATAATATGGATCACTATGAGGGAACCCTTAGTTCACATATGTCCTTTATTGGAGGATCTCAAAGTGTGTTGGTGGATCTTGGGATCCATCTTTTTTACCAGGATAACTATCCTTCCCTGAGATATTTTTTTTATAAAACAACTTATTCTCCCTTAGTTTAGAGTATAAATATGAATGGATAATAAATTAAATACACTCCTCCTAGAAATGGACTGAAACTTCACACAAATAGATATTTCTTGAAAGGACTCATGTAGAAAGGTGGTTCATTACATGACACTAGTGTCTAGGTGGACACAATATTCGTTACTGTATACATTTATGGTGACTCCCAATTGGTGGAGGATAGTGCAATGCGTAATTGTATCCCTCTCTTCCTAGATAAGAAATAGTTTCCAAAGTTGGTGGAAATGGAATACGTGATCATTTATAAATATCTTTATAAGTATTTTTCCATTCCATGGATCATCAAATACCATATACATGGAATTAAAATTATTCTGGTTGACCAAGTGATTGTTCTATACACAAGTCATGAAACTAGTAATGTTGTATATTTTTATTTAATACATCAATATATCCCACCACAATAATAATTGAAGTGTCGAGTTTTTATGATTCATATTTAACTTAACTTCATATTTTTATCCTAAATGCTGCTGTAAAGTACCTCCCAAGGTTCTCTCCTATGAGACCACAACTATGGAGTACTACTGTCAAAATTTTTATATGTATTTCAAAATGTTTTTGGTGGATTTTATGCCAAAACAATTATCCTAAATTATAATGACAAATAAAAATAGAAATAGTAATGTTGAAAAAAATTGAGTAGCGTAAAAATTGAAGTAAAATAAAATGTGTGTGAGAATATGAACAATGAATCAAAAATGAAATGGAGGAATTTTCTAGTGATTCTCTTGATCCATTCAATATTCATATATTTTAAAGATTTTCACTCTATAAACTCACTCAAAAAATATATCCAAGTATCTAACCATGCATCTACTTCTGTTTTAAAATTCCAAGCCATCATTTAAGATATAATATATCCAAATCCATTCACTATGACCCATTTAATGCACTCAATGATCATTAATCACTAAGAAGAAATTGAGCTTCCATTATGATCTCAATTCTTGATCAATGATTAATAATTTTAAATAATGAGATTCATCCTCAAAATATTAAGCAAACCAAGTAAAAAATCATC
The DNA here is from genome assembly GCA_963277665.1 of Viscum album. Lineage (NCBI taxonomy): Eukaryota > Viridiplantae > Streptophyta > Magnoliopsida > Santalales > Viscaceae > Viscum > Viscum album. The sequence goes on along the minus strand of OY728129.1, from coordinate 751,749,931 downwards.
ATAGGATGATCAACACACATCGATCGATAATGTGGCAGTCACAAAAAAAGAAAGTAATTATAGAAAATGTGATAAAAAATATCAATAGATTATTTAAATACATAATTAGAGATAATATTTATTGTATGAAAGATGAAAATTAACCTCTAAAAGTAATCCCTAGTTTATATAACTAGGAATGATCACTAAACATATTATCCAATATTGTTTGATGAATTTGAAAAGCCTTCAATATTAATCTCATTTGAAAGAAGTCACAACTCTCCATGAACTTCTTCCAATTATACTCTCTCGATGCCTATTCTCTCCCTAAATATATGCAAGGAAAATATTTTATTTTCCTCTATTATCATATCCACCTTACACCACCTCTATTTCATGAAATTAAAAAGAGAGAATTAATTATAGATCATTGATTCACTATCACTAACTCCTTATATAATATATCAAACCACATTACCCCACTTGCATGTGAGAATTGAATTCTCTTGTGAAAAATCATATTTTTAGTATTTTTGACATTTATCTAAGAATATTTCCCCCTATTCTAGTAAAATGAGGGACACATGTGAGAATAACCAAAAAATATTTATTGGATTCCATTTAGATTGATCCAAAGTCTCCAGTATTTAAATCCATTATAGAAAATAAAGCATGCATAACCTCTTCCACAAGATCATGCTACCAAAAAATTAAATTCAAGAACTAGAATCAACACTCCACTATGGTATTCCAGAGGTAGGGGTGTCCAGGCTCGAACAAAACATTTCAAATTTCCATTAGTCTATTATCATTCACAAACTCATAGCTAAATAATATGAGAACTCAAATTCCTCATCATCACTCTAATCCAGAATTGAAATCTAAATATAGATCATCACTAAAATAATGAAATTTGAATCAAGATAATAAAATAACACCTTATGTGAACATAGACCATAATTAAAAAACAACGAGTTGGTAAAACCCTAATCCCCCCACTATCACCTTATCTCAAATTGAAACAGTATGAAATATAGGAAACACAAAATCATCTCATCCTTGATTTTCCATCACCAAGAATCCTCTCAAATATTTAATTAAATAACAATATTTACTTTTATATTCATTTTACCAACTCAGTTGGTGTCTATAATATGTTATTAAATAATGGATATACTTCCATTTATGAACCCTTTTTCATCTTCTTAATATGAAAATGTCCCACGATTGGGATTGATGTATGCTGGGTTTAACCAAATTAAAATTAAAACTCAGATCTATCATCATACTTCATCATAAGCATAATTTGTTGTAATTTGGCATCTCTTTAATCATTATTTTATACCTTTAGTTAGCCATGAGCAGAATAGTTTCATCAATTATCTATAATGATTTTTCCCAAATCAGAAACTCCAAGTTTGAGTTCCCAAATCATTCATTGTCTATACACTGAGTAACCAATCTGAATTGATTAATTTAGATTTGGAAAAATGATAAAACGTCAACATACAGACTAGTTCAATTATTATTCTCAATGTACTCAATTTATATATTCTTAAATGTTAATTAAATTTCAAACCTCAAATTTTCATTAACCTCTCTCACTGAAAACACCTTTGACAGATAGATTTTTTTTCTTTCCCTACATGAATTTGAAAATTTCAAATACTTGAACGATGATGGATTTGAATATGATTTCTTTTTATCACTTTGTTTCGGTTCAACTGAATAAAAAACTATCAACTTCTCCAGCAACGATTTAACTAGTGTTGACCATCATCAGATTCTGTCTTTTGTTGATTTCACATAAAATAAATTCTCTTACATTAACGAAATGAGTTATATTAGGAGGAATGAATCATGTAAGAGATTTAATTATGAATATGATATTTTATTATTTTTATGGCTCACAAATATCTTACATAAATAAATTTATCCTAAGTGAACAAATGGTAAATATCCAAATCATTTCAGTGTCGTGCTACTAATTATAAATATCACTTATATAATATGGAAAATCCTCTAGTGAAAAATACTGAAAATTCCCCTACACCATTCCTTGAAATTATTATTTTTTTCAAATAATTGTCTTATATAGTTGCATCAAATATCTAACACTAGTGAAAATTACACAATTAACGTGAAAACCTACACCAAAAAAATAAAATAAATAAATATTGAATTAAAAAAATGGTTAATACATGATAATTATAAATTAAGTCAACATAACAAATTAAAATTTCAAAATCAAACAACATTAATTAGAAAAAATTATAAATTAAATTAAAACAACACTAAAGAAAGTGAAATTGTTGAAGCATAAATATGAAAATATTGCAATTACAAAACAACTAGAATAAATTTCTTTAACAACATAAAATGAAATTATGCCCTTGAAAAATTATGGTAAATATCAATTATAGAATATGAAATCCACTAATGTAAAAAAAATATCATTTTGAGATGTTATTAAAAAAATTGAAAAGAAATATATCAATTTGTTAATGATACTCCATTATAAGTACATTATCACCATAAAAAAACTTTATTTGTCATGACCTGTCCTCGGGACCCGTGCCGTGACTACCCCAAGCCCGCGTTCCATAGGCCAGGGGCTGGCGACTAGCACCAAAGGCATAATTCCAGATATAAGGGAAGGCATTGCCTTTATGTAAGAGAAAAAACACCATAGAGTATGCAGACAGAAGTAAACACTAAGTAAACTGAGTATAATAGTAAGTGTTGGAAAGTAAATGGGCCAGTATACAAACCCAACTGAAAGTAAATTACAACTGAAAATAGAGTACAACAGCAGAAAAGTAAAGAAGCAACACTAAGCCATCCTCTGGAATTCCCACATGAAGGGTGGGTACAAATAGTCTCCATAGCTCCCCGGCCCCAGCCATCCGCTCCGTGTAGGTCCCGCCCAGTGATCTACCTCCAGGTACCGTCCAGCTCCATGAGCTCATACCTCGATCAGCGTTGTCCGTCTTCAGCATCCAACACAACGTAGTGCGGGCATATCCCATGCAGGGGTGAGTATACGCTACTCATTAGGGACCCCGAGACCCCCGAAGGTCTCCGAAAATCCACAAAGGATAATCCACAAAGGAATGATACAAACACGAAGTAACAACCAACACTACTTAGGTATATGTCCATACATATACCTAAGTCATCAATTCCAGTTCGACTCCAACATTTGATCCCAAGTTCGATCTAGTCCTAACCGGATAGCACAATCCAATCCACACAGGATAACACAACCCAATCCACATAGGATAGCAAGACAATCATTTCAAAGATAATGATTGAAAGTCACGACTCATCTCACACAACTATACTTCTTCGTAAGACAATAGAGATGATCAGATGTTTCCACTGATTCATCTATGATGTCGGACCCATGTAGGATAAAAGGCCAGCTAAGCTGTCGGACCCACAAAGGATACAAGACCAGCTACTCTGCCAAACCCACGTAGGATACAAGTACATAATCAAATACTACCGGACCCATGTAGGATACAAGAACAGTAGTCACGTACTACTAGACCCACATAGGAAACAAGAATAGTAGTCATCACCATCTAACCCACATAGGATTTCAGTACGGTCTTCGTCGCTGACGAACCCATGGAGGATCCCAGTACAGTCGTCATCGTCGTCACAGTCACATCCAACTCTAGGGTTCCTGCACACAGCATGCTCGATTCCGGGAGGGTCCGATCCACGAGCAAAGGGGTTCGATAAATCAACTGACATGAAGTCCGGAGTTGATGTATACCAATGTTCCGTCTCATCAATAGGAACTCAACGCGACAGACGACGCGTCAATCGGACGCCCGGTCTGAGAGTTATTGGCTTTTTCGTCCCAGGGGCCCAGTTGGTTTTTAGGCTAAGACCAACTGGACCGTACTCCAACTACGTCCAAACCTAGAGCGGAGTAAGCCAAAAGAACCGTCTCACTAAGAGGAATCCAAAAAAGTCGACGACACGTCAATCAGACGTCCGAAGCTCAACTTATAAGTGTTTTCGCTTCGAGGGCCCGATTGGTTTCGTGATCGAACCAACCCAACTGTACACAATGTTCTCTGAAAACTTGAGTGTAATATAACTAAATGACCATCTCAATCCAAAGATCTCTATGCAATTGAAGGTGCATCGATCGGTGGTCCGTAGCCCATGATATGGGCGTTTGAACGAAACTATCTGAAAATAGGGGGTTTGGACCCGGTCCAACCCGGCCCAATACCCCCTGGGTCGGCCCGAACCGGGTCATCCTGACCTAGGTCTGGGACTAGCCTGGTTGGGTGCGGCCCGGCCCGGTGCGAGGGTCCAGCCCTGCGCAGGCGGTCCGACCCGGCGCGGGCGATCCGGCCCAGGGAGGCAGGTCCGGCCTGGGCACCGCGCACTGAGCGTACGCGGGGGGGGGGGGGGGGGATGCCCCCCTCGCTTCGAAACGGAGGACCCGAGGGTCCACCCTGCTGAGCTGGCAGGCCGTAACGGATGGTCGGTTGTGTCGCATGGGACCGGTTGGTCCAGCCTCCTAAGCACCGGCAGCCAGTGGTTCCGGCTGCCCTTCCCAGCACCATCGTGGCCCTTGTCCGACCGGCACAGCGAGGCGGCGCCGCGGCCCAACTCTGGAAGCTCCTTCTTTCGGCCTTAGCGGCGAGGCGTGACGGCACCACGCTCCTTCGCCTCATGATATTCCTCGTCCCCACGTGGTGTCATTGCACCGCGCTGCCTTCATTCCAAACAAAAATAGTGAACATCAACAAATGGGGTGGAGGATCGGCCGTGTTTGTGTGTTTTGACCTCCTCCCGTTAATTTGATAACAGGCAGCTAAGAGAATTAACAATAAACGCCGAAAAAGCCATGAACATAAAACAATCTCCTACCTCAAAGTAGTTGTCGAAAGAAGAGTGTCACGGGAAACGACGTCGCGAGGTAAAGCCCCATATGAGTTTGACGGAGAATAATAAACTCTAAACCTTAATAACTAAACCCTAACCTAGAAATCATAAACCTAAACCCGAAAAAAATACCAAAAGATCCGAAAACCGAGACCCAAAACCCTATATCGGAAACACTATTCTCTAAAACCTAAAACATAAAAGCTGATCCCATAACCCAAAATAATATTCCCCTTACCCTAATCTCAAAATTTTAAGTCATAAACCTTAAATTATAAACCCTACCCCATAAATCATAATCCAAACCCCCAAAACCGAACAAAACAATCCTAAATCCTGGACCCAAAACACTATATCTAAAACCCTAATACCTAAACTCTAAAACCTAAAAGTTGACCATGGAACCTAAAAACCTATTCCCTATACCATACTCTCAAAATAATAAACCCCAAACCTTAAAACATAAATCCTAACCCTGAAATCACAAGCTTAAACCTAAAGACAATACCAAAAAAATCCTAAAAACTTGACCCAAAACCCTATATAGGAAACCCTAATCTCTAAACCCTAAAACCTAAAAGCTGAAACCTGAAAACAAAAACATATTTCCCATACCCTAATATTAAAATTATAAACCCTAAATCTTTAAACACAAGCTCTACCTCTGAAATCATAAAATGAAACCCCAAAACCGAACAAAAAAATCCTAAATCCTGGACCCACAATGCTATATGTGAAACCCTAATACCTAAAATCGAAAAACTAAAGGCTTAACCATGAACCTAAAAAACTATCCCTGATACCGTAATCTCAAAATAATAAACTCTAAACCTAAATACCTAAACCCTAACTCAGAAATCATAAACCTAAACCCAAAGCCATACCCAAAAAATCTGAACACCCATACCCAAAACCCTATATCTGAAATGCTATTCTCTAAGACCTAAAACCTAAAAGATGAACCCCGAACCCAAAATGATATTCCCCATAAACTAATATTAAAATAATAAACCCTAAACCTTGAATTATAAACCCTACCCCTGAACTAATAAACCGAAACCCCAAAACCAAACAAAACAAATCCTAAATCCTGAACCAAAAACACTATATCTGAATCCCTAATACCAGAACATTAAAACCTAAAAGCTGAATCCTAAACCTAAAAACCCATTCCCTACAAACTAATCTAGAAATAATAAAACCTAAACATTAAAACCTAATCCCTAACACTAAAATCATAAACCTAAACCTGAAAACCATAACAAACCAATCCTAAAACCTAGCCCCAAAACCCTATATCTGTAACCCCAATCACTAAACCCTAAAACCTAAAAGCTGAAACCTGAAACCAAAATAATCTTCCCAATACCCTAATATAATAATTATAAACCCTAAACCTTAAAACATAATCTCTACCCCGAAAATAAAAAACACAAACCCCAAAACTGAACAAAAACATCCTAAATCGTTGACCCATAACACTATATCTGAAACCTAAATACCTCAACTCTAAAACCTAAAAGCTTACCCCCAAACCAAAAAAACTATTATTGATACCCTAATATAAAAATAAAAACTCTAAACCTTTATACCTAAACCCTAACCTAGAAATCATAAACCTAAGCCCGAAACCATACCAAAAAGATCCGAAAACTGAGACCCAAAACCCTATATCTGAAACCCTATTCTCTAAACCCTAAAACCTAAAATCTGAACGCATAACCCAAAATAATATTCCACATACCATAATATCAAAATTATAAACCATAAACCTTAAATTATAAACCCTACCCCAGAAATCATAATCTGAAACCCCAAAATCGAACAAAGAAAATCCTAAATCCTGGACCTAAAACACTATATCTAAAACCCTAATACCTGAACTCTAAAACCAAAAAGCTGACCATTGAACCTAAAAACCTATTCCCTATACCCTACTCACAAAATAATAAACCCCAGATCTTAAAACCTAAACACTAACCTTGAAATCATAAGGTTAAACCTGAAGACAATTGCAAAAAAATCCTAAAACCTAGACTCAAACCCCTATATAAGAAACCCTAATCTCTAAACCCTAAACTTAAAATCCGAAACCTGAAACCAAAAATTTATTTACCATACCCTAATCTCAAAATTCTAAACCCTAAATCCTAAAACACAAACCCTACCTCTGAAATCATAAACTAAAATCCCAAAACCGAACAGACAAAATCCTAAATCCTAGACCCAAAACGCTATATCCGAAACCCAAATACCTAAACTCGAAAACCTAAAGGAGTACCCATGAAATTAAAAAACTATTCCCGATACCCTAATATCAAAATAATAAACTCTAAACCTTAATACCTAAACCCTAACCCGGAAATCATGAACCTAAAACTGAAACCATACCCAAAAAATATGAAAACCTAGACCCAAAACCCAATATATGAAATGCAATTCTCTAAAACCTAAAACCTAAAATCTGAACCCCGAACCCAAAATAATAGTCCCCATAACCTAATCTCAAAATTATAAACCCTAAACCTTAAATTATAAACCCTACCCCTAAAATAATAAACTGAAACCCCAAAACCAAACAAAAAAATCCTAAATCCTGAACACAAAACACTATCCGAATCCCTAATACCAGAACATTAAAACATAAAAGCTGACTCCTAAACCTAAAAACCTATTCTCTATACCCTACTACCAAAATAATAAAACATAAACATTAAAACATAAACCCTAACACTGAAATCATAAACCTAAACCTGAACACCATACCAAAACAATCCTAAAACCTAGACCCAAAACCCAATATCTGTAACCTCAATCACTAAACCCTAAAACCTAAAAGCTGAAACCTGAACCCAAAATCATCTTCCACATACCATAATCTACTTATTATAAACCCTAAACCTTAAAACATAATCCCTACACATAAAATCAAATACACAAACCCCAAAACTGGACAAAAACATCCTAAATCCTTGACCCATAACACTATATCTGAAACCCAAAAACCTAAACTCTAAAACCTAAAAGCTTACCCCTGAACCAAAAAAACTATTTTTGATACCCTAATATGAAAATAATAAACTCTAAACCTTAATAACTAAACCCTAACCTAGAAATCATAAACCTAAACCGGAAAAAAATACCAAAAAGATCTGAAAACCGAGACCCAAAACCCTATATCGGAAACACTATTCTCTAAAACCTAAAACCTAAAAGTTGAACCCATAACCCAAAATAATATTCCCCTTACCCTAATCTCAAAATTATAAGCCATAAACCTTAAATTATAAACCCTACCCTATAAATCATAATCCGAAACCCCAAAACCGAACAAAACAATCCTAAATCCTGGACACAAAACACTATATCTAAAACCATAATACCTGAACTCTAAAACCTAAAAGTTGAACATTGAAACTAAAAACCTATTACCTATACCATACTCTCAAAATAATAAACCCCAAACCTTAAAACCTAAATCCTAACCCTGAAATCATAAGCTTAAACCTGAAGACAATACCAAAAAAATCCTAAAAACTTGACCCAAAACCCTATATAAGAAACCCTAATCTCTAAAACCTAAAACCTAAAAGCTGAAACCTGAAACCAAAAACATATTTCCCATACCCTAATATTAAAATTATAAACCCTAAATCTTTAAAAACAAACTCTACCTCTGAAATAATAAAATGAAACCCCAAAACCGAACAAAAAAATCCTAAATCCTGGACCCAAAACGCAATATGTGAAACCCTAATATCTAAACTCGAAAACCTAAAGGATTACCCATGAACCTAAAAAACTATTCCCGATACCCTAATATAAAAATAATAAACTCTAACTCTCAATACCTAAACCCTAACTCAGAAATCATAAACCTAAACCCGAAACCATACCCAAAAAATCTGAACACCTAGACCCAAAACCCTATATCTGAAACGCTATTCTCTAAACCATAAAACCTAAAAGATGAACCCCAAACCCAAAATGATATTCCCCATAAACTAATATTAAAATCATAAACCCTAAACCCTAAATTATAAACCCTACCCTTGAACTAATAAACCGAAACCCCAAAACGAAACAAAACAAATCCTAAATCCAGAACCGAAAACACTATATCTGAATCCCTAATACCAGAACATTAAAACCTAAAAGCTGAATCCTAAACCTAAAAACCTATTCCCTATAACATAATCTCAAAATAATAAAACCTAAACATTAAAACCTAAACCCTAACACTAAAATCATAAATCTAAACCTGAACACCATAACAAAACAATCCTAAAACCTAGACCCAAAACCCTATATCTGTAACCCCAATCACTAAACCCTAAAACCTAAAAGCTGAAACCCAAACCCAAAATAATCTTCCCCATACCCTAATATAATAATTATAAACCCTAAACCTTAAAACATAATCCCTACCCCAAAAATAAAAAACACAAACCCCAAAACAGAACAAAAACATCCTAAATCCTTGACCCATAACACTATATCTGAAACCCAAATACCTCAACTCTAAAAACTAAAAGCTTACCCCTGAAGCAAAAAAACTATTATTGATACCCTTATATCAAAATAATAAACTCTAAACCTTTATACCTAAACCCTAACCTAGAAATCATAAACCTAAACCCGAAACCATACCAAAAAGATCTGAAAACCGAGACCGAAAACCCTATATCTGAAACCCTATTCTCTAAACCCTATAACCAAAAAGCTGAACGCATAACCCAAAATAATATTACACATACCCTAATATCAAAATTATAAACCATAAAACTTAAATTATAAACCCTACCCCAGAAATCATAATCCGAAACCCCAAAATCGAACAAAAAAATCCTAAATCCTGGTCCCAAAACACTATATCTAAAACCCTAATACCTGAACTATAAAACCTAAAAGCTGACCATTGAAACTAAAAACCTATCCCCTATACCCTACTCTCAAAATAATAAACCCCAGACCTTAAAACCTAAAAACTAACCTTGATTTCAGTGTTAGGGTTTAGGTTTTAATGTTTATGTTTTGTTATTTTGATAGTAGGGTATAGGGAATAGGTTTTTTGGTTTAGGAGTCAGCTTTTATGTTTTAAAGTTCTGGTATTAGGGATTCGGATATAGTGTTTTTTGTTCAGGATTTAGGATTGTTTTGTTCGATTTTGGGGTTTCTGTTTATTATTTCAGGGGTAGGGTTTATAATTTAAGGTTTAGGGTTTATAATTTTGAGTTTAGGTTATGGGGAATATTATTTTGGGTTCAGGGTTCAGATTTTAGGTTTTAGGGTTTAGATAATTACATTTAAGATATTGGGTTTTGGGTCTAGGTTTTTAGATGTAGTGGGTCCCACTCCAACTTCCATGCATAGGTTATAACTACTTAGAATAGAAATGAAAATTGTAGCACAAATTTTTATTTCACTTTGCAGTTAACCCATTTATCTAACAACATCACCCGAGAAACCACAACTCCAAAAAAGGTCTTCCTAAACAATTACCGGTGCTGCGGTTTCATCGGTGTCCTAGGATTTCGATTCCGAGCACCAGTTCAAATGTTAGGAAAACCCACTCGTTCGTTCACTGAACGTACCCGAGCTAATATTCAGAAAATGATTCCGGGAACACTGGGCCTCGGAATTAGGTGCCGTCAGAAACTGAGTACTCGTAAAATCCCAAAGAAATTATGAAAAAAATTTCTTTGAAATTTACGGGTCATTACATTACTCCCACCTCAGGGATTTACATCCCCGTAAAGATACATCACAAACTAGGGGAACAAATGATGGTACTGAGCATGCATCTGAGCCTCCTGCTCCCAAGTTCTCTCCTGGAGGTTCTCGTGCTGCCATCTGATGCACACTAGAGGAATTGACCGCCCACGTAGGACCCGCTCATGTCGATCCTCGATCTCCACCGGGACCTCCGCAAAAGTCTCCCTGTCATCAATGTCCAGCTCCCCTTGGTCGATGATATGCGTCGGGCCGTGTACGTATCTCCTCAGCTGAGATACGTGGCAGACATCATGCACCCGGTGCAACTGAGGTGGTAGAGCCAGGTGATAAACCACCTCTCCTATCCTTCTGAGAACCTGGAATGGTCCGATGAAGCGCGGAGATAACTTTCAGCCCCGACCAAATCTCCGTAATCCACGTCGGGGGTGAGACCTGTAAGAAAACGTGGTCGCCATCCTCAAACTCTAGTGGTCTCCGTCTCCTGTCAGCATAATACATCTGTCGGCTCTGAGCTGTCCTCATCTGCTCCTGGATGACTTGGACCTTCTCTTTCATGGCCTGGACCATCTCTGGTCCCACAATTGCTGACTCCCTAGGGTTTTTCCATCACAGAGGTGATCTGCAAGGTCGTTCGTACAATGCCTCGTATGGTTCCATCCCGATGGTGGAGTGGTAGCTGTTATTATATGCAAACTCCACCAAGGGTAGGTGATCCTCTCAACTACGACCGAAGTCGAGGACACATGCACGGAGCACGTCCTTGAGATTCATAATGGTCCTCTCCGTCTGACCATCCGTCTGAGGGTGAAAGGCGGTGCTCAGACGTAGCTGCGTCCCGAATGCCTCCTGAAACCCCTTCCAAAGCCAGGAAGTAAAGTGGGTGTCACGATCAGAGACCATAGATGATGGCACACCATGAAGCCATATAATCTCCTAAACGTATAGGTATCCCAAGCTCTCCACTGAGCCCTGCTTTCTGATGGGTAAGAAGTGGGCTGACTTGGTGAGTCGGTCGACAATCACCCAAATGGAGTCGTGACCTCTGGAAGTACGTGGAAGTCCAGTCACGAAATCCATAGATATCCCATCCCACTTCCACTTCGGGACCTCTAAGGGGCTGTACCAAGCCTACTGGTACCTGGTGCTCCGCCTTCACCTGCTGACAGGTGAGGCAACGAGAAATGAACTATGCCACAACCTTCTTCATACCCGGCCACCAGTGCTGTCGTCTGAGTTCCTGGTACATCTTCACCACTTCTGGATGTACCGATAAAGGGGAAGTGTGAAATTCTCTCAACACCTCCTCCTGTAAAGTGGCTGGTACCATGGTACATCCCCTGAAAAGGACGTCGTGCTATCCTCCTATAGAGAAACCATCAGGTGCCTGTCCTTTGGAAATCTACGCACGCCGCGTCTCACAGTCAATGACCTCACACTGTTCCTCTCTAACCTGCTGAAGAAGTGTAGGAGTTCCTGTGAGTGACTGAAGAAAGTGTGATCCATCTCTATCCACGAAGTATATCTGCAAAGTGGCTAGTTTCTTAGTCGCTTCTCCAAGTAGATGAATGCCCGTCTTCCAGCTAAGAGCATTGGCTACTACGTTCCCCTTTCCAAGAGTATATTCTATCTCAGATTGATAGTCCTTGAGGAACTCGGGCCATCTCCTCTATCTCAGGTTCAGGTCCTTCTGCGAGAAGATGTACCTGAGACCCTGGTGGTCAGAGTAGACTGTAAAGCGCTCGCCCATCAGATAGTGCTGCCACATCATCAGAGCAAAGACCGCTGCTGCCAACTCTAGGTCATGGGGAGCATAGTTCTGCTCATTCAGCCTCAACTGTCGTGATCCATATGCGATCACATCCCTCTCCTGCATCAGGACACAATCGAGTCTGGTCCCTGATGCATCGTAGTAGACTATGTACCCAACTCCTTCCTATGATAGCCTCAAGATGGGTGCGCTGGTCAACCAATGTCTCAGCTCCAGGAAGCTCTGCTAACATATATCTGACCACATGAAGGATCTCCCCTTATTCTTCAATGATGTAAGTGGTGGTGAAAATCTGGAGAATTCTGGCACAAATCTCCGGTAGTACCCAGCCAGACCTAAGAAACTCCACACCTCCATCACGCTCCTGGGTGGATCCCAAGCTAGCACTGCCTTGATCTTCACAGCATCCACCACAACTCCCGCCTCAGAGATTACATGCCCCAAGAAGTGGAACTCACGTATCCAAAACTGACACTTCGAGAGACTACCATAAATCTGGTTCTCTCAGAGTGTGTCCAGTACAACCCGCAAGTGGTAGGCATGCTCCTCCTCAGTAGCTGAGTATATCAATATGCCGTCGATGAAGACTATGACAAATCGATCAAGGTAAGGCTGAAAAATCTTGTTCATGAGACTCATGAACACTGATGGAGCATTGTTTATGCCGAAAGGCATAACCAAGAACTCATAGTGGCCACACCAACATCTGAAGGCCGTCTTCTTCACATCCTTGTCCTGAACTCTGAGCTGATGATAGCCTGACCTGAGGTCTATCTTCGAGATCCACCATGATCCATTGAGCTGATCGAAGAGGTATTCAATCCTCGGTAGCGGATACTTGTTCTTCATGGTAACCTGGTTCAGGCGACGATAGACGACACATAGTTTCAAGCTCCTGTCTACCTTCTTGGAGAACAAAATCAGGGAAGTCAGGGTGAAAAACTGGGTCGGATGAATCCCTTGCCCTGCAAGTCCTCGAACTGTACCCATAGCTCTCGATGCTCAGTAGGAGCCATCAGATATGATGGAGTGGATATTGGAGCTGTCCCGGGTTACATTTCATTGTAGAAGTCTACCTCTCTGTGAGGAGGTAGTCTTGGAACATCGTCAGGGAAAACATCTGCATACTGATGCACCACTACAAGAAAACTAGGACTCCGCAAGTCAACTGCTCCTAGGATGAGGCTAGCCAACTGATGAGTGACCGGTTGTCCTATCCTCTGTGTGATTCCATCCTACACTGCAAAGGCTCCCATCTCTCCGGTGAAGGTGAACCTGCTCCCATCGGTGCAGACACACCGTACATTGCACCTAATACTGTCGATCTGAGCATGGACTGTAGATAACCAATCCATGCCCAAGATGACATCGTAAGGACTCAACTCTGCTACAAGAAGATCCCAACCAAAGCTCTATCCTCCTAGAGTAAGCTCACACTACCGGCACCAGTGCGTAATCGTCAAGTCTGCTCCCATAGGAGTCTCTAGCCATAAAGATCGAGCCAACGGCTCTGTCGGAATCTCCGAGCTCTAAACAAGGTCATCAGCAATGAAAGAATGACTCTCTCTTGTGTCTATAATTACTGCAAAAAGGGTGGAGTAGACACGGATAGTACCTTGAATCATCTTTGGTGTGCCGTGGTCATAGGCCTCCACTGCCTGAAGCTGATCCTGCCTCTGTCTGCCATCTCCCTGTGGTCGGGGCGGACCTCCTCGTGGTGGTGGTGGTGGTAAAGCCTCAAAGCGTCGCCCACCACCTGCTACTCGGCCAGCTCCTCTGCCTCGTCCTCCTGCACCCTGCGGATCGCCACGGTCCACCCTCCGCCTCTGCCTGGGTGGTCCCTCAACCGTCTGCTGCTCCTCTGTATGGCAGGTCGGGCATTCACGAGCCATGTAGCCCTACTCGCCGCATGCATTTAATTGTCTGCTCCTCGAAAGGCAGGCTCTACTGCGTGCACCCCGCAACTCTGATCCAGTGTCCTGAGGTCATCTGCCTAATGGTTTGGTCCGCTTCGACCCCTGTGACATCCATCGACTACCAGCTATAGAAGACTCAGCTACATGCCACCCTGCGATAGGTCTCGCTGCTGGTGTAGGCTCGACAAGAAAGCTCTCTACGAGAACGGATCGCTCTAGTACTCTAGCCTACATCAGAATGCTGAGGGAGATCATCGATGAACTGATCTCATGCCTTAGTCCCTGCTCAATGGTTCGGGCCCAGAATAATGGGTCCCGTACCATGGCCGTGGAATATCGCTAGAGATCGGTAAATCTCGCCGAGTACTGGGATACCGTCATGCTGCCCTGCCGCAGCTATAGTAGCTCCTGAATACACACCACACGAAGGGTGGATGGGACAAACTCAGAGAAAAATAGGCTCTCGAAGTCCGACTGAAGGAGAGATGCCTCGTCGTGCACCTAGAGCATCAGGATCCACCATCTGACTGCTACCGCGTGCAGGAGACTTGCTGCAAGGATCACCATGAGGTCAGCTGGTGTCCCTACTGACCTGAAAGCTCATACAACAGCCTTCAGCCAATCCTCGACTGCCTGAGGGTCCATCTCCCCACAGAACCTGGGTGGTCTCTGACGCTGAAACTCATGCAGTGCACTAAGTCGACATGCACTCTTAGCGGCAGGGGCTGGTGGCATCAGTGGATCAGCGGGTAGAGGTACCGCCGGTGCCTCCGCTGTAATAGGGCCCTGCACTGAGGCCTCATCGCTCGGTGGGCTATTGTCTCGCACAAAGCTCTGAACCCTAGCTGGGTGTCATTGTGGGGCCATCCTGAAAAGAAACAGGTGCGCAATGGTCAATACAATATACTTGGTGAGCTGACACAAAGTAATCACAAAGAAAACTTTTGAAACACACATGCAATCAATGTTTTCATGCTCTGAGTCGGAAATCATAAGTCAGGGTCCTGGTGTATGGATACGTCGGCCACTGAACCAACACTGGACTCCCTGGGCTGATAACCACACTCAATACCCTTAACATTGTTGCTTCAAATAGATGAAAGATCAGAGTCCTGAGTCTTGCAGTAGAACCGAACTCCTCTGATACCAATTGTCACGAACCATCCTCAGGACCCGTTCCATGACTACCCCAAGCCCGCCTTCTATAGGCCAGGGGCTGGCGACTAGCACCAAAGGCATAATTCATGATATAAGGGAAGGCATTTCCTTTATGTAAGAGAACAAACACCACAGAGTATGCAGGCAGAAGTAAACACTATGTAAACTGAGTACAATAGTATGTGTTAGAATGTAAATGGGCCAGTATAAAAACTCAACTGAAAGTAAAGTACAATAGAAAAGAGAGTACATCAGCAGAAAAGTAAAGTAGAAACACTAAGCCATCCTCTAGAATTCCCACTTGAAGGATGGGTACAGATAGTCTCCACAGCTCCTCGGCTCCAGCCGTCCGCTCCATGTACATCTCACCCAGTGATCCACCTCCAGGTACCATCCATCTCCACGAGCTCCTACATCGATCAGCGCTTTCCGTCGTCTGCATCCAACACAACGTTGTGCAAGAATAGCCCATGCAAGGGTGAGTATACGCTACTCAGTATGGACCCCGAGACCCCCAAAGGTCTTCCAGAATCCACGAAGGATAATCCACAAAGGAAAGATACAAACACGAAGATACAACCAACACTACTTAGGTATATGCCCATACATATATCTAAGTCATCAATTCTAGTTCGGCTAAAAAATCCGAGCCCAAGTTCGATCTAGTCCACACAGGATAGCACAATCCAATCCACACATGATAACACAACCCAATCCACAAAGGATAGAAATACAATCATATCGAAGATAATGATTGAAAGTCAAGACTCATCTCACATAGGTATACTTCTTCATAAGATGATAGAGATGATCAGATTTAGCCACTAACTCATCTAAGCTGTCAGACCCACGTAGGATACAAGACTAGCTATGTTGTCGGATCCACAAAGGATACAAGACCAGATACTCTGTCAGACCCACGTAGGATACAAGTACAGAGTCAGATACTGCCATACCCATATAGGATACATGAACACGATTCATCGTCGTCAAACCCACAGAGGATTTCATTACGGCCATCGTCGCTGCCGAACTCACGGAGGATCCCAATACATTCGTCATCGTAGTCGCAGTCGTAGCCAGATCTAGGGTTCCCGCACATAGCATACTCTGTTCTGTTTGTTCTCTTACATAAACGAAATTCCTTCCCTTATATCGGGAATTACACCTTTGGTGCTAGTCGCCAGCCCCTGGCATATGGAAGGCGGGCATGGGGTAGTCACGGCACGGGTCCCGAGGATGGGTCGTGAAATTATTATACCATAATTGATATATAAATCATTCTTTATATAATGACACATCAAATTCCCCCACAAAAAAAAAATTACTATTTTCCTCAATAAATCACCCATAAAAACTTAGTAGCATAAAATTAATCTTGAAATATGAAAAACTATAATACCAAAATGAATTTTTTATTAAAAAATTTTCCATTCGTGGTTTCTCTCAAAGATGATAATTATATAGATATGTCTTCATTAATGTAAAATATAGTTGTATAATGTTAGGATGGGATTTGTAAAAGTTGTGTAAAGGTAACTCTATATTTACTAAGGATACAGAAGGGTAAATATAATTTAATAAAGGCAATGTATTGGTAACCTATCCCCAAAATATGGTTACATTAATATTCAAAAAGGATGTGTAAGGGGCATCCCACAACCACTACTACATAATTTCTACCATTTTAATCATATCACTTTTACTATTAGAGATAGATATTAGTCTGAAAAGAAACTAAAAAAAATTAAAATAACCTTAAATAACCCCTAGATTTTAACATGACCTCTGTAATGATAATTTAATCTTTGTATGATATGAAGGATGAAAAGGATTGGGTTCACAAAAAAATGAATGAAATAAGGATTTTATCATCATGGAATGTGAATCTATTATTTAAAAGTGATGTCATAATTTCTAGAAATGTATGAAAACTATTAATTAGGGTATATTTAGAAATTTGGATAGATTATAGGAAATGTATATGTCACTGATCAACTATATGGATTTATGTCGTAGAAAAAAACTATGTGGATCATCAACATGGGATTTAACATCACCAATTTGGCTACGTGATTATGTGAAATTATAGAAATCACACTAACTTAGTAAAAAAAACTACAGCTGACTGACATCTATTCTAAAACATACATTTGAAACATTATCCCAAGCATGATTCCACATTTATGAAGAATTTATTCTAAAGAAAGATGATTGTAGTTTTTAATCATGATATGGATCAATTTTAAAATATATAAATCTATGAACTATTACCACATACTATTTCTCTTTTGGAGATGAATTTAAAAACAATTATGATTATAAAGTGAAAACATTGAAAAAAATAAGAGGAGAATGATTCAAATATTTGAATAGATGATCTTTGAGATTTAAATTTCAGACCATGGGATACTAATGCCTATAAATTGGATGGCCATATTACTTCATAGAGAGAGAGAGATAAACACATAGAGGACTACTGTAGAGGACATAGCCTACTTCATTGGATTTTTGATGTTTCTTTTTTTCTATACATTATTTTAATATGTATACTAACCAAAAAAAAAATTCTTTATAATGGAAGGGTAGAAACTTTATGTGAATGAGGCGTGCAAGGTGAATGATTTCTATGGCTGGAGATTAGGATACTTATTTTTAACCATTGATATATTTTCATTATTAATGGGTTTCAATATATTATTATATAATTTAATTTGAATATTATTTTTTTATTACATCTTGTTATTAATTGTTTAGTTTATTAAGGAATTATTTTTTCTCTCTACTTTATTTTAGATCAGATCGATTGATTTGTCAAAAGTTACGTTGAGTGTGTTTAAAGATTAAAAAAAATATGAGAAATAAGTAGTTATCATGTAATAGTATGTTTCTTTATGACATGTTACATTCCTAGTTTTTGTTTTTGATGGGATTGGAGAAGTCCTAGAGAGTATCTAGATGAGTTTTGTTACTAAAAGCTACAAGTAGAGAAAATACACACCGTGTAAAGTGTATACAATGTGTAATGGTGACTCACATATGTTTTGAGGATGGTTCATGAAATGTAATAAATTAGTTGTAAAATACATTTAAGGTGATGTTTTTTAGTGCAACATAATGATATAACATTACACCTCATTTTGGGATTACAAAACATTTAAATGTCCAATGTATCATATCATTAAATGATGTAGTTATCTTTTTTATTTCTCAGTCCATACCACTGGTGCTCCCTTATCTCATTCTGGTAAATATAATATATCCTTATTTAATATTTTTGGATTCATTTTAATGGGTATTGAATCATGACTTCCCATATCCAATTTTTGGTGAGTTATTCCCCCTTTTCTAGTTGGTTTTCTCCTTTTATTCTTCTACATATTAACTTCAGTGATTTTGTTTTGTTTTGAGTGTCTATTTGGGATGATATTTGATGATCCATGGGTGTGGTGTAGGTTTATCCATGCGTTATCATGGTGTGATTATGGTTTTGTTGGATTTTTCTTCACCATGTGGTGTTTATTGAGTTGGATAATCTCTTTTGAGGCAGGGAATCAGTTATTTCTCTTTATTATGTATCATTCAAAATGTGATTTATCATGTTTATCTATGAGATATGGATGTGTTGGATTAATAAAATATAAAAAAAGTTTTAAAATTTAAATTTAAGGGTAAATGGATTTCATTCTCATGTATTTACAACCTTAATATAATTATGATATGATGGATTATACGGGCTTAATGCCCCAATGATAATTGGGGTTATTTGGGGCATTGTTTAAACTGGTTGATTATTCTGTGACTATTTTTTTGTTTTGATTGCTTTTTTTTCACCATAAAATTGAAAATGGACATACACTTATTTTTTAAAAAATAGTTTCCCCGAGATTGTGGTTTTTTATTATTACTCCCCCAAAAAGTGGATTGGTATAAAATCCCCGTTGTAAATCTATAAAAAAAATTATGCATGAATTGTGAGTGGTTGGGGAATGATGGGGGGGGGTTGATTTTATGGTCATGTATTTTGCATGGTGAGGTTTTTTATGGGGATCACATTGTCGAGTACGTCAAATTAGTTGTTTATTTTTAACTAGAATTTCTGCAGTATAGAAGCAATCCTAGGTCTTCTCTTATTGGAGTCATAGATCATTATGTTTAAAATTAGGATCTGATTAAAATACTAAAAGAATAATATTTATTTATAAATCTTGGGTTTGGTTTATTTTAAAACAAAAATTGATACTATAATACAAGTGAAAGAAATAATATAGAGAAATCGCAATCAACCCGGGTAAGTGTCCCCTGATGCTCAATCTGTCATCGCTCTTAAGGGAATATGAATGATCATTGAATCCTTGATTTATACACACTGAAACTAGTATGGTATGTGAGTTATTACTTGGATACCACCTATGATTTTATCAATCAATGATATTGATTATCGATGACCACTTGAAATCAACAAACGTGAATCGATGTAAAAGAGGAATTCAGTCAATGCATAACATCAACAACATGATGAGATGAACAGATTTGTTTCAATGATAAAATATTCCACAAGAGAAGAACATGAATATTCATGGGTTCATGCTCCTATAATTTATCAACTAACATAATCCATTCACACAGTCATGAAAGGGAAGGGGTGAGAAAAGAGTCAACTACACTTAAATCATCACAATATCCGGGTTATGAATTGAAGCATAAGAATTATTGATCCTTCTATTTTTATATGATCATATAAGAATAAAAAAAATTAATAAGGTATAAATTAAGATCAATTGACAGAAAACCTGGAAAAATTAATTACCTTATGATGATTACAGGCCTAGATCTCAGGATTACAACAAAGGACACCCCCCAAATTGATCACTAGAGGTTTAGAAGTACATGGGGGAGAAGTGGGAGAGAATGGATGAATAAAGCTCTATAATTCAAATCACCTATACCCCAGGTTGTTCCACCTTAGAAAATTATGGGGAGGAGTTATTTTATGGTCAATTTTATCAAACATTCCACATAAATTGGTCATGTATCTAATGGGATATGTGACTATTCAAGGAATAATTTTTACTCCATTATTATTAAATTGGTTGACTAATCAAAATGTTTTTATTACTTGAAATTATATGGAGAATTGAGGCTTCTTTTTATCTGTCCATAGGAGGTGGAATCAGACCAATTAGATCTCTGGTGCATGAGTTATGGACCCAATACAGAATGGTGGTCCAATCTAGACCGCCCCGAATTTCATCACATTGTGGGCCTATTTTGGGCATCCAAATGGTCGAATTGGGATCCATGATCTTCCAGAGAAATGTATCCCACAATTTTTTATATTCATACACCCATTTTCAGACCAATTGAATTCATGAATTATCCACAATATATATTAATGTCCACATGCATGTTTGGGATCTCATGCAGTTTGGCCCATTTTTCTTGAATTCCATCACAAGATCTCTAAATTAACTCCTTCTACAATGTAACAACCAAAATAAGAAAAATTTACACATTAAAAAGTGATAAAAATTAACTAATTTAATAAAACATAAAGATAAATTTTTTATTTTATTTGGAATATTCATTACAAATCTATTTTAAAATAGTGGTGTAAGGGTGAAATTGATTAGTGAATCTCTATGAAATCACACCCCCACATGTAATCATTTTCACTCCTGAGAAAAGTCACATTTACAAAAAAAAATTATGCATATATATATTCCCAACATCTTGAAGATTTAACATTTGAGGAAATTTTAATTCACTAATGTAATGGGATCAATGAACGAACCACACCAAGGAGTTCTTCCTAGTGAAAATGGGAAAAGATATCTGATAAATCATATCAGAATGAAATTCAAAGAGATTCATGATATAAAGTTGATCAAGGAACTAAAAAGTTAACCATTCCATTAACTCTCCATGTGTGTGTGTGTGTGAAAACCATTCCATGTTTTTCTTTCCACTTTCTATCCAATAAATATAGATTATTTTAACATTATTTAGCTGAAATTATTTTGTCCACTGAACTTGCCCTATATCCTATAAATACAGATTTCAGACCCACTCACTTATGAATTCTCATAATTCAAACCATAATCTCATGACCTCGATATCCCCATATTTTTCACATTTCATCACTCCCATCATTTATTATTTTTTTCTAGAAGTTTCATTGGGAACAAATATCACACTCACCTCTCTGCCTTTGTTTGATCTTCTCACAACACTAATTGAAATAGTTATAATAAGATCAATGGTTTAGGAGAATTTGTTTTTGTACTGCCCAAGACAAAACCATTTTTTTATTTTATGAGGGCATACAATAGTCAGATATTAGGTACACATGTATAGGTCAATCCGGTATAGAAATGAAATAGATCAGATAAGGAACGAATGTATGGAAATATCATTTAAAGCTCAAAAATATTAACCAAACATATATTTACCTTATATTAAGTAAGAAATATTCACGATTTTTTGTTTGGTTAATAAATGTGTGGAGATATTAGTGACACAGTGTTTCAAAAAAAAATCAAACAAGGGACATCAATCATCTCAAAGGATTCATAGAGATACAACTATTTATATCATTTACAAAAAACCAATTCACTAAAACATCACTCCATGATTTTAAATTCATACAAATAATCATTCTATAACAGAGACGAGTATTAATGAAATGTTAAAACAACATGGAATCAAAAATTTCAACATCTATTTTAAATAATTTCTTTGATTTGGTGACCATAAGGGGGGGAGTAAAAATACCATAAGGAAGGTGAGAAATAGAAGAAAGAAGAGAGAAAATGAAAATCCTAATGGACTCAAAAATATATGGAAAAGAGAAAATACCAAAAATAAGGCGAAATGTGAAGAAAGAAAAAAAGAAATGAAAATCCTAATTAACTGAGCAATGTATCCACCCCTATACCTTGAATGTATAGTTTCCTCACTGTAATAAATGAGAATGTGAGAAGAAAGGATAAAACCTAGTGTGTTTCAATGGTTTGTTTCTTCTAGAATGTGAATTTCGTCCACTGAATTCATTGGAAAGTCCTCATAGACGTGTTTTAGTCACTACCCAATGATGGAAATACTTCATCCACTATGATCATGAAAATTCTATATCACACTAAAAGGGTAAACATTCATAATAGTATAAGGACTGAACTATTGGGAATGAATCTTACCAGGGTGGAGATTTAACCTATAATTGTACATGAGTACCTTCTCACCAATATGGAACTTCTGATGATGAATCATTCTATCATGGATTGCCTTTGTATTATCTTTATAGATTCAGGAGTTCTCATTTGTATCACATCAAATTTTTTCCAACTCTTGAATCTGTAGCTTCCTATGCTCACCTATGTTTGAAATATTTATATTACATTGTTTAATAGCCCAATATGATTGGTGTTCTACCTATATTGAGAGGTGAAAAGACTTTCCAGACATAATTTTATATGGTGACATTCCGATTGGGGTTTTAAAAGCTGTACGGTATGCTCGAAGTGCATTATCCAAGCACAAACTCCTATCATTCCTATTGGTTTGTTCCATTTTCCATGATTCTCTTAACTACCCGATTTGAGATTTCTACTTGTCTGTTAGTTTGGGGGTGATATGCAGTGGAGACATTATGATCAACCCCATACTTTTGAAGCAATTTTTTTATGTTGTTATTGAGAAAATTGGAACTCTGACCACTAATGATGAATATTGCCAAACAAAACTGACAAAAAATTTGGGACCTCACAAAATCAACAACAACTCGAGATTCATCGGTCCTAGCAGTCTTTTCTTTCACCCTTTTTGACATATAGTCAATAGATAATAATATTTACATGAATCCAAATGAATTTGGAAAATTTCTCATGCATCAAATATTTCATAGAGTAACATGTGTTTTGGGTCATTTCACTCCTCTTGTAGATATTCCTTCTGAATTGATAATGATTAAATGACTTGAAGAAGCAGTGGGCCACCCTATACAATTTTGGCCAATAATTTCCAAATTCAAGGACATTTCGAGCTATTCCTTGAGAGAAAAAGTGACCACCATGAGCTAAAGTGTGGAAGAAGGTCAAAATAGAGGTGAACTCATGGTCATGGACACACCGATGAACAACTTTTTCACCACAAATTCTCCACAAATATGGGTCATCCCAAATGTACCACCGAGAATTGTGTTTATTTCCCATGGTATTGGGAAGTGCTAAAATTAGTGGGGATCCTAGATATTGCTAGAAAATTCACAATGATTGCATATGAGTGGGTAAGGTCCACAACATAATAAAGGTTTTCATGATGAAATAATTCTCTAATGGGGAGGAATTAGTCAACATAGTTGTCTTGTGGTGGAAAAATCCTACTAATGTCGTCAGATACAACATTTTCTACTCCCCTCTTAACTCTAATCACAATGTCAAACTCTTGGTGGAGAAGCATCGACCGTATGAGGCTGGGCATAGCTTTAGGTTTTTTTAAGAGAAAACAAAGGGGAGTATGGTTAGAAAACAAAATGAATTTTGAACCAATAATATATGGATGAAAATTTTCCCGGGAAAATAGAATAGAATTGAGTTCTTTTCAGTGGTAGTGTAGTTTACCTGGGCAGGGTCAAGGGTATGTGAGGCATATGTAATGACATGAGGATCCTTCTCAAACCTATGTGATAAAACTTCCACAACTACAATGTTAGAGGCATCAAACATAAGTTAGAAGGGGAGATACTAACATAGAGGTTGGATGGTGGGAGGTGTTGTGAGACTTCTTTTTAGTGAATTGAATGTATCCTCACAATTTTTATCAGACACAAACTCAGAATATTTTTGTAATAACTGGGAAAATTGGTGTACGATATTTCTAAAGTATGTAATGAATCCATGGTAAAAACCAGCATGACCCAAGAAAGATCGCACCTCAAGAACACACTTTGGATATGGAAGGGGTGAAATTTTTTTAATTTTATATTTATCAATATGAATTCCCTTATTTGAAATAACATGACCAAGAACTATCCCCTACTCAACCATGAAATGCCATTTCTTATAGTTTTAAAAAAGTTATTTTTCAATGAAACAACGGAGGAAATAACCTAAGTGCTTCAAATAATAATCAAAAGAAGAAACATATACCATGAAATCATCCATAAATACTTCCATACAACTATCAAGCTACTCAGGAAAAATAATCAACATACATTGCTAAAAAGTACCATGATCATTACATAGATAGAAAGGCATACTTCTGTATAAAAATGTGCCAAATGGATCGGTAAATGTTGTCTTTTCATGATTCTTATGGGATATATAGATTTGGAAATAAACTAAATATCCAACAAGGAAACAATAATGGGATTTACCAGCCAATCGTTCTAATATTTGGTCAACGAAAAGTAGAGGAAAGTGGTCCTTCCGCATGGATTGAATCAGTTTAAGGTAGTCAATATAGACTCACTAGCTATTTTTCACACATGTTTGAATATATTAATTCCTTTCATTTGAAACAACTATTATTCCTATTTTCTTGGCACAATTTTCACCGGGCTAACCCATTTGCTATCAGATATAGGATAAATGATCCCTACAAAAAGTAATTTAATGACTTCAGATTTTACAACTTTAAGGAGTGTGGGATTCAAATAGTGTTGAGATTATATTAGGGTCATAGTCTCATCATCCAAAAGTGTATGGTGAATATAAATAGATTGGATAATTCTGAGAATATCATCCAATTTCTATCCTATTTGCTTCTTACACTCTCTCAAAATATTCAGCAATTTTGATTCCTACTATGGAGAGAGGTTGTAGGAAATAACGACAGGAAATTGGTTAATACCCTCAAGATATGAATATATTAAATTATAATGAAGTTGTTTATGTTCTAAAAATAGTGGGTTTTGGACTGAGGTAGGGGGTTTAGGGGGTGTGATGTCCATGAAACTATCTATCTACTCATGTTTATTCTCTAATGAAACATAATATATGGAAATTAGATTTTCGGAATCATTAACAGTCATGGGTACCTCATAATGAACACACTCATCAATTAACGAACAAAATGTACATTTTTCAAACCCCACACAACAATCAAAACATGATTAAATACTCAACTCATCCTAGGTAGAATAAGAGGAAAATGAGTCAGAGTATGGGTTAAGGATGTAAATATGTGTGTGTGCATCGCTTGAGAGGAACTTCCATCGATTAGACAAGAAGAGTGGAGTGCTCTTCAAGGAAGTGTTTTATAGCCTCAAGTATGTTAAAAATACCTTTTCCCCACTGAACTCCATGGAAAACATACTACTGTGAACATTGACGATCGTCTTTACTAATTTGAGGAACGACCTTCCAAGTATTAGAGAGGAATGTCCTTGGGTTTGGGTATATTCTTTCTCAATAATGTAGAAATCAGTAGGGTATATGAGATTATTCAATCTTATAAGGACATCCTCAATAACTCTTATTGGATGTGTTGAAATCTGGTTGGAATGTTGCACGATAAATCCTGTTGGTTGAATCTCTCCAACCTACAGAGAAGTATACATAGAGTGAGGAATTACATTAATGGAATCACCTAAATCTAGAATAGAAACAGAAAAGAAGGTCTCCCTTATGGTACAAAATATCGTGGATGTTCCCAAATCCTTGCATTTGGAGGGAATTACTGGTTGAATCAAGGCTGAGACATTCCTTCCAAAGTTGAATCTATCATTCCTGATCAACCTCTTTCTATGGGTGTAAATCTCTTTAAGAAATTTGGCATATCCAGGGATTTGTTTAACTGCATCCAAAAGATTAATGTTAACATGAACCTTTTTAAATGTATCCACTATTTCTTTATCAATATCATTAACAAAATTCTTCTTATATTTATAGATTCTTTGGAGGAATGGAGGAGAAATATATTGTTCACTTCAATCATCAATGATAATTCGATTACCAATTTTGTCTTGTTTTTCTTAACATGAAATTTTAAAGGGTTAAGAAAGAGTGTTTTCAAGAGGGGGACATACCGATTGTACCGAATCAGTAGAAGGAGATACTCCATTACCACTACTAAGTGTCACTGCACATACATTACCTTTTTCCTTCAAAATAGGAATGGGTTGGGACAATAGTTTTCCAAAACCTAGAATATTAAGCTCACCGATGGAGTTTTCCAATTTCCCCACTTGAGTTAGTAGGTCTTGAGTTACTGATTGTGAAGTATATTGGAACTAGAGGTTTTGGGTTTCCATTATTTTACCATATCCTCATGTCTTGGTTCATATTTTGGTGGTGGAGTATGATTTTTTTGATAAGTTGAAGGATGAAACATTTTCATACCTTGGCCTTGTTGATACCAACTCTTCTTGGGGTAGCTTGAGTTTCCTCCTTGTCAGTACTAGGGTTGTTCTTGACACCCATGGTTTGGATTTTTACTGAATTTTTTGTTCTTGAAGGGAGGTTCTTGTTGGAATGGACTCCCTTGGAATACGATTGCACAAGACTTAGGTGAATCATGAAGTTGTGGGCACTAGTCAGAAAAAATAGTATTATCTGAACAAATATCACAATGTAATGGAACTGATGAAGAGTGTGAGTTAAATTATATTGATCTAATTTCCTTAGAATGGTATTCATCTCATCATGCTTGTAATATACCTTTTGTTCTATGGATGAATGATGTACCACATGAAATACTTTTGTTGTTTCAATAGCTTGTGTACCTAATTGTTGTGCATTTTGAGCCATATTGGCTATAAAGTCACAAGTGACAGAATGAGTTTTACCAACCAAGGCACCACCAGCTTCTACCTCAATAATTCTATGATCCATGGGGTAAGTCCCTCATAGAAGTATTGGATTATCAATTGTTCACTAATCTGGTGGTGGGGGAAGCTTGAGCAAATTCGTTTGAATCTCTCCTAGTATTCATGAAGGGTCTCTCCTTGGGATAGGCTAATGCCACAAAATTCCTTTATAATTGATATAGTTCGGGAAGTATGGAATAAAATATATAAAAATATACTTTTAAGGTTATTCCATTCCCCAGTTATGGTAGGTAAATGGTATAACCAATATTCGGTTACACCATCAAGGGAGAATGGGAAGGCCCTATGCTTAATTAAGTACTCAAAAACATCTTGGGTCTCATGGTGGAGCACATTATGTGAAATACATTAAGGTTTTTATAAGGGTCCTCACCAAGAAGGCCATGGAATTTAGGAAGAATGTTGATGATGCTTGATCTCATCTCAATGAAGGATGCATTGTCGGGATATTGGATGTACCCGGGTTGGTACTCCATATCCGAGGTGATCAGTTCTTTTAAGGTTAGACTATTTGCAGCCATGTTTTCATAGGTTTGGATGGGTTCAATTTTTTATTGGTAAATGAAAACTTGAGGTTACACAATGGGTTCTTTAGTGTTATATGGTTGACCTTCTCTAGATGCCTTGATTTGTGTGTGAAGTCTCTTTTCAATTTCAGGGTCAAATTCAAGCAGTTTTTCTTTTTTTGATCGGGTCATTTAAATAAGTTGTGAGTTTGTTTTTTAATTATTAAATATGGATAAAATCAATTAATAAGGGTGAATGGAGAATATAATGTTATAGTAAAGAATTATAAAGATAGGTAAGGGGATTAATAAGAAGAGAGAGAGAGATGAAGAACACACACAAAAACCAAAAATAGAAACAAAAGACCAATACAAAAACAATAAAATGGTGGTGGGGTATTTAAAGGAGTACTAATTAAGAAAAAAATAAAGAAAAATAATTATCTTTTCTCCCCAGAAATAGCTCCAAAATCTGATCGCGTTGTTGAGCATGTCAAATTAGTTATTTATTTTTAACTATAATTTTTGCAGTATAGTAGAAACACTAGGTCATTTCTCGAAGGAGCATTAGATAATTATGTTTAAAAGGAGGTTGTGATTAAGAAACTAAAAGAGGAACTGGGATTTATAAAACATGGGGTTTTTTAATTTTAAAACAAAAATTGAAACTATACTACTATGTGAGGGAAACAAGATAGAGAAATTGTGATCAACCTGGGTAAGTGTCCCTTGATGCTCAATCCATCATCAATTTTATGGGAATGGGAAGGATCATTGATTCCTTGATTTATAAAGACTAAAACTATTATGATATAGGATTTCTTACTACTATAACACCTAGTATTTGATTGATCAATGATATAGATTATCAGAGACTGCTCAAAATCAACAAAGGTGAAGCAATGTAAAAGAGGAACTCAATCAAGGCATCACATCAACAACATGATGAGATGACCAGATTTGTTTCAATTATAAAATACTACACAGGACAAGAACATGCATATTTCTGGGTTCAATAGCTTGTAATTTAGAAACTGACATAATCCATTCACACACTCATGAAAGGAAGGTGTGATTAAAGAGGCAACCACACTCAAATCATCACAAGATCCAGGTTATTCATAGAAGCACGAGGACTCTTGTTCCATTAATTGGTATTTGATCGTAACAGAATAAAAATAAATAATAAGGTATAAATGACTAAAAAATGACAAAAAACTTATAAAATCAATTACCTTATGCAGATTACAAGCACAGAGGTTGGGATTACAACAAAGGAAACCCCCCAAATTGATCACTAGAGGTATAGAAGTACATGGGAGAGAAGAGGGAGAGAATGGATGAATAAAGATATCTAATTAAAATAACCCTTACCCCTAGTATTTTAACCATATTGAATGATGCGGAGGAGTGATTTTATGGGAAATTACATCAAACTTACCACATGAAGTGGTCAAGTATCTAAAGGGATGGGTGACTATTCAAGGTTGAATTTTTACTCCATCTTTATCCAGATGGTTGACTGATCAAAATGTGTTGAAATGACTTCAAATTAGATTGAGAGTCTAGGATTAGTGTTATATATCCAATTGAGATATAATCAAACCAATTGGATCTTCGAGGTCTGATTTTTTGTCCCAAATACAAAAGGGTGGTCCAATATGGAATGCCAAGAATTCATCACATTGTGGGCCTAGTTTGGGCCTCCAAATTGACTAATTGGGCCCCATGATCTTCTATAGAAATTTATCCCACATTTTTTTGAATTCATACACCAATTTGTAGCCCAATTATAATTACAAATTATCCACATTACATATTAATGTCCAGATGCATGTTTGGGTTCTCATGCAATTTGGCCCATTTTTCTTGAATTCAATCTCAAGTTCTCCAAATCACCTCCTACTATAATGTAAACACAAAAAAAAGTAAAATTTACCTACTAGACATGGATAAAAATTATATAATTTAATAAAATATGAAGTTAAATTTATTACTATATTTGGAATATTCATTACAAAACTAGTTTAAAACAGTAGCGTAAGGGTGAAATTGAATAGTGAATCAATATGTAATCAAATGGCCTTGATTTTGGGGGTGGTGAGGTGTATTTTTGTCATGATTTTTTTGGCAATTATGTATTGGAATAATGTGTATGTTGTGATTTATGTGAAACATGGTTTCATTATTTCATGATTCCCTGATTATGATTTAATAAATAACTATTTAATAATGATTGAAATGGTTACGGTTTGGTTTCGTTAATGTGATGAAAATTATTAATAAAAAAAGAAATAATGGTTTGGGTGGTAATTATGGATGATACTTAATAATGAAATGAATGGGTTGGATAATTGAATTGGTTAGTGGAGTGATGGGCCTTATGTATTTCTTTTTGGTGTTATGGAATTAGAGGTGGCCAAAAAATTGATGATCTTTGGAGTTGATTAGTGTTTGGTTGGTAAACCATAGGTTGGTTTTGTTTGTCACTATATTTTTTTACTTATATATTTATTGTGATTTTTATACACACACCACTCATTTTAAGAACAATGTATTGACACCTGCATAGTCATGTGGTGTTCTTTGTATCAATATTCGGTGAAAACGAAGGATGTATATATACCTTCTATTACCACTCTCTTATATATGATGTTGGTATTGCATATATTGTGTTGGATGGAGGACTTTCAGTGAATTAGAAGGTGGTTTTGATAGATTAGATTTTTTTAGGTGAGACGAGATGTTACCATGCTTATTGTGTGGTGGCCCAAGAGTTTTTGGATGAGATGTGATACGACCATGGATGTAGAAAAGTTATATTTGGGGTTTTGAAAGTTAGAAGGAGGGAATGAGATTGTTGTCATACAAGTTTATGATAACCTACAAAATTGGTTATGGAATTGGTTTTTTTAGTCTCCATGGTGCTTCTTGGTGAGACGTGATGTTGTCGTGCATGTGGGGTAGGGAGCTCGAGTGTCTTTTTGAATAGGGTGATGTGACTATACTTATGGGAGATGTGGTATAATGTTGATATGGCAGCTCGAGGATGTTCATTGTTTGGGTATAATAATGGAATACCAGTGGGAAGGTGATTCATGGTAACCTTATTTATTTAATTATTATAATATTATATTACATTGCCTATATTATTTGGTGAGTGTGCCTTGGTGAGGTTGGGTAGGATAGCTGACCTATTAAGGATATACTAGTTCTTCTTTATTCCTCAAGGGCTCATTAGTATGCTACTTTCAAATTTTAATCTAAGAATTTTTTTAATAGAGTATACTTGTTTTCTCACCCTTCGTATAGAAACTCGTTTAGGTTCCTGAGAGGATTGCGCATACCATGATAGACATTTATATCCTGAACGTTTGGACTGTTGTTGTGTCACTCATTAAGATTTTCTTTTGGGTACATACAATGGAGGCCATTATTTTTACTGGTTATATTTATAACTGCATTGTGGGATCTTTTTTTATTTTTAGACTATTTCATGGAGTTTTTATGGATTTTTCATCTTATCTAAAGATCCTAAATTATTAAAGAGGGTAATGACTTCTATTTAAGGAATTTTTTATACCCATGGTTATTGTCTCCAAACTAGTGCCTACTAAAGGGAGGGCTCGAGAGTCATTAACTCCCCCCCATCAGTGAAATATGTTTAGAGGGATGAGTTAATGATATAGTGGTATCAATGATGATTGATGAGAGATAGGATGATGTTTGGAGTAAGGAATTTTGAGGATTTCATTGGATGGTGTGCAAATAATGCCCCCTATGATCCAGTGCATGGAATTTGAGCTTATTGAACAAAAAATTGGGGTTTAATTATTTATAGAGTAGTGGTCTAGGAGAGGTACATGAGTCATGATGGCTTGTGTTCCTGTTTGAATTGGGTTTTTTTTTAGATTAAAATAAATAAGATGAATTATAATGAATCTTAATAATATTCCACACTACCTGGTCTTATGAAAGATGTGTTTCCTATTTCAGTTATGGATCATGTTACTCATTTGTAAGTGGATCAAAAAGTTGTGGTTGAACATGCTGATTTGGCTGATCATCATATGGTTGACCCTACAATAAGGGATGAGGCTTGGTAGGGGTGTTTCACAATTTTCAACTGTGGCCTATGGGGAATCACCAGGGCAGTATTCCAAATCTACAGATATAGGGATGGGTGGAGGATATCGTAATTACATTTAGTTTTATATGGGTCTCAAAAAAAATACAAGGTTCCTTTAGTAGTCAGTCAGATATGTGGAGTTGTGCATAAATGGTGGATGATGTACCAGAGAGAGTGGAATTAGGGAGATGTTTTATGGGTCGTCTCCCATAAAAGTACTTATAATAATTCCTTTTATGGACAATGAAGTTAGTGAGGATGAAAGATATTATTTCACTTTAGTGTGAGATTATGTAATTGTGGGATATGTGAATCATGTTCAAGAACCTCCATTTTTTTACCACAACTCTTTTTCTAGACGAGGAGTCTCATGCAATATGTCTTAAAGAGGAACATTATCCTTGTATCTAGTATTAATTTACTCCTTTTATGTTTCCAATATATTTAGAGGTTCAATAGATGGTAGAGGTGACTGGGAATATGAAATCTCAATGATATTTTCTGTGATAGGAGAACCAAAATAATTCCACTAGGAGAATGGGTTTTAGTGGTAGGTATCATACACGACGAAATTTCCAGTTTTGAATGGTGATAAGTAAACCATAGAAAATTTCATTCTAGACATCAGGGGAAAGTGTTTATCATTATATTCCTAGGGGTTCTGGATAAGTGTGTTCTAGATTTGGGGTTCATGTCCATCACTATAACCAATACCCAATGGTTCCCCAATCATATTTTTGTGGAGACAGATAGGTTCAAATCCAGCCTCATCACTAGTTTCTAGTGATACTATTTCTGTAGAAGGGGTATCATGATTATGCGGTTATGGGGGGTGAGATAGAGTAGATAAAGGGAAACCATAGCATGTTACTCATATTCAGGGACCACGACCAAAGAATTTTCAATGAGGTGGTCATTATAAGAGATTCATAATAGATGAGTGAGGTTATTTTCATGCAGTAGAGGCTACATTGCTAGAGGGGCCAAAGATCACCAGAGGTATGATTAGTTTATTTAGTTCACGTGTTTGTGATTTGTTTGATTTATGTTATTCAAATTCATTTGTTGAATAATTTCTAGCCTATGATCTTAAATTGACATAGAGTGGTTTTTTTTTCTAATAATATTTTCTATACTAGTTGGATTCTAGACCAGGTTTTTATGTTTATTTAGGGTATAGAATGATGATACGACCACATTATCCCCATCAATATCTTTTCTTGATATAGATATTTCCATATGATGTAACCCTCTACATTGACTAGTTGTATTTTATATATTATGCTCTCCAATTCTTCCAGAGTAGATCCATGTTCTCATATTTGAATGACTAACAAGTGGTATTCAATGGTGAGTTGGGTTGTTAGGTGGGAAGTCAGCCTGTAGTGACCCTTATCTCTTTCTTTGTATTATTTGTCAATGGAATCAGAAAAATATGGGATAGTGTAGGGGCATGAGGTCATTGGGGATTTCCTAGATGTTTTCCATGATGAGGTCATAACACTACCCCCTTGGATCCTTATAAGATGGAACCTTATGAGTTCCAAGAGTTAAGGATCTAGATTGATGATCTCAGGCCGAAGGGTCTTATCAAACATAGTGTTTCATTATGGGGTTCTCAAAAATTGTTTTCCAAGAATTTTTATTGTATTATGAGGTTATGTATAGACGATTGGTGGTTGAATTTGTTGAAATTTAAGAACCATTACCCTTTCCTAATGATAGATAATATTATCGACCTACTATAATGGGTGATTTGGTTTTCTAGGATATATCTATAGTATGGATATCACCTATTGAGTGTGATGGATGGATATATCCCAAATACTTACTTTGAATGTATTTATGGTCACATTGAGTTTTTATTCATGCCATTTGATGTTGTTAACACAATGGTAATGTTCATAGGGATTATAAACTCTATGTTCCATGTGTGCCTAGGCCTCTTTATCATCGTATTCATCTATGATATATTAATACATGGAATGTTACAAGTAGAGAATGTTTATTGTCTTAGAGAAGTTTTGAATGTCCTCAGACACCTTCCTCTTTATTGAATGTTTTCTAGGTGTATTTTGTGGTCATGAGATGTTCACTTACTTGGGAATGTGGTGTCTTAATTGGTTGTGTCAAACGAAACATTGAATGTAAAGGTTTTTTTTATGGGAATGAACCTATGAAGGAGGAATAGTCTCATATTGTCCTTGGTATTTTAGGTTTTTCTGGAAGGTTTGGGCCCTATTTATCTCAACTTGAAGACCCTTTAACAGAATTGACAAAGAAAAAATCTACTTTTTGGGGGGATAATCAATGACCGGAAGTATTTGGTTTCCTAAATGAGAATTTTTTCAGTGGTATAGTGCTCTAGTTTCATGAGGTGGTTTTAATGTATGAGGTGTTTTATGATTTTTATAATATGGTTTTGGAATGTGTGTTGATAAATCAGATGGCACTGATGTATTATATGTCATGTCACTTACATCCCCATGATAATAACTATTCCACCCATGATCTAGAGTTGTAATTGACTACATTTTCATTGAAATTATGGTTATATTACCTCATTGGATAGCTCTTTTTGGTATTCATGGATCATACTATTTTGAAGAATATAATTTCCCAATGCGATATGAACTTTTAGTAGTGGAGGTGGATGAAGTTTTTTCAGGACTATGATTTTGAGATCACCTACACCTTATGAAATGGGAATTTTGTAGCTGACACTTTGAGTAGGGAGATAAAAAAATAAGTTTCTCAGAAGTATGTGGATTCATTGAGATAGACGGGAGAGTTTTTTCCTTTCACTTTTATTCTAGGTTGGATGATGGTTGAAGATGATTATTTTAAATGATGGTGTATTCTTCTCTAGTGCAGCAGGTAGAGAATTCTCAGTAGGAAGACCTAGGGGACGATTTGATACACGATCATGTTATTAATGGAAATTCATCATAAGGATAGTTAGAGAATGGCCATAACTAGATTCAATTTCAAGAGAGGTTGTTCTATTAGGTATGTGAAATGGGTTCCTTCATGATTTTGAAATATCATTTTGGAGGTATCCCAAATAGTTTCAAATAAGGACCATGTCTTGTGGATGATTTTTTTTGGGGCCCGAGATGAAATGGGAAGTGGTGGAGATAGTGAAATGTTCTTAGATTTCTAGTATGTAAGATTTAACATATTATTAATGATGGTATGTTGAAAACGTTGGATGTTCCTGAGTGGAAATGGGATGGAATTTCAATGGATTTCATCATAGGGT
The DNA here is from genome assembly GCA_963277665.1 of Viscum album. Taxonomy (NCBI): domain Eukaryota; kingdom Viridiplantae; phylum Streptophyta; class Magnoliopsida; order Santalales; family Viscaceae; genus Viscum; species Viscum album. The sequence continues at coordinate 751,714,733 of OY728129.1, read as the reverse complement.
TAACCCAATATAGGGATGTTGTGATGATATGTAGGAGATCATGCTTCGATGGATGAACATGGCCCAATACTAAGAAATCACAAAGTTGAGAACAATGGATTATTTATATGAGAGGTATGTATATGAAATGGTGTAGTTTCCTAGAGTTTTTAGGTCCATTTTATCATACCAAGATGCTCATTTTACCTTCTGATTCTAGAGATAATTCTAGTATTCTTTTCACACATAGTTATTCCTAAGAAATTCTTTCCTCCCTTAGATAGACGGGAAAATAGAATAGACAATCTAGAAGCTTGAATAAGTTATTTGGACTTTCTTCTTGGACATTGATGGATCTTAGCTATAGAAACTACCTTTAGTATAATATTAATACCAAAATATTTATCACTCTTAAATTTTCATTAATCCATTTGAGGTGGTGTACATGTGTCTATGTCTTTCGCTATTGTGTTGGACGGAGGTTAGGGAGGCATCAGTTCTTGGTCCCAATGTCATAAAGATAACAAAAGAGTAGGATAATATTATTTTTGATAGGATACAAATATTTTAAAACTAAGTGAAGTCTTATATTTATCATATGAGGATTCCATTTGTGTTCTAGGTTGGGCACCACATGTTCTTGAAGGTTTCCTCTCGACATGGAAAGTGGTGGTTTGGTAAAGGGTTTGAGCTTTATCCCTGATTTTTAGTCCCTTTGAGGTGTTGGGCTGAGTTGAGGAGGAGGTGTATAAGTTTGAATTTCCACCATGGATGAAGAGGATTCCCAATATCTTTCACATATCTCTGCATTATTGATATCATCATGATTAATATCATGACATTGAATGGGGATAGTTTGATATTGAGGATGACATGAAATTTGTGGAGCAGCTAGTAGATGTCCAGGATCACTAATATATGGCAGTATGCGGGAAGACCATAAATTCATTTCATGTGTCATGGAGTCATGGTTTCCTAAAAGAGAGTATTTGGGGGAAAGTGAAATAGATTCATACCCAATACCCAATGTTTTTTTTATCTTCTATTTTTTTTTTCTTTGTGATAATATGTTTGGATCACTCTATTTTTATGAGCAATTTTCCCTTAATGTGATGTGTGTATTGTGATTTTTAAAACATTACTGACATATAGAATATAAAAAAAAGTGATTACTAATCGATATTCATTAACTACACTATCATTAAACTCATGGGGTGAGTCAGTGCACCAATAATGAATCATATCATGACAATGGGGATAGAATTCCTTGATTAATGTGTTTGGTGTGGGGTGTTTGGTTGGTTATGAATGTTTTTTGATTTTGGTTGTGGATTGATGAGGTTGTGTGAGATGTTTTTGGCAATTATTTTTGCATTTTTTGCTGGTGTTAGTAGTTAAGGTATAACGAGATCCTTGAGAAGTACCTCATAGGGTGGTTGTATGGACCCCTTCCCTTCTGAACATGGTTTTTGGATTATGAAGGGAAACAATCATCTGAGAGGTATATGATGTAATTTTCTATGGCTTAGTATCCAATGATAATTTTATTTTTTGTGTTGGAGGTTCTTGGAGGGGCGTAGAGTGTATATAAATGATTTTGGATCCTAAAGGTTGGATGTATAGGAAATACACACTGTGTAAATTGTATATTATTTTTAAAGGTGATTCATGGAATTTGTAAGGATGGTTCATGACAAGTAATAAATCATGTGAAATAACAATTGAGGTTACATGTTTTATAGTGAAACTTTAATCTCTACATTTACACGATGTGTAGTGATTACAGGTCATGTAAATGTTCCATGCCACAAATCATTAAAGGATACAACACTCGAGTTTATTTCTCAAACCTACCACCAATGATCTCTTCTATCATTCCAGGTGATAAAACAATTCCTTATATGATTTCTTTGGATTATTATTGATATAAATTGATCCCCAACTTCTCATATTTTATCCTTTGTGAGTTCTTAACCATCTATCTTATTGGGGTTCACTTGTTATTTTTTCAGGGATTCATTATAGTGATTTTTTTTGTTTTGGGTTTTTGTTGGGTTGTGTTTTGATGATACTTGGGTTCATTATTGGTTTATCTTCAGTTTAACATGGTGATTTTGTGGTTTATAGGCACTTCTTCTTCCCCATCCGGTCCACATCGAGTTGGAAAAACGCTTTTGTGGTTTGGTGTCCCTCATTTCTCTTTATTGATTATCATGTGGGGTCAATTTTCTCATGTTTATCTATAGTATATTGTTATGATGAATTAATCAATGATAAAAGAAATTTAAATTGAAAATTAAGTGTAAAGGGTTTTTTATTCGAATCCTTTTATATCATTAATATTTTGTGATATGATGGATTTCATGATCTTAGTGACACATTGAAAATTATAGCCACTAGGCGATTTTTTTGCCCTAAATGATTGTTATGTGACTACTACATTTGTTGTGTTTTTTATATCATCCTAAAATTGAAATTTTCAAACCACTTATATTTTGCTCGTAATTTTTTGGAGTTGGGGAGGCTATTTGGCCATAATTTTGAGGTGGCTAGGTGGTGGTATGATGGGGATGTTGAACTGTATGTGATATGTGGTTTCTTTGTGCTAGATGCCTATGTAGTGATGTAATAAAAAGTTTTTAATAATGATTAAAATGTGTTGTTTTTGGTTTGTTTAACAATATGTAAATGATAAATGAATAAATAAATGACGATTTTATTGGTTAAATGTGGATGATGCTTAATAATGAAATGAATGGGTTACGTAATTGAATTTGGTTCTAGTACGATGGGGCTTGTCTATTGTTGTGTGGTGTTATGCTGTTAGAGGTGTCCAGGAAAGTGGTGATGTTGTGAGTTGATTTGTGTTTAGTCATAAACACATAGATTGGGTTTTTATATCTATATGTATATAATTATATATTCTATTATATTTATATATACATCCCTCCAACATCAAGAACTATGTGTTGACATCCACATAGTCATGTGGGGGTGTTTTTTCCGACATCCGGGTAGGAGGATGGATGACTCTGTACCTACTCATTAATTCACTCTCTTTTATTATAAGTATGTATTTCATACGATATGATGGATGGTGGGTTTTTAGTTAATTTGAACGTCGTTATGATAACCTAATAGTGTTTTGGCAATAAGAGTTGTGATCATGATTGAGGGGCAGTGGACCAGGTGTTTTCAGGTGAGATATGATATGACCGTTCTTAAGGGGAGACTATAGTGGGGGTTGAACATGGTAGGAGGAGGGAATGAGTTTGATGTAATATATTTTGTTTACACCCTACTACATTGGTTTTGGAAGTGGCCATGTTGTTTCTTTGGGTTTTTTGGGAGAGATGTCATGTGGCCGGGGTTGTGGGGCGATGATCCCAAGTATCTACAAGTGTGATGTGATGTGATAATTATTATGGGGCTATGTTTTATACGTAAGATATGAGAGTTTAAAGATATATGCCATTGGGGTGTGAGAGAAGCATACCAGTGAGAAGGTGGTTTTGGGTACCCATATGAATGTGATTATTGTTATATTATGTTACTTGACTTTGGTTATTCTTTGAGTTTACCTTAATGAGGTTGGAATGAATTATTGAACTATTTAAGTATTGTTGGTTCTTATATTTTCTCATTTGTTCATTACTGTGATTATTTTACATGTTCATGATAGTCTTTGTGTAACTTCATGACCTAGGTTCCACTATCTGACGCCCTAATTTGGTAGGTCGCAACCCCTAATATGCACCGCCTCGTATGCCAAAGGCTGCCGACTAGAAATGAGGGCCTTGGGAGTGTCTTTTTTTATACTATTCCCCCAATTCATATTGTATCATAGGTGAAATAATCATAGTAGTCAATCATCAATGTAGTAAATAATCCATAAAAAATATAAAAATTCAAGATACGAGTATATAAACAATTCCAATAGTAATCTCATATACAAAACAAGGTGTCTTGTCATGTATCTAAAATTCATGAAAATAGGTATAAAAACATATAGTAGGATACATTTATCAAAATACTAAGAAGTCTTAAAAGTATTATCCCTATTAGTATTAAGATCTTTTCTCAATTTTGTGCTCCCCTCCTCTGAATCATATCAAAAATCAAGCATCAAACTATGGGATCTATACATTATCACAACCTATTTCCATGAAGTATTTCTTGGTACCAAAGGGAGGACGAAACAGGGTGTGAGATAACACTAAATTAACACCCACTAGCTCTTTCTATTAACAATATAGGTTGTGTATAATAGGATGATGTAGTTTCAAATATATATAATAGGTATGATAGTAATAAATGTGTAATTATCTTTGAAATGTTGATAAATATAAAATAATAATGTCTTTTCAAACAAGGCTCCCTATAAACAATAATTAGGCACCCATAACAAGGGAAGTGGAAAATAAATAAATAAATGATATTGTTCAGTCTAACCACTAGATTCAAACACCCATATCAAGGTTACCTATAAAGCATAACAAAAAAATCCATCATGACTTCACCATATAATCCATTAGAGAATATAAATCACAACCACACCGTATAATCCAGTACTATATCTATCATTGAAATTCCATATAATGAAGTCATCCCAAATGGATTTTCTAGGTAATCAAAAGTCTTTGGTCATTAATGGTATGATCCAAGGTATAAAAGACCAAGTCATTCCCTTCATGTCCAAGGAGCATATCAATAAAAAAATTGTAAGGATTTGGGTGCAGTCATTGGATAACATCAACAAACAATGCAAAATTTGATCCCATGCTAGTCGGTTCCATGGGGTTGAAAGGCCCAAGGTATCCTACGAAACCATGATTAGAAGAGTGAAGAAGTCCAAGGAATACACTTTTGTAATCAAGATCCATGGGAGAAACGTCCCGGACATATAATGGAATCAGGATCCATGGTATATCAACCAAGGTATCCAGTACCGTTTTAATTCATCATCACATTTAATTCACATTCCATATGTATTACATGAGTTCATTCAACTCATATAAAAATTCCATTTAAAAATTTAAATCAATTTACATCAATTCATCACATTGAAAATGATTCATAACATTCTCCTAACATATTAATCTATTAATATTAATTTATAATGAGATTCATATAACTAGGAAATCACACACACTAAATGCGTTGTATATAAAAATGTAAAATACAATAGCACCCACCCATAGGTGGCCTGTGTTGAGGGAAACATCCTCCAATAATCCTTTTGGAACAAGAAGATATCTCTAACAGGTCACAATTCATCCAAATCAACCATTTAATTTATTTTAGGGGAAAAAATGGAATTTATGGTATGTAAAACAAGTGAAACCATGATTATAAAACCTAAAACCCCAAGGAAAAGGTATATACCCCTACTATATATATGTACTGGAGAACTCGTCCAATATATGGATTTGATTTTGTCTAGATGCGGAAAAAGATGTAAAAAAGACCAAAATCCTGAAAATATTGAATATTACCTTTCACCTAAATAAGACCACTTATTTAAAGGAAAAAGAATAATGGAACTAGTGGAATTAATAACTTACTAGCGCAAAACTAATTATGTTGATGATGTTCAATTTTGTGTTTAGAAAAAGAAATTATATAAAAGCCTATCCTTTGAACTTCAAAGGAGCTCCAATGCATGGGGATCTATCAGAAGGAGGATGATAAAAATTATATTTCGATTTTAAATCATTTTAAGTTAAAATGATCAGTTGTAAAAAATTTATAGGTCTACATGGTTTTACTACTCGGTTGGCCTAACCACGCCCCAACTGTGGTCCCTTGACATTCGAAAGGGGAACCTCACACGGTTCATGTGCATTGTTTGGGAAATAATGTATCAGGCTCTTTCAAAACCTTCAAAGCTCCCATTATGGGCATTCAGATGAGGTTTCACTATTTCCAAAAACTGTGAGACCTCATAGACACCAATATTAAGACCAACATGTTTTGGAGTAATTGTGCGACCTATACCCGATAGATTATCCTAACCCTACGGCCTATATTTTTCCCCCAAAAATCATGGCTCCAGGCTCTGAAAAATCCATATAAACCCTCAATACATACATAATCTAACTGTGTAATCACACTAAGTCATAAATAATCATTTATACTGAAAAAAATATCATTAGTTCATTAAAAAATCAAAGATCTTGCAATCTCCCACTTAAAACAATCCATCCCGAATTTCCCTCTCAAGGTTTGTCAAGAATCACATAAGAATAAATAAAACCATTAAAAATGAATGTCTACATATATCTCACAAGTATCCTTGATTATGTGGTCATACTATCATAACACTCATATTAGATTAACTAACAAGCATCCCAGAACATTCATGCTGCTATCAAAAAAAAGTACTAGATTCTCCTCAAAGGATGAATATAATCATAACACAAAATCCTTAGTATGTATGATATGGAATGATTCTATGTGATAATAGTGCATTTGAGAAGCATAAAAGATATTATTCATGGATTGGTACCTCTTATGTAACTAAAATTGATAGGTTTCCGTCTTGACTCTCTCTAAAATCTTGAACAGCTCAATATATCATGGTGATTGTTTAAATTTTCTAATAATCCATATATGTCCAAACCACAATCATACATATAAAAAGACCATATCCCCAACATCAAACATAACATGTCTTCAATAGAGATTGGTGTAAGTTATTTGTCCCGAATATGTGGTATCCATCCATTTCTACGTCAATTGGATCTACACAATAGTCTCCGGGATGAGACAAAATCCTAGTAAAGTTGCCTCAATGTCCTATAACCAGCACATTGTTGATTGTTATGGCTGACATTATATATCTTCATAACGTTCCATCCATATCGTATCTTTATAATTATTAGTGTAGTTGAAATCCACTACGGGAATTTTCCTCTCCAAAGAGCCCCTTAAATCAAGGACGCATGCTCTCAGTATATCCTCAAGCACCATAATCATGAAATATTTCTAGAAATCAGTCTTAGGGTAGTAGGATATACTCAGAAGAACCTATGTGCCAAAAAACCTATGAAAAATCATCTAGAAATGAGATGTAAATTGGTTATCCCAATTTGATACCAAGGTCTAAAGAACTCTATGAAGTTTTACAATATCACACATATAAAACAACTCAAGATTAGCAGCAATGAATGCCTATTTGATTGGAAAGAAATTAACATACTTTATAAGTATGTAAAAAACAATCCAAATGGTATCACTTTCTCATAGTGACATCAGAAACCAGGCCACAAAAACTATCATGACATCATCCCATTTCCACATTAGAATGCGTAACTACTATAAAAGACTAACTTTTTGTTGATGTTATTTATTCACATTATTACAAGTGAAACACCTCATAACAAAAAAAATCTTCCTCACATTTCATCCTTTACCACCAATATTGGTGGTGAAAATCATGAAACATATTGGTAATGTCGGTATGTACCACCAAAACTAAGTTATGAAAACCACAAATATTCTTCTTGTGTATGTCTTATAGAACACTTATATTACCCTACATAAAGTTAATATCATCCTCTATCATAGTACAACTAGGAGGAAGGTCCTCCCATATCACACTCTCTCATAAGACAAGGCCCTCTAAATCTGATATTTTCATCAACCTCACACTATCTTGGAGTGTAGAGTTCACAACTAAGGAAGAAAGGAAAAATATTTTCAGGACTTTCTGTCACCTCCAAGTAAATCCCGGAAAAAAAAATCCATAAGATTCTACTCGATAATGGCCTACTAAACAGCTTGTATCTGAGTCCTCCTACTAAAGGCATCGACAACAAAATTTTATTTTACAAGAATATAGGAAATCTTAAAGTCATGTAATTGTAGGTAATCAACCCACCTTGTCTAAATCAAATTTTGATCACACTGCGTAAATATACTTTAGGATTTTGTGGTCCATATACACAGAAAAACACTCTACCAACAAATAATGTATCCAAAAATGAAAATAATGAACTAATACAGCTAGAAAAAGTCACAAATTGGGTAATTCCCCCCATATAGCCTCACATACTGAGACCCACATGCCAGCACTCACTCCTCCTACATAAAAGATTCTCCAATCCTAATACCATATGAATCGTAGTACACATTGTATCTTCTACATGGATCAGGAAAAATAATGTTTGGAACTAAATCAAATATCTCTATTAGATTCATAAATCATATCTTATAGGTATTTTAACATACAAACATCATACCCTACTTATTCAGACTCTTCAACAGTGCTGCTAAGAGTGAGAAGTTGTGTATGGAATGCCTATAATATCTAGATACCCCTAATAAAATCTACATTTGATTGATGTTATTGGGATTATCCTAGTAAACAAAAGCTATTACATCATCAAGGACAACTAATACTCCTTTCTCTAAGATAATATGACCCATGGTATAGGGGTGATCTTATAAGATACCCCTAATAAAGTCTACAATTAATGGATTCCCTATTAGTGTATTCAAAATGATATGAAGATATTTGTAATGTTCAAGTTGATTATGAGAATACACTAAGATATAATCCCTAAATACCACCATATATGTATCCATATAATGATGGAAACCTAGGTTTATCAGTTCCATGAAAACTTCTAGCATGTTCGTGAGATCGAATTACCTAAAAATATAATTCCAAAGGAATCTGAATAACACTTTTTGATTTGAGATAATGGATTCCTTGGAAAGACTTCTACCAAAAGTGAGGCTTCTAGAAGTAAAAGAGGGCTGTGGAGAGATAATATGATCATATTTTGGAGGAGCCAAGGGCTTGAGAGGTGTGGGTAAGGGGGTAGATGTGGGGTCCTTTTATAAGAGGGAGGATGGTCACTTTTGGAATGTCTTCCAATGTTACTTTATTATAAAATGATTTTCAGATTTTAAATTTCCCAAAATGATATATTCAGAGGATAAGGTGATAAGGGTTCAAAATCCACCCATCCAATAGGTTTTTTACAAGTGTATGTCTTATATATTACCTTATCTTTTCATTTTATTTAAATCGTTCATTAATGAGGTAATCACTGCATCATCATGGTGTCATAAATAAATTTATTTATTTAATGTCTAAAAATTATAAAAAAATACCATGATGTAGGAAATCTTTTTTATCTTTACAATTAATATTTATAGTCTAAGAGATCATTCATGTTAACAAAAATAGAAGTTTTTTACTTAGGATATACAAACCTTTGTTATATTTCTCTTCGTTTAAAAAAATAATGTCCAAATAATCACTATTACACCCATATGACTCCATTGGACCTCAAGTTCGTTAACAAGCTTCCCATGGTCGGCTATGACTCAAAAAAGAAGTTTTGGACACATTTTTGGGTCATTTTATATTATTATGATATTATTTTATTACCCTTAGCTACTCGATTACTAAATAATCACGATAATTAAAGATAATTACAGTCGTTGCTATTCATAATGTCCAAAAACAAAAGAGTATTAATTAAATAATTTGGACCTTATGATTCCAAATATGTAATCCATTTTACCAAATTACAAAAACATAAATTTCAGTAATTAATTTAAAAATAATTCTTGTTTTCACAACCAAATATTGGTTTTTAAGAAGTAAAAATTTAACAAAATATTGACTTGTTTTTACATCCAATTGAAAAGGGAAATTACTTCCAATGAAAAAAGTTGTATTAAGTGATAAAAAAATAATCAAATAAACATTAAAACCAATTAAAAGTAACAAGTAACTATATTATTAAATTAGATGAAAAATCAGTTTTGAAGTAAAAAACAGTAATTTTCACTATTCATTAAAAATGAACAATTGTCATAAAGATACCAAAAATTTATCCAAAGTAAATTTGATATTCCAAATTCAAAAATTCTATCAATTTTACCAAATTCAAAACATATAAGTTTCATTAATTATGTTTATAATTAATTCCCACTGTTAAAACAAATAACGTGTTTTTATGAAACAATATCTATCAAAAGATTGACACTTGTTTATGTCCAATTTCAAAGTGAAATTAATTCAAATGACCACCATTGGATTAAATGGAAAAATTATATTTCAACTAAACTTTAAACCCAATTAAAAAGATAATATATCCATATAAATAAATTATATTGAATGGAGGTTTTGAATTAAAATAAAGCATTTTCACTATTCATTAAAAAATGAACTTTATCAGAAAAATAACAAAAAACTACACAAAGTAAATTTGGATGTCCCAATTCTAGAAAAGGATTTTATTTTTTCAAATATAACATATAAAATGGATAAAAATTAGTTTTAATAAGGGTTCTCCATCAAAAGGTAGTTATTCTACCTTTTAAAGAACATTAGAATATTTATGCTTTAAATCATATTCTTTTATTATTTTAAGCCTCTATCTTTTATTGGATAAATGTAAAGATATTTAATAAACATATATAATAATTTTTTAGTTAGTTCTGTTCATTCCCACCATTTCAATGGCTAGGAGTTAACTATCATTTAAAATAATATTATTATATTATTAGGGTGCAATGTAAGATTTCAAAGAAACTCGTTGTTGCGTACAAGGTATGCCATCAATCATAGAATTACCTTTAAAGTAATATTAACATTTTACTCAAAAATATTAATAAATATGAAAATGCCATATTATTTATTTACCCTGGATTTTACCTCTTTCCCACCTTTTAGGAATTGCATCCTTGCAATTTTAAAATTGGGCTCGAAAACTTCATTTAAAGCCCCACTTCAGAAAAGGAGTAAATTAAACTATCACATTAAAAGAAAGAAAGAAAAGTAAAATAGTCACCTGAGACAACAGATACTATAATTCCCTAGAAACATGGATATGGAAGAGAAAAAAAAGGGACAAGTTCTAATGGAGAGTGATAGAAAACATGTCTAGGAGAAAGTTAACCACCATAAACTCACAAACTTATGATGGGTTAAATGGTATTTGATTCCCCAGTAGGAAAAGTTAACAGACAACGTTTTTGTTTTATGTTTATTTTAATTGAGGAATTTATATATGATCATAAATAAAACATAAGTAAACATACTTAATTATCATGTAGACTTTCATATCTTTCAATATTTCTTACACAAACTCATACTTTCTCCAAAAGATGAGTATTTAGGATGACTTGTTCACCTTCAAAGACCTATTAATCAACTTATTGAGAATAACCTAACCCACAAAAGATGAAAAATATATTTACCATGTCTTTAGACCATAACCAAAACCAATATTTTTAGTACAATATCAGATAATCCCCAAAAGGACAATCCTTTATAAAAAGAAATACTACTCTTAATATCCAAAATTCAACAAAAAGAACCCAAGGTTCAAGAAAGACCATTAAATAAATAGCTATCCATAAAATTCATCAAAGTAATAGAAACTACAATTTAAAATAAAATCTCTGAAGTATTTTATAATGTAGTCTTCCAAGGTAAATCTTATCATTTATCTCCAAATAACATCAGTTAGTCTTAAAGTATCATATTGAAATGTAATTAACCAAATCACATATCATCCATGATAGGTTTATCATTTACATAGATAACCCAAAATAAACTTATAATTGATTCATAAAATCATCTAACTAAATAGAATTAGTCATACTAACCAGGGACTTCACGTAGTGCAGTGGTAGGTGATAAATACCAGTTGCATTTTGGTTGTGGGTTCGATTACCGCAGCTTTGTCCGACGAGACGGGTTGTCACACTGTCCATGTGTTGTCCTTTTTCAAAAAATATATAATTTTTAAATATTCTAACAAAGAGATAAATTCATAAAAAATAACCATAACATATTTTAACCACAAAGGTTATCTAATAACATTCGTTTTGCATCCCAAAATGTATTAACCGGTAATTACCTCAAATTCAAGGATCATATAAACCCAAATGGTTCTTTATAACTATATCCATAAAAGAAAATATAATTATTCCATGAATAAAATTTTCATATATCAAACATCAGGGTTACACATACTATAAAAAGTCTTCTAACATAATATCATCATCAAAAGAGACTTAATACTTTTCAGAATTTCACCATCCTAAAATCTACCATAACTCTTGAATCCCTTATATGTTGACTTCTTACTCATTCAACATTCTAAATGATCCATTCACCATTCCTTTCCAACATATTATGAAATTATTATTTCCTACAAACAAAATCATGAATCATATCCTAAGATACAATAATAGGAAAACATATGTTATGAAATAATCCATACTTTTCATTGGTCATTGTCAGTTTCTTCATCCTCAATCGGAATGGCCTTAGGTATTGGTAAATGAATATTTGTACGATCCTAGTGATCCCATTCTCGAAACTTCTTCGTAGGACATGTGTTTGCATAATGACCATGTACACCACATTTAAAACATTCAATTAATCAATCAGAAAGAAATTCTTTCCCTTTGCTAGAGTCAACTAGATTCTTCCTTTTTCCATGGCATGTTCTTGCTGTATGACCTTCATTTCCATATTTATAGTATCTTTCTGTCCCTTTGGAATATTTTACAATTTTTTTCTTTCCACATCTTTGACACATAGGTTTTTGAACATTCTTACCTTTATGTTTATTACATGAACTTATGTAGGGATTTGTTTCTCGCATATATAATGTCTTATAAAAATCAATAAGGTTCAGGTGGTCAATCATGACTCTAGATATTTGGTTGAGAATAACCACAAGAGTTCTCATTGGAGCTCCCATATCATGCAGTTTCTCATTCCGAAAATAATCATAGTTTTCTTCACATCCATTGTCACTTTGGTGCTTGCTTGATCCAACCATTTACTAAAACCAAAAAGGTTAGTGTGATTATATCAGTAAAATCATCATATAATACTAAGATATAATTATTCATGATATCTTAAAATTATTAACTTTATCTTTGACTCTATCTGAAATCCTAACTATTATTGTAATGTCACTTATGCTTAAAGAATACCCTAACCTCTAAAGTTATCTAAACCGACCTCTGATACCAACTATAAGGACCCGACCTTGAAACATTACATAATTTTGAGTTAAATGAACAATTCAAATTGAGGATATTTTTAGGTTTAGAGTTTTAGAGAATTAGAACATAACTATTACATCTCAATGATTACAATGTAGACACATCTACTCAGTTTCCATTTTTTTTAACAAAATAAAAACTCTTGAACAAAAGAGTCATGTCTAGTTCCATGGTTTAGACAAATGGAATTTCCTTGATCGCATCCTTGACCCTATTCCACTTTAAGTCCTGTGAAAAACATTTCAAAAACTTGGGATGATCATAAAAAGCATAGTAAGGGATACACATAGAAAGAAAACATTAGATCATCAATATGTACATAACATAAGCTTTTTAACATATCCCATGAAATCATAAGATTTGTTAAATACACATATAAATCATAAAACATAAGGGAAACTCGAGGCATTCATACCATTCTTACGTAGGGAGTAACCCTCATGGTTACTTTTGGAATACCCATTACTGTATATTCCTTAAAACTATTCGAATCAACCTTAGAGTTTAATTGCTTCACATTACCTAATGCATTGGAGAGCTATCTCAGGCTCACCCGCCCTTTGTTTATCATGGAACCACCCAAATTCATAAACAATTCCCAAGAACCATAACATAATCTTATCACATAAAACATGCATAAAGGAACCCTACCATTTCCATATTTCAATGACAAGATATCAATACAACACATTGATATAATTAAAATAAATTCAAAACCATTTTCAATACCAAAATACAAGAAAAGTAAAACATGGTATTTTTTTTAAAAGTTATTGATTTTAGAGGAAGCTAAAACTCTAATAATGGTCACGATGGAGGAGAAGTCATTGTCGCCGCATACGTAAGACAAAAACATTCCCTTTGTCATTTAGTAAAATTATTTGTGCAAAAATATTCACTTTGAATTAAATTAAAAGCCAAAAGGTTTTATTATACAACTAATAAAAGTAGGTCGTATATAAATTGAATTATGCCTCAACGAAAGGAGATTGAGATGAAGTCCCATACAAAGATGATATCCTTAGATTAAGGATAAATGAATAACATAATTATATGTGAAAAATATAAATACGCCCAATATAAGTGGATATTAAGTGTAAAACAATCAGTGGACATCCACACATATACATAGTACAACATAATCAAGAAATATAGGTTTAACCCAAAGAATTGAAATTGGGTTAAGAAGTTCCTTTACAGAAATTTGACAGCCTAACGACGTCACATTAAAATTCAGAAAATGAGTTGATGAGAGTTAAAAAGGGTATCTAATCACTTTGAAATAAAATTTACTGCAATAAAGATATATAAGAAAATATCCCAACATTAAGAAGTTGTAAATTAAATGTCCTAACAAAAATAAGTCTTTTAAAAAGTGGAGGGTGAAAGGTTCCCTTACCGATTTGGGTAACTTTCGAAACATACCCCCCATGAAAGAAGGAATATACAATGTTGATGTAAAAACCCATGAAAAAAGGTATTTTACACAAAGAGTATAATAATGGGCAGTACATATACCACTCAAATGAGATAGTGACAAATATAGCATGAATCTCATGGGAATAAATAGTGAGATAAAAACCCCTTACCTCATTGTAATAAATCGATTCATATGACCAAAAGATAAAAAGAACAAAATTAATCACATAATACCTTGAATATAAATAGAATAATGAAAATATATATCAAATGGAATTACAAAATACACCACGTACAATAAATAATTAGCAAGCAATAGAGATCTCATGGAATTAAAAGTGAGATAAGAAATCCTTTTACCTGAAGTCCGACTTGTCTTGTTCATTTCTTTATATTCCTGAATAATAAACTTAGTTCAATTAATAACTACTTAAGTAATTCCTTTAAAGTTTATTATTCAATTAATATCACATACTATCATGTTATAATAATTAGTTAATTATGTGAGTTCATATCACATGTTTTGTCGATGTTCGGTACATGAGTCAAAAATGAACTTGTTTGAAAAGAATTGCCCATGTAGTTATAAGTACATCATCTCCAGAATGGTATTAATGATTTAAATATCATATATATCCAGTATATATTCATTTTATACGATTCCATAACATTTGGAGAAAAAAAATGAAATGCACCGTTCCTGGAGATGGTAGGCCGTACGTACGCATGAACACTACTTTCATTTCTTTGTCATATTAAAGGAATTAAAACTAAATGAAACATATATATATTATAATTAGAGTATAATATTTAAGTTATATAGGTAACATAATTTCATTAATTATAGTAGTTATAAATTCCAGGATTGGCATGAATGATTCATATCACTTGAGGGGACGGTAGTCCACACTTCTTCAGATGAAATTACCACAGTTCCAAAACATGAAAAGCATAACGATGTGATTTAAAAATAAAATTCAGAAGCATATAGAAAAAATAAATACCATATATATCATATATAAATAAAGTGACATCATAATGGCCACCATGAAAGGTGTTAAAAGAATATTAAACAATCATCGTTTCGTGAGGCAGTAATTCGCAACCCACAGAAACAGCATGTTTTTTAACCATTAGACGGAGGATTGTGTAAGTGTAGGTATAATACTTATAATAACAAAATACTAGTATATTTATGATACTGGTTTTATTACGGGATCAAATACTAAGAAGATAGTGGTGAGTGAAGAATGAAAATAAAAGAAAGAAACACGAGAGAAGACGTTACCTCTAAATCAGGTAACTCTTTTTGATTTTGGCCAAAGGATTCCTTGGAAAGACTTCTGCCCAAAGTGAGGCTTCTAGGAGTAAGATAGGGATGTGTAGAGATAATATGAGAATAGTATGGATGATCCAAGGTCTTGAGAGGTGTGATTAAGGGGGTAGAGGTGGGGGCCTTTTATAAGAGGGAGGAGGGTCACTTTTGGAAAGTTTTAAAATGTTACTTTATTATAAAATGATTTTTAGATTTTAAAGGTCCCACAATGATATATTTCTAGGATAAGGTGATAAGGGTTTGAAATACACTCATAAAATAGGTTTTAGACAATTATAAGTCTTAAATTTTACCTTATCTTTTTATTTTATTTAAATCATTCATTAATGAGGTAATCACAGCATCATAATGGTGTCATAAATAAATTTATTTATTTAATGTCTAAATATTATAAAACAAATATCATGATGTAGGAAATATTTATAGATTTATAATGAAAATATATAGTCTAAGATATCATTTATTTAAACAAAATTAAAATTGTTTTACTTAGGATATACAAACCTTTGTTATATTTCTCTTCTTTTAAAAATATAATGTCATAAATGTCACTATTACACCCATGTGACTCCATGGGCCCTCAAGTTTGGTAAATATCTTTCCATGGTAGGCCATGACTCAAACAATAGGATTTTAACATATGTGGGTGTAATTATATATTATTATGATATTATTTTATTACCCTTAACTACCCGATTACTAATTAATCACGATAATTAAAGATAATTATCGTCGTTACTATTCATAATGTCTACAAACAAAAGTGTCTTAATTACATAATTTGGTACTTCTGATTCCAAATATAGAATCCATTTTACCAAATCCAGACAGATAAATTTCAGTAATTAATTTAAAAATAATTTTCGTTGTCACAACCAAAGAAGGGTTTTTAAGAAGTAAAAATTTATCAACAGATTGATTTCTTTTTATATCCAATTGAAAAGTGAAATTACTTCCAATGAACAAAATATTATTAAGTGATAAAAACATGATTCAATTACACTTTAAGAAAAATTGAAAGGACCATCTAACAATATAATTAAATTATATGAAAAACTAGTTTTGAAGTAAAATGCAGTACTTTTCACTATTCATTAAAAATGATGATTTGTTAGAAAAATACAAAACATTTACCCAAAGTAAATTTGAAACTCCAAATTCAAAAATGATATCCATTTTACCAAATTTAAAACATAGAATTTTCATTAATTAATTTTATAATTAATTCCCGTTGTCAAAACAAATAGCATGTTTTTATGAAACAATATCTATTAAAAGATTGACACTTGTTTATGTCCAATTTCAAAGTGAAATTAATTCCAATGACCACCATTGGATTAAATGGTAAAAATATATTTCAAATAAACTTTAAAACCAATTAAGAAGATAATGTAACCATATAAATAAATTAGATTAAAATGAGGTTTTGAATTAAAATACAGCATTTTCACTATTCATTAAAAAATGAACTTTATCAGAAAAATAACAAAAAATTACACACAGAAAATTTTGATGTGTCGAATCTAAAGAAGGATTTTATTTTTTCAAATATATCATATAAAATTTACAAAAATTAGTTTTAAAAATGTTTTTCCATCAAAAGGCGGTTAATCGACCTTTTAAAGAACATTAGAATATTTATGCTTAAAATCAAATCCTTCTCTTATTTTATGCCTCTAACTTTTATTGGATAAATGTAAAAATATATAACAAACATATATAATCATTTTGCAGTTAGTTCTGTTCATTCTCACCATTACAATGGATATGAATTAACTACCATTTAAAATAATATTATTATATTATTAGTGTGCAACATAAGATTTCAAAAAAATCGTTGTTGCATACTGGGTACGCCATCGAACATGCCATACCTTTAAAGAAATACTAACATTTTTTTCAAAAATATTAGTAAATATGAAAATGTCATATTCTTTATTTACCCGGGATGTCACTATAGGTCTATACAATGAATTCATGTTACACATATATAAACTATATTATATTCTCAATACTTATAAAATTATATTAAATATATTTAAAGAATAAATATATTTATTATATTTATAATTATTAAATTTAAAGTATATATAAAAACTTTTTTAGTATATTTATTTTTAATTATAATTATAACTATATATATTTAAATAAATAAAAAAATACAATAAATATATATATTATAATTATATATATATATTTATATATCTATAAATATATACAAATATTTATAAATATATATATTTTTAGTATTAATTATAACTGTAAATAAATATATATGTAAAATATTACAAAATTGTTATAAATATTTTTATTATACTACTTACAAATATATAAATATATAATTAAATAATTATATTTAAAAATATAGACAGATATTTATAAATAATTACAAATATTTACAAATAGGTACAAACATTTATAATTTTAAATCATAAATAAATTTAGATATATTTAAATAATTTAAAAATTATAATAAACATATTAGTTATATATATTTACATACCGATATCTATAAAAAATACAAATAATTATAAATATAATTCTAAACAAATGTAGATATATTTAAATTATTAAAAAATTATAATCAGTACATTATTTATATATATTTATAAAATTATAAATATATTTTTTATAATATTATAAATATATATATATATAATATTAAAAATAAAAATAATTTATTTATTAAAATTTTAATTATAAATAAATAAATATATTTTTATTAGTTATAAATATAAATAAATACATTTTTTTCTAAATAAATATTAATACATAAAAAATATATTTATTATTTTCATAAATAATTTTTATATATAATTAAATAAATATATAAAAATATTGAGAAATAAATACAAAAAATTATATTTATTATTAAAAATAAATAGAGATATATTTAAATAATAAAAAAATTATACTAAATATATTAAATATTAATATTAATAAAATTATAAATATTAGAAATATTAATTTTTAAAAATTTTATTTTAAATTAAATATATATATATATATATATTCATTTATAATTATATTTATAAATATATATATATATTCTTATAAATAGTTATAAAATTAGAAGAAATATAGTTATATACATCTATAATCTTATAAATATATATAATTAATATATTTATTAAATTTATATCTACGATTATAATTAGAATAAGTATATTTCTTAAAATTTTATAATTATTTAAATTATAATTTTATAAATAGAAATATAAATATATCATGTATATATATATATAAAAATATATATAAAATTAGAAATTACTTATTAACATTATATCATTATCAGCGCTAAAAAGTTCATATAAAGGCATGTTTTAAAAGTTCTTTCTATTTTAGCACTGATAAAACATACCATTATCAGATAATTTTAGCTTATGCTGATGAAAGGTTCACTAGGTTTTATAAAAAACCCCAAACATTCTCCTCATTCCTCGCATCACTCGTGCTCTCGAGGAAGTCGATGGCTACTTCCACACTTCCTCCTCCTCCTCCTCCTCAACCTACTCCTCCTCTCTCAATGCCTCTCCTCTTTTGTGAACCACACCTCTGCCATGCGCGTCTCCTCCACCGTGAACCAGACTGTTGTGCGCCTCTCCTCCGCTATGCATCACACCTTCTCCATGTGCGAACTAGACCATCGGGGGCCTCCCCTCCGACGCGCACCACACCACCACCGTGGAAAACACCTCTGTTGTGCAGTAGACCTCCACCATACATATCCCACCCTCCGTGCGTCTATCCTATGTCGGGTGCCTCTCCTTCACTAGAGGACTCCTCCACTGTGCGCCTCTCTTCCACCGCAAACATACCTATGCCACACTCTGAATGACACTTCCGTGGTGATTTTTCTTGTCTTTCTCTTTGTTTGATGATGAGGTTGTGAATTTTACATGGTAAAATCCCTACTGAATATCATTTATGTTGGTGGTCCTTATTTTCTCACTAAATGAATTTCATGTTGGTTGGTTTTTGGAATGAAATTGGTTTTCCTATAGTGAAGCATGACTATATGACCTGAATGTGTTAGTCTGTGAACATGGGAAAGGTTATGATAGGTACGATTGTATTGTAGGGATCTGGTTTATTGGTTTCTCATATGGTTTTAACTGATACGATTTTATAAAATTTTTAATCATTTTAAAATCATTTTTTGGGTTAATCAGAATATATCTATAATACCAACACTCTCTTCACTTCCTCAAATGTTTCTTCTCATCTTAGCATTGTTTAGGTTGTTTTTTTAAATGAAACTATTTTTAATTTACATTCCTAGGGTGATTGAGTATTTTAAACCCCTTCGTCATATAATTTATATTGAATTATTCTAGTTTGGATGATGAAAATTTATTCCATATCAAGGTGACCTTAATGTTAACTTTAACAAGTTTCCCAAAGTTCATTTATTCTTATACTGTTAGAACCACATTCTAATTCACTCTATGTGGCTGTGTAAATTTCTTATATTCCATTTTCGCGCACTAATATTTTTAAACAGTTTTCCAATACACCTAATGAACATGAAACATTTCTTATAAGTAATAAATTAATAATTATACTTTATTTCTTAATTAAATGTTTCCTTAGGAATGGCATTTTATTGTTATTGATCTTTGGTATTATTTTGTAATCAATTATGAATCTTATATATTAATTGTATTTATTTATATGTAATGATATCTTAGATGATTTTTGGACACCCCGTTAACTTTGTTTCATACATTTATGTTTGAATTCACTTCATTTATTATTTAATGTAGTTTATCATTATGTTTTGAATCATTTTTTATCTCCAAAAAAGGATTTTATGTGTTCAAATTGGGGTGAAATATTTAAGAATAATTTGGAAATTTTAAAAAATAATTTCAGGTCTTGGATATCAATTAATTCTCAAAGGCCTAGTTGGAACTTTATAAAAAATCGTTTTTGTTTGGGAACATTTTCACTATATTATATTTGGATGTTGATGGTTATATAATGTGAGTGGATTTTTTTTGGAATCTATTATACATGGGTAAAAGGGGTTGTTTTAGTGAAGGGTGTTTAGAAGTGATATGAATAATTTTTAATATCATTAATATTCTGTATGATTAGATTCATGATTGATTTTGATCTCCTCCATTTCATTTATCATTAGAACCCTAGTTACTTAGGTAGGACATTGGACATGTACGTGCTAGACATTGATCCGATATCCATAGTATAGAATTACATCCCCACACTTACTAGGAATTAATATTCCCCCCCTATATATTGTTGAAAATTCTTAACTTTCTATACATTGATACATTCTCACAAAGAACCACCCTTGCACTAAAACATCGACCAATCATACTCCTTATTCCCTCCCTCTACTATACATCAACCTTTATTCCCAAAAAATGTTGAGGCATGTTCTTATTCTCTTTTATATCCAGATTCTCTTAGACATACATTTTAAAAATAATTATAATGGTTTTATCTCATAGTTTCCCATTCTACTGAACACCTTGCTTTTGAATAAAGAACAGTTGATGGAACTTTTAAACTCTCCAAGAGTAGGAATTCCATTTTCCCCAAAGCATAAATCTTCTACTATTGAATATCAATCCAAACCATACTCATTTTAATGAAACCACCACTTTTTTACCAGTGAAATTCCACT
Source organism: Viscum album (assembly GCA_963277665.1). Classification (NCBI taxonomy): domain Eukaryota; kingdom Viridiplantae; phylum Streptophyta; class Magnoliopsida; order Santalales; family Viscaceae; genus Viscum; species Viscum album. The sequence continues at coordinate 751,693,299 of OY728129.1, read as the reverse complement.
AAATCATAGAAAACCACTTCACCTGAGGAAACATAGTATCCTGGAAACCAATACTTTCTGTCGTGTCATGATAAAAAATAATCATATGTTATGTAACCAAGAATTAATACCAACTTTTTTAACTAATAATAGAATAAGTAAGAGATCTGATACCAGTAGTTATGTTTGGTAAAGATCAACAATCTTAATGTTAAACCACAAAAACATAAATTAAACCACTAAAACATGCAGATAACAGATGAAATTCCAGAACATACCTAAATTGAAACAAATCCCCAAAATATAAATACCATAACATTAAAGTAAATCTATAGCTAAGTCACTACGTCATATCACAAGTTTCTAGTTCTAGTAACATCATGGTTTGAAAAATAACTCTCCCTAAAGGAAAATTAGCAATAAAAGATAAACGCATGACTTAATTGGAATAAGTACACTACCTGAAATTTATGTTGTTTGGATGAAAATATTACTTCATAGGGGAATACATTGAAATTTTTCATAAAGGATAAATTAAGTTATAAAGGAAACATATTTTTTTATCCTGACATATCCAAATCTACATGAGACACTTTTTGGATACCTTATTCAAATAACCATAATAAATAATGCAACGAATCCTTCCACCCACAAGCTCTTTATGTCCAATCCCCTCAAAGGGACAAGTGATATAATTCATGTGATTATCAAATCATATTTTAAATTTTGAGTAATTTTATATCTAAATATCTAAATTATTAATTTATTACAACATTTACAAATTATAAGAATGAATTATTAACTATTGATATTCAATGTTATAAAGTGGTTGTGGAATTTAGGTTGATGCATCCATCAAATTTACCAAGCCTAGATTTTATTTAGAAGGTTCTAGACTATTTTGGGGAACGATGTTGTTAACTTCATGAATCATTTTTTGATAGGTAATAATTCTCTTGGGACTTACAATGATACTCTCATCAATTTGGTTACGAAGGTTACTGATATGAGTTCTGTTAATAATTGTAGAATTACTACTTTTGTAATGTAATTTATATTTCTTTATTGAACATTTTAGAATATAGACTATGGGAAATCATACCATATATTAGTTTAGTACAACAGTTTTTTTTATTTTGACTTTGGAAATGATGTACATAAAATGATCGGGAAAGCAACATAGTTTCTTCTAGTGATGAGTGGCATAGGCTAATTCATTGTGTGGAAGGAATGACACTTGAGAAATTTTTTCTTATGTAATGGGCTCATGGTTGTATATTTTATTAGGTGTATTTATAAAGGAAGTAAGAAATAATACATCATATAAGATACATATAAATTATTCTTGCGGTATATAACCAATTTATTTGGTGTGATCCAAGTATAATTGGGATAATTCAGTGTTTTTAGTAAACTATAAAATGAGTGTTTAATGGTTGCGGGTGTGGTCACTGACTATGGAACATATTCTTTGGGACACTATTGTTGTGGTGAAGGATAATTGATATAAATGTACAATGGTAGCATTGATAAAAGATATCCAATGTTGGGGAGAACAATATCAACTTCTAATGGATTTTATTATTATTACACCCACCTATGGAATAATGTGATGAAATTATACAACACTGATTGATTTGGGATAAATCAAGATGTTTTCTATATATCCTTTACAATGTGTCCCTATTGGGATCTATTTCACTGTGAAAATTATTAAGTGGAACTTTTAAAATGAGTCATGTGTTTTGAAATGTTTCTTAGAGGGATATCACTCATTTAAAATTATTATGATTGTTGGGTCATGAATTTGTTTTCAATGATTTAAAAAAATAACTGTGGTATTGTGAAATAGTGTTTTGAAATGATTGATTTAATTTAAAAAAGTTGCGTTATTTTAAAGAGGAATTTGTGTAAATGATGGGTTTTTAATGGGATTTTGATGTGTGATTTATTAAATTTTTTTCAAAGGAATTTTGAGCTATAGATTTTTCATAATCTTTTATGAGTATATTTTTATAGAATTAGGAAAACCATTAAATAATATAAATATTTTGGGTTTTTATTATGTTAAATATAAATATCACCAAATCAAATAGGATGAATACAAATTAATAACAGATGGATTCCAATTGTTTGATAAGAGAGTATGAAGATGGAGTTAAGGAGTTCATAAAGTCTGAAAAATATCATGTATATAACCCTTCTCAAATCCTTTATATATGTTTACTCTATTGTTATTCAAGACATGTTAGTCTATAGGATTTGGAATAAAAATTAGTCACTCATGGAATAGATCTATGTTATAAGCGTTTGAATAAACATGGGGAAAAAGAGAATGTAGCTAGTGGCTGGGAAAATAGTGCATTTTATGGATCGTCTGATATGATTTCATGTGTAGATAATGATGAAGACCATATCAAGGATATAATTATAGATGTGAATGATTATTATGATTATATTGAAGAAATGACAAGGATATATGGAGATGAACTTCATGATTTCTCAAAATAGTTATAGAAGTTAAGGATTTCTGAAAAGACGCCTTGGTATAGTTGTTCAACTAAATATATTGCATTATCATCCGTACAAAACCTGTATAACTTGAAAGTGGGAAACAGATGGAGTGAATCCATTTTTACAGAATTTCTTTTTCTCTTGAATGACATTCTCCTCGAAGATATTGAGCTCCCAAGCCAAACATACAATGCTAAATGAATGTTACATTCGATGGGTATGATCTCTGAATGAATACACACTTTCCTGAATGAAAATATACTATTTCTCTAGGACCAAAAATCACTTAAAGAATGTCCATTGTTTGTTTCTTCTCAATGAAAGAATGATTAATATGGTCCTATAAATGTTTTATGGTACTTTATAATCATTCTATGATTTAGGTACCTATATGGATGTGAGGAGACCGCAGGGTGATTGATGTGGCATGAAGACAGAAGAAATAAATATGGGAAACTACGTCACCGAGTAGACTCTCCTAAATGGAAGAGAATAGATCCTGAGTATCCTGATTTTGGAAATGAGATGAGAAATATTCATCTTGCATTATCTACAGATGGAGTGAAAAATTTATGTTTTTAAAGCAGCAGTCATAGTACATGGCCATTTATGTTTGTAAATTATAACTTTCCACTATGGTTATGCATGAAATGAAAACACAACATGCTATCTATGATTATATTAGGACCTCAAAAATTGGGGAATTATATTAATGTTTATTTGGCTTCATTGATCAATTATTTGAAATTATTGGGGGATTGAGGTGTTATGTTGTATGATGCTTACAAAAATGAATATTTCACAAAGTGATACATGTTGTATGGGATGATAAATGACTTTCATGATTATAGAAATTTGTTATGATATATAATTAATGAAATTCATGGGTGTCCCGTCTACTAATATGGTACATAGTCAATTAGGTTGAAACATTCATTGAAAAGCGTGTTTGTAGGGCATCGTAAATTTCTACCCCAATGACATAAGTTACGATCTTGGAAAAAATCATTCAATGGATGTTTGTTAGAAAATACAAAAATGTATTCACTAATAGTTGATCAAATGTTTGAGAAATTAAAATATATGGAAATAGATTTTTTATACCGTTTTCGAAAAAACATATGAAAACTTGTTGGAAGAAGAGATCAATTTTTTTGAATTGCCAGACTTAAATTGTCTATATGTTAGATACTTTTATGATGTTATGCATGTTAAAGAAATTTATATGATAGTTTTTTTGTCATGTTGATAAATGTACCAAAAAAAACAAATCATGGAATTAAGGCTAGGATGGACATGGTTGACATGGTTATACGAGAAGAGTTGGTGCTATTGAAGTCTAAAAAATGAAATTTTCATCCTCTTGCTACTTGCACTCATTCCAGGAATGAGAGATATCAGTTTTTAAACATATTGAATGAAATGAATGTTCTAGCGGGGTATTAATCGAATATTAAGAACATCATGTCAATGAAAAATTTAATGTTAAAGGGTTCTGAAATCAAACGAGTTCCACATTTTTATGCAAAATATAATTCCTATATATTTACATTGCACTTTTTCCATGAATTTACATTATAAATTAATGAAGCTCTTTCTCTTCTTCAAATCTATATTCAATAATGTTATATACCCAACGAAATTGTCGAATTTGGACAGAGAAATTTCCAGCATACTATGTGAATTGGAAACTTTCATCAATCCGACATTCTTTGATACGATGGTTCATTTTGTGAAATAGATTCAAATATGTGGTTCTGTACACTATAGATGGATATACCCCATTGAAAGGTATATGATGATTTTGAAAGGGTATGTAAAAAATTTTTGTTGGACAGAAATTCATATTACAGAGAGATATATTTTTGGATAGGAAATTGAATTATGTACTGAATACCTGTTTGGTGTCAAAAGCATTGGTCAATCAAAATCTCATCACATTGTGTGTCTTGTGGGTGAAGGAAATTTTGGAAGAGAGGTTTTCACAATCAGTATTATAGATCAACAGTAGTCCCCCATTAATGTTTTTCATAAACATTTAGAGGTTGACCCATAGGTCAAAACCAATAATGAAATTATTAGGCATTTAAATCCATCAAGGGATGAAAAATAGATATCAAATATAGTTAATTGACAGTTTATTAGATGGTTTTGAAACCATATATTTAAGGAGTCAGATGAAAATCTGGACTAAAATTTAGAACAACTTTGGCGAATAGATGGAGGACCAAGTGTGTATGTATTATATTATAATGCTTATGTAATTAATTTTTATACATTCTGTACTAATAAACAAGATGTAGATAGTACCATGCATAATAGTGGACCTACACTTATGGATGAAGCGATTCATATTTCTAGTGCTAAGGGCAGAAATCCAATTTATGAGAATATGTCATAATTTGGCAGCATCATACAAATATGGGGGTTGGATTATACGAACTTCAAAGTGTTGATTTTTCAATACAAGTTGGTTGATAATAGGAGAGATGTTAAAATAGATGAGTTGGGATTCATGAATGTTGATTTCAATAAGGAAGGGTACAAAGATGAACTGTTTATAATGGCATCATAAGTAGTACAAGTATTTTATGTTATAGAACCTTCAAATCGAATGTGGTCAATTATTCTATTATCAATCAATACCAATGATGGTTCAGATGAAATTTAGTAGAGGATGACCCTTTCATTAGGATGTCACAATCATGTCCTAGTAGTACCAATGTAGATGTCATTTTTTATGTCAGATGAGACCACAATGAAGGGATTTGGATAGTCAATAGAGGGGTGAAATCCCTTCAGCCTTAAAAAAATGTTCAATAAACAAGTTATATATTTTTTGTATTATACATCGTGTTACCTTATCTTATTATTTGTTCATTGGTACTTTTATGTAATCTAAATTAAATGTTTATCCACTTCTATAGATAATGAATTCTACAGGTGATGATGCACCCAATCCCGAGGCACAACATTTCTCTCAACCTACTACTGCTCGCAGTGTGGAGGAAAAACAAGTCTCTCACCCAGCTGCTGCTTGCAGTGAAGAGGACCAATAAGTTTCTGAACTGGTTGCTACTACTACTCCATGTGCAGAGGCACAACCACCATATGAACATGCTGATGATAACTCTCTGGAGTACCATATTGATGAAGTTTAAAGTGATTAAATTCTAGGAAATGAAACATTGTAGGTGTAGAAAAAACAAGAGTGTCTTAGTTTTATATTTTTAGAAAAAATACATAAGGAAAAAAGAAAAAGGCATGAAATACGATGTCTGATTAAATAAGTGGGACCAACATGTTAACCCCAACAAGGCCATGTTTAGTAGTTACATTGGAATAATCACTCATAAACATGTGTCGATTGTTTTATAGTCGTGGAACCATGTTGTCACCCAGATTAAGACACTGATGTGGGGAGATATTTGGGTAACATTGTGATATATTATCTTTAATTTTCATAAAAATATAAAATAATGAAACATTGACTTACTCTTCATCATCCATTGTAGAGTAAAATTATAGTGGATGAATCACACAAGGACTATGTATTATGGATTTCTAGAATGATAAAAGAGGTTTTCACACAATTTTAATAAGATGTTATCTTAAAGATGCTGAAGGGAAAATAAACCCGCACCCACCTCCACTTTATGCACACCTGATAACCCCAGGAGCATGAGATGCGTTTAATAGACATCTTTTGGAGCAGTAATTTCAGGAAAATTGTGTTTGGTAATAAATTTTTTGATGATACATGTATTCATTAGTTTTATTGATGGTTTTTTTATTTATGAAACAACAAGTGAGTGATGAAAACAAAGAACGAACAACAAAACTTGTGTACCCCTTCCGGAAAGAAAGAATGGGGTATGGTTTACATGAAAAAATTGGTATTTTAAATCTACCAAAATACTTTTATGTGACATAAAAAACACCATAACTATGTCCCTCTATTTATAAGAATATTTTTGAATCCAAATCCAAAGTCACTTCCATAACACTCCAGGTTCTATGAATAGAGGCAGGTGTAAGTAAATATGGGATACTAATAAATGAACACAAAAAGTGTGGGAAACATATATATGTATGACATATTAACTATTTGTTTTTATTTTAATAAATATTACATTAAAATGATTACTTATTTTCCTATATTTTCTATCTAACAAAGTTACAGGAATAAAAAATATCCATATTGGATGCACAAATACATTCAATGGACTTAATGAAGCCATGAAAGTTTGGTCACATCAGAGGTGTGGGTTTTGGGGTGACACCCTGAATATTTTTTGAATAAAAGAGGAGAATAAAAGTAGAGAAATCAAAATTATGAGAGAAAGAATATCTATCCTTGAAGAAAATTTGAAATTGTACAGAGAGTTTATGGAAAAATTTATGGTTGGGGAAAAGAGAAGAAGAAACTCAAGAACAACCGACATGTGAAGATCCTTCGCCGCATGACTAGATTTTAGGGGAGATATTCCCCACAAAAACCAATCATACATCTGGTAATAAATTTTCTAATAATTGTTACTATGAATTTTTAATCCAATAGACATAGATGCCTTCCCGAAAATAATATTTTACATGGTGAAAATGAATGTGATTTATATCTATCAACACCCACCGATCACCTTGTAGTGAGGGCTATGATGTTCAATATCCAGAATGCCATGTTAAAAAACACACCAATTCCAACATCTCATGTAAAAGTGTCAATTAGCATATCCCATGACCTGAGTTCCAAAATACCTATTCTAATTGATGAGGAAGACATTCATAAAGTTTAACAAGCTCTCGCAACATTCATCGCATGCCCTTCATAGCTTGTGAAAAAACATGTATACAAGGAGGTATTAATTTACAATTTATTTTTAAATATAAAACATTAACATTTAATGAAAAAGTTTTGAACCGATGAATGTTATTATAGAAATACATAAGAAAGGCTTTGAAAAGAAAAAATGGATCAGTACCATCTCAAGGATCAACCAACCGCTCGAAACTATCTACAGAGATCACCTTAAACCAACCCATTCTATATCCAAATTTATTACCATTGCAAGCTAATTTGGATTCGAAGTTGAAAAATGGTGGTACTCACAAATTTTTTTTGATAAAAATATATACATAGGTGAAGATCCACATTTCAATAGAGTTTACTATGTATTTGAAATCTTGAAGTAGGATTGGCTAGGTGGATCATTTTTAAATGTATAAATGAGGTATGTTTTCATTATTTCATTTTCCAAAAGATGATATACTATGATAATAATGACTAAATAAATTTACTTTTTTTTCATTGGAATATATATGAAATAATGTTGATGGGATTTCCCCATGAAAAAATTTGGACTCGTTAGTCCTCATGTCACCTCTATAGTACAAAAAAATACAGAATCCGAAAAATAAGGTGAAATAATGGTAGGCCTGATGAAATCATTTAACCAATAAATTTATAGATGATAGAAACTTCTTAATACCAATGATGTAGGGGTAAAAATATGCAATTTAATCATATCGAATATATTTTAATTTATTTCATTAATTATTCCTTGTTGTGTTTTTAAGAAGCATTGGATGCTCATTATGGTCATATTGGTTACTCTAATGATTCATTTCTGGGATTAAATTCATGGATATAGAATAAAACAACAAGACATGATGGTTTTTCTCAATTTCTAATACAAAATATCAAACATTTTAGAACTAACATCTGGTAATATAATTTATATTATCTTTTAAAGAAGATATAGTTATGACAGAGTAGTGCTTGACTGCCATCTACATCACAAAATGAGGCTAGGGGAAAAGAAAAAGGAACATCACATGTACTGCAAATGGATAAGTATCAGGTTATATATAATAATATTTCACTATCCAAACACATATCAAAAAAATAATTATTTTTCTCAATATTTTTGTAGTTTCCTAAAAAACAAATGGAAAAGACAATGGTTATTATTATTTTGTAAATTTATGAAAGATATCATATTCCATGAACAAACTAACATCCCTAAAGAGGTATTTTAGAATATAATTTCTATTTAATTCAAAATATTTATTATTCATTTTGAAATTTATATTTTTTCAGTACAAACAATATTGTCGAAAAGACTCATACTCATAAGATATTATATATTTGTTTTGAAATTAATTTTCAACATACTTGATGGTAGAATGTACACAAATAGCATGAAGATGTGACTAGTCTAACTCGAAGTGACTTTTTTCATATAAAATTGTTAGTATTTTTAGTAAAAAGAAAATGTTCCATTCTGAGAACGGATCAAACACATTGGTTTTTTTTTGATACATTAGTAAAATCATTTATAAGTCATTTTTGACGAGTAGGAATCAACCAAACCTAAATACATTGCAAGGTTTGGCCTTTATGACTTTATGTGTGTATTTTTCTATTAAATTAACAAAAAAATTAGAGAAAAGGAAAAGTAACATATTGAAAAACAAGAAAACATAATCAGATTATTTTGATACTTCAGGAAAATGCTCCATCCATCACTTGTGACGTATAGGAATCAACCACAACTCAATAATATGAAAATTGCGACCAATAAGACTAATGGGGTCCGTTATTAGTTTAAAATTGACATTTTAGTTCAAAATGTTTCACTCAATGAAAACCAATAAAACTCTTTCTTGTTGTATTTATAATTTAGGATAATGATTCATAAGATCTTTGTGATGTTTTTGAATCAATATCATGTCAAAATGACACATGATTCCATCAGTATGACTCAAAATTCATTTTTCAAGTTTGAAATGATGGTTTAGTAATAAAACACAACCTAGCATACTAAAAACTAAGAAAAACTTTGGGATTGTTTTTTTTACTTTAGGAAAATTTTATATAAAACTTTTTTGACATCTAAGAATCAACCAAACCCCAATTTGATGCACGTTGTGTCCGGTATGACTTAATGCATCTCTTTTTATTTAAAATTTGCAATAATTTTTATAAACAACACAAATGAAATACAAAATACTGAGAAACCACATTAATATTGTTTTGATAACTTACGAAAATTATCCATAAGTCGTTTATGATGTGTATGAGTCAACCCCACCTCAATTAAAATCATTATGTGACCAGTACAAATACAAATGTGTTTCTTTATATAAAAATGACATTAATTTAAGTAAAAAAGAACTACTGACATACTATAAAACCATGAAAACACATTCCTATTATTTTGATACTTTGGGAAAACTATACATGAGTTATGTGTGATGTGTAAGAATCAAATACACCTCAATCCTATGCATTGTGTCACCCGTATGACTAAAATTGTCTGTTATCTGTTTAAAATTTAAATTTTATCTCAGAATGTGTCACTCACTAAAAACCCTGAAAACCTTTTCTGATTATCTTCATAAATTTTTAAAGTTATTATTATTCCCTTTCTGATGTGTATGAAGTATTATCAGATAAAATTGATTCAGGATGTGACTGGTGTGACTCAAAAATCTTGTTTCCTGTTCGAAATGACATTTTAATAGAAAAACAACTGATATACTGAGAACTGCTCAAACACATTTGGATTTTTTTGATAACATAGAACAAGGATTGATGAGTCATTTTTGATGTGTAGGAATAAAACAAACCTCAATCCGATGAATTATGTGACTGTAATAAATTCAAATGTGTTTTTATTTAAAATTGGCATTAATTTAAGTAAAAAGAATAAGTGACATACTGAAAATAAGGAAAACACATTCAAATTGTTTTGATACTTTGGAATAATGATCCATGAGTCATTTGTGATGCGTAGTAATTAATTGTACCTAAATGTAATTCATGATCATACCAGCAGGACTAAAAGTGTCTTTTATCATTTTAACTTTGACATTTTAGCTCAAAAATTTTCACTCACTAAAAACCAAGAAAACACCCTCTGATTGTCTTTATAATTTAGGAGAGTGATACATAAGTCCTATGTGATTTTTAAAAAGCAGTCACACCTAAAAATGATTCATGATGGTATAAGTATGAAATAGAATGGGTGCTTTTGATTTGAAATGATATTTTAGTAAAAATAAACAATTGTCACTCTGAAAACCGAGAAAACCCATTTGGATTGTTTCGATACTTTAGAACAATGACTCAAGAGTCATTTGTGATGTGTAATAATCAACCAAACATCAATCTTATGAATTATGTGACTGGTATAAATCCAAATAGGTCATTTATAATTCATATTAATATTAGTAAAAAAGGGACATACTCAAAACCAAGAAAACCCATTCATATTTTTTTATAAATTTGAGGACAATTATCCATAACTTATTTATGACGTGTAGTAATCAAACCCACCTCAATAAAACACCGGGTGTGGCCTCTATAACTCTAGATGTGTTTTTTTATTAAAAATTGTCATTTTATTAATGTATTCATTCATATTAAGGTTTAATTTATTTCTTTATAGTATTACTGGCATAATATTTTTTTTCTTATATTTATGGAACCTTTTTATTTAGTTTGGTGGATTTGATTGATAGCTAATACCATGGGAGGAAATTTTTTATAGGGTATCACATATGTCAAAGGATGAAACATTAATTTTTTCAACAGTTTGTCAGAAAATTGTAAATGTAATTATATAAAATATTATTTGAAATGTATATAGAATTGTATTCCCAACAATTGTGTGCACTTCTTTGTTCTTGTGTATGTTGTTGTGTGCGCTACTTTTTTCTTGTGTGTATTGTGTAGGTGGTGTGTGTTTTTACTGTGTAGGTTCTTGTGGGTGTGCTATTATAAAAAGACACATCATAAGAAGATTGGCCTTTATCAAGTCTATTTCAAGCGCTAATAAAGGCTCCTTCATCCATGCTAATTAACGTTCTAATAAAGTGGTCCTTTATCCTTGATAAAATAGCATTGATAAAGGGGGACCTTTATCAAATAAAATTTATCACAGATAGAAGACAACTTTTATCAACACTATTTAGCACTATTAAAGGGGACCCCTTATCTTCACCGAGATTAACAACACTTTTCTAGCGTTGTTAAAATAATTTTATAGCTCTTCTAAAATAACTATCTATAGTAGTGTGTCTTTAGATGCTTGAATATTAAAAATATAGTCTCAAAATATATCTCAACAACTTATAGAACTCCAACCCCAAAAAACATAAGTGGATGTTTCTACTTAAATACATGTATCAGCTCTTCCATAGCTTATGAAATATGAATTTATCTCTAAAAGACTCCATATAGCATAAAAACCCTTCAAGGAATTGTACCTCAACAATTTTTTCAAATAAAATCATAGATTTCACAATTGGGACTATATATGGATCTACTGGTAGCCCATTGAATCCCAACTTTGAAACATGGTCATCTCCACCCTTCAAGAAAATGAAAAGAGGTTGTCATGGTGGAATGTATATATAATTCCAAACACATGCCTTGAAAAAGATAGATTCCAAAATCACACAATTAAAAATGTAGGAAAGGTAAAAACATTACTATAAACATGAGGTACCCATATGTCTACACCTAAATACATAATTGGGTAAAAGAAAAAGTCATTGAAAGTCCAAGAGAAATTGCCTACTTCCCAATCAAAAGTCAGATATAGGTTGTGTTCTTTATTAACAAATTTTCAATTCCATTTTAATTCACATTTATATCATAATTACCTTTAAATGTTTGAACCAAAGTTTTCAAAACTTCTAATCCATAAGGTTTCATTGAACTTAGGAACTGAAATATGGCATTCACTTAATCCACACTATGACACATTCTAGTCTATGCGACAAGCAATCCATGAAAAAATGTTCCATACTTTACTTCATAGGGTGTTTTTTGTAGCCTAAGTAGGAAAATACTATTTAGGTTATAAATTAAATTCGATGTACCAAATATATTTTTTAATTACAAGTAATAACACTATAAAGATTAAAAATATATCTCATAATGAACATATCCCAAAGTCATGTAGACAATAAATACATCCAATATGGACTGTCAGAATAAATGAAATGAGAATACAATGAAGTGTCTAAAATGATGCATGATATAACTAAACCCATCTCATCATGAAATTATAAAGAATATCATTAATCATATCAATTATAACATCATAATTCAAGTTCATCACACAAGGATGAAATCTAATCAACAATAATTTTCAAAATCCAAAAACAAAATTTCATTCCAAGCAATTTAGATTTTCTTATACATGAGTTAGCTACATCCAAGAACAAATAATTAAAAAACATTTAATACATTATTTATCCATTTTATATAGTCACAAAATAGTAGGGAAACAAAACCAAAAACACGATGATACAAATTTGTAACATTCCGACCTAGTTGCTACTATTTCGTGCCCAAAGATGGTGGGTCACTTGGACTCTATCACACATTCCCGAACACAAGAGGATTTTGACTAGAAGAGAGGGCTTAGGGTGTGTTTTTGGAGAAACTATTCCATAATGTGATAGTGTATCACAATATTTATAATCATAGTAACTAATATAGGAATAAATAAATTTACCAAATAGAATATAAGCATCCATGGCATGAACATATAAACTATTCGAAAGGTAATCTCATACAATAAATGTTGTTTAATGTAATTTATCAACAAAGTAAGAAAATAAGTATATATATGGGTATTATAATACATGTATCCAAACACCGAAAAGTCTAAAAAAATTGTCCCATATGAAATAATTATCCAAGCTCGGTCTTGTGCTCTCCTAATCCTAATAATAGAAAAAATACAAACACTATTCTATAGGAACTTTCCACTGTCCCTATATGAATCCATGAAGTCTGTCTTGGATCACCATGGTGGCCCAAATAGGGTATGAGATAACCCCCAATAGGCATCCAACAATGGTTTCTATAAAAAATACAGGTTTTGTAAAACAATCTTAAGAAATGTTCATTGTAAACCGATTGTACAACAGAAATAGAAGATAAATGACATTGAAAAGTTAATAAATGTAATCTAATCTTTTCAAGATAAATAGGCCACCATGAAAAAATTATCATCCTCCAATCATAATGGAAGAAACAAAATATAAAATAGAAGTTGATACTGTCTTGTATTACCACAGGGGATAAACACCATTTCTAATGATACCACTAAAGCATAGAAAACAATCCATCATGGCCTCACCATATAATCAAATATAAACTACCAACCATGTCCATTCAATATAATCTAGTACAATCTCCATCATATACACACCATATAATCAAGTCATCCACAATTTCTTTTCCATGTAATAAATAGTGTTATACCACAAATGGATGGATCCAATTTATCGAAAACCACGAAAAAAACATTGAGTCCTAGGAGAATCTCGATGGAAACTTAGGTGGAGTCCATGAAGTTTTTCAATAGACCCTGTATTCTTTGATTCTATGAAGACTATATCCAAGGTGTAACAAGGCCCAAGGTATCCTAGGGAATTTATATCCAAGGAGTAAGTAATTAAAATGTATCCACCACCATAATCATGATCCATGCAAGACATTTCCATGTCAACAAATGGAATTCAGATCTAAGGTATAGCATCCAAGTTATCAACTACAATTTCAATTCATTATCTCATTTCATTCATAGTAAATAAATATTCCTTGAGTTCTTCCAATTCATATAACTATTCCATTTTAATAGTTTCATCAATTTACATCAAGTCAACACATTAAAAAGGAGTCATAATCTTCTTCAAACTTCCCAATCAATTAAAATAAATTTATAAAGGGATTCCTATAACTAGTAAATCCCACACACGCCACATAGGGGGTATATAAAAAATTTAAAATACAAAGGTATACCCCATGGGTGGCCTAGGTTGGAAAAAATAACCTCCAACAATATCAGTTGAACTAGTGGGAATCCCTAACAGGTCCAAATTCCACAAAATCAACAATTTAATTAATTTTAGGGGAAAAAAATGTTCGGTGTGTGGAAAAACATAAACTATACTTATAAAACACCATAACCCAAGGTAAAGGTATATACTACCTACATTAGGTTTGTAGTATGACACTAGTTCAGTATCGAGCATTGATTATTTCTAGATAGGGAGAAAAACAAAGAATGAATTAGAAGAATGAAAATTGGGAATATTCTCTTAAAAATAAATAAGACTATATATATGAAAGTAAAAATATAATGGAATAATTGGAATGAACAAATTACTAGAGTAAATACAATGAAACTGATGGTGTTCTATTTTGAGTTCAGACAGGGAAACAATGGAAAATAATATCCTTGGAGATTCGATAGTGCTCCCAAATATGACGGTCAATAAAAATGAGGAAGAAAAAAGTTCTGTGTAGGTTTTAAAATAGTTTATGGGAAAAATGTTCATTTCATATATTTTAGTGGGCCACCTCGTTTCGATGGATGGTTGGACAAACCAAGAACCAAACTTTCACCCTTCAATGTCTTAATGAGAACCTCACATGATATTTGTGCATGGTTTGGAAAACTATGTGCATACCATGTCTCAGGATATATAAAATACAATTGAGGACTCTACATGGGTGTGTGCATGATAATGAATGTTTTCCTTAAACTGTGTGACATCATACACCCCACTGTCAGGACCAATAGGGTTTGGGGTAATTTTTAACCTTGTCCCACACAGTTTCTCATTAACATGAATCCAATTTGTTTGTCAAAATAAAATTCGGTAACCACACATAGAATAATTCATAAACACCCATGATACACCCATGATCCCATTTGGTACTCGCACTAGGACATAGACATACATTAAAACCAAAAAACATAAAATCCATACCTCATAAGAAAACCTAGGATCCTATAATGTGTTTTTCCTACTAAGTATACTTGTATACTCACTCGACGTATGAAAACTATTTTTAGGTTTCACGGATGATTACATAGTCCATGTTGGACATTACTATCTCATATCTTTGGATAGTTAATTTATCTCTACATTGTATTTTTTATTGATAATTTACATTGGAGATATTTATTTTTATCATATATATATATATACCAAAATTGTTGGAAGGTTTTATTTTCTTTTTATATTATTTCAATGATTTTTTATGGATGACTAAACTTATATCCCGATCCTCTGTTATTATAGAGTCTAATACTACCCATTTCATTATATTTTTATCCCTTCAGTTGTAGATTCAAACCATGGGCCTACTCAATGCAGGGAACTGGGGTCATTATCTATCTCTCCTCAGTGTGGTATCTTTAGAGGGACTGGGTTGTGATAGATCATACCTAGTTTCTTGGGAACAATAATAGATTATTGTGTATTTTTTATGTAATATAAGGTAGACTCATTGTGACCATCACACATTGGAAGGGGAGTAGTCAAAATAAATGAATATTTTAAGATTATTCTCCTCATTATCAATAATCATCAATAATAAAAAATGGATGTGATTTTGAACAATGTCATTAAATTAATTAACAAAGAAAGAGTTATTTATTTTTGAAAAGTGTAGGAAACGTATTAAAAATGGGAATCCAAGACCATCATGATCACTTATCTATCATCTTTTGTTTATTTAATTTTTATTCACTATTTTACTATCTTAGAAATCATAATATACTTCATTTCTTTTTTTATATAGGTGACAACTACATTTTATCACCACTCCTTGGGGAATAATGAGGTCACTCTGACTAATTCATCCATTTGAAAAATAAATTTTTCTTTTTTTTACACTCCAAGACTGGTCTGCAAAATAAATATATATAATCTAATGTGATTTTTATGGGTAAACACTTGGATGGGTTGAATGAGGTGTGTGATGAATGAGATATATTTATATGGGTTGGGTATATGCTATCAGATACACACAATACATGTACAATAATAAAAATACATTTTTATTAAAATAAAACATGAGGAAAATAAAATTACATGGTTAAGGAAGTTTATATGTTAGGTGTAATTCTATAAAATTTGTTAGTGTTTTGGGTACCATTTTTTTCACAAAGTCCAATTCAAAAATAAAATTAATAAGAATGAACCACTAGGGATGATGGTGAATAAAATTGGAGTTTTGATTACAAATGGGACACATATATGAAATTTTAGAATGAAAATATATCATGAGGTTATTTAAATCAAGAACCATAAATTTCTAGAAAATAGGAAACGTCATGGTGTAAAACTATGTTGGGGGAACATAATGAAAATAAAGATATGAAATTTTTGGGTAATTTTGAGATTGGATAATGAAATAAGGTTGATATCGGTATTTTTATTAAGGCAAGAAAATAAGCTTTCAATACCTTTAATTTAGTATAATTAATAATAAAAATTATATAATGTCATATCTTAGTAATGATATAATAAAGATTACCTAGAAATACATGGTGATCCCACACACTAAGATTGTTTTAATGAGAAGAAGATATTGGTTGAAGGTTGTTGCAAGGAAACAATGTTTTTCTTTTTGATACACAAGTAGAACATATGGATCTGTAGATTAATTATATGAAGTGGGTTGATGGAGTTTTAGAGTTTTCAGTTTTCAAATAATGATAAATATGTGTAGTTTTATGTAAAAAAGGAGATAAATAATGTAATTTTAAGATCCTATGATAGGGATCCAAGTGAAATATACTTTACAGTTTTACAATGAAATCATAATATCAAATAGTTTAGGGTCATTTGATAAGAATGAGAATTGATATAAATTTTTTAGTGAAATATTATTTATTAAATCCTACATTTATCAGGGGAGTAATATACCCTATATCCATTATGATCAAAAAATATGATCTGTTTGAGTAAAAATATTTTAATATATAAGACCCTGCCTATTTGCGTTGCAATTATAGTGGCTTCTTCTATGGTATCATTTATACAAAAAGAGAAAAATACATTCTTCTTGTATGAAATATAAAAGGTTTAAATTGTTGTTAAATACATAAGAAATTTTCTATTGGTAGAAAATATGGATGAACTACATCTAAAAGGTATTTTATATTTTATATTTAATATAATCCTAGCTAAATTGTGTGGGAAATCATCAATAATGTGACATTAAAAAATTTATTTTCTTTACAATGGTCTCTACAAAAAAATTAATATATGATCAATCTCATGTACATGAGAATATATGGTTTCATTAATTATTAGGAATGAAAAAGTACAATAAGGCCACAAAAATTAAAATTTATTCTATTTAATGTTAATTTTTATTTATCTATTATATTTTGTTAAGGGAATTATTTTCTCATTGGTATTCATATGATAGTTGTAAGAGTTATTGGGCTGAATAGTTTGCTTTTTTATATAATTTGGGAAACATGTGTGTAGAAAGTAATTCCATTGTCCATGAGGATAGTTTATCAATTTGAAATATGATAAGGATATTATATTATTCAAATTTGATCATATAATTTGTTTTGATATCATTTATGGATAATTCCATAATATATTTAGAGTAAATTTTGATGAGAGTGAGGAGAAAAAATAATTTTCAACTAATTATAATATGGTATTTAAATATAAAATATATGCTCCATATGGAAAATAACATGGATTAAAATGTGACAAAAAGTAACTCAAGGGGTTTATAAAAATTGTTACATTAAATAGAGAAATTTTTTAATAAAATTATGAATTCACCGCTTTCATTCACCATTAATGGATAATATGTCTTTATACTCTCAATGTTATGGTTGAGTTATATCCCAATTTGATAAGAAATGTCCATGATTCAATGGAGGTCATTAATTTCCTTGATGAAGAATTATCATTTATTCCACCTATGTTTGGTCATATCAAAAACTTTTTATATGGAATCATTATATAAGTTAGTCTCTAAAAAGGTTTTAATTTCACCGCTCCACTCTTCTTTTTTTTTGCACAATCATATGGGAGAACACCATTAGATAGTCTACTATTAATTACATACCATTTCAATTCAAAGCAACATTAGTGGAAAAATATTTATCTTTTGGTGGTTTAGTAAGCATTTTACCAAAAGAATATCTTAGATATTATATAATGGGTTCAATACATACTAATGTGTTGTAAGGGTGATCATATATTTTTTATCATGGTTTGTATTGGATAGTATGACAACGTGAGTGTTTTTTTTGTCAAATGAAAAATGAAATAACCATCCATTAGGAAAATTGGGTTAGTAGTTCCCAATTCTGATTGAGTTGAGGTATTAGTTCCGCTTTTGTTAAGAAATTTTTAAATAATGTTTTTTCAAACCATATTCTTGTCATATTTTTTATATTTACATTAGTGATCAGTATTTTTAGGGAAAATTGTAAACCTTTGATCAAGGATTGGAAGTCTAGGTCAAAATTTTTGTAACCTAGTGAGAAGAGGAATAATTATGTAAGTAATGACTTTTTAGGGGACATTAAAATTCTAACTTTATCAAAGTATTTGAAATGATTATCTTTGTATGTTTTCATTTCAAACTCAATGATGTATAATTAATGTAATTTTCCACTGATTTTTATGACTCAACATTGATGATTTATTCCTCTTAATGATTCTATATATGCAAGTGAAATTATAATAGAGTTTTATTTGATTATAAGATATCTCTATGTTCCGATAAATTCACTAATAGTTTTAAATTAACCTAGTATAAAATTTATAAATACTTGTAACATGTCCTTCTAATAACAAAGTAGTCATTATACTAGTATGGTTTTTATTAACAGATCAATATGGGAGAGAAACATGTTCTTTAAAGTTAATAACAATGAGATGTATTTTTTATAGAAAATATCATAGCAATAAAATTATTCTCTATTACTATAGATCCAACCTCAACATCCATAATTAATTTGATAAGTTAATAAAATGTAATTTATTTTAATTACTTATTTTTATATGTGGTGGGTGTATCAAGGGACCTATCTAGAACAAAAATATTGATTATAATAGGATTTTTTATATTGGATGTACCCTAATCAGTTGGTGTAAGGGATATTTCTTCAAAGTATCCAATATAGTCTAAAAATATTCATCCAATTATTTAGTTTTATATTTCTTTATTTGTTTTGTGAAATGAATAATCTTACAAAGTTGGTTTTTATTTTATATATTTAATATAAAATTGAAGTGTAATCTACTCATAAAGGATGAAAATATATTCATTGTCCATGATTTCATATTTATTTTTAGTATCAAATTCAATAACATGGTGGAAATCCAAGAATTCGTAAAATTTATCAAATGAAACTCTAACTGAATATTTGAGTGGGTATATATTTAGATTATTCTTGAACAATATGGTTATCCCAAATTTTATGAAAATGTTAATAACATAGGAATTATTATAGAACACTGACGTACATGTAGAACTCCTGAAATTTCTACAACATGGGATTGAAAATTTGATTCATTTATCATTGATTGGTGGATCAAGAATTATTTATGATGAAGATAACCTCCTAATAAAAATTAACTCCTTATGGATCACTACGGGATATGCCTTTCTGATATATATATATACACATACATACATATATATATATATTATGTCGACATTTTATTTTCCCTATAGTATCCACCTATAATGGGATTATATTTAAAACATAAAACTAAATAAATAAACAATTTAAACATTGAAAATTAAATTTAGCCCATTTTGAAATAATATATACTATAAATTATATATATTCTTACAATGGAGTAAAATATATTACATCCATCTAAGTTATTAATCATTATGATAAGATGATACATGATGAATTTATCCTTGTCAAATGTTATTGTAGTTCCATTGTATGGGTGTATTTACCTTGAAACTTATTTATAAACACAGTGATTGAATAGAAGATGATGATGATGAACCAATCACTAGGGATCCTAATATTTCAATTCAGTATTTTTTAGTAAAAGAAATATTTTTTCTTATTTAATAAAAAATATTTTCTCCATATGTCAGGTTTTAGGGTGGAACTATTTAACATAGGCCATAGTTATTCTTTAGTGTCCATATCCCCTTATACAATCTCATCAATGAAAGTTAATACATATTCCTCAATATTTAGTTGAGAATTAATCATTTTACCTTTATTTAGATCAAGTATAATGGATGATAAATAATTTTTTTTATCCTTTGTTGGTTATAAAATTTTATCATATACTTTATCAGAAGGAAAATTTTTAAGTCATCTGATGTTGCCTTGAGAGCTACAATTATTATAGAGGTTCACACTATTCAAATTTCTTGAGGTATTTCCTTTATAAAATGTAGATAAATATAGATTTTTCTCTTTAAAACATCTTATAGAATGGTAATTTATTGTTCCAGTCAATCCATAACTACCACATATTTAATTTTAACAAAATATGGATTCTTTCCCTATAAAATATCAGGTGTCAATGAGTTAGTTTTTTTCACCAATAAGAAAGGAATTTATCCCCACATAAAAGTGATAATTTCCAATTATCGAATAACTACTCACTATGGTGATATGATGATATCATATTTGTATACACATTAATCAATGATCTATGTAACGTGGAAAAAAATTGCCTCTAATTAGTGGCCAGAAATTTAGTGTCTGAAAGATGGCCCCATACATTGGATTTCAGTATAATCCTTAAAGTCATTTCTATTTTATTTTATAATAATGAAATATTATCATATTATATAGTATATATTAGATTCTTATGTTCCAATTAATTAAAAATTCTATGAAGGAATTTTTTTTATCATAACAATATATTCCACTAATAATCAATGGATTTCTAATTTTTAGATTAACTAAAATATGTAGAGTGTCCATTTATTCCATCATATTATTTATTTTTCATTGGTCTCTATCTATTATTATTTTTATATTTATAAAATTCAATCATGACATGTTTTTGAACCATTAATTCTATTTATGTATTACACTATAGTGGTTTTATCAAATAATCAACAAAATATTATATATGTTCATTTGAAAAATATTGAGTTTCAATAGTGGAAAAGATATCATTGGTATCAGGTATTCAATGATTGTTTTAGTTAAACCAATAGTGAAAAAATATCATGTAGGCTTCTTACTAAAAAAACATGACAATTTTTCCACTATTTATTTCCATGTATGTTTGTTTATAACATGATGTGGAAACTACTTAGGTAATATTATTTTTGTTTATTTTTTAAGAAATAAATGTGATTTTTCTATTAACATAGATTTTATTAGAACCTAAATTAAAACCATTATTGTACAATAGAGTTTTACTATTAATAATAAATCTATATCTTTTTAAATACAACATAAAATTTTCTATATCATGGGAAAAAAAATTCATATGCAGCGGTGTTTTATATGGTTGAAACATTTATTTATATAATGTGCAGTAGTGCTTGATTTTCACATATTCTATAAAACTTTTATTTCTTGTTCCTTCATCATTTTCAATCTATATCCTCTTATATTTGAATCAAATTTTACCTGGCTATTCATTAATGGAGTTAAAAATGGTATTTATCAATATATTATCACCATTTATTTTTTTATGATTCATTATATTTTTCAATAATATTTTTAATAATTTTGTTTCATTTTTAAAGAAGACTTCCTCTTTTAAATATGAGAAGATGAAGCTCCCAGATGAGTTTTTTTTCTGAGGATGTAATTCATTCCAAATCAAACAGTACATTACATTATGAGTTCGTCACTAAAAATAGTCTCAACTTAAAAAATAATCTATACATTCAAAAGATACTTCAATTTAAATGAAATTTACGTCAAATACTTTAGATTATTTGTTTTTTGTTTTAATTTTATTTTGAAAATTTTATTTTTCATTGGGTTTAGAATCATCTAGTGGAATAATGTAATTTGAAATACATAAAAAATATTAAACACTTTCATAACTTTTATTATGAAAACTAACATCGAAAGTATATTTTGAAATTAGATATCATTATAACAAATACAGAAAGTAGCTACTTGAACCTTGGATTTCATTTATGATAAAAAAAAATATGAAATTAATTTTTAATTTCGTTATATATAAACAGAAACAAAAAGTAAAACTTAAAAAATTGGGGGAATTTACATTTGATACAAAATCAATTTTAAATCTCAAGAAATAGGATATATTAAAATTTGTTTCTCTAGTAGAGTTTCCATTACATATAACCATTAAAAAATACCTTTTAATATCATTATTATGATCCAAGGGTAAAGGTATTTTCCAATGAAAATTTTTCATGATTTTTGGATACACAAGAATGTGATATCATGAGGAAGACAACAATGTTGTCCAAGGTGAGATATTCTTTATAGAATAAGGACTATATAAACTTAAAGTAATTGAATTTGAGATTTTCCTTCTCTCTATTTTTTATATAACCAATAAAAAATTGAATTTTTTTACGGTGTGATTTTTTAGGTCACTAGATAATGTTATTTCCCATATCGTGATTATTAAATCCCAATTATACTCAACTAAATAAAAACGAAAAAATTACATTGAATAAGTCAGTCAAGCTAACTTGGCCCTGGAAAAGACTTTAAATCCCTTATTAGACTATTATATGAATGTATTATAAAAAATAAACATCTTATAATTCAAATTCTCTCGTATATAGTTTTTTTGTTTAACAACATTGATAAATTAAAAATAATTTTTACTTGTTATGGTATATGTTTCACCTTGATCCAAATAACACAATCAGGGTCTAAGATTTATAAGTACAAATTCACTACTCACCACATGAAGGTGTTTTCAAACTATAATTTTTAACATCCCTAAAATTAAAAAATAAAATTCCCTTTGTGAATAAATAAAGGAATTTTTCCACAATTTAGTTATAGAAAATAAATGAATTCATTGGTTATTATGAAACATTACTCCCTATCATATTTAGAAGTTAGTTAAACATAATAAATGTTGATAATATTTCAATTTAATATTGATTAAATTATTAGTATATACATATATATATATATATATATATATATTTGTGATAATTTTTAATTGATATAGACAAAATCACTGGTGGCCTCGACTAGTAGGGTCGTACCATATAAAGCCCATTTATCAGAGCATCCAAGGAAAAAAACATCACTGGTGTTTTCCCTTGATAAAAAAATCCAAAATTCAGTAACTAAATCAATAATTAAACCATTTATAGGAGAAGCTCACGCTCATAGAGATCACATTCAAAACTATATACATCGAACCAACACAAGAAAATCACACAATCACATAGCATACCCTTAGGGAGTTTTATGGTGTTAAAAAAGGTTATGTATCGAGACCCTAGCAGTATGAATTGTTATAAATTATTTTGATTAATAAAGGATTATATTTATTACTTTTTATTATTACTTTTTAAATTATTAGATAGTGTGTTTGATGAAAATTATATTTTGATACCAAGAAACAAAAAATGTATTCTTGGGAAATCTATATTTTAAATAAAGACACTCTATTTTAATAATTCAAAAAATTTATATAAAATTATATTTTAATAAAATTTATTATAAAATCATTTTAATTGAATTCAAAAGATAATATAATTTTTTTTAAATAATAAATTTTATAAATTAAAAAAACTATTTTTTACGATTTTTTTTAATAAATGTTGTTTTTTCATTTAAAAGTGTAAATTATTATACTTAAAAAGGGATAAAATATATATTATTTTTACGTCATTATTTCAAAATTATCCAATATTAATTTTTTCATAATATTCAAGGACAATCAACTTTTTGGGAAACAATTAAATAAGGTATAAATATATGGCGTGTATTATGACATCATAATGACCCAAAAGTTATGTAATATATTCCATAAAGGGTATATGAGACCAAATATATATTTATTCATTAAAATAATATTTTTTATGTTTTTAAATTAATTTTATAAATCCATTCTGAATCCTACAAAACCAATATTATAAATTGTGGTTTAAAAATAAATTCTTTACAAACATGACCAACTTCCACTAAAAGAAGGGTAATATTTTAATTATATAGGTTCATAAACATGTACGATAATTAAAACCAATTCACAATGGCAGAAACCATGGGTAGAAAACATCGTAATGATTTTGATTTTGAAAACATTATTATATAGATTCTGAAACATATATTTGGAAAATAATAAATAACTCTCCTATATTTTTCTATATAAACCCACCCAAAATCCAATTTCACTTCACTAAAAATCCAAGAAGAATGAAATTAATCCCCCATTTCCATGTGATGAGATAATCCTTTCAGTTCCATTAATACCTCCCATTAATCCTTGAGAAACCCTATTATTCTGTCGAAATTATCATGTAATTTTCTATGCGAAACATTTATTTTTTAAATACTCATACCCTTTTCCACTATAGAGAATTTACCTAGATGATCATATTAATTAATAATTGAGTAATTCCCTATATATATCACTCACTCCATAATCAAGGGATTAAATTTGTTTAAATATGATCCTCTTTTGAATGATCTATGTTGAATAATTATCCATGTACATGATTTGAAAGTGAGAAGTGGGATCAGAATTATATAGCCCTTCAATGCATTAAGTATTACTATAATCTAATAATATTATATGTATGGTTCATGGGAGGTCATCCTAAGAACACTATAATATTCCATTTTGGTGTTAATCCTTATCTTATATTTTTGATTCCATGTTTTATGTTTTTACCACATTCCCATGTTTCATGTATGATATCATTATATATCGTCATTTGATGTCCATAAATTTCATCCTTTTTTATCCCACTAAAATTCAAATTGACTAAAATGAAATCAATTATTAATGAAATGATTTTTTATTCCTTTACTAGGATTTGTATCTTACCCCTTTCTAATGTAAATCCATAGTTTTTCCCATATGGTTTCAAAAGAGTAGTGTAATTTTTTATCATGTTGAAGATGTTTCCAATAATGTTTTTTTATCCATAAACAACATTGATTTTCTATGATCCTAATATCCCAAAAATACTAGGCTTTATGATCTTTTGGAATTGGGTTATGTATAAATTTGTGTAATAAATAATGAAAAATGGTTTATTAAATATTTGGTTTTCCACAATTATAATGAGAGAAATGTCTAGTGATATTTGATAATTGGATTAGAATTTATTAGATTAAGCCTCAAGGATTATACAAAAAATTGAAAAACTGTAATGACCAAAAAATTTATAAATAAAATAACCTTTATTATAATGTCTTATATATATAGAAAACAATTTTAGTATTTTTTTTATTATGTTTTTTGGTTTAAATTATCATTATTTAGCGTTACCGTTGATAAATATATCTATTGAACAGTGATCAAACAACTTATATAAATATAAGGTTAAAAAAATACTATCAATGTAGACAAATGAGAGGATGAAATAATCTAGTAGACTCAAGTCATGTGAAGCTCATTTTTCAGTGCCTGGGAAGGAGGTAGTGTCACTGATATTTTCTCTTGAGCAAGCCCTAAATGAGCTTCAACATGTTTTTCTTTCATAGAATCGCTTATGAGAGAAGTTAATGTTTATAGAGATTACCACACATGTGTGTTTATCCAAGCTTCCCCAAGAGTTTTTCACCACCGCACACCTCACCCTTAGGTATTATGTGGGTGTTATAAGGGGTTATGTAACTATGTATTAGTTATTTACTATGTAATACCTTTTTATAAATAAAATTCGTATTCCATAAACTCCTTTATTAGAATAGTCTTTTTAAAAAGAAAGATAAATTTGATCAACTGATTTTTTGGGTAGAAATGGTAATTTTGAAAAATATATACATTATTATATTAAAATAAGGTTATTTTATTAATTATTTTATAAAACAATTCTTATAAATGATGATTACATATGTTTTTTTTATCTCTAATGATTATGTAATCAGATAGATAAGAGATATATTTTTTATATGATAAAAGATAATGTTAATTTCTAAAGATTTTTTTTATGGAAGTAATGAATTTTTAAAATAGTTAATATTTTAATAGAATATTATTATCAAATTAATTTTACAAATAATAAATGTGTATATTATTTTTATGAAGTCAAATGAAATTTTTATTAATGTTTGAAAAATATTTTTCTCAAAACTAGTAAATTTTCAATAAATATCGTTTTTCATTTCCAATGTGAAAATTCACATATTTTGGAAATTATTTAGAGAAGATGAATATTATTTTTGGAATTAGGATGTCGAATTTATCCAATTTTTAGTTTTCCATAATTTTCTGATATAGTTGAATTTTTGGTAAAAATTAAATACTGTATAAATAAAATATGTGTTTTATGACATCATAATTCCCACAAAATGATGTAATAAATAGTATTATAGGTATTCCGGGACCCAAATATTCACTCCTAATAAAATAAAATGATTTTAGATTTGGTTTACTTATTTTATATATCCTTATTGAATCCTCCATATATTATAATATATTATATGATATTTAATTCATTTCATTGATAATGTGACTCACCTCCATATAAGAAAGACTAATATTTTAGTATGTTAAGCCATTGGACTAATAAAATAATTTTCTCCACTGTTGTTTTTGAAAAACCATGGGAAAATACCATAAGATGGTTTGTGGTATTTAGTATTAATTTATATAGGTTCCAAAACCAAAATTTCTGAAATATTAAAGAATTCCCCTCTCATTTCCTATATAAAACCACCCTATATCCCAATTATATTCTTTAAAAATACATGTATCACATCCCTACTCTGTCCTCCCCTCCCTATAATCCACCAAACTGACCCCAATATCCCCATAATCCTCTCTCAATCCTCTACCAAGCCTTTGGGATCACACATCCAAGTAAGGGATTCCTTCCTTTCTCATTTTCCCATGTTTATTTATGTAGTTATAACCTTTTATTTTCAATTAAAAATATTGGGGTATGACTTATCACCTCCCAAATATTTCCCTACTATTGTTTTAATGATTATATACCCCTTTTCTCTCATTAATGACTCACGTGTATACCCATCACAATGCCGAAATTCCATAAGGGATTTCTCTCTTCTTTTTTCCATTCAAGAATTTATTCTATATTATAAATCTAAATTCCATTTCATATGATGGCATATTATGTTCCATGATTCCTTTACAGTATATTTACTATATAAATGATGAGATACCCCTTTCTCTCTGTTATCAACCCAATTTATGAATCTCCATATAAAGTTGTTATGATGCCGAAATTACACTACTATTTTCAAAGCCAGAATAATCATGTAGTGAATACAATACCCATTTCTCTATCAAGGGTATTCACAATTATGAACAAATATTTATTTATTATATAATTTAATTTATGTATTCCACATTCTTTTATCTTATAATAATTATTATGTTGAACAAATCTTTGTTATATGATCTATTTGGCACATTTAAGCGTGAGATTGAAATGATTATGAGGGGTACTCCCTGACAACACTCCAATGAATTGGGTAATGTTTAGTATGATGATATGTCATGTTCAGATTGGGGTTTACCTGATTCATTTTATGACTTTTTCCCACCATGTTGTGATAGGTTTTTATATTATTTCGTTATGTTAATGATGTCGTGTTTTAAATTGTTGCCACATTTCCATTTTATGATAATCATGCAATAACATGCCTTTATGTTCATGTTTTCCCTCGTGATCCAATGATATTCCCATTTCCTAAAATGTATTGTACTCATACTGTTATTTTTTTACTACCTTACTGGGCTTTATAGATAACTATTTTCTTATATATGTCCTCAAGTTTTCCCATGTAGTGATAAGTTTGAAGGAATGTCTTGGTCATGTAAAAGAATTTTTCAATAAAGATATTGTATTTTATGTGTTCTGTTGTCATGTAATGTTCCTAATAACCAATGACATAAGACACTTAAATATTTTGGGTTTTATTAATTGAATATTTAATTAATATTTCATGTCTAATTGTGTAATAAAGTGAAGGGTTGTTATAGTTGGAATTAAAGGATATGAGTATTTATTTTGGGATTAGGGTTACAAAACTCTAGTGAAAACCCTAGTCATAAGACTGATTATAAGAACATAATCCCTAAATTTTTTTGGGTATGGAGTAAGTGGTTTATCAAGAAAATACAACCCTATCTAGATATGAACAAGTAGAGGTGGCTCTGGAATAAATGTATCTAGGGGTAAAACATGAAATCACTGCTTTGAGATAGACTCACATAATAACCGGTGCACCACACTGGGCCATGATATAGTTTGGGTTCAACACTCTCCGGGGATATGCTCTGGTAAATTCATAAGCTCAATATGAACCATTATTATGGGAGGAAATAATACCATAAGAATATACGTTAGGAAATATATCATCGATAACATATATTGAAACCTAAAAACTCATAATTTAAGAAGATAAATATAATTTAAAAGTTATAATTTTTTTCATTGGATTTCCCATTATGTTTTTAATAGATTAAAATACATATCATTAATTTTCTTTTATTTTATACAATGTTTGGTAATATGAGGTCTCGGGCTAACAACCGATGTAAAGATCAATGTGATGACAGTTATAGTTAGATATCTAATTCGATGGGAGTAGGAATCAAAAACTTTGTCACAATACACTCTCAGTTAACAAATTTTCTGAATAGAAACTAGGTTAAGGGGAGCATCCACGCCCCCCCCCCCAAGAAAGAATAAGTTTAAATCTAAATATTCATGAGACAAAGGCCTCCTAATTTTGATGGACCAACTGATACCTCAATCACCAAACAATGGATCAAATCCATTAAAAATATCTTCTCCATCCTGAAATGTTTTGAATAAGAGAAGGTTCTTCCTTCATCATATCATATGGGGAGTGATGTTGATCAATGGTGGAAGTTGATAAAAAATATAAAGTCTTAGGAAGAGATCAAGGCATTGTAATGGTAGGATTTCTAGAAAATGTGTTTCAATAAATATTTTCGCTACACCCTCTATCTTAATATGAAAAGATATTTCCTTACACTTAGGAAAAGGAATGACTAATATGTTGATGTGTACGAGGAAAATTTTACAAGAATTGCATGATACACCTCTGGTTCTACTGCTACCCCTGAATGCAAGGTTGATTTCTTATTTGGTGAGCTAAAACCTAGCCTTTAAAAAGCCCTGGGGATCGGTGATTTTGAAAGCTATGAGTAGATTTCTGATGTTCCCTCAAAGTAAAAATGGAAATCAGTGAATCTCCGGGGTTTCATGGGGATAAAAAGAATAAATTAGACTTTAATTCTGTAATACCTATAGAAAAAACCAATGGTGTTATAAAACTCCAACATCCCATTTTCCAAAGGTGCTAGAAGTAGCACCCATAAAATTTCCAGAAGGGGATGAGAAAATGATTTAGGTGAGAAAGAGAAGGGTAGATAGATAACAATTGATGATGGGATAATCCCACTAGTGTGGTTGAGAAATTGAATTCTTTAGATGACCCTCAACGCATTGTTCATTACTAAAATTAAAGGAACTAGGGAACTTCGCGAACCAACTCCATATGTCAAGGGTATTTGGTGGTAACCAACAACCTCTGAGGTAGCACAATCTAGCTTTTTCCATTACTAACACCGAGGTGAATCATAATTATGAAGTGGTGATAGATATGCTAGTTATTCATTCAATAATAGTTAACTTAATTTTTGATTCTAGTTCTATTAATTATTTTATATCCCAATAGTTTATCATAATAATCCAAACACCACCTCAAATCATAATAGTAGAGATGTGGATGAGAATAGAAAATGGGGAAATTATTTCATACCATGAATATAAATCCTCCCCTAACACAATTTGTGGATTGAAATTTCTATAAAACCATTTCATACTTACCCTATTGAAATTTGATGCAATCAATGGAATGGATGGGGTTTACTTATATATAGCCAACATAAAATCATGTGATAGGGAAATAACTCTCCATATGGGGAATCGACCCCCCGATTCTGTAAAACTGCAAGTAGGAGGATGAATATTCTTTAGCAACATCCACTCAAGAATGGATATTACTTCCCTATGAGAACTCAAGTTTTCCTCTGATGATTGGGACTAAGGTAAGAACCATCCTTTAAGGAATTACTATTTTATGGGAATTTAATGATGTGTTTGTTGAGGAATTTCTTGGTTTTTATCCTATAAGAGATGCTGACTTCCCAATTGATCTTATACCGGATGCATTTCCAATATCCATGACTCTATATAGGATAGCTATTATGGAGATTTATGAGATAAAGAAACAACTCTATAAGAATATGGATAAAGGGTTTATATGCCCAAGTGTGTCACCATGGGTTCTACCCATCTTCTTCATCAAGAAGAAGGATGGGTCAGTGCACCTTTTCATTGATTATCGTGAGTTCAAAAAAATCATGAAAAAGAAATGGTGCCCTTTTCCACGAATTTATTACTTGTTCGATTAGCTGTGTGGAGAACAATACTTTTCCAAGGTGGATCTAAAGTCTAGATATTACCATTTATTGTTAAAGAAGGAATATATCCCCAAGACTATTTTTCATACAAGATATGGGCACTAGGAATTAATTGTAATTTTTTTAGACTCACTAATTCTGTAGAAATATTTATGGACATGATGAATATAGTCTTTAGATATAACATCAAAAAATAGTAGGTAGTCTTTATTAATGATATTATAATATACTCCAAATCTAAGAAGTATCCTAAGGATCATCTAAGAACTATACTGGAGATATTGTAATGGAATAATCTCTATGAAATGTACAAAAAGTGTGAGTTCTAGTTGAAGGAAGTCTCATTTTGGGGTATATCGTCACTAGAAAAGGGATATATATAGATCCATCCAAAAAAAAGAAACTGAGTTATGTCTGATTCAACCATCTGTGATGAAAATTCATACATTCTTATAGTTAGCGAGATATTATCACTGATTTGTGAGAAAGTTCTCACAATTGTCAAACCCACTTTCCAAACTAAATTAGAAAGGAGTCAAGTTTGGTTGGAATAATGAATGTATATAAGGATTCATAGAGTTGAATAAGAGGATTATCGGTTCCCTTAAGTTCACACTACCCAAAAATGGGGAGCTTTTTGGAATCCTTAATGATGCTTCATAAAATAGACTGTGTTGTGTATTGATGTAAAATGATAATGTCATCGCCTATTCCTCAAGGGAGTTGAAAATTCATCATCCAAAAAATCCAACACATGATTTGGAGTTGGAATCTGTGATATTTTTGTAGAAAATATGGTGTCATTATCTCTTTGGGGGAAAAGTGGGAAATATATACGAATAAAAAAAGTATCAAATATATATTCACACAGAATGAGCTGAACATGCGCCAACGAAGATGGTTTGAGATCATAAAGGATTATGAATTCCCAATTCATTACCACCATGGGATAGAGAAAAAGGTGGAGTATGCTCTAAGTACAGAGGACCCAATAATTATATTATTGATGAGAATAGAAAATGATCCAATATTCTTAGATTTTATGAAGATAGACATGAGAATCATAGATAAGGTAACATCATCAATACGTTCATAAATGACTTCTCAACCATCTCTTTTGTAAAGGTTGATGGATTCTGAAAAATATGTTGTGGGAATTCAAAAAAAGTGGAAAATATTAGAAAAGGGATATCCTCGGTGTTTATTGATAATAAAGATGTAATTGTAAAATTTGTGCCAAGATTGTATGTTCCGTCAAATCAATAGTTAAAGAAATAATGATTGGATGATTCACATAGTTTAAATTTCCCCATCCACTCAATAGACACAATTATGTATAGGGATCTGTGAGAGGATTATTGGTGGGATAACATGAATAAATAGATTTTCTAAAATACATCAATGTTCCAAGTATGTATGCAAGTTAAGGATGAGTAGAAAACGTCTAAGGGTATGATGTTACCATTACCCACCCCAACATTGAAATGGGAGAACATAATCGGGGACTTTGTCACTAAACATCTGAATACATTGAATGGAAACAATGCAATCTGGGTTGTTATGGACCGTCATACAAATACTAAATACCTAATTGAAATTTGATAGGATTTCTCATTATAATAACAAGTACAGATATAAATCAGATAAGTGGTAAGGCACCATGGTGTACCACTATCGAGAATCCAAATGGATCATTATGAATCCCTTTTTGTAAAGAGGTTCATAACACTGGCATGTTGGGATGAAGTTGGGGAGTTAAAACATCTTGGTATATAAATGGTCGATGAAATGGTGGAGAAGGTTAAGACCATCTGACAACACATCAAAGCTGCTCTGAGTTGAAATAAGTGTAATGCAGACAACCGTCAATGAGACTTAGAGATTGAGGTTGGAGATATGGTTCTCCTTCACATATTTCCATGAAAGAGTGTGATGAGATTTGGGATGAAGGGAAAGTTATGACCAAGGTATATCGGCCCATTTGAGATCCTTGATCACATCAGAGTAGTGTCTTATCGACTATCACTCCAAATAAACCTATCTCAAGTATATGAGGAATTAAATGTATCACTTTTGAAGAATTAAATACCTGACCCATTGGATGTACTAAATCTAGAGGTTCTACTATGGGAAAATGACATTTCCTAAAAATATAATGCATTGAATTTCATAGATCATAGGGAATAATATCTAGAAAATAAGAAAATTACCCTTATAAAAGTGTTGTGGATAAACCACAAGTTTGAAGAAGAAACATGAGAATCAGAAGAAGTGATGAAGTAGAGTTACCATCATATGTTTTAGTGTGGGAATAGGAAATTTGTATGGATAATTTATTAAGGGGGGAATGTTGTAATGACCCGAACAATTATGAATAAAATTCCATTTCTTAAAATGTATTATGCATATAAAAAAACCATGAACTATTTTGTTTTATTATGTTTTTTGGGGGTTAAATTATCATTAACTATCATTATCATTGATAAATATAGTCATTGAATAGTGATCACACAACTCATATAAATATAATGTTTTAAAAAAATAATCTAAACACAGAAAAAGGAGAGGATGACCTTATCTAATAGACTTGGGCCATGCGAAGCTCATTTTTTGGAGCTTGGGAAGGAGGTAGCATCACTAGTATTCACTCTTGAACAATCCCAATCTGAGATTCAACATGCTAAGCTTGAATGGAATTTCCTATAAGAGATGTTCAAGTTAATAGATATTACCACCCGAGCAATGTTTTCTAAGTCACCCCAAGTGTCTATCACCATTACACACCTTACCCTTAGGTCTTATGAGGGTGTAATAATGGGATATGTAACAAGGTATTATTTAATTATTGTATAATAAATTTTTATAAAAAAATTCTTATTCAGTCAATTATATTAGGTGAATTATCTTTCTTAAAATAATGAGAAATTTGATAAATTTAGTTTTCTCGAAAAAATTGTAAATTTGAAAAATATATATATTATTTTATTAAAATATGGGGTTTTATTAATAATATTAAAAAAAATATAAATTATTATTATAGCAGATATTTATCTATAAATGATTAGGTAATTTGTTTGATAAGAGTTATACATTTTATACGATAAAACAGAAAGTGTATTTCTGAAGAATCTATTTTGTAGAATTGATGAATTTTTGAAATTATTAATATTTTCATAAAATATTATCATCCAATTAATTTTATGAATAATAAAATAGTATATAATTTTTATGATGTCAAATGTAATTTTTATTAAGATTTGAAAACTGTTTTGGTAAAAACCCATGATTTTTCTATAAATGACGGTTTTCATTTTAAAAGAGATAATTCACAGACTTAGAAAATTATTTTTATAAAATGAATATTATTTATGTAATTATGAATTTTAAATTATCCAATGGTAAATTTTTCATAATTTTTTGAGACAGTTGAGTTTTTAGGTAAAAATTAAATACCATATAAATAAAAAATGCCTTTTATGACATCATAATGACCCCAAAATGATGTAATAAATACTATAATAAGTCTTATATGACCAATATATGTTTTCCTTTTAAAATAATGTTATTTTATATTTTTTTACATATTTCATAAAGCCTTAATGAACCCTCCAAAGAGTATAATATATTTTATGATTTGAAATTCATTTCTTTAATAATGTGACTCACCTTCACATAATAAAGGAAAATAATTTCATATGTTCATAAATTTGAATTATAAAATAATTTATTTACTCTATTATTTTGAAAAAAAATCATGGGAAAATACAGGTGAAGGATTGTGGTTTTGAGTATTTATTTATATAGGTTACAAAACCTATGTTTGTGAAATTTTAAAGAATTCCCTACTGATTTCCTATATAATCCCACATTATATCCCACTTATCTTGACTAAATATATATGGATCACATCCCTAATTTTTCCTCACCTCTCTAGAATACTCCCAAGGCACCCAAATCTCCCAATAAGCCTCTCTCTCAAGATTCTCCCAAACCTTTGGGGTCACACATCAGAGTAAGGGATACCTTCATTTCTCCATTTTTCCAAGTTTAATTATACTGTTATACACCTTTTATTTAAATTAAAAATATTGGGGTATGATTTAAAACCTCCCCCATGCATCCTTATATATTTTTTAATTATTTCAGACCACATTATCCCTCATTAATGACATCTTTGTACAGCCGTTTCTATGCCAAAATTCAGTAAGGGATTTCTCTCTTCTTATTTCCATTCAAGAATTTTTTCTATATTAGGCATCTAAATTCCATTTAATATTTTGGGATATTATGTTACCTAATTACCTTAATATATATTTAATCTATAATTTATGAGATTACCATTTATCTCTCATCAACCCAATTTATGAATATCCATATAACAACGTTATGCTGCTGAAATAGCACTATGATTTTCCAAGCCAAAATCATCATGTAGTGAATACCATGCCTATTTATCTATCAAAAATAGTCACCATTATGAAAATATATTTATTTATTATATAACTTCATTTATGTATTCCACATTATTTTATCATATAATTAATGATGATGTTGAATGAATCCATGTTATATGATCTATGGGGCACACTTAAGCATGAGTTTAAAATGATTATGAAGGGTGCGCCCTGATAGAACTTAAATGCATTGGGTAATGCTTAGTACCATGATATTTTATGTTTGGAAATGGGTTTACTTGATACCTTTTAGGACATTTTTTCACTCTGTTGTGACAAGGGTTTAACTAATTTGTTTATGTTCATGATGAAGTGTTTAAATTTTTTTGCCACATTTCATAGTTAAGATAATCATATTATATTGTGCCTTTATGTTCGTGTTTCTATAACACTACATTGATATTACTATTTCCCAATATTTATTTTATTCTTCATGTTATGCCCTTTTTATTCCCTTACTAGGCTTTAAATCTCACCCTTTTCTTATGTATTTCCTCAGGTTATCCCTGACAATGCTAACTACGAAGGAATGTTGTGGTCATGTAAAATATGTTTTCAATAATGATGTTTTATTTCATGTATTATGTTGTCATGTAATTTTCGTAATCCCCAAGTTCACAATACATATTTATCTTTTTTTTGTAATAAGTGAATTTTAATGTAAAAATTCAAGTCTAATTGTGTAATAAAGAGCCTAGTTGTTATAAAAATATCCCTAAACATTGGTATGGAATAGACTATGTGGTTTTAATGAAAATAAATCTCTATATATATAATAAAATTGTATGTTTCTCTAGAAGTAAAATAGAATTATGGATGAAAATTAATATTCATTGGATATTGGAAATCTCTACTAATCTTTCTAACATCATTTTTTTCAAGAATCGATATTAGAAGTCATATTAATGTTTAGTTTTCAAAAAACTAATTTTAAAAGTATTTTATAAAATTTTAAATTAATTTTTTGAAAACTATGTAAAATTTAAGGTGGTGATCATTTAACATAGGGTTTATAAAAAAATAGTGTCAAATTCTTAAAATGGGATGTTTTTTAACGTTGGTTATATATTTACAGCAATGTTAAAAGTTAAATTTCTAATACATAGGATCGATATTTAAATTTTTTCACAATGCATGTCTCAATTTTAAAAATCCCACCTAAATGTTAATAGAATATTACTGAATGTATTTTCATTTGAAATATATAAATCTCTATTATCTTTTATTCAAAATTCTCAACCTCTTCAATCCTATCAAAATTTTAACATTACATCAATATATGATATGAACATGCAATCTATAAAAATCATTTAATTTAATTATTATTGTTTTCCTTCATTTAAAATATATTGATAAATTTTTTATGATGGTGAATATTTCATCCAAACAAGTAATAATGATAAAATGTCTACATGAGATTCACCAACCCAAATGAAAAATTCATTATCGATCACCGTTTTCATTACCGTATGAGTTCTTATCTATAAATATGAGAAAGAAAGACCATGAACATATTAACTAATGGAAACCATCAAAATAATTCAAATTAGGATGAATATTTTTTATGCTATATTACTTTTTATAATTTTGTGGCATTAATTTTATTTACATGTTTCTCATGATTCCTTTGAAATGAGTAGCATCTATTGAAACATTGATAATTCTAAATTCTAATGTCCATTCCTTTTGATCTATAAGTTTGTTTTGTTTAGATGACTTACAATAATATTAAGAAAAATTATATACTATAGTATTATTATAATTTATATTTCATCTTTGGTATTTACTTAAATAGACACAAAAGGAAATTTTTAACATTTGATATTGGCATTTTTTGTAAAAATGGAGGGAAAACAAACATTTTATTTATGGTTTTATCAATAAAAATTGTTAAAAACCTTTTGAAATAAGACTCTAGTTATAATTTCTCCCAAAAACTAATGTTTAAAAGTCAAAATTTTACTTTTGGATATCATTTCATAGAACATGATATCCAAAGTCACACTTTTAATATGGGAGGAAAGAATGTTTGAAAAAAACTAATGATTAAATACAAAAGAACTGATGTGAAAACATATTTTTTTACTAGGAATATAAATTCCTTGGTTAATTCATATTTTTTATGAGTTACCACTTTAATGTTAACGGATCCCCATTTATGTATTTAATATTTTATAAATACTCATCCTTAACTTCTATATATTTGTATTAAATATCTAGAAATAAGAGGAACCAGATCAAGAGACAATATGACTGGAAATACGATGAATTCCAAAATGATATTCCAAACTTTTAGGGACCACATTTAATACTTTTTAAAATTATTCCAAATGAGAAATAAAAAATTACAACTACCAACTGAACATATTTGAATATCTAAACATGTTAATGATGAGGAGGACGACATCTCAAGGACTTTCATCTGATAAATGTGATAAAACAAATAATACCCAATTTCAATTATGAACAAATGTGTTAAGAGACACCAATGTAAATTTCATAAAGGAATTGGGAGATCACTATTGTGTTGAAAGATAGGGCATAAAGTATCCAATTTCCTAAATGAAAGTAATAGTGTGATGGAAGGAAATAAATTTCAACATAAGTTACTCTTATGAATTTTTATAAAAAATGTGGTGAATTTGGGAATTATCCAAGAAAATTGTTTATTACTAGGGTGGGAAAACATGATGAGGACCATTAATCTCCCAAATAAATGAACATGGAAATACCTATTCTAAGATGGATCATCATGACTAAAACAAGAAAAACTCTACTCCAATGTTGTGTTTCTCATGTCATGTAACAAATATAATTTTTCTATGAATTAGTTTATAATATTATATATATTATTTTTATATCGAGGCATTGGGATTGTGTAAAATATCGAGGCCCTGTGATCCCTGAAATGATTTTTTAAATATATTAAATATAAAAAATATTATGTGTGCACAATTTTCATGAAAATGTGGGAGAAATATTAAATAGAGTCTCATATCATAAATTTTTGGCCGTTTTCTAGCTTTGAGTAAGGGAATTAACCTAGAAATTACATAATCTTTTCCATTTTCAGGGATTTAGTTAAAAGTATTCACAGGTGAAAATAATAAAATAAATATATATATTTTTATTTAATTATACTGAATAAAAAAAATATTTTTATGATATTAATATATGTTTCTGTGGAAATGTAAAATTAAGATACTGAACCCTAAAGTCATATATGACCATTGGAGGAGAGCATTCCCCAAGGACAATATTGGATCAGATCTAGATATAGGGTCATTAAACCATCAAAATATGATGATCTTTCCATGGATGATGATGTGGATTTGTTCATCATAAGTGATTGATCTATATCAAGTTAAGAAATTTATATATGTTATTATATCCAAATTTTTTAATCATATTATTAATATGAATCAATCAACCAATAGATTGATTTTCATATCAATCGTATTGCTGGTATGGGTTTATTTTTATGAAATTTGAGATAAATTGTTTATTTTTTTAGATCATGGTTTGATGTTCTAAAGGACAAAATATATGGGCATCGTAAACCTAGACGGGGTTTGTTCCTCTCTTATATTTCTTGATCTTCTCCCACCATTATTCATTCATTAATCTACAATATTCTTTTTGTCTGGTGGTTCGACCAATACCTGATAAACAATCATTATTAACCTATTTCATGGAGTAATGAATAGATATCATAGAACTGGGATTATATCAACGATGAGATCGTGATGAAATTATGGGGAAGATGGATCAGAATTATATCAAGATTTATTTTTTGAGTATGCAATGATGATAGAGCATGGAGGTAATTCCCGAAAAATTGGGGCATCCTGGAATCGAATCTCCAATAATAATTGAGCTCGATTGACCAAGATGTATAATCCATGGATGGAATTTGTGATAGATTTTGTAGTGGTGGTGAAATATTTGGAAAAAAGTGAATAACATATGTGTTTTGTGAAAACATTTTCTATATATAGTGTATTTAGGCAACCCATGCAATTTATTAGCCCCTTTAAGTGTTCATAGAGTTCTGTGTCAAGTTATGTATCACACCTTCTATGACCCTTATAACATAGTGTGTGACTCAAGTTTTTGAATCAGTGTGTATCATGAAGGATGCACATTCAGTTATACATGTACACATCTATCCAAACATGGACACAACCAACTATAGATGTACATGATCAAGGGTACATGGGTTCAGACACGTCGTGTTCTCGTACGCATCCATTGGCACAACTCATGATACATGGGTAGAACTCAGTACCAAAGAGACATGTTGTGTCCTTACAGTAAACACCATACACTCCTTGAAGGATAGATTGGATCCCATTTCCTCCCCATCCTAGAGAAGTTCCTTTTGGTACATTCCCTTGATACATTATTTATGGGTTTATTGTATATCTTCATCCTACACATAGGTTTGTGATCCATTCTATGGAACATCAATCTTTGAGAGAGTTGTTGGAATCCTATCATGTGTCCCAGATTGAGATCCTGTATCATTATTATTTCCATACTTAGGGTTTTTTGTATCAGTGTGACCAAAACTATGTAGGAATTGATCCACTACATAGCGGGATAATACATAATGGGTTGTTAATATACATCATGGCCTTGGGTGTCATCCCAATATATGTATCAATCCCTAAAAGATTTCAACATGTGCTACATATGGAAAGAAAAAACAAGCATCAAATTTTGAAGGGATGTTATTAGTGTTATATTACTCATCAATTGTGCTCTCACATATATTTATTATTTGATACATTTGAGCAGGAATCATATGATGGAAATACTGTTGTGATCTTACTTGATACTACGTATCTACTATGAGTATATTTGGATAAACATGTTATGTATTGACATATCTCTATAGGGATATTAGTGAAATTAATTATTCTTCATTCTTAATGATATCATGGTGTCATAATAGAAATTTTTATACTCACCCCAGCATGGACATTTCCTACCAGTGTCATGTCTCATAAAGAATCATTTCTTTTGGTTGAGTCCTAGAGGGACTAGGACCAGGTGAGCTTAGTGATTTGGATAGACTGAGTTGTGTTATGGTTATTGAATTTATAGTAGTACCGACCTATATCATTGGTTGGAATTATTTTTTGTTCACTTTGGTTGGATTTTATTTAGCACCATTCTTTCCAATACATGTTTTCGTACTCTCAAACTGGGATTTTAGATGCATACATGCATGTTTTTCAGTTTTTTTACATTTCATCATTGTATGGGCCTTGTGATTTGTTCATGTGTATAGGTACATTAGGCTATGGCCTCCCATGTGTGGGATATTCCTACTCGATGCTGGTCTCCAGCACCTAACCTGTTAGAGGAAGGATATGGGTTGTCATGGTTCTATCCTCATTGGGGTAGGCCATAATAGATTTGTATTAGAGAAGTTAGTTCTATTGTAGGAATTTAGTATGTGATATTGGTTTGTGTTTTATAGAAATAGTGTAATTTGTTTCAAGTTCATCTCTTCGGTTAGGTAATTTAGTTTTGTTGTGACGACCGATGTATGCATTCACCATTCCCATGATCACCATCATTTTGAATATATAAATATAGTCATTGGTTGTAGGTAAAACATTAGAAAAATAATCATATAAGAATGTGTTGTGATTTCTTTCTCTGTATTAAGTCAGATCTCCAAATATAATCATTGACTATTGTATATATTCTCTATTTTATAATTCCATCATGAAATTTGTATATAGAATATAGATGAATGGTCTTAAGGATGACCCCCTCAACAATGATGCTCTGATATAGGGATATGTTCCAGAGAATTTACCTTTTATTGGTGCACCGGTCTTACCACCAACCATCAATTAGGGTATGCTACTAGATGTACCAGAGGATGAGGTTCATAGTATGAGTTTTCTTTATAAGTTTTAGTTAAATTTACCCCTTAGGATCCAAGTTGAGCTCAAATTCAAGTTATAAAAATGACTAGATTGAGGGAGTGTTGTGAGTCTCTCTTATCATGATGCATGTAGATCAGATGGTGGTCCTGACAGTGAACATTATCTATTGATCTATTAGATAATGTTGGGGCCTATTGACCTTTTCATATGATGAGGAAAATTTTCATGTTATCAGTTTGAGTACCATTTTATAGTGTAATATTCTCCACCCACATTGGGGGTTGTGTGCATCTGCGAGGTTTTATTGCATAATCCTAGAATTATGATTGTGCTTGTGTATTCATTGAGGCTCGCAAACCTCTCTTGGTACCCTATGGATAGGGTGTGTGATTAGATTTTTTGGGCTTAAATCTTCGAGTGAGGAGTGTACTGATAAATCCTTTCTAATATAATACATCTTTACATTCTTATATAAACTAGGGAAAAATAGTTTTCTTTGGTAGTCTAAATTTCCTTAAATGAGAAGACACAAACATTTTATAATGGAAGCAGGCACAAGAGAGATGATAATTTGGTTGTTGGGAGAGAACGATATATGTAAGGACCTAGAAATTAGGTAATTTTCATGATCCAAACCTAGAATATAGGGTCTATGGTTTAGGTCTCAAAGGATGGTTCTAGTTAGACTAGGGATAGAAAGTGCTACTCTTCCGACGGGCTGAGACAACTTTTGTGATATTTTCCAACTCAGCATATGGCTGAGAGAGAGGCAGTGGATAGGTTTCCTATATAGAGGTAGTGGTGGGAGAGGGTTGCTCTAAAAGGTAGCATACATGGGAGGGAATCTCATAGAGTGGGTAGAGGTGGAGATTATTTAACTTGTCACCATAAACACCCCTAGGTGGTCCCTTCAAGGCACATGGAGCTAATGTTCAAGAGAAAAGGATGCATAGGAAGTTGAGGATTATGAACTAGAGGGTCGATGGATGATATGATGTATAATGTGAACCTTATTTAATTTAGTTTCAGTACTCATAGACATGTGTCTGATCCAGTACTTTATTTACACTTTTCTTATTTGAGACATAGAGATTCTGGTTGAGCCCTTGGCTCAAAAAATATTCTTGGAGACTCTTATTAAAGGTGAATCAATGATTTCTCACTTATCCCAATGGTGTGACCTAATTATTATATGTGATTTTTTATTTTTGGAACCCTTTTCACCAGAGATGTGGTCTTAGAATGTCATATTTCATATGGAATAGTTATATCTAGTTCATGACCAGATAGGTATTTTTAGGAAGTGGTTGAAGTGCTTCCATAGAGACAGCCTGAGGGTTTTCAATGTGGGTGAAAAGGAAACCTAGACTGAGAATGTTGGGATCAGGTATAAGGGAGTTCATTTGTTTACTCACCAGTTTGATAGCATGACCCTTGGTGTAGTAGAAGATATGAATTTTCAGTTTCCTAGGGTGGTGGAAGAGTACAAGGTCGCCTTTCCTACGAATATTGTTGGATTAACACCTTTATGAAAGATATAATTCTACATTTATCTACACCCAGGGATGGTCCCAAAAAATTCATGATCATATCTTATGTATCCTGCTGAGCATTTCTACATGAGGGCTTAATTGGAAGACTTACACGGGAAAGGATTTTTCATACCTAGTGATTCAACCTGGGAAGCCCGTGTATTGGTCACCAAGAATATGGGTGGGATATTAGGGTTGTGTGTGGATTAATGTAACAAAAAACAGATGATCATGATGAACATGTATATAATTATGAGTATTGATGACCTCTTAACTTAGTTTAGAGGGGCACGATGGTTCTTGAGGACTGAAATTAGTACAGGCTATCACATGCAGCATGTATGGGATGAAAATATACAATAGATGACATTCTGAGGTCAGTATAATAATGTTGAGTACATGGTGATGCCTTTTAGAAAGAATATTTACTTCAATGTTTTATTTGTGACTCATGAAGTAGATATTTCAAGATTTTTTGGACCGGTTTATGGTAGTCATCATTGATGATATCCTAGAGTATTAAGTGACAAAGGAGGATCAAATGATACACTTTATTATGGTTATAGTTGTACTCTGACAGCACCATATTTATCATATTCTCCCAAATTTCTTTGATTAAATTCAATATTCCATCTTTATGGTACATGATATCTTAGATGATAATTTAGCAGTGGAACTAGCGAAGGTTGAGACAGTTGTATCTTTCAATCCACCTAAGAGTTTAACTGAGGTATGATGCTTTTTTGGGTTAGAAAGATACAATCAAATATTCGTACCCGATTTCTCTAGGATATCAACTCCCTTGACATATTTGAGACAAATAGGAATACATTCTTGTGGATAGAGAGGTAACAATAAATTTTTTTAGAGTTGATTCATTTATTGTTGAGAGATCCCCTCTTGATATTTCCATAGGAATGTGTTGAGTATATAGTGTTCCATGATGAATTTAGTGATAGTCTTAGTTGTGTTATGAGGCAGAAGTTAGTGATGATTTCATAGAGTTCATGTTAGTTAATACCACTAGAGAAGAACTACAAAACCCACTATTTGTATTTAGTTATGGTAGTCGTTGTGCTAAAGTCGTGGAGACCCTAACTTATGGGGGAGTGGTTTTTCATCTATTCTAGCTACAATAGTCTCATATATATATTCTATCAGAAGGATCATAAGATGATATAGATTACATGAATATAGATTCTCTAAGATTATTAGTTTGGTATTTTTTATAATCCTTGGAAGGGAAACATTTTAGTAGATGTTCTCAATAGGTGATTTTATTTGTATCTACTAAGATATGTATTGAAGTATTTAGCCCCATTAAAGATATACTTTGAGTATGAGAGTAGATAATCATACCTCTAGTTAATGGTTATTACCACTGCTCTAATACTGTGAGTTTTGGAAGCTCAACTTGGGTATATTGACTATGTGGCCCTATATGCTTAGATATATACTGGAAAATCTCTTGATAGATTTCATAAAGGTAAGAAGCATGTCATTCAGTTTAGAGGATGAAAAACGATTCTAGAGAAATATCATGAGGAGTTTATATGGGATTTTCATATATATATATATATATATTCCTTTTTGGGAAACCCATGTATGGAGACGATATATCGGGACATCTGACATCAGTTTTGGTGGCTAGGGACAAAGAAGGTAGTTATAGAGTTTTTCTATCCATGGATCACATATCGACATGTAATGGTCGAGCACTAGGTTCCAATATATTTAGCTTA
The DNA here is from genome assembly GCA_963277665.1 of Viscum album. NCBI lineage: Eukaryota > Viridiplantae > Streptophyta > Magnoliopsida > Santalales > Viscaceae > Viscum > Viscum album. The sequence continues at coordinate 751,648,765 of OY728129.1, read as the reverse complement.
ACCCTTCAGTTACAAAATTGTAATTGGTATGGGATATTCATTGAATTTATGATAGGGTTACCTCATACATCTAGATGAAATGATGTCATTTTGGTGACTTTAGAAACACTCACAAAGTCGGCCCTCATACGATATGATAAATATGAAATTTTAGTTCAGGGTTTGGGATGCCTTCACACACATGAGATAGTCCAAATCAATGGAATTACCTTTATGATGTTTTATAAATGTGATGATTAGTATCCATTTCATTTGTGGACGGTATTTTTTATGTCCTTTGGGTGTCACTTATGTTTGATCTCAGTGCTTCACCCTTAGATTTATGACAAGACTTTATGGACCATTCAAGTCCGGTAGGAAATAATGAAGGCTTTCATGTAATAATTTTCCCATATTTGGGAGGATTACCCTCCATTGGAAGAAATTTTTTACAACACCACATACCATTTCACCATCAATGTAGCATAATTTGATTCCAAGTATGGGTGACCCTAAAATTCCCCACTACACTCGACCGACCTAGGATAGTCTGTACTTATGGGCTTAGAGTTAGTGTGAGAAATGATATAGAAGTATCAGATCATTTAGGAGTAGATGTGGACAACACATATTCATCATAAGTTCTATGATAGATAATTAAAGGATTCCATTGCAGTTTCTGGAAGGAGATCATTTATTCTTAGGGGTCTCACCTAGATGTGGGTTGCAAATATCTGGTCGATGTGGCTAGGTATTTCTAAAATTCATATCCCTTTAGAAATACTGCATGGAGTAGGATAGGTTGTGTGCCTCTTACTCAACCCCCATAATTGGAATGAGTACATGATGTCTTCCACATGCTGCAACTGAGGAGGTACGTACATAAACTTTATCATGTTATAGACTCTGGTGAGCTAGAAATTTAGGATGGGGATACATTTGTAGATTACCTAGTAGATATTGAGGATAATAAATTGAGTATCCTATATGATAGATCCATTAATTTAGTGCATTTCTATTTGAAAGATGGGAATGATTAGGGGATTACTATGGAGCCGGATACCCAAATGCATTTTCATTACCCACATCTCATTATGTAGTATTTTTTTATATTTCGAGGAGGTAAATACCCATGCTACAAAGAATGAAATAGATCATATTTTTCCCTATACTACTCTATAATATTATATGGATAATTTTTAGTCCTAGGTGCTGAGATGATGTGGCGTTCCAAGGTCCATTGGGAAAAATTTATGTTTTGAAATATATTAAATATTATACATGCATAGTTTTCATGAAAATGACAAATAACACCTAAATGGAGACATGAAACATAAATATGAGGCTACTATTGAGCTCAGAGCATGGTCATTACCCTGTGTGTGATATAATATTTTTCAAAGTCGTAATTTTGGTTAAAATACATCGTAGGTGTGAATAATAATAATAACTATTTTTGTTATTATGTCAATAAAGTGACATGTTTTTACCCAATAAATATACGGTTATGAGGAGATCTCATGATTATCCACATAAAACTACAGTCCTAGATGAGTGTTGTCGTATATCATTCATTTATGAAGACATCATATCAGATCGAGATTGTGGATCATTGCAACATGTGAAGTTGAGCATCTTGAAAACAATGATGATGTAGATTTTTTATTCATTAGTGATCAATCTATATCAACATATGACATTTTATTATATGAATTTATCCCCATTTTAATATTTCTATGATGAAAGTGAATCTATATAAAATTATACTTATTCAAGGATCAGTCAAATTTGGGGTACAATTCTATATGTGTGGAATTTATGATAAATTGTTTATTTTTTTGATATGTATTCTTCATTGTAATGGAAACAAATCAGATCCAACCGAAAATACGAGAGGTTCATTCCTCTCTTTTGATTTTTTATTTTAACCCCCCATTTTTTCATACAATGGTATCATTCATTTAGGTTGGTGGTTCAATAGATACCCAATAAACAATCCTGGCACACATGTTTCTTGGAGGAATAGAATAATATATAAGATTCGAGTTCTGATCGATTATGTGATCTATATGTAATGATGGTGATGATGAAATGAAATCATAATGGGGACACACATGCATGAGTTTTTGGAATGAGAAGACGATAGAGCATATGTGTGACTGTTGAGCAGTAGGGATGACTAGAAATCGGATCCCCAGTGATGATCCAGGTCAGTTGACCTAAATTCACAATCCACAGGTCCGATTTGCAATAGATTCCATGGTGGTTGTGATAGATTTGAAATCTGCATGTTCAAACTATGGGTTATGTTATGTTATAAACTACAAGGAATATATTTATGAAACACTTGTCAGGTATGAGGCCATGTCTCCATTTTTCGGTTCCTTGTTGAATTATGTATAACATGACGTGTAACCCTTATCACATAGCGTGTGGATCAACTTGGTGAATTGTCTTCTATCATGGACGATATAGTTCCAGCCATACATTGACATAGATAGCCTTACATAGACATGACATACTTTATATAGACATGGTGAGGAGTACATGGGGTCATAAATGTCGTGTACATGGAAATGGGCATAGACATGAGCCATGATACATGGGTAAAACATGGTGCTGATGGGACATGTCATGAACTCCTTCAATGATTTATTTTATCTCTTCTCCTATTTGGATTATAAATGTTTCATTAGGGTATATTACCTTTATCCATTCCATGAGGGTTTAGTATAGTGCCTCATACTATGCATAGGGTGGTGCTCCCCTTTGAGGAACATTATTCTTAGATAAAGTTGTAGGAATCATTTCGCGTAGCGCAATGCGAGATCCTCTAGAATCATCATTTCCCCACTTGTGGTTCATGGTATCATCATGACCAACAATATGCAGCACAAATCCCCACTTATTGGGTTAATTTAGATTGAGTTTTTTGTATACCCCATCCGCATGGTGTTGATCTCCATCTTTGTATTGATTTCATTATATATACAACATGTACTTATTATGGAGATACCAGATGAGCATGATGTCTCAGGTAGATTCCATTAGTGCTATCTGACTCATGGTGTGTGTTCTTCCATATGAGGGTTATGTGTAATCCTCAGGTAGGAATCCTATATTGAGAATACAGTTGTGACATTAATTGTGACATTGTATCTACTATGAGTATATCTAAATGTTCTGGTTATTTATTTTCTTGACATAACCCTGTGATAAGATAAATACTATTCTTAATACTTTATGAATAGTGACATTATTATTTCCTTCTAGGTATTTTTATAATCACCATTGCATGGTATTTTCCTACATGTTTCATGTCTTATATAGATGAATAACCTTTTTAAATAGTATTGGAGTGACCATGACCAGGTGGAGCATAGTGAGATAGATATAACGAGTCATGTTCCTGTGGTTTCATTTACTGTAAGCCTCTCCAACATCACAGGTTGGACTCGCTTTTAGTTTCTTTTAGTGGGATTATATTTAGTCCCTTTCATTGGATTAAATTTTTTCATATTTTTAGGGTGGTATATTAGATGTATCCATGCATGGTTATACGTTATTATATGTTTCATCATTGTATGGTCTTGGTGATGTGTGATTGTGTACATGTATATTAGGATAATTAATCCCATATTTTTGATATTCCTACTCAGAGCTTGTCTCTAGTCCTTGTATTATTAACGGTGGGCTCGGGGTAGTCATGGTTCAGTCCTCGTTTATCTGGGTCATGACATGTTGTATTTCAATTCATGCCATATTAGCATATCATTTAATTTTTATATGAACATCTGGTAACCCCAAAAAAATAATTTTATATGATTAGGGGAAAACATCTATGATTATTATATCAAATGATGGAGTTTGTGGGAATTTTCTTCATAAAGGTATTATCAATCCCACATTACTGTAATTTTTTGTTATCCATTATATAGAATAGGTTTCTTTTATAAATCTAATATAAATTTCATGGAGAAGGAATTCACCCCCTGTCTCACAAATCACCCTTCGATTCTATTCAAATGAAAGATGGATGGTGAATCTCATATGGTATAATTGTCTCAAGAATTAATACAATTTCCTTATGGGAAAGCATATCTATCTAAAATTATTTAGACTAAAGTAAATATCATATTTGGAGACGTACCCATTGTATGTGAACTCTCTAATGCGTTTCTTGAATTATTTTTGTAGTCTTCCTCGTAGTCCAAAGGATTATTTCTCAATAACACATATTCTTTTACTGTGTAATTATTTTGGGGAATGTTATCATTAACAAATGTATATCTATGAAACCCTAACAAATAAAAACAATTATTAGATGTACAAGAACATTGTCTATGATGAAAATTGATCGTTTTCTTGGATTTCTTGGGTACTATAATTGATTTTTGAAAAACATATTATGATTTTAAATCCCGTAACAAATATTACTCAAAAAGGGGTTATATTTTTATATAATGATGAATGTAAGGTTTACTTTAAATAAAACAATAGGATGTATATCACTACACATGTTCTCAATTTACACAGAAGTGGGGATCTATTTATAATATAAAATAATGAATCCAAAAAGTTCTAGGGTTTTATACTCATGAAGGATAATAATGTGATATACAATTCCTCCCTCCAACTAAAAATTCATATGAATAACTACCCATCTCATGATCTAGACATGACTATTGTGATCTTCACATTAAATAGTTGGGATACTTTTCTCTATGTAGAGAAGTGTGACATATATATATATATATATATCATAAAATCCACATGTGTATTTTCAAAAAACGATATTAATATTATCCAAAAAAGGTGGTTAGAGTTGATCATGGATTATTATTGTTCAATCTATATTCATCTTGGGAAAGTAGAAAAGTTGGAAAATTCTCTGAGTGGAACGGATAATGCTACATTATTCGTGATGAGGATTTCAGTGGATCCAATATTCTTGGACACGCAATGGATATATATGGGAATAATAAAAGGATATTAATTATAGATTTGTCATGTAATTACTAAAAATTATACTATATAGTGGAACAATGAGGTTTAGAATTACTATGAGTATATATAGGAGAAGGTGGTGAATATTATGGAGATCATCATTACTGCAGATGGAGTTATAAGTTTTGGAACTGTAACATCCTGGCCTAGATTCTACTAAAATGGTACTCTGATCTAATTTTCCACAAGTCATTAAGTTATCCATTCCATAGTTTAGTTTCTACCAACTAACAATGAGGGCCTTAGGTGTGTCCCTGGATGGAATATGACCTCATATTAGAGTAAACAACAACAAAAATAACCCAACATCATCCAAGAATTAAATATAAATTATGTGGAAGAAATAAATAATGTAAAATGTAATATGATATAATAATAAATAATATTTTATAAAATTTTGAATAGGAATGTCATACATATAGCATTGGTCATCCAATGTGTGGACCATACTCTAAGGATTAAATAAGGAAAACAAAACCAAAAGTACAAGGCTATACTACTGACTCTAAACCTGACCAAATACCTAGTCTCCATAACCTTGTTGAGCTACCCCAATCCTATAAAAAGGATCTACATGGATAGAGTTTCCCAATCATGCAACTTTGGGACTTATCAATATTTACCAAGAATCATTCTCCAACCAAAAATGTATACATAATGTCTACCCACACACCGATGTCTATATACTGGGGAAAGAAACAATATCAGTACACCACCCCAATGAAAAACCTTTAAATATGTTGTAATAAGTTCATGATCAATAAAAATACTCATCCTAGCCAAGTCCCAACTGAAAAGAAAAGAAAATAAATCATGTGAAACTATAGTTGATCCCTGGGTTCATAATCTCGGTCAACTGGGCAAGGTGATATCATTCATATTTATATTTATACGAGGGTATATATAAATTAGAATATATATATATATATCTAAATATTAATATTCATGAATGAGGAGGAATATAACATAAAAATAGTAGATTATCCTTGGGTCTATAATCCTAAACGTCTAAACAAATTGTGAAAAGGGAATTGAGCTAGATTTCATACCACTATATTTTTGTATAATTTAGTTCATCTATATGTCTACAATCCCAATTGAAAATACCTAAATATTCCAAATTCATAAATATATCTAAGAAATCTATTTAACTATAAGGATACATGTCATAACCCTAGGTTCTCCCTTACTCACGTCCAATCACTATAAAGAACAATTTTTTTACATATGGAAAATACAAAAAAGATGATACATATCAGGATGAAATTCTATTTTATCTATGTAAATCCAATCCAATGTATGATCCTTAGGATCCATTTTTTAGACAGTCATGACATTTTATCTCAGATAATCCCTATGTATTTTACCCTAATGTGATGTATAAGGAGACATGACTAGTTAGATGTCATCGATGTCTCTAATCAAGTAATGTGTAATCATCCCCATCACATGAGAGAGCATAATCATACATGACTATATATATATATATATCAATGATGTGGAAAAACATTCCTAAAACCATGAAATAGATATCAATCATAGAGTGAACAATAATCTCTATCACTTGGGATATCATAATCAACAATGACTATAATTAATTGGGACATCATGCAATATATCATATTCATAAAGAAGCCAGATCCAAATTAAGGAGAGCATATTCGTACTCCATAAAGAATATGTTGAGGATTGTTTAATCATAGACATTATAAAATATATTTAGGGGATAAGAATAATGATCATGAGCATAAAAAATAATGAGGAGAATATTGAAACATATAAGTTTCAAAATCTGGATCCCATTAAGCATGTTTGTGTGTCCCTATAATATAAATAAAAGATCTATGAATATGGGTTATAGGTCTCATGTGTGGCCACCATAATTAAAAAATAAGATAGATCCCATGAGGTATGTCTTGTTATCCTAATGATAATAAAGACACAACATGCCAAGATCATCAGACACTAAATAGGTACCAACTCGAGTTATCAGCATTGCATCATTAATAAATATGAAAATACTTAGATAAAAGATTGAGGTTGGTCAAATTCAAAAATCAACTAATACTTCTAAAATCACACAATATTATAATATTGGAACAAGTTTTATGGTGAGACTTTCTTCCATCACAACCCAAACCTAACATACTAGCACAAGATCAATCAAACTTCAGGGAACTACTTTGTAAAACCCCAGGTAAATAAAGAATATGAAATTTCATATTTATCCATATTTGTGAATAAAATATTTAAATAACTTTAAAGGGGACGCTATGCTCGATGGCGTACCCAACACGCAACAACGAGTTTCTTGGGAATCTTACGCTGCACTCTAATAATAAAATAATATTATTGTAGCCATTGTAATGGCGGGAATGGATAGAAATAACTAAAATATGATTATATATGTTTTTAAATGTTTTTACATTTATCCAATAAAAGACAATGGCTTAAAATACGGAAAGAATTCAATTTTAGGCGTATATGCCCTAGCTTTCACTAAAGGTTCACTTATCACCTTTTGATGGCGAACCGTCATTAAATATAGTTTTGATCACTCTTATACATTCTTTTGGACCAAATAAAACTCTTATTAAGAATCGGGACATCAAAATTTACTTTGTGTAAATTTTTGGTATCTTTCCGATAAAGATCATTTTTTTAATGAATAGTGTAAAATGTTGTATTTTAATTCAAAACCACTTTTTAATCTAATTTATTTATATTATTAGATTATATTTTGAATTGGTTTTAAAGTGAAATTAGAAAATATTTTTACCATTAAATCCAATAGTGTTCGTTGGAATCAATTTCACATTGAAGTCAGACTTAAACTAGTGTCAATCTTTTGATACTTATTGTTTCATAAAACACGCTATTTGTCATGACAGCGGGAATTAATTATTACATCAATTAATGTGGCTTATATGTTTTGAATTTTTTAAAAAGGACTTCATTTTTGAATTCAGAATATCAAATATAGCTTAGGGTGAATTTTTGGGATTTTTCTGAAAAACTTCAATTTTTGATGAATAGTGAAACCACTAAGTGGTACTTATAAAAACTGATTTTCCGTTTAAATGAAATTTTTCCATCATTGTGTTTTGATTTTCAAAAATCTGACATACATGGTTGTCATTAAGAAGTAAAATGTGGTTCAATGAGATTAAAATAATTTTTTGGTGAATAGTAACTTATTAAGTTTTTAATCGCGATTAGTGGTAATTAGTGTAGTTTAAGGTAAAAATAATGCTTTAATAAAATGAGATGAGCTTGACACATGTCTTACCCTCATTGGTTGTATCATGGCCGACCAAGAAAAGCCATGGGTCAACTTGGGGACCCCATGGATCCACTTTGGTTGGGAAATGACATAAATAACATTTTATTTAATGTAAAAGTAAAATTGACACAAACATGATATGTTTTACTAAAACAATTTTTAAGTGGGGTTATACAAGTAATATTTTTGATTATAAATATTCATTGGAAAGATAAAAAGATTTTCTACATCATAGTAGTTTTCTTATATTTTTTAGACATTAAATAAATTAAATTATTTATGACATAATAATGATGCAGCGATGACATCATTATTTGACGATTTAAATAAAATGGAAAGATAATGTAAAATCTATGAACTACACATGTCCAAAACCAATTGGATGAGTGGATATCGAACCCTTATAACCGTATCCACGAATTATATCAATGTGGGACCTTTTAAAACCGAAACACATTTTCAAAAAAAGTAATATTTCCTTACTTTCCAAAAGTGCCCCTCCTCTCCTCTTATAAAAGGCCCCCACCTCAACCTCATTTCACACACTCCTCAAGCCTTTGGCTCGGCCAACCCCTGCCCATTTACTCTCTCCACATCCCTCTCCTCATACTAGAGGATTCCCTTTGGGCAGAATCCTTTCAAAGGAAGCCTTTAGTCTCAAATCAAAAACAGTTACACTTTTAAAGGTAATTCTTTCTCTCATGTTCATTTGTTTTATTTTGCTTCTCCAACCCCCTAAACTCTTTTTATTTGCTTATTTTGTAACACCACCAGTATCTTAAATATACTAGTATGTTGTTATAAGATTTATTCGAGCTACACTCTCACACAACTACATCAAATGGTTAAAGAACATACGGTTTCCGTGGATGGCGAAATTCTGCCTCCCGAAATGATGATTGTTCAATACTCATTTAACACCTTCAAAGGTGGCCATTAGGATGTCACTATTTTTATATATGATATATAATATGTTTATGTTTTATTCATTCTTCTGTATTTTTCATTTTTGTCTTACCTTTATGTCTTCCATTATGGGTATACGCGATATCTTCATTTAAGGAAGTCCGGACTACCGCCCCCTCAAAGTGATTTGATTCGTTAAATACCATATGTGGGATGTATAAAGGATGGAAATATGATATTATATATGATATTATAATGGAATTATAATATACCTTTATATCATTATTATTCCATTCTATAAAATACGAAATAGAAATGAAAGTAGCGTTCATGCGTACGTACGGCATACCGTCTCCATGAACGGTGCATTTCATTTCATAACTCTAAATGATTATGTAATGTTATAAATGCATGCATGTACTGGATATATATGAAATATATGATATCTACATAATGAATACAATTCTGGATATAATAAACATTTGGCCACACGAACAACATGTAATTGTAAGAAGTCCACTTTCGACTTAAGAACCAAATATCGACAAAACAAATATTATTAACTTAAATGATTACATAATGTTTATGACATAGTAATAAGTGGTATAAAAGTAATAATGAACATGAAAAAGGTTATTAAGTAATTAGAAATTAACTCAAGTTTATTATTCATGAGATTAAAGAACGATCGAGTCAAGTCGGACCCGAGGTAAGGGATCCTACTCCTCTCTTTCTTTTTAAGAGCACACTTTTATGTCATTCCTTTTAAAGATCATATTTCTTGTTATTGGGATGATCTTTTATATTCCACTTGCTTTAAATTCTATTGTAATATGATGGGCTACTCTATTTGATCTCATCAATCCATATTCGGAAGTTTTATGTGGCGCCGTTAGGCTGCCGTGTTTTCGTAAGGGATTTTTCATCTCACTTTTATTCCCGTGAGATTTATGCTACATTTGCCACAAATTACATTGAGTGGTGTATGTACTTCCCATTATTCTACTCTTTGTGTAATATACTTTCGTTTATGAGTATTTACATCAATGACCTATTTTCTTTCTTTCATGGGGTGTATGTTTTGAAAGATACCCAAGTCGGTAAGGGAACCTTTCACCCTACTCTTTTTTAAAAGACTTCTTTTATTGGGTCTTTTAATTTACATATTTTTATGTTTGGATATGTTCTCAGACATCCTTATTGATGTAAATTTTATGTCCAAGTGATGAGATACACTTTTTTATCTCTCATCAACTCATTTTGATGTGATGTCGTTAGGCTGTCAAGGGAACTTTTTAACCCAATTTCGATTTCTTTGGGTTCAACTTGTAGTCATTGAATATGTCATCCATTGAATATGTGTGAATGACCTTTTATTTTTTTACACTTAATATCCACTTATATTGGGTGAATATATATTTTTCACACATATTTTTGAGATTTATTTGTCCTTAATTTTAGGATACCTTCTTTATAAGGGATTTCATCACATTTGATATTTCTATTGAGGGTTCATTGTTGTTATGCACCAATTCACTCTTATATGGTGTATATACTGTCCTTTGGAGTATTATATCATGAATCCATTTATTCTCATGATATTATAATGTTTTGACAAAATGTTATTCCTCAACTATTGTATTCAAGTGTCTATAATTTTGGTAAAACCCCTTTAACCAAAATATCGTTTTAAATGTTTTAATTATTTGTTCTTATTAATATCCATGTTTTCAAAATGGTTTTAAGGATTTATTTATATGGATATTAATGGTTTAAAATTTTAAGCTTCAAGGTGGTATGGGACACTTTGATTCAAAAATCTCTTTATTAAATGTTTTAAATGGTTTTGGAAATGGTTTCTTTTTGAATGGATTAATTATTTCAATATCCTAAAATGTTATATTGTGATTTAAATGTGGAAATGTTATGTTTCCTTTATTCATGTTTATGTGATACGATTATGTTATGGTTCTTGGGCATTTTTATGAAGAACGGGTGGTTCCGTGATAAACTAAGGGCGGGTGAGCCCGATATAGCTCTCCAATGCATTGGGTAACGCGAAGGAGTGAAACGTTAAGGTTTCTCCGAAGAGGTTTAGGTAATATACTGTGATGGGTATTCCAAACGTAACCAAGAGGGTTACTCCCTACGTAAGAATGTTATGAATTCCTCAAGTTACCTTTATGTCTTATGTTTTCTATGATTTATTCATGGTTTGATGAGGTATGTTAAAGTGCCTATGTTTTATGGGTAAAGTATGATTTCATTCTCATGTATATATGAACTCATGTTTCCTTTCCATATTTTTTGTAACCCTTACTGAGCTTTTCATGCTCATCCCAAGTTTTTGAAATGTTTTTCACAGGTCAAGGGAAAGGTACATGATGTGATGATAGTGTCAAGGATGTTTCAAGAAAGAATCCGTGTTATATTTTAAATATGTTTCCGTTGATGGGAAGAATGAATACTATCTTTTATGTAACCACTTTGTTTAAATGTGTAATGTAATGCAAGTTTCATGATCTAATTCTCTAAAACTCTAAACCTAAAAAGATCCTCAATGTGTAATCTTGTAATAACTCAAGATTAAGTAAGGTTAAAGGCTGGGGCCTTATAGTTGGTATCAAAGGCCGGTTTAGATAACTTTAGAGGTTAGGGTATTCTTTAATCATAAGTGACATTACCATAATGGTTAGGATTTCAGAAAGATTCCTAGTTTTAGATAAAGTGAATGAGTAAGTATATCTTAGTGTTTACCTTCCTCGTTAGTACATTATGGTTTTGTTGATATAATCACACTGACCTTTTTGGTTTTTGTAAATGGCTGGATCTAGCAGGCACCAAAGTGACAATGGGTTTGAAGGAAACTGTGGTGGTTCTCTGATTAAGATACTGGTTGAGATGGGGGATTCAATGAGGAATCTCATGGTTTTTCTAAACCAACTATCAAGGAGTCATGATCAACCACTTCAACCTTGGTGAGTTCTCTAATGCATCATGTACGAGATGGCCAACTCGATGTGGAAATTCAGGTAATAATTATTAAGGTAACCATTAGGGTTTATATGATCCTTAATTTTGAGGTAATTATGGGTTATTATATGATATGATGGAAAATGAAGGGCATGAGATAAACTTGAGGTTAAAATATGTTATGATTATTCTTGAAGATTTTATCTCATTTTGGGGAATGTTTTAAGAATTATATAGTTTTGGAAAAAGGACAACACGTAGACCGTGTGACATCCCGTCGCGTCGGACAAAGCTGCGGGAATTGAACCCACAACCAAAGTGCGACTGGTATTTATCGCCTACCACTAGACTACGTGAAGTCCCTGGTTAGTTTGATAGATTCTTTCTAGTTATATGATTTTATGAATTAAGAGTAAGTTGATTTTGGGTTATTTATGAAAATGATTAACCTATCATGGAGGATATGTGATTAGGTTAATTACTTTTCAAAACGAGACTTTAGGAGCAACTGATATTGTTTGGAGATAAATGTTACGATTTATCTTGGAAGACTATGCGACTAAATCCTTCAAATATTTGGGTTTCAATCTTAATTTGGTTTACTTAGAAGAATTTTATGGACAAATTGATTATAGAATGGTCCTCGTTGAACTTTGGGTTTTGTTGGAAAAATTTTGGAGATTAAGAATAGATTTTCTTTTTATAAAGGGTTATCCTTTTCTGGATTATCTGATCTTGTACTAGCCTTTTTGGTTTTGGTTTTCGTAAAAGACATGGGAAGTATATAGTTCTATTTTGTGGATTAGGTGATTCCCTAGAATTTGATTATAGTACTCTTAATGTGAACAAGTCTTCTTAAATACTCGTCTTTTGGAGAAAATATGAGTTTGTGTAAGGAATCTAATAAAAGTTGAAAGTCAATATGATAAGTGATTAGGTTTCCTTATGAATAAATTCCTCAATAAAAAGTAACTTAAAACAAAAATGTTGTCTATTAACTTTTCCTACTGGGGAATCGAATACCGTTTAACCCATCACAAGTTTGTGATTTTCTCGTGGTTAACTTTCTCCTAAACATGTTTTCTATCACTCTCCATCAGAACATGACCCTTTGTTTTTTACTCCATGTCCATATTTTCATACTTGGAATCCTAGTATGGGTTAACTTGGGTGACCTTTGTACTTATCTCTCTTTATTTTTATGTGTTTGTTTTACCGACTTTTGTTCCGATGTGGGACTTTCAAGGATGTTTCCAAGCGCAATTTTAAAATTGCGAGGACGCAATTACCAAAAGGGGGGAAAGATGTAACACCCCAGGTAAATAAAGAATATGACATTTCATATTTATCCATATTTGTGAATAAAATATTTAAATAACTTTAAAGGGGACGCTATGCTCGATGGCGTACCTAACACGCAACAATGAGTTTCTTGGGAATCTTACGTTGCACTCTAATAATAAAATAATATTATGGTAGCCATTGTAATGGCGGAAATGGATATAAATAACTAAAATATGATTATATATGTTTTTAAATGTTTTTACATTTATCCAATAAAAGACAATGGCTTAAAATACGGAAAGAATTCAATTTTAGGTGTATATGCCCTAGATTTCACTAAAGGTTCACTTATCACCTTTTGATGGCGAACCGTCATTAAATATAGTTTTGATCACTCTTATACATTCTTTTTGACCAAATAAAACTTTTATTAAGAATCGGGACCTCAAAATTTACTTTGTGTAAATTTTTGGTATCTTTCCGATAAAGTTCATTTTTTAATGAATAGTGTAAAATGTTGTATTTTAATTCAAAACCACTTTTTAATATAATTTATTTATATGATTCGATTATATTTTGAATTGGTTTTAAAGTGAAATTAGAAAATATTTTTACCATTAAATCCAATAGTGTTCGTTGGAATCAATTTCACTTTGAAATCAGACTTAAACTAGTGTCAATCTTTTAATACTTATTGTTTCATAAAACACGCTATTTGTCATGACAGCGGGAATTAATTATTAAATTAATTAATGTGGATTATATGTTTTGAATTTTGTAAAAAGGACTTAATTTTTTAATTCAGAATATCAAATATAGCTTAGGGTGAATTTTTGGGATTTTTCTGAAAAACTTCAATTTTTGATGAATAGTGAAACCATTAAGTGGTACTTATAAAAACTGATTTTCCGTTTAAATGAAATTTTGCCATCATTGTGTTTTGATTTTCAAAAAACTGACATACATGATTGTCATTAAGAAGTAAAATGTGGTTCAATGAGATTAAAATAATTTTTTGGTGAATAGTAACTTATTAAGTTTTTAATCGCGATTAGTGGTAATTAGTGTAGTTTAAGGTAAAAATAATGCTTTAATAAAATGAGATGAGCTTGACACATGTCTTACCCTCATTGGTTGTATCATGGCCGACCAAGACAAGCCATGGGTCAACTTGGGGACCCCATGGATCCACTTTGGTTGGGAAATGACATAAATAACATTTTATTAAATGTAAAAGTAAAATTGACACAAACATGATATGTTTTACTAAAACAGTTTTTAAGTGGGGTTATAAAAGTCATATTTTTTATTATAAATATTAATTGGAAATCTAAAAATATTTCCTACATCATAGTCGTTTTCTTATATTTTTTAGACATTAAATAAACTAAATTATTTATGACATAATAATGACGCAGCGATGACATCATTATTTGACGATTTAAATAAAATGGAAAGATAATGTAAAATCTATGAACTACACATGTCCAAAACCAATTGGATGAGTGGATTTCCAACCCTTATAACCTTATCCACGAATTATATCAATGTGGGACCTTTTAAAACCGAAACACATTTTCAAATAAAGTAATATTTCCTTACTTTCCAAAAGTGCCCCTCCTCTCCTCTTATAAAAGGCCCCCACCTCAACCTCATTTCACACACTCCTAAAGCCTTTGGCTCGGCCAAACCCTGCCCATTTCCTCTCTCCACATCCCTCTCCTCATACTTGAGGATTCCCTTTGGGCATAATCTTTTCAAAGGAAGCCTTTAGGCTCAAATCAAAAAGAGTTACACTTTTAAAGGTAATTCTTTCTCTCATGTTCATTTGTTTTATTTTGCTTCTCCAACCCCCTAAACTCTTTTTATTTTCTTATTTTGTAACACCACCAGTATATTCAATATACTAGTATGTTTTTATAAGATTTATTCGAGCTACACTCTCACACAACTACATCAAATGGTTAAAGAACATACGGTTTCCGTGGATGGAGAAATTCTGCCTCCCGAAATGATGATTGTTCAATACTCATTTAACACCTTCAAAGGTGGCCATTAGGATGTAACTATTTTTATATATGATATATAATATG
Organism: Viscum album; assembly: GCA_963277665.1. NCBI lineage: Eukaryota > Viridiplantae > Streptophyta > Magnoliopsida > Santalales > Viscaceae > Viscum > Viscum album. The sequence goes on along the minus strand of OY728129.1, from coordinate 751,633,240 downwards.
TTTATGTTTTATTCATGCTTCTGTATTTTTCATTTTTGTCTTACCTTTATGGCTTCCATTATGGGTATACGCGATATCTTTATTTAAGGAAGTGCGGACTACCGCCCCCTCAAAGTGATTTGATTCGTTAAATACCATATGTGGGATGTATAAAGGATGGAAATATGATATTATATATGATATTATAAGTGAATTATAATATACCTTTATATAATTATTATTCCATTCTATAAAATACGAAATAGAAATGAAAGTAGCGTTCATGCGTACGTACGGCTTACCGTCTCCATGAACGGTGCATTTCATTTCTTAACTCTAAATGATTATGTAATGTTATAAATGCATGAATGTACTAGATATATATGACATATATGATATCTACATAATGAATACAATTCTGGATATAATAAACATTTGGCCACACGAACAACATGTAATTGTAAGAAGTCCACTTTCGACTTAAGAACCAAATATCGACAAAACAAATATTATTAACTTAAATGATTACATAATGTTTATGACATGGTAATAAGTGGTATAAAAGTAATAATGAACTTGAAAAAGTTTCTTAAGGAATTAGAAATTAACTCAAGTTTATTATTCAGGAGATTAAAGAACGATCGAGTCAAGTCGGACCCGAGGTAAGGGATCCTACTCCTCTCTTTCTTTTTAAGAGCACACTTTTATGTCATTCCTTTTAAAGATCATATTTCTGGTTATTGGGATGATCTTTTATATTCCACTTGCTGTAAATTCTATTGTAATATGATGGGATACTCTATTTGATCTCATCAATCCATATTCGGAAGTTTTATGTGGCGCCGTTAGGCTGCCGTGTTTTTGTAAGGGATTTTTCATCTCACTTTTATTCCCGTGAGATTTATGCTACATTTGCCACAAATTCCATTGAGTGGTGTATGTACTGCCCATTATTCTACTCTTTGTGTAATATACTTTCGTTTATGAGTATTTACATCAATAAACTATTTTCTTTCTTTCATGGGGTGTATGTTTTGAAAGATACCCAAGTCGGTAAGGGAACCTTTCACCCTCCTCTTTTTTAAAAGACTTATTTTATTGGGTCTTTTAATTTACATATTTTTATGTTGGGATATGTTCTCATACATCCTTATTGATGTAAATTTTATGTCCAAGTGATGAGATACACTTTTTTATCTCTCATCAACTCATTTTGATGTGATGCCGTTAGGCTGTCAAGGGAACTTTTTAACCCAATTTCGATTTCTTTGGGTTCAACTTGTAGTCATTGAATATGTCATCCATTGAATATGTGTGAATGACCTTTTATTTTTTTACACTTAATATCCACTTATATTGGGTGTATATATATTTATCACACATATTTTTTAGATTTATTTGTCCTTAATTTAAGGATACCTTCTTTATAAGGGATTTCATCACATTTGATATTTCTATTGAGGGTTCATTGTTGTTATGCACAAATTCACTCTTATATGGTGTATATACTGTACTTTGGAGTATTATATCATGAATCCATTTATTCTCATGATATTATAAAGTTTTTACAAAATGTTATTCCTCAACTATTGTATTCAAGTGTCTATAATTTTGGTAAAACCCCTTTAACCAAAATATCGTTTTAAATGTTTTAATTATTTGTTCTTATTAATATCCATGTTTTCAAAATGGTTTTAAGGATTTATTTATATGGATATTAATGGTTTAAAATTTTATGCTTCAAGGTGGTATGGGACACTTTGATTCAAAAATCTCTTTATTAAATGTTTTAAATGGTTTTGGAAATGGTTTCTTTTTGAATGGATTCATTATTTCAATATCCTAAAATGTTATATTGTGATTTAAATGTGGAAATGTTATGTTTCCTTTATTCATGTTTATGTGATACGATTATGTTATGGTTCTTGGGAAATTTTATGAAGAACGGGTGGTTCCGTGATAAACTAAGGGCGGGTGATCCCGATATAGCTCTCTAATGCATTGGGTAACGCGAAGGAGTGAAACGTTAAGGTTTCTCCGAAGAGATTTAGGTAATATACTGTGATGGGTATTCCAAACATAACCAAGAGGGTTACTCCCTACGTAAGAATGTTATGAATGCCTCAAGTTACCTTTATGTCTTATGTTTTCTATGATTTATTCATGGTTTGATGAGGTATGTTAAAGTGCCTATGTTTTATGGGTAAAGTATGATTTCATTCTCATGTATATATGAACTCATGTTTCCTTTCCATATTTTTTGTAACCCTTACTGAGCTTTTTATGCTCATCCCAAGTTTTTGAAATGTTTTTCACAGGTCAAGGGAAAGGTACATGATGTGATGATAGTGTCAAGGATGTTTCAAGAAAGAATCCGTGTTATATTTTAAATATGTTTCCGTTGATGGGAAGAATGAATACTGTCTTTTATGTAACCACTTTGTTTAAATGTGGAATGTAATGCAAGTTTCATGATCTAATTCTCTAAAACTCTAAACCTGAAAAGATCCTCAATGTGTAATCTTGTAATAACTCAAGATTAAGTAAGGTTTAAGGATGGGGCCTTATAGTTTGTATCAAAGGCCGGTTTAGATAACTTTAGAGGTTAGGGTATTCTTTAATCATAAGTGACATTACCATAATGGTTAGGATTTCAGAAAGATTCATAGTTTTAGATAAAGTGAATGAGTAAGTATATCTTAGTGTTTACCTTCCTCGTTAGTACATGATGGTTTTGTTGATATACTCACACTGACCTTTTTGGTTTTAGTAAATGGCTGGATCTAGCAGGCACCAAAGTGACAATGGGTTTGAAGGAAACTGTGGTGGTTCTCTGATTAAGATACTGGTTGAGATGGGGGATTCAATGAGGAATCTCATGGTTTTTCTAAACCAACTATCAAGGAGTCATGATCAACCACTTAAACCTTGGTGAGTTCTCTAATGCATCATGTACGAGATGGCCAACTCGATGTGGAAATTCAGATAATAATTATTAAGGTAACCATTAGGGTTTATATGATCCTTACTTTTGAGGTAATTATGGGTTATTATATGATATGATGGAAAATGAAGGGCATGAGATAAACTTGAGGTTAAAATATTTTATGATTATTCTTGAAGATTGTATCTCATTTTGGAGAATGTTTTAATAATTATATAGTTTTGGAAAAAGGACAACACGCAGACCGTGTGACATACCGTCGCGTCGGACAAAGCTGCGGGAATCGAACCCACAACCAAAGTGCGACTGATATTTATCGCCTACCACTGGACTACGTGAATTCCCTGGTTAGTTTGACAGATTCTTTCTAGTTATATGATTTTATGAATTAAGAGTAAGTTGATTTTGGGTTATTTATGAAAATGATTAACCTATCATGGAGGATATGTGATTAGGTTAATTACTTTTCAAAACGAGACTTTAGGAGCAACTGATATTGTTTGGAGATAAATGTTACGATTTATCTTGGAAGACTATGCAACTAAATCCTTCAAATATTTGGGTTTCAATCTTAGTTTGGTTTACTTTGAAGAATTTTATGGACAAATTGATTATAGAATGGTCCTCGTTGAACTTTGGGTTTTGTTGGACAAATTTTGGAGATTAAGAATAGATTTTCTTTTTATAAAGGGTTATCCTTTTCTGGATTATCTGATCTTGTACTAGCCTTTTTGGTTTTGGTTTTGGTTAAAGACATGGGAAGTATATAGTTCTATTTTGTGGATTAGGTGATTCTCTAGAATTTGATTATAGTACTCTTAATGTGAACAAGTCTTCCTAAATACTCGTCTTTTGGAGAAAATATGAGTTTGTGTAAGGAATCTAATAAAAGTTGAAAGTCAATATGATAAGTGATTATGTTTCCTTATGAATAAATTCCTCAATAAAAAGTAACTTAAAACAAAAATGTTGACTATTAACTTTTCCTACTGGGGAATCGAATACCGTTTAACCCATCACAAGTTTGTGATTTTCTCGTGGTTAACTTTCTCCTAAACATGTTTTCTATCACTCTCCATCAGAACATGACCCTTTGTTTTTTACTCCATGTCCATATTTTCATACTTGGAATCCTAGTATGGGTTAACTTGGGTGACCTTTGTACTTATCTCTCTTTATTTTTATGTGTTTGTTTTACCGACTTTTGTTCCGATGTGGGACTTTCAAGGATGTTTCCAAGCGCAATTTTAAAATTGCGAGGACGCAATTCCCAAAAGGGGGGAAAGATGTAACACCCCAGGTAAATAAATAATATGACATTTCATATTTATCCATATTTGTGAATAAAATATTTAAATAACTTTAAAGGGGACGCTATGCTCGATGGCGTACCCAACACACAACAACGAGTTTCTTGGGAATCTTACGTTGCACTCTAATAATAAAATAATATTATGGTAGCCATTGTAATGGCGGGAATGGATAGAAATAACTAAAATATGATTATATATGTTTTTAAATGTTTTTACATTTATCCAATAAAATACAATGGCTTAAAATACGGAAAGAATTCAATTTTAGGCGTATATGCCCTAGCTTTCACTAAAGGTTCACTTATCACCTTTTGATGGCGAACCGTCATTAAATATAGTTTTGATCACTCTTATACATTCTTTTGGACCAAATAAAACTCTTATTAAGAATCGGGACATCAAAATTTACTTTGTGTAAATTTTTGGTATCTTTCCGATAAAGTTCATTTTTTTTAATGAATAGTGTAAAATGTTGTATTTTAATTCAAAACCACTTTTTAATCTAATTTATTTATATGATTAGATTATATTTTGAATTGGTTTTAAAGTGAAATTAGAAAATATTTTTACCATTAAATCCAATAGTGTTCGTTGGAATCAATTTCACTTTGAAATCAGACTTAAACTAGTGGCAATCTTTTGATACTTATTGTTTCATAAAACACGCTATTTGTCATGACAGCGGGAATTAATTATTAAATTAATTAATGTGGCTTATAGGTTTTGAATTTTTTAAAAAGGACTTCATTTTTGAATTCATAATATCAAATATAGCTTAGGGTGAATTTTTGGGATTTTTTTGAAAAACTTCAATTTTTGATGAATAGTGAAACCACTAAGTGGTACTTATAAAAACTGATTTTCCGTTTAAATGAAATTTTTCCATCATTGTGTTTTGATTTTAAAAATTCTGACATACATGGTTGTCATTAAGAAGAAAAATGTGGTTCAATGAGATTAAAATAATTTTTTGGTGAATAGTAACTTATTAAGTTTTTAATCGCGATTAGTGGTAATTAGTGTAGTTTAAGGTAAAAATAATGCTTTAATAAAATGAGATGAGATTGACACATGTATTACCCTCATTGTTTGTATCATGGCCGACCAAGAAAATCCATGGGTCAACTTGGGGACCCCATGGATCCACTTTGGTTGGGAAATGACATAAATAACATTTTATTTAATGTAAAAGTAAAATTGACACAAACATGATATGTTTTACTAAAACAATTTTTAAGTGGGGTTATACAAGTCATATTTTTGATTATAAATATTCATTGGAAAGCTAAAACGATTTCCTACATCATAGTAGTTTTCTTATATTTTTTAGACATTAAATAAATTAAATTATTTATGACATAATAATGATGCAGCGATGACATCATTATTTGACGATTTATATAAAATGGAAAGATAATGTAAAATCTATGAACTAGACATGTCCAAAACCAATTGGACGAGTGTATTAGAACCCTTATAACCTTATCCACGAATTATATCAATGTGGGACCTTTTAAAACCGAAACACATTTTCAAATAAAGTAATATTTCTTTACTTTCTAAAAGTGCCCCTCCTCTCCTCTTATAAAAGGCCCCCACCTCAACCTCATTTCACACACTCCTCAAGCCTTTGGCTCGGCCAAACCCTGCCCATTTACTCTCTCCACATCCCTCTCCTCATACTAGAGGATTCACTTTGGGCAGAATCCTTTCAAAGGAAGCCTTTAGGCTCAAATCAAAAAGAGTTACACTTTTAAAGGTAATTCTTTCTCTCATGTTCATTTGTTTTATTTTGCTTCTACAACCCCCTAAACTCTTTTTATTTGCTTATTTTGTAACACCACCAGTATCTTCAATATACTAGTATGTTGTTATAAGATTTATTCGAGCTACAATCTCACACAACTACATCAAATGGTTAAAGAACATATGGTTTCCGTGGATGGCGAAATTCTGCCTCCCGAAACGATGATTGTTCAATACTCATTTAACACCTTCAAAGGTGGCCATTAGGATGTAACTATTTTTATATATGATATATAATATGTTTATGTTTTATTCATGCTTCTGTATTTTTCATTTTTGTCTTACCTTTATGGCTTCCATTATGGGTATACGCGATATCTTCATTTAAGGAAGTGCGGACTACCGCCCCCTCAAAGTGATTTGATTCGTTAAATACCATATGTGGGATGTATAAAGGATGTAAATATGATATTATATATGATATAATAATGGAATTATAATATACCTTTATATCATTATTATTACATTCTATAAAATACGAAATAGAAATGAAAGTAGCGTTCATGCGTACGTACGGCTTACCGTCTCCATGAACGGTGCATTTCATTTCTTAACTCTAAATGATTATGTAATGTTATAAATGCATGCATGTACTGGATATATATGACATATATGATATCTAAATAATTAATAAAATTCTGGATATAACAAACATTTGTCCACACGAACAACATGTAATTGTAAGAAGTCCACTTTCGACTTAAGAACCAAATATCGACAAAACAAATATTATTAACTTAAATGATTACATAATGTTTATGACATGGTAATAAGTGGTATAAAAGTAATAATGAACTTGAAAAAGGTTCTTAAGGAATTATAATTTAACTCAAGTTTATTATTCAGGAGATTAAAGAACGATCGAGTCAAGTCGGACCCGAGGTAAGGGATCCTACTCCTCTCTTTCTTTTTAAGAGCACACTTTTATGTCATTCCTTTTAAAGATCATATTTCTTGTTATTGGGATGATCTTTTATATTCCACTTGCTATAAATTCTATTGTAATATGATGGGATTCTCTATTTGATCTCATCAATCCATATTCGGAAGTTTTATGTGGCGCCGTTAGGCTGCCGTGTTTTCGTAAGGGATTTTTCATCTCACTTTTATTCCCGTGAGATTTATGCTACATTTTCCACAAATTCCATTGAGTGGTGTATTTACTGACCATTATTCTACTCTTTGTGTAATATACTTTCGTTTATGAGTATTTACATCAATGACCTATTTTCTTTCTTTCATGGGGTGTATGTTTTGAAAGATACCCAAGTCGGTAAGGGAACCTTTCACCCTCCTCTTTTTTAAAAGACTTCTTTTATTGAGTTTTTTAATTTACATATTTTTATGTTGGGATATGTTCTCATACATCCTTATTGATGTAAATTTTATGTCCAAGTGATGAGATACACTTTTTTATCTCTCATCAACTCATTTTGATGTGATGCCGTTAGGCTGTCAAGGGAACTTTTTAACCCAATTTCGATTTCTTTGGGTTCAACTTGTAGTCATTGAATATGTCATCCATTGAATATGTGTGAATGACCTTTTATTTTTTTTACACTTAATATCCACTTATATTGGGTGTATATATATTTTTCACACATATTTTTGAGATTTATTTGTCCTTAATTTAAGGATACCTTCTTTATAAGGGATTTCATCACATTTGACATTTCTATTGAGGGTTCATTGATGTTATGCACCAATTCACTCTTATATGGTGTATATACTGTCCTTTGGAGTATTATATCATGAATCCGTTTATTCTCATGATATTATAAAGTTTTGACAAAATGTTATTCCTCAACTATTGTATTCAAGTGTCTATAATTTTGGTAAAACCCCTTTAACCAAAATATCGTTTTAAATGTTTTAATTATTTGTTCTTATTAATATCCATGTTTTCAAAATGGTTTTAAGGATTTATTTATATGGATATTAATGGTTTAAAATTTTAAACTTCAAGGTGGTATGGGACACTTTGATTCAAAAATCTCTTTATTAAATGTTTTAAATGGTTTTGGAAATGGTTTCTTTTTGAATGGATTCATTATTTCAATATCCTAAAATGTTATATTGTGATTTAAATGTGGAAATGTTATGTTTCCATTATTCATGTTTATGTGATACGATTATGTTATGGTTCTTAGGAATTTTTATGAAGAACGGGTGGTTCCGTGATAAACTAAGGGCGGGTGAGCCCGATATAGCTCTCCAATGCATTGGGTAACGTGAAGGAGTGAAACGTTAAGGTTTATCCGAAGAGATTTAGGGAATATACTGTGATGGGTATTCCAAACGTAACCAAGAGGGTTACTCCCTACGTAAGAATGTTATTAATTCCTCAAGTTACCTTTATGTCTTATGTTTTCTATGATTTATTCATGGTTTGATGAGGTATGTTAAAGTGCCTATGTTTTATGGGTAAAGTATGATTTCATTCTCATGTATATATGAACTCATGTTTCCTTTCCATATTTTTTGTAACCCTTACTGAGATTTTTATGCTCATCCCATGTTTTTGAAATGTTTTTCACAGGTCAAGGGAAAGGTACATGATGTGATGATAGTGTCAAGGATGTTTCAAGAAAGAATCCGTGTTATATTTTAAATATGTTTCCGTTGATGGGAAGAATGAATACTGTCTTTTATGTAACCACTTTGTTTAAATGTGGAATGTAATGCAAGTTTCATGATCTAATTCTCTAAAACTCTAAACCTGAAAAGATCCTCAATGTGTAATCTTGTAATAACTCAAGATTAAGTAAGGTTTAAGGCTGGGGCCTTATATACTTGGTCCCTCAAGTCAAAACACTAGAGTGGCATCCTACCTGGGATCCTTGTGTTCTTCCCAAAAAATAAGAATTCCTACTTGGAATACATAACTATAAAAGAGAAAAAGAGTAACCATACATGTGATCATTGACTGTAAGAATGAAAAACCATGAAACACAAGATCCTCATAATTGTACATAAGAATAGGATTCGTACTTAGGACCATAAAAATCCACGTATGATGAATTGTATCCCTACATGGGATCCTCCAAATGGTATAAAACTTATTGAATCCAACAAGGGATTCCATATGTTATCATGTAATTTTAGGCATCCCAAAGGGGACCCTTGGTAATAGTAATAAGATATAGGTGTCCTACATGGAATCCCCTAGATGAAAACATATGTAGAGGCTTCCTATTAGGGATCCTAAAAAACAAATAACCTCTCATCTTCCTGGTCCAGAAGGGAACTTAAAAATACTTATGGAGAAAGGTACATAATAATCCTTTGAAATAGGTAGCTCGTTGAATAGATCAGATTGAATAGCCTACCTAGGGAGATGGAAAGATTTGATTACTTTAGGATGAACATCTTAGTTTTAGAAAAATCTTGAAAAACTTCCTAGGAGACCTAAAAAACCTCAAGGGTTTTACCCAAATGATATATGTGGAAAGTTACTTAAATATACTAATAATGTGTTTAATTCTGACTCAATTTTCTAAATAAACAAAAAAATCCACAAAGGGGTATTAAGAGGTAGTACATGACATGCATACCATAGTACATGGAAATTCCCACATGGGCATTTACTCTAGTAGTAATGGGCATGTAAAATACCAAGAATGCAATGTGTTAATTTGGTATGCATAATTTACTATACACAACGTACTTAACCGTGTTCCATATATGGAATTTCCATGTATATGGCCTGGTTGTGTACCTCTACATGGTGTGCAACCCACACAGGGTTTGGACGTGTACTTTATATGACCATGTTCCACACATGGTATTTCCTAATATATGTATTATATATCCCAAGCATGGTTTTAACTCCAAAAATATGACATTCTGTGAACAAGATTAACATACGGTGTTGGGTCCCAAAATATACACCATGTGATCAAGACTTCTAAATAGGAACCCCCTCAAATCACATGAAACCCTTGTTTTCTCATCAAAATCTATGGTTAAAACCACAATGGGTCCAATTAAGTCATAAAAATAAATTAAAACTTGAACATGGTAAATCTGGTGGGACTAAAAAAACATAAAAATTACATGCCTTTGAGAGGAATCTGCTGAATCATCGCTCGTTTCCACATTTCATGGATGCATAATGACAATTTTTATCCTCCCAAGCTCAATGGTTGTACCTCTATTTAACTAAATTTATCTATCTCTATATAAATATATATTTTTATCTCTTCATATTATTTTACTATAACATTAGTGTGAAGGAGAATCCTCAGTGGAATGTGAGAAAATCTAGGGATGAATGAAAAAAATATATGTAAATTGAAAAATAAAAATGAAAACAAGGCTCATCTCATCCCTCGCGCCAAACAAGAGTGTATTAAATCTCCATTATGGATAAAAAGGATAAGATAGAATCTCAATAAAACACCTTTTTCAAATGATATGAATGAACATACACATGGGAATAAATAAATATTTAATTGATTAAATATTTAATATTAATTATTCCAATAAAATTTGAATAGTTATAAATTCCAATAAGCTCAACTACTAGTGTCAAAACCTTATTTTGGGAATAATGGAGTGGCCAAAAAATCATCCATGGTCATGTTTTAGGGAAAAACGGTCATTTTACCCATTATAAGAATTTGATAAAAAATTCAAATTTCTGCACAAAAAACATGTCTGAAAAAACATGGGTCACTACAGTCTTCCCGCCATAAAACTTCTCATACCTATGATGAAATTATATAAAAAATATTAGCCATTATCTATAACTAATCATTTTTATTACTATGTTGTCTTGAAATTCCAATGACCAATATCCTTACATCAGGAATTATCACCAAAACAAGAGACCTTTAGTTGTAACTGATACAATACCCTCCACCATAGGAGCATCTATATCATAAACTCAAAAGTAGAATTCAAGGTCAAAGGCCCATGGAAAATGTAGAATTTAAACTACAAACATGGATCACCACCACCAAAATGTCTAATGGTTCACTCCCCAACATATGTCCTACCATATACACACTCTATGAGAAGAACCTTAATAAGATCCTTCCTCAGTCATGGAAATATATTTGAAAATAAATGATGATCGGTGTAGAGATGATTCTCTCTTAGCGTAATCAGGATGATTTCTAAACATAACATGGTATTATCTAAAAAATAATACACTAATATTCCATTAAAAATCATTTATATCTCTCTCTTAGATATGCTCACATAAAAATAGGATATACTAACCTTTAAACAACTGATGAAATCACATATTATAACAATGTGTGTTCGGTTCCAAGCATAGGTCAATTGTCTCCTAAAACCCAATCCATTTTTGATGTCTCTTTTACCATGGAGCATCATTAGAAATTTAACAAAAAATCATGGGAAACCTATCCCCTGAAATGTATTTTAAACCATCATTCCTCTTCTCAAATATGGACACCCACCTATTTATGATATATATGGTTTTACATGCTAATGTTGTGAACCATTGTCACCCAACTCATACACTAGTGATTATTCCATTAAAAGAGTCAGATGATCGTGCAACATGGAACATCAATCTCAATAATCCAGAAGCTCCATTAGTAATTATTTTCAAAAATGGAACCTCACATGTACCAAAATTCTTCCATGAATTTCAGTCACACAACATCATTCTAGTCGTGAGCATCTACTAATGATTTAAATGTATTATAAACATTGGTAATAGTGGAAAAATGTTTTAGGAACCCCAACAGTCATCCCTCCCTGAATACAATCTCAAAACACAATCACATCAGGTGCTTCATTAAAAAACAATTTCACCAAAATTCTTATATCACAAAACCCAAGAACTGGCCCTGAATTAGTACTAGAACAAGCATGGAACCAATATCACTACTTAAAAAGGAATTTTTAACCCTAGAACAACCTTACTCATATATTTCCATTGATCAAATGAAATTTACACTGACCAGTGTTCTATGTCATAACTAAGGACCTAGGTCACCCACCAATTGCTACAGATCATTTATCTCAACTAGGTCACAAGGTAAAACCACCTATCCAAAAATTTCAATCCTCTACAATGGAGGTAAAAATTAATAGCATCCTTTTAGGGTCAAAAAAATAAAATTTTCCTACAAAGTCCATGATCCCCTCCAAACATTCTCAAAAGAACTGCTCAATGGAGGTCCAAATATCAGTGTAGAAGAGATACTGAACTGACTCTCTGTGAGATTATGTATACAGTGATACCCACTCAAGGTCTATCTTACCAAAAACTTTTAGAAATCTTTAGGCAATGTAAAAAAGAAAACTCAAAAGATAACCATAAATATATGTTGGTTATGTATAATTTCATTTCAATATATATTGGAAAACAGTTTACAAGTATTTACGGAAACATTAAATAACTGAACCTATGAAAAGAAAACTCTACAGGGTGTTTATCACATGGGAATAATCTTTTCTATCATCTTATTAGGGCTACTCCACCACGCATTCAGGAAGACAAATTCATTATCCTCACCATCAAATTTATCAACATAGATAAAAATCACCTTCCATTAGAATGAAATATGTATTCAATTCATCCCAATTATTTATAATTCCGCCAAAAACACATGTCAGAAAGCTCTATTTAGGTTTTTTGTACACTTTAAATAAATTTACTCTTTTTGTTAGTAATAGTAACATGATATAATACTTATAAAATGTCAATTATATGTTCCAAATTTGATATATGATATGCTTCTTGACATTGTAGGAAAAGAGTAAAAATCCATCCACGACCACTTTCTAATGGAAAAGATAAAGAAATCTATAGTAAATCAAAACATCCACTCACAACGTGTGTCTCTAAAAGTGGAAATTATACAAGACTATAACATTATATATAATAATAGAAATCCTACAACCATAAAAACTAGGTATTCTTAATGGAAAAATAGTTACCAATGCACAAACGCGATATCTATCACAGGTTCTGACACATTCCTAATAATTTGGTCTTCCATATCCCAAAGTGGTAAATCAAATTGAATGGAACAACTTATTGATCACATTGTAATGTCTCAATGAGGATTACACTAAAATACTTATCCAGTATAATTTTTTAGAAGTCCCTAATAACTCCTCTCTATATGCTAGAGGATGATGATTAGTAGTGAGGGTATGGGGTGTGTATGTGGAGAGATTATGCCCTTATATCAGGGTAAAAAATAGTTCAAAAAACTACATATCATCAAATAATTAAATAAACAGTGCATGGAAGAAATACATAAACTGGAATAGAACATTCTACAATAACATATTAATTGTTACAAAATCCGAAAAAACCATGTCCTAAAAACAACAATTGATACCCAATTCTCTGACCATACTAGAAAGAGAACATAAAGGAAACTAAAACAAAATTACAAGGATATACTATGAAAATAAATCAAAAACACATACCTGGTATCAATTTAAATACTATGGTTCTCTATACCTATGAAAGGGATCCACCTGAGTAGTTCCATTTGATCATTCAACTCTGGTCCTTGGCCTTATCTACCATGGATCTATTCAAAATATGAAAAAAAATTATATGGTATGAACCCATGAAGAGGTGTATGTACTTGGGTGAGAAATAATATTAGTATTCCACCACACTTGTGAACCTATAAATATACTTTCATAAGGGAATGATTATGAAATATACTCAACCTAGTCGAGACACAAATAAAAATACAAATAAAGTAAATTAAATGAAACAAAATTCAATCCCTTTCTCTATAATCCCGAATAACTAGGTATGGATCCATCATGTATGTTTATATAATATGTTCCATTAAATATATATAAATATTACTAAGTGGGAATATGCATTTCTAGGAAAAAAATTAACATAAATTAATAGTATTCAATCTTTAGTCCAGAAATCATAATCATTTGGAAATACTATGACAAGGGAATTAGGATAGATTTTGTACCAATAAAGATGTATATAATTAAGCCAATCTATGACTCTGTAATAGCAATTGAAAATACCTGCTTCAGTAAGTTATGGGAATTCCTTTGGGAAGGAAACATCACCAGAGGGGGATACATGTCATAACCCTGGATTCACTTGTACTCGCCTCCTATCACTAAAATGCATGGCCGATTGTAACCTATTGACCGGTCAAGGTTCCGGTGCTCTGCTAATTTGTATAGCAGCACTCGGGTCGAATCCTCGGCGATGGTACTTCGTAATAGTCAATTGTTTTTAGTTGATTGTATTTTGATTGGGGGGTTTCTTAGCAGAGCTTAATTGAAATGTTTAATGGATGATGTTTAATTTAACAAGTTGATAAAGATTGGGGTGAGTTCATCATTAGGGAGTTAAGCATGTGATATCCTTCATCTTTGCTTTATATTGCATTAAATTAACACCCAAATCAAAAGTTGATGTTAATTGGAATTCCCAAGTGTTAAGCCTTTAATCCAAGCCTTAACATTACTTAGGGTTCTAATCTCAATCAGTTCTTGATTTTGGAAGTGTATTTATGGTTCCAATAATCCATTGAAACCACACGTTGAACATAATATGTCAATAATCCATGATGTGTTAAGTCCAACATACACAATGTTAAATTAAAGAATACTCATCGAGCAAAACCTCTCAATAACTTAACATCCCTAAATTATAACTCACCCCAATAAGATATTTAATCATCCATTTAAATTATTAGTAATATGGTCTATTATGTTTAAGGTGATGAATTAATAAGAGAAGAAAAAAGAAAGGGATAAGAAAAGAGTTATGCGCCGAACACACACACGAATGATGATGAGAGTAAACAAAACCGGACTTTTTATTGAATAATAAAGTAAAAGAAGATGATGGATTTCAGATGGATTTAAACTACAATAAGAACATTAATATTGAACTACATAAGGTGTATGAGAATATGAAATTAAGAAGAAGAAAATTTCATTAAAACAGAATTACAAAGACAAACACTTGCAATCAATCCTTCTTTTCTCTGAAATGCCAACCCCTCTCAAGGAGAGAAGGGGAGGGTATTTATAGCCCAAGGAGTGGACTGTTTGCATTCCCAATATGTCCCTCCACTTTCATCGCCCATTATTCTATTGATAGAGCCGATTCTCTAAATATCTCCTTCTTAAAAGTTGTAGATAATACAGTTGGACGACTACTGTCAAAATTTGGAGGCCTTTGGACAAGTGGGGCCAAAGTTATGACGGTTTTATTAAACAAAGGTAAACTGTCCATTTCTATCCATGATTTTTGGATGGCCAAAATGTGAATGGATTTTGGAATAGTAATATGCCTTCAAATCCGAATTACTTCTTCCACAAAGTCGGCCGCCTATATCTCCTCTTTCATTCTGGAAAATGACAGCACTATTTGATGCTTACATCATGAGATATGTCATGAATACTATACTGATTTTATTTCTCGTCCAGAATGGTGGGCTGGACTTCAAAGCTTCATTTGGGCCCCTTGTACTTGTATTTGGGCCTTTAAATTTTTATCCAAGTTGAAATTTAGTGTCCCCAAAATTATTCTGGAGAGTTAATGTTTTTGGAATTCTGGATTGAGCCCAGTAAATCAATCTTCAAGGCTGGTCCAGTTTGTTCACAGATCTTTTGGTCTTGTTTGTGAGGACCATATGACCCTTAAAATTGAAGAATTGGATCATGGTAACTTCTAATGAAATGTTTTATATTGAAATAAGAATCCTAAAAAATAATAACCACACCATTGGGATCAGTATAGTGATAGTTATTATTAAAACTTTAAACTGACTCAATTGGACTACTTCTAAAAATGATCAAAAATTATACTTAACATTAAAAGATTAATATTTCACAAACATTATGCACATTTCATATAAAATTAGTAAAGATAGAACATAATAAGTCATGAAAATATTAATAACATCAACTCTACCAGAATTAGTTTTGTGCATGTCCTCATGTGCAACAAATATAAAAACATGACAAAATCATTTTTAATCACTAACAGATTTTAAAATTTTGTTTTCTGTAATCAGGGGAGGTTTAGACTATTTCACTCATCCATTTTGAATTCCACCACAAGTTCTTACAGAGGAAATGTTCCAAAACTAATTCATTTTTTCATGCTCAAATTTAGAAATGGAAAATGTGGACACTCAAAACTCAAACCTCTCAAGATGATAAAATTCATTTGTGGAGGTTCACTCTTTCACCAACCAAAATTGAAAAACTTAGAGTTTGAAAAGAGCTCTCAGCTTCCAATACCTATTCAAAGTGAACAAGAATCAAGAGGTCTTTTTAAGTTGTTTTTCTGTGGCAATGGGACAGTAGGAATATAATTTCCAAGAGAGAGAAGAAGAGGGTTAAAATACCAACATAGAAAAAGAAATGCACATTTTTTTGAAATAAAACATGGAAGGAAATGAAAAAAAATATTTACAAGGGAATGATTATGTGAAGAAATACACAATAGAGGAAGAAAATATGAAGGTAATGAGAAGATGTAATATTTAAAAAACAAAAAACTTCTCCCAATAAGAATATAATGCAAGTGTTATTTTTTTTCTTTTCCTTTTTTTCTTTTTTTTCGAAAGTTGACCTTGAAACAGATCTCACACTCATATCCCAACCCATGTTTGATCTCTTCACGACACTAATTGTAATAGTTATAACAAGATCAAAGGTTGAGGAAGAGTGATATTTGACCAACCCAAGACACAACCCATTTTTTTCATGTTTTTTTTTCATTTTTTTTTTGATTTTGATTTTTTTTGATTTTTTTTGAACACATTTCAATATAATTTTTACAATACATTCCCAAATCCCACTGAATGAAAACCTCCCCCCACAATAAAATGTATGCTTTCCCTCAAGCATATGATAACATCCCGGAAAGTAAAGAAATGATACCCAAAAATGAAATCCATTCCCCCCACACTTAAATTTCAAAAACATATGCAATTAAAATCCATGTTGATATTGGGTGGGATAAGGTATTAAGCTTGTAATGTGGCTATCAAAGAAAAGGTTTTCATAGGCTTGAAGGGGCTCTCAAAAGGAGTATTAATGTAAGGGTAATGAGAGGCTATTTGGCTATTGTGATTCTCATGTGGTTCATAAAATGCCTCTATTATATTAATGCACACTAAAGTAGGAAATTTAGCTCGAAGGTCCAAAAACTCATGACTCATAAATGGTGGTGAAAAACAAACATTTTAAAAAGATGGCCATAGGTGGCCTTGGCATGAAAGGAAATTTTTCTTCTCACGGTTAGGGAAAATCATTTTCCAAATCAAAAATTCAGCATTCAAATTGTGTTGGTTTTGACACAAAATTATTTATCCAAAGTCATAATGAAAATACAAAATTTTTGAGATGAAAACATGTCTGTTAACTCCCCAAAATGGTTGTACAAAATTTCAAAACTCGATGGTGAGTAAGCATGACTTATAATTTTTTTGGATTTTTAAGTGATTGTTTATTTGGTTTTTTTTGGTTTTTTAGGTTTTTATTTTTGTAAAGATACACCCACACAAAAGAGAAAGTGAAAAATAAAGGATTTGATAAAGAAAATGGTAAAAAATGAAAGAGAGAGGAAGAGTTAGAGAGAGTTAAAGGGAAAGGGGTGCCCCCAGGTTTGGATTTGGCGGGTCGCCTTCTCCATCTAGTGGTAGGTCGGCTAGAGAAGTTGGGGATCCTGTGGAAGTCGATGTTGATCCAGGATTGTGCATCCTGTCATGGTGATGCTTTAACCAATGTCCATTAACCGTGAATGTCCTTTTGGAAGAGGGGTCTTGTACTTTCACTACACCAAATGGGTAAACATTAGTAATAACAAAAGGACCTTCCCAACAAGAATTAAGCTTACCTGGGTGAAGCCGAAATCAATAATTGAAGAGCATTACCTTTTCAACTTCATGAAATAACTTTCTCAGGATGGGTTTATCATGGAGTGCCTTGGATTTTTCTTTGTAGAGATTAGAATTCTCATAAGAATCAAGTCAAAGCTCCTCTAGTTCAGCCAATTGCAACAGTCTTTCTTCACCATATTTTTCACAATCAAAATTACAGGTTTTCACAACCCAAAAAGACTTATGTTGGATTTCAACTGGTAAGTGACACACTTTACCAATAACTAGCCTAAAAGGAGAAATCACAATGGGTGATTTATATGCAGTTCGATAAGCCCAAAGTGCTTCACCAAGTCTTTCAGGCCAGTCTTTTCTGGTCAGTTTTACAATTCTCTCAAGAACTCTTTTCACTTCCCTATTAGAAAGTTCATCCATGCCATTTGTTTGGGGGTGATATGCAGTTTATGGTTTATGTATAACCCAATTATTTTTCAAAATATATTCCATGGTTCTATTAGAGAAATGGGTTCCTAAGTCACTGATCAAGGCACGAGGCGTGCCAAATCTTTGGAAGATGTGGGTTTTGTGGAACTCGGTAATAGTATGAGCATCATCCTTCCTAGTGGGTTTGGCCTCAACCCACATTGAAACATAATCGACTGAAAGAAGAATGTATGGGAATCCATTGGAAGGGGAAAATGGTCCCATGAAATCGATGCCCCAAACATTGAAGATTTCACAAAAGATTAAAGTCTTTTGGGGCATTTAATTTATTTTGGAGATTGTGACGAACTTTTGGCAAGTGAAAAATGATTGAAAGAACTCATGTGAGTCATCGAAGAGTGAAGGCAAGAAGAATCTAGAGTCTAGGACCTTTCGGGAGGACCTTTGTGGTCCAAAGTGGCCACCTCCGGGAAGTGAGTGACAGAATTATAAGATTGAAGAATGCTCATTTTCCTCAATATATCTCCTAATTACCATGTCAGCCCCAGTTTTCCAAAGTTTATTTACTTCCAAAAAATAGTATTTTGAATCACTTTTCAACTTCATTTTTTATTCTATTGAAAACGTTTCAAGAAAAACACCAGAAACCAAATAATTTACAATTGGGGCATACCATGGTAACTTTGGAGTGAGAGACGAAAGGTTCTCAATGGGGAATTCAGGATCAATGATTTCTAAATGAGAAATAATTAGAAATTCTACTCAATTGATCAGCCACAAGGGTTTTCTTTTCCAGGTCTATCTTTGATTTCAAGGTCAAACTCTTGGAGCATTAGGATCCATCTTATTAGCCTAGGTTTGGAATCACTTTTCTTGAGTAAGAACTTAATAGCAGAATGGTCTATGAAGATGATGATTTTGGCACCTAAAAAGATAGGACCAGAATTTATCTAAGGCAAAAATCACTGCTAGAAGTTCCTTTTCAGTCACAGTGTAGTGAGATTGAGTTTCATCCGATGTTTTTAAGGCATAATAGATGACATGAGGAATTTTTTCTCTTATTTAACCAAGAACAGCCCCAATGGATCTATCAGAAGCATCACACATTAACTCAAAGGATAAAGTCCAATCTGTGGGTTGGATTATCGGGGCAGATGTAAGAGTAGTTTTGAGTTAAATGAATGCTCTCTTGCAAACCTCATCAAAATGGAAAGTGACATTATTTTGGAGCAACCGAGTGTGTGGGAGGGAATCCTACTGATGTTATGGATGAATCTACGATAGAAACTGGAATGAACAAGGAATGAATGGATGTCTCGAACATAAGTGGGTGGAGGAAGTGATTCGATCACTTCAATTTTGGCAGGATCGACTTCAATACCATCTTTTGAAACTATGTTCCCTATAACAATCCTATTTGCAACCATGAAGTGACATTTTTCAAAATTTAACACAAGGTTACACTTGACACACTTTTGAAGGACTAGAGAGGGTGAATGAAAATAAGATTCAAATGACTCACCATAAATGGTGAAGTCATCCATGAAGACTTCCATGAAGTGTTCAATGAATTCTGAGAAGATACTCATCATACACCTCTGGAATGTTGCAGGAGCATTGCAAAGTCCCAAAGGAATTCTTCTATATGCATATGTTCCAAAGGGGCATGTGAAAGTAGTATTTTCATAGTCCTGAGGTGAGATTGGGATTTGAAAATAGCCAGTGTATCCATCAAGAAAGAAATAGTGTGACTTTTCGACCAATATTTCTAGCATTTGATCAAGGAATGGAAGAGGGTAGTGATCTTTTCGGGTTTCAACATTCAATTTCCTATATTTGATGCACACATGCCATTTGTTCTTCACTCGAGTTGTTCCTACCTCTCCATGTTCATTTGTGACAACAGTTATCGCACCCTTCTTAGGTACAACTTGAATTGGACTAACCCATTCACTATCAGAAATTGGGTAGATAACACCAGCTTGAATAAGCATGGTGATCAATTCCCTAACTACCTCAAGGATGAGTGGATTGAGTCTTCTTTGTGGTTGTCTAATTGGTTTGGATGACTCCTCAAGATGGATGTGATGCATACAAAGGGCAGGGTTGATTCCTAGTATGTCATCTAGGGTCTAACCTAAGGCCTTTTTGTTTTCATCTAACACTTGAACAAGTTTGGACTCCTCGGTTTCAGTAAGTGTGGCAGAGATAATGACAGGATATGAGTGATCATGGAAGAGGAATGCATATTTTAGGTGTGCAAGAAGGGGTTTCAGATTAGTCTCGTCATTCATTTTTGGGTTAGGAGACTCAGAAATGGAGGATGTGACTTCTGTTGCTTTAGATTCATTTTCCCCAATACTGTCCAAGGTGGAGCAGTTTTGATTAGAGTTGAGATGGGATTCAAGAGAGTTTTCAAGATCCTCTAAATTGATGGAGTCCATGAATTAAAGGTCCACATCAACTTCACCATTTATGACTTGGTTAATCCTAGTTCAGATTTCACAAGATCCTATCTCTTCAGAACAGGATGAACATTATGGAATGGGGTTCAATTGACTCTTAGAAGTGTCCTCAGAAGCATGGATTGAGAATGCAGAGTGATCCTCAGATGGGTATCGCATGGCTTGGAAAATGTTGAATTTAACCAGTTGGTCACCGAATTCCATGGATAAGATTCCTGAATGGACATCAATCTTAGTTATCACAGTCATGAGGAATGGTCTTCCTAGATTTAGGGGAGACCGATAAGATTTCGTCTCACCTTCCATGGCAAGGACATAGAAATCAGTTGGGAAGATAAGATCATTTACTCGAACAAGGACATCCTCAATTATTCCCTCAGGACTGGTTGTGCTTCGATTGGCTAATTGAATGACAACACCCGTTGGATGTAAGGGACCTAGACCAAGGTTTGAGAATATGGATTTGGGCATGACATTAATTGAGGCTCCTAGGTCTATGATTGCATCATCAAAGTTAGAACATCAAATTTGGCATGGGACTGTAAAGGTCCCTGGATCTTTGCACTTAATGGGTATGGACTACTGGGTGGAAACATTTTCAAAGGTCCTAAGTTGCCTCTTGTGGGTACACAACTCCTTGAGAAACTTGGCATACTTAGGAATTTGTATTATGAAATCTAAGAGGGGAATGTTGACTTCAACACGTCTAACCATGTCAAGCATTTTAGGATCAGGTTCAAAGGACTTCCTTGTCTTAGAAACAAATTGAGGAAAATTAATTGGGTTCCTAAGCGGAATGGAAGGAGGTGATGGAATGGATTCAGGTTCATTTTCAAGTTTCTTTTTATTTTCATTTTCTAGGTCAACATTTAATGGAGGGTTTGATGATTTATCTTGAGGCATAGCAATTTTCTTTCCAGATCTAAGTGAAATTTCACTTACATTAACCTTGGGGTTGGGTAATGGTTGAGCTGGGAGTTGGGAAGAATTTGATTGTTGTTGCTGGATCAGGTGGGATGCAAGTTGACCTATTTGAGTTTCAATGTTTTTAAGTCTAGAATGGGTGAAGGAGGCAAGATCTTCCACTGCACTTTCCCATGGTTTCTTGGAAGAAGAGGCTTGTCCCTGGTTGGGATTTCCTTGATTTTGGTTCTTGGGAAATCGATTGTATTGGTTTTTGAATTGGGAAGGCTCACTAGGATAATGGAATCCAGGAGGAGGATTGTTCCTTTGAGGTTGAGGAACAAAAGGATAAGGTTGATGGAAGTTACCAACAATATGACCATATTGAAACTGGTTTGGGTTTTCAGGCAGGAATTGAGGGGGATGGGAGATGGTATTACCATACCTAAGGCCTTGGTTATAGGAAGAAGAGAATGTCTCAGAGTGAGGTTGGATGAATATTCTAACAAACTGACCTGAAAGTTGAGGATTGGTGTTCCTCTGAGCATATGCTACATTGAGCTCCATTGGTCCAGATGAATCGGGTTGATCCCCTTGAAGTTGTGGACGTGTTTCAGTTGAATGAGATGGAGAGTTGCAGATTCCATAGTTTTTGACAGGTCCAGGAAACATTGATTGCGGAGAAGACGAGGTTGGGGATTTGGTAGCCATAGCTAGTTGTCGCACAAGACCTGTAAGTTCACTCATCCACTCAGTCATTTTGTTCGGCTCAATTGATTGATTATCTTGGGCTTGTTTGACTTGAGCATGTGCTCGTGTATGGAATTTTTGTGTGTTTTCAGCCATGTTACTTATGAGATCTCTTGCGGTTGTAGGTGTTTTATCAACAAGAGCACCACCACTTGTGGCATCTATGAGAGTTCTCTCCATAGCCAATAACCCCTCAGGGAAGTATTGGATCAAGAGTTAGTCAGGAATTTGGTGGTGTGGGCATGTTGCAATATGATTTTTGAACCTCTCCCAGTATTCATGGAGTTATTCACTTGGGAATTCACGGATACCACTTATTTCCTTTCGGATAGAAGCAGTACGAGAAGCAGGAAAGAATTTCTCTTAGAATAGTCACTTCATGTCATTCCATGTAGTTATGGAACCATGAGGTAGGTAGTAGAGCCATGACTTAGCAGTGTCAGCTAAAGAAAAAGGGAATGCTCGGAGTTTGATTTGTTCTTCAGAAACCCCTTGAGGCTTCATGGAAGAGCACAATACTTGGAACTCTTTAAGGTGAAGACGTGGATCCTCACCGGATAGCCCATGAAAATGAGGGAGAAGATGAATCAAAATCGATTTGAGTTTGAAGTCAGCTTCTATGTTTGGATATTGAATACCAAGAGGTTGGTAATTCATATCAAGGGTAGCGAGTTCTTTTAGGGTTTGTTCCCTAGGATTGGCCATTTCAATTTCAACTGGTTGGATGAGGACTGGTTCTTGAATTATTTGAGTATCTCTTATGCTCCTCCTAAGTTGGCAAAGTTTTCGCTCAATTTCAGGGTCAAAAAAATCCAAGGGATTGTTTGGGAGGCTACGAGGCATTCAGAGAGATTTGGGAAGAAGGGCGAAGACGGGTTTTTCTTTGTATTTTTTTTCATTTTATGATTTTTAAGAGGAAGACGGGGTTTTTTTGTGTTTTTTTTCAATTTTTTTTTTAATTTTTTTTTGTTTTTTTTTCAATAACGAGAAACTAATGACTACATAAAGCACCATCCCCGGAAACGACGCCATTTGAAATGCACGGAATGTTGCCGCCTATCGACCGGTCAAGGTTCCGGTGCTCTGCTAATGTGTATAGCAGCACTCGGGTTGAATCCTCGGCGATGGTACTTCGTAATAGTCGATTGTTTTTAGTTGATTGTATTTTGATTGGGGGGGTTTGCTTGCAGAGCATAATTGAAATGTTTAATTGATGATGTTTAATTTGACATGTTTATAATGATTGGGGTGAGTTCATCATTAGGGAGTTAAGCATGTTATATTTTTGACCTTTGCTTTATATTGCATTAAATTAACACCCACATCAAAAGTTGATGTTGATTGGAATTCCCAAGTGTTATGACTTTAATCCAAGCCTTAACAATAAATAGGGTTCTAATATCAATCAGTTCTTGATTTTGGAAGTGTATTTATGGTTCCAATAATCCATGGAAACCACACGTTGAACATAATATGTCAGTAATCCATGACATGTTAAGTCCAACATACACAATGTTAAATTAAAGAATACTCATCGAGCAAAACCTCTCAATCACTTAACATCCCTAAATTATAACTCACCCCAATAATATATTTACTCATCCATTTAAATTATTAGTAATCTGGTATATTATGTCAAAGCTGATGAATTACAAAAAGAAGAAAAATAAAGGGATAAGAAAAGAGTTGTGTGCCGAACACACACACGAACGATGATGAGAGTAAACAAAACCGTACTTTTTATTGAATAATATAGTAAAAGAAGATGATGGATTTCAGATTGATTTAAACTACAACAAGAAAAATATTATTGAACTACAGAAGGTGGATGAGAATAAGAAATTAAGAAGAAGAAAATTCCATTAAAACAGAATTACAAAGACAAACACTTGCAAAATTACAACGAAGAAAAATGCAAAAGTGAATGAAAACAAAGAGAGGAGGAAGGGATTATCAAGTGAAAAATTGAGTTTTTCAGATCATCCCAAGCCTTTGGCAGGGCCTTGGTACTGCCAATAAATCCTACTTTACTCTGAAATTCCAATCCCTCTCAAGGAGAGAAGGGGAGAGTATTTATAGCCCAAGGAGTGGACAGTTTGTATTCCTAATATGTCCCTCCACTTTCATCGACAATTTGGATAATCAGACAGCCGAATATTTGAATATCTCCTTATTCAAAGTTGTAGATAATAAAGTTTTAAGACTACTGTCAAAATTGGGAGGCCTTTGGAAAAGTGGGACCAAAGTTATGGAGGTATTATTAAACAAAGGTAAACTGTCCATTTCTATCCATGCTTTTTCGATATCCAATATGAGAATGGATTTTGGAATAGGACGATGCCTTCAAATACGAATTAATTCTTCAAAAAAGTCGGCCAACTATATCTCCTCTTTCACACTAGAAAATATCAGCTCGATTGGATGCTTACATCATGAGATATGGTATGAATACTATACTGATTGTATTTCTCGTCCAGAATGGTGGGATGGACTTCAAAGCTTCATTTAGGCCCCTTGTACTTGTATTTGGGCCTTTAAATTTTTATCCAATATGACATGTAGTGTCCCCCAAATTATGGTGGAGAGGTAATATTTTTGGACTTTTGGATGGATCCCAGTAAATCAATCTTCAAGGCTGGCCCAGTTTGTTCACAGATTCATTGGTCTTGTTTGTGAGGACCATATGACGCTTCAAATGGCAGAATTGGCTCATGGTAA
This sequence comes from Viscum album, assembly GCA_963277665.1. NCBI lineage: Eukaryota > Viridiplantae > Streptophyta > Magnoliopsida > Santalales > Viscaceae > Viscum > Viscum album. The sequence continues at coordinate 751,608,093 of OY728129.1, read as the reverse complement.
CTTCTAATGAAATGTTTTATATTGAAATTATAATCCTAAAAAACAATAAATACACAATTTGGATCATTATAAGGATAATTATTATTAAAACACTAAACTGCTACAATTGGACTACTTCTAAAAATGCTCAAAAATTATACTTAATATTAAAAGATTAATATTTCACACAAATAATGCACATTTCATATAAAATCAGTAAAGAAGGAAAATAATAAGTCATGAAAATATTAGTAACATCAATCACTATAAATATAGACATAATATACTCATGTAAAATCCTATAAATATGGTATATATAAGGATTCCATTCCATGATCTCCATGGGAATAAAATCAATTTTAGGATCCCTAAGTCTCAGTTCATAGGAAATTATGACATTTTCAATCCTAAAGTTCTTATAGGTATGAACCTTTGGGGATTTATAGGGAGAGATCACAAGTGATATGTCAATCCCACCCATAAGTGTATTTGATTTTGGAGAGCATAATCATCCCAATTACTCGATGGATAATAATCATCCATGAGTATATATATTTCAACTATGTGGAATTTCATGCCCAACACCATGATCCAATAATCTATCTCAGAGAGTGTTAGCATCCCTATCTTTAAGGAGAGAATAATCATACATGAGTATAATTAGTAGGGATTCCATGAAGATATATCATAAATATAGGGACAACATTCCCAAATAAAGGATCATTTAATCTTTTTCTTTATACTAGATGTTGAGAATATTGTAATCATCCTAATTATAAAATATATTGAGAATATTGGAATCATCCTCATCAGTATAAAAATTTAATGTAGAGAACATCAAAACATATAACGATGAAAATCTGGATCATGGGATACACATTTATGAATCCTAATAAAATAAATGAAAGGGATAAAAAGGTGGGTCCTAAAGAGAATTTCTGATAACACCAGAAAAAATAAGATAGATTTGAGGAAGTAAGTATGTTTATCCAAATAAAGAAAGATGCATCATTTCATGATAATCCACAATTAACGAGGAAGAACCACTAGTAATCATTATCACATTACCAATAAATAGGTGAATGGATAAATATGATTGTGAGGGTTTTTGATTGCCCAAACCCACCACTACTACAATAGCCTGACATGGTCATAGGTTCTTTCATGGGTTCTATGGTGACATCTGATACCATATCTAACCAAACCCAATGTACAAGATCATGGTACATCAAACATCGAGGTACACACTAGGTCCCTCAATTTAAAATATAGGAGAGGCATCCTACATGGGAACCTCATTGTCTGTACATAAGAGAAGGGATCCTACTCGAGATCCTCATCTTTGAATGAAAAATGAGTAACTCTAAAATGAATCCTTGATAGTATGAAATCATATGAATCTTACACAGGATCCTCAAAATGGAACATAAAAGAGGTATCTTATATGGGACCCTAAAAATAATTAAAATAAAAGGCATCCTAATTAGGATCCTTGGAATGGGATACATGTAAAGGGATCATACAAGGTATTCTCTAGGTCAACATATAAGTGAATAAATCCCTATGGTTCCCTTATTAATAGTATTGACATAGAGAAATACTAAATGGGGTCATCTATATCAAAACATATATAAAGTATTCTTATAAAGGATCCTCATAAACAACTACCCTCATGGACTCCAGGTCCATAAGGGAACATCCTACAAGGGAGACGTCTTCAAGGGGAAAGTACATATGCATTGGATGAAAAAGATAGATCATGGATCATCTTAGATCAAATGGTCACTCTTAGGAGATGGATAAATTTTATTATAAGTGGATGAACCACTCTATTTAAGATTAATTGAGAAATTCCATATAGGATTCCTCAAAACAACTTAAGGGTTGGACCATTGTGACCTGCACATAATGATACTCAATATGGACTACTCATTTGTCAAATTCCATCTTCTTATCATACAGATATGGAAAATAATCAATGGATTAGTAAGGAAAACTACACAACACAAATACCATAGTACATGTCATTAACCCCCAAATCCCCAGCTGGGTGTGTACTTTAGTCGTGCAATTCATTTAAAAGTCCACATAAATTGCATTTTAATCTTGTACACAGTGTATACCATACATGGGGTATCTTCCCATCTACCTCACATGGAATATCCTCGAATATATCATGGTCTTGTACCTATATATGGAATGTATTACTCACATGGTCTACCCAAATACTCTACATGACCATGTTCCCATACACAATCTATCTAGTCGGGTACACTACTACATTCTAAAGTCCTAGTAAATAGTTTATATCCCCATACCTGAAATTTGTATACAGAAATATAATATTCCCCAAATTGTAATATCATACAACTTTTTTTATTGAACTACACACCATGTGATCAGGACTTCTGAATGGGAACCCCCCCCCCCCCCAAATCATGATAAAACACAATTTTCTCCATAAAAGCTTTAGATAAAACAAAAAGGAGACCTAAAAAGTCCTAAAAAGACATTGAATATTTAAAATGGTAAATCAATGCATATTTATTAAATAAAATAATGATATTCTACATTTACGAATAATATAATGAATCATCACCTGATTTCACATTCTACAGTTGTTACATGACGATCTGGTTACACCTGAGCTCAGTTTCGATACCTCAATTTCCCACTTACTCATTCCCAATATCTATCTCCCTTTTCCCTCTCATTTTAATAGATACTAATCAGTAGTGGAGTGTGTGAGAATCTACAATAGAAAGAAAATAAAAGGGGAAAAAGAAAAGAAGAATAACAATAAATGAAAAGGAAAAGGGCCCCAACTTGACCCTAGGTCCAAACATGCGTTTATGTCCCACCAAGGAAAAACTCATGTTTCCAGACCCAATGGATGAGATAGAATCTCACTTCAATGTTCTGTTCAAAGATATCTTCCAAATAAACATGTGAAAACAAATTAATAATTAGTTAAATAAATATTAATTATATATCATTCCATTAAAATTAAAATGGTTCATAAATCTATAAAACTCTTATCCTAGGATAAACACCATATTATAGGATGAAGAGGTTGGTAATAAAAATTATATGATATCATATATAATGGTAAAATTATAATTTAACCTATTACTATTATATGATAGAAAAATTCATATTTATGTTCAAAATTCTTGTCTTGAGTAATACTGGTCATTACAAGATCCTTGATATGTGTCCCAAAAAAACTTGAATTGAATATGGATCTTGTGAATGATGTTCATATCCCATAAAAATTATTCATCCAATAAGCACTAAGATGCATTGATATTTGAAACAAAATTTTTGGTATGATAACAAGAGGAGAGATATTATTGATTTTGTATCTCAATTCATGGAATTCTAACAAGAAAAAACTCAGATGAAAAAGTCAAATTATTTGATGAATCCATTTTCTACATAACTACGGAAATAACAAAAAATATCAATTTATTTTTTCATAGGAATACCTAGGACATCTAAAGACAATAATTTTATTTGGGTGGTAAAAGAGAGCCTTATAATGTTAGAGATTTCCATTTCAATCAAGGAATATTTCTCTCTTAAAAATATCACAGAGATATATATTCAACAATTGGTATGGAAACATGTAGTAAAACTACCTAATGTATATTATTAACACCATAAGATTATATAGATGTTTTACAGAAACCTTCAACAAGAATTGGATATAGAATAGATCTTCAGAAATGCTTATCACTATTAGACGAATGGATAGTTATAAAGGAAAATTCAAACTCTGGAGGATATTTTGAGATAATTTTTAATACATTTCCAATTATGTTAGAACCAAACCTTCTATAAGTGGAGTTAGTATATAATAACACTTTCCATTCTATCATTCAAATATTAACTTACGATTCTCAATATGGGAAGAGATTTCAAACTCTGACATATCAGGGTGAATTCAGAGAGAAAGGAGATGATGGGGTTAGACCATATCAAAAATAAAAAATTTAAAGACTAAACAATTCAACAACATATGAAATCCTCAATAATATGGTATAAAATATATGAATACAATCGTCTATAAGATATGGAGTTTCAAGTTGGAGATATTTGTTTCATTGTATATCACTGTGGAATATATTATTGAGGTTTGGGAAGAATAGATAGAATATTCATATATTCATCGACCACCTTTTGACCCATGGTCACATTAAAGTAGTATCATATCAACTATAAATACCACCTAACCAATTACAAGTACATGATATGTTCTGTGTATCCCTCTGGGTGAGGCACACCCCAAACTCCTATTCTTGTCATGAAGGTAATTGAAATTTGTAATTATTAGATAATTATCAGTCATACAAGGAGTAGCCAGTGATGATCTTTTATTGTATAGAGAATGTTCTCTAAAACAAGACAACTAATCTATTAAGAGTGTTTTGTCAAGACCAAAAGTTTCTGGAAGTTACATGGGAACTATATAATGCGATGAAATAGAAGTAACTCATCTATATTTGTGTCTAAAATTAAAATCTCAAGGGTGAAACTTATGTAGGGGGGAGATCGGATGACCCAAGAATTTATAAATTAAATTACCTTTTTTAAATGAATAAATGTATTTTTACATAATTTTGTTATAGAAAACATGTTAACCTCTTTGGATAATGTGGAATGTTACATCCTGTCAGATTTAAAATACTGTTAAGAATCCTAACCATTGATAATGTATCTATTTAATAATTATCATATCATTGGTATATAAATTTGGTTATGATAAATTCTAATTAATAAAAAAAATAGGCGATGTCCTTGGATAGTTGGATCATACCCTTGGAAGTCTATTTATCATTGTTTTTTATGGAGATAACATCATTGGAATTTGTCCTTGATCAATCCCATGCTATGATTAAAAAACTGAATAATGAATGACACATATTAAAGAAGGTTTTTATGATCATCAAGATAAATTCCAAAACAATGCATGATAAACTACCGTTAGAAAATCTCACCATCACAATTAGTAACTAGCCTTAAGCACTACACAATCGTTAGTTAAGTCAATAATTTTATTTCATTAATATTTAGGATCTTTTCAAGTTTAGAGTTTTATATAATTTGGACATAAATTATACATAACAAAACCATAAAATAAAAATTGGAAACTTTCAAAAATATATATATATTTGCATAATCTAAAACATTTAAAATGAAGCTTGATCTCTTTAATGAAACTATTCACGACTATAAACAAGAATTATTCCAATACCTCAATCATCTTTATGTCTTACGAAAAACAATTAAAAATATGGGATGAGAATAAAAATCACATTAAGGGATATTAAAAGAAATAAACTGTTAGTCCATTGATGAAAATTAAAACTCACAAAAAATCATTTCTTAAGAACATATCATTTTTTACAAAAATAAAAATATCCAAATTTAATTTTTTTAAAAAATAAACTTTAAGACTAGTGGAAAACCATCGTTTGAAAAACCAAAACTACTAAATGCTAAAGGAGATCAAAAAGTTATTAAACACCAGACTATGGTTATTTGAATTAGCCACTCTATATAATTCTTAGTGAAAAGTGCTAACCTGTGTGTTTGGATCCTTCTTGAGAAGTTCTTTGAGGTGATAGATCATCCTGTCTATTGTCTGAGTGAATTATTTCAGAGATATTTTGCATTGATTGAAACCCCAAGAAATTATTCGATCTTTCTTGTTGATCGACGATTCCTGCTCCCCAGTGGCCTCAAATTGGAAGCTTATTTAATAAATTCTTTCAATTTCCTCAAATGAGGCATTGGGCCTCATCTATTTCTCAATAATTTCTTCCTTGGAGTGAAATATGATCATAAAACACTCCCCAAACTCTTCTTCTATTACCTTTGGTTCTCTGCTTGGATCACCATTATATCTGTCGTGTAGGACTTTTCTATCCTTTCTTCCACCTTTCTTGGACATCTTTGTTTCCATTGGTTTTGGCCGGTAAGAACAGTCCTTACATCCTTTTGGTTTTTCCCTGTACCACAATGCATTTACCAGAGTATTTTTTCCTTTTAGCCCCTACTTCCTCTAAGTCTGTGAGGACCATTCACTTGGAAATAATCCCAGGTGTCCGCTGAGATTTAGCTATATCTATTAGCACCTGAATCCTCCTCCTAAAGTGACATTACATGATCTTGATTCACTATACTATCAAAGTGGTTCGTTAGCTCAAGTGTTAGGCCTTCAGTGGGAGACGTCATCCCTAGCCGCTTGCTCAGATCACTGGGAACTACTTGTCTTACCCTACAAATGAAGCCTTTAGATAGGATGGGGGTTGGAAAATGTTTGGGTCCAAGGTACCCAACACACAACCTTCCACCTGACTCCCTATTTTAGGCACTACATCAGCAACTTGGGGCACCTCCTGTATCATAGGAGCCTTTTCGACCCTCACCTCCTCAGGACTCCCTTTATCAGGGGGGGACCACAGCATACAACAGAGGCACCTCCTTTGAATTTTGAGGATGTTTGACCTCTTTGTGATTACCAACCTCTATTACAGCACCTTCATGCTCACATTGATTGAGTTTCTTCATCTTTAATGTATACCTTGTATCAGTTGTTTTCTCAGATCCAGTATGGGACTTTTGTTTCTTATTTGCTCCTAGCTCCTTCAACGGTATACCCAGGTTCTATTTTAGCTGATCAAACACATAAACCACATTTGTATTTTCAGTCAACCACCTTCCCTTACTCTTTTAGGAAGCCGGAGGATTAGTGATCCCCTGAGACTCCCTAATACAACTCTGGTCCACAACATCCTCCCCCTTCTCTGCGAGGGTTCTGATAGGTAAATTGTATACTTAAATGGTTCCATCTTTTATAATATTGGGAGGATCAGACCTGGGTCAACCAGAGAGGCTTCGCCGGCACCTGGAAACATCATGGACTATGCGGGAACAGCCCGAGAAAAATGAAATTTAGTAGTCATAACGTACCTTAAAAAGCTAGTGAATCTCTCCCTCAATTTCGATGACAATGGACTCCAGAGGCCCTTTCGATAAATCAAAATCATCACAAATCATTGGCTCAACTGGGTGACATACGACCTTTGCGCGAGAATCAGAGAAAAGGTAGTGTCCAACCAGATTAACAATCAATAGTAGAATTACTGGGTTCTGAAACAGCAATGGAAGACTAGGTAAGGATATCCAGAGTGCTAAGGTCAGTGGATTGCGTCTTAGGTGAAAATCTAATTTCTATAAGAATAGAGAAAATCTTAACCCCTTCATAGAATGTGGAGAAAAGGCCTAAGCATAAACAAGGTAATATTCATTAGAGAATATAAGATTTAAATGTCTCGCATCTAAAAGGCCTAAAGTAACACGATCCTTCAAATTCCAAAAGGAGAACGAAAACCGATCAAACACATCGACTGATGGATGTTCGATTCCGAATATTACTACCAACGTGAAATCCAGTAATTTGGATGCTTCTGTGAACTGCAGAGGGGAAATATGAACTGAAGGAACTCCATTAACAAAGGATTGAACCTTAGGGCTTATATCGATGGGAGGGAAAGGAGGAAGGGAGGACAGATCATTGAAAGAGGAGAAATAGGGTAAATGAGGGAGAATCAAATGGGATAGAGAAGTAGGATCCCCCCTCTCTAGCCTAAGTGGTTTGAGGAGGCGAGGTAGCGGCGCGGACATGCCCTATGATTTAGGATAAGGGAGAGAGCGAGAGTGAGAGAGAAGGAAAAATTATCTACAAAAATAGAAATATCTTTGTTCAATAGGTGTCATTTACTTTACCTTTTGAAAAAATATTACTTCCATGAGAACTAAATATTCAACATTGAAAATTCTTGTTGGCACATTGGGAAATCATCACATTGAAATGTTACAAAACTGTTACATATTAGAATAAACATACAACAAAATTTTAATACAATTTTCTAGGGAATATAATCATTAACCAATGCGTTGGAGTGTTATCTAGGTGCACCCATCATTTAATCTATAAGAGGCTTCATCAGTGCTCTCTAGGTGCACCCATAAATTATAATTTCAATGAACCACAACATGAAATATAAAATTATACCATTTTAAAAATGGTTTTAGAATAATATGAAAAACACTTTTAGGTATTAATATACATTTTTTTTCAAAACACCCATTTTCAATACAAAGTACATGTTTCTTTTGAAAACCAATTTCCAATACCAAAAAACCCAATAAATAGTGATGGTATCATTTAATAAAAATATAAATCTTTCCAATTAATCCAAAAATAAAATAATGTCCATGCTGATGGAAAATTTATTTTCACTGTATGAGTTTAGAATATAACATTCCTTTTATCATTTTTCAAAAATTTCTGTATAAAAACATAAAATTAATACTCTTTTAAAACATTTTAATGTCATTAAAAATAGACTTTAAATGTCTATTATAATTCTTCTATATCAATATAAAAAAATATGTCAAATAATATCATGAATATTTTAATGAAAAGATCGAATTATTTAACATTAAAAGCATCCCACTCCACTTTGAACATTATAATCATAAGAAACATGAAATAATGAAATTTAAAAAACATTAAAAAAAATTATAATATTCAAAATATGGATATATAGTGTAAATGGTTCCTTATATACACCATAAAAAATAATAAAGGCATATATCATTAAGAAATGTCTTAATGAAAGGAGATTGAGATGAAATCCCTTAACATGAGTCAAAATTGTCCTGTTAATATTATCTTCATGAAATATAAAATTATGTCAATTATATAATATATTGAGATTATTTTTCAAGTTCATCATAATGTTTTTTCCACTTATTACAATATTTTAAACAATGACTTAAGGAATTAAGTTTTCTTTGGGAGTATAGAACAAATTTAGTTTAGGTGTAAAAAAAGACATTGGTAGGTTATCTAAGTTAAAAGAGTTCAATATGAAAAAATATAAATAACAATAAAAATGAAATAATTATTATATTTGTACATCAATATCCTTTTTGAAGAAATCATGGTGGATGGTTATGAAAAATGAATGATCAAAACAATCATGGAGATGGTAGGGAATTCATACACATGAGTAATGTTACCAATTTTAAATCATTATTATTTAAAGAATATAATTGAAAACTATATTTATTTAATTACTGTTATATCATATATACAATATTATTTAATCATATATACTTACATAGAAAATTCTAGTGATTAAAAAAAATCAAATCGGGTCAAGGAGGCAGCAGTCCACACGTCCAGAAAAGACGTTATCACATATTTAGTATGTCAAAAGGTGTTAAATAAAATGATATATAATTCATCAAGAAATTTAATTATTCTATGAATACCGTATATATGATATGTATTTCACATAATAGTGATTAATATAATACATAAAATAGATCATTTTGTGTGTGAACATTTCACATTGCTTTAAGGTTGTTGTTGTCCTCAAATCCACAAGCAACATTACTATTTTTACAAAAAATGGAGTGAATTAATTTATGTGTATATAAGAAATCTAAAATAATAAATACATCATTAATGTCATAAATATCATATATAACAAACATATTTTCCATCATAATTCCAAAACATGAGAGGTGGTAAAAGAAAAATGATCAAAATCATTTCACTATGTGGTAGTTTTACATATATAAGAACATTAAGTTTGTTATCCATAAGATGGAAGTGTGTGTATGTGTAGGTAGAAAAAACTTAATACAAAGGATCTTAAGAAATGATGATACATATTATTTGAGAAAATCATTTTAGTTTTCCCCAAATGGATTCCGTGTATTGATTAATTCCCCAAGAGAGGATTCTAAGATAATGGTAGGGATGTTTTTTTCTTATTTGAGTATATATTTTTTCAAGAAAAGGGGCTTTATAAGTGTGATTAAATGGGAAGGGTTATTTAATTTTTATAGTGGATGAGGAGTGTCATTATTTTATGTTTTCAAAATATAATTACAAGCACACTTTTCCCATATCAAGGGGCTCAAATAATAATCCAATTTTGGTCCACGGTTGGATAGGGTCTAAATATGAACATATAATATATTTTAGAAAGGTTTATAGGCCATTGTGGCTCTTATAACTAAGGTTTATTCATTTTGTTAAGATAGTTTTTCTCTTGATCACTATATTTGAATTTAATCAATTTCACTACTTTTTTTGAAAAAATATGATGTAATAATTCAAAATTAAATATTATTCTGATTAAAAATATGGAATCCATTTTTCTAAATTTCAATTAAATATATGGTATAAATTAATTAAAATTTAATCCCACATAAGAGAAGAAAAAATATGTTTTTAAAGTAAAAATGTCAAACAAAAAGTTGATATGTCATTATTCAAAAATTAAATGTGAGTTTTTTACAATATACTATATTAGTTTAAATGTTATAAAATTTAACTAACTATATTTAAAAAAACATAATTTAACTATTATTGGTTCCTTCCAAATTAGCACCAGTAAATTCAAAAAGGATGAATTACCAGGATATGATTAATATATTCCCTGAAAAAACAATTGAAGGAGAAGGTGGTCAAGAATCATGGATATCATAATAATTCATGATATATTTGATTTGATGACCATCATGGGGTCACATAAAAAAACCATGTGTAGTGCATAACCTAGATTAGATCTAGTGAAACCCCTTTAGATGAATCCTACTGCTCTTTGAATGGTTCACATGACAACCCAACAAAAATCCTTTGGAAATGTGATGGAAATATCCAAAAGGATGAAGGCTCTTATTTTTGTAAGGGTCACATGATAGATTATGGATAGAGATATTGTATTTCCTTTAAAAATTAAAGCAAACTCAAAAGACCCTTAAGCATACTTAATATAAAACAATGGAAATAAAATGGGGTAGTAGGGAGCAACTCTTGATCATAAAATACATGTGAAACACTCTTGGATGAATGGATGGTGGTTTCCATGAAGTGATCTTGCACCTCCACATGACCTTTATATAGCATCCCGCCTTTTTATAACATAAACCTTCATTACATTACACAAAATTGAGGATCTTTAAGGTTTAGTGTCTTGGAAACCAGGAACATAATACATGAAAACAACATAAAAAATTCTTCTTAAACACTTGAAAGGCTTATCCTTAAGTTCATCCTAAGTTCATTACTGCATCTCATAACTTGGGGACATAAATCAAAAGAAAGTGTTAGCATAAGGCCAAGTAAGGGAACAAGAGAAACATTTAACATGTGAACTTGAGATACATCAACAATGTCATGAAAAAGAACTTTAAGACATGAGAAAGAAATAATGTGGCATATCATAATAAAAATAAAATTTTTCATAACCTTAAGATTTGGATACATCATTTAACATAGACAATCATGAACATATCACCAAGGTCCATCCCCAAGGTGTCATTTGAGAATTACCAAGGTTATTCACCAAGATATGGTGAAAATTGTAATCTATAGTGGTTACATCATTACCCAATGCATTGGAGCGCTATCAGGGAGCACCCATAAATTTGCCTTTATTATCATGTGATCTGCATATATCATCATCAAACATTTCATAAATAACCCATATAGCATTAAAAAAATGGGTTTCATTTCATAATCATAATGTTTTAAAAACTGCTTTAAAGACATGATCTTTACGTCACTTTAAAACCCACGGAAGGGGAGAGTGGGTATCATGTATGTAAATCCCAGAATTTAAAATAGAACATTTTTATATATATGTGAATAACCCTGTATAAATAAGAGCTTTGAGTATTCACTTTATAACATAAAATAATTTTGAGAAAAGAGAGAGGCATTTTGAGACGAAAATTCTACAGCATAACAGCTATGTTTCGGGGTTTTAGAGAACATTGAAAAGAGAGGGGACATGGGACACCCACTCATAAATGATCAATAAAATAGTACAGGGACAGAATATGAAGGATATATGAACATGGTAATGAAATTTGAAAGATGTACCATATGAAATGAATAACATGAAAGGAAGACAAAAATAAGATTTCTCTTATGAATATTCGGCAGCCTAACGGCGTCACTTAAATTTCAAAAAATGAATCGACGAGATCAAATAGGGTCTCTCATCATGTAAAAATAAACGATCAGTATGATAGATATAGAGATTATACCCCAACATAATAAAAAGGAACTTGAAAAACTTGACATGAAAGTAGAACTTCAAAACGAGAAGGGTGAAAGAACCACTTAAAAATTTGGCAGCCTAATGGCGCCACTTAAAACTTCAAAATACTGAATTGAAGAGATAAAATGGGGTCTCTCATCATATGAACATGAAAAGGGAAGTAAGATATATATATAATAACATCCTTCAACACAAGATCATGGACCATAAATGAAATGACATAAAAGAGATTACTTGAAAAGAAAGAGAGAGGTCGGATCCCTTACCTTAAAACATAACTCTTAAAACTCAAAGGATTGGACCTTGAGGGATTGGGGGAACCTTGGTAAAACTCCTTGGGAGGTAAGGAGATCATAACTTCATTGAGAATGATTTTTGAGTCCAAAGGATGAGATAATGGCTTGGTATTTACAGGGAAAGTGAGGGGACAAGGCATTAATGGCCAATGGACACCTCATAAGTGGGTTTCTCAAAACCATGTGCTCTCCCATGATATTTCCCATGAAGTTAGGCCACACGAGGCCCCCAATACAATAATTAATAACCTTTGGTCGGCCAACCCTTAAAATATCTCATGACATCACCATGATACAGTTATGAAGTCATTAAACATACCGAAACCCTAAAACTGCTTTTTTTACTATTCACTAAAAGTTCATCTTTCTCAGAAAAAACCCAAAATTTCACCGTAACCAAATATCAATGCTCTGATTTCAAAAATGAACTCCATTTTATAAAAATAATTTTCTAAATATTTTTAATTTAATTTTTAAATAAATACACTATTCACGGAAAATTCATTTTTTTCAGAAAAAATCCCCAAAAATTACCTTAACATAATATCGATGCTCTGAGTTCAAAAATGAAATCCATTTTATAAAAATAATTTTTTAAATATTTTTAATTTAATTTTTAATTAAAATACACTATTCACCTGAAAAAACTAATACTTGAATAATAATTTATGAAACCGTTATTTAACCATTTTATTGAATCACATTACTTAATCAAGGTGCCTAGATTACATTAATAATTTCATTAAGTGAGATTAATAATCCATTTGGTCACATTACTAATCCTAAGCATAAAATCACTATTCAAATTTTACTATTCATCAAAAATTATGTTGATCTTATTAGACTATAAATTTCGTACTGAACATAATTGTAGAAGACTATTTTCTGAAAATCATTACACATTTTTAATTATTTAAGGTTTACATAAACATTTTTTAAAATATCCTTCCGCTAAAATTTACCAAAAATATGCATACTATATTTATCCGGACATTTGAAAAGTCATAAACATCATCATAAGAAGAAATCCCAATTTTTATTTAAAACAAAGGATTACACAAGGCAGTTACGGTCTCCTTACATAGCCCCTTATCACCCTAGAATAGGACCGAAGTGTAAGGTGTGCTATGGTGAGAGAATCTGAGGGAGGCTCGGCCAACATTGCACGAGTAGAAATTTATATCAGTTTGAACTTCTCGCGAAGGCGATCCCATTCTAGCTTCACATGATGAAGTTCAGCTTGGTTTTGGTCCAGAGCAAAGCCCAGTGGTGCTACCTCCTTCCCAAGTTCTGTTAGATGGGCTTCGATCAGTCCAAGACTACTGGGTGAGGCCATCGAATCTTCTTTCTATATTAATTAACCAAGATTGCTTGTATTTAGTGACAATAATCAAAACATTTAGTTTCCAGCGGTCATATTGACCAATGGTCATATAACAGTCAAAACCCAATGGTATCATTTTAGTTATACTCATGTTATCAAATGAAACATTTCTGTTGAGTATAAAAATAAAATAAAATAACACAAAAAATTAGGAAATAAGATTTTTTCAAAATTTTGGGTTGTTACAATCTTCCCCCCTTATGAAATTGCGTCCTCGCAATTTTTAAAATTTGGTTTTGAAATTTCATTGAAAGTCCCACATCGGAAAAGTTGTCAGTAACACTATTACTTTAAAAGAAAGAAAGGGAAGTACAAAGGTCACCCGAGTTAACCCATACTAGGATTCCATGGAAGAAAACATGGATATGGAAGAAAAACAAAGGGTCAAGTTCTGGGGGAGAGTGATAGAAAACATTATTAGGAGAGAGTTGACCACGAGAAAATCCCAATCTTATGATGTGTGTAAACGGCCTTTGATTACCTAGTAGGAAACGTAAACCAACAACATTTTTGTTTTACGTTTCTTTTCGTAATTTTGAGGAATTCATTTACTACATAGAGAAAAAACATAAGGAAATATACCTACCTTCATGTAGAGTTTCATCCTTTAATAAGTTTCTACCAAAACTAATCTTTTCTCCAAACGATGAGCATTCAAAACTACTTGGTCTCATCAAAACACAAGAATCATCTTCAAGTGAATCACATAATCCACAAAAGATTAACTATCTATTTCTTCTATCTTTAAACATTATCCCAAAAATAGAAAGGTTAAGGTAAAACAACTCTTCAAAAAGAAATAATCCCATAGGAATGGAAACTAGTTTTAAATATTCAAAGTTCCATGGTACTACCGAAAGTTCATCATAGACCATTCCATAAATAATGGTCCTTAAAATTCCTCAAAATAAACCAAACTAAGATTGGAACCCAAATACATGAATGATTTGATAACATAGTCCTCCAAAATAAACATCATTGTTCATCTCCAAACAACATCAACCACTCCTAACATCTTATAACAAAAGTAGCTAACCTAAACATATTTTACCCAAGATAGGTTAATCATTCCAATAAGTAACCTAAATTATTATAAGTCCTCCTTAAATTCATCGATTATTCAAAATACAAGTCAACCTTACTCCTCAATGAAAATACCGTATTAATCTATTTACCTCGATCATATAGGGTCCCCAAAATAGTGAACGTCTTCCAAAATAATAATCATCTTTTAATCCCCTAATCATCTATGTCATATTAATACGGCAATCGTCACATTTCCTATCACATTGGTTTTTGGGACATGTTCTTCCATTTCCCACCATTAACTAAAAAGAGAAAGTATAATTAGGGGCTTAAATACTTAACCAATAATCATGAAAAGGAACTTAAAGCATATAAGGATAACTTTTAGAAGAAAAGTATACCCTAACTTGTGATCCCCTAGGTTTCAAACTAGGTTATCTATGATCATATATTCTTATGTGAATCTTTATTTTATTTTATCTTTTTTCCTTTAATAATG
This sequence comes from Viscum album, assembly GCA_963277665.1. Taxonomy (NCBI): domain Eukaryota; kingdom Viridiplantae; phylum Streptophyta; class Magnoliopsida; order Santalales; family Viscaceae; genus Viscum; species Viscum album. The sequence goes on along the minus strand of OY728129.1, from coordinate 751,592,751 downwards.
TTTCATACTAAGCTTATGAATTTACCAAAGCATATCCCATGGGAGTGTCATAACCAAGAGTGCAGCAAGGCCCATTGTCGTGTACCAGTTCCCGTTTTTGTCTAGATCAATGTGGTTTTTTCGGGTTTTACCCTTATGTACATCTATGCCAGAGCCACCTCTACCTGCTCGTATCCAGACAGGGATGTATTTGCTTGGCAACCCCTTACTCAATACTCACCAAAATACAAGGAAGATTTCCCATATTTAAACTTTTCTATAGGCTTCTTCCTAAAGTTTTCATATCCTAATTTCCCTAAATAACTAAACCATCCTTTGATACCAACTATAGAATCCCGCATTTTTATTACATAAACTTTCATTACATTACACAAAACTGAGGATCTTTAAGGTTTAGTGTCTTGGAAACCAGGAACATAATACATTAAAACAACATAAAACATTATTCTTAAACACTTAAAAGGCTTATACTTAAGTTCATCCTAGGTTCATTACTGCACCTCATAACCTGGGGACATACATCAAAAGAAATAGTGAGCAGAAGGCCCAGTAAGAGAACAAGAGAAACATTTAACATGTGAACTTGAGATACGTCAACTATGTCATGAAAAATAACTTTAAGGCATGAGAAAGAAATGATGTGGCATATCATAATAAAAATAACATTTTTCATAACTTTAAGATGTGGCTAAATCATTTAACATAGACAATCATGAACATATCACCAAGGTCCATCCCCAAGGTGTCATTTGAAAATTACCAAGGTTATTCACCAAGATATCCAGAAAATTGTAATCTCTAGTGGTTACATCATTACCCAATGCATTGGAGCGCTATCAGGGCGCACCCTTAAATTTGCCTTTATTATCATCTGAGCCACATATATCATCATCAAACATTTCATAAATAACCCATATAGCATAAAATAAATGGGTTTCATTTCATAATCATAACGTTTTAAAAACTGCTTTAAAGACATGATCTTTACGTCACTTTAAAACCCACGGAAGGGGAGAGCGGGTCTCATGTATGTAAATCACAGAATTTAAAATAGAAAATTTTGATATATATTTGAATACCCCTATAGAAATAATATCTTTGAGTATTCACTTTATACCATAATATAATTTTGAGAAAAGAGAGAGGCATTTTGAGACGAAAATTCTGCAGCATAACAGCTATGTTTCGAGATTTTAGAGAACATTGAAAAGAGAGGGGAAATGGGTCACCCACTCATAAATGATCCATAAAAAAGTAGAGCGACAGAATATTAAGGATATATGATCATGGTAATGAAATTTGAATGATGTACCATATGAAATGAATAACATGAAAGGAAGACAAAAATAAGATTTATCTTATGAAAATTCGGCAGCCTAACGGCGTCACTTAAACTTCAAAAAATGAATTGGCGAGATCAAATAGGGTCTCTAATCATGTTAACATAAAGGATAAGTATGATAGATATAGAGATAATACCCCAACATAATTAAAAGGAACTTGAAAAACTTGACATGAAATTAGAACTTCAAAACGAGAAGGGTGAAAGAACCACTGAAAAATTCGGCAGCCTAACGGCGCCACTTAAAATATCAAAATACTGAATTGAAGAGATCAAATGGGGTCTCTCATCATATGAAAATGAAAATGGAAGTATTATATATATAAAATAACATCCTTCAATATAAGAACAAGGAGCATAAAAGAAATGACATAAAAGAGATTATTTGAAAAGAAAGAGAGAGGTTGGATCCCTTACCTTAAAATGTAACTCTTAAAAATCAATGGTTTGCACCTTGAGGGATTGGGGGAACCTTGGGAGGACTCCTTGGGAGGTAAGGAGACCAGAACTTCGTTGATAATGATTTTGGAGTCCAAAGGATGAGATAATGGATTGGTATTTATAGGGAATGTGAGGGGACAAGGCATTAATGGCCAAGGGACACCTCATAAGTGGGTTTCTCCAAACCATGTGCTCTCCCATGATATTTCCCATGAAGTTAGGACACATGGGGCCCCCAAAACAATAATTCATCACCTTTGGTCTGCCAAACATTAAAATATCTCATGAAATTACCATGATACCATTATGATGTCATTAAACATATCAAAACCCTAAAATTGCTTTTTTTACTATTCACTGAAAATTCATCTTTCTCAGAAAAAAACCCAAAATTTCACCTTAACCAAATATCAATGCTATGATTTCAAAAATGTACTCCATTTTATAAAAATAATTTTCTAAATATTTATAATTTATTTTTTAAATAAATACACTATTCACCGAAAATTCATTTTTTCCAGAAAAATCCCCAAAAATTACCTTAACATAATATCAATGCTCTGAGTTCAAAAATAAAATCCATTTTATAAAAATAATTTTCTAAATATTTTTAATTTAATTTTTAATTAAAAAGCACTATCCACCAAAAAACTAATACTTGAATAATAATTTATGAAACCATTATTTAACCATTTTATTGTATCATATTACTTAATCAATGTACCTAGATTAGATTAATACTTTCTTTAAGTGAGATTACAAATCCATTTGGTCACATTACTAATCCTAAGCATAAAATCACTATTCAAATTTTACTATTCATCAAAAATTAAGTTGATCTTATTAGACTCTAAATTTCGTACTGAACATAATTGTAGAAGACTATTTTTTGAAAATCATTACACATTTTTAATAATTTAAGGTTTACATAAACATTTTTTAAAATATCCTTTCGCTAAAATTCACCAAAAATATGGATACTATATTTATCCAGAAATTTGAAAAGTCATAAACATCATCATAAGAAGAAATCCCAATTTTTATTTAAAACAAAGGATTACACAAGGCAGTTACGGTCTCCTTACATAGCCCCTTATCACACAAGCATATGAGCTAAGTGTAAGGTGTGCTAAGGTGAGAGAATCCGAGGGAGGCTCGGCCAACATCGCACGAGTAGTAATTTCTATTAGTTTGAAATTCTCACGAAGGCGATCCCGTTCTAGCTTCACACGATGAAGTTCAACTTGGGTTTGGTGCAGAGTAAAGCCCAGTGGTGCTACCTCCTTCCCAAGTTCTGTAAGATGGGATTCGATCGATCTAAGACTGCTTTGTGAGGCCATCAAATCTTCTTTCTATATTAGTTAACCAAGATTACTTGTATTTAGTGACAATAATCAAAACATTTAGTTTCCAGCGGTCATGTTGACCAATGGTCATATAACAGTCAAAACCCAATGGTCTCATTTTAATTATACTCATGTTATCAAATGAAACATTTTTGTTCAGTATAAAAATAAAATAAAATAACACACAAAATTAGGAAACAAGATTTATTCAAAATTTTGGGTCGTTACACTTTATCATTCATGAGATGAATCATCAAGAGATAAATTCTCTGTATTTGATAATACTCAAGCACCCTCAGGAAATACATGGACTTCATAACATAAAGAAATGAGATAAAAAATATAGGTAGTGGGTGCCAATTGCGGTCATAAAACACTTCTTATGTGCCAAATATGTCTGCAACTTGATCTCACTGGACACATTGACATGTTAGACTAATCCTTTAAAGGTCCCTTGACTAGCCATCCTTTCCTTGCCAAAATTCCAAGACAAGTCCACCATGATTCTATTAATTCCTCTTAACAAGAACTTTGATCCCATAAAGGCCCTTGGATATGTCAATATGAAAATATGGAATTCCTTCACACTTATATAATTCAAAAATCCCCATTAATTAGAAATATCCCAAAAAATGAGGAGTTAATGGGATGGACTCATGGTCACATAAAATCAAGTGAAACCCTGAGAGTGATCCACATTAGGGACGCGAGAGGAAGTGTGATATTGAAGCCCTTCCCCAACTCTAGGCGGGACTCGCGTGACATGAACCTTGCAAAGAGGTGAATAATCGGGGGGGGAGTCATATAAATCCACCATCGTAGCATGAAAAAAATAGTATAACAAGAATGACCACAAGGAGGAGGATGAATCTTCAAACAATGAGTTTCCACTTTTTGATTAGGTGCTAAAGAGGATTTATCTATGTGGTTAATCTTGTGACATGAAAGTCTCATATCAGTTACGACACAAACAGACAACAGAAACGATCATGCGCCACACATAATGCTCTTCTCACGAACACTCATAGATCATATGAAGGGATATTTGTGGGACTAGGGAAGAACATCCTACACATCTTCTATATCACGTGAGAGATAGAATGAACTGAAAGTGAATAAATATAAAGAACTCATAATTTTATTTCTAGAAAAAATACTAAATGTAAAAGAATTTAATGAAAACAAAACATTTTCACTGAAACTCATGCATTCCGTGCGAGCCATCCAATACACATGACAACACCTGATCATGTCACCCATATCTTGAGAAACTCCTTTAGTATTCTATTTGGGCCAGGAAAAGTCCTCTAGATAAGTCAAAGAATGTCACATGATGCCCTTAGATCATGCCACCCATGTCTCGTGCTACACTCCAGGTTCACCGTTCATGTCTCACGAAGCCCTTCAATCATATTATCTAACTAATTTACCAACACCCTCTCATGTTAGTTACGTCTCACGTTATCTCCCAATAATGTAAATAGGATATCATGAATCCCTCCAGGAAATCTATTCAATTCTCATGATATCCTCTCGAAATGTCATCTAGGATCTGCGACACCCTCTAGAAAAGTCATTCGGGCCGTGCAATGACTTCTAGGATTTTTCGGAAAGGTCTTGTGATGTCCTCTGCATAGTTTATCCTTCATCATGAAACAATCTCCCAACATGTATTATAGATTATTTGAAGTACTCTAGATAGGTTAACTAGATCATTCAATTTGATTTGACCATGTCAGGCTGGTTTCATCCAACATGTCAAGATAGAAATCAAGGAATGTTTAACGAACTATCAATACATGTCCTTTGAGTAGGAGGGCCAAGTCAATAGGTAATCCCCTGACACGATAACATTGTCTAACCTTGTCGTGTAAGCCCTAATTACAAGGGATACTTCAACATGCAAGCCCAAATAAAGAGAACTACTTCTACTCTAATTCCAACCATAACCAATATATATACAACACTTCCTTGAGTTATGATCTCCTTATATATCTTTCAAGGTAGGTCCTAGTGTATAAGTCCCATAACCACAAAAAATGTTATTGATTATTTTTATCCTGTTTTTCTCATAAAAAACATAGTTCACGTGTGATTAAGGAGTTGTAATAATCATTTAATCTACTCCATAAACCTATATAAAATCCAAAACAATATTAGTGTGTAATCCATGATCAAGAGAACTATAAAAAATCTGATTCCTTCTATAACCAGGATGGCCATGACTCCTCCCCAAGGTCAGAGATCCATATACATCTTCAAAGTACAATGATGGATCATAAGACACACAACCAAAAAAATTACATTAATTAGTTTTTATCCCTTGTTTCTCAAAACAATTATAGATTACATGGGCCTGGGGGGGGGGGCTCAATAGTCATATAATATTTACTATTAACCTCCCTAAATGCTAGGGAAACGTCATTGTGAAACCCCGATCAAGAGAACTATGATGACTATGATTCCTTCCATAACCAGAATACGTAGAAGACATCCCTAAGGGTTGAGATCCATATATATCTTCCAATTTACGTCCAAATGAATAAGTCTGACAATGATAATAAATTTCATTGATTATTTTCCCCCTAGTTTCTCACAAACATCATCACTCACATGGGATTATGAAGTTTCAATAATCATATCACATGCACCATAAAAATTCACAATGGTCAGGGAAATGTTAGTATGTAATACCTAGTGAGTGGAATGATGCATTCACCCCTATATGAGGGAATATATATTGGGGAAAATCCCAAGGGTATGATTGAACTGTGAGAACTCTTATTTCCACCATAACCAGGATACAAATGATGCCTTCCAAAGGCCCAAGCTCAAATAGAAACCCTCTTTGGATTATGTCCCCACATGTATCCAACATCTCAACCATTGGGACCCAATCATTCCCATTGGATAACTATTATACCTAATCTTCTAGAGGAAAGAGAAACTAACTAAACTATGATGACTTTGATTCCTATTATAACCACGATATATAGGATGCCTCCTTAAGGCCCGAGATCTATAAAAAATATTCTTATAGACTATCCCAATACATAATTAATGTACCATATATAGTGATATAGATATTTTTACCCATTATTTCTCACATAGATCAAATATTATGTGATCTTGTGGAATTTCAATAAAAAAAGTCATTCATATCATGAATTTCCACCATCCATGGAAATATCAGTATGTAAGCCCCAAAAAGAGGCATAATATAAACCTCCCCTATATATGGACATCCACTATGGGGATAGTCCAATGGGGATGAATTAACTATAAAAATTATAATTCTATTTATAATAAAGATACATAGGATGTGTCCCCATGACTCAAGCTTGAATACCTAGAGCCTTAATGTACTCAAATATGACCTCTTTGCATGACGTTAAATTGCACGGGTCCAATGAAAAATGTGGGTTTTGATTCTTGAAATAACTAGGATATGTAGGATGACTCATAATGAATTAATACCCTCATCAAAATATTATCGAACTCCTTACATGGAATCATATTCCGAAGGTCCAAGTTATATCACATCAGCACATAGGTATCTATTCATTACTATGAAACAGATAGAGAAGCTCGAATACATGTAGATACATTCTCTAATGATATCCCCATAATTTTTACCTAAATATAATTAACCCTTGATTTTTTAATGTAACCAGACCCGTGTAGATATTTGGAATAGAATCGAGAACATATCTTATATCTATAAGAGCGTCCTGGAGTAAGAAAAAATTCCACCTTAAAGGGTATGTTGAGCCCGACCATCCATCCTCTCGACCAATACAAGTCCCTAATATTCATTATGCCTAAAAAACCAAATGTCCCCATTCTTTTGGAAGGAATTTCGGTACCCAGTTGAAGATTATGGAACTATTGGGAGTTTCTTAAGAAGACTAAAAATGGTAAAACCAATGCAATTGATTGAGAAAGGCCTTAACCCCCAACAATCGAACAATCATGTATATCCCTTCCATGTCCTCCCTCATGAAACAAATAATGGTTAACCCAACATAAATATTTATAATAAAAAAATCATGTTTTTATCGATCGATCATTTTTTTCCTTCACATTATACACATGAAAACTAGAGAACCTAATGTGAATTTTTCAAATGAAACAATAATCATGTTTCATGCCACTTTTTTTTGTATATCCTAGAAATAAATAATAGTATTGACTTCATGATCTTATATATGATACTATGTTACTAGGGTTTTTACAAAATATGGCCATCCTATCCTTGACATATCCAAGAGAGAAGTCTGGCCAGAGCAGGAATAAAATGTCAATTTTGTTAACCATCAAATCTAATTGAGAACATCAGGACTATGATATTTCATTAATTAGTGTCCTTATTTATTGTTGTCTACATGACTGAAGTTACTAATCATAACATATTTATATGAGTCAATTCCTTTATCATCCAAAAATATATCAATTAAATCACCTACGGGTGAAACACATACAGGTTGCAAAACAATCTCACATGTATGAAATCTCCAACTTCTGGTAGTGAGCATGATGGAATGGGAGTACCACCGACATGGTACAATCCTAACCATGTATGTTTCCTACATGTATCTCCAAGAATGGAAATTGGAGAGACCTAATAACCTAGTTAAAGATACATCTATGTTAGTGTCCCTTGTTACCATACTCAAATGCTTTAGGTGCTTATCCCTCTATAATGAAAACAATCACCTTCTTTTATTGATGAAGGTGGACCAGGGAGTCAAATACGGCTCCAATATGGTTTAGGTTTCACTAAGGATAAAAACTATCCACCCCAATAACTAGCACCATCCCATTGTAACCCACTAGTTTCCTATTGAGGGTACCACCCGACACGTTGGCACATTTGATGCCCATTCAGAGGTAGAGAGGAAGACATTTTTGGAGAGGAAGTTGATGGATATCCATGAGTTGGATTATTTCCCCACACATGCTAATGTGGTATGCTGGAATATTATAACGATAAATAGCGATCATGCTCATATTCCTACTCACTTTGATAATTTCTGTGGGAATATTCTCATAGTAGGCATGGAGGAGAAGCATATCCCAACCCCCAAAGATGAAGATCATCAACATATTCCATTGGAATAAGGAGTCTAGAAGTGGGTTCATATGTCAAATTCATTCAATGATGTCTTTCATTATATCATGGGGATGGAAGATTTGCAGGCTTATATTCCTATACACACATTTCTAAAATTCCAATATATTTTAGAAATATCTGGAAACTTCATGCGGTATATTCTAGAACTGGTATAGATAATGGGAAAGGAACATACTCCAATCCAAACCTCGAGGGAAACTCAACACTGAGATCTATATGAGAATTTGGTTGTATCATAGAAATAACACATTATTTATTTTATCTAGGAGGATTAATGGAATATTATAATAAAGGATGAGGTGTTAGACATGACTCATACTCTCCTTACAATTGAGGATCTCTAGGTTATAGTAGCACATGCATGGAAACATGGGAACATTCTTGTCAGAAAAGTCTAGAAGCATATACTAATGGCCTAAGATTGGGCTCATTTTCCTGTTCTGGCTGGATCTTACCAGGTGAGAGTTGAAAAGGCCTTTAGGTAGTCTTATATTCAACCAAAACATGTCGAATTACATAGTATAAATTAATATTATTAGTCATATATCACCATTATGGATGAGGTTAACCATGTAAGAATAAAAAAATACTAAGGATAGGGTCATCAACGTATCAGTGAGCTTGCATGGAATATGCCAATGGATCATGGAAGACAGGTGCATATTATTACATATTACAATGAAAGACTACACAAATATCATTCTGAGGAAATATTGGAGGAGTCTCATATAAATTCTCAAATTCTATGGTCCCATCAACATATTCTATTGTGGAATTCATATTCATACCAAGATCATTTTCCTATTACAATTGGGGATCACTTGGTAAGAGCAGATGATTCCTAGGGGAAGGCTCATATCAATACCAATATAGACCAGTGGAATATTGCAAAGTCTTAATATCAAGAACATACTCACATCTTGATTGGGGCCCCCCATGTGAGAATGACACATGCCTTAGGATAGTCTCATATTCATAACAATAATGAGACAACTTATCAATATATTCTTGTATATTATCATCAATAGGCTCCTACACCCGCAACATCATAATGTTATTAGAATGTTCTGGAAACTTTCATACAACATGCTCATATCCCAGTAAAATTTCAAAAGGAATGTCTACATATTATGATTACGATATAGAACATTAAATATATTTTAAATATACTCAATGTCATTGTCTTGAGGTCTTTTGTGACATATTCAAAATTCCATAATGGTCTATCAACTCTTCAACAAAATCATAAGACGGTTATTACCATGATATTCGTCCTCGTGGTATTGTAGATATGGATTGTAGGGTCACTACTACTAACATCCACCATTGGTAACCTTCCCATGATGATATATCCCACAGACATGTAAATCATACCCTTTACCAAACACCTCTATATGGATTGGCGTTCAAATTATAGATTCCTTTTTATAGAGAGGCACTCAGAACATACAGTTCTACAATATATGGTTCCCCATGAACATCCAGTAGCACTCCAATGTTGTCAGTAGTAGACCCTTAGAAGAAACTTATATGGCCTAATCGGATGCATGCAAGTAAGTCCACAGAGGAGGAGGCCAATGTTGACATATAGAATAGAGTTAGCAAAAAATAACCATCCCATCATATTTTATCCCCTTAGTAATTTTAACTATGAGATTCCATATGAACAGTAGATGTATATCATGCCATATCTATGTAAAAATATGTGGGAACCACATCAAAGGTTGAAGGATAGGAACCTCCCTTATCCAAGTTATGATTTTCACCTTCGGAACATCCTGATACTCTATTTTTAGATGTCAAAGAAACTATCTTCATGGCATGAGATCCAAAACTATAATTGAACGGCAAAAATCTGCAACACGCATGCAGCCATCGAATCAAGATCCTTTGGCAGTAGATCTATGATGCCATTTCATGCATCTATATTCAATGATGCAGACAGTATAGAGTTTTATAGCTTTCTACACCTCTATAATATCATAACCACTAAGATACGATGTCCGGTAATGTTAAAGGATCTAGTAAAATAAAGAGACCATTAAATTCCATGGCCAATTGGTCACCACAATAGAATTTTTCTACATCAATTATGCCTAGTAAAAATGAATAGAGGGTGAGGATTTATAAAAGAACATCAAAACAATCCCTTCAATGCAATAAATATGATTTCCAGACACTAAAACTGATGTTCCAACCACCTGGAAAATATCCCGTAAATAATCATTCTCATCATGGGTTTTCATTCCACATATATCTGATGTGAGAAATTTTGAACGACATCAAAAGAGACATAGTATTAGTTGTTGTAGGATCCATATATGAGAAGATATGGACCACTGGAGTAGAGGAATATCTACCAGAACCTCTACCCCTCATATCATCAATTCTCATGAGGATTCAAGAAACATACTTAGTAGCTGCAAAGAAACCCCATCCCATTGGGTTTGGGGCATTTATATATAATCCACCATCTTCAGGTTCATCATCCCCAGAGAGGGTCTTGGGAAAGTTAGTAGTGATTCCAAATATACCCTATTCCACTAGGATGGATGAATTTATCTCTCAATGTACATTCCTAGAATCATAAAACCCCTAACTAGAATAATTGAATCATCAAAAACAATATCAGTCAATAGTAATTATAGTCTTGAATAATCCTCGGTGCTCAGGGATAGGAAAAATTTAATTATCACAAATACTATAGAGGGAATTTGTATTCTCCCTCTTAGGATGTCAATATGAAAAGTTAGCATTCCACATATTCCTCCCATTGCAAGACAACCGTATACTATTTAGGTCTCAATCATAATTCCTGACTAGAAAATCCCTCAAGGTCCCTACTTATAAGCCAAGACATAAGGAACATAGGGAATAGGAAGTATGATCCCACTAGGGTCACAAGCCAAAATGTCCCAATATAGCAATGGGTTCAAATAATGACATAAAAAAGGCAATTCAGAATCATTATGTTGTGTCAAATGTAATGGAACAACCACCAATTCATTATATTCTTCTATAAATTTCATCATAGTAAGCATAAAAGATTTTTTAAATAAATATTAAAATGAAAAGTGTCACAACATGGAAAATATACCCTGAGAGGAGGGTGATCTAGATTCACCAATCGAGGATACACATACCTGAAACTAGAGAAGGAACCAAAATATGGAACCTATGAATAAAACGTTTCCACCTCCATGGTAGAACACTGCCAATGAAAAAGGGAATGTTATGGCCTCATTCCAGTAACCACTTAAAATAATTGACATTTCTTCCATAGTGGAACAATTTTAAAAATATGAGATTTAAATATAAACTATCCGAAAACTAAATTGGGAGCTACCCATGGGAAATATCCATGTTGGGTATCATCTTTAAGTTGAGGTAAACATCCTAACTCTCATAAGAGCTGATCCATAAAAAAGTGGAATATAAGGGATATATTTTATCTGGATCCAAGAATCTAGTCTACATAGATAAGAAATTTGAAAATGATTCTAAATTACCATTGTTGTAGTGACATCCTCTACCTTTTGTGGGAATTCATCCAGTATTAGGATGAATTTAGAATTAGGTGGAGATGAATGCGGGGTCAGTTCATCGACCCCCACCAACTTCCTGTATACAAGAAATGGGTCAGGCAACAATCCCCCTATATTTTCTTAACATCATCAACTCATTGGATACTAGAATAGAATCCATTGATGGGAAAAGTTCACCTGTGAAAACTGAGAGGAATACATATATGGAATGGGTGGATGACACTTTGCCTCCACCCAATTTATGATATCATAATTTATCCACCTTTGATGATGCATGCAATCCTAAATAGTATCTCACACCCATTCTATCCCTATGTTGGACAATTATGGGACCCTAAGATCAAAAGGAAGAAACAAAGCTGATGTGTTTTTTATATACTCAAATAAGGCCAACCATTTTTTGTACAATAGTCTACTAGTAAGATCCATTGTTGGATAGGAAGACCGTCATTTTCAGTTCATTTACTGATTCATATCCACACTGAAGAAAATGAAAATCTTCAACCTAACAAACTTCATTTATTGTAAAAATTATATGGTGTATAACATAATATCATGGTGTAAAGTTTTAACCTATTTTCTCATAATCACCCTATCATAGGATAAACTCAAGGAACCTTACACTAAAAATCATCAGGCTGATTTGAGGACACTTTTGGTCATGGTGATGTATCCAGGTGGTTATGTGAGTTCTTATAAATGGAACAATGTTTCAAAGATTCCATTCGGAGAACACGATACAAATTTTTTAAAATTACCACAACACATGATAGAGTTCTAGAAAAATTATAATCTAGTATTTTCAATATCAAACTAGAATCCATTCCCATCCAAGAACCTATGCATGTTCTGAGCTTCCCAACACCACTTGTCAAGTAGTGAAAACCACAAAATATCTCTTATCTAGAAGCACATAGATATTAGGGTCACTTGGTATTTGTGTATTGGATGAATAAATCATACTCTTTTTGAAATGAATAAGCCCCCAGTTATTTCATGGAATCCATAGACAATAGATTTTTCATGCTACCATATCCCAAGATGCCCGATGAGGTCAACCTCACCAACTATCTTGACTAATAACCTTACCAAATATGGATGGATAATAATATATAGGACATTTTCATATTGAATGATATCCTTCAAGGCATAGTAAATTATGGATAAGTGGTGCTTGATAATTCCATAGAGTAGGTGGCTTGCATAATATTTCCCAGTAAGAAGAAGAGGGTGATAGGCATAATAATCCAGCTTGGTATGTGCAAATGTTTGACAATATGATGATCTAGAAAATGGTTGTTCGAGCTCATTCAACCCTGAGAGAATAGATTTGTAGAACCTCTATAGATCCACAACCTAAACAGGTAACATCAATTATTATTAAAAAATTTGGGCATTCCCACCATAGGTAAGAAGAAATAAAATAGGATGAGTCATATTCTACTCCAACACAAGATCTAACTCATGTAAATTTATTCCCTACAACATCTGAAGCATGAGAAACACCCCAAAAAATAAAACTATATTTACAAAAAGATCTCATATTTTCTGAATTAAGCATGATACACTTGGAAGACCCCTTATTTTATGATGAATGTGACTCAGAATATGAGTTCCATGCATAAAACTGTGGAACAGGGGGGCAGATGCATCAAAACCAAACATAAAGGGGACATCCCAGACGTGGTCAGACCCAATATTTTGGTCACATATCAACATAGTATATATATATTTATATGATAACCATGGAAAAGAAATCCATCTTACCCAAAAAGGAATGAAGGTGTCTCAGAACTCTCTAGAAGTCATCCACACCCAATTGTATTACATGACAGACTAGCGGGGGTTTGACTATTTGATCATCCCAGGAAATGGGGGAGTCTAGAATGACCTACACCGTAAGAAGAAAATGTGCCATAAACAACTACACAAGCACTAGGACAATCTATCTCAAATTCCCCACTTCTTGAGACACATGTCTAGTAAGAACGCCAACATTGGAAGCATTGACCCACAACAGAAAAGTAAGATATTATAAATTAGATTTCAATGGTCTTGTCCAAGATCTGAATACTGGATACACTCCATCATTCAAAATAACACAGTGAGTCACTCATAGAATCCCTATAGAGTGCATAAGAGTTCAAGATAGATGTCACTACAAACAATGTTTATTGTGTGGATACCATGACTTCAGAATTCCTTGTAACCATCTCATTCGTTGACCAAGATTAGGAAGATATCATTCAATTTCACATCATACCCCTATATGTTTGGGCACCCTCAATAATTTCATTGTCAAACGGGCCCTAATTTATATTGGTTCTAGGATCAAACTTATCCCATTTTTAAATATTTGACATTTGGGATATGATTAAGGGGACATATCTCCATCAAATATGATCGTTCAGGTGTATGATAAGAAAGAACAAAGACCCCTCACGAATATCAATCTCAAAGATTGGTATATGAATCGGAAATTTGATGATAACATAAAGGATATCCATCATGACCCTGTATATAATGTCCTTCTTAGATGTCTCTCACTCTATAGAAACTTGTTGATACCTTCAACATTCCATCAGTGTCTGAAGTACCCTATTGATGGAATGGTTGACATAATGCATGGTGATATAACACCCTATGAGACTTGTATATCCACATAAGTGAAATAGGGTTTCAAATTTAGTGGATGAAAGAAATGAATGGTGTATTATGACACACCTACTGTACCCCAAATATATTGTTGTCCATCAACATGAATCCTGGGTGTTTTCTAAACATCTACTATATTCTCCCAAAAAATGTAGTCGTAGTGATAGACTTGACTCCAAAGGTCCAAGACCATCATTTCCCAAGAAAAAGTGTAAATGTAAATAAATTATGGTTTCTCTTTTCTCTGAATCTAGTAATAAGGGATGATAATGTATCTTCTACAGTTCTCTCTCACCCTGTTAGTGATAATAAAGCCCCCATATTTCCATCTTCATCTAATGTTTCCACCATGGACTCAGAGATGGAATAATATTAGGATGCCCTTGGGAACACTCTTTTTTAATTCAAGGAAGGTGTCTCAACCACCATCAATGTTATCGAAAAGGTAAAAAATGGAATGGAAGAATACATATAGCCTACATAGATTTTTTTTCTCTATGACCCTATAGGATAGATAGATGTGCATTGAATTTCTAAAGAAGAATTGATATGTTTTCACATTGAAGTGTATAGAAATGCCTTGATTGAATACAGATATGGGTATGCCTCATCTCAGTATACATGATGAGCATCAAATCATCAAGTAGTAATCTAGTAGGATTCACCCCTATCTGGAATGAAATGTAGAGGTTGAAGTAGAAAATTTGATCAATGCCAAATTTGTTCATGATGTGAAATACCGAAGATGGATTGAAAACATCGACCCAATCAAGAAAAAGAATGGGATGATTAGGGTGTTCATTTAATTAAGATACCTCAATCATAAATTTATAAATGAAGACTTCCCATTTTTTATTACAATACTCTTGATCGATGCAAATGCTGGCTTCTAAGCCCTTTCCTTCAAGGATGAGTACTTGGGGTACAATCAAATAGAGAAGGCCCCTGAAGATGAAGAATCCTACACCTTCAGAACAACTCATTTGATATTCTTCTATCAAGTCACACCGTTTTAGATTATAAATGATGGTGCTAAAAAAACCTTCCATGAATCACATCTTTTAACCAGTATTGGAATGAATAGATGAATTTTATGTTAATGACATGTTTGTTAAATCTAGACAGCAATGTGATCACTTGATGGATCTCTAAATAGTCATTAAAATAAAAGACAACACAATATGAATATGACTCTTCTAAAATGTGTTTTGGGGTAACATAAAGTGTATTCCTTGAATTTTTATTATTCCACCACATCATTGAGGTTGACCTAGAGAATACTTGTTCTATATTAGCTGTGCCACCCCTAGAAATCTCATGGAACTGAGGGGGACCCCAAGGTACCTCGACTACGTTTAGAAATTCATATCCCACCTGAATAGAAAATCTCTTCCAATCACTAGGATAATGAAGAAAGGAATCACCTATAAATTGTATGATAACTATAAAAAAACCTTCAAGAGTCTCAACAAGTACCAGCTACAGGCAGTTATTTTGATTTACCCAGTGGAAGGGAGGCCCCTTATCTTGTAAGTGGCCACCATGTAGCTCTCACTCAATGCACACCTCAAATAGAAAAATGATTTCTGAAGTGAAAATATTCTCAACTAACTCAATCAGATGATGTTTGGTTTGAGACCATATACACTAATATTGAACAGAAATACCTTACAGTCATCTTGGTAGTGCAGACGGTGAGGCATTAATTTTATCACCACAATGTCTATCTGTTATCTCATATTGATACACTCAAGTAAATCCTTGTCCTCTCTATATTAATTTCGTGCTTGTCCTGATGGGTGATCATTCTGCAGCAATACGAGATTCAGTTCGTATTACAAAAATTAGTGAAATGAAAATCCCTAGATAATTTCCTCACAACATATCTTTCCCCAAGAATTAAACTGTAACACACAAAGATTCCAGATCAAGAGAACTTCTATGACAATGAAACTCCCCAATCATCGAAGATTTACTTTTATGGTGCCTTCGAAAGTCTTTTCAGAAAAAGGTTGGAAAATCATAAGTTGAATCATCCTGATCAATAGATTTTATATGTCTCTATAAAAAATCAGTTATTACCTACTCTTTCACACTATCTGATGGATACACAAAGAATGAAGTATAATACAGAGCCCTTACCTCTAGGTTGAAACTGGGCCTATAACTTCACATAGCCTACATGAATATCAAAGGGGATTTAGAACTACAAATATTGAAGATCAATGAAGAATATACAATTAAAAAGGACAATCTGGACCCTCTCACTGGAAAGTTCAGTTGATTGATGGAAGTGTTCCCTTTTGATACCATATTGCATCGTGTTCTTGGATCACAGAATGCTCATAATGTCACATTTTCTAATGCAGGCACCTTTCTTGAATGATGCCGATCAAGAGGAATAAATCTTCCACATCACACAACGTATAATAGTATCATTAATTATTTTATGTGATATGGATGAAATCAATTAGGACAATTCTTCCTATATATTGATGAACTAATGAGCACCCCTGGATGGATGTATCTCATAATTGGTTATCTCTAAAATAGGATTTCCCCAATAGATCGAGCTAGAAGGGAATATATTTGGTGCCATGTACTGAACATAACTATATAGGATGGGCCAAAAGAGAAAAAAGTATTCTATGAATAAGGATTTTATGGAATCCTCCTCAGATGCATACCAGAAAGAGAGATTTCTACATTCATGGAAGAATTCCATATTGTCTCTTGTGGCACCCATCAATCTTGGACTAGGCTCTCATATAAAATTATGTGGTTGGAATATTAGTATAAAACCATGATACATGACAACATATAATTCACCATGAAATGATATTAATTCTATGTTCATGATAACATCATCCATTAACCCCCACAATTTCTATATACAGCTAAATATTCCTGGCCATTTTCTATTTGGGGAATAGTTGTTTTGAGGCCATATCCTCCATCCATGGATAAGCAGTTCAAGTACATCATTATTAAAATTTACTTCTTTTACAAATATGATATGGTAATACACCACAAATAATTCAGGATGGGGAATATCATCAACTTCCTGAATCCCCATATAATCAATAGGTTATAATTCTGTCAAATAATATGGACGAACAATGACACCAAATTCTATTATACTTAGTTGAATAGGTTGTACTAGGAGTACAAAATAGAGTCAAATAACTTAACCCATCATCATATGGTGAAAAAATGGGAAGATATTGGACATCAATAATACTCTATCTAATATACTCCAAATGGTGGATGACAAGGATAAGAAGTATTGGATGTAAAAGCTTCTACATGATTTATGTGCTTACCGTACCACCATGCATACTAATCCATAGGAAAATACAAACTCATGGGTGTAAGAGATAGAGGATGTATTACCCTATATAGGTCAAGCTTCCATCACACTGAATATCCATTAGCAAACAGATCTCATATGATGTGTGATCACAAAAGTGGATGGATGATTTAGTGTGACTTGACGATAGAAGGTTGCACACATTACACTACTGTAAGGTCCAACATAATTGTATCACATGACCATTTATTAAGATGTTTTTCTTCCATTCATTCATCTAAGGGTCACTAGTGTTGGCCCTTAGGACACTAGTGATACCATGATAGAATCCACCAAAAATAGAAACCATGTTGGAATGGACTTATGCCATACATAAGGTCTATCATAATGTATCCTACTCATTGGTCACTATGAATCTGGAGCATGCCACACCTTTCAAAAATGAATGATTTCTCACGAAATTCTTTGAATAACTATTATCAAACAACCCCAAGTCATAATAAGAAGACATTAAAGATCATGGTATTCTTCATCCTAAACACATGATGACAAGATTTATAGAGATAGTGTAGTCCACAAGATGATAAACCATACAAAGATTGTATTGGTCTCACAACATTAAACTGCATGGTTCCCAAATATCTATGTATGGAATGATTCATAGCATTATAGGATATACAATGACTCTTTAAACATTATGATTAGGTCAAGGACACCATATACCTTTTTCTTTACAATAGGTGATCCATGTACTTATCTCAAGATGTTAAAAAACATGGATATTTTCCTCTCCACATGAAATTAAACTGCACAGGTTTTCTTGAACTATGTATTTCTTGATTCTCAATTTAAATGAGATACATTGGGTCGCCTAAATCTTATATCGTTGTCCAACCCCCACATGATGAATAATACCCCTATATAATCCTTAAATTTCTCTATATAATGAGTGTAATGTTTTTAATTCCTTGTGTCTCAAACCGATCATATCTCACATGTGCTGTGGAATTTCAATAAGGATTCCCCACAAAAACATGGTATAAAATATTTTAACAGGCTCATCATAGCTATGAATGCAAGACCATAAAAGGCATACCATGAGTCCTCACCATATGATATTAAACTACATATTTAGTGTCCCTTTCATTACACAAAATATACATTCTTGTGGACCGCACCTGAGAGAACCACCATTTCTGGTATTGATCTCCTATCACACCTCTATTCATGAACTACATGTGACTTGATTCCAAACATCATAGGATATATTGTGATGTTTGTTTTATCAATATCAGGTCCATCCACAATGAGTATAAAATGCACATTCTCTTTTTATAGTCTAGACATTCATATTTATTTCATTCTCCAATGAACTATGTGTGGCTTGATTCTCATTCTCATGAGATATGTAGTGACGCACGGACTTCACCCTTGGGTCTAAAAACAATAGTATCTTCATTTTACATTGGTTAATCTTCTTCATCACCACATGAAATTAAACAGAAATGAATTTAGAGAACTATGTATGTCTTGATCCATGTCATCAAAGGTTATGAAGTGACATCAAAATCTCTAATAATTGGCTCAGCTCTAATAATCAACAGATACAATTCCCACATATATGCATGGGTTAGAACTATAGAGTGTTTCTCATTTAAAAACTAGTTGTGACTTGATAACTTTTATCAGATGACAAAAAGTGATTCCTAGGTCTCTAATCCTATGTCCAATTGTAACAACTAACAAAATGATACACTCCAGCTTCATAGGGATAGAGTTACAAAAGCTCATATTTTCTACGTATGAGCTATATCTATGAAAAACATTCTATTTTCATAATATATCAAGTTCAAAGTTTCCCAATTGTTCCCAACATCCTTAAAAAATAATGTTAAACTTCATGGAAAAAGTCATAGTCGCGTGACATTTAAAGTTCATGTAAAATGTTCTCACCACATGATAATAAACTGCCCGGCGCATATCTTTACTACATTACAACAAACTACATAAAAAATGTTACCACTACGTGATGATAAACTATGTAGTCCATCACCAATTTTTCATCCCTTATAAAAGAACCATGAGATCCTAACACCATCCAGCCAGAGTTTGGGGTGCTTCAATCTCTTTTTCAATCATCTCATTCTATAAAGCAAGACATAATATTTCAATTAATGTAGTTCTTTAAAAACATACAAGTCCCTTAGAATGGATACCAAGCCTCATGGAACTTTTTCTTGGATATGCATGTATACTTATGGCATATTCATATGTGCCCATGGTCATCAACCAAATTCATCACTTTGAAAAAAGAATTGACTTTTTGATCCTTGGGAGTCCAAGAATCACCATGGAATAACTCACAACTGCATCGTGATATGAACTATCCCAGATATGATTATCCAATATCATTAATCGTGACTAAGGGACCTCAATATTTTATTTAAAACATTTAAATATTTCTCTTCAAATGACGTTGAGGTACTCTTAACCCTGGTTATCTTAATGTGGATCATCTACATCATCCCCCAAATTAGGTGCATGTGCGTTATAACCTTAAATAGCTTTCACATTGGTCATTATAGTATGAAATGAAAATGTTTCCCATAATTGACCAAATCACAAGATCATAAAATACTAGTGAATGAGACACAAAACTTATCAGGTTGAAAAGAATCAAAGGGTGGAATGAAAAATAGTTTATTCTTCACTCACTAAACTCTTCGTCTACAGGGTTTAGGAAAACAATATGCTATATATAAATAAGGTATAAATCTCATATGGTGTAGTTTATACCCCTAATAAAATATATCATATTCTCTTTGAGACCCCTTGTTTATAAAAAATTCACAGAAATGATTTGTCACATCTCCTCGCCACAAGAATAAGTTCACTAGGTGATGAAATGACTTTTTGTGTGTATAGACCCTTATTTGATATTACACATTCCACAAATAACACTTCATGTTTTGGGGTTCATCGGATCACCAAAATCATCCATTGCCCAAGAAAAGAACACTCAGCATCAAAGGAACCTTTTCATTACTATGTTTGTATTCTTATGGATCCTATATATGTGCCTACGGTCGTTAACCCTATTGAGTCACTCTGCAAAAAAATCAATTCTGATCCTTGTCAGCCCTTCTATCACCATGATAGAACTCAACACCTCAGTTTGATCAAAACTACTCCTGGTATGACTGTCCCATATTATCCTCCAGACCTAGGAACTTAAAACTATGACTTATGATCTCTATACCATGGTATCCAAGTGTATTATACATCCTCAACATTATGTTTCCAAATTTTGTACCCTTTACCAAGGTCAAAAAGAAACAATCCATTCCCACACATTTGATGGCCAACACCTCATGATTCCAACCATGAGCAGTAGGGATCACACTTCAAAATCAAGAGATAATTTTCCCTAGGGTTTTAGATTACTTCTTGGAGAGCCTTCCTCCCCTTCCAAAGCTCATCATATGGACATTTGTGTCTTCAAAAATCTATAACTCCTATCATAAAATAGTAGAGAACATATTTTTCATGACCATGCAATCGATACATAAAGGAATTGACCCACAAATTAAATGTATATCATGTATTCTATAAAGGATTTTTAGTCCTTAGGAGTCCTAGAAACACCACTGTGGAACCTGAAACCTTAGAGAGTTTTTAGAAATACCCAACAGGACTGTTCCATCTCATACTCACAGACTCAAAAATTTGAGTAATGAATTACATCACCCTTTCTCTAGATATCTAGGTTGAACTAGCACCCCTAGTATTTTTCCATCAACCAATATGACCTCCATAAATAATTCATATCCCTTGGAAAAGATAAACAGCTTCATGTACCCTTTTACTGAATATGAATGTATGTCTATGAATCACTAATATTCAACTACGATCATCAACCAAATGTTTTTCCCTACAAAAATGGATTTCTGATCCTTGTGAGCCCTCCCAACACCATGGAATTACCAAGAATGTCAGTGCGTTTTTGTTCATTCCTCGCTTTTCTACACTATATCCCAGGGTCATTGACTATGTCTAGACTAAAATACCCTAACTAAAACAATATCAAGTCTGAGCTAAAATTCCATAATCTAATGAAAAATATGGTCCGAGCTTAAATACCGTAAAATATAGTAATATCAAGTCCCAACTAAAATACCATAAACTAAATCTATATCATGTCTAAGAAACAAGATGATAAATTAATGAAATAGAAGGTCTGAGATAAAATACCATAAACTAAAACAATATCAGGTCTAAGATAAAAGACCATAAACTAATGTAATATATTTTTTTATCTAAAATACCCTAAAATATAGAAATATCATGTATAAGATAAAATGATATAAATTAAAGTAATATAACTTTTATGATAAAACCATAAAATACAAAAATGTTAGGTTAGAGCTAAAAGGACTTAATCTAAATAAATAAATTTTATGATCTAAAAGACTTTATACTAAATCATGAATACAATTTATCCTATAAGAGATTTTCAGTCCCATCATATGACCTTGGAAAAATCAAGCTATTCTCACCAAGGAAATAATCTTTAGAAAAAGAAAAAGAACCCTCCCTTCAGGTCATATTATCCTACCCAAGCAATCCTTTTACAAATCTAGTGATCAAAATATAGCTGCAACATATTATCACTAAATAATCTCATGTTGGTGGGAATTCATAATAATATCTAAACAAAGGGTCTATTGGAATTTTAGAATTCAAATCCAGGCCGTCATGTTTACTTGATATTATGAAAGGGATGGGTTTCATTGAAAATCCTTGTAATATTAGAGTAGTGAAATGTCATGAAAACCATGGATGATATAGAAACTAGAAAACAAAATTAATGGTTTATGAGAGTTCATTAATGATGTGCAAAGAATTAGGGATATCCAAAAGATGGATTCTCCATAGAAATCCGGAAAATAATAATGTACATTGAATTATAATTATATTTGATCAGAAAAATGGCCACGTCTACCAGGATTTGGAAGGAAGAATCAATTGAACTTTGGAGCCCCACTCACCTCACCTCTTATGATTCTACTCTATTATTATGATCTATGACCTAATTTATCAACTCATAAAATTACTTCTTAGTAGATTCCATTGAGGATGATGATGTTGAAAGGTTATACCTCATTAAGGCTATGATTTCCATGTGCCTCTATATTTTTTTAGCCTATGTGTTTGTCTGATCTCGCAATATAAAAATAAACTAAAGACCTTTCTCCAATGCCTATGACATCCCCCTCATTGTCCTAGAATTAGGATCCTCATCTAAAAGATCATGAAAATCTCTTTCACTTGATGCCAATTCTTGTCGAGTCAGAAGAATTTTCTTTATTATTTCATACAGAGGGTTTTGATCAAAAACATATACCCTTAAGTCATTAAATAATGGATAAAGTCATTCCTCTTGGCAATAGAATACATCCGGTATTGTATCAGAAATCAAGGCATAAATTTGTTTCTAGATTAGTCTACATTGCATCTCGGCCTCAGTGAATGATGGAGCAGGTGTGGCAGGAGTACAAATAACTAGTTGATCCAATAAGGAAGCATGACAAGAAGAATTACATAACCTTCTATCAATATGAATTTCATCCATATCATGTGTTGGTGGAATAATTTCCTCAATAGATTTTTTTTCATTATAAGGGTAGTCATCACTGGAATAAGGTCTCTTTCTTTATTTTTATCCCATATCATCGATCAACTCCATCATCTCCACTAACAATGTGGTTGGTAATTCAAAATGCATATCCACATAAAGGAACAACTGGCTTAGAATTCCATTTAGATAATATTCTACACAATCCTTTTCATAATCCTGGGTAAGGAAGGCATGAGAATCAACTAGAGGAGGTATGATCTAAACTTTAGCATCTTTGATGCTCCAGCATCATCAAAACTGATGGATGATTCCATGTTTTCTCCATCTAAGAATTCCATCCAAATGTGGAGACGAGACCCTTTAGGTGAAACCAAACTGGTGAGAAAATCAATCGTGTGTGTATTGTTCATAGATAATGTGATTATACATCATACCTGCAAGAATCCAATCCCTAAGAGAGATCATATATGTCCTTTCATCAGAAGAACCACTACCAATAACAATAGTTGTCTTAGTCCGTGCATAGAATGGGGTGTACTATAAGCTATCAGGATGAATTAGGGAATTATTGACCATGTATGGTCTTAACATCATTAGTCTAACCCTGATATGTTCAATAGTCTGGGATGCGAAAAGGTGTCTGCAATCGTTATGGCTTTATAATATTAATAACAATGTAAATGCTCCCCTATCCATCCGAATTAAAAAATTAAGGGACCATTGATTCTGTAAGGGGTGATAACCTATTGAATATGAACCAGGATTTGATAAAGACATACAAGGACATGTACTACTAAATTAAGGCATTTCATTTCCATGAGTTGTGCCGCCATCACCAATGTACTAACATGGATCCCTAGGGGTGCATCCCAAGTCTATAAAATCTATCCATTAAAATAAATTTCCATAAAGCCTTCTAACCTTATATATTTATAGACCTTTAAATTCACTTGGTATCCACATGAGGTATAGTCCCAAACTTCCATGATGGCCCAATATGAACTAATATTGTCACATTCCTACTAATATGTTCACTATCAAGGGTGTATGACAGAGGGCCTGGTCCTGCCGCAGCATGGAAAAATATTGATCCAATACATGAAATAAATTATCGAGTGAAGTGATAACTCCTTCCCCAATTTCTCATTTACAATGATAAGAATTTCTTTTTCTAAAACAAGAGTCTACAAGGGATCATCCCGAACATTTGCATCAGGGAGGAATTCAACATAAAAATATACAAAAGGTGGAATACAACTGAGTTATTAGATTTTTTATAGGCTGATTCCCACTTCAGCAAGGGGAAGATGGAATGTGTTTGTTCCAGTAAACCAACTACTAATTACCTCTCATTGGATGTCATGATGGTGTAAGATGATGAACTAGGAAATCCACATGGCTTTATAAAGATGAACCCTATATAGATGACTAGAAAACTATATATAACTTTTCCTGACCCATATTGTCCATGCCCATTCAATAGAGAAATTACCACTGGGATGGAGATCCAACTTCAAGATTCATATGACACAAAGAATATTCTTATAGGAAGGAAATATACTCAAATTTTACTGAATGATAGGCTTATTATGGAAATCGCAACCATTCAGATCGAAAGGAGACTTTTCCAGTATACAAGATAGAATTCGTGGTGGAACTACTTCTGACTTTCCTTACATGGAAATTATCATTTGAATGCATGAAGAAGAAGTTGACACCATCTAAGGTGGTAGATTGAAGTTTGATGGATTGATGAAAACATTGTCCATTATATCAAACATGAATAAATGAATTTGATATGATAAAGGATATTAATAAAGATCATATAAGAGGATTCTTTTTCGAACCTTGTTATTAGAATGCACACAATATCAAGGGTTATTGGTTTGATTTCTGGAAACCATAGACCATTGATTGGCTGCAACTGAGGAAGATCAATGATAATCGAAATCCATCTAAACACGAGTAAGCAGTATATGTTAGATAGATAAACTAAAATATTGGCGAATGGAAAACATATTAAACTAATAGAATCACACCCATCACATAAATCAGTAAGGGGTTCTTAAATCACATTAGGAGTTAGAGAATCTTACAACTCTCAATGGTCTCATATGTCACAAAACCCAAAAGGGAATTGCACAATCATATGTCCCCATGGAGAATCAAGATCACCTGACTTGGACATGGTCACACGAATCACATGATAATTAATCCATCGTATGATCATGTTATAAGTCCTAGTGAAACCTTCAAGAAAATATCCAAACTTATGGATGCATATCATGTAGTTTACAAAATATGGATTTTGGACAATTCAAATGGGTGCTAGCACAAGAGAAGTCTTACGAAGTAGTCATCATAGAAGCAGGGATCTTGACAGGGTCTTATGATTAGGTCATGTGGAAAGGTCTCATGAAAAGGAACATAATAAAGGTGAGGTGAGTACACTTTGGAGAATTAATATTTGTAGAAATTTATGGATCCCTTACTCTTTTATATAAGGAATTTTGGGAAATACCATGAGTCTCCTGGAAGACCACGTGTTTCCCCACTAACTATTTCATAACAACACCAATGTCGCATGTAGGCATTTACTTTCCTCAGAACTGATCGCTTGTCCCTATGGACATTAATCATGAAGGGTGTATTTTTTAATTCCTACTAAATTACCACCAAGAAATTACAAAAGAAAGAAATACCTAGATACGACCATCATGGGGTAATGAAAAAGAAACACATGCAACTCATAACCTTTAATGGTTCCCACAGAGCACCTTTCGTTGAATCCTCATACGTTATCAAAGTCACACTGAAAAACCCATCCTCAATCCTTTAAAAAATGGAGGGAAACATCCAAAAGCTGGGAACCTATTATGGTCGTAATGCTCACACAATGGATCTATGATAGGTAAAAATTTTATCCTTGACAATATTTAGGAAAATTGACAAGACCCCTGAGCCATTGTAAAATAAAAAAAATAGAAATCAAAGGGGGAAATGTGAGAGCCGATTTTGGTTGTAAAAGACATGTCACACACCCCTAGTGGTCCCAAAATCACCATGAGACCTTGGTTAAATGCTTTAATTGTCTTGTGAAATCCCTTTGGTTTGGCATCCCTATCATGCAAAGTTCCTTGGTTATGTACATGCCACCTCATGCTCCCCATTTAGATCCCCAAGGATAAACAGATAGATTTTTCAATGAAGTTATCACACATCTACAGAAGAACATTATCGTTGATGTCATACATCACTAAGAGATATATAATTTTTCATTGAAAATACCCATGTTACATAATTATGTCCCTGACCATTGTAACATAAGTAGACAAGATAAAATAGGGAGGTAGAGGGAACCTCTCACATTCATAAAACACTTTCAAATGCACTAAGCATTTCATCAACTTTATCATGCATGACTCATTGGAAAGTTTTTCTAATCTCACGAACATCCTTTGACAAGCCTTTTTTATCTCCCAAAAAGTTCCAAACATGTCACCCAATATTACGTGAATGCCTCTCTACAAGAACATAGATCTCGCAAAGAACCTTGGACATATCAATATGAAAATATTTAATTCCTTAATAATGAATGCATAATTCCATGAATTATCATAAATTGAAAATAATACAGTAAGGAAGGAGTTGATGGGAGACACTCATAGTTTTTGAAAATCAAGTGACACCCTCGAAGTTATCCATGGTAGAGACTCATGAAGACGTATGATGCTGAATCCCTTCACTAACTCTACTTTGGACTCACGAGATATTTTCTTTGGATTGTGGGGGACAATTGGGGTTTCATGGCATATAAATCCCTCAACCGATCATGAAAAATCAACCACTACCACAAAACTAACTTCAAGGGGGATTGTGACTCCTTGAATGTGAAGTTTCCCCTTATTCATCTGACGATAGGGTAGATTTCTCATAATAGTCTATCCCGTGACCAGAAAATCTCCCATTAGGTTAGATACCAGAGAATATCTAGAGTGATCTGGTTCCGTTCCTAAATCGCTTCGCATGATCACCCATAGATCATTAGAAAGAATTTAGGCAAACCACGTGAAGAACATCCAAAACATCTGCAATATTATGTGAGACATAAAATAAAATAACATTAATTTAATCTAAGGAACTGAAAATATAAATCATAGAAAATGAATAATTGTGTATGGATTATGGGAAATAAAAACATGTCCATTGAACATCATGCAATTCACACGATCCATCCAAGAAATGTGATAGTACCCAGACATGTTGCCAAAATCTCGTGATGCTCCTTCGGTATACTATTTGGGCCATGTGGACTCTTATGTTTAGGTAAAAGAAATTAAAATGGTTACCTTTGAGCATGCCACCCATGTCTCATGAATTCCTTTCGGGTTCTTTGTTCATGTCTTGAGATTCCCTTCAGAAATGTTTCCGGGATCATGTAATGGTGCCCTCTCATGCCCGCTATGTTTTATAGCAGCACATGTGCATGCCAATAGGCTATCCCTACACCCTTAGGGAATGCTATCTAGATCCCTTGATACTCACCAAAAATGTCATCCATGTCATGTGACACCCTATGGAAAAGTCATATGGGACATCAAATGACTTTCGGGATCAAATGGCTATGTCTTTCCATGTCATCCTTGATCATGCGACAACCTCCCAACATGTCTTCCAGATTATGTGAAGTCCACCCAAAAAGTCAAATAGATCATGAAATTATCGTTTAACATGTTAGTTAGGCTCCATAAGACATGTCATGTTGGAAATCAGTGTATTTTGAGTAAGCTATCAATACATGTTAGGAAGGGTGGCAAGCTAGGTCAATAGGGAGTCCCAAGACAAGACAACCTTATCTATTATCGATGCGTATGACCTAATTATAGAGGAAATGTAAATTTGTACTCCCCAGTCTGGATAACCAATATAACCCTAATTCCTTCCATAACCATGATATGTAGGAAACCTCCTTGATGTTTGAGCTCCAAATTAGTCTTCCAAGGGTGGTCCTAGTGCATAAGTCCCACGACCACAACCAAGTTCATTGATTATTTATTTTCCCATGTTTCTCACAGTGAACATATCTCACATGAGCCTAGGGAGATATAATAATCATATAATCTAAACCATAAACCTCCATAAAGGCCAAGGAATTGTGAGAGTTTAGTCTCGATCAACATAACAATAAAAACTATGATTCCCTCCATAATAAAGATTCATATGACACCTCCCTATGTTTTTAGCTCCATACATATCTTTCAACGACGATCCTAGTACGTAATATCCACAACCAAAAGAAATGGATTTTATTATTTCTTATCCATTTTTATCATAAGAAAAATATATCACGTAGGCTTAGTGAGTTGAAATAATCATATCAACCACACCATAATCCTCCATAATGGCAAGGGAAATGTTAGCATGTAAGACATGATCAAGAGAACTATGATGAATATGATTCCTTTCATAAATATGATATGTAGGAAACCTACTTGAGGTTTGATATCCATATATATATATTCCAAGGGATGTACCAAAACATAAGTCCCACAACCACAAGAAATGTGATAGATTATTTATTATCCCTTGTTTCTCATAATTAGTATAGCTCATATTGGAATAGGGAGTTGAAATAATCATATCATGTACACCCAACAACCCTATAAAGGATAAGGAAATGTTTTTATAAAATACCCAATGAGTATGATGATACATTCACCTCCATACAAGGGCATAAACCTCAGGTCCAGTCCCAGGGGCATTATAGAACAATGCAATATCTGATTACTAGCATAACCAGGATATATATGACACATTTCTATGGCCCTCTCTTAAATAAACACCCAATTTGGTGTAATTCCACACATGTATCCAACATCTCAAAAATCAAGATCCAATCATTCCCATGGGATGACTATTCTACCTCATCCTCCATTGGATTATTAAACTAGATGATCTACGATGATTATGATTCATGCTATAACTAGGATACGTAGGATGAAACCCTATGGCCCAAAATCTATAATAAATATTATTTGGCACTATCCTAATAGATATGTTCTATAACCTTATACAATGATACTAATAATTTTTTATCCCTTGTTTCTCACATCGAGCACAACTCATCTGAGCACAACCAATTACATTAATCATATCATTGAAATCATGAATCTCCCTATGCTGAGGTAATCTCAGTATGCAGGGCCCTATAAGATGCATGATATAAACGGCCTCCACATCTATGAATCAACATGATGAACATCCCCAAGGGACAAAATGAACTATGAAAACATTGATTTTCTCCATAACCATGGTTTGTAGGACATCTCCCGGAAACTCAATCTCGAATAAAATGGTCTATGGAGTAATCATATATTTTAATTCTTTATTTCATTAATCTAAACTTCTTTAATGAAATATATGGGGTTGATACCTGAAATAATAAGGATATATAGGACACCTCATTATGTAGGAATCCCCTCCTTAAAATATTAATCACCTCCTTATGTAGAAGCCCATTCTGAAGCCAATGTTTATACGGATTCAACACACAAGTAGTTGTTCATTACTCAGAGGAATACATAGAACCTCAAAAAAATATAGATGGATTCACTAATGATACCCCCTTATTATAAAAGAATATAGAATTAACCCTTATTGTTTTGTTATGGTAAGAAGTCTCATACCTGGATTGGGATGTGATTCACGGAAATATCATAAATTTATAAGAGAGTCCCTAAGAAGGAAATAATCCCCCCCCCCCAAAGGGGAGATGTGCTCAACCTCACATACCCTCAAACAATGAGGGTCCATAAGATACATTAGTCCTGAAACCCCAGATAAATTGTTACATTTGAAAGTTAGGCCTGTACCCAGTTTTAGATGGGGGAACCATTGGGATTTTCGAGGGTAGACTAATCAAATGTAAAACCTGATGTGATAAATGGAGAAAGTCCATAACCCCCCCCCCCCCCCCCACACACACAATCAAATTATCGGGTAGATCCCACACACATCCTCCCTGACGAAAGAACTATATAAATAAATTAGATGAAAAATAATCTTTGAACTAATATTCAGTATTATTAACTATTTATCTAAATCTAAAAGTTCTCAATGAAATAAAAAATATACACAAAGTAATATTTTAAATATTGATTTAAAAATGTTTGTCTATTTTTTCATATAAACAATATAAAATGGTCCAATTTGTTTTTGGAAATGGGTTCTAAATTAATAGGTGGTAAAACTACCGTTTGAAAATATTTTCCATTTTATGATTAAAATTGGATTTATTCCTATTTTAATCCCATGAATATTATTAGATGAATGAAAAAAACATGTAATAAACATGTGTATACATAATATAGTTAGTCATACTCATTCCATTTAAAATAATGAATAAGCGATAACTACCACATAAAATGATAATATAATCAATATAATATTTCTATATATAAAACATTCTTGTATGCAATGTAATATTACAGAGAAACTCTTTTTTGTGTGTTGGGTTTGCTATTATAAATAGTGTTCCCATTAAGGTAAAATTACTATTTAATTAATAAATGAAAATAAATATGAAAATCACTTATACTATCATTACTTGGGATGTTATATCCTTCCCCCCTTTTGGTAATTGTATCCTCACATTTTTATTCAATTATAAAATAACTAGGCATATTTTCCCTCAAAAAAATTTTAGATTCCCATGTCGTCTTTTAAACCATATGGTTTTTACATAAAACCTCAACCTGATGAATCAAATTGTTTTGTAACACATTATCTCAGTGGTTGAAAAAAAAGATTGTTCTTTATAGGAAACAATTCTTTCCAGCTAATCTACTTAGGGACTCAAAACATGAGATGAATCTGGTACATAGTTCCTTAATATTAAAATATGAAATACATTTTGTACTTAGAAAAAAATCATTGTCAAATCCACTTGGTAAGTAACATATCCAAATTTTTCTAGGATTTCATATGGTCCAATGAATCAGGAAATCGACTTCCCCTTCAAACCAAAATGCATCACACTATTCCATGGATAATGTATTAAAAAAATGTTCACATACCTTGAAAGAATGATTTTTCTTATGACTATCTGCATTACTATTCTACCTACTCTGAGCTTTCCTGATATGACGCGGAATCGAAAAAACATTCTTTGTAATTTCCTCTATCAAATATATTCCCATCAACTTCATTTTTAATACATCATCCCAAAAAACTAGTGTCTGACACTACTTTCCATAAAATTCTTCAAATGGTAACATCATTATACTAGAATGATAACTTTAATTATAAGAAAACTCAACCAAAGAAATATGTCGATCCCAACATCCCTGAGAACACATTGAATAACAAAGAAGCATACCCTCCTTGGTCTAAATAATTCATTCAAATTTTCCATCAGACTGAGGATGAGAATCCATATTGAAATTTAATTCAGCACCTAATGAATTTTATTGACATTTCCAGAAATTTATCTCTAGCCTAAAATAACGATATGATACAATAGAGATCAGCACTCCATGTAACATTATTACCTATTTTAGATACAGTCTATAAAGTTTAGATAAATAAATTTTATCTATAATGGGAATAAAATATGTAGATTTAGTTAATCAACCAACAATAACACACAATTCATTATTTCTTTGAGATTTACCAAGAAATCTTACCATGAAATCAGTTGATATATACACCCGTTTAAACTCTAGTACTAGAAATAGTTGAAGCATTTCCTTTGGTAAATTTCAATCTTATTTAAAAAAATAATAATTGAAACACTTCTTGGTAAATTTAGTAATATCCATTTCTATTCCTACCAACGCATAATACTCCTAAATTTACCTATAGATTTTATTACCACCCAAATGAATGGAAAATGGGAAACTATGAGATTTATTCACCAATTAATTCCTCAAATGTGAATCAAAAGGTACACATAATCAATTAACCAATAATAAAACACTTTATTAATCAATATTAAATTTATGAAATATACCATTCCTAAAATATTATACATTTTCTTACATTGAATGATCAGGATTTTAAGCCCTCTTAATTATTTTTGAAAAGGTAAAATTCAATAAACCTGAAACAAAATAGAGGACCCCTGCATCAACATCCTCTTGGAAAAAAATCATCAAATCATTAAGAAAAGGTTAAAAATACATACATAACATGGTTAATGAACCATTACATTTTTTATTAAAGAATAAACCAACTTGTTTTATTTTCCTAGATGATAATGAGTCTAGAAATCATAATAATTGATTAGTTCCATCCATATTGTATATCTAATGTTAAATTCATTTTGAATCAAAAATTACTTAACATTTTTTAATAGTATATCTTTCAAAATTTACTCCATACAAATGATTCAATTTTTTTTTATTTAATAAACAAAATCAGTAAATTCCAAATCATGTGTATGTTAATTTAACTCATGAGGATTTAACTGACATGAAGCATAAGCAATTACCTAATCATTCTATACTAGTAATAATAATATCCTTTCAATGAATAATCATAGTTGATGATGAATTCACTATTTCTATAATGCAAGGCCAAAAGAGGGTCATTCACTAATCTTCATTTCAGTTACTGAAAACAATCATCGTATTCCTTTTTATTGGTGAATACAACTCCTTTTCATGTTAACATAGCCAAATGGCCAGACAACCAATAAATATTTTAAACTAACTACTAGTAGTAACCCACTAATCCAAGAAAACTTTAAATCTTGGTGATATTTGTGGCTCTTGGAAATTATTCAACATGTTTAGTTTTTGAAGGATCAGCAATAATTTGATTTTTAGAAATAATGTTACAACAAGAATGAAATTTTCTTCAATAGAGATTCAAAAATTCTAAATTTCTCATATATTTTATTTTCATGTAATCTTTGAAAAACTCCTTAAATGTGTTTCATGTTCATCTTTCCTTTTAAGAAAATTCTAAAATGTCATTAATAAACAAAACCACAAAATTATCCCAAAAATCATGACAAATTATGTTTATAAGATCCATTAATAACATAGATGAATTTGAAATCCCAAAAGGATGTTACTATAAAATAATTGTTACAATATCTAGTTCTAGACACATTCTTATGAATTTTATCTTCCTTCACTTTAAACAGATTGTACCCCGACCTCAAGTCATACTTGAAAAAATACCATGATCCTTGGATCTGGTCAAAAAAATCATTGATATGAGGTAATAGATAATTGTTCTTAATAGTTATATTATTAAAGGCACTATAATAAATCAAAAGTCTCATTGATCCATCTTTATTTTTAACAGACATGCTAATATCACCCCATGGTGATGTTATTGGTCGGATGGAACCTTTATCTAATAACTCTTGAAATAGATTTGTCAAATAAGATTGTTCCACTTAAACCATTTGATAGTGAGGTATATAATTTATCTTTTCATTAGTTACAAATTTCTCATCACTAATTTAAAAATTATCATCATTTTTAACAGTATGATATAGATAGATTTCATTTTCATCTCTAATAAATTTATCATCTTCATGGTATGTTATTAAATCCTTGAAATCAATGAACACAAGTTTTATAGCACTAAAATCTATCTTATCCCAATAAACTGAAAGAAAATCCATACTAATAATGATATCAAACTATAATATGTCTAGATCAAAAATATTTTTAGTAAATACCATCCCATTGATAACAATACAAATATTTTTTTAAATCATTGTTTCCTTGATACATCTGTTTCGGTGCGGATGTGCGTCGGGTTACGCTGTTCCGCCAGGACGCGTTCGCGTGTGCACCCGTCGACCCGAGGAGATGGGCGCGCGGCTTGTGGCCTCGCAGTCCCTCTTTCCAAGGGCGGGCGGCATTCGTCCCTTATTCAGGGGCGTCTGCTCCTTGATCGAAACCGGGATGATGGGATGTCAGCTCCTCCTTCCGTGGACGTCTCCTCGGAACTCGTCGCCTAATCTGGGTCTCCCTCATAGATTTAAGAATGTTCGTGAATCTCGTTCCCGGCGCCATATCTTCATGGACACCGGTTAATTACGCTGCTTCCGCCCAGACGCTCCAAGGGGTCTGGTCGGGGCAGCAACCTGCGGTGAGGAGACCGGGTGGCTCTGGATGTCGGGGGCGTGTCTTAACACTACGCCTCTGCATGTCTGCCTTCCGTCCCTAATAGGGCTTCTCGAAGGCATGATGGCCTGAGGCATCATGCGCTTGGCGCGGGGAACTGTGTTACCTGAGGTTTTCCTCAGCTTCCCATGTTTAACACGGGGTATGCCGCGAGTTTAACGTCCAGCGGGGACGACATCGGACTGATCAACACGAGGAGTGGATCAGATGACAGAACCCCTTGCGGGGAACCTCCGACGCTGGGGCCAGCACATGGGAGGCTTCCCGAGTGAAGTGGAGTGGAATGAAATGGCATGACCCCACCGGGATGTGGCGGCCCGGGTAAGGATCAGGGTGGATGATGGAGTGAGGAGCTTGGACCCCGTAGGGGCTTCCTACGTACCGCGCGTTAGCGCGGATCAAAGTCTGCATAGTTCGAACATATAGTTTAACGTCATGCTGGACGTCGGCAAGCCGACTCACGAAGAGGTCGAGGCCGCCGGGCGGAGGATTGAACCGAACCACCTCGCACAGAGGGGGATGGAACGGCCGGGTGAACCACAGTTTTACGTCATGCTGGACGTTGGCAAGCCGACTCACAAGGAGATCGAGGCGGTGGGGAAGCACAATGGAGATACACACGTGCAGTCCCCCACAGAGGCGGATTCATAGGTGAATCAACGCAAGTGTGAACCCGGGAGGGGTTCACTGATGGACGAACCGACGTAAATACGACCGGGACGACCAGGTGGCGGGCTTGAACCTCGGAGAGGCTTCCTACGTAACCTGTTTAGAAGACAGGGATCAAAGTCCACGTAGTTCGTTCTGTTTGTAACACTCTACCCCCGTGGGCGAAGGCCACTCCATGAATCATCCCTAAAGAGGGGCAACCCCGTCATCCCTGTGGAGACGAGCTGGTGGGGGCCACATCCAAACCAGGGGGACCCTGCGTGCGGGGCACGGGATCGGGTGATGCGGACGGTTTAACGTCTTGCCGGATGAAATACAGTTTAACGTCGTGTGTTGAGGACGAAGCGGACGGTTTAACGTCTTTCCGGACGAAGTACAGTTTAACGTCGTGTGTTGAAGACGAAGATGCTTGGCAGTTTAACGTCTTGCAGCGCGGACGATGGGGGCCAGGCAGTTTAACGTCATGCAGCTTGGACGTATGCAGTTTAACGTCGTGCAGGACGTGGTGCAGTTTAGCGTCATGCAGGACGAATTACAGTTTAACGTCGTGCAGGACGAATAGCGTACATTTTAACGTCTTGTAGCTGGGACGAATGAAGTTTAACGTCGTACGGGACGTATGCAGTTTAACGTCATGCAGGACGTATGCAGTTTAACGTCGTGCAGGACGTTGAAGCCGCCGATAGGTCCGTGTCACTTCGCGCGAGCCTGGAGGGTCGCACGGGAAGACAACGCACGGTGCGGGCACCCGGGATGAGGTTCGTCGGGCGCCACGCAGGCGGGAACCCAAAGGGGGTCAAAGAGGGCGACCCTGGCGGTTTGCGCGCAAAAGAGGAGCTTTGCACGCAATACCGCGGGTCGGTGCGCAAATGGGCGGGCTGGCGCGCAATTGGGCCTGCACTTTGCGCGAGGATGATTGAGATTGCGCGCACCGGGCTTCGGATAGCGCACGGGGGCAACGGCTCATTCTTTAATGAATGGCCACTTTGAAAATGGGGGGTGCGCGCAATCGGGCTGGATTGCGCGCACACGGAGGCAATTGCGCGCAAGAGGCTTCTTTCGCGCACAAATGCCTTTGAGTGAAGGGTTATTCAAAGGAAAGGAGCCAAAGGGATTGCGCGCGAAGGCGAACCCCGAGGCTTTCTTGCGCGAAAGAAAAGAGGTTACCTGAAGATCGGCATTGCGCGCGGAAGGGGTTGGATTGCGCGCACGAGAGACCTTTCGAATTCTGGCAACCTTCAAAACGTCGGGGGTCGCCTTATATTTATAGGCAACCCCGGGCGCGGAATCCAGTTCGCGGGCGCGAAATTCTCTTCGCGGGCGCGGAATCGGGCCCGGCGCGTAAGGGAGTCGCGCGGGCCACTGGCGCGCAAAATTGCGCGCCGGCCCAGCGCATTGCGCGCATCCCGGGAGGTTTGCGCGCGGCTCATCAACTTTGCGCGCGTGTCTCCAAAATTCCGCGCAAGGCCTCCGGGCCCTCCGAAACATGCTTCCGACTCCAAATATGACCTCGCTTTCCGCATCCGGAGCTTTGTTTGGGAACAACGGACTTTTCCGGCGTCTACAAAAGCCCCCCCTCGGAATCGGATCGGCGAGAGGTCGCAACGATCGGGTTCCGAGGGAGACGCCGGAATGCCGAAGTCCTGGGCGGCGCGGGACTGTGGCGCGCAAAAAAGGGCGTCGGGCGCGAAATTCACCGCTGCGGTCGTGCAAAGCGCTTTCCGCGCAGTGCGGACCCCGGCCTCGCCAATAAATAGGGGCCCTGGGTTTCTAAAGAAAAGAGGGAGGTCATTCCTAAGAAAGGAGACCTCAGACCTAATCAATGTATCATCCCCCCAACTTGTTCCGACACACGAGCGGGACAATTCTAGGGGCGTTGAGATTTTATCCGAACATAGGGAAATGAGAAAGGGTGAATCGCGTGTCCCGAATTCAGAAATCCACAACGGTTGGCCTTCCAGGAAATGCCCAAGACGGCAAGCGGACAATGGATCAATCGACCATACTACTGCGATAGACGGACCGAAGGTCATCATCCATATTGCAGGAGGCGGATCACATGTCATCATCAATGCCACTTTGGGGGTTCCTTCAGGCACAAGGGTGGAAATCCAGATCAACAGGGCATGCGAAGCGTGGGGCGAAGTGACGATTTGTTCGGATAGAATCCAACGCTCTCAAAATTGCGCCACCGTGGGGAAAGCTTATTAGGCGGATGCACTAATCTGGCCGTGAATCACCCCAATTCTCAGACAGAACCTTTTTAACGAGGAAACAGTCGCTTCCCATCATTGCAATGGGGCATCCCGAGCTGGATCGGGGATAATATCACAACTGCACCACTCTACCCGAAGTCAGGCCGGACGGCCGGCGACGAGGAGGGGCGGGACCTAGCGATCCCTGAGGCTGGACCCGAGTCGGAATGCCCGGGCGTTCCTACGTACTCCATCAGGCTGGAGATCAAGACACACGTAGTTTTGAAAGTGCAGTTTAACGTCATGCAGGACGCAGAACCCCGTTTGGGGAGATCTTAGTTTAGGTTCGTAGAGCTCGGACCATAGGGGCATATCTTAGTTTAAGGTCTTAGAGCTCGGACCATAAGGGTAGATCTTAGTTTAAGGTCTTAGAGCTCGGACCATAAGGGTAGATCTTAGTTTAAGGTCTTAGAGCTCGGACCATAAGGGTAGATCTTAGTTTAAGGTCTTAGAGCTCGGACCATAAGGACCTCAAAGTACGCCGCATCGTGGTCCTATCCCCTGGATATGCGAAGATGCACTGAGGGATAGTGTCAAGAGTGTCGAGATTTTGCCTGGTCAGAATGGGAGGTGGAAAATGTGATGTGAATCATACGGCCATTCACTCAAGGACTGGGGGCACCGGCGTAATGATATGGGAGTACTGCTGACCGTGGCGGAAAAGCAGCATCAATATCGCACTAACCGTTGATGAAATGAGGCAGCAAACGAGCATCGACCGCTCAATCGCAGGATTCATATCGATTTGATGCCCGAGGCCATTGGGGGCACCAGCCCGAGTCGGTGGGAGATCACTGAGGCATTGTGTCCAAACCGTTCACAGGGGCTCCACCCAGGGCGTAGGCGATGGGTCCGAATGAAAGGGGGCATGAATCCTGAAAATGGAAGGAACCTGACCAAGCTGAACCTGACCCTCCTGGAAATAAACCAGAGTACTCTTGACATTAGTGGACCACTGCAAGGGGTCGAGGGACACGCCTTGAGGGTGGCCTGAAGGCGGTGGATTCCCCAGAGAAGGGGGAATCTCTAAGAGGTGGGGGGCTGGACCCGAAGTTTCAAACATCCGGGTGTTCCTACGTATCCCATAAGGATGGGAATCAAGCCACACGTATTTCTTGAAGCGCGGCGCAACACAGTCGGGCACCAGCGCGGGGAAGGGTGCGGGTCTGACCCTCGCACACAGAAGAAGCGGTATTTTATATTTCTTGTTTGTCATTAAAGATGGA
Organism: Viscum album; assembly: GCA_963277665.1. Taxonomy (NCBI): domain Eukaryota; kingdom Viridiplantae; phylum Streptophyta; class Magnoliopsida; order Santalales; family Viscaceae; genus Viscum; species Viscum album. The sequence goes on along the minus strand of OY728129.1, from coordinate 751,554,043 downwards.
TGGTTTTTCTTTGTGCAGCGACATGCATGTGATTAAGGAATCCCTGGCATCGCCACAATAATCAAGCCATGAAAGGCATTGATGAATGGCGTGGTTATTAACCAGCGCCCAACGTGAGTGTCCCCTGAGGAGAACATCACGACGCAGTGCCATTTCTCGTCGGGCGGCCAAGACGATCACAGTTTACGGTCGTGTGGTAGGACCCGACAACACAGTTTAAGGTCATGTGGTTCGAACCATGGAGGAATCCGCGTATTGCGATATGGCGGACTCAGCGGAGGCGGGAACATACCCAGCCCTGCGGTCACGCACGATTCCAGGAGAAGGATCCTCGGATAGGGGCCTGCGTATGTCCACCACCTGAGGGGCAGAGATGCTAGCCTCCAGCTATACTGGGCCCAGAACGCGATTGTTCGGGCGACTCCTTCCTCCTTATGGGGACGAGGGTCCAGCTACACATGGCCCTTAGGGAGGACATCAGCATATATCCTTGGTGCTCAGGTCGTGGGAGCCTTGACAGACACCATTACCCTGGTTGGCCTGCCTAACGTGTAAAGGTGTACTGAAGGTCAGTATAAAGAGAGTGTCGAGATTCCACTACAACACACAAAGGCGGAGTGTGATGAGGACCGCGCAACCAATGTTCGGAGCCTAAAAGAGCCGACATGGCGATCAAGGATGTCGCTGACCATATTCGCAACACAACATCCGATCGCGTCAGCCTAGAACGGGGCAAGAAAACGAGCATCAACCACTCAAGCGCAGGATTCATATCGATTTGCGGCCCAGGACCCGCCGGTAAATCGACCAGGAGCGGTAGGAGAGCACAGAGGCATCGTACCCAAACCGCTAACGAGGATCCCTTTGAGTGAAGGCCCGAACAAGAGGAAGCGCGAGGCCCGACAAGCAACACAGGACTTGTCGGGATTGCATCCGACACTACGGGTCATAGACCAAAGTACCCAAAACATGTTAACAGATCACTGGAAAGGGTCGCAGGACTCACCCTGAGAGCAACCAAAAGACAGCAGATCCCCGTGATCAACCAAGAGACAGGGCTGGACCTGAAACACAAGCGTCCAGGCGGTCCTACGTATCCCATAAGGATGGTAATCAAGCCGTACGTAGTTCTTGAGAGGTAGTTTAACGTCATGCAGGACGATGAGGGGTGTGAGGTAGTCCTACACACGGGGGAGGCGTATGGCGCGGCCAACAGACCAACGTGAACGAGGACATAATCCCCCGCTCACGCGTTACGCCTCGCACAAAAAGGAGGGGAACTGGGGCCAGAGGCCCAACGCGGGATAGAGGTTCCCGGGAAATGGGGCTGGGCCTGAAACATGAATGTTCAGGCGGTCCTACGTATCCCATAAGGATGGGAATCAAGCCGCACGTAGTTCTTGAGAGGCAGTTTAACGTCATGCAGGACGAAAAGAGAAAAAGGGGGGAGCAGAATGCATCCCCAAACGTGGGGGGCGTACAGCGTGGCGAGCAAACCGACGTGAATGAGGGCATAGCCCCGCATCCACACCATACACCACATACCCAGAGGCAACTGGGCCAAGGGACCGAGGTGGGATGGAAATTCCCGAAGGATGGGGCTGGGCCTGAAACATGAATGTTCAGGCGGTCCTACATATCCCATAAGGATGGGAATCAAGCCGCACGTAGTTCTTGAGAGGCAGTTTAACGTCATGCAGGACGAATGCTGAACAGTTTAACGTCTTGTAGCTCGGACGTAGTACAGTTTAACGTCGTGTTGGACGGATGCTAAACAGTTTAACGTCTTGTAGCTTGGACAAAGATGCTTGGCAGTTTAACGTCTTGTCGCGCGGACGATATGCTGGGCAGTTTAACGTCATGCAGCTTGGACGTAGTACAGTTTAACGTCGTGTTGGACGGATGCTAAACAGTTTAACGTCCTGTAGCTTGGACGAAGATGCTTGGCAGTTTAACGTCTTGCCGCGCGGACGATATGCTGGGCAGTTTAACGTCGTGCAGCTTGGACGTAGTACAGTTTAACGTCGTGTTGGACGGATGCTAAACAGTTTAACGTCTTGTAGCTTGGACGAAGATGCTTGGCAGTTTAACGTCTTGCCGCACGGACGATATGATGGGCAGTTTAACGTCGTGCATCTTGGACGTAGTACAGTTTAACGTCGTGTTGGACGGATGCTAAACAGTTTAACGTCGTGCAGTTTCACGTCGGGTTCACCATTTTTCTGTTTCGGTGCGGATGTGCGTCGGGTTACGCTGTTCCGCCAGGACGCGTTCGCGCGTGCACCCGTCGACCCGAGGGGATGGGCGCGCGGCTTGTGGCCCCGCAGTCCCGCTTTCCAAGGGCGGGCGACATTCGTCCCTTATTCATGGGCGTCTGCTCCTTGATCGAAACCGGGATGATGGGATGTCGGATCCTCCTTCCGTGGACGTCTCCTCGGAACTCGTCGCCTAATCCGGGTCTCCCTCATAGATTTAAGAATGTTCGTGAATCTCGTTCCCAGCGCCATATCTTCATGGACACCGGTTAATTACGCTGCTTCTGCCCAGACGCTCCAAGGGGTCTGGTCGGGGCAGCAACCTGCGGTGAGGAGACCGGGTGGCTCTGGATGTCGGGGGCGTGTCTTAACACTGCACCTCTGCATGTCTGCCTTCCGTCCCTAATAGGGCTTCTCGAAGGCATGATGGCCTGAGGCATCCTGCGCTTGGCGCGGGGAACTGTGTTACCTGAGGTTTTCCTCAGCTTCCCATGTTTAACACGGGGTATGCCGCGAGTTTAACGTCCAGCGGGGACGACATCGGACTGATCAACACGAGGAGTGGATCAGATGACAGAACCCCTTGCGGGGAACCTCCGACGCTGGGGCCAGCACATGGGCGGCTTCCCGAGTGAAGTGGAGTGGAATGAAATGGCATGACCCCACCGGGATGTGGCGGCCCGGGTAAGGATCAGGGTGGATGATGGAGTGAGGAGCTTGGATGTAACGACCCGAAATTTTGAATAAATCTTGTTTCCTAATTTCATGTGTTATTTTTTATACTCAAAAAAATGTTTTATTTTATAAACATGATTATAAATAAAATGAGACCATTGGTTTTTGAGTGTTATATGACCATCGGTCAATATGACCACCGTGAACAAAATGTTTTGATTATTGTCTCTAAATTTAAGTAATCTTGGTTAATTATTATAGAAAGAAGATTTGATGGCCTCACCTAGTAGCCTTGGGCCGATCGAAGCCCATCTAACAGAGATTGGGAAGGAGGTAGAACCATTGGGCTTTGCTCTGGACCAAATCCAAGCCGAACTTCATCATGTGAAGCTAGAACGGAATCGCCTTCGCGAGAAGTTCAAACTGATAGAAATTACTACTCGGGCAATGTTGACTGAGCCGCCCCAAAATTCTATCACCCTAGCACACCTTACTCTTAGGTCCTATGCTGGTATTATAAGGGGTTATGTAACGAGACCGTAATTGCCTTGTGTAATCCTTTTTTTAAATAAAAATTTGGATTTCTTCTTATGATGATGTTTATGAATTTTCAAATGACCGGATAAATATTGTATGCATATTTTTGATGAATTTTAGAAAAAGGATATTTTAAAAATGGTTTTGTAAACCTTAAATAATTAAAAATGTGTAATGATTTTCGAAAAATGGTCTTCTACAATTATGTTCAGTACGAAATTTAGAGTCTAATAAGATCAACTTGATTTTTGATGAATAGTAAATTATGAATAGTGATTTTATGATTAGGATTAGTAATATGACCAAATGGATTAGTAATCTCACTTAAAGAAAGTTTTAAAATAATCTAGGCACCTTGATTAAGTAATGTGATTCAATAAAATAGTTAAATAACGGTTTCATTACTTATTATTCAAGTATTAGTTTTTCGGGTGAATAGTGTTTTTTAATTAAAAATTTAATTAAAAATAATTAGAAAATTATTTTTATAAAAATGACTTCATTTTTGAACTCAGAGCATCGATATTATGTTATGGTAATTTTTGGGGATTTTTCTGAAAAAAGTGAATTTTCGATGAATAGTGTTTTTATTTAAAAATTAAATTAAAAATATTTAGAAAATTATTTTTATAAAATGGATTTCATTTTTGAAATCAGAGCATTGATATTTGGTTAAGGTGAAATTTTGGGGTTATTCTGAGAAGGTTGAATTTTTAGTGAATAGTAAAAATACAGTTTTAGGGTTTCGGTATGTTTAATGACATCATAATGGTGTCATGATGATGTCATGAGATCTTTTGAGGGTTGGCCGGCCAAGGGTGATGAATTATTGTTTTGGGGGCCCCATGTTGCCTAACTCCATGATAAATGACAAGGGAGAGCACATGGGTTTGAGAAAAGCACATGTGAGGTGTCCTTTGGCCATTAATGCTTTGTCCCCTCACTTTCCCTATAAATACCCACCCTTTCCTCCTTTAGTTTTCACTCCCAACTCTCCCCCAACGAAGTTCTGGTATTCTTACCTTCCAAAGAGTCCTCCCAAGGTGCCCCCAAGCCCTCAAGGTCCAATCCTTTGAGTTTCAAGAGTCACATTTTAAGGTAAGGGATCTGACCCCTCTCTTTCTTTTCAAGTGATCTCTTTTATGTCATTCCTTTTATGCTCCATGTTCTTATTTTGGAGGATGTTCTTTTATACTCCTCTTACTGCCCTTTTTATGTTCATATGATGAAAGAACCCCTCTTACTCTCATCATTTCGTTTTAAGAAAGTTTAAGTGGCGCCGTTAGGCTGCCGAATTTTCAAGGGATTCATTCACCTCTCTCTTTTTCAAAGTTCTACTTTCATGTCAATTCTTTCAAGTTCCTTTATATTATGTTGGGGTATGATCTCTATATTTATCATACTGGTATTTTATGATCACATGATGAGAGACCCCATTTGATCTCTTCAATTCTGTATTTTGATGTCTTAAGTGGCGCCGTTAGGCTGCCGAATTTTTTAAGTGGTTCTTCACCCTTCTCGTTTTGAAGTTCTACTTTCATGTCAATTCTTTCAAGTTCCTTTATATTATGTTGGGGTATGATATCTATATCTATCATACTGGACTCTTATGTTCATATGATGAGAGACCCTATTTGACCTTGTCAATTCAATTTTGTTGAAGTTTAAGTGATGCCGTTAGGCTGCCGAATTTTCACAAGAGAAATCTTGTTTTGTTTTCTTCCTTTCATGTTCTTCATTTCATATGGTATATTTTCAAATTTCATTACCATGTTCATAAATCCCTTATATTTTGTCCCTCTACTGTATGATGGGTCATTTATGAATGTTTGACCCATGTCCCCTCTTTTCTCAATGTTTTCTAAAACCTTGTAACATAGCCGTTATGCTGCAGAATTTTCCCCTCAAAATGCCTCTCTCTTTTCTCAAAAATTATTTTATGTTATAAAGTGAATACTCAAAGCTCTTATTTCTACAAGTGTATTCACATATATATCAAAATGTTCCATTTTAAATTCTGGGATTTACATACATGAGACCCGCTCCCCTTTCCGTGGGTTTAAAGTGCCGTAAAGATCATGTCATTAAAGCAGTTTTTAAAATGTTATGATTATGAAATGAAACCCATTTATTTTATGCTATATGGGTTATTTATGAAATGTTTGATGATGATATATGTGGCTCACATGATAATAAAGGCAAATTTAAGGGTGCGCCCTAATAGCGCTCCAATGCATTGGGTAAAGACTTAATCTCTAGAGATGACCATTTTAACGACGCCTTGGTGAATAACCTTGGTAATTTTTAACGACGCCTTGGTGAATAACCTTGGTAATTTTTAACGACACCTTGGGGATGGACCTTGGTGAAACGAAACGATTGTCAATATTAAATGTTGTAGCCACATCTTCAAGTTATGAAAAATGTTATTTTTATTATGAAATGCCTCATGATTTCTTTCTCATGACTTAAAGTTCTTTTCATGTCCTTATTGAAGTATCTCAAGTTCACATGTAAAATGTTCCTCTTGTTTCCCTTACTGGGCCTTCTGCTCACCCTTTCTTTTGATGTATGTCCCCAGGTTATGAGATGCAGTAATGAACCTAGAATGAAATTAAGGAGACGCCTTTCAAGTGTTTAAGAAGAATGTTTTATGTTGTTTTCATGTATTATGTTCCTGGTTTCCAAGACACTAGACCTTAAAGATCCTCAGTTTTGTGTAATGAAATGAAAGTTTATGTTATAAAATGGCGGGATGCTATAGTTGGTATCAAAGGATGGTTTAGTTATTTGTGGAAATTAGGATATGAAAACTCTAGGAGGAACCCTATAGAAAAGTTTAATATAGGAAATCTTCCTGGTATTTTGGTGAGTATTGAGTAAGGGGTTGCCAAGCAAATGCATCCCTGTCTGGATACGAGCAGGTAGAGGTGGCTCTGGCACAGATGTACATAGGGGTAAAACCCGAAAACACCGCTTTGAGCTAGACTCGAACGGGAACTGGTACACGACAACGGGCCTTGCTGCACTCTTGGTTACGACACTCCCGGGGGATATGCTTTGGTAAATTCATAAGCTTGGTATGAACCATTATTAAAGGAACAAAGATAAAATAAAATAAATATTCACATAATAATATATGATCATGGATAACCTAGATGGGAACCTAGGGGATCACAAGTTAGGGTATACTTTTCTTCTACAAGTTATCCTTATATGCTTTAAGTTCCTTTTCATGATTATTGGTTAAGTATTTAGGCCTCTAATTATACTTTATCTTCTTAGTTAATGGTGGGAAATGGAATAACGTGTCCCAACAACCAATGTGATAGGAAATGCGACAATTTCTGTATTAATATGTCAGAGATGATTAGGGGATTAAAAGATGATTATTATTTTGGAAGGCGTTCACTATTTTGGGGACCCTATATGATCGAGGTAAATAGATTACTATAGTATTTTCATTGAGGAGTTAGGTTGACTTATATTTTGAAGAATTGATGAATTTAAGGTGGACTTATAGTAATTTAGGTTACTTTTGGGAATGATTAACCTATCTTGGGTAAAATATGTTTAGGTTAGCTACTTTTGTTATAAGATGTTAGGAGTGGTTGGTGTTGTCTGGAGATGTACAATGAAGTTGTTTTGGAAGACTATGTTATCAAATCCTTCTTGTATTTGGGTTTCAATCTTAGTTTGGTTTATTTTGAGGAATTTTAAGGACCGTTATTTATGGAGTGGTCTATGATGAACGTTGGGTAGTACCATGGAACTTTGAAGATTTAAAAGTAGGTTCTATTCCTATGGGATTCTTTCTTTTTGAAGAGTTGTTTTACCTTAACCTTTCTGTTTTTGGGATAATGTTTAAAGATAGAAGAAATAGATAGTTAATCTTTTTTAGATTATGTGATTCTATAGAAGATGATTCTTGTGCTTTTATGAGACCAAGTGTTTTTGAATTCTCATCATTTGGCGAAAAGATTAGTGTTGGTAGGGACTTGTTAAAGGATGAAACTCTACTTGAAGGTAGGTATATTTTCTTATGTTTTTGTTCTATGTAGTAAATGAAATCCTCAAAATTATGAAAAGAAACATAAAACAAAAATGTTGTTGGTTTACGTTTCCTACTAGGTAATCAAAGACCGTTTACACACGTCATAAGTTTGGGATTTTCTCATGGTTAACTTTCTCCTAATCATGTTCTCTATCACACTCTCTCAGAACTGACCCTTTGTTTTTTCCTCCATGTCCATGTTTTCCTACATGGAACCCGAGTGTGGGTTAACTCGGGTGGCCTTTGTACTTCCTTTTCTTTCTTTTAAAGTAATGGTGTTACTGACTCTTTTTCCGATGTGGGACTTTCAATGAAATTTCAAAACCCAATTTAAAAAAAAATTGCGAGGACGCAATTTCTTAAGGGGGGAAGATTGTAACGACCCGAAATTTTGAATAAATCTTGTTTCCTAATTTCATGTGTTATTTTTTATACTCAAAAAAATGTTTTATTTTATAAACATGATTATAAATAAAATGAGACCATTGGTTTTTGAGTGTTATATGACCATCGGTCAATATGACCACCGTGAACAAAATGTTTTGATTATTGTCTCTAAATTTAAGTAATCTTGGTTAATTATTATAGAAAGAAGATTTTATGGCCTCACCTAGTAGCCTTGGGCCGATCGAAGCCCATCTAACAGAGATTGGGAAGGAGGTAGAACCATTGGGATTTGCTCTGGACCAAATCCAAGCCGAACTTCATCATGTGAAGCTAGAACGGAATCGCCTTCGCGAGAAGTTCAAACAGATAGAAATTACTACTCGGGCAATGTTGACTGAGCCGCCCCAAAATTCTATCACCCTAGCACACCTTACTCTTAGGTCCTATGCTGGTATTATAAGGGGTTATGTAACGAGACCGTAATTGCCTTGTGTAATCCTTTTTTTAAATAAAAATTTGGATTTCTTCTTATGATGATGTTTATGAATTTTCAAATGACCGGATAAATATTGTATGCATATTTTTGATGAATTTTAGAAAAAGGATATTTTAAAAATGGTTGTGTAAACCTTAAATAATTAAAAATGTGTAATGATTTTCGAAAAATGGTCTTCTACAATTATGTTCAGTACGAAATTTAGAGTCTAATAAGATCAACTTGATTTTTGATGAATAGTAAATTATGAATAGTGATTTTATGATTAGGATTAGTAATATGACCAAATGGATTAGTAATCTCACTTAAAGAAAGTTTTAAAATAATCTAGGCACCTTGATTAAGTAATGTGATTCAATAGAATAGTTAAATAACGGTTTCATTACTTATTATTCAAGTATTAGTTTTTCGGGTGAATAGTGTTTTTTAATTAGAAATTTAATTAAAAATAATTAGAAAATTATTTTTATAAAAATGACTTCATTTTTGAACTCAGAGCATCGATATTATGTTATGGTAATTTTTGGGGATTTTTCTGAAAAAAGTGAATTTTCGATGAATAGTGTTTTTATTTAAAAATTAAATTAAAAATATTTAGAAAATTATTTTTATAAAATGGATTTCATTTTTGAAATCAGAGCATTGATATTTGGTTAAGGTGAAATTTTGGGGTTATTCTGAGAAGGTTGAATTTTTAGTGAATAGTAAAAATACAGTTTTAGGGTTTCGGTATGTTTAATGACATCATAATGGTGTCATGATGATGTCATGAGATCTTTTGAGGGTTGGCCGGCCAAGGGTGATGAATTATTGTTTTGGGGGCCCCATGTGGCCTAACTCCATGATAAATGACAAGGGAGAGCACATGGGTTTGAGAAAAGCACATGTGAGGTGTCCTTTGGCCATTAATGCTTTGTCCCCTCACTTTCCCTATAAATACCCACCCTTTCCTCCTTTAGTTTTCACTCCCAACTCTCCCCCAACGAAGTTCTGGTCTTCTTACCTTCCAAAGAGTCCTCCCAAGGTGCCCCCAAGCCCTCAAGGTCCAATCCTTTGAGTTTCAAGAGTCACATTTTAAGGTAAGGGATCTGACCCCTCTCTTTCTTTTCAAGTGATCTCTTTTATGTCATTCCTTTTATGCTCCATGTTCTTATTTTGGAGGATGTTCTTTTATACTCCTCTTACTGCCCTTTTTATGTTCATATGATGAAAGAACCCCTCTTACTCTCATCATTTCGTTTTAAGAAAGTTTAAGTGGCGCCGTTAGGCTGCCGAATTTTCAAGGGATTCATTCACCTCTCTCTTTTTCAAAGTTCTACTTTCATGTCAATTCTTTCAAGTTCCTTTATATTATGTTGGGGTATGATCTCTATATTTATCATACTGGTATTTTATGATCACATGATGAGAGACCCCATTTGATCTCTTCAATTCAGTATTTTGATGTCTTAAGTGGCGCCGTTAGGCTGCCGAATTTTTTAAGTGGTTCTTCACCCTTCTCGTTTTGAAGTTCTACTTTCATGTCAATTCTTTCAAGTTCCTTTATATTATGTTGGGGTATGATCTCTATATCTATCATACTGGAATCTTATGTTCATATGATGAGAGACCCTATTTGACCTTGTCAATTCAATTTTGTTGAAGTTTAAGTGATGCCGTTAGGCTGCCGAATTTTCACAAGAGAAATCTTGTTTTGTTTTCTTCCTTTCATGTTCTTCATTTCATATGGTATATTTTCAAATTTCATTACCATGTTCATAAATCCCTTATATTTTGTCCCTCTACGGTATGATGGGTCATTTATGAATGTTTGACCCATGTCCCCTCTTTTCTCAATGTTTTCTAAAACCTTGTAACATAGCCGTTATGCTGCAGAATTTTCCCCTCAAAATGCCTCTCTCTTTTCTCAAAAATTATTTTATGTTATAAAGTGAATACTCAAATCTCTTATTTCTACAAGTGTATTCACATATATATCAAAATGTTCCATTTTAAATTCTGGGATTTACATACATGAGACCCGCTCCCCTTTCCGTGGGTTTAAAGTGTCGTAAAGATCATGTCATTAAAGCAGTTTTTAAAATGTTATGATTATGAAATGAAACCCATTTATTTTATGCTATATGGGTTATTTATGAAATGTTTGATGATGATATATGTGGCTCACATGATAATAAAGGCAAATTTAAGGGTGCGCCCTGATAGCGCTCCAATGCATTGGGTAAAGACTTAATCTCTAGAGATGACCATTTTAACGACGCCTTGGTGAATAACCTTGGTAATTTTTAACGACGCCTTGGTGAATAACCTTGGTAATTTTTAACGACACCTTGGGGATGGACCTTGGTGAAACGAAACGATTGTCAATATTAAATGTTGTAGCCACATCTTCAAGTTATGAAAAATGTTATTTTTATTATGAAATGCCTCATGATTTCTTTCTCATGACTTAAAGTTCTTTTCATGTCCTTATTGAAGTATCTCAAGTTCACATGTAAAATGTTCCTCTTGTTTCCCTTACTGGGCCTTCTGCTCACCCTTTCTTTTGATGTATGTCCCCAGGTTATGAGATGCAGTAATGAACCTAGAATGAACTTAAGGAGACGCCTTTCAAGTGTTTAAGAAGAATGTTTTATGTTGTTTTCATGTATTATGTTCCTGGTTTCCAAGACACTAGACCTTAAAGATCCTCAGTTTTGTGTAATGAAATGAAAGTTTATGTTATAAAATGGCGGGATTCTATATTGGACCCCATAGGGGATTCCTACGTACCGCGCGTTAGCGCGGATCAAAGTCAGCGTAGTTCGGACATACAGTTTAACATCATGCTGGACGTCGGCAAGCCGACTCACGAAGAGGTCGAGGCCGCCGGGCGGAGGATTGAACCGAACCACCTCGCACAGAGGGGGATGGAACGGCCGGGTGAACCACAGTTTTACGTCATGCTGGACGTTGGCAAGCCGACTCACAAGGAGATCGAGGCGGTGGGGAAGCACAATGGAGATACACACGTGCAGTCCCCCACAGAGGCGGATTCATAGGTGAATCAATGCAAGTGTGAACCCGGGAGGGGTTCACTGATGGACGAACCGACGTAAATACGACCGGGACGACCAGGTGGTGGGCTTGAACCTCGGAGAGGCTTCCTACGTACCATGTTTAGAAGATAGGGATCAAAGTCCACGTAGTTCGTTCTGTTTGTAACACTCTACCCCCGTGGGCGAAGGCCACTCCATGAATCATCCCTAAAGAGGGGAAACCCCATCATCCCTGCAGAGAAGAGCGGGTGGGGGCCACATCCAAACCGGGGGGACCCTGCGTGCGGGGCACGGGATTGGGTGATGCGGATGGTTTAACGTCTTGCCGGACGAAATACAGTTTAACGTCGTGTGTTGAGGACGAAGCGGACGGTTTAACGTCTTGCCGGATGAAGTACAGTTTAACGTCGTGTGTTGAGGACGAAGCGGACGGTTTAACGTCTTGCCGGATGAAGTACAATTTAACGTCGTGTGTTGAAGACGAAGATGCTTGGCAGTTTAACGTCTTGCAGCGCGGACGATGGGGGCCAGGCAGTTTAACGTCAAGCAGCTTGGACGTATGCAGTTTAACGTCATGCAGGACGTGGTGCAGTTTAGCGTCACGCAGGACGAATTACAGTTTAACGTCGTGCAGGACGAATAGCGTATAGTTTAACGTCCTGTAGCTGGGACGAATGAAGTTTAACGTCGTGCGGGACGTATGCAGTTTAACGTCGTGCAGGACATATGCAGTTTAACGTCGTGCAGGACGTTGAAGCCGCCGATAGGTTCGTGTCACTTCGCGTGAGCCTGGAGGGTCGCACGGGAAGACAACGCACGGTGCGGGCACCCGGGATGAGGGTCGTCGGGCGTCACGCAGGCGGGTACCCAAAGGGGGTCAAAGGGGGCGACCCTGGTGGTTTGCGCGCAAAAGAGGAGCTTTGCGCGCAATACCGCGGGTCGGCGCGCAAATGGGTGGGCTGGCGCGCAATTGGGCCAGCACTTTGCGCGCGGATGATCGAGATTGCGCGCACCGGGCTTCGGATAGCGCACGGGGGGCAACGACTCATTCTTTAATGAATGGCCACTTTGAAAATGGGGGGTGTGCGCAATCGGGCTGGATTGCGCGCACCCGGAGGCAATTGCGCGCAAGAGACTTCTTTCGCTCGCAAATGCCTTTGAGTGAAGGGTTATTCAAAGGAAAGGAGCCAAAGGGATTGCGTGCGAAGGCGAACCCCGAGGCTTTCTTGCGCGAATGAAAAGAGGTTACCTGAAGATGGGCATTGTGCGCGGAAGGGGTTGGATTGCGCGCACGAGAGACCTTTCGAATTCTGGAAACCTTCAAAACGTCGGGGGTCGCCTTATATTTATAGGCAACCCCGGGCGCGGAATCCAGTTCGCGGGCGCGAAATTCTCTTCGCGGGCGCAGAATCGGGCCCGGCGCGCAAGGGAGTCGCGCGGGCCACTGGCGCGCAAAATTGCGCGCCGGCCCAGTGCATTGCGCGCATCCCGGGAGGTTTGCACGCGGCTCATCAACTTTGCGCGCGGGTCTCCAAAATTCCACGCAAGGCCTCCGGGCCCTCCGAAACATGCTTCCGACTCCAAATATGACCTCTCTTTCCGCATCCGGAGCTTTGTTTGGGAACAACGGACTTTTCAGGCGTCTACAAAAGCCCCCCCTCGGAATCGGATCGGCGAGAGGTCGCAACGATCGGGTTCCGAGGGAGACGCCAGAATGCCGAAGTCCTAGGCGGCGCGGGACTGTGGCGCGCAAAAAAGGGCGTCGGGCTCAAAATTCACCGCTGCGGTCGCGAAAAGCGCTTTCCGCGCAGCGCGGACCCCGGCCTCGCCTATAAATAGGGGCCCTGGGTTTCTAAAGAAAAGAGGGAGGTCATTCCTAAGAAAGGATACCTCAGACCTAATCAATGTATCATCCCCCCAACTTGTTCCGACACATGAGCGGGACAATGCTAGGGGCGTTGAGATTTTATCCGAACATAGGGAAATGAGAAAGGGTGAATCGCGTGTCCCGAATTCAGAAATCCACAACGGTTGGCCTTCCAGGAAATGCCCAAGACGGCAAGCGGACAATGGATCAATCGACCATACTACTGCGATAGACGGACCGAAGGTCATCATCCATATTGCAGGAGGCGGATCACATGTCATCATCAATGCCGCTTTGGGGGTTCCTTCAGGCACAAGGGTGGAAATCCAGATCAACAAGGCATGCGAAGCGTGGGGCGAAGTGACGATTTGGTCGGATAGAATCCAACGCTCTCAAAATTGCGCCACCGTGGGGAAAGCTTATTAGGCGGATGCACTAATCTGGCCGTGAATCACCCCAATTCTCAGACAGAACCTTTTTAACAAGGAAACTGTCGATTCCCATCATTGCAATGGGGCATCCCGAGCTGGATCGGGGAGAATATCACAACTACACCACTCTACCCGAAGTCAGGCCAGACGGCCGGCGACGAGGAGGGGCGGGACTTAGCGATCCCTGAGGCTGGACCCGAGTCGGAATGCTCGGGCGTTCCTACGTACTCCATCAGGCTGGAGATCAAGCCACACGTAGTTCTAAAAGTGCAGTTTAACGTCATGCAGGACGCAGAACCCCGTTTGGGGAGATCTTAGTTTCGGGTCGTAGAGCTCGGACCATAGGGGCATATCTTAGTTTAAGGTCTTAGATCTCGGACCATAAGGGTAGATCTTAGTTTAAGGTCTTAGAGCTCGGACCATAAGGGTAGATCTTAGTTTAAGGTCTTAGAGCTCGGACCATAAGGGTAGATCTTAGTTTAAGGTCTTAGAGCTCGGACCATAAGGGTAGATCTTAGTTTAAGGTCTTAGAGCTCGGACCATAAGGACCTCAATGTACGCCGCATCGTGGTCCTATCCCCTGGATATGCGAAGATGCACTGAGGGACAGTGTCAAGAGTGTCGAGATTTTGCCTGGTCAGAATGGGAGGTGGAAAATGTGATGTGAATCATGCGGCCATTCACTCAAGGACTGGGGGCACCGGCGTAACGATATGGGAGTACTGCCGACCGTGGCGGAAAAGCTGCATCGATATCGCACTAACCGTTGATGAAATGAGGCAGCAAACGAGCATCGACCGCTCAATCGCAGGATTCATATCGATTTGCTGCCCGAGGCCATTGGGGGCACCAGCCCGAGTCAGTGGGAGAGCACTGAGGCATTGTGTCCAAACCGTTCACGGGGGCTCCACCGAGGGCGTAGGCGATGGGACCGAATGAAAGGGAGCATGAAGCCTGAAAATGGAAGGAACCTGACCAAGCTGAACCTGACTCTCCTGGAAATAAACCAGAGTACTCTTGACATCAGTGGACCACTGCAAGGGGTCGAGGGACACGCCTTGAGGGTGGCCTGAAGGCAGCGGATTCCCCAGAGAAGGGGGAATCTCTAAGAGGTGGGGGGCTGGACCCGAAGTTTCAAACATCCGGGCGTTCCTACGTATCCCATAAGGATGGGAATCAAGCCACACGTAGTTCTTGAAGCGCGGAACAACTCAATCGGGCACCAGCGCGGGGAAGGGTTCGGGTCTGACCCTCGCACACAGAAGAAGCGGTATTTGATATTTCTTGTTTGTCCTTAAAGATGGATGGTTTTTCGTTGTGCAGCGACATGCCTGTGATGAAGGAATCCCTGGCGTCGCCACAATAATCAAGCCATGAAAGGCATTGATGAATGGCGTGGTTATTAACCAGCGCCCAACGTGAGTGTCCCCTGAGGAGAACATCACGACGCAGTGCCATTTCTCGTCGGGCGGCCAAGACGATCACAGTTTACAGTCGTGTGGCAGGACCAGACAACACAGTTTAAGGTCGTGTGGTTCGGACCATGGAGGAATCCGCGTATTGCGATATGGCGGACTCAGCGGAGGCGGGAACATACCCAGCCCTGCGGTCACGCACGATTCCAGGAGAAGGATCATGGGATAGGGGCCTGCGTATGTCCACCACCCGAGGGGCAGAGATGCTAGCCTCCAGCTATACTGGGCCCAGAACGCGATTGTTCGGGCGACTCCTTCCTCCTTATGGGGACGAGGGTCCAGCTACACATGGCCCTTAGGGAGGACATCGGCATATATCCTTGGTGCTCAGATCGTGGGAGCCTCGACAGACACCATTACCCTGGTTGGCCTGCCTAACGTGTAAAGGTGTACTGAAGGTCAGTATGAAGAGAGTGTCGAGATTCCACTACAACGCACAAAGGCGGAGTGTGATGAGGACCGCACAACCAATGTCCGGAGCCTAAAAGAGCCGACATGGCGATCAAGGATGTCGTTGACCATATTCGAAACACAACATCCGATCGCGTCAGCCTAGAACGGGGCAAGCAAACGAGCATCAACCGCTCAAGCGCATGATTCATATCGATTTGCGGCCCAGGACCCGCCGGTAAATCGACCCAGAGCGGTAGGAGAGCACTGAGGCATCGTACCCAAACCGCTAACGAGGATCCCTTTGAGTGAAGGCCCGAACAAGAGGAAGCACGAGGCCCGACAAGCAACACAGGACTTGTCGGGATTACATCCGACACTACGGGTCATAGACCAAAGTACCCAAAACATGTTAACAGATCACCGGAAAGGGTCGGAGGACTCACCCTGAGAGCAACCAAAAGACAGCAGATCCCTGTGATCAACCAAGAGACGGGGCTGGACCTGAAACACAAGCGTCCAGGCGGTCCTACGTATCCCATAAGGATGGGAATCAAGCCCTACGTAGTTCTTGAGAGGCAGTTTAATGTCATGCAGGACGATGAGGGGTGTGAGGTAGTCCTACACACGGGGGAGGCGTATGGCGCGGCCAACAGACCAACGTGAACGAGGACATAATCCCCCGCTCACGCGTTACGCCTCGCACAAAAAAGAGGGGAACTGGGGCCAGAGGCCCAACGCGGGATAGAGGTTCCCGGGAAATGGGGCTGGGCCAGAAACATGAATGTTCAGGCGGTCCTACGTATCCCATAAGGATGGGAATCAAGCCGCACGTAGTTCTTGAGAGGCAGTTTAACGTCATGCAGGACGAAAAGAGAAAAAGGGGGGAGCAGAAGGCATCCCCAAATGTGGGGGGCGTACAGCGTGGCGAGCAAACCGACGTGAATGAGGGCATAGCCCCACGTCCACACCATACGCCACATACCCAGAGGCAACTGGGCCAAGGGCCCGAGGTGGGATGGAAATTCCCGAAGGATGGGGCTGGGCCTGAAACATGAATGTTTAGGCGGTCCTACGTATCCCATAAGGATGGGAATCAAGCCGCACGTAGTTCTTGAGAGGCAGTTTAACGTCATGCAGGACGAATGCTGAACAGTTTAACGTCTTGTAGCTCGGACGTAGTACAGTTTAACGTCGTGTTGGACGGATGATAAACAGTTTAACGTCTTGTAGCTTGGACGAAGATGCTTGGCAGTTTAACGTCTTGTCGCGCGGACGATATGCTGGGCAGTTTAACGTCATGCAGCTTGGACGTAGTACACTCAGACAAAGTACTGCTTGAGGAACCTAGCGTTGGTGGGAGGAGTGACACGCTCACCATCCATAGTTGCTAGGGAGTACGCGCCATTGGGATAAACTTTGTGGACGACAAGAGATCCCTCCTACTTGGGCTCCAACTTGGGTGGCTTCCTGCCGGGGATCATTGGCGCTCTTAGGGCTAGCACTAGGTCACCCTACAGGAAGGAGCGGAGGCGAACCTTCTTATTGAAAGCTCGAGCCATTCTGCTTTGATGCCTCTCCAAGTTGTGCAAGGCGCGAAGTCTATTCTCATCCAGTGCTTCCAACTCGACTAGACGGGCTTCAGCAGCTCTGTCCGGCGCTTGCTGGTCGTAGATCGTAGTGCGCAAGGACGGTAACTGGATCTCGATGGGCAGGACGGCCTCAGCTCCATACACCCGGGAATAAGGGGTCATCTGGGTGGAATTGCGAGTCGTTGTCCGATAAGCCCAGAGGGCGTTGGGGAGCTTGTCCGGCCAACTCTTCTTGTTCTGACCAACCATTTTTTGCAGAATGTTAGAGAGGGTTTTGTTAAATGCCTCAATCTGTCCATTCGCCTACGCATGATAGTGAGATGTATGGTTCAAGCGAATGTTGTACTTAGCGTACAACTTCTTCAACTTGGCTGCTCGGAAATTGGCTCTGTTATCCTTGAGGATAGCGTGAGGCACTCCAAATCGATGAATGATGTCGGAGGTCACGAAGTCAGCGATCGAACGGGATTTGACCTCTCTGAGCGGAATCGCCTCTGCCCATTTAGAGAAGAAGTCCGTGGCGGTCAGAATGAACCGGCACTGGCGAGCCGTCGCCGGCGGGTAAGGTCCCACAACGTCCATCCCCCAGACTGCAAAGGGCCAAGAATACCTGGTGGTATGGAGAGGCTCCGGCGGCCGATGCACAAAGTTCGCATGAACCTGGCACGCATGGAACCTCCTGGCATACTCGATGCAGTCATGGATCATGGAGGACCAGAAGTATTCCAACCTTCGAATCTGGTGGGACAGCTTCGGCCCAGTCTGATGGGCACCGCATGAACCAGCATGAACCTCTTGCATGACTCGTGGGATCTCAACTCCCTGAAGGCAACGGAGGAGAACACCATTGAATCCGCGTCTGTAGAGGATCTGCTCCAGGCCGGGACTACTCTGGAGGACAAACTGCGATGCGCGGCATCGAACTCGCTCGCGCTCGGCCCGATCCGACGGGAGAATGCCATGTTGGAGGTACTCAACCAAAGGTGTCCTCCAATCAGGGGCTGGTTCGACTGCCATGTCTGGGGTACTCGGGGCTCCGGGTACGGGGGCAACCGCGGTGAGATTACTTACCGACGGGCCGCGATCTCCCTCCGGGACAACGGGAGCGATGAGCCTGCGGCGCGTCACGTGGATGGTCGGGTTATCCTGTTCAGGCTCTGCAAGTGACGTAGCAAGGCTGGCCAAAGCATCTGCTCGACCGTTCTGCGACCGGGGAATATGGACAATTTCTGGCCGAGAAGGGAACCGGGCCATCAGAAGGAGGGTGCACTCCAGTAATGGCACAAGTTCCGGCTTCCTGACAACATAGTCGCCATTGATCTGCTTAACAACCAGCTCGGAGTCCCCTTTCACACACAGATGGGGCACGTCGATCTCGAGAGCCAACTCGAGGCCGGTGATGAGGGCATGGTATTCCGCCTCATTGTTGGTACAGCCCTCTGACAACAGGAAAGAGTATGGCAGCACAGATTGCTCCGGGGTAATGAAGACGATACCCAAACCCACTCTGTTGAGCTTAGGATTATCAAGTCTTCTACCGGTGGGGCTCCGGGAGGCACCGTCAAAGTGCATCTGCCAGCATGGACCGGCATGATCGACCGAGAGAATGGCCTCATCAGGAAAGCCTAGATCCAGCAGCTGATCCGCGGAGGTTGGGTGAGCAGCCAGAAAGTCTGCCAATGCTTGCCCTTTGATGGCCTTCTGAGACACATACCTGATGTCGAACTTCTGTAGAATCACAGCCCACCGCGCTAGACGGCCAGTCAACATAGGCCGGCTCAGGATATATTTCAACGGGTCTACCCAAGAAACCAACTGTACCTCATGGTGCTGCAAGTAGTGCCATAATTTCTGTACGGCAAATACGAGCGCCAGGCAGCTCTTCTCAACGGGGGAATACCTGACTTCCGCATCGAGGAGCATGCGACTGAGGTAATAGAGGCTATTCTCTGTTCCCTCGTTGTTCTTCTGGGCAAGAAGGGCACCCAGGGACCGTTCCAGGGCGGTCACATAGAGGACCAGCGGCTTCCCGGATACAGGCGGCATCAGAACCGGAGGTTGCAGCAGGTACTGCTTGATTTCCTCGAAAGCGGTCTGACACTCTTTATCCCATACATAGGTGGCACCTTTCTTCATGAGCCGAGAAAAGGGCTTACACTTGCCGGCCAGATTCGCGATGAATCGGCGTATATAGGCTAAGTGGCCTTGGAACCCTTGCAGTTCCCGGATGTTACCTGGGGGAGGCATCTGGCTAATCGCCCTATCTTCTCTGGGTCGATCTCAATACCCCGGTATCTTACCACAAATCCAAGTAACTTTCCGGAGGTGACCCCGAAGGCACACTTCAACGGGTTCATCTTCAAGCAGCGAGACCGGAGGAAGCCGAACACTTTCTCAAGATCTTTGAGATGGTCCTGACGCTGGCGCGATTTGACCACCAAGTCGTCGATGTAGCATTCCACAAGTGTGCCGTGGATTGGCTTGAATATGCGGTGCATCGCCCGTTGATTGGTGGCACCTGCATTCTTCAGGCCGAAAGGCATGACCTGGTAACAAAAGGTACCTTGGGGGGCCCTGAAGGCAGTGAACTCCTCATCCTCAGGGGCCATCTGAATTTGGTTGTATCCGGAGTATCCATCCATAAAGGAGAGGGCTTGGAACCCTTCCGTGGCGTCAATCAACAGCTCTGTCACTGGAAGGGGAAAATCATCCTTCGGACAGTGGCGGTTGAGATCGCGGAAGTCGATGCAGACTCTGATCTGCCCGTTCTTCTTCCTGACCGGCACAATGTTGGCCAGCCATTTGGGGTACTGGACTTCCCTCACGAAGTTGGATTTGATAAGCTTGTCAACTTCGGCCTCAACCATGGCACCGTGGAATGGGTGCATCTTCCTGGGAGGCTGCTTGAACCCGCGATGGTTCGCCGGGAGACCAAGGCGGTGGACGGATACCTGAGGATCTAGCCCCGGCATCTCGTCATAGCCCCAAGCGAACACATCACAGTGCTGCCTGAGAAAGTCCACGTACTGCTGCCGCTCCT
The DNA here is from genome assembly GCA_963277665.1 of Viscum album. Lineage (NCBI taxonomy): Eukaryota > Viridiplantae > Streptophyta > Magnoliopsida > Santalales > Viscaceae > Viscum > Viscum album. Next base: position 751,533,806 of record OY728129.1, on the reverse strand, counting down.
CAGAGGGCATGGCGGCACTGACCAATGTGGGTCTCGGATCTGCTTCGGTTCCAAGGTTCACTTGTACTAAATCATCGACCGTGGTGGAGACGCCCTCCTCAAAGGATGGGGGTGCATCTTCCACGTCCTCTCCACTCGGGGAGGGATCGTCCACGGGAGAGACTGCGTTGGAAACTGCATTGGGGCTACCAGATCCTGCTGGGCCGCTGGTACTGGCACGGGCGGTCGCAGTCATCTCATCAGGAGACTCACAGGCCGTCGAGACCATGGCTACGTCCAACCGTTGAATCGAGAGGACATAAGCGTCATCCAATCTTGCCCAGGGATCCCTTGCAACAGCGACAGGCTCAACCTCACCTTCCAGGATCTGCTTGTCCTTGCTTTTGTAATAGTCCGCGTCCAGATAGCGGGCTTCACATGAGGCAAAAGGAGAGGCATCTCCCTGAAGCACGCCTACTCGACCATTAAGGGAGTATTTGAGGCATTGGTGGTATGATGAGGGAACCGCCGCATGAAGGTGGAGCCAGGGCCTGCCCATCAATGCGTTATATGCAGTGTCCTGAGAGACTACCATGAATTCGGTGTTGGCAACCAAGTCACCGAACTGGGTCTTCAAACGTATCTTGCCGACCGGGGTTTGCTCGGTGCGGTCGTACCCCTGGATCCTGAGGTCGGAGGGGATCAAGTCATCCTCAGACAACCCCAATCTCCGGAGCGTCCGAGTTGGAATCAGGTTAATCCCGGACCCCGTGTCGACAAGACAGCGCCGGACTTCAAGGCCATTGAACTGGCCAATAACATACAGCGGACGAATGTGCCCCTGTATAGGAGGGTCTTCATCCTTACCAGAGAACGAGATAACTGCCTGGCATTCGGCGTCCTCAATCGTTTCGGCGTGAAAGGCCTCTGCAGCCGCAACCTCTGTCTCAAACTGGAGGGGGCTCTTCAGGGCTTCAGCGAGTGCCTCACGCATCTCAGATGACATGCGCAGAGCCTCAAGGATGGAGAGTCTCGCTGGGATGTCGGCCAAGTGCTTCAGGACATCATACTTTTTGGCCAAGCGCGAACCCCTGGTTGCAGGAGGTTGCTCTGCGGTTGGAAGCATGACGGGCCTTGCCGGTTGGGCCGGCGGCCGACTGGTGCTTGGCGCATCTCGCTGTTCATTGGTTGAAGCCCGGGAAATGGTCACCGTACTAGGGTCAGGAGGCCGGGATGGACTCGTGGCAGGGCGAAGCTGATCGCGACGCGGCTGAGGCGGTTCTGCCTGATCCCACACCACAAACAGTGGCGGAGGCGAATCCGTCATCCCCGGATGGGGGGGCTGCACACGCTGAGCTCGATCTTGAGCCTGATGCCTAGTCTCAGTGGCGTGCACGGCCTGGCCGAAGGTACCAACTGTTGTGCCCCGGCGACTCCTGTTGTTGCGGCTCCTCCGACAGTGGCGACGACCGGGGACACTAGGGAGGTCCACTTGGTGTTCTTCAACGTCGGGAACCGAAAAGGGATTTACCAGCTCGACGGTATTAACCAAAGCGTACCCAATACTGTCATCGGACGAATCATTCACCACTGGGCGGATCCGAGGAGGGATCCCCATCTCCGGGGGCATGAAATCGCCGAGAGTGCGGGATAGTGGCGGAACTGGCGGGGCACGCTCTTCCTTCTTGCGCCGCCGCCGTTTGCTCTTCTTGGAAGAGGCAGGCTGGGACGATGATTCCGAAGCATCACCCACAGATTCTGGGGGCTCAGGCTGATTCAAGCGTGCACGGATGATTCCATGGGCGCGAACGATCGTCTTGTGGGCCATCCAGTTTTTATACTTCTGGGACCCGCGGTCGGAGACCAGCTGCCATTCGTCCTCATTGCCGCTATCATCGTCTGATCCCACGAACACGCCCGCCACTTGTGCCGGAGCTGGGCCCAACCTGATTACATTGTTGTTAATCTGGTCTTGGAGCCAATCCTTAAACACATAGCACCGCTGGATGGTGTGCCCTAGGGCCCGATGGTAGGGGCAGTAGCGGGGGTTATCCGTGAGATGTGCCTCCTCCAGCCTCCAACACTCAGGCAGTCGCACAATCCTCTGCTCCAGGGCGCTCCGGAAATAACCGGGGACCTGATCCTCGTGAAATGAGTAGGTCAAGTATCGCGGGCCCCTGGGAGCGTGGTCTTGACGAGGGGCTGGAGGGGCCTGCCGAGGAGGTGGACCCTGATTATCTCGCCTGGGTTGTGGCGGTACATTACGCGGAGGGGCCAGCCGGTTCTAAGGCTGCCGCTGCTGGGCCGGGAACTGAGCCCGTGGAGGCGGATTCCTGTGAGGCTGTGGAGCTGGTCTCGCCGGCAGCAGCTCCAACGGCCTGGGGGCCTCTATCTGGGCAACAGCAGCGGGCTCAGCCCTGCTGACTCTCCTTGCAGGAATCATAGGAGGCAGCGGGTGTGCCTGGCTGGCCTGCTGCAGGGCTTCCTCAAGACGTTGAGCTTTGTCTGAGAAGTTCCTGAACCCTCCGGGGTAATTCTGAGTGATCAGGGAAGGGACCAGCTCGGTCTTGACGTTCCCGACGCACATTGTCAGCAACTTCTCCTGAGTCGATGGCATGTCAAGGGAATACGTGAGACCCTTCCATCGGGCGACGAAGTCCGCGACTCGCTCGTCAGGCCTCTGCTTGCACTTGAAGAGGTCTGCGATACTCGTCTTCCGGGTCGTGGAACTGAACTGGTAGAGGAATTTTCTACGAAGGTCCTCCCAGCTAGTTATCGACCCGACGGGGAGATGGCTGTACCAGACAAATGCTGGCCCTTCCAGTGTCTGGACAAAGCAGTGAAGCTTAGCGGCCTCTTGCTGCGCCGGAGTCCCCAGCATAGGCCCACACCTCGAGTTGAAATGGGCCAAATGCTGTGGCGGATCTCCAGTCCCGTTGAAGGGGGAAAAAGTGGGATTCCCGAATCCCGGAGGCGCCGGCATGTCATCCACCCATGCTGGGTATGGCTTGCCGTCCGGTGGGATTGCCACTTGCCGAGTCTCCAAGGCTTCCAAGCGGGCGATGAGTGCCGCCATCGGATCGTCCGGACATGGGTTCCAGTCCTGGCGAGGATCTATAACCACGAGCGCATTTCATGGCCCTTCAATCGGGTCGTCGACCGGGTCGTCGAACTCGGCAGCTCGTGGGATGGCGGGCGGAGCGGCCCTTGGGGCAGCGGGAGGAATCCGAGCGGGGTCTCTCAGGTAGTCACGCTGCTCGGGAGGGTGTGGTGAAACATACCGCGCCCTCTTGCCATAGGCGATGGCCTCTCTCCTGTCGGCGAACACGGCATAATCACGGTTTCCCGGGAGAGCCTCATCGAGGGGTGGTTGTTCCTGTCCCTGCTGTCCTGGCCTAGGATCACCGTAGTCAGGCCGCTGCTCTGCAACGCGCTCGGCGAGGAGCTGGTCAACCAGCTTCTTCTGCTCGGCGAGCTGTTGATGTATCATAGCCTTCTCGGGATCCTCATCCACCCTCTGCGTGGAGGCAGATGGGTCGGCGGGCTTTATAGTGTCGTCGTGCTCTTTACCTTTACTGACGTTTCGGCTCAACGTTAGTGCTTTAGTGGGTGCGGGGAGACCCAGGAGGTTCCTCTGGTGACGAGTAACTCTCGCCGATGGATCCAACAACGGCTTGCCTTCGGGGGGAGAGCCCCCGTCGAGAAGTTCCAAGTCGTTCCCCACTCCCGACAGGTCAGCCATATTGACCGTTTCCGTCCCTGGGGATATACCCTCAGGGCCACCCAGTGAATCGGGCTGTCGGCGAATCGCACTGAAGCGTAGGGCAGCGTACTGCCCCCATCCACGGATATACACGTGGGGAGTGTCTTCCTCGATAACCTTGCGGAGTACTTGAAAACACTCAATGCATCATTGTTGGAGGGCCTCGTGGTGCCCAAATGACCCGGGGAGCCGAGCCGCGGGGAGCGTGGCCAGGTCAATTTGACGGCACTGCTCACCAATATCCTCCAGGTGCACTTGACTCCTGGGATATGGCATTTGTAAGCGGTGAAGACGGGAGTGAGTCTCCCGGAGAGTTCGGCGGAAGCATTCGAACTCATCCGGGGTGAGCGATTCGGGTGCATCAAAGTCCGGTCCTGCGGCTGGCCAAAACATCACAGGGAAGTGGCCCTCTACAAGGACGGTCCAGAAGCTCCACGACTCAAACTCGGGACCCAGGTCTCCTTGGTCCTCTTCAACGACTGGGAATGGACGGGGAACCGACAGTGGTGCCGAGGCGGGCCGCCGGGCCGACGGGCTGGCCGGAGGTGAATACGGCGAGCAGGCCGATTGGCCTCCATATCCCGGGCCGCCCTCTGAGGGTGGCGGTGCCCCAGCTACCACATCACGATAGGACAGGCCGGCGAGCGAACATCCTGCCGTAGCGTCGGTGCTCGACGAGGGTGCACTAGATCGTGGTTCGACCGTCGGTCCCCAGAAAAAGTCTCCGGCTTCTCCGATCGAGGCAGAAGGTGATTCCGGAGGGGCCGGTACCAACCGCAAGCTTGATCCTTGGGGGTCTACCAGGCCCTCACTAATCCGGATATACCTTCGGAGAGAAGCGGGAATCGTATCGATCTCGCTCTCGGGAAGTAAGAGGCTGACGTGCCGCATTCCTACCCCTGCCCCTAACTGGCGGGATCGGGGGGAGGGCTCCGTCGCCGAATCATACTCCGCCTCTGTATCAGAGAAACGAACCGGTCGGATCTCTGTCCGGAATTCCGTAACATTCTTCCCTCGGCGTCGACGCCTCGCCTTCCTACCCCTGGGTGGTTCTTTGGGGCATGGCTGATCTCTATCCTGGCGTCCTCCGGCCACACTGGTGCTGGGGCCAAGAGGAATAGAATCTAAGGTGTGAGGGGCACCAGGACAGATATCAAAGGGGACGCGGGGAGAGATGATTCCGGGCAGGCCTCCGGGCCGGGATCGGAAGGCGGGGTGACCCATGCCTCTTGGATCGGCCACACGGAGCAGACCCTGTTGGTGAATAGCGCTACCACGAGGTGGTCCGCGGTGGCTATTGTCTGTACCAGCAACCGGGAGAGTCAACCCAACCTGCCTTTGGGGCGGTCGGGGCCTCGATCCAGGTCTGGCATAGACGTGCCCCCGCTCAGGAAGCGCAGGGGCCTGGTGACTGGAGCCAGTAGTGGCCTGATCCAACGCGGTCGCTGTTGCTAGGGCCCCAAGGTGGGCATCCTCTTCCGCTCGTGCCCGACGTTGGCGTCGAGACGGACGAGTCGGGATGAGCGGCGCGGGCAGGTGGAGAGCCTGTTCCTCGACTTGAGAGGCCTGGCGGCGATGTCATCGTGGCCTGACAGGAGCCCTCACCGCGGATCCCTGGAGCGAATCCTGGATAGGGTGGTCCCGGGAATGTTCCACCTCATCCGCATAGGGGAAGGAGTTGTCGGAGCGCTCCGGGGATAAACTCTCGAAGCGGTTGGACGTCGAGGTAGGCAGCGGTGCCTCCCTGCGCGGCCCTCGGGGGCGGCGTTGGTGGCGAGGTGCAGCTCCCTCGAGGTCTAGGAGAGCCATGTCCCTGGTGGGGATGAATCCCTCTTCCTCATATCTCCGCACCAAGTTGTTGATCACCCTTCATTGGATGACCTCCGAGGGGGAGAGAGGGCGTGGTTGCCCCGCAGCTGCGGCTGTTGGGACGGTTGTGGAACGGGCGGGACCGCGCGGAGTAGCCGCGTCGGTGTTTCCCCTACCCCTGCGCCAGTGGGCGGGTGGCGATCGGGCACTGGATTGGGCGACTTGATTTCTGAAAGCAGGGAGAAAACCCCATTAACACTGACAGGAAAAAGAATCGACAACCAACCATTAGTGCCGTGACGCCTTCCGTGGGGGGGACCCAGGCCATCGACGTCGCGAGACGGCGTGCCCGATTTCCCTTCCCCAGCCCCTGGCGGGTAAAGCTGAATGCTCGGTCGAGCAGCATGCTGGTCTTCCAACACCTCTGAAAGCCATCGGTCTTCGTATTGAGGAGAAGAGATTCACGTCGGGTTCACTATTTTTCTGTTTCGGTGCGGATGTGCGTCGGGTTACGCTGTTCCGCCAGGACGCGTTCGCGCGTGCACCCGTCGACCCGAGGGGATGGGCGCGCGGCTTGTGGCCCCGCAGTCCCGCTTTCCAAGGGCGGGCGGCATTCGTCCCTTATTCAGGGGCGTCTGCTCCTTGATCGAAACCGGGATGATGGGATGTCGGCTCCTCCTTCCGTGGACGTCTTCTCGGAACTCGTCGCCTAATCCGGGTCTCCCTCATAGATTTAAGAATGTTCGTGAATCTCGTTCCCGGCGCCATATCTTCATGGACACCGGTTAATTACGCTGCTTCCGCCCAGACGCTCCAAGGGGTCTGGTCGGGGCAGCAACCTGAGGTGAGGCGACCGGGTGGCTCTGGATGTCGGGGGCGTGTCTTAACACTGCGCCTCTGCATGTCTGCCTTCCGTCCCTAATAGGGCTTCTCGAAGGCATGATGGCCTGAGGCATCCTACACTTGGCGCGGGGAACTGTGTTACCTGAGGTTTTCCTCAGCTTCCCATGTTTAACACGGGGTATGCCGCGAGTTTAACGTCCAGCGGGGACGGCATCGGACTGATCAACACGAGGAGTGGATCAGATGACAGAACCCCTTGCGGGGAACCTCCGACGCTGGGGCCAGCACATGGGCGGCTTCCCGAGTGAAGTGGAGTGGAATGAAATGGCATGACCCCACCGGGATGTGGCGGCCCGGGTAAGGATCAGGGTGGATGATGGAGTGAGGAGCTTGGACCCCGTAGGGGCTTCCTATGTACCGCGCGTTAGCGCGGATCAAAGTCAGTGTAGTTCGGACATATAGTTTAACGTCATGCTGGACGTCGACAAGCCGACTCACGAAGAGGTCGAGGCCGCCGGGCAGAGGATTGAACCGAACCACCTCGCACAGAGGGGGATGGAACAGCCGGGTGAACCACAGTTTTACGTCATGCTGGACGTTGGCAAGCCGACTCACAAGGAGATCGAGGCGGTGGGGAAGCACAATGGAGATACACACGTGCAGTCCCCCACAGAGTCGGATTCATAGGTGAATCAACGCAAGTGTGAACCCGGGAGGGGTTCACTGATGGAAGAACCGACGTAAATACGACCGGGACGACCAGGTGGCGGGCTTGAACCTCGGAGAGGCTTCTTACGTACCCTGTTTAGAAGACAGGGATCAAAGTCCACGTAGTTCGTTCTGTTTATAACACTCTACCCCCGTGGGCGAAGGCCACTCCATGAATCATCCCTAAAGAGGGGCAACCCCGTCATCCCTGCAGAGACGAGCGGGTGGGGGCCACATCCAAACCGGGGGGACCCTGCGTGCGGGGCACGGGATCGGGTGATGCAGACGGTTTAACGTCTTGCCGGACAAAATACTGTTTAACGTCGTGTGTTGAGGACGAAGCGGATGGTTTAACGTCTTGCCGGACGAAGTACAGTTTAACGTCGTGTGTTGAAGACGAAGATGCTTGGCAGTTTAACGTCTTGCAGCGCGGACGATGGGTGCCAGGCAGTTTAACGTCATGCAGCTTGGACGTATGCAGTTTAACGTCGTGCAGGACGTGGTGCAGTTTAGCGTCATGCAGGACGAATTACAGTTTAACGTCGTGCAGGACGAATAGCGTACAGTTTAACGTCTTGTAGCTGGGACGAATGCAGTTTAACGTCGTGCGGGACGTATGCAGTTTAACGTCGTGCAGGACGTATGCAGTTTAACGTCGTGCAGGACGTTGAAGCCGCCGATAGGTCCGTGTCACTTCGCGCGAGCCTGGAGGGTCGCACGGGAAGACAACGCACGGTGCGGGCACCGGGGATGAGGGTCGTCGGGCGCCACGCAGGCGGGTACCCAAAGGGGGTCAAAGGGGGCGACCCTGGCGGTTTTCGCGCAAAAGAGGAGCTTTGCGCGCAATACCGTGGGTCGGCGCGCAAATGGGCGGGCTGGCGCGCAATTGGGCCAGCACTTTGCGTGCGGATGATCGAGATTGCGCGCACCGGGCTTCGGATAGCGCACGGGGGCAACGGCTCATTCTTTAATGAATGGCCACTTTGAAAATGGGGGGTGCGCGCAATCGGGCTGGATTGCGCGCACCCGGAGGCAATTGCGCGCAAGAGGCTTCTTTCGCGCGCAAATGCCTTTGAGTGAAGGGTTATTCAAAGGAAAGGAGCCAAAGGGATTGCGCACGAAGGCGAACCCCGAGGCTTTCTTGCGCGAAAGAAAAGAGGTTACCTGTAGATCGGCATTGCGCGCGGAAGGGGTTGGATTGCACGCACGAGAGACCTTTCGAATTCTGGCAACCTTCAAAACGTCGGGGGTCGCCTTATATTTATAGGCAACCCCGGGCGCGGAATCCAGTTCGCGGGCGCGAAATTCTCTTCGCGGGCGCGGAATCGGGCCTGGCGCGCAAGGGAGTCGTGCGGGCCACTGGCGCGCAAAATTGCGCGCCGGCCCAGCGCATTGCGCGCATCCCGGGAGGTTTGCGCGCGGCTCATCAACTTTGCGCGCGGGTCTCCAAAATTCCGCGCATGGCCTCCGGGCCCTCCGAAACATGCTTCCGACTCCAAATATGACCTCTCTTTCCGCATCCGGAGCTTTGTTTGGGAACAACGGACTTTTCCGGCGTCTACAACATCCACTAGGATTTTTTACCAAAACTTCTACATTACATTCATGAGGTGATATTCACAATTTTGTACAAATGATCTCAAGAGTGAAAGAATTAACTATTCCATAATCAAAGAGGTTATTGGAAAAATTCAAAAACACAAGTAACATACCTTTCATGACTTCATTTGACAGCCCAACATCAACTATAGTAGAAGAAAATGAGCTAGATATAACTTTCTAATTCTAATCATGTCTATTTCCATCCTATAAAACTATCTTCGAAAAAGAATTAGTATAATGACCCATATCATTACAGTTAAAACTATGGCATCTCGCCTTTTTATTACATAACTTTTCATTACATTTTACAAACCGTAGATCTTTAAAGTCTAGTGTCTTGGAAATCAGGAACAAAATACATGAAAAAAATTAAATCTTATAACCACTTATAAGGATTAATCATAGGTTCATTATATGTACAATTAATGCATCTCATATCCTAGATAAATACATCAAAGGAATGGGTTAGAAGAAGGTGCAGTAAGGGGTAAACAAGGGAATATGTTTACTTGTGTTAACAATAAGAACTTGAATAAAAACATAAATACATGACCAATAGATGTATTGGAATACCATAATTAAAAGAAATCATAACATAACTTGAATATGTGGCTACATAATTTCATTTATACATTCATGAGAATATCACCAAGGTCCATCCCCAAGGTGTCATAAAAATTACCAAGCTTATTCACCAAGGTATCGTGAAACATGTCATCTCTAGAGATTAATTCTTTACACAATGCATTGGAGAACTATCAAAAAGTACCCTAAAATGTATTTAATTTCTTGTGACCCAAATATATCATAATAAAATATTTCATAAATAACCTATGGAGAGTAAAATAAAAGGGTTTCATTTCACGATCGTGATGTTTTAAAAGTTCTTAAAAAAATAAGATCATTATGTCATTTATAACCCATGGAAAGGGAGTAAGGGTTATATGTATGTCAATTACAGAATCAAATATATCATCTTTATATGTCTAGGAACACCCAAAGAAACTAAATAGGTCTGGGTATTCACATAAATAAAACAACAGAATTTTTGGAGAGAAAAGGGATACAAATTTTGAGGCGAAATTTCTGCAGCATAATGACTATATAACATGTTTTTGAAAACATTGAAAAAAGAGGGGACAAGGGTCAAAAACTCATAAATAATTCAAAATACAGTATGGGTACATAATAAGATCATGTTATGGATATTTTAATAACATACCACATTACAAGGAAAAATTAAGGAAAAGAGAAGATGCGATTTCTTTTATGAGAAATTCAGCAGCCTAACGACGTCACTTAAAAATTAAAAAAACAAATTGATGAGAGCGGAAAAGGTCTCTCAAAAATTAGACATGAAATGGATAGTAATGAGAAAATATAAAAACATACCCTCAACATAAAGAGATGGAAACTAGAAGACACAACATAAACGATGTCATGGTTTAAAAGAAGAGGGTGAAAGATTACCTTACCTTAAAGAGTAACATTGAAAGCCTGAAGGTCGGGACATTGGGAGGATTGAGGGAACATTGAGATGACTCATTGGGAGGTAAGAAGACCAGAACATCGTTGGGGAGGATTTAAAAATGAAATTAATGAGGTAATGGTTTGGTATTTATAGGATAATTGAGGGAACAAAGCATTAATTTCCAACAGACACCTCATCAGTGGTATTGGAAAAACCATGGGCTTTCCCATGGTATTTCCCCATGGTATTGGAAATTTGGGACACCTCATAGCATATATTCTATTCATATGTTGAAAAAAATTATTAAATAATTTTTAAATCCTTAATGATGTCATTAAACACTCGAAACACAAAACTGTATTTTCATTATTCACTAAAAATTCAACTATTTCAGAAAAATTCCTAAAAACCACCTTAACCTTATATTGATGCTCGGAATTTAAAAATGAACTCCATTTTTTTAAAATAATTTTCTATGTATTTTTAATTTAATTTTTTAATAAAAACACTATTTAATAAAAATTCAACTATTTCAGAAAAAAACCCAAAAATTCACCTTAACCTAATATTTATGCTCTGAATTTATAAATGAACTCCATTTTATGAAAATAATTTTCTAAATATTTTTAATTTAATTTTTAAATAAAAACACTATTCACCCTAAAGAAAACTAATACTTAACTAATAATTTCTGAACGAATTATTTACTTATTTTATTGAATCACATTACTTAATCAACATGCCTAAATTATATTAATACTTTCTTAGATGAGGTTACTAATACATTTGGTCACATTACTAATCTGAAGCGTAAAATCACTATTCATAACTTACTATTCATCAAAAATTATGTTTATCTTATTAAAATCTAAATTTTATACTGAACACAACTCTAGAAGGCCATTTTTTTTAAAATCATTACACATTATTGATTATTTGTGGTCTACATAAATATTTTAAAATATCATTTTTCCCATATTCACCAATAATATACATACTATATTAATCTGAATATTTAAAATCCACAAGTATTACCATAATAAGAAATAACAATTTTATTTATATCAAAGGATTACACAAAGCAGCTATGGTCTCATTACATATCCTCTTATAATATCAGTATAGTACCTAAGTGTAAGGTGTGCTTAGGTGGAAGAATCTTGGGGCGACTCAACTAACATTTCCCGAGTAGTGACTTCTATCGGCTTGAACTTCTCCCATAGGTGATCCCGTTCAAGAATCAGAAGATGAAGTTCAGCTTGGGCTTTGTCCAGAGAAAATCCTAGTGGCGCTACCTTCTACTGAAGTTCCATAAGATGAGATATAAACAACCCGAATCTACTGGATGAGGCCATCGAATCCTCTTTCTTCATTAATTAACTAATATCACCTGTATTTATAAAAAAAATTGTAATGTTAAGAGTTTATCTTCCAATGGTCATATTGACCAACACTCATATAAAAATAAAAACACAATGGTTTCATTTAATTATACTAAATTCATTAATTATAGAATATAGTTTTGTTGAGTATAAAATAAAATAACACACCAAATTAGGGAAAAAAATTATTCAAAATTTCAGGTCATTACATTCTTCCCCCCTTAAGAAATTTAGTCCCCGAAATTTTAACTCGTACCCTCAGAAAAAAAGGTGTGGGTACTTACTCCTCATAGAGTCATCTGGTTCCCACGTGGCTTCTTCGCATTTGTGGTTACTACACAACACCTTAACAAGGTGGGTAGTCTTATTGTGTATAACCTTGTCTCTACGATCCAAGTTCTCCACCGACTGCTCCTCATAAGAGAGGTCATGTTCCAGTTGTACCACCTCTAAATTTAGTAAATGTGAAGGGTCAGGTATGTACTTCTACAAGAGGGATACGTGGAAGACATCATGAAATTGTGATAGGTTTGGATGTAGTTAAAACCAATAAGAAACTGCTCTTACGTGATCAAATATGTCATAGGGGCTGATGTACATAGGGCTGAGCTTCCCTTTCTTCCCAAACATCATGACTCACTTCCATGGTGAAATTCGAATAAAGACCTTGTCGCCAATATCAAACTCAAAGTCCCATCCACGGCTTTCGGTACAGCTCATTTGATGAAATTGAGCGGCCTTAATGTGTTGTTGGACAACATTTAATTTTTCTGTCATCTCTTGCAAAAGATCAAGCCCAAGAAGTTTTCCATCACCGGATTTATGCCAACATGTAGGAGTTCTACATCGTTTCCCATATTAAGCTTCATAGGGTTCCATTTGAATGCTCAAGTGGAATGTATTATTGAAATAGAACTCATCTAATGGGAGATATTGATCCCATCCAGCTATAAATTCCATTGAGCATGTTCTTAGCATTTCCTCGAGTGTTTGAATAATCCTTTCAGATTGGCCATCAGTTTGGGGGAGATAGGCTGTACTAAAATTCAATTCAGTGCTCAGAGCATGTTGAAGACTTCTCCAGAATATTGATTTCAACCATGGATCATGATCAGATACGATAGAAAGTGGAACTCCATGAAACCTTACCACTTCTTTCACGTAAATCATGGAAGGTTGATCAAGAGATAAATCTTCTCGAATGGAGATAAAATGGGCAGTCTTGGTGAGAAGGTCCATAATAACCCATATCGCGTTGTTTCCTTTGGACGTTCTTGGGAGACCACTGAATAAGTCCATAGTGATATTGTCCCACTTCCTTGCTGGTATGGGTAGTGGTTGCAATACCCCTTTAGGAATTTGTCGCTCTGTCACCACTTTCGGACATACTAGGCACCTTGAAGTGTAGTCAGCAAACAACCTTTTTATATTATCTCACAAAAAATGATCACAAATGTCCCTATACATTTTTTTGCTTCCAGGGAGAATAGAGAAGGTAGAACAATTGGCTTCATAAACTAAATCATTATTTAATTCTAGAATATATGGAGTACATAGCCTTGTATAAAATTTCCGTACACCTTCTGGATCAGTATTGAACTCAGGAAACATCCCATCATTCATAGCATCAAACTTCTTCTATAACAAAGGATCTTCTTTATGATATCTCTTGATCTTCTCTAGTAATAATGGTTGAGAAATCATTTGGGTTAGGGTTGATTATGTCCCTTCCCATATAATTCCGATGTCTAGATTTACTAGGTCATTGATCAAAGGATCTCTTTGAATCCTCATCATGGAAAAAACAACAGGGTCTTTCCTACTTAATGCATCAACAAATTTGTTTTCTCTTCCGGGATGATAATGAATTTAACAATCATAGACTTTGAGAAGTTCCAACCATCTCCTTTGTCTCATGTTCAATTGATTTTGTGTGAAAATATACTTCAAACCTTGATGGTCTGTGTATATATCACATTTCTCCACATAATGATAGTGTCTCCATATCATCAGAGCAAAAACAACAAAAACCAGCTCTAGATAAAGCATGGGATAGTTCGGCTCATGAGTCTTCAACTTTCGAGATGCATAAGTAATGACTTTGTCATTTTGCATGAGGAAGAACCCAAGCCATTTGAGATACACATCTCTATAAATAAAAAATCCTACTCCAATTGTGGGCAGAGTTAACACAGGTGCAGTAACCAATCTCTTCTTCAGATCTCAGTAACATTCCTCATAGTCCTTTGTACAGAGGAACTTGACCCCTTTTCGAGTTAACCAGTTTAATAGATTAGAAAGTCGTGAAATGTTTTTTTACAAACCATCTATAATATCCTACTAATCCAAGGAAACATCGAATCTCAGTTATTTTTGTAGGCTGAGGCCACTCCTCTACATCTTTTGTCTCTGTAGGGTCAACTATGATTCCTTCATTGGTAACAATTTGCCCCAATAAAGCAAGATGTTGTAACAAGAATTCACAATTACTGAACTTTCCAAAAAACATCTCCATTTGTAGAGTTTGCAAAATAACCCTTAGATGATCTTAATTATCCTCAAATTTTTTGGAAAATATCATAATATCATCAATAAAAACAACCACAATGTTATCAAGGTAGTCTTTAAAGAATCTATTCATTAGATCCATAAAAATAGCAGCTAAATTAGTCAGTCCGAAAGGCATAACAACAAACTCATAATGTGCATATCTTTATCTGAAGGCAGTTTTTGGAATATCTTCTTTCTTCACACTCAATTGATGATAACCAAATCGAAGATCAATCTTAGAGAATAATTGAGCCATATGGAGTTGTTAAAATAAGTCATCAATTCATAGAAGAGGGTATTTTTTCACTGTGATCCCATTCAGTTCTCTATAATCAATGCGTAGCTGCATCGATCCATCCTTCTTCTTCACAAAGAGAATAGGTGCACCCCATGGAGACACACTTGGTTAGATAAACCCCTTCTCCAAAAGATTTGGAGTTGTTTATTTTATTCCACTTTCTCCAAATTTTCCATCCTTTAGGGGGTCTTTGATATTGGATGTGATCCAGGTACGAGCTCAATAGAGAACTCTAACTATATTTCAGGGGGAGGTCCATGAAACTCCTCAAGAAATAAATCAACGTATTCCTGGATGATGGGGAAAATTTCTATCCTTATACTATAATATCCTTCTTCTTCTTCATCGATCAACTCCATAAAGAAGGATATAGGGGGTTCTTCTAGACAAGGATCAAGTTGAGATATCTCACCTTGGAAGATAACTGGATGTTTTCCAATCAGGACTACTGATATTTCCTTGCTTCTGCAATTGATCTTAGTATTATACTTTGAGAGCTAGTCCATCCCTAGTATAATGTTGAATTCCAGTATGGAAATGACTACTAGATTTAGGATATGATTGTTCTCACTAAAGTAAATACAAGAGTTTCTAAACACTAACAATTCTTGGATAATCCCACCAAGAGTATTGACTAATAACTGTACTTTTAGAAAATCGGGGGTTGATTCTAAATTATTTTCAATCATGGAGGAAATAAAGGAATGCGTAGAAGCAGAATCAAACAAAGTACTTTCTATATTTGAGAGAAAAACAACAGTACATGCTACCACATCATTAGAAGCTTCTACTTGAGGTATCCTGATAGAAAAAGCATGGCCTTGATCCCTTGGCCTTTTCTGAGGTTGATGGTGGTTCCCCTCCCCTACCCCTAGATTTTGACAGTGATTGGAAAAGTGCCCACGTTTTATACACCTATAGAAATGGACATCCCCTAGGGCCTGCACCATCATCCCCTTGAGGTTTGTGTTTGTAAGTTGCAGTTTCACCTCACTATGAAAACTCCTCGTAATATGGACATCTCTTCCACACTTGTAGAATTTCCCGCTCTTAAGCAGGCAGTTCCCCAAATGCTTCTTCCCACATTTATTACATATGAGAAGTTGCACTTGCTTTACTCCTCTTCCATGATCAAAATTCCTCCCTAAAACGGGCCCATCTATCTCTTCTTGTCATTGGGTTTATGAGACCACATATTATCACCAAACTCCAGTTCGACTTTCGTCGCACTCAGCACAATCTCCTCATAGCTATAATAGTCTCGGTTGGCTAGATTCATCCACAAATGAGGTCTTAATCCACCAAAGAATCTATCAAGATTACCATTTGGATCCATGACAATGCTATAGGTATATTGGGAATGTCTGGAGAAGTTCATCTCATAGATTCTGACAGATTCTTTCTCCTTCTGCTTCAACTCGAGAAACTCCATCTCCGTTCTTGTTCTCATGGAACGAGGGAAATACTTACTGAAAAAGATCCCTCTGACCTATTACAAATACATATATTTCAACTTATACTCTTTTACGTGTGTTTTTAATCAGTTCCCACCACTGATCAGGTTCTCCTTTTAAGTGATAGATAGCCAGGTTGACCTTCTCTTTCTTTGAACAACGGAGCACAGAAAATATCTTCTCGATGGAGCTGATCTACTGCTCATCAATCAATGGGTCTATCGATCCACTGAAGGTTGGTGGTCGTTGATGCATAAAGGACTCAACATAATGTTGTTCCCTTCGTGGTGATATTGGTCTCTCATCTTGATTCATGTTATTTCCCATAACTTGCGTCAGTTGGTTCATCTTTCACATGAATGTTTCCATTCCAGCTTATATAAGTGGGTCGTCATTATGTGGTCCATTACGGTCACCATTTGCACAGTTCCTCCTATTTACAGCAATTTTTCTAAAGGAGTAAAACCTTAGTGAGAAACATATTTCATTTAATAATCTTTTAACTATAAAGGACCTTATGTGTTTAAAATTCATGCATAAACAATTACATTTCTCTATAATTCTTTCATAATGATTCATAAATAAACTTGCGATTAACCAAACATATCCCTCGAGAGTGTCGTAACTAAGAGTGTAGCAAGGCCTATTTCCGTGTCCCAGTTCCTATTCGAGTCTATTTCAAAGTGGTGTTTTCGGGTTTTACCCCTATGTAAAACTATGCCAGATCCACCTCTACCTTCTCGTTTCTAGGTAGGTATGTATTTTCTTGATAAACCACTTACTCAAAACTCACCAAAATACCTGGAAGATTTACTATAATTAATCTTTTTGTAGGGTTATTCCTAAAAGTTTCATATCTTAATTTCCATAAATAACTAAAATATCTTTTGATACTAACTATGGAATCCTTACTTTTTATTAGATAACTTTTCAATACATTTTACAAATAGAGGATCTTTAAATTATAGTGTCTTGGAAATCAGGAACATAATACAAGAAAACAAAATAAATAATTCATCTTAACCACATATAAGGCTTCTTCATAGGTTTTTCCTATGTACAATTACTGCTTCCCATATCCTAGAGTCATACATCAAAGTAAAGGGTGAGCAGAAGGCCCAGTAATGTGTAAACAAGGGAATCAGTTTACTTGTGTTAACAATAAAAACATGAATAAAAACATAAAGACCTGAGAAATGGAATTATAGTCATATCATAATGAAACTAACTTTTAACATAACTTGAATATGGTCTAGAAAAAATTCATTTATACATTCATGAGCATATCACAAAGGTCCATCCTCAAGGTGTCATAAAAATTACCAAAGTTACTCACCAAGGTATCGTGAAACTTGTCATCTCTAGAGATTAATTTTTTACCCAATGCATTAAAGAGCGATAAGGGAGAACCCTTAATATGTATTTAATTTCATGTGAACCACATATATCATGATAATAAAATTTCATAAAAAACTCATTGAAAATAAAAGAAACGGGTTTCATTTCAAGATCGTGACGTTTTGAAAGTTCTTAAAAAAAAATAAGATCATTATGTCATTTATAACCCATGGAAAGGGAGTGAGGGTTATATGTATGTAAATTCCAACATAAAATATATCATATTTATATATTTATTAACACCCAAACATATGAAATAGATTTGGGTATTCGCATAAATAAAACAAGAAAATTTCTGTAGAGAAAGAGATAGAAAATTTGAGGCGATGTTTCTACAGCACAATGTTTATATAACATGATTTTAGAAAACATAGAAAAGAGAGGGGACAAGGGTCAAACAATAATAAATAATTCATAATACAGTATGGGTACATAATAATATCATGGTATGTATAGTTTAATGACATACCACATGAAAATGAAACATGAAAGAAAAGAGAAGATGCCATTTCTTTTATGAGAATTTCGACAGCCTAACGTAGTCACTCAAAAATTCAGAAAAAAATTTGATGAGAGAGGAAACGGTCTCTAAAAAATAGACATGAAATTTATAGTAATGAAAAAATATAAGAACATACCCTCAACATAAATAGATTGAAACTAGAAGACACAACATAAATGAAGTCATGCCTTAAAAGAGGAGGGTGAAAGATTCCCTTACCTTGAAAAGTTACTTCAAAAGATTGAAGGTTGGGATATTGGGAGGCTTGAGGGGACCTTGGGAGGACTAATTTAGAGGTAAAGAGACTAGAATGTCGTTGGGGGGGATTTGGAAATAAAATTAATGAGGGAATGGTTTGGTATTTATAGGATAAGTGAGGGAACAAAGCATTAATTTCCAAAGGACACCTCATGATTGGTATTGGCAAAACCATGGGCTTTCCCATGGTATTTTCCCATGGTATTGGACACTTGGGACACCTCATAGAATATATTACAATTCTTAAGACGACTAGAATGATTACACAATTACTATATCCTTAATGATGTCATTAAACACCAGAAACTGAAAACTGTATTTTCACTATTCACCGAAAACTCAACTTTTCAGGAAAACCCCAAAAATTCACCGTAACCTAATATTGATGCTCTGAATACAAAAATGAACACTATTTTTTGAAAATAATTTTCAAAATATTTTTAATTTAATATATAAATAAAAACACCATTCACCTAAAAGAAAAATAATACATAACGAATAATTTTGGAAATAGTTATTTACTTATTTTATTGAATCACATTGATTAATAAAGGTGCCTAAATTATATTAATAATTTCATAGGTGAGTTTGCTAATCCATTTGGTCACATTACAAATCATAAGTGTAAAATCACTATTCATAATTTATTATTCATCAACAATTAAGTTGATTTAATTGGACACTAAATTTCTTTCTAAACATTACTGTAGAAGACCATTTTTTGAAAATCATTACACATTATTAATTATTTTAGGTTTAAATAAATATGTTAAAATATCCTTTTTCCCATATTCACCAATAATATACATCCTATATTTATCCAAATATTTGAAATTCCCAAACTTTTCCATAACAAGAAATAAAAATTTTATTTATATTAAAGGATTAAACAAAGCAGCTAAAGTCTCGTTACATATCCCCTTACAATACCATAATAGGACCTAAGTGTAAGGTGTGATATGGTGGGAGAATCCTTGGGCGAATCGGCCATCATTGCCCGAGTAGTGACCTCTATCATCTTGAACTTCTTCCGTAGGTGATTCTATTCAAGCTTTAGATGATGAAGTTCAGCTTGGGATTAGTCCAGAGCAAAGCCCAGTCTTGCTACCTCCTTCCCAAGTTCCATCAGATGTGCTTCGAACGGCTCGAATCTACTAGATGAGGCCATCAAATCCTCTTTTTGTATTAATTAACCAATTCCACTTGTATTTACAAACAAAAATTGTTAAGTTAAAATTTTATCTTCTAACAATCATATTGACCAATGATCATATAACAATCAAATCCAAATGGTCTCATTTAATTATACTTACTTCATTAATTAAATAATATAGTTTTGTTGAGTATAAAATAAAATAACACACAAAATTAGTAAACAAAAATTATTCAAAATTTCAGGTCTTTACAAAAACATCTTACAATAACATGACTATTAGTTACCACATTATTTAATTCTTGAGTATTTGTTCCTTCCATTCAGAGGCCATGGGGCCAAAATTTTCACATTGGTTACCCTTCCTTATATTTATAAGCATATTATTGGGTTCTTTTTACCAAACATACTACAAGGTTGAAGCTTCATTTTCATACCTCCATATTTCAATTTTTTCATGTTTCCCAGTATCCTTCTATCATGTTTGAATTTTTACATTCATCACCACGAGGTACATAAGTGCCAGAAAACTCAATCTCAGCCTTTTTAGCACAACGAACAACATTATCATGTCTTTTAAATTGTTATTCATCCAAATAAAGTTGTAGACTTGTTTTAAATCCAGAGTAAGTCCTATTATTTTTTCTATAAGCATCCCAAATAAAATTTGTCACATACCTAGACAATCTGGTGAAGTTACCATCATATGAAACTAAAAAATCATTATTTTTTCCCCAATTCTATGAATTCCTTCTCTATTATGAGTAGAAAAACAATAGGGAATAATTTCTCAAGGAAAACTCATTGAATGTTTCATATTCCATAGAATAAAGACCATATTTATCTATTGTATTCTTATCGAAATACCACCATAGATATACTTCACCATCAAAATGATAAGTTGGAAGTGTTACAATTTCAAAACCCAAACATCACATGACATAAATTATCCTTTCTTGACTATTCATCTATTTTTTAGCTACCACTGGGTCGGATGATAAACTAAGTGATTGGGGATGTTTACTCATGAAGTTCCCCACAAAAGACATGTTTCTTTGGGTAATATAGAGTTCCTCCCTTGCATGGATACCACCACTATTTATCACCTAAGTTAACATAGAAATCAATATAAAAAACTGTTATATTTTCATTTCAACTGTCTATGGATACTAATTTTGAAGGATATCATCCTCTCAGTTCCATCCCACTATCGGTTCCTTATATCCTATAGAAAAAAACATTTTGAATTGAGATGTTTTATATGATGAAACACAGTAATATTCAAGGGCTATAACATTTTAACTTGACCATAAGGAAAAATATTCTATGAGAAAGTTATTTATATTACCCTAACCTCTAATGTTTTCTATAAAACCTTTGATACCAAATATCATTCCCCAATCGCATATATTACAAAATCTAGAGTTAAGTCATGTATTTCAGTTCCTTAGACATTGATGATATTTTTAGGTTCAGAGTCTTATAGAATTAACATAGAACTTATTCACAAGAAAACTAAAAAATTCAATGTGTAAAATCCAAACTGTATCCATTTTTCATAATCTAAACCTTTTAAAAAAATCATGATCTCTTTTATGAAACTGTTCCCCACTACAAAAATTAATTATTTTAATCCCTTAATCATCATCAAGTCCTATATTTTTTTTAAAATGTGGTATGAGCATAAAATTATCAGTAATGGATATAGAAAGGTGGAAACTGTTAGTCCATTTATAAACATTAAAACTAAAGTAATCTCATAACTTGAAAACCTATGCTTTTACCAAAAATTAGAAATATAATTTTTTAATAAGTATCTGTTGACGCTCCATTCGTCACAGAATCTAAAAATCGGAAAAGGGGAATATCTGAGTCCAACATGATTCATCCTTTGAAGAAACATCAAAAATCGACAAAGGGATGAACAAGGAGAACATTTCCCATAGGTCGCGCAAGTTCCCTCATGGTCGCGCAAGTACACTTGCGCGCCGCCTAGTGGTCGTGTAAGTATACTTGCGCAACGCCTTATGGTCCTGCAAGTGACTTGCGCGACCTAAAGTGGTAACCGCCCGGTAACCGCCTGGGGTCTTCTTTTGCCTATAAATAGACCCTGTGGGCCCCCCATTCGAGAGGATCTTTTTCCAGAAACTCGGATTGAAGCTCCCGATGCCCAAGTCTCTTCTCAAAGCTTCCAGAACACTTCTAAGGGAATTTCTTACCTAGAACGGAAGATCTAAAGAGAAGAAGGAAGGCCTAAGTGTTGAAACTTATCAACACTTGCGTGCCGACTTATTTCCTTCAATATAACTTGCGCGTCCATTTTCTGGAAGAACCTCAAGAAAATTCTAAAGGGTTTAAAAAAGAGTCGCTCAAGTATTTCAATGCTGGTTGAAAATCGCGTAAGTACACCATGTGTCGCGCAGGTATACCTACGCGATCAATACTTGCGCGCCCACGCAAGACTTGCACGCCTTTCAAGACTTGCGCGCCCCTACCTTTTTGGGTGCCCATCGTGCCCATTTTACCCCTCTTAAGCCATTTCACCTTTCCTTTTCAAGATTCAGTCTTCAAGACACTCTTCAACGCCATTTATGGCATGATTTCTTGATTTGACTTCCTTATCTGAAAGGAATTCTGTGGAATATCTCTCAAAACCTAGTGGTTTAAATATCCTTATGTCACTAAATATGGAGAGTTCATTCATTCAACCTCATTCTTTAAAGATGAGAGAATCCTTAACTTGGGTCTCCTTTTTTTAGGAATAATCCCCAGTTATAAGTCCTTTAAATATGGGCATCATTCTTTAGGAGTAAGCCCCAAATTCTTAAAGTTCCCAAACTTGGGGAATCCTCCTTAGGAGTAAGCCCCAATCACCAACCTCAAATATGGGAATCCTCCTCAGGAGTAAGCCCCAAACCTTAATCCCTAACCTGGGTCTCCTTTTGAGGAATAAGACTCAGTCATAATCTTGGGCTTCCTTTTCAGGAGTAAGCCCCAAGTCCCCTAACCTGGGCATCCTTTTTAGGAGTAAGTCCCAGTCATAATCTTGGGTTTCCTTTTCAGGAGTAAACCCCAAGCCCCCTTAAATTTCTCTTAACCAGTCCAAATTTACCCTTGATTTGGGTTTCCTTTTCAGGAGTAAAACCCAATCATAAGTCCCCTCCTAACTTGGGCATCCTCCTTAGGAGTAATCCCCAAGATTAGAGTATTCAAATCTCCATAAAGCACATATACCTTTATGGACCCTGTTCCTGGATTTTCTCCCTAAAAGTAAATCCTAAACCTTTATCTATCTGGGCAGTCATACATACATAAGCCCCAAACAAATTCTTATGATTTCATCTTTCATGGCACAATTGTCTAATTTTTACCAATACCTCTTGTTTCTCACACCGAGCATGACTCACGTGAGCTTAGAGTGTAAAGGTAATTATGACATTCTTCTTTGAGCCATCAATCATAAACATCATACTCCATTACTCGAACTACGTGGGTTCTGATTCCTTTTCCAAAACAAATGATACGTAGGTAGCCCATTTTTGAGTTCGATCCCAACTTTGAAATAATCCATGTCCTTCTGAATGAAGATAAACTTCAAGTGCCCCACTGAGTGGCTTTAAAACCAGCCTGGTCATCATAATGACCAAGAGACTTTTATATAAATATTTTGAAGGATACCATTGACCAAGAATCTCTAAACAAATATAGATGATTCTCTATTGATGAAGAACCTCGAATACATATAAAAGATTCTCTAAATTTCTTTCATATTTAATCATTGATTGTTAAAACTAAAGGAAAGCACATTTTATACTTGGTAATGTAATAAGGATTCACGAACATAACTTAAATCTATAAAGAGAGTCCCAGAGTAGACAATAATTCCCCTCAAAAAGGTGTGATGAGTCTGACCTCCCATCCTCTCGACCAATGCAAATTCCTAAGCCTCATCAGTCCACAAGCTAATGAGTGCCTACCTTTGGAAAGTAGGTCCAAACGGATGTGGAATCATTGGATGTTTCTGGTTCTACGAACAAACCCGCTAGAAACCGATCGGAACATTTGAATCTCAAATCAACGAGGTCATCCCCGAAATCCGTGAGGAAACAAAAAATGGTGAACCCGACGTGAAACCTTACCCAAGTTAAAGTGACATTCTTCTTATTTGTTAGGCCCCTTGGGCCAACAAAGCAATCATTGACATGTGCTCATCCAAAAGATGCAGTGGCCGGATTCATCTTGATTATGTATGTTATATGGAACATGCACTCTTTTCTCAAGATCTTCTGCAAAATGGCTTTCCTTAAATTCACCCATGTGAATACTGCTGCTGTGAACGCCTCTACTATGAGGTCTGCTGCTGTGAAAACCAATGCTACTACTCTTGCTGGAACGTCGTCCGCTCTGAGGATGACATCACCAACTCAGCGTCTTCAATGCTGGGTTTCTAATGCACTGGTTAAGGAGTACCGTCAAAACAGTACTATACCAACTCTGGAGGCCGCTCGTCAAGCCCTCCAAGTTAACAACTCTACCTGGTCATCCGGACAACGGCGGCCAGCGATCAAGAAGCAGGCGGTGCTGACTACCGTCTCCAACCGTTTCGGGTCGTTATCCCCGGAACGCAATTTCCATTCACTCCCTTACTCTAAGGAAGTGAATGAGCAGGTCCCGCAGGACCTTAATTCAAAAAGACAGGAGTCCTTCTCAAGGACTCCCATCAACAATCGCCGCCAGACTCGTGCGGTAGTGCGCCCTCAATATGATGAGGGTACCGACTCCAGGCATTCAGCTCAGGTTCCTCAAACCCGAGAAGGCAAGATGAACCGCCAGAGACGGAATCCGGTGAACAATGGGCAGGTTGTCATCCCTGCCATCTCCGGAGAAGTCCACCAACCTAAGTTGGTGGCAAACAACGAGCATGCACAATCACCTGTCCGTTTTAATTCCGCTGTCCAGCAGACTCGTCTGGCAGCATTACGCCAATTCCGCCATGCAATCCCGGTGGAGTACTATAGGCAGGAACATACACCTTCTTATACATCACTAGTTAGTCAGTAATCTCGTCTGACTACATATGATGGATCTCGTCAACCGCGTTTGGCGAAGTGTAATCAGCAGGCACATACACCTGCTAATACTAGTCAAGCCTACCAACAGTCTCGCTTGGTAGCGCACGGAGAAGTCAGTCGGAAAGCCCCGACGACAAACAGATGGAAGACTCAACTCTCTGCCTCCACACTTGAGTACTGTCAGGATTCACTGACAGGAAAAGGAGGACAGGAGCAGGCACATACACCTACTCCAAGCCCGGAATGGATGTATATGCCCGTTCCGGCGGCTGAAGTCACCAAACATATTTTGTCAATGGTGAAAGAGTAGAAGCAAATTCCTGCTCATATTCTGGATGCTTGCCAGGATATCATAACAGCTTCAGCATCATCTCAGGGACAGACACATAAATCTATCCCTAGCATTGGAGTGACATATCAACGATTCCCTCCGGAACAGACACACACATTTGTTCCAGTCCAAGAGGTTTATGGGGTATACTCCCCCATATCAAACGGACAACCAAGTTAGGCACATACACCTGATTTGAGTGGAGATTTTCAGCCTAACCTGACCATCTTTCCTGATCAGGCACATACACCTGCTCAGAGTAACAACTTTCGTCAACAAGTGGTTTCTAAAGTGAGTAAGAAGGCATCTAAGAAAAAGATCCGCCCAGCACAGTCAGGAGATCAAAGGCCAGTATGCAACAAGGCCTTGCTCGATACTGGAGTTCTTGAAGCCCTCAGACATTTATCTGTCAGAATTCAAGATTCTACTCCCTCAGTTCTCAATAACGGGAAAATTAATTTTTAAGGTCTTCAACAGACACTTCCTCATGAAGGCTTGCTTCATGAAAGTTCGGTCAATCTTGAAGTTTCTTCTTCAGATGAGAGCAACAGGAACCCTATGTGTGGTCAGAAGACCAAGGAGCAAGAGATTTCATCTTTTTCTGTAACCCATCATGACGTTCCTCCTCATGGTGATGAACTTCGTTGTGAAAGTCCTCTCCGCAGTAGTGATTCACGTTGTCTCGAAAATTCTTCAGAAGGAAATGTAGTGAAGAGAAAGCCCTCCTATCCCGAGGCACTTGCAAACGTAAAACCAGTCATGTCTGATGCTTTACTATCGGCAGGTGAAACTCTTTCTCCATTAGAATATAGCCTGGGGTTCAGGTTATTCTCCGAACCATCCCTGGGTTATTCATCTTCCAGCATGAATAGTGATCTCTCTACCAATCTTGTTGAATCTGATGAAGCAACAAGGAAACACCAACTCTGGTCCAAACAGGTAGAAGAATCTTCATTTAATGATAAAGAGGAAATGCTGAACATGAGGAAAAAACTGGCAAAAGGTGAAGTTCCAGTCATGTTTTGTCCTTTGGCTGACTCCCAGTACGACATTCCAAAGATTTTGACGGATGATGGAATCCATGATATTCATCTCAACATATGGAAGACTCTTTGTCAATTGAAGAAGAAAGTATTATCTTACGGTGATTATGAAAATCATATTAAGATAATAGAAGGGTTACAATGCCAGATTGATTTGGCATCTCTATCAGTCTCTCGGTATCCGAAGGCTGAAAAGCAACAAAAAACCCTTCAACGTTCATGCCTTGGCACACTACGAAAATTGTGTCAGTTAATTGCCAATGCTCCATCTGATGTTCATATCAGAGGATGGGGTGTTCACAGAGCACTACATTTCACAGTGCTTTCCATTCAGCAAAGCCCGCCGAAAATGGTCTCATGTAATGTTATTGCCCATGGCCAGCCACAGTCAATGGGCTTTGTTCATAATCAAAAGCTTGCTCAAGAACAGGCTTCAACTAGTTCCTCTCA
Source organism: Viscum album (assembly GCA_963277665.1). NCBI lineage: Eukaryota > Viridiplantae > Streptophyta > Magnoliopsida > Santalales > Viscaceae > Viscum > Viscum album. The sequence continues at coordinate 751,507,740 of OY728129.1, read as the reverse complement.
AAATCAAGTATATAGAGAACAAGTTGTTGAATTGCTCCTACATCAAGCAGGCGAGAATATTGCACAAGCCTCTCATCTGGAGCAAACACGTCATCAAATGACAGAATTTTCGGAAATCATCCAACGGTCTATTGAACCAGGCGATAAAAGTGGATATAGGTTAATGCATCCAGCTAATTTCCGAACTAAGATTTGCAAGATCAAGAGATATTTTAAGAAGATCTCAGACATAGAATGTCAAGAGACACCCCAGCTTGTCAGACTGGGGAATTCTCTAACCCAACCCTCAGAGTCAACAAATGGGATTCGAGGAGTTGAGAAAAAGCAGCAGGAACATCCCCAGTCCACCGGACTGGGGACTTTTTCAAATCCTCAATCCCTCCCTCAGAGAAAGTCAGTATTCTATCGATTAGGGAATAAGCCTCAATAGGAACGAAGAGCCAAGCTATCAAGAGATTCTCTCCAAGTGACGGTTCTCCAAGATGTTCCTAAGGGATCAAGTCAACAGAATGCCATGTCTCATCATGGACATAGAAGAAGACAATATCACAGAAATGCTGATAGAAAGGATTCCATGCAATATGCATCCATTAATGTCATCAATGCCGTTGCTTCTGATTCACCAGATGAGGCTCAATCAGAGGGATCAGATGAAGAGGTTCCTGCTCAAGAAGTTGCGCACACAGACCTAAATGAAGAAGGTGTGCGCACACGTAATCAAAGGCTTACCCAAAATCTGAGTATTCCTTCAAGTAACCCACTTCCCCCTCTCCGAAAAGGATCCAATAAGGGGAAAGGAAAGAATCAGGTTACTTCTCACCCTTCCTCTGAAGGAGGTCAATCGCTCTCATTAGAGAAAAGGTTTGCACAACAGGAGGAAGAAATGAAAGAATTAAGAAGGTTGAATGCAGAACTACTTCAGAGTAGTATTCTTCTTAAGAATGTTGAAGTATGACAGCCGAAGGAATTTGTTGTAACTACTGAGATGGATCAGAAATATCCTCCTTTATCAGTACACCCTCAGAGGTCTAATCCTATCGGTCAAACACAACAACGGTTGGCAGCACTACCATCAGTTGCAGCACCAACCACCACGTCTATCCAAGCTCCATTCATTGCACCTACCCAAAACCAAGTTCAACCTGATGTTTCTCAAAAGTTAATAACTACTATTGAGTCATTAACAGCTCGGTTAGAAACTATGGAAGGGAAACGGGCGCAAGTTCAACCTGAAAAGAAAGTTTACCCTGAATGGGTAGATTCAATTTCTCCTCCATCTAGTTTTGGAAAACCTATTTTCCCTACTTTCAATGGATCAGGTGACCCCGAACAACATTTGACGCATTACGTGTCTTGTTGTGATCCTATGATGGGAACTCCAGAGCAGCAAGAAGCAGTGAAACTCATATGCTTCGTGCGAACCTTGCAAGGACCAGCTTTTGTCTGGTATACAAGCTTGCAATCCCGGCCAGTCATCGGATGGGAGGATCTTCGTCAAAAATTCCTTCTTCAGTTTAGCTCAACTTTGCCAAAAACGACAGTTTTCGATCTCACAGACTGCAAGCAAAGGGAGAATGAAAGAGTCTCTGATTTCATTGCTCGTTGGAAGGGATTAACGTACTCCCTGAGTTTAGCACTCCCTCAGGAGGAACTGTTTCCAATCTGTGTGGCAAATTTTCATGACGAATTACACACGCCATTGATCCCTGTGAAATATACAGGAGGGTTTCGAAAACTTACTTCAATCACTCAATAGATTGAAGATTCCCTTATACAAGCTAAGGTTAAATCTCGTATAATTACAAATGATCAAAAAGATCAACGACGAAAACAATTTGAGGATATGAAGAGTAAAACATACTCTTTACGAAGTGAGCAAGTTCCTGGTTACTTCATTTCAGCTCTGGAAAATAATTTGGTTCAATTACCAGTGCCCAAGAGGCCAAACAAGGAAGGAGATGAAGACCGTACCAATTATTGTCCCTTTCATAAAATGTTGGGGCATCCCATCTAGGAGTGTTTTGTCTTTAAAGACCTACTGCAAAAGATGGTCGACTTGGGACAAGTCAAATTGAAGGGTTCTTCAGCTCATGTAGCATGTATTACTGCTACAGATCCAGAGGAAGGAGGTGAGTGGCAGGAAGTCAAAAGAAAAACTGCGAAAAAAATATGATGATTGGATGGTCAGAAAGACAATCAATCAGACCCATTCCATTTTGCGAACACAATTGAAGAAGCCAATTGTGTCTCCTACAAAAGCTGTAGTAAAGCCTCCATCAAAAGATAAATCCTCAAAAGGGCAGCACAATTCAAAGAAGAAAGAGGAATCAGGAGAAGATGAGTATGTATCAAAGCCTAAATTGTCTTTGACTCTGGCAGATTTCATGCCATCTACTTCAAAACCATGGGCACCGCCCCATCAAACGGCACAGCCTAAACAGGCTAACCAGGCAGAGTCTTTATCAGACGAAGAGTTAATCTTTGGTTCTGTTAATCTGATTCAATTAACAGATCCATATTCCAGTCTTGATGAGCCTGAATTCCCTGTATAAAATAAGGGAATCTGAGGAGGTTCTAGAGGTTCAGGATACAGGGGAAGACGTGGATCTTTCCGAAACCACTACTCTAATTTTACTCCTGCTAGCACTGTATATGTAGCAGAAACTCGTGGTAGAGCCCTTCAGCGAGCTCAAAAAGAACAAGCAAGTTCTTCTGCCAATGGCCAACTCAGTTTTGGCATAGTTATTTTGGAAGACCGATTAAAGGTTCCATCTTCTTTATATCAGCAAGTAAATGGATCTAATCAGTCTACTCTTTCAAAACCAAGGATGTTGGCAACTTCAATACAAGATGCATCATCTTCCAAAGCATCTGCTTCCAAGGTACCTGCTAAACCACATATTCCTATTGGGAAACGCAGACCTCTAGATCAAAAGTATGATATATTGAAACACTTGTCCCAAGTACCAGCCATGTTATCAATTTTGGATGCTTTGAATCTGTCAAAAGATCTTCGGGAAGCACTCATCGAAGCTTTGTCAAGTCCTCAGGAGTTTGAAGCTGAAATTGCTGCAGCTGAAATCTATCACATAGGGAATAATCCTGCAGAATTCCATGCAGTGATATCTTTTACTGATAAAGATGAAGATGATGTTGTGCATGGGCACATAAAACCTTTGTACTTATCTGGAAAATTCAATGGTGTAGATGTTCGAAGAGCTTTCATTGACAATGGTTCAGGAGTCAACCTCATGCCCATTCGTACACTTCATCGATTGGGCCTCACAGAATCTGATTTATCTCCTTCTACCATGATGTTACAAGGATATGATAAAAATGAACAAGAACCACTGGGAGAAGTTACACTCAGAACTCAGTTTGGAGATCTTGTATCCAATTCGGATTTCATGATTGTTGATCAAGACTCAGCTTTCAATATCTTGCTTGGAAGACCCTGGCTACCTCAGTATGCAGCTATTCCTTCATCATACCATCAATGTCTCAAATACTGTTTCGATGGTCAAGTTGGAACATTGTATGGTGATAAGGCCCCGTTCAATACATGTGAGTCTCAAAACATTGAGGCGGAATTTTATCACATGAAGGGAAGAGAAAAATCTACAATGAAGGAAATTACCAAAGTTAATGCTCCATATGGTTTGGAGAAAATTCCAATAAATCCATTTTCACATATGAGTACAGATTATGTGTTACCTATCAGTCAAATTGAAAAAATAGGCCCAAATCAAAATACTCTTATGGAAAGATCCATAATGTCAATTACGGCGATCGAGCCAGACAACATGGGAGAAATTGGTAACCTACCAAGCAGTGAGGAAAGCATAAGTTGTGATGAAGTCCAACAAGTCTATACTTCGCTAATCAGGCCAGAAGAAGTTATAGCAACACCAGAGGTGAATAATGATGTCGATTCTCAATCCATCATCTCCTATTTATTTCCCAAAGAAGACCCTTTATCATCAATAGGGTCGGAAATGGAAGCTTCTTCTTCAAAATGTGAAAATTTTGACATCTCTTATGATCATGAGAATTTCGTTTTTTTCATCTACTTTGCATGTAGAAACGGAAGAAATAACACATGATGAAGAGGAAGAGGATGATCTTATAGATGCTCCTCCAGCAGTTGAAGAGGGTATCTCTACCACTGTGGATGAACTCAGAGAAGTAAATCTGGGTACATAGAAAGATCCACGCCCACTTTAATTAGTGCGGCCATAACCCTTGAAGAGCAAGAGATGTATATTTCTTTTTTAAAGAAAAATAAAGATATTTTTTCTTGGAATTATACAGAAATTCCTGGGCTTGATCCTGATGTTGCTACTCATCATTTGGGTTTACCAAAAGAACATCAAGGTTTTAGACAAGCCGCGAGAAGAACAAACCCAACCTATGCTTCCAAAATTGAAGCTGAAGTGGATAAGATGATCAAAGCCAACTTCGTCAGAGAAGTTCAATATCCCATGTGGTTGGCTAATATTGTCCCTGTAAAGAAGAAGATTGGACAAATTAGGGTTTGCATCGATTTCAGAGATCTTAATTGGTATTGTCCTAAAGATGATTTCCCAGTTCCGATTACAGAACTCTTAATTGATGCGACGGCTGGGTATGATGTACTTTCTTTCATGGATGGATATTCCGGATATAATCAGATCCGAATGGCCCCAGAAGATGAGGAATATACAGCCTTCAGAGCTCCTCAAGGTTTGTTTTGTTACCGGGTGATGCCCTTTGGTTTAAAGAATGCAGGTGCAACATATCAACGCGCCATGCATCGTATCTTCAAACCTCTTTTAGGGAAGTTTGTTGAATGCTATGTAGATGATTTGGTGGTTAAATCCAAACAACGTTATAATCACTTGGCTGATTTGGAAGTCATATTCCACAAGCTTCGACAACATAATTTAAAGATGAACCCCTTAAAATGTGCTTTTGGGGTAACCTCAGGAAAATTCCTTGGCTTTGTTGTACGCCATCGTGGTATTGAAGTCGATCCTGAGAAGACCAAATCAATCCTTGGTATGTCACCTCCTCAGAATTTGAAAGAATTAAGAGGAATTCAAGGACACTTAGCCTATATTCGGTGTTTCATCGCTAATTTGGCAGGCAAAAGTTTACCCTTTACCAAATTATTGAAGAAAGGAGTCACTTACCAGTGGACTGAAGAATGTCCAGAAGCATTTGATGTTCTCAAGAAATACCTCTTGAGTCCACCAGTACTCATGCCACCTGTTGAGGGTAGACCTCTTATCCTCTATGTGACAGCTTTAGAGCGATCATTGGGTGCCTTTCTCGCTCAAAAGAATGATGCTGGGAATGAAAATAGTCTCTACTATCTCAGTAGAACTATTCTTGAAGCAGAAACCCGGTATTCAAGTATTGAAAAGTGCTTCCTAGCATTAATCTTTGCAGTTCAGAAACTAAGACACTACCTGCAACATCATGAGGTCCAATTGGTATCTCGTAATAATCCGCTCAAATTCATCCTTAGTCGTCCAATGCTTACAGGACATCTGGAAAGGTGGGCGGTTATTCTACAGCAGTTCGACATTCAGTATGTGTCTCAAAATGCAATTAAGGGCCAAGCTCTGGCTGATTTTCTGGCTGAACATCCTTCAGTGGAAGACACGTATTCAGATATCGAACTCCCTGATGAGGAAGTTTTCTCTATTCAAGAGAGTCCTCAAACATGGGAAATGTATTTTGATGGTGCTTCTAGAAGTCCAACAGGGAAGAAAATGGAAAATCCTAAATTCAACAAAGTTGGTTTAGGAATTGTGCTCATTTCTCCAGATAAGGTAGTGTTACCTTATTCCTTTTTGTTGTGGGAAGGTGGTACCAATAATGAAGCTGAATACCAAGCTCTCATTACAGGCTTGGAATTAGTGCTTCAAGCACAAGTGAATCACTTAAAGGTGAAAGGTGATTCATAACTGGTAATCAAACAAGTCAATGGGGATTATGACATCAGAAAAGAAGAATTAATCCCTTTGTATGATTACGTCAGAGAGTTAATGTCGGAATTCCCTTCAGAACCGACATTTTCTTATGTCCCAAGATCACAAAATGCTCAAGCTGATGCACTGGCTAATATAGCCACAGCTTTAGCAGATCCAAATCGGGACGAGACAACAATCTGTATTGCCCACCGTCGTGCAATTTCACCTTATGTTCAAGTCAGAACAGAGGAAATTAATGAAATTAGTCCCATTCCTGAACCGTATGGTCATACTACAGGATGGATGTCACCAATCAGGGAATACCTTCAAAATGGAACACTTCCACCTGATAGAGCCGAGAAAGAACAAATCCGGCGACGTGTGGTAAATTTTACTCTTTATGATAGCCCAAACCACCTCGAGAAAATTCTCTACAAACGTGGTTTTGATGGAGTTCTCTTCAGATGTATTGATGGTGAAGAGACAATGGCTGTCATAAAAGAAGTGCATACAGGAGTCTGTGGTGCCCACCAGTCTGGACATAGACTGTCTGATCAAATTCAAAGGCTTGGATACTTTTGGCCTTCAATGATACAAGATTGTGTTAATTTTACAAAGAATTGTCATTCATGACAAGTATATGCCAACTTCATTCATAAACCTCCAGAGTTGCTTCATACAGCTAAATACTCATGGCCATTTTCCACATGGGGAATGGATGTGGTGGGACCTTACCCTTCAGCTACGGCCAAGCAGTTTAAGTACATTCTTACTGCTACTGATTTCTTTTCCAAATGGGCAGAGGCAGTACCTCTCAAAGAAGTCAGTTCTAAATGCATTGTTAGCTTCATCAAGTATAACATCATTACTAGATTTGGTGTCCCTCATACCATATTGACGGACAACGATACCAACTTTTGTTCTTCTGAGGTAAAGAAATTGTATCAAGAATACAACATTAAGTCCAACCATTCATCTCGATATCATGCAGTGGCTAATGGCCAGATAGAAGCCTTCAACAATAATCTTTCAAATATACTGCAAAAGATGATGGATAAAGATAAGAGGTCATGGCCTGATAAACTCTTTCATGCTTTATGGGCTTATCGGACTACCACTCGCAATGCAACGCGGTCAACTCCATATTCATTGGTATATGGAACAGAAGAAGTCTTGCCAATTGAAGTTCAATTGCCCTCACTCAGAATAGCCATTTGTGATCAGTTATCTACAGATGAGCAATCCCAAAAGCGGTTGAATGAATTAGAACAGTTAGATGAGAAAAGATTGTGCACTTTGCACCACTTGGAAATCTATCAGAATCGAATAGCACGAGATTTTAACAAAAAAGTTCGTCTTCGTTCATTCATTCAGGGAGAATTGGTATTGGTTCTCAGAGCACCAATGATACCAGGAAAGAATCCTCCCAAGCATGAACCAAAATGTGAAGGACCTTATTCAATACATAAGGTCTACTCCAATGGAGCGTATTCTCTAATCTCAATGGATGGAGAACACATCACGACTCCAACTAACGCCAGATTTCTGAAGAAGTATTTTATATAAACACAAAATATTGTTCCCAGATCCAAAACAATCACATTGGTTTATGGTATTGTCCGAGATGACTTTAAACTATATTATGTCCTACACGACACTAAACTGTATTATGTCCTATCTACATGACGTTAAACGGTACAGAAGTTCCTATATTTTGTCCGAGATGAAATTAAACTATATTATATCCTACATGACACTAAACTGTGTTATGTCCTATCTACACGACATTAAACTGTACAGAAGTTCCTTATTTGTCCGAGATGACATTAAACTATATTGTGTCCTAGCAATATGACATTAAACTGTGTGGCACTTTCATCGTCCAGCATGACATTAAACTGTAAAAAGTCCCCAGAACTGATATCCTCATATTAGTTCACCTTATTCCTAGCTACATGACTTTAAACTGTACAGCACCAGTTCGTCCTTGCTATATGACGTTAAACTATACAGCAATGGTCCAATATGACTTTAAACTGCAACTTCGTCCCACATGACATTAAACTATGAAAAAGTTCCCTAAACCGTCCAACATGACCTTAACCTGCATCATCCCTGGTCCATGTATATGACCATAAACTATTTGCAAATCCCTTATGTCCAGCAAGACGTTAAACTGTGACGTCCTAACTACATGACGCTAAACATTATAAAAGTCCCTCACGTCCGGAAAGACGTTAAACTATATAATCATCAAAGGTCCAGCATGAAATTAAACTGAACCATCCACGGTCCATGAATATGACCTTAAACTATTCGCACTTTCATCCAACATGACATAAATGGTGTGTTATTTTGTCCTTACTGCATGACATTAAACTGCACAGTCCCCCTTTCATCCAATATGACGTTAAACTATTTTATCCCCATCGTCCTAACTACATGATGCTAAACTATACAGAAAACCCTTGATATGTCCTACATGACATTAAACTGTTATTTTGTCCCTGCTACATGACACTAAACTGTGCAGCACCAATAGTCCTAACTGCAAGACTTTAAACTGCATAGTCCCTTTATATGTCCTACATGACATTAAACTGTGCATCGTTAAGGTTATTGTTACCTCTTGTTTCTCACACCGAGTATGACTCACGTGAGCTTAGAGCGAACATCAACCATAACACTCCCTTTGGGCCACTAACCATGTGTTAGTCCCAACAACATTTTAATTAGATGGTTGTCCCCAAGAACAACTTGATCATTAATTCATTCTTTAATTGAACTACACAGACTTTGATCCTTGCCCTCCAGGCTGGGTATGTAGGCAGCCTCCCAAGGTTGAAGCCCAAAAATGATCTCTTCACATCGGTTCACCACCATCTCATATGATGTTGATTTGTGAAACCGCCCCTGGAACCAATATCTTTACATTGATTCACTTTCGTCCTTGTTATATGACGTTAAACTATACAAAACTTTTGTCCGGTATGACAATAAACTACAATATTATTTGATTCCTCATTTGAGAGTGAACTATTATTGACATTGATGTTTCAATCATGGTTTTCATTTTCAAAAGACTACGTGCATACATGGTAATGCCTGAACTTTTTATCTTAGGTTAAACCATCATTGCACTAAAGTCCCCTTTCACCCTTCAAATGTACGAACCAAATTTGTACAAAGGGTATTTCTAGAACTACGTGGGCTTGATTCCCATCCTTATGGGATACGTAGGAACGTTCGAGTATCCCTCGAATCCAGCCCCAAGTCTTTTGGGCCTAACCCCAAATTTCACTTTCAGTCCCCTGGCTGAAAAGTCCTTATGAAAACACACACTGTGTATTCATTATTATGGTCCGAATTCTATGACCCTAAACTAAGATCACTCATACTTTCGTCCTGCATGACGTTAAACTGCATTTTAAGAACTACGTTTGGCTTGATTCTCATTCTTATGAGATACGTAGTGAAGTCCAAAATTTCAATTCAGGACCCAGCCACAACATGATTATGGGTTTCATTTGACCTATGTATCTCTATATACATTTGACAATACCCATCTTTATGTGTTATAATCCTAACCTTAAATATTTTCAGATCTTCATAACCCTTTTCATGACTTCTAATCACAAAAATGTCAAACTTCTGAGAATTCTTTTTCCTGACTATGCAGCACGTGCCCATAGGTGGCCTTGCATAAACAGTCCACATAACAGACTTGTCAGCCGAAAGATGCTATTTATTTGACCATGCATCCAATGCCCATAGGTTGCCCTGCATATTTCAACCCCCTAACGGGTTTTGTTAAATAATAGTAACTTAATTCTTGGGAAGAATGCCTCTTTTGTCCTTATTTGTATTAAACGACAGTATGTAGGGATCCGCAAAAAATAGCCATCCTTAACATATTTGTCCCATATACTTTTTCATGATCTGAAAATATTCAAGTCTATGGTTTATTCTTCTTCCCTACATTTGGGTCAGACCTTCATAGGAGTGATATTCATCCAGTTCTTCGATATTCTTGTTCGGAAATATCTTCTCCATATTCAAGTACCTCTTTCCATATAACAAACTCTATACTTTAGAAAATTTGAATCTCCATAAACTTTCACTGGCTTTTAGCACTAGGAAAGTAAATTTCTGGGAGTTCTTTTGCCTGACTATGCAGCACGTGCCCATAGGTGGCCTTGCATAAACAGTCCACATAACAGACCTGTCAGCCGGAAGATGCTATTTATTTGACCATGCAGCCAATGCCCATAGGTGGCCCTGCATATTTCAACCCCCTAACGGGTTTTGTTAAATAATAGTAACTTCAATCTTGGAAACTACTTCTTCTAATGCCTTTTAGCTCTTTTTCATATCATTCCTCAGATTCAAATATTCTTAATCCATAGTTTACATATTTTCTCTCATACTTGAGTATGGTAATATGTTTTCAGATAAATTGTCAAGGAATTGAATCAATTTTAATCCATTTCGGTCAAAGCTATTTCGACCTTAAACATTAGCCCCTTTATGTCCGGCATGCATGACATTAAACTGCCCACAAAAGACAAAGGAACTCTGAATAAAAGTCAAGTTCTAGCACACTTGCGCACTGCCCTCTGTGCCCTAAAGTCTTGCGCGCCCCCTTTTCCTTTGGATGGATTCAATTTCCTCAGAGTCAAATCCTCATTTCTCTCCGGATCCAACTCTGAGGGGGGACTTTTGTTGACGCTCCTTTCGTCACAGAATCTAAAAATCAGAAAAGGGGAATATCTGAGTCCAATATGATTCATCCTTTGAAGAAACATCAAAAATAGACAAAGGGATGAACAAGGAGAACATTGCCCATTGGTCATGCAAGTTCCCTCATGGTCGCGCAAGTACACTTGCGCGCCGCCTAGTGGTCGTTCAAGTCTACTTGCGCGACGCCTTATGGTCGTGCAAGTGACTTGCGCGACCTAAAGTGGTAACCGCCCGATAACCGCCCGGGGTCTTATTTTGCCTGTAAATAGACCCTGTGGGCCCCCCATTCGAGAGGATCTTTTTCCAGAAACTCGGATTGAAGCTCCCGACGCCCAAGTCTCTTCTCAAAGCTTCCGGAACACTTCTAAGGTAATTTCTTACCTAGAACGGAAGATCTAAAGAGAAGAAGGAAGGCCTAAGTGTTGAAACTTATCAACACTTGCGCGCCGACTTATTTCCTTCAATATAACTTGCGCGTCCCTTTTCTGGAAGAACCTCAAGAAAATTCTAAAGGGTTTAAAAATGAGTCGCTCAAGTATTTCAATGCTGGTTGAAAATCGCGTAAGTACACCATGTGTCGCGCAGGTATACCTGCGCGACCAATACTTGCGCGCCCACGCAAGACTTGCGCGCCTTTAAAGACTTGCGCGCCCCTACCTTTTTGGGTGCCCATCTTGCCCATTTTACCCCTCTTAAGCCATTTCACCTTTCCTTTTCAAGATTCAGTCTTCAAGACACTCTTCAAAGCCATTTATGGCATGATTTCTTGATTTAACTTCCTTATCTGAAAGAAATTATGTGGAATATCTCTCAAAACCTAGTGATTTAAATATCCTTATGTCACTAAATATGGAGAGTTCATTCATTCAACCTCATTCTTTAAATATGAGAGAATCCTTAACTTGGGTCTCCTTTTTTTTAGGAATAATCCCCAGTTATAAGTCCTTTAAATATGGGCATCATTCTTTAGGAGTAAGCCCCAAATTCTTAAAGTTCCCAAACTTTGGGCATCCTCCTTAGGAGTAAGCCCCAATCACCAACCTCAAATATGGGCATCCTCCTCAGGAGTAAGCCCCAAACCTTAATCCCTAACCTGGGTCTCCTTTTAAGGAATAAGACTCAGTCATAATCTTGGGCTTCCTTTTCAGGAGTAAGCCCCAAGTCCCCTAACATGGGCCTCCTTTTTAGGAGTAAGTCCCAGTCATAATCTTGGGTTTCCTTTTCAGGAGTAAACCCCAAGCCCCCTTAAATTTCTCTTAACCAGTCCTAATTTACCCTTGATTTGGGTTTCCTTTTCAGGAGTAAAACCCAATCATAAGTCCCCTCCTAACTTGGGCATCCTCCTTAGGAGTAAGCCCCAAGATTAGAGTATTCAAATCTCCGTAAAGCACATATACCTTTATGGACCATGTTCCTGGATTTTATCCCTAAAAGTAAATCCTAAACCTTCATCTATCTGGGCAGTCATACATACATAAGCCGCAAACAAATTCTTATGATTGCATCTTTCATGGCACAATTGTCTAATTTTTACCAATACCTCTTGTTTCTCAAACCGAGCATGACTCACGTGAGCTTAGAGTGTAAAAGTAATTATGACATTCTTCTTTGAGCCATCAATCATAGACATCATACTCCATTACTCGAACTACGTGGGTTCTGATTCCTTTTCCAAAACAAAGGATACGTAGGTAGCCCATTTTTGGGTTCGATCCCAACTTTGAAATAATCCATGTCCTTCTGAATGACGATAAACTTCAAGTGCCCCACTGAGTGGCTTTAAAACCAGCCTGGTCATCCTAATGACCAAGAGACTTTTATATAAATATTTTGAAGGATACCATTGACCAAGAATCTCTAAACAGATATAGATGATTCTCTATTGATGAAGAACCTCGAATACATATAAAATATTCTCTAAATTTCTTGCATATTTAATCATTGATTGTTAAAACTAAAGGAAAGCACATTTTATACTTGGTAATGTAATAAGGATTCACGAACATAACTTAAATCTATAAAGAGAGTCCCGGAGTAGACAATAATTCCCCTCAAAAAGGTGTGATGAGTCCGAACTCCCATCCTCTCGACCAATGAAAATTCCTAAGCCTCATCAGTCCACAAGCTAATGAGCGCCTACCTTTGGAAAGTAGGTCCAAACGGATGTGGAATCATTGAATGTTTCCGGTTCTACGAACAAACCCGCTAGAAACCGATCGGAACGTTTGAATCTCAAATCAACGAGGTCATCCCAGAAATCCGTGAGGAAACAGTATCCTTAAATTTATATTTTGAAAACCAATAATTTCCATGAAAATCGATCTAAAACATATAAAATTCATGTTGGTACCTTATTACATCATCACATTGACCCCTTATAAAACCCTTACATATTGGAATAACCATATGACCAACATACAATATAATTTTCTAGATAATATAATATTTACCCAATGTATTGGAGTACTATCAAGGTTCACCCATTTTTATGCTAGAATGGGACCGCCCAGTGATATCTGGGTGCACCCATCATTAATAATGTCCCAGAACTAAAAAATGGAATAAAACATTAAATAATTTGAAAAAATCTATTAAACTAATATGAATTTAAAAAAAATTAATATACAATTTTATTTCTAAAATTACATTTTCAATAAAAATAAACCATTTTTTGAAAATCCATTCTAAATACCAAAATTCTCAAAAATAAGGGAGAATTTTTATCATTTTAAAAAAGTTGAAATCTTTCATATTAATCAAAAAATAAAATAAAGGCCATGGTGGGGGTAAAGACATTGTTGTTATGTATGTCAAGAAGAGAATATTTCTTTTATAATTTGTGAAAAAATTCTATATAAAACACATAAAATAAATATTTTTGAAAACAATTGAAAGGAAATAAAATTAGAAATAAAATTTCCTTTATAACCGCTCTATATCTATAAAACCCCATTGTCTTACACATAAATTTAATATATAATTAATTAATGGATAACCAAGTCTTTGAGAAACAACACTTTGTTATTATAACCATGATGTCAAACATTATTTTTTCTCCTCTATGTTTTGAATTTCAAAAAATGAACATACAATGTTGGGATGAGAAAGATATATAGAGGTTGATAGGTTCAACATACATTTTTGGTGAATTGTAATTTTACCCTTATGAATTGAAACCACACCTATGTAAGTATGTATAAAATTTATGCACCTTATAAATGAGAGTGAATATTTTAAAAATTAATAATTATGTGTTGGTATTTTTTCTGAGTAATAATTATTTGATTTCAATTTTAAATAAATAAAATGATTTAATATAAAATTAATTTTCGTGAAATGATTTCATAAATAAATATTTTCTTTTCCTATGAGATTAGGATAATTTTATGAGACCTCAGTTATTTTTTTAATGTATAGTAAAATCAGTTTTATAAGTAAAATTAGTATTTTTCAAGTAAAAAATGATTTTATTTAAAAAATAAATTTCACATATTTAGAAAATTATTTTGATATAATTTATATCATTTTTAAATACTTCGCATCAAAAAAGTGTTATAGTGACTTTTTTGGGATTGTTCTAAAATACTTGAATTTTTATTGAATAGTGAATCATGATAATTAAGGATAAATGCTAGATACATTATTTGTTGAGTAATAGGTGATGTATGGATGATATAATACCACATGTATTGATATCACATGTAGTTATTAATGTTTTGTGTCATAATAATCAACAATTTTTCTTGTATTAAATCAAATATTGAAATAATTAATATGTTATTCAAAAATCAGCCCTCTTCTCCACTAAAAAAGCCACCCCACTCCCCCTTAACCTCACTACTATAAGACATTATTAATTTCAAATATCTAAAAAAATTTATCTTCCCTATTATATCACCACATCCTATAGCTCATGTTCAATTAAAAATTACAAAACCTCTTCCCTTAATTAGGTTTTAAAGAAAGATATTTCTAGAGGTAGAACCTATTCCTTTTCCTTTTAATTTAATTTTATTTTTATTTTATGTTCATATCAAATCCTCAATTCCTCTACCCAAATGATAATGATAATTCTAGTATCATATATATACAATAACGATATCGTGTTAATAGAATATCATTCCTCAATCTACTATATATATATATATCTTTATATATATCTTTTATTTTAAAAACAAAATCTTCATCCAAGAGGTTTTGATTTACACCGATCATGGACGACAAACAGTTTTTCTTCAATTCCTCCTTTAAGGCCAGCCATTAAAAAAATTTATTTTTGGGATAGATTATAAAATATTTATTATTTTCTTTTTAATGTTTTTAAACCCTTATATAAATACATAATACTAATTCATACGACAAAAATAGTTCATAATAATAGAAATATCACTAAAATAATCTTAATGATTAGCACTAATGTTAAATCTAATAACCCATCCTCATACCATATAATTTAAATAATTCTATCACCATTTAATATTATTTATTTTCATTAGTATCATATAAATTCAATTCTCGGTAATTATAAAAATTCTTAATGATCATTCATACTCATATATGAGTATATTGATCATGAAAAACAGGGAATCAAACACTCTCAAGTGATAAAATTGTATTTATAACTCATCAAAAATTCCATATATGACCATAATAAAAATATAATAAATCAAATACATATAGATATGGTTCTTAATTAATTATTTAATTGATTTAATTTATTATCCAGGATTTTATGGTCATGTGTTGAACCCATTTAGACATAATGTACGGATTTTTTACCCGAAACTCCATTTTCTACAGGGTTACTCTCTTTCCTTATTAATACTAATTAAATTATTAATTTTTATTATCTACCAATTTTAAATTCTATTTTAATTTTGTATATATGTTTACCAATCATAATCTTTCTTTATTTTATGGGGAGTTAAATGTTTTGTGAAGGTCTTTCCTTATTATTCTGGATAAACAAGCCCAGTTCAAGGGAACATCTCAAATGTTTACCAATTTTTATGGAATCAATATTATCTGTTATTGGCCAAATTTATTTTTCTAAAACCACTAATTTCATCATGAAAAAACACCTTATATAATTTATGGTTTTGTGATTTTTTTTTCAGAATAACTCTTCTTTTCAATGTAAAAGTGTATTTCTCTCAAAAATTCCTCGATGATATTATAAGAGAATTTTTGTATATTTCAAAGCCTATATTTAATATTATATCTTAGTGATTTTAATATACTATTTTTATCAACTAAAATATTGTATTAAATGTTTTAGGATCTATTTGACTATGGATATAATTTCTTGATACCATTCACAATACTACTAAGAATGGTTAGTGTTTATGTGTACATATTTAGAAAAGTTATTACATATGATCATATTAATTATGTTTGTCCCATTTCATATAAGGAATGCATTATTCATAGAATGTGACAAGTGTGGAACTCTATAGTACCTCTATGAATCAGTAGGTCTTAAGAGATAAAATAGACTTGGTATTTAGATGAGGCCTTGCCCTTGTATTTTAAAATATCTTGGTTGTGGTCTTGACAATATATTTCAGACATATGAAATTATAAATTACCTCATTATGTTATTAGTAAATTAAAATAGTTTTGATTATCCAACTATTAAAATTTCAACAGTTATGTTTCATTCTCTTTTGATCATTTATATGGCCTTATTTAATAATATTTCATTCCTAAAATATTATATTCATGAATGTTTTTAAAGGGATGTGATTTTAGTTGGTCACTATTCCTAGTGTTTATTTTTACGATAACTTCTGGTGTATTACATACCTATAATGAGAATCTGATATCACCCCATTGTTAGGTTTTATTTTCCATAGGTTGTGATGAGGAATATTATGAATAAATTTTAGGGATAAACTATGAGTTATGGATGATTTAAATGGAATTTCAATACTGTTTTTCATTTTAGGTTTTCATAATGAACTTATGTTTTTATTTCATTCCAAAGCTAAAGAACTATTCATTCATTCGGGATAAAAATTTATTTTCATCATGACAATATAATAATATATGGAATAAGCTTTGGGAAACTGAGGTCTGGATCCTTATAGTTGGTATTAGAGGAAGTTTAATATAATCCATGGAGAGTAGATTTAAAAAATGTAGATTAGGGAACAAAAACCCGAAGATAGACTTTGTGGATAAGCATACAAGAACATCCTAGAATTTTGGAAGGGTGTATATTATTTTTATATTCCTAGAAAATACATCCATGTCTGGATAATACTAGTGTACATGGTTTTGGAACAGATGTACCTAGGATTAGCAACCCCAAAAAGGTGTTTCGAGCCTGACTCGACGTACCTTGGTACATGAAAACGTGCCTTACTACACAACTATTTTGAAACTCTTGTAGGATATTATTAGGATAATACACATTTTATTTGTAAACCATTTTGATGTATTTCAATTTAAATATGACCTCAAGGAAACCATACTTCTGATTATGAAATTATACATGCATAAAATTTCAATTTATGATAAGTATTTTTCTAGTTGGACATTATACATTAGGATTCATAACCTAATTTATTTTATGCCATTATTTATAAATGGAACCTAGTGGGAGGAATGGAAACCACATGAACGAATTTAGCTGATGTAGGGATTTCCATCCTATGATAAATAATGATGTTGGTTCTGAAGTTGCAACTAGTGCTGAGAAATTTATTACATTACTAGGAACGTTAACCCAGGTATTGAATTATAACCTTACTTTTATAAAGAATATGAATCCATAATTTGGAAGAGAAATGTTAGGAGACATTATTAAACAACAATCTCCATCATTCAATGGTATTAAAAACCCATTCATGGTGGAGAAATGGATATAATTTCACCAGATAAGATATTTATCTCTTTATGATTCTATGAAAGGGTGAAGGTTATCATGTAATATTATTGTTTATTGTGGGATCCAGATTAATGGAGTTCATTAATTCAAGACACGAATGAATAGGAATAAATATAATATATGTAATGGAGTGAAATTAATGAAATATTCTTAGAATCATATTATCTTTAAGAATAACAAAAACATATATAGAGGAAATTATTATTTCAAAAAAAGAGAGGATAAAAACATTATGAAGTATGGATCCAATTTTACAAGGAGAATAAGGAATTCCATGAACTACAAACATAATCTAAGGAGTAAGATTGATCGATTATTTGATGGTTGAAAATCATTTTGATGAAGGGAATTGGTTTCCCAAACACTATTATTATTTTAATATATCGTCTCATGTGAAATCAAGACATAGAATGAATTCTTAAAGTCATAGAAATTTCATGTAAAGTAATAGGCGAAGAGAATGGCAGAGGAAAGGATGGATAATGGAAAGAATAATTAGGGGAGTTTTCCAAAATGTGATACTTGTGGAATGAAACACCTTGAAGAGTACAAAAAAAGGAAAATGATTTTGTTACAAATGTGTAGAAAGAGGCCCCCAATCTCATGACTGCAAGGGAATGAAAGTATCTACCAATGACCAGTGATATAATTGTAAAAATATGGTATATTCTGATAATTATTGTCCTAATAATCAATGAAACATTACCCAGAGAAGGCCTATGGAGAATGTCAAAGCTTCTGTGTTCACAACTGCTGAGGTTGAAGTTACTACTGATGTGGTGGTAGGTTCTTTAATCATTTCCTCAAACATAGCCAATTCTTTGTTTGATTCTGGATCATAACATTCTTGTAGATATTCTTATTTTTCCATAAATATTATTCCTTTACAATTTGGTTTAATAAAGGATATGTTAGAAAAAATTACTAAGGGATGTATAATTGAAATAAAAATGTGTCAATAAGTCCCCCTTATGACACATAAAAGTGCTTTAGATGATGACCTTATCATTGTACCCATGATTAAATTTTTTTAAATTCTTAGTATAAACTATATTTTTTGGAATGATGTGAAAATATATTGCAACAGGAAGTAAGTTATAATTTTTTAAAAAAATGTAGAATTCGGTATCTATAGAGTAGAAACCTCATCATTTGATTCTTATCTAGATCCACCCCTAGTAGCTCTACTGAATGAAATTCTTAGAGAGGAATATAAAAAACATCTACAGATGAGAATATAAATTTTAAAATTGAAGATGTACCTATTGTTTAGGAATACATTTATATATTCCCAGTGAATTTATCTAGAAATAATTCATAATAGGAATTCAAGTTTTCCATTTATTTAATATCTAGTAAATCACATATTTCAAAGATCCCTATTAGAATGAATACAGTTTCATTAGAAGAGATGAATAAACAACCAGTGGTATTAAGTGATAAAGGATTTATCCTCCCTAGTGATTCTCCATGGGGTGCTCCGGTTCTTTTTATTTAGAGGAATGATGGCTATACGAGGCTATGCATTGACTATGGCAAGATCAATGTTATTATAGTAAAGAAAATGTATTATCTTCCTTGAATTGATGATTTATTTGAGAAACTTCAAGGAGACCAATATTTTGTAAAGTGTGACCTTAAATCTGGATATCATTAGTTGCATTTAAGGAAGGAAGATATTCTAATAACATAATTTTGAACCATTAATGGGTATTATATGTTTACAGTGATGCCTTTTGTACTGTCTAATGTACCACATATTTTCGTGTATCTAATTTTTAGAGTTTTCAAGGAATATATTGATGACTTTATTGTGGTATTTATTAATGATATACCACTATACTATAAAATATATGGATAACATGAGAATCTATTTCAGATTATTATGAAGAATATAAGAATAAATGTGTTGTATGGGATGTTTATAAAGTTTGAATTCTGGCTCCAAATAGTTTCGTTTCATGGAAAAAAATTCTTTAACGGATGGAATCATAAGAGATCCTATAAAGTGAAATGCAGTTCAAGAAATGACAACACCAACGAATGTATCTGAGGTACGTAGTTTTAATGTTTTATAACGTTATTATCAACATTTTGTTTAGAACCTTTCCCAATTAGCAAACCCATTAAAAAAGATTACTCATAAAGGGACTAAGTTCATATGAAAAAATGAAGGTGAAGAATGTTTTGAAAAATTGAAGATGATGTTAGTGAATTATCGAATCATTAATCTACCTTCATGAAACTGTGGATTTTATATTTATAGTGATGCATTAAAGAAAGGACATTGTTTTGTCCTTATACAGAATTATATAGTTATTGCCTACGAATAAATGTAGTTAAAAATTCAAGGGCAGAACTATCCAGCTCATTATCATGAGTTAGAAACTGTAATATTTTCTCTAAAGATATTGATATATTATATGTATGGTGAAGTATGTGAGACATATACTGATCATAAGAAATTGAAATGTATCTTCTCATAAAAATAACTCAATGTGAATAAAAGGTGATGGCTCGGTCAACTCAAGGATTTTGATTTTTCCATACACTACCATCATTGGAAGGAAAATAAGGCGGTAGATTCCTTAAGAAGGAAATATCTTTTAGTTCTGAAAAATATGAAGATTGATAAGGATACAATATATATTGATACAAGGGGGATGGATATGAGAATTATCAAAGAAGGTGAAGCATCATTACTTTTTCATATACTTACCCAATCATCATTATTAGAAAGAATGAAAAATTCTAAACCTGATGATAAGAATATTAAGAAGAAAATTACAACATTGAATGATGGGAAGTTTCCATATTTCATGTGTGAGGACAGAATTTTGAAATTTGGGAGATGGCTATGTCATCCCTCTATACCTGAGCTAAAAATTGAGTTATTGGATGATGCCTATAGTTTGAATTTCTCAATACACATTGTTATAACTGAGATGTATAGTGATTTTAAAGAACATTTTAGGTGGGATAATATGAAACATGGAATTGGTGATTTTGTATTAGGATTTTTAGTCTTCCAATAGGTGAAGCATGAAAGACAACATCATAGAGGATTCATGAAACTTCTACCTATTCATACATGGAAATGGAATGACATAACCCCGGGTTTTGTCACTATATTACCAAAAACATGAATAAAGAATAATGCA
This sequence comes from Viscum album, assembly GCA_963277665.1. NCBI lineage: Eukaryota > Viridiplantae > Streptophyta > Magnoliopsida > Santalales > Viscaceae > Viscum > Viscum album. Next base: position 751,486,990 of record OY728129.1, on the reverse strand, counting down.
ATGTGGGTAATTGTTTATCGAATTACTAAATCTTCAAATTTCCTTGCAATAAGAGAGGTGTTTCTAGTGGATCTCATTGCATGAATCAATATCAATAAAGTGTTAAGAATTCCTGGAGAACCTCTCTCAATTATTTTTTATCTTGACTGATGATTTACATAAAAATTCTCAAAAATACTTCAGAATGCTTTGGATACTGAGCTTAAATACAGTACTTCTTATCATCCTCAAATTGAAGGTAGTCAGAAAGGATGATCCAAAATTTAGAAGACATGTAGAAATCACACTAACATGATTTTCAAGGTATGTAGGATCAGTATTTATTGTTGATAGAGTTTACCTAAAATAAATGTTTCCAGTCATGTATTAAAATTCAACCCAGTCACGCATTTTATGGAAAGAGATATTGTACACCGACTTTTTGGGATGAAGTTGGTGAATGGAATCTTGTAGGACCAAATATTGTGGAGGAAACAACAATAAAGGTAAATACTATACAAAACTATATCAAATTAGATCAAAGCAGGTAAAATATATATACTGATAATCTAAAGGTGGATTTTGAATTTCAAGTGGTAGATCATGTTTTCTTAAAAGTGTATCCATAGAAGGGTGTTGTATGATTTGGGAAGAAAAGAAAACTTAGCCCAAGGTATATTGGCCCTTTTAAAATTCCAGAGTGAATTAAAGATGTGGCTTATCATATTGCTTTGTTGTGTAACCTCAATAAGGTAAACAATGTGTTCTATGTCTATTTATTGAGTAATTACATGAAATCCCTAAAACCTGTACTCACTTCTAAAGTTATAGAATTTGAAACTTATTTATATTACAGTACAGAGCCTATTTGGATTATAGGCACTAAAGAATAGGTGTTGAGGAATCAGATGACTCGAATGGTAGATCTGCATTAGAAAAATCATAAAACAAAAGAGGAAAAATGGGAGCCTAAGGAATATATGATGAAGACATACCCTAATATTTTTATAAGGTATCATTTTGGAACATTCATGGATGATATTTTTTTAAGGGGGGAAAAATCTAACATCCAAAGGTTTTATAAATAAATTTAATATATAATGTATTTCATGAAACACGGAGTCTATGTGAAAAAAACATTCTTATTATAAATAGAACATTAAAAATAATCTTTCCGCCCCTATGTTTTGAATTTTTGAAAAATAGGCTTACACCATTGCAATCATAAAGATATTTAGAGTCTTCTAGGATCAACATACATTTTTGGTGAATAGTAATTTGACCTTTATGAATAGTAATGCACCTTTATTAATAAAAACATCACCCATGTAAGTACAAATAAAATTTTGGCACCTTATAAGTGAGAGGGAATATTTTAAAAAATCATAAATATGTGTTGGTATTTTTTGTTTAATTAATATTTTATCACAATTAAAAATTAGTTAATTGATTAAAAAGAAAATTCATTTCCAGAAAATGTATTCCAAAATAAATATTCTAATTTCCTATGATTTTAGGATAATTTTAGGAGACCTTAGTTAATTTTTGAATGTATTATAAAATTAGTTTTAATTTTAAAATATGTATTTTTAAAATAAATAATTATTTAATTTAAAAACTAAATTTCACATATTTAGACTTTTTTTACATAAAATGGGGATAATATTTGATCTCTACATGACGAAAAATGGTTATGGTGAATGTTTTTTATTTTTATAAAATAGATGAATTTTAAGTGAATAGTAACATATGATAATTAACTATAAATGATAAATACATAATTTATTTCGTCATATGTGATGTATATATTATATAATAACACATGGATAAAACTCATATGAACTTATTATTGTTTCGGTCACTAGAAAAAAAACTTTTTCTTATCTTAATTAAAATAATAAAATAATGAATAATATATTCAAAAATGACCCCTCTCCTCCACTATAAAAACCACCCCTCACTCCCTCTTCTTCTTACTCCTCTAAGACTTGATGAATCTAAAAATTCTAACCAAATAAACATTCCTAGTCACTCCCCACATCTAGGAGATTTGGGTCACTCCAGAAGACCAAAACCCCTTCCCTTAAGGAGGTTATCAATAGGATATTTCAAGAGGTAGACCCTCTTCCTTTTTCTTTTAATTTCATTTTCAATTTGTTTTCTTTTCTTATCATATCCTCACCTCCTATGTGAAAATTATAATGAAAACTCCAGTATAAACTATAGAGTGTAATGATATCATTTTTATGTAATATACTTCCATAATCTACTGTCTCTATCTCTTTTATTTTCAAAATGAAATCATAATTCGGGAGGTGTCAATTTACAACCATTGTGGACAAAGTACCGTCATTATTCAATTTCTACTTTTAGGCTATTCATGAAACCATTTTTATAATTTATCCTAATTATAAAATATTTATTATGTCTTATTTAATGTTTTGAAACCAGTATATATAAATAATACAAGTTCATACGACAAAACTAATTCATAATAATTGAAATATCGCCAAAATAATCTAAATTATTATCACTAATGTTCTATCTAATAAATAGTCTTCATACCATATAAAATAACTAATTATATCATCATTTAATCTTCTTAATTTTCATTAGTATCATATAAATTAAATTCTAGAGAATTATTCTAATTACACTTGAATTTCCATACTCATATACATGTATAATGATAATGAAAACAAAGGAATCAAACGCTCCTTAGAGATAAAATTGTATCTTATAGCTCCTAAAAAATATCATAAATGAACTTAATAAAATTGTAATAAATAAAAAAAAGTTATATAAGGATCTGAATTAATTAATTTGATTGTATAGAATGTTATGATCAAGTACATAACTCATTCGGACACAAGGTAAGAGATTTCTACCCGAACCTCCATTTTCATTCGAGTTACTCTTTGTCTCTCTTAATCCCAATTAAAATATAAATTATTATTATTAACAATTCAAAAATTGTTTTTTAATCTTTTATATATGTTTACCAATCATAATCACTCTTTTTAAGGGTATTTATATGTTTTATAAATATCTTTCTCAGTTCATCTCCATTAACAAGCCCTATTCAAGAGAACTTCTCAAATATTAACCTACTTTCAAGTCTTCTCTATAATATGTTATAATAAAAAATTATTTTTAAAAAACCTCCAATTTAATTATGTAAAAACTACCTTTGTTATTTTATTTTTTATGCAAATATTTTTCAATAAGAACACTTTTTTTTCAAAGTACAAGTTTATTTCTCTAAAAAATTCCTCAATTATTATATTTGAGTATTTGTTTCTATTTCAACACCTATATTGAATTTTATGCCTTATTGAGGTTAATATATTATATTTACTATCTTAACTATTGTATTAAATGTTTTATGATTTGTTTTAATATGTATATTATATCTTGATACCATTCAACATACTACACAGAATGGATAATATTTTTGTGTATAGATTGGAGAATGTAATTTCATTTGTTCATATTGATTATGTTTATCCCCATTCATATTAAGAGATTATTAGATTTATAAAGTGATGGGTGGTTCCCTATATATCCCATAAATTTATCAGTATGACTCATGATACAAAAAAATATTATGGTTTGGCCGAGGCCCTGACAATATGTTTCAAATGTCTAACATTATGCATTCCCTCATTATGGAATCAGTAATTGATAAACCATGTGACTATTCAACAAGTATAATATCAATTGATATGTTTCATTATCTTAGGATCATTTATATTTTTTTTCATTTAACTAGCATTCATTTCTTCCATATTATTCTGAAGTACGATTTTAAAGTCTTATCTTTTTAGTTATACACAAAGACTAGTGTTTATTTTCAAGATAACTTCCTCTGTATTACTTACCCTTATGGGAATCTAAGCTCATAAATTTTTTATTTTTTATTTTATATAGTCTTTGAGTAATAATATTATTAATTAATGTCAGGGATAACCTAGGATTCATGGATGATTCCAATGGAATTTCAATATTTTTTTCATTTTAAGTTGTAATATTGAACATGGGTTTGAATGATTCTTTCCAAAACTACAGAAAAATTATTTGTTCCTTTAGAATATTAAATTCTTTTAATCGTGAAAATGTAATAAAATAATTCAACGCCTCCAATAAACTAGGTTAAGGGCGTTAAAATGTCTATATAAATAAATGTGTAAAATAACATCAATAATATTGAAAGAAAATGATTAACTCTTTTAACATTCAAACTATCCCATACCACTTTAAACATTTAAATCATCAGAAACACGAAATAATTAAATTTAAAAACAATAAATAAATTTATAATAGAAAAAATATGGTTATTTATTGTAAATGGATCATTATATACACTTTATATATGAATAATGGTGTATATCATTAGAGAATGTCTCAATTATAGGAGATTGAGAGGAAATCCCTTAACATCAGTCCAACTTGTCAAATGGGTCTTTATCTTCTTGAACAATATAAATATGTTAGTTATATAATTTCATGAGAACTTTTTGACATTTATAATTAATTATATATATTTTGTTATGATATTTTAAACAACTACTTGATCAATTATGTTTACGTCGAGTGTTTTGAGCGTTTTTCGATTATAATTCAAAAACAAAATTGGTAAGCCAATTCTGTTTAAAGGGTCATAATATACACATATAGAAAAATAATAATCATGAAATAATTATTATATTTATAAAAAAAATAATTTTATTTAAACAAATAATGTTATAATTTTGTGAAAAATGAACCAACATTACTAACATAGAGACGGTAGACAGTGCATACGCATGAGTAATTTTCAAAATTTTCAGTGATCGTTATGGAAAGAAGTTAAGTAAAAATTATCAATAAGAAGTTACCATGATATCATCAATACCATATATTTAATAATATATAATTACATATATAATTATACAGTTTTAGAAGGAATCACATCAACTTGAAGAGGCAGTATTTCACAAGTCCACGAACAACGTTATGACTTTTTCACTATATGAAATGGTGTTAAAGAAAATGATATATTATATTTAAAGAAAGGTAATTATTTTATTAATATAATATGGATTTTTTTTATATTAGATATTTTTTATTAATAAATCCATTATAAATTCCATGTAGTTTGTAGACGTTTCACATCGCCGTGGGGATGCATTAGTCTATATATCCATAAATGACATTACTGTTTTTACACAAAATAGAGAGCATGAAGGTATGCATATATAAAAATTACTAAATCATAAATAAATCAAAAATAACAAATATATAAAATAAAATAATAGATTTTACATCATATTTCTTTATATGATATGTTTTAAAGGAATAATGAACAACATCATTTTGTGAAGCTGTACTTTTTCATACACACGAATGGTAAGTTTTCTAACCATTAGCTGGAAGTGTGTGTAAGTGTAGGTATAACCCATATTATAAACAAATATCAGTATATTTATGAATATTTTGTCATTTTAAAATAAAATAATAATAATAATTGAAGTGGTGGGAGATAAAAATAAACCAAAGGAATTTGAGGAAGGTTTTTATAACATATTTGGGTAACTCATTTTGTTTTTCACTAAAGGGATTTCTTGGATAGATTTATTCCCATAGTTAGTATTCTATAATTTTGGTAGGAATTTTTTATTTTTATTGAATTAGTGCATGGTAAATCCAATTGGCATGATATTTGTGAAAAATATGGGAAGGGTGAGTGCCATTTTATATTGGATGAGGAGTGGAATTCTTCTAATTTTTTGAAAAGGGGATTCTACCCATGTTTTTTCCATGTAAAGTGGATCCAAAAATGGTAAAAATTAGAAACTTGGGAGTATAGGGTAAATAAATGAGTATAAATGGGGGTTTGGACTATTTTCAAGATCATTTTGGCTCTTATGTTCATGGTTTAGCCCTTTGTTAATCTTAATTTTTTCTTAATCACTATAATTAATTTTAATCACTCTCACTCTTATTTTTGTTAATAAATGGTATTTTCTTATAATAAATTAAAAATTATTCGTATTAAAAATATAGAATCCATTTTTATAAATTTTATTCATAGATGTGGATATAATTAATTTAAAATTTTCCTAGATACAAATGAAAATGAGAGTCTTTAAATTATAAATGTTCAAAAGTTTGTTATGTTTTATATGTAAATTCAGTGATAAATTGTTTACAACGATCAAAATTAGTTTCAATGATTTAAAATTTACTTTATTTTACTTTAAAATCAATTAAAATAATAACTTAACTATATAAATAAAATAGTTTAAAATTCAATTCAGAACAAAAATTCAGTATTTTTCACTATTCATCAAAAGGTGGGATTTCCCAGCAAAATACCAAAAATACACCTAAAGTAAATTTTGATATACTAATTTTGAAAATGATTTTTAATATTTCATTATAAAATTACCAATGCTTATAATATTATATTTAAAATGCGTTCTCCATTAAAAGGTGGTAAAACTACCTTTTAAAAATATATATAATTTAATTTTTAAAATCATGTCAATTATTGTTTAAATCATATAAAACATATTTTATGAATTAAAAAACATGTAATAAACATGTGTAATAATTATATAGTTATTCCTATTCATTATCGACTAAAAAATGGCTATGTAATAATTGTCACATAAAATAATAATATTATAAATATATTATTTTTTAGTATAACTCGGTCTTATGTGCATTGTATAATTTCATGAACACTCCTCGTTGCATTTTGGGTACACTATCAAACAAAAAACCCAATTTAAGGTTAAATTACTATTAACTTCATAAATATTAATAAATATAAAAATACTTATTCTATCCTTTCCTGGGATGTTACAATCACACACCTAACCATTTGGGCATCCCCTGGTGTAATAAAGGGCTACTTACTTATACCATAACTATTTAATTTTTTATATATTATTTTTATTATAAAATGATCTTATTTATCCATTTATATTATTTATTTTTATATTAGTATTTAATGAATTTGTCAAAAATTGTCTTTTGATACGAAGAAACACAAATTTTATTTTTGTGAAATTAATAGTTTCAATGAATTTACTCAATTCTAATGAATTAAATATTTTTATAAATAAATTACATTTTAACGAAATATTATTATTTAAAAATTTATTAAATATAAATTTTAATATAATTTGTGAAGTAAAAAATAATTTTTATAAGGTTCTGGAAACTGTTATGGTAACAAAACTAGTATTTTTTTAATAAATGTGGATTTTTTATTTAATATTTTAAATTTTCATATATATATATATATATATATTTTTATAAATAAATTATCATTTATTAAATTATCATGTTTAAATTATCCAATAATGACTTTTAAAAAATAATTATAGTCAATCAAATTTTTCGGAGTAAATTAAAAATAATATTAATATACTTTATGTATTATATATTCACAGTTACAAAAAAGAGATGTAATATTTTCCAAAAATAGAATACATAAAAAAATTATGTTTACCATTTTAAAAAATATTCTTTTGATATTCTTTAATTAATTTTATTAACCGTTTTTTGAATTCACCAATTCGTATATTATATATTAAGGTTATAGAATCAATTATTCTTTAAGGAGATTCACATACACATCACCAAGTGTAACATTGTAATGATAATGATTCATAAACATGTTAAATGATGAAAAAAAATTTCTTTGTTATGAACCATGGGAATGAAAAATGTGAATCGTTTTCATTTTGAGAAATATAATGTAATGATCCAAAAAAATATGTTTGAAAAATAATAATGAAGTCCCATATATTTTTATATATAAACGCATGAAAAATAACATTTTCCTTCAATAAAAAATTTTGGAGAATGAAATTACTCTTAACGTTCTTTTATATATCCTTCTCAAGGATCCCCCAAACTCTGAAAAAGATCCTCCAAAGCATTTTGGGACACCCTATCAAAGAAGAAGATCCTGTCATTCTCCTCATTAATCAAGGAACGTATTTCCCTTGCACCTATTTATTGCAAATTTATCAAAATATAATATATTCTTTCCTATACACATTTTTTCCTTTTGTCGTAAAGGTGATAAGATAACCATTTCAATATCATTAATCCCTCCAATGAATCTTTTAGTACCCCTATTACGCTGAAACAATTATCCTATGTTTTTTAATACCAAACGTGTGTTTTGTGAATGCCCATCCTAAATTTTACTCAAGGGTATTCAATTAGATTTAGCTAAACATTTTTTATTTGCTACATTCAGGTATATATCCCACACTATGTAATAATGGGAATAAATATGATGAAATTTTATCCCATGTTGAATTATCAATGTGGAACATTTTGGAATGTACATGATCTGAATGTGATGGGTGGGCCCAGAATTATATAACCCTCAAATTCCTTGGGTAATGTGTTAATCTCAAGATATTCCATGTATGGTTAGTGGGGGTTATCCTAAAAAACCATTTTATATATTCTTTGATGTTAACATGGAATTATTTTTATGATATTATGTTTTAAATTGTCGTTAAATCCGCATGTAGAATTTATGTTATCATTATATATCAAGAATTGATATTCATGATTCTCACCAATTTTATAACACATTGAAATTCATATTAAATTTCATGTAGTTTTTTCTTTATGTTATGCTTCTTTTCTTCACTTGTTTGGATTTAAATATCACACCTTTCTTATGTATGTCCCTAGGCTATCCTGTGAGGTTTTAAATGAGAAATGAAGTTTATGATCACATTAATAAATTTTTCAATAATCTTATTATATCAATGAACCATTTTTATTTGTTATGTACCTAATATACGAAAGAAAGTAGGTGTATCTATATTTATGGATTGTTTAATTTGTATCATTATATAATAAATCATGAAATAATCTATAATAAAGATAAATATTTTTATAAGATATGAGAGTATGAATTGTGAATTGGGGATACTATACGATAGTTAATAAAATACATACACCAACATCATAAAAATATCTGAGAAATAAACCCCAATGTCACCAAATAATTAAATAATTACATAGTCAATATATGGTGACATGTTATGAATTATAAAATCATATAAGGTAAAAAACCAATGATCCCATATGTGGATTTTCAAAGTAGAGTATAAGATAAAAACAAGGCATAAATGAAAGCATTGGGCCATCACTCTAGAGTTTTTCATGGTTCTACCTTTTAATATCAAGATCCATCTACCCAACTCACAGTCATTGGACCCTTTAGTTTTCATGGATCCATGATAATGAAGTCTATATACTCATATATATACCCATTTATAGTGTGAATATAACCCCAATTGAACACCATCAATGAATCCTCAATATAAGTTCACATCTATAAGAGGTGTCTTCCATGAAAAAAAATAAATTCCCAAGAATAATTTAATAAATCATGTTCTCAATGATCGTGTGATAATCAACCAACCAAAAACCATGATTATACAAACTTTGGCTCCATGTAGGATGATAATTCATTATAGTAGCCTAGAAAAAGGATCATCCCCAAGAAAAAACATATGCCTCTGAGTTATCAAGTGTCCAATAAGACATGGGTCATACCACAAGGTCTTTGAGGACCATATCAATCATGAGTATGTCCAAAAAACCATCATATACTACCTCCTTCATGGGTAAGGTAATAATTCCATCAGGTCATGTCATTTATTTGGGTCAGGTATGGAAGATATCACGCCCCTACCTTGTGTCAAGGTCCGTCACAATCATTATCTCATGCCACACATGATCCACCTCTATGGGCAATCCAATCCATGATAATCCACCAATCACATGATTATAGAATATAAAACACTATATGAAACATATTAACACAAAAAAAAATGTCCTAGAATATATATGAATTATATATCATATCAATACTAAGTCTTAGTATCCATTCACACTTTCAGGTGATCAATACCGAAAAAGGGTCTCATAAGCTACACATGCCCATCAATATGATTAATATTAAACATGGGTACCCCAAACTACACATGCACAACCATTTGATTAATATCACTCATGGTTCTCTGAAGATTAAAATTAACATATATATAATCAAATAAAAATATTTTAAATTGTCGTTACCCAAATCATTCACACACAACATGTAGATCAACCTAAACACAAAATATAACGATATCTAATCCCAATTTTTCATAAAAGGGGTTTTAGAATGTTTTTTAAGAAATAAATGGAGACATAGGACTTGAAATAATTCAACTTACGCCAAGTAGATATTTTTAAATGGATGATCTGGATATAGATTAAAGAAATTCATAAATCTTTTAGATCTGATGTAGATCTATCAATGGAAAAAGAACAATCCATTTTTTCATAAAAAAATCAATAGATATTGAAAACATGTATTGAATATAAAGCTATTTCTCAATGTATAAGATGTATTAGGCTAGAACATATTAATATTACAGCAAGGAATCCAGCAGATCGATCTAGGATTCAAGTACCAAAGAAAACGGAAGGATATAACCAACTTCTCAAAAGTAGATCTCCTAGCGTTGGTGTTGTCAAGAGAGGGTATAACCTAGAAAGGTGAATATTAAAAATATATGTTTTACTGATGTTATTGTGGCATCCCAACTTAAGGGGTCATCTAAGGAAAACCAATGATTCAGTAGTCCTCACCAGCTATCCAGTGGTACCATCAGATGGTCGATGATAAGTATATAGATAATTAGTGTGACAAGATGAGTTATATAAAATATTTCATAACCACCATCTTTTAATTGTATTCTCATTGGATTTCCTGTGGGAACTTTTGAGATGTATGTCTTATGTCACCTCCACCAGAAATTAGTAATTCAGTATAGCTAGTGGAACACCAAAGATAATAGTTAGTGCCTCTATACCATTAGTTTTTTATACCTAGACCATGAACCCCTTTATTAAGTCTCAAAAGAATAATTAATTTATTACAAACTTATGTTAATAAACCATTAAATTTTAAGGATGTCAGAAATATCCTACACCAATGACTTCTCATTCATGAGAAGTGCCTCTTGTGGTATAATTGAAACATATTGGGATACATAGAACAAATATAAATATATCTCCACTACATGTCCAATTATATCCAACCATGTTGATTTAAGACGCAAACTAGTTATATATTATTCCCCCTAAATAATTTTTCAGTCCATTCTACGATTTAATCCAGGTGCTCCACAAATGATACATTAGTTTCCAACTCAACATCCTTGAATAAGATCACATTAAAAGGAAAAGGATTTTCAATCCATATTAGGGTGATAATAAAAACACTATGAATACCTCAATATCATGGATGGATGTAAAATTGTTAGGTTTTTTGGTTTAACATGCTTAATGACCTAGAACGATCCCACAAACATCAGTTCCTACTCAACTTTCTTCCATAGATGATGATTGTCAAACAGTAGTGACAATTGTAAGAAACTTCAATCACTCATCAACCACTTCCTAATCACATTAACTCTCTTATAGGGATTTTCTACCTTACTTGTTTAAGTAATAGTTTCCTCACCCATTTCATTCCACCAAATTGGCGAGAGAGAGGATTGATGGCAATGATCCTTAATAGGTTTAATCTAAATAAAATATAGAAAACTATTATGGTATATAAAATTCACCAATGATAGATGATTATCCAATGTTACATCCTAGCATGTTGAGTTTTCAATGGACATATTTTTGACTTTTTTTTATTATGGTACATTTTTATGTTTTCGAATGTTTTATGGGAAGTTGGTGGATACATGAGGAAACCAATAAGCTGATGTTGGATAGAAAGACACCAACACATATATATGTTCCATTGGAATGTGATTAGAATTCATACTGTTGGAGTAATTAATTATAAAACCACTTTTGAGTAGGTGGATGTTCTATAGATTGATGCATTTTTCCTACACCAACTTGTTGTTTGGTGAGGTGATGTGGAAAGCCAGAGATGCCGTTGGGTGTGAGGTTTGGTATAGATGAAAATTTATTTTTCACCTAAAATAATGGTTAATATCACCTAATTAAACAATTTATCCACTGAAATGCATTTTTAGGGTTTAGATGCTCAAAATTGGCATTTGTTGCACTCTCATTATCCATGTGGTGAATGTTTTTTAAATTGGATGCTAGTGTCTTTGTAGGCTATAATTTCGTAAGTGGGTCCTTTCAAATCCATTTAATTCTCTTCTTATCTATGTTGTTGATGTCTTATGAGACTAGAATTTTGGATATAGAGTGGTCATGTATAGTTTATATTGTTTCTATCTGATAAAGGTTCTTGAGAATATAATATATTCCTCTCCCATCACAATTTATAAAGGTTGACATCATTATAATTGATCTTGAGGTTTGTGCCTCTTTCCAATGGTCTAACAATTAGTATGCATTATATTTTTATGAATCATTCCTTTGGCTGTGAATATATAAATTATCTTTAATATTCTAGAGATATGTTTGTATTTTTAAATAGGATATTTATATAAACCATTTAAATTAATGATAATTTATCAAATTTCCCAAAATATGATATTAAATAGGAAATGGGTTTTCATATAAGAGATCAGTGTGGAATATATATATAAATGATTTTATAAAAAACCTTAAACGAAAATAAAACATATTTTCATTGTAAAATATTATATGAGACATGCTTTTTTTCCATGAATGTAATTAGTTTTTAATAGAACAATAGGAGACCTTGGGCTATGGGATAAAACTCCACATGGATGAGCCATAATGGAGTCATCTACCTCTAGTGGAGGTACCTATGATTCAATTAATGATAGGGGTATCCTTTATAAGAGATCACGGTTCCTGGACTATAAGATTCATATATATCATCTAGTGATCATTTTTGTGTCTTCATGGATTTGTTGTGTAAACACTTGCATCATAAAATTCCCATTTTAGATACTTTATGATTACATTACATGCAATATATTTTGATATACATAATTTCCCACCTAATATTGATATTAAAATTGTTTATCAGTATGTTTTTAAATATCTTTTTATTCCCTCATATATGTGATATGTTATATTTCTCTATTTAATTGAATATGAAATAATTTTAAAGGAATGACCTGATTTTGAATATCAAACAAATGGATGAAATATTATTAGAAAATTATTTCTTTTAAATAGTTCTATACATATTTTTAAACAATTACTTATCGATTCACATGGATAGACATTGTATATATTATTTCGTGGTATCCTTCTAAGCATTGTAAATCGGACTCTATTTTGGGATTTGGGAAATTGCCGCCTTTTTATAAGATACATGTAAATAGAATAAAGGTTTGAAGAGAAAAAATATATTAGTTAGTGCTTCCATTATAGTGGGTTATGATGGTGGTGATGTGTGGTGACATATATATTGACACATGGTTCATTTTGGGATCCATGTTTTTATGGGTTTTAGTTTCTAATGAAGACCTTGTTATCTATATGTTTTATTTTTCACTCTTTATCTCATATGATATATTCTTGTTTTTTATTTTTATACTAAAATTGATTCAATCTTATCATATATCTGTTGATGGTGAATTCATTTCCATCACCTTTTTTTATGATACTATGTTTATTATCTCTAGGCTGTGGTGATCTTGAACATGTATCAGGCTATGGGGAGTTCTAAACCAGGTAAGATTTTGGATTATCCGGAGTTTTTCTATTAAATGTTTGTATCAAGGACACAATTTTCATTAGAACATTTCATCATGAAAGTGTATCACTATCTTATGTATGGATGCTCATGATAGACTAGAGGTAGGACTATCAGAACTCATGTGGAAGTGATTGATTTCTCATATACAACACTCTTTCATGAAAATCCTTATGTTACCATGGGATGTTCAAGAATTTATATTGTTCTTGTTTCTAGGTCTAGCCTTTTGGATTATTTTCATTAAAATGTGTTTAGGGTATAGGTAATTAATTCTATAATAATTGTTTTCATCCACTTTTTTTTATTTTATGGCTCCTCTAAGGAAAATGACTCATAATTAAATTGAGGTGGCTATAGAGGATGATCCGTAGGAGAATACATTGGTTTACCTAGTTATTGTTAAAAACATAATCCAAATGATTTGCTCTATTTTCCTAGTTTCCAATGTTTAATTGGAATGAGTGGTGTACCATGTTTTGGATGACACTTGGAAGCATCCATCGATCTTATATGGTGGTAAGGTTCCATAGAATGGAGTGGAATGCATCAAAATTATAGAGTGGATTTTCCCCATTCTAAAATATCTATAAGACTCCAATTTTGACTTCAACACTAAAAAATGGGAAGGAATGGGAATGATTGGGTGGTAATAGATTTTTTAATCTATGTATCATAAAAACCATACTAGTACTACCTTCAATAAATTCTTTAGTCAATATTTCTATATGCCAAACCACATATGTGGATGTTATTTGAATGGAGTTTATTGTTAAGGTGAACGTGTCTGGGAATATTGGACTCTTATTGGATCATTGAAAACATGTTGTGGCCATATTTCACTTTCTAGTTAGAAAATGAATAGGGATGACCAGTTCTGAGGTGGTAGTAGGAGTGTTAAATGAACACTCAAGTAAGAGTTTTTTGGTATGTTACTATAGTGTGGAAAAGAGGAACATCAAACCAGATTGTAAGGAAATACCCAGAGTGTGTCACACAATTTAGTAAATCTAGTAATATCTACTATTTCTATTAGAGTGATTCCATGGGAAGAAGAACTAGATCCACCTTCACTATGGGACCTAAACATAGATCCAATGTAGAAAATTGGGTGGGATTTCAACCTCATCCAATGGTGATACTCATTTTGAAAAGGTAGGCGGTACGATACTAGATATCTGCAGGCAACATACTATACACTAGATGAGTTAGAGGAAAGATCAGCTATAGTGAGAGTTACAATGTTTATTACATCTTAAATGTTAATGGTTTTTTATATAGGTGTAACTCATTCCAATATATCATCTAATATTATCAATATATTGGTCTTGAATTTAATGATTTTTTTTCTTCCTTGAAGAGTCTTTACATTAATTTATAAAATAAGATACAGTATGGATTTAAATGTATTGAGGGGCAGAAGATTATTTCTAACTGTAAAACCATGTGGGATTTTTTTAGTTCATGATCCTTATACCTTTGATATTGACATTGGAATGGATTGGATGATTATATAAAAATCCTATATTTATTATTATCATCATCAGGTATAACTTATTTCTCTCTATGGAGTTACCCATGTCTTAAAGGGTGTGTGAGACCAAGGATTAGAGAGATAAGGCCCTTTTACACCTTTATTGGATATGATCTCCTATATATATTTAGATTAAATTCTTAATGATATTGATATGAATCATAATGGCCTTCTTCCTTGGGTGGTGGTCGTGTATCCTAATATTTATCCATAGGATTTCTTGGTTTTATGGCCTCAAAGTGAATTTAAGTTATCAATAGACCTTCATTCACAGATAATACCCATTTATATAAAATCATAATATATGGAACCCAATAAATTGAAATAAATAAATTTTCATCAATATGATGTTATAGATACGGGATTTATTTATCTTTGTGTTTCACTAGGTTCATCACAAGTTATTTTAGGAAAAAATGTAGATAAGAGAATTTGGCATTGTATTGATTATAAGAAACTCTATCAATAAATTTAAGATAAAATATCTCATTCATAGAATTTAAGAACCTTTTCAATCATGCCTAGAAGGATTTTTGGTTTTTGAAAATTGATCTAATTTTAGAGTTCCATTGTTTTCATGTCTAATGGAATAGAATTCCTAAGACAACATTCAAGTGTAGGTATAGGATTTATGTGTATTCCGGTATTCCATTTTGCCTTACCAGCTCCCATGTGTTGTTCATGGTATTCAATAATTGAATCTTATTTTTGTTTTTGGATTCCATCATTGTTGTCTTCATCATATATATTATTTTTTATGATAGATCATAGGTGGATAATGGTGGAAATTTAAATATCATCCATGGAATCATGAGAGAAAATACTAAATATGGAATTCCATCCAAATTTCATATTTTTATTCAATAGTTGAAATTTATAGTCTATGTGGTTTCTATAATGGCATCTTAGTGGATTTTAAGAAGACATAAGGATTGATGTTTTGGGTGTGGCCATGAAATGTGTTTAGGATCTAGTAAGTCATGGGATTAGTTGGTTATTATAGATTCTGGGTTCAATTTTTCTCGAAGATTTTTTTTCCTCTATTAAAAATTGGACCAATGTGGGTATAATGTTTTTAGATTTTTCAGTTCCATTTATATTTTTTGGAGTTCCAAGTGATATTTACTTCAACACTAGTCAGAATTTTTATAGAGTTGGATGTTATTTATGATTTTCTCTATAGTGCCTCAAGTGTGAGTTTGGGTTGTGTTAAAATTACGGGGAGATAGATAATATCAAATAGAACTCAACTGTTTCACGTTAATGAGAATAAATATCCCACTCATGATTCATAGTTTTTGGTATTAGTTCATTTGATTAATACTTAGTTCGACTACCTCATTATGGACTTGTTTTTAGTGTTTTCAGACCAAAAATAATTTAAGTATATCTTCTAATATTGGAATTTGAAATTAGGAGAATTAATATCAAAAAAATACCTCTAGAATGCTATTTTTATGTTTTTTACAAAATCAGTAAAGGTAATGTGGTCTCATATTCTTTGAGGATGGAATTATAAACTGGGTCAGTGAAGGAATTATTAGAGGAATAGTTATTTATGATCTTGTTTATTTTGATTCACTTGGATGAAGGGAGAGATGATAGAAAATTATTACTAAAATGTAATCAAAAAAGTTATTTTATAGAATACTGGGTATTAATTGATAGTTTTAGCAAGTAGAGTTTTAGATTTTTACTAGGATTAATTTTGGCAGGAGACCTCAGGTGAGTGGTCTCAGTCTCTTAATTCAGTTTTTTTTCTTCTGATGTTATATGGTTGTTCTGGTAGACTTTAAGAGGAAATGGATAGATGGTGGACCCTAATATAATGGGTCATCACACTACGTATCTACCATGATATCTGATGACTTTAGATGTCAATATTTTTGGTTATGAATTATATGAAAATTTTGGGTTTTGTTTCTCGATGCCTCATAGGTCAGAAGATCTAAGAGATACATAAAAGGCCTAATAGGTTACAAAAAACATTACACAGTATATTGTCTAAATGGGAAGAGATATCCATGTAATTTATTATTTAGTTTCCTTGGAATACTTGTGGTATGTTTTAACTTTATGTGATTATTGACAACAAATGAAACCATCTATTTTTCTACCAATTAAGCAGTTGATGAAGGCTAGGGATGTTGGGGACTTGTATGTGTGGGAGACTATCAGACATCATGTTGTGTCATCTTCTATCATTTTGGATATATACCATCACCTTACATCACATTTATTTATAGGGATTAATATAGTGATTGGTTTTTAGTGGAATTTTATCATTTCGTATTACGAACAGACAGATAGTCAGACTAAGCGATCCATCCATATCATTGAGGACATGTTTTGAGCAAGCAAGCTTAGCTTTAGTGGTTCATGGGAGAATAATCTTACTAGAGTAAAATATTTCAATAACAAAAGATATCAGTATTAAATTATGATGGATCCATTAATTTTTTGGAATGACTGGTCTTTTAGATCTCCTCATTATTGGGAATACATTAGAGAATGGTTCCCAATATCACTGAGCATAATTCAGGAGAAGGTAAAAATAATTCTACTGATTGAGTAGTGGTTAATGATAGTTCAATGTCACTAGAAATAATGTGTTGATCGTTTTCTTCATCCTTTTCACATTGAGGTTGGTGATATGAATTTCAAAAAAGTCCCCTATCGGGACATAGATGTTTTTGATATTCGGGTTTGTTAACGCCTCAGTATGTTTACCTGTATTTGATTTTCGAGAGACTCGGGTAGGTGGATTATCTTCTAGAATTACCTTCTCATATTAAATCTTCCCATGATGTGTTCCATGTTTCCCAACTTAATTTGAATTAGACAAATATATCCCATGTGATTGAGTGGTAGGATTCTTAGATTTAAACCAAAACATCAATGGTTGTAAGATATATTCATATAGTGTAAGGATATGATAAGGTGTTGTTTGGAAAGACAATAACAATGGTTTGAGTGAGATGTAACTGAATTAGGGATTACCGTGATATATAGAGAAATTATTCCTTGATGATGAAATTATTCTTCTATCTCTTCTCATTTTCATGATCTTGATTCATTATGGGGATAAAAAGATTTTATGGTGGTAGTAATTGTCACACCATGGTATATAAAATTAAGCATAGTGACCATTTCATTTTTTATTCGAATTATCAATAATTTTTTTCTGTAGAATTTTTTTTTGTAGTTGGAGGTAGAAACTATCCAATAGCTGGCCGATTGTGGTTGGAAGAACTCCAATATGTTTAAAGGTTCTCCCAACGAGATGGTGGAAAATTGACTAGCCGGGATGGCCCAATGATAAGCTAGTGATACTACTATGTTTGATGTTTTGTAGTAGTTATATTTTTATTTTCACTCATATATTGTTTAATATCCAATTATTCAACCAATATATCCTTAAGACATACTTTATTTTTTGTAGGATCCAATGTTGCTTCTTTATCTCTCTTCTTCTTCCTGACTGGGAATAATGTAGCTAAATAGAAGAATGGGTCACCATTTGTGGTAATTTGGTTTGTGGATCCATTAAAATACATATTATTTAATTATTCCCCCATAATTTTTATGAATTATGAAACTAGATCACTGTATTTAGAATAAAAATAGAGAATTTACATGGAATCTATCAGAACTAGGTTCTTAAGAATATGATATCCTCTTCTCCAATCACTGGTATATTTGGTAATTTTTTTATCAATGCTGTGTAGGTGTCTCTATAAATTTTTTCTGTGACATACTAGACCTGGTTCACTAAATAGTAACTAAATACAGTTGGACACAAGACCTCATGCGCACCTCCCCATACCTTATACCCCATCGAATAACAGAGAGGGTACATGGTGGAATAGTGGGGAGACTATAACCCTATAATTAGAGTGTATCACATTGGTAAAATCATATCAATAAATTAACACATGATATATAATAAAAGATAATAAAAATAATAAGCATCAATCATACAAACAACTATGTAATCACGTCAAAAAATGTAATATACATATGATAATCATGACATGATATTAAAATGGTAGGTAATACATGGAACCATGAATCCAATAAAATATTTGTATCAAAAGTACAAAAATAAAAAATAAAAACTAAACCTAGATAACATCATAAGACATAGACCATTCCAATGATCCTCTACTCTTATGCATTATTTAATCAAGAATCATCAATAAGGAACGTTCCCCTTTCCCTACCTGCATTCCGGAGTTATTTTTGGATACCATACGATAGCCCAGACAATGTGTGAGATAAAACATAGTATGAAACCTAAAACAGTTTCCAAAATAATATAGTTTTATTATAAATGATGATTTTGGATGAAGATATAATTGGAGTACATCTGATAAAATAATAACTGATATTATCCAGTCTATCAAGTCTCACTTTGAACAAGAAAATAGTTCATAATGACTATCTATAAAGCATAGAAAGAAACACAATCAATATACATCTCTTAATAATCTATTGGTTCATAATGGTCCTTGGACTAATGAGTATAAATTTAGAAAGGAAATGTGTAAGATATGTAAAGTAGGTGAACTAGATCCAATGAGTATAAATGTCCATGAAATTTAAACTGGTTGGATCCATGAAGTAGAAATTTCTAACAGATCCAAATAATTTAACTGAATCCTATCTTAAGAGTAGAAATTTTAAAGGCATACTCACATATCATGTAATCCTGTTAAACTGAATTATTAGATTACAAATGTCTTAGGAACGAAATAAAGTCAAATACTTTGAGTAGAAATGTCAAAGTCATCACAAAAATGTCATTGTTCGCATGTAATATAAATCTCTAAGTGATCCCATTTTATCATTTAAATCCGTAAATCGGATCAAAGGAGTATAAATTCCTAAGGAATAAAGGCGATTTAATTAAATTTTATCCAAGGTGTATAAATTTCCATGGAATAATAATCAAATAATTCACCATTTATAGAAAATTTCATTTATCATTTCATTAATCCCTTCCTATCCATATACATGATAAGGGATTATCCATTTCATACTATTCATATAAGAATGAAATGGTGGTAAAAGGTTTTATCTACCTTTTTTAATTTATTTCATTAGAACATCTAATTCTGATTAAAAATAGAAATATCAAAACCCTTATATGTGGAATAATCATGTAAGAGGTTGAACCGACCAAATGGGTGGTTTGGTTTCTGGTGGATAACCTCCAACCAGGAAGATTGATCTCACAGAATGTCTATAACATGAATTTATCATTTAACATAAAGGTATATTAACATATAATTTAATACCCATAAATTATGCCATGATAAAAATGGAAACATTGTATAATACAACGATATCTGATAGAAAAGGTAAAGAGCAGCTAGAGTAATCCCATAGAGGAGTAATCATCCATTCTCAGCCTCAAATTCGTTCCAAATCAGATGAAAAAAAGAACAAATTAATTCCAAAAAAATATGGCATAATTGATTACAACAAAAAATAATTACTATAGAAATAACTATAGTGAATAGGGCCTAATTAATTTGGAACCCGTCGATGGATATCCATCTAGATGAATGGCTCTTGATTCAGATGACAGAAGGATAAAACAGATCAAAGACTAGGATGAAGGCTTAAAGAATGATTCAACATTAGAAGAATAGGAATGTTCATCGGAGGAATAAAAAATAATGTAGGAGTGTGTATTGTTAATGAAATTGTGGTAAAATGGTAATTTTCCCATTACAAACTCGTTTTCATGGTCTGGCCTCACGGTTGGACAAATAGTACCCCAATCATGAACCCAACAGTGCCTCAGTACACCCCTCACATGGTCATGGTATCTAGTTACCAAAACCTTGTGATGAATGTACGATGTCCCTCTGTACCCCCTTACGTGGTTTTTGCATTATGTTTTCCTGGTTTTAGGTTCCAAATTTTATTATATTTAGTTTTTTGTTGAGTCTTTGTTATCCAGATATTATATGTGACATTTTATTTGTGTTTTTTAATATTATATATTCTTTTTATATATTTCAATAATTTAATTGATTATATATTATCATATGTATATTGAGGGTGAGATCATTCCAATATCATCTTTTTAAGATGCAGAAGTGTTATTTTCTATCTTGTGGTTATCAAAAACACACATTGACCCCTGTAGAAGGCCAAATAGAGTAAAATTATGGGTTTACCCTGGTTGGTATGTTAATTACCTTACTGCATTAATGTCTTGGATGCATACTGAAATAATATCCTTTAATATCTTGATTATCCTTTTCAACTCACTACCAGTATTCTGATGGTACATTGTACTACGTTTCAATTGATACCTCATATCCTTTTCCAAGACTTTCTAGAATAGTGATGCCAAATGAGTCTCTTTCTAATTTAATACTCAAAGGCACTCCATGCAGTTGCAGAATCTCTTAGAAAGAAATATTTCCCAACTCATCAATAGTCTGAATCTCTTGTATCTACATGAAATGTTCCACTTTCTTCTTTTAATAAACTATAATCCAAACAACATCTTGACTCCACATGGTCATGGGTAACTCTATCAAAAAATTTATTGTTAACTCTTCCCACTTCCACACTATCATGAGAAGTGTACGATGTAATCATCTTGGTTACTAATCCTCATCCTTGATCCCCTGATAGGTCGGAATATATGTGATGATTCTGATGAAGTATCTCTACATTCTTGGCAATAAGAATCCTCACTTGATATAATGATGCATCTTTATCAAAACATGGTTCACTACCCACTCGGAGGAGTTGAAGTCCCTCATTAGTTCTTTCCACTTGGAAGCAAGAGACAATACCCTCCTATCAATAATTATCACTTCATCACCATACATAGACCTTCAAATGTCTACATTTCGTTCCTCTAACCACTCTTTCAAAACTAATAATTTGAGATTTGACTCATATATGGACATTACCCAATCCTCAAATGCAGGTATTTAAACAAAATGTGAAAACATAATAAACCATCTATCATTTGATAAACCCACTAACCACTCATCAAGAAGGTTAATAGACCAACATTTTCCCTTTTATGGTTCCTCTCTATTATCTTAAGTTTTCTTATATAGAGAAACCATAAAAACATTTCCATTCACTGGTTAATAATCAATTTCAAAATCGAATGTCTAATGATTCTTATCTAAATAAATTTACTGATAATTCATGTCCCAGATCCAATTTATCATCATTCTTCACTTTTACTATAAGTAGCGAATTTCACACTGATCTATCCAGTCAAAAATCATACCCTTTGTGATACGACCAAAAATATGCATCATCAATTTAGAGAATCCCTGAATGAACATTAGTAGTATACAGAAATCCCAAGGTAAATCCTGATATCAAATACATTTATGGGAATTCCCATGGCATTACAACCTCAACCATCCCTTTTAAAACCCCAAAACTCAAACCTCATGTATTGATAAGTTATGTTTACATTTTTTTGAATAACTGAAAAAACTTGTTTCTCATGTGAAGGTAATGATATTAATTTAAATTATATTATAATGCAACCGAGTAAAACAAACAAATGTACACAAGAATTTTAATTTAAATAAAAACAACGTAGTGTTCACAATACACCAATATCACAAGAGTAATCATTCTAACCAAGTATGCCTATTAAAAACCCTATCATAATTACAGGGAGACCACATATAACAAGCAGAACCCCATGAAAATAATATGTGTCTTTATAATTTACAACAATGAACATAATAATGGCTGAAGCCACCGCGACCACACTAAGCACCAATGGTATGATGTGAACCATCTCCTTTAATAGACTTGAATTTAGGACACCCTAGGGAATTGTTGTATATAAGGCAACAACTTGACCATTGCCTTGGGTGACCATTGAATTCCAATGACTACAATTATAGCTGTTGTCCTAGAGGTGAATTAACTAAAACTCTTAAAGTACAACATAGTTTATCAAAATTTACGAATTGGAGATTACAAGATAACTCTCGGTTATGGTGATATTTTTTGAATTACACCTTTGGATTTTAAAAGTAATAAAGAATACAAAACATTTTGAAAATATTCCAAATAACAAGTAATGATTTTTATTTCTTAAACGGTGTTTTAAACTATGTTTAATTTCCCTAAATTAAACTATGTTTTTTATTAACATAGTTATAACTACTATAATATTAGTACAAAAGATTTTATGCGGATATATAGAGTTTCAATTTATAACCTTGAATGTTAAAGCATTAGTGTTTATAAATAATTTTAGTAATATTATTAGACAAGTTATAATTAGGTATTCGTTAACCCTTTTTATGATTAAATAAAATTCATGATTAAAAAGTATAATTACTATATATAAATATTTTTCCTTAAGACTTCATTTTTAGGTTAGCTTTTATAAATATTTTGGCCCTATAGGGGCAGCCCGTTATGGATGGGCCAAGGGAGGTAGCTCACGCTAGGTGGCTAAGCCCATCCCTCATCCCAAGCCTAGGCCAGCCTGAGCAAAGGCATAGGTTCCTCAAGGGGCGCACAAGAACATGGGAGCAGAGGACCGTGAGGGCTCCACAATGGGCATGAAGCCGCGACGGGGCATATGTAAGTTGAGGCCTACGGAAGAAGCAGAAGACCATGTGTAAGGACCCACGCGTGGGATCTGTCTGATTTCGAAACCATGAACCAGAGGCTGAGGCTTATAAAGGAGGTGCAAAAATCCCACCATTTCTTTGTGGGGTGAATTTTTTTGGGTGAAACGGGATTTGGGCCATTGGATCACGTAGCGTGAGATCATGCTGTTGATCCCGATCTCACATTAAACCTTCATCAACCGCAGAGTTCCACTAGGTTTTTGTGGCTCGTTCGATCCGACACAATCTAATCGTGATCGTTCGATGTTTATAAAATTCTACATCGATCTCGCACAGTCCGATCTGGCTCAGATTTAATATGAGTTATCCATTACCATTATAAACCATGGATGCATACCAGCCCTTGAATCCAAGACAGATTTGATCCTGTCCATTGAGATTCCCCTTCGTTTTCTACTTGTATCACTATCTTCTTCCCCACTGATTGCCATGCACCCGTACCCTACACCCTATTTTACACCATTTTTTATTCACATTTACAGCCAGTAGACCCTCCTCTCACATAGTTTCGACTCAGATCTATTTAACTAGGATTTTAATAGGATATGTTGGCCTCTTATCCAATTAATATTCAATTAAAATAACCATTATATTTATAGTTTATAAAATAACCACACAGAGGCATCCGAAGATCCTCTCAGTTCCTTACACACAAGCCTCCAACAGACCTCAACGAGTCCTCCGAGTTTTCCAGCGTCTCCCGAGCCCCTCTTCCTCCTCAAGATAAGGTAGGGGATTAATCTTTGTATTTATTATTAGGTTTTAAGTTGTATTTATATATATACATATATACTTTAAATATAAATATAAATTAACTTATGGTTTGAGGTTAATTCATTCTTTTCTCAATTAAGAGTTGCAAGATCTTGAGTTACAAGGTATTAATAGACCCTATGTATGGACACCCCTGGAAAATTTATTTTATGCCTTAAATTAATAATTGGATATATATATATAAATATGTATATGGAAATATATAAATATAATATACACAGCCTTATATTTTCAAAAAATTCATTGCTAGATTAAAGATTTCCCTCAGATTTTCATAAACATCATATTCCAGATTAAAGATTTCCCTCATATTTTCATAAACTTTATATACCAGATTAAAGATTGCTAAGTTTGAGTTTAAAATTATTAAAGAACTATGAAATCCATGGAATCATTTTTGTAATGAAATTTTTATACTTGATCATGTATGCGCTTAAAAATGTAGTTATAATATATACATGATTGTTTAAGCATTTCATCATTATACTTTTAGTTCCTATTTTTTATAGTCTTGAAAGTGTAAATTAAGCATGGTATGAGTCCCTTACATATAATAATAATGTATAATTGGGTATGTGGGTACATGTGTATATATGCCAAATTTGATCCCCTATTGAATTTATAAATTTCCAAGGATTGCTAGGAAGTTACAAAACATGTGTTTTAAAATATTTTTGGCTTCGACTAAACACTAATTCCTAAGAACACATTGTTGAATGAATGTTTTACACCACACTAAACCCTACATGTAGTTATTTTAAATTCTTTTCTTTTGATGTTCATTGTTCAAGAGTATAAATATTGGAGGCTTTCTACTTCATATTCACATATATCAGTTACTCTCCACTATTCATATTAAATGATAAACATTATGGTTGAGTCTCATACTTTCATGATTTAATATATAATGTGTTAAAAAAAGCTTATTTATAATATATGTATGAGGAAATGGGAATTTATCACCCCATATGGAATGTTGGGTTTACCTTTTTTTATTATGCACCCAGAAGAAAATTTCATTATGTAATTGGCCAAAATTGTTTCAGGAAATGTCCTTTTATGTGGTAACCTCATTCATTCATTACTGGTGTGTTTTTAATCAACATCACATGTACAAATACTGTATACTAGTTTAGTCATGTCATGGAAAAACATGTTTTCTGAATAGTAACTGGCATATTATGATTTAGCCCATTTCCATTTCCATTTATCTTTGAATGAATTGGTGATGAATGATGAATATGTATTTTAACGCATTAAAAGTATATTTCCATGGAAGGATTTGTGTAGTCATGGGATAGTCAAAAACATTATTGTTTATGAAAATTTATGAAGGGAAATTAGAATTCTGTTATTCATGTTGGTATGGGACACTATGAATAACGTGAAGTAAGTAACCAAATAGAATGAGACACTTGGGTTGATATGTGAGAAATAACTTAATAAATCAATATGGGATGTGCCCTTTGATTTAGATATTTGAGGAATGCATTGGACGTTGTATGTGACGGGTGGGGCCTGCTATATCCCCTAGATGCATCAGTAGGTCTAATGAGACAACTAGAAGCGAAATTGGCCGAGGCCATTACCAATTATGAGTTATTGGATTTGGTCGATTCCTTAATCATTAAATGTCTTTGACGAGGCCTTGAAATAGTCTGCCATATGCACTCTCCTCATTATGTCTTTGTAATTTAATTAACCAGAATAATATTCGACTAGTAGAATATTCCTAGTTATAGAGCTTATGACTATGAGAATCGCAATAAGATTAATTATGGAATATTATTTATGCAATATTCATGTATTTTATGTCTATAGTATGTATCACAATAGTAAAGGATGAAATTGATGTTTTTATTTGAAGCGTAGCTCTGATCATGCATTGCACTTGGTTATTAATTTTGTACTTTCATTTTAACATGAAATGTGTTTTACTTTTTATTCTGAATGAGCATTCCCAGAATTGAATCATGATAAAGTTAGTATGTTTTAAATTTTTCTCTTATATCCCTTAGAAAATTGTCATGGTATGTTTAATGTGTTACACCACTTTAATGAAAATGATTTAGGGATATTTTAAAGAATGGTTTTAAAAGTTATTTTGGCTATAGTATGTTATTTTTAAACCCCCTACAAGGAATTCATATGCTCACCCTACATTTTTGAAATAAATTTATTAGGTATCAGTTTTTAACAGAAGAAAAATTTCAGAAGAAGTAGATTTCTTAGAGCCCAAACCGAATTCGATCATCTGTGTATCACCAGATCCAGGTACTCGGGAGCCGGGGCATGACAGTTGTTATCAGAGGATTCAGTTTGGATAAATCTGGAAAACCAGAACTGAATAATGAAAAAATTTATTAAGAAATACTACGAATGATGTTTTCTTAACTTTCAGATGGAAAATGAAGGTACTAATCTTCTGTCTCTTCTCAATGAGGCCCTAGAAACAATAATTTCAATAGCCATCCATGAAAATTTGATAAACTATGCTCATATCCGTATGTCAGGAAAATATCTCTATGACTAATCTAATTCTCCTCGAGTACTTCAACTCCACTGAAGAGTGGGTCTGGATTACATCTTTATGATGCAAGCCCCGTTTCAATCCTATGCACGATTGGGAAAATACTACGAGGGACTTTTTAGATGCTTCACCGTCGCATAAGGTATCCGATCACTCACAGACTTCCAAGAAGCTAAAAAAGTAGGAGACCTCCACATGGAATATATGTGTCAAGTCCTATCCTATGGAAATTTTGGTCAGCTAATGGACTTCAGCATCCTTGAGTATGAAGCCTCCCATTCGGTATACAAACAACCAGTACATACGGACGTCTCACAGTTGTACACCCAAAATTTTAGACTCTGGAGATAGCACATGTGCACCCACGATATCGAACTAGATATCTTGGGTTGTATATGGTTATGAGATATTGAATGTTTTTAACTGGTTATGGGGATTCATGTATTAGGAAACTGGGGAAACCTTTATCCTATCTCTTTTTATAAACAAGTAGTGATATGAGAGTGTAATTTTTTATCCATTATTTTCTTTTTGTATCTTGTATGTTATTATGTTTATGATTAGGCTTCAACAATTGAGCCTTCATAATTAATTTTTAGATGTATGGAAAGATTCATATCCTATCACTCCCTACTAAGATACTAAAGACCATCTTGGTCAAAACCTGTGAAGATGAGTACATACCTTTCTAAAATTTGCGAAAAATGTGCAAGGAACTCTACAAAGTCTCAAACAGCCTGGAAATTCTCTTTTCCTTACAGAAGAATGCCCACATATACCATAGAATAGCCATGGTATAGTTGGCTGAGTATAGGTGAAGATGGAAATACCAAGAAGGACTATTTCTATGTTATAATCTAGGCTGAATCACAACAACTAGAGAGATATTTCAAGAGGTTGCATTGGAGGGATTCCTTTGTGCAACTTACATATACCAACTCCTCAGTTTTAATTTATACAACAATGCATATGAATTAGATATTCTCTATCAGGAGTCAGTCCACCAAATTCCTTGAGAGATGGTCCATTTAGACATCTCGGAACTTTCCACCGCTCGAGCATCCCTATGGAGGCCCTAACACACTATGCAGAGGTTCAACCCTTTCTAGTCAAAATGTATCTAGGCCATAGAATCTGAAGAGTTAAACATAAACATGGGAATTCACATAGCCACACTAGAGGACCCTCAATGATGGAGGTTGCGGTGAATATGATAATGGAGCCTTTCTCTTATGCGTATGTAGAATTAATTGCGAGGACACAATTTCCCCAAACTCAAACCACATGTATTTATAAGTTATGTTTTCATTTTTTTTGAATAACTTAACAAAACATGTTTCTCATGAGAATTTAATAATATGGTTTTAATTTATATTAGAATGAAACCGAGTAAAACAAAAAAATGGACACAAGACTTTTCATTTAAATAAAAAGACTATAGTGTTTGCAATACACCGAGATCAAAAGAGTAATCATTCTATCCAAATATACCAATTAAAAACCCTATAATAATTATAGGGAGACCTCTTAAAACAATGTGAACCCAAAGAAAATAATACGGGTACTTAGAATTTTTTATAATGAACATAAGAATGGCCGAAGACACCACGACCACACTAAGTACCATTGGTATGACATGAACCATCTTCTTCAATCGCCTTAAATTTAGGACACCCTAGGGCATGGTTTTATATAAGGAAACAACTTGACCATTGCCTTGGGTGACCATTGGATTCCAACGGCTATAATTATAGATGTTGGCCTAGAGGTGAATTAACTAAAAATAATTGAGTACAATTTAGTTTATCAAAATTTATGAATCGGAGATTATAAGATAACTCCTGGTTATTGTAAAAAAAATTTAATTACACTTTATGATTTTAAAGGTAATAAGGAATTCAAAACATTTAGAAAATATTACAAATACAAAGTAATGGATTTCATTTCCTAAATGGTGTTTTAAACTATGTTTAATTTATTTTAATTAAACTATGTTTTTGATTAACATAGTTATAACTACTATAATATTAGTACAAAAGATATTATGTGGATATAAAAAGTTTCAATTTACAACCATGAATGTTAAATCTTTATTGTTTATAAATAATTTTAGTAATATTATTAGACAATGAATAATTAGGTATTCGTCAACCCTATTTAAGATTAAATATAAGTGATTTTTAAAAAGGCTAAATACTTTATAGAATTATTTTACCTTAAGACTTCATTTTTTAGGTTAGTTTTTTAAAAAAATTGGGCCTGAATGGGCCATCCCTTTGTGGTTGGGCCAAGGGAGGAAACTCACACTAGGTGGCCGAGCTTAGCCCTCAGCCCAGGCCTAGTCCAGATTGAGATCGGGCATAGGTTCCCCATGGGGCACACATGAACATGAGATCATAGGATCGTGATCATGCCACAATGGGAGTGAGGCCGTGGTGAGGCCTAGGTAGGCTGTGGCCTATGGGGGAAGCGGGAGCCTGTGTTTAAGGCCCCCTGTGTGGGTGCTGTGTGATTTCTGAACCCTGAACCAGAGGATGAGGCTTATAAAGGAGGTAAAATCCTCCCACTATTTCGATGTGGTATGGGTTTTCTTGAGAGAAATGGGATTTGGGCCATTTGATCGAATCACGCGCGATCTAGGCCGTTGATCCTGATATTGCATTTGACCCTCAGCAGCTGTAGAGAAACATTAGGTTTTTGTGGTCCGTTCGATCCGGCACAATCAAATATTGACAATTCGAGGATATTAAAATGACGCATCGATCTCATGCCATCTGATGAGACTCATATTTAATCCAATACATCCATTACCTTTAAAAATCACGGACGCATCCCAACCCTTGAATCCAAGCTAGATCTAATCCCGGTCGTTGAAATTCCTCTTGGTTTTCTACCTGTAGCGTTGTCTTCTTTCCCACGGTGTTCCATGCACCAGTACCCTGCACCCTATTTTACACCATTTTTTCTTCACCTTTGCAACCGTTGGACCATCCTCTCACACAGTTTCTATAGAGATCTCTTTCCCTAGGATTTTTATATTCTTTTCTGGCCTCAGATCTCTTTAATATTGCATTAAAATAACCATTATAGGTATAGTTTATAAAAAAACTACACCGAGGCATCCGAAGAACCTCTCAGTTCCTTGCACACAAGCCTCCAGCGGACCTCAATGAGTCCTCAGAGTTTTCCAACATCTCCCGAGCCCCTCTTCCTCTTCAATATAATGTAGGGTATTAATATTTGTCTTTCTTATTAGGGTTTAAGTTTTATGTGTATATTTACATATACACTATTAATATAAATATACATCATCTTATTGTTTGAGGTTAATTCTTTCTTTTCTCAATTAAGAGTTGCAAAATCATGAGTTATAGGCTGTTAATAGACCCTAAGTATGTACACCCCATGAAAATTTATTTTATTCCATAAATACATAATCTTTTATATATATATATACATATGTATATGGAAATATATAAGTATAATATACAAAACCTCATATTTTCATAAATATCATATTACAGATTATAGATATCCCTTGGATTTTCATAAACATCATAAGCCATATTAATGATTTCCCTCAAATTTGCATAAACATCATATTCCAAATTAAATATGTCTATGTTTGTGTTTAAAAATTATTTAATAACTATGAAATCCATGAAATAATTTTTTTAAGGAAATTTTTATACTTGATCATGGATGCTCATAATGATATAGTTATAATATATACATGCAGTTTAAGGCATTTCATAATTATACTTTTAGTTCCTATTTTTGATAGTCTTTCAAGTTTAAAGTAATCATGGTATAAGTCCCTTACATATACTCATAATGTATAATTGGGTATGTGGGTACGTGTGTATAGATTCCATCTTTGATCCCCAATTGAATTTATAAATTTCCAAGGTTTGCGAGGATGTTACAAAACATGTATTTTCAATTATTTTTGGCTTCGACTAAATACTACTACTTAAGCACACCCATTTGAGTGATTTTTTTACACAACATGAAACCCTAAGTGTTTTAATTTTAAATTCTTTTCTTTGTATGTTATTAGTTCACGATTTTAAATATTGGAGGCTTGAAACTTCATATTCACATGTATGAGTTACTCTCCACTATTTATATTAAATGATAAAGGTTATGGTTGGGTTTCATACATTCAATTTTTAATATCTAATGTGTTAAAAAAACTTATTTATAATTAATGTATGAGGAGATGTGAATTTAACACCCCACATGGAATGTTGGGATTACATTCTTATTTGTTATGTACCAAGAAGAAAATTTCATTAAGTAATTATTCAAAAATGTTTTAGGAACTATCATTTTATGTGGTAACCTCATTCATTCATTACTGGTGTGTTTTAAAGAAAAATAACATGTTCAAAGATTGTATACTAGTTTATACATGTCATGGAGAAACATGTTTTCTAAATAGTAATTGGCATATTATGATTTAGCCCATTTCCAATTCAATTTATCTGTGGATGAATTGGTCATGAATGATGAATATGTACTTTAATACATTAAATGTTTGTTGCCATGTAAGGGTTTGTAAAGTTATGGGATAGTCAAAGAAATTATTATATATGAAAATTGATGTAGGGAAATTAGAATTAAATTATTCATGGTGGTATGGGACACTGTGAATAATGTGATGTAAGTAACCAAATAGAATGACACACTTGGTTTGATATGTGATAAGTAATTTAATAAATCAATGTTGGATGTGCACTTTGATTTTGAGATATGATGAATGCGTTGGACATACTATGTCATGGGTGGGGCCCACTATATCCCCTCGATGCATTGGTAGGACTCATGAGACAACTAGATGTGGAATTCAGAGAGGCATTTCCAAATTATGAGTTATTGATTTTGGACAAGGCCTTAATCATTAGATGTCTTGGCCGAGGCCTTGAAATAGTCCGACATATGCAATTTACTCATTATAACATGTAATTTAATTAACTAGAATAATATTCAACTAGTAGAATATTATAGGTTAAAGTGCTTATGGCTATGATAATCACAAGAAGTTTATGTATGGAATATTATTTATAAAATATTCAATGATTTTATAGCCATAGTATGTATTACAATTGTAATGAGTGAAATTGAATTTATTATTTTAAGCACTGCTCTGATCATGAAATACACATAGTTATTAATTTTGTACTTGAATTTTAACATGAAATGTATTTTAGTTTTTATTACGAATGATCATTCCAATAATTGAATCATGATAGTGTTAGTATGTTTTAAATTGTGCACTTATATCCCTTAGACAATTTTCATGGTATGTATAATGTGTTAAAACACTTTAAAGAAAATTTTTAATTGAAATTTTAATGAATGATTTAAAAATTTATTTTGGGTATAGAATGTTATTTTTAAACCCCATACTATGCATTCATAAGATCACCCGATGTTTTTGAAATATATTTTTTAGGTATCGGTTTTTAGCAGAAGAAACTTTTTAGAAGAAGCAAGTTTCTTAAAGCCTAAACCGAATTTGATCCTCTATATGGAATCATCTTTGGGTACTTGGGAGCTATGGAGTGACATCCCTGGTTCAATGTAAATACCACCTCAAATACTGTATGCCCAAGAAAATATACATCATTGATTAATAAGTGAATCTTTTAGATCTTTTCATAGAGGTGTTTAACTCAAATTGAACTCAATATAATCTCTAGTTGTTTACTATGAATTTATAAGGTCCATGAGTATATGAGGATATCATCAACAGACACCACAATGAATGCATTATGATATGGATGGAATAACCTATTCATGAGATTCTTGAACACCATTGGAGAATTTTTTGTCACAGAATTCATAAAAAAACTCATATTGTACATATCTACTCCTAAACACTGTCTTAGTGATATCCTCCTCCCTAAACCGAGGATTGAGGTAGCTAAGTCATAGGTCGATATTAGAGAACCACTAGGATCAATGTAATTGACCAAAAAAGAAATACAGCTTCAGTAATAGTGATTTATTCACCATATTCACCAATTTTATCTTTATTTAGTCCACACAAAACTAAATACTATCATCCTCATTTTTTGAGAATAAAACCAGAACACTAGAGAGAGATGTATTCTGTCTGATAATACCATTTTCATCTAAATTTTCATGTAATATATTTAGTTCACTAAACTTTTTTTTTCTCCATGTGATAATAGGGAATGAGAAATATTTCACTCGATACTTGGTTTTAATCCAAAAATCAATTCCTATATTTGATGGATGTCATGATAAATCATATTGAAAAACATCATAGTAATATACCATGACTGGAGGAAAATTGGGGGGATCTACTACCTGACATGCAGCAAGATCTATACCAATAATCCACACTATAACATATCAAATATTTCTTAGAATAATACCATTTCTACCTACTCTAATATCCCATTCACAAGTCACAAAAAACTTTTCTACCATATGCATAGTAAAAGATACACATTTCCAATAGTAGTTGATGTGAGCTTGGTAACTATTTATCCAATCAATGAAAATGATTATATTAAATGTTTTATCTCATGAATCATGGAATCCCATATATTTTTAAATCTATAAACAACAAGAGAAACTTTTGAATCTATAAACAACAAGAGAAACTTTTAACATCTCTAAAGATGACCCAATTTATTCCTAAAGGGTATTTCAATAAATAAAATTTTATTTAAAAGTTTCTCTTGTTGTTTATCTAATATTCCATATGTTAAAAGTTTCTCTTATTGTTTATAGCTTCAAAAATATATTAGAAGTGTTATCTCATTAATCATGGAATCCCATATATTTTTGAAGCTATAAACAACAAGAGAAACATTTTAACATCTCTAAAGATGATCCAATTTATTCCTAAAAGGAATTTAAATAAATAAAATCTCATAAAATAATGTAACTGACAAATTAAGTCCAAAAAAACATGTGGCAATAAAAATGGATAAATAATTAATGTATAAAATTTAGAATAATATAGTATTTATGCAATCAAGACAATATAATTAATAGTAAATTTTCCCTCTACTCCATCAATTATAAACTAATCCATTGTCTGAACTCTACCCACCTAAACAAAATGAGCATCCCCCAGAGGTAAAAAAATCACTTTGGTCCCCCAGGTATATGGGGTTTGAGTCTGCTAATGAGGAACCTATCTAAAGCCCTCGGTTTTAGTTTGTGTTTCCCAACACTAATTTGGGGACCCGTCTATATTTCCCTCAAACAAAATTGTTGAAGATGACTTATCTAACCATACTGATGACAATTATTCTAATATCCTAGGAAAATTTTATAATATTTCCCACCATTACTACTATTAAAATTAAAGGATATTTTTTATCCCATATAGGGTGATGAAATAACCCTGATCATTTCAAATTTCCTACCACTACTCTATTGTAACTCCTCAGACTTCCTCTACTTACTACTAAATGAGGCACCCATTATAACACAAAGAATTCACTGGATGATCTAGTAAGATTTGAAATATGTCTTATATCTATGTCCTCCCATATAATTCTATTGACCATAAATTATTTTTAATGAACCTATAGACATGTTTTTAGGTATAAGTTCTTGACAAAAAACACCAACATTATTAAAAGTTCAATCTCAATCTTCTAGGCCTTTTATATCAGATTTCCAAAAAGAGTATACACACACTTACATTTCAAAATACTGAAGAAACATAAAATCCATGTTCATGATATATATTTAACATTTAAAAAATTAATTAATAAAATAAAGGAACCTTATCTTTTTCCAAAGTAATACCACAATGCTATCTCACATAATTCTTAACAACCCACTATATTCTAGCGGTCCCACAAAGCATGAATGTTATAAGATTTTCACAAAATCCCTCTTGAGTCTCCACTAAGAAATGATACCCTCATATAAATAAATCCATTCATTAGTATCCATTGGAAAAGTAGTTCAATGTAAGGATGGAGGATTGTTTTTCTGGAATTCCTATGATTAATATGAAATCATCATGTGAACTCCTCCTCTTTGAATATTAAATATTGGGAAGACCGAAGTCCAATGAATTTTCACCTCCTAAACCATTAGATAAGACATGGTATAATAATGAACTACATCCTCCTATCCATCAAGGTTGTAACACCCTAACCCTAGTATCCCAAATCGGGTTACATACTTTATTTAATTGGATTAGATTCAAGTGTTGAATCCTAAAGGTCTAATAAATTTAGCAGTCTTGGAAAAGAGATTACACACATGAACCATACATTACAATTAAACACATATAATACAACGTAGATAATCCTTTCATAACCCCACTAATATCTTATATTAATCTTACATATTGGTCATAATACACATCTTTTCATCATGGGAAAATAAAACATAAGAAAGGGGTGATCTTGGATGGCGAGTAATGTTATGTGTACATCGAATGCTATTATGGTCAAATAATCATAAAACTCAATGAAAGTTGTAAAATTTATAAATAGGACACTTAAACATAATCATTATCATTATCTGAAATGAATAAATCAAATAATTCGATATTAACATTCATGTAGATATTATACTACTTGAATATTCACATGCAATACGAATAACTAATCTCATAATGAAGGAATGGATAATGAATAACATCATAAAAACAATGTCATGTCTTCATCAAAGAAACCATACCTAAATGGGTAAAAAACCAAAATATTATATCTCATGGGACATAGAGATTCATCTAGGGAATATAGTGATCCCCGTCTATTACTTACTATGTCTAATACATTCATCATATGAAAAGGGTGAAACCTAACCAACAAAAACATTCATATTAAAACTGACGTACTAAATGTTAATACATTTACTATAAACCATGAATGGTATAAAAATTACACATCCAAATTCATACATATCATACACTATTGAATAATATATGGTATATTTTATCAACCTCAATTAAGTATAAAATCCCACAAAGGATGTTGATATAGATGAAAAAAGTGTAATAAAATCATTAAAAAGATCTTGAGAGAGGTATCCCTTTTTATATTGAAATTATTTTAAAAAGGGGACTAATATTTTAAAGGAAAAAATTAATATGAATATAATATTTTAATCTTTTAATGGATGTTTCACTTGTTCTATATAAGTTAAAAATGATCATTCCTTTCTTATTTTTTTGAAAAAGTCATAAAGTAACCCATTTAGAAAAAGAAAAAACATATATTCAAAAGCATTGGGTAAAAATTAAAACATGGGTAAAAATGGCATTAAAAAATTGTATAATAATAGTAAGAATATTTTGATATAAATTTTTCTGAAACACATACATGGATAATAAATGTGTCCCTGTAAATGCATACTTATAAACACATACATGGATGATAAATTTCCCTAACCTTACGCTAACTATAGTCAAACATGATTTATCCTCATGTAAGGTGGTTTTTAGAATGTTATTAACTTTAATTATAAACTTATTAATATTTTCTATGTCATATATGATATTATTATAATATTTTACCGCTCATTTATTCATAATATTTCAATATTCCCCTTGTTTCGGGTGTTATCCACTTCGTTTTCATATGTATACTTTTTCATGAATATATGGGCTGTTTTTATAAGATATTGTTACAACATATCTATATTAATATAAATGTGATAAATATATTAAATAATAATTTAATAAATTTTAATAATTATTCATAAATTTCTATCATAGAAACCGAATCACATCGCATCCTGGAGACATTATGTTGTACGTACACATGAGTGACAATTTCATTCTATTAATAGTAAAGTTTTGAGAAATTGTATGATATATCAATTGTGAAGAATAAATATAATTTATTTGTATTATTTATATCCATTAAATGTATCAATATAACCATATAAATAAGGTGGTGATGAAAAACAAATTACACCGTAGTGTGGAGATGATACGTTCTACGTACTTCATCGTAGTGATATTATTTTTACAATGACAGATAAAAGGAGTAATATTGTTGTCCCATAATCCTAATAAAACCTATATATATATATGATACATTAGTTATTAAATTTTTATGTAGAAATTATAATAAGAGGATGTATATGAAGAAATGAACTGAAATTAATATGTAAAATGATTACCTATTCCTTGGTGGGCTTCCTTAGGATATCCTCTTAGGGACACCAGGGTTGGACTTTTCAGAACAAAGGAAACCCCAAAACATAAATATGAATGTTTTTAAGAAAAATAGTTAGGTTTTTGTCAAACAATAAAGCTCAATGTAGTGTAAGGAAGTGAGAGAGGAGGTGCCTTTTTATAAGAGAGTGGAGGGGAACTCTTCAAATCATTTAAAATATTAAAATAATACAAACTGATTTTCGATTTCAAATATCCCCAAAGTGAGTTATTTAGAATTTAATATGATTATGGGTAAAAATAATCTCACCCAAATATTTATTGACATGTTTATTTTACAATAATTTCTTTATCTTGTGGCCTTTAGCCCTTAGTTAATCCTTTTAACTATGAACATGACACCTTTATATTTCTACATGTTATGGTTAATATAGTTTTTTAAAATGAAAATAGAACAAAAAATGGATCATTAATGAAATATTTAACCATTTTATAACTATTGGTCTTAATTGTATATTTTTATTAATTTTATTTTATTTAATAATATATTATTTATTTTAATGTATCATTTATGTCAATTTTGATATTATTCATTATTTGTTTATTAAAATATCCTAATAACATTATAAATTTAAACCAAAACTTATAATATATCACTAAAATGACTAAGATAACTATTAAATTATAATATTACAATAATTATGTAAAATTATATTTATTTTAGTTTCTTAATATCATTTATTTGATATTTCCAATAATTATACAATAACTAAATCATTGTTATGCAATCCTTTAATTAAATTATTTCATCTATAAAATAAACAATAATTTATCATGGTGAATATAAATTTATTATATTCTATATAAGTATATATAGTCAAATTTTTTCTTTATAAGCATGTATGAAAAATTCAATACTTATTAAAACACATGAGTATAACATTTTTAACTTATTATTAAATTAAATATTTTGATTGTCATATTCTCACCCAAGTGGATTAAAAAGATTATAATTTCTTCAAAAAGTTTATTTTTATTTAAAAACACTTATACAATAAAATTAGGATTAAGTTTTGGGATAGTTTTATAATATTACAGTATTATTTTTACCATTAATAGCTCGATTTACCAATAACCATAATAAATAAAAATATACTAATGTTACTATTGAAAATATCCAGAATTTATGTTTATCATATTTTACCATGAGTATAAAAATTATTACAACTGTTTATGTATATTATATCAAATTCTATTCCTAGTGTGGGTTAAATTATGTTTAACAATTGTTTTGAAGATGTGACGAGAAGGAAGGTAAATGAAACATTGAAAAGTTCAACATGTTTTTATATCTAATTTCATTATAAAAATGATTCCAACAACCTAAATTTGTATAATTTATGTATTATTGATCTATTTTTAATTTACAAATAAATTTATTCTGTAATAATTATTTAAACAATAATTCATTTTTTATATCTAATGTAGTATTTTTCACTATAGATCAAACAATTAATCTTTTAAAAAATATACCAAAAACACACGGAAAGATAATAATGATATTCCAAATTAAAAAATGAGGTATATTTTGAAAATTAAAATTAATTTTGTTCTCGAAATTTTGTTTTAAAATTGGTGTTCCATTGAAATGTGGTTAAATTACCCTTAAAAGGATATTTTTTTTTACTTAAAATGAGATTTGATTTTTTAATTCTCTAAGAAACATATAAGATAAATGTTAAAATTGAATGGATTGTACCAATGTTTCATAATGTGGTTAATATTATTCATAACCTCTATGTAAACCATTGTGTTAATAGATCATAGTGTGCTTGATCTCAGTGTTTCATGCAACACAAGCTATTACATTTATTTAAAATGAAAACATACAATAATATATTAGGGTGTTACATTGTTCACTCCTTCAAATATAATGTAATTTGAAATGAAAAATTATCAACCAAATGTTGATACTTCCAAATTCAATTGTAGGGAAACCCACATCGACAATGGGGTTAACGAGACATCATATTTAATATAAATAAAGGGAAGTACGAAGGCCACTAAAGATAACAGACACTAGGTTTCCATATAAGAAAACATGTACATTTAAGAGAAATATAACCATCAATTTTTTATTGAGAGTGATTGAGAACATTTATAAGAGAAATTTTACAGTCACAAAGCTATAAATCAATAGTGATCTAAGGAAACATTTTATTTCTTAGAAAATAAGGTACTATGATAACATTTTTGGTTTCAAGATATTTTTCCTATACTTGAAGAAATCATTTACTTAAAATACAAAGAACATAAGGAAAAGTACTTACTGACAACTACAATTTCATAATTTAATTAATTTCCACCAAAAACTCATCTTTTTCTTCAAATGATGAGTTTTTATGATGATTTTTTTCATGACAAATTATTTTGAATCAACTTATACAGATAAAAAATACACAAAATTATAAATATATATTCCTACTATATTTATACATTAAACCAAATTAAAATGGTTATGATAAGATTATATAATTCTATTTAAAATTAAATAATAAAACCCCAATGTTCAACATATATCATTCAGAAAATAACTATACTTCCTCAAAAATATTATAGACTATGATTAAAATAAAAAATCAGATGGATTTAATAATATATTCTTCAAAATAAATCAATCACTCTTAATGTCTTTTTCAAAAAAATTGATTAACTAAATCTCATAATCTCAATGGTTTTCTATTCATTTCAATAGAGAACTTGAATCACCATAGGTCCATACTAAAATCTTATTTAACTCCAAAATACCATTCATTTGGTTTGCCGTAATAATATATGATTCCCAATATAGGTAAATTATTCATAAATAACGTCAATTACTACTAATAATTTTCCAAGCACAATGTTATCTATTTTATGATACAAATTTCTATAAAAAATTACATTTTTTAATTATATATTTTGACTAAAGCAATTGTCATGCGTCCCGAAACTTCACGTACTCTAGTTGATGGTGGTGCACCCTTGTCACCCTTTAGTTTTGTGTTCGAATCCCATGGCCATTCTAGAAGCGATGGGTTGTCACCTCATTTTCAAGTTAGCTCTTTTTAAAACATATTAATATAACTCTTAAAATAAATATGACGGACAGCCATGAAATATGTCTAATCACAATGTATCCTTTTAATTAATATTTTTTATACAACCTCAATACATAAATACTCCATCCACTTATTTCCTCAAAAGTTATTCCTTGGCATAAATTTTATTATATAGAAGAGGATATTGACTCGGTTAGTGCCTAGTTTCCCCACATTTAATGTAATGAACTAAAAATACATTCATAGGATGATTTTTATTTCCCTCTATCATACACTTATTTTTTCCTTTGAAATTATTTAATTTCTGTACTTATTTCCAACACATAAATAATTTCTTCCATCCATTAAGACACTTAATTTATGTGTCCTTCCAAATTTTCTACATGATAGAAATAAATCCTTCTTTTATCTATGGTATCCACCATTGTATCTTTTAGAATGATCCATCATTCTCTTCTTTGGTGGGTTTGGGAGTTGGTTAAGGCATATGTTGTTAATCAGATTTCATGAAAATTGATTGGGAATGAACATGATATCTTTCACTCCTCTATAAATTCCATTTGTTTTCTCATATAAACAACCTTTTCTATCATGTTTAACGATAACATGACTCTTTTAGGTTCGATAGATTGAATAAAATCAGAATTCATAGTGTGAGTAACAAAAGTCCATAGTGATAAAAATATATAATCATTTATAGAATACCATGACACATTATTTACAATATAAACACCTTAGTTTTAACCTAGTTTATTCATTTTCACCATATATTTATATCCATCAGAAATCACCTTATATAAAATATAATTATTCTAAGTATATCCCCAGGGAGTGTCAAACCAGGTTCACTGTAATACTTGTTGTCGTGTATCAGGTTATGCTGAGTTAGGATCGATCCACTGTGTTAAACTTTTTACCCCTATGTACACATATTCTAAAACCAGATCCACTTGTATAATATTGAAATGGATTTATTTCTCGTAATTCTAACATAATTTCTACCTTTTCAAAATTCTAGAATGTTCTTTTATACTTAACCTCCAATTTTTTATTAGGGTTATGTTCCATAATCTATTTTTTATAAATTTAGTTTCCAAGGTTTGTAATAAATTCCCTATAATACCAAGGGTAATGACCGAACCCTAGTATCTAATAACCAATTCCATAATTTATTAAATTTTCATTGATTCATGTGTTGAACCCCAAAAGACATATCAGTTTATCAGTATTGTAAAAGAGATTACATACAGGAACCATAAATAACAACTCAAAACAAAAAATACCACATAAATATTCCTTTGATAGTGACATTAATTTCCTAGATTAACCCTTCATATTAGTCATAATACACATATTTTAATCCTAGTAAAATATAACATTAGAAAGTGGCGAGATCAGATGCTCAGTATGGGTAATCGTACAACAAAAGCTATTATGAGTAAATAATCATAAACCCTACAGAAAGGTGTATAATTGAAAAACAATCCACTTAAAAAATATTGGTCATAATATATAAATAATAAATCAAATAATTTTATATAAACAATCACATAGATATTATACAAGACTAAAAATCAAATGCGTTATCAATTACTAATCTCGTAATGAGGTAATTCCAAATGTCGACAATCATAAACATACCATAAAGGATTCGTCCACGAAACCATATATAAATGGATAAAAACACAAAATAGTTTGTGTTATGAGACCTAAAAATGAATTGAGGTTCTATAGAAAGCCTCTCCCATAAAATACTATGTCCAATACATTTTACATATAAAAAGGGTGAAACATAACCAACATAGACATTTGTATTAAAATTAGCATAAGAAATGTAAATTCATTAACTATAAACAATGAATTTTATCAAAATAGAACATACAAAGTGTAAAATATCATAAATCCTTTAATAAAATATTGTGGATTATATCAACCTTAATTATGCGTAGATTCCCACAGAGTATATTGACATAGATGCATTTAATCAAATAAAATCATTAAAAATTTCTTGAGAGTAATACCCCTTTTTATTGAAATTATCTAAAAAGGGGAACAAAATTTTAAAATAAAATATTTTTAATTAAAATAATCTTTTTAGATTATATATGAGGTTCCTCTCATGCCTTATATGTTAAAAAAGAACATTCCTTTCATATTTTGTTGAAAAGGGCATAAAGTATCATGTTTGGAAAAGAAAAAAAGTGTCCTTTAAAATCTTTTTATAAAAACTAAAATATTGGTAAAAAGAAATTTAAAAAATTGTATTATAATTGAAAGAATATCATGAAATACATTTTTAATAAACATGTACATGGATGATAAATATATACCATAAAATACATACGTATAAACAATCTCAGATAATAATGGGATTCTAAAGTTAACTCTTACAACATTACTATCAGTATAATCGTATAACCCATGAAGGAAATAAAATATTATGGACATTATAATACTATAATATTTGTAATAATAGTATCACAAGGAATTAATGGGAGGTATATACACCATATGAAACAAACATGTGGTGAATATTACATGTATCCCATAGAAATAAAAAATAAGATAAATTTATCTTACCTTTCACTTCCTATACTCAATATTTATTTAACCTCATGTATAATGGTTTCAAGAATTTTATTGACATATATAAGAACTTTATTAGTATTTATGATATCATAAATGATATAATATATGATCTTATTATATTATTTTATCATCCGTTTGTTGATAATATGGCATTATTACCGTTGTTTCTTGTGTTAACTACTTCATTTTCATATGCATGTTCCATCATAAATGTCTCTTTTAATTTTTATAGGATATAGATCCAACACATATATAATTATATTAATGTTATAAATATAATATTTATGCATTAAATACATTTTTATAATCATTCTTAAATTTCTATCTTAGAAAATGAATCACATCATATCATGGAGATGATAGGTCTTACGTATGCATTAGCAACAATATCATTCCCTTAATGATAAAGTGGTAAGGAAATGGATGGTATATTAGTTATAAATAATCAAAATAATATCATATTTATTATTTTTATCCATTATATTCATCATTATTCCGATACAAATAAAGTGGTAATGGAAATCAAATTACACTACAACATTGAGACAATAAGCCTTGCATACCCACACATGGTGATATTATTATTCATAGGATGGATAAAAAAGGGAACATGGTTGTGAGATAATCATAATAGTATCTAATAAGATATATGATAATATATTTATTACTTTATTAAGGAAAAAACATAGTATGAGTATGTATAAGAAGAAATTAATTTAAATGAATTATTCAAACAATATCCTCTTTTTCGATGGACTTCCTTTGGATCTCCTATTAGGGACACTAGGGTTAAACTTTTTAGAAGACCAGGACCAACATAACTTAATTGAAAATATTGGGTGGAGAAATTTTCTATTTTATATTGAGATATAATCCTTAATTTGGAGTGAGGAAGTGAGGTAGGGGATGCATTTTTTTAAATTAGGGAAGTGTCACTATTGGAATCCATTAACATATTGAATTAATATAAATTTATTTTCAACTATAAATAGTTCCAAAGTGAGTTATTTTGATGAAAATACGAATATGTATCTAAACAATCTCTAAAAATGTTTTTTGGTCACGTTTAGCACATAATATTAACATTATATTTTCGATTTAATCCTTAGTTAAACCCTTTAACTCATACAATGACAATTTTATTTTTTACACATTTTTTTGTAAATATAGTTTCAATAAAAATCTAAAAAATAAAAAATGGATAATGTATGACATATATAAACTTATTATTTTGATTTGGACTAATTTTATATTTTTATTAATTTTATACCACTTAAAAAAATAATATTTACTTTAATGTATCATTCATGTTAATTTTGATACAAATCATTATTTGTTTTTTAAATATCCTAAAAACATGATAACATTGTTTCAAAAATACAAATAAATGAAAAAATTTATAATTTATCTATAAAATTCATGGATGTCATTATTTATGTAGAATTATATTTATTTTAATATTTATAATATCATTTATTTTATATTTACATTAATTAATCATTTACTACATCATTATTATGTATCCATTAATTAAATTATTTATTTTCTAAAAATTAAAGATAAATCCTCATGATGAATATGAATTTATTATTTTTTCAATGAATAATTATATTCTATTTTATCTTTTGTATAACCAGGAATTTAAAATATAATACTTGCTAAATAGTATGAGTATGGCATTCTTAAATTATCTTTAAA
The DNA here is from genome assembly GCA_963277665.1 of Viscum album. NCBI lineage: Eukaryota > Viridiplantae > Streptophyta > Magnoliopsida > Santalales > Viscaceae > Viscum > Viscum album. The sequence goes on along the minus strand of OY728129.1, from coordinate 751,442,315 downwards.
TAAAATATTATAAAAGTATTATTTTAAACACAATGTCTTAAAATGTATTAATTTTGGATTAAGGATTATTTTGGTCGAAAACCATTCATACAGTTAAATTAGGACACATATTTTTTTGTAATTTTACAATATTACAATATTATTTTTACCTTTAATTACTCGATTGACGCATATTCATGGTGAATAGAAATTTACCAAAGTTACTAGTCTTAATATAAAAGAATTAAGTTGATCCAATTAGAATATAAATATAATAATGATTACAATGATGTATCTCCATTATTTAAAATTCAATTCTGTAATGGGGATAAATTATGTTTAACACTAATCCCACGGAGGTGGTGAGAAGGTGGGTAAAAGGAAACATTCAAAAGTTTAAGAAGCTGTTATATCTAATTTTATTAAAAAAGGATTTAAAAAACCAAAATTAAATTAATATACATATTATTGGTCTATTGTGATGTTAAAAATAAATATTAACTATAATAATTATTTTCAAAAAAAATTATATTTTTATTACAATGCATTATTTTTCACTATTCATAAATAATTGAAACTTATCATAAAAATTCCAAAAAATCACACTGCTTTGATTTTTATATTCGAAATTCAAAAATTATGTCTATTTTTCAAAATAAAATATATAAAATATGCAAAATTGAGTTTTAAAATTGGTATTATATTAAAAGTGGTAAAATTCCCCTTAAAAAAATATAGATTTTATACATGAAATATAATTTGTTCTTGTATAATTATCTACGAAACAAATATGATAAAATTTAAAATTATATGGAATATACATAGGTTTCATAATGTGGTTAATAATATTCATAGCTCCTATCTAAACAGTTGTGTTAATAGATTGTGGCGTGCTCAGATTGAGTGTTTCACGCAATGAAAACTATTGAATGTTTTTTAAAAGGAAACATAAATTAAAATCATGGGTTGTTATAAAGGTGTTCCCCAGATCAATTAATTTTGGCCTATATAAACGAGTGGTCACTTTGGTTATCTTCTAGGAAGCATGTTTGAAATGAAAAATGCACACTTGAATTCTTAAAGTGGTTCACTAAGATAAAAACTCAAATAGATTATTTGTGCATTGAATGAGTTTAAATAGGTATTTATATCCTATGAGGCTACCCACAATGATTGGAATAACCCTATATATACTACATAAGTCCTATGACTCATCTTTTGTACCTAAAAATTAGTAATAGTCGTAAATATTTATACTACAACAATCATGCTCAAATCTAAATATTCCATTTTACAGTATAACATGTCATTGAAACCAAAATCCTATATTCAGACATTTAATTAATTGAACTACCATGTGTGGATCCCAATAAGAATATATTGGAAATGTGACACTATGTTCTTATTCATTATGTCTGAATGCACCTCAATCCAATAAATTGTAACAACACAACATAGTCAAGATGAATGTGAAACCATAAAATCACAAATGTAACAATAATCACTTAATAGGTAAACCAAATATCCATCACATAAGTGATGGTGAAACACATAAATGACTCCCCTACTAGAGTTCCACATACCTAATTTTAATTTTACCATTCCCCAAACACATAAAATAAAAAACTAAAAACACTTGTAAACAACCCATTCTAATTACCCACCTTGAGTTACCTACTTCAGGTCGGTGAGCTACATGAACTAATTTATTCATATCATAACACAAGATGTATCCAAATAGTAGTGAGGGTCTTAATGGTGCAGTGGGTAAACATTACCATCTATATCAAAATCCATACACCAAAATTATTAAAATATATAATTAATAATATGAAATGTCATATTAAAATAAAATAATAAAAAGTACAATAATAGATGAAATGTGAGGTATCAAAGAATCATAAAAGTTAATAAAATAAGTTCCCAAAATGTTCGATGTTAAATATGAGTATAGAAATGGTAACATGACATAAATAAATACATTGTGACATCACTCTATATTTTGACGTAGTACCTACTATGCACATGATGATTTATCTCTATGTGTTAATGGGAGTAGGTATCCATGGATTTTGGGATTATTCTACCAAGGATGGTTACACAAAATGATTCTATATGGGTTATAGTGAATCATTACACGATGTATGATCACTAAATTATTATTAATGATACTATAACTGTGGATGGAACATCCATAATATATTTTAAAGATATTTTAAATAGGAATTTTTCTCTAGTGTCGAGGGTATGTGATAGAGATCCTATATTTAGGTATCATTTTTTGGAATACATAAAACATGGATATTGGACACAACTGACTAGGTTTATGGCCTACCATCCTCAAATAGATGTATAGTTTTATAGAAGACAACTAGACAATGGTGGTCATGATTCAGTATGGTGTAATGGATTTTAATTTCTCTTTGGAGGATCTTTTACCTTTTTTATAGAAATCATTCGATAAAAATTTTAATTTCCTAATAAATATGACTACTTTTGAAGTATTGTATACCATCCTTTTTTATCCACTTTATTGGGTGGAATCCTATGATAATTAAATAATTGTACCCAAAATTATGTAATATAAAACAATGAAGAGTTGGATGATCCAAAAGAGAAACGAGACATCTTAGAGTCATTAGAAATCATATGAAGATCCCTATTGTTGTTAGTTATCATTTTATACGAGTGATAGTTTATTTTTTATAATCTCTCCATGTATTGGGAATAATCATTTTAAAAAGCACGTAACATTTTGTTGTTGATAATTAAGCACTATTGTGATTCAAGATTGAGTTTTTGGGGTGTCATATCCAATGAATTTTTTAATAATTTTATGTTGATTACCCAATGTGTTTCATATATCTCAATTGAAGATGAACCAACTTTATCATGAATATGTGAATTCATTGGATCATATTGAATAAGAGATAGATTCCAGGTTGATCCATGTACCAATACAAATTTTTGATAGGTAATATAAGATCATTCATTAGATAATCATCGATCTATTGTAGGTTTTATAGAAACAAGGTTAGATGTAGGAAAATATATGGGGGCATAAAAGGGAATTATAGGTAAGTAGTTGGAACTCTTCCATGAAAACCCTAGTTTTCTACTATATGGGGATATGAATTCCCATATCAGGGATAATTTATCACACTTTGTTTGTTAAAAAAACATTAATTTATTTATTTTGAGTCTATATAATTCTCAATTTAGGTTTCTGGTGGTTCAGAGGTTTTTCAGAATGTTTTATATGATTTTATAGAGGTAAACGGTTTGTGCATGATTAATATAAACCATTCACTACCTCTATAAAATTTTAATATGAGAGATAATATTCATTGGGTAGGTAGACATTTGAAATTCAGTTTGGAAAAACTCTTTGAGTGCCTAAGGGAAATTGTGCTTCTTAAAATAGAGGTAAAATCTCAGTTAGCACATGTTTTGTCTAACTATGTGATCCAAACCAGAGATTTGGGGCCTTAAGATAGTATAAATGCATGATTGGTCCCTAGTTTTCTAAAACATGTAGCCTAGACGTGAAAAAATATAGTCGGAAACCTTAAAAAATGTGTATCTAACACAAATTAGGTCAAGATAACCTCTTTTAATTTCAAAATCCTTATAAAGATAGAATTAATTATTACACCCTAGTAATCAAGAACTTTTCATTTCAATAATAATTTGACTCTTAAGTGAATCTAATCGTGTAAGAGTTCGAAATTCACCATTAAGTACTGATTCTTTACAATAATTCTGAGATGTAGCCTTATAATCTCTCTTAGAATCCTATATCTGATCATTCGGTGATATATTCAGGTTTCTTGAAGTAAATATTATTGTTTTATTGTGGGATTGGTTGAATGAATGGATTCGGAAAAAAATATCAAGAGTTTTGTAGTGTTATTCAACGTTTTCACCAAATGTTGTGAGGTATTTGGAATCTCTCTCTTCTCCACATGACATAGAACATGAGGATTACTTTTCATCAAATCAATTTCTTGAAATTTTCTTGAAACCACTATGTTATTCTTGGTATAAACCTATTTGGGATATGTTTTTGGAAATTTTTGAAATTGGATTACTTTTTTAGGAAATTCCCTTTGATGTTAATATTAAAATTGTGATTTTAAGATCATTGTTTTTTTATAAAAGAAGAATATTTTTTGTAATTTTGATAAGTAATTAATGTTTTTTTAATTTTTTTACAGTGAATTTGGCCTACATTGTCAGTGTGAGTTCATTTTGTTTGATGTAATACTAAATAAGGGTTGTATACTATTAGAAGATAGGGACGTGACCCAGGATAAGTTGATTGTGACATTGGGCGAGTTGTACATTTTTCACCTTGTGATGAATCATTGGATCAACTAGAAACCTCTCATGAATATGGAATTATCACCTCAAAAATCAACAAGTTTGTGTGGAGGCATGGAAACATGTTTTAATAATAAATTAGATATCATTTAGGATTGAAAATGTATTCCTAGGAAATTTTTTATGGTCTTGTTTAAATTTTTCTAATTAATTTTAAACTGTTTTATTTAAAGTAAGCTGATATATTTTCCCATGTGGCATGATATGGTAAGTCCTTTGGTAAATCCTATTAAGTTTATACTCACCCCCTTCATGGTCACTATTGTGAGTTTGTAGATGTCATCTATTGAGACATAGGTAAGGGTAAGGTATATCATTTCTTTAGTGAAGATTCATGATACCATGGGAATAGATTTTGGAGTTGGAGCATAGAGTGGGTTGGGTGTTTCTGGTTGATTTCATTTGGGTATTTTATGTTTTGCAGTATTTTTCTTCTGTTTAAGTGTATTTTTTTGTTTCCAATTGTACTTTGATTTTGTTTATTGGTTTGGTTATACTTTGAGTTTTATTGTGTACTCTTGTATAAAATAATGTGTTTGTTGGTTATTGTTTATAGTGTTTGGAGGATTTATCTTTAAAATGCATAATTCTTTCCTAAATTCTCTTTAGTCCCTTGTAATTTATATCCATCCATTATTGTCTTCAAGATTTCACCTAAGGAATTATAGAAAACCCGTCACTTCTAAATCAAATTTAGAGAATAGGGATGATACATTGGACCCTTTCCCTGATCCAATATCATGAAGTCTTCACAAACATCAAGATACTCATGTATAGTGTGTGTATATAGCATATTAGAAACAACCAATTCATCCTTAACATACGCGCACATTCATAAGAGTTGTATTTAATGATAAAAAGTAAATGTCCATGAAAAAAATGAGACATCATGTACCGAGAAATAGTACACTAACAAAGCTATTATGAACCCTGAACATACCTTCATTGGCTCCATACTGGAAGAAAATTCCTAAAATTTTTGGGAATATATGTCATCATCAAGGCCAAATTATGTGTTGGGGTATTCATTTTTCCAATAATCTTATAGTTGAGACACAAGGCTACAAATATCCATTAATATCAAATGTCAAGACACAAGGCCGTCATACCCTATTAATTTTAAGGGTGAGGTTTCAAGGTCATTGGATCCCATTATAACTTTGGATTAAGATTCATTGTCTTTATACCCCTTCCATATGTCTTGGTCCATGAATATCATTTTCATATGCTATACAACTCACCCTAAAATGGATAATGAATCTACAATGGTCCAATTATCAGATTACACTAAAATGATAACCTCCACAATCCAAATAATCAAACACACATAAAGAATAAAACATATAGGAAAAACATTGAAAATCATCCATGAGTCTCATAATCCATTCATACAGAAGGTGAATGATATCAAAAAATGGTCTAACAACATACTCAAAAACCCAAGTCATTAATATCAGACATGGGTCTTCTAAGCTACACATATAGAAGCATGCAATGAACATCCAAGAAGAAACCTATAAAGGGTCTGTTTATAACATCCTACCTTATGATTATTGATGTTAAATTCCAATATATAGTGTTTTTACCAATTCCTTTCAGTTCCCAAAAAAAGTCAACCAAAATATCAATGATTCCAAGAACTAGTCCCTATAAACACCTTTGAACACCTATAGAAAACATCTAGTTTGATTCTCCAACCACTTCAGTACTAATTCCGAACCTATAACATCCTCTACCAACTGTTAAAAGAAATATTAAGGTATAAAAAGGTTAAATTAATCTACCTTTAAAATTTTTAGTTATCAGAATAGAGATACATTTTACAGTAATGTTTGCAATGTACTAATTCTATTGGCATAAAATATATATTGGTTTTTACTAGATTGGTCTACCATAAGGGGGTTTCATCCTATTTTATGATGTAAAATCATTATTTATGAGTGATTTTGGATGATTTTGGGGATGAAAATTTCACCTTTGGAGATATAGATGAAATTGGGGTCCAGGAAATTTTACTCATAAATATATATTTTTTGTAATACTCATGAAAAACTAATTTTTATGAAACCATATCAATATAATTTTTTAATTTTTTTGGCACTTAAAATCAACTTATAATTTTGGAAGGACACGAGTCATGTCATTCATGTGTACCTAGGTACTATATAAAATGGAATCACCATATAACATTATTTTATTATGTAATTCGATAATGATAAAACCATAATTAATAAAATAAAAAAAATTTAATTTATATGGGATGGAATTAGAGTGATCCTAAAGGCATTATTAAATTTATTTATTGATCTCTTATTGTGTAAATATTAAAGTTTTTTGATGAAATTTTTTATCTTATGTTGTTTTTGGTTTATATTTCATATATCTTTTCAACCTATTTTAAAATTTATAATTCATCTACTCCATATTGGAATACTATGTATTAGTGTTAGGTCATGTACATTTATATTGTTGTTTCCATGATATTGATGGTAGTTCTTCTTTGAACATGATTGGTTTAGTTGAAATTCATGGTGCTCTTGTTTTCTTATGAGAAACATTGATAATTTTTTCCATCCTAGTAATTTTTTAAAGATGGTTCTAGAAAATATTTCTCATTGGATTGAATTTTTTTCCTCAATAGTTTTTATATTTCAGATTACAATTTTAATCCAATCTTATATATATACAAGAATTATATTATATAAAATTAATATTAAAAGTTATCTAAAAATTCACTATGAGTTAATCCTAAAAAAGAATTTTCTCTTTGGAATAGATCAAAAACATCAATCGTGGGATAAAGTAAAAAGATATATCATTTTTCACTACTCTAATGTGGAGTGGGAGGATATGCAATAATTTTAAAACATAATGTTGAATTTAAATATTAACTTTGAATATAGGTCCTCTTATCTAGAAATAATCTATGTTATTGAGATATTATAAATGAAAAATCTATGAACTCCCAAATATTGTATAAAAACCTAGACATATTTTGGTTACCTCAGAAAAACATACATATATATTAGATAATTTCATATAAATATTCATTTTATATAATAATAAATCATGCCCTAGGACATATAGGTTTAGTTAATTTAGAGATAAGAAACATAATAAAATTACATGACGATATTATAATCATCTCCCATAAAATATATTCTAACATGATACTCTTTTGATACATCAAACATGAAACCATTATTTTTTACCATGAGAATAGAGGCAAAAAAAGTGAGCTCATGTTCCCAATAAGAGTAAACATAAGATACATCAATCAAATATCATAACTGTCCATTGTATTTTTATATGGTTATATGATTATAATCAGGGTGAATGGCCATAACCTAAGAGATTCATACTAAATATATCATGAAAAATGACTCCTGAAGTAATGATTTTAACATAACATTAATGATAGGAATTTTTTTTTGAAACATGAGTCAATAAAAATTATCTATGATAGTATAACATAGATATACAAATGTTTCATATACATAAAAATAGAAATTCATTCCATATGTTAATGATCAAATCCAATACTATCATAAAAATGTGAAAATAGTCCCATGATGGATTAATTTTTATTCCCAAACCCTAACATGTCAGTTCATGATATATAAGTCCACACTCAATGCATTGGGGCGATATATAATTCTGGCCCCTCTTGTAAAATAGGGATTATAGTCCCTTATAGGTTTTAGTTCACTCCACATTCCCATCAATCACATGATATAATAATTTACCAATTGTACAATTGGACTATATAAATTTGAGATCAATCTTCACATAATGAAAATGATACATAGGTGTCAGAAAAAAAAACATTCTCACTTTTATTATTTCTTAACAAACATTTCCTTGGAAACCTTTAGAAGAAATTATCATGATACATATATAGAAAGAAGTGGGATGAGATCATTTGATTGCATTCTATGTGATATTTAAGAAAAACTAATGTATAGTAACATATAACAAATATACTTTTATTATAGAATTAAAATATAATTTTAGAAAGAAGGAGAGATGCCCTTTAAATTTTTTTAACATTTTATTTTAAACAAATTTTTTTAAAAAAAATGAATCAAAATATATTTGTAAAATAGTGAAGACATTTAAAAGATTATTATAATATTAAACCTATGAATATGAAAAAATTTGTTTGTATGGAAAAAATTTAAAAAGAATATTCTTCTCCCACTTTGTAAATAATGTCAAATTTGGTGGAAAATGACCATATCAGTAAAAATTAAAGTCAAGATTCTTATTTTTAAATAAATTATGATATGTTATAAAATTACTTAAGTTTTTATATAAGTAGAGATGAATACATACAAAAATAGAATAAGAAATATGGTCATAGTAGGGAAATATTCCGAACTGAAATAAATATTTTAACTGGTTTGTCTTAAAAACATCACATTAAGTAAATTATTCACCAATTGGGAAATAAAATGGTCAAAAAGAGTGTAAAAATCATGAAAAAAATTATTAGAATATAATAGTGGTGATATTAGTGAGAAATATCATATAATATCAAAATAAAAAAATTTATCATAATAATATCTAATTTAAAAAGGTATTTGAAAGAGAAGTATTAAACATTGGTATATTTTGAATAAAATTATTTTGAAGTAGTAAAAGTTATATGGAATAATAAATAAAATTAATTAATGTAAATTATAATTAAGAACATCCAAGGGTTTTATGTACACCACCCAAAATAAGATAAGAAGTGAATATAGAATATATATCAATGAAAGTAAAATTGATATGAAACCCCTTACCTCATTTTTAACCTTTCAATTAAATAAATTAAAATAAAAACCATTGAATAAAAAATTAAATAAAATTAATATAAATGAAATAATTATATAAAATTTCAAATGGGTAGAACAGAAATCATATAATTGAAAATAGTTTTGTAATGAAAAACATCTCCCAAAAAGGGAAATTGAGATGAAAATCCATTAACTTGGAATCCTGTTTGGCCACAGACCATCCAAAATATTGTATGTAAAACATGACCATATTAATTAATTATTTAATAAAATTTATTAAAATATATAATATTCTATTCCCTTTAATTATATTCATTAATTATATATTTATTTTATAGTTATAATTTATTTTCATCATCGGATATTAGTGATTCTAAATGTTTCACATAGGTTTTGAAATATCATTGTAGATCCCCAAACATTGATACGAAGTTCATAATTTCTATATATTTTATTTTATTTAATTATATGATCCATAATTATTTATAATTTTTAAATTTCATTCAATTCATTTTTCTTATGATCCACAAGGATGAAATGAGTGGCAAACTTGATTCTATAAAATTTAATGAACAAAATGAGGTATTTTCATAATGGGTTAAATATTAATTTAATTCCAAATTTATCATTATAGAATCTTAATATTTCCATAAGTATAATTATTTATCATTAAATAAGTAATTTTTATAATCCTGGCTTGGCAGTGATTAAAATTAAAATACCTCATTTATTGAGGCATTAGTCACACATAAGATAAATGAAATTTTCATTTCCCATTGGATGGGAGAGAGATAAATAATAGTTGATCAATAAATAATAATTAAATTTTAGTATAATAAATATATTTATCTAATTATATTATATTGGTTATAATTGTATTGGATTATGGGTGTATGATAATGTTTTAGATGAAATGGTTATTGACTAAATGATACTCAAATTTAGGACATCAATCATTACTTGAGAGTTCTATTGTAAATGGAGCACTATTGACAGTTTAGTGTTACCAGGGGATTCTAAAATTAGAATAGGACTCAAATAGATTAAAATTGGGTTGGTGTTTGAGATTAATTCTAATTAATAGATTAGATAGAATTTGGAATTAGTGAACTCCTTTTATAGGTGAAAATGAGGGACACATTCTTGGAAACTATTGTATATGATGGGTAAATATGAAATCACTCATGAATTAGGTGATTTTGGTTTGTAATTAATTCCAAGGAATGTGGTAAATAATATATTTCATAAAAAAAATTCTTCTTGAAGTTATAGGTCTCATAATAATTTATAAACAAATTAATACATGGAAGAATACCAATTATACCCCTTTTTACATGGTTTAATAGTTTTAAAATTTTAATTTTTTGTTGAAAATATAATCTAACACCACATACCCACTTTGAATATTTATATTCAATATTTTGACTACATTTAATAAAATTAAATTATTAACGTGATAAATTTATCTTTAAATATGAAATGTAATATATATGGAAAACAATTTATAGAAAATGAATTCTAAAATATTAAGCAACCATTATTCATATTTTCTATAGATGAGAATTAAAATATTATTTATTAAATTTTTTTTATATTTACAAATGAGATTAGATTCATCATTTATAATATATCAGTATAATTTTTTTATATAAAGAATTCATTAAACTAAATGTCACTATCTTTCATTAAATTTATCTAACATATCATAATAGAGATAAAAAAGTGAAGATAAATTATAATTATTTATTTAAATTATAATTACTTTATTTTTTGGAAATTAATTTATTTTCAATTCCTAGAGATGGTATAAGTACATTAAATCAATATGGAGTGATGATATTGTTCTTGTAAATGTAGTTGAAAAAACATGGTATGTGATTTTAAATATAATAAAATTAAAAAAATTTCCGATAATTTTAGAATTCCAAATATTTCGTAGGAAATTATAATTTATATTTAATGTAACATATCTTTAAAATATAATTTTATTTATATCTCGAAATATTTGATGTCAGATTAAATAAATATTTCAAAAATATTTTTTTTATATATTATGATAAACACTATTTTATTAAATGATTTTGAAATTAAAAAATTAAATAAAAATAGGGAAACTCTTATATTAATTTTTTCCAAAATTTCATCCAATTACCATTTTTGAGACGCTATCGAGGATAGAAATAAAATTTTGACACTTAAAGGCTAAAAAATTTGTTTCTATGATTATAATTAAAAATTGTTAATGAGGAGGTTAAATAAAAATACTAGTATTAAAGTGAAACTTAATTGTGTCAAAATTTTATTAGTTGAAGGTACTAAATATTATAATATCATACCTTATGCAAATTTTGTTCCATGTGATATGATTATGATATGTATTATATTAAAATATTTAATTTAATTCAACATGTGTCCACTATCTCACTAATATACGGTTACCTACTATTCTCCTTTATTCAAAAATTTCGAGCACTATAACTTAGAAAAAACCTCACCTTATACCTTATTAACTTGCTTACCTTATTTATTGATCTTATTTTCATCTCCTAACACCATCATAATTATGGTTAATGTGTAATGAAATGGTGCTATCTAAAATAACCTCTGACAAACTTCATTAAAAAATAATCTAGAAAAAAATTACATCATTTTACTCTTTACACTTCCACCAATTAAAAAATCATAATATGACTCTAGTGAATGTCTGGAAAACCAACTCTTTGAAGTAATGTGATTTATTTTTCATGTGTTTATTTAATGTATTATAGTAAATATGTATATAATAAATATATATGATATAGAAATAATGATTTTGATTCTTATAATTGTGTAATCATTATCAAGATTCAAGGATCATAATAGTTGAACCAAACATTCATGGAAAATGAATCATTTATAACTTGAAACAGTTACCTTAATAACGATTTATTAATAAATGAATGAAAAGATGTTTTAATTAGATCATATATTACATTATAATTATTAATATATGGTTTCACCTCGGAATTCGGGGATGACCTCCTTGATTGAAGGTTCAAGCATTCGAATCGGTTTCTAACGGGTTTGTTCATAGAATCGGAAACATCCAATGACTCCACATCCATTTGGAACTACTTTCCAAACGTAGGCGCTCCTGAGATGTAGAATGATGAGGATTAGGAATTTGTATTGGTCGAGAGGATGGGAGGTCGGAATCATCACACCTTTTTGAGGGGAAATATTTTCTACTCTGGGATTCTCTTTATAGATTTAAGTTATGTTCGTGAATCCTTATTACATTACCAAGTATAAAATGAGCTTTCCTTTAGATCTGACAATCAATGATCGATATGTAAGAAATTTAGAGAATCTTTCATATGTATTCGAGGTTCTTCATTGATAGAGAATCATCTGTATTTGTTAGAGATTCTTAGTCAATGGTATCCTTTGATACGTAAAAGTATCTTAGTCATTTTAATGACCATACTAGTTTTAAAGCAACTCAGTGGGGCACTTGAAGTTTATTTTCATTCAGAAAGACATGAATTATTTCAGATTTGGGATCAAACCTGCAGATGGGCTACCTGCGTATCCTTTTTTTAGAAAAGGAATCAGAACCCACGTAGTTCGAGTAAGGGAGTATGATTTTTATGATTGATGGATCAAAGAAATATTTCATAATTAATTTTACATTCTAAGACCACGTGAGTCATGCTCGGTGTGACAAACAAGAGGTATTGGTAAAAATCATACAATTGTTCCATGAAAGATGCAATCATAAGAAATAATGTGGGACTTATGTATGTATGACTGCCCAGATAAAAGAAGATTACGATTTACTTCAGGGATGAAATCCAAGAACAGGGTCCATAAAGTTATATGTGCTTCATGGATATTTGAATACTCTAACTTGGGGCTTACTCCTGAAAAGGAGGGCCAAATTAGGAGAGGACTTATGATTGGGTTTTACTCCTGAGAAGGAATCACAGATCAAAGGTAAATTAGGACTGGTTAAGAGAAATTAAGACTGGGGCTTACTCCTAAAAAGGAGGCCCAGGTTATGAGACTCGAAAAATTAGAGGACTTGGGACTTACTCCTAAGGAGGATGCCCATAATTGGAAATTATGACTGGGGATTACTCCTGAAGAGGAGGCCTAGGTTAATGATTATGACTGGGGCTTATTCTTGAAATGGAGGCCCAGGTTAAGAGAATTATGGTTGGGGCCTAATTATAAGCAGAATTACCATATTATGGGACTGGGGCCTAATCTTGAAAAGGAGGCCCAGCTTAATGAGTTCTCTCATCGTAAAGGATGAGGTTGAATGAATGAAATCTCAATCTTTAGTGACATAAAGATGTGTAAATCACTAGGTTTTGAGAGATATTCCACATAATTCCTTTTAGATAAGGAAGTCAAATCAATAAATCATTCCATAAATGGCTTTAAAGAGTGTCTCAAAGACTGAATCTTGAATAGGAGAGGTGGAATGGCTTAAGAGGGGTGAAATGGGAAAGAAGGGCACCCAAAAAGGCAGGGGCGAGCAAGTCCAAGAAGGCGCGTAGGTATTGTGTGGGCGCGCAAGTCCTTGTCATGCTGGTATACCTATGCAACACATGGGTACATGCGCGATGGTTAACCAGCAGGGTAATACTTGAGCGACTCTTGGTTAAATCCTTTAGAATCATATTGAGGTTCTTCCAGAATAGTGGCGTGCAAGTTCTATTGAAGGAGTTAGGCGGCGCCCATGTGTGGCCATTTCCCTTAAGGGCTGGCCACTCCGGTGCGCTAGTGTTGATGAGTTTCAACACTTAGGCCTTCCTCCCCCTCTTTAGATCTTTCGTTCGAGGTAAGAAATTACCATAGAAGTGTTTTAGAAGCTTTGAGATGAGACTAGGGCACATGGGAGCTCAAATCTGAGTTTTTGGAAAAAACAATTCCTCCTCCAATGGGGGGAAGACCGGGTCTATTTATAGGATAAAGAAGACCCAGGTGGTTATCCTTTAGGGTGCGAAAGTCCCTTGCACGACCATTATGTGTCGCCCAAGTAGACTTGCACGATAGTGATGGAACTTGCGCGACACATGTGCTTTTGAAGCCTTGTTCATGCCTTTGTCGATTTTTTATGTCTTCTTCAAAGGATGAATCAATTTGTGCTATGTCATTTTTCTTTACATTCTTTTTTGACAATGTGACGAAAAAGGAGCGTCAACAAAAGTCCCCCCTCAGAGTTGGATCTGAAAGAAATGAGGATGTGACTCTAAGGAAAATAAAAAACCCAAAGGAAAAGCGGCGTGCAAGTGTTGATGACGCAGATGGCGGCGTGAAAGTGCACGCCGCGTAGGGCATGGCATGCAGGGGTATGAACATTAGTCACACAGGGTATGGCACACATGGTTCTAGCCGCGTTTATAAATAGAACGCCTCACTTCCGTACAAAGCATCCGGATTTCCGGATTTCAAACCTTCGAGCTCTCACCGCGCAGGTCACCTTAGTCGCGCAGGTTGCTCTGTTTTACGATGTTTCTTTGTTATCGCGCTGCTGTATAGGTATTTGGACTTTCACGATGATACTTGAGCGCCAAACACTTGTGCGGAACATCCATACTTTTTCGTCAAAATTAGACTTGCGCGCCTTAATGCCTTAGCCATTTTTTTTTCAAATTTCTTCAAAAAGTTTATGAAAAATAAATCCATTTAAGAGTTAATTTATTCAACTCTTATGCATATTTAATTCCCCCCATGAGAATCGGAACGGCTGATGGACTGTCTAGAAAGTGGATTGATGACATGATGAACATTGTTGGCCATGATTACTATGATATTTGCGACAACACTCTCCCAAATTTGGCTATGTACTTGAAGAAATATCATCATAATTTCCCACAGAGCATCTACCTTCCTCTATATGGTCATGGTCATCTACAAGGAGTCAATGTTCCGGATGCAAATAATTATATTCCTGAGATGAAGCTACAGTTCTACTCCTCTATTTTGGTTGTGTTGTGCATTAAGAGCAACAACAGTGGTGTGAACTTTCAAATTTTTCCTCCATGTCATTTCCTTGCAGATATGAAAATGGAAAATCCATGGGCTGAAATGTTTTGCGCTACCGGTTGGTGGAGAGAAGACTAACATGGCATTAGAGCAATATCTAAAAAGAGTACTCTCTCCAAATGTCTCTTTACTTCCAATGCTTCATTCTCAAATCCATGTATCCATCTTCCATTTCTCTTGGACAGAAACAGAGTCACTGTTTGATAAATAGAAATGTTTTTCAAACCGCACTTAAGAACATTCTTTTACAAATGTTCCAAGAAGAGCTGGTATCACTGCATCTCTTATGGTATCCAGTTGAATGAATGAATTCCAGGTGGCTGCTAATGAAGCTCAGGATTCTGTAAATCAAATGAAGAGTTATGTTGAAATTCTTTTGTAATTCCTGAAAAAGAGAAGAGACTCCAGTCTGTGGATGTCCTTCTAACTCTTGTGCATCAAATGGAAAGAATTCTTTCATCTTGAATCACTTGTGAACATATTTTCGTGCTACATGTTTTAAATTTTACCTAAGCCAATGGGCCTAGTAAGCATAGTTTGATTTTTACTTGGATTAATGTAAATAAACCTACAAACTTTGAACCTTTTAATTGATCAATATTACATAAATGATACAAAATGTATGTTTAGTGAGATGGAACTTGACTTTTATTCAGAGTTCCTTTGTCTTTTGTGGGAAGTTTAAAGTCATGCACGTCGGACATAAAAAGGATAATGTTTAAGGTCGAAATAGCTTTGACCGAATGAATTAGAATTGACTCAATTCCTTGAAAATTCATCTGAAAACATATTACCATACTCAAGTATGAGGGAACATATGTAAGCTATGACTTAAGAATATTTGAATATGAGGAATGACATGAAAAAGAGCTAAAAAGAATTATAAGAAGTATTTCCCAAGAATGAAGATACCATTATTTAACAAACCCATTAGGGGGTTGAATTATGCAAGGCCACCTATGGGAATTGGCTGCCTATTTAAATAAATAGTATCTTTTGGCTAACAAGTATGTTATTTAGAGTGTTTATGAAAGGCTGCCTATGGGCACATGCTGCATAGTAAGGAAAAAGAACTCCCAGAAATTTACCTTTCTACTTCTAAAATCCAGTGAAAGTTTATGGAGATTCAAATTATACAAAGTATAGAGTTTGTTGTATGGAAAGAGGTACTTGAATATGGAGAAGATATTTCAAACAATATTATCGAAGAATTGGATGGATATCACTTCTACGAAGGTCTGAACCAAACTTTTGGAAGAAGAATATAAACCATAGACTTGAATACTATCAGATCATGAAAAAGTATATGGGAAAAATATGTTAATGATGGCTATTTTTGCGAATCCCTATATATTGTCATTTAAGACAAATAAGTACAACATATGCTTCCTTCCTAAGAATGAAGTTACCAGTATCCGACAAACCTGTTAGGGGGTTGAATTATGAAGGGCCACCTAAGGGAATTGACTGTATAGTCAAATAATAGAATCTTTTGGCTGACAAATTTGTTATGGAGACTGTTTATGCAAGGCCACCTAAGGGAACGTGCTGCATAGTCAGGAAAAAGAACTCTCAGAAGTTTGAAATTTTTGTTATTAGAAGTCACAAAATTTTTTATGAAGATCTGAAAATATTTAAGGTTAGGATTGTGACACATAAAGATGGGTATTTTCCAATGTATACAGAGATACACAGATCAATTCTAACCATAATCATTTTGTGGCTGGGTCCTGAATTGAAATGTTAGACTTCACTACGTATCCCATAAGGATGGGAATCAATCCCATACGTAGTTCTTAAATTACAGTTTAACGTCTTGTGGGAAAAAAGGAGTAGAGATCTTAGTTTATGGTCATAGAGCTTGGACCATTGTAAGAAATACACAGTGTGTGTTTTCATGGGGACTTTTCAGCCAGGGGACTGAAGGTGGAATTTGGGGTTAGGCCCAAAGACTTGGGGCTGGATTTGAGGGATACTCGAACGTTCCTACATATCCCATAAGTATGGGAATCAATCCCACGTAGTTCTAGAAATACTCTTTTTACAAATTTGGTTCGTACATGTTAAGGGTGAAAGGGGACTTTCGTACAATGATGGTTTAACCCAAGATAAAAGGTTTGGGCGTTTCCATGTATGCACGTAGTCTTTGAAATGAAACATGATTGAAAAATCAATGTAAATAATGGTTCCCTCTCAGGTGAGGGTATCAATGAATATTGTAGTTTATTGTCATACTGGACATAATTGTTGTATATTTTAATGTTGTATAGCAAGGACGAATGTGAACCAATGTAAAGATATTGATTCTAGGGGAGGTTCCACAAATTAACATCGTATGAGATAGAGGTGAACCAATGTGAAGAGATTGGTTTTGGGCTTGAACCTTAGGAGGTTGCCTATATACCCATCCTAGAAGGTATGGATCAAAGTCCGCGTAGTTCAATTAAATAATGAATTAATGATCAAGTTGTTCTTGGGGACAATGACCTAAAAAATGATGTTTTTGGGACTAACACATGGTTAGTTGCCCAAAGAGAGTGTTATGGTTGAGGTTTTCTCTAAGCTCACATGAGTCATACTCAGTGTGAGAAACAAGAGGTAACAACAACCTTAACGATGCACAGTTTAATGTCATGTAGGACATATCAAGGACTTACTGAACAGTTTAGCGTCATGTAGTTAGAACGATATGGACAATATAGTTTAACGTCATGTTGGATGAAAGGGGGACTGTGCAGTTTAATGTCATGCAGAAAGGACAAAAGAGTACACCATTTAACGTCATGTTGGACGTATTGGGGAACTTTTTCACAGTTTAACGTTGTGTGGGACGAAAGAAATAAAAATATTTTAAGGTAATATGTATGGACCGTTTATAATATATTTTGTGTTTATACAAAATACCTCTTCAAAAATCTGGCATTGTTGGAGTAGTGATGAGTTCTCCATCCATCGAGATTAATGAATAAGCTCCATTGGAGTAGACCCTATGTATTGACTAAGGTCCTTCTCATTTTTGATCAAGCTTGGGAGGTTTCTTTCCTGGTATCATTGGAGTTTTGAGAACTAATACCAATTCTCCATGAGTGAATGAACGAAGACGAACTTTTTTGTTAAATGCTCGTGCTATTCGATTATGATAGACTTACAAGTGGTGCAAAGTGCACAATAGTTTCTCATCTAACCGTTCCAATTCATTCAATCGCTTTTGAGATTGTTCATTTGTAGATGACTGATCAAAAATGGCTACTCTGGGTGAAGGAAATTGAACTTCAATTGGAAAGATGACTACCATTCCATATACTAGTGAATATGGAGTAGACCGAGTTGCAGTGTGGGTGGTAGTCCGATAAGCCCATAAAGCATGAAAGAGTTTATCAGGCCATGACCTCTTATCTTTATCCACCATCTTCTGCGGTATATTTGAAAGAGTCTTATTAAAGGCTTCTATCTAGCCATTGGCCGCTGCATGATACTGAGATGAATGGTTTGATTTTGAAGTTGTATTCTTGATACAACTTCTTCACCTCGGATGAACAGAAGTTTGTGCCATTGTCCGTCAATATGGTATGAGGGACACCAAATCTGGTAATGATGATAGACTTGATGAAGCTAACAATGCATTTAGAACTGACTTCCTTGAGAGGTATTGCATCTGCCCATTTGGAAAAGAATTCATTAGTAGTAATAATGTACTTAAACTGCTTGGCCGTAACTGAAAGGTAAGGTCCCACCACATCCATTCCCCATGTGGAAAATGGCCATGAGTATTTATCTGTATGAAGCAAGTCTATAGGTTAATGAATGAAGTTGGCATGTAATTGGCATGAATGACACTTCTTTGTGAAACTAACACAATCTTGTATCATTAAAGGCCAAAAGTATCCAAGCCTTCGAATCTGATCAGACAGTCTATGTCCAGACCGGTGGGCACCACATACTCTTGCATGCACTTCTTTCATGACAGTCATTGTCTCTTCACCATCAATGCATCTGAAGAGAACTCCATCAAAACCAAGTTTTTATATAATTTTCTCTAGGTGATCTGGGCTATCATAAAGAGTAAAATTGACCACACGTCACCGGATTTGTTCTTTCTCAACTCTATCAGGTGGAAGTGTTCCATTTTGAAGGTATTCCCTGATAGGTGACATCCATCCTGTAGTATGACCATACGGTTTTGGAATGGGACTAATTTCATTAATTTCCTATGTTCTGATTCGAACATAAGGTGAAATTACACGATGGTGGGCAATAATGATGGTTGTCTCGTCCCGATTTGGATCTGCTAGAGCTGCGGCTATATTAGACAGTGCATCAGCTTGAGCATTTTGTGATCTTGGGACATAAGAAAATGTCGGTTCCAAAGGGAATTCTTCCATTAACTCTCTGACATAATCATACAAAGGGATTAGTTCTTCTTTTCTGATGGAATAATCCCCATTGGCTTGTTTGATTACCAGTTCTTAATCAACTTTCACCTTTAAGTGATTCACTTGTGCTTGAAGTGATAATTCCAAGCCTACAATGAGAGCTTGGTATTTTTCTTCATTATTGTTACCACCTTCCCACAATAAAAAGGAATAAGGTAACAGTGAATTTTCTAGAGAAATGAGCACAATTCCTAAAAAAACTTTGTTGAATTTAGGATTTTCCATTTTCCTCCCTGTTGGACTTCTGGAAGCACCATCAAAATACATTTCCCATGCCTGAGGACTTTCTTGAATAGATAAGACTTCCTCATCAGGGAGTTAAATATCTGAAGATGTGTCTTCCACTGAAGGGTGTTCATCCAGAAAATTAGCTAGATCTTTGCCCTTTATCGCCTTTTGAGACACATACTAAATGTCAAATTGCTGCAAAATAACTCCCCACCTTTCCAGGCGTCCTGTAAGCATTGGACGACTAAGGATGAATTTTACCGGGTAATTGCGAGATACCAATAGGACCTTGTGATGTTGCAGGTAGTGTCTCAACTTCTGAACTGCTAGGATTAATTCCAGGCAGCACTTCTCAATACTTGAATACTGGGTTTCTACTTCAAGCATAGTTCTACTGAGATAGTAGAGGTTGTTTTCATTCCCAGCAGCATTCTTTTGAGCAAGAAAGGCACCCAATGATCACTCTAGAGCTGTCACGTAGAGGATAAGTGGTATTCCTTCATCAGGTGGCATGATTATCAGTGGACTCAAGATGTATTTCTTGAGAATATCGAATGCTTCTGGACATTCTTCAGTCCACTGGTAAGTGAATCCCTTCATCAAAAATTTGATGAAGGATAAACTTTTGCATGCTAAATTGGCGATGAAATGCCGAATATTGGCTAAGTGTCCTTGAAGTCCTCTTAAATATTTCAAATTTTGAGGAGGTGACATACCAAGTATTGACTTGGTCTTCTGAGGATCTACTTCAATACCATGATGGCGTACAACAAAGCAGATAAATTTTCCAGAGGTTACCCCAAAAGAACATTTTAGGGGGTTCATCTTCAAATTATGTTGTCGAAGCTTGCAAGAATATGACTTCCAAATCAGCCAAGTGATTAGAATGTTGTTTGGATTTAACCTTCAAATCATCTACATAGCATTCAACAAACTTCCCTAAGAAGGGTTTGAAGATACGATGCATGGCACACTGATAAGTTGCACCTTCATTCATTAAGACAAAGGGCATTACCCGGTAGAAAAACACACCTTGAGGGGCTCTGAATGCCGTGGATTCCTCATCTTCTGGGGCCATTCGGATCTGATTATATCCGGAATATCCATCTATGAAGGAAAATGCTTCATAACCAGCTATTCCATCAATTAAAACTTCTGTAATCGGAACTGGGAAAACATCCTTAGGACAATGCCGATTAAGATCTCTGAAATCGATGAAAACTCTAATTTGTCCATTCTTCTTCTTTACAGGGACAATATTAGCCAATCACTTGGGATATTGAACTTCTCTAATGAAGTTAGCTTTGATAATCTTATCCACTTCAGCCTCAATTTTGGAAGCATAAGTTGGGTGTGTTCTTCTCACGGCTTGCTTAAATCCTCGATATTCTTATGATAAACCCAAATGATGAGTAGAAACATCAGGATCAATCCCGAGCATTTTTGTATGGTTCCAAGAAAATATAACTCTATTTTTATTTAGAAAAGAATTAAACATCTCTTGATCTTCATGATTCATGGACGCACTGATTAAAGTGGGGCATGGATCTTCTTTTGTACCCAGATTTATTTCTCTGAGTTCATCCACAGTGGTAGAGATACCCTCTTCAAATGCTGGAGGAGCATCTCTGAGATCTTCCTCTTCTTCTTCATCATGTGTTATTTATTCCGTTTCTACTTGCATTTTATATGATAAAGTAGAATTTTCATGATCAGAAGAGATGTCAAAATTTGCATATCTTGAAGAAGAAGCTTTCATTTCAGACCTGATTTATGATGAAGGGTCTTATTTGGGTAATAAAGAGGAGATGATGGATTGAGAATCGACATCATTGTTCACCTCCGATGTTGCTGTAACTTCTTCTGTCCTGTTTGGCGATGTATAGACTTGTTGGATTTCAACAGATGAAATGAAGACGTCGCCATTTGTGTTTTCATCACTGCTTGGTGGGTTACCAATTCCTCTCATGTTGTCTGACTCGATTGCCGTAATTGAAATTATTGATCTTTCCATAAGAGTATTTTGATTTGGGTCTATCTTGTCAATTTGAATGATAAGAAATGCATAATCTGTACTCACATGTTTAAATGGGTTTACTAGAATTTTCTCCAAACCATATTGAGAATTAACTTTGGTAATCTCCTTTGTTGTCGATTTCTCCCTTTCTTTCATGTGATATAATTCCACCTCACTGTATTGAGACTCACATGTCTTGAATGATGCCTTATCACCATGCAATGTCCCAACCTAACCATCGAAACAATATTTGAGACATTGATGGTATGATGAAGGGATAACCGCATGTTGATGTAGCCAGGGTCTTGCAAGAAAGATGTTAAAAGCTGAGTCTTGATCAACATCCATGAAATCTGAATTGGATACAAGATCTCCAAACTGAGTTCTGAGTGTAACTTCGCCCAGTGGTTCTTGTTCATTTTTATCATATCCTTGTAACATCATGGTAGAAGGAGATAAATCATATTCCGTAAGGCCCAATCAACGAAGTGTACGAATGGGCATGAGGTTGACTCCTGAACCATTGTCAATGAAAGCTCTTCGGACGTCTACGCAATTGACTATACCAGATAAGTACAAAGGTCTAATATGTCCACACACAATATCATATTCATCTTAATCAGTAAAAGATATTATTTCATGGAATTTTGCTGGATTATTCTCTATGTGATAGACTTCAGCTACAGTAATTTCAGTTTCAAACTCCTGAGGACTTGACAAAGCCTCGATGAGTGCTTCCCGAAGATCTTTTGAAAGATTCAAAGCATCCAGAATTGATATCTTGGCTGGTACATGGTCCAAGTGTTTCAATTCATCATAATTTGATCCAGAGGTCTGTGTTTCCAAATAGGAATATGTGGTTTAGCAGGTACCTT
This sequence comes from Viscum album, assembly GCA_963277665.1. NCBI lineage: Eukaryota > Viridiplantae > Streptophyta > Magnoliopsida > Santalales > Viscaceae > Viscum > Viscum album. The sequence goes on along the minus strand of OY728129.1, from coordinate 751,419,583 downwards.
GGAAGCAGATGCTTTGGAAGTTGATGCATCTTGTATCGGGATAGGAGTTGAATATATTCCTGATTTTGGTAGATTAGACCGATTAGATCCATTTACTTGCTGAGAGGAAGAAGATGGAACTTTCAACCGGTCTTCCAAAATAACTATACCAGGACTGAATTTTCTATTGGTAGAAGAACTTGCTTTTTCTTGATGAGCTTGTTGAAGGGATCTACCACGAGTTTCTGCTGCGTACACAGTTCTATTAGGGGTAGAATTGGAGTAGTGGCTTCTGAAAGATCCACGTCTTCCTCTGTATCCTGAGCTTCTGGAACTTCCTCTGATTCCCTTGTTTGATACAAGGAATTCAGGCTCATCAAAATTGAAACTGCGACTGGCATATGGATCTGTTAATTGAATCATATTAACAGAACCGAAGGTTAAGTATTCGTCTGATTAAGACTTTTCCATATTAGAATGTTTAGGTTATGACGTTTGGTGAGGCGGTGCCCGTGGCTTTGAAGTAGATGGCATGAAGTCCTCTAGAGTCAAAGACAACTTAGTCTTTGAAACATACTCATCTTCTTCTGATTCTTTTTATTTCTTTGAATCATGCTGTTTCTTTGAGGACTTTCCCTCTGACGAAGAGGGTTTTTCCGCAACATTCATGGTAGAAGAAAAAATCGGTTTCTTTAATTGTGTTCGCAAAATAACATGAGTTCGGTTTATTGTATTTCTGAACATCCAATCATCATACTTCTGTGAATTTTTTCTTTTGACTTCTTTCCATTCACCTTCCTCCTCTGGAACTGTAGCAGTAGCACATGCTACATGAGCTGGAGAACCTTTCAGTTTGACTGTTCTCGAGTCGACCATCTTTTGCAGGAGGTCTTTGAAGAAAAAACACTCCTGGATGGGATGCCCTAACATTTGATGAAAAGGGCAATAATTGGGATGGTCTTCATCTCCTTCCTTATTTGGCCTTTTGGGCCTTGGAAATTGAACCAGATTATTTTCCAGAGCTGAAATGACGTAACCAGGAACGTGTTCATTTCAGAAGGAGTATGTTTTGCTCTTCAAATCCTCAAATTGTTTTCATCATTGATCTCTTTGATCATGTGGACAAAATGGCCTTTTTTTTGGCACTCAGGAGGTGGATCCCTTCGAGAAGAAGATGGTTTTGAAGTAGAAACAGGTACAAGTGCTTGTTTAAGCATAACTGTAGTAGTTTCTGATTTACCCATTCTCCTTCCTAAAGCTGATGGCATTACATGAGATTTGGCCTTAGCCTGTATAAGGGAGTCTTCAATCTGGTGAGTGATTTAAGTAATGTATTTAAACCATCCCGTGTATTTCACAGGGATTAACGGCATGCATAATTCGTCACACAGATTTTCCACACAGATTGGAAAAAATTCTTCTTGAGCGAGTGCTAATCTTAGGGAATATGTTAATCCCTTCCAGCGAGCCATGAAATCTGAGACCCTTTCAATCTCCCTTTGCTTAAAATTTTTATGATAAAAAACTATTGTCTTTGGCAATGTTGAGCTGAACTGAAGAAGGAATAGTTGACGGAGATCTTCCCATCCAGTAATTGACCCAGATTGCAAGTTTGTATACCAGACAAAGGATGGTTCTTGCAAGGTCCGTACGAAGCATCTGAGTTTTAATGCTTCTTGCTGCTCCAGAGTTCCCATCATAGGATCACAACAAGACACATAATGCAAAAAATACTGTTCAGGGTCGCCTGATCCATTGAAAATAGGGAATACAGGGTTTCCAAAACTGGATGGAGGAGAGATTAAGTCTACCTATTCAGGGTAAACTTTCTTTTCTGGTTGAACCTGTGAACATTTCCCTTCCATAGTTTCTAAATGAGATGTTAATGACTCAATAGTAGTTATTAACATTTGAGAGACATCTAGTTGAACTTGGACTTGGGTAGGTGCAATGACTGGAGCTTGGACAGATATGGTGGTTGGTGCTACAACTGATGGTAGCACTGCCAACTATTGTTGCACTTGACCCATAAGATTAGACCTATGAGGGTGTACTAATAGGGGAGGATAGTCTTGATCAATCTCAGTAGCTGCAACAAATTCCTTTGGCTGACTGACTCCATCACGCTTAAGAAAGAGACTACTCTGATGTAGTTCTGCATTCAACCTTCTTAGTTCCTTCATTTATTCCTCATGTTGTGCAAACCTTTGCTCTAGTGAGAGCGATTGGCCTTCTCTAGAGGAAGGATATGTAACCTGATTCTTTCCCCTCTCTTTGTTGGATCATTTTCGGAGAGGGGGAAGTGGGTTACTCGAAGTATTACCTAGGTTCTGAGTAACCCTTTGATTTCGTGTACTCACACCTTCTTCATTTGTGTCGGTGCGTACATCTTCTTGAATAGGAACCTCTTCATCTGAGTCCCCTGAGTGAGCCTCACCTGGTGGATCAGCAACAACGACATTGATGACATTGATTGATGCATAACGCATCACATCCCTTTTATCATCATTTATGTGATATTGTCTTGTTCCATTTCATTGATGAGACATTGCCTTTTGTTGATTCGATCCCTCAAGAACTTCTTGATGAACCATAATTTGGAGGGAATCTCTTGATAATTTTGCTCTTCATTCCTCTTGAGGCTTCTTCCCTAATCGAGAAAAGACCGACATTATCTGAGGAGGGGTTTGATGATTTGAAAAAGTCCCCAGTCCGGTGGACTCGGGCTGTTCCTATTGTTCCCGTTCAACTCCTCGATTCCTATTTGTTGATTCTGAGGGTTGGTTTAAAAGAGTCCCCAGTCTGGCAAGCTGGGATGGCTCTTGACATGCTATGTCTGAGACTTTCTTAAAAGCTCTCCTGATCTTTCGAACCTTAGTCCTGAAATTAGTTGGATGCATTAACCTTTATCCACTTTTATCACCTAGTTCAAAAGACCATTGGATGATTTATAACACTTCAGTAACTTGGTGATGTGCTTTCTCCAAATAAGAGGCATGTTCAATATTCTCATTTTCTTGATGCTGGAGTAATTCAACAACTTGTTCTCTGTATGTTTGATTTTGAGAGGGACTAGTTGAATCCTGTTATTGGGAAAGATTTTGATTACAAACAAAGCCTGGTATTTGTGGCTGACCATGGGCAATAACATTTCATGATACCATTTTCGTCGGGCTTTGCTGACTGGAGAGCACCGTGAAATGTAGTGCTCCATGAAAACCCCATCCTCTGACATGAATACCAGATGGGTCATTGGCAATTAACTAACGCAATCTTTTTAGTGCACCAAGGCATGAACGTTGAAGGGTCTCTATTGCTTTTCAGCCTTCGGATATCCAGAGACTGATAAAGATGCCAAATCAATAGGACGATGTAACCCTTCTATTATCTTAATATGATTTAAATATTCATCATAAGATAATAATTTCTTTTTCAACTGAAAAATATTTTTCCATATATTGAGACGAATATCATGAATTCCATCTTCTGTCAACATTTCTGGAATGTCATACTGAGAGTCAGCCAGAGGCCAAAATATGACTGGCACTTCACCTTTTTCCAGTTGTTTTCTCATGTTCATCATTTCCTCTTTATCATTGGATGAAGATTCTTCTACCTGTTTTGATAAGAACTGGTGCTTCCTTGTTGCTTCATTGGATTCAACATGATTGGTAGAGAAATCAATGATCAAACTAGAAGATGCATGACTTAGGGGTTGTTCGGAGAATGACCTACACCCTGGGCTATCTTCTGATTGAGAAAGTATTTCACTTTATAGTGATGAAGCATCAGACATGACTGGTTTCTCATTTGCAAGTGCCTCAAGATAAGAGGGTTTTCTCAGCACTACATTGTCCACTGGAGAATTTTCTGGGCAATGTGCATCACTACTGCGGAGAGGACTTTCACAGCGAAATTCATCATCATGGGGAGGACCACCATGGTGGGTAATAGAAAAAGATGAGATCTCTTGCTCCTTGGTCTTCTGACCACACAGAGGGTTCTTGTGGCTCCCATCTGAAGATGTAACTTCAAGATCGATTGAATTTTCATGAATCAAGCCTTCATGAGGAAGTGTCTATTGAAGACCTTCGAAATTAATGTTCCCACTATTGGGAAATGAGGGAGTAGAATCTTGAATTCCAACAGATAACTGTCTGAGGGCTTCAAGAACTCCATCATCGAGAAAGGCCTTGATACAGATTGGCTCTTGATCTCTTGACTGTGCTGGGAAGGTCTTTTTCTTATATGCTTTCTTACTCACCTTGGAAACTACTTGTTGACGAAAGTGGATTCTCTAAGTAGTTGTATGTTCCTGATCAGGAAAGATGGCCAGGTTAGGCTGACGATCTCTACTCAATTCAGATATATGTGCCTAACTTGGTTGTCCGTATGACATGGGGGAGTATTCCCCACAACCCTCTTGGACTGGAACAAATGCGTGTGTCTGTTTCGGAGTGAATTGTTGATGTGTCAATCCACTGGTAGGGATAGATTTATGTGTCTTTCCATGAGATGCCGCTGAAGTTGTTATAATATCCTGGAAAGCATCCATAATATGAGTAGGGATTTTATTCTGCTCTTTCACCATTGATAAAATATTCTTGGTGACTTCAGCTACCGGAACGGGGATATACGTCCATTCCATGCTTGGAGTAGGTGTGTGTGTCTGCTCCAGTCCTCCTTTTCCTGTCAGTGAATCCTGAAAGTACTCATGTGTATGGGCAAAGAGTTGAGTCTGCCTCCTATTTCTCGCCGGAGCTTTCCGACTGACTTCTCTAAATGCTACTAAGCGAGACTATTGGTAGGCTTGATTAATACTAGCAGGTGTATGTGCCTACTGATTTCACTTCTCCAAACGTGGTTGACGAGCTCTATCATATGTAGTCAGACGAGCCTGCTAACTAGCTGACAACGTATAAATAGGTGTATGTTCATGTCTATAATACTCCACCAGAATTTCCTGACGGGATTGGTGTGATGGTGCCAGACAAGTATGCTGGACAGCGGAATTAAAACGGGCAGATGTGTGTGCCAGCTCATTGCTTGCCACCAAGTTAGGTTGGTGGACATCTCCGGAGATGGCAGAGATGAGAACCTGCTCACTATTGACCGGATTCGGATTCCGCCTCTGGAGGTTCGTCTTGCCTCCTCTGGTTCAAGTAACTTGAGCCGAACACCTGGAGTTGGGACCCTCATCATGTTGAGGGCGTACTTCCGCACGAGTCTGGTAGAGATTGTTGATAGGAGCCCTCATTAAGGACTCCTACTTCTTTGAATTAAGGCCCTGAGGGCCATTCTCATTCACCTCCCCAAAATATGGGAGTGAATGGTGATTGCGTTCCGGGGATAACGACCCGAAACGGTTGGAGACGGTGGTTATCACCGCCTGATTCTTGATCACTGGTCGTCGTTGTCCGGATGACCGGTGTGAGTTGTTCACTTGGAGGGCTTGTCGGGTAGCATCCAGAGGTGGGACGGTACCGTGTTGACGGTACTCCTTAACCAGCATATTTGATACCCAGTGTTGAAGACTCTGAGTAGGTGATGTCATCCTCAGAGTGGACGACGATCCAGTAGGAGTAGCAGCAGTGGCATTTGCAGCAGCAGTATTCATAGGTGTGAACTTGAGAGCAACCATTCTAGAAATGCAGAAGATCTTGGAAAAGAGTGCATGTTTGATATAGCAGACATAATCATGAAAAAATCAGCCACTACATCTTTTGGGTGAGCACATATTTCAATGATTTTTTTTTGGCCCTCTCATTGAGTTTTAAATAGGGGCCTAACAAATAGGAAAACCATCAGTTTAACTTGGCTAAGGATTCACGTCGGATTCAACATTTTTTATTTCACCTAGGAATTCAGGGATGACCTCCTTGATTGAAATTTCAATCATGCCAATCGGTTTCTAACAGGTTTGTTCGTAGAACCGGAAACATCCAATGATTCCACATCCATTTGGACGTACTTTCTAAAGGTAGGCGCTCATTATTTGTGGAATGATGAGGCTTATGAATTTGTATTGGTCAAGAGGATGGGAGGTTGGACTCATCACACCTTTTTGAGGGGAATTATTGTCTACTCAGGGACTCTCTTTATAAATTTATGTTATGTTCATGAATCCTTATTACATTATCAAGTATAAAATGAGCTTTCCTTTAGATCTGAAAATCAATGATCGATATGTAGGAAATTTAGAGAATCTTTCATATGTATTCGAGGTTCTTCATTGATAGAGAATCATCTGTATTTTTTAGAGATTCTTATTCAATGGTATCATTTGATACATAAAAGTCTCTTTTTCATTTTAATGACCATACAGGTTTTAAAGCCACTCAGTGGGGCACTTGAAGCTTATTGTCATTCAGAAGGACATGGATTATTTCAGAGTTGGGACCGAACCCGCAGATGGGCTACCTACGTATCCTTTGTTTAGAAAAGGAATCGGAACCCACAGAGTTCAAGCAAGGGAGTATTATGTTTATGATTTATGGATCAAAGAAGGATGTCATAATTACTTTTACATTCTAAGCTCACGTGAGTCATGATCAGTGTGAGAAAAAAGTGGTATTGGTAAAAATCGGACAATTGTGCCCTGAAAGATGCAATCATCAGAAATAATGTGGGACTTATGTATGTATGACTTCCCAGATAAATGAAGATTAGGATTTACTTCAGGGATGAAATCTAGGAACAGGGTCTATAAAGGTATATGTGCTTCATGGAGATTTAAATACTCTAACTTGGGGCTTACTCTTGAAAAGGATGCCCAAATTAGGAGAGGACTTATGATTGGGTTTTACTCCTGAGAAGGAATCCCAGATCAAAGGTAAATTATGACTGGTTATGAGAAATTAAGATTAGGTCTTACTCATGAAATGGAGGCCTAGGTTAAGAGACTTGAAAAATTAGAGGACTTGGGGATTACTCCTAAGGAGGATGCCCATAATTGGAAATTATTACTGGGGCTTACTCCTGAAGAGGAGGCCTAGGTTATTGATTATGTCTGGGGATTATTCCTGAAAAGGAGGCCCAGGTTAAGAGAATTATGGTTGGGGCTTACTCCTAAATAGGATGCCCATATTAGGGGACTGGGGCTTACTCCTGAAAAGGATGCCCAGGTTAATGAGTTCTATCATCGTAAAGAATGAGGTTGAATGAATGAAATATAAATCTTTAGTGACATAAAGATGTGTAAATCACTAGGTTTTGTGAGATATTCCACAGAATTCCTTTCAGATATGGAAGTCAAATCAGGAAATTATTCCATAAATGGCATTGAAGAGTGTCTTGAATACTGAATCTTGAATAAGAGAGGTGGAATGGCTTAAGAGGGGTGAAATGAGCAAGAAGGGCACCCAAAAAGGTTGGGGCATGCAATTCATAGCAGGCGCGCATGTATTGCGTGGGCGCGCAAGTCCTGGTCGCGTAGGTATACCTGCGCGACACATGGGTACTTGCGTGACGATTAACCAGCAGGGTAATTCTTGAGCGACTCTTGGTTAAAGCATTTATAATCATCTTGATATTCTTCCAGAATAGTGGCGCGAAAGTTCTATTGAAGGAGTTAGGTGGCGCGTAAGTGTGGCCATTTCCCTTAAGGGATGGCCACTCAGGCGCACAAGTGTTGATGAGTTTCAACACTTAGGCCTTCGTCCCCCTCTTTAGATCTTTCGTTCTAGGTATGAAATTACCTTAGAAGTGTTTCAGAAGCTTTCAGAAGAGACTAGGGCGCATGGAGCTCAAATCCGAGATTCTGGAAAACAATTCCTCCTCGAATGGGGGGACCACAGGGTCTATTTATTGGCTGAAGAAGACCCGGGCCGTTATCCTTTAGGGCGCACAAGTCCCTTGCGCAACCATTATGCGTCGCGCAAGTAGACTTGCACGACAGTGATGGAACTTGCGCAGCACATGTGCTTTTGAAGCCTTGTTCATGCCTTTGTCGATTTTTGATGTCTTCTTCAAAGGATGAATCAATTTGTGCTAAGTCATTTCCCTTTACATTATTTTAGACCATTTTATGAAAAGGGTCGTCAACATATACTTATTAATTATAGTTATAATTAATTTAAGACTATTATATATGTGGCCAAAATCAATTACAATAGAAGTCATACTTGAGATAAGGGTTTCTGATCCCACATTAGTTTTTGTGATATGTATGCCATATTCATCATGTATTTCATTAGTGTGGTGTATACACATTCACTATGAAATGATATATCATGAATTTACATATATTAAATTTATTTCATGTTTTATTTTATGTTATTTAATTCATGGGGGTTATGATTCCAAAGTAACCAAAGCATTAAGTGTTGATTTCCCAATATATTCCTCATTAGTGAATGTTTATATTTAGGATTCTATTAGTGGAATTATATAATATTTATATCTTATAACAAATTTATTTTCTTCTACTCTAGTTTTTTCTCAGAATTACTTTTTTTTATCATTCTATTCTTTTTAAGTACTAAAAATTGTAAATTATTGTTTTTAATGAAAACCAATTTTTTTCTATATGGTCAGGATTATTTTCCTTCCGTGTCCATATTTTCTTTAATATTCTTTGAATAATTTTTTTAATCTTCTCTAATAATCTATTAAATTAATTTTTACAACTATTTTTGTTTATATACAAATTTATAAATGTAATCCTTTTATCATTTTCCAATCTAGGTTATTTATATCAAAGTTGGGAATGAAATATTTATTTTAAAATTAACCGCACAAGATGATTTACCAAAGATAATGACTATTATTTACATTGAATACCCCTTTGAAATTTTCCATTGATCTTCCCATGGAAAATTATTCCCTTACTATTTTGTAAATTTTTTTATTTTAATTAAGCATTTCAAAATGAACGGGTTATTTTCCTCACGAAATATTATAGTGACCTTTTAAAATAATTTTCTTCCCTTTCAACATTATTGTATAAATCATTTGTTTTAGTAGGTATATAAAATAACGATACAATTCTATATATTAAATTTTGATGGATTATGATCATGTGTTTTATTTATTGAATGGGGGAAATATTAATATTTCATATTCAATTTTTAAATATTAAAGTTTACGGGGATTATGTATTGAAGATTTTTTCCTTTATATCATATAATGAATGAATTAGACTTAGTATTTGATGGATGTTGTCTTTTATATCCACTAAATTCATTGGTATATCACATGAGAAAACAAGATAGGGTATTTGGTATATTCCATACTTTTTTATGTAAGGTGTCCTGGGATAAAGCCTTGATGGTAAGATTATATTTTTTGATATATTAATTCTATGATTAGGAAACATGTAATAAATATCCATGTGATTATTTATATAGTTATGTAATCTAAGGATATATTATCCTATTATTATATTAATTATATATAATATTTATTATTTTTATTATCTACCATATTATTAATTATTTTTTACTTTTGTGATATCTTTCATTTATGCTTTCCATTATTGAGCATCATTGCTTACCATTTTATTATATTATCCTTTCAACAAGATATTGGGATGAGATCTATAAATGATTCCAAGGATATAATATAATATATAACAATTTTATTACTATAAATTTAATTTTTATTTCATTTTTTAAAATATAAATTGGGAATCATATATGTAACAAGTCAATGAAGACTGATGAACTGTCGGGGTAGTAAGATAACTACCAGATCTAGGTTACTAACAAAAGAGTTTTACATAATATTATTTTTCCCATAAAAGTGACAAACTATATGGATGAATTAAAATGATAAATATCCACATCATGAAATAATTTAATTCATGGTGAAGGAATAAAAAATACCAAACATCATGATCAATACCATCAAGGACTAACCCATGAATTTAATTTGAATATATTGGTTTCAACCATGAAATCATTCTTTCATTGTGTATGTGTGCTCCAAATACTAAAAAAAATCTCATGTGCCCTAATGATGCATTATGGGGCCATAAAATCTCAATACCCACCCTTAATTTAATTTATTCCAATAAATTTTCTATATAAAATATATGACTTAAAATGAAATTTGGAATTAAATTTCTTAAGGAATAAATAAAGATATATATTTATTTACAAACATATAGAATGTAAACATTTCCTAGAAAATAAATGGGATAATCACGATATAATCCATTAAAAGATAGAAAGTTGATGGTTATACAACACATATCTCAAGTTTATCTCAAGGAATATTAAAAGACGTGGATATAGATGAAAAAGAAATTCCAAAGAGTGAACATTAAATAAAAAACTAAATACTAATAAAAATAGAGAATAATTATTTAATGTGAAAAAATATATAATATATACACTATATAAAATTAGGTAGGTCCATAAATCAAATCATGCCTTAATGATCAAAATTTTGAGATAAAACCCTTGCGACATTGAGAACTCTTGAATTAGAACCCCATAAAATAGGAAACATGAACTAAATCTCTAAGAATTTCGAATAGAATAATAATAATTATACAATACATCATTTAGATAGTTATTACACCATATAATTATCCTTCATTCACATTATGTAACATATTTCAAGGAAATTAAAATTTGAGACAAGGAAACATTATGATAAAGGTAACGTAAAAATAAATAATAAAATAAAAGGGTTATCATGAAATTAACAATAAAACAACTTGAAATTAATGTTATTCATTATAATTAAATTAATTTAGTTTATTTAACATTCCAAAAAACAAAATATATTGTGTAATATCTAACATGTCTCATTAAATTTAAAACTAAGAAATATAATCCTTACAATCATAGATTCCTTTAAATAAAAATAAATTTAAATAAATTACACTAAGTGTATCTTTAAAATCCATTAAATATATGAATATAGAATAACACATCCATTGAGATGTAATCACAACATAAAAAATATATTGTGGTGCATAATATGATATATGTCTCAACAAATTATATTTGAGACAAAGAACCTCTTACTTTAGGTATAGACATCCACTAAAGTGCTTGAATATATTGTATATAAAAATAAATATATTTATCAACTACTTCAAAACTATATTTAAATATATTAAATTTTAAAAAAATAATAAAATATTACTCTAAATATTTATATTAGATATTTATTCTTGATTTTCAATATTGAGTTTCAGTAATATTTTTTGTTTTGAACTTGTTTTCTAATGATGGTGTTGTTCTCCACTATTTTCACAAAGTTAATCATTCCCAAATCATACAAGGTACTAGAATAAAATGTTTATAAATATTTATTATGTTAAAATTTCTTCATATGTTATTTTAGTTAACAAATCTGGAAGATGAAATTGGAGATGAACATGTTAATATGATTTCTATTAAATGAATTTATGTATCTCTATTAACATGTTTAGAATTAATGGTACCACTCAATAACACAAATAGTATTAGTATTTACATATTTATTTCAAATATTAGTAGCATTTATGTTTTCATAGTCATCAATGCAATTATTTTATAGCATTTTCCTGGTAGGATGTAAGACCAACCCATATTTGAACATATCATAATTAATGGATGTGTATGGTTATGAAGGTGGTTTGTTTGGAATAATATCATTATTAAATTTGAATATTTTTATTTATTTTGTTAATTTTTTGAATGTAATTTTTAATTATTTTGATGAATTATAATGAATCTAGATGAAAAATTAGGTTCGTTACTTCATGTAGGACGTTGTCCGCATAATCACATGAATGATATTTTTTATTAATGAAATGTGGGAAATTAGGTCAATGATTGTTAAAATTGATTGAGAATATTCAGTTTATATTAAATAATAAATTCATGTGAACACCAATGTGGCCCATCTAGTGTGGCCCATCCAAAGTCTCCGTTACTCCAAATGAATCATGTGTACTCCAATGTGGCCCAACCAAAGTCTCTATATTTCATTAAGTGTCTAGCATCCAAATTAATCATGTGAAATCCAATGTGTCGCATCCAAATTATCCATGACTCATCCTACTTTTATTTGGACTCATTTGATGTCCTATATTACTCATATGATGTCATATTTTACTCATATAATGTCATAGTTTACTCATATGACATCACATATCACTCATATGAAGTCTCATCATGACTCATCTGTTAAATCAACAGAATAAACCAAAGCCTATAATGACATATCAAAACTCTAGTTTTAGTCATCAAAATTTGGAAATTACTATTCACATGTCTACAATGATTCATCTTTCAGATGTTAATAGCTCTTATTCCTATCCAAGGACATGGCTAGAGTTATGGTTCACTATGGAAATTATAAATTTCACCCATTTGAACAAGAGGTCCATAAAACCATCTATAAGACTACTCAATCAACTCAAAATGAACATATCTTCTTTAAAAAAATCATACAAATATTTTTTCACCATTTTATGAAATCTCATTAATTTCAGAAACTCTATATTTATTAATTTCCTCGCATTATGTTTCCAATTGTTTCGAACTATATAAGCCATTAATATTACATATGTTAAGAATTTAATTATCTTGTTGATCTCTGTTATAGACAATGATTATTTATCTATAAAAATCTATCACTATATTAATGATTAGAAAAAAATTAACACTTAAATCGGATCCCCTATAAACATTTCAAGCCCGGTGTTCCGTGTAGCATCCTACACATAATCCACCCTCTTTTTTTAATATATAATTGAAGAACCATATTGTCCTTATCATAATATGTTAATATCCCATGGATATTAGCAAACAATTCCATATAACACAACTATAAAAATGGGCAAGGGAAGCGCTACCCCTTTATCAGTGCTGATAAAGGGGGCCTTTATCAGCGCAAAAAAAAGCACTGATAAAAGGGGGCCTTTATCAGCACTTTTTTGGCATTGATAAAGGGATCCCCTTAATCAATGCTTCTTTTTGTAGCGCTGATAATGGGGGGCTTTATCAGCGCTGATAAAATTTATATTTCAAAAAAAAAATCACAAAAAATAAATTACTGTTGTATAAGTATATTAATTCATATATAAATATAATAAATATTTTTTAAATATGTTTTAGATACGTATAAATATGCTATTACATTTAAAATATAATAAATTTGTTGAAAATAGATTTAAAATATTTAAAAAATATTATTATTTAATATTTTTCTAATTATTATCGATTAATAATCATTCAATAACAATTTGAAGAAACAAAAAATCAAAACAATTAATAAAAGATCTAAAATAAGTATAAAATGTAACTCAAACTTTAAATGACCATAACTTTTGATCCAGGTGTCTGTTTGATCTATAAAACATATCATATAGATGTCTGAGATGAGCTCTACGTGCTGGTTACCCCAGCAAAGCCTCTGTCATATTTTTAGGCAAAAATGCCCAGAAGTCCACCAAAACTGAGTTTTTAGTTGGGATACCTTGATTTATTAACATTCAAGCAGGTATAACTTCTAATCTGGATGTCCATTATCCCTGTACCACCTATCATATCGAAGACTGATTCATTTTCATCAATTTGACTAGTTTTGGAGTTGAAACAGGCTTCTATATTATAAGTTATGATCATTATAACATTCTATGGCTTTCAAATTCACATATATATGTATTTATTCGTAAATATATATGTGTCTGTGAGTCTGTCTGTGTGTGTGTGTGTGTGTGTTGAATATATATATGTATGTATGTATGTATTTATTTATTTATAAACACACATAAAAAACAAATTTTTTCATAAATTTATTTAAAACTAATCTTATAATTATATATTAATACACAAATAAATATACGAATAAAAAATTATAACTAAAAATATATATATATAAAATATAAATATATATTAGTATACGAATGAATATATCTATATATACTAATATATGAATAAGTATATTTATATTAATATGAATCTATATCAATATATGAATAAATATAACTATATATATATAAATAGATATATCATTAAATAGAGAACAAAACGAAATGGCTTACTACTAAAGGTGAAACCGCGAAAGGGGGGAGGTCTCGAGTTCGAGTTTAGGTGGAAACAAAGCGGTGCGGACTTGTGAGGATGCGAAGAAAGGGAAATGTGTCGGAGACCTCCTAGCACTGATAAGGGGGGGGGGGTCAAGCACTGTTAAAATATCTCCCCAAATTTTTATTTATTTATTTTTTTTATTTTTCTTTTTTTTGATTTTTATTAGCGCTTTTAAAAAGCACTGATAAAGGATCCTTTTATCAGCACTAAAAAAAGCGTTGATAAAGGGGTCATTTATCAGTGCTTTTTTAGCACGGATAAAAGGAGCCTTTATCAACGCCTTTCGTAACACAGATAAAAGAGACCCCACTATATTAGCACTGAGCTTTACAAAGCTTTTTTAGCATCGTTAAAACCCATTTTGAGCACTGATATAGGCCATTTTTGTAATAGTTTAAATAATCTTTGACTTAATATCTCAATATACGTATTGTTAAAAATTGAAATTAAACCCACATGGGAACTTCATTATTCCACCATGGAATAGGTATTGTTGCCGCATTTCACATCATTCATGTCCAAAGTCATATTTATATTTCTTAAACATATTATAGATATACATAATATAAATATAGTGATTTTGTCATTTCAAAATTTTCATCACATGCTATCTAGCTATGTTCATATACCTATTTGATTAAGAATCATATCTTGATCCACATTTCATAGAAAGATGGAATCATGTTATTTTTATATTAATGATTCTTTACAAAGTCTAATATTATTTCTGTGGTCTAACTCGATGAAGAAGAAAAATAAAAATTATATAACCAAGGTTATAAAAGTATTCCCATTAACTTTTATATATGTGATACTGACTAAACATAACTCTCATTAGGGGTTCATTATCCAAAATTAACTGAAAAATATGACATGAACTTTTCATCAAAATATATATTATAAATGTTCAATATTAATAAGAGTGAATTCCCCTTTCCTCACATTTCCATGAATTAGCACCTTCCCTTATATCTATATTGATAGAATCAATCTACGGTAATTATGTGTGATTTATTTACCTCAATTATAAATTTTAATGGGGCTATCTTGAAATTTTAGATTTCATGAATTTATATTTATTTTGGTTCCCCCTCAAGGTATGAACAATAGTAACTCACCATCCTAGAATGTTAAGAATCTCCACGATGGGACAATTCTTTGTTGTAAAGAGTGTACAACTTCTCCCTACCCCACCTTCAGTTCATCTCCTTTAATTTACTACTTGTCCCTAATACTAAAAAATAGATAAGGGATTTTTTAGTATGTTTGACATATAATTTAGTAATAACATCATGATTGATAAATACATTTCAACCAAGACCATCCATTATTTCCATCATATAAATTAGGATAGATCTCCATACTAAATCATGTTTTCTTTCCAAATTCTAATCTTGATTTATATATTTGAATTATTCAAAATAATTTTCATATATTTCATAGGAAACAACTTCATCTCTACATCTATGATTTCTTCAATCAATGTAACATTATTTTAATCTCTTCAACAATATTCCTTTTTCAATTTTACTTCCCACCTTTAATATAAAACTATGGGGAATACTTATTTTGATCCATGTTTTGGATGTATTTCCTTTAATAGAATAAAATATATTTGGGATTGACATCCTCTCATTCTTTACATCAAGAATATATGGGAATTATTTACCCATATTTCTTATTTTTTCACTTTATTACCACCCAATACATATGAATATTTCTTTCTAACTTTTTTTATAAATTACATCTCCATTATCCTTAATCTATACTACCCTTTATTGTGTCCTCTTATTATCATAGTAAATTTAAATGTTATAAAACCATTTAGTGTCCATTTACCACAAATAATTAATAGGACCATAAATATCCTATAAATAATCATTTCATAATAGAATATTAAATCTATAAAGAAATAATCTCTTAAAATTTATGGCTAGTACCACCTCCTATAGTTCATTAAATGGGGGTATGCTAATCTAGAATATGATGATATTCACCCTTGATGTAAGGGTGAATTTCTAATAATTTTTTACCACCCATACTTTTTCAATTTTGGAATAAAAATATATACAATAATATAAAACATTATTGTTATGAGAAACTACTTTGGGTTTATGGGAGACATATATTATTTTTGTTTGTTACAAATCTCTTAAAATATGACTACAAGATCATACCTCCAATAAGTGGAGTCATATTATATCTATAAGTCCGAATAAATACTTATGTGGAATAATATTTTATTTCAATAATATGGTAATTTCAATCTCGTGTTGGTTCTAGATTTATTAGTGTCACATCAATTTCAAGATACATCATGTTATTAGAGTTCATCTCATTCCAGAATAATATTAGGGTTTTTTAGAGTCTATTTTAAATATTTTCAATTCATATTCATGAAAATTTCAATATTCATGAAAGAATTATCATGGCCTTTCACCTTTTTGATTTAACCTCTATAGGATCATCTTTAACCATGATGGTGGTTTTGTATAATTCTTTAAATTCATGGCTGAATTCAATGAATACTCTTCTATATTTCACTATATCACTAATATACATTTTATATTATTCTTTATATAAGGAATTTTTTATTTAAAATTGTTATAAAATATTTATTTTCATCAACAATGTATATGATAAAAAATTAATTTTGAATCTTATACATAATGCATTATCTGTTTATACAAACTTTTCTCTATGTTAATCTTTTTAATTAATAATTTTCATGATTTTAAAAAATATACAAGTACCCACATCATTTGTTAATTTATTTAAATTATCATTTAATTTAGAATGAACATCATTTAATCATGTGTTATCATCACAATTTAAACATGTTTCGTTAGAAGAGTTACAATCTATAGATTTTTCCGCACTATATCCAGTATAATTAGAATTATATAGTTGTGTGTATTCTTTATATTTTAAATTAATATGCAAGATAATTTCCCCTATTTTTTTATATTTTGTTAAGTCTTGGTTTAATCCAGCAGATTTGTAAAAACACAATTATCTAGATTTATATATATAATATATAATAAAATGTTCCTAATGTCAACAATTTACACAGAGATAATTAAAACCATTATTTTAAACAGGGATATACTCAAACGATAGGTAGATTATCACTAATACCACTTCTAATGTTCAGGTTTGGTAGACCACATTGGATGTTTAGTGTTATTTTTATGTATTCTTCTAATTTAATTCAACCTATTTGAATGGGTATTATATCAATCCACTCTTCATGTTGTCTCATAGAATTAATAAAATTTATATATTGTGGAAGGCATAAGAAACATGGATTTATATTATTAAACACACATAAAAAACATTTTTTTTCATTAATGTATTTAAAAATAATCTTATAATTATATTTTAATACACAAATAAATATACGAATAAAAAATTATAACTAAAAATATATATATATTAAATATAAATATATATTAGTATACGAATGAATATATCTATATATACTAATATATGAATAAATATATTTATATTAATATGAATCTATATCAATATACGAATATATATATATATATATGATTAAATAGGGAACAAAACGAAATGGCTTACTGCTAAAGGTGCAACCGCGAATGGGGGGAGATCTCGGGTTCGTGTTTAGGTGGAAACAAAGCGGTGCAGACTTGTAGGGATACACAGAAAGGGAAATGCGTCGGAGACCTCCTAGCACTGATAAGGGGGGGGGGGGGGGGTCAAGCACTGTTAAAATCTCTCCCCAAATTATTTAATTTTTTTTATTTTTTTTATTTTTCTTTTATTTTTTTGATTTTTATGAGCGCTTTTAAAAAGCACTGATAAAGGCTTCTTTTATCATCACTAAAAAAGCACTGATAAAAGAGTCTTTTATCAGCGCTTTTTAGCGCGGATAAAAGGGGCCTTTATCACTACTTTTTGTAGCACTGATAAAAGATACCCCACTATATTTGCACTAAGCTTTAAAATTCTTTTTTAGCATCGTTAATACCCATTTTCATCACTGATATATGCCATTTTTGTAATAGTGTAATTAATCTTTGACTTAATATCTCTATATTCTCATTGTTAAAAAATTTAACATCAACCCACATGGGCAATTCATTATTCCACCATAGAATAGGTATTGTTTCCGCATTTCACATCATTCATGTCCAAAGTAATATGTATATTTCTTAAACTTATTATAGATATATATAATATAAATATAGTGATTTTCTCATTTCAAAATTTTCATCACATTCCATCCAGCTATGTTCATATACCTATTTGATTTAGAATAATATCTTGATCCACATTTCATAGAAAGATGGAATCATGTAATTTTTATATTAATGGTAATTTACAAAGTCTAATATTATATTTGTGGTCTAACTCGATGAAGAAGAAAAAGAAAAATTATATAACCAAGGTTATAAAAGTATTCCCATTAACTTTTTATATATGTGAGACTGACTAAACATAACTCCCATTAGGGGTTCATTATCCTAAATTAACTAAAAAACATGACATGAAATTTTCATCAAAATATATATTATAAATGTTCAATATTAACAAAAGTAAATTCCCCTTTTCTCATATTTCCATGAATTAGCAGCTTTCCTTATACCTATATTAATAGAATAAATCTACGGTAATTATGTGTGATTTATATACCTCAATTATAAGTTTTAATGGTTCTATCTTGAAATTTTAGATTTCATGAATTTATATTTATTTTGGTTCCCCCTCAAGGTATGAACCACAGTAAATCACTATCCTAGAAGGTTAAGAATCTCCACGATGGGACAATTCATGGTTGTAAAGAGTGTACAACTTCTCCCAACTCCACCTTCAGTTTAGCTCCTTTAATTTACTACTTGTCCGTAATAATAAAAAATAGATAGGGTATTTTTGAGTAAGTTTGACATATAATTTAGTAATAGCATCATGTTTGATAAATATATTTCAACCAAGACCATCCATAATTTCCATCATATAAATTAGGATAGATCTCCATACTAAATCCTATTTTCTTTCCAAATTCTAATCATTCTTTATAAATTTGAATTATTCAAAATAATATTTTTATATTTCATAGGAAACACCTTCATCTCTACATCTATGATTTCTTCAATCAATGTAACATTATTTTAATCTCTTTGACAATCTTCCTTTTTCAATTTTACTTCCCACCTTTAATATAATACTACAGGGAATACTTATTTTGATCCATGTTTTGGATGTATTTCCTTTAATAGAATCAAATATATTTGGGATTGACATCCTCTCATTATTTCCATCAAGAATATATGGGAATTATTTATGCATATTTCTTATTTTTTTCACTTTATTACCACCCAATACATATGAATATTTCTTTCTAACTTTTTTTTTATAAATTACATCTCCATTATCCTTAATCTATACTAACCTTTATTGTGTCATCTTATTATCTTAGTAAATTTAAATGTTATAAAAACATTTAGGGTTCATTTACCACAAATCATTAATAGGACCATAAATATCCTATAAATAATCATTTCATAATAGAATATTAAACCTATAAAGAAATAATCTCTTAATATTTATGGCTAGGACCACCTCCTTTAATTCATTAAATGGGGGTATGCTAATCTAGAATATGATGATATTCAACCTTGATGTAAGGGTGAATTTCTAATAATTTTTTACAACCCATACTTTTTCAATTTTGGAATAAAAATATATACAATAATATAAAACATTATTGTTATGATAAACTATTTTCGGTTTATGGGAGACATATTTTATTTTTTGTTTATTACAAATCTCTTAAAATATGACTACAAGATCATCCTTCCAATAAGTGGAGTCATATTATATCTATAAGTCAGAATAAATACTTATGTGGAATAATATTTCATTTCAATAATATAGTAATTTCAAGCTCGTGTTGGTTCTGGATTTATTAGTGTCACATCAATTTCAAGATACATCATGTTATTAGAGTTCCTCTCATTCCAAAATAATATCAGGGTTTTTTTAGATTCTATTTTAAATATTGTCAATTCATATTCATGAAAATTTCATTATTCATGAAATAATTACCATGGCCTTTCACCTTTTTGATTTAACCTCTATAGGATCATCTTTAACCTTGATGGTGGTTTTTTATAATTCTTCAAATTCATGGCTGAATTCCATGAATACACTTCTATATTTCACTATATCACTAATAAACATTTTATATTATTCATTATATAAGGAATTTTTTATTTAAAATTGTTATAAAATATTTATTTTCATCAACAAAGTATATGATAAAAAATTAATTTTGAATCTTTTACATAATGCATTATCTATTTCTACAAATTTTTCTTCTTGTTAATCTTTTTAATTAATAATTTTCATGATTTTAAAAAATATACAAGTACCCACATCATTTGTTAATTTATTTAAATGGTCATTTCATTTAGAATGAACATCATTTAATCATGTGTTATCATCACAATTTAAACATGTTTCATTAGATGAGTTACAATCTATAGATTTTTCAGCACTATATCCACTATAATTAGAATTATATAGTTGTGTATATTCTTTATATTTTAAATTAATATGCATGCTAATTTCCCCTATTTTTTTATATTTTGTTGAGTCTTGGTATAATCCAGCAGATTTGTAAAAACACAATTATATATCTTTATATATATAATATATACGAAAATGTTCCTAACGTCAACAATTTACACAGAGATAATTAAAACCATTATTTTAAATAGGTATATACTGAAACGATACTTAGATTATAACTAATACCACTTCTAATGTCCAGGTTTGGTAGAACACATAGGGTGTTTAGTGTTGTTTTTTATGTATTCTTCTAATTTAATTCAACCTATATGAATGGGTATTATATCAATCCACTCTTCATGTTGTCTCTTAGAATTAATAAAATCTATATAATGTGTAAGTCATAAGAAACAAGGATTTATATTATTAAACCATGAAATGATATCGTTGTCATGATTGGTTATCCCCCAATCTTGGATTCTTTAACAATTTCATGTTATGTTTTTTATATAGAATGAAATTTTAGTAGGATTGTATGGAGTCCCACCAAGGGCTCTAGAGTCCCACATGAGCTTCTTTTTAACAAAAAACATTGTTTTTATTTATCTTCTATCTTGATCATGTTGTCTCACACTTCTCAATATTCACAAATATAATGGATTTTTTTCAAGATTCCTCTTGAAGCTTCATGTAATAATTCTAGTCCCTTTATTGTTTTGTTATGTACTATGTTGTCCATTATCTTCCACTCCAAATAAAACTAAAACTGTATTTATATTACCTCTAATAGTATAATTGTTTTATAGAACACATTCTCCTTTTTTTCTCCCCACATTAAGATATTATCCTCATAATATTGTATCAAATTTAGTTAATTATAGAACTATATATATTTATATATTGAATAATAGCATTTAGTGTTCTTATTTTAATTTTCCTTATCCCGAAATCCCTTTTAGTATTCATAAAATTGTGAATATTTATTTTATATTTTCATTATTGAAACATCATCAACTCACAACAATAGGTGATACTCATTCAAATATATAATATCTTTGTTCGTTTTAATTCAATTGAAATCTTATTCAAAATTTCCAGTCAAGTAATATTTTAGATATACGAGTTTCTATATTTAAATTTCCCGAAATCATTTTTATTTCCATTACATTGAAATATTTTTACATTAATGAAATAATATTACAATGTGAAATGCATTCTACATCTTGTTGAATTTAACTCATCTCAACATCCATCAATTATATCACTTAGTCTTCTACAACCAGAACTTAAATCATGACCCCTCTGAATGATCATGAAATATAATCCATGAATAATGGATCATGCATAAAATCATTTTTTATGTTTTCATCATAAATTATTAGAAAGATTTGAATTAAAATATATTTTACCCTCTCGGAGTCAACATATTTCACTAAGTGTTCAACCTCTAAAAGAATTATATAAACTCCCATGAGACTCATCTAAAGACTTCATGACTCAACCTAAGTTTATCTTGACTCATACAAATCCCAATATGACTCATATAGTGTTCTATTTTTCATATATGAAATTACATATATCTTATATAAAGTCTATGAATGAATCATAAATATACTCATTTTACTTATATAAAATATGAAATAACTAATATATATTCAACTTCTATTCATAAAAATTATGAGGTTATATGTTTTATGTCTATATATAATCATATATAATTTTTAAATGATTGTTTAATATATCCAAGTACATATCCGTAGTAATTATTTAGTGTTTCAATTTAAGATTGGACTCATCCGGAACCCATTCTCATTCAACCCATATCCAATTCCACTCAATAAACTCATATTTACTATGAAGCCTTCCAATACTAAACAAATATTTTATTCAGCATTAACCGATCTCTAAAAAAATTCAATATTTTTATTTCCATGAATCTAATCTCATTAAATGTATTATTTTTCATATTATATAAGACTTTAATTTAAAAATAAAGCATCAATTCATTATAAAATTTAATCTTTTTTGGTAAATTATTCATTCCTTGATCAATAAATTCCACCGAGTAAAATAAAAGAACAAAAATCAATAAACCAAAATAGGGTTCTCATTAAATCTATCCATCCACGTGTTTCGAGTAACATCATGCACTTATTCCTCCCATTTTCTTCATATCTGGTGGTGGAACCTCATTATAATTCTTCTTAATGTATCCATAGTCCCATGGATTTTTTAAAGCTAATATTTAGTAATACCCTTTATATTGATATCTCAACCACTATATAGAAACCCAATGTACCTTCAATCTATATTAGAACATCAAATGTCCATTTGAGTATATCCAATAATTTTTTCATTATTGAAATATATTTTAATGAAGTATCACAATGTTTTATAATTCCCATGATCAAGTAGTGTATCATATCAATATTATTAAACCTCAATACGTTTACTATATTTTTGAATTGATTTTATAATCATCATTTGAATTCTAATTAAAAAATGTGTTTCAAATATTCACCTTAATTTATTCAAACTATTTCTTTATTCACATGATTTTTTTGTTTATTGTGCTTACAAGACATATTTTTCTTCTACGATGTTCAATGTAATATAACATTTCTCCTTTGAGTGATAAGAAATGAACAATCATCTAAAAAATAATTACCTCGAATTTTTTTTGTTAAGTCACAAATCTCATTTACCTATTCTAGAATTTAGTATCTATAAGGTAGAATTTTTTTTCTCATATATCTAAATAAATTATTTAGTTCATATGATGATATATAATTTTTTTAGTGTACCTATTAAATAATACATATTTGTTCTTCTGAAATTTTGACATAAATAAATAAAAAAAAATTCTGTACATGATTCAATGTATATTAGAATACCATTATACCTTGTGAAATCCATTTTATGTATAGTAATTTCTTCTTCATTATAGTTTATTTTATCCTCAAGTATTATTTGAGAAGACACCCCTCTTAATTCCTTAATGATTTTTTTAACAACACGTGAGCATCTTTATTTTGAGACCAAAAGATAAAATAAGTTGTGCATTTTATCTACAAACCCAAGAATAATTATAGTGCACAAATAATTAAATTCCTAAAGTAATTCTCCATTTTAGTAGTAATGTTATCATAAATGTTCCCCTTTATCCTAGTAAAAACAATTTCATAAAAATTCATCACCCAAAATGAGTGATCATTTTTATTTATACATAGATTGAAATTACCCTTATATAACATGATATAAATTCTATTTGTCTTACAATAATTCATTCCATACCTTGTATAGTGAACTTGTTTCAACAAATACTAATCATTAATTCGTTTCATAAACATAGCATCTATAAACTTTTTTTATAAAACCTTCCCGTTATTTGATATAAACATATTTCTCATGATTCTTATTCAAGAATACTAAATTTAAATCAATTTGGAAGATATTATCATTCAATGAGAATATATCACATTAAAATAAACATCAATTAACTCATTAAAACTATGAGAAAGTTTCATAGTATGTCATATCCTCAATTTTTAGTATTTTATATAAACAATATAATATTTTTTTCCATGATACCTATCAATTTTTATTTGGATTATTCATAAAACACGAAACTATCTTGAATACATTATTATATTTAGAATTAGATACTAAATCAAAAGTTTCTTTATTTATAATTTTACTCATATATTCTTATATTAGTAATATCAAATTCCCAGGCTGAAAAGTCACATTAACAACCTTCAATTTATTACACTAAGGAAATTTTGTATCTTTTTTTATCCACAATATTTTTCATGTATGAACACATATTCTTCTATCTACATAAATTTTCAATGTCTTCTTTTTATTATTTTTATTTTAAACTGTGTTTCACTTTTATTCTAAAATCTTATAAAATCCTATAATTTAATTCACATTTACATTTTCTTGGTATATAGTAGTGTTGGTATATTGTTCTGTGAGAGGAACGTAGATTTTTAGATCAATTTAGTATTGTTAGAATAGATCGCATCATGCAATTTTATAATAAAACGTTATCCTCTTTTCAGTAGATCATATCTTTTTCATTTTGGAGTGTTTTACTTTGATCATTGAGGTTTTCATTTAGTGTGATTATTTGTTATTTTGGGATAATCTAATGGGATTTTTGTGTCATTTTTTCATGTTATGTGAGTAAATTTATGGTTTTCAATATTTAATTATGGTCTGAAGGGTCCTAGTTTAATCTTATGTTAGGTACACCACACAGTTTATTGTTTGATTATATTATTGTACTTTTGGATGGGGATATTTTGGTTCTAATTTTTGGGATCATTGTGACATTTTGTAATTCCTTGCATCATGGTGTGTGTCATGGGGTTTTCACTTTGATCATCCCCGGTTTAAGAGACATGAATTGATACACCAAATTATTTCATAATCATCTATCATTGAATCAAATTTAAATATTTTTTCTCAGTGATATTTACTATAGATTGTGTTATGATTCTTTTATCAGGATACCATTTCCTCATAACAACGTCTTTATTATAATAATCACGTTTTTTTTGTTTTAAGTGTAAAGTTTACTTCCAACATGAATTTTTATCAACTACCTTCACCTACATCATAACATGGGGGCCCTTTATCTCAATTTTGGGATCCCTTGGTTGTCCCATACTGGATTCTATTTAATATCTTACTTTAATCTATAAATAATGATACAAGGTGATCTAGTATATTTAATTCCATTTTTCTATTTTTCTATTTCTCAAGAGGTATATGTAGTGGTTGTAGTGGTTATGTTCTTTGATCTTCATACTTGTTTTTTATATTGGTTGATATTATTTTTTATTTTAAGGGTTTCCTTTTGACTTCATTGTGGTATAATCATATATCTCCCCTTGATATCACAAAATAATTGTTAAGGATCCAGAATATATATATGATTCAGTATCTTTATCTTTATTTATTATCTATTAATTATGAAATTTTCACCACTATAGTATTCAATATGAGAATTGTTTCAAATAAACTAACGAAGATAAATTAATGGATTAATTTAAATGAAAACAAGAGACATGAAGTAAATTTATTCCTAAGATTTATATATCTTTGAAAATATATTATTACCTTTGAAATTTTGATAGCATTACTAA
This sequence comes from Viscum album, assembly GCA_963277665.1. Taxonomy (NCBI): domain Eukaryota; kingdom Viridiplantae; phylum Streptophyta; class Magnoliopsida; order Santalales; family Viscaceae; genus Viscum; species Viscum album. Next base: position 751,393,875 of record OY728129.1, on the reverse strand, counting down.
CATCATCAATATTTATTATTGTTGTTTATATGAGTTATTAAAAATAATGATTTTTTAAAATATTTGTTTTTAATTAAATAATAAATAACTCAGGAAGGAATTATTATCATTTCTAGGATTATGCTATTTTTTCTATATTAACTATTCTTTCGTAAAGAAATGATAGTTGATATTTTGAACTATTGTCTCTATATGCTTCAATATTTATTATAGACGAGTCAATAGTATGGTTTCCTACTTGTGGATTTTTAATGAATCATGTTGAAATATAGTAAAAAAGTAATTTTGGTATATAAATATTGATGTGTAAACCATTATAATTTATTATTAATTGTTGTATATAATTAAATGATGAAAATATGGGTGTTCTTGTTAATGTTGTTCTTATTTGGTCTTTTAGTTATAGTGGTTACAATTATTATTTTTGGGATTTATTTAACTGATGTAACAACCTATATATTGTTAAAATAGATAAATTTCATGTCTTATTACTATCTATTTATTATATTTATAGGTTTATTTTCATTATAGGAAATTTATGTGATTTTTCAGTCAGTGGGAAGAAATATTTATCTCAAATAAAATTATGTTTTCGAGAATTATATGGTTTTATTCGAAGTATTTATTTAAAAATTATAAAATTTTTAATTTTTAAAATGAACATCATATTATAATTTATTAGACAAAATTTATTTTAGAATGAATAGTTTATAATTTTCTGAAAATTTTGATTTTTCAATGCACAGTAAACAATGGTGATTTTTCTTAAAAACCAACATTCAAATTCGAGAATTTACAAAGTAAAATATAATTTGAGAATAGATTAAATGTAAAATTATTTCCTTTATATTATTAATAATCCAATTAATATAATTTTAGTTAGAATTATACTTGAATTTGGTATAAAAACACATCCATACTTAAAAGAATATTCTTCTAAAAAACTATTCTACGTAGCATTTATCGTGATTAATTATAATTATGATATTTTAGTGAATTGAGTTTGATAAAATAGATTATATTTTTTTAATAATCCTATTTAATTTTAATTCATTAGTTAGAGATAATTTTTTTATAATAAATAATAAAAATAGTTAAAATATGTTACCATATTAAAGTTAAACATTTTATTACTGGGGTATTTAACTAAATTGATATGTGTTAAATTAACCTAAAATAGTATAATTTATATTATCTATCCATATTTAGAGACCAAAAAATCTTATATTTACAAAAGGTACATTTTGGATCTATTTTTCATGATTGTGTAATTAATATATTTAAATATTTTTAAACATTTCACGTGTGTCTCCCCAACTTATAGAAGTACACCCCTTTCCTCTCCTCTCTACTCATTAATATCCTCTCATCTAAAAATACCTATAAAAATACCTTCCCAAATTATCTCCCCATGACCTAGATTCCCTTTTTTGATCATAAAACTATCTTATGGAGGAATTATGTTTAAACTTATAGAGGTTTCCCTAAGAAGAATTATTATTATTAACCATGGGTTTTCATTTTATATATCTTATCAATCCTTTAAATCTTATTCATAAATTATAAAATAATTAAAAAAATTAGATATACATAGTTATTTTTATTTAAATGTAATAAACCATATCTATCACTTATTTCATTAAATGGTAAGTAAAATTGTGGTTATGTGCACAACAAACTACAGCCAAACAAACCAATGTAATTTTTTCCATCACTGCCTCTCACAGAAGGATATAATAATAGATTTTATGTATTTAAATGATATAAATGAGATAAATAAAATTATATAAATATAATATATCATTTATTTTATAACATTTACTTATACTAAAAATTTATAATGGTGTTCGTGCATACATGTTGATTACTAACTTCACAATGTGACTTGATTCCTTTTTCATCACTACATCACATAGATGATATATATCGGTATATCTAATAATATAATATGAAATTCGTGATATAATCATAATTATTGAAACATAAAATTTTACTTAGCTTCATTCTCTCATTAGCTTTGAAAAATTAAAATGTTACTCTTTCATACATATGACATACGGTCACAATGACTCTATTGTAATTAACTTTTGAAAACCATATTACATTATTTTTTTAAATTTTAATTTTTATATATAAAAGTTTTAGTTATGTGATTATTTCAAATATTAATTATGTAATAATTATTGTTTTATCATATTCTTCCTAAAAAAATTCATTATGGATATATGATGCAAATATCATCAACACATCTGAGAGGAATTTAAATATTTATGTAATTTAATAAAATATATAAATAACTAATATAATATGAATAAAAAACATTAATATGGTTCATAATGAAGTTAATAGTGAACATATTCTTATTAATATTGAATATAAATTACTTATGTAATAATTCGGACTCATGGATAGAGTCGCTTTGACATAAAACCTCATTTTAAATTTAAAAAAATTAACACATTATTCCCAGTTGAATTTCTAAAAATTATTTATGGTTGTGACTATATAGACATAAATAAATTATAAATTAACCTTTTTGAATCATTTTACGTTTATTCAAATTTTCTCAAAAAGAATATTTTGAGTTATTTTATATTTAAATCTTTTCCATTCGTTACAAAAGGCTAAAGGAATGTTTTATTTTATTTTATATGGAATAAATAAACATTCTACCCACCACAACTATTAATTGATGTCTGAATTTTTTTATAGGATTTATTTATTTCATCCATGGAAAACAATTTCTCTTTTTATTGGTATTGTTGGTTTTAAAAATTGTTTATAATGTGAAATGATGTGTTTTCTGAAATAGTTTTTAAATGGGTTCAAAAAAAATTCAAGTTATTTATATTGAATATATAAAATTATAAAATGAATGAATGAGGGAACTGGAAATGGGGGTTTCGCTTATATTTTTAACTGGACTCCAATTACTTCTTAGAATAGCGTAACACATGTTATAGATATGATTCTCTAGGACTCCTAAAATAGTTTTAATATTTTTATAAGGGTTTTAAATGTAATATTTGGGAGAAAAGTGTGTTCATTTCACATGGATATAAATTATTCCATACCCTCAAGGAATATTGTTAAATGGGTAAAAATAATAATTTATTTCATGTTCTTCACTAGGCTAAAGGATTTCTTTCTATTATATCCCTTACTGAGCTTTTTATGCTCATCCAAAATTTTCAATTGAAATTATCATGTTTTTAAGGATGGTTGAAGAACATTATGTGGTCTAGAAATTTTTTTCAATAAATATTGTCAAGATAAATCATGTTTATTTTGAAATGTTTTTTATTTTTATAAATGTAGATACTAATAATAAGTCCCCACTTTCTAATATATTAGTTTTTAGGTAATATTTTTGGTCTAATTGTTTAAAACACTAAAAAATAAGGATTATATAAACATAAAATAGTGAATTATTTCCTAAAGACAATAGATTCTATAATTTATAATGACGAGTCTTTATAAATGGTATAAAAAAGAACAGTTTTGATAAATATATAGGTTATTCTAATTTTAATTGGGTTACCTTGAGAGATTATACTTTATGGTTATCATTATATTGTATCATAATATTTACATGGTGATATATCTAGTATATATAATCTTAAAATGGTATTTAATAGATGTTAAATAGAAATTGGAAAAGGAATGTTTAAAGAGGATAATTCCCTTTTAAATCAGCATCATGTAATGATTTTATTGGAAATATACAATTTATTTCAACTATGGATCAATTGATAAAGGATGTTAATAGTGGTGGAATCCATCTTATAGAGACCCAATAATTACTATAGAAGAACATGCCAATATTTATGAATTTCACCCTTCAAATTTTGGTGGAACCGCAATTATAGATGTAGATGAAGGATGGATCAATGATGTATAAATATATTTGATGTTATGTGATATTTGGTATACCAAAAGGGAACTATTTACATTTATCATTTCAATGGGGAATCTGATTAGTGGAGGTCAATTGGTAAGAATTCGAGAGTGAGATATGAGTTTGATTCCATTGAATGGAATGAATTTAAAAAAAAAATGGATAAATTTTTTCTTATGGTTATTTGACTCATGGTGATGCTAGAGGAAAATTCAAAATCAATGTTTGACTAAAATTTTACATGATTGTATAGGTATGAAGATAATTTCATTAATTGTAATGGTAAAAAAATTTATAGGTTTTTTTCAGTATTGAAACCAAGGTTGAAAATAGAATTGGCCCTATAAGAATTTAAATTTTATAAAAAATTTAACTGTTATACTGAAAAAGATAATGAGTTTTATGAAACATATGTACTTCAATGAGTTTCTAAATTTTTGTATTGTTTTTTCTATGTTATTTACTCATAGGGTGTGGGTTATTGTGTTTTAATGAAAACTGTGTGGAAAACTAATTCACTACTACTATGATTGATGTTGGGCCATCTAAAGAAGTAGTGAAGGGCATGTTACTTGTTTATTTTAATTATACCAATTCTTTATTTTGTTCTAGATCTATATATTCCCAAATTTATGATAAATGTTCATGTAAAATAAGAATACAACCTCTCAAAAAGTATATATAACTTTTGGAAAAAATTATATGTGGAACTATTAAAGAAGACAATATTTATAAGAATCTTAATATTATTATCTATGTGATGGTATATCCTAAAAACATGTCAAACATCACATAGTAGTGTTTTATATTATTATTTTTATTTATTAGAATTCAATTTATCATGATAATATATATTATAAGTCATATAAATTTTAATTCTATAAAATTATAACATTGATAACATATAAAGAAGCTTGGAAAGAAATTGGATATTATAGGGAAACTTATATAGAACATGTTTTTGAAAAGAAAGTAATTTTCTATATTTAGGATGTACCTATATTTAGTGAATATTTGTATGTATTTCAGGAATATTTTCCATTTGATATTTGTGATTGGGGGGGGGGTTAAATTTACTATTGACTTATTTCAAGATGTTATGAAAATTTCCAAACCCCCTTTTCAAATTGATCAATTAAAACATTAGGAATTGATAAAGTAGTGTGGAGAGTTTATATTAAAAGGTTTCATCTATCTAATAACTTAACCATGTAGTGATCATATTTTATTTATTTAAAATAATGACGATTCAAGGAGCCATTTCTTTGATTAGATATCCTTGAATAAGATCATTGTTAATAAAAAGTAATAATAAATTCATATTTTTGATTTGTTTAATAATATCCAGATATCAAGATATTTCTTTAGGATTGATTCAAGTTCATGATAAAATTTTTTAATGTAAAGGATGAATATATTTTATAGGTACTGTTTTGGAAATGAGATGGGTATTATGAGTATGTTTTTATTCAATTTGGGTTGTCTAATTCACCAGTTATGTTTATGGATATTATTAGTAGTGTTTAAAATAATATTTATATACATTTTTGGTTGTATTTATTAATGATATAATTATATATTGTAAAATAAGTGATGATTATGAATGAAATGTATGGATTGATTTTGAAAAAAATAAAATAAAATAATCTCTATTGAAAATATAAAAATTTAAAATTTTGGTTAAAACAAATTTCATTCCATAAGATTATTGTTTATAATGTTACTATAATTTTTGTACCTACTAAAAATAAATTTGTTGAATAATTTAAAATACAAAAAAAGTAAATTATATTCATAGTTTTTATGATATTTTAGACTACATATGATGGATTTTTGAAAAAATTTCATTATTTTTTATCCCACTTACTATATATAATTTAAAATGATTTGAACTTATCCTGTTGAAATAGTTTTGTGGATGTTTTCAGGAACTGAAAATAAGATTAGATAATGATCCTATTCAAGCCTTATCTTCTAGAAATGATGCTTATTTTTTCAACAATTATGATTTTTTGATATGAAATGCTTTCTTATGAATGTAGAATGATTAGTTAGTTACTTAATCTTCACATAAACAGAAATATAATTAGTTATATTATCATACACATGATCTAAAATTATATTTTGGGGTTTTTGTTTTAAAAATTTGTAGGCCACACCCTTAAGGGTAAGGTGTAAAATAAATTGTATTCATAAATTTTTGAAGTATATATTCACTAATAATGAGTTAAACATGAGATAAATAATATTACTAGAACTGGTTAAGGATTATGAATACACGATTCATTATTATCCAAGAAAAATAATAAATATAGTTGATTCTCTAAATCGAATGATGTTGTTGCATTTATCATGGTACATTTTCAACATAGTCCATTTGTTTATGATTTCATGAATCTTGGAAAATAAATTTTACATGTTTGAACATACTTTAATTTTTTCAGGTATCAATACAATCATATATGTGAAGTTCAATTAAAAAAGATCAAAAGGAGGAACATGTTAGGAGAAAAAGGTAGAATCTATTATGAAGTGTAAGTTTCGATATTTTAATGGTAATCAAGTAGGTGTTATTAAATTTTGAAATAGATTATTTGTGCCTTGTGATTCCTATTTGAAGGGATAATTTTTAGGGAATATCATAGTTCCTTGTTTTTCATTCAACCTAGAAGAACTAAAATTATAAAGACCTTAAGGAGTGTTATTGGTGGGATGAAATGAGAAGTAAAATTGTTGACATTCCTAGGAAATGTTTGGCATTTAAATACATTAATGAAAAATGATAATTACATAAGGGGTGATTCAAAATTTTCAAGTTCTAGATTGGAAATTGAAAAATATATCAATGAATTTCATGGTAGGATTTACAAATTCATAAAAATGAAATAATTTTATTTTGGATATTATTGATCAAATAAATAAATATTCACATTTAATTTATATCTATGATACTTTTATGTCAGTATTATAAATAAAAATTCAAGGAGATAATCATGTTATATGGAGATCATCTCAACATCATATTTTATCATGATATTAGGTTAACATCTAATTTTTGGAAATGACATTCAGTGTTATTGATCATGGAATTATATATAATTAAAATTTTGTAATCATAAATATGATTGAACATATAAGTGAAATATTCATACCTCATAATTTATGAATCGTGATTGTAAAATGATTTTCCATGAATTATATGATCAACAAAATTCATAAATTATTTTTATTGTAATATAAATATGCATCCTATTATATTGATTGTGCCTTTTGAATTATTATATGGAATGTGATTTGAGACACTATTTTGTTTGAATGATGTAGGAGAAAGGAAATTGTTGGTAATGGAGTCAGTAGAATAAATAGTTGATAATGTGGAGATGACTCAACAAAATATGATAATGACTCAGAGTAGGAAGAAAATTTATATGGATAACCTAATGTATAATATTTATTTCGAAGTAAGTGGTCATGTTTTTCTTAATGTTTCTCAATTGAAAATAGTTATTCATTTTGGTAAAAAATGGAATTAGATTCCATAGTTCATTAGACCATATGAAATCCTGATGAATATTAGATCAAATTTTTATTGAGCACCCATATCTCTAAATTTATCTTAGGTACCTGAAATTTTTTATTTTACATTTTTATGATAATATATATTGGATTCATATCATGTTTAAAGAAATGATGTATTCAATTGTAATAAAACATTTCTCATGAGGGGAATTTAATACATATTATATAAAATATATAGAAATTATTATTGAATGAGTTAACTTATCATGAAAATATGTTTCGTAAAAAAATATTTTTTATGAAGGGATATGGGAATCAAAAAATTTAAGAAGTAAAAAAATCTCCCTAGCCATTGAAATCATTATTATACTTGATTTTTTTATAAATATATTTTTATAAATATGTGACATTTTTTTAAAAAACCATTTTAAATATTATTATGATGAATTAATTTAAATTATAAAACTTTTGTGAATTTTATAAAAAAATGGATTCTATATCAAAATTAGACTAATTAATATTTTTTAATGTTGTAAACTTAATTTTTTTTCCCATAATAAACTACAATACTGTAGAAATGTATTACCATAATTAATGTTTGAGCAATTTTGTTTGGTTGTTAAAATAAATAGAGATGAGTTAAGATTAAGAAATCCCTAGTCTAATTTCTATTGGATGGAAATATATCCACCATATAACATCTAATATTTAGAATTGTCCAATTTCGGATCCATTTGGATTGAGTAAGATGTTAAAATATTTTATTCCTTTTTGTATTTCATGTGTGTCCTCTTACTTATTTATAAAAGGACACACACTCTCCTCTCATCCACAAAAAATAAATTTTTTGTTCCTCCAATCCATGGAAGATTCCCTTCCTAAAAGCTATCACCATGACCTAAAGTCCCTTTATTTATCAAAAAATAATACTAGAAATTATTTAGGTATAAATATAAATAGGATTCTCAAAGAAGAGTAATAGTTCATAACTGATAGATTTTATTTTATTACATATTCATCCTATTACAAATATTTTTCAAACTCAATTAAATAATAACACCAGTATCTTTAATATACATAGATTTGTTTATGATAATTTAATAACATTTAATTATCTTTTATTCAATCAAATTGTAGATAAAAGAATTGTTCATGCTTATGATAGAATACCACCTCATGAACCAAGGTAATTATATTTCCATCAATTCTACCCACTTCTGTATATAATGATGGGTATAATGTATAATTATTATATTCAAGTATTAAATAAAATTTTTTATATATAGTATTTGGTAATTTTTCTTATCTTTCCATCTATTTAAAAAGGATAACTTCATTCATTCATATGTTTCGATGACGTACGGACTTCCATTTCCATGATTGTAATGTAATTCATTTTTATTACCATATAGTATGTTTGTTTAAAAAGTATAATTGATATATCAAAATGATATTTATATCATGATTATTATTCTATAAATTATGAAATAGTTAACTATTTTACCATAGTCATCCTACCGAAGTCATTTTTCACATATGAGATGAGTATCATCAAAATTTCCAAAATGAATTTAAATAATAAATAATATAATATCACATGGAAATAAATAAAATTTATTGAATACAAAACATGAAAAATTTTATTAAACAATTATACGATTTTAAAAATTTTACTACTTAAGAGGATAAAAAATGTATGGAAATCATCCTTATTTGTGTGTCTACTTTTAAATAAAAATTATTTTATTTTAAACGTGTTGATTTGTATGAGAAAATGATATTTAATATAAGTGTATAATTTTTAATAAATTGGTTTCTTATGTATGTTTTATGAAATAATTCTCCAAAACTCTAATTTGTAAAGGTACATATAATTTAAGAAATTGAATTCTTCTATAAAGACACATGATTATGTAATTTTTAGGGTTAGGTACTTATAGGTAAAAAGGGGACATCATGCCATATTTTAGAGATGCTTTTTATGAAAATGGAACAATTTATCCATTATTGTGAGTTGTTATCATCAGTATGGAGATAATAGTGTAATGAGGTATTTTGGGATGGTTTTATTGTTATTTAGATTTGGATTAAAAAATGAAATATAAAAATATCTATATATATGAGTAATGAGAATAAAATATATTGGATGAATCTAGTTACTAGATTAGTGGTTAGTGATATACGAAATTAGTTAATAAAATTTTAAAATTGAAATACCTGATATAGAAGGCTAGTATGAAATATTTAAAGATGAGATGAATTCTGTTTAATTAATAGTGTAACTATAAATAAATTTGAATATATAAATGTAATTAAATAATTTAATGAATAATAAAAAAATTGGTAATGATGTGATAAAATGGAAATTTTTTGTTGATGCACAACTGTTACATAGTGCCAATGTGTTATGTTGGTATTTGGATTAGTTGTGGTAGTATTTATTAGAGTATGGAAGCAGTGATAAAGTGATTGTTACAGTTCATGATAACAAAATGTATCTTTGAGTCAACCCATAGGATAGGCTTCTATGCCATATTGCGTATTTTTATTTTGTTTTGTTTTGTTATACACCACTATTCAAATCATGTTACCATATCTACTTTCTTATGAGGTTAGTGGTTTTTTATTCTGTTTTATAACACCTAGTATGGATGTGACATAGATTGTTTATAACTCCCCCTTTACTTTTCTCTCTTTAATGGATGTGGTATTGGATGTAATGGCCACATGGTTATGTGAATGAGATATAATGTCTTGAGGTTATTGTACTTATGACATTGGTGCAAGGAGGTGGCATACATCTGTGGTGGAGGGCGTGAGGTTGAAGTACATCAAGATTAGATAAATTAAAGTATGAAGGATATTTTATGGTATCTTGTGGCTATTATGTTATGACATAGTTATGTGTTATACATTGATGATGATAATTATGCGGTGTGATATTTTTTTTATCATGTGTCTATATGTACATATGGTAGATAGTAGAGATAGGTCATATATCATTGGGTCATGGGGGAGGGTGGTTTTATGGGGGAAGTGGTTACAGGGTACCTTTATTATATTAATGTGATATTATGATATTATATCTTTTATAGGAATTTTCTGAGGGAGCCTTTTTGAAATTGGTTGTAATTTTTTCGGTTATGGAATGACATGGTTGTACCACTTATTCGTGGATGAGCTAGTGTGTTTCTTCCAATGTGAAATAATAGGTTTTCTGGGGGATCATATTAAGTATCTGAGTATAAAAATACCTTTCCACACACACACATAGATACACACAAACACACACACACACACACACAGACACAGATATATATATATATATATATATATATATATGATTTTTTATGAGGGAGGTGGTGATCTATATGGACAATAAAATATAATTAAGTTTTCTTCCAAAGTGAAATAATAGATGGTTTTAGTTTTACGTTCTTATGGTTTATGAGTGTAATTGGTCTCATTATTCACGTTTTAAGTCATTATTTCTTGTCAAGATCCATCATCTTAATGGAGGTAGTTGTCGGGGGTCACACATGTCTTTAATTCCATCCAAGGAGGTGTTTTGTTGGGATTAGGAAAGGATATAGTTCTATTAGATTTGTGCCTAAAAGTTAATAGTATGGTTGGAGTTAGCCACTAGTAAGGTATACATTGTCTACGGTAGAAAAATGGTTTCGATTTGTCATAGTATATGATTCTTGTAAGGAAAACTAGCTAGGAAACAAGTGATTAAGGACACCTTTGATCAAATATAGTGACCAATAATGTAAATAACATGATAAATGAAATGATTTTTATTTTATATTCGATTCATAGGGGTGATACATGAATCATGTTAGTTTGCACTAAGGTTTTAATTGGGATGATTCCAATAAATAAAAAGTAAAATTAAGTTAAATTAAATTTAAAGAGACGAACTCCTAGGGTTTATGTAATCATTATTATCACGAAACAAAGGTTTAGGAATTCATAATATAAATAATTTATTAATATTTCTTATATTTATTTACGTTGGTATCAATTTTTTCATTCAATTATTTTGGTAATTTATTCCATGTCATTATTTGAAAAATTAATGGTGTTGTTTATTCTATACTGCAAAATAATTATTTTTTACATTGATTTTTTTATATTGTAAAATCTATTTATGATGGAATGATATATTTATGATATGTGTATATTATTTAATAAAATATGTAATTAGTATTAAAATATAGGTCTTTAATGAAAAACAATCATTGAAATTTAATAGTTAATGAAAAATTTGATCCAAAATAATGTTGTAGAACACATATTGATTACACTAATACTCTGAAATATGTAATTTTGGTGTTTAAATTAGTGAATTAGTAACCATTTATTGTATTTTAGTATATTATATAATCATAAAATTTTAGTATATGAATTTTTCAATATAACAATAATAATTTTTTTATTGAATTTGAAGCATTATACTAAAAATATTAGATTTCTTTGTTTACATAATATAATATGGAATAGAAAATTATTAATTTAAAATAAGAAAAATATGTAATATCCATGATATTTCAAGACACATGTATTATAAATATATTTTTTAATATTATTAGATATTTTTTAGGATTATCTATACCTATATTTCATTATTGTTTTATGTGATTCGATGGGAATCGAGACAAAATAATCCATAGGTTAATAAATGATTTAATAATGTATAACTATTTATATCTAGTTTTGCATGATATGAAAATTTTAGTTAAATTGTTGAGTTTATGATAATTATTAAAGGGTAAAAATATTGCATAAATTATATTGTTTTGAAACATGATGATTTTGATAATTCATTAAATGTTGTGTTATGATGTCAGTTGTGTTGTTTGATATTTGTTTTATATGTTTAAATAATGACATTTATTATTGGTTATATGTTGTCCTAAATAATTAATGAGGTATATTTGGTTTACTTAAATAATATTATATTTATTTCAGTGTGTTTTTATAAAAGGTTTTTAGGTTGTTTATAATATGTTTATTGTCTCTCTATTCAAAGAATTATTTTGTAGTTTTCTTCTAAATGGATCTTAGGGAATACATTTTGAATTAAGCCATAATATTCAATTTATGTGATGATTATTTGAGTGTATAGTTTTACTAAGCCTTTTAGTAATATGAATTAATGTTTTATGAGGTTTTGAATTGTTATGAAGAGATTAATGCATGAAAATTATACAATGACATGTTGAAATTGATGTGGAGTAAATTGTTGTTATTTTTGTTATTTTATTTGGTTACTAGTTTCTTGGTTAGAGATGTGGAACAGATGAGTGAATTGTGATGTCAGAATAATTGGTGAAATTTATTTAAAATTGATATTACATTGTGTAATGAAAGTTGTATTATCTTATAAGAGAGGCACTATGGTAGTGAACATGATAATTTTTATATTTCATATTTTCCTATTGTTGTTATGTGTGATAATTATAATAATTAGCCTTATTTTTTTTTGATTTTTAGGTTAAATACATGTCATCATATAAGCATTGGGTCCTTATGTAAATGAATTATTAAGAGAAGTCCTAGTATTAAATGTTATTTATAAATTTGTGTAAAAGAGTACCAAATTTATATATTAGAGTATTGAATTTTAAGATTGACGAATGGTTAGAATAGGTCAAGCATTCATTCATGTTGATGATCATTCCACATTATTTTGATATTTATATATCAGTTGGATTCTATTGAGGAATATCTCAAATATGGTGGAATTTGGGTAATGGTCACTTAGATATGATTACTTTTGGATAACTTTTTCAATTTTAAACAATTAGTTTTCCTTTCCAGATCCAGATTTTATTTTTATGTATGATCTAGAAATGATAAACAAGGAATATATAGTGTGTGTAAACATAGAATAATATATTATAGATTTATTACTAAATTTGCAGGCCTCTTGGTCAATTATGATGCAATCAGACTACATGTTTAGTATACAAAGAGGCTGGAGTTCAACAAAATGTTTCTAGTTTTCTATTTATGCCACAGTGTGGAGAAAATGATTATAATGGGAGTATAGAAAGAGGTTTTCTCCCAGATACTTATTGAGTAGCGAAAACAAATTTCATTTATACTTCCTCTTATAGACTAATGTTAACAATTATTTGGTCATCTACAATGCTAGCATGAATTTGAACCCTAGTTTTATGTAGTTCATAGATTTCCTTTACTAGTGATCTAGTATTTTATTATTGTAATGTATTTGACTTAAAAAGTATGACTTCAATTTTATTCATGATATACATTAGTTTATTTGATTTTTTATTGTATCAAATTGTGCTTTCATATTTTTATTAGTAATTTATTAGATGTAGTGGGATTGGTTTTGGGAATATTAGAGTGAGTGTGTTCTAATTAGTTGAACTTCTGATTTTCATGGAAAACTATATTTGAATGGACATGGAATTTTATAATTAATCCATTCATGCATGATATTTTAAGTAATTAATTTTTATTATTTTTATTTAAACTCATTATACAGTTTGTGTTTTTAAATCTTAGAAATACATGATCCTACCCATTCGAACCCTAGTGGGTATTAGGATGAAGATTATGTCAATGATGTTACTTCTCCAATGGGACCCCATGTGTTAAGCTACGAACAAGTCTCACATAGCTTTATTCCTCCATCAGTTTTCACTTCATAATAGGGCTTCTTCATTACTCATATCAATTATTTACTAATTATTGAAATCATGTGGTGTCTCATTTAACTAGGGATAGTGGTTATCCTCTATTGAATAACCACCCCATGATCTTGCCTAACATCACTTATGATATCACTAAATCGTGTTGTCTCTCTACACCACCATATCCAACTATGCTACTAAAAATTGAGTTCGGTCACTTCTTGACAGAATGAGGGCATATCTCTTATTTTTTTCTGAGAATAATATTTTTTAATAAGTGGAACCTATCTCCCCTATTATTTATTTCCCAAAATAATGCTTTTAATATATTTTTTACATATTTTAAAATTAATGCAATCGGTTCTTTTGGAACATTATTTCTTTATCATAATCACTTGAAATTATTCATATATAATATTAGCTCAAAAGTCATCTAATGTAACTGATAGTCTCTATAATGAAACTTTTTTCAACATCATAACACAATATTTCCCTTTATATAACTCATTATATGCAAGATAACATTTTGTTCTTCCTTTATTAAACATATTTCTTACTTCCAAACATCAACACACATTAACAGTCCATAAAAAACATTGTCAATAAATATATGTTCGACTTCCACACACTATTTAGGATCATAAATCTCTAGCTTTTTTATTATTTTTAATACCCAATTTAATTATATATCCAATGATATTATTATCTCCCTTATAGAATATATATATATAAGGATGATTCTACTAATTATTTAGAAATGGAAATATCATATTATATAATTTATTCTCTCCCTTATATGAAAAAAATAACTTTAGAGAAATAAAAAATATCCTTATTAAGAGATTAATGGAATCATTTTTACATAGAAATGAGTCATCAATTAATCAACTTTGAGTCTACACGAGAAATTATTGGTGTAGAAAATAAATGTAACAAATGTGGAGAGAAAAAGTGTCCACTGATTTTCTAGTATATGATACCAACTAAAAAATATTTGTTCATGGGTTGTTTGAATGATCTTAACCATATATCATATATCCATCAAAAAAGGAACAAAAAATATTCAATCGAAAATAGGTTTCTCCCCTTTAATGTTTATATTTTTTCATCAAATAACCCACCTATACCATTAAAATTTAGAGTGTATCTTACTCCTAAATTTAAGAGAAAATAACTCTATAATTCCAAGATTTAATTTATAAAATTTAAATATGTAGAATCAATAGTTATAGTAGATACGATTATTTTATATCCATATAAGATATTGATATCAGGTATTTTTTCCACTCCTCTCCCCTAAGAGTTGTAAAAATACTCCATATTATTAATCATTTATGATATAATTAAAATGGTCTACGTATCTAAAATGATACCATTAGACATAAAATAATCCATGATAGATAACATGGCCTAACACACCAGGGTCATCTTGGCTAGTTGTGAGCAAAGTGTACCCCTCTACGCCTGCCTCTAATAGGGCATGAGTTGATGACTAGAATCATGCTGGCATATCACACCAATGGGAGGCCTTATCCTAATATAAATGTATATATTCACATGAATATTTATTTAAACTAGAGTAATGTAAGACAATGAACAATCATAATAACAAATTCATGCATGATGTCAAATATACAACTAAATATTATGATATTACACCTCCAATGTAAAAAAAGATATAAATAAAGGCACACAAGAAAAGAAAATTTTTCTAATCAAACAGATAATGAAAATACTATCCTAGTTTAAAACCAATAGTCCCAATATATTCCTTCTACAATAGCTATTATGGACTTCTATTCAACAATTTCATTGAGCCCACCTAGATCTCTAATGTAATGCATGTCATCTACAAAAGGAATGACATGTACAAACATACCCCAATCAAGGGTGAGTATATTCAAACTTAGTAGTATATACAGAAATCAGAAAGATTAATTGTATAAAACAATATTAATCTCTAATCCAAAACCCATATAATAATAATAAAAAACTGGAATATGCTAAAATACTGATATATGTAATCTATTATGGTCATCAACTTCACAACCAGTCAAATTATCAACACTTTTTACATAGATTGATAAGAAATTCTATTTAAGGAACCTAGAAAGAAAACTAAATAAATAATAAAAAGAAAGAAACCAAGAGTACAAGATAAAGGGATCCATAAATAATAATAAACAGATAGAATTTATATAGTAAGGTCAACGACCTCCCAACCTGTAAAATAATCAACACTCTTTACACGAATTCATAATAACTTCTATTGAAGGAACCAAGAAATAACTCTTAATAAATACAAAAAGGAAAAAAACTTCATGGAATACACCTCAGATGAAGGAATTTGACACCAAAACAAATGATGAAGCTCTATTACATAGGGTGATGAATTAACTAATCTAAATTGTCCCATAATAGGGTATTACACACCCTGTAAGTTGGTAATGCGATACCTTACCCTACATAGAGAAAATGAATAGAGGATCCCAACCTCAAGCCCCACAGTGGGATATCTGACTCACTTTATGATCAAATAATAGAATAGGGATGACATGACCTAAGTATATGGGTGGTATATATGACAATACCCATAGGGATAAGAGACACTAACATCATATCCAACATGTAAACCTATACAAATATCCTTGCACAAAAGTATCAGTATATGAAAAGGGAAGGTATATACTTTTTTCAGATAGGGTATATGGGGTTTTTCCAAAATTCTACTACCTATCCATGCATTTTAAAACTTTAAAAAATAAAAATATATAACTAAATGATGTGAGAGTCGGGTCACATGATGTGTTGTTCTTGGTTTGGTAATAAATGTGTGCCTCACTACACATGCCGTATTAATCCAAGAGGTATATGGGGTGTTTCGTTATCATACATGATGTGTTAGCCACCTGAGAACCATGGGTGTGAACCAAATTTACATTTCAAGAAATATATCCAGGGTGACATGGTGTGTGGGACCACCCATATAGCCATGTGATAATTCTCTTGACTATAAAAACTAGAAAAACATCACCTATAAATCACAACATGTGTTCTTCCTAGTGGGACACACCAAGACCCTCTCTAATTGGAAATTGGATAGTGACTAGATCTATGTTATCAAATCACCATGCTGACAGACCTAGGACTATTTTAATTGTATACATACACACATGTATCTCTATGTACTGATGAGTTATGAGAGAAAGTAATAAATTAGAATAATAAATTCACAAAAAAATATAATATCCTAAAACAGAGATTGAAAGTACATAACAAAAGAAAAAATGGTATAATATATACCCAAAAACTAAAAAATAAGTCTAACCAGACAACTAGAGAGAATATTATATTACATGGATATAGGTGATGGGATACCTGACCATTTCTAGGGAAAATAAAGTGATTATCATAAACATGGTACATATGGGGATATGTATGACTCTATTTATAATCAACTTGTATGCAAGGGATCATGTAACCTGCATAGAAGGGTGGGATACCTGACCATATCTAGAAGCATCAATGACTCTTTCACAACATCCCATATGGAACCCTACTCAGAATGGGTCACTTGAACATACTAATCCATGTAAATGGAGGGTACACAGTGTGTCAATAGAGGTAAATTTGGGTCTGCCTATGTCCAAAATATGTCCATGTGCATCCCTCCCATTTGCAATAGAAATAATGAACAGTATGACATATGACTCCAGTCAAATGGAATATCAGTATATGTCTGATACTCTAAATGTTCCATAGTTCTAGGGTTGTGGTAAATAGAGAAGTCAATGGGGTGTAGTATAGGTATAAAGAATGTGTTATCCAACTGATCTCCTTGGGTGTATACCTCTTGTATGTCTTGAGCTAGTTGTTTGAGAATCAAAAGGCCTATGGTCCTAACAACATGATCATGTGTTATTTAACATAGTTATGAACACTTATTCCATATTTATAATGAATAATTGTGTTCTTTTTTAATATCTACATACCACATAGTCTATAATTTATTAAAATCTCAATCATTTCATGTCATCATGATATTTTTTTCATAATCCTTTTATTTTTCCACCAATACCAAAAAAACTATGAAATACTTCATATATGGATGTAATATTATAAAATATTAGTTCCCATCACATGTTCACTAGAATCTACATATTATATAAAAACAATTTTCCCACAAGACCTCGATCATGAAAAAAATTATACTTATTTTTCCTCATGACCTTGATTTTTATTACCGATCCTCCTCCATAACATAACACAAAAATATAAATTTTTAAAAATTATCTATATTGGAATATGGGAAAAGGTTGAATCACTAACAAAATAAAAAAATGATGATGAACAGATAAATAATAGAGGGGGAATCAATAAATAAAAAAAGTGAGAAATAAGGATATCCATAAATGCATTGTCATCATCTAGGACCGACAATTCTAAAAAATATATATCCTTCTATGGAATCAATATCTCTCAAATCATATGTTTAATAAAAAAATTAACATATCACCAAAATGAAAAATCATGGATTAAATTATAGAGGGAATGGTCCAAGATCACAAAAATATCAAAAATGGGATAAACTGTAAAAATAAAATTCCATAATACTAAATTAGATCGATCTATAGTGAATAAGAATCTTTCATAATTGTCAACGAAGTCATGGGTGACCATTGACAAGTTTCCAATATATCGTCAATTCCATACTCATATTCCAATGTTCTTATCCCTATGATATCCATACTGGACTCCCTCTAGGTTATCTAACTATCAATAGAGGGTCCCATAATGATGGAAATAAATAGTCAAAGGCTAAGGTTAACCAATTAATTTTACAAATAATTAGTCAATTAGTTAATGGATTATTTATTCTTTTTGGGAATGTACCTTATAATTGAAAATAATTTCAATGAAACATATATTCAAGCTAAGGTAAGGTCAAAACTCTTGGTTCTGTAGTGGTTTCAGTTAACCCATTCAAGAATTAAATCCAAGGGAAAATCATTATATACAATAGTGTACGTGCATATGAGTTAATATATTTAATAACATTCATATAACGATATTGGGATTATATGATTATTGGATCACTTCCCCAAATCTAAAACCATTTTGAAAAAGTTACTTAAAATATTAAAATAATCTAATATCAAAATTATAGTCTTTGAAATGGATACATTTTTGGATGTTGTGTAAATTTCAGAGAATCCTCTTCTTCAAGTCTCCCCATGAATGCATCCTTCACCATCGATTCCATGTATATAAATAAATGTATAATATATACATGATAATAATTTTTTTATCTATTGATACCTAGTTAGATACACATGGATGATATTTATATCTCAACCGAGAGTCCCCTTTCTTAAGAGCATCTGTTTTTAGCATGGTTACCCCATCTTTGACCATCTAGATATTATATTTCAATATTGGTATGACCTTTTTATTTTTGGATTTTTTATTATGTGGAATCACATTTTTTCCATTATTTGGAAGCACTGTCTAATAATTTTATAGATTCACTCATAACTATTTTTGGACAAAGAATTTACTCATTTTAGAATTATATAGTGACATAAAATTCTTGATATTATTTACATGCACCTATGATAATTTGGTGAATTATTTATAATTATTGTTCACCCATTTTTGTAAAAAATTATTTTTAAAATATTTATTAGACATTAACAAAGAATTAGAATGTCTAAATCATTTTGGAATGAGGGTTGTATTTATCCATGAGATTTTAATAGATTGATCACTTAGGGATATAAATATCTTCTTCCCTATAATATAATTCTCTGTAGATGTTTGAATCTTAATCATATTATTAATGGAATCCTCTCTCATCTAAACAAAATTGGATGTTCCAGGTTGTGTCTCTTCCCAATTTCCAAGTTTAATTTTTATATTTAGACACTTAAGCTAAGGATATTATTCTAAAACTGAAATAATAAAAATATATAATACCATTATGTTTACAGCATTAAAATATGATATATAAGACTTTTTATCCCCATGAAAATAATTATCAATTTCCTTAACCATTTTAGAATTAATTTCTAATAGAGCATCATTGACATTCATTTATGATTTTAATAGTTTTTCAAGTGTAATTATCACTTGACTAAAAAAATTATCAAAAACAATTATCACAAATATATCATTTAAATTATTCTTTAACCAATGTTAATTATTCATCATAATATATAATAAAATTTAATTTGGATTAATTAATATTGACGGGAGTGTTTAATTTTTGAATCCATTAGGCCAATTCGACATCCATTACATTATAATCTACTACAATTGTTTCTTTTAACCCAATATCCCATTGAAGTGTGCAATTATATTTTTGATGACTTCAAAATTAACCATTTTCATAGTATATTATTTCAATGTAAAAAAAACACTAAATTAATTCAATGTGAACATTCTCTTCATTGTTTTTATAAGGATATTTAAGATGATAACTATAAAAGGATATAATCAATAAATTTATACATTCCCTAAATGAAAATAAGGACATAAAATAATTCTCTATTAAATATTTTCTAAATATAATTTCATATTTATTCTCTCTATTCTTCAAAGATATAGAAAAAACCTCCTTTTTAGTGATAACAAATATGTGAATTTTATTTTATATCAGATTCAACACTGAATATTATTTAATTATATAATTTAGACAAGTTTAGTAAATAATTGGGATTAAAAATATATATCCAATCGAATAAAATTGATATTCCAATGCCAATTGAGATTCCAGGTGGATTATGTAGTCACACTACGAGGGAGGGTGGATCATGAGTGACTTGTTTTACCAAATTCATTTAACTATTACTATTACCCATTTTTATATTTGAACGTATAAATATTTTAGGATGAATAGATAAGATCTATTCTCAATAAAATTAACAGTTGATGATAGATATAATTTAAGAAAATCACAAATTATGGAATTTTTACAAGGTTCATACATATGGTGGGTGTCTACATCCGTTCTATGTTAAGGTTGATTCAAAGAGATAGATTTTCCCCTAGAATAAAATATAAAAAAAGTGGATTTTGAATGGTTGAAATATAATTCCCAAACCTCCATATATATTACACAAGTATAATTATATATATATTAATTCAAAAAAATAATCCTTCTCCCCAATTATATGGGATTGGAGTATACTAGAAGTCTCTACTTCTATATGGTTCTTCTCAATGAAATATTTAACAATATATTCTATCAAATCTTGGTTGCCTTTTCATTTACTATAATATCATATTCTGGAACAGGTTGTATTTCAATAACACTAAATAAAAAGTATTATTGCATGTATTTCGACCCTGTAATCTCAAATAATTGGACAATGAATTTTTTGGAAAATGAAATTATTGGTTCAAATCAATTCCAATAACACAAATTATGATCATTTTATATGTTTTTTATTATTATATTTTTATCATCATTGGTCATGTTAACTATCAGAGTTATCATATTCATTATGATATTTAAAAAACTATATATAACAAAAATATCATAGTATATTGATCTTTCTCACTATATAATCATAAAATACAACCTCTAACTTAACATAGTCACTGAACTTCAATAAAAATACTATTTGGGAACTAAAATTAAAAAAACCAATGTGTATAATATTCTCCTTTTCCTTTTAACACATGTTCCACATTTATAATTCATAATATACATTATTGAACATCTTTTAAATACTAATCTCATAGCTGGTTCAAACTAGTTTTTCACATTATGGATCAAAGAAAAACATTTCAATTTTTCTCTATTCAACTCTTGATTAGAATAAAATTACTTATATAAATTTAAATAATTGCATGAAATTTGAAAAAGGCATAGATTGTATAAGTAATATTAGGATGATATAGTATTTTACAAGTTCTTTTATACATTTATATATTAATTTATTAATTTCGAGAACTATTTTCACACAAATAGTATTAAGTATAATTACTTCATCTAACAGCTCCCAGATTGTCTACTCCAATCTGGACAACATAGAGAGTTTTTACTTTATATGAATACTTTTCATACAACTTAGAAACATCATATCCATTATATTTTGACGATTCAACTAAAGGTTGGTTTTATGGAATAGTGATATAGCTCTCACCCCTTAGCACTTTTGAATACTGTGTCTAGATATTCAATATCTTAAAGACTCTAAAAATCATGGCCTCAATATTTCCCAAAACATTATTATATTCTCCATTCTCATATAATAATTGTTTCAACTTAACTTATATCCACCCAGCTTCCACAATGCCTCCGTTGTTTGAATTCTCTCAACTCCCACAATTATCATTACACTACTTCTTACTGATTAATCTTTTACTAAATAGTAGAGAGCTCATTATCAAAATTAGACGTCTTCCATATTCTACATGGTTCATGGTGTTCTAATTACTATTATTTTATAACATTTATTGAACACTAACGCATCATAAGGTTCAATATTTATAATATGTTTCATACTATTACCTACCTATAATCCAATTCAGTATATCTAATGACTGTAAGATAACATAATATATAGTTATATATTAATTATATGTTCTATGTTAATCATTATTTCATAGATCTTCCTAATAATATAACCTAAAAAATTACTACCTTAAAAAATAATTTTATCATTTAGATAATGCATCATCTAACTATATTTTCATTATGTAATAGTCAAAGTAGTAATGGTTTGATACCAGTGAGCTAGGAATAATCCTCTACTTGTGATGCCTAGTCGGTGAAAGGTAGAAGATGATTCCAACAAATTCATTCCAGCCATGGCAACCTAAGTTTTAATTTATAAATAGTATATATGATGTGTCTTTATCATTGAATGTATAATTATTATATATTTTTTTTATGAATATTCAAATATTTTAACAATAAGACACACCCAGGAATCATAGAGTTTTAGTAACATTGAGAACTAGAAATATAAAAAAATTATTTCCAAAAATATCATTATCATCGCCCAAATTTTACTTCCAAAATAGTACCTTTATTATATATATCCCACATAAAATTTTTATTAATAACCTAAGGAAATGGAAACAAAATATTTGGTGACAAGAGATGCATAGTTAGGGTAAACGTAGAACATGTCATTCAATGATTGGTTGAGAAAAGATGAGTATAAGGAAATGAGAATATTAAAATTTTCATAAAAATATAATCAATCCTTGAAAATCATATTTTAAGTACTATTAATCATGTAATAATATATTTATATCATAAATCATGGTAATCTAAATAAATCCATTTTATTATACATGATAAAATAACATTAACGTGTGATGTGACATAATAATGTGGCATAAACATAATCATAAAATTCAAAAAATTATGGATCATGTATAACTATGAAAATACCATAACATAATGGATCAAGAATAACTAAATATTTCTCATATCATTATATAATAAGGTATCACCACAAAAATCTCATAGTACAACAAATCAGGAATCATTACTGTCATCTTTTATTATATTGGATCGAGAATTAATAATATCATCCCTTAGTACATTTTATTAATTTTTATTTAAAACATTCCTTAGTAACCTCATGAGATATTACTCAATTTAACAAGTCTATATAGGGTTATAATGGACCCTCCTATCAAAAAATTATAAACCATTCACATGATTCCATAAGAACATAATATTCATAGTGAAATGATCATTTAATTATCCACTAGAAAGATATCGGAATAATGATAACTTTATTAATATAACATCATAATCCTTAAATAGAACCAAGTTTATGGTAACATTATATAATATCCCAAATGAAGAATTAAAATCCATATGATATGTTAACATAGATGAAGAACACTTTCATAACATCATTTTATACACAAATTGAAAAACAATGAAAATTACCATTTCTTTTTTAAAATATTGAGAATAGAAAATTCATTGAATAATGTAAAAATTGTTTTCCTTAAAAATACAAGGAACCTTTAAAATTAAGATTCATGAGAAATAAATCAAATGATTTTTGTATTAAGATATTTTTAAGCAATAAATGTTAAAAAAAAATATTTTTTTCACACTTTTGTATAAATGAGAATTTGATTCATATGAAAATTATTTAAAAATATTTTACTATAAATTTATTATAAAATCAAAAGGTATAAAAAAGTACCTATATAATTTTTTTTTACTAAATAAGTAGACTTCAATAAAATATTTTTTAACAATATGGATATTGAGGAAAAATATATTTTACCTTACAGAAGAAATAAGGTAAAATTTGTTTCAGATCAATTTTTTTGACATTTTGAATAATAAGGTAGAAGAAAATAGAAAGAAAAAAAATGAAAATACCAAAACTAGAAAGTGGATAAGAAACTACATGTTTTTTAAGAATGAAATAAAAAAAAATTATTTTAATGGAAATTGAAACAAAAATAATTCAAAAAAAAGACATATTGAAACGAAACCCTATCCTCAAGACCTTATTTTCATCACACACACTCTAAAATACTATATAATACATTTATGTTTTTTAGAATTTTTTTTTAAAATTTCACTTAAATTAATATGTATTATTCTCTTATAATTTCCAATTAGCCAACCATAAATTATTCTTCATTGAAATCATTATTCGGGTTGATAATGATTTCATTTCCCATTAATGTAAAAATTTAGTAATTCTCATCATAGAACTATTTTGATGTTTTAATCATATATATAATATTTATCATACCATAAAAATAATATTTATTTATTATATAGAACTCTTATAACTGGAAATATACAATGATAATGAAAAATGAATTACATCATTCCACAGAGGTGGTAGTTAGAATGTACACATAAGTATTATTTTAATTTTCCAATTAAGATTAATATAGGAATATAAATAATAATATATCTTTTTTATAATAATAAATGAATAAATATATCATATAAATTAGTTAAATCAATCTATAAAACTATTCTGATGTGGAAATGATGAATGGTAAAATATAATGTTTCATGGAGATAGTAGTCTATATATACACATGAGTTATGTTTTAATATACCATTTGTTGAAAAAAATATTGAAAATGGATGTAACATTTAAATGAAAGAATTTATTTATAGGAAAAAAATTTCATTATAATAATAGGTTTAAAGAATATTTTTAGTTGGTGGAAGGATTAATAAACATGAAAAATCTTTTTAAAGATAACTATATCTACCTCAGGTATATTCTTTTGACATACACATTAAGCCTTCTATGGTAGGTATTTTGGCTATATCATTACCTCTTGGATGTGGGGATGAGTGTTGAGAACTGATTTGGGAAACTAATGGTTGATGATGATTCAATTTTTTTTAATAAGAGTATATGTGGTTCCCTATTATAGGTGTAGGTATTATAACCCTTATAAATATTAACAACATTTAAATAAAAAAATAATTTTAAAGGGAATGTGGAAAAAATTTCCTAACGCCAATGATAATGTTATGGGAGGCTGAAAATCACTCAACCAATTATATGAAGAAAATATTTTTTTTTGTAATATTTTAAGCATTATCCCATAGTCTAACACCTTTTAACCCATTTAACCTTATTGTATGGATTCTTCTCCCACTACTTCTTGGTCAACCCTACCAATTTCAGGTGATGGCCATGTTAGATCATCTTCAGTTCCCGCTTCAGCATCCTCCTCTCGACCGGTGGTTTGTGATCATCTACTATCATCACCTATTCTATAGCCTCAGTTTAATAGTGATTCCCTATAATGTGAGGTTGGATGGGATCATAGAGAGTGGTCTAAGGGTGATTCATTCAAGTATGTTCTCTATGGTGGTCAGCACCCTCAGAGTGTTTCTAGAGGAGGCGGGCCACTGGCGGCTGTTATAGGTCCGTCTGAGTTTCTGCCGATTGTGTTAGAACCATGGGGAGTCTAGAAGGGTAGAGGGATTACCTTCAATGGAACTGTTCAACAATGAACTCCAGGATGCTACTTCCTTCCATGATCTTTTATTGGTGGCCCGATTTGTGAGAAAAAAACATTTACTCTTAGAGCACAAGTGCTTCGTGGATTCGTGGGGTCCAAAGCCTCTGACATCAGTTTTTAAGCTCTAAAGGGTTGAGTTTTTCATTAATCTATATTCCTCGGAAGTCTTTTCCATGACATGGGCCAGTGAATATAGGAGGTACATATATTTTTTGTACTCTTTAACCTATGAGTATTGGGATTGCCACATCAGGAGGGAGTCCCTTTTAGAGGTTGTTTGGTTAATCTTCTCTGGTATCCCTTTGCCTTTCAATAATATATTGATCTTGAAAGTCATTGGAGACTCTCTGGGATCATTCATATGCTCCGATGCTTCTACTAGGATCCTTCAAGCTATTGAAAATCCTCAAATTTTTGTGTTTATCGTTTTTTTGGTGGAGAGACCCTCTCGGGTTCCATTGAGGTCAGAAAGTGGATTCAGTTGATGGCAATAAGAGTTTTTTTCAAATCCACATCATGTTTATGTGTCTTTTAAGGTATGAATGGGGAATCAATGGATATCTGTAAGAGGAAGTGGTCACATGCTAGTTCCTTAGAAGTGGGTGTTCCAGGTGGTCCTTGAAGTGAGAAACCACATACGGGGATGATCTCTCCTCGGGAACCATGGGTGCGTGAGGATGGGTGGACACACAGGGCGGCCAAGGCTGGGGGCCAGAGTGCCTGTTGGTGGGGCCACCACTGGCAGGGGGGCATTGAGGAGCTGTCTTCAAGTCATATTAGGGGGTTCCCCACATGACCATTTCGAAACCTTTTTTGTTTGTTCCTGTGAAGTTGGATGGACTTTTTTCGGTCATGGAAAAAGACCTTGATGAATTGATTATTTGGTCACCTTACAACCTTTAAATTCATTGGGATGTAGTGGACTTTGTGTCTTCCCCAAGGGATTCAGTGATCACTCATGACTCTGGTGGATGTCCTTTTGGTAGCTTGTCCCATCTCTATAGGGCCATGGAAACATCCCCTCCTCCATTCAGCATTTCAGCTCAGATAACTCGAGATCTTATGCATCTTTCATAGGTTACTAGTCATATGTTAGTAAAAGGACGTATACATAGAGATGTGGTTCTTGAGGGTGTGGTGAAGGTTACCTAGTTTACCCAGGGTTCTCCTTAAAGGTTACTGTTGGTTTCTGTCTTGGAAGTTGATTTAGATGATAGACCCTTTCAGAGCCCCTCTGCTAAAGGATATGTGATTTCGGAAGAGTCAGATGGGATACCTAAGAAGTAGATCCTCTCTTCGATTAATCCTTGACCTTTGATTCTACATCTACAACGGTGACCCATTCAAGATAAAAAAACAAATTTGTCCCCTTGATGATCTATATCCCACGTCTCCAGCCATAAAATCTGGAGGATCTTTTGATTATGTTATCCATCCTAATATGTATTACTAGTGGTTTTGGGATTCATGGAAAACAATATTTTATATCATCTGAATCTAGGAAGAATCAGTCCTCTATTATGGTGATCATTGAAGAAAAATAAGATCCTTGTAAGATTCTATTCTTTTCTAGGGGAATGTGTTATAGGAGGTTCATGCATGATCACTCGGTTAACAAGAATATTTGGGTCTGTTGGAAGAATCATATCTCAGTGGATTTGGTTGGTCTTATGTCGAAGTGAATGAATACCAGAGTCTCATGTAATGGGATGGTAGGTTGTCTTTCCTTGGATTATGTGAGCACTGACCCAATCAGGAGGATGAGTCTGTGGCAGCACCTGATGTTTTTCAAAACATTATCCCTCCTATGGTTTGTTGGGGTGACTTCAACACGACCAAAGAACCTTAATAGAAAAAGGGAGGATTAAACCTCGACAATGGAGGAATTTAGTACATCAGGGAATTTATATCATCTACACGCTTGGTAGACTTGGGGTTCTTAGGCCTCAAGTTTACGTGGGGAAATAATATGAGGAGAATCAATCTCATCTGGAGTCGACTAGATAGGTTCCTTACGAATATGCAGGATATGGATTCCTTTTCAAAAATGATGTCCACTCATAACCCTAATTCTCTCTCTAACCATGAGACTCTCATATTGACTATCCAAAGGTATGTTTCAATGATATGTGCTTTCCATTACTATAATATCTATAATAAGGACAAGAACTACAAGCATGATAAAAGATTCATGGGACCATGGGGTGGAAGGAAAAGAATGGGATGGTCTAGTCAATTACATGAACTGACATAAAGTAGACATTCAAGGATGGATTGATTCGAGACCTTTGGATTAATATGGGGTGTATATATTTCATGAGGAAATCAACAATCTTGAAGAGGTTATTTAGGAGACATGGGATGAGAACGCCTTTTCCAGTCTATGTGATAATCACGCGTCCTTGGTAGACATGTTTCTTGAGTTGGAAATGGTGTACAAGAAAAAGGTCAAGTGTCATGTGGTTAAGGGGGGGTGATCGAAATAACGACTTCTTCCATGCATGCGTGAAATAGAGGAGTTTCTTAAAAATCAACATCAAATTAGGGAATGGTTTTTTCACTTCTAACATGGATGTGGTAAGACACATAGTGGTAGACAACATTAGTGTGCTTCTATCTGGGGGACCCCATCTTGTTGTGGATACTTTCTAAAAGAGTTAGCGACAACATAATTTTTTGGGTTGCATACCAGAATTGGTGAATGAAGAGGATAAATATTTCATGTCACCAATGCCTTCAGTGGAGGAGATCTGGGATAGAGTCTTCAGGATTCCCCATGACAGTTCTCTCAGGCTGGATGGGTTTACAGGTGCCTTCTACCGGGATTCTTGGCAGGTGGTGAAGCCTCAGGTGGTAGCGGCGGTGCAATATCATTTTTTGCAGGGGGCCCTTAAATAGGAACTTCATATCTTTTAGGATTGTTCTCATCTCAAATATAGTAAACCCCTCTAGCATCAGTCACTACCGGCCTATGTACCTCTATAATGTTGCTTACAAGATCTTGGCTCCCATCATTGCAACAATACTGAACAGGGTCATTCCTAAGCTGGTCTTGATAGAACAATACAAAATCATCATAGGATGGAGCATCTAGGGGTAGTGGGGATTTATACTGATTTTTAAGAACCTGGATCTTCTTTTCAGGTATGTTTATCCTTTTTTGGTCATTTTTTAGAAAAAGGGGAAAATCTGAAAATTTCCTAAGTACATGCCGTGTACTTTGCTACATCGTCAGGCCATGTGCTGGCTGTGTCCGGGCCACACACATGGTGTATAGGGGCAATGTGGAGGCCTCTTAAAGTAGAGTACAGAAAAGCTGAGTACACACTGTGTACTCAAGACGTACACGCCGTGTACTTTTTTTTCATTAAACGAACCGGGGTCACGCCCGACGGACATAACTCGCTTCTTCTTCTGGTTCCTCGTTTGAGAGTGACCCATACGACAGTAAATATTCTCTGATCCCCCATGACTCCGTCTGTTCTCCGAATCGACTGCCGTTGATTGTGTTGGAACCTTAGTGGTGAGTTCTTCCTTCTCCTAGATCCTTGTTTTCCAATTCCTCTTCTTTCTGAAGATATCATGGGTTGAGCGTTTTGGTCGTTTTCTCATATCTTCGACGTTCTAAAGAGAATCAATCATCATGGTTCACATATATCAATCTACTAGAATTAAGGTTGGTGTTTTGTGCCTTTCTGTAAGAATTTCATGGAATATTTTGTGCAATTTCACCAATTTTCCTTGAATGTGGTATTGTATCTTTCATAGTTTTCCCCTATTGTTTGCCTGCTTTGCTTGATTGCTTGATTATAGGTCAATGATTGTGAATATGGTAAATTTTTCTGTTCTCTATAGTGGGAATATTTTACTATTATGATGTTGTTCCTTATAGTGATAGCCAAGTAGTTCTTGAGGTTTACTTGGGCGATACGCGCGCTATGAATGTTTGTTTTACACAGGATTGTGAGAACCTAGTGTAGTAGACCATAGGGAGAATGGACATAAGGGATTCTCCTGAGTGACTTTAATTTACTATGTGAGACCATAGGGGGAATTGACAATGAGTGCTTCCTCATAGAGTCTGTAGTTCCTTGACGCAGGCCACATGGGGAATGAGATGTTGAGTGCTTCCCCACAGAGCCTTCAGTATGATACGAGACTATAGGGGGAATTGACAGTGAGTGCTACCTCAGAGAGTTTATTCTTCAGCTCAACCAAAGGGGTGAGACTGTGTGTGCCTCCAGGGGGTTTCTAGTAATTGTAGGTTTAACCATAAGGGTTATGATGTGAGAAATACCTTGTGGATACATGTTGTTCTACTTGTTGATTGGATGTTACTTGTGTACTTTATATGATATACAATGTGAATTGTAGTTTCTGTGTGATTTCTTGTTTATTTATTCCTATACTTTTACTTTCCATGTATTCACTGACTGTTAGGCACAAATCATTGGGTGGTTGCCTACTGGGACCTTGTATCACACCCTGTCTGGGCAATGCTTTTGGGACCAAACAGATTATATTATTGCAGGTATAGATAAGGTCAAGCACCCATTTACTTCAGGTACGTGAGTTGCTATGGAGCGGGAGAGCATGGGACCAAGCTATGGCTTGTGATGCTGAGGAGTTTACCTATTTTCTTTTGCACTTTGGTTTAGTCTTGTATTCAGCATTGTGACTTGTTTGGCTACTTTCCTAGACATATGTATCATGAATCATTTTATATATATGTTTGTGTGCTCCATTTGTTTTCTGTTAGTCGTCCACTATTTATCGTTGACCCTTGTATGGATGGTTATGGTGTCTACTATTGTCTATTTGTTTTTATTCCGCTATGTACTCTATCAATGAGGGCATAGTTTCCCCACTATCACACCCATGGCCCTCGCTTCTAGTCATCAGCATCTGGTGTTTGGGGAAATGCTCTTGAGGCCATGTGACCAACCGGGTATGGGGCACCTCTGGGTGGCATCCAGAATTGGGATGGTACAAAGTGGTATCTGACGTGTTCCTTTTCTCTTGATTTAATGTTTGGAGCCTTTATCCCGTGATAGGATGGATTCAGTACTTGGTATTAAGTTGTGCTCAGGAGTAGCTAACCCTTGTATAGGGAAAATCCAATCTACCTTTCTTATTACAGTTTCTGGTTTTGCTCTGTTATAATTGATTTGATTTCACCTAGAGTGAATCACATGCTTTGTGTTGTTATTGTTGTTGATTTTGTGGTTCTATTTCTGTCGCAACACGATGAGATGAGGGTATGCCATCTCATGCATCATATAGGCACTTGTTAAAAATCACATGCCATGAATTCTTTCCATGCCATCTAGGGTGCATTAACAATTTCATGTTGTGATAGATGTTGTGTAGATTATGGATGCTATTGTGATAGATTCTTTGATAGAATCCTTGTAGTTTGGTAGAGAGGTTGTTTTTATTGTACCTTGCTTAAATGAAGGCCAAATATTGGTTCTTGAGGTGTTATGGGCCCTCATGAATCGGAACATGATGGTTCATTGACTTGTTTCCTTTATATATGATATGTTGGAGATGCCATGGTTTGATTCACGGGGAGTAAGGGCCCTCACGGATCGGAATTTGGCACCTTCATGCTTGTTTTTCAGTGTTTTCTGGGCTTCGGTGTAGTTTCAGAGCTACTGCCCGGAAATACCCAGAATACACGGCTTGTACATTATATATACAAGCTGTGTAGTTTTTAAACTGTGTCACTGACTGTGTGGGTAGCGACACGGGGATATGAAAAATCTCCATGAACATGCCGTGTACGGTAGGTGCACATTGTGTAATAGTGAGCCTTGTATCCGGCCGGGTCACTATAAACACTGGTCACGGAAGCTCGTGTAATATACGTCGTGTTTTGTATGAACACACCGTGTTGCCTTGTTCTAGGTACCCGGTCGTGTCACAAACCACATGGGACAATGTTATCTCTTCTTCTACATGCCGTTTATATTCAGAACACACTGTGTACGGGTCAGCTGTGTACCCGGTCGTGTCACCTGCAACACGTGTTGGGAAAAACCTTAAAGTACACGCCGTGTTTTTTTGGAACACTCCATGTAGTCTCAATTTAAGAAGACCGTGTGGGTTAACCATGAAAGGCGACTCGAGCAGGAGAATAAAGTTAAGTACATGCCGTGTAGAGTTTATACATGCCTTGTAGTCATGTTTTGTAAATCTTGAGTGTTTCCATCTCCTGTTTTTGTTTTGTACTCCATTGTTCTCTGTCCATGATATTCCTGATCTAAGGTATGCTTTTGATCTTTCCGAACTATGCCTCCGAGACGTCCTCCGGTTGTACGTTAGTTGTAGGATAGTGATCAAAAGCTAGATATGGCTGATCATGGACTTCCTGCCGATCCTCCAGTCGTGCCAGTCTTGACACCAGCTGTCATACCATTTTAGGCACTGATGCACAGTTTAGAGAATGCTTTATGATGATAATGTAGACCTTTTGGGGAGCACCACCTCATGCCACGACTATGGCAGACTTGACGTGGATTATCCAGTAGAAAAATCCTCTTACTTTCTCGGGGTAAAGAGGACCACAGGCTGCAGAGTCATGGCTGGAAGCCATGCTGACTATCATTGAGCATCTAGAAATGCCTCCAGAGAGGCCGGTCAATCTCGATACCTATATGCTACGAGACTCTACCAAGAGGTGGTGGGATGTGATCTCACAGGTGGGTCATCAGCAGGTTATGTCTTGGGAGGCGTTCTAGTGTGTGTTTTACAACTACTTCTACCAGGAGACCTTGAGGGCCGATCGAGCCCCAGAGTTCATGAGTCTGGAGAAGGGTACTCTTTCTGTTATGGAGTATTCCTCATATTTCACTGAGCTACAGAGTTTCACACCCCTTCGGGGTGTAGATGGGATGTTCTTAGTAAGGAAGTTTGAGGATGGTCTCATGCGGGAGATCCACTCACAGGTGAATATCTTCCAGTTGACTTCCATCACTTACATCGTCTACTAGGCACTGATTGCAGAGCGCAATCTAAGAGACTCCGGAGCTGCGAGCCAGGGTGGTTCTGCTTCCAGAGCTAGTGTTTCTCCAGTCGACAGTAGGAAGCGCCGTAGGGAGTCTACTCGCTATGATTCGAGGAGATGAGATACATCTTCATGTATCCACGTAGTATGAAACCAGTGTTGAAGGGAAGGGAACATGAGGCCGCAGTGCCAGAGAGACCCAATGGAGTGCCGATATTGTGGAAAGATGGGTCAACTTCAGCATTTATTCCAGGTTCTCTCACCATTAGCTAGTGACATGGGTATATCCATGACTCCTCGTTCAGGAGAAGCACCACTAGTTTCTCACCATTCGGGGAACTGGAGTTCTTTTGGTCATTTGGGCTGAGGTGGATGTCGAGGCTGTGGCGGTCATTCACCAGTCTTTCAGCATCAGCAGGGTGGATCATCTCAGAGTGATCAGGCAGGGTCATAGGGCCACAGGGTAGGCCAGACTTTTGCGGTGGAGAAGACCTATCAGGATCGGGATCCCGAACCTTCTACCGTTCGAGGTACAATCTTAGTAGCCTTAGTTTTATCTTCCCCTATTTTCGATACTGGTGCTATGCATAGCCTTATATCTATTTCTGTTGTGGAGAGCCTTGGGCTCCATATCTTTTCTTCTACTGACTTGTTGACAATAGACACACCTTTGGGGATGAGGACATCTAGTGTATGTCAGTGTAGGGAGTGCCCTCTCGAGATTGCAGGGTATCATTTCTTATGAGATCTCTTTGTCATAGAGATTACAGGATATGATGTCATTCTCAGGATGGAATGGTTGGTTCCCTTCCAGGAAGTCTTCAACTGTTATCGCCACAGGGTGAGTTTCATTTCACAAGAGGGTGAATCTTTTTTTGATAGAGGCGAATGGGATGTTCAGGCGAGTTGTGCAGGACTCGAGCATCATGGGCTAGGAAGGGTTGTAACCCACATTGCTAGTATTTATCTAGATGATCAAGGGACTTCACAGTTGGACTTTCCTCCAGTGGTGGATTGTTTCATAGATGACATTCTAGAGGACTTTTCATGTTTCCCTCTGGAGCATGAGGTATAATTTTCTATTGTGCTCACGCCAGGAGTGGCACCGATGTACATTCCTTCTTATATGATGGCTAAACCTGAGTTGCTGGAGCTCAAGAAGCAGTTGGAGGAGTTGCAAGAAAAGGGTTTCATCCGACCCCATACATCTTCTTAGTGTTCTCCTGTCCTGTTTTCGATGAAGGCAGATGGTACCCTTAGGCTCTGTGTGGATTATCGAAAGTTGAACCAGTTGACACTCAAGAATAGATATCCCTTGCCGAGGATTGATGATCTTTTTGATTAGCTTCGAGGGGCCCTGGTGTTCTTGAAGATCGATTTGAGGTCCGGTTATCTTCATTAGTGCGTTAGACCATCAGATTTATCTCTGAAAGCCTTCAAGAGAAGGTATGGTCTCTACGAGTATACAGTTATGCAGTTCGGACTCACGAATCCGCTGGAATTTTTCATGGCACTGATGAACCAAGTGTTCCATCCTTACTTAGATTCCTTCATAGTGGTCTTCATGGAAGATATCTTTGTGTAATCTCACAATCGACACGACCATGCTACCCATCTTGAAATCGTTCTGAGTACACTGAGAGATCATCATATTTATACTAAACTCTTGATGTTCAACTTTTGGATGGATCAGATACACTTCTTGGGTCACATCATGTCAGAGGCAGGAGTATCTGTGGACCTAGAGAAAGTGGGAGATGTTGTTTCTTGGGAGCAGCAGAAGATCGTTTTTGAGGTACAGATTTTCCTATGGATGGTTGGATACTACAGACGCTTCATTCAGGACTTTTCATGCCTAGAAGCACCATTTTTAGGTCAGACCAAGAAAGGGTCGATGTTATTATGGTCAGATTCATGTGAGTCGGCCTTGGGGGAGCTGAAGTTAAGGTTGACGTCAGCACTGATACTAGTCTTTCCAGAGCCAGGAAAAATCTATACTGTTTATTGTGACGCTTCAGGTATTGGGCTGGGCACTGTGCTTATGCAGGGATATGGAGTTGTTGCGTACAGGTCTCGGCAGTTGCGACCACATGAGAGGAACTACCCGACGCACGATCTGGAGTTGGAAACTGTTGTTCATTCCTTGCGCTGTTGGAGACATTACCTTCTGGGAGATCACTTTGTGGTTTCCACCGACCACAAGAGTCTCAAGTACATCTTCACTCCGCATGATCTGAATTTAAGACAATGCAGGTGGGTCGAATATCTTCAGTCTTTTGATTTAGATCTTGCCTATAATCCGCGAAAGGGAAACAAAGTTGCATATGGGTTTAGCAGGAGAACTCAAATTCATACAGTTCTGGAGGCCAGCAGTGAGTGGGAGCTTATGGCTCTGTTCTCCGAGATGCATCTGGAGGTGCACGACATACAGGGACAGACATACCTATCTTCTGTAAGTGTTACCTCTACACTTCTTGATAGGGTGCACATGAGGCACCTATCAGACTCAGAAGGCTTAGTCCTACGGGAGAGTGTTTCAGGAGGGGACCCTCTTCCTGGATGGATAGTGGGCGAGGATGAGATCTTATGTTTCCAGGGACGCGTATGGGTGCCAATAGACATACGCGAGGAGATGATGTGGGATTTTCATTCCTCAGTTTGGGCAGTTCATCCTGGTGTCACCAAGATGTATCAGGATCTTCATCGCCAGTACTGGTGGCCAGGTATGAAGAGAGATGTTGATAGTTTCATCTTGAGGTGTTCCACATGTCAGAAGGTGAAGGAGGAACATCAGTGACCAGTAGGACTTTTATAGCAGTTACCCATTCTGGAGTGGATGTGGAATGATGTTGCGATGGACTTAGTGACCGGATTTACGAGGTCGCTTCAATGGAACGATGATGTTTGGGTTGTCATCGATAGACTCATGAAGGTTTCTCACTTCTTACCAATCAAGGAGACCTTCTGTGTTACTAATCTAGGACGACTATACATCTAAGAGCTTGTACGTCTGCATGGAGTTCCACACACCATTGTTTTAGACAAGGAAGCGCGCTTTGCTTCTTGGTTCTAGCATGGGCTTCTGAGGGCCTTGGGTACACATGTACTTCTGAGTACTGCATACCATCCCCAGACAGATGGATAGTTCGAGCGTATGATCCATGTGCTTGAGGATATGCTCCGAGATTTCATTCTAGACTTTGGCGGTTCTTGGAAGGAGCATATCCCTCTTGTGGAGTTTTCCTACAAAAAAAGTTTTCAGGCAACTGTTCAGATGGAACCTTACAAGGCTTTGTACGGTTGGCCTTGCCGATCACCTTTATGCTGGCTGGAGGCAGGAGAGACAGCTTTTCTGGGACCTCATCTTGTTCAGGAGACCTTAGAGCAGATAGAGTTGATTCAGAAGAATATGACTACAGCACAGTCTCGATAGAAGTCTTATGCTGGTCAGTGGAGACGACCTCTAGAGTTCGAGTTCGGGGATTACGTTTTCCTGTTTGTCGCACCGAGGTTGGGACACAAGAGGATTCAGAGACAGGGTAAGACTTGACCATGGTACATCAGGTCGTTTGAGGTATTGGAGAGAGTTGGGCCGGTTGCCTATCAGTTGTAGTTATCTCAGAGATACCGGTCCATGCACGACGTCTTCCACGTCTCTCAACTCTGATGTTACTTTTCAGACACGTCTCTTGTCTTTCAACCTGAGGAGGTTGAGCTCGAAGCGGATGCATCGTTTGAGGATCATCCTATCTAGATTTTCGATCACAGTATCAAGGTTCTCCGTGGGAAGTCTGTTCCACAAGTATGGGTTCTATGGCAGCACGGCCGAGTACAGGATGAGACCTGGGAGAGGGAGGCCAATGTACGATCATAGTTCCCGGAGCTGTTCAGGGTTTCTACTTCTATGCCTCGGTAGGGAAATTCAGCGATAAATTTCTTTATGAGGGGAAGTTTATAAGAACTCAGATCTTTATTTCAAGAATGTTTTTCCATTTCTGGTCATTTTGGAGAAAACGGGGAAAATCTAGAAATTCCTTAAGTACACGCCATGTACTTTATAAGT
Organism: Viscum album; assembly: GCA_963277665.1. Lineage (NCBI taxonomy): Eukaryota > Viridiplantae > Streptophyta > Magnoliopsida > Santalales > Viscaceae > Viscum > Viscum album. The sequence continues at coordinate 751,356,727 of OY728129.1, read as the reverse complement.
ACATGCTGTGTACTTTGCTGCTGCACCAAGCCATGTGCGGGCCATGTCCGGGCCACACACATGGTGTGTAGGGGCAATGTGGAGCCCGCTTAAAGATGAGTACGGAAAATCAGAGTACATGCTAGGTACTCAAGAAATACACGCCGTGTACTTTATTTTTTCATTAAATGGACAATGGTCGCGCCCTACAGATAGAGCTCACTAATTCTTCAGGTTCTTCATCCAAGAGAGACCCATACGACCACGAATCTTCTCAGAGCCCCCGTGCCTTTGGCTGTTCTTTTAATCGACCATCGTCAATTGCGTTGGAACCACATCAGCGATTTCTTCCTTCTCCTAGAACCTTGTTTTCCAATTCCTCATTTTTCTCAATATATCATGGGTTGAGCGTTTTGGACGTTTTTCAGATCTTAGATGTTCTAAGGAGAATCAATCATCGTGGTTCGCATATATTGACTTCTTATCATCAAGTTATGTGGTTTTTTCCTTTCTGTAGGAAGTCTTGGAATATTTTGTGAAATTCCACAAATTTCCCGTGAACGGGGTATTGTGTGTTTCCTATTTTTTCCCTATTGTTTTCCTGCTTTTCTTGATTTATTGAGTAGAGGTCAATGCTTGTGAATAGGGTAACTTTTATTGTTCTCTAGATGCTTTGCCATGCATGTTTTTCCTGTTAGGTGTTTTTCCAGTTGCCATGCCTAGATATAGGATAGTGGAACTGTTGTACTTTTATGTTGTTATGCCTTAGAATGATAGAAAAGTAGTTCTTGAGGTTTACATGGGTGATACGCGTGCTATGCATGTTTGTTTTACACAGGGTTGTGACAACCTAGTGTAGTAGACCATAGGGAGAATGGATGTAAGGGCTTCTCTAGATTGTCTTTAATTTACGATGCGAAACCACATGGGGAATTGACGATGAGTGCTTACTCGGAGAGTCTATAGTTCCTCGACGTGGGCCACAAGGGGAATGAGATGTCGAGTGCTTCCCCAGAAAGCCTTTAGTATGATACGATACTATACGGTGAATTGATGGTGAGTGATTCGTCGCAGAGTCTATTATTCAAATGAACCAGAGGGGTGAGACTGTGTGTGCATCCCAGATGGATACTATTACTTTTATGTTGAACCATAAGGGTTAGGATGTGAGAACTACCCAGGGGGTTACCTATTGTTCTACATGTTGATTGGCTGTTACATGTGTACTTTATATGCTAGACACTGTGGATTGTAGCTGCTATGTGCTTTCTGATTTACTGCTTCCTATAATTTTACTTGCCATGTATTCACTGACTATTAGGCACAGATATTTGGGTGGTTGCCTACTGGGACCTTGTCTCACACCCTGTTTGGGCCATGTATTTGGGCCCAAACAGATTATATTGTTGCAGGTATAGATAAGGGCTAGCGCCCTTTTACTTCAGGTACTTGACTTACTGTGGATCTGGAGAGCATGGGACCAAGCTAGGGCTTGCGAAGATGAGGAGTTTACTTGTTTTCCTTTTAACTTTGGTTTTGTATTTTATTCAGCATTGTGACTTGTTTGGATGCTTTCCTAGACATATTTATCAAGAATCATTTTATATATATGTGTGTGTGCTCCAGTTGTTTACTGTTATTCTTTCAAAGTTTATCGTTGAACCTTCTATGGATGGTTACAGTTTCTACTATTGTCTATTTTTTTTCTCCCACTGTGTACTCTGCCAATGAGGGCATAGTTTCCCCAATATCACACCCAAATCCCTCACTACTAGTCGGCAGCCTCTGGCATTTGGGGAAATGTTCTTGAGGCCATGTGAACAACTGGGTATGGGGTGCCTCTGGGTGGCTTCCGGAACCGAGACGTTACATAATTATTCAATGACATAAACACCAAATTCATTGAATATATCTTTATTTTCCATGTCGACATGAATAAAGAATATGAAAAAATGGGGGGGGGGCATTATCATCTGGGTGATACGCATGATTGGGTATCAAGATTGGTTTTGTGATATTTGTTTCTAATGCTTCTCCCCACACCGTATTTCCTTATCACTGATGGGGACATGCTTTGGTTTTTTCAAATTGGTTTGTGGGGATTGAAAAAGAGATCATTTATCACCAACTCTATTCATATTGACTGAAGATTCCTTATCTAGGAATTTGATCCAAGTCATAGAGTTTACCAGGGTAGTCCCTTACCAGAGTAGCTGCGGCTCTTCTATGTTATCCCATATCATGTCTGTGGAAAAAATAATCATATTCATCAATTTAAGGTGTAAATCACTTTATAATATTATGGATACTCTTGCTACTTTCGAGAATCTAAGAATAAAGGGGGTAAAAAAGTTTATGAACCATGTACCCATATCCAACAGATGCCCGAGAATATAACGTAGGGGAATTCAGAACATACTAGGTTTCCAGTAGAATCAGATAAAAATGATTTATTTGGTAGTCATGTATTCTTATGCCTCATTAGGAATAAAAAATTAGAAGGAAACATCAATCAGATGCTTTGTATTATCATTGACTAGGAAAATTGTCTCTTTTCCTTTGGAGGGAGGGTGACTCTGATTTACAGTCTTTTAACATCAATTCTAATGCATGTTTTCTCACTAGTCATGCCTCAAGAAGGGGCTCCTCACTAGATGGAGAAAATTATCTCAACATTTATTTGGCACTCCAAATAGAAGGTTCGTTGTCACTGGGCCTCATGGGATCTTATGGCTAGGCCGATTGAGGAGGCGAGAGTTGGGTTATGTGATCACTGGGAAACCATGCAAGGCATGCAATGTCGGTTGGTGTGGGATATTATCAGGGGGAATATATATAAGCTTCATTCTTCGAGATGAGTTATGGATATCATCATCTAGAAATAGTTAAAGGAGGTTCTTGGATTTCTATGTTAGCACATTGCACATTTTCTTATCTTGAGGTGCTCAATGGGTCAACTTGGTGGATCATTGGGTAGGGAGTGATATGATTCTGGAAGGATAATTGGTCGGGTGAAATGCTGGATTTTTCAAGCTACCCCCATCTGGATATTTTATTTAAGGTGGTTTTTTCTCTCCCTAGTGTGGTGCAATTTCCCTAACTCCTAGTCAGGTGATGGTTTTGGAATAAGTTATCATGGAGGACATTCTAGATACCTTCTGCTTCATAGGGTCGTCTATGGGAAGATTTGTCATCAATGACTACAAGAGGATACTTCATGTTGAGGGAACTCAGGATGTATGAGGTTAAAGGATTTCATGTAAGGAGATCCCAACTGGGGTAAATTTCCTCACATGGCATGTCAGGACCAATTCACTTCCAACGGATGAGAATGTTCATCATAAAGGGATCTGGAAATTCTCTCGCTGCTCCTGTTTTGTGAAACTGGAGGTCGAGTCGACTCTTCATATTCTCTTTCAGATCTATCATGCTTAGTATTTTTTGTCCTAGTTTACTCCTCATTCATTTATGTTTTGGGAGAAAATATTGCTACATGATATCCTGGAGTCCTGGTTCCAAGGGACGGTAGGTAGGGAGGTGGATGGTAAGGTTCATGTGACTATTCTTGATTTTATTTTTAGGACACAGTGGGAAACATGAAAAAACATAGTCAGGATCTAGGGTATCCTACTTATTCCATCAAATTATATTGAAGACATTGATCTTCGATCTGGGTTTACAATTGAAGGGGTTTCCATCCTCACATACGGTTCGTAGGCTTCTCAATCAGCCATGCAGGACCAGTAGAACAAGGGGTCGTTGGATCTGATGGGTGCCTCCTCTCAGAGGCCTAAATTGGAACATGGACGGATCCATTATGTAAGGGTGATGATAGGTGGAGGTAAATTCGTGGCTCATAGGGATCTATGCTTCTTCGGTTCAATGCCTTCTATGGGTTGGGAATGACCTTATGGGTGTAGTTAAGGGCCCTCTTATCATGTTTTTCAATGTGTAAAAGGCGTGTCTTTTAGGTGGAAGATATTGAATTGAATTCGGAGGTGATGGTGAAGGATATTAAGGGTCGGGAATACATGTCGTGGGACATGATCTTCCTCATCCGTAGATATAGGATTAAGATGAATCTGGGTAATAACATCCTTCACATTTGGAGGGAGGAAAATATTGCAGCTGATGCATTGTCCTGGAAGGGAAGGTCAGAAGAGGAGATTATTATTTATGATTGCATGGGTTTATTTACTTCAGAGTGTAGAACTTTATACAAGGAGACTCCCATGGGTTTTATCACTTACAACAATCTTGAGGTATTCAGTTTTGTGTTTCTTTTTGGTTCTCATGTTTAATAAAATCAATTTTCGGTCACTTTAACCATTATTTTGATGACTTAATTTTTACAATGGTAACTATTCAATTTGATTAAAAATAAAAGTTACCTTCCAAATTTTTTTACATTCTGATTATAAATAGGTAATATAATTTATTGCATTCAATTAATAATAGTGGTAGTAATTAATTCTAATATTCCAGCACAATACATGGAAATCACATTTTTTGAAAAACAACTATAAAAATGATTTTATTCTATCTTCTTATCTAATATCAACTATATGGTTAACCAAAATATATTTTATTGAATATATTATCAACATCATTAATTAAAAGAATTCATAAATATCAAATAAAAAAAATTAGGACAAAACTAATTAATAATAATAAAAACGTTTTTCTAAATAATAAATATTTTATATTCAAATGTTTTTATCCCTATTTAGGAATAATTAACCATCAATGTATTATTGATTATTCTATTATTATAAAAATTATCAAATGATTTCATCATTTATTAGTATATAACATTATATAATTTGTATAAATGGCAATTTGAGAAAAAATAACGTCTCATATGATTTTTTTCATATAATCAAAATATTATTACTTATTTCTAAATAATGAAAAATATATTTGTATTAAGGAAAAAATTCATCATTTTTTTAAATTATTAACATTCATTGAAACCTTATAATTTAACATATTGGTTAGAATAGTAAATTTTCATAATATTCTTTGGGTTATATATGCTTTGTATTTTAGGTAAAGAAAATTAGATAATTTTGATTTATATTACTCTAAAAATATAGTAGAAAATCATGTGTTGTAACATTATAACCCCCTTAAAATTATATTCTATCAGAATTTAATTACTCAAATGAATAAATAAGGATACTTCATCCTTATTACTTCCTCTAGTTCCAATATAGCTTCCTTAACCATTTGGTTTTATAAAAAAACAATGAATATGTTTTTGTTATTATTCCACAACACTATATCTCGTCATCCAAAAGTCCCCACCAATTGTTCAGAATATAAAAGATAATACTTCATCTATATATCTTATGAGTATAGTACATGTGAAGGGTTATGAATTTACTTCTTTTACGATAATATATTGAACACATGATGTACCAAAGAAAGATTTAATAGAAGCGCCAAAAGATAAGCTACGATCATGATACGGCCAATGATATTAAATTTATCGATATATATAAGAACAGTTTTCCTGGTTCCCAAATATCATATCATTAATATAAGGATATATTCGTAAGAATAACATTTCAACAATATTGAAATCTATAATTCACTGAGGATTTTCATCACAACTCTTTACCACCTCTAAGCTGTATTGATGTACTGGTGAATGGATCTAACCTACTTATTCATTTCCATATCTAGTTCATGTCACAAAATATTATGTTCTCTAAATTAATCCCAGTATATTGGATTTATACATTTTATTCCATATATGGCCTCATAAGGGTACATTTCTTTGATCAAGTGAAATCTATTGTAGTAATAGGCTTTTACGAGTAGAATGTGATGATAATAACCTCATTGAATTTTTTTAGAATAATGTCTTAACATACAATCAAATGTTTCAATATTTCTCTTAGTATGAAATTATTTTTTGGGATGATATGTAGTGTTAAATTTCAACACCATATTTTATTCATATGATATAATTCTCCCATAATTATTTGTAAAACATAGATCCTTTTCAGATACAATTGAATGTGGAACTAAATTTATCATTTAAAATTATTCAATATATATCCTATAAATTTGATCAATTAAAAATATTCTTTAATATAAAATATTTATGCTAACTTCATAAGGTGATCTACTACAACCCAAATTGCGTTTTGGGATTTAGATGTCTTCAGGGGCCCAATGTGGAAATCCGAGGTTTTGTTTTCTTATTTACATTATGGAATTAGTTATTGCTGCATCACCCCTTTGGAATTTTATCTCTCTTACATTAATTTATAACATAATAAGAAATTAGATAAAAATTCTATAATATCAAATTTTATGATGTCTCGGAGGAGATTATCTCTTAGATCTATATACATCACCATTCTTCTATGATTAATGTGAATAATGGGTGATGTAATTCATTCAATATCCTTTATTTAATTACGATAATTCTGGGACATATATTTTGTTTCTAAATCTTATTATTACATCATGGTTATGGTTAGAATCTAAAAAATCATCGTTTTATTTTAAAGTTCCAAATATTATTTCAATATCTCCTTTATTTTCCAAATAATGGATGGTCGAACATTCATCAATGAAATATAAAATCTTTCCCCATTATTCAAAATTTCAAGGTCTATGTTCTATAAATACATAAGCCTTATATCTCTATCAATGATCATTATAGGTAGACTATCAAGATCCTTCCAAATCATGGCATCATCTGCCTTGTTCACCTTACAAGGGTTCTAATGTATTGAGCAATCATAAACATTAATCAAATATAACAACCTCCTTTGGAACATATTCACTTCTCTATGTAAATATATACTTAAAAATTTTATGATAATTATATATATCACACCTGAATCCACATAAATACTTCCCCAAATTTTTCAATTCCAAAATTAATAGTGGAATCTCAAAATAATTAGTTGGGTAATTTTTATCATGAGTATTCTATTAATTATAGGAATTCACTACAAATGATTCAATATAAAATAGAAAACATATCATTAACTCCATTAATGCAGCACCATATATCATAAAAAATTATCCACCACTCAATAGTGTATGAATATGCGTATAGATCAAACTTATCTTAAGATCATTGAATTACTTTAACATTCATATGGGAAAATGAACTCGACTCCCTTTTGAGTTTAATTTGTTAATGACATTGATTTAGCTGAGATATATCTGAAAAATAATTGATAATATCAATATTATCCAAGAAAACATTGGATCTCGTTCATAGTGGTTTGTCATGGCCATTTCTCAATAAAATTTCTATAACAAGAAAATATTGATAAAACCCCTCTTTTAATTACATGATATAATAATGATACATTATGTATCCAAAATTAATATTTTCAAAATTTGGAATAATATTTCTCATTACTCAATGCCTTCAATGAACTCCATATATAATCATCATATTCATACACACTCTTCGATATTATAAGAATATTATCAACAAATACTAGTGAATATTGTTCATGATAATCTAAATTACTCAATTTATTAGATACATGATGATAACAGAGGAATTTATATGATTTAATGGAATTACTATAAACTAATAATGTACATACCACATATGTAAGGCATTCCTAGGTATGTTCCCCTCCTAAACCTCAATGGGTGATATCCAGAATGAAGGTTAATATTTAAAATGTTTTATGATCAATACAGTTGACCAAAAAATCATCAGTATAGGTTAGAGGATACTTATTCATCATCGTAACCTGGTTATGTTTTCTATAATCCATAAAAATCGTTATTGACACATATTTCTTCTTAATATGAAATTTAGTGTGCCCCATGGTGAAACATTAATGAATATTAATCCCTTATCAAGATTCTTATAGATTTTCTTCTTCAATTAAAACAACTCAATCAAGGATATTATTAAATGAATTTTATAATTTTGAGGTCTCCATGTATGAGTTATATTGAAAATTCAACTTAATAGTTTAATGAATGACTATAAAAATCTAAATGAAATACATCAATATATTAATTTGTAAATGGTGTGTTATAAATTTTGAGTTTCTCCCTAATGATTTGGAATAAATATCCCTCATGTATAGGTTGAAAAACATCTATAGTGAATGTAATTTCTATTACATGTTCATATCCATCCTCACATAGATAGATGGATATAATTTGATTCAGAATATCAATTGTGACTTCCCCTCATTGGAATTTGTTATGGGATATACGTAGAGAGATCTAATCAATGCCTAAAATCAAATGGAATTAAAATATATAAAGAATATGATGTTTTACATTGAGTAAATTCTCAAAAACATAAATCATAGAAAAGATATAGACCTGCGATTCAATCATTGCACCATTATGAGTTTTATCTGGTAAATAAATATCAAATGGTTGAGGTGGTGACATAATAACTTTTGAATATTCTACATATTTAAATGAGTGGTTCTTAAAAAATTCAAATAAGACCTATATAGTTATAGGGTGTATGATAGGAATATATTTCACCACATAATTTTCTAGAACCACTTAAACATATGTAATTGAAAATGATATCCCTTCATCATTTATTTTAATAGGTTTCTCAAGCTTATAATCTTCATTATCCATTATATTTGGTCATTGCCTCAAAAAATTACCATATTCCTTAAATCTGAAATAGTTATTATAATTTCATTGAACATTATTCTCATATATTTTTTTATCCTTTTAATTTTTCTTAAGAAATAATGTTCTCCATAGTTGGATCTCCCATATTTAAAGAATATAAATTTCCCTTTATGATATTTACAAAAGTGTTTCCTTCCATAATATAAGTATGTATGTAGTTGAGTTTTTTTCTATCTTATGATCCACTGTTTGAGTTCACTAGTAACTCACTATTCCCTTTATTATCATTATACTAATGAGAATATTGAGATATTTTAGCTTCAACATCCACCTTAAGAGAAAGTATAATGATCTATTCTTAGTTAATAAAGACAATAGGGATAAAATATTTCAGATACTTGGTAATAAGACACTAAATAAATGATTTTTTTTATTTTAGGGTCAATGATTAAAACTATAGTCATTATATAAAATTCATTTAATGTTTTCATTATATGTATTTGAGGATTCATCATCTGTATACATCATCTCTAGAAGTTATCTTTATATTTTTTATGAAGATTTCATGGAAAATTATTTTTTATGAATAGCCATTTGGGATCATCCCATTACATATAGTTGATTTATTCCTCCAAAAACAGATTACAGATGAGATTACACAACTAATTATCCTAACCATACAATTGATAGATGAATACAAAAATATTATCATAGTCCTTGAACATGATAAAAAATAATATATTTTCCATTACATTGATCAAATTTTAAACATTTAGTTATTTGGATACCCACAATGAGAGGGTGGGTGTTTCATCTAAAAGAGTTAATAGCATGTTTATATTTCAATGGTTATTTGGAATCTAAACATAAACTAGGTTAATATTTATTAAATAAGATAGTTAGAAAATATTTTCCACAATTTGTTTCATTCCAGAACCCATTCCATTTGGGTTCTCATGATGAAAATCATTGAATTTACAATCACATTCGTTATTGACATTATATATCCTTGTTTGTACCATTGAATAAAACCAAAATGACTATTATAATAACATGATATGCAATAATCATATTGAGATATCATATAATAAAAAAATGAATAATGAATGAGACCCTCAATTCACTAAAAAAATGCTAATTAGCTGCATTTCTTATATATTAGTGAACTTTTAAAATGCTGCTAATTCATTTACCGATGTTTCTCCAAAATATTGCTAAATAAGTTGTCTCAAATTTTGATATTCTTAAAATGTCCCTAATTTAGTGATGTTTTTAGACATCCCTAATTTAGATACATTTTAAAATGTCATTAATTAGCGGTACCTTATTGGTCAACATTTTCTAGAAACATAGGTAAATAAACATTTCTAAATTAACAATGTTTTAAGGTGTCACTAATTAGAGACACATCATTTTTGATGCTTTCTAGAACAATCTGTAAACAAACACCATGAAATTACATGTAATTTACCAATGATTTCTAGAAATGTCAGTATTTTGTTTCTTTTTGAAATGATTTTTGGGACTATTTTTTTATAATAATAATAAAAACATAAACCGTCCCCACTCTCTCTCATGTCCAGTACTCCACATCCTCACAGTCCCTTTCCTCATACCATATAATACCCCTCACTGACCCCCATCCCCTCTCCCATAAAGTACCCCCATTGAACTTATCCCCTCTGCCATTTAACTCCCCTATAGTACCCTCCACAATGTACAGTAACGCCTCTCCATTCCAGTTCCCGCCTTCAGTGCTCACCCGCTCGTCACCCACACACCACCACTATGGCCTGCCAATCTTTTTTTCCATTTCCAGAAGCCGGTTAGAGGGAACTAGTACCCCAAACCGGTTTAAGGAAAACCGGAAACCTCACAAACATTCAAACAGAATTCAGCGGAATTCAAATTCAAAATTCAAACAAAACAAGGTCCAACCACGTGCCCCACCTCGAGCCACGAGTCCATACAGTCTACATCACCAATTAGTACCATGTACCTCCCACCTAGGAAAAACAGATCCCTATTGGAATCAAACCTATGATATGCACTCTGTCGACAAACAATCATGCCAATTCACTTGTTCAAATTATTTACATATTATTGTATTTTGTTATATATATATATACATATAGATTTTAGTATTTCAAAAAATAATATAATTATATATATGTTTATATTATATATATATATATATCTGTGTTTATATTATATATATATTTTATGTATATATTAATATATATGTTTATATATATATGTCTATGTGTATACACACACATAGTTACCTACTTTTAAAACATTGGTAAAAATGTTACTAAAATATTCACATTTTATAAAAAACATGACTAAATTTATTATATTTAATTGGATTATCTTATATATATATATTTATATATAATTCAATATTTAAAATTTATTTATATATATATACATTTTAGGTTATATATTTTATATTTTATATTATATATATTTTTTTCTATATATGTATATATATGTTTAAATTATGTTATGTTTATGTATATGCTTATATTTTACATTATATATATATATATATTTATATATGTGTGAGTGTGTGTTTTTATTTGATATGTATATATATATATATGTGTGTGTGTGTGTGTGTGTGTTTATGTTTTATATTATATATATTTTTAGGTTGTATATTATATGTATATAAATATATAAATATATAAATTTTATGTTTATTTATATATTTATATTATATATATATATATATATTTCTCTGTGTGCATTTATATTATATATATATGCGTGACTATTCATATATATATGCACCACACACACACATATTCTATGTTTATATTAATATATATATATATATATTTGTCGATATGTATATATGTATATAGGTTTATATATGTGTGTGTGTGCATATAAATATATGTGTGTATGTATGACTATATAAATATATATATATATATATATATATAATTATCCACATTTTAGAGCACTGATAAAAATGTGTCTAAAATAGCCACATTTTCATAAAAATGATACTAAATATAAAATTTATATGATTTTTATATAAAAATATATGTATGTATATCTCTCTCTCTTTGTGTATAAATATTAATATATATATATATATATATATATTCTTATATACATGTGTTAGTGTTTATATATATTAATATATATATATACATAACGTCTCTAATTTAGATACTTCTTCCCAGAATCACCGCTAATTTGCTGACATTTTGTAGAAGAATCGCTAATTCAACAATGCTTTTAATGAATTATCTCTAATTTAGTAGTAATTTTAGGAAACTTCATTATTTTAGTGATGATTCCTAAAAAATGTAACAAAATTTAAAATTTATAAATGTTTTCAAAAAACTTCGCTAAAAAACATAACTAAATCACCATTTGATGTAGTTATTCAAACGATGACATGTTTTATTTATCCGATAATAGATATTTTTCAAAATATATTGTTGTAAATTATATCCTCACATGATTCATATAAAAATAATTTTAAATAACTAAACCTTACTCTGATTCCAATTGAGTTGAATGGGGCATAAAATTTCTTACTTTTATTACATTTTATATTATTAGACATTTCATAATAATACATGCCCAAGAACCATAATGGTTAGCTGCATTTAGAGACAAGATAGATAATAAATGTTTTTTCATGAACAGTAGTCAATTTCTCTAATAAATATATTCTCACAGATTACCCTTTTTAGAGCTATATTATATAAAACATTTTTTCCTATCCTATGGAAATAGAAACAAAAGGTTGGGTGAGCTCTTATTCTTAGTAAGGGTAATCATGTAATATTTAACTCAAATATCATATGTAAGCATAATATGAGCATATGGGTATGAGAATATAATATTATGCATAAAATAAGAGACCACAATACCCAAAATAACATAGTCCACAACATAGGGTTCATGGAATAAACAACTTCATATCATGAATCACATGTATCAAAACAAAACAATTAACATGATAAATGAAAAACCTCACATATCCATGTGGCATAACAAAATAATATAGAATAAACACAAGTATAGTAAATCATAAAATTTTAGGTTATTAATTTTTACCCAAATCCCATAACATAATGGCTTAGGAATCATAAATGGTATCCAATGTAATAATGGACCAGGAAACATTACTTGATTACCTTATCATAATCGATCTAGCACTATTACGAGTATCCATTAGTATATTGGATTTGGAATTATTATCAGAACCCCTATGTATATTAGTTTATTCATTATAACCATAATTTTTAGTAATGTGAGGAGATATAAAAACATTACCTAATTCATAGGATAAATGTAATGAACCCTCTAATCATTGAATAATAAACTATATTTGTTTCTACAAGAACATAAAAATAATAATTCCATTATTAGTTATGTAGATCATGGAATGAGGGGATTCATGAGAACATTCCCAATGAATCATTATAATCCATCAAAAATAATATATTGTGTCTGATATCATTAGATAATATCTCTAATGAATCATAAAAATACATAAATGATATTTACATAGTTGAAAATTTCTTTTATAAAAACATAATTAAATTGTATTGGAAAAAATGAAATATATAATTTTCTCTTGATTACATTAAAAAACTAAATATTCCAATAGAAATTGAAATTTTAGTTTATTTTAAAAAATATATGAACAATGTATAGTATTATTCATGTTGAATAACATACATGATATATAGAAAATCCATTCATGTTGTATATTTTTAAAAGATTTTTTTTCATTTTTGTAGAATGTAAATAATAATTTAAAAATAATAAATTTAAAAATTTATAGAGAAATATAAATTTATTATATAATCCTTTTATAAATAATTTTAGTTAAGAAAATAACTTTAATAAAATTACATTGAATAATAAGGATATCAAGAAAAATTATTTATTACATTATAAATGAGATAAGGCCGGCTTTGTTTAGAAATTTTTTTTTGAATTTTTTAGTTCCACCGAGGGGGGAATAAAAAAACATTAAAATAATGTAATGGACAATAAAATAATAAATTATATATAAATTTATATAATAGTAACATATAATTTAATTTAATAAAAATTCAAACATTAAAAAACTCGATAAAAATGTTATTGTAACATAAACTCCAACCTATTGTCCCAACATATTTTAATTGAAATATAACATCCTATACAATTAATTTATTAATATGATTAATCTATAATATAGAAATATTAAAAAAATAACATACTATATATAATTATCTTTCAATTTCTAGTTACCCATCAATTAATAGTTCTTCATTTATATCAACATTCTGGCCATTAGATGTTTTGTTTCTCCTACATGTTTCATCTCGGTGATTCTAGTCACTATAATTTTATAATTTTTTAATATTCTCCATAATATTTTTTGGGTTATAAATATAACATTTATTCATTATTTATAATTTTTCAAACCAATCATTTAATGTCGTATATAAAAATAAATTACATTACTTCATAGAGGCTATAGTCCGCAAATATACATGATTCATGATTTGTTATTAATGGATGGGAAAGGGTAGGTACATAATTATTTATATTTAAATAGAACATAATAATATCATAAATATAATATATTATAAATAACTACATTAATATAACCATATATGATAGGTGGTGATGAAAACTACAAAACTTCTCTTCATAGAGATGGTATTCCTTATGTACGTACGAGTGATGATTTTATATTCCATGAGATGGATGGAATAAAGATATTGTAACTTTAACATAAAAAATTTAGTATAGTAAATATAGATATTTCATTATGTTATTATGTTTATAGAATATTTTAATGAGGTTGTATAATACAAAAACTTGAAAGATCTCACTTAAGAAGATTAGCTCTACATCAATTATATACATTTGGAACACACAATATGATTTTTGGGGATGGACATAGAGTGCTACCAAGACATATAGGATGTGGGTAGGAGTGTTGGGAAGTGATATTTGTTGATTTTGTTTGATATAAGTTAAGAAAAATTTGTGAATAATTGATAATGGTAGGTTCTCTTTTATAAGTGAGGGGAGCACCTCCATTGTAAATATTAAAAACATTTAAATATAATAAATTTCATTCTCATGTAAAAGTAAAAAGGAAAAATATATAATTTATGTTTAGGGGAAGTTTAAATCCACATATATAATTATATAAATATTTGTTTTTTGTGTATTTTAAGCCTTATCTCTTAGTATAAGCCCTTTTAGCCCATTTTAACCTTATCTAGGTGGCTTAAATTTTACCAAACTATTCATTATGACTACAATTTAATATAAAACAGTAATAATTTTTTGAAAAAAATATTTCTAAATAAGGAATCCATTATTATAAATTCAATTTTCAAATAAGAATAAATTAAATCTAATTAACACGTATAAAACTCTTTAAAACCATTTATAGAAAAAATGTTTTTTACCATGAACATTATTTTATTTACGTTACTTTTATATTAAAAAACCATTTGATGAATTTTATTATGTTTTACGAAAATATTTTCTATAAATATCAATAAAATCATTGATAATTTTTGGTTTATTTAATTTATTTATATAAAATACATTATATAGAATAAAAATAGTTTTCCTAATAATATTTTTTACCTTTAAATTCATTAATATATATTTATAACCAAATTATATAAAATTCATAATTTATTATTTATTTTTAATGTACATTAGCAATATATTTCAATGTTGATTTGTAGTTATCAATATTTAATCTGTATAAAATACAATTCATGAAAAAATAATATATCATAGTTTTTAGATGCTCGATGTTGTGTGTAAAGCTTGATATCAAACATTTTGAATTTATTTTAACGGACTACATATCCAAAGATCATTGAATTTTACATCCTATATTAGCTATGTCCCATGTCATACTATTATATAAGGTGGGGGTTCCTTCATTACTTGTAGCTCTCCTAATTCAATCATAGGAATATATGGTGTCCCCTTGTAATTTATCCACTGGTCCTCCACTACATTCTCATATATCCAAGCGCTAGAATACCTACTCTAATTATATCACAAACCCATGATAGCTTTCTTCTTCTACAAAACCAGCTAGATGGTTTTGGTTTGTATCATCCTAGTTTTTTTGGAGTAGGTCAAATTCCTTTCCCATTTAAAATATTTTCTAGTTGGAATGTCAACTAATCCCTTTATCATTCAACATAACATAATTCCAAGTTTTACTTTGACACATTACTATGTGTTTAAAATGGGTCTTGATGCTCTGAAACTGTCTTAAGGGTTTAGTCGGGTTGTTGGTCTATCAGAGGATGCAACCCAACATTTTCAAAGTGCACAGACTATAGTGCATGGTTTGGAAAATATTTCAACCACTAGGGAGAAACTATATGGACCTCAAGGTCTATTAGACATAGCTTTTCAAAATCATGCTAGAGAGGGAACACATCTCTGTGGACATATCTTCCGTTTATGATAGAGGACTCACACATGGTTTTTAAAACTGTGAAGGAATATTTTATATCCCATTAAATGAGTGAAAATTCCATTTTCCCTCTATTTTTTTAATTTCCTCCTCCTTTATCCCCCTTTGATAATGTGGATTAGTATGTGACTCTCATTTTACTCATCCTCTATGTGATGAGTCAACTATATCATCCAATCACCATTTTTGGACTTCTCAGGTGCACTTGAACAACATGTGTGAGTGCTTGAATCCTATTTTTTTCATTCTTCTTTTATCTATCTATATAGAACACTAAATCTGTGGAATCCATTTTGAACTATTTCTAGTTATTTTGACTAAAATTTTAATTTATTCTAAATTAACTCGTGTTAAGGGCCAATATCGGAGAAGTGGGCATCTACCAACACAAGGTAGGTTTTTCTAATATATCATTGTGATTCCTTAATATTTTTGGGGTGGGGATTTGATATCATCATTGGTTAGTCAAAAAGATACCCTAAAATATAATGTTTGTCTTTTAATAAACAAGTAAATCCCATGATATTCCCATCAGCCTAAATGGCCAAATAGTCGTCATGTTTTACTTATTTTTGATAATACATATTTCAAGGGATGAGGAGGAACCCATACAAGGCTTGAAGGCTGAAGTGTCATTACATAACCCATATGTCTGAAAAAATCAACTCAATCAAGATAACTTGGAGCTGACACTCCCTATAAAATGAAGTATTGTCAGCTCTCCACCTTCGCATGGATGGTTGGCAAGCGGTCATGTGTAGAGCTTCACATGTCCAGAACCAATGGTAGTACCATAACCTCTCAATCATCCAAATCTAGTTAGATCTACTTTGGTGAATGAGATTACTTTTAATCCTTAGTTGGGGCCTTATTCCTTGTAATCTATTTGGTATATCTGCATGTTTTGTTGGCCATAAGGTCGTGAGGTGGCCTAAAGACCTTTATGGCTACCTAAATGCCTTGAAGGACTGGAGGACCAAACCGATGGCCCAATGTCACAAACAAATGAATAGTTCTAGCTAATATAGTATTGAGTAGTACATTACATATTAATGCTATAACATCCCATAAATATGCCTCTTCTGATATTTGATCAATTTCCTCTTTGATGCACTTGTCGAGTCCTTACCAACACTGTTGAGGCTCATGTTCATTACATTCTCAATGACATGTTCAATCAAAATCCAAAATGGTTTAATCCTATTGAGAGTATTCTCACCATGGGAAGATTAGGATGAGGTTATTTTTTGTTTAAATTAAATTGATTAATTTATTTATATTGAATCTTTTATTTCCATGGGAATATGACAGGCTCATCCTATGTATTTCTATAGTGTTGGCTATTTGATTTGAGGTGATTTGAATTCTAGGTTGGGTGTGGCCTGATATATATATATATATATATAATGGGTGATGTTACTTATTGTTTGGCTGACACAATCATAAATTGAGGAAACAACATCATTAGGATATGGGAATGGATCATCATATATTAGATGGTGATAGCCATTAGGTTGAGAAAAACAATTATAGGGGAACGTGGTGTCATATGGTGTGTTATAGGAATTGAATTAGTGCTTTTTGCTCATTTATTTTGGTCAATGTGCCATTTTTAGTCATTTATACGAAGTTAAACTTAGATGATGAGATGTTATTGACCACTCATGTGGGTATATCCCTCCGTTATATGTGTCTTAGGGGAATGATTAAAGGTACTTGTCATAGAAAGCCACAAATACAGTGAGGAGACATCAGTTGATTGTTTATAGATTTTTGGTTGGAGTCTAAGGTTCACCATACATTATAATGATTGAATATGAATAATTTAGAAGGATGGAAATTGTTGTTCACTGGGGACTTGGGATTTGAGCTGATGAGATTTTTTGATCAGGGGATTGAGGGACTTGGTAGTGACTATTTGGGCATTCCTTCAGGAATTAAGCTGACATTAGATTCTATTTGATATTGTTATTGGTGGAACCTGAGGGGTCTCCTAGACTATTTTTAAATATGGTATGCCTTTGGATTAGTCTAAGGATCCTCTCCACTATATTACATATGCGTTGGATGGAGAAGGTGATCACTCTCTTTTGTCTTATGAGCATAAGGGTAGTGGGTTGTTATTATCATTTTATGAAAGTTTTGTCTTATTTATTTTTTGTATACACATTCTTAATCCTAGATATAATAGTGGGATATGTTGGTGGTGACCTTCATGGACTCTTTCTCACACCCTACATGGGACCTTCGGGATTCATGTAGAATTTATGTATTTGCGCTAAGGTATATGTTCAAGTATATGAGATAGATATTAGTGATTTATTTAGTACGGGTTGGAGGGAAAGTGACCATGTTTTTTTCCTCAGTTGGAGTTTCCTTTTTGTTTTATTTCTATGTCATCAAGCTATTATATATACATACTAAGGTTGGACATTGGTCACCCATCTGATTATTATCTATATGACTTGATATTTTTTCATGCTATGTTTTAGTAGCTAGAAATTATATATATTATTTTTTATTATTATACAATTGTTTTTGTTGTTTATGGTTATTGTATTGAAATATATTTTTTATACTTTCACCAGGGGTGGGTTACTGGTCTAGTTTTTGTTTGTTCTTTGCTTTTGATTTCATATATATATTCTTTAAACCATTATTATATTATAACTATAAGGTATTGTTTTAATAGGGAGACAGTACTGTAAGGGTTATCAGTCTCGCACATTACCCCAGAGGGTTATCCTTCTTATCCTCTCAATAGTGATGGATCTCAGTGCTAAAGATGGATTTCATATCCCTCAAATTATTTTCCTCCTAGCATTCAAGAAAAAATGGAACTTTATTGTTTTGCGTTCTATGGATTCAGTCCTGCTTTTTCACAATGGTTTCCATCGGGACCTCTCTTTTTTTATTTTTTTGGATTTGAAACTCACCAAGATAGTTAACTTCATCTCTCATCATTACGCGGATGCGTATTGTATCCTCAGGAAAAATAATACATGGTGGAATCCTCTAATAGTTCTTCATTAATTCATTCCATCCTATTCAATGGTGTTTGGTTTTGGTTGTAGGTTTTATGGAAATTTATGATTCCTTTTTTAGGTGAAAAAAAAGTCACAACACAAATTTTAATCCCGGATCATGGCCTCCTGGTTCTATTAAGGGATCCCTACATCAGAAATTATATCATTCTCTCATCTCCTTTGATGGTTCTTCTTGGTCCCACATTCCAATTTGGCCCTGTTCCAAATTGTATTTCATCACATCTTAGTCTTACTAGCTCATATCCACAATTATCTAGTTTCCTATACAATTTCTCTATGCTCTATCTCACAAGACTCAAATCTATTCTGGTTCAATGGATTATTTGATGATATTGTAAGTGTCGGTGACCTCTATAACGGCGGTTCCATTCGGGCATCAATGATGTGGTTGGTTTGGTGTGGCGACATCTGACCCTCAACATGTTTAATGCATCACCGATGGTTCTAGGACGTACATCACTATAGTGTTGTGATGTGGAGGTGAACCTAGGTGCATGAATTGATGTCTTCTATCAATGTGGTGTGTTGTGATGTCAGTGTGCAGGTGTGTTAGGGGTGCGTTAACCAATGACATCTATTTGGTTTCTGTCATACCAATGCAGTTTTTATCATTCATGGGATATTTTTTATATTTAGTGCCTTGGTATTCTTTGTTCCTGTAGTGGTGGATCCCTTGGGCCATGCTAGTTCACCATGGGTTCTACCTTGTTCTATTCTAGCTTAGCCATAATGTGATTTTATTTAAAAAATTAAAAAAAAATTGTTCTGATTCATAGGATATACATTCCCTTGTATCATCTATTTATATCGTCTCTTCTAGTCATCAACCTTGGGAATATCTATAGGCACACATAGGGCCATGTGTCACTCTTCTCAGAACATAGTTTGAGTGGAAAACTAGGTCGTTGCACAAAAAATTGTATCAAAGTAGTTCTTTATTGGGAATTACTAGTAGTGTTCATGTGGATACAAATGATATCCACTATTTTATTCTTCTTTTTTAGTCTTAATATTTTTATTATGGTAGATAAGAGATTATGGTGTTCTCATAACTGGTTTTAGAACTCATTTTGGGTGCATTTATCCCCATGCATGAGGGTCATACCATGTTTTTAGAGGTGAGATTTTTTTTTATTCTTTGTCCATTTTCTTGTTGATATGTTTTCTGCCTCAAGTGGTGCACTTGGATGTGATTTTTATCAATTTTGACCTGTGACCCCTGACCATGTATAGTAAAGTAGGATCTTGGACCCTTAGCCAGATATGGTAAGGGTTCTTGCTGTATTCTTTTAGAATAAGAACGTAAGATGCTATATATATATATATGTATATGAAACTACAAGTGATAAAATTATCTTCTAATATGTGACATATTAATTTATGGGAATGGATCCAATATTAAAAGGTATGAAAAATTATATATGTTGATTTTGATCACCTGGTTGGGTAATGTGGCCACTAGATTGAGGATTCATGGTTCGTCAGGATTGGAATTGATTATGGTATATGGTGGATGAGTTGCTTAAAATGTCAATAAAGAATTATAATTTGAGATTGATGACCTGGATTCTCTTTTGTAGAAATTTATTCAACTACCTCGGACTAATATGAAACATATCCTTTTAGTGTGAGTAGGTGAGGGGCCATGAACCTAGACTGTTTTGAGATACATGGCTCTAATATGGCTGGGAAAGGGACATAGTGTCAAAATTTCAAGAGTCATGGTTGTGATCGGGGTGTGTAAGGGTATTAAATTTTTTTTCTTGTTACTTCTTACTATATCTATGATACATTTATGTTATTACGGTTTTTGTGAAATTATATTGAAATATATAGATATTCCACCGAGAGAGGCTCTATTTTTGTGTTTCATGAGAATGCACAGGTTGAGACCCCTGAGGGTTGGGATGAGGCCCCAGAGGGTTGGGAAGGTCAAGATCCTAAGGTATAGGCACATGTACAGACTCATGTTTAGGAAGGACATCCATTATATTTGAAAATATTTGGGTAATGGCTTGATGAGAAGCTCATAGAGAGTTTTGTATGTGTCATCTAGGGGATTGATAAAGGATATCAACGAGTAGATCCTTCATTGTCATACCAGAATCAGGAGTTCCAATCATATAACCCAACAATATTTAAAGGTGAGGATGGACCACTGGTGACTAAGAACTAAAATGAGTCATTTTTTATGAACATTGAGCTGCTTGAAAATCCCATATGGGGTAGGCAAAGCTGGATACATGCAAGATCATAGGACCGACTAAGGACTAGTGGGATTTTCAGGTGTAGGTAGGCATAAATGGGGGACTGTCCTGGTAGGACATTGAGGTTATCTTATTCGATCACTTTGTTCTTGATACGTTGAGGGTGGAGAGAGAATAGGTGTTTTTGAGCCTACAATAGGGTGACATGTCTTGCATGGACTCTGAGGAGATACTCACATATTTTTATTTTTTTTCACTTTGTATAGGGGAAAAGGACACATTGAGGGTGAGAAATTTCAAATATTGTTTACATCATTCCATTGAGGATCATGTAAACATCTTCAGGTCAGCCTCATTCTTCTATGTAGTGAATCAGGCATGCATAGATGATAGAAATTTGAAGGATCAGTCATACATTATTTGCTTGATTTCCTTTGGTAATATCATTAGTGAAACATTCGGTAGTGGGAAGTGAGGAGGGGAGGAGTTACATTAGAGAAATCAAGCCATGGAATTAGGAAAACCAAAGAATATTTGGTTGTTGATGGGGATCTTCCCGTGCGAGAATCTAGGACATGTATGAATGTGGTTTGTTCGGGAACCAAAGGTGTGTCGAGCATGTGGACAGGTTGAACATCTCAAGAGGTTCTCCAGGAAGGCATCTCGGATAGTTGGATGTCGATGAATGGGTAAGACTCTGGGATTTATGATCGGTCTGGGAGTGGTACCCTGAGATGGTATCTGGGATTCAGGTGCATAAGGAGCATTAGGTAGAGATAGCATGTCCCAGCAGTGGTGTTACTAGTTGGTGGGTGGTGCATCACTTTATGGATGATAGACCACATGTAGTTGAGATTGAAGATAGGCTCACGTAGTGTAGCTTCCATGTGCATTAGATGATAGGGATCTAGTTACTGTTAGAGGTATTCCATGGGTGAGACCCGGGTTGTTTCTTGTTTTTTCATGGACCTTGTGTAGGCATGCCCATTTTGGGTGCATGAGGTGAAAAATATGTATCTGTGATCTAATTGGATGTTGGTTAGCAGGTTTGCATCGACTTTTATGTTATTTATAAAGATATATATATATATATATATATATGTATATATATATATTGACACATGAGTTGAGTGGATCCAAGATCTTATATTAGCATAGTTGGTTGTGTGGATTTTAAGGTGCATTGGAATCTAGGAATCATTGTAATGAGGGGCTTATTTGTGGTGTGAGGAACCATGACTATTTTGGGAATCACATGTGACGTGGTAACTCATAGTTTTCATGTGCGATGTGGGAATGTTGTGGGAATCTGAAAAGATGAATGGAAAGATGGATTTTGGGTATTATACAGGACCAGATGATGAGGTTTAGAATTGACGATGAAACAAAGGAGGACTTTTGGGTCCTAAGAGGGTCAATGGAAATTCACTTTTATTTGAGTTTTGGTTTGAATAGTGACTGATATAGGTATATCCTAATGTGGGGGTGCCTTGAGGGAGTTGACATGCATCAATTTTTACCGAGGATAACTAGGGAGTTCTTAAGGAGATGGATATATTATTTTCTATATAATGTTTTTATATTTTGGAAGATGTATGATAAAGTTGGGAGATTATAATGTCTCTGTATTTTTAAGTAGGTTTAATTTCTCACCCGTTTTGAATTTTCAATGTTTTGTTGATTGGAAGACTCTTTTCTCGATCAATGGAACATAATTAAGATCTTATATTTGACCAAGGACCTAGATTTATAGATGAATATTTATGCTTTACAAGTGACTCAAGGGTTATTTGGGATTTTAGGTTTATTTGAGGCTAAAAAACCATGTTTTAAAAGTTCACAGACTGAGGCACATGGTTTGGAAAGATATTGTGTCCTATACGGAGAAATTGTGATGCCCTATAGGTATACATGAAATGATGTTTCCAGCCATGATAGATAGAATTAAAATCCTTTCGGCCATGTGTGCAGTTTTTAAAAGAGGGATCACCCACAATTTTCACAAGTTTCGGGAAATGGTTCATAATAACCATGCGAGCCTGGATCTTGGGCAGTGGACACCACGCTGTTTGTGCGTGGTTTGATGTATCGTGTAGTAAATTAAAAGATTATACATAAAATATTTCTATCCTACCATATTTTTTTTCTTTCATTACCCTTTCACTTCCTTTGGTCACATATAATAGTGGGGAACTCTCATTTTACTCCTCTAGATGTTGAGCCAACTCTCTCATACATAATATATTTGTTGACAGGTCAGGTGCATTGGAACCACATCAGTGAGTTCTTGAATCCTATTTTTTCCATTATTATTTTCTATCATCAAATAGAGATCTATAAATGATCTATCTATTTTATACTATTTTGAGGGTGTTCTTTAAAAACACCTATTTATTTAAAATCAGCTCGAGTTAGGGGCCAAGATCCAATGGATGGGCATCAAGATACATTTGTGTTTATTATATTTATTTTTTATTTCATGTTTTTTTGGGGTGACGCTTTGATTGATCCATTGGGTTATCCAAGAGAGACCCTAATAACACAACTTTTTTCTTTTCATTAATTAATTAAACCCATAAGAGGCCTATTGGAATGTTCATTCAAGATCAAAAATGGTTTAAGACCAGTGAGAGGCTTCAGAACTTAGGTAGATTTCATCGGGGTGATGTTATTTTAAATTACATTGTTTAATTTGTTAATGTTGTATTGATTAGTTCTATGGGAACATGATAGGCTCAACATGAGGATTGAGATAGAATTATCTATCCAATTTGAGGCAATCTGATCAGTAAGCTGGACATGGACTGATATATATATATATATATATATATATATATATATATATATATATATAATCTCAGTGATGGTAATCACTTGTTGGGGGACACAAGCCTCATTTGAGGTGAAAATGTCATCAGGTTATGTGAATTACACATGTGATATGATATGGTTATGACCATTAGTTTGAGTTACATGGTCACAGGGGTATGAGTTTCATGATAGTGTGGATTATGAATTTATTTAGTTATTTCCTCTAACTATTATTGTACAGTGTGTCATTTTGATTCATGTGCACATAGTGGGAATCATATGAAGATGGGGTATTTCCCACTCGTGTGGGTAGATGCCTTCGTTAGATGCAACATAGGGTAATCATTTGAGGTTATTTTCATAAAATGTCATAGGTAAAGAGAGGATCCATCAATTGATAGTGTTGCGATATTTGGATCGGGGATGAGGCTCACGGTACATGAGGCCAATGGGAAAGGAATTATTTAAGAGTATGGATTTCACCATTGCATGGGATATCAGGCTTCTATCCAATTATAGAATTTTGTAAAGGTTCTGAGTTACTGGTAGTGATTATTTTGGTGTGACTTTAAGGCGATGGTTACTTGGGTTGAACACATATTGTCGATTGGATTAAGGTTTCAGGTAATTTTGTTAGATATAGAACCCAAGGGTTCTCATATACTATTTTCAATAGGATATTCCTTGGGATTAGTCTATGGATCACCCTCACTATAGTACATTGATGGTGGCCAAAGGTGGGGATCACTCCCTTGTAGATATTGGGAACAACAGGAGTGGGTAATTATTATGAATTTCTGCATGTTATATCTTATTTATTTTTATAACTCACCTATTTAATCATATATTTATTATATTAACTTATTGGTGGTGACCTAATGAGATTCTTTCACACACCCTAATCAAAACCTTCAAGGTGTGTGTAAACTTTATGAATTTGTGCTTGGGTGAAGGTTCAAGTTGAGGGGATGGATCTTAGTGATTGATGTAGAATGGGAATGAAGACATGGAACCATGGGTTCTTTACTTAGGTAGAGATTCATTTTGGTTTTTTCTGAATCATAATGTTATTATAAGTATGTACTGAGGTCGACTATAGGTGGGAAATATGCTTATTTTCTTTATAAATTGATATTTTTGCATGTTATATTTTATTAGTTACAAATGTTATGTATGTTTATTTATTTATCTTATGTCTTATTTTTTTATCCCTTTTTTTCTGTATGATATTTCATGTGCTTTCTCCATGGGTTGGTTACTAGTAACCAATGTTTAATTTCTCTATCCCTTCCACTAGTTATCTAACTTCTTTAGTCCATTATTATATATCCACCAAAGGTTATAGTCTCTACACTATCACCTCTTTACAACCTCAATACTATTCAGTAGCCTTTATCATATGGGGAGGCTTTCATAAGGCCTGGTGGCACATTGTATAGGGCACTATTTGGTTAGAAAACTTAGTTGTGATACATTATGTAGATATTTGATTATACCTAATTATGAAAGGGAATTGATCCTATAAGTGTCCAGGTAAGGTATATATTATTTTAATAATTTTAATATATCTCTCCAATTACATATTTTATAAAATAACAACTTTAATATATTTTAATCATGTTCCGGAACTACCAAAACTGGTTCGTTGGATCCATCCATTATTCTTCTTCCTCAATTATTATTATTCAAACAATAAATCATCTCAACAATGATTTGAGATAATGGTTTCTTCCTGTAAATCCCCCTATTCATATTAATACATGAATATTATATCTGTTGTAACTCCTTTTCAATCATTATAATCTTTAAGAACTTTCATCAATATGAATAGTTTAAACTTACCAACATCAAAAGACATTTACATTTTTTCATAGAAAAATATTAACAATAAATAAAACATTAGCTTCAGTAGAACATTTAGGTTCTTTAATGATGATGCCAAAATTTATTTGGAAAAGAATAATGCCTATTGTATTGTTTAGCAATGTCTTTTTAAAATCAATAAAATATTATTGTACTTGATATTAATATTTTTTATTAACTAAAAATTAATTTAATATGTTTTGTTTTTATATGATTTTGTGAATTTTAATAAATATTTTGAAAAAAGTTTTTTCTTGATTTTATATATTGTTTTTCTAGTTACTTGATCTTAGTAATGATTTTAGACTATTATTTTCAATTGAATATAGGAAATTTGGTTTTGAATGAATTATTTTTTTGGAAAACCTTTTTTTCCTTCCAAAATATTTTTGATGTGACAAAATTGATGTGAAGTGAGATTTGGTTTTCAACAAAAGTATTATTGATGTTTTCCCATGATTTTTTGATCATGATAGTTGAGTGATTAGTAATAAAAATAATAAATTTTTTAAATGATTTATGTTATGTTGGTTAGTAGAATTAATATTGGTGAGATTGTTGTGTTGATTGAAAAAAATGCTATTTTTGATTTTTTAATGTCATTGGATTTTAGTAGAATGGATGATTAAGTTTAGTTATTCAGTAGTGGAAGTGATAATATGATTATTTATGTGTGATTGTGCATTACTTGTTTTTTTTTTGTGATTTAATGGTTTGAATTAATAAAATTAATTTTTTATTGAATAACTATTATTGAATCATCTATAGTGTGTTATACTCATGATGTGAATAGAGCTTTTATGATTCAAGTCACAATAATGCGTCCAATGGAAAGGGGTTCCAAAATTCAATATTGGGGTGTTAAAACATGGTGATAAAAAGTTTTTAAAATAATTTTTCAATTATTTAAAATTTATATGGACACCAAGAAAATTGGGGGTTTACCTACTAATAGGTTATCTATAAGGAGTGGCCTGAATTTCATAGAAGATGTGGCATGGTCACATGAAGATGGTCTCTAAGGAGTTTTTTTCATTATATATTTAATGTTGATTATTTCCCAAGTATATAAGGGTTAATATAAGAAAAATATTTTAATGATTCATTAAAGTGGATTTCATTTCTCTGGTACCTTGGAGTTTGTTGCTAGAAAAATATTAAATAATTTTAATAACTTTAGAAAATTAATGGATGAAATTTAAATGTTTTGAGTATTACATGGCGCCAGATATATGATGTAGGATTTTTAGTTTCTAGTTGATTAATTAAATGGAATTGAGGGATTGTGCTAAGGTGGTCAAACTAGATTTCACCAAGGCTGTTAATAAATATATGAATGGTTCATTTAATAATGGTTCTTGAGGATAGTGAATGCAGAGAGTGATGTGATCTTTTAAGTAATAATCATAACATTTAGATTTAGGATATGGTTTTTTTAGTTTTTCATTGGGGTGTAAGATGGGTTTTTCTCATCTATTTATTGTGGGTCATCTTATGTATGAGTTCCCATTAATTTCAGTGTTGCGTAATTTAATTTATGTGTTTGTTTTTTCTGTTAGGGTAGTCATATTTCTAAGTGTAGTTTAATGGAATTATGTTAGTTTGGTTTGAGAATTTTAGATTGATTATCTTCTTAATCCGTATTTATTCCATTGATAAATCAAAAATTATAAATTATCCAAAAAAATCAATTTAATTTATTTTCTCTAACATATTATTAATTTTCTATTATCAATGTGGGTTTGAAATTCAATTTAATTTTTTTTAATTAATAAGATTTTATATTTAAATCCAATATATATAATAAGTTTTAAAGAAATGTAATTCATTATTTTTTGTTACGTAATTTTAAACCAGTTTTAGAAATTTGTAACACATTTATATAAGCAATTTAGATGTTTACTAGAATTAATTTTTTCACAAAAGATAATTTTTTGAATAATTCTTTAAATATTCATAAATTACCAGTTAGTTAGAGGGGGGAAACTTGGGAAATGATTATCAATGTTTTCTTCTTTCATTATATGTCAGGATAAGTCTATTTTTAGTGGAATGATATTTTCTTGAGATATATCCCTCATAGTAGATAGGTTTCAAGGAAACATTTCATAGAAAAAGGAATATGTTTTAGTATATTTAATATATTTAGGGTATTACATATTTAGGGGATGTTTCTTTGAGTATAATAATTATCAAGGACTTGAATAGTTTTGTTATTTATGGGGTTTAAGGAGTAGTTACATTGGATGGATCTAGTCCCATCAGTGAGGTGTGTCCCATAGTGAATTTATTTTTTCAATTTCCTTCCATTATATTTTAATTGAATATGAGATATTTCATTTCATGTTTTAATTATCTACATTATTTCCCTCAGTTATTTTTTCATGTTTGAGTAATGATGGGATTCTGGTTTGAGAGGTATCTCTTGAGGCTATTTGGGTTTTATGATTATTTCATTCATTTATGTGTTAGTATTTTTTCTTGAGGATGAGAATAACTTGAGACATCTACAATGAAATAAATAATAATTTCTAACAACATTATATTTTTATTATTATGAGTTAGTGATATCAGGGGAAGGTTGGAGGTATGAATAAAAAGTTGGAACTAAAATATAATCTTGTGGGATTTGTTGTGGCATGGACTAATAAAATTTTCAAAGAGGAGTAATCCAATGGGTAAGTCTTAATATAGTTTATTTTTTCATTACATGAGATTTAAATTGTATAGAATGGTTAGTTTATTGGAAATATAGGATTATGGGAGAGTTTAGTACTGCATTGTGTGGGGAATTCATGAGATTTTTGGATCACCCTGTCATAGAGGAGTATGATAAT
The DNA here is from genome assembly GCA_963277665.1 of Viscum album. Lineage (NCBI taxonomy): Eukaryota > Viridiplantae > Streptophyta > Magnoliopsida > Santalales > Viscaceae > Viscum > Viscum album. The sequence continues at coordinate 751,327,893 of OY728129.1, read as the reverse complement.
TGCATATTTTTTTTATTTAATATAGTGTGGATATCTATGAGATATTATTATATAAGATATCATATTAATAAATTTTTCATAAATTTTATGCTTATGTTACATGAGCTTAGTTCAACCGCAAGGTATACTGTTTCATTATGATTATACTTTGGTGTTTCAAAATTTTTCCTACATAGAAAAGTTATCACATTGATTCTATTAGATTTTTTTATGTTGGTATTTAAGGTAATATTCAATAAAATATATTTAATAGTGAAACATATTACTATAATGTGGAATCTATGGTGTAATTTATTGGGTTATTCCATCTACATCATTATTCAACCATGGTTTTTTTCTGTACACAATGGTTTGGTTCTGGGTGCAACAAGATTGAATGAAGAATATTGAGAATCATATCATGATCCTTGGATGTTTTAGAATTATGGAATGGTTATTTTTTTCTTGTCCTCCCTTAAATTCACCAATTTCAATAAGGTATAACCCTCAACATTCATGGGGATTTAATTACATTGTATTCATATTGTAGGTTCTTTATATCATGATAATAAATTCTATGTCCTAATTAATTATTTTTCCATATCCTTTATTAATTACATTGATTTCATGAATTATCTTGTATTTTTATGTTTTTCATAAATCATTGGGTGACAAGAGGTACTTTATTAAAGATCTATATCCACATATTGGTTGGTTTTTGATCTCATATTCAAGAGATCAAATTCTTATGATCCATGGTGAATTCCACTTCTCTTATTTCAGATTCCCTCTTTACCCATTATTCTTAGGGTGGATGAACAAGTATTTTTAATTTGGTATTAGAATTTTTGTGTTGGGGTTTTGAGGGAAATGGCCATGTGTAGGCCTTATGGCATATCATTATGTGTGTAACTCCCCATATCAATTAACTTGAATAGTTCCCAAGTAATAATTATATGTAACATAAAGAACGCATCTCCTGAAATTAGAGGCTATCAACTAGTTATGTGAGATTAAGATACTCATATGTAGACCATGCCCTAAAAATTTTCAATGTTTCCATGATTGATTTATACATAAAATATGAAATGAATAAACTCTATATTTTATTTCACAAAAATTATGTATACACAAAACTGAGAGACCACTAGGCCCCTAGAGTCCCAAATAGAATGTAGTAAAATAGTATATATGATTCAATACCAATGAATAAGTTGAATTAGATAACACATTATAACATGAATCACATATAAAGAAAAGGCATGCTGGAAAATACATGTTGAACCTAACTAAAAATAAATAAATAGGCATATATCCGAACTCACATACCATAATTCTGTATCTATAGAAACAAACACCAGATGGACTATACCATGAGTCCATATCCAGTAAAAACCAATGTCTTGAGCAAAAAAATGATGGTTTACCAACATAAAATGAACCATATGTTGTGTATGTGGGTCATTGGTGTTTATAATTCCCCTGTAGGTGTCCCCAATGGCTCAACTATAATTACTTTTGTTATGATCAAGCAGATGTTCATGAAATCCATATATAAGGTGAAATCATTTTTGTCATACAGTACCAACTACAATCATAACACACAATTCACACACTAGTATGCATGCTTTCGAACTATGATAGAATAATGATAGATCCCACATAGCATAATCTGACCCATACTTGAAAATGCATGGTTGGGTTCTGGCCACAATGATAGTCATCCCACTCCCAAAGACTCCGGGTGGGGAATCATCCAAACCATGACCCATTGCCTAAGGTAACATGACATGGTCATAGGTACATAATCCATGACATATACAGTATCACTCAACATAGGTCCATCATCTATGTGTCACATCATACCACTAACCAACCCCTAGGTGGTCCTCAACAAAAGACTACAATGCAAATGTTGCATAATCAATGAAATAAGACACACATCAAAATTTCCTCAATCGCATGACCCTAGCTTGATCAGGGAAAGGGATAATTCATGCACACTACCCCATTCCACATCTGAAATTGTCCCTAACCCAATACCCCCATCAGTGAATGATCATCGTGCTCACCCATACTCACATAATCTAGGGATATTATTACAATCACATTGAATATTCCCATCATACTTTAGGGAGGCTACAAAAATAACAGTTGACCATACCTATAGTCTCTATAAAGATAATAGTCAGGCATATAAATACAAAAAATAGGTTAAACATCCCATCCAAGAGCTCACCAACTCATCATTAGGGATGTAGTTCCTCATACCTTGTCTCATGTCTCAAAAGCAATTGAGATGCATATCCACCCTCAAGGGGTCTATGATGACCATCTGGGAAAAAATAAATTTGATACCCCATTAATATTTCTCATAAGTACACCCAGGCAAGACATCTATAAGATCAATTATAAAAGACACATGGAAAATATGAAAATTGAATGCTCTTGCAAACATGATTCCAAAAATACTTCATCATCCACACATATATAAACAAATAAAATTGAGTGAAACTAACCTATTTTGGATACTTTTCAAAACAAAGTCAAAGACATACTTCTTTGAAACCATTTCAAATGTAATCATCTGCCACTTTACTCATGTAAATCCCTGTATTGAATATTTGTTAAGGTTATTTAGAAACTAATTCTTAGTTTTGATATACCATTTTTAAATTCATGGGGAATATCACCCAATTCCGTTAAAATTTCCATTTCAAAAAAATCCAATGATTTTTATGAAATTATTCCTAAAAAACCCTTCCCCCATTTAAAAAACTAACACCACCAATGAACACTATAAAGAGGCCAAGAGTCAATCATTCATCTAGGGAACCACCAAAGGACCATTTAGTAATCTATAAATATATGTTGAATATTAACATGACATAAATACTTCCCAAACTTATGGTGACCCATAGAAATAAATCCACCATTAAACTATATATACTAATAAAGTCATAAAAAATAATTACTAATGAACCAAATAAGGAATTAATGTTTGCGACACTACCTCAAAAGGCCCATCCCTTTAATTTGACTTCCCATTCATCACTTCCAATTATTTTCCAAGACCAACAAGCCGCTACTCAATATCCAAGGGCCATATCTCTATCCAATAAATCAAAAAAATAATAATAATAAATTTGAGACTATTTATTAAACCCAATTAATATATTAATTTAATTAATTTAAATAAATAAAAAATATATGAAAACAACACACTAGACATCTATGTCATACTCAAACAACAAGTAAAATTATGTGGGGTTCTATGAAATAGTAACAATATTTTACTATGATAAATTCCAACCACAATATATTTATTAAAAAAATAATTTTATTTAATTTCATCCAAGAATCATTGAAAAATTGATATGGACATGTTTCTCAAACAATATGTATGGGGACCATGGGAAATCAACTTCATAGGACATCCCCTTGAAAAGGAAAGTAAAATAGCCCACATATCGTGATGATTCCACCATAATATAGTGGAACCATCCATTAACAATGACATGGAGAAAAATTAAATCATAATATAAGATTAATCTATTAAATGCAAGATAAATGAAGAACATAAATATCAATAATATCTGGAATATGAAAAAAACACACAATGATCAAGGGGTTTGAAGGAGAAGATATAATGAGATTGGGTTTTTCGGAGAACAAAAAACATGGAATAAGGGGGGTTAACCATCTACAAATAACAATGGGGATGTTTAAAAATTACACCATCATAAATACCCCAATAGCTATTAGGGGTTCTTGGATATTATCCATCCCACTAGTTAATCGATTGACCGACCATCCCAATCTCTCTCTAAAGCTCACATGATCCCCATAGACACCTCTTAAACCATGTTCCATATCCTAGATATTCACATTATGGATGTCAAATTCTCATAATTATACTCTTAATCTTGTTTCTCAAATGAATCAATCCACTGAATGTTAAAAATTTAAATTCCCCCAGGAATTTTTAAATCGTAATGATGTGGATCATTAAAAACACAAAAAAAATTCTTATTGTCCTTATGAAGCTTTAGTATCTCTCCTAAAAGTAATCCCAATATACCATGGATGTTATTTCATGACTATCCCCCCCACAACCCATCTCTGAGTTCCCAACACACTCTCACTACACATCTCCAAGTACCAATCTCAAACACACTAGGTTTCTTCCACAATGCCTGATTATATCATTAATTAACTTCAATTGCATCACGAATGATTCTCCTGGAGAAACATCTAACCCACCACATCTTATTTCTCATAGAATAATTATTTTGTCCCTCCCTAAAAAACTTCCATTCATAACACCTTGGTATACCCACAAAATCACCACCACTTCACACAAACAAGTTTCCCTATACTAATATTCATCACCATACCTCTCAAATGAAAATACTGAGGTATTTACTGAAACATGTTTATTTTCATGATCATTGTGGCAATTGACCACATTAATCATTGCACTTGACTTTATGAGCTAATCTTCATCCAATCAGACTCACCCTAATATCACACCTACTTGACCTCAATACTAATTCCAATTTATAAACTATAAAAATTACTCTATGTACCCTTTCAGATGTTGAGTTCATCTAGAACTACACCTAAATCCCTAAATTGGTTCTATGTGAACATAAGTATCATGCTTCTAATTTAGTTGTCCCTAGATTGGTTTCACTACACCCCGGCCCCTCAGAAATGAGCGTCATATACTCATGAATAATTTTATACTCCCATAAATTTTATTATTCTCCTCATTACCTCACTACATTAAGACCTGATATCCACTACACATGGTTTATTTTCCACCACCATTAATGAAACAATATGCCCACCACCTCACACACAAGTGTAACTAAAAAATTAAAATCATCCAACATCAAGAAAGTTCTTAACTACACACTTCTATTCCAAAATACCACATTTTCATGACCCATATATCCCAATATTAATGGTTATCCGCACAAAAAGACTCCACTATGAATGGTTAATTCCAAATAGGGTTTGTACTCACCTTAGTAATCACCAACCTAAAATGAAATTCATGTAGACTTAATCACACAACCATAAAACCCAAATCAATTAGAACAAATCATAAAATAATCAAAATAGAAATCCAAGGGTTTAATCCTGAGAACCATTAAAGTATTATTTAGATATTCAAGACTAACATAAAGAATACACCCATGGTATCATCATAGTTGGATCCATAAAACAACCTCGACATACCAAACCAAATCATAAACCAATGACCCGAGTATCTTAAATTCATCCAATGAAGATACTGTAAATAGGTATACACAAAAACATGTTTCTCTATACAAATAACATAAAATTAAGTTCACTCAAAAATCGACCATCATGGGGGAGTTCCCAAAATAAATAGAATATAAGCTAATCACAAAATTCATTCATCAACGATTCCCCTACTAGCACTCAAAAATACATGACTTCTAGTTACACGTGACACCATTTAATTATTTTCATAATCTTTTTTCAAAAAAAAAAAAATCAAACACCAAAATCACTCGATTTGTCTAAAATGGAACTTGGCACTCATGAGTTTGCATATTATTTGAAAAATACTATAATCTTCATCCCAATCATCCCCTTTACAAAAAAAAAAATTTTAAAACACATATTGAAATAAAATTCTAATAATTACTTCCCTTGATTTTCAAAAAAACCTAAAAAATCCTAAACTATTTCAAAATCATTGGCACGTTGAGCTACTCCAAGTAAAGTCGACTATAAAATTCATTTCACACACACCATGTAACATCACATGATTTTTTTTCAAAACCATTTTTTCATAAATGTACAAAAAATCTCAATATCCATCTCATTGTGGATTCAAAACAAAACTAAATGACCATCAATCTATCAGGACCCTTGTATCTATATTAGTATAATCACCCCATATAATATATGTAAAAAAAATTGTTTATATTATAAGTTTCTATAATCAATTTGGATTTTGATAAGGTATATATGTCAAACAACATCACCCAGAGGCACATGTATCCTGATACTATTATGCCACTACTGACGAATCATCTGAATTCCCATCCCTTACACATTGAGATTCACATACATTACTCACCCTATAGTTCCTAATCCCAAAACTATACATCCCTTATTAAATCAATTCTCAAACAATGTAATTCTTTCCGGGAATGAGCACGATTTATCATTCATAACCAGAAAATGTATCTCTATATCTATCTCACACATTCCCATCTCGAAATGATTAGATACAATCTTACATCACCCTATCTAAGGATTCCCAAATGGAACCATAGTAGGGATTATTCACAAACCCAAGGATTCATCCACATATTATAGAGTATTATGACTAATAAGAGGGAAAATGATAGTCATGGGGAGACTATGGCCTCAAAATAAGAAGAATGGGTCATTCCCAAATCCATCTAAAACGAATGAAACACATATCCATAAAATGGGCATCAAAAAAATTAATAGAAATAAAAAATAGAGTCGATTTCCCCCCACAGTATATAATACGATGTCATAAAATAATCTCTAATATGAAATTAACTCAATAGATTAGTAGAATACAACATGACTATCAAGAATCATATATATTAAAATATCACACTTGCCAATATAGTCTAAAAATAAATTAAAATAAATATATTGTCCTCTAGAAAAACACACATACCATCCTGATTTATCATCAACCTCCATGAATAATAGAACTAAACCACGAGTCTAAAACCATGTGGTACAAAATTTCTAATAAAAAATAGGAACATCTACCGATATACATGGACACCCATTCTAGGTATATGTGTAGGGGTGAGTCTAATGTCCCGGTAGGTATCTATAATGACTCAACAATACTAAATGTTGTTATGATCAAGTGGATATACATGAAATACATATATGAGGTGAAATAATATATCTTCAACACCCCCACCAAGAAAAAAACTCAAAATTCACACCCAAGGATACCTATATAGAAAATAGGCTAGAAAGAATATAGAACCCACATAACATAATCCAACACACACCTAAAGACACATGGTAGGGAACTAACTATGATGTTGTATATTCCACACCTGCAGACGTAGTAAATGGCATTGTACATAGCTTGACCCACTGCCCAATGGAATATGGCACTGTCATATGTCCATACGTATCAAACCATCTTATATCACTCATGTAAGGTTCATAATCTTTCCACCACATCATACCACTACCTAGCCAGTAAGGAGGCCTTCAACCCAATATTGCTAAGGATTTGTAACCTAATCCATAACTCAATCCACACATATAATTTTACTCTATCACATAATCCCATCCTAGTTTCGGTAAAACCTAATTAAAAATAACTAACCGATTATGAATATGTAAAAGTCTTTAACCCAATACCCTCATTAATGCATGGTCATCATGCCAAATTATCCCCACCGAATCTACGGAGGTCTTCATTATCACTATGACCTATCCCCATAGACTATAGGGAAGATATATTCAATCACACAAAGGGAAAAATAGGGAACAAAAAACATATCATATATCACCATATTTTCACTAGGAAAGTAGTCCTTCAGATATAGTCCCGCATTTCATACACATTCAACATGCATCTCAAACCTCTAGGGTGTCTATCCTATATATCCAAACTAACCATCACATTGATACCATAAGTAACATTATCATTGGGCTACCCAAACTACACATGCATCATTATGATTCAAGAAAAACAATATTATAATAACATAAAGTGATCGTAAAATCACTCATGCATTAGAAAAAAGAGAACCACACATACTAGTCAAAATAGAAAATAAATGTGCCCAACTAGTCAATTCTTGATTCATTTTAATACCCTGATAAATACATATTTATAAAATAATTTCAAAATTAATCACGTATTCTTTACTCATGATATGTCTTTATCCCAAATCACATTAACTTTATTTATAAACTAATTATCTATTTTGAATAAAATATGAAATCACATTTCAAAAATCATCCAATGTATCTGATGTTTTTTATTTTAATATAAATCATCCATTTTTAAAAATTACCTTATAAAATGACCCCATTCTCAATTTTAAAACCAATTCATTCCACTAAAAACAGGTCCATTGGATCTAGTTTGACTAGGGAAACAGAAGTGAGCTATTTAGAAGGTAATACGTCCATGTGGACTACTAGGTCCATGTGATATTGTAATATCTGTATACTAACTCACCAAATTCAATGTATGATGAAAATAGATATACCATTGAAGGGAAACAAAAATTAAATAACCAAAAAACCTAGTAATACTCTAATTTCATGATCTATATCAAAAATAAGTCCACTCCCTTAAATCATGCAACCTATCCATTACTTCCTAGGATCATCTAATCCCAACAGAACGTGGCTCAATAGACCAAGACCCTATCGCATTCTATGAAATATGAAAATTAATTATCGAAAATTTATTACGAACTGTTCAAACCAAATAAAAAACATAGTAATTTAATTAATTAAAATTAATAATTCATAAATACATATTACACCGCATGACGCTTCACTATACTCAAAAAGTAACAAAAGTAATTCAAGATGTCCACAAATCACTCCCAATATCATCTCAATCTGAAGACCAACATTATGAATCAATTGAAAAATAAAATTTATTTAATTTCACTGAAAAAAAATTATAATAATAGATATGGTGACATACACCCAAAAATACTTTAGGTGATAGTGTGAAATATAATTCATAGGATATCCTCATACAAAAAAAAGTGAAATTACCCTTAAATCTAGTTGATACTTCCATGATCTAGTTTAATTTTCCATAAAACCATCCAGTGATAAAAAGTCACAAAAGAATAGAAAAGGATTCAAGGAAAGACAGTTAAGGAATATAATTATTGATAATCACTAGAAAATATTATAAAAGAATCACAGTATCCAGAAGGTTTGAAAAGGAGAGGGGAGTAGAGGTTTATTTCCCATGTGAAAAAAACAAGGATGAAGGGGGGACTCCCATAAACATTCATGGGTAAATTTTCAAATTTAGACCTCATTAAACACCCTCATGATAACTAGTGGCACTCTTTTTGTAACATCCCAGGTAAATAAAGAATAAATAATTTTCATATTTAATAATATTTACGAATTAAATATTAATTTTACTTTAAAGGGGTTTCTATGTTCGATAGCGTACCCGATACGCAACAAAGAGTTTCATTGAAATCTTACGTTGTACACTAGTAATAAAATAATATTATTTTAAATGGTAGTTAACACACAGCCGTTGTATTGGCGGTAAAGGATATAAATAACTAAAATATGATTATATATGTTTTTTAAATGTTTTTACATTTATCCAACAAAAGATAAAGGCTTAAAATATGAAAAGAATTCAATTTTAGGCTTTTATTCCCAAATTTTCACTAAAGGTTCACTTATCGCCTTTTGATGGCGAACCGTAATTAAATATAGTTTTTTCACTCTTATACATTATATTGGACCAAATAAAACTCTTATTTAGAATCGGGACATCAAAATTTACCCTGTGAAAATTTTTGGTATCTTTCCAATAAAGTTCATTTTTTTAATGAATAGTGTACAATGTTGTATTTTAATTCAAAACCACTTTTTAATCTAATTTATTTATTTGATTAGATTATCTTTTAAATTGGTTCTAAAGTGAAATTAGAAAATATTTTTACCATTTAATCCAATAGTGGTCATTGAAATTAATTTCACTTTGAAATTGGACTTAAACTAGTGTCAATCTTTTGATATTTATTGTTTCATAAAAACACGCTATTTGTCATGACAGCGGGAATTAATTATTAAATTAATTAATGTGACTTATATGTTTTAAATTTTTTAAAATGGACTTTATTTTTGAATTCGGAATATCAAATATAGCTTAGTGTGAATTTTTGGTATTTTTCTGAAAAACTTCAATTTTTGATGAATAGTGAAACCACTAAATGGTATTTAAAAAACTGATTTTTCGTTTAAATGAAATTTTACCACTTCTGTGTTTTGAATTTCAAAAATCCGACATACATGGTTGTAATTAAGAAGTAAAATGATGTTCAATGAGATTAAAATAATTTTTTGGTGAATAGTAACTTTTAAGTTCTTAATCGCGATTAGAGGTAATTAGTGTAGTTTAAGGTAAAAATAATGATTTAATAAAAAGAGATGAGCTTGAAACATGTCCTACCCTCATTGGATGTGTAATGGCCGACCAAGAAAATCCATGGGTCAACTTGGGGACCCCATGGAGCCACTTTGGTAGGGAAATGACATACATAACTTTTTATTAAATGTTAAAGTAAAAATGACACAAACATGAGGTGTTTTACTAAAACAATTTTTAAATGGGGTTATACTAGTCAGATATTGGACTATAAATCTTAATTAGAAACCTAAAAATATTTCCTACGTCATAGTATTTTTTTGTATAATTTTTTGACTTTAAATAATTTAAATTATTTATGACATCATGATGATGCAGCGATTACCTCATTAATAAAGGATTTAAATAAAATGAAATGATAATGTAAAATATCTGACCTAAACATGTCAAAAACCTATTAGATGGGTGGATTTCGAACCCTTATCACCTTAACCTTGAATTATATCAATTTGGGACCTTTTGAATCCGAAACGCATTTTAAAATAAAGTAACTTATCTTTACTTTCCAAGAGTGCCCCTCCTCTCCTCTTATAAAAGGCCCCCACCTCTACCTCTTTACCCACACTTACAAAGCCTTTGGCTCGGCCACCCCTTCCCATTTTGTCTCTCCACTTCCCTATCTTACTCCTTGAAGCCTCACTTTGGGCAGAAGTCTTCCCAAGGAAGCCTTTGAGCTCAAACCAAAGGGAGTTACCCGATTTTAAGGTAATGTCTTCACTTGAGTCCGTTTGTTTTATTTTGCTTATCCAACCCCATAAACTCTTTTTATTAATTTATTTTGTAACAAATTCAGTATCATAAATATACTAGGATGTTGTTATAAGAAGTATTCGAGCTACACTTACACACACCTACATCTAATGGTTAAAGAACATAACGTTTCCGTGGATGGCGAATTTCAGCCTCCCGAAACGATGATTGTTCAAAATTATTTTGACACCTTCAAAGGTGGCCATTAAGATGAAACTATATTTATATATGATATATAATATGTTTATGTTTTCCTTAATCTTCTGTATTTTTCATTTTGGGCATACCATTATGGTTTCCATTATGGGTAAACGCGATATCTTCATTTAAGAAAGTGCAGACTACCGCCCCCTCAAAGTGATGTGATTCGTTAATGCCATATGTGGGACGTATAAAGGATAGATTTAAAGTTATTATATATGATTATATACTAGAATTATAATATAACTCTATATCATTATTATTTCATTCCATTAAAGTATGATATATTAATGAATGTAGCGTTCATGCGTACGTACGGCTTACCGTCTCCATGAACGGTGCATTTCATTTCTTCTCCGCAAATGTAATGTACTATTATAAGTACATGTATATAATGGATATATATGATGAATGATACATATAAATGATGAATATAATTCTGGAATTAAAATATACATACCTCTCATTTAGTTTTAATTCCATTAATATGACAAAGAAATGAAAGTAGCGTTCATGCGTACGTACGGCTTACCGTCTCTATGAACGGTGCATTTCATTTCTTACCTCATAATGATTATGTAAAATTATAAATACCTGTATATGCTGGATATATATGACATATATGAAATCCAAATCAGGAATGTCATTCTGGATATAAAGAACCTTTGACCACACAAACAACATGTAATTGTAAGAAGTCCACTTTCGACTTAAGAACCAAATATCGACAAACCAAAAATTATTAACTTAAATGATTACATAATGTTTATAACATGATAATAAGTGATATAAAAGTAATAATGAACTTGAAAAAGGTTCTTAATAAAGTATAAATTAACTCAAGTTTATTATTCAGGACGTTAAAGAACGATCGAGTCAAGTCGGACCCGATGTAAGGGACTTCGTCTCAATCTCCTTTCATTGAGGCATATTTCATTTTATACACAACTTTATTTTATACGGTGTATAAACACCATTGACTTTTACTTTTATACAAAAGGAATCTTTTTCTACGAAGTGTTTTACAAAACAACAAAAAGGAATGTTTCTTTTAAAGTACGCAGTGACAACGACCTTTTCCACCGCCGCGAGTATTATTTGGTATTTGGCTTCCTGAACAAGCCGTAATGTTTTTTTTAAAATGAAATAAATACCATATACTCTTTTATGTATTTTGGTATTGAAAATGATTTTTGTAATGGATTTTTTATGTCAATATATTTGAGTGATATATTGTGATTAATGTGTGGATATGTTTTCTTTCCATTATATTCGTTTTATGTCTTATGATTTTATAATGGTATTTGGACATTTGACAGGTGGTTACGTGATAAACCATATGACGGGTGGTGCCGTGAATACCAGGACGGGTGGTTATGTTATAAACTCCAATGCATTTTGTATGAAAGTCATCCGTATGGCTATTCCATTAAGTATTTATGGAAGTTGGCCATATGGCTATTCCATTAAGTGATATGTGTGGAATTCGACTGTATGGTTACTCCCCTTAAGTATGTTTATGTCCCAAGTTACCTTTATATGTTATGTGATCTTTTTATGGGTTTTATGGTAATCTTTTGGTTACAACAGGGTAAGTAATGATCTTTTATTCAGTGAGAGTTTTTACTACTTCATAAAGGTGAAAAGTATTACTTTGATAAAGTATACATGGTTTACTTGCTGTTTTGATAAACTAATAGTTTTCATTCTTTTCATATCCCTTACTGAGCTCTTTATGATCACCCCAGGTTTTTTTGAAATGTTTTTCACATGACCTAATGTGGAATAGGGTCAAGGATGGGATCAAGTGAAAGTCATGCTATATAAAACTTGGAACTAGACATGTTTATTTTTAAGAGTTTTTTTATTCTATGGAAACTTAGTAGAAGTGTCTACTTTGTAATCTTTTGAGATGTAGTAGTTATGTTCTAATTCTCTAAAACTCTAAACCTGAAAATATCCTCAATGTGAAATATTCATTTTATTCAATATTAAGTAATGTTTAAGGCCGGGGCCTTATAGTTGGTATCAGAGGTCGGTTTAGACAACTCTAGGAGTTAGAAAATTGTTAAATTATAAGTTAAATTATGGTATGACTGAAATGATATAGCATTTAAAGATTACAATGTTGCTTCACCTAAGATATTTCAGTGTTAAGAATATTTTCCATAGAGGAAACAAAGTAGGTTTTCTAGGAAGTCATACAGAGTATAATGACCTTTCGAATTAGCAACCAGAGATGGTCGAAATCAGAATTGAGCCGTTTACTGCACTGATGGCTCAGTTGAATTAGGTGATAAATGGTGGTTGTGTTTATTGATGATATTTTTGTGTTTTCTAAAAGTAAATAGAAGCATGAAAGTCATTTAAGGGTTATCTTTCAAACCTTAAAATAAAATAAAATATATGGAAAATTCAGCAAGTACGAGTTTTGGTTACAACAAATTTCATTCCTGGGTCACATTGTTTCAAAAGATGGCATAACTGTTGATCTTATTAAAACAAAAGTTATTGAAGAATGGCCAAGACCCACAAATGTAACTGAGATCCGTAGTTTTCTTGGTTTGGCAGGTTACTACCGAAGGTTTGTTGAAAATTTTTCACGGTTATCTAGTCCAATGACTAAGCTAACTTGGAAGAGTGTTAAGTTTATCTGGACAAAAGAATGTGATGATTTTTTTCAGAAGTTGAAAAGAAGATTGGTGATTGCTCCAGTTTTTGGACTTCCTTCCAGGAATGGTGAGTTTGTTATATACAGTGATGCTTCGTTGAAGGGACTTGGTTGTGTCCTTATGCAGAATGATCTGGTAATTGCTTATGCTTCAGGTTATTTGAAAACTCATGAGCTAAATTACCCTACACATGATTTGGAACTAGCTGCTGTTGTTTTTGCTTTAAAAATTTGGAGGCGTCATTTGTATGGAGTAAAGTGTGAAATATATACTGATCAAAAAAAGTTTAAAGTATATATTCACTCAGAAAAAATTGAACACGAGATATATGAGATGGCTGGAATTAATCAGGGATTATGATTGTACAATTCATTACCATACGGGAAAAGAAAATAAAGTGGATGATGCTTTGAGTCGAAAAAGTAATGCTTCATTAACAATGTTGTGTTTGGAACGTGATCCTTTGGTTAAGGATTTGATGAGCTTTGGCATGGAAGTTGTTGGTGTAGGAAGTTCTTCTATTTTGTTTCAGGTATCAGTGAGATCATCCCTATCAGACAGAATGAAGAAAGCACATAGGGAAGACAATGAGTCACAGAAAAAGGTAGAGCTGGTTCAAAAAGGTAAGTTGCCTGAATTCAACATTGATAATGATTGCGTTTTGAGATTTGGGAAGAGACTATGTGTGCCTTGTGATTCATATTTGAAGAATGAGTTTTTATGTGAGGCTCATAGTTCCCCGTTTTCAGTTCATCCTGGTAGTACTAAGATGTACAGAGATCTGTGGGAGTATTACTGGTGGGATGGAATGAAAAGGGATATTGCTGATTTTACTGTGAAGTGTCTGACTTGTCAGCAGGTTAAAGCAGAGCGGCAGTTACCGAAAGGGATGCTTCAGCCTTTACCAGTGCCAGAGTGGAAATGGGAAAACATATCCATGGACGTTTTTGTGGGATTACCGAGGACATCTCGAGGTAATAATGCAATTTGGTTTATTGTTGATCGCTTGACTAAATCTGCTCATTTCCTTGCTATACGAGATATTTTTTCCCTAGATCAACTTCCCCGTTTGTATCTTAAAGAGATAGTTAGGTTACATGGAGTTCCTCTCTCCATTGTGTCCGATCGTGATCCCAGGTTCACTTCTAACTTTTGGAAAGGCCATTAGAAGTCATTAGGTACTGAATTAAATTTTAGTACAGCTTTTCATCCTCAATCAGATGGGCAGTCAGAACGAACAATTCAGACCTTGGAGGATATGCTACGAGCTTGTTCGATGGATTATCAGGGAAGTTGGGATCAGCATATTTCTTTGGTTGAGGTTTCTTATAATAATAGTTTTCATTCCAGTATACAGATGGCACCATTTGAGGCATTATATGGGAATCAGTGTCGAACTCCAGCTTTTTGGGATGAAGTGGGTGAAAGGAAGTTGATGGGACCAGAATTGGTAGAAGAGATAGCAGAAAAAGTTCAGTTGATTCAGAAACACATGAGAACAGCTCAGAGCAGGCAGAAGAGTTATGCGGATAACCGGAGGAAGGATCTATCTTTCAAGGTAGGTGATCATGTTTTTCTCATGGTTTCTCCATGGAAAAGTGTAATGAGATTTGGTAAGAAAGGAAAGCCGAGTCCAAGGTTTATTAGACCATATGAAATTCTGGAGAAAGTTGGATCAGTTACTTACCGAGTGGCTTTACCTCCAAGTTTATCTCAGGTACACAATGTTTTTCATGTTTCGATGTTGAGGAAGTATATGTCAGATCCATCTCATGTTTTGAGTTCAGAGGTAGTTCAGCTGGAGGAGAACCTATCTTATGAAGAACAACCAGTCCAGATTCTTGACCGAAGAGAGCAAGTGTTGTGAAATAAGGTAATCCACCAGGTAAGGTTTTTATGGAAAAACCTTATGGTTGAAGATGCAACGTGGGAATCTGAAAATGATATGAGGTATAAATACCCCCACTTATTTTGATAAGTGAATAAAATTGCGAAGACGCAATTCCCAAACGGGGTGAAGGATGTAACATCCCAGGTAAATAAATAATAAAGAATTTTCATATTTATTAATATTTAATAATTAAATATTAATTTTACATTAAAGGGTTTTCTATGTTCGATAGCGTACCCGATACGCAACAAAGAGTTTCATTGAAATCTTACGTTGTACACTAGTAATAAAATAATATTATTTTAAATGGTAGTTAACACATAGCTGTTGTATTGGCGGGAAAGGATAGAAATAACTAAAATATGATTATATAAGTTTTTTAAATGTTTTTATATTTATCCAATAAAAGATAATGGCTTAAAATACGAAAAGAATTCAATTTTAGGCTTTTATACCCTAATTTTCACTAAAGGTTCACTTATCACCTTTTGATGGCGAACCATAATTAAATATAGTTTTGTTCACTCTTATACATTCTATTGGACCAAATAAAACTCTTCTTTATAATCGGGACATCAAAATTTACTTTGTGTAAATTTTTGGTATCTTTCCAATAAAGTTCATTTTTTGATGAATAGTGTAAAATGTTGTATTTTAATTCCAAACCACTTTTTAATCTAATTTATTTATATGAGTAGATTATCTTTTGAATTGGTTTTAAAGTGAAATTAGAAAATATTTTTACCATTTAATCCAATAGTGGTCGTAGAAATTAATTTCACTTTGAAATTGGACATAAAATAGTGTCAATCTTTTGATACTTATTGTTTCATAAAAACACGCTATTTGTCATGACAGCGGGAATTAATTATTAAATTAATTAATGTGACTTATATGTTTTAAATTTTGTAAAATGGACTTCATTTTTGAATTCGGAATACCAAATATAGCTTAGGGTGAATTTTTGGTATTTTTCTAAAAAACTTCAATTTTTGATGAATAGTGAAACCATTAAGTGGTACTTAAAAACTGATTTTTCATTTAAATGAAATTTTACCACTTCTATGTTTTGAATTTAAAAAATCTGACATACATGGTTTTCATTAAGAAGTAAAATGTGGTTCAATGAGATTAAAATAATTTTTTGGTGAATAGTAACTTTTAATTTCTTAATCGCGATTAGAGGTAATTAGTGTAGTTTAAGGTAAAAATAATGCTTTAATAAAATGAGATGAGCTTGAAACATGTACTACCCTCATTGGATGTGTCATGGCCGACCAAGAAAATCCATGGGTCAACTTGGGGACCCCATGGAACCACTTTGGTTGGGAAATGACATAAATAACTTTTTATTAAATGTTAAAGTAAAAAATGACACAAACATGAGATGTTTTACTAAAACAATTTTTACATGGGGTTATATAAGTCAAATATTTGACTATAAATGTTAATTAGAAATCCAAACATATTTCCTACATCATAGTATTTTTTTATAATTTTTAGACTTTATATAAATTAAATTATTTATGACATCATGATGATGCAGCGATTACCTCATTAAGAAAGGATTTAAATAAAACGAAATGATAATGTAAAATCTATGACCTACACATGTCCAAAACCTATTGGATGGGTGTATTTCGAACCCTTATCACCTTACCCTCGAATTATTTCAATGTGGGACCTTTTGAATCCGAAACTCATTTTAAAATAAAGTAACTTATCTTTACTTTCCAAGAGTGCCCCTCCTCTCCTCTTATAAAAGGCCCCCACCTCTACCTCCTTACCCACACTTCCAAAGCCTTTGGCTCGGCCAACCCCTTCCCATTTTGTCTCTACACTTCCCTATCTTACTCCTTGAAGCCTCACTTTGGGCAGAAGTATTCCCAAGGAAGCCTTTGAGCTCAAACCAAAGGGAGTTACCCGATTTTAAGGTAATGTCTTCATTTGAGTCCTTTTGTTTTATTTTGCTTCTCCAACCCCCTAAACACTTTTTATTCATTTCTTTTGTAACATCTTCAATATCATCAATATACTAGGATGTTATTATAAGAATTATTCTAGCCAAACTTACACACACTTGCATATAATGTTTAAAGAACATACTGTTTCCGTGGATGGTGAATTTCGGCCTCCCGAAACGATGATTGTTCAACATTCTTTTAACACCTTCAAAGGTGGCCATTAAGATGAAACTATATTTATATATGATATATAATATTCTTATTATTTCCTTAAGATTCTGTATTTTTCATTTAGGGAATACCTTTATGGTTTCAATTATGGGTAAACGCGATATCTTCATTTAAGGAAGTGCGGACTACCGCCCCCTCAAGGTGATGTGATTCGTTAATGCCATATGTGGGACGTATAAAGGATAGATTTAAAGTTATTATATATGATTCTATACGGGAATTATAATATCCTTATATATCATTATTATTTCTTTACATTAAAGTATGATATAGAAATGAAAGTAGCGTTCATGCGTACGTACGGCTTACCGTCTCCATGAACGGTGCATTTCATTTCTTATCCCCAAATGTAATGTATTATTATAAGTACATGTATATAATGGATATATATTATGAATGATACATCTAAATGATGAATATAATTATGTAATTAAAATGTAAATACCTCTCATTAATTTTAATTCCATTAATATGACAAAGAAATGAAAGTAGCGTTCATGCGTACGTACAGCTTACCGTCTCCATGAACGGTGTATTTCATTTCTTACCTCTAAATGATTATGTAATATTATAAATACATGTATATGCTGGATATATATGACATATATGATATCCAAATCAGTAATGTCATTATGGATATAAAGAAGCTTTGACCACACGAACAACATGTAATTGTAAGAAGTCCACTTTTGACTTAAGAACCAAATATCGACAAAACAAACATTATTAACATAAATGATTACATAATGTTTATAACATGGTAATAAGTGATATAAAAGTAATAATGAACTTGAAAAAGGTTCTTAATCAAGTATAAATTAACTCATGTTTATTATTCAGGACGTTAAAGAACGATAGAGTCAAGTCGGACCCGAGGTAAGGGACTTCGTCTCAATCTCCTTTAATTGAGGAATATTTCGTTTTATACACAACTTTCTTTTATACGGTGTATAAAACCCTTTGACTTTTAATTTTATACAAAAGGAATCTTTTTCTAATAAGAGTTTTATAAAACGACAAAAAGTAATGTTTCTTTTAAAGTACGCGGTGACAACGACCTTTTCCGCCGCCGTGAGTATTATTTGGTCTTTGGCTTCCTGAACAAGCCGTAATGTTTTTTTAAAATGAAATAAATACCATATACTATTTTATGTATTTTGGTAGTGAAAATGATTTTTGTAATGGATTTGTTATGTCAATATATTTGAGTGATATATTGTGATTAAAGTGTGGATATGTTTTCTTTCCATTATATTCGTTTTATGTCTTATGATTTTATAATGGTACTTGGACATTTGACGGGTGGTTACGTGATAAACCATATGACGGGTGGTACCGTGAATACCAGGATGGGTGTTTACATTATAACATCCAATGCATTGGGTATAGAAGTCAGCCGTATGGATATTCCATTAAGTATGTATGGAAGTTGGCCGTATGGCTATTCCATTAAGTGATATGCGTGGAAGTCGACCTTATGGTTAGTCCACTTAAGTATGTTTATGTCCCAAGTTACCATTATATGTTATGTGATCTTTTTATGGGTTTTATGGTAATATTTTGGTTACAACAGGGTAAGTAATGATCTTTTATTCAGTTAAGAGTTTTACTACTTCGTAAAGGTGAAAAGTATTACTTTGATAAAGTATACATGATTTACTTGTTGTTTTGATAAACTAACAGTTTTCATTCTTTGCGTATCCCTTAATGAGCTCTTTATGCTCACCCCAAGTGTTTTTGATATGTTTTTCACAGGACCTAATGTGGAATAGGGACAAGGATGGGATAAAGGGAAAGTCATGCTATATAAAACTTGGAACTAGACATGTTTCTTTTTAAGAGTTTTTTTTATTCTATGGAAACTTAGTAGAAGTGTCTACTTTTTAATCTTTTGAGATGTAGTAGTTATGTTCTAATTCTATAAAAATCTAAACCTGAAAATATCCTCAATGTGAATTATTCATTTAATTCAATATTAAGTAATGTTTAAGGCCGGTGCCTTATACTTTTATTGGCTGATGATGGGATCACTTAAATCCTATGGAAATAGTTGTGGTTTAAGGCCACAGGAAAGCGCACCTTCTAAGATATGGCCTCCATTGGAAAGTGGATTACTACTATAATATCCCAAGACATGTTACATGTCATAAATGACCATATTATATTGTGAAATTTCTTGAAATTCAACATTTTATCTTAGTAGGAAACTTTATCTAGCCACTAAAAGTAAAAAAAATATAATTCCCTTAGGAATTTACAACCAGTAAAGACATGGATTGTTAGAGTTTAGTGATCATACATTATTTGTTTCTCAAAACCTCATGAAATGATTGGAAATAATTTGGTTAATGTAGGTGATTTGATCCTTATCCTTATTTATTTATGTAGAAATGCAGTTTTTTAATGATTTATCATTTATTAGTTGAATACTACGGTTAAACCTAAAATAGGATAGTGAACCGAAACAAAAGAAAACTAATTGGAAGAGGATAACTCAAATGCGACTTCAAAAAGTAATTTTATTCAATTAATTAATGTTTATTGATTCATAATTTTTTTGTTCTACATTTATATTTACATATTAACTAATAAATTATCCTCTATAAAAGGTTAAATAGTTTAATATGGTAATAAAATTGTGGTTTTTAACACAATATTTTGAATTAGTATTATTTTTTCATGGTATTTTTAATTAATAATATAATTATGATTAATGAAGGTGGTTGGAGGTATGTTTCTTATGAGATTATTTTCAAATTCTATTGATGATATGTTTTCATAATTTCATAACCAAATGATCACATAAAGGTGGTAATTAATTGGTAATATCAGAATATATAAAGATATTTGGTGTGTTTATGCATAAGGGTTTGATGAATGTTGATTTACAATTTAAAGGGAGATAGGATTGTGTGATTATATTCTTGATATCTATTTTTTATCATTTTATTACCGCATTTATCCATTTTTGGTGAAATTTTTGGGTTTAGTGATGTGTGTCATGGTGGATTTTTGGAAATGAGTAATTCAAGGAATAATTAGTTAAATTGGTAAAGGGATGATTTAATATTTCCATTATATTATCTATTCAGAATATTGTAGTGATTTTTCGCATGATCTATTTGGTGATTGATTTTTTGGGAGTGGATAATGTGTTATGTGTCATAGTTGTATAAAAATATATTTTATTATTCCAATTAAATGTAATAAAGTATTATTAGTTGAAATAGGAATAGTGTGATGGGTTAAAGGGGAATTGGAATATTAAGTGAATAATAATAATGGGATGGAATTGAAAATTTATGGTTTGTTAAATGAATAGATATAATCGCTAATGTGATTATGTCTAATAAAATCTGAATGATCAGATAAATTTGAATGGTGTGTACATAATAGATCATAGATAAATGTTTCTTAATGAGTGATTTTATATTATATATAGTAATAAAATATGTTATAAATTTTTAAATAGTAGATGGAATAATTTTTGTGGTATGAGTGTGGTGTGTTTGGTAACTAACAATCTAGGATTTATTGATGGAGGAAATGGGTAGATTATAATATGGTTGCATCTATCATGTATGAGTAGATAAGGATTTTTGAGGTGTAGTGATGGTAGTAGTTGTTAATTGGTTATGGTAATTATATGACATCCACTTTGGGTGTTGAAGTGTGTTTTTATGTGGACACATAGGTTGGACTTTGTGTGTGACTATTATTCCTAAAATTTTATTATTATTTATTTATCAAAAACCACACAGGCAAGGTAGCTTACCCAACACCCATATGATTCCATTGGTTCCATATGTCTTCCATGTATTCCATGTTGTTGAGGGAATAGATGGTTGATTTTTCCCATTTATCCAATCCCACTTGAAATGTAGAATGGGTTGTGATGGATTCAAGTATTTATATATATATATTGTAATGGATCTATGTTTTTCTGAAAATATATGCCACCAAACATATTTATTATTTTTATATTTAGGAATCATGGTGGGGGTTGTTCATGGTAGGAGAGGGGACATGGTTGAATTCGTTCTTATTTTCAATACCATACTATGATATAAATGTGATGTGTAGTTATGATGCAGCCATGGTATGAGGTATGTGGTTATGAAATAATATTTTGAGGTTGTATATGAGGGGTTGATGTTTGGAAAATATGTCATTGGAGCATGAGGGTGACTATATATTTGGGTAAGTTGATATGGGAAATATTCTTAATAGATATTATATTAATTTTAACTACTATAATAGGATATATTATTAAGTGAGTTATCCTTTAGTGGTTCGAAGATAGATGAAAAAATATAATTTTGATTTGGTTCTGTTATTTCCATGAAGGAATTGTTGACTGTGCTAGATTTTACTATCTTGATTCTTGGAATTTTTATCTGAGTCATGGGTGTTGGAGTATCATTTATGTAATTAATTTTTCAAACCATGTTAATGATTAACATTCAAATGCATCATGTATTGGTTTTAATTTATATTATAATGATTTGATTTCAATTTTATTTACTTTATTTTGGGACTATGATGGTTAATCGTTCCAATTCTATGTGATTATACCCTCGTTTCTTGCTGCTAACTCATGGACGAATGGTGGAAGGATTCAGGAGTCACACTCATACTCATCGTTGGGTTAGAAGTGTTTCTCAATGGAGGAAGACATGTAAATTTCCCATGAAATGCCTTAATTTAATATCACACAATAAGAATATATTTGATGGTGAGTTATTTTGAATCTACTAGATCTAAATTCCCCTTATGATTGGGTATTAAGACCCATATAATTGAAATAGTTTCCATAAAAGGATTATGTTAATATAATTTCTTATAAATGATAATTGGATGATTTCAGATATCAATTGTGACCACATCACCCTATAAATTAATATGGTATATATATTTAGAGAGAGGGAGAGAGTCACTCCATAACCAAATGAATATTTATAATATTTTTAGGAATCACATTCCCACAAACATATGTATAAGTGAATTTTTTTACTTGAGATACAATTATCAAGCCAACATCACTTTTAACTGATAATTAAGTGTCTTATCATTGGGCTGGTGATTTTATTTATTCATATAATATTCCATATATAATGTATTGGGTAAGCCTAGAATCAAATAAAACATTCACAGTTCTAGAGAGGATGATCAGAATACATTTTTCAAATTCATTTCCATAACCCAATTACATTCTTGTGATAGAAGAAGATTTAATTTACTCTTTTGGATTAATATGTTGTATAAATTGATTATTTCATTAAAACATTGTATTAGGGAATTGTTTCATGTAATGGAAAAAATCCATACATTTGATGAATTGAAGAGTGGGTGGAGAATTATTTGGGACAATCATTTCCACCATTTCTTTTACCATCCTCTTTTCTTTTTGTTGAAAATAATTAGATCAATGACTAAATTTACGAAACATAAAAAATTCTGTGTTTCCTCTCATTTTTTTCCCAATTCCTTAATTTTGTCTTATTATAGATTGGATTCTCTTCACAACATGATATTTTCATATAAGTTTCCATGGAAGCTTATTTTCTATTTCTTGTTTATGGATCCTTTGTGGGGATGAGAGTCTATTATTTATTTATTTTCCTTAAGTTCACATTGAATAATTTATTCCTTGATTCAAACGTGTCTTATTGTTAATTCACATTAATGAATTGGTTTTGGAGAACTAGATAATAAATCAATTTTTCTTCTAGTTTCAATAATAAAATTAGAGTCATACCTGTGAATCGTAGGATGTTAACTTTATATTTTTCAATGGAATCATCTTTTTTTAGCTCTAATAACACCCATATTATTTTCCAATAAATTATTCAGGGAAATTTATTAGTGAATATTGTTTTCTTAAACTATTACCATCCCATAGAGTCAACTTTTGTAATTTATTTTGTATTATAAATGAGGGACAACCATTGGTTATTCATATCATTAAGATGATACACAGTAATAAAAACCATCTCATAATCCATGGACTATATACTATAAAATATATTAACTATATAATTGATCCATTTCTTATTACTTTGTGGGTTGGAATAACCACTAAATTTGGCCGGTCATTTCTACATAAATAATTAGACAGACACTTTCTCCTCCATTGGTGTGTTTAGGAGATGAACATGAATTGTGTTATTTTTCTTATCTTGGAATAATTGAATGAGATTATATATAATATTATGTAACCTTTCTCATATCCTACTTGGATTCTCATAATGAAAATAAAAAAATTTCCCATTTCATCTTATGATAACACTATTTATCCATGCTCCAACCGTTGCATAAATAAATGAATGTTAAATTAAACATAAAATAAACTTATAAAAAAAGAAAAATATTAACCTAAAAGGAATAAAAATTATGTTCTCTAACCATACCACCAAAATGTGCTCAAATACACTATAATAATTTCTAAATGGCACATGAATCACCAATGAATATACAATGAGAGTGTCTATCAACATGTGCAGTTAGGCCTCATTTTTTTCTTCTAGTAGAACATTTATTTAATACTCATCTATCATTTTAAGGTTTGTTACCAAAAAACTCATCTACTCCATATCATGTATCCAGTTTTTTGTACCCATATTGAAATTTCATTTCTAGGAAACCACCCAATCTATATTATAGAATATTTTAGGATGTTATCTTATACTTATAATCATTCATAGGGCTTTCAATAATTTTATCTTATTATAATCCTAAAAATAACTATATTAATTTCTAAAAACATCTAAACCACACATTTTTATCAATTAAATAGATTAAAAATAAATATATCTTTATTCTAGATCAATTTCATGTATTGAACATTAAAACTGAAAAATAATCTCACAATCCCATGAACATATGTTTCAGTATATTTATGGATCATCTAAATAAAGAAAATTATTTTATAATAATTTGAAACCGTTTTTACAGTTGAACCAGAATATATCACCTTTTATACTTTTGATATCTTATACTGATCTATAACCAAGGGAATAGGTACATAATAATGGAGTGAGCTCCAATACACAGTAAGCAAAAATATATAAACATGATATCATGGTTTAGATCATAATCATGTGAGAAAATAGATTCATTGATGAAATATACAATTTAATGGAATGATTAAAATATTAATATTTTTAACATAACCAAATAGAATAACATGTAATCTCAAATGAATTAATTATATACTATAGAATAATTATTTATAATAATTAGAATGTTATTAGGGTCCATAGAGAATAAAAAATTCATTTGACTAAGAAATTTGGAAAACATGGGAAACATAATATAATAATGAACTATAATATAAAAATAAGTGTCTTGAGTCATCACATTATGATAATTTCTAAGAAGGACCATCTATTATGTTATGAGAAAATTCAGGAAGGCCTGTCATTTATATTGTGAAGTAATCCAAATATTCCTAAGCTTGAGTATCTCATGTGATATAAAACCATAACTAATTCATTATAGGGTGATATAATCCATCACCTATAAACATCTATAAAATTTTTGAAATATGAATCTTTAATACAATATAAAATTAAGAACCCAAGGAATAAAAATGGTGTTTGTGACATGTATAATTTGGATCACATAAAATTATTACAAGAATTGGATTGGATAATTCGAAAAAATTTAAAAAAAAAACCAATTTCATAATAAAATTTAATAGGATGATTTATAAAACATGAATCCATAGAAGAAAAATAATTTGGAAATGAATAAAAAAATAGAAGAAAATCATATAAGGTATATATATAAATCATTTCTTAGCAACATTGTAAAGAGAGGATGTTATGATACACTTTCAAAAATATCATTTTTATATGTTTTCACGAAACAAAATTCCCAAAATTTTCAAAAATAAATTTCAATAAATAATCCTTCAAAAATTTGTAATTTTATTCCAATGAAATTTATGAGTGGATGATAAAATATTTGACCATAAAAGGAAAACAATTTCAAATATTTAAAATATCATTATTGAAACCCACAATATAAAAAGTGTGAAAAATATTTCCATTGAAAATAGGTAAAAAGAAATATGTAGACCAAAATAATTAATACAAATTTGAGAATAAAATTTGGAATTAAAACATTTGTGGGAGTATTAAATATGAATATAGTAGAGAAAGAGATCATTTGGAGAGGACTTGAATTATTCTTAACATAATCATATTTTATGAAGAAATACCTCCATAAAATAAGATTAATTAATAATAAAAATATAAATAATCCAAATACGTGGAAAGAAAACATAATAAAAATATTGGATAAAATATAATAATTTGGTAAAACCATTTTCAAAGTGGAATAATTATAACTCATGAAAATAAGTTGAGTCAATAAAAAATACTCACAACCTTGGTAAGCATTTACTCAAAAATTTAAAAAAAAAAATTTCTATATCAAAAAATGAATTTAATTTATTGAATTTTACAATATAAATATATTTATTTTTTATATATTAACACCGAAAAATAAAATACAAGTTTAATATGGAATAAGCCTTAATAAAGGAAAATTGAGATGATGAAAACCCTTACCATTACTCTATACATCCATGAATGTGATTTTGCTTCATTTATAAGAAATATAACCATACTAAATACATATTATAGAAATATATTCGTATCTATTACACTACATATTCATCTATTATAATCATCTATTATTAATTAATTAGCTAATTTTCATTTATTTTCATCATTATATGATCGTGATTTTAATTATTTCATGTGGGATTTAAAATTTTGATGTTGAATATCATTAAATGATACTAATTTAATAATTAATATATCAAAAAATTATAATACAATATAGTATTTATAATTATTAATAATTTTAAAAATTCATTCCATGTGGTTTTTAGTCATGATTCATAATGGCAGAACCGGTGACGATCTAGTTTTGGGTAAATTTTTATGAAAAAAATTTAGTATATAATTATTTTGTATGAAATTAATAAAATATCTATAAAAAGTTAATAAAATTTTAAAACAAAATTATTTTAACCCATCAATATTTTAGGAATTTTTCTTTAGAAATTTTTTTTTATACCTTGCAGTAAACACCGTATCGTGTTTTAAGGAAACTGCAAAAAACTATTAAAATTATTATTTAAACATAACAGATATGACCTAAACATTGAATTTGGTGTTATGAATAATAATAAACACATATGAAAAATTAATTATAATTTTTTAGATAATGAAAATGTATTTATAAATAACTACTTAATTTTTAGTAAATTACGTATATTCTTTGAAAATTATTTTATCTCAAAAAATTATTTTTATTGGGTTTTGTTAAAAAAATAATTGGACTTATTTTTAAAATATATAGAAAATTTAAATAACAAGACTAAATTAATTTTTTAGTCAACATTTATGAATTACGTTATGGTGAAAGTTTTATAATTTTCTGAAAATATACATTTTTCAGTGAACGGTTAAAAATATCGTTTTTTATTAAAAACTAGATTCCCATTAAAATATATTAAAAAGAGTCCTATTATTTTTTAAAAAATAAACTATAATATTTTTTAAATAATGTTATAAAACCTATATAGTTCATATAAATCAAATTCATGTTAACTTTTTATATTAAATTATTCTATACTTATTAAACATTTCACTTTTGAGAACCTATTTTTCACCATGTCTGTGGGTTGATTTTTTCTAATTCTATGAATTTAATTTGAAAAAATTGATTCCATAATATTAATAAGAATAATTTTTATTATTTATGAATTTTAAATTAATGGTTTGTCAAAATTATTAGTAAAAATACTATAAAAATATCGTAGCTAAGATAAAAATGGGTTCTATGGAGTTAAACTAAAATGATAAAGGGTGAAATAACATAAAATCTTGTAATATCATTTTATATAGCCATATATTTACCATATTAAATCTACGGATCTATAATGAGACATTTTTATCCGTTTATAATGTGAATAATGTGGTGACACCTTTTTCTTTTCAAATATTACAAGTGTCTCTTCTCCCCCACTTATAAATTGGAACCCCCTATCCTCTCCTCTTGATACATCCAAAAATGTTTTTTATCCAATAACTACACAATTCCATAAATTGGTTCCATAAAGACATCCTATTTTACTTATTTTTATTAGAAAACCCTCGTTTTAAGGCATTAAGTGATAACCTAAAGAGGTCATCTGAAGAAGAGGTATTGTTTTTAACCGGGTGTTTTTATTACTTATTTTACCACCCACATAAAATATTCTTAAACTATCATTTTATAATAAAAATTGTATAAAAAATATAGTAACATGTTATTATTTAAATGTATTAATCTCTATCTATATCCACTTAAATCAAAATGTAATCAAAATCAGAAATCATGAGTACAGTGGATTTCCACCGTGGAAACCGTTGTAATTCGTTTTCCATAACCAACACTCACGACAGGACATAATGAAAAAAATTAAAATTTGTGTTTAGTATTTATCAAATTAATAAAATCATTTAATTATAATATAACACATAAATATTACCATCAAATCTAATTGGGAATGAGAACCTTGCTCATTTGTATTTATGGACAACCACCTCCACAATACGATGTGATATATTTTTAATTTCATTTTTGATATTGATAGAAAAAATGATAAATTTAATGTATTTATATAATTAATTTTATCTAGAAAATGTTAAATTAATTTGATATATTATTTAAAATTATTATTTTTCAAATATTTGTGAAAATTAAATAAGCATTCTTGTGTACATACGGTCTACCATCTCCAGGAAAAGTTTAATTCAGTTTCCATATCTAAATTTAGTGAACATCTCTAATATATATATATAATCATTATATATTATATTTAAATAATTTATATAATTATAGATATTTTTTAACTATGATTAAGTTAAAACAATAAAAAAAACATGCATGAAAAATGAAGCAGCCATTACTTAAAATGCGATTTTAAAAAGAAATTATTTTTAGATGTGTAATAAAAGGTCATAATAAAATAATATCTAGAATTATATATGTGTATGATTCAATAATATAAGTATAATATACCTTGAATTATTATATATTAGGTTGTAATGTGTGTGAAAAATATTGTTCCATGAGGTTTGGCCTCACTTTTACTTATGTGGGGCACATGTCATATTCACAACTTGTTTAATTTGTGTGGTAAATATTCTGAAAACTAAATTATTTTATAATGATTCTCATTAAAATTACTGGGGATCAAATATAAATATTGTTTTTATTTCATGGGACTTACGATTCAAACAATACCAATGTGGAAAAAGTTTCATTTTACAATCCCATTTTTAATGAAGTTGTTTATGATTATGCTTATAATGATGAAATATTATGATCTAACTCACAATAAAATATTAATATTCTTATCCAATAGTCATTAATATAAATTATCTGTTTTCCTTTTATTTTAATTTCTATATTTACTCAATATATTGAGAGATTTTTTTGAATGAAATGAAAATTTATTTCTCTCTTCCGTGGAAAATCCTTTTTTTCCACGTTCATGTTTTCTAATAATATTTTCAATTTTTTTTCAATTATAATATGATTTTTTAAATAAATTTTTACATATGTTTTAATATTTTATAGTTTTCTAAAAAGAATATTCTTATAATTTTCTAAATAAGTTAATTTTGGCTTCTTTAAAAAAAGTGAAACATATCTTCGTTTTAATGTACACAACATGAATAGTATTTTTCACCCTTATAACTACTGAATTTCATTAATATTTAATTACATGTTTTCATAGTTATTTTAAAAAAATATATTCGAGTATTATTTAGTATTATTTTTTATTTTAAAGAAGTTATCATAAATAGAAAAAGGATATTTTCCAGAAGAAATGTTCCAACTAATCATACAAAATCATTTTCTATATTAGATGAAATCCACTTATGATAGTGACGATTTACTATGGATATTATATAAGGATATCATACTTATTATTTTTATGAATGACTTATATTTATAAGGAAAATATTTTTATGAAATTCATTTCTTTTCTATGGGTTATGTTAAAATTAATTTTTTTTAAACATGTTTCTTTTCCATAGGTTTTTATGTGATGAACATTTTTGAAAACAATTTATTTTAAAGGGTTATTATATGATGAGAATCTTATGATTGTTTTATAATATAAATTTATGGATTATGAGATGGGTGTGATCTATATCTCTCACTAATTCATTTGATAAATATTTATAAGTCATGTGATAAATAATTTTAAAATGGGGAGTGAACCTAGTTTAATAACAGAATTTTTCCACTATAATAGTCCTAGGTGTGGATAAATAATACTAAAATTATTTGGGGAGTGAAACGAATAAATAAAAATAATCCTAAGAATGAACATTGAAAACATCAATGGTTTGGGTAATATACCCAGTCCAATATAATATTATTGTCTATGAACCTTGAATAATAATAAAATGATTTCTTATAACTATTTGTACTCCACAATTCTATATTTTATGCCAATGTTCTACTTCTATGTATTATGTTCTTTGATTCCATTATGATTAATGTCTTATGAACTGCCATTATTTTTTCCATGACTCATGTTTATGATATATGATATATTAGGTATGGTTTCTAAATGTCATTCTCATGTTATCATACCCTTATACTTGTGTAATATTAATATCTACCTTGTTTACACACACACATAATACGAGATCACCGTTTCTTATGTTTTTATTCTCCATGTTATAAAGAATTTTATTATGTATGATATTTATAAGAAGGATTATATTTATGATGAAATTAGTGGCAGATTATACAGTTCATTTATGAACCAGTTTTTTATGTATTATATTTTCCAAAGGCACTAGACCGAAAATATTTCTAAACATGGATCATTATTATATATAATTAATATTATTATATTAATATATGCTATCAAATTTTGAGTACATTGTTCATTATAGTTGGTTTCTGAGAAATTTTTAGTAAACCTTTTCAAACTAGTATGAGAAAACATCATTGAGATTAATAAGGATAAGGATATGTATTGAAAATATACTTTAATTATATTATTTCTTAGAGCTAGTGTTTTCCAAGAAATTAAATATCTATCTTGATACTGCAGGTTCATGTGGATATAGAATAGTTTTACCTTGGGGTAATAACTCATAAAAGTGAATATATAAATAGACTATATTTGTAACACCCCGAGATTTTATGAGAAATATCATTTTTAATTACTTTGATGTCTTGTGTTGTACGCTACACCAAGATTAGATTTCACTATACGCAACAGCATATTAGCTTACATTGTATGCGAACACTATTCTAGGCTTGTGTTTCACACCAGAGCAATCTTCGTTGATAGCGTGTGTTGTACACAATACCGAGTTTCACTAAATGAGATGTTATTATAATTTTATTATGAACTAGCAATTATGAATAGTAATACGCATTTTTTGAAATTTTATAAATTTTATCTTTCAAAATGGACATCATTTTTGGATTTGGAATATCAAAATTAGCCTAGGGTGAATTTTTGGTATTTTTCTGAAAACTTTCAATTTTTGATGAGTAGTGAAAACACTAGGTTACTATTTAAAAACTGATTTTTATTTAAATAATTATTTATTTTATTTAAATTTATTTTAGGTCAAAATTGATACATAATACCAATATAATTTAAATGTAATTCATTGGAGTCAGTTTATAATAAATTTGGAGATATAAAAATTTTATTGAACTTTTCACCGTCTTTTACCCACCACCTAGAAGAATTTGAAAATTTACATAAAACATAAGTTTACCACTTTTGTGTGTGGAATTTAAGAAATCAAAGAGAAAAGGTTAATATCAAGGATTAAAATGTGGTTCAATAAGATAAAATTAATTTTTGGTGAATGGTAACTTTTTTCTTTTATTTACCACGGTTAAAAGTAAATAGGGTAATTAAGGGTAAAACTGATATTATTATTACCCTAAAACATGTTATAATTCTATTGTATAAGTGTAATTCGACCAAAAACAACCTTATGAATAAAATATTACCCTTTAGGTCCACTTGGATTAGATTAGGACACTTATTATTATTTTATTTAAAGATGAGTTAAAAGAGTTAAAATCAAAGTTTAATAACTAAAAAATTTTTAATATAGGATTATACATAAGATAAATTCAAATATAAATATTCATCAGAAAGATAAATAGATTTCCTACATAATGGTATTTTATTTATAATTTTTATAAATTAAATAATTTGGTTTATTTAAGACACAATGATTATGCAGTAATTACCTTATTAATGAAATATTAATATAATTGATGTTATAAATACCAAAATAAATGTAATTTGAGACTTTTTATGAATTAAATTAATTTTATAGGTTACTATAACATGTTAGTATTTATTTAATTATTTTTTTGAACTAATATTGTTGTTATGAGATTCAAAAAAATCATTTTCCAAATAGTGTCAAAATTGACCAAAAATAGTTTTTAAAAAATATATTGTATTATTAATTGTTATTATATTCCTAAAAATATGAGGATCGTTCAAATAACCTTTATATGGTTATATATATATTAATAATTAACCACTTGTGGTTCCTTTGTCTTGTTATAGTATGTTTATTAAACACATAGTGTAAGAAAACAAGAAGACACGGTAAAAGCTAAATTTTTTAACTTAGAGTTAAATCTAATTGATAAGGTTAAAATAGTAACCTAAAATTGTATAAAACCTATTTGTTGAGAGGATTTCGAACCATACCCACTTTATCTTCGAAATAAACCAATTTGTTTCTATTATAAACCGAATATGACTTCATTATAAAATAATATTTTATGTTTTTCCAAAGGTGCCCCTCTCCTCCCTTATAAAATGGAACCTCCTCCCTCTTCTATTTACACAATTTTGAGCATTCAAGATCAGAAAAACCCTTCCCATTTCCTTCTAAACTTCTATAGAAACATTATAGAGGTTATGGTATCTTCAAAAGGCCAACTCTAGTGCCTTAAGTGGAAGCTTTAAAGAGGTGCGTCGAAGTAGAGGTAATCTCTTCTTCCGATTCTTTCAAGTTTTCATTTTTCTTAAACTTATTCTTCTCTAGTTGTTTCATTATAAAGTAATAAAATCAGTATAACTAATATAATGATATGTTATTATGAATATGAAACAACCCAATTTCACCTTCTATCCATCCTACGGAAAAACGAAATCACCGCGCATGTGTACGTACGAAATACCGTCTCCACACCGTGGTGTAATCTATTTTTTACCACCACCTTACATGGATGGGTATAATGGTGTAAAGACTAACTCTATATAATTATTATAACATAATACAGATTCTGAGATATTATATCATCCACTGCAATTCAATTCAATAATTATGGGAACGATATCATCGCTCGTGTGTAGGTACGGACTACCGTCTTCACAAACTCGATGAGATTCATTTTCCATGATTAACCATTCAAGTATGATTATAACGTACATATAATAAATAATCATGAAGTATATTAAATAATTATTATACTTAATTTATTTACATATATGTTTCATTTACCTTATTCCATTCAATTCAATATGGAAACTAAAACTGCGTTCATGCGTACGTACGGCCGACCGTCTCCATAAACAGTGTATTTCATTTCATTTAACGATCTATCATATATATGTATATGCTGAATATATATTATATATAAATTATTTTTTACATTCTATAATTAGGTGAATCAGGATAAAAGTAATAATATCAAGAATAAAAAGTCGAAACACATAAGATAAATGAAACAATTTTACCCGAAATGATGCTTTAACATCGAATTTACAAAATAACGGGTAATATAAAGTCATAAGTGAACCAAATATGATATCACAAAAATGAGTATGATTCTGTAATAAGTCAATGACCTTATTTAAATCATTATACAGGAGGTTCAGATACATACGAATCATATTAGACATAAGGTAAGAGATAACTTTTCCAATCTCATTTTTTTCCGAGATTGTTTATTCGTAAGTATTTATTGGGGTTATATTTTCCATCCATGTCCATAAACAATGTTTTTAATTAAGTGTTTAATATTTTTACAAGTATTTTTAAATTCATATTTACCCCTCTTTGACTTTTACTTTCTGTTATGGAAAGAATATTTCTTTTTTTACCATATGTGGTACTTTTTTGACTTTTCTGACAAAAGTACGATGATAATGTTTTTTTATCTTATAGGGAATGAAGGGATTTTTATGGTTTTATGACACCTAATTGTCATGAAAAATACTATACAATATTTCATGATTATTTTCAGAAAAAATCCTTTTATTTTAAAATTGAATTATATTTTGTGAAAAGAAAAATATTTTGAAGAAGAAAGGATATTTTCCTCAAGAATTCATGTCAAGTGTTTTATCAAAACAATTTTCCATATAAGATGACATTATTTCATATGTGTATGTTTCAAGGATAATGTCTATATGATTTACATGGTTTCAATTTTCTTAGGATGAAATAAAATCCATTTTTTTATATGGATTATGTTATGATGATATGATGTTTATGAAACCCATTTTATTCATTAGGTTATAATGAATGATTTATGTTTATTTTGCGGCACAAGTAAGAGTGATTTCATTATGAGATGTATGGGACCTATATCTCCGTCCAATTCATTGGGTAAAGATTTATATCTCATGATATAGACATGGATGTAATGAGAAGTTAATCTGGTACAATGATACAGGACTGGAACGAGGAGTGAACTCGATTCAGTAAGGGACTTTGACCACTATGATTGTCTTGGCAACAATGCCTTGGCTATTATGAAAATCATATCATGTGCTTAATGGTTTGAAATAATTACATGTTTTATTACCATTCTATTTTATCATTATTAAAGTTTCATTATGATCTATGCCTTACATACTGCCATATTTTATGTCATTTATCAAGGTTTTGATGTTTAAACATTATGTTCATATTTTTAAGTTCAAATGTATATGGTTTGTTTTATTTTCTCGATGCTTACCCTTAATGAGCATTTGAGCTCACCCTTTATATGTTTTCATTTACCCATGAGATAAATAAAGGTTTTAGGTATGAAAATAAAAAGGGGAAGATCTTTATGGGAGATGTTGAAGATCTTTCACCATGATTAGAAGATTATGTTCCGAGTTTCCAAAGACACTAAACTATTACAGTCCTTGAGTGTTGGTTTTTGTTATATATTAATTATTCCACAAAAGTAATTTAATTTCTATATACATAAAGTTTGGGGTCTCTACAGTTGGTATCATAGGAAAGGTTTAGTTAACCTTTGGAAACTAGGATGCGAAAACTTTAGTGAGATCCCTAGAGATATTTCTAAGGTATGTCTAGGGATGTCCCTAAGGTTAAGTATAAGTATAGGTTATAGTCCTATAATAATTGTAAAAATATTATAATTAATCCTAAGATGTTATATATTGAAGGTACTCCCCCTTGATTATGATTTTTTACTCTCAAAATATTTTTTTGGGTTTTAGAAAATGGCTGGAAACAAGAAGATTCACGATAATGGAGGATATGATGGACAATGGAATGATATTTTTCATGAGAAACCAAATAAAATTAGATCTGGAAGTCCACATATCGTTATTATGAATAATCAGAAATCTCATTATATGATCAATAATCTCAACTTTGGTAAGTTTCCCGACCCAGCTAATAAGAGAAATATGGAGTTTCATGATGATCATAGAGGAATGAAATTTCAATTTCTCTCATGTAAATAATGTGGGAAAAGGCATTAGGGAGAATGTTTCAAAGACACTGGAAGATGCTTTGGGCATTAAAAAGAAAGACACAAAGCCAGTAATTATAAAGGAAAAGGTTCAGTTAACACCATGGACAAGGATAATGGTATTGATAAGACATCAACAGCGGTTAAATGTTTTAAATGAGGAACATACGGGCATTATGAAAATCAATTCCCTAAGTGAAAATCTAATGAAGAGAATTAGTATGGTCATATGGGTAGTATTTATGTGGATGATGATGAAGAGAATACAAATGATATATGAGATGAAATAAATGATGAATCTCAGTCAGTCGTTTAAGAAGGTAGTGGAATTATGTATGGTTATCAAGAGTTATGTTTTATAGGTAATGGTAATATGGAATAAAGACACATATAAGGATTTTTACACTATTGTTTTTCCTAAAGTATTTAAAAGTATATATTGAATGGAACCAGTAACCATGAAATGTTATTCAGATATTTTTGGAAAATAGATGATATGTTCATAATGAAGGGATAAAGATAAAATGAAATGATATCATGACATATATAAGGACAAAGTTATATCATGGTTTGAGTATATAGAAATTTTGGGATTTTGGAATGTAGAAATAGTTAACTTTTGACAGAATTCATGTTTTCGCTAAGGTTCAATGGGTATTCATTTTTCAAGAGAATACATGATTAAGGTATTAACATGTTTGGGATGTGACCAACAAGATATATCTTATGATATATGGGGGATAAATGATGGTATTCACATGCTTGGTAGATGACCTTTCTAGAAGTCATTTTATTTATACTTTGAGACTGGACATAAGTATTTTGGATAAGCCTAAAGATTAGAATGAATTATGTTAGACATAAGATAGTTTTGGTTAAGGCTAGAACTATTTTCGATATTATTGCAAGAATTTTATAATAACATAGTTTTAGAAAAATGGATAACTTGCAGGACGGGCGTCAACCCATCGCGTCAGGCAAGGTTGTGGGAATCGAACCCACAACTGAAGTGTGAGAGGCCATTGTCACCTACCTCTGGCCTATAGGAAGTCTCTGGTTAGTAGAAACTAGTTTTATTTTATTAAACGGTATGATATATGAAGTATAAGTCCATTTTTGGAATCATATACAATTAACCTCACTATAGATGGACATATGTATATTTGATAACTCTTGCTAACCTTTTGGTTGAGATAGATGGAATGATCCATCATTCGATCACATGATCTGCTAACACTTCACGGATGAGAAAATCAACTTCATTTCTTTAAGATATGAAGTAGAAATCGTTCATGGAATGATCAATGGTGAGATTGTACCAAAATCAAGTAAGTATTTCTTCTAATTCAAATTATTCAAAATTAGGGAAATGATCTTGAAACCCAAAAATGTTGTCCTAGTTCCATCATATCTGATGAATAAGATGGTACCTTAGATTATCACAAATTTAGGGCTTTTTGATTGTCGGCTTTTTCAAAGCCATGTTATCTACCAGTCTCCATTAGAACATGATGGTTATATTTCTCTTCCATATCCATATTTTCACCTCTATTATTTTATGTGTAAACCTAGTGATGAGTGAATTTGGGTAACCGTTAAGTTTCATACATTAGTTTTTAAAATTAGGTTTTAGTATTTTTTTTAATATTTGGGTTTCTATGAAAGAAACATTCAAGTAGTAAACCATTTATAACCCTGACAAATTTTGAGGGCGAAATTCATTTTAAGGGGGGTAGAATGTAACACCCCGAGATTTTATGAGAAATATCATTTTTAATTACTTTGATGTCTTGTGTTGTACGCTACACAATGATTATTTTGCGCTATATGCAACACCGTGTTAGCATACAGTATACGAAAACACTATTCTAGGTTTGTGTTTCATGCCATAGCAACCTTCCTCGATAGCGTGTGTTGTACGTAATACCGAGTTTCACTAAATGAGATATTATTATAATATTATTTTGAGCTAGCCATTATGAATATTTATACCCACTTTTTGAAATTTTATAAATTTTATCCTTCAAAATGGACTTCATTTCTGGATTCGGAATATCAAAATTAGCCCAGGGTGAATTTTTTGTGTTTTTCTGAAAACTTTCAATTTTTGATGAATAGTGAAAACACTCGGTTACAATTAAAAAACCGTCTTTTATTTAAATAATTATTTATTTTATTTAAATTTATTTTAGATAAAAATTGATACATAATATATATATAAGTTTAATTTAATTCATTGGAGTCAGTATATATTAATTATAGAGATACAAAAATCTTATTGAACGTTTCACCGTCTTTTACCCACCTCCTAGGAGAATTTGCAAATTTACATAAAACATAATTTTACCGCTTCTGTGACTCTAATTTTGAAAATAAGAGAGACACGATTAATATCAAGGAGTAAAATGTGGTTCAATAAGATAAATATAATTTTTGGTGAATAGTAACTTTTACTTTTATTTACCACGGTTAAAAGTTAATACGACAATTAAGGGTAAAAATGATTTTATTATTACCCTAAAACATGTCCTAATTCTATTGGATAAGTTTAATTCGACCAAAAACAACTTTAAAGATAATATATTACCATTTCGGTCCACTTGTATTAGATTAGGACACTTATTATTATTATATTTAAAGAAAAGTTAAAAGAGTTAAAATCAAAATTTTAATAACTAAAACATTTTTAATATTGGATTATACATAAGATAAATTAGACTATAAATATTCACTACAAATCAAAAATGATTTCCTACATAATGGTATTTTATTTATAATTTTTATACATTATATAATTTTGTTTATTTATTACACAATGATGATCTAGTAATTAA
Organism: Viscum album; assembly: GCA_963277665.1. Taxonomy (NCBI): domain Eukaryota; kingdom Viridiplantae; phylum Streptophyta; class Magnoliopsida; order Santalales; family Viscaceae; genus Viscum; species Viscum album. The sequence goes on along the minus strand of OY728129.1, from coordinate 751,289,368 downwards.
CTTATTAATGAAATATTAACATAATTGATAATATAAATACCCAAATAAATATAATTTGTGAAATTTTATAAATTCCACTAATTTTATAGGTTAATATTACATTTTTGTATTTATTTAGTTAGTTTCTTTGGACTAATCTTGCTGTTATGATTTTCAAAAAATCAATTACCAAATAATGTCAAAATTGACATAAATTAGTTTTTAAAACAAATATTATATTATTAATTATTATTATATTCCAAAAAAATATATGGTTCAGAAAAATGACTAATATAAGGTTATATATATTAATAATTACCCAGTTGGGGTTCTTGTGTCTTATTATAGTAATTTTATTAACAATATAGTGTAAAAAAACAAGAAGACGCGGAAAGTTTAAAATATTTAACATAGAGTTAAATCTAAATGATAATGTTAAAATAGTAACCTAAACCTGTATAAAACCTATTTTTTGAGAGGATTTAGACCCATACCCACATTAAGTTTCAAATAAATCAATTTGGAGCTATTACTAACAAAATATGACTTTATTATAAAATAATATTTTATGTTTTTCTTATGGTGCCCCTCTCCTCCCTTATAAAAGGGCCCCTCCTCCCTCTTCTCTTTACACAATTTTCATCTTTCAAGCTCAGAAAACCCCAACCCATTTAATTCTCAACTTCCCTAGAAAAATTATAGAGGATCTGGTCTCCTCAAAAGACCAACTTTGGTGCCTTAATAGGAAGCTTAAAAGAGGTGCGTCGAAGAAGAGGTAATCTCTTCTACCGATTCTTTTAAGTTTTCTTTATTATTCAACTTCTTCTTCTTTAGTTGTTTAATTATAAATTAATAACATCAGTTTCACTAATATACTTATATGTTATTATAAATATAAAACAACCCCATTTCACCTTCTATCGATCCTACGGAAAAATGAAATCACCGTACGTGCGTACGTACTGAATATCATCTCCACGCCGTGGTGTAATGTTCTTTTCCACCAATACCTTACTTGGATGGGTATAATGGTGTAAATAATAACTATATATAGTTATTGTAACATCATATTGATTCTATGATATTATATCATCCACTTCAATTCAATTCAATAATTATGGGAACGATATCATCACTCGTGCGTAGGTACGGACTACCGTCTCCACGAACGCGATCCGATTCTTTTTCCATGATTAACCATACAAGTATGATTATAACGTATATATAATAAATAATCATGAAGTATATTACATAATAATGATAATAGATTTATTTACATATTTTTTTCATTTACTTAATTCCATTCAATTCAGTAAGGAAACAAAAACAACGTTCAAGCGTATGTACAGCCTACTGCCTCCATGAACGGTGTATTTCATTTCATTTATAGATCTATCATATATATTTATATGAAGAATATATATTATATATAAATCATGTTTTAAATTATATAATTATGTAAATCAGGATATAAGTAATAATATCAAGAACAACAAGTCGAAACACGCACGATAAATGAAACGATTTTACCCAAAATGCTCTTTTAACATGGAATTTACAAACGAACGGGTAATATAAAGTCATAAGTAAACCATATATGACATCATAAAAATGAATATGATTCTGTAATAAGTCAATGACTTTATATAAATCAATATACAGGAGGTTCGGATACATATGAATCAAATCAGACATAAGGCAAGGGATAACTTTTCCCATCTCGTTTTTATCCGAGATTGTTTATTCGTAAGTATTTAATGGGGTTATATTTTTCTTCCATGTCCCTAAAAAATGTTTTTAATTAAGTGTTTAATATTATTTGAAGTATTTTTAAAGCCGTTTTTACCCCTTTTTGACTTTTAATTTTTATTATGCAAGGAACGATTTTTTTGTTTACCATATGTGGTACCTTTTTTGACTTTTCCGACATAAGTATGAGGAGAATGTTTTTTTAACTTATATGGAATGAATGGATTTCTATGTTTTCATAAAGCCTAATTTTCATGAAGCTTCATCTAAAAGATTTCATTATTATTTTCAAAAAGATCCTTTTTAAAAAAAATTGCATTTCATTTTGTGAAAGGAAAATGATTTTGATGAAGAAAGGATGTTTTCCTCAAGAATTCATTTCAAGTGTTTTATCAAACCCATTTTCCATATAAGAAGACATTATTTCATATGTTTATGTTGAAAGTATTATGTCTATATGATTTACATGGTTTCACTTTTTTTATGATGAAATTAAATCCATTTTTTATATGGATTATGTTATAATGATATGATGTTTATGAAACCCATTTTATTCTTTGGGTTATGATGAATGATTTATGTTTATTTTGTGGAACAAGTAAGAATGATTTCATTATTATATGAATGGTACCTATATCTCCCTCCAATGCATTGGGTAAAGATTTATATCTCATGAGATAGACATGGTTGGAACAGAAATTTAATCTGGTTCAGTGATATAGGACTGGAAAGAGGAGTGAACTCGATTCAGTAAGGGACTTTCTCCACTAATATGGTCTTGGAAGTAATGCCTTGGATACTATGGAAATAATATCATGTGATTAATGGTTTGAAAAAATTACATGTTTTATTACTATGTTATTTTATCATGATTGATGTTTCATTATGATCTATGCCTTGCGTTCTGCCATATTTTATGTCATTGCTCAAGATTTTGATGTTTAAACATTATGTTCATGTTTTTAAGTTCAAATGTATATGTCTTTTTATTTTCTCCATGATTACCCTTACTAAGAATTTGAGCTCACCCTTTATATGTTTTCTTTTCCCTAGGATATAAAGAATGTTTTTAGGTAAGAAAAAAAATGGGAAGATCTTTAGGGGAGATGTTGAAGATCCTTCATCATGATAAGAAGATTATGTTCTGAGTTTCCAAAGACACTAAACTATTACGGTACTTGAGTGTTAGTTTTTGTTATTTATTAAGTATTCCTAAAAATTAATGTAATTTCCACGTACGTAAAGTTTGGGGTCTCTACAATACTTTCACATGGTCCACAATAATGAGCCTTGATACACATGTGGTTTCAAACATTGGAAGAAGATTATTTGGAAATTCAAAAACAATTTTTGAGAAATATTGTATGATTTTAATAGATTACGATCATGGATGTCCTAGTTTAAATCTAAGGATTCATATATTGAAAATAATGTTTCCTGATTTACACATCATATAATTTATTTTTTATGATGATGTGGTTTTTTAATATGATTAATGTTACTCAGATGATGTTTTTTTAGTCAATGTACAGAACTTAAAAAATCATGTTTAAGTTGAGTGATATAGAAAATGAAAATATTTTCCCCCAATGAAAACATATAATATAGAATATGGGTAGATAAATATTTATTTATGCTCACATGACTTTATTAACCTATGAATCATGATGAACATCTAAATGAGAAAATGAGGGAAAACATTATGTTAATTCATTAATGTAGAAAAATCCATGATATTTTAATAGTTCCACTAATTCACTTGTTGTTGAGAAATATATCAATTCTATTAAAAATTAATTTACCATTCTCATGTGTTCATATAATTGAAAATTATATTTAGATATCAACCATTTTGAAGTTGATGTTGATCAAGGGGGGACTATGATCAAGAATACGACTTAAAAAGATGAAATTAACTCCATGAAATTAGATGAGTTTGTGAAATTATTTTTCAATAAGTACATTCCTTGTATTCTTCACACAATAATTTTGAAGTAATTCATGGATTTAATGTAAAAGGATCATGAACCTGTTGGTACCTATGAGGTAAATTTCAAGAATTATGAGGTACGCTCCATGTATTATCATCCAACCTAAAAGTAATCCCTTTGTATTCATGTATAGAATAAAACTACTTCTCCAAATTTTGTTATTCATAAGGGTAATCAGTAGTAATGATGAAATATATTAATATATTGTCAAGGGAAAAATTGGAATTTGATTTACCCATCAATCGTAAATATTTGATAAGAAAAGACTGATGGAATTCAAAAGAAACTCTAAAAACCACGTAGAAAATAAGATGACCATTCATTCTTTCTCAATGTGTGGAATGAAACATGGATAAAATTTTGTTTAGTATAAAATTAAATGTTTTTGGTGTGTAAAGAAAATTAATTAGGCATTCAACTTCCAATGTGATGGAAAGACATTATAATATGATGTTAATAGAGAGAAAGTGTCACATAATGCACCTTCCACACTCAAGGGTTTAAAATTCAAGGAGTAATGTACTTATACTAAAAATTTACCAAAATTTGATGTTTATTGATGATTATTGATGAAAAATACCTTTTAAGATGATATATAATGGGAAATATCATTTGATTACTATTTTTTATGAGGGGTACGATAATGACATGTTGAAAGGTACACTTACCATCCACTCTCGAAATACTAATTTATTATTTGAATCTAGATTATCCCACTCTTTTATATCTTGGTAATTATCTAATGGATTCCAAATTCCACCCTAATGATTAGATGTGGAATTATAATTCAAAACACCTAATAGAACGATGACTACATCTCAAACGTTTCTTCTCTTGTTGAATTTTAGGCGAATATGATTCCTGTAAACCTCATCATTCTTAATTAGGTTTTATTTGATGTTGTCATAGGAAAGTAATTACATTATATACATGAATCTCACATAAATTATTGAGGAAGGGAAGTCACATTTGATATTTCATACCAAAAAATGATCATAGATCAGTGAGATGATTGATAAAAAAAATTGAAGGTGATCACATCCATTTTATGGATCTTGATTCTCATTTAAAATTTGTTTTTATCTCAGATTATTTAAGAGAAACTCATTATAAATGATATGCCTACTGTGTGGGATATTTTTAATGCCTTTTAGAAGAATTTCCTAATCATACTCTAAATATTTATATAGAGTTATCAATAAAACTCATACCTGGGGTGACAACTATTTCAAGGAATTCAAATATAATGTCCCTAATTAACATGAAATTATTGAGTAATAAATTTAACGAGAATCATGAAATAGAAATTATTCAGCTATCCATTTCACCATAGAGTGAACGTATACATTTCATGTAAAATGATTGATTGGTGTAATTATGAATTAATTATTGGGTGCTGAATATGATCAAAATTAACAAAAAGTATCTGATACCCTACATTAGTGACTTGTTTGATCAACTAAGAAAAAAATTAATAAATGTTCAAGATTAAACATCACTATGGATAATATAAATGGAGGGTTATGAATTAGGATAAAACAAATACAATATTCCACATAATGTTTGACCTCCATTAATATTCAATTATTCCATTTAGTGTTAGTAATTTCCTTCACATCTTTATGGATTTAATTAATAGTACATTAGGGATTACCATGATCAGTTTTTGTAGTATATATATGTGATATACTTATATATTCAAAGTGTAAGGAACAATATTAATATCATTTGTAGACTATTAGGAAGACCATATAGAAGGATAAATATTATGTAAAATTTACCATGTGTAATTTTTTTTAAAACGGTTCATTTATGGGTCAAATAATCTCAAGAGAGGGTATATATATGGATACATCAATGATAGAGTCTATTTAATGTTTTCCCAGGCCAATCACTAAGACTAAGATCCAACGTCTGTTTCATTTGTCTAGATATTATCAATGGTTTATATAGAATATCTCATGTCTATCTAATCCACCAAATATGTTAACTTATATGGGATCCAAGTTCATCTAAATTGATTAATGTGTGTAAAATTTTTATGGAAACAAAAAATAGGATAGTCAATTATCATGTTATTAAATCACCCTAGAGTAGATAAGGGTTTTTATGCTATAATGATTCATATAATAAGTTATTTTGATGTGTTCTCACATAGAATTATTTAGTGATAGCTTATGCCTCATAAAAATTAATGGTTCATGAAAAAAATGTACGAGAAATTATTTCGAGTGAGCAATAATAATTTATTCATTAAAAATACAGATGAATTATATTTAGAGACATTGTTATTATATATATAAATAATAATAGTTTAACATATATTTTCACATATAAATAATTACAGATGTTCTATAGAATATGGTTATAGTTAAGTAAATATCATGGCTACTCAATACATTACCACCCTATGAAATAAAAAACATTTACTAATAACTTATGTTAATAGAATCATTCTATCATATCTATGATATGAATAAAAAAATATTTAATATTTATGGATTTTAAAAGGATCGATTTGTAAATAATGAATGAAGAGTGGATATATTATCTTTATCAAATAAGTGTTCAGCCATTTATCATTGTGAAGAATAAATATGTGTATAAGTAAAATGTACAACTTTAGATGAATGTTTTAAGGTTTTATAATATTAACCATGATTATTATGGAATTATAAGGACTAGGAAACATCTATGTTTTAAATTCATACCATATTTGTAGAATGACCTATTAGTTGAATCTCAAGGTTCTTTATTATTTATTAATATTTTATGTAAAAATATTTATATATTTTTTAAATGGTATTTATGATTGGATGGAATAATGAGAGATATTACATAGTGTATATTATGGTGGTTGGTATGGCATAAATTTTGGGCTTAGATACAAAATTCCAAGGGATTGTTACCACCATTACATATACAAGAATGGAAAGAGGAAAAAATAAACACAGATCTTGTTGTTTGACATCCCAAAATATATAAAGGGGATGCTGTTTTTTTTGGTTTTTCTCTATATATTTACAAAGGGAAAAAACATCATCTCTATCAGAGAAAATTTATTTCTAGATTATATTTATAGGATATACATTAACGTGGTTTAAATCGGGAGTACCGAATTCTATTAATCTGATTGAGATCTAATATTTAAATCGATATTTTAGAGAATTCTAAAACATTCCCTTGATAGAGGATTTATTTTCAAAACTATATATACCATCAATTACATATCTAGTTTAACAGAAAAATTCAATACCTATAGGATATTTTGAAATTTTTCCTACATGTTTCAAAGGTGGTCGGAATCAACACAATCTACAAGTCAATTATCCAAACAACACGATATTTTTTTCAAGAATTCAGTTGGATAATTATGAAGCCGTCTATAGAAAGTTGTTTTTAAATCTAACATTCTTGGATGGATTTGGGGAAAATAAATCTACCCATATATGGCAAAAATATGTAAATTCTAGATAATGTTAGTGTCATTTTAAATCACAACATGGATGCTCAGATTTGATAAAAATGTGATGGTGACAATCATCATTGCGATCTAGAGTTTGAAATTGGTGATAATGGTTTTGATGAATTTATCTATAAGATAAGGTTATGAGATTCAGAAAAAAATAAAATTTGAGACATATATATATATTGTAACCTTCTATATTTTTGATTGAGTGGGTATGGTTTCTTATTTCATGGCACTTCAACTAAACCACTATCTAGTAAATGATTTGTTCCATATACTCTCCTAAGGAAGTATATGCATGATACTTCATATGTATTAAAATCACATGTCATATAGATGGATCATGATATTAGATTTGAGTAAGAACCAATGGAAATTATTAACCATTGATATAAAATTATATGAGACAATACCTCTCACCAGGTCATGGTTTTGTGCTGAAACAACAAATTTGAGGAAGCTATATGGGAATCTTATGATATGACGAGGAAGAAATATCCTCACATGTTTGAATCAGAGTAATATAATTATGAGAGTGAAATTAATAATAATATAGGTACTGTGTAAATCTATAAGACTTTATAAAATATATATTTTACCAAAAAATTAAATTTCTTCGATATCTTGTGTTATATGTAACACTATGTTTTAAAGATATTCTGATATACTATATATATAATTATTTAATAATGAATAGTGCAACTAAGACATTAAATTTTGTGGTATGAATTGAAATAAAATCATTTTTAAAATTACATATAATGGTTTTAGTTAAATAAAATATATTTATAAAAATGTATATAATTTTTATTAAACACAATATACGCTTTGAAAATACATTTTTCTAAAAACAATTATCCTCATTGCATTTTTTTTTGAACAAATAACACATTTAATTTCAAATAATAATCTAAAATTTAATTCAAAAAATTAACTTCATTCTAGGAATAAAAATTTAAAAATCATCTTACCGTTATTTTTTTTAGAATTTTCTAAAAAGATAATGTCTTTTATAAATAGTGAAATATATTGATTTTTATTAAAAACTGTATTTTCATTTTAAATAATTTACAAATTTTTACATTGACTTAAAATTATTTAAGATTAAAATTTATGTCATTATGTGATGATAAAAAAATAATTACATTGGAATACTTTTTTGGACTGTTGATATTAAAACACTCAATACTTATGAACATTTACTCTTTGGATAATAGCTTTTGTCATCACGTCTGCGGGATTAATTTTACATTATCTTTTTTCACTTATATAATTGAAAAAAAAATCAATTAGTAATCAAAATTATTAAAATTATATATTAAATTAGACTTTTTCTTTTGATAAAATGTATAGTAAAAATGGTTAAAATTAAATATCGTAATTAATGTTAATACAAGTTTACAAGGGACTAAACTAAATTGATAAGGTTTATATGACCTAAAATATTTTCCAAAACACTTATGGAATATTTAGTAATTATATTGTATTAAGTTATATATTGAGTAATTTGTTATGCTTTTTTATGTTCTAGACATGTGTACACAATTTTCTTTTCAAAAAATACAATTATCTCTTATCCCCCACTTTTAAAAGGTCACCCAACCTCCTCTCCTATTCACATTTCCAAAACCATTTTTTTCAACCAATAAATATACAACAAGATTACTTAATTCCATCATCACAACATATATTTGATTTTTTATTAAATCTATCTAATAAGGCCTTCACTGCTAACCTAAGGAGGTCCTTCGAAGAAGAGCTGTCATCCTTATTCAAAAAAAGTTATTATATTTATTCTTACAACATATTAAAATATTATGAAACTCTGATGATATAATTTCATAATTATATAAATTATAAATTATATGTTATTATGTTAATACAATAAGTTACATCCATCTTTTATTCAGTAAAATGGGAAACAAATCACTGATCATGTGTATAGTGTGCTACCTCCTTGCGAAGCAATGAAATTCATTTCTCACCACCACCTCAAACAATTCGAGATAATGATGGGATTTATATATATATATATTATATTTATGAAATATTTATACTATTTTAATTAAAATATCACATATAACTTCTTAAATTATAATCCATTATATAATGATAACATCGCTCAGGCAACTTGTAGACTACCAACTACACGATGTGATGTGATTCATTTATTCATTTTATTATGAGATGAATTTTAATAATGAAAAAATAATTATTTTATATGAAATATATGAAATAAAAAATATAATTGGAAGGTTCTATATTATTTACCTTTCTTTCAATCTGATCGTCAAGAAAATAGAAACAACATTCAGGTCTATGTACAACCTACCATCTCCATAAACAGTGAAATTCATTTACTATCTATATAATTAATGGATTAATATAAAAACATATATAATGAATATATATAATATTTCTATCTTATTTTAAATTTTTGAGATTATGGAATAATGATAATATTAAAAGGATCGGAAATAAAAAAACAAAACTTGCATGAAAAACAAAACACTTATTACTCAAAATGGGTTTTTAAAAACAATTGTTAATAAAAGTGTAATAAATGGTCTTAAGTAAATCATTTAGATTGTGATATATATTATTATGGTTTTGTAATATATTTATAATATACCTATATTTATTATATAGTTGTTTCAAAACATGTACAAATAATTTCGTGTCATGAGGTAAGGGGATTTTAATGTCACCTTTTTGTTATGTGACACATGCCATATTCACAACTCTCTTTGATTATGTGGTGTATATTATTCCCATGAATGTATCTTATGATTATTATTATGAAAATTATTTGGATTTAAATATATATAAATATTCATCTATTTCATAGGCCTTATTATTCAAACAATACAAAAGTGGCAATGGTTTTATGTTACAATATCATTGTTTATCAGGATTGTTTATAATCATTATTCAATGATAAACTTTTATTATATATTTCTAAATAAAATCATTAAATTTATCCTAGAACTTTTATTTCTAGAAAATATATGTTTGAAATTCATTTTATTCTCGTAATTTACTGAATATATTTAAAATAATAAATGAAATCCTAATTTAATTCTATCATTGGTAAAAATTATTTACTATTTAATTCCAATGTTTTATAAAAGTTTTTTAACGACTTTTTTTTTCTATTATGCAAATATTATTTAATGAAATTTTTACCCATGATTTAATTTGAAAATAAATGTTCCAAATTAGTATTATTTTCATTTTCTAAATAAGTCCCAATTGGATTATACTAAAAATGTGAATGGATTATTAGCATTAATTTTCATGACATGAGAAATATTTTCCACCATCAAAACCACTAAATGATTTAATGATAATAAATAATTTTGTAATTTTTATTTTCATAGAAAATGTTTTCTTTAATATTATTTAATTTATTTTATTTTAAAAATTTCATGACAAATATAAATGGATGTTTTCCTCATGAAATTTTTAAAGTGATATTTCAAAAAAACCCATCTATAATGGAATGATTTCAGGTTACTTAATAATTATAATGGATATAATATATGGATACCATATTTATTCCTTCTCTTAATGGTCAGTGTTTACAAGGAAAATATTTTTGTGAAATCAATTCCTTTTCCATGGTTTACGAAATGACGAAATGATGAGATGTTTATTGAACCCTTTTACTTTCTATGGGTTATGAAATAATGAAATGCTTTTGTATCCCATTTCTTTTCATAAGTTATGATGTGATAAATGTTTTATGATCATTCTATAAAAACATTTCTATTATTTTGGGTAGGGACCTATATAACCCTCTAACAGATTAGGTAAATATTGAAATCAAATAATATAAAGAGGACTAGAATATGGAGTGAACCTCGTTTTGTGAGGGACATTATCCACTATGATATTATTGGGAGTGAACCATGACTATAATTATTTTTTGGGGAGTTAACCCAATATAATATTATAGTCTTGGAAGTGATGCTTGGCAATTACTCTAGTTTTTGGTGTGAACCCAATCCACTATGATAGTCTTGGAAATGATCTTTGACTACTATGGAAATGATTTCATGAAAATATTTTTATGCCAAAATTCTATTTCTTATGAAAATATTAAACATACATAGATTATATTGATTGATTCATTAATGATTCAGGTAATATTAACCACCATGGTTTATTCCATGAGTCACTATTATAATCTATGATATGTAGGATATGGTTTCCAAATGTTATTCTCTTATTCTCTTACCCTTATTATCATATTATATTGATATCTTCCTTGTTTAATCTTAATTAAAGTCAAGGATCTCCCATTATTATCTTACATTACCCATGATTTAAAGAAATATAAAATTTATAATATGTATAATAATGGTATTATATATGAATAACTCAGAGGTATATGATTTAGTTCACTTATGAACATGTTTTTTTTGTATCCAAGTTTGCAAAGGAACATGACCTAATTTTTTTAGCTTTCTTCCATATGTTATTTAAAGAATATTAATATATTTTTATTAGATTTATATGTATGATTATTTTGGGTATTTAAATTAATTAATTAAATAAATTTATATAATAATACAAGGGGTGGGGATTAAAAATGAAATAATTTGATTTATGGAGGCGGTTGTCTATACATACACTGAGGTGACATTATAATTTTACATAGAATGTAATGGATATATAAATTAATTTAAGATTTTATAATTTTAATCATATTATAAATATAATATTCATTCATTAAATACCTACTATTAAACTCTATTTTATATTGGTGATGAAAGATAAAACACGTCATTTACGGAAGTGGTAGTCAGTACGTAAAAATATTGATGATTTAATTATTCTATGGAAAGGGGAAAGGTGGATAAGGGGTTTTCAATAAATATTATATTATATAAGTAAACAAATTACATATAAACAAAATTAAATTAGAGCTTTTAAATTAAATGTTTGAATTGGTGGAAATGAATAAACTTAAAAATGATTATATAAGGTAGAAAATTTACGTTGAAGAATTTGATTTTATCTTAGAAACTGTCATGTTTAATAAAGGATTTAGGAAATTACTATGGGAAGAAACTAAAAAAATATGGGAATGGATTATTTTGAAACAAATTATTAATTTTATAGGAGATAATTCCAATTTTTTGTGTAGAATTTAAGGAATGGTTGGAGGATTTATTTATATGTAAATATAATGTATTTTCTATATATTTAACTTATTAATATAAAAGATAAATAATTTCATAGAACAAAAGGATCCAATTTTGACGCTAATTAAAGTAAAGATTATTTAATGTTGATAAATCCATCAACCACTCATATAGAAACATTTTTCAACATATATGAAACCCTTTTACCGTTTTTATTTTTACTAAGCAAACTAATTTTTACCTAAGTATATTATCATTTTTCTAAAAATAAAATGAACTTATAATATAATTTGGATATAATGATTAAAAATTGTAAAAAATTTCATTAGATACAAATAATAAAAGTTGTAAATAATAAATATAAAATAATTAATGTATAATGCATTAAAAACTATTTTATTGAAAAGTATAAATACTTTCTAAAATGTAAAATATAGGTTGAAAATTTTAAATAAATATTTTTAAATATATAATTTTACTTATGATATAATATTTGGTCAATAGAAAGGTTTAATAAATATTAATTCACTATTTTATCTTGATGATTTCAGAAATGTAACGATATTTGTAAAAATATTATTTTGGAAAATTCACCTAGAAATCAATCTCTTCATAAAAGTCCCAAAAATCCTTAGATATCATTTTTTGGATTAATCCAAAAACATTTTATTTTTTTCAAATTAAAATTTTAAAATTTAAAATTGTAAATATTCAATGCAAATATGAAATATAAAGGAAAAAATGTTTTTATAGAAAAATGGATTTGAAAAAAAAGTATTAATTGTTATTATTCTTATATACTATCAATTAATAAAAAAATAAGTTTTAATTTATCAATAATGTATATAATACATTTTATAATCTCTTTTCTATAAGATATTTATTTAAATAACATAAAAATATACATCGTATAAAAATCAAATTTTATTAAAAAATTATTTTTAAGAATAAAATGATCTTATTAGTTATTTTTCAATAATAAAAGAATTCACTCAGAGAATTAGTATTAAAATTAGTATTTATTTTTTATACATATATTTCATAATTTTTTTACCACTATTTATACTCACTTATTCAAGTTTTACTTTAAATTTCACTATATATATATATATTAATAATTCATTTTGGTGTATGGGTGTGTGTGAAACTATCTATTTTACATAATGATTAATTTATGAAGGAATATTCACTAAAATCATGGTTTGTTATAAAGATCCTCATGAAATTATAAAAATTACATGGGATTACTAAGATAATAAGAATTATGTTATCTTTCCCACAGTCTCCCATGTATATCATATTTTTTGATGTATAACTATAATGATATCACAAAATATTAGAATGAGTGAAAAAAATTAAAATAATACATAACTAATTGAGTTGATTATTTAATATTTATATTTAATGAATTATTGGTGTATATAGTTTATGGTTATAAATAGTCCTTGGGAGTGTCTTGTTTTTAGTTTAATATAATCATTGGATATATAGATAAATGTTGGGTTGTGTTTATTAATTGGGAATATAATCATTTCATGTAATACCATTTAACATATAATTGTTTGGTATTACAAATATTGAATAAATATTTTAGTTTCAAATGGTTCCTAAATTTTTAAAATATTTCAACCAGGTTAGAATATGTGTGATGTGGTGATGATAGGTGATAGAGGAAGATTCCACCCAATTATATTACTATGGTTTCAAAATATTAAGGGGTAAAAGTGAATGATGTTTTCATTTTATATGGAATGTGATGAAACATATTCTTGGGGTTCCTCCCTTAAATTTGTTTATTGATGATCTTGTAATAATGGAAAATATAATTGAAAATAATTGTGAAAAGTATTGTCAACTATAATTTTAATGGAATAAAATATCTGACTAAAGGGGGAAACTTAGGAAGTGGTATTATTTTGTTGAAATGATATATATTAGGTTATGGATAATCTATCCATGAAGTATTTAACATTAAGTCATTTTATATATTGACACATAACTTTTTAATGAAATATACAGTGAATGATACGTTGAGGTAGTATAAATGTATTTAAAATTCTCTCATTTGAGTTTTCAAAATCTGTATTGTACATTAAGTGCTGAATAAATTGGTTAAGAATTATTCATATAAATCCTAAGACAATTTAATGATTATCTGAGGTGATTAAAAGTGGTGAAGAATTCCTATAATAATTTGAGTTGAATCTGGTGTTACTTGATTAAGACTAAAATTTTGATGTTGATGATGGATAAATGGTAATTTTTAGAACATTATATGAGTCCTTTTACAAATTTGTTTATGTTTAATTCTCAAAATATTTATGTAATCTCATAAAAATATGAATACTGAAGAATTATGTTTTAATCATTATTCAGATGTTTTTTTGTGATTTCATGTAATGATATGTGTGTGTGTGTGTGTGTGTGTCTATGTGTGTGTGTTTTTGTAAATCATTCAATAATACATATAAGTCATTGAGACCTATATAAAATTCATGGGACTCTGTATAAAAGTTCTTAAAGATTTATGTCTATGATTCATCAAAAAGATACTTATATATCAGTCATTCCAGTTACTATTTATGAGTGATTTATAAGCTATGCATAGATGAACTAGAAATGTTGGAAAACTTAAAGAATAATGTTATTTTGAAGAAATAAATTTTAGATTATGTCTATGATATTCTCAAATGATGTAAAACATCATAGAAATTCAAATGGTGTGTGATCCAAAATGAATGTTTTTTGAGAATTATACCTTTAACAATGTAGACAATAATATCAAAGTAAAAAACATCAATATAATTAAATGAGTCCAAAAATGTATTTTCAATAATACATATCACAATAAAAATTGAAATATCATGATTCTTTTTAACTTATGATTTAAGATGTGATTTGAGAAGATAATATTGAATAGATCAGTATTTTAATTAATTTTTAATTTTCCTATATTTTATATTCAACTTGGGAGATTATTTTTTATAAAACCTAATTTTATTGTAGTTGATATTCTTTGTTTTAGAAATAAAATAATTACATAATTAAAGTGGGTTTATTTAGAAGGGTAAAATTATATCATGATGACTTTATGAGAAAATAATTAAATATGAAGTGAGAGTATTACATATTAAATGATTCTAAGATAAGAATGAAAAGGGTCTTGAACCATTATTATAAGGATTATATATCAGAAACAAATTTGTAATTATACTTGAATGAAAAGTATATGATATGGAAATACAATCAGAGATATTATATAATAATGATTAATATTTCACTGGTTCTCATTAAATCTATCATTTCATAATGTGATGATTTATTCTAAACATATATTTCCTATATGATATTATTTTAAAAGAAAAGATTAATATTAAATTTGAATATTTGTGGAATGGTTTGAGAAGATGGATTTCAAACATGAAATCTAAATCAAATTGATGAATTATATTACATAATAAAAATTATAAGTTGAAGAATATGAGAATTCCTATAATTTTTTAGAGAAATCTAATTAATTAAAAAAATTTGGATGTTGTGGAAGATAACCATGTATAAAACTGTAGGAAAAATTTCTAGTGTGGGCTATTGATTTAATATATTCTTTTTGGGGTTCCAAGAAATATATTAAATATTTCATGATCTATAATATTATTAAATTTATAATAAATATTAATAAAGGATCACATAAAGAAAAACAAGTTTTATTGAAAGAACCATACTAAATAATGGAGGAGATTGAAAGAAGGTCATAATAAATAAAAAAGAACATTACTGTATGTTGAACAATAAATATCATTTTAGTATATAAGAAGAATAAAGATATGTTATATGGGATCTCATGGGAAGATATAGTTTGTTAAATTTAGGAGAGAAAAAAGATAATATGGTAAAAAAACCAGATATTGTGACACTTAATATTATAGAATCAGTGAGAAAGGAGAACAAGAGTTTGAGAAGGATTACATTCATTGAACATAAAAAATTAACTTTATCCAATAGATAACCTTGATTTTTGAGTTAGTAATGTCTTTTAATGAATTCAATATACAATATTGAAGTAAGGATTTTATTGAAAAAAAATGAGTTTCATGAGATCATTCATGAAAAAATATAAGTAGTCAAAGACATTTTTTGATTAAGAAGATCATATTAGTCTGATGTAGTGATATCCATTTTTGAGTGGTGGACAACTTAATCTGATAATAAGTAATGAGAACTGGTGGGAGATTGTATTAAGAACCCACATGAGGAGTTTTTATTCACCCATGAAATATTTATATGTTTAATTTTTTATGTAGTAAACCTAATTTCAAGATGATACCTAACCAAAAAAATTCCTTTATCATAATATTGTAAAGAAAAATATATGTCTCATTAAAATATGAGAAAAATCACCCAATCATCCCATAAATAAATATTTTATTTTTTAGATGAATATTCAATACATGAAATTAAGATTTACACCAAAACCATAAAGGATATTATTATTTTGAGAGTAGATATAGATAACATTTTTTATGTACTTCCATATTTATCTATCATAATGTTATTCTCATTTTTATCCATCATGATATACCCTACTAAAAATATTTCTTCATAACATGGGGAAAGAAAACTCAATAATGCGTGATATTAGATGATTAACAAGGGGAAACCTTGGATATATAAATTAATGATCATATAAATTAATAATATAGTCATGCACATATGAGATCAAAATTTTAGCTTAAGAATTTTATACCAAATCATTCATGGATCATAATCAATAACCATTTAATGAAACATTATCATTTCATAAGACTTGCATCGTAAGTGTTGAACTCCTTATTTTAATGATGAACAAATAATAATTATAGTGAAACTTAATATAATTCATTTTTCATTTTTTCTATTTACATTATGAGAATGATTTGAAAAAATTACTATGAATGAGACACCCCTAATAAAGACTCACCGCCAAGGGGGAATTATAACGAACCATACTTTACATACAATGTTATTACTTCAAAATTGAAGCATACTTATTACAACATATAACAAAACCACGAAAGGACCATATAGGTATAGTGTCTTTAGAAACTAGAAAACATAAACAACATGTTCATAAAGCGTCTACACGGTCTCCCATTTATTTCATCATATCTGTAGTCCCTTTTGGCATATCTTACTTAATAAGATTCTTCCTGACCCGGGGAAAGAAAACATACAAAAGGGTGAGCTCAAATGCTCAGTAAGGGTAAATGAAATATCAATCACATCATATTCATAAGAACATAACATTTTGGAAATCTTACCTTGCAAAAGAGTGCATAATTTCATAACATGGGATAAATCATAGTAGTGAAATGAAATCCCAATAATCATAACATAAAACATGAAACATTGTGGAATACACACATAATCATAGATAATCATTTCTTATTAGTCAAGACTCATTGCCAAGACTATCTAAGTGGACAAATTCCATTTCTGAACCGAGTTCACTCCTCGTTTCAGTCCTGTTTCACTGAACCGGTATAACCTGCCGTTCCAGCCCTGTCTATCTCATGAGATATAAAATATTTACCCAATGAATTGGAGGGAGATATAGGTCCCACCCATCTCATAATGATACCATTCTTATGTGTTCCACAAAATCATAAACCATAAATCATTTCATAACCCATGTAAAAAATGGGATTCTTAAACATCACATCATCATAACATAATCCATAAAATGATATCGTAAAAATAATTCCATCATAACATAATAAAATAAATGTAAAAATAGGGATATAAACAGAACCCTATATTATCTTAGATGGAAAATAATTTTGATAAAACACTTGAACTCCATTCTTGAGGAAAATATCCTTTCTACTTTTAAAACACTTTTCATTTCTTAAAATGTCTTACAATTCTAAACTAAAAAAAGTTTATTAAAAATAAAATTGAATATTTCTAAATAAATCTTCTTGGAAAAAATGTTTTAAAAATCTATTCATGCCGTATAAGTTAAAAAAACATTCTTCTCATACTTTTGTCGGAAAAGTCAAAAAGTACCTCGTACGAAAAATGACAAAAGATTCCTTTCATATCTTTTACTAAAACTCACCAAAGGGTAAAAATGGATTTAAAAAATTTTATTTGGATGGAAATAATATTACATATTGAGGAAACATGGATGTGGATGATAAAATACAGCCCAGTAAATACCAAAGTATAAACAATCTCGGATAAAAATGAGATTGTGATACTTTCCCTTACCTTAGGTCCGATTTGCCTTGTAATTGTACGAACCTAGTGTATAATGATTTAAATAATGTTATTGACTTATTCTAGAATCATAATTATTGTTATTATATCATATATGGTTATATTCATGGCTTCTTAGTAGTAATATTTCATTGCTACTTATTATTTGTGTGTTTATAACTTTTTGTTCTTATGCGTGTTTTGTCGAATAAATTCTTATTATTCTATTTAGGTTATAGATACATCATTTACAGAATGGTATTAATGTACTATATATCATATTTATTCATTCAATTCATTTATATAATCCTTATGCAATGAAGATCATGTAGAATGAATCACATCACATCGTGGAGACGATATTCCGTACGTATGCACGAGCGATGATATCGTTCCCATGATCGTGGAATTGTATTGGAGTGTATGTATAGTATTTCAGAATCAATATCTCTTTACAATAATAATATATAGTAATTATTTACACCATTATACCCATCCATGTAAGGTGGTGGGGGAAAATAGATTACACCACGGCGTGGAGACGGTATTACGTACGTACGCACACGCGGTGATTTCGTTTTCCGTAGGATGGATAGATGTTGAAATAGGGTTTCTTCATACTTATAATAACATATAATTATATTAGTGATACTGATGTTATTACATCATAATGAAACAACTAAAGAAGAAGAAGTTTAAGAAGAAAGAATTTGGAAAGGATCGGTAATGGATATTACCTCTTTTTGATGCGCCTCTTCTTAACCTCCTCTTAGGGCACTAGGGTTGGTCTTTGAAGAAGACCAGAACCTCTAGGATGATTCTAGGGAAGTGGGGAAGTGAAATGGGCAGGGTTTGGACGAGATTGAAGACTCAAATTGGTGTGAGGAGGAGAGGGAGGAGGTGCCCTTTTATAAGGGAGGAGAGGGGCACCTTTGGAAATTTAAGAAATATCAGTTTATATTAAATCCCAACCCCACACAAAAACTTCTAAAATGACTAATATCCAATTAATAGATGAGATAGGTTTTTAATATCATCAAACAATAAAATTTATACTTTTTAGGAATTTATTTTAAACATTATCAACTTGATTTATCCTTATTTATTAATTTAATTTTATTGGTTGTAATAATATTCTAAATTTTAAATTATAATTAATAATTACATATGTGTTGTGAATTTTCCATAATTTGACACGTTATGACATTGTAGACCATATAAATTTTAATTTATAATTTTTAAATACTTTTGTGATTTTTAAATAATTTTATAATATGTTATTTTTATAAAATAACAATAGTGTCAATTTTGAAACTATTCATTTATTTGAATTTAAATAAAATCTATAGAGCGGATATGTTCAAAATAAAAGCTTTAATAGATTAATAAAATGTCATATGTGTCTAGAAAATTAGTGGAGCACATTAAATAGTTAATATAATAATTAGTTTAATATTTTTAAAACCATTTATTTGATATTTTAATTAATAAAATATTTTCAACATTACTATTGTGTCATACTTAATGATAATTATTTAATCCCTAAAAATTCTAAATAAATTCCTATGATGTAGATAATTGTATTAGCTTTCTGGATACTATTCATGTTTGAAGTTTCATTAAGTTTATCACCAAATTAAAATTATTATACTTATAATCTTTAAGAAAGTGACAAGTTGTCAAATTCTTTGGTTTTAATAATAATTAAATTAATTTCATGGAAAAAAGTCTATTAAATGAATCTAATCCAACCCTTAGGTGATATGGGTCGACTTGGAGTCATCCAATAGGATTTTGGAAGGTGTTAGGGTAATTTTATAATCTTATATTTACCCTTAATTACCCGATTTACCTTTAACTATGGTAAATAAAATTTACCGTAGTTACTATTCATAAAGTCCAAAAATAAAAAGTAGCCTATTAACATAATTTGTACCCACTGATTCTGAATATGGAATCCATTTTTCAAAATTCAAAACATATAAGTTTCAGTAATTAATTTGAAATAAATCCCGTTGTTAAGAAAACGGGTTTTAGAAGTTAAAACATTGCCAAAGATTGAAATGTTTTTACCTATGAATTCAATGTGAAATTAATGCTAATGACATACATTATATTGAATGGTAAAAATATATTCTATCTATATTTTAAAACCGTTCAATATTATAATTTAACCATATAAATTATCTCAATGAAAAAAGTTGTTTTTAATTAAAAATTAGCGTATTTTTACAATTCATCAAAATATGAAAGTTATCAGAAAAATATAAAAAATTTATCCAAAGTAATTTTTTATATCATGATTCAAAAGAATAATTTTATTTTGTCAAATTGAACTTATAAACGTGTCAAAAACTAGATTTAATGTGGGTGTGCCATCAAAAGGCGGCAAAACTGTATTTTTTGATAAATACTTATTTTACCCAAAAAAATTATTCTGTTCTCTTACCATGTTCTAGAAAATGTGTAAGATTAATAATAATGTTGTAAAATTTAAAATTCAGTTAATACTATTCATAACGTATAGTTTAAAATATTATAATAATATATCATTGTTTAGTGGAACTCGGTATTGCGTACTATACACGCTATCGAGGAAGGCCGCAATTGCGTGTAGCGAAAGATTCCGTTGATGATTTATATAACATAAAAACAAAATATTTCTCATAAATGTCTCGGGTTTTTCATTCTACCCCTCTTAAAATGAATTTCTCCCTCGAAATTCGTCACTTTGTAACAAACAGATGAGGATACATCTCCCTCATCATATCCTCAAGCTCCCATGTAGCTTCTTCTAATTGGTGGTTCCTCTATAAAACATTCACCAAGTGAGTGGTCTTGTTTCGTAGGACTTTTTCACTACGATCCAAAATTTCTATCGGTTGTTCTTCTTAAAAAGATCTTGCTCCAGCGGTACAACTTCTGAGCTGAGTACATGTGAAGGATCAGGTATGTACTTTCTCAGGAGAGATACATGGAACACATCGTAAACTTGAGAGAGATTCGGTGGAAGCGCCAATCGGTAAGCTACCTTCCCAACACGATCTATTATTTCGAAAGGACCGATATATCTAGGGCTCAACTTCCCCTTCTTTCCAAATATCATGACCCTATTCCAGGGAGATATTCATAAGAACACTTTATCACCCACTTCAAACTCTTGGTCTTTTCTTCGGTTGTCGGCATAATTTTTCTGTCGACTCTGAGCTGCTCTTATGTGTTGTTGAATAGATCGGACCTTTTCTGCCATCTCATCAACAATATCAGTACCTATTAGCTTTCTTTCCCCAACTTCATCCCAGAAAGTTGGAGTCCTGCATTTCTTTCCATAGAGAGCTTCATAATGAGTCATCTAAATACTGGAGGGAAAGCTGTTATTATAAGAAAATTCCACCAAATGTAGGTGTTGATCCCAACCACCTTTGAAATTCATAGAGCAAGCTCTCAACATATCTTCTAGAGTTTGAATTGTTCTCTCAAACTGACCGTTTGTCTGAGGATGATAAGAAGTGCTGAAACTCAACTCTGTATCCAGAGTATGCTGAAGACTTCTCCAGAACTTTGAGGTAAACCTCGGATCCCGATCAGATATAATAGAAAGTGGTACTCCATGAAATCTTACCACTTCTTTTACATATATCCTAGCAAGCTGATCCAGAGAGAAATCCTCTATAATAGCGATGATGTGTGCAGACTTTGTAAGATGATCAACTATGACCCAGATAGTATTATTGCCTTTGTATGTTTTAGGAAGTCCTGTGACAAAGTCCATAGTGATGTTTTCCCATTTCCATTCGGGTATGGGTAATGGTTGTAACATCCCCTTAGACTTCTATCTCTTAGCTTTAACTTGCTGACAAACCAAGCATCGAGAGACATATTCAGCAACATCTCTTTTCATTCCATCCCATCAAAAGTACTCTTTCAGGTCCCTATACATCTTCGTGCTTCCAGGATGAATAGAGAATGAAGAACTATGAGCCTCATCTAGCAGATCCTTCTTTAATTCGGGGATGGGAGGAACACAAACCCGATTCCTGAGCTTTATTATCCCATCACAATCAAGGTTGAATTCAGGAACATTTCTCACCTTATTTTGTAACTCGACATTTTCTTTCTGTGCCTCTTTAATCTTCACATGTATAGATGGTTGAACATTCATTTGAGAAAGATACAATTTTTACCCTTCCATTATAATTCCAAGATCCATCCTTTGTAAATCCATAAATATTGGATCTTTTGTGATCCTCATCATGGATAAACTGGCATGGTCTTGTCGACGTAATGCATCTACCACCTTATTTGCTTTCCCAGGGTGGTAATGAATTGAGCAGTCGTAATCCTTAATCAGCTCCAACCATCTTCTCTAGCGCATATTCAGCTCCTTTTGTGTGAAAATATACTTCAAACTTTTATGATCAGTATAAATATCACACCTTTCACCATTAAGGTAATGCCTCCAAATCATTAATGCAATGATTACCGCAGCTAACTCCAAATAATGAGTTGGCTAATTTTGCTCATCGATTTTCAACTGTCGTGAGGCATAAGCTATCACCATATCATTTTTCATGAGAACACATCCTAGTCCCTTCTTGGATTCATCACTGTAGATCACAAACCTTTCTCCACTACAAGGCAGTGTGAGCACAGGTGCACTGGATATCCTTCTTTTCAAATCCTTGAAATTCTCTTCACAATCCTCCGTCCAGACAAACATAACTCCTTTTCGTGTCAACATGGTGAGTGGATTAGATAATCGTGAAAAATCTTCACAAAACGTCGATAATATCTAGCCAAACCAAGAAAACTTCAGATCTCAGTTATTGTTGTTGGTCTCAACCATCTTTCAATAACCTTTGTTTTTGCTGGATCCACAGATATCCCCTCTTTTGAGATTATGTGACCCAAAAATGAAACTCTTTGAAGCCAAAATTCACATTTGGTAAATCTGGCATAAAGCTTCTCCTTTATCAGGGTCTTCAATATAATTCTCAAGTGATCTTCATGTTCTTCTTTTCTCTTTGAATATACAAGAATATCGTCTATAAAGACCACCAAAAACTGATCAAGATAGTCTCTAAAGACTCTATTCATCAGATCCATGAAGATAGCAGGGGCATTAGTAAGACCAAATGGCATAACTATAAATTCATAGTGTCCATACCTTGTACGGAAAGTCGTCTTTGGTATATCCTCCCTTTTGACCCTTAATTGGTGATACCCTGAATGAAGATCAATCTTGGAAAAGTATTGAGCTCCTCATAGTTGGTCAAATAAGTCCTCAATGTGTGGGAGAGGATATTTTTTCTTGATAGTGATCTTGTTAAGTTCTCGATAATCAATGAAGAGTCTCATTGATCCATCTTTCATCTTAACAAACAGAACAGGTGCTCCCCAAGGTGACACACTAGGGCATATGAATCCTTTATCAAGATTCTCTTGGAGTTGCTTCTTCAATTCCTGCAACTCAATTGGGGTCATTCTATAATGTTTCTTTGAAATAGGCAAAGCACCCGGTATGATTTCTATTGAAAACTCAACTTCACGATTTGGTGGAAGACCCGGAAATTCCTCCGGAAAGATATCACCAAACTCACGTACAATGGGCATATTCTTAATTGTGAGTTTCTCACCAACAATTTGAGATAAATAACCTTCATTAAGTGGAATCAAGACCCATAAGATGGAAGAAATTTTTACTGGAAGGTTATGTTCATCCTCGCATCGATAGACGATCATAGATTGATCTGGAATATGAAATTTGAATTCCCTTCTTTGGAAATTGATATGATCTCTATATAAAGAAAGCCAATCCATGCCAAGAATAACATCAAATTCCACTATAGGAAGAATCATAAGATTTGCAGGAAGCACTTTCCAACAAACTTCAATTGGAGAAGAATTATAAACTTTTGATGCGACTGTTGTGCCATTAGGGGTAGTCACAGCTAACTCAACATCTAATTGTTGAGGTAATATGGTGATATCCTTATAAAATTCTTCAGAAATAAAGGAGTTGGTGGATCCATAATCCAATAAAACATTTTCTACTTTAGAGTGGATGGTAAATGTACCTTTCCCCACATCGTTATCGTACTCCACATCGCTGATAGAAATTGCATGTGATTTTCTTTTTATTTAGCCTTAAGAGTTTGTTGACGTCGACCATCATCATCAACCCTTGGATTTGGGCATTGATTGGCATAATGACCCATCTCCTAGAACTTGAAACATTGAAGTGTAGTAGGTTCATTCTGTGTGTCCCTTCCTTTGTTTGCATCATTAGACATCTTCTTCCCATCATTGCGGCATTCAAATGCCCGATGACCTTCCTTTCCACATTTGAAACATTTACTTGTCCCTTTAAGACAACTCCCTCCATGTTTCTTTCCACAATTTGAGCATAAGGGAAAGCTCATCTTCTTTTCAGTGTGCTCTTTAGATTTTCCATTGAATTCCATTTTCCTCTTCTTATCAAACCCATATGACTGATGGGTTACTCCAACCTCCATCTCGACTTTGAGAGCACATCGAACGATTTCCTCGTAGCTATTGGAGTCCCTTATGGCTAACTCCCTTCGAAGACTTGGTTTTAAGACACTAAAGGATCGATCGATCTTACTCTCAGGTTGGATAACAATACCGGAAGCGTACCTTGCAAGTCTTGTAAAATTTGCTTCATAGGTACCAACAGATTCATCATCCTTTTGCATCAGTTCAAGAAAATCTTTCTCCATCTTTGTTCGGAGAATACGAGGGAAGTACTTATTGAAAAATAAGTTCTTGAACTCGTCCCATTCCATGGACTCAATTTCATCCCTTTTCCTCGTATTCTTAATAAGATTCCACCATTGATCAACATCTCCTTCAAAACGATACACTACTAGGATGAATTTATCATGTTCAAAACATTGAAGAACTGAAAATATATTTTCAGTAGTACTAATCCATTGTTCAGCAACTAATGGATCATTAGACCCACTGAAAGAAGGTGGACGCTGCCTCATGAAGGATTCAACAGAATTTTTCTCCTTCCTTTGCTCGTTTGGAAGTCCTTCATGATTCATATTTTGAGAAAGTTGTGTGAGCATGGCTACAAGATTTTGCATTCCAGCTCCCATAACGTTTGGTTTCTCAGGGGGAAAAGCATTGCATTTCCCGTCGCATTCCACATTAACACGATTCCTTCGGGTTCCATCCATTGAATAAAACCAATAAGTATAATGTGAGAAACACTAATTATAATAGGAAAACCACATAATCAAGAATAAAATTTCACACTTAAGGTCTTATCATTGGTTTTTCCGGGCCATTTCTAAAACACTAAGATAGTGTTCTATGCTTATACTTATCCTTAGGATTCTTACTAAGGCTTTCACATCCTAGTCTCTAAAGGTTGACTATACATTTCCTCTGATACCCACTATAACGACCCATACTTTACATACATTGTTATTACTTCAAAATTGAAGCATAATTATTACCACATATAACAAAACCATGAAAGGACCGTATAGGTTTACTTTCTTTAGAAACTGGGAAACATAAACAACTGGTTCATAAAGCGTCTACACTGTCTCCCATTTATTTCATCAATCTATAGTCCCTTTTGGAATATCTTACTTAATAAGCCTCTTCCTGACCTGGGGAAAGAAAACATACAAAAGGGTGATCTCAAATTCTCAGTAGGGGTAAATGAAATATCAATCACATCATATTCATAAGAACATAACATTTTGGAAATCATAACTTGCAAAAGAGAGCATAATTTCATCACATGGGATAAATCATAGTAGTGAAATGAAATCCCAATAATCATCACTTAAAGCATGAAACATTGTGTAATTCACACATAATCCTAGAGAATCATTTCTTATTAGTCAAGACTCATTTCCAAGACTATCTTAGTGGACAAAGTCCATTTCTGAACCGAGTTCACTCCTCAATTCAGTCTTGTTTCACTGAACCGGTTTAACTTGCCGTTCCAGCCATGTCTATCTCATGAGATATTAAATCTTTACCCAATGCATTGGAGGGAGATATAGGTACCACCCATCTCATAATGATACAATTCTTATGTGTGCCAAAAAATCATAAACCATAAATCATATCATAACCCATGTAAAAAAATGGGATTCTCAAACATCACATCATCATAACATAATCCATAAAAGGATATCGTAAAAATAATTCCATCATAACATAATCAAATCAATGTAAAAATAGGGATATAAACAGAACCCTATATTATCTTAGATGGAAAATAATTTTGATAAAACACTTGAACTCCATTCTTGAGGAAAATATCCTTTCTACTTTAAAAAAACATTTCATTTCTTAACATGTCTTACAATTCTAAACTAAAAGGAGTTGATTAAAAATAAAATTGAACATTTTTAAAGGAATATTCTTGGAAAAAATGTTTTAAAAATCCATTCATTCCGTATAAGTTAAAAAAACATTCTTCTCGTACTTTTGTCAGAAAAGTCAAAAAGTACCTCGTACGAAAAACGACAAAAGATTCCTTTCATATCTTTTACTAAAACCCATCAAAGGGTAAAAATGGATTTAAACAATTGTAGGTGGATGGAAATAATATTACATATTGAGGAAACATGGATGTGGATGATAAAATACACCCCAGTAAATACCAAAGTATAAACAATCTCGGATAAAAATGAGATTGTGATACTTTCCCTTACCTTAGGTCTGATTTGCCTCGTAAGTGTCCGAACCTCCTGTATAATGATTTAAATAATGTTGTTGACTTATTAAAGAATCATAATTATTGTTATTATATCATATATGGTCATATTCTTAGCTTCTTAGTATTAATATTTCATTGCTACTTGTTATTCAGGTGTTTATAACTTTTTGTTCTTATGCGTGTTTTGTCGAATAAATTCTTATTATTCTGTTTAAGTTATAGATACATAATTTCCAGAATGGTATTAATATACTATATATCATATTTATTCATTCAATTCATTTATATAATAATTATGAAATGAAGATCATGTAGAACGAATCGCATCACATCGTGGAGACGGTATTCCGTACGTACGCACGAGCGATGATATCGTTCCCATGATCGTGGAATTGTATTGGAGTGTATGTATACTATTTCAGAATAAATATCACTTTAAAATAATAATATATAGTAATTATTTACACCATTATACCCATCTAAGTAAGGTGGTGGGGGAAAATAGATTACACCACGGTGTGGAGACGGTATTCTGTACGTACGCATGCACGGTGATTTCATTTTCCGTAGGATGGATAGATGTTGAAATAGGAATGTTTCCTACTTATAATAACATATCAGTATATGAGTGATACTGATGTTATTACTTAATAATGAAACAACTAAAGAAGAATAAGTTGAAGAAGAAAGAATTTTGAATGGATCGGTAATGGATATTACATCTTTTTGACGCGCCTCTTCTTAACCTCCTCTTAGGGCACTAGGGTTGGTCTTTGATGAAGACCAGAACCTCTAGGATGATTCTAGGGAAGTGGGGAAGTGAAATGAGTAGGGTTTGCCAATTTTGAAGGCTCAAATTAGTGTGAGGAGGATAGGGAGGAGGTTCCCTTTTATAAGGGTGGAGAGGGGCATCTTTGGAAATATAAGAAATATTAGTTTATATTAAATCCCAACCCCACATAAAAACTTCTAAAATGACTCATATCCGAAGGCTATATGAGATAGTTTTGTAATCGCATCAAACAATAAAATTTAGACATGTTAGGAATTTATTTTAAACATTATCAACTTGATTTAAACTTATTTATCAATTTAATTTTATTTGTGGTTATAATATTCTAAATTTTAAATTATTATTAATAATTACAAATGTGTTGTGAATTTTCCATAATTTGACACTTTATGACATTATAGACCATATAAATTTTAATTTATAATTTTTGAATATTTTTGTGATTTTTAAATAATTTTATAATATGGTTTGTTTATAAAATAACAATAGTGTCAATTTTGACACTATTCGTTTATTTTAATTTAAATAAAATATATACAGAGTATATGTTCAAACTAAAAGCTTTAATAGATTAATAAAATGTCATATGTATCTAGAAAATTAGTGGAGCACATTAAACGGTGCATATAATAATTATTTTAATATTTTTAAAACCATTTATTTGATATTTTAATTAATAAAATAATTTCAGCATCACTGTTGTGTCATATTTAATGATAATTATTTAATCCCTAAAAATTCTAAATAAATTACTATGATGTAGATAATTGTATTATATTTTTGAATACTATTCATGTTAAAAGTTTCATTAAGTTTATCACCAAATAAAAATTATTATACTTATAAGATTTCAGAAAGTGACATGTTGTCACATTCTTTGGTTTTAATAATAATTAAATTATTTTCATAGACAAAAGTCTATTAAATGAATCTAATCCGACCCTTAGGTGACATGGGTCGACTTTTAGTCATCCAATAGGATTTTTTCAGGTGTTAGGGTAATTTTATAATCTTATATTTACCCTTAATTACCCGATTTCCCTTTAACTATGGTAAATAAAATTTACCGTAGTTACTATTCATAATGCCCAAAAATAAAAAGTAGCCTATTAACATAATTTGGACCCAATGATTCTGAATATGAAATAAATTTTTAAAAATTCAAAACATATAAGTTGCAGTAATTAAATTAAAATAAATCTTGTTGTTAAGAAAACCGGTTTTAGAAGTTAAAACATTGCCAAAGATTGAAATGTTTTTTACCTATGAATTCAATGTGAAATTAATGCTAATGACATACATTATATTAAGTGGTAAAAATATATTCTATCCATACTTTAAAACCATTCAATATTATAATTTGACCATATAAATTATCTCAATGAAAAAAGTTGTTTTTAATTAAAAATTAGCGTATTTTTGATATTCATCAAAATATGAAAGTTATCAGAAAAATATCAAAAATTTATCCAAAGTAAATTTTTATATCATGATTCAAAAGAATAATTTTATTTTGTCAAATTGAACTTATAAATGTATCAAAAACTAGATTTAATGTGGTTGCGCCGTCAAAAGGCGGCAAAATTTCATTTTTTGATAAATACTTATTTTACCCAAATTTTTTTTTCTGTTCTCTTACCATGTTATAGAAAACGTGTAAGATGAATAATGATGTTGTAAATTTTAAAATTCAGTTAATACTATTCATAATGGCTAGTTTATAATATTATAATAATACATCGTTGTTTAGTGGAACTCGGTATTGCGTACTCCACACGCTATCGAGGAAGGTCGCGATTGTGTGTAGCGAAAGATTCCTTTGATGATTTATATAACATAAAAACAAAATATTTCTCATAAAAGTCTCGGGTGTTACAGGAATCGCCACCATGGATGAGTCACTGACAAAAATGTGTGATGACTAAGACTGAAATTTGACAAAGTATAGAAATATCTCACCACCAAGAATGTACCAGCATCAAAAAAGTATCACCATTGCCTTGAGTCACTGTAAAAAAATTATCAATAGTGGGATGTAAAATTGGATATGTACTCGGATGAGTTTCCATCAGTATGAGCCAACCCCACCCCCACACCCAACCAGACCGAGACACCGCCAGACCCCGACTCACCATAAAATCATGACACCATTCCATTTTCTGATCGCCTGTAGTGACTTGAGCACAAAAATACCTCAGTAAATGACTTCTTTCAATTAACTTTGAATATTTACATGAAATAAAATAATGATGGACACAAAGTTTAGTAATCTTTCTAAACCAGATACATACATGAGAAAATAATACACTAATTAAAAACTATATTTTTTCTTCATTCCAAATAAATACCTTTGAGAATAACTCTAATCCTTTTAGTAAATCCCTGTATATCTACCATAGCACATTTCTTGGATTCTAGGGAAATGAATCATAATAAAGTTGTGCTCAAATGATAAGTAACAAAAAAATATAGTGGAAACAATAATGAATCAATGAAAATAGTCAATATTGATATGTAAATAAATAACACACATACTGTTGAAAAAAAATAGAAAAGTAAAGATAAATATGGAAATGTGAGATATTAAAATACATTCCATTAAATTAGTGAACTGAAAATGAAATGTATCTATTGATATATTGACACAAAATATCATAGATGAATAAAAACTAAAACAAATATCTTGGAGTTGATTTATTAATGGATATCATGTCAGAGGCACATGAAAACATCTACCATACAGACCATTCAAAAGAAAGTTTAAAAATATGGATAGAAACACATCTAATTTGTGAATCTTCCTTGTCTCATGAGAGCCTATCAGTGTATCTAGTTGATTTATAAAGTTCATCTGCAGATTTCATTACCATTCCAAAGTATTCCTCATACCAATTAATCAAAATAACTAAGATTCCTTACCAAATAACTGTATTTAAAAAATGAATTTATAAATAATTCCCTAGTTAAAATAATGACTATCAAAGTGAACATTGTATGCAAAAATGATATATGGTTTAGGAAATATTTAAATTTATTTGTATAAGAATATGGATATTAAAGTATATTTCCAATTAAAACTGATTAAAATAAATTAATTATTTCAATGAAAAATTAACAATCACAAAATCAAGTGATACTCATTAAAGAAATTATTTTGGTGAATAATAGTTAAACATTCCAAAGCATCACATACCACATTTAAACATTTGAATAATAATATCCAGAATGGAATAACACAGAATGAAATTTATAATATCATGAGAATAATGAGATTCATGTTATAATATATAAAAATGGGTAGTTGATAAACCCAAAAAATAAGAATGTGGATAACATAACATTTATCTTATATAAGTATAAAGGTGAGACAAAAATCCCTTATCTTGGATTTCATTTCAGGTGAATGCCCTTTAACTTCATTTTAATTAGGTAACTCCTTTAATTTTGACCCAAAATCATCCTTGGATTTATTTTTTCTCTAATGGGGGAATATAGAATGAGGGGAGGGATATTGAGGATCTATTTGGGTAAATCTTGGTCAATCCAAACTGTCTTGAGAGGTGGGAGGAAGTGGGAGGATATGAGGTCATTTTATGGTGGGGGAGGAGTGGCACTCCGGTAATATTTTTACGAAGGAATTCTATGAACTATTTAAATATTTAAATTTGTTCCAATAATGGTCAAATTTCTTGAAACGATATTTTAGAGTTTATATATGTCTATCTGATGGGTCTTCAACATGTGTATAGGTCGTTTTGGGCCTTATGGATAAGGTTTAGTCACTTATTAAGCTTAGTTTAACTTTAATCATTACAATTAATTTTAATTACAATCAATATTATTTTTGGTAAAAAATGATTATTGTCTTATTAGACATTATAAATTATTATTATTCCAAATATGTAATCCATTTTTCTAAATTACTATTACATAATTGGAATAAATTAATTTAAAATTCATCACACATGTGGGATTATAGTGTGTGTTTGTAAAGTAAAAATGTCTGAAAATGTCTATTTTTTTATAATCATTATAAAAGTTAAATTAATTAAAATTATATAAATTTTTTTATTGATAAAAATATTATATATTTAAACATAAAAAGTATTTTAATATAAAATTTAACATTATAAATAAATTATACGAAAAAATAGTTTTGAACTGAAATTTAGTATTCTTATCTATTCATTAAAATAGTAAAATGTTTCATAAAAGAATAGAAAATTCACCCTATCCTAATTATTATGTTCATAGTTCTAATATAATGTTTATTTTAACATATTAAATCAATTAATGTGTCAATTTTAAGATTTAAAATGGGTTTACCATTAAAAGGTGGTAAAATTGCCCTTCACAAATATAGGTAGTTTATGTGTAAAATAATGTTAGTTCTATTATCTTGTCTAAAAAATATAATGGATGAATATAAAAAATATTTTATTACATTAATATCATCACTAATTTTAATTAATTTAATATATCAGAGTAAAATAATTTTTTTAGCATATATATAGTTTTCTATAAAAATGTTTACTTCATATTCAATATGTTCTTATATTAATTTCTAGTAAGTTTATCAAAAATTAATTATTTATAAGTTATCATAAATAATAATTTCTATAAGTTTTTATTTATTAATAATAACTTCTAATTTAATGTATAATTTATTTCTCATTATGTTTTAATAATATATTATTATTTGATAAAACTCTGTGTTGCATGTAATGCAAGCCATCGAGGTATGTAGCTTTTGCGTGTAATGAAAGATAACATGGTGATTAATGAATTGAAATATATATAAACTAATTTTAATTGAATAAAAAATATAATTTATCTGTATATTATACTACCTTATGTATTTAATGTTGTGTGTTATACACTTTATTGAATACAATGTTATTACTTTCGAATTCCGGGGTGTCACCTTCTCCCCACCTTATTTAAATTGCATCATCACAATTT
Organism: Viscum album; assembly: GCA_963277665.1. Lineage (NCBI taxonomy): Eukaryota > Viridiplantae > Streptophyta > Magnoliopsida > Santalales > Viscaceae > Viscum > Viscum album. The sequence goes on along the minus strand of OY728129.1, from coordinate 751,256,328 downwards.
AAACTCAATCATGGTGATTGATTGTATTATACTTCCTATGTTTGAAATCATACATATTAAGAAGGGTTCATAATTCATCCTCTACAAAATAGAGAATGGAAAGTACAAAGGTCACATAGACTATCATGTAACTGTGTCCCTACGTAAGAGAACATCAGTAGAATCTGGATATATGTACATGGATGAAAAGTATAAATATTAATTTGGAGTGAATGAGGTTATCAATCAAAAACAAATAATTGAAAAATATAATGTTGAGGGCCTCAAATACATTACTCTTTGATGATTTAAAAGACCATCGGTTCAACATAAATTAAGTTATTTTGATAACATTTTATTTCTATGTCATTTTACTAATGTTGGGTAATAATTTTAACACCTTAGAATTTAAGGAAATATTATTACATGATAGGTTTTGATTTTATATGAATAATCCTAAATTTTGGTTTTGGATAGATCAAATCCAAATTCATCCATTCAATTATCTAAATTAATTACAAATAATGCTTTTTTTATGCATGAAGCACTATAAAATATTTTATTGAATTGTAATTCCCATAAAAGAGTGAGAAGTAGAACTATGTGTCATTAACTATTTTCCAATACAAATAATGTTCATAGATTTATATCTAATACTCAAAAATGAAACTACTTGATCATCATTAATATTTATTCAACAAATTCTTTAACTAAAAACAATGAAAAACGAAAGAGGAATTTTTCTAGGTCAGTGGTCAGTGTGAAATCCTTTTTGTCCTTTGGCCATGGGTTCTAGACCTATGATGTAACAGCCCGAGATTTTATGAAAAATATTCTTTTTAATTTTATTAATGTCTTGTGTTGTACGCTACACCAAATGGAGCTTTCACAACACGCATCCTTTACTTGCCTTGCATTACACGCAATCGCGACCTTCCTCGATAGCGTATGTAGTACGCAATACCGAGTTTCACTAAACAACGATATGCTATTAAAATATTATTATAATTAGCCGTTATGAATAGTAATAACCACCTTTTTAAATTTTAGAAATTTTAGCTCTCAAAATGGACTTCATTTTTGGATCCGGAGTATTGAATTTAGCCTAAGGTGAAATTTTGGTGATTTTCGGATAACTTTCATATTCTGATGAATAGTGAAAATTACTAAATTATAATTAAAAACAACATTTTTAATCGAAATAATTAATAGTGATAAATTATGAATTTGAGTGGTTTTAAAGTATATTTAGAATATATTTTTACAATTTAATACAATGTTGGTCGTTGGATATAATTTCACATTTAAAGCAGTTATAAACAAGTGTCAATCTTTTGATAGTTATTATCTCTTAAAAACACGCTATTTGTTGTGACAGTGGAAATTAATTTAATTAATGCAACTTATATGTTGGGAATTTTGTAAAATAGAAATCATTTTTGAATTTGGAATATCAATTATACTTAGGGTAAAATTTTGGCATTTTTCTGAAAAACTTCAATTTTTGATGAATAGTGAAACCACTAAGTGGTAGGTTAAAAACTGAATTTTGCATAAAACTTAATTTTACCGCTTCTGTGAATGGAATTTCGAAAATCCGACAGACACGGTTGATATCAGTAAGTAAAATGTGGTTCAATGAGATAAAAATAAATTTTTGGTGAATAGTAACTTTTTACTTTTTTTACCGCTGTTAATAGTAAATAGGGTAACTAAGGGTAAATATGATATTAATATTACCCTAACACATGTCCTAATTCTATTGGACAAGTGTAATTCGACCAAAAACAAGCTTAGGAATAAAATATGACCATTTAGGCCCACTTGGATTAGATTAGGACATTTATTATTATTTAATTCAAAGAATAGTTAAAAGAGTTAAAATCAAAGTTTATTTACTAAAACATTTTTAATATAGAGTTATACATAAGATAAATTCGATTGTAAATATTCATTAAAAATATAAAAAGATTTCCTACATGATTGTATTTTATTTGTAATTTTTAGACATCAAATAATGTAATTTATTTATGACACAAAGATGATGCAGTAATTATCTTATTAATGAAATATTGACATAATTGGTGTTATAAACACCAAAATAAATGTCATTTGAGCCTTTTTATGAATTACACTAATTTTCTAGGTTACTATGATATATTAGTGTTGATTTAATCAACTTTGTTCGAACATATAATTCTGTTATGACTTTCACAAAAATCACATATCAAATAGTGTCAAAATTGACACAAAATAGTTTTTAAATCAAATATTATATTATTAATTGTTATTTTATTCCTAAAAATCTAAGGTTCTGCCAAATGACTTAGATAAGGATATATGTATTAATAATAAACAATTTGGGGTTCTTTTGGCATGTTATAGTAAGTGTATTAACCATATAGTGAAAGAAAACAAAAAGACACGGTAAAAGTTAAATTATTTAACTTAGAGTTAAATCTAATTGATAAGGTTAAAATAATACCCTAAACTTGTCTAAATATTATTGGTTGATAGGATTTCGACCCATCCCCACTTTAGCATCGAAATAAGACCCTTTAGAACCATTATAAACCGATTTTTACATTAATATAAAATAATATTTTGAGGTATTCCTAAGGTGCCCCTCGCCTCCCTTATAAAAGGACACCTCCTCCCCCTCCTCCCCACACCAATTTGAGCACTCAAGCTCGGCCAACCCCTGACAAAATCTCTTATCAACTTCCCTAGCAACATCCTAGAGGTTCTGGTCTTCCTCAAATACCAATTTTAGTGCCCTAAGAGGAGGTCTCAAAGAGGCGCTTCAAAGAAGAGGTAATTACCGTTACCAATTCTTTCATCTTTATTTCTTCTTCCACTTCTTCTTCTTAGGTTGTTTCATTATGAAGTAATAACATCAGTGTCACTCATATACTGATATGTTATTATAAGTATGAAACAACCCTATTTCACCATCTATCCATCCTACGGAAAAATAAATCACCGCGCGTGCGTATGTACGGAATACCGTCTCCACGCCGTGGTGCAATCTATTTTCCACCACCACCTTACATGGATGGGTATAATGGTGTAATTAATAAATATACATAGTTATTACAACATCATATTGATTCTGATATATTGTATAATCCACTCCAATTCAATACAATAATTATGGAAATGATATCATCGCCCGTGCGTACGTACGGACTACCGTCTCCACGACGCGATGAGATTCATTCTTAACGATTAACCATTCATGAATGATTATAAATTATATATAATAAGTACTAATGAAATATATGACATAATAATGATACTGGATTTATGTATATATATATATATATATGTATGTCATCTACTTACTTTCATTCAAGACAATAAGGAAAGAAAAACAGCGTTCATGCGTACGTACGGACTACCGTCTCCATGAACGGTGTTTTTCATTTCATTTATCTATCTATTATATATATATATATACTGAATATATATGATATATAAATCATATTTTATATTCTGGAAGTAAGTAAATCATGATATAAGTAATAATAATGTCAAGAACAACAAGTCAAAACACCTACGATAAATGAAATGATTTTACCCAAAACGCTTCTTTAACATGGAATTTACAAAAGAACGGGTAATATAATGTCATATGTGAACCATATATGATATCATAAAAATGAATATGATTCTGTAATAAGTCAATGACATTATTTAAATCATTATACAGGAGGTTCGGACACATACTAAGGAAATCGGACCTAAGGTAAGGGAAATATCACAATCTCATTTTTATCCGAGATTGTTTATTCGTAAGTATTTACTAGGGTGTATTTTATCATCCACATCCATGTTTCATCAATATGTAATATTATTTCCATCCAAATACAATTGTTTAAATCCATTTTTACCCTTCGGTGAGTTTTTAGTAATATCTATGAAAGGAATCTTTTGTTGTACGAGGTAGTTTTTGACTTTTCCGACAAAAGTACGAAGAATGTTTTTTTAACTTATACGGCATGAATGGATTTTTAAAAAATTATTTCCAAGAATCTTCCATTACAAGTTTTCAAGTTTATTTTTAATCAACTTCTTTAGTTTAATGTTTTATGACATGTTAAGAAAGGAAACATGTTTTTTAAGAAGAAAGGATATTTTCCTCAAGAATGGAGTTCAAGTGTTTTATCAAAATTATTTTCCATCTAAGATAATAAAGGGTTCTATTTTTATCCCTTTTGTTACATTGATTTGATCATGTTGTGATGGAATAATTTTTATGAATTCCTTTATCTTATATGAATTGTTTTATGATGTCATGATGTTTAAGATTCCCATTTGTATTACATGGGTTATGCAATGATGTATGATTTATGATTTTGTGGCACACATAAGAATGGTATCATTATGAGATGTGTGGGACCTATATCTCCCTCCAATGCATTGGGTAAAGATTCTATATCTCATGAGATAGACATGGCTGGAATGGTAGGTTATACCGGTTCAGTGAAACAGGACTGAAACGAGGGTGACTCAGTTCAGAAAGGGACTTTGTCCACTAAGATAGTCTTGGCAATGAGTCTTGACTAACAATAAATGATTCTCTATGATTATGTGTGAATGCCAAAAAGTTTTTATGTTTTAAGTTATGATTATTGTAATTACATTTCACTACCATGATTTATCCCATGTTATGAAATTATGCTCTCTTTTGCAGGTTATGATTTCCAAAATGTTATGTTCTTATGAATACGATGTGATTGATATTTCTTTTGTTTATCCTTACTGAGCATTTGAGCTCACCCTTTTATGTTTTCTTTTCCCCAGGATATAAAGAAAGGTTTTAGGTAAAAAAAAAGGGAAGATCTTTATGGGAGATGTTGAAGATCTTTCACCACGATTAGAAGATTTTATTCCGAGTTTCCAAAGACACTAAACTATTACGATCCTTGTGTGTGTGTTTTTGTTATGTACTAAGTATTCCGCAAAAGTAATGTAATGTTCATGTACGTCAAGTTTCGGGTCTCTACAGTTGGTATCAGAGGAAAGGTTTAGTCAACCTTTGTAAACTAGGATGCGAAAACGTTAGTGAGATCCCTAGAGATATTTCTAAGGTATGTCTAGGGATGTCCCTAAGGATAAGTATACATATAGGTTATAGTCCTAGAATTGCGCTAACGATCTTATAATTTAACCTAAGATGTTAGATATTGAGGGTACTACCCCTTTATTATGTTGTTTTCCCTAGCATGATTTTTGCCTCTCACACTATTCTTTTAGGGTTTTAGACGATGGCTGGAACCCGAAGGAACCGTGTTGATCAATGCAATGGACAATGCAATGATTGTCCCCCTGAGCAACCAAACGATATGGGAGCTGGAATGCAAAATCTTGTAGCCATGCTCACACAACTTTCTCAAGCTATGAATCATGCAGGACTTCCAAACGAGCAAAGAAGGAGCAACATTCTGTTGAATCCTTCATGAGGCAGCGTCCGCCTTCTTTCAGTGGGTCTACTGATCCATTAGTTGCTGAACAATGGATTAGTACTACTGAAAAGATATTTTCAGTTCTTCAATGTTTTGAACATGATAAAGTCATCTTAGCAGTATATCGTTTGGAAGGTGAAGCTGATCAATGGTGGAATCTTATCAAGAATACGAGGCCAAGAGATGAAATTGAGTCCATGGAATGGGACGAGTTCAAGAACTTGTTTTTCAGTAAGTACTTCCCTCGTATTCTTCGAACGAAGATGGAAAAGGAGTTTCTTGAGCTGAAACAGAAGGATGATGAATCTGTTGGTACATACGAAGCGAATTTTACAAGACTTGCAAGGTATGCATCTGGCATTATCATCCAACCTGAAAGTAAAGTTGACCGATTTTTCAGTGGCTTAAAACCAAGTCTTCGAAGGGCATTAGCTATAAGAGACTTCAGTAGCTATGAAGAAATTGTGTGGTGTGCTATCAAGGTAGAAATGGAAGTTGGTGTTACATATCCATCTCATGGTTTTGAAAAGAAACGAAAGATGGAGTTCAAGGAGAAATCTCAGAATAATGGTGAAAAGAAGATGAATGTTTCCTTATGCACAAAGTGTGGAAAGAAGCATGGTGGAGATTGTCTTAAAGGGACTAGAAAATGTTTTAAGTGTGGAAAAGAAGGTCATCGAGCAGTTGAGTGTCGAAGTAATGGAAAAAGGGATTATAATGAAGTGAATAAAGCAAACACTGCAGAGAACGCACAACCAACACTTCAATGCTTCAAGTGCAAGGAAATGGGGCATTATGCTAATAAATGCCCTAATCCAAGGGTTAGTGATGATCAACATGAGAAACCGCTTAAGGCAAAGGACAAAGGGAAGTCACATGCGATCACTATTGGCAATGTTGAATATGACAACGATGTGGTGGAATGATTAAGTGTTTATGTAATGGGATTCCAAAATAATGTTGTATCATGGAATATTGGAATATTTATGTATTGGTCTAATGTGGTATTCAAAGTGATTGAGATATTATGCGCATAATGAAGGGAAAACGAGAAAATGAAATGTTTAACAGTATTCATGAGCTCATGATTGATATAAGGACTAAGTGATATCATGGTTTGAGTATATAGAATTTTGAGGATTTTGGTATGTGGAAAGTGTTAACTTTTAACTGCATTCATGTTTTCACTAAGGTATTCAAGAGAATACATGATTAAGGACTTTGAATGTTTGGAATGTGACCAATAAAACATATCTTATGATATATGGGGATCGATGATGGTGTTAAATCTCTGGTAATCGTTTTCACTATATTATAAGAGTCGACTGCAGTATTATGGATAAGCCTAAAGATTGGAATGGATTACGTTGGACATAAGTTAGTATTGTTTGTTTTTTTTGATATTATTGATGGGATGTTATAGTAATATAGTTTTGGAAAAAGGACAACCTGCAGGACGGGCGACAGCCCATCGCTTCGAACAAGGCTGTGGGAATCGAACCCACAACCGAAGTGCGACTGGCCTTTATCGCCTACCACTGGCCTACAGGAAGTCCCTGTTTAGTAGAAACTAGTTTTATTATATTAAGCAATATGATATATGAAGTATAAGTCCATTTTAGGAACCATATATGATTAATCTCACTATAGATCGACTTATGTATATAATTTTTGCTAACCTTTTGTTTGAGACAGATGGAATGACCCGTCATTCCATCACATGATCTGCTAACACTTCACGAATAACAAATTCAACTTAATTTATTTAAGATATGAAGTGGAAATTGTTCAAGGAATGAACAATAGTGCGACTGTACCAAAATAAAGAAAGTATTTATTCTAATTCAAATTCTTCAACTTTAGGGAAACGATCTTGAAAACCAAAAATGTTGTCCTAGTGATCTTATATATGATTAATCGGATGGTACCTTAGATCGTCACAAATTTATGGATTTGTGATTGTTGGATTTTCCATAGCCATGTTCTCTACCACACTCCATCAGAACATGATGGTTAGATTTTTCTTCCATATCCATATTTTCACCTATGTGGAAACCCAGTGATTAGTTTATTTGGGTAACCGTTACGTTTCATACTTTTGTTTTTAAAGATTGGTTTTGATATTCCTTTTCACGATGTGGGTTTCTATTAAAGAAACTTTCGAATAGTAAACAATTTATAACCCCGACGAATTTCGAGGGCGAAATTCATTTTAAGGGGGGTAGAATGTAACAGCTCGAGATTTTATGAAAAATATTCTTTTTAATTTTATTAATGTCTTGTGTTGTACGCTACACTGAAAGGAGCTTTCACAACACACATCCTTGACTTTCCTTGCATTACACGCAATCGCGACCTTCCTCGATAGCGTATGTAGTACGCAATACCGAGTTTCACTAAACAACGATATGCTATTAAAATATTATTATAATTAGCCGTTATGAATAGTAATAACCACCTTTTTAAATTTTAGAAATTTTAGCTCTCAAAATGGACTTCATTTTTGGATCCGAAGTATTGAATTTAGCCTAAGGTGAAATTTTGGTGATTTTCGGATAACTTTCATATTCTGATGAATAGTGAAAATTACTAAATTATAATTAAAAACAACTTTTTTAATCGAAATAATTAATAGTGATAAATTATGAATTTGAGTGGTTTTAAAGTATATTTAGAATATATTTTTTCAATTTAATACAATGTTGGTCATTGGATGTAATTTCACATTTAAAGCAGTTATAAACAAGTGTCAATCTTTTGATAGTTATTATCTCTTAAAAACACGCTATTTGTTGTGACAGCGGAAATTAATTTAATTAATTCAACTTATATTTTGTGAATTTTGTAAAATAGATATCATTTTTGAATTCGGAATATCAATTATAGCTTAGGGTGAAATTTTGGCATTTTTCTGAAAAACTTCAATTTTTGATGAATAGTGAAACCACTAAGTGGTAGGTTAAAAACTGAATTTTGCATAAAACTTAATTTTACCGCTTTTGTGAATGGAATTTCAAAAATCCGACAGACACGGTTGATATCAGTAAGTAAAATGTGGTTCAATGAGATAAAAATAATTTTTTTGTGAATAGTAACTTTTTACTTTTTTTACCGCTGTTAATAGTAAATAGTGTAACTAAGGGTAAATATGATATTACTATTACCCTAACACATTTCCTAATTCTATTGGACAAGTGTAATTCGACCAAAAACAAGCTTAGGAATAAAATATGACCATTTAGGCCCACATGGATTAGATTAGGACATTTATTATTATTTAATTCAAAGAAGAGTTAAAAGAGTTAAAATCAAAGTTTATTTACTAAAACATTTTTAATATAGAGTTATACATAAGATAAATTAGATTGTAAATATTAATTATAAATCTAAAAAGATTTCCTACATGATGGTATTTTATTTGTAATTTTTAGACATCATATAATTTAATTTATTTATGACACAAAGATGATGCAGTAATTATCTTATTAATGAAATATTGTCATAATTGGTGTTATAAACACCAAAATAAATGTCATTTGAGACTTTTTATGAATTCCACTAATTTTATAGGTTACTATGATATATTAGTGTTTATTTAATCAACTTGGTTCGAACATATAATTCTGTTATGACTTTCAAAAAAATCATATATCAAATAGTGTCAAAATTGACACAAAATAGTTTTTCAATAAAATATTATATTATTAATTGTAATTTTATTCCTAAAAATCTAAGGTTCGGCCAAATGACTTAGATAAGGATATATGTATTAATAATAAACAATTTGGGGTTCTTTTGGCATGTTATAGTAAGTGTATTAACCATATAGTGAAAGAAAACAAAAAGACACAGTAAAAGTTAAATTATTTAACTTAGAGTTAAATCTAATTGATAAGGTTAAATTAATACCCTAAACTTGTCTAAATCTTATTGGTTGATATTATTTCGACACATCCCCACTTTAGATTCGAAATAAGACCCTTTGGAACCATTATAAACTGATTTTGACATTAATATAAAATAATATTTTGAGGTATTCCTAAGGTGCCCCTCTCCTCCCTTATAAAAGGACACCTCCTCCCCCTCCTCCTCACACCAATTGGAGCACTCAAGCTCGGCCAACCCCGGCCAAAATCTCTTCTACACTTCCCTAGCAACATACTAGAGGATCTGGTCTTCCTCAAAGACCAATTTTAGTGCCCTAAGAGGAGGTCTCAAAGAGGCGCTTCAAAGAAGAGGTAATTACCGTTACCAATTCTTTCATCTTTATTTCTTCTTCCACTTCTTCTTATTATGTTGTTTCATTATGAAGTAATAACATCAGTATCACTCATTTACTGATATGTTATTATAAGTATGAAAAAACCCTATTTCACCATCTATCCATCCTACGGAAAAAGAAATCACCGCGCGTGCGTACGTGCGGAATACCGTCTCCACGCCGTGGTGTAATCTATTTTCCACCATCACCTTACATGGATGGGTATAATGGTGTAAAGAATAACTATACATAGTTTTTAAAACATCATATTGATTCTGATATATTTTATAATCCACTCCAATTCAACTCAATAATTATGGAAATGATATCATCGCTCGTGCGTACGTACGGACTACCGTCTCCACGACGCGATGAGATTCATTCTTAATGATTAACCATTCATGAATGATTATAAAGTATATATAATAAGTACTAATGAAATATATGACATAATAATGATACTGGATTTATGTATATATATATATATGTATGTCATCTACTTACTTCCATTCAAGACAATAAGGAAATAAAAATAGCGTTCATGCGTACGTACGGACTACCGTCTCCATGAACGGTGTTTTTCATTTCATTTATCTATCTATTATATATATATATATACTGAATATATATGATATATAAATAATATTTTATATTCTGTAAGTAATTAAATCATGATATAAGTAATAATAATGTCATGAACAACAAGTCAAAACACCTACGATAAATGAAACGATTTTACCCAAAACACTTCTTTAACATGGAATTTACAAAAGAACGGGTAATATAATGTCATAAGTGAACCATATATGATATCATAACAATGAATATGATTCTATAATAAGTCAATGACATTATTTAAATCATTATACAGGAGGTTCGGACACATACGAAGCAAATCGGACCTAAGGTAAGGGAAAATCACAATCTCATTTTTATCCATGATTGTTTATTCGTAAGTATTTACTGGGGTGTATTTTATCATCCACATCAATGTTTCATCAATATGTAATATTATTTCCATCCACCTACAATTGTTTAAATCCATTTTTACCCTTCGGTGAGTTTTTAGTAATATCTATGAAAGGAATCTTTTGTCGTACGAGGTACTTTTTGACTTTTCCAACAAAAGTACGAAGAATGTTTTTTTAACTAATACGGCATGAATGGATTTTTAAAAAATTATTTCCAAGAAGCTTCCATTACAAGTTTTCAAGTTTATTTTTAATCAACTTCTTTAGTTTAAAGTTTTATGACATGTTGAGAAAGGAAACATGTTTTTTAAGAAGAAAGGATATTTTCCTCAAGAATGGAGTTCAAGTGTTTTATCAAAATTATTTTCCATCTAAGATAATAAAGGGTTCTATTTTTATCCCTTTTGTTACATTGATTTGATCATGTTGTGATGGAATAATTTTTATGAATTCCTTTATCTTATATGAATTGTTTTATTATGTCATGATGTTTAAGATTCCTATTTGTATTACATGGGTTATGCAATGATGTATGATTTATGATTTTGTGGCACACATAAGAATGGTATCATTATGAGATGAGTGGGACCTATATCTCCCTCCAATGCATTGGGTAAATATTCTATATCTCATGAGATAGACATGGCTGGAATGGTAGGTTATACCGTTTCAGTGAAACAGGACTGAAACGAGGGTGACTCGGTTCAGAAAGGGACTTTGTCCACTAAGATAGTCTTGGCAATGAGTCTTGACTAACAAGAAATTATTCTCTATGATTATGTGTGAATACCAAAAAGTTTCATGTTTTAAGTTATGATTACTGTAATTACATTTCACTACCATGATTTATCCCATTTTATGAAATTATTCTCTCTTTTGCAGGTTATGATTTCCAAAATGTTATGTTCTTATGAATACGATGTGATTGATATTTCTTTTGTTTACCCTTACTGAGCATTTGAGCTCACCCTTTTATGTTTTCTTTTCCCCAGGATATAAAGAAAGGTTTTAGGTAAAAAAAGGGAAGATCTTTATGGGAGATGTTGAAGATCTTTCACCACGATTAGAAGATTTTATTCCGAGTTTCCAAAGACACTAAACTATTACGATCCTTGTGTGTGTGTTTTTGTTATGTACTAAGAATTCCGCAAAAGTAATGTAATGTTCATGTACGTCAAGTTTCGGGTCTATACATATGACCTTTCTATATTTGATTTTTTGACACTCTACATACATGTTCTCCTTTTGTAAAACCAAAAAAATATAATTTGAAAAATAAATACGATGAATATCCTTGAAATACGGGTAATCACTAAATATCCATTAAACTAAGGTTATCCAACAACCCCAATAAATAAATAATTTATCCATTTATTTCAAAAAGGACCTTACTTGGTCAAGATTTTATCCATAATGTAGACTCATATTACTAACATGACATGTATTCTATTAACCTTACCATAGTTTTTCCTTTTAAATGACTGGGTGGGGTTGAGAAAAAATTGGGAGGATACCTATAATGATTAAGTCAAAGATTTTTTGGCCTCTCAGATTTAATCAGCTGTTTCTGCAGGCTATCAAAGGGTTAAATGCCAGGTAACTAGGTCACAAAACATGAAATGGTCACTAGATTCATAGCATTAATAGTTCACGACATGAAAGTTACTCATTAGGATGATTCATTACATGTTTTGAGTTAATTACTGATAGATTTTTTATTCAAATTGATTTGTGTTTTGTCGATTATGGAAATTAACTATTTCATGATGTGTAAAGGAGTTACACATAATTTAATATCGCAATTTTACTTTTTAAATGGGAATCATGGCTTTAATAATCTTTCCCCCTCATCTACCATTTTGTTTCTCATGAACCAATGCCTTCCCTATGAGATCATGGTGGCCTCCAACACTTCCAGGTTCCTTCAGTCGGTGTTCGATCATCATTGCGCTTGTAGTTTGAATTCCCAAACAAGTATTATGATTTCTCTATATCATTATATCTTTAACCACCTTCAGTATTTCAATGTATCATCTTGATATTGATGGATCTATTCTTTGTACTATTATATCTCATTTTTAGGTTGATTATCATGGTTTTCTAAACCATTGTTCTCTTTGACGCCTTCCATTTCAAGTATAGTTTTTTTTGGAAATAAGATAGGTGATTCCATTCCATTTGGACAACTTGATTAATATTGATTTATTTGATATATTTCAATTGTGGGTTTAAATTTAATTGTTCAAAATTTCTTTTATTTTATTTGATAAAACCCAATTCTGGTGAATTGGGATATTTGAAAACATGTAGGCATGAAATTTTGGAAAACCCCTAATTCCATATATTTGTGGAGAATTTGTAGAAATTGGTTGATTAAAATTGTTTAAATTAAATCTTTAATTTGATATATGCTCTTTCAAATAAATATTTGGTATTTAATTGTATAAATTTATGGTAAAATTGATGGAATTGGTTTTGAATAGATTTCAAACATTAGAGAATGGGATAAAAAGTTTTTATCGAAACCTAGTTGTTTTGTCTTTTTAAAGAGGAATGTTTTTTTATTAAAATCGGTTATGGTTTTAAATGGAAAATTTCCATTTGAAATAGGGGACTGAGATTAAATTGTATTTTAAGTAGTTTTAAGTTTTTCCAATCATTGATTTTGTAAGAGAACATGTAAGCCTTATGTAGTTTGTGAGTTATTTGGAATAAATCTATGCATATACAATGTTAAAAAAATAATTTCAGCAGGTCACATCCTTGATGGAATGGTGATGAGTTACCTTTTTTCATTTTTAGAGGTATTTTTGTATGTACAACTTTTTTTTGATCACTTAGGCAGTGTAGAGTCCTGTTGCCAGAAAATTTCATACCTATTTGGTATATGACCATGTTTCCAAATTTATTTATAATTGAGATATTAATATATACAAATGTTTATATATTTCATTTCATTCTTTCTAAATTTAAATAAATTATTTTAAATAAATGTTTTACTTAATCCATTATTTTAGAAATATTTTATCACTTTCAAATCATTTTCTTAAATTATTTTCCATTATTTGAACTGTATAGCATGACTTGTTTACAAATTATTTAAAATAAAGAACTTTTTTATTATAAAATTTAAATCATTCATTTGGGTAACATAATATTTGAATCTATTATGTAAGCCTTAGAGAGACCCTATAATGATTTTTACCTCACACCCTACTTGTGATTTCAGATGTTTTTAGATTATCTTTTTCCAGGTTCGATCGAGGGGAAACGATCTCTTGGCGGTGGATCCAATAGTTGATCCTTGGACTTCATGTGTTTTGTACGTAGGGAATTGGTATGTTTCCCTCTATTTTTTATTTGGGTTTTAGTACATCGGTCTTATCGATGACTTGTTTTATTCTGTTACATTACTCCAAGTGAATTTTATTTTGTATTCATATTGAATTTATTGTCTTTATTTTGTTGTGGTTTGTGGTAAATTCATTTTGTCTTTCATGTTGTATGATGCTAGGTGCTATAAGTAGAGTCCTGGGTATTAAGAATTCCCTTCGGGATATGTTAGGCCCAGCTTAGTTATTGTATTACAAGGGTACCTGGGTTGGTCAATGACAAAGTGATATCAAATGGTGGTTTTTTAGCTTTTGTCTTGATATTGGTATGCATTTTGGAAATATTGTCGGGACATAAGAGTTAGTTGCGATTGAGTGTCTAGACATCTCTCACTACAATGAACCTTATGTTGCAAGGTGTAGTTAGGGAATGTTTTCTTGTGCATTATTTTTAATATCTCCCCTATAATGATTTTGATAGAGTGAAATAAAAATATTGCTTTATCTTTATATTGGGATTAATTTCCCTTGCTTCTCAGTTTTGAGTGTTAATTTGAGGTCTTCCTTATTGTATGTTGATATTGTGTAGCATCATGCATCTGAGAAGACATGTGAATTGGATCTCGAAAGAATTTTTTCTGAACTGTAGTAATTGAATCGTCAAGTGGATGTGACTCCATTTGGGGTGATTGTGTGAACTATCCATGTTCTAGGACAAGCACCACCTCTAGTCCACATTCGAGCTCTAGTTGTGGATCCTTATGGGGGTGTTATTCATAATAATTCTCCAGATTTCCTTCACTAGAAGCCACTAGTTTTCATAGAGTCCACTGATCCTCAACATAATGATGAATGGTTGTACATAATAGAATGTATGTTTGTGTTCTAGGGGACACCAGAAGAATGATGGAGAATGGTTCCATCTTCATGCTTGAAGGACTGAGTAGAAGATTGTACAACATGATGGTTATCGAAAAGAAACATTTGTGTGTAACATCGATGGAATTAAATTATCTTTTCACCGACTAGTTATATCCAGATTCAATGGTGTTTGTCATTGTTGTGAAGATTTCCATGATTTAGAAGGATAATAGAACCATGACTGAGTATTCAAATGGCTTTTCTTAGCCTGTGTGGACTTCAAATAAGATTGTATATAATGAGAGAATTAAGGATATACAGATTGATTTTGGACATAAATATGATATTATTTATCAGTTTTAATTGCTAAATATTCCCACTTATCTTGATTTGGTAGATAAAGTGATGATGAATGAGATAGACATATCTAGAAAGTTTGGGTTGATAGGAGTTATTTTTTCTCAAAGTGGTAGGATCGGTTCTTGTAAGGGAAAGTATATGTGTGATGATTATCATATAATTTCTCTATATATAATCATTCGAGACCACTTATAGTGCATGGATGAAGTCCATTGATTTTCTATCATTGTGTAAATATAGGAAATTCTAGGAGGGTATAAATTGAGGTTCCCAGGAACTATAGCTCATGTGAATATTCATTACACTTAAATAGATTGTTCCATATCTTTTCTAATATTTATTGTGGAATATAATAATCAAATCCTTTTAAAAATGTGGGGTAGTGAGTTGATCCACATTTAAAAGGGTTCCATCCATAAGCATCAAGAATGAATCTACTTCACATATTGAACGAGTCTCTTGAGGAATTGTATACTTGTCCAATGACTATGAGAGGTAACATTACTATATATTCATCATTAGTGACTTATATATATTATACTTGTGCATCACATTCCTTCGTTTCATCCTATATAGTTAATATAATTAATCATCATATAGATATTTTATCTTCCGCAATGGATATTACTACACCCAATGAATCAAACAGAGAGTAGGGTCTCTGTAGTCCATATATGTCTTCTCACTATCAGATGTCGACCTAGACTAGAGTTTTCTGGTCCTAGACCTGAATCCTCTTAACATAAATTTTGAGAATAGAATGGATCATTTCTAATAAATCTGATATTGACATTAATATTAAATGATTCTACCATACTAAATGTTGTTGTATGTATCTTTTAACTCAAGGAAAATTGGAACCAAGGTAGAGTAGGGTTGGAACATTTTATCTAGATTTTATGAAGATAATATTCATGTTTTCTTTTTATCTGGAGAAACAATAGTTGAGTAGTGATCTTTCTCTACTTGTTGTCAAGTTTCACAACATGTTTTGTTTCTGATTTCTTTAGGTTACCAATAGTAAGAGAGGTCATGTTTTCTATTGGCATAATGACTTGTACTAATCCAGTTTATATTCCCTCATACCACATGCCACTAATAGAAATTAATGAGTTGATGGCTTAGTATAATAACCTTCTTGTGAAATTATTTATATTCTCCAGTGTGTCACATTAGGTGGCCCTGGTTCCCTTCACTTATGTGTAGATTACTAAAATATCAATCGAGTTACAGTGAAGACCAAGTATCTATTTCCATGGATTGATAATCTATTTGATCAATTTAATGGTGAAAAAATATTTTTGAAGATCAAACTTCAATCTGGTTACCTTCATTTGAGGATAAAATAATTAGATATTCAAAAAACCGAACACCAGAGTAGGTACGATAGTTATGAGTTCATTTTTTCCTTTTGGTATAACAAATGAACCATCATTTTTAATATATTTGGTGAAAATGATTTAAATGGGTATCTAGATACCTTTGTCATAATATTTTTTTGATGAAATTTTCATTTACTCCAAGTTCATGGAGGATCATATGAGTCATCTAAGAACAATTTTGAGTCTACTGAGAAATCACCATCTTTATTTGAAGGATTGAAAGTGGTATTACTGGGATTTAGGATGTAAAATTATTGGGACAGATGGTGTCTAAACAGAGTATATATATTTATATTTAGATGTTTAATGATTTTATGACATAGGAGAAACCATTTAATGCCTTCGTGATTTGAATATTTTTTTAGATTATCCAAGTATTATCATCAGTTTGTGAAGGACTTATCAAATTCGTCTTCTCTAATGACAAAATTAACTAAAAGGTGGTGAAATTTTCTAATAATGGTAAATTTTAGAAATATTTTGTTGTTCGGAAATATCTTTTGACATTTTTTCCGGTGTTGACTCTTCCAGAGGATAGTTAGGGCTATGTGGTATTCTATGATGCATCGATTTCAGGCTTAGGTTGCATTTTTATATAGGGAGATCGTGTAATTTCTTATGGATCTCATTAGTGTAGGACACTTGAGAAGAATTACCCTACCAATTACCTTGAACATTCAGTTTGTTTTGCACACACTTAATATTTGGAGACACTACCTTTTCATTGAAATATTTATTGTGTATTCAAAACAAAAAATCATGAGTTATGTATTCTCTCAAAAAGATCTGAACCACCTCCAGAGGCATTGGGTGGTGTACATACAATCAATCGAATTTAACATAACATACACCATGGGAAAAGGGTATTTCATTTTAGATTCATTCATAAGGAAACATCCAACCCATATAGTGAATGAATATTTAGAAGAGTTGAATTATATGTTTCCCATTGCCCAGTTTCATATTGGAGTTCTGGAGAAAGGGGATGAATTTTCATTAGCCTGCATTAAGTTTGCTTTTACCCTACTAAAAATGATTATTTAGGATCAATAGCATGATGCAGAATTCCATTGAATTATAGAATCTATTTATGATATGGATATAGTTTTCTAGTGGTTGTTCTCCAAATAGGGGATTCTAGACTATCATTATCACATCATTATGTCACTAGTAGAAAGAAAGTCTATAATTGGAGATTTTTAGAATTCCTAGTGGGTGGTACAACCCAGAATGACTAAGATGATTTGTGACATGTAGAGGAATTTCTAGCGGCCTTGCATGAGATGTGGAATTGTTGATTTTGTTTCCCACCGTTATACATTCCAGCAGGTTCAGGCTGAGCATCAGAAGCCTTCATGTTTACATCGTCCCATTCCAGTACCTACATAGAAGTGGGATGAAATCTCTATGGACTGTGCAGTTTTTATTCCTCATACATACAGAAAGAAGAGTCTGATATAGGTTGTGATGGATAGACTGGACAAGTTGACTTGCTTTATACCCATTTGTGAAACAACCAAAGTGGAGGAGTTGGAATACCCTTACACGAGAGAGACTGTTCATTTTTTTGGATTTCCATTTTATATAGTATATGATAGGGACCATCAGTTCACTTTTCTCTTTTGTAAAGGAATTCATGAGGCACTGTGATGTTAATTCTATTTGAGCATGGCCAATCATATACAATTATAGGGACAAATGGAGATATCTATATACATTATTTAGGATATGCATTTCTCCGGTGTTTTTCACTTTGGTGGGCCTTGGGATGATCACTTTGGACTGGTTTTGTTTACTTATAATTATAGTTAACACTCTTCTATCAGAATGGCACCTTTTATGTCATTATATGTGTAGCCCTATAAATCTATGTTGTGTTTTTCAGAGATTAGGGAATTTCCATTGGTTATACCTTGTTTGATCCATGTCAAAATAGGAAAGATTTAGTTATTTCATCAGATAATTTGGAAGGAACATATCTAATATAATTCACATCCTAATTATCATTATAGACTATTGGAGTTCTAAGTTGGTGAACAGGTTTTCTTGAACATTTCACCCCAGTTGGGTCATCGATGGCTTGGTAGGAAATGGAAGCTTCCTCCTCATTTTGTGGAACCTTTCAATGTTTTTTAGAAGGTGGGGAAATATTCATACAAATTTATAACTACCACCATACCTATCTTCAATGGATAATATATTCCTTCTATCATAGTTGATAAAGTATCTCTTTTATCCTTCTCAGGTTTTGATCATGAGTGGTCCTGAGTTGAACATGATTGATCTTTCACTGAATCGGTGGTCAGGATCATTGATTCTCAGACCAAGGTACTTTTTGGGAGGATGATACAATTGGTTCGTCTGTTATGGCTTAATGGTAATTATAATCATGAGATATGGGAATGTGAGGCATTCATGAGAGGGTAGTGGACTCATATTTTTAGCTTGGTAACTACTTCATAGACTTTCTGGGGATAAATATGTTTATGGTGGGGAGGTTGTAATATCCTATTACTGATCTAATAGGTATTACTTTATCCCTATTGTGTTTTTTCCTTTTTGATTGACTAGGTAGGGTTGAAAATGATATGGGGGATACATATAATGGTAAAATTATAGATTTCTTGGGCTCTAATCTTTAATCGGCCTTTTCTGCAGGCTGTCAGAGGGTTACACTCCATGCCACTAGGTTACATGACGTATAATGGGCACTAGGTGCATACCATTAAATGTTTAGTTCATTACAGTTACATGAATCGATGAGTCATTAAATTCCATGAGTTAAATAATAATAGTTTTTTATTTGAAGTGATTCATTTTTTGGAGGCTGCAAAATATGACTATTTCATAAGGTGTAAAGGGGTAAAACATTGTGTAATACCCAAACCATGGCTTTTAAGCAGGTAGGAAAACAGAGATCATCTTTTCCTATTCTCTCAATTTTCGTTTCTCTTGGCCCAAAATCGTCCCCAAGTTATCTTGGACCCCTCCAACCCTTTCAAGTTCCTTAGACCAGTGTTTAAATGTAATTTCTCTTGCGAAGTGTATTCCCAAGAAAGCATTCTCTACACTGTTCATCTTTTTATCTTTTTCCTCCTCTGGTATTTCAATGGATCATCTTGATATTTATGGATCTATGATCCGTAATGTTGGATCTCATTTCATGGTTGTGCTTTGAGGTCCTCTAAACCATTCTTGTTGGTGGGTTCTATTATGAGTGTTGGTGTTCAGTAAAAAGGAAGGTGACTCCTTTATATTTGGAAAATTTATTAATGTTGAATTTCTTGGTTTATTTCAAATTTTAACTTAAATATAGTTTCTCAAACATGATTTTAATTTATTTGATAAATCAAAATTTAAGAGAATTTATAGATTAAAAATGTTTTTAGCAATAAAATTTTGAAAACCCAGAATTCTATTGAATTGGGGAGCATTTGTGGAAATTAGTCTATTTAAATTGTTTAATTTAAATTACAAATTTGATAGAAGATATATTAATTAAATTATTAAATTTTATTACGGAAATGGATTGTGAAAGTGATGGAATTTGTTTTGAATTGATTACAAGATTGTGAGAATGGCTTAAATTTTATGATTGAAACCTAGGGGTATTATGATGTTAAAGATAAATGTTTTTGATTAAAACATGTTTTTAATTTAAAAGGAAAATTGGCATTTAAAATGGGGAAATGGGATATAATTTTATGTTAATAATTCTTTAAATAAATATCTCATCATTGATTGTGTAAGATCATAAAAAATCCTTAGGTAGTTTTTGAGTTATTTTGACACACTCTATTCTTATATAATATTCTAAAACCTATATGAAATTGGTCTCATCCTCAATCGGATGGCGACGAGTCATCTTTATCCAATATCAAAGGGATTTGTGTATACACATATTTTCTTGATCACATGGAGAGTGTGTATTTCTATATCCTGTAACATTCTTACCTTTTTGGAAGATGACCATGTTGCTCACTTATTTTATATTTGGGATATAAATATATTCCAATGTTGCTAAAGGTACTTACATTCCTTATGAATTTATATAAACTAATTTATATAAATGTTCTATTTAAATTCATTATTTTAGAAATATTCCTTCACTTGTAAAGCCACTGCTTAATCTATTTTCCATAATTTGAACTGTAGAGCATTTTTTAAATATGCTTCAAAATGTCAAACAACTTTATTATAATTTTCAAATAAGTGATATGGTTAATATATTATTAGAATTTGTTATAGAATCCTTGGTGAAACCATACTGGTCTTTTTATCTCACACCCTTCTATGGCCTTTAGTTTATTGTAGATTATCTCCTTCTGGGTTCGAGAAAGGGGAATGGATCTCTTGGAAGTGGATCTAGCTATTGAACATTTGACTTGGTGAGTGGTTTGTTTAAGAAATTAGGTCGTTTCCCTCTATTTTGAATCTTGGGTTGTGGTACGTTGGGCTTTGAAACACACGGCCGATTGTCTCCTATCGACCGGTCAAACTTCCCGTGCTCTGCTAATGTGTATAACAGCACTCGGGTCGAATCCTCGGCGATGATAATTTGAAATAGTCGTTTGTTTTTAGTTGATTGTATTTTTATTAGGGGGGTTTGTTTGCAGTGCTTAATTTAAATGATTGATTGTATATAATTGGATTAACAAATTGATAAATATTGGGGTGAGTTCATCATCAGGTAGTTATTCTTGTGATATCCTTGAGCTTTGCTTTATATTGCATTTAAATTAACACCCACTTCACAAGTTGACGTCGATTAGAATTCCTAAGTGTTAATGCTTTAATCCAAGACTTAATTAGGATTCTAATCTCAATCATTACATGTCTATGGTAGTGTATTTGTGGTTCCAATAATCCATGGTAACCACATGATAAACAAAATATGTCATCAATCAATGACATATTAAGTCCAACATAAACAATGTTAAATTAACCAATACTCATCGAGCAAATACTCTCAATCACTTAACATACCTAAATTATAACTCAACCCAATACTTGTCAATTTGTTAAATCAACTATATAAAACAAATCATTTCAATTAATCTCTGCAAACAACCCCCCCCCAATCAAAATACAATCAACTAAAAACAAACAACTATTTCAAAGTATAATCGCCGAGCATTCGACCCGAGTGCTGCTATACACATTAGCAGAGCACCAGAACTTTGACTGGTCGGTAGGCGACAATCAGCCGTGCGTTTCAAATGGTGTCGTTTCCGGGGATGGTGCTTTAATTAGTCTTTAGTTTCTGGTTATTGTAAAGAAACACAAAAAAATAGATTTAAAAAAAATTGAAAAAAAACACAAAGAAAAATCCGTCTTAAAAATCGTAAAGTGAAAAAAATAAAAAGAAAAACTTGTCTTCCTCTTTATTCCAAAATCTCTCTGAATGCTCCGTAGCCTTCCAAACAATCCCTAGGATTTGTTTGACCCTGAAATTGAGCGAACACTTCGCCAACTTAGGAGGAACATAAGAGATAATCAAATAATTCTCAAACCAGTCCTTGTCCAACCAATTGAATTAGATATGGCCAATCATATGAAAAAAATATTAAAGAACTTGTTTCCCCTGATATGAATTACCAACCTGTTGGTATTCAATATCCAAACATAGAGGCTGACTTCAAACTCAAGTCAGGTTGGATTCATCTTCTTCCTCATTTCCCCGGGCTAGCCGGTGAGGATCCACATCTCCACCTTAAAGAGTTCCAAGTAGTGTGCTCTACCATGAAGTCTCAAGGGGTTTCTGAAGAACAAATCAAACTCTTAGCATTCTCTTTCTCCATATCTAACACTGCTAAGTGATGGATGTACTACCTTCCTCCTGGTTCCATAACCACATGGAATGACATGAAGTGACTCTTCTTAGAGAAATTATTTCCTGCTTCTCGTACTGCTTCTATCTGACAGGAAATAAGTGGTATCTGTCAATTCCCAAGTGAATCACTCCATGAGTACTAGGAGAGGTTCAAAAAGCTTATGGAAACATGCCCACATCACCAAATCCCTGACCAACTCTTGATCCAATAATTTTATGAGGGGTTATTGGATATGGAGAGAACTCTCATAGATGCTACAAGTGGCGGTTCTCTTGTTGATAAAACTCCTGCAACTGCAAGAGATCTCATAAGTAACATGGCTGCAAACACACAACAATTCCATACTCGAGCACATGCTCAATTCAAACAAGCCCAAGATAATCAATCAATTGATCCGAACAATAAGACCGAGTGGATGAGTGAACTTATAGGTCTTGTGCGACAGCTAGCTGTGGCTACCAAATCCCCAACCTCGTCTTCTCCGCAATCAATGTTTCCTGGACCTATCAAAAACTGTGGAATCTGCAACTCTCCATCTCATCCAACTGACACATGCCCACAAATTCAAGAGGATCAATCCGACACATCTAGACCAATGGAGCTCAATGCAGCGTATGCTCAGTGGAACACCAATCCTCAACTATCAGGTCAGTTTGTTAGAAACTTCAACCAACCTCACTCTGAGCCCTTCTCTTCTTCCTATAACCAAGGCCTGAGGTATGGTAATCCCGTCTCTCATCCCCCTAAATTCCCTCCTAAAAACCGAAACCAATTCCAATATGGTCAAGGTGGTGGTAACTTCTATCAACCTTATCCTTTTGTTCCTCAACCTCAAAGGAACAATCCTGCTACTGGATTCCATTATCCTAGTGAGCCTTCCCAATTCCAAAACCAATACAATCGATTTACCAAGAACCAAAATCAAGGCAATCCCAACCAGGGACAAGCCTTTTCTTCCAAGCAACCATGGGAATGTTCTATTGAAGATCTTGTATCCTTCACCCATTCTAGTCTTAAAAACATTGAAACTCAAATCGGTAAACTTGCATCCCACCTTAGTCAGCAGCAACCATCCAATTCATCCCAACTCCCAGCTCAACCATTACCCAACCCCAAGGGTAATGTAAGTGAAATTTCACTTAGATCAGGAAATCACATTTCTAGGCCTCAAGACAAGTCTTCAAACCCTCCTTTAAATGTTGACCTAAAAAATTAAATGAAAAAGAATATTGAAAAGTAACCTCAAACAATTCCCTCACCTCCTTCAATTCCACTTAAGAACCCAATTCCTTTTCCTCAAGACATTTCTAAACCAAGGAAGTCCTTTGAACCTGATCTTGAAATGATCCACATGTTTAGACATGTTGAAGTCAACATTCCCCTATTAGATGCCATAAAACAAATTCCTAAGTATTCCAAGTTTCTCAAGGAGTTGTGTGCCCACAAGAGGCAACTTAGGACCTTTGAAAATGTTTCCACCCATCAGTCTATTGTTATAAAGTGCAAGGATCCAGGGACCTTTACAGTCCCATTCCAAATTGGAAGTTCCAACTTTGATGATGTACTCATAGACCTAGGAGCCTAAATTAATGTCATGCCCAAATCCATATTCTCCAACCTTGTTCTAGGTCCCGTACATCCAATAGGTGTTGTCATTCAGTTAGCCAATTGAAGCACAACCAGTCCTGAGGGAATAATTGAGGATGTCCTTGTCTGAGTCAATGATCTTATCTTCCCTGCTTATTTCTATGTCCTTGACATGGAAGGTGAGATGAACTCTTCTCGATCTTCCCTAATTCTAGGAAGACCATTCTTCATGAATACGAGAACCAAGATTGATGTCCATTCAGGAATCCTATCCATGGAATTCAGTGACCAACTAGTCAAGTTCAACATTTTTCAAGCCATGCGATACCCATATGAGGATCACTCTGAATTCTCAATCCATGCTTCTGAGGACACTTCTAAGAGTCAATTGAACCCCATTCCATCATGTTAATCCTGTTATGAAGAGATAGGATCTTGTGAAATCTGCACTAGGATTAACCAAGTCATAAATGGTTAAGTTGATGTGGACCTTTCATTCATAGACTCCATCAATTTAGAGGATCTTGAAAACTCTCTTGAATCCCATCTCAACTCTGATCAAAACTGCTCCACCTTGGACAGTATTGGGAAAAATGAATCTCAAGCAACTGAAGCCCCATCCTCCATTTCTAAGTTTCCTAACCCAAAAATTAATGATGAGACTAATCTAAAACCCCTTACTACACACCTGAAATATGCATTCCTCTTCTATGATCAGTCATATCCTGTCATTATATCTGCTTCACTTATGGAAACCGAAGAGTCCAAACTTGTTCAGGTTTTAGAGGAAAACAAAAAGGCCTTAGGATGGATCCTAGATGACATACCAGGAATCAACCCTACCCTTTGCATGAATCACATCCATCTTTAGGTGTCATCCAAACCAATTAGACAACCACAAAGAAGACTCAATCCACTCATCCTTGAGGTAGTTAGGGATGAGATCACCAAGATTCTTCAAGCTGGTATTATCTACCCAATTTCTAACAGTGAATGGGTTATTTCAATTCAAGTTGTACCTAAGATGGGTGGGATAACTATTGTCACAAACGAACATGGGGAGGTAGTCACAACTCGACTAAATAAAAAATTGCGTGTATGCATCGATTATCAAAAATTGAATGCTGAAACATGAAAAGATCACTACCCTCTTCTATTCCTTGATCAAATGCTAGAAAGATTAGCCAGAAAGTCACACTATTTCATTCTTGATGGATACACTGGCTATTTTCAAATCCCAATCTCACCTCAAGACCAAGAAAAGACTACTTTCACATGCCCCTTTGGAACATATGCATATAGAAAAATGCCTTTTGGCCTTTTTAATGCTCCTACAACATTCTAGTGGTGTATGCTGAGTATCTTTTCTGAATTCATTGAACAATGCATGGAAGTCTTCATGGATGATTTCACCATTTATGGTGATTCATTTGAATCTTGTTTGAATTCACTCTCTCTTGTCCTCCAAAAGTGTGTCAAGTGAAACCTTGTGTTAAATTTTGAAAAATGTCACTTCATGGTTGAAAATGGGATTGTTCTAGGGAACATAGTTTCAAAATATGGTATTGAAGTCAATCCTGCCAAAATTAAAGTGATCCAATCACTTCCTGAACCCACTTCTGTTCGAGACATCTGTTCATTCCCCAGTCATGCCGGTTTCTATCGGATATTCATTCATAACTTTAGTAGGATTTCCCTCCCACTCACTCACCTACTCCAAAATGATGTCACATTCAATTTTTATTAGGCTTACAAGAGAGCCATCATTGAACTAAAAACTTCTCTTACATATTCCCCAAAAATCCAACCACCAGATTGGTCCTTACCCTTTGAGTTAATGTGTGATGCTTCTGATAGAGCCATTGGGGCTATTATTGGTCAAAGAACAGAAACAATCCCTCATGTTTTCTATTATGCCTCAAAAACATTGGATGAAACTCAATCTAACTACAGTTTGACTGAAAAGGAACATCTAGAAGTGGTTTTTTCCTTAGATAATTTCCGGACCTATCTCTTAGGTGCCAAAATCATAATCTTCACAGACCATTCTTCTATAAAGTTCTTACTCGAGAAAAGTGATTCCAAACTGAGGCTAATAAGATGGATCCTAATGCTCCAAGAGTTTGACCTTTAAATCAAAGATAGACCTGGAAAAGAAAATCTTGTGGATGATCACTTGGGTAGAATTTCTAATTCTTCTCAATCTGAAATCATCAATCCTGAATTCCCCACTGAGCACCTTTCATATCTCACTCCAAAAATACCATGGTATGCCCCAATTGTAAATTACTTGGTTTTTGGTGTTTTTCCTGAAAAGTTTTCAAAAGAACAAAAAATGAAGTTCAAAAGTAATTCAAAATACTATTTTTGGGAAGAAAATAAACTTTGGAAAACTGGGGCAGACATGGTAATTAGAAGATTTGTTGATGAAAATGAGCATTCTTCCTTCTTAGAATTCTATCACTCACTTCTCGGAGGTGGCCACTTTGGACCACAATGGACCTCCCAAAAGGTCCTAGACTCTAGATTCTTCTGGCCTTCACTCTTCAAGCACTCACACGAGTTCTGTCAATCATGTCCCACTTGCGAAAAATTCAGCACAATCTCCAAAAGAAATGAAATGCCCCAAAATCCCTTAATCATTTGTGAAATCTTCAATGTTTGGGACATCGATTTCATGGGAACATTTCCCCCTTCCAATGGATTATCATACATCATTATTGCGGTTTATTATGTTTCTAGGTGGGTCGAAGCGAAACCCACTATAAAGGATGAATCACATACTGTTAGTGAGTTCCTAAAGACACACATCTTGCATAGATTTGGCACACCTCGTGCCTTGATAAGTGACTTAGGAACCCATTTTTGTAATAAAACCATGGAATCTCTTTTGAAAAAGAATGGGGTTGTTCATAAAACATCAACTGCATATCACCCCCAAAAAAATGGCATGGCTGAACTTTCTAATAGAGAAGTGAAAAGTGTTCTTGAGAGAATTGTAAAACCCACAAGAAAAGACTGGCCTGAAAGACTTGGTGAAGCACTTTGGGATTATCGAATTGCCTATAAAAACCCATTGGGATGTCTCCTTTTAATCTAGTTTTTGTTAAAGAATGTCATCTACCAGTTGAAATCCAACATAAGTATTTTTGCGGTATGAAAACTTGTAATTTTGATTGTCAAAAATCTGGTGAAGAAAGATTGTTGCAAATGGCTGAACTGGAGGAGCTTAGACTTGAATCCTATGAGAATTCCAATCCGTACAAAGAGAAGGCAAAGGTACTCCATGACAAACAAATCCTGAGAAAGGTATTTCATGAAGGTGAAAAGATAATTCTCTTCAATTCTCGATTCCGACTTCACCTAGGTAAGCTTAATTCTCTTTGGGAAGGTCCTATTATTATCACTAATGTTTACTCATTTGGTTCAGTGCAAGTCTAAGACCCCCCCCCTCCAAAATGACATTTACGGTAAATGGACATCGGTTGAAACATCCCCATGAGAGGACATGCAGTCCTGGAACAACATCAACATCCATTGGATCCACAGTAGACCCACCTCTGGATGGAGATGGCGACCCACAAAATCAAAACCAGGGGGCACCTCTTTCCCTTTAACTCTCTCTCTATCTCTTCCTCTCTCTACCTCTTTCTTCTTTTTCCTCTCTCTTTAATTTTTCTACCACTTTCTTTATCAAAAACTTTCTTTTTCACTTTTTCTTTTGTGTGGGTGTATCTTTATAAAAAAACAAAAAAATATTAAAACCTAAGAAACTAAAAAAACCAAGAAAACAATCACTTAAAAAAATACAAAAAACTAATGAGTCATGCTTACTCTCCCTAGAGTTTTGAAATTTTGTCCAACCATTTTGGGGAGTAAACAGAAATGTTTTCATCTCAATAATTTTTTATTTTCATCATGACTTTGGATAATTAATTTTGTGTCAAAATTAACAAATTTTAAATGCTCAATTTTTAATTTGAAAAATGCTTTTCCCAAACCATGAGGAACAACATTTTCTTTAATTCCAAGGCCACCTATGGCTATATTTTCAAAATGTGTGTTTTCACCCCCATTTGTGAGTCTTGAGTTCGTGGACCTTCGAGCTGAATTTACTACCTTAGTGTGAATTAATATGATAGAGGCATTTTCTGAATGACATGAAATCATAATAGCCAAATAGCCTCCCATTAACCATACATTAATCCTCCTTTTAAAATCCCCTTCGAGCCTATGCAAACCATTTCTTTGATAGCCACATTACAAGTCCAATACCTTTTCCCACCCAATATCAACATGTATTTTCATTGCATAATTTTTTGAAATTTAAGTGTGGGGGGAATAGATTTCATTGTTTGGGTACCCTATTCTTGATTTTTAACGAGTCATCCTCTTCTTGAGGGCAAGCGTCCATTTCAGTGCGGGGGATAGGTTGTCATTAAGTGTGTTTTGGGGAATGTAATGAACTTCCATTTATGTAATTCTGTAAATGTTATTGACAAGTGTTGAAAAATATGATGATGAAAAAAAATAAAAAAAATGATGAAAAAATGGGTTGTGTTTTGGGTAAGTCAAAAATCACTCTTCCTCAATCTTTGATCTTATTATAACTATTATAATTCGTTCCGTGAGGTGATCAATCATGGGTTGGGTTATGAGTGTGAGATCTTTTCCAAGTTTAACTTTCGAAAAAAAAGAAAAAAAGAAAAAAAAGGAACACTTGCATTATATTCTTTTTGGGAGAAGTTTTGTGTTTTGTAAATATTCGATCTTCTCATTACCTTCATATTTTCTTCCTATATTGTGTCTTTCTTCACACAATCATTCCCTTGTAAATTTTTGTTTTCATTTCCTTCCATGTTTTATTTCATTAAATTTTTGCATTTCTTTTCCCATGTTGGTATTTTACCCCTATTTCCACTCTTTTGAATAATATATTCCTACCTTCCCATAGCTATATAAAAACCCCTAAAAATACCTCTTGATTCTTGTGCATTTTGGATAGGGATTGTAAGTTGAGATCTCTTTTCAAACTCTATGATTTTCACTTTTGGTTGGTGAAAGAGTGAACCTCCACAAATGAATTTTATCATATTGAGAGGTGTGAGTTTAGAGTGTCCTCATTTTCCATTTCTAAATTTGAGCATGAAAAAATGAATTAGTTTTGGAACATTATTTCTGTAACAACATTGAAGAAGAAACAAGGACTAAAATTTTATTAAAATGAAAACAACGTTACACAATTACAATTGAAGGAAAACATAAACAAACGTGAAAGAGAAGTGGAGGAGAGGTCTCTCTTGTTGAAAAAATATCAAAGCATATCCTTCCAAAACCTTGTAAAGGCTCTAGTAATGCCAAACCTCATCCTTAAGTGCTGAAGTGCCAACCCTTTTGAATGGAGAAGAGGGGATGTATTTATAGCCCAAGGTGGTGGACTATTTACATTCCAGAAATACCCCTCCACTTGGATCACCGATATGTACATTTAGATAGACGAATAGTGAGAAATCTCCTTCTTAAAAGTTGTAGATAGACATTTCTTCTATCTACTATGAAAATTTTGTGGCCATTGGGTTTATTGAACCAATGTTATGGCGGTTTTAGTAAACAATTCTAATCTGTCCATTTCAATACAGACCTTTTAGAAGTCCATAATGTGAATGGGTTTTTGAATAGGATGATGCCATCAAATAAATATAATTTCTTAAACAAAGTTGGCCGCCCGAATCTTCCATTTAACACTGAAAAATCTTATCTCGAATGGATGTCTACATCAGGAGACATTACACAATTAGTGTGTTGTTTTTAATTCTTGTCCAGAATGGTGGGCTGGACTTCAATGCATCATTTGGGCCCCTTATATTTGTGATTGGATTCTGAAATTTTTATCATGGACTCCTTGAAATGTAATCCAAACTTGGGAGGAGAATTAAGGTTTTTGGACTTCTTTATTGAGCCTAGTAATTCAAGTTTCATGAATAGTCTAGTTTCTTCATAGCATCTTTGGTATTGTTTGTGAGGACCATATGACCTTTCAAATGGCCGAATTGGCTCATGGTACCTTCTATGAAATGTTTTATATTAAATAAAGAATCCTAAAAAACAAGGACCATACAATTTAGAGCAGTATAGTTATAGTTTTAATTAAAACAGTAAACTAACTCAATTGGACTATTTCAAAAAATTCTCAACAATTATACTTAATATTTAAACATTAATATTTTACACAAATTATGAACATTTTATATAAAATAAGTAAAGGGAGTATATAATAAGTTATGAAAATATTAATAACATCAGGCTTGTTTATGACTTTGTGTATTCTGGTACATTACTCCCAATTGTGATTCTTTTGAATTCATATTGAATTTATTGTATTTCTTTTAATTTATTTTGTGGAAAATGTTTTACCACATATATATTGTATGATGTCAGGTTCTATTCATCAACCCATGAGAATTGGGAACTCCCTTTAGGATATGTTAGGGTCGGCTTAGTTATCGGGTTACCAGGGTACCCAGGCTGGTTCGTGACACATAA
The DNA here is from genome assembly GCA_963277665.1 of Viscum album. Classification (NCBI taxonomy): domain Eukaryota; kingdom Viridiplantae; phylum Streptophyta; class Magnoliopsida; order Santalales; family Viscaceae; genus Viscum; species Viscum album. The sequence continues at coordinate 751,225,750 of OY728129.1, read as the reverse complement.
TATCATATATAGAATTTAAAAATCATGACACCATATTTTCCATCTCAAACACCTCTGGTTTAACCTAGAATTTTCATTATCATTATCTATTAAAATTCATCAGAATGGTTTGTAAATAAAACATGGATTATCTTAAGAATATCACCTAAGAGTGTCACACCAGGTGAACAATAAGGCCCATTATCATTTATAAGGTTACCCGAGTCAGGATCAGAATTTCTTATCAGAGCTATTACTCCTAGGTATATATGTACCAAAACCACATCCACTAGTAGTATCCATACGAAGATGTATTTCTATGAATATCCAAAAAATATATACCATACCAAAATTCTAGGATATTATTCTATAATTACCCTCAAATTTTACGATTGGGTGATGTTAATTAACCTATGTTTTCATATATTTAGTTCTTAATGTTTTAATAAACGTCTTTTAATACCAAATACAAAGACCTAGCTCCAAAAATACCAGAGCTGGCATCTGCTAAAAATTATATTGTCATGATTACATGGAATCAAATCCTGATAGAATGAGAGATTGTTAATCTAGGTAAACCAAATACACACTTGGGAAAATAATACATAAAAAATATGTTTTTGTTCTTTCTAAAAAAATAAATTTGAGGACAAGTCAAACCCATTATATTATTCCCGAAAAATAATTCATTGTAATCTTCTTGGATTCCTCGGAAAAAAACATAATAAAGCTGAGCTCACACGCTCAGTAAGGGAATAATATAGCTGAAGAGATAATGAATCAATTATAATAGTAAATATAAAAAGTTAAATAACATAACACACATGCCATTCAAACAACTATATAAGGAAAAATATATATTATGAAGTAAGAAACGAAAGCACTTTCCATTTAATCAATTAAATAAAAATTAAATGAATCCGTAGATATATCAGTGCAAAATCTCATAAGATAAAAAGTAGCTAAAACCAATATGAATGCAATATTTTTTTAATGGAAGGCATCTATAAAGAACATGAAAAACAATATCATTAAGGACTTTCACTATATAGTTTGAATCTATGGATAGAAAACTATTTAACTTTCAACTGTTATTTACCTCATGGGAACCTATTGGCACACTGAGGGGTGGTATAGAGTCTTGGACCCACCCATCCTTACTAGTCTAAAGAATTCATCATATCAATTACTAAAAATAAATAATATTTCCTATCAAATATATGTGTTGAATAAGGAATATAGATTTATCAATAATTCCCTAATTAATCAATAAATATCAATATGATGACCGTATATAATGTTTATATATGGTTTAAGAAATATTAATATCCATTGAACAATAATATGGGTATTCAAGTAAATTTCAAACAAAAAATGATTAAAATATAGTGATTGTTTCAAGAGAAATTTTATAATTATAATAGGAGGTGAGATTGAAAATAAAATCATTACGAACACTCTTTAGTAGAATAATTTTGAAACATTCCAAGACATCACATACATCTTTGGAACATTTAAATCATAATCTTCTAAAAGGTATGACCTTAAATGAAACATAGAATATCATGAGGAAAATGTGATTCATGATACAATATATAAAAATGGGCCTTAAATAAACAACAAACAAAGTAAGTGGTGAACATGACATTAATCTCGTTTAAGAAAAAAAGTGAGACAAAAATCACATACCTTGTGTTTTTTTTTTCGAGTGAGCGTCCCTTAACATTCTTTTATTTGGGTAACTCATTTTGTTTTGAAACAAAATATTCGTTGTATTTATTTTTCCATAAGGGAAGGATTCTAAGATTAGGGGATTTATTTTTAGGAGTCATTTGGGAATATCTTGGTCGAGCTAATGTTGATTGAGAGGTGTGAGGAAGTGGGAGGAGAGGAGGTCCTTTTATAATGGAGGAGGAGTGGAACTCTAGTAATATTTTAGAAAAGGAATTCAATGCATCTTTTCAATGTTCCATGTGGATAAATTAATGGTCCACATTCGATCCAAGAGAGTTTAGGGTGGATATAAGTCTATTAAATAGTCCATGGTCCTATTGATAGGTATTTTTTGGGCCTTATGGTTAAGGTTTGGTCCCTTATAAGCTTAATTAAAAATTAAAAATTATTATTTATTTTCATTAATTTCACTAAAAATTTTGTTTAGAAGAAAAAATTTCCTTATTATACATTATAAATTATATTCATTAAAAATAGGGAATCCATTTTTTCAAATTCCAATCAAGTAAGTGACATAAATAAATTTGGAATCCATCTTATGAGTGGGATAATAATTTGGTTTTGTAAAGAAAAAATCACCAAAATATTTCAATGTGTTTATAATAAAATATGAAGTGAATTTGATTGCAATGACATATCATTGATTACATGATAAAATTATTATCTAATTAAACTGTACAATCAATTAAAAATATAATTTATTCTTTTTAATAACATAGATGAAAAAGCAGTTTTGAACGAAAATTCAGTTTGTTTAACTATTCATTAATGCAATGAAATATTTTAGAAAATTATCAAAAATTCAATATAACTAAATTAATATGTTTCTCTTTCCAATAGAAAATTTATTTTGACATATTAAATCAATCAATTTATCAAAATAAATATATAAAATATGGTTTTCATTAAAAGGTGGTAAAAATTCCTTTATAAAAATATAGGATTTATGTGTAAAATATAGTTTTTTATTATCTTGTGTATATCAAAACTAATGGATGAATATAAAAAATATTTTATTACATTAATATCAATATCTGATTGTAATTAATATAATCTACTAGCAAAAAACATATTTTTGAGCATAAAAATAGTTTTATATAAAAATATTCGCGTTATATTTTTTTCTTATATTCAATTCTAATTAATGTGTAACCAATTATTTAATTCTATATTTTTATAAGCCATAATTATAATTTTTTTCATATTATTATTCATAACTACTAATTTAATTGTTTGTTTGTATCTCATTATATATTAATAATATATTATTATTTTATAAAACCCGTTCTTGCATGTAACGCAAGCCATCGAGGAAGGTTTCTCTTTCATGTTACACATACTAACTTGGTATTCAAAAAATTAAAATGTATAGAATCTAGTTTCAATAGTAAATATATTATAGATTATCCTGATATTTTATTACCTTACAATCTTTGTGTCACTTGTCATACATGTTATTAAATAAAATGTTCTTACTTTAGATTATGGTGGTGTCACTCCGCCATACATATAAGCTACCAGATGTTTGACCATTTCAGCAGGAAACCACTAGAAGTGTCACCACTACAAATACACACTTTCCAATTTAATTTTTTTTTGAATTAAAATTTTTTAACTTCTAGTTTATGAAATTTAATGCTCAAACTAATTATAATAATTGTTCCACAATTTCTTGACGAAGATGCATTAAATATAGTCTCAGAATGTGAAGTATGAGGAGTAGAGTATCTAGTAGATTATCTTTTATACTATTTCTATTAAAATATAAAAAATAATACCTCGTAAATATATGAGAATTATTTAATTAAAATATATTCCTATATGTGTGAAGAGAGATGACTGGTTGTGATGTGTGTCATACCTAGAGCATTCTTATGTGAGATTAACAATAGTTGAAGCGAAGACCATTGAAAAGATGTAAAACATATTACAGACTCACAAGAAGTATTTTTCAACACTTTGTTATTATAAAAAATTATAAAACATGACTCGGTCTATTTGTTAAACTACATTAGAGAGTCATGAGCTACAAAGTATATCAGACAGAGCAACATAGTCTCACTACTCTTCTTACTTACTCTATTTTTATGTTTATATTTACAGTTAAAGCTGTGTGGATTAGTCTGTTCTATTCTATCCTACATTGTATTCTACTTTAAAATGGGGGATACATATATATCTTCTCAACACCTTTTACTGTTAGTTCCCATGTGCTATAGTAGTGGTCTGGTTTGGGAATGTTTTATCTGTTCTCCCATAATTATTATGGAAGAGTTCACGTGTCTCTTAAATCGTTTTTATAACGTTGATGCACCAAATCCAATTAGTGGATTAGAGTTGTTTTTTATATAATCTTCATGGAAGTTGGTTATTTCCATGCAGAGAAGACTAAGTCTCATCTTGAGACAAAAATTCTACTATATATAAAATATGTTGTGTGTTTTATTTTAAATTATTTAGTTTTTAAAACTGAATTTGTTTTTAAATTTAAAAAAATTCTTTGATATTTAATCATAATTAGTGTTTGTATAAGATTTTGATTAAGGAAATTCATTCCAAATGATATAATAATATTGTATATTTTTTTATCCAATACATAATCTATCTTTTCAGAAATATTTAAAAACATTGAAATCATATATCAAAAAAATATTTTAATAAATTGGGTGATTTTTATTGATGGAGAGTAATTTTATTTAAATATATATAAATAGAAATTTTTATTGGGTTCTCAATTCAGCCCCTCCCGAGATACTCACTCGGACCAACATTTGGTATCATAGGAATAAGATTTGGTATAAATGTTTTTAAAACATTTTCAATTATTATTTTTGTTGTGATTTATTGATATTAAATATATGTTAGTTATAAATTCAGTTTTTTAAATCGAAAAATAGAAAATATGGTTCTCCTGCCAATATAACCCCTTTTTAAAATAGAAATATCAATTCTCAGTCGAACATAAAGATGAAAATTCATATAGAGAGTACCAGTTTGGAAATATGGAATGAAATATAAGTGAAATTTGAATTGTTTGTAACTGTTAGAGTTACATTGGATAAAGATATAAAAAATACATATATTAATAATTTTAATGATGTTAATCCCTTTTAATTTTCTATTGAAGGTGAGGAGTTCAATATAATGTATTCTTATAAAACTAATTTTGAGATTTGGTATAGACTATTTGTTTCACTTGTGGGAATAACTAATGTTAATGATTTACGATTGAATAAATATACTATTAAATATGATTCTTTTAATATGAATTATGATTAAATAATTTGTGATATCTATCTTATATTTAATGAAATTGTGAACACCACGATCTCCATAGGAAATCTAGTATCTAAAAAAGATCATATAATGAGATTTCTAAGGTCCCTTCTTGAAATATGGAAAGCCTTGTCCCTTTCAAGTAGAGATTTAGGTGACATCATTAAACTAGTAGTTAAGGAGTTGACTGGAAATTTAATGATGTATAAAGAAGCACTAAGATTAAACATCAAATAGGATAATGATCCAAAACTTAATTCATTAGCCTTCATGTCTACTACATCCAAATAGAGAGAAAAATAAAAGGAAAAGATATATACTGAATGTTCAAGTGATGGTGATTCTCCTCTATATAGTGATGATTAAATGACCCATATGGATAGAAAATTTAAGATGTTTTATAGGATGATTTTTTTTTGGAAATCATAGTTATAAATGAAAGTATTATAATAAGGGAAAATGAAAAAGGGATTGGAGGAATCATGATAATGAAGTAAAATTTTATGAATGTAAAACTAACAGATATTCCAAGGATGACTTCCTAAAATATAAATACAAAGAGAGATATGATGGAAAGGACTGAAAGTTTAGGAATCTTTTTAATGAAAAATATAGTACCTATGAGGAAAACTTCAATTATTCTAACACTACTCATAAAAAAAATCAGTTTGAGAGAACATGTGCTCCATGAATAATGTCTTTGATATATATATTATTTCTAAATTTTATTATCTAATTAATGATAATAATTCTAAGAATTAACATAATGATGATGATAGGTCACAAGAAGAGATATTTGAATATTTCAAAATTCTATAGGATAATTTTATTGAACATGAAGAAAAAATATAATGTTATTAAGAGAAAAACATTCTTTATCTACTAATATTAAATATATTCTATCCATTAAAGAGGTGAAATATTCGTAGTTATTAAAAGAGAACAAAAATATTTAATTTTATAATGAACAATTGAAGGGGGAAACATAAATCGTTAACAATGGGAGAGAAAAAATTACAAACATGTTAGGAAACCATGTTACTCTAAAATATTTTTTATATCTAAGATACCTACCTGGAAAAATAATAATTGTTCGGAGCACATTTTTACCAAAATATGAATGTTCTACTACTAGTTATTATTCTATAAAACCAAACAAAGTGTTTATTTTAAAAATCATTCTATCTTGCTTATAAAAGACCTATTAGAGAAATGTGGGTTCCTATTGCTCTGAATACTTCACCTTCTAGACCCTAAAAATTTTCTATACCAAAATCATTTCTTGTACAAATTTTATTCCTTATTAAAACTGATTAAAAGCCTCTATAAAAATTATATGGTACTTTGAAAACAGATATTCAAGGAATATCACATGAGACTATTCTTGATTCAAGAGAAAAATAACGGTTTATGGTGGTAATATCACCCTTAGTGATTATAATAAAAGGGAAACCATCTCATTGTCCAAATTGGTAACAAAAATTCAAATTCAATTTCCAATTTACTATTTTTTATGGTTTAAAGTACAATAGTTATAGAATCTCACAGTTATATGATGATGGTTTTCATGTCATATTTGAGAAAAATGAATGTAATGTTATTGATTCTAAAAATGATTTAATTTTTACTTCTTCATGTAATCAAAATATATAATTTGATTATATTAATTCTTTTAATTTTCAATAGGTTTCCTTCTTAGTTTCCTTTATAAAGAATCATGGATTAGAATAAGATACAAGGACATTATAATATCCACTCACTTAGGAAGAAATATAGGAAATTTTTAGTTAAGGATCTACCCAAACTAGAGATCCTAAATGACAATGTCTGTAACCCCTATCAAGAAAATGGTAACTTCTTAATATTTATTTTAAATCAAAGAAAAAAGTTTCACATTCTAAACCTCTTGAGTTGGTTCATAGGGATTTATTTGTATCATCATTATTTTACAATATAAATGGTGAGAATTATTTTTATGTACTAGTAGATAATTTTTCTAGGTATACATGGGTATTATTTTTACCAAAAAAGTGAATATTATACTTACAATACAAAGGGTTCTAGGTTTATAGAAAATTTATGTTTATTTATAATTATATACCAAAGAAGTGAGCTTTTCCATGAGTTTAAAAACCATGAATTTGAATCCTTTTTTATAAAAAATGGATATAATAATAAATTATCTCCTCCTAGGACCTCTTAGTATGATGGAGTTATAGGAAGAAAGAATAGAACACATTAAGAGATTGATCAGGCCAATCTAAATATATTTGACTTACGGGTCAACTTTTGGGTAGATGTTGTAAACATAGCATATTACACAATAAATAGATTTTTAATTTGGAATGTCTTGAAGATGGCCTCTTATGAGCTTTGGAAGAATATAATTCCTAAGGTTAATTAATATATATATTTTTTTGATACAAATTCAATATTATTAACACTAATTATAATATAAAAAAATCACCAAGGGTGATGACAGAATTTTATTTGCGTATTAATCCACCAGTAAATCCTATTGAGTTTTTTATAAAATAACCACGGTTAGTGTTAAATATGTTCATATAATATTTTATGAGGTAAATGCACATGAGCCTAATACCCATTTATATAACCTTGATTACGATTTATCAACGCTCAACCTAAATTTCAAATTTACTGATTTTGCTGTAAAATGTCATAAAAATCATCTAGTTCCATGTAATTTTCTGAACATCCAAAACCCAAACCTATATGATAACATGATGTAGCCAGTCATTCTTTTTCATGAAATATTTTGACCAATAAGTACCATACCTTAGATGATACTGTTTGAGACCGAGATAAAGGTACTCGGACTAGTGATTTATTAAGAAAATGGGTTAATCATTAGGAATTCATGTCTTAGATATAAACAAAGAACGCAAATTATTCAATCAATGATAAATTTTGTGTAATGTTTTTGTAGTAAGAATTAAATCAGTTTTAAATAAGTAATGTGTTTGAACTTATTGATAAACCCAGATACACCTTGACTGTAGTCAATAAATGGGCGTTTAAAAATAAGGGGCATGAATCATGAACAATATTAAGAAGTAAGGATAAACTAGTTGCATAGGGTTATAGTGTTGAAGAATGAATTGACTATGGAGATACATTTTCACCAGTGTCCAGACATGAATCTATTAAAATTCTTATAGCTTATACAGCTCATCAAGATTTCAAACATTATCAAATTGACATCAAGAGTGATTTCAAAAATTGGAATATAGTTGAGGATGTATTTTATTGAAAAACCCCATGTTTAAAAATTCCCCATTTTCCAAATATTATTTTTAAATTAAAAGCAGATTTATATGGTTGGAAAAAACTCATAGAGTTTGGTGTGATAGGATCAACACATTTCTTTTTTAAAATTATTTTTCAAAAGTAATAGTTGATCCTACACTTTTTATAAAACTAATTTCAAAATATATTTTAGTTTTAAAAATATATTTAGATGATATTAATTTCGAATCATCAAAAAATTCCTTATGTGTTAATTTTTCTATTATGATGAAAAATGAATTTGAAATTAGCTTAATGGGTGAACCCAAATTCTTTCATGGTTTTCATATTTTCTAAAATAAAGAATAAATCATTTTAAATCAATTTAAATATATGAATAATATTTGAAAACAATTTTAACTTGGATATAACTAGTTATAGCGATACACCAATGACTACCACCTATATATTTGATCTTGATGAATCTGGGAAACCAGTGGAATAAAACAGTTACATTGGTATGAATGTAAGTCTTATCTACCTTACTGTTAGCCAACTAGATATTATGTTTAGTTAATGTATGTGTTCTTGTTTTAATGAAAATACAAAAGAGTCACATTTTTTAGATGTAAAAATAATTTTCAAATACATAAAATATACTACCAATATAGGATTGTTTTACCCAAAATGAAAAGAATTTTATTTTGTTAATTATTTGGATAATGATTTTGGTGGATATATGGTTGATAGAAAAATCCCATCGGGAACATGTCACCTTTAATGGAAGTATCTAGTTTAATGGTGTATTAAAAAAAACTAAATTATGTTGCACTGTCTACTATTAACGCATAGTGCATAGCAATAGGTAGTGTCTATGCACAAATTATGTGAATGGAACAAAAACTACTAGACAATGGATATCACTCCCAATATTCCACTATTATCTATTTTAATACAAGTGCAATGAATATATCTTAGAATTCTGTTTCACAATCCAGAATAAAACATATTGATGTAAGACATCACATTTTGAGAGAAGACTTCAAAAAGGATAATGTCACTCTTATATACATTGGAAGAGAACAAAAAATGATGATATATTTACTATGATATTGAATTCAGAGATAATTAATTAAATCAAACATGAAATAGGTATCACTAGTTTTTGTTATGTTTTATTTTTTGGGACTCACTGTTTTTAATGACCCTCTATTGAGAATGTCTCTCTATTATGAATGTCTCACCATTGTGAATGTATCACCATTTTGAATGTATTAACATTGTGATTGTATTGTCGTTGGGTATGTCTAATAATTTATACTTCTCACTGTTGATACTTCTCACTATTTAACTTCTCAATGTTGAACTTCTCACCGTTGGTTTATATTAAAGCTGTAATGTTGCAGGACTTTGTATTATTTTCAATTCTTATTTTTGAACCACTGGTTTTTAAATTCATTATGGTTTATTTAATTTTTATGTGTCAAATAAAATTTTCTTTCTATTTTGAATATATCCCAATTCCATATATTTAATTTTTTATACCTAAAAATACAAAATGATATATGTTGCACATTGTTTTGTTTCATCACATTATCTGTCCTCGGGCCTTTTCTCTCAATCCAGATGTTATCTTTCTATCACATCCTTTCAAATCTCCTTTCACATTCATCCAATAAAACTGAGCTGACCTTTATAGCCAGAGTGAAGTGAACTTTAGAGTCATCACTGAAAAAATCACGTTCTATGATGAATCATAAAGGGGAACTAAGTTTTCCAGCAACTATCGAACTAGTGAATCCCGATCTAGAAAAGTGTATATTCATTCTCAATAAATAATTTCAAGATAACTTTTTGTTATCAAGTAATTCATTACGGATGAATGTTATACAGAATCGTGAATAGATGAAGTAGTTCTCTCTAAATGAGAGACCCTTTTTTCCATGGTTGGTATATCATTTTATATCATTATGTGGATTTTGGGTTTGAATTAGATGAATAATATTTTGTGTGAACCCAAATTAATTTCCACATAGTCTCCTTTTCTTTAATGGAGTGGAATAATTTTCTTAGATTCCCACATAATGGTGTGTTTAATTACTACCATGGATTGTTTTCAGATGGATATAATGACTTCATCTTTGAGTAGTCCATTATTGTGTTTATTGTTTATGGAAAAGTTTGAAGTATGATTTCCTCCTAGTTAAATGGTTAATGTAGATTGCTTATAAAATTTATCCACCACTTTTTGTGTCCAAGGAAGGGTGGATTTTCTACTATATGGAACCAAGATGTGTATTTGCTATGTATTATGAAAATATTATAGAAAATAATCATTTATAGATACTTCTTGCTTCATATAATGGAAATGTCCAAGAAAAACTATATAACAAATACATTGATCTACCTAATGTTAATTTTTTTCTATTCTTAAAGCTATAGGGTAGTTGCTGAAGATGAGGAATCTATTCTTGATAGTGGTGGATTTCATATCACTATAATTGTTTTTTAAGGATAAAGATCATTTGGAACCCTTTGTAAAATTAAATGGGTAAGTGATAATGAAAATAATTATGATGAATTTAATCTTGTAGATCATCCTTTGAGACCAAAATACCTTATTGACCCTAGTCTAGAGACTAATGAAATTATTGACTACTCTGACAACAATAAGGGAAAAAATGCATCTGCAACTAGATATAAAGAGGAGAATTATGTTTTTGTTGATGATGTAAGTGACCTTAAACTATATCTTAGATCTCCTACTATCTCATATATATCACATGGACTGCCTAAGACTCTCCATAAGAAAAAGAAATTGGTAAAAAATGTGATGTGGAATAGATTTATGTATCTGTTGAAGATAAATTCAAGAGAAATTTTAAATATTTGGGTAGAAATAAAGATTGTGATGATGAAAAAGATGATGAATAGAAAATGTAAAATGATGTGGATATAAAATTTAGGATGTTAATAGGGGTTAAGATGATGATGGATCATATCCAAATGGTTTCAGTGGAAAAATTAGAAGAGTGGGTATCGAGATTCCTAAAGATCTTCATCCTTCAATTGGTGGGATTGTTTCCTGATCATTTGAGTGGCCTAGTTTTGTTGGTGAATTAGATATTCCTTTTATAGAAAGAATGATACATTTTATAAGTGATGGAAACACCAATTTTTTGAATTTTTCATGTTTTCATGCTTCTTTTGATAGAAATAGTGAGGCTATTATTGATGATCAAATAGAGTCGGATCTAGCTGTTTTTAATCAGATGATAATTATTTATTCTTTTGAGAAGAATTTGGATGAATAGATAAAAGTTTAGCGTGTAGAAAAATTTCCAATGAATATAGAAATATTGACGCCCATGCTATTGAGACTGGTCCTATTATGTTCTGACTATAGTTTTGTATAAAGATGAGAAGTATTTAATGGTCTAGCTTCCTACTAAGCCATTATAATGTTGAATATTCTTGATGTATGAAGAATTTGATATATTTAATGGGAGTCCACCAATGAACTTTGGATATTCCATTCGAGAAAAAATTGATCTGAAGGGATTTTTGATTATTAGATTGATGCATATAATGATTTAAGGAGAATTACTTATGTGAGAGAATCTTCTCCTTCTATTCCATCATTTTCTATTTACATGGTCACCTAGAGTGACTTAGATGTGTTCAGTGGTAAAATAGTTTCATATTTTGATTATATTTTGAAAAGTAAAGAAACTACTCAAACTAAGTTAAGAGAATTATAAGTGAGAGATATGTTTGAGTGGATGATTCACTAAATTTAACCAAAGATGATGTAGCATATTTAGAAAGTATAAATTGTCAAAATAGGACTTTAAAGTGAGTTGGAGTCTATGAGATCTATTGTGGAAGGGTTGTATCTAATTTTTTTCCATTATAGATGCTTTATTTGAAAGACTTGAAAACCATAATTTAGTAACATCTTTTTATTCTACTCCTCCACTACATTTCATTGATTTTGAGTTGGTTAGGCCTATGGTCTGAGAAGATCTTAGAGAATCTTTATATAGTACATCAAGTGATTCTACTATATAACCTCATGAATCCTTAGAGAAAATAACATAAAATAGCGATCATGTTCTCATGTTGATCACAAAATATACTCAAGACATGTATCTTAAATAAGAGAATAAAACCATGGAACCTAAGTGCTATCTTTCTAAGATATATAATAATCCTTACATGGGTGGAAATTTCATGTTTTTTGTAGTGAATTTGTGTATGCCTCATGTGACCCAAGCCTTTAATGAACAAGACAATCGGTTTAATGTATTGAATCATATGTTGATTCTTCTTATGGAAGAGAAGAAAGACTTCAAAAGTGAAATGGATCACGATAAAAATATTTTAATGTAATTAAGATAGCTTATGATACATTTTCTACATGTGAATAGTACTACTATTTTAGCTCATGAGGATATCCCTATTACTTCTCACCTAAAACCTCGAAATTACCACCCTATAGTAATTATTTCATAGGGTGACCAAATATACTCATGAAGCCTTTCCATCTATTTTATTTCCATTTTCAATAACACTTAGGGAGAAATTATGTCACCTCTGAATGATCCTCATTTTAGAGCCTAGATCTCCTTCAGCTATTGTCAATGATCTTTAGTTATCTCTTTAGTACCCTCAACCCATCGTACAATTACTTCAAGTCATACTACTAAGTCCACTTCCTCAGACACGGACAAGGAAAAGCATAATTGGATCCTTCTAACAATCCAAAAAAGAAGTGTTGATTAGAAATTGTGTCTTTTATGGGGCATATATTTTTGTGTAAGTTTTTGGATTTTACATTTAACTAAACTTAAATTGGTTTTTTAACTGAAATTATAATGTTTTTTTAATCTCTTTCTCTTGAATTTTATATTTTATATATGTTATATTACTTTTCCTACTTTTTTGTGAAATTTTTGACATTCCTAAAATGGGAGAATATATATTTCATTTAGAAATATATTTTCTTTTGCATCCATATATTTCTCTACATTACTTGGATACACGATGATATCATTCATTTCCATTAATATCTTAATATATTATGTAAACTTGTTTCTTTTATGCTATGTGTTTCAATTAATCTTGATGTTCTTTATTTGTTGGTATCATATGTATAAAATGTCATGATTTACCATTTATATCATGGATATAAAATACTATGATTTTTTATCATCAAAAGTGGGAAATTGTTGACCTCCTTGTTTTAATAATCACGAAATCTTGATTATTATGATATTTAATGAGATTTTGTTTTTCTGTTCGCTATTTATTATATGATATAATTTGGAAACATTTTTCTAATTATGAGACACTACCAATGAAAAATCACTGACACTGAAGACCAACCGCTGCGTATGAGTCACCATTAGAAACGTGTCACTATTGAGTTGTAAATTTGACAATTTATAGAAATGTATCACTGATAAGCATGTATCACCTCCAATAAAGTCACATGATCCCTTTAAGAAACAATCAATAAAGAATCACCGTTGGGATATAAAATCAGTTATGCACCTGGATGACTAACCATCAGCATGAGTCGCTGCAAGCATTATACACCACCAGATTAAGACACTTTATGACCTTAACTCAATGCCATATCAAGACACCATTCCAATTTCTCACCTCTATACATCGATAGTGCTAAATGATTCACCATTCCAATGATTTATTTCATGATGTTTCATTGCTCAAAATACACACCACAAGTTTTTATGTTTATTTTGAATTAAATATCCCTAATTTCTAGTTCATAAAATTTAATTATGAAACTAATTAAAATGATTTTTTCTTATTTAATAGATAGAAGTTAATTAATGAAACTATTATAACATGAAGTAAAAGGATAATAAGAACCAGTGGGTTTTATTTTTCCTATTACAATTAAAAGATGAAGCATACACCCTCATGAAATTATGTGAAGTATTTATTGAAAATATATACATGTATACATGAATATAGCTTAGAAGCTATTGAGTGTGACATAAATTAATAATTATTATATTTTATTTACTATAGATGAATTTAATATCATTTAAAACCTGAAAAACTTATTACATACTCAATATAAGATTTTTGTCACACTCTATTCTGCTTTCACAATTTAAAACTTTACTCGAGCTTCATTTTAAACTATATTCAATAGCCAAGATCTAAAAAGAATATCAGATAGAGATACAAGGTCTATCTACTCTTCTTACTTTCTATATTTGTTTATTTTTATTTACATTTTATAAAATATGGATTACTCTAGTTTTTTCTAGCCCAAACTGTCACCTTTTTTAAACTCAAAGATACATAGATATCTACTCAACACATTTTACTCTAGTTTCCCATGTGTTGTGGTAGATGTCTATTGTGGAATGTTTTATCGGTTTTCCCATGATTACTATGGAAGAGGTCCAATGTGGTATAGAAAGTTTGTATAATATTGTTACACATAACCTAGGTTTTGGATCAATGTTTATTTTTCTGTAAATTGATTGGCAGTAAGTTATGTTCATATGGAGTGGAATATGTCAAATCATGAGAATGAACCTCTTATATTAAGATTCCCAATTGTTTTTTATTTAACTTAATTTGTTTTATTTAAAACATAATTTGTTTTAATTTTAAAAAAATAGTACTTTGACTATTTATCTTAATTATCATTTATATAATAGTTTTTTTATGAAAATTGACTTCAAATGATTGAATAATATTATATATATTTTTTACCAAATACCTAATTGATATTTTAATAAATTTCCTAAAATATTAATACCTATATCAAACTATGATATTAGTAAGATTGGAAAATTTTTATTTAAAATGGTTAATTTTATTTAAATTCATTTCAATATAAATTTTTATTGGGCACTAAATTCGTCCCCCTATTGATATACTCACTCCGACTAACAATAAGAGTGAGAAAAAAGAATAAATCTTTCATGAACCATATTTTTTTATCATAATCATGTAATAATAGTATGACACTATCATAGGTATAGAAATAATTTCATATATAAATATTAACTACCAAGACCATAAAATCATGTAGACTAGGAATCAATACATATTTATCATATAAAAATGGAAAAGGAATCATCACCAATTTTAAATAAAGGATCATGCATCAGCACCTATTTCCTATTAGGGATCGGGAATCTCTACCAATTTCCAATAGTGGATCAAGCACATCGACTTATTTCATATAGCTCATGAGATATTATTACTCAATTCATTAGAGATATATATAATTTTATGCACTCCCATAAAATAATGAAAATCATACTTTTGTGTTCCACAAGATAATGAAATATTAATCATTTAATCAAAGTGTTAATGGTTTAAAATAAATTGGCTTCATAAACATTTCATTATTTCATCATAGCATAACCCTTCAAAAAATGAATGGGTTTTTCAAATATCTCATCATCAGAATCATAAAACATGTTGAAAATAAATAATGATGTTATCATTGGATCATATCCTTATAAAAACATAATTAAAATAAAATTATTTAGTCATAAATTAATTTTTTAACATTTTACTAGATTATTTCTTGAGGAAAATACCATTTTCATTTTTAAATCACATATTAAATAGATAAAGATTTCTAAAATATTATGTTAAATGATTTCATTTAAAATTATCTTTGAAAATTATAAATTAATATTAAAACAATTTATTAGTCTTGATAGGAGGAATTTTTATTCATGACGTAATCGTTGAAACAAATATTTTGTTCACATCATTTGTAAAAAAGTACATCTTTTAAAAAAGGGAAAGAATATTGTTTTTAAACCATTTTAATATATAAAACTCAAATATTGATAGAAATGTAATTATATATTAATTGTATACTATCTAAAAATATTATTAAAATATTTTAGAGAAAATGGATATGGAATAAAATGGTTATCCAATAGAAAGAGTAAATAAATCATGTTTTATTAAAAAGAGATTCTCAGTCATTTTAAGTACCAAATAGAGGTAAATGGTAATATTGCTTGGATAATTCATGGATAACCATATGTGAAGAAAATGAAAAGGTTTTATTAGATATTTTTGTAACAACTTTATATATTTATGAAATATATATATATATATATATATATATATATATATATATTTCATTTCTTGGATGTCTTGCGTTATACGCAACACAGACTTAGCTTGTGTTACATAAAACACTATGTTTCTATGAAACAACAATTTATTATTATATAAATTATATAATATAATAAATTATGAAAATATATGGTTCATTACATGAATTTATTGGATACCATTTAATTGGAAATGAAAATATACACCAATTGAATATAAAAGAAATATTCTTATTTTTTTGCTCCGAAAGTTATATTTTCTTAATAAATTAACAAAATTGCAATTATTGACTGAAATTAATGAAATTTATATCTTATATACTTAAAAAAATAATTTTTATATTCATCCAATATATTTTATAGGCATAAGATAAGAACTAAGATAATTATATCAATAAAAGATATATTTTTTCAAAAGGGTAATTTTTTTTCCTCTTAAAGGAGAACCCATTTTAAATATTTTTTTATAAATTTTATATATTCTATTTTGAAAAATAAATTATTCCTTTAAATAGTAATAAATATGATTAATTTAATAATATTTATTATATTTTCCTCATAAGAATCATGTTTTTATGAATAATGACATATAGATTTTTATTAATGAAACACTATTTTCTTTTAAAGTATTCGCAAGGTAAAATTATGTCTTCAATTATTTTTAAATTTTAATTAGATAATTTTAATTTCAAATAATAAAAATAGTGTTTTTGAAAAGGATTTTATAAACAATTTAATTATAAAAAATATTTTATGTTTTAAAATGAAATTTTTATAAAAACAAATTATAGAATTTTACAAGTTTTATATTAAATTAAAATTTAAAACTTATATGTTTTTAATTGAATAAAATGTATTAAAAAATAGGATTTATAAGGTCTATATTTATTATGTTTTTAATTTTTATTTTTCCCCAATATTAATAAAAACCATGGTAATGTTTTCAACCATGACAAAGGGTAAATTAAGAAATATATGTTAATAATAATATTATAAAGACTAAAAATTACCCTCACAAATTATAAATTTTTATTATATTAATTAAATTAGACTCTTATAACTAATGGATCAAAATTAAGTCATTTTATGGACACATATCCATGAAAATTAATAAAATAATATTTAAATCAAAGAAAAAATAAAATCATTTTCTTTGACTTTAATAACTCACATGTCTCCGCATGGGGAAAATAAATTTTTTAAATGAATATTAATATAAATTTTTAACTTAAAAACATATTTTCACAATTTAAACTTATTCTTGATATTTTTAGTCACTTTATGAAAATTATGAGGTTTATAATATTTTATTTAATACGAATTTAAACATATTATATTCATGTATTAAATAATATGTTTTTTTAAATAGGTTTATATAGTAGATAAATTGTACTCTAAATTTTATTCTGAAATATAAGGTATTTAACTTCATCAAGGTATTTTATTTTATTTTGATTTTAGTGAATAAATTAATATGCTATATAATTACAAAAATTAGAGGTAATAATTATTTTAGTAATTGAAATATCAATTAAATGTTATTAAACATGTTAAAATAAAAATAATTTTGAGATAATTAATATCATAAATGACTTTTACAGAATAAATTTTCCTCTTATATTCATAATAAAATATTATTTTCTTGGTTAACATTTTGTCTTCGTATTTTTTAAAATTAAAAAAATTAATAGTGTCAAAATTGACACTATTGATATTTTATCAAAATATCGTTTTATTAAATTATTAAAAAATAATTGAACTTATATAAAAATATAAAATACTTATAATAAGATATAAAATGTTTTAAATGTTTCATTTATGTTCTAATTAACATAAAAATGTGAACCCTTCAATATTTTGATTCCGAAAAAATCTATTTTAGTTACAATTTAAATTAGTTACCTGAGGGTTAAATAAAATGATAAGTTTAAAATGAATACCAAAACATGTTTAAAATATATCGGTTGATGATATTACAAAGTTATATAATCTCATAATCTAATATATTATGTTTTTGTGGTATATGTAAGGAGAATAAATTTAATATAAATTAATATTTTTAGAAATTCAAATGGTGCTCCCCACCTCAATTATAAAAGGGATCCTCCTCCGTCATTTTTTAAAACTCGTGGATTTTTCATGATCAGCCATAACCTGACCATTTCCCTTTTCCAAATACCTATACACATTTCAGATGTGATTATATTCACAAAATACCTACTCTCGTGTCCCTAAGAGAAGCTCTAGAGGGAGCTCGTTGAAGAAGAGGTAATCTATTTTACCAACTCTCTCAAGATGATTTCTTATTTTTCATACTATTCCTATGATACTTATATTATAAAGTAATTAATTAAGAATCCATTATATTCATATATTTTATTTTGATTATTTAATAACCATATTCTATTATCTATTCATGCTATGAAAAACAAAATCACCACACTTGCATATGTATGAGCTACCGTCTTCGATCCATGGTGTATTATTGTTTATTTCACCACTTTACTTATATGGGTTTAATGATAAAAATAATGATAATATATGAATATTATAACATGATATTAATTCTGGAATAATATATACATCATCCACTATAATACCATTTCACAATTAAGGGAATTATCTCGTCGCTCATGTGTACGTAAGGTCTACCATCTCCACAACGTGATGTGATTCATTCTCCAAGATCACCATTAAATAATAAATATATAAAAATTTAGAATGAATAATATGATATATATTACCTAAATATAATTCTATAAATTAAAATACTACATTTTATGTTCAAGAACCCGAACTTATATGATAAACTTTTCATAATAAAATGATGTAGTTATCTCCAAAAAGAAGCATGATAATGAAATATTTTTAAAATTTTGATAATATGATCATATATGATATCATAAATATAATTATGGTTATATAATAATTTAATAGAATTATTTAATCCATTATACATTATGTCTGGATATGTGGGAAAGAAATCAAACCTATGATCAGGAATATATAATTTACAATCTCTTCAATATTTGGTACCATTTTCATTTTAAAACTTCATTGGAGAATATATATAATCAATGTAAATGTTTTCTAAAAAATATAAAAAAAAATTAAATTATATTTTGTATGTCTAAATTTATTTTTACCCATTTTTACATTTTACTACATGGGTTGATTTTTTTTCATTTTCCAAATAAGATATTGTTTGACTTATTTAGAAAACGTTTGAGACGAATGTTTTCTTTTTTACATACATGGAATGCTTGGGATTTTAAGATTTCATATCCTTTAATTTCCTAAAATATTACTTTAAAATATTATAAGGTTATTTTAAATGAAATTTTTTCATTTAATGTTGTATGAAAATTTAATAAAAAAATATTAAAGAAGAAAATATATTTTCCTCAAGTCTTATTTTCAAGTAATATCTCAAAATTATTTTCTATATAAGATAATATTATTTTATGTTACATCTGATTTAATAGAGATATTTTTCAATGATATTCTATCTATTATATCTATGCTTGGATTATGTTTATTAGGATATGATAATAATGAAACCCATTTCTTTTCTATATGATATGTAATGATTGAATGGTGTTTATGAAAAGCATTTTATTTCATGGGTTCTGAAATAATGAATGAATTATGTTCTTATGGTAGAAATTTTATGGTTTTGATTATTTAATGGGTGAGAGATATATCTCCCTCTAATGCATTGGATAAATATTTATATCTCATGATATTTATAGGGATGGAATGGGAATTGATCCCAACTCAAAAATATAGGGCAGTAATAGGAAAATATTTTGGCTCCATAATACATCGATGGAATGGGATGTAAACCATGTTTAAAAGAATACGGCTGGAATGGAGAGTGAAATCGGTTTAGTAATGGACTTTGTCTACAATGATGATTTTGAAAATGAGATTAACTAATATGGAAATGATTTTATATGCTTATGTGTTTTCAAAATTTCCATGTTTTAGGTCAAAGATACACTATTATGATTTATGTATTAATAATTTTAATGACTCAGTACAATGATCTTTCATATACAGTTTATAAATGTCTTATTCTTATACCCTTAGGTTCATGTTTTGATTCATATCTACATTGTTTACCCTTATTGGTTATCTAAGCTCACCATTTTATTATGTTGTATTTTCCCTAGGTTATAAAGAATGGTTTTAGGTATGAGTAATAAAGGGTAATATATTTGGGGGGAACATTAAAGATCATTCACTATACTTGAATTTTGTGGTCCATGTTTCAATAGGAAAAAAACTAATAAAGTCTTTGGGTGGGTTTTTGTATAAATTATGCGTATTACAAAAGAAATTAATATCCATGTATGTAAATATTTCATAATTATATTTATCGTATGATTTTATATGTGAAAATTTATTCATAAACCATCCTAATAAAAATAGGATTAAAAAATAAATATCATACCACAAGACCTATGATTTTTCATACACATTTAAACCTCCTTTATAATAAATATTGATTTATTATAAATTTATTACAAAATAATAATTATGAATATAACTCCATATATGATCTGATAATTAAATATTATCAACCATTAATTAAATATTGGTTAATAAAATCCTTTTTTTCGCTAAATAATGCATCATTTTTCATGCATGTTTTACTTCAGAATTCCCTGATCTTGTAATTTGATAATGGTTCAATTATCTCTAGAAATTTTATCCTGAAATGGATATCATAAATATTCATTATATATATATATAAATATTTTTATTAATCCACCAAGGTTATAGATTGAAAAACGAATTGCACAATTCGTGGAGATAGTAGGTTGTACGTATGCATGAACATTGTTTTCAATTATCGATGGATGGAACAAATAAAAATAAACAATAATTCATCTTTTAAAAATTATTATAACACATATATTCATTAATGTTATCATTATTAACATCCATGTAAAAAATAATTGAAAAAAAAGCCGCCTCTCTTATTTGAGGTGGTAGTCCACACACACGTACGAGCAACGTTATCATTTTACAAAAAATGGTAAGAAGTTTTATAATTATTTTTTCCATAATCTAAATACTAATGTATTAAATTTAAGATATTATGTCATTATTTTATAATGGATTCCAAATATTTAAAATATGTACAATAAGAAATAAAATTGAAAATGATTGGTGATGATTTATATCACTTTGTTGAGAAACCTTTTGGGCTTACACCACAAGACATCAAAGGATGGTATTTTGAAAATAAATAAATATCATGATTGAAATGAAGAGATATAAGATGATATTATTATAATTATTTTCCAAGATAAAAGGTTCAGAAATTGTAAATTAAAAGAGAGAGGAGGTTCCCTTTTACATGTGAGGGGATGTTCACTATTTAAATTACATTATGTATTAAGTAAATATAAATTAATCTTCCAAGAAAAATATATCCAAATATATATAATTCATATATTAGATGAGTATGATTCCAAATAATCTCATAGAGTAAAATTGGAATTAGTATTGGTTATTTTTTAATTCATCTATTATTTTTATCCCCCAATAACGATTTTTGACAATTATCGAAGTATTCATATTTTAAAGACATTATGGGTAAATAATCTTGAAAAAAATCATAAAATTACCTATAAATAGGTCATGGTTGATATTTTCAAACATATATATATTTTTTTATAATGGTAGTGGAAATATTATTTTTATTTTTGGTCTAAAAAACCATCTCATTTTACAGCGTTGAAGGATACCATTACATGACCCATATGTCCAATGGGCATTAGATACCATCACAACACGACCTGACATCCCAAAATCGTTTTCCAAACCATGGTCTATGAAGCTTGCAGGACTCAAATCGGATCCTTGATCTCTATACCATCATCGTTTGACGAACATTATACTCCCACACCCTAGATTAGGTTAGATATTCCCATCAAAATTCATTGACTAGACCATTATATCGTGTCCCATGTTATCAGTTCCATCACCACCAAAGTTCTTTTTTATCCACAATAAGATAATAGAGATATTAATGTCAATATGGAAACAATGTGTACTTATTCTTATATTTTTTTAATATAATGTCACGACCCGTCCTTGGGGCCCATGCCGTGACTACCCCAAGCCCGCGTTCCATAGGCCAGGGGCTAGAGACTAGCACCAAAGGCATAAATCCCAATAATTGGGAAGGCATTGCCTTTATAAAAGTAAACAAAACACTACAGAGTACAAGTGGAAGTAAAATACTAAGTACAAAGAGAAGTGGTCAAAGGTAAATGTGCTAGAATACAAACCCAAATGAAAGTACAACTACAACTGAACAAAGTACAATAGAAAAAGACAACAGCTGGAAGAACGGATGCGGCTCCTGGGTCGTCCTCCTCGGATCCTACCTGAAGCGTAGGTACAGATGGCTCAGCTCCTAGATCACCCACCACAGATCCTACTTGAAGGGTAGGTAAAGATAGCCTCCACAACGCTCTCGCCCGTCAACCTCCTCCGTGGGTCGTCTCGTCGTGAAGTCCACCTATAGATACTGACTCTTCATGTGGTCCACCTCCGGTTACCATCCAGTCCCCGAACACTCGGCCTCCCTCAGCACTGTCTGTCGTCTGCAACCAACACAACAAGGTGCGGGCATAGCCCGTGCAGGGGTGAGTATAACGATACTCAGTAGGGACCCCGAGACCCTCAAGGTCTCACTAAACCAACATGGATAACCACAAAGAATATCTCAACAGATAACCTCTACAGAGGTATAGGCCCATTCGTATACCTAAGTTATCAAGTAACCCATCTCAATCATGAGGGAAACACCAAGATCATGAAATCAACGGAAAACCACCACCCAGGTATATGCCCATACATATACCTATGTTATCAAGTGACCCTTCTCAATCATGAGATAAAAACAAAGGTCATAGACTCAGCACAAACCAGGATTTTCATTATCGAAACCGTAACTGCTGAAGAGCCCCATCTCTGGAGTGTACAGTGGTCCTATCACGACTCCGAGGTACTGCTCACTAACCTAAGACTGCTGAGGTACTCCTCCTGTCGTGTACCGTGGGCCAGCCACCCAAACACAGTAGTGCTTCCCGCCGGGGTATGCCACCCAAACATAGTAGTGCACACCCCCTAGTAGCATGCTGAGGTACTCTCCGGACGAGTACCGCAGGGCTGCACTGTCACACAGGTAGTTCTCCGTCCACTGTGGGTCTGCACCCAAACAAAGTAGTGCTCTGTCCACTGGGCTTGTCGACTCACTCCAAGTCGTGTCGGTCATGAAGTCGTCAGGTCTCAATCGGCTACATGGTCTCTATACTCTGTACGCTCATCTCTGGGAGGGTCCGCTCCACGAGCTGCTGGTCGATACTCCAAGTATCTCAAAGTCCCATGAAGAAGTATCTCAAAGGACCGCCTCGTCATAGGGGTCTCAACGCAACAGATGACGCATCAATCGGACGCCCGGTCTGTAAGTTATTAGCCTTTTTGTCCCAACGGCCCGGTTGGTTTTGTGTGCGAACCAACCCGGTCGTATCTCAACTGTACCCCGAACTCTCATAGGGTATATTCAAAGGGACTGATTCTCAATCGTGATCACCAACGCCACTGACGGTTCATCAAACGAACGTCCAATCTGAAAGATAACAGCTTTTCTGTTCCAAGGGCCCGGTTGGATTTCGGTACAATCTAACCCGGCCACTATCCAACAGCAAGTGAAACTCGGGTGAAGTATGCCAAAAGTTCCATCTCATCATGAGGAATTCAATGAGACGGATGGTGCATCAAACGGACGCCCGGTCTGTGAGTTATTGGCTTTTTCGTTCTAGGGGCCCGGTTGGTTTCATGAGCGAACCAACCCGACCGCACTCTGACGGAATCCGAACCTCGAGTAGAGTAAGCCAACAGATCCGTCCCACTTAGAGTAATCCTTCAAAGTTGACGGCATGTCAATCGGACGTCCAGAGTTCAAGTTATGAGCGTTTCCGCTCCGAGGTCTCGGTTGGTTCAGTGCACGAACCAACCTGGCCGAACCCAAAGTATTCCGAAACCTTGAGTGCGATATGTCAAAACGACCGTCTCGGTCCAAGGATCGCATCTCCACTGACGGTGCGTCGATCGGAGGTCCGTAGCCCAAGTTATGGGCGTCCAACCGAAAAAGGTTCGGTACTAAGGGGTTCGGGCCCGGTCCAACCCGGCCCAATACCCCCGGGGTCGACCCGAACCAGGTCGACCCGAACCGCGTCCGGGTCCGGGTCCGTCCCGGCCCGGCCCGACTGGGGCGTGGCCCGGCCTGGGCACAATGCTCCCAGCGCGCTGGCCAGGCGCTCGTCCAACTGGCCGAGCCGTTTGGCAGGGGGGGGGGACGCCTGCCCCCCTCGTGTAACCACGGCCCCCCATTAAATGGGGCCATTTTGTGCTGGCCGACCGGGGGAATTAATTCCCCCGGTTTCCCTTTTGTCCGGCCAGCCCGCACCGGCCGGCCGGTTCGGCCAAAAAGGATCGGCGACGACCGGTCCTTCCTCGTTCGCCGACACCGGTGGCCCGAAACCGGCCGCCGGTCACCCTGCTCCGCCGCAGCCAGGAACCGGCCGCGACCTGCTTCGTCCGGTGTGGTGCGACGGCACCACGCCCCTCTACCGCGGCCCCGCTCCGGCCGTGGTGTCTTCGGTTTTCTTCGATGCGGCGCGACGGCGTCGCGTCCTTTTTCAACTTCACAGCGCGGCGCGACGGCGCCGCACATTACTTTTCGTATGATCCCGCGTGGTGCGACGATACCACGCCATTCCGTCCCAACCATATTATAAACAAATTTCAAATTGGAGGAGGGTCGGTCATGTTTGTGAAGTCCGGCCCCCTCTCATTAATCGATAGAAACTGGTCGTAAATTCACGAAGGACGACAAAGTAGAATTCACGAACGAAGATAATTAAATAAACCCCTACAGTTTTCCCGCAAACAAGAATTCTCAACCCGCAACATATTCTTCGTGGATCAACTTGATGTTTAGTTGATCTGCTTTCTTTGATTTAGAAGGAAGTAACATGAGGTTCATTAATATTCACAAAACAATTCCCTACCTCGACGTTGCATGAACGGAGGTTCGTCGAACGAGGATTTGTCATGGAAAGAGACGTCGCGAAAGAAGATGTCGTCGGCGTCGCGGTAAGAGGCGTCGCAGAAGGAGACGTCGCGGAAGGAGACGCCGACCTCCGAGGAATCCGGCGTTCTTCACGTTCTTCGCGTTCTTCGTGTTCTTCGACGAAGGAGATGAAGAAACTCTTCATCCTTAGCCTTTTTCTCCCCAGTACTCCACCACAAGAAACTAACCCAAAATAAAATAAGCTCACCTCTTATTTTATTAACATAACATAACTTTTGAATTTCAAGAGTTTGAAATTTAAAAATCCACACTTAACTCACTTAATTAATAACATAAGTTATTAATGTTTAAGTTATCAAGAGTTAATGGTGAGTTGTGGGGGGTTGAAGAATATGAAGGGGTGGGGTTCGTGTGGGCCCCACCACCCTCATACCCTCTCTTGGGAAGTTGGGTAGTTACCCAACTTCCACCCAAATCCATAAAACACTAAAAGAAAATAAAAATTGTAGCTAATTTATAAATTAAACTTCCACAATTTTTATCATCTTCTCTCGTGAAAACGCAACTCCGGAAATGGCATTCCTAAGCAATTATCGGCGCTACGGTTCCATCGGTGCCCTCGGAATTCGATTCCGAGCAGCAGTTCAAAAGTTAGAAAAACTCGCTCGTCCGTTCACTGAACGTACCCAAGACAATCTTCAGAATATGATTCCGGGCACCGCAGGCCTTGGAATCAGGCGCCATCAGAAACTGTGTTCTTGTAAAAATCCAAAGAAAATTAAGAAAAAATTTTCCTTGAAATTTATGGGTCTTTACATTACTCCCACCTCAGGGATTTACATCCCCGAAAAGCTTCAACACAAACTAGGGTCACAAATGCAGTATTGAGCATGCATCTGAGCCTTCCGCTCCCATGTTCTTACTTAGAGATTCTGTACTACCAAAGAAAGCGCACCTGAGGAATCGACCGTCCTCATAGGATCTGCTCATATCGATCCTTGATCCCTACTAGAACCTCTGTGGAAGTAACCCCATCGCCATCGTCCTTCTCCTCATGGTCGATGATATGCGAAGGGTCGAGAACGTGTCTCCTCAGTTGAGATACCTGGAAAACGTCATGCACCTGGTGCAACTGAGGTGGATGGGTTAAGCGGTAAACCACCTCGCCTACCCAGCTGAGGACCTAGAAAGGTCCGTTGAACCTCAGAGATAACTTGTCACCCTGGCCACATCTCCGTAAACCTCATCGAGGTGAGACCCGTATAAGGACGTGATCGTCATCCTCGAACTTTAGAGGTCTCCAATTCATGTTAGAACTGAAACTAAAACGACTGCTACCACGAGGGTATGGTTGACCGACTCAAGAGTAATCAGTCGCACCCTCCTGTGAAAGAGTTTATCCTATGCTGCCTGGGGTTTCCTTTTCGCCGACCAAGGAAAACCCATCCCGACGTTTTCCTAAAACCATCAATTTGAGTATGAACAGTTATTGCCCATTCCATACTCAATATAACGTCATAAGGCCTCGATGCTGCCACTGAGAGATTCCAACCGAAACTCTCGCCTCGAGGGTCTGACCACACCGTCGGCGTAAGTGTGATTATCGAGTATCCTCCCAAGGTATCTCTAGACGTGAGGGTCATGTCCACGATTTTCGGAAACTCTAGGTCTGGAACAAGATTTGTGAAAGCAAGGAATGATTCATATCGACGTCCGTTTCTACAGCAACTAGTAGTGGACACAGACTATCCCTTGAATCATTTTTAGAGCTATTGGGTCACACACCTTGACCGCATGTAGCTGCACTCTTCCTCCACCCTTCAGCTCCCTGAGCCTGGTGGGGATAACTAAGGCAGGTGGTTGTAGCATGTTAAGATGTACACCACCTCATGCTTCTCTCCTAGCTCTGCCTCCACGTCTGCTGCTTCGCAGACTCATCTCTTCTTAAAGCTTCCTCTTCTTGAAACATTTATCACGCTTGAGTCTCTAAGACTGGTGCTGGTTTCCTATTTCTTACTGCATTGTGCAGTCTTCATCCACTCCTGGATGATCTGCACCTTCTTTGCCTACGATCTGAAGAGCTGCTAAAATTTCTCCTTTACCGAAAAGAGAAAGTCGGTCTCATCCCCTGGATGAACCAAGCCCATTGCCTAATACAGTCATTCCGGACATGAATGATGCATTCATGCCATGGATGACGTCGTAAGGCCTCGACGTAACTACCAAGAGATCCAACATTCACTCTCACCTCCAAGGGCCGAGTCACACTGTCGGCATCAGTGTGAGGTCACTGGGTATCCTCCAGTAGAAATCTCGAAAGTGAGGGTCAAGTCAACAGTTTTAACCGGGACCTCTCAGTTTCAACCAAACAAAAGGACAGGAAAGCAGAAATCACATGATAAGTGTCTTTTTATTATTGCAGCTCATAGTACAAAGACACAAATACAACAGCAACATGGAACTAGAAGTACAAGGGACGTATCCACTAGTTCTGCTCCTGTCCACCTGCTCCCGGAGCTCTACTGCCTTGTACACTTCTCGGTTGTTGCTCAAGCACTCGTCGCTGCTTCTGCCTTGGTGGCTCCTCCAAAGCCTGCGGATCAATTGTACAAGGAGTCAGACAGTCATGTGCCAGGTGAACCTTCCCACCACATTCATAACACTTCCTGCTACTCGTACGACTGGCTCTGGTCCTCTTGGTCCTCCGCATCATCTGTCTACTTCCCACAGATGACTTGGATACTGATCGAAAAACACGCGGCAAAGGCAGCAGCTCCTGAAAACGCTCGGGGTGTAGAGCTGCTGGCAAAATCTCCACCCTGAAGAAGGTCTCGAAGTCTTCCCATGCTAAGGTCATCCCATCGCAAAACTGGAACAAGTGGCTCCACCACCTGCCTGCTGCTGCCTGAAGGAGGCTGGCAACAATGATCACCATGAAGTCTGACGGCGTCCCCTCTAGCCTAAAGACTCTCACCACAGCCTCCAGCCAAACATCATCCACCTGCGGGTCCGTCTCTCCCCGGAACCTGGGTGGCCTCTAGCGGTGGAACTTGTGTCGCGTGCTCAAGTGGCGTGCATCGCCTATTGCTGGGGCTGGTGGCATCAGTGGCCCAACATATGGTAGTACCGCTGGTGCCTCAACTACAAGAGGGCCCTGTACCGAAGCCTCGTCACTCGACAGGCTGTCAGTACGCACATCCCTCTGGTCTCTAGTTGGTCGTTCGTGAAAAGGCATCCTGAAAGAAACAACGTGACACGGTCAAATGATTATACCTAGTGAGCTGACCAGGTTTGAGCTGTTTTAAGGGAAGACCTTTGAAAACACACACGCAATCAGTGTTTTTGTGCACAAAGTCGGAAATAAGTTGTCAGGGTCCTGGTGTATGGTTACGTCGGCCGCCAGCACCAACACTGGACTCCCTGAACTAAAGACCACACTCGGTACCCTTAACACTATTGCTTCATAGAAAGAAAATATCAGAGTTATAAGTTCTGCGGTAGAACCGACTCCTCTGATACCAATTTTTCACGACCCGTCCTCGGGGCCCGTGCCGTGACTACCCCAAGCCCGCCATCCATAGGCCAGGGGCTGGCGACTAGCACCAAAGGCGTAAATACCGATAAATAGGAAGGCATTGCCTTTATAAAATTAAACAAAACACCACAGAGTACAAGATATAGTAAAACACTATGTACAAAGAGAAGTGCTGAAAGTTAAATGTGCCAGAATACAAACCCAAATGAAAGTACAACTAAAAATGAACAAAGTACAATAGAAAAAGACAACAGCTGGAAGAACGGAAGCCGCTCCTGGGTCGTCCTCCTCGGATCCTACCTGAAGGGTAGGTACAGATGGCGCAGCTCCTAGATCGCCCACCACGGATCCTACCTGAAGGGTAGGTACAGATAGCCTCCACAACTCTCTCGCCCGTCAACCTCCTCCGTGTGTCGTCTCGTTGCGAATTCCACCTCCAGATACTGACTCTTCATGTGGTCCACCTCAGGGTACCGTCCAGTCCTCGAACTCTCGGCCTCCGTCAGCACTGTCCGTCGTCTGCAACCAACATAACAAGGTGCGGGCATAGCCCGTGCAGAGGTGAGTATAACGATACTCAGTAGGGACCCCGAGACCCTCAAGGTCTCACTAAACCAACATGGATAACCATAATGAAGATCCAAACAGATAACCTCTACTTAGGTATAGGCCCATGCATATACCTAAGTTATCAAGTAACCTATCTCAATCATGAGGTAAACACCAAGATCATGAAATCAACGAAAAACCACCACCCAGGTATATTCCCATACATATACCTAAGTTTTCAAGTGACCCATCTCAATCATGATATAATCACAGAGTTCATAGACTCAGCTTAAACTAGGATTTTCATTATCGAAACTGTAACTGCTGAAGAGCCCCGTCTCTGGAGTGTACAGTGGTCCTATCACGACTCTGAGGTACTGCTCACTAACCTAAGACTGCTGAGGTACTCCTCCTGTTGAGTACCGCGGGCCAGCCACCCAAACACAGTAGTGCTTCCCGCCGGGGTATGCCACCCAAACACAGTAGTGCACACCCCCTCGTAGCCTGATGAGGTACTCTCCGGACGAGTACCGCAGGTATGCACTGTCACACAGGTAGTGCTCCGTCCTCCATGGGTCTGCACCCAAACAATGTAGTGCTCCGTCCACTAGGCTAGTCGACTCACTCCAAGTCGAGTCGGTCAAGCAGTCGTCAGGTCTCAGTCGGCTACACGGTCTCCGTACTCCGTACGCTCATCTCTGGGAGGGTCCACTCCACGAGCTACAGTTCGATATTACAAGTATCTCAAAGTCCCATGAAGAAGTATCTCAAAGGACCACCTCGTCATAAGGGTCTCAACGCAACAGACGGCGCGTCAATCGGACGCCCGGTGTGTGAGTTATTAGCATTTTCGTCCCAGGGGCCTGGTTGGTTTCGTGTGCGAACCAACACGAACGTATCTCAACTGTACCCCGAACTCTCACAGGGTATACTCAAAGGGACCGATTCTCAATCATGATCACCAACGCCGCTGATGGTTCATCAAACGGACGTCTAGTCTGAAAGATAACAGCTTTTCCGTTCAAAGGGCCCGGTTGGATTTCGGGTACAATCCAACCTGGCCACTATCCAACAGCAACCGAAACTCGGGTGAATTATGCCAAAAGTTCCGTCTCATCATGAGGAATTCAATGAGACAGACGGTGCGTCAAACGGACGCCCGATCGGTGAGTTATTGGCTTTTTCGTTCCAGGGGCCTGGTTGGTTTCATGAGCAAACCAACCCGACGGCACTTCGATGGCATCCGAACCTCGAGCGGAGTAAGCCAAAAGATCCGTCCCACTTAGAGGAATCAATCAAAGTTGACGGCCCGTCAATCAGGCATCCGGAGTTCAAGTTATGTGTGTTTCCGCTCTGAGGGCCCGGTTGGTTCCGTGCACGAACCGACCTGGCTGAACGCAAATTATTCCAAAACCTTGAGTGCGATATGTCAAAACGACCGTCTTGGTCCAAGTATCGCATCGCCGCTGACGGTGCATCGATCGGAGGTCCGTAGCCCATGTTAAGGGAGTCCGACCGAAAAAGGTTCGGTACTAAGGGGTTCTGGCCCGGTCCGACCCGGCCCGATACCCCCGGGGTCGCCCCGAACCGGTTCCGGGTCCGGCCCGCTTGGGCGCGGCCGGCCCGTCCTGGGCACAACCCGCGCTGGCCAGGTGCTCGGCCAACCGGCCGTGCCGTTTGGTGGGGGGGGGGGGGGCTGCCCCCATGGTGTAACCGCGGCACCCCATTAAATGGGGGCCATTTTGTGCTGGTCGGTTGGGGGAATTAATTCCCCCAGTTTCCCTTTTGTCTGGTCAGCCCGCACCGGCCGGACGGTTCTGCAAAAAAGGCCCGGCGACAGCCGGTCCTTCCTCCTTCACCGACACCGGTGGCCCGAAACCGGCCGCCGGTCACCCTGCTCCGCCGCGGCCCAGAACCGACAGCGGCCTGGTTCTTCCGGCGCGGTGCGACGGTACCGCGCCCCTCTGCTGCGACCCCGCTCCGGCCGCGGTGTCTTCGGTTTTCTTCGACGCGGCGCGACGTCATTGCTTCCTTGTTAAATTTCACGGCGCGGCGCGACGGCGCCGCGCATTACTTGCCGTACGATCCCGCGTGGTGCAACGACACCACACCATTCCGTCCCAACCATATTAGAAACAACTTTCAAATTGGAGGAGGGATGGTTGTGTTTTTGCATTCCGTCCCCCTCTCATTAATCGATAGCAACTGGTCGTAAATTCATGAAGGACAAAAAAGTAGAATTCACGAACGTTGATAAATAAATAAACCCCTACAGTTTTCCCGCAAACAAGATTTCCCAACCTGCAACATATTCTTCGTGGATCAACTTGATGTTTAGTTGATCTGCGTTCTTTGATTTAGAAGGAAGTAACATGGGGTTCATTAATATTCACAAAAAAATTCCCTACCTCGACGTTGCTTGAACGGAGGTTCGTCGATCGATGATTCGTCGTGGAAAAAGACTTCGTGAAAGAAGACGCCGTCGACGTCGCGGTAAGAGGCGTCGCGGAAGGAGAGGTTACGAAAGGAGACGTCAACCTCCGAGGAATCCGGCGTTCTTCACGTTTTTCACGTTCTTCGTGTTCTTCGACGAAGGAGATGAAGAAACTCTTCAATCCTTAGGTTTTTTCTCCCCAAGACTCCACCACAAGAAACTAACCCAAAATAAAATAATCTCACCACTTATATTATTATCATAACATAACTTTCGAATTTCAAGAGTTTGAAATTTAAAAAGCCACACTTAACTCACTTAATTAATAACATAAGTTATTAATGTTTAAGTTATCAATAGTTAATGGTGAGTTGAGGGGGGTTGAAGAATATGAATGGGTGGGGTTCGTGTGGGCCCCACCACCCTCATAACCTCTCTTGGGAAGTTGGGTAGTTACCCAACTTCCACCAAATTCCTTAAACCACTAAAATAAAATAAAAATTGTAGGTAATTTATAAATTAAACTTCCAAAATTTTTATCATCTTCTCTAGTGAAAACGCAACTCTAGAAATGGCGTTCCTAAGAAATTACCGGTGCTACGGTTCCATCGGTGCCCTTAGAATTTGATTCCGAGAACCGGTTCAAAAGTTAGAAAAACCTTCTCGTCCGTTCACTGAACGTACCCAAGCCAAACTTTAGAAAATGATTCCGGGAACACCGGGCCTCGAAATCAGGCGCCGTCAGAATCTACGTTCTTGTAAAATTCCAACGAAAATTAAGAAAATAATTTCCTTTAAATTTCCAGGTCATTACATATAATGTTAACAATCAAATATTGTTGGATCCATGTTGAAATATATTGGATAATTTATGGAAGTTTCCAAAATAAACTAATCCAAGATGATAAATGCAACTGATTGAATGAATTTGAAGCCTTATAACATTAGTTTTAACCCTAAATAACCCATTTTACCTTTATTGTAGTAACACAAATTTATTGTTGTTACTATTCATATTGGACAAAAATAAAAAGGGACCCACTTAAAAAATTTATACCAAATTATTACAAATATTTAATCCATTTTTCATTATTCATTCCTTAAAAGTGGATGAAATTACAAAAAGATAAAAAAATGAAATAAAAACACATTTAAAAAAAATTCCTTTTTAAATATAAAATTATTTTTATAAAAAATGATACTATTAAATTGATTAAAATGAAGTTAATTATATTGGTCATATTATAAGATACCAAATTTTGATTTTAAATAATTTTAAAATAAATGGGTCTTTGGAAATTAATGGATATAATAATATTTCTAAATAAATTTGGCAATTTTAACTATACACTATAAAAGAAAACTTCTCATAAAATCCCAAAAATTCTCCTTAAAATAATTTTTATAAGTTAATTTAATAAATAAAAACAATTTTATCAAATAAAATTTAAGTGATTTAAATAAACTAATTATAATATTAACTAGTAAAAAGTATTAAAAACAATTCTTGTAATATATTATTTAAGGAATAAAATGAATTTAAAAAAATTATTATTAATATAAAAAATTTTTGTTGTAGGGAATTTATATTTTATATATGTATATATAATTTTTAACCCTAATAATCCCCTACAATTAAATGGTAATGCTATAACTTCTATATTAAGTAATAATATTGCAATAGTATACCAAGATTTTTGTAAACTCGGTGTTTCATGTAAAGAAATAAATAAAAAATTAAATTCATTAATGTTGATCTATATCATAAATTATCAATGTGTTACTATCTACCCACCTTAAAATGAGAATCACCTTTAAAATTTCAACACACTGATGGGAATAAGTGTGGATATCCATGTTTCATCACATCATCAAGTACCCAAAGTTGATCAAAAAAATGAACTTATTTCCCAAAATTTACTGAAGATATATAAATATTTTCTCAATTAATTCGAGGGAAATATAATTCTTCTACCACCCATCACAAAATGGAAACCATACCTATGTGGGACATAAGATCAAAAAATGTTCATCATTTCATAAAAACACAACTTAAAAAAAAAGGGTTTCATAATAATTTCATCATTATAGCATTGTATAACACATGGTGTAACATATTACACCTCTTTATTAGATTGATTTGAGTGGAAATTTCCACTTGGCCTTAAAAGAAATCTCCAAGTCACCAAAAGATGCTAATAAATTCTAAGGTTGTCAATACCATTGGGGGGTGATTTTCCATTTGTGAAATTAAACAACCCAACCAAATAGGTCATAACAAATATTATTATATAATGAATGATAATAATTTAAAAAAACTCAAAGTAATACCATTTATTTCAAAACAAAACTAAAATAGAGTACCATAGGGTAATAAAACTAACATAAAATTATAATGTGGGGAAAATCATCAAAACTCAATGAAACCAAACAACACTCTAAATCTCCCAACATAAAGGATGCTCCAACTCCATAATAAAGTCCAATAAATAGGAATCACCAAAAAATATGTATAATACTTTACCTTTTCATGTGTCTTGATGAATAATATCTTTAAATGAACCAAATTACCAAAGAAGGGGTGAGTAAGGAAACTCGGTAGGATTTCCCCAAATGACATCCCTACTCACGCCATTAGGATAAAAAAATTAATAAATTTATATAAAATAATTTATATAAACAAATTAATATATTTTATTATAATGAAAAGAATATTATCACCAAAAAAATTTCCATACTAAAATGGTTTCCAAGGAAATGAGACCAAACCATTCATTAAACCACTTCACATTCCATTTTGGCATACCAATTCCATGATTCCAGAATAAACCCACACATACCTGATTCTAAGAAAATTACATATTTAAGAGTGTTTTCTCATCCATAAACCAAGTCATCACAAAGTGGAAACTCTTCTAGTTTTCCAATGAAACACATACCTTATCCAATGTCACATTACTTTTTCCCCCAATGGTACACACCCTTTTATCAAGGTCACATAGAAATATTAAACTTGTATAACCCATTTATTCCAAACCCATTTTAAATCATAAATTTTATTAAATTTAAAATAAAACATTATATTATTGAAAACCGTTAAAAAAACCATTTTTATTAATCCATCAATGACTTATTTTAAAATTAGTATTTTAAAATCTTGAAAACAAAGCACCTTTCAAAAAGAAATTCCATAATTCTAAAAATCATCAAAATACTCAAACCATCACTCAAGTTGGTTTATACCATGATTTTCACACCAATGTCTCAATTTATTACAATAAATTCAATTAATTTCAATCTATGCCGTAATGTTCTAACAAGAGGAGTCAAGAATGGAGCCACCTTCCTTAGGAATGGTGCTGCAAATGAAGAACAACATGAAATCGTGAACAAAACTGTGTCTAATCTCTAAAACCATATTAGATATATTTCCCTAACATAAACACATACATACATAATCAATATTGGAATCAAACGCCATATATCAATCCAAAATAGACTAGATCTAGGATTTCGAGAGACAGAAGGAAAGTAAATTTAAGAAAAACTACTAAAAGGTACCACAAATGGAGACTTTCCAATGTAATCAGGCTTCAAACCCACAAGAAAATCCTTCAGATTGTTTTTAAATCAATGGTGAAATCTTCCATATCCTTTAGGAGTAAGAAATATCTAGTTAGGAAAAATTCCTAAAAATCTCCCTAATAAACATTTTATATATTGATTTCCAAAACTATATCCTTTTATAACATGAAATATTTAAAATATATATATATTAATTATAATATTCTCTCACTAAGATAAATAAAAACTATTCATGAAAAAAATACTCTTCAAAAAAATTTGTGATTATTAATTAATATAGATGTTTTATGTGAGACCTTTATATATATTTCACAATGTGGTTAATCTTATTAATACCCACTGATTCAACATCTAGGTGACTACTATCAAAATAAATTATAAAAATTAAATTGTACAACATGTCTATATAAACTCAATATTTAATGTATATCACAATATCAAAAAAGAAAATTTATTTATAGATATATCTATCATGAAATCTCAAGGAGTTGCAGTGATTATAGTAAAAACGAGATTCTTGAATCATGTTCAAACCACATAAAACATAATATCCTCTACTTTACTTTTTTTTCAAGTATTTAATGTGTTGTATCTAATTTTGAGGAGATAGTAAATCTATTTACATCCTAATTTGTGGAAGTGGTTCAAATATAAAATATGTTAAAATTTTTGTAGAATTTATTATAAATTTGGTATAATCCTAGCCATATTTGATAATCCCACCACTCAGTTTTATACACTTGATCCAAAAGTGTATTTCATTTTCAACAATAAAACATGGTCATATATTATTGGATTTGTACTTTGTTTCCTTGTTATTGTGTTTTTTTAATTATATGATGATTATATTTGAAATATATTCAAAATAGAATTATATAGAGAATTATGTTTCTATTCATATCAATAAAAAATTGGTGGTTTCAGCTAAAAATATGAAAAACAAATAGAATAGAGAGTAAAATAAGTTAGAAAGAGATAAAATAAGAGAGAATAATCATCACTATTTGATGTCAATCATTGTGGTTTTATATCAAGTAAATTTAATAAAACCATCACTTTGAAATATCTATTTCAATTAGAGAATATTATGGATATTTTTAATTGGTTTAAATCAAATAATGTGCTCTTACAGATTATTTGTTGAATGTTTGTATTTAAATTTCAACTAATGTATTTTAGATTATTTAGGGACTATTTTATTATAACACTAAAAAGATATCAAATGAAACATTTATACCTAAATATTTTTCAAAGATGATTAAAGAGTAAAACACTCTCGATTTAAAAATTAAATCTAGATAAAATATTTTATCAACCCTTCATATACAGTATTCTATAGATGAATAAGAATTTAAAAAATACTATTATTATATATATGAGATAATTAAATCATATAATGAAAATATAAATACATTGAATGACCCATATTAATATAGTATTAGTATTAATGAAGCCCAACTAGATGTAAATGTCAAACTAGTAAATGACTATGAATGTTATTTATAGAAATATATAAATATCCATGAAGATTTAGTTTAAAGGGTAAAAATAGAATAGGTTCACATATTGAAATAAATATTAGTTGATAAGTATTCACCAAACATAGAGTGTATTGAGTTGTATTTCAGGTAAATAATTTTGGATGATATTAAATATGGAACATTCGAAGATTTTAAGAAAAAAGGTGTTCATACATACATAAAATGAATGTATTATTATTTAGTAGAATCAAAATTGTGTGATAATAAACTTGAGATATTTTCACGATCCTCATATTAATACACCATCGAAGAACGTAACCAATTTACATGATGAATCATGTTGGAAGAAATATATTTTGAGAAAAATTGTATGATTAAATTTAAAATATCAAAAAATATCAGTGAACATAAATTCTAAAAAACTAGATAATATGTCCAGGGGTATTTTTGAAATTGTGAGAATAGTATATCCCTAAAAAATCGCAAAATTCTGGTGAAAAATCTCAAATATATAAAGGGTACAAATCTTACCATATTTATGAGACACATGTATATTTATTAA
Organism: Viscum album; assembly: GCA_963277665.1. NCBI lineage: Eukaryota > Viridiplantae > Streptophyta > Magnoliopsida > Santalales > Viscaceae > Viscum > Viscum album. The sequence continues at coordinate 751,188,119 of OY728129.1, read as the reverse complement.
TGGCTTAATATATTAGTATATAGAATCTACAGAAGGCTTGAATCATGGGGAAAAGATTTTTAAATTTAGAGGATACCTACTTATCAATAGAAAAATTCACTAAGCAAGTGAAATTGTTATGTAGAAATAGATATTATATATTAAAATAATTTTATAATTTCTAAAATATAATTGATTACAATGGTGATGAATTTTCATACAAGACATTGAAATTGTGATTTATATGGAAATAAAGGGATTTTTACACTCATAAAAAGATACATGTTAAGAAATTGGAGATGTCTACCTTAGGAAAAAGAAAAATATGATTGCAAAGAGATGTAAAACAATGAAGTCAAAGAAGAGTTATTATTAATATTACACACTAGAGAGAAGATAATTATACTATGTCTTAAAGGGAAAAGTCATGTACTATGGTAAAATGTTCATTAACATCGATTAATAATGTATAAAGATGAAATCAAAAATAAAATAATGAATCCAAGAAATAGATTATAGTATCCGTCTGGTTGTTACAACTTGGGATGATTAATTGTAATTGTTTTCTAAAAAAGGGAAATCCAATGGTTGTTAATGATTTGTGTGGATGGTGAAAATAGTCAATACACATTTCATATAAAAAATATCTCTTGGATTCCAAAACAAGATAATTTATTAAATTCAAAATAGAAAGCACTAGTTACACCTCGTGAAAAATTTATTTATACTATAAAAGAATTCTCCCAAAAAAAGGTTGAACATTTTAAAATAAAATGATTTATCATATGGGAATCCACATTAAGAATCAGTTAGAAAATAGAGGAGTCATAATAGGATTATAAGTGACTTGGAATAAAAAGTAAAGAATGATGTTCTATCTGATAAAAAAGGTGAAAAACAACAGAATTCATTTCCTTACCATGTAAAATTGATTTAGAAAATGAATGGTGGATAATTGATGAATAGTTCTTAGTAATATGGATCTATAAACAATAGTGTTTATGGGTAGGTAAATAACTCTCATCCCTATTTCTCATATTTAATAGGTAATAAATACTTTACGTATCCCAAACTACATTTTATTCTTATTTAAATTCTATTTAAAGGTGAAGCATAATACAAACTAAATGATGTTATGATTCCTATATAGCTACCATACATAATGATTTTTTCCATCGAATGTGTGTTTGGGCTAGTAATAACTATTTTCGAATGGTTTCCAATGTGTTTCTTCATGGAACTGGAAACACCCAATGGATTTATATCCATGAGAGACCTACCTTCCAAAGGCGGACACTCACTAGGATGTTTGAAAAATGATGATTATTAACTCACATTGGTCGAGATGATGGGAGGTAGAGCTTATCACACCCTTTTAGGGGGGCTTATTTCCTACTATGGGACACTCTTATAGATTTAAGATATGATTATGAATCCTTTATTAATTCCCACGTATGATGTCAATCACCCTAAAATACCCATTAATTATTAGCATATATATATCTTAGAGTCAACTGTATGTGTCTATGGTTTTTAATCACTGGATATATCTATATGTATCTTAATTTCTCTAACAATGGTATCTTCTTATATAATAATTATAGATTCTAGGGCAATGATTATGATGATTTTGGTTTTCAAGATACATAGTGGGGAACTCTAGAATGTATCATCATTCAGGTATATGGGATTTGTTTTGATGTTGGGAACAAACCCATGGAGGAGATTCCTATGTATCATTGTCAAAGAAATCAAAACAAGAAAAGTTTAGTACCTCTTAATGGGTAGGATCATACCTTTTATGATCAGGTCATAGGGTTCGAACCGTACTGTTTGATGTCATGGGAAAAGGATGTCTATGAAGAAGGTTCCTAGTCAATTTTTGGTGTGTTAATTATGCCAAAAAATCCAAGAAATTATAGAAGAAATATGAATTTCAATGATTAATTAAGCTATCATTCGAATGTACCCATAGATGATTGGTTTTATTTGTGGTGTGGTGTTTAAACCTCAATGAGTCTTCTGATGTATCCAATTTGGAAAGGATTCAATGACCACATAGTTCTGTTGGTTTTGAAGATGAGTATAGTCCTTTTAGAGGAATAAATTGGGGCATACTCCTAAAAATGATGCCCTGCAAAGGGGAGGATGAAGGATGTCTTGACTAGTATTGATTTGGAGGCTTATTTCAGGAATTACTCCTCATGAGAATTCCCAGATTATGAATGAGACTTCATCCTAAGGAGGATTTCAATTGATCATAGGCCCTATGTGGGATTCCTATATACCATGATTATAGTAGGAATCAATGTTCTCATATTTTAATACATAGGTATTATGCACTGATACATCCCTTGTATGTGGGGTGAAAATTAAGGCTTACTCTTCAAGAGGATGCTGATTGATCTTGGGACCTAAATATGAATCCAACAAATCTAGATTGTAGAAGGAATCATATTTCACATAGTTTAATGTTTTTAATGAATCATGCGAATATCCTGATCACCATTATCCTCTATTCCCAATTGATTCATTCTTGGTGAAAGTAATATGAAGAAGAAAATATGAAATACAACACAATGTTCTTTTTTCCGCATGTGGACACTATGATAACAACCAATAGGATAGGGATGGGTTATTTCATCTTCCCAATCATTATCCCCTATTCCACTGAAGGAATAGGTTAGGTCTACTATGGATGTTGCCAAGGGCATGATATTTCCATCTATTCACATTACCTTGGAATAGTTCAAGGGTATGGAAAACAAGAAAAAGAGGAAGTAGGGGAGATGAGAGAGAACTCTAGTGCTCATCCCCTCTCTGACCTAGTGGCCTAGAGGCAGAGATGAGCATGATTTTATCCTCATAGAAGAATGTATATAGGCTTACACTTGGATGGATTCCCTAAAATTGGTTTTTCAGTGGGGGAGGAGGATTTATTCCCTATTAAATGTTAAATAAACCCTAATACTAAACCTCCCTTCCTAGAATTAGAGACTCTTGGTCTCAGAAACTAGAAGGTGAGGAGATGGTCATAACCATAGTATTTGAGAATGGGAACTCTATGACATTATCCCTAGGGTAGGGGTCCTCATGATCATAGGGATACTCACTCACATGCACCCTGAGGACCTAGATGGACAAACCAGTCATTTTACTGAATCCTATGACCATAAAAATGCACACCCAATTAGGGGAGACGTTAGTGTTATACTCGCCATTATTGTGAAATTAATAAGTCTTTGGGTAGATTTCAACTTGGTACACCACTAAAAAAGGGAGTCAATGTAAAAGAGGAAATTCCATGTATAACTTTGGAGAAGGCTGGAGGATTGTCTCCCATAGGTTAGGGTTTATGGAAAATGAAGGGGGGTCACATAGTGGTGTTCCATGTGGGTTTGAGGTTTGTAAAAACCAAGGGAGGCACCTGAAAGGGTGATCCATTATGGTTTGCATGGGAATGATGGTGGTTTATTGGGAGACATACCACTTGGGTAACTAAACATGGGTGAGTCCTTACTCAAGGAAAAAGGGTCTCAACTAGTATCCCAAAAATGGCTCATGTAACACCCTTGTTAAGAAAGGGCACTTTCTCTAGTGTTCATTGATGACGAGGTGAGGAGTGCCTTGCGAAATTGTAGTTAATTATAAAACATGGGATGATGTTATTTAAACTATGCCCCTTTTAATCCCCTCTTCTATGGGCTCTAGAAATATATCTAGATGATTTCAGAGGACTTGAGAGAAGGACTAGGTTAATAAGAGATTTAAGATGACTTCAAAATAAACCAACTATACAAATTACGATTCTAGGGTTGTAGTTATTGGAAAATATAGGACCATGGGTGAAAGGGATATCTCACTTAGGTGTCCTGTGAAGGTCGATCACGCTGGTACCCTGGGTGATGAAGGTACTTTGAGGTACCTAGGACAATTGAAATTGGAGAATTATTTTTCCTTGTACTTATTGATTTATTTTATTCTATTCTCCTTAAGTTATTATAATTTTCCACATTTTCATCCATATGAAAAAATGGAGTGTCAAAAAAAAATCACCGCTCAGGATTGGATTCGATCAAAAGAAAATGGTCTGATCCTATATTAAATGGATGAAAGGGGTTGATGGATATAATAGATAATATATGTAGGTTGCCCAAATTGGTTGTCCTCTTAGGTAGTCTACTTTCATATTCCATGTAGGTGATCTCATCATTTATCAATATCCATTTCGACCCTTATTTGCGTTAAACTCATTTTTATCATAAATGAAAAATTTAATAAAATTTTTATCATCATGTTTTATTCAATTATTTTGGTTTTTCAGTGTCAAAATGTGGAATTTCACATGTTTTGATGATTTTATATAAGGTAGAGGTGATTCAGAGAGCCGACAATGATGTGGAAGGAAAATGGGCCAAATTTCATGGAGGATCATTAACACATGATAGTGTTCCAGGAAATTAGGGCATTAAAATGGGCTTAAATATTTTGATCTGATCTAGAATTAAGTGCACTACAACTCTTCTGAATAAACCCAACCCAATTTTTCTATTCCTGACCCCATCCGAAAAGATATGTATAGGTAATAAAATCAATAGAATGTCAAAAATTTTGTTTTGTATTTCGAATATATCTAGAGCTATGTGCCTCTGAATGATTCAAAAATTTAGGTTCAGACATTTAATAGTTGAGAAAACATGTTTCTAGTGTTTATAAAAGAAAGATAAGACTTTTTAGTGTCTGAATACAATGTTCAACGTTTTTATATGAAATATGGGTGCCCAAAACCACAATACAACTTATCTATAAAATGGAATCATGGGAACCCCATTTAGATTTTTGAATTAGGGGTAAGGTGCTCCCATTTTGGAGACCCAATGGATTCCTCTAATCATTCCTATTAGTTCTGGAGTGTAACGACCCAAAAATTTATTAATGAAAATTAATTTATATATAATTAAATATATTATTATGTAAAATGGTTATATAACATATTAAATTCATTGTTTTTATGAGTTTGGATTTAAAATTACTATTAAAAATTGTAACCATTCCTAATATAGTTGTTGAATAGTGATCACATGATTTGTATAAATATAAGTCTTTTGAAAATCCAATTTACTCAAACACATGAAGCGATGACCTAATCTAGTAGATTTTCTCCGTTCGAAACCCATTTATCATAGCATAGAAAGGAGGTGGTGTCATTGGGGTTTTCACCAATCCCATGTCAAACTTGAACATGTTATTCTTGAATAGGACCACATACAGGAGATAAGGAAGTTGGTAGAGACTACCACCCAATAGATGTTATCTGAGCCTCCCGAGGAGTATATCACCATCACACACCATACCCTTAAGTCATATGAGGGGTCTTATAAGTTTTTATGTAACAAAACCCTATAACTATGATTATGTACATTTTCTTTGTATTGAATAATGAATATACATTTATTTTATTATTGTTTCTTGGTAAATATATTTTAAAACAGAAATAGTATTTTTTGATAATATTCAATTAGGAAATATATTTTGATAAATTATATGACTTTTGAATTAAATAATATTTTAATGAAATATTGTTACTGAATTAAATTTATTAAATATAAATAATCGTATAATTTTTATGAATACCATTGAAATTTTTATAAAGGTTTGAAATCCTTTTTATTCAAAACTAAAAAATATTTTATAAATGTTGGTTTGTATATTAAAAAAAATTAATTCACATATTTTGAAAATTATTTATATAAAATGGATATTAATTTTTGACTCATGATTTTGAAAATATCCAATAGTGAATTTTTCAAAATATTCTAAGAGAGTCGAATTTTTGGGTAAAAATAAAATACAGTTTAATTATATAATGTGATTTATGACATCATAATGACCCGATAGTGATGTAATAAAATACTATAAATGGGATGATCAGGAAATATATGTTTTAAAATGAAAATGATTTCATTTTAGGATTGTTTTTTTTTGTTTTAAAAATCATTAGAGGACCCTCTAAGACTTATAAAACATTTTATCTTTTTAAAAGGATTTTTTTGAGAGTGTGACTCACCTCCCAATAAGCAAGCCTAATATTTTAAAATGGTCATCCTTTGGACTTATAAAATAATGTTCTCCACTTACCTATGGAAAACCCCATGGGTAAAACCCATGGGTTGGTTTTTGGTTTTGATTAGTTTAATGTGTAGTGTCCAAAACATAAATAATATTAAATTCCCTCTCTTTTCCTATATAAACCCACAAAATATCTCACTTCCTCTTCACTCAAAGCCTTTGGAGCCTGACCAAACTCTAAAAAACTCCATATATAAACCTCCCATTCTTCCCCAATCTCCCAATAAGCCTCTCCCAACATTTAAGATCACACTTCCAAGTAAAGGATTTTTTTTCTTTCACATTTATCTTCCAAATTTTATTATATTGTTATTTACTTTTATTTTCAATTAAAAATGTTTGGGTATGATTTATCACATTTCCCATACATCCTTATTTGTTTTTTAATGATGATATACCCCTTGAGTTCTCATTAATTCCTCCCATGTACACCAGTTACCACGCTGAAATTCTGTAAGGGATTTCTCTCTCCTCATTTACATTCAAGTAATACTTTTGTTTTAGGAGTCTAAATTCCATTACATATGTTAGGAGATGTATCTATATGACCCCATTATATTTAATTTAATATAAATAGGATGATACACCTCTTTATCTCTCATTAACCATTTTTAGGAATTCTAATGCCATGCTGTTATACTGCTGAAATTGCACTAGGATTTTCCTAGCCAAGGTCATTATGTAGTGAATATCATGCCCATTTCTCTATCAAGGGTATTCAGTTTTATGAAAATTCACATATTTATTATATAGTTTAAAGTATTAATTCAATATTAATTTATCATTTATGAAATTATGTGTCTAATAAATCCATGTTATATGATCTAAGTGGCACACTTATGCATGAAATGAAATGATTAAGAAGGATTCACCCTGATAGCACTCCAATGCATTGGGTAAAGATTGGTATCTTGATATGTCAATTTAAATGGGTGTTTACTAATTATAATTCAAGTGAAATGAGGGTTTACTCATTCTCCATGTGCAACGAGCCTTTTCTCATACTAGTTTCATGTTAAATTCTAATGCCACATTTCTATGTTAGGATAATCCTGATGTATCATGCCATTATGTTCGTGTGTCTATTATGATCTATTTATATACCTATTTCCTAAAATATAAATTATTATTCATTTTATACAATTTTTATCTCTTTTTTGGATTTTTAGATCACTCTTTTTTATGCATGTCCTCAAGATATCCCATGTGATGCTATGTGCGAAGGAATGTTTGTCGTTATGTAAAATAAGTTTCCAATAAAGATGTGTATTTTGTGTTTGAATTTGTTATGTAATTTTCATAGTCCCTAAAGAATATAGACTTATCTATATTCTATGTTTCATCAAGTGAAGGTTTTATGTAATATAGTTGGTTTACATGTGGAATAATGAGCAGGGTTGTTATAGTTGGTATCAGAGGATACAGATAGTTTGTTTTTGAAAATAGGATTAGAAAACCCTTGTGAATGCCTTATAGATAATACTAAGTATAAAAAATACATCCATAAATTTTGGTGAGTATTGATTAAGTCATTTATCATGAAAATACATATCTATATCGATACGGTCAGGTAAGGGAGACTCTAGAACAGATATATATAGGGTTAAAACCCGAAAACCCCGCTTTGAGCTTGACTCGAACGAGAACTGGTGCATGACAACGAGGCTTGATGCACTCTTGGTTAAGGCACATTTAGGGGAAATTATTTTGTTAAATTCCTAAGAATATTGTGAACCTTTATTAAGGGGAAATATTCATCTAAAAATATATATTGGGAAGTAGATCATGGATAACATAGATTGAATCCTATAAGTTCATAAGTTAATGAAATAAATTAATTTATAATTCATCCATTTTTTTCATTGGATTACACTTTATGTGTTACGCCTAACATTTAATTTATTCTAGATAATGGCCAATAATATTAGGAAAATGGCTAACAACCAATGTGAATTGAAACATAATGAATGTCCCAACGAGATTCACAATCAAATGGGATCTCAAGTTGGAAATATCGCGATTATGCCAAACCAGCTATCAAAAATCACTTATAACAATTGGAACATTGTTGAATTCCTTAATAAATCAAGGAATATGAATATGAAATCTCATTAATGTCCATTTAATAAATTTGATAAGTGGAATAAGAGCCAATTTCTTTCACGCAACAAGAGTGGAAAAAGGCACCAAAGGAAATATCACAAAGGGACTAGGAAATGTTTTATGTGAGGAAAGGAAGGGAACAAAGTATCCAATTGCCAAGAAAGAATGTATAATGAGATTTATGAAAACAAATATCTATATAAGGAATCATAAAAAGTTATATGATTTAAATTTGGAGTAGATGGGTATTAACCTGGACAATTCTCTATTGCAATGGCTGGGAAGCATGGTGAGAATCAACAATTTACATGATCAAGGGAGCATTGGAATTACTATTCTAATATATATAATGATAAATTAATTACATGTAACCACTACTTAAATGTAGAATATGTCGTAATGTATTTCAATGTATGTCATATTAGTATATATTTTATGTTTTGTAAGAACATTGAGTCCCCATTAGAAATGATATTAAATCATTTGGGGAAAAATTATATATATATATTGTATCACATGTTAAAATTTGTGGGAGTGTTATTTTTTTATAATTTTATAAGTCTCCCTTTGATGGTATTTGAGGAAAAAAGAAAACGTTGTTGCCTATGAATCAAGGTGATTGAAACTTCATGAGAATAACTATCCAATACATGATCTAGAGTTAAATGTTTTAATCTTCACTATTAAAATTTGGAGGCATTACCTCATTGGGGATATGTGTGAAATATAAATGGATAAAAAAATCCTCAAGTATATATTCACATATAAAGAGTGGAATTTGTTCCAATTAATATGGTTAGAGCTGATTGAGGACTATGACTACTAAATCCATTACCACCTAAGGAATGAAAAAAAGGTGGTAGAAGTTCTATGTAGAAAGGACCTAGCAATTAAATCAATGTGTCGGGTATGTTAACAAGTGAAGTTTGGGAGGATGAAGTCTAAGTGGATTACACAAACATTATGCATGACATCATGGAAATTGGAGATCATTACCATGGACTTTGTCACCGAACATCAAAAGACATCAAAATGAAACAATGATATCTGGGTTGTAATGGATCATTTTACAAATATTTCACACTAAATTTCTATTCGAGAGGATTTCCCATTTGATCAACAAGCACACATATATATATATATATCATAGAAGTGGTAAGGCTATATGGAGTACACTGATCAATTTTATATGATTGGGATCAATGATTCAACTATAACTTTTGGATGAATCGTCAACTTGCTCTGAATACTGAATTGAACATTAGTATAGATTATCATCCTCAAACTGATGTCCAATCTGAGAAGACTATCCAAACACACGAGTAAATTTTGAGATCATTCTCAATATAATTCAAAAAAGGATGATGCTAACATCTTCTTCTAGTTGGGTTATCTTATAAAAATAGTTTCCACTTAAGTGTCCAAATAGCCCTCTATGAATCCTTTTATAGGAAGAGGTGTAGAACATTGGCATGTTGGGATGAAGTGAGGGATCAAAAACTCATAGGCCCTGAAATTGTCGAATAAATGGTGGAAAAGGTTAAGACCATCCAACATCACATTAAAGCTTTTCAGAGTCAACAAAATAGCTATGCCGATAATCGTCACGGAGACCTAGAGTTCGATAACAAAGACATGGTATTCCTCCGCATATCATAGTGGAAGAGATTTATGAGATTTGGGAAGATTGTAAATCTTATTCCATGGTACATTGACTATTTTTAGAGCCTTGATCGTATTAGAACAGTGGCCTATTGACTAGTACTACCACTGAACCTGTATCAAGTACATTATGTATTCAATGTATCTTTCTTGAGGAAGTACATACTTGACCCATTTCATGTACTCAATCTAGAGGCGATGCCATTGGGGAGTGACCTCTCCTATGAAGATAAGACATTAAAAATTTTAGATCATAGGGAAACTTTCTATGAAATAAGAAAATTCACCTCATCAAGGTGTTGTGGAGAAACCAAAAGTTTGAAAAATAAACATGTTAATCAGAGGAAGTAATAAAGAAGAGTTACCCACATCCATTTTAGTCTAGGAAAAGAAACTTTTGTGGGTGAAATTTCTTTAGGGGGAAAGATTTTAATGACCCAAAATTTTATTAATGAAATTATATCTTGATCTAATTAAATGTGTTATTATGTAAAATAGTTATATAACATATACACTTCTTTAGTTAAATGATTTTTTTTTCAAAATACAATTATGAATTGTTACCACTGCTAATATATCATTTGAATAATGATAACATGATTAGAATAAATATAATGCTTCAAAAAATCCAATTTATTGAGGAAAATGAAGAGATGACCTCATCCAGTATAATTTCTTCATACAAAGCCCATTTTTCGGTCCTCATAAAGGAGGTGGCGTCACTCATCTTTTCTCTTGACCAAGACCAAGCCATGCTTCAAGACATTAAGCTTGAAATGAACTACCTACGGGAGAAGTGGAATTTGATTGACAGTACCACCTGAGCGATGTCATCTGAGCCTCCCCAAGAGTCTTCCACCATCACACAAATTACGCTTAAGTCATATGTGGGTGTTATAAGGGTTTAAGTAACAAGGCCCTTGCACTATGATTATGTACATTATATTATTATATAATAAATAATATACATTGATTTTATTATTATTACATTGTAAATAGATATTAAATCAAAAATAGTATTTTTAGTTAATATTAATTAAGAAACATATTTTGATTAATTAATAAATTTTCAAATTAAATAATAATTTTATGAAATATTATTAGTAAATTACTTATTATTAAATATAAATGATCATATTAATTTTATGAATACAATTTGGATTTTTTTTAAGGTATGAGAGCCATTTTTTTCAAAACCAATGAATTTTTGATAAATATGGGTTTTTCATTTAAAATTAAAAATTCATAGATTTTGAAAATTATTTACATAAAATGAATATTGTTTTTGAAATCAGGATTTCAAAATTATCCAATGTTGAATTTTTTATAAATTTATGAGACAGTATAATTTTTAAGGAATAATTAAATACTGTTTAATTATATAATGTGTTTTATGACATCATAATGACCCAATAGTTGTGTAATAAAATAATATAAATAGTATTTTCAGAAAATATATGTTTTTATATTAAAATGTGTTAATTTTAGGTTTGTTTTATTTATTTTAGAAAGCGTTAGTGGACCCTCCAAGACTTATAAAAAAATTACCTTTTCCAAATGATTTCCTTGAGAGTGTGACTCACCTCCACATAAGCAAGCCTAATATTTAATAAGTTTGGCCATTGGACTTAAAATATAATTTTTCCAATTCCCTTTGAAAAAAATTGTGTGAAAAATCATCGGTTTATTTATGGTTTTGATTAGTTTAATGTGTAGTTTCCAAAACCAAAATAATAAAGAATTCCCTCTCTTTTCTTATATAAAACCTCCCAATATCCTACTTTCTCTTCAATAAAAGCCTTTGGAGCTCGAAACAACTCTTCCCTACTCTCTCTATAATCTTCCCAATGCACCCCAATCTCCTAATAAGCCTCTCTCAACCCTCTCCCGTGCCTTTGGGATCACACTTCCAAACAAGGTATTTCTTTTACTATCATTTTTTCCAAATTACCCTATATTGTTATGTCCTTTTATTTTCAATTAAAAATGTTGGGGGTATGATTTATAACCTCCCCCATACTTTCCTCCTTATGTTTGAATAATGAGATTACCATTTCTCTCTCATTAATACCCCCCATGTGCACATGTTACTATGACAAAATTCCATAGGGGATTTCTCTCTCCATATTTACATTAGTGAAATTAATTTGGTTTATGAATCAGAATTCCATTACATAAGTTGTTAGATATATCTATATGAACCCCTTAATTTAAATTTCATTTAAATATGAGGAGACACCTCTTTTTCTCCCATCATCTATTTTTATGAATTCATATGTTACGCTGTTATGCTACCAAAATTGCACCACGATTTTCCAAGGCAAAGTCAGTGTGTAGTGAATACCCTACCCATTTATCAATAAAGCGTATTCACATTTATGAACGTTTAATTATTGATTATATAGAATAATGTATGAATTACACATTCATTTATCATGTAAAAAATGATGGTGTTTAATGAATCCATGTTATATGATCTATGTGGCACACTTAGGCATGAAATAAAATGATTAAGAAGGGTGCACCTTGATAGTGCTCCAATGCATTGGGTAAAGATTACTATCATGATATGTCAAGTGAAATGACGTTTTAATCATTATAATTCATTTCCAATGAGGGTTTACTCATTCTCTATGTGGAATAATCGTTAGATCATGATAATATCTTGTTAAATTTTGAGGCCACATTTCCATGTTATGATAATCATGTTGCATCATGCCTTTATGTAAGAGTATCTCTTATGATCAATTGATATGCCTATTTCCTGACATGTAATGTATTATTCATGTTATGTCTTGTTTACCCCCTTACTGGGATTTATAGATCCCCTTTTTATGCATGTCCTCAGTTAATTCCATGCAATGCAAAGAATGAAGGAATTTGTGTGGTTAGGTAAAATATGTTTTCAACAAAGATGTGTATTTCATGTATTAAGTTATTATATAATGTTCATAGAACCAAATACACTAGACCACTCAATCTATTATGTTGTCTCATGTGGAGTTTTTATATAATAAATTAGGTTTATTTGTGGAATGAAGATCTTGGTTGTTATATGGAGGCTATAGGAGGTTCAAATGAAACATCATTATATTCCTCCCCTCCCATGGAGTTATAAACTCATCCTGATGACGCAAGGGGAATATGATGTCAATATAAAGTTTAATGTTTTTAATTTTTGAATTATATTTTGAATTATATTTTTTTATATTCCTTTTAATCATCATATATTTTTTTAATTGATTTATGTATTGGTATGTCATGATCAACTCATGTGATCATGTTTTGGGGGTACCCATTCTTGTGATGTTTCACACACCATTTGAAATTTCGTCTTCCATCATTGAATTGCAGTGTTTTTGTGGTTAATATTTGTTAATGTAAATATCACTATCAGTTTTATATACATTTGTGTCATGGTATAAAAAATAAATAACAAAAAAATTTGGACAGTGCATTGACTTCATCAAGTGTTTCCATGGTGAGTTTTAGTTATGAAGTCGAACACAATTCACCTAATCCTTAACAGAATATGGCGAGTAATTTTGTGTTTATGAATGAACCCTATGAGGTATCTTAAGGTAAAATCATTAATATACTAGATATAGGTGTTACAAATTAGGGATTAAATTATTATAACCCTATCTGTTGAAGCGATAAAGGACGAGCATCATGAGATTTCCTCAGGTTGATCACACAAAATTAATTATTTTAATTTATGATTTGTTTTATCCCTTTCTATTTTCATTTGTCTTATTAAGGCACCAAAATTATTTTTTATAAAAAACCATTCCATTTTTCATAATCAAGAACTTCTTTCAAAATTAATAATCCAAGGCTCTTTTGAGAGGGAACATAGTGTTCCTGCTATACTACAAAAATTATAGTAAAAACTAAACATTTAATTTGACATTCTCGACAATGTGATCAAAAATTGGAATCATTTCTGGATATCCACGATCATTTTTTCTCATTATATTAATTTAATTATTTATTTTACTTTCTAACTATTACCTCTTTCAATATCCTCCACCCCTTTTCATTATTTTTTTTCTTATTTTATACTTTTGTTTGTTTTTTTGTGTTTATTCTTATTATATCCCTCTTAATCTCTCTCTATAATTATATAGTATAAGATTATATTTTTTCCTCTTTTCACAATAATTACATAATTTTATTTTATCTATATTCAACCAGAAAAATAAAAAAAATCACCACTTATTTTCATGAAAAGATCAGAAAAAGATAAATTGCTTCAATTTATTGTCAAAATTAAAAAGACACTCCACTAAAAAAATCTATTCATCAGGGGTAGAGATGTATAGTAAAATTGAGGAACCTTATATTAACTTAATGTGGTCCCAAACCAATAAAACTTTGAACACAATCAATCCCTATAAATCATGGATTCTAATAATTGATCCTTAAAAGTAGTGACAACCCCAGATGTGGAGTAACAACATGCATACATCCAATATCATGAGGAAGAAACCAAATTTTATATGAGGCAAGGCCTCATACACACAATTCCTAAATTTTATGGTCTTGTTGTTGAGGAACCTCACAAACATATTAATGAGTTTCACACAGTGTGATCCACCATGAAACCCCAAAATTTATCTGAAAACCTCTTAATGGTTGTGGTCTTCTGTTTCTCCCTTACTGGTGTAGCAAAAGACTCCCCATAATATATTACTACAACAATTAGGGGATGGAGTTACCTTAAACCAATATTTTTAGATAATTTTTCCCTACCTTATGAACTTCAACAATTAGAAATGAAATTTGCGTAATTATGAAATCACATGGAGAGAACCTTTATAAAAATTGGGATACATTCAAACAACATTGTTCAAGTTTCCCCTACCACCAAATTATTGAACAATGTAGAATTAAATACATATATAAGGTACATGTTCTGTTGTATTATATAATGATAGATTCTGTAGCTGGTGGTTTCCTAGTTGATATTACTCATTCGGCCATTCATTATTTAATGGTCAACATGGCTCAAAATTCACATTAATTTTGTACACATGTAATTTCACCGAGCTGCGAAGTTCATGAGGAAAGTCATTAATACCTATAAAAAATGGTTGATAATAAACATGATGATATGAATAACCTTCTATGTCAATTATATAAAGGAAAATTTAATTCACACTCTTCTTCAGTTCCATTACATTACGGTATTTGTTCTAATTGCACTCATTTTTTTGATCTGTGCCTGCTACATCAGGATTCATATATGTATTTCATAGTAGTATTCACTCGGAATCCAATTCAATAAGTACCCCCATTTAAGAAATAATCATTCAGGCCAAATCCAAACCTTGGGTGGAAACCATGGCCATAGTACTGACAAGGAGGAAACTCAAGCTATCCTAAGAAGAATTGGTATCACCAACGATAAGGGATAAAACATTATTATCCCTCAATATCATGAAACAATCCTTCTACTCCCAAATCTCAACCAAACCTTGAGGACATGCTGAATAATATTAAAACATAGAACCTATAGTTCCAAAAGACCATACAATCGGCTATTCAAGACCTACTAACTAAAGGGGGACAATTGGAAAACACCATTCGTGAAATAAAGATGCAAGGATATGGAAAACTACCATCCTAAATATATTTCCCAGACCCCAATTACCTAGAATTAGTGCATTATTTTTATCAAAATTGCAGGATAACAAGAAATAAAATCCTAAAGGACTAATCATTTTAGTATCCTTGGATTAACTATATTCAAATATATGTTTTACATTACATCATGAAATAGAAAACATCATTGTATGTCCAATAAAATATTCACATCCCTTAAACTATCCCTAAAGTCTTGTCAAATATAACTCTTCACATCCTAGGAAAAAATGAAACATAAGAAATGGAAGATATCTGCTACTTATTTAGGATAAACAATATAACGAAAACTATCATAAATAAGATTAATCAATTAAGTCAAGGTATAAAACAGAAACACAAGACTTTTAAACATAATCTTCATCTTAGTATGGAATTAATAAACAAAATAATTTAATTTGAACAATTACATGGATATTATACTAGTCGAATAATCATACATAATATCAATAATTAATCTCATATTGAGCGAATATAGAATGTCTAACTTCATAACCACATCATCAAGGGATTATTCCAAGACTATACAAAAACATGTAAAATCCCAAGAAATATTGTCTCATGAGACCTACCAATGATTCAAGAGGCTAATGTAGGACCCACCAATTACTTTATAAGTCTAATTAATTCTATTCATGAAATGTGTGAATCATACCATAAAAATATGTGTAAAAACTAGAATAATAATTATTAATACAATAACCATAAACTTTTAATAGTGTCAAAATAGAACATCCCCAGTCAAACATATCATAAAACCCTCATAATTTTATGGATGATTTTATAATAAATAAACCTTAATTAATAATAAAACCAATATAGGATATTGACATAGATGAAAATAATATAATATAATCATTTATTTTTTTAGAGAAATATCCCTTTTTTATTTTGAAATCATTTATAAGTCACTAAATTATAAAAGAAAAATTTTATTTTTAAAATAAACTTTTAATCTTCTAGGGGAAGCTTGAAAATGTTAAGGTGTCATAATGGTAGAAAATATCTACTTGTGTCGTATAACATAAAAATCAATATTTCTGGAATTTATCGAAAAGGCCATAACGTACATTTTTTGGAAAATAATGGAAAGATTCTTCTAAAGATATATTATAAAATAAAAACATGGGTAAAAATTAATTTAAACAATTTTCAAAAATATTTTCAATTTCATTTCATGAAATTGGAACATGGATGATAAACTTTTCCCAGTTGATACGTACTTATAAACAATCATGTATAATAATGAGATTTTGAAATTAACCCTTAACTTATAAATTCTCTTTGTAGAGGATGAGTTCACCTCTATTATAATGACTAAAACATGTTATCTAATTTTACCATGACCATATCCCTATTTATTATATCATATATGATCCTCTTTTATCATTTTGTAAATAATATTTCAATATTACCAATGTTTAAGGTGTTAACTATTTTTTTTCTATTCATGTTTTTTTTCTGTAAGTAAATTATGATATGTATAAGATGTATTTTATTAATTTATAGAATGATATGATGTTAATAATTATAATTTAATCACATCGTATAAATTTTATAATCATTATTTAATGGTTATCTTGGAGAATGAGTCTCACTACATCATGGAGATGGTAGGTCGTTTGTACACACAAGCGATGTTATTATTCCCTTGATGGTTAAATGGGTTAGAATTGGATGTTATATTAATTTTATAGAATCTATATCATGTTTTTTTAATTATTTAGATCAATTATATTAATCATTATACCAATCCAAATAAAGCAGTGTTGACTAACAAATTACACCATGGTGTGAAGATCGTAAGTCATACGTACACACACTTAGTGATATTATTATTCATATAAAGGATAAATGAGTAATATAGTAGTCCCATAATCATAATAAAATCTCAGAATTTATATGATATTGGATTTATTAATTTATTATGTAATCAACATAGGAAGATGAAGTAGATGAAGAAAATAACGTTGAAATATTTTATAAAAAATTACCTCTTTTCTAGGTATCTACTTTTGATTTGAAACAAAAGACTCCTTAAGTTGATTTTCTACCCAAATTATGTCCTCTAGGATTATGTGAGTGAATTTGGTAGGATAATGGGTAGAATATGGCTGATCCAAATTCCTTTAAAGGTGTAAATAAAAGAGAAGGAAACATGACCTTTTATAAGAGACGAGAGGGGCACTAATAGAAACTCCAAAACTATTAATTTATTTTAATTTAATTTTTTTGTTTCAAACAGATAAAAATTGAGTTATTTAAAAGATAATATTATTATGGGTCTAAATACTCCAAAAAATTATTTTTATACATGTTTATCCCACAAACATAACCTTATCTTACGGGTTTAACCATTAGTTAAACATTTTAACTCCTACCATGTCCACTTATCTTTTTACACTATAAAGGTTAATATATTTACAATAAAATGCCAAAATAAACCGAATTGGATCATTGATGAAATATATAATGCTATCCTATTTATTTATATGAACATTATATTTTTATGAATTTTATAACATTAAATAAATATTATTCATTTTAATGTATCATTTATGTCAATTTTGATACTATTCAATGTTTTCAATTTTGAAAATATCAGACCAACATGATAACTTCGAAACAATACATAAAATATATCATTAAAATGTCTATGTTTTTTCTAAAAAAAATTTATGTCATTAATTAAGTAAATTATATTTATTTTAGTATTTTTAATAAAATTTATTTGGTATTTCTATTAATAAAATAATTTATGTTTCACTATTGTGTCATCACTAATGGTAATTATTTAATCTTCAAAAATATTAATAAACAATAATTATGTAGATAAATATTTTAGATTTATAAATAATATTTATAGTCTTCCATATCACTTATATAAAATAATATTAAAAATCATATAGTCATTAATATCTCAATATTACAATTTAACTCTTCTATAAATAAAATATACTAAATGTTTTAATAAAACAAAAGTGGCATAAAAAGGATAATATTTTAGACATGAGGTAGAATTTGGTCTAAAACAGTTATCCAATTAAATTATAACAAGTCATAGGGAAATATTATATTATTATAACATTATTTTTTTCATTAATTACCCTTTTTACTGTTAACTGTGGTAAATAACATTAAAATGCTACAATTCAAAAAAACATTATTGATCTTATTAGACCAAATTTTTAATAATCATTAAAAATAGGTATGTCTATGTTTCAAAAATAAATTCATAGAAGCTGTAAAAGATTGTTTAATTTTAATCTGCATATGTGGTTTTCAAGTAGTTAAAAGAGACGTTCAAAGATTCAATAAACTATTTATATTTAATTCGATCAAAAAAATAATTTTTATAACCAATATTGGTCTAATATATGTATTATATATCTACAGGGACTTAAATTTTTTTAAATTTGAATAATTATTTAAATGAAAAAGGATTTTTTTACCAATAGTACAATATTTTTCAGTATTCATCAGAAATTGATGCTTTTCAAAAAATTTCCAAAATTTCACCAGAAGATAATTTTGTTATTCTAAATTCAAAAACAATTTATTTTCTGAAATTAAAATATATAATCATTATAATTTTGATACCACTACTCATAACCACTTTTTAAACAAATAATTTGATAGGTCATGGTGCAATCAAAATCGTTGTTGCTTATAGTATAAGCTATTGAATTATTTAAAAGATAGACTATCATAGAAGTATGGGGTGTTACATTATTCCCTCTTTCAAATAATTTCATCCTCAAAAATACAATAATATCACTTCATAAAAGGATTTGGGTGGTTTTTCATCAAATGTTCTTTAGGTTCTCAGGTTTCCTCTTCCATTTTATTATTTATCCAAAAAAACCATTACCAAACGATTCATCTGATTTATCAACACTTGTTATATATTGTCAAGAATCTTTATAGATTCATTATAGTAAGAAACATTCGGTTCCATTTCTATTTATTTGAAGATGAGTACATGTGTTGCATTTGGCATGTATTTTCTTAATAGTGATACGTTGAACTCATCATGAACATTGGAGAGACATGCAGGCATTGCCAAATGGTAAGATACAAATCCAATTCGATTATAAATATCAAATGGTCTCATGTACATAGGACTTAATTTTCACCTCTTACCAAATTGTATTACTCCGTTACATAAGGATAACTTCATAAAAACTGGATATCCCACCTGTAATTCCAAATCCTTCCTTAGGTTATCATCATTGATCTTTTTCCTAATTTAAGTATTTTCATAAGGGATTGATTAATCTTAACCTTATCTACTTTTTTCTCAACATGTTCTTATCAAAGAGTTTTCTTTCACCAACATCATCCAAAAAATATGTAATATGATATACTTATCCGTATATGGCTTCATAAGGTTCCATATGAATACTTTAATGGAAGATATTGTTATTTGAAAATTCTACTTGAGGTAAATATTGATCCCACATACATTGAATGTCAATTGAGTAAGATCTCAGATTGTCTTAAAATATTTGAATATTCTTTTCTAATTGTCCATCAGTTTTATGGTGGTAGAAAATGCTCAAACGATTCTCAGTATCTAATTCCATCTAAATTAATTTCTATAATCTTGATGTAAAATGAGTATCATGGTCAGAAACAGTCAATAGGTTTACACTATGAAGTCATAAATATTCATTTATTTAATGTATTCCAAAATTTTAAAGTGGTAAATATTCTCATATAGCATGAAAATGAGATTAATTGGTAATATGATCATCAATAACTGAAATCACATCATTTCTTCTATGATTCATTTATAGCCCCATGCCCAAGTCCATCGTAATATCATCCCATTTCATTCCAATTATAGGAAGAGGTTGCATGACTCCTTTGGGATGCGGTCTTCTTTCCTTTAACTATTGAAAAATCAAACATCTCGACAAATAATTATCAATATCCTTCTTCATGCTGTCCCATAAAAAATTATCCTTCAAATCTCTATATATCCTAGTGCCACCATGGTGTATAATGAAATTATAGATATAAGCATCATCCAATAATTACATTTTTATCTCAACTATAGTGTGAACACAAGACATCTTCCCAAATGTGAAAATACTATCTTCATGTATGAATTAAATCAGTATACCTTCATTCATCGAATTAATTTTCTTTTGAAAATCCTCATCATCGCATTGAGAACTTTTTATCCTTCCTAGTAATGATAGTTTGGAAACCATTTAAACAATTATTGATTTTTAACCTTCTATGATAGTACCTATATCCATATTTACTTGATCTATGAACATATGATCCCATTCAACTATCATCTTGTTCTGAACTCTATGTCCATTCCTAATTAAAGCATCTGACACAGTATTTTCCTTATCTAGGTGATAGTGTGTTGTGAAATCACAACCCTTATGTATCTGAATCCTTCTCCTTTGCCTCATGTTGATTTTATTATGTTATAAAATATATTTCAAACTCTTTTTATCAGTACATATCTCACATATTTTACCATAGAGATAGAATCTCCATTTCTTCTAAAAAAATATTACTATAGAAATCTCATGATCATGGGTTGGGTAGTTTTGTGCATGAGTTTTTAATTTCCTCGATGAAAAAGAAATAACTCGTTCATTATGTATAAGTAAAAAACTAATTATTTTTCTTGATGCATAAATATCATTCTAAAACTCATAATTACCATATGGTAATGTCAATATAGGAGCATAGAAATATATTCTCTTCAATTCTTCAAAAAAAAATTTATATTATCTTTTCCAAAACAATTTAACTCCTTTAAGTGTGATCTTGGTTAACAATTTTACCAATGAGGAAAAATTCTAGATGAAACAACAATAGTAACTAGATAGACCAAGAAAACATCATACCTTTATTATTCTCATTGGATTTTTCCATTTATGTATTTCCTTTTTTTAGGATCAATAGATAATCTCTCCTTTGAGAAAATATATCCAAAAAATTCGAAATTTCTGGAAGCTAGAATTCCAGCTTGGTAAACTTTCCTTATAGTTCATTTCTTCTATAAGAGTTAAAAACATTCCGCTAGTGGTTATAATGGTATTTGTATATTTTGGAGTATAATAATATTTCATTAATAAATACTTCGGTAAAATCATCAAAATATTCCTTGAAAACTATGTTCATTTGATCCATGAAAATAGAGGGAGGATTAGTCTGTCCAAATAGAATTAATGTAAACTCATAAGTCCCATACCTTGTTAGGAATGTTGTTGTTGGAATATCTTCCTTATTTACACACAATTAGTGATACCCATAACAGATGTCCATCATAGAAAAATATTGAGCTCCCTGATGTTAAGCAAACAAATCATCAATATGTGATATGAGATAATTTTTCATTATTATATGATCATTGGTTTCTCTATAGTCAATGGAAAACCTCATTAATCCATTTTTTATTAAAAAAAATAACTGGGGATCCAAATGTAGGGATAATAGGGTGAATAACTTTTTTATTACTCAACTCCTATTGTTTCTATAGCTCTACCAATTTTATAATTGCCATTATATAAGGATTCATTAATATTGGCCTTGTAGCAGGGATTAAATAAATAGAATACTCAACTTCATGATCAGGGGGGTGTCGAGGTAAATATTCAGAAAAAACATCAATTTATTTCTTTACAATAGGTACATCATCACCTATAATGTTTATTTATTCATCCCTACATGTTATTCCTTCTACCTCCTCAAGAATCTCATGCAGAAATGCTATTAGGTGTTGGTTTTTATAAGAATCAGGTGATGAAGTTTCTTTACAAATGATTATAGAGTATATATCTTCCTGGAAAATATAACTTCCTTCTTATTGAAATAAAATTTCACATCATATTTTTATAGTCAATCCAAACTGATTATTATATCAATGTCCACCATAGGTATGTTGATATATTTAGAAGATAAAGCACATCTATATGCCATAATGGGAACTACCTGGAAAATATTTATTAAAATGAGACTTCTCTTAGGGGTTTTTAATAAAAAAATATTTTCTTAATGTGAGTTGGAAATAGCTAATTTTTTAAGAGAAAGTGGAAAATATAAAGGAAAGTGAGGATCTTTAATCAAATAAATATTTGTATTAGTATGAGGAAATGATCAATGTACCTGCCACCGCATCATTAGAAACCTCAACCTCATTAGTTCTGATCGCAAAATCATATCCTTTCTTCCTTTTCCTTTTTTGGGGAAATATTCCAGGACGCTTAGAAAAATAATTTTCATAATATCTGAATTCATTTAAATTATAGAATTGAATATCAGTACCTTCTTTCTTTCCCCTGAAATAGGTAGCTTGGTGGCCTTTTTCCCCACACTTGTACCAAAATCCCATACCCTTTAGGAATGTACATGGTTATTTAATCGTCCAATTACTATAGAGTGAAATGTCAAAAAATTTATTCTTCCTCTTATTTCCTTTTCTAGAGTGTTCAGTATCCCCCTTCTTCTATTTATTTACATTAAATTCATCAGACAAATATAATTATTTTTCTATCTTGATAGCACATGATATTATATCTTTCTATTATATGAAATATTGTGAGACCAATGCTCATAGGATGAATTATTTTAACCCATCAAATAATCAATCGATCTTACTTAATGGGTTATGTATGTAGTCTGCATCATGACTTTCTATCCTTGTGAAGTTGACTTCATACTCTGCAACATTCTAATCTTCCTTCTTCCATAGACATTGAAATTTCCATTCCATATCTTCAAGTTTTTCACAAGGAATGTATTTTTGTAATAAAATTTCTTTAAACTCCCTCCATTACATATTTATACTTATTAATATTACTTCATGATTTGAATTAATAACCAAAATTTATACACATTTACCAAGAGACGATAAACTTCTATGATAACGTTTTCAATTTCCTTACACCCCAAAGAAAGAAATATTTTTTCTAAATTACATATTCACTAATAAGATGCAAATTGGATTTTTAGTCCCATTGAATGTTGGGGGATGTTGCCTCATGAAGCAGACTAACATTGATCATCCACATTGTGAATTAAACTTCTCCAAACGGGTATGTTTATTATTCATAATCAGAGTTGGTTGTCCCATTATAGTTATAAGTTATTAAAATTCAGTAGTTTCCCCTACTCCAGTATCATTATCTTCCATAAGAGGAAAATACTTACATGTATTATGTCTGTTGATAGTTTTTCATTCTTTTCACTATGATGCATTTCTAAACAATGTAATAAACTAGATTAGGTTATGAATCAAAATTCATATTTCCAAACATGTAAAATTCATAACATAAATTGAAAACTTCATCCATATCAAATCCATAATCATAAAAATTCTTTCTTTGGGTACATATTTACTCATAAATTTGTCCTTATGGTTATTAAATAAAATGTGAATTATCCTATCCATATACCCTAGGAGTGTCAAAACAGTTATGTAGTAAGCCCCATTATCATGCAATATGATACCCTAAGTCAAGCCTGAAATATATTATGTTGTTACTCCAGGGTATATCTGTGAAAGAACCAAATTCACATTTAGTATCGAGATATGGCTGTATTTTTTGGAAATACTGATATAATCTGAATAGTACAAAAATTTTAGGATTTTTTTGTATACTTATCCTCAAAATATATCTTAGTGTAGTGTTCCCTAATCAATGTTTTGAATATCTAGTTTCTTTGTATTGTGTTAAAATTTAGTTGATACCAACTATAATTCCCTGTCCCTCGTTACTTAAAGTTTGTGCATTTTTTTTATTACATTGGTATGATCATAAAAAATAAAATCTTAAAGGACATATCAGATTAGTAGGCTAAGAAAAACATGATACAAAAAAAAAGTTTTATATTACATCATGAAAAGAAAAAACATAGTATCTCTATTAAAATACTCATATCACATTAACTATCCTAGTAGGTCAGTCATAATATACATATTACAATATGGGAAAAAATGAAACATCAGAAAGGGGTGATCCTAGATGCTCAGTAAAGATAAACAATATATGTAAATCTATCATAAATAATAATAAAATTTTATGGAAAGGTATAATACTAAAACACAATCCATCAAAACATAATATGCAGCATAATATAGAAAGAATAAATCAAATAATTCTATTTAAACATTCACGTGGATATTCTATTTATCAAATAATCACAATTAATATCAATATCTAATTGCGTAATCAGGTAATGCATGATGTTGGACATAAAAACCACCTCGTCATGGCCTTTGACCGAGACCATATATAAATAGGTAAAAAACTAGACTAGTTTTGCTCCTGAGACCAAAAAATGCATTGAGATGATATAATGGTCCCCTCCCATCACTTATTATGACCAATTAATTCATCATTTAAAAAGGTGAAATATATCATAAACAGTCATATTAAAATTACCATACGAAATACTAATACTTTAACCATATACCATAATGGGTATCAAAATAAAAAACCACAGTCAAACATACCATAAAACCTTAAATATAATATGGATGATTTTATAATAAATCAACCAAAATTAAGCATAATATCCAAGAAATGATGTTGATATATACGAAAATAATCTGATAAAATCTTAAAAACTCTTTTATATAATTATCTCTTTTTTTATTGAAATCATTTAAAAGTCGATCAATTATAAAAGAAAACAATTATTTCAAAAATACACTTGAATTATTATAAGGGAAGATTTAACATGTAAATTAATCATAATGGTGGAAAATAGCCTCTCACACCATATAATTAAAGAATTAATCTTACATTAATATGTCGAAAAGGTTATAATGTACCTTATTAGGAAAATGACAGAAAGATTCCTTTCAGAAAAGTTTAGAAATGTAAAACATGGGTAACAATGAATTTATGAAATTTTCAATAATATTTTGAATTAAAATTTAAAATTACATGGGTATGAATTATAATTATGTCTTAATAGATACTTATATATAAACAACCTCATCTAATAATGAGATTTTGAAATTATCCATTACCTTATACTTTATGTTAGTTTAGGGTGTGTTAACCTACTATATAATGGTTATTTTTTAATTAAACAATAATATGAACCTATTCATGTTTATGATATCATATATGACCCACTTATATGATTTTGTTAATAATATATCAGTATTACCATGGTTTTGGCTGTTACCTATTTCTTTATCCGATGCATGTTTTGTTTTGTAAGTAAATTTTCTATGAATATGATATATTTTATTTATATGATTAATTATATTAAGTTCATAATTATAAATTTTTATCATAATATTATTTTTATAATCATTCTTTAATGGTTAACATAGATAATGAGTCTCACCGCATCATGGAGACGGTAGGATGTACATACACACAAGCGATGATATCATTCCCTTAATGGTTAAATGGTTTGGAATTGAATGGTATATTAATTATAAAGAATCATTATCATGCCATATTCTTTATTTATATCCATTATATTCATCATTATACACATCTAGATAAAGTACTCTTGAATAAAAAATTACACCACAATGCGGAGACGGTAAGACGTATGTATGCACACATAGTGATATTGTTATTTATAAGAAGGATAACCGAGAACTATGGTTGTCCCATAATCATAATAACATCTCATCATGTGTATTATACTATAATTATTACTTTATTATGGAAACAATATAGGAAGAGGAAGTAGAAGAATAAAAAATATGAGTTGATAATATAATTACCTCTTTTAAAGGTATTTCATTATGATTTGAAAAACAAATTACTACCTAGGTTGTATTTCACCCCAAATTATGGCCTCTAGGATGAAGTGAGGGATGTTGAGATGAGAAGTTGGAAGGTTTTGGATGAGACCAAGGGCTTTAGATGTGTAAACAAAAGATAATGATTGTTGACATTTTATAAGATATTGGAGGGACACTTTTGGAAACTCCAAAACTATTAATTTATTATAAATTTATTTTCAGGTTTAAATAGTTTATAAGTGAGTTATTTCAAGTATAATATTAGGATGGGTTTAAATAAACTAAAAAAATTATTGTTAGACAGTTTTAGGTCATATAATTAAAATTATCATTGGGGTTTAACCATTAGTTATGTAGTTTCACTACTGGATTTCCTATTTTTTACCACAGTCTATTTGCGACGAGATCCCTTCGCAAATCGCCTTTTGCGATGAGACTTTTACCCGTCAAAACATACCTCCCGATTATATACATTATATACTCAAAAAAACATTTGTTGCGGGCCCGTCGCAAATACTAATTATGATGATCTCGTTGTCCTGTCACATATACGAGTCTTAAAAAATATATTTCACTTATTTGTGATGGGTCCCCATCGCAAAAGACCCCATCGCAAAAACTAAAATTAATTAAAATAATAATAAAATTACGATTAATGAAAAAATTATATTATTATTATAAAAATAATAAAAATAATAAAAAATATTATTTTTATTAGTAAAATAAACAAACATTAAGAATTATAATACGAAAAAAATATATTAAATAAAATTATGATTAATAAAAAATTAATATTAATATTATTAAAATAATAAAACAATAAAAAATTATTTAAAGTTTCAATATTTTAAAAAAATTATAAAAAATTATAAAATAATAATATTTTTATTATTAGTAAAATATAAAAATATTAAAAAAAATCAATATTTCCACCAATATAAATGATAGAAACTATAAATAGTTCATATTATTACAAAAAATGAATTCAAATGTTTTTAACATAAAAAACAAATCACTGAGGGGGGTCGTGTGGAGGAGGTGGAGGAAAATGCATCCCTAAACTACGAGTCAGACTGTGCATGTACTCCATCTGCTCGTGATACTCCTACTATTGCCGCTGATCTAATCGACACAGCTCCTCCTCATGATATTGCTCCTACTGCTGCTGCCGCCGCCACATCTCTTCATGCTGCTTCTGCAAATTCTCTATAAGCTCAGCCTCAGTTCGCAACTGCTCCTGATACTGTGAGCCAGAAGATGATGTCTCTCCATGAGCTCCTCTCGAGCTCGATGCTGACATCGTAGCAGTACCATAATAAGTACTAGGAGTCAAATTAGAGCTGATACCAACTACTTGGACCTTCTCAAAGAAATAATGTGTCACATGCATCCATTCCGCCTTATCGAAGTTGCGAGCACCGGTCTACTCAGTCGTCCCGTCCTGACCCTCAGCTTGTGTCTAAAAGGTCGTAGCCTCATATGACTCCTTCAATTCGAATTTAAAATAAAAATTGTGAAAATATTATAAGTAGTTAATTGTGAAACTGAAAAAATAATACTAACCACAATCTGACGATGGCAATCACCTCTAATCTCTCCAATGGCTAGGTCACTGTACATCCTTCGATAAATGACGAACTCCGTAATATCAGGATGCTAGACTGCCTACAGAAATATAAAATAAAATATTTATATTTAGAGTTATATAATTTTTTTAAAAAGTATACTTACCAGATGCTCTCTATGCCAACTGAATGTACGACTACCAGCTCGATGCGTCACCTCCTGTCTCCCCCGGTTCTGCTGTCCCACTGAATATCTCTTCTAAAATCCACCACACAACCAGTGTAAACATAATCCTTCCCAAATGTGAGATTAAATGTAATCTGGTCAGTGATCTTTACATGAATCATCAAATTGTTTCACTCCTGCTTTCCTAATGGTTTTCCTTCTCATATTGTACAAAAACTGACGGAAACAGTCACACATAGAAACATGCCATGACGCGTGGATTGCGTCGCGCATTCTATCATCAGTAGGATACAATAAACCATAAAAATAATTTATAATATTATGTTATTAGTAAAATAAATTTGAAAATAAATATTATTTATTTACGTACAACCCAATGATGGAGCATGTCGCGTCACACATCAATGAGAATATGTTCCCATGTGATCCATGGTTGAGAAAAAAAATTCGCAAGATATCACTCCTCTATCCAATAGCTACATGAACAAAACTTTGAAAAAGGAATAAATAATCAAACAATTAGTATATATATAAATAAATTATTGAAAGCTAACTAAAATATACAGGTTACCATACCTCCGTGTGTGTGGATCAAAACCAAGATGTGGACGTCGTTTGAGGATTGGGTGAGGAATCATCAGTCATGCAAGACCACGCCCCCTCCGCGTACCCCCTGAACCGCCGGTAGGCTGAGGGTCAGATTATAAAAAATCTCCCTCATCCAACAATAGGTTAGCCTCATACAAATCAAGAAATATATCAGAGTACATATGAAACACAAAATGATTGTTATTTTCAAATAGTTGAAAATAACTTTTTAATGTAGATATATATTAGTTATGATTATAACCAGTATTTAACTGTGTTAATGTTCATCCTAATCCTCTTCTCCATAGCTATCAATGTCAATGTCTTCATCTTCCTGCCCAGCATCACCAATATCCATATGAGTTTCAGATTCAGCATCTCTTGTGATTAAAAATTCATTTGTAACATCATGAACATCTTCATCACCATCGATCCTTAATTGTGGGGTGTCGTCATCGATATTCACGTCTCTTTGTGAATCAGATGGATTTTGAGCAGTCTCTTGAAAAATTTCAATTCCATCTACTTCAGCAGAACCACATTCAGTTTGAGTAAACTGAATTTCCTGAGATTTCATTTTTATTATGCTCCACCAATCACTCAAGTCTCTTGAAGTAGCACAGTACATTGCATAATAAATTTGATGTGCCTATTAAGCTTGTAAAGATGGTTAATTTACTACAAGATGACATTTATATTTAATATCGATGCTTCCATGAGTCGGATGAACACACAAGCCTATCTCAGTATCCAACCACCGACATTTAATCCTTGTTATGTAAATTCTATCCTAGATAACATAACTCAATAATTTCATCTATAATGCCATAAAAGTCAGCTTCAGTTTCTCTTTGATGTGATCCTCTCAAGAAAAATCCATTGTTCATTGTTTATTTGGTTCCCCATATACATGTGTATGAAATCGAAAACCATTCACCACATATGCGTTATAAGATTTAACAAATTTGGATGGTGGGTAACTCAATATACACAGACGCTTATCAATTTTATCATCATATTGAGACACAAGAAATTTTTTTATACAATTATCAATATAATAAATAATAAATGTAATTGATATTAAGCCATCAATAATTTATATTACCAGTTTTTAAAACCATTGAGAAAAACAATTCAGCATTATTCAAGAGCAGATGCTTTAATTTATCGAAGTTGTTCCTTGATATGATTATCATATATCCAACAAATAAAATAATATTAAATACTGTAACATAAATTATAGAATAAGTGATAGAAGCACTCACATGAAAAATGATTTCATTTCTTTAAAGTTGAGAAGAACATATGTATGAGCTCTGTGATGTTCATCATCTGAAATCAATCGTTCATGAACTCCACCAAAACCAAGATTTGTCTGATTAAAAAATGTTAATTTATTTTCCATTTCTTCATTAAAATTTCCTTCATTTCATCCCACGTGATTTTGTTTTGAGGATATTGAGATTAAAAATAATGAGAGTAGAAAAAAAGCAATTTCCTCTTGCAAATAAGCTTTAGCAATTGTGCCTTCAACTGATGCTTTGTTTTGTACTTTTTTCTTCAATTTCTGCATGGATATCTCAAATGGGTACATCCATCGAAATTGTACTAGACTTCCACATTTATCTTCATGTGGAAAATGTAATATCATATTTTCTATTGAGTCAAAGAAAGTTGGCAGAATGATTTTTTCCAGTTCACATATAATTACAGCAATATTTTCTTCCACTTTTCTTAGCGCGTCATTGCCTGTTGTCACTGCACAAATGTGTTGAAAAAAACATGATATGTCTGTTATTGAATCCCAAACCATAGAATTCAAAAATACTCTAAATATAATTGACATTAGTCTTTCCATTATAACTTGACAATCATGACTTTTTAATCCTGTAATATAACCATTCTTAACACATCTTCCCAAATTGGAACCATATCCATATGGAAGTCTCAAATATGCAATCCACTGACAAAATAACAAGCGACTCTCTTTGGATAGTGTATGTGCTAATTTTGGCTTCATTAACCTCTGTGATCTGACATCTTCAAATAGTTCATGTTCTGGTCACCTGCAAATTTGGGTAAGATCTAATCGCGACTTTATAGTATCTCTGGTCTAACCTGGTGTATCCAAAACTGTATAAAATAAATTATCAAAATATTTCTTCTCAATATGAATAACATCCAACATGTGGCAGACCAACAAATCAGACCAATATGGAAGATCCCAAAAAATGCTCCGTTTTATCCAATTATGATCTTTCCCAAAGCCATGAATTTTCTGTTGGTTTACTTTTGGTCCAAATGTGATGTGAGGTGATGAAAAGACAACTGATTTTAACTCTATATGTGAGATCATCTTTGGAGGTTCATTCCTTTCAATTGTACCTTTTCTGAAATGAGATTTGTTCCTCCGAAAAGTATGATCGGTTGGAAGAAATCGATGGTGACAATCAAAATAGCACGGTTTTTTTCCATTGATGAGCATACAAACTTTATTTTCTTTCATATAGTAAGGACATGATTTCGGACCATGTGTACTCCAACCATATAACATTCCATATGCCGGAAAGTCACTAATTGTCTACATTAATGCATCTTTTTATATTAAATTTTGTTTTGTAGAAACATCGTATCTATTAACACCATCACTCCACAATTCATTTAACTCATTAGTCAATGGTTTCAAATAAACATCAATATTATTTTTCGGGTGTCTTGTGATTAATAGAGTAAAAAAGATATAAGGTTCCCTCATCAACATCGATGGAGGAAAATTGTACGGAGTTATAAAGACAGACCAACATGAATACTAACTACCATAAGAACTAAACTGACAGAAACTGTTAGTAGAAAGACCAAATCGCACATTTCGGGCTTTTATAGAAAATGATGGCTGCAGACGGTCAAAATGTTTCCATGAATCGCCATCAGATGGATGACTCAAGCTTCAAACGATTGAAATCTTGGTTTTTTATCATCACATCATTGACGCTATATTTTGAGACATAAATAAACACTACAACCTGGGTGTAAGGGGGAAATATCTCAACTGTTTTACTGGAATCGATCTAGACTTCCCTGGTTGAGCTTCTTTATACCGTGATTGTCCACATGTGAGACTACAATCTAATGATTAATTTTAACTAGAATATAAGATACAATCATTTGGACATGCATGAATCTTCCGATAACTAAGGCCCATATTATGAACCATCCTCTTGCTCTCATTGTAATTTATAGAAAACACATTTCCTTCAGGTAACCGTGTTTTAACCAAAGAAAATATCTGATCAAAACAGTTTTTTGACATTGCATTATCTGATTTAATAGAAATAAATTTTGCAACTGCTTCTAATTTTCTTATCTTGCAACTTGGATATAATACATCCTCGGAAGACCTCAAAAACTCATAAAATTCAGATGGTGCCAACTCAGGAGTTAAATCAATATCATCATGAGTTTCAGTTTGTTGCACAGATGGACCTGCAACATGATGTACTAAATTTTGAAACCATGATAGATCCGGAATCACGTTATTAGGATCTTCTCTAGAACTGTGTTCACCGTGTTGATACAAAAAAACATAATCTGGTTGAAAACCAAACCGCAAGAGATAACCCCCAACCTTGTCAACTGTGTCAAACGTTCTTAGAAAACATTTTTTACAAGGACACTTAATTGTGCCTTCTGAAACATATTCTTGTTTTGATGATGAAAATGTTAAGAAGGCTTCAACACCCTCAATATATATAATATTTAAACAAGAACCATTTTAATTAATGTGCTGATTTATCCAAGCACGATCATCAAATAATGACTGATGTCGACTTCCTTGTTCCATATTTTTCAACATCAAATATAAAATCATCACTGTTTTTGAATAATTTGAAATTATAAAAACACTATCTAAAAAAAGAAGATAAATAATAACAAATAAATCTTAATAATTACCCTTAATTAAGGGCGATAAAATTTCCAGTGGATTGACGGATCCACTTTTGTCCCACAGCTCATTTACATGCATCTTTCTCACAGTGAAATCACAATGAAGACTCTGGTTGGAGGTACACATATTCATTCTCGTATGCACGAGAATGAATATGTCTACCTCCAACCAGACTCTTCATTGTGATTTCAGTGTGAGAAACTTGCAAGTAAATGAGCCGTCGGACAAAAGAGCCCCCTTTTCATCAATGAATCGTCTTCTTCCAACTATCAACAACTGAAAACATTATAAAAAATATGATCTTACGAATACATATCCAATCTTGTGCAAACAAGATTGAATATGTCTACGTAGCAGCACATTTTTTCTATTGTTTTCTATTGGTGAGAGTTGAAAGGAGAAAAGTCCTTGAGCAAAAGGAGTGCCATCAATCCCCAGGAAATTGTTCCAAGTTCATAAAATTCATTAAAATTTATTAAAATTTCATCATAACTATTCCTAACTATTCCTAACTAATTATTATTAATTATTACTAATTATTGATAATTTTTGATAATTTTTCTAATTATTACTAATTATTACAAATTATTACTAGTTATTACCAATTATTACTAATTATTACAATTTATTACTAATTATTACAATTTATTACTAAATATTACTAATTATTAAAATTTATTACTAATTTAGCAATACATAGCTATACTTAGAAAAATGAAAACTGCTAGAATAATGAAATGAAATTTGGTAATCATCGTTGTGGAGATGATAACAAATTTTCCCTTCATTATCCAAGTAGTTTTCATTTACTAATTATTACTAATAAAAATATTATATTATCAATATTTATGGAAAATCAATATTAATATTATTAAAATAATAAAACATTTATAAAATATTAAAATTGTTGATTTTCACAACAGGCTTTGCTCTATTCTTAACATGTTTAAATCTCAAAGGGTTGCCAATTGGCAGGTCATGTGCAATAAAAAGTTTTTGTCACCCATGTCTTATGTAAACATATAATTGTCCTTGCATGGTTGATAACCTCGCAAGTAGTGTTTCAATAGGACGACCAAAGTAATGTCGTTCTCTCTCTAAGAATCACATTGCTCCCTTTACATAGATCATTCTTCCTTAAAAATTTGATGGGACATCAGTATCTTTCCATTAAAATTTCAAGGAAAAATGTTCTATGTAAAGGGTCATGTGAGATAATTCTTATAGATGAGAAGGGCATGACTCGGGTCGTCCTATTTCAACGCTACTTGCAAGGTGATCAACCAAGAAAGGACAATTATAGAGTTTACATTGGAAATGGCTGACACAAACTTTTTATTGCACATGACCTGATAATTTGTGACCCTTTTGAGATTTGAACATGTTAAGAATAGAGTAAAGCCTTTTGCGGATATTGATAATTTTAATACTTTATAAATTATTTATTATTTTAATAATATTAATTTTGATTTTTCATAAATATTGATAATATCATTTTTTTATTAGTAATAATTAGATATAATTATATTTACTATTTATTACTATTTATTCCTAATTATTGCTAATTATTCATAATTACGAGTAATTATTCATAATTTTTTCTAATTATTACTAATTATTCATAATTATTGAAAATTATTCATATTTATTAAAATTTAATCGTAATTATTACAATTTATTACTAATTATTAGTAATTATTACAATTTATTAAAATTTATTATAATTTATTACATTTATTAATAATTATTAATATTTATTACTAATTATTTGTATTTATTACAATTTATTACTAATTATTAGTATTTATTACAATATATTAATAATTATTAGTATTTATTAACAATTTATTTCTATTTATTACTAATTATTGCTAATTATTCCTAATTACTGCTATTTATTCCTATTTATTGCTATTTATTCCTATATATTTCTATTTAATCCTAATTATTTCTATTTATTCCTAATTATTTCTATTTATTGCTAATTATTGCTAATTATTTCGAATTATTGCTAACTAGTCCTAATTATTTCTATTTAGTTCCAATTAGTCCTAATTATCGCTAATTAGTTACAATTATTCCTAATTATTGAGAATTATTCGTAATTATTCCTATTTATTCGTAATTATTCCAAATTGCTCCAATTTATTGCTAAATATTCCTAATTATTCCTAATTATGGCTAATTATTGATAATGATTCCTAATTATTCCTAATTATTGCTAATTATTGCAAATTATTCATAATTATTTCAAATGTTTTTCTAATTATTCCTAATTGTTCCTAATTATTCATATTTATTCCTATTTATTCCCAATTATTCCATTTTTTTAATAATTATTCATATTTATTCCTAATTATAGCTAATTATTCATTATTATTTTTAATTATTTATAATTATTTATAATTATTCTTAATTATTTCTAATTATTCTTAATTATTCCTAAATATTTCTAATTATTCTTAAATATATCTAATTATTGCTACTTTTTCCTAATTATTCCTAATTATTCTTAATTATTGCTAATTATTACAATTATCACTAATTATTTCTAATTCTTGGTAATTAAATCTAATTATTGATAATTATTCCTAATTATTGTTAATTATTTTTAATTATTGCTAATTATTCCTAATTATTGCAAATTATTCCTAATTATTGCTAATTATTTCTAATTCCTGCTAATTATTTCTAATTATTGCTAATTATTCCTAATTATTGCTAATTATTCCTAATTATTGCTAATTATTCCTAATTATATCAAATTATACCTAATTATATCTAATTATACCTAATTATATTTAACTATTACTAATTATATATAATTATTACTAATTATTTCTAATTATAACTATTTATATCTAATTATTACTAATTATATCTCATTATAGCTAATTATTACTAATTATATCTAATTATTACAAATTACCCCTAATTATATATAATTATGACTAAATTCCGCTAATTATCTATAAAAATCACTAATTATTGCAAATTAACACTAATTATTTAGAATTTTCACTAAGAATATCAATTTCTTTCTAAAGAAAATTATAAATAAAGATCAATTTAAATCTAATTTAATTACAACTAATAAACAAATATTAAAATTAAAAAAAAATATAAAAAAAATATAAAAACATAAAATATAAATACCTTAAACATTGATATTATGAAGGTGTTGGCGCCTTCTAATTGCTCTCATATAAAAAACTTTAACTAACATAATTTTTTTCCTTAAAACTAGTGAATCAAGAGAAAAGGGAGAGT
Source organism: Viscum album (assembly GCA_963277665.1). NCBI lineage: Eukaryota > Viridiplantae > Streptophyta > Magnoliopsida > Santalales > Viscaceae > Viscum > Viscum album. The sequence continues at coordinate 751,152,297 of OY728129.1, read as the reverse complement.
AAGATCTGTGTGATATGAAAGAAAACGGATGGGGATATATATAGGTAAGATTAGTTGCGACAAAGTAAGTTGTGATAGGTATCGCGTCACAAATGGTGGTATTTACGACGGGCACCGTGGCAAATACCCTGACCCGCATTAACTACAGTCGACGGTTAAAAGGGTATTTCCGACAGGTCCCGTCTCAAATACCACCTGCCGACAGACCATTTGCGACATGCAGCTTTTCCCATTGCAAATTGTATTTACCGCTGCGAGGCATTTGCAACGGGGCCCGTCACAAATACCCTCGCCTACATTAATTACAGTTGGCGGTTAAAAGGGTATTTTCGACAGGACCCATCGCAAAATCCCGACGGTGGTAAATACTATTTACAATGGGTGGATTTGCCCATCGTAAATAGTATTTACCGCCTACGGGATTTAGCGATGGAGATGCGTCCCCGTTGCAAAAACCCTTCCCGCGTTTTGGCGCTCAAACCGCGCCAAACCTATTGCGACATGTCGTTTATTCCCATCGCAATTAACCTACTATTTGCGATGGGAAAAGACGCTTGTCGCAAATACATAGTTCATGGGACATTTTGCGATGGGGTATATTCCCGTCGCAATTTCCCCTTCGAAAAAACCTACTTTTCCCATAGTTATTAACTCTTACCGTGTCTTCCTGTCTTTATACAATATATGGTTAGTCTACATATAATAAAATTCCAAACGAACTCCAATTGAATTACTTATGAAATTTTAAACAATATAGAAGTTATTTTTACTAACCATACATTTTAATAAATTTTATTATATTTAATAAAATAATATTTATTTTAAGGTATTATTTATGTCAATTTTGTTACTATTCAATATTTTTATTTTTAAAAATATCAGACCAACATGATTGATTCAGAAAAATAATTCCATTATGTCACTAACATGTAAATGTTATCTATAAAATTCTTTGATTTCATTAATTAGGTATTTTTTTATTTTAATATTTTTAATTTCATTTAATTGGTATTTCAATTAATAAAATATTTTCACTTTCACTACTTTGTAATCATTAATACTAATTACATAATTTAGAAAAATTATATATAAATTACTATGATGTAGATAATTTTTTTATATTTCTAAATAATATTTATAGTTTACCGTATCTCTTATATAACATAATATTAAAAATGATATAGTTATTAAAATTTTAATATGACAATTTTAACTCTTATTTAAGTAAAATATAATAAATGCATGAATATAACACAAGTCGCTTAAAAAGGATCATATTTTTGACCAATGGTTGATTTCGGATGAAACACACAAATCAAAAAAAAAATTAATCCATGTTTTACTGTAATTTTATATTATAATTATATTTTTTTATCTTTAATTGCTCTATTTACATTTAATTACCGTATTTATATTTAACTGTGGTAAATAAAATACAACAGTTACTATTCACCCAAAATTATTTGGATCATATTAGGCAAAATTATTTTTAATTATTACAACCATGTATGTAATTGTTTCCAAATTCAATTCAATGAAGCAGTAAAAGTACATTTACTTCCAATCAATGGATGTGGTTAGATGGTGGGTAAAAGAGACGTTCAAAATTTCAATAAAATTTTTATATATGATTTTATTATAAAAATTATTCCTATGACCTATATTGGAATAATATATGTATTTTTTATTATCTATTTTGACTTTAAAAAAAATTAATGCAAACTAATTATTTAAATGAAAATGTTGGTTTTTTAAAAATAATGTAGTATTTTTCAATATTAACAAAAAATTTAAACTTTTCAGAAAATTAGAAAAATTTCATTCGAAGATAATTTGTTATTTTCTATTAAAAAATAATGTATATTTTCAAAAATAAAATTTATAAATTTTATAATGTGGTTTACATTATTAACAACTTCTTTTAAATAGCTTGTTTTATAGGTCACGATGTGATCAAACACGTTGTTGTATATATAGTGAAAGCTATTGATTTATTTAAAATTTAGTTTATCATTAAATATTGGGGTGTTAACCAAACCTTTTTATAATCCCAAAGAAAAATGTAATGTTTTTGCAATCACACATTATAGTGTTAAAACAAAATCTTCTTCTAATGATTCTACCCAACATGAATTTCCTCCGCTTGAAAACTCTATATTTCACCACCCAAAATTATCATGTGAAGACATACAGGACAAAAAGGGTAAAACAAATTACCATTGAGGATTCTCATAAAAAATCCATTTCTCTTCATTTTCCTCAAAGACTCTCTAAATCCAAAGAAAATTTTGATAATGTGGTTAACAATAAAATAATAGAGACATTTAAAAAGGTTAAAGTTAATGTTCTTTTATTAGATGTGGTTTAAAACATCCATCCCTAAGTCAAATTTCTTAATGATATTTACACCCATATATAGATAATGAAGGGGTCTGAGAGATTCAATAGGGTAAAGAATGTCTCGACCTTAATAAAACCAACAATGCCAACCAAATTCAAGGATCTATGAAATTTCATGATACCTTGCATCATAGGGGAGACCATGTTTTTTGATGTAATGCTAAATTTGGGTTCTTTGATTAATGTGATTCCTTACATTGTTTAAAATTACTTGCATGTTGGAGAGCTTCAAAAGAAATTAATTTTTGGGTAACATTGCAATTCGATCACAACTCACCCATTTGGAGTGGTCAAGGGCATCCTTATAAAAGTGATGAATCTAATCTGCCCCATAGAAAACTAAATTAATTAGATAGAACATACCCGAACCAAAAGAAATTCTCCTTTCATATTAGAAATTCTGTTCCATATAACAATAAAAATGATAAAAAAACATTTATAATGAGACATTGTCGACGAATTTCGGTAGGGAAATTTTATGTTTTAAAATCCTTGAGGCAATGAAACACCCCCATTGAAGAGCACTCCACTCTTCCAGTCTATTTTATAGAATTTATCTCAAATGACACACACACACACACACACAATTCTCTCCTTAACGCATACTGTAATTAATTTTTATATACTTCACCATTAGATGATTTTAGTTTTGATACATGTTTTATGTACTGTGTGGGTTCATAAAAGTGTTAATTTTATGCTATAACTGAGTTGTTTGTTCATTATTATGTGCCCATGACAATAGGTGATTCGGAAAATCTCATTTACAATGATACAATTTCCATAGAGACTAAAAATGATAAAATAGACAGTTTCATGTACCTCAGTACCCCTAAATTCATTTCATCAATCCATAGAACACTACTGTGGGAACTAAAACCAAATCCATCTAATTTAAAATATACCTATCATGATAGTATTTATCAATTTCATAGAATTATTTCCAATAACATATATCCATAGTATAAATAAAATATTTTTGACCTTTTGAGAGAGTGTCAAAAAGGAAATTGGATGAACATTGACTGATATTACTAAGATTAACCCATCTATTTGTATGGACCATATACATTAAGATGATGAGGCTAAGCCTATATGTAAAGTACACTTCCAATCAAATCCTGCAATCCTTGAATTGGTAAACTATGAAATTAGTAAATTAATTGTCATTCTAATCATAAATCATATATATTATAGTAAATGGGGTTTCCTAGTTCAAATTGTTTCAATATAACTAGAATAATATTAGTGTCAAATGAATGGAATGAATTGGTTCCAAAACATGTGAAAAACAGTTAGTGAGTCTATATTGACTATTGTTGACTATGTCATTTCGTGTGAGAGGACCATATTCCCCTATCATTCATTGAACCAATGTTATAAATATTGGATATCAAGTCCCATTTCTGATTCTTTGATGGAAATTCATGTTATTTTCAAATCAATGTAGCTTATAAGGACCATGAAAAGGAAACATATATATGTCCATTCATTACATTTTCCTATATAAGGATTTATTTTTGTCTATGTAATGCTTCTGGTACTTTTCTGCAAAGTGTGTAGTCTATTTCTTATGAGTACCTTGAGAATTTTGTGGATGTATTTATAGACAATTTCATTTTTTATGTATCTTCCCTGGATTATTGTTTGCAACACCTAGGTTTTTTCATCTGGTGTTGCATAGAAAAATATATCATATTAAATTTTGAGAATTTTCATTACATGGTTGAGAGAGGGATAGTTCTTTGAAATGTTATTTTAAAATAAGAAATTAATGTGGATAAATCATAAAATTAATTAATTTCATCACTTCTATATCAAAAATATGTTTGTGAGGTGTGATCTTTCTTGGGTGATGCAGGTTTTTAACACATATTCATTAAAGACTTTACCAAGATCTCACATCCCTTGTCTGGAATTTTTCATACATATTATGAATTTTTTTTGATAAAAATATTGAGGATTCATTAAATTTTCAAAAATTTAGTATCACATCACCTCCCATAATCCAACCAGCATGGTTGGATCTCCCCTTTTAACTTTATTTATGCCCCTAACATTTAAGTTAGGGTAGTGTTATCCCAAAGGGATTAGATGTATCCTCATTTCATTGAATATTTCTTCTATACCCTTGGCCCTAAAAAAGAAAACGATACCACCACTAAAAAAGAACTCCTTTGTATTGTGTTTTCCATAAAAAAACTCAATATTATCTTATTTGGTAAAAAATCATAGTCTTTTATGATAATATTTCCTTTCATTTTCTGCTAATAAATCCTAAAGCTACGCCCCACCTAATACGGTGGATGCTCATCTTCTAGTAGTTTTACATTGAGATTCATGGGAAAATAGGATTGGAAAATATTGTAACTGAACACATTAGTAGGATATCACCACCAATAGACCATCATGTTGACTCACCCCTCCTAGTTGTATAATTCTTCCCTCATGAGAACCTTTTTCATATTGTGAACCTTACCCCTAGTATACAGACATTTTGAATTTTCTAGACACATCTATGGTCCCCACTAACTTAAGAACTTAATAATCAAAGAGACGTAATCATGATTCTTAATGTACATTTGGGATGACCGATATTTATGGTAAATTAGTAGTGACTAATGTGTTTTTTGGTGTTCCTCTAACCATTAGTTCACCTCTATTTTGACATTCTTCCACTCTTTACCTTGTAGGGGAGATTTGGATCTCAATATAAGGCTGAAAAGTCCCTTGACTCAGGATATTATCAGCGAACATTTTATTGAGATTCCCATCAATTTTGTAAGTCATGTACTCTGTGTTTATTCACATGGAATATTTCTAAGAGGAATGAAATTCCCTAATATTCCATGTTATATTTTGAGATATTTTATGCTTGGGGAGATGACTTTATGGGTCCTTTTAAAAATTTATTTGTCTTTGTGTACATATTATTGGATTTAGACAATGTATTTAAATGGGAGGATGAAAAGGATGCCATGAAAGATGAATCTAAAGATATTGATGATTTTGTGAGGTCCCATACTTTGGTAGGTTTAGATTTGCAAGATTCATCATTAGTGACCAGAGTTCTCATTTATTCAATCATAACATGATGAAATTTCTTTGTAATTATGGGAATGTTAATAAATTCCCCACATCATATCACCCCCAAAATAATAAAAAATAGAAATCTCAAATCGAGAAGTTAAGATAATCATTGAAAAAAATACAACCCACTAGGAATGATGTGTTTTTCATTGGATGATGCACTTTGGGAATAATAATATATCTTTTAAATCCAGGATTATACTTTTACCATAGAGGATTAGGTTTTGAAAGGATTGTGACCACCTGGTGGAGGTAGGGCACTGTGCATGTAGGGTTGTTAAACAATGTAATATGTAACTCTCATATAAAGGTGATCATTGGAAGTTGTAGATATATGAGTTTTATGAAAGTCATTGTGACGAATATGAGAACTCTTGAGTCTATAATAGGAGAAAAAGGCTATACATAATGACATGATTCATTATCAAATGTCTTATATTGGTGAGAAGGTCCTATTTTACAATTCTAGGCTAAATTTATTCCCATGTGAGCTTTATTCTTGAGGGCTTGATCCTTATAATATTACTAATGATTACAATTTTGGTTCAATATAGGTTTTTTTTATGAGTATAACTGTTGAAGGGTACAATCAATGGGATGAGACTTAAGCACTTTTATGTGGATTTTAAAAGGCATCTGGTGGAGTAAATCTACCTTCAAGAAGAAAAAACTATTAAATACCACCAGGTTTTATCTTTGCTTCCTACATTCTCATTTATTACATGAGGTCACTATATACTTTTGGTGTGGGGGTGGTTGTATTCCATGGATTTTTATGTAAGAGTTGGTGTCTTATAACCAACTAGTATTACTTTTATTACATGGACATTTAATGTATTTAAATATTAATCATCTTATTATATATTTTTCAATGTTCTTCATTACTATGATGTAATAGTGTCTTAGATTATTTGTTGCATTGATAAGGTCATGGAAGTTCCCCGCTATGATTGGAACCTTCAAATTCTATAACAATATGTTTAAATATAGTTCCATAGTGGGAAAAAAATCGTAATGCTACACAAAGTTTGCAGACCATCAGGTGTGCATACTCGTAAGCAGATGAGTCTTCTTGTCATGAAGTTCTCACTTGGTAATCTCAAAGATACAAGATTATTAAAACAGACCCGCCAGTTGGAATTCTGCATGTTTTGGTGTCATCAGATATTTCTATCTGCGAGCATGTGTAATGATCCTTAGACTTTAATATTATCATTAATGTGTGTCACGACCTGCACACTTTGATTTACTGAAGAAAACCATCATGCATACATTTGGTGGGAAGTAGGGTACATTGGGGGTATCGTGAGTGGCATGATATTAATGGATATGTTGTGGAATGATTTTTCCCTTCCATTTATGGATGTTGATATCTCGGCCCTTTGATTGAAATATGACTATCACACAAAATTCCATGGCGATGGTATAATGATGAGTTTATTTTTGGAAGTCAATGAATGATATATCAAGCATAAATGTTGATGAAACTATCATGAAACCTTCTTGATGAGATAATTAAACAAAGGGATTATATTACATGGTGAGCATTTGTATGTGGATGTCGTTGTTGTGACATTATGTTATTTTTCTGAGGTGCCTTCACCCATTCCTAGACAGTACTCTTGGACTTTAGTAATCCCTACCTAATTCCAGTGAGAACGTATCCTAGAGGGTCACACATTAAGTTTTTTGGTGGTCGTTGATAAATTCAATTTATATTTAAATAATGAAATAAATATTATTCTCATGATCATGGAATAAGTTTATTCAAGGTAAAATGATCGCATAAATTAAATAAAATATGTTTATTTATTTCATTGAAATTTTAATAAATATTTATTTACTATTTTTTAAATTGAATATTTATTAAATAGAATAATTTATTTATTTATTTATTTGGGTTTCCAATAAATGGAAGTGGAGTTTGAGAGGATAAAGGACAGTCCAATGGTAAAATAATTATTTACAAGATGGTAAATAAGTATTTAGCTAGTTGGCACAATTTATAATAATAATGATACTACTATTAATTTATGAAGATGATGTTTATTTATTATTTCTTTCTTCACAAGTTGGCGCACCATAAATAATGATGCTATATTATTATTATGATCATGGGTTTTCTCTAAGTTTAAGAATGTATTTAATTGTTGTTATGAAATTAAATAATATTACTGAAGTTCCATGAATAAAAATAGACAATTATTCCTACTGTACCAGCCAACAATGACACCGAATCATACACTTGGTGAATTGGGAATTATTGATCTAAATAATTTCTCTCTCAAATCCTATTCTAAGCCCTCTCATTTATGAGATTATTTATTTAAGGATGAACAAAAAGGTATCAAGAATGATTGACACAAGACACTTGCTTCGCCGCACTAGCACCTGGTGAATAAGCGTTGTTGATCGGAGGACATCGGAGCACGTCTGGATAACTACTAGAGGAATTCTAGTTTGGATCCATAGATGTTCAATGAGATAATCTGAAAGGGTCATTGTAGACGATCAACATCATCAATGAAGAAAAATACCAAAGATCCTGGTATTATTTTTCTTTATGAAATTAATTAAATTAATTATAAACTTGATGTTCAAGATCCTCTCCAAAGGTTTTGGGAATCTTTCTTTATTATCTAGATCATTGATTCTATTCTGTGGAGACTGTCATTCATCGTCATATTTATCCCGGAATAATCATTGATCATGGTAAAAATTGAATTTGGTTTCCGTCCCAACCATGATTCTACTGCACCTGGAACCTATAAGTGGTAGCAAAGAGGTTACATCATAGTTTATAATTATTCAAATATTTCATTGATGACTTACACATTTAAAAATTTAGTTGTTTCAATTAAAGTTAATCATTCTTCAAATCTCAATCTCGTGTTCTATTCCTCATTTTTTTCTTGTTCATCTTACAGAAAAAATATTTTATTTTAATTTGGATTAAAATAAAATAGAGGTTCACATCTAGAGGTGCCAAAGCATCATGTCCGTACAACAACAGAAAAAACAGTGTGTATTCGCCAGTAAATGCCATGCAGTCAAGATTCAATGCATCAGACTGGTCTCCCAAACCAAGCATTGTCTTAGAGTCTTTCTATGTTTTAAATGACTCCATGTGTTGACTAGAAATAGGTGGCACATGATTTCTAAATTACACACTGTGTAGTCCACTAGACACGGTGTGTAGTACCTTTAGGTTAGGGTTTGACCATGTACCCCATACATAGCTTTCCTGGATGGAAACCATGTAAAGCAGTTACTACACAACATGGGGCCCCCTGAACACACCGTGTATTCCAAAGATTTCCGAAGTGCATGCAGACAACATTTCCCCGAGAGTGTACTTGATATGGATGATGAAAAATAGTACACGCCACATAGATGGAGGTACACGCAGTGTACTCTTCCAAAGTATGCCAATTTATTAAAAATTATTATTATATTATAAAAAACCTTGAGACGTCTACCATCACGCAGGCCTATAGCTGGGTCACAACACGTGATATGTGTTTTACATATATGTGTTAAATTTATTATCTGCGTAATGTTCATTTCTACACATTGGGTAGTTATGAATAGGAATTCACTAGGTTGCCTCCAAGGTACAAATTACATAAAAAGATAATTTTAATTTAATTTATTTGTTTAAAAATAGGATGGATGAGAATCTCAATGAAATTCAGAAAATGGTTAAAGATAAAAGAATTGTTAATTAAAAATAATAATTAATTGATTCGAGCGTGATTTATCTTAAACAAAAGTGATTAAAGAATTGGATGCTAGTTTTATTTATGCATAATCATTGTTCCATGTATGGATGATCAATATCTAGACCAAGAACCTTATGTGGATGTTTTCATTTAATTTATTTATTGAAATTAATTTTTTTCTTACGATCCATCTCTCCTCATTAATATGTAGGGCATGTGTTCCCACAATTTCTTTTAAGTAAAACCCATTTTTACCCCTCCCCTAAATGTGCTTTAAAAAAGGCATATGTATCATATGGAACTCCTAGGCTAGTGGAGGCAGTTCAAGTTGGAGCCGAGATGAACCTATCCTAGGAGATACAGAGGTGGGTAGGTGAAAAGATCTAAACATGAACCCAAAATATTCAGGATGTTTCTCCCATAGGCCAGGGTTCGTTTATCAATAGCTAGATAAACTAACCACTAGAAAATCTCATGATCTTTCTTTTTATTTTATTTCTATTAGTTTAATGGTTTATCATTATTGATGTGTTGTCACGATCACTTATTTAAGTAATTAAACAAGCATGTAAGATACAACTAAAATAAACTAGACTTATTTGTAGATATTATCAAAAAATGGTTAATCACTTAACTAAGTTTAACATAATATTAACAATCATGTGATAATGATAATAAGAAATTAACACATAAGAGATAAAAATCTCAAAAATAAAATATTAAGTCAGTCCAAGCCATCCGTTAGTTGATTAAGGGAGAAACTCAATAAAACTATGTGTTTAACAAACCCTTGTTGCGACACATACTTTAATACAGGAAGCCCTTATGAAAAGGGATTTGTTAATTTTACCATATTATATCAAGAGGATAAGCCATTAATAGAAATGGTGTAATATTGGAGGTAATAGTTGATGAAATCCAACATCATGATTTCAGAATTAGTGAGTCCACTCAACAGATCAAGGAGCTTCAAGCTCGTAGTTGGAAAAGACATGACTACCTAAATAACTTTTAAAAGATTGAACAACCCTTATTGGGGTTATATGAAGGGGAATATTGATCCATTCCAATAGAATTTCATGGAAACAGGACATTATGAGATCAATGGTGAGGGCTATTGGGACTTGATAAAATAGTGGGAGGCATAATAATATATATTATTTCTTAAAAAATGTTATCATGAAAGTAATAATGATCATTTCTTATAATTGTAGAATAAAAATGACAAACTCATCAACCAGACTATCCTTGTGATCAATTCCTGATAAAGACAACAACCTCACTGGGAGTAACTCCTAGGAATAGTTTCGATGCCTTCGTGTTATCCTACGCCATGAATGGAAGTCTTACAATCTGGAGTTGGAAATACCTAATCAGACTTACAAAGAGGTGAGTGATGAGGATTTCCATGTCTATGAGAAACATATGAACGATTCATTCGACATTAAATGATTGATGATATCATCAATGTATAGTGATATCATGAACTCTCATGAAAACATGGATGCTTATAGCATGCTCGAGCACCTCCGGGGTCTATAACAGGAGAGAGCAAGACAAGAAAGGTTTAAGATCTCTAAAGATCTGTTTAAGAGTAATTTTGGAGAAGGTTCCCCAGAAAGGATTAATGTAGTCATCCTCATTAGCTACAATGAGCACCTGGAAGTTCTAGGGTTGAATCACCCTGAAGAACTGGGCACCGATCTCATTCTCACAACACTCCCTCAGAGCTTCTCTAACTTTGTTGAAAAATTAAATATGAACAACATTGAGAAACATCTATATGATATTCTTGTCCTCATTCTCAAAGTAGAAAATTTCATGAAGTAAGAAAATCCTTATGTCCTTATAGTGAATAAGAGGAAAGGGAAGGTGAAGATATATATGTATGAAGCTTCTTCACGACCTTCCATGAAAAGGAAGATCAAAGGGGAGACAAGGGAATATGAGGTTGTTTGTTTCACATGTGGAATGAAGAGCCACTTGAATAAGAACTACACCTTTCCTAAAAGTAAGGAGAAGCTTCAGGTGTGTTTGTTATCGAATGAAATCTATTTGTTTCTAAAAATTGGGTATTATATAAAGCCTTTGGTGCTCTCACATGTATCCAATTACAGGAACCATGTAGATTTAGGAAGATTAACTAAGGGGAGGTAAATCTACGAGTAGCCAACGAATTTAGACATGACGTTGTAGCTATTTGGGACTAGCACCTCACGTTTCCAACTAGGATGATCTTGGTGTCAAAGGGTTGTAATTATGTGACGACTATTACTAAAAACATTTTTTTTATCAATATCGGATACATATGGAAATTTTTATAGATTGGAAATGAATTTTTCTTCTTTTAAAATGATAGCATTTGTTTTGGTAGGTCACATTTATAAAATATTTATTATGTGTTGGATTACGCATACCATGTAATGGAAATTGATAACAAAGACAGTTCACATGACTCATTCGACACCCAACGTTGGTATCACAGGAAAGGTCATGTAAATGAGAAACTCTTGAAAATGTTACATCAAGATGGATATTTAGATTCATTCGATGTAAAACCACTTGGTGTATGTCATGCATGTTTATAATAAAAAATGCCCAAAGCCCCATTTAGTGGTAAAGGTGAAAGGTCAAAAGAAAATCATGAATTGGTTCATAATGATGTGTGTGGACTATTTCCATTTGAAGAATCAGGAGTGTACTAATACTTAATAACATTTACTATGGACTTTAGTAGATATGAATATATCCACTAAATGAGGTATAAGTCAGATTATTTTGAAATGTTCAAAGAATACAAGAATGAAGTTATAAATTATCTTTGTAAGAAGATTAAGAAACACTACATATACCGAGGTAGAGAATATCTTAATCAATAATTCATTGATTTCATATGGTTGGTTGAGATCTTATCCCAACTCACTCCTCCATACACACCCCAGTGGAATTGTGTGAGAAAAACGAGGAAACAAACTCTATTGTACATGGTGAGATCAATGATTAGTCATGTGAGTCTTCCATTATCCTTTTGGGGATATGGGTTACAAATAGTGGCCCACATACTAAACAAAGTACCATCTAAATCGATAAAACAAATTATATATGAGTTTCAGAGTTGAAAAATATCCATATAATCGAATTTACATGTGTGGGGAAGTGATGAGTTTTGTAAGGCCTATTCAGGTGATAAACGTGCACCCCGAGGCACAAAGTGTACCTTTATATGATACCCTATGGAAAAAAGGGAATATTATCTATACAACCCCTCATAAAAAATGTTATAGTGGAATGACATGAAATATTATTTGAGAGGGAGAACATTTAAAAAAGATATAGTGGGAGACAGATATACTTTAATGAAGTTGAGGATTTAGGTACACAAGTGTTGGTACAAGAAAATATTCCACAAAGCCCCATGGAAGAAATAACTATTCTAGAGACACATGAGTTGCGTAGGAGTAAAAGAGAAGTTAGAGACAATAAAGGTACTAGTTTCTAGTTACCAAGGATGGTGACTCATTATTAGTTGATAATAATGATCCTCCACCCTACAAGGATGTCGTAAGTGGACCAAATGTTGACAAGTGGAAAGAATCCATGAATTGTAAAATGGATTCCATGTACCGAAACAATGCATGAATTTTGGAAGATCCTTCAATTGATGAAAATCCTTTTGGTTACAAATGGGTATTCAAAAAGAAACTCAACATGCATGGACAATTAAATATCTATAAGGCACGATTGATTACAAGAGGATTCAAACAACGTTAAGGCATTGACTACGATGAAACCCATTTACTAGTTGAAATTATGAAATCCATCAGAATTATATTGTTCATTGATGTTTACCGTGACAAGGAGATTTGGAAAATGGATGTCAAAATAGCCTTCCTAAATGGGAACCTTCATTAATTTGTTTACACGACACAACTGAAGGGTTTTGGACTCTAAATTATGCCAATAAGGTATGAAAGTTGCCAAAATTAATTTATGGATTAATGAAAGAATCCAGGTCATGGAACATTCATTTGGATGAATCCACAACGAAATTTTGTTTTTTTAAGAACGAATATGACCCTTGTGTCTACAAACGGTTTTCTGGGAGTGCAATCATTTTCTTAATAGTATATATTCATGACGTATTACTTATTGGAAATGTGATATCAGTCTTATAGTCTATTAATTCATGGTTGAATCAAGGATTCTCCATGAAGTTCATGGGAATAGAAGAATATATTCATGGGATCAAGATCCATCGTGATAGATCCAATAGATGTTTGGGCCTAAGTCAAAGTACATACATTGATAAGATACTGAAAAGATTCACTATGGAACAATCCAAGAGGGGATTGTTTCCAGAATCACATGGAATTAATCATTCCAAGAAAATGTATCCTCAGTAACTTGAGGAATGAAGATAATGCCAAGGAATCCATATAAATCAGCGATTGGGTAAGTCATATACACCATGTTATGTACTAGGATGGATTTCGCCTATGCATTGAGTGTATTAGGCATATATCAAGATGACCCAGGTGACATCCAATGGATGGTTGTCAAGACATTCCTAAAGTATATGAGTCATAATTAGGATATGTTCCGGGTTTATAGAGTAGATGAGGAACTAGTCATTAGAGGATATGAAGATGCTAGTTTTTAGACCGATCAAGATGACCTGAAGTTGCAAACATGGTACATCTTTAATTTGAATAGAGGTGCAATGAGCTGGAAAAGCTCAAAGAAGAGAGTGGTCAGAGATTCTATAATAGATTCCGAGTATATCATAGCTTATGAGGTAGCTAAAGAAGCAGTTTGGATGTGAATATTTGTCTAGGAGCTGGATGTGATACCTAGAAGTAAAGATCTGATCACATTGTAGTGTAATAATACTGCAGCAGTTTCTCTCTCAAAAGAGCCAAGTGCACAACAGCGGATTAAGAACATACATTGGAGGTATCATCTCATGAGTTTTATTTCATAGAGAGGTGAAGTTACAGTGAGAAATATTTACACGGAAGACAATGTGGCAGACCCCATGACTAAAGACATGACTCAATAGAAATATGATCACCATGTGAGGTCTAGCGGACTGAAAGTCGTTTTCAGTTGGCTCTAGGCCATGTGTGAGTTTGTAAGAGTTGGTGACTTTGATCCAACTGGTTTTAATTTGATTACATGTACATTTAATGTATTTAAATATTAAACATCTTATTACATATTTTTCACTGTTTTTCATGAATGTGATGTGAATATGTCCTAGAGTATTTATTAAATTGATATCATCATGGAAGTTCCCCACTATAAGAGAACCTGGAAATTCTATAACAATGTTATTAATTATAGTTCTATGGTTGGATGACATACTATTATGGGACACATAGAACACAGACTGTCATCTGTGAGTACTCATAAGAAGATGAGACTTCCTCTCATAAAAATCATGCTTGGTAATCTCCAAGACATGAGATTACGAGAACAGACCCTCTAGTAGAAATTTCAATTGTTTTTTTCATCATATATTTCTATCTGAGAGCATTTTTAAGGATCCTTAGACATTATTATTATCATTAATATGTGTCCCAACTCACGCACATTGATTTACTGATGAAAACAACAATGCTAACAGTAGGTAGATAGTTGGGTACGTTGGGTACGTCCCAAGTGGCATGTTATTAAAGGATAAGCCGAGGAAGGATTTTTCCCTTCAATTTATGGAATTTGATATCTCATACCTTTGAATGAAATAGAGCCTTAGTGAAAAAAATCCTTGTACATGGTGTAATGATGAGATTATTATAAGAAGTCAATGAACGATGTATCAAGCATAAAAGTTGATGACACTTTCCTGAAAAATGATCGATAAGATATTGTGACAAATGTATTATATTACACAGTGAGCATTCCTATGTGGATTTCATTTTTTGGGACATTACATTTTTTCTCTTGGGTGCCTTGACCCGTTTCTAGATAGTACTCTTGGACTTTAGGCAAGCCCACCTAATGCCAACGAGAAATAATCCTAGAGGGTCACACAATAATTGATTTTGGTGGTCTCGGTTAAATTGTATTTAATTTAATTAATGAAATTAATATTAATCTCAAGACCATGGAATGATTTTATTCAATTTAAAATGATTGTATAAATGAAATAAAATCTATTTATTTATATTATTAAATATTTAATAAATATTTATTTACTAGTTTGTAAATAAAATATTTAATTAATAGAATAAAATATTT
Source organism: Viscum album (assembly GCA_963277665.1). Taxonomy (NCBI): domain Eukaryota; kingdom Viridiplantae; phylum Streptophyta; class Magnoliopsida; order Santalales; family Viscaceae; genus Viscum; species Viscum album. The sequence goes on along the minus strand of OY728129.1, from coordinate 751,136,845 downwards.
ATTTATTTGGGTGGTAAATAAATAAAGGTGGTGTTTGAGCCTACCAAGGGTGGTCCGGTGGAAAAATAATTATTTATAATATGGAAAAAATAATCTAACTAGTTGGCTGAAGATAAACTAATAATGAGGATGCTATTATTTTGTAAACTGGAATTTTATTTATAACTCTATTTTGCGCAAGTTGGCACACCCAAAATAATTATGTGGAATAATAATTATAAGTATGGGTTTTCTCTATTTACATGAATGTATTTAATTATTTTTATGAAAAAAAATATTGTAACTAAAGTTCCATACATATAAATAGACAAGTGCACATAATATGCTAGACACCACACTACACCGAATCGTACACCCGATGAATTGATAAATGTTGAGCTAAAAAAATTCTCTCTCGACTACTCATCCCACTCCTCTCGAGAAGGAAATACGTTCTACAAATTCTAAGAACAAGCGATCAAGAACGACTGACACAATACACTTGCTTCGCTGTGCTAGCACCCGGGGAATGAGCGGTGTCGATCGGAGGCCATCGGGGCACCTGTGGATCACCGCTAGAGGGATTCAAGTTTGAATCCATAAAAGAGCAATGAGATATTCTGGAAGGGTCATTCCAGATGATCAACATCAACAACGAAGAAAAATCCAAAATATAGAGGTATTATTTTTCTTTATGAAATTAATTATGTTAATTATAAACATGTTGGGAAAGATCTTCTCAAAAGGTTTCAAGCCTCTTATTTATTTATCTAAATATTTGATTCTGTTTCATGGAGACTAGATTTAATCATTGTATTGATCCCAGAATAATCATTGATCATGGTAATAATCTAGGTTGGGTATTGATGGGTATGAGGTCTTGTGTTATAGCTTCACTCTGGTGATTTTGAAAGGTCATTTCAGTCTGCTTCATTGATGCATTTTTAGAATCTTCAATCAGGCTAGTTCTCTTTTATGATTGATGTAAAGAATTTGGATGGATGGATCACAGCTTCTGTTGGATTTTGTTTGAATTGAATGACAGATTCATCATCATTTTTCCTGCACTCTGGAAGTTTGGTTCTGATTCACCTGTTTTTTGGATTTTATTTTATTTTTTAATGGCAGCTTGGGGCATGTTTGATCTGCTATAAACTTATTCTGGAGTCTGAGTTTTAGGATCTCTATGGATTCTGGAAAAAAATTCTTTTAGATAGAATCAGGATGTTTCTTTGTTGGATAATCCTTCATTCTGTTTGGCTGTTTGTTTTTGCTGAAGTTTCTAAGTTTTTCATTCTGGCTGGATCTTTCTTTTTATGAGCATGATGTGCAGAACATGGATGCTTGTATTTTGAAGTTTTCTGCACTCTTTTTGTGGCTGGATACCATTACACTTTGAAGGATTTAATCTCGATATATATGTATCTTTGTTTTTGTTTCCTTTTCATGATTTCCAATGTTCTCTCTTTAAATCCCCGCTGGTGTAAACACATTACACCTCATGCTTGTACTGCAACTTTTTTATTTTAATAAATTCTCTTGATAACATGAACTGGGAAACTGGTTCATGTCATCACTTTTAAAAAAAAATGATTGTATCACGTTGAAACCCTTTAGAAGAATGGTACACTTTGGGCATGTAGTCCATAAGAAAAATTTTGTTACTTAATATCACCAAATACTTTTTCACTAAACCATAAAGTGTGATTATTTCTTACATAAAATAAATTAAATATAAGTTAGTTAATATTTATTAGCTTTCAAAAATGATTTTTTCATATGTCCATTACATATCTAATATATATAATTATTTTACTAGATTGACCAATGTGTGTGAACCTATTATCAAACTGTTATACACCCTCAAAAGAACTATAACTAAAATTAAAAAATATTTATATAAATAAAACAACCAAAAAAATAATGGTTGTGTCTTTGGTAGGTCAAAACATCTCTTCCTAGAATTTTTATATTGTTTGTTTTTTATTTTATCCCTGTTAATCATTTGAAAAGAGTAAGTAATAAATGAGGGGAGTGATGAAATGTAAACCATATGGGGATATCAAGTTTGGGAGATTAAGGTTTGAATCCCAAAAATGATTAAGTGAGTGGGTCTTTAAATTTGATTACAAATGATGTAGGGTATATTTGATTTTAAAAATCATTTAAGCAAAAAAATATTAAAATAACCTATATTTAATTGATCGAAAGTAGAAATAGCATTGAATTATTTTCACACATCCACTTGTAGAGTGAGTGGTATGGTTTAATTTTTAATTACTTTCTCATATAGGTATCATGAATCACTTTCAAATATGTTTTGATACAATTTATGAGACATATTTTTCCACTATCAATGGGAATAACTTCTTCATGTGATTTTTTCTTTCATCGGATTTCTATATGGGATTGGATTTTAATTTAATTTTAAATCATAATGATGTTGGGAATATCTCCATGAATAATTTTTGGTAAGGTGACATTTACCATGAGTGAAGATTTTTATGTGTTGGGGTGTGATAGAATCATGATTAATGATTCATTTTGAACCTTATACTACTATGTGAAACTGATTTTGAACCATGAATTCAAAATTTAATAAACAATTATCTTCATGTTTGATTAAATTATTTTGTGTTTTCATTTGCAAGAAGGGAAATTTTACATGTTTTAATTATTTCATTGAAGGTGGAGGTGATTTAGAGAGACCACAGTGATGCGGAAGGGAAATGGGTCAAACTATAGGTAATCACATATACACATGTCCATTGTTTTCCATGTTACGAGAAATCCATCCATCCAAAGAGACATAAAATTTATTATCCAATCCAAAATGTAGTGGGATTAAACAATTATGATGTAACACAAGCATAATTTCTCAATTCATGGTCCAATTCGAATTGATATATCTGGGGAATCAAATATGGAAATTGTAAACAGTTGGGTACTTTTATTCAAATGTATATAGAGATGTGGGCCTCATAATGATTATAAATTTTTGTAGGATATATTAAAGAGATGGGGAACATTTTTTATTTTTGAAAAAAGCAATATAATAATTTATAGTGGCCAAAACCATGATTGGATTGGTTTTATGAAATTTGAGAGCCCAAAAACACCATCCACTTTACCTATAAAAGAATATATTTGGGAAATGATTTGTTATTTCACCCAGGAGTCAAGGTGCTGCCATTTTTGAGATCCAAAAGATTCCTCTACAAATTATTATCAGTTTGTTTGGCTATGGGAAGTGATACTGGAATGCCTTTGTCTTCCTTCCCTCCCAAAGAGTTCTAAACATTCTGTGATCACCCAGGGGAATGTGATGTATATCCTGAGCATCATGTTTTAATATTTGAATAATATTTTAAATTATTAATTTTCATATTTCTTTTAATAAAGATCTCTTTTTATTTAATTTAATTATCTACTGCTATTTCATTCCCAACTCATATGATCTTGTTTGTGGGTACACTTTCATGTGAAGTTTGAGACATCATTCACCATTTCATCTTCCCTCATTGAATTGTGGTGTTTGTGTGGTTTATATAGGTTAGTTAAACTATCACAAACAATTTCATGGCCATGTTAATTATTTCATAGTATAAAGAATAAATATTATTCAAACCATGATAGTGCATTGAGTTCTTCATGTTTTTCCATGGTGAGTTTTGGTTATGATGTCAAACACAATTTACCCAATCATCCGTGGTATAAAGTGAATCATTTTGTGTTTACAAATGAAACCTATGAATAATAAAATTGTAAACATAGTAATATCCTTGTTTTATTTTTTTCAATATAGGGATTAAAAAATCATAACCCTAACTATCTTAGTGATGAAGGTTGAGAATCATGAGATTTCCCCGAGTTGATCGAGCTTAATTAATTCTGTTAATTTTTTATTTATTTTATTTCATTCAATTTACTTTTGGATTCATAAATAACCAAACCCAATGTTATCCATTACACCATTCCATTTTTGATAATAATATTATTTATTTTTAAATTAATTTTCTAAATCTCTTTTGAGAGATGATATAAGGTTCTTTCTATACTATAAAAATTCTAGTAAAACTAAACATTAAATATTGTTCGCTCGAAAACACAATTAGAATGAAGTTCACATACATAGGATGCATAATGGGACTCACTCATCTATACATAGGGATGTAATTTAAATGGTGTAATCTATCTATTTCATACATTCAGGTCTCACCACGCTAATCTCTCATGTAGCCCTCTGCTGAATCTTTTTTTTTGCAGAAAGCATCATTCGCTTAGACATTATATGTATCCATTTTCATGAAGTGTTCACTTGGGTGAGTGTCCTTTATAGGAACCATGGGTGTTGTACCAATATGAGGCGCTTTCTTGAGGAACATGCATGGGGAACCTATGTGAGTTCACACCTTTTCCAAATTTTCTACATTTTTGATTTCTTAAAATAGAGACTTATCTAATATAATGAACTTGAATTTTTCTTACAGGCTCCATGGATACTCAAAAGTCCATTGATTATTATGATTAATATAGAAATCATCATGAAGAGATGATAATGTTTGTAATTAATAATTACTATGATTATCATGATACCACTTTACCTGATCTTGTCAGTTTTCTAAAGAAATACCACCATGAATTTCTCAAGAGTAATTTTATGCACCTTTAAGACCATAATCATCAGAAGGAGGTCCTGATAACAGCTTCAAATAATTATAATAATCATTCCTAGTTTCATGAATACATAAATTTAAACAATTCCACCATTTATAGAACATATTAATATATTAATTTTGGGACATCATCCACAACCTATGCCACTAACCATAACAGGTGTGCTTCGGATATGATGTTTCACACAACTAAATTGATTCCCCACCAGTATCCATCTATATTCGGTGATTCCTAGACCAATCATTCAAAGGGTTGGAATATAGAATGGGATTTTCACCTGGGTGGGGGTGTTATGCCTGTGTGGATGTGGGCGTATTAGGTACTCCAAACATGTGATGAATTTAAGAAGGATATTTAATATTTCAAAATATATTACAGTATTTGGGTCAGGAAAGTCTATACATATAAGAATGTTGGATTCATTATTGAGCTGCTATGATAGTGGATTCCACAAAAATCTCTTTCCACTGGATTCCTGGAGTGGTTGGTATTAACATGAATGAAATATATTAGATCTATGGGCCCATGATCCTTGAGGATACATATGATGAGGTCATTCCTCCATGAATGATGTTTTATGATTTTCGGAGGAATCCACCTCTGGTATAGGAGTAGCTAAAAATAGATCAGGGTATCGCAATGGAAGAATCTCTCTTAAGGGGGGATATTCATCGTGAGACATGGGTGAGGCCCTTCCTAGAGCAGGATGTGAAACCTCCCACATATAAATATCCAACTGGATGTCCCATGATGGAAAAGTGATGTTCTACTAGTATATTCTGGTAAATATTAGAGAAATGGGAGTATAAAAAATAGGGGTATAAGCCAAATTTGGTGTTCCCTTGAAGACACACCCCATAGGTTTTCCAGCCTTGTATATAAGAACCTACCTACTGCTTGTCCACGATTCCAATTGTTGAATAAGGCCAGGGATGTTTATCCAGGCTACCAATCTAGATGAGAAGTGGCTTGTGGGGTTATAAATCCATGTCTTGGTGAAAATTAGTGAATCCTACTACATGTTCATGTGGGGTAGGACTTGTTCCATATTTCTGGACTATTCAAGGTACTTCGGGGATATGTAGAGGATCAATTTAGACCATATATTTGGTTAATCTTGGCCAGGATTCTAGGGAGTATGTTTCAACAATATGTTCAAGACATTTCTGGTATTTTATCCTTCTATTCAAAGCCTAATGAGATCTTACTGAGTGTATTCTTATTTAAGGAATTCGACCACTTCTTGTATTCAATCTTACCTACTAGGAAATTTACTAATGATATTAGGGCCAACAATTTGTTGAGATCTTATATGATGTCCCTTAGGGATCGTGTGCTAGTGAACTGTATCGATGGTGAAGTTATATTGGAGGCCTATGGTCTATACAGGTTCCCACACCAATTCAATAGTCTATAAAAAAACTGTATCTCCCCCAGTGATTTTCTGGTTTATGAAGCATCTAATGGAAGCCTGAAATCCATGGATTTTTATAGTCATGGAGTTGACTAATGTTGTGATCAATATATGTCTACCGAATGTGACCAGTGGATTGTCCGTTTTGAATGATGAGTCCTGGATTGTGTCATACCCTGAAGTGGTGTTAGAAAATATCATTCCTTTAATTAGGACTAGACCATCCTCTAAGTGTGGAAAGTGATGTGGAAGAGTTTCCACTAATAAATTGTGTTTATTCTCCCTCAAAGGATGTATGTAATGAGGTCCCATGTCTCCCCAAATGATCCCATGAGAGGTTCATTACATAGATCATAATTAAAAGGGCTACACCAATTGAAATTGAACACATATGATCAATTCATTACCTCCAAGAAGAGACCTTGGTTCCATTTTCTCACCCTTTATCTATGATGGGGATTTTCGGTATCCCTTTGAAGTCAAAGGCTATTGAATAATCTTCACGATAAGCTAGCATGACCACATAATTCCTATGACCAAAGGCAATCCAAATTTAGGAGTACATATCCTCTGTCATTGAAATCATATGGGAACTTCTTCGTGTCGGGTTGTGGATTCCATGGATATGATATGCTCGAGCCCCACCAAATATTCTCCTCGAGGAAAATCCCACTACGGTGAGGATTTATATTAGGGAGCTAGAGATGATCATTTATTCAATAGGTAGCAGGATCCCGACCATGAGATAAGTGGAGCACATGACGAGACAGGGTGTTGTTAAAGGGATTGATCACTCTTCATCTGAAGAATGGTTTAAATATAACATTAATGAGGATGTAAGTTCTATTAATTTATACCATTTCAAACAAAGTATTTTAATTAGGGTGGAATGTTTCCTTAATTTTTAGTAGCCCATGGTGAATTAATCGAAGGTTCTATTGCCCAAATACAACATGCATGGAACCCCTCAATTAAATGATGAATCATCCCACAAACTGGGAGAGTTATCCCCAGGGTTCAAAATAATTGTGGAATAGATGGTGGGTTAAATTTTATTATCACCTGTAATACATTACATTGTGGTGTTTTATGCTAGAACTACATTATATAAAAAAGATGAGAAATTGTGAGCACTAAAGGGTGAAATATTTGGGAAAACATCTCATTAGTAGTGGTAAGTTATCATAGTTCAATTAATATCTACATTATCTAGAAAAAGTGTTTACTTGTTTTAATGATTGTTGGAACTCATTCCATCTCATTTCTTTAGGGTATTACAAATGAGCCTCCAATAATGGAAGATGTTTCTCTATACCAACCATTGATCTCTACTACTTAATCGACTCCATTAACATATGAAATGTCAAGGATTAAGGATATTTAATCTTCTCCTATCACAATTCAATCCACTTTACAGTGGGATGAAGATTATAGTACTATGCAAGGTTCATTATAAGGTCTTATTTAATGATTAATGACTTTATTCCTTATGATATTTAAAAATATTTTCATGCATTAGATAACATTGTGATGACTGATACTGACCCCACAACTACCACCAAAGAAGTTGTTCAGGGTCTCATGTACTCACATGAGAGATATGTGCTTGGTACTAAGACAAACATTTCAATCTTCTACATGGGTGAGATTACCAAGGTACCTAGGACTTTAATAGTTTCCATAAGAAAGCTTGTCATTATATTTCATGAAATAATGGAACATATTAATCTTTCTACAACATTAGTAGAATCTGATTTACTCAATATGGAATTGACTTGTCGTGAGTCTTTATTTACTGTGTAACTGATCATTAAATCTGGATATTTTAATTATGACATGTTGAATGATGTATCTCCATCTATGGAAAATATCATAGTGGAAGTGAATGAACATGACATCGAGGCCTGTCTCAGTCCCACTATTGTGTGGTACTAGCTCAGTTAAAACTTGAAATTGGGTGTCTTTTGGAGCCTCAAATGGAGATCCTTGGGTAGACCGAGAAGAGTTCCACTCATCAAGAATTTCATGTTCAATATTCTGAAGTCGATGAATCTAGGGAAAACTTTACTAAAGTTGTTGACCCATTACTAGGTGAGTGTCACTGACTGCTTTAATCACCCCTATCTTTTTTATTGATTTTGGGGTTAACAATGAGTCTTTCCCATTGTTTGGCATCATAAATATCCATGGTAGGGTCTGAAGGTGGAGCTTCTATGATAATGTAGTAAGTATCCTAACAATATGTAATTATTTATTATGATATAATGGGGTACATTGCTTCAATAAGTTCACTCATCCCAGGGTACATTTCTCCCTCTAACATCAGCTCTCTGTCCGATTTAAAATTTTTGAATGGTCTTCGTATCACACATCATAGTGATTGGTGGAATATATGGAAAATAAACTTTTAGAAACATCTAGAATACCTGTATTCATGAATTCAATGACTTGAATTTATTTTCTTAATATTTTTATATAGAGGATTTCATTTCAACATGATTCAAGTTACGACAAAGGATATCATTCAAAAATGGGAGAGAAAACATGAGCTTAAATGAAAACAATATAAAGGTGAAGCCTCTCATCAATTATGATCATATCAAGGCATTATTTTCATTGGAAATTACAATCCACACCAAGAATCTTGAATAATACCAGGAATAGATTAATGAGAAAAACATTCAAGCATTATTCCTTCATCAGGAGTTGGATACCACTCCGGGGGGGGGGGGACTCGTAAAACTCTATAAATTGTTTGAAGAATAAAAAAAGACTCATCTTCTAATGATATTGCAATAGAATTTCTTCTTTAGGACATAAATACTGGAGTAGTATGATTAACTATGAGTCAATAGGTGGTTTACAGGGCTTAGGAGGCCATTCATCAGATGAAGAGTTATATTGATGATCTCTGGAAAATTATGTTGGAGAGACTCTATATTATGGACACAACTCTATTTTTTCCTCATAAATGAAAAGAATATGTTTTCCAATTATTAATGTCTTCATCTATTTTCTCCTCCTATGATCATAATTTTACATTGAAACTAATTTACATAGAAAAATTATATTTTTAACTACCCGTTGTAACCATAGTGATGGGATGGGGAAGTGCTCTAAGAATTTATTTTTTCCTATTCCATGGATATTAGTGAGAATAGTTTTATTATTGTTATATTCATATGGAGAAAAATAAAAATATTGTGTGTTTTGGGTCATCACCCTAGATTTTTCTAAACTCCATATGTTGGTGACTTAGCGGGAAAGTAATCAATTTTTATTAGGATATCCTTTATGGGATTTATTCTAACATTTTTCATGCATGTTACCTTTTTATCACTCAATATTTGTCATAAACCATGTATACCATAGGTATAATGAGCTATGACTTGATTTTTTAATCATGATTTCTCTTTGGGTTTTCAATTTGGAGAGTATTGAATCTCTTTTCATGGAAACATTAATATCTTGAATGTTGTAATAAAAAGGATTGAGGTTTAGGTTATACATTTTTTACCACTAGTTTTTAGATGCTGGATCAAACATTTATTGTTGGTCAATAATGTTTTCCAATTATACATATACCGGATGGGGAATGTTGATCAATGATTTCTAGGATCATGAATCAAAATGATGATATTTAATAATGGAGGAGGTATCCTTTGGGGATGAAGTTATAATTGGTTGAAAAACCCGTTTTGTAGGATATTTCATGTAGATTAAGCTGGTTCATGTTACAAAAGAGTAAAATAATTTAATCCACCTATAATTTGTGGGCATCTTATGCAAATCAATCTATTGAATATTACCGCATTTTTAAGAAAAGTTGTTCTCGGGAATTATGGCATTCTATTGATTATTTTCAAAGGGATTTTATGGAGATGTAGATTTTTCAAGACTATAATAGCTGGGTTTTTTATAGGAAAGTGTCTAAGAATGAATAGAATATCTATATTGTAATTCTCCATGGATGGGAAACTCCTCTTACGTGATCCTAGATTGAGTAAAGGAGAGTACAATTTTTTATATGGTTAATGTTAGGGGAATCCCCTTTATGAATAGGATGAATGTATCATGTAGTATAATGTCTTATTCGCAGGACATTGACTATGCAGTTTAATGACTTTAGACAAGGAATTTGTCGTATAGTTTTATGGATTTTAACCAAAACATTATATTATGAAGTTTAAAGTCATACCAAAAAGAAATTATGATATGTAGTTTACTTGCATACATCTAATATATTATTCAATGATATTTGATTTTGTAAAGTGAGGGAATTGTGGGGATATAATTTAAGTTATTTAGCTTTGACATAAAGGTTGATGGTTCTCATATTCAGGGTGATTTTTCGATAAATGTTCTACCCTTTTTGGGTGTGAGATGAGAAATTTATAAGTTGCGATTTTGGGATTTTCATGTATGATGAGTAGTATAGGAAAAATAATTATGGATTTGGGGAACATTTCTCCTATGATTGAAGTTACTGCTGATTGAAAACCCCATTTTGTTGGTTGATTTATGCTAGGCCAACTGACACTACAAAAAAGACTTATACCAACAGAAATTTATTGACAGATAATATATCTATTTGTTAAAATGAGTAATTCCAACAGATATTAAGTTTTATTGGTATTGAACTTAAGTAAAAATAACTTATTTTTAATAGAAGATATATATGTCATTATTAATCATTTATCACTATCAAATTTTTTACCATGATTTACTTTTATTGCTTTATCATACTAATAAAATCATTTTTTAATGACACGTGAATCTGTTATTAATGATAAATATTACCAACAAATAAATTAACCCTAAAAAAATATTTTGTAATAATTCTTTCCATTATATCAACCATTTAAGAGAATCCAAACGTTTTATATATAATATTATTTTTATGAAAAATGTAAATATTCACTTTTAGAGGTTTTATTTAAAATATCTCTTTAATTATTTTCATTTTTCATTTTTCAAAAAGTATAAAATGTGATTATATTTTCAAATTCATTTAATTTAATAAAAATATAAATACAATTTATAAAAAAATTTAAATCAATATGATATATGAATTTAACAAACATAAAAAATAGAAAATGACAATGAATAAAAAAAATAATAATCATAATTGAAAAATATATTGAAATAGATCATTCAAAAATAATACCAACATTTTTATAAATATGTTGAAATATATATTTCACAAATATGATGAAATAGATCATACCAATACCAATACATTAAAAAATTATTAACTATACATTTTTTACCCAAAAATATGTTGAAATGGATCATTAACAATAATAAAAATTTATTTGATATAAATAAATTATTTAGTAATTATATATTTAATGTTAAAATAATTAAAATATATACTTTGGTATTTTATATTATTAACCCTAGTGTTGGTCGTGTCCCTCGTCACACAGTCTTACCTCCCACCACATCGAGGTCTTCTCCCCCTGTGCTTTCACTCTATCACCACCTTCACCCTCTCCTACTCTGCTGATGCTTCCTTCTCCCATTACCCTCCCTGCTGACGTCGTCTCCCCCACATAAATTACTACTGCTCCTCCTCAACCCCCAACTCCCTGAATTCCCCTCATAAATTTCCACCAATATAGTCTCCTCCTCCTCCCCCACACTCTGAAATTACTCACCATGTACGTTTCCCTTCATCAACCTTATCTTTAGTTAACTAATGTTTGTTGTTCTTTTTCTATTGTTAATTCTCAACCCTTGCTTCCCGGGCAAGAATCCTTTTCCATTTTATCCTTAAAAGTAATAAAAATTAATAGGAACTATTTATTTATATGATCATTTTATTAAACTACACTAAAAAATTTGACCTGGCAGGGGGAAAATTTATTTTTGGGAAGAAAATAAATGAATTAGTTTGTGAACGACTTAATGGTCACAAAAAAATGTAAATTTTATGTCCTTGTGTAAATTTTTTTCTATTAATATTTATTGAATGCATCTATTTTACATTTCAAGTTTAATGGATTAAAACCCCATGTTAGTCATCATAAAATAGATGAACCACTTCTAAACTATATTTACTAATAGGTGAATTTAATCTAGTTAAAGTTAATACACTGGTTTCCCTGAAAAGACCCTAACACTATATACAAGAAAATTAGTTATTTTACCCTATTTTGATTTTGGAATGATCAAGGTGCATAAAACAATGAACGGAATCTTTTCTAAAATATAGATTAAAGAGACTTCTTAAATGATTCATTCTAAGTTTTGAATGTCATTTTAATTTAACTAATTTTTTTCATTCAATGCATTGTAGTAAAATATACAATCCACATAAAAATTTCACAATATAAATTGGTGGTGATTGAATGTTTTATATATGAGTGGACCCCAAATCATATAATTAGAAAGGTATTCATTCTTACTTTTTTGAATAAGGTTTTACCATTTATGTTTGGTTAAATTTCATTTTTTGATTTGTTGTATAGAATGAATCATTGTTGTGTTTTTCATGATTAATGTATGATTCTCATTTTGTGTGTCTCTTATATTCAATATATTCATTTTAAAACATTAATAATGTAGTGTAACATTGAATTTGATATTTAATATATATACTTCTAAGTTTATTTATAATCATTCCTTATGTTCAATGATTTAATTAGTTAAACTATGGAAAATAGTTGACATCTGTATTGAATTTAATTTATTATTTCCACATCCCAATGATATTTTTATGTCACTTAAATTAGTGTTATATTCTCTTGAATCATTTTTTATTTTAGTTTTTAAAATTAATTATTTAATTAAATATTTGTAAGATAGTTTTGTATTAATAAACATATAATAGTTTCTTTATTAATTGTTAACTCCTAGTTTCAGTTGCCATTTTAATTACATTTTTCAAATGACTTTTATTCATTGATACGAATTTTTATGGTACATACATTTTTTCAACATACTAATAAGGTTTTTATTGAATGTTATGCATTGAATTTGGATGAAATTTTGTACTTTTCATTTGGGCGTGTGAATAAACAAGTTACATCCAATAACCTATAATAAATATGTGACAATATATAAAAGTTCTTATTATTGATTAGAAATTTTATTCCTGATTTTTTATCAAATGGAAGCAAATTGTGATGCTCATGATGTTACTGCAGCCTTATATTTTTTAGGTGTTCTCATGATCATGTGGGTTCAGCTGATATGTTTATGTTCCAAAAACTCACCAGAGGTTGGTCCTTGAAATCTGTCTATATTTTTGAGGGAAAATTTTCAACGATTCATGTTAATTGGGTTTATTTTTTCCAATTAGTATACTTTTACAATGTTTTGATGAATTGAATAGGTTGGATTGAGTTGAACAATAAAATTCGATCTGTGTGATTGAATATTTCAAAATTTCTACATTTGATACCTTCAATTAAAATGTTTTATACATCTTGATATCCATTTCTACTTATTGAAATTATCATATTTTTGAGTAAGGGAACACATATATTTAATCTATTAGGTTGAATTTTTTTTCAAGGATTCTAAAATCTTTCATACTTATTGAATATTATTCTGGTTTCTTTTAACAATTTGAGAAATACACATAAAATAATTATTCTTATTTCTTGTTTTTGTTTTTTTATATCATTGTTTTTTTTATCATTAGGAGTTACAAAATACTGAATAAAATGTTGTCATTTGGTTATTATTATAAATATTCATGGTATTCTAGTGTTATATTCTTGTTCTAATTTTTAATCTTGTGTAATTAAAATCTTCAAGATATGTTTTATTAAATGTGATTGGGGGTTTCACCCCCGTAAAATCCCTCTACATTGATATAATCCCTTACTATTTATATTGGTATCAGGGATCAGGAAAAAAATTTACATACATTTTATTATAGTTTCTGAAGTCAATGACATGGATTTTGTTTTCAAGGATTAAAATAAATTTCTCACTCACTGAATGTTATTATTGTTTCTTGTCAGAATTTATGAAAACCATGTAAATACATATGCTTATTCTCCTCCTCATTCACTTAGTTTTCTCCATTGAGTAATACCTCCTTAAAAATGACTATAGATGTCCTCCCTAGTGTCAAATGTGCATTATTTATGTTAGATTATTCATCTTCATGTCTCCCCTTAACGTAATAGAGGAATAATCTAAGACATAACTCCTTTTCATTCAATCCCTCATGATAGAAATTAATCATTGTTATTATTAAATCCTTTTGAATGTGTAGGAATCATCTCCTTGATCACCATGAAAAGATGGTAAAGCTTCTAATTGATGTTTCTTTTAGGACATAAAGTCATTACCTTGGTGATATCATGATGTCTGAGAAAACCCATCACTTGGGTAATTTCTAGGCCTCTTAGCCTTGATAGAGCATTATTATAGTATTATTAGCCACATGATAGGTATGTTTTCCACCATTTTTATCCCACATAGCATTCCATGCTCCTCCTATTTACATACCTTGATAGTGTAAAATACATTCTCCAATGTATTTGAAATTCAATTTCTTTATTTAGGGGATTAAAATTGGATGATATAGATATTATTATTTCCTCAATATGAACCTAAAAATAAGATTTATACAGTAATAATTCCAAAATTATAATCTGTTTGAATATGTGAAAAAGTTTTTCATTCTAATTTGAGTATATTTTTTGTATTTTTGTATTATTTAATATAAAAAATAGATATAAAACAATTAAATAATTTCACATATCTATTATAATCATACCAATTCATGGTTGTGGAAAACAACTATAAATGGACACACATAAAACTAAAAAACCACACACATATTGTTGTCATATACTTATAAGAAGTCTCTTTAGATTAAAATAAACAATTGTTTATAATTAAAAGAACAATATCAATAATAAAAAAGATTTGAATTTGGTCATGAGTAATTTTTAACATATGAAGTAGTTTTTTTAATAATTTGTTATTTAATTCTTCAATTATTTTTATACTAAAATAGATTTTAGTTTTTCCCTATTCTATAATTCAGATTATCTGATTTTATCCCTTACTGTCTATCAGGGTATATAAGATTATTAGTAAGAAAAATATAGAATTTTTTTTGAAAAATTATGTGGATGATTAGATTTGAATTTCCTTTTTAGGTATACATGATGGTTATTCAAATGTTTCAATTTTTTTAGATTTCAATGTTTTCATATTATAGGATTACATTTTCTTATTTTTATTTTTTTACTAATATTTAGGAAACAGATTTCTAAACATCATGTTTGAGGTTTGAAAATTGATGGTTGGGTTTACAATATATTATGTTTTATGTTGAATTTTTTATAGTTTTTGGGAGACCATGTATACACAAATATGTTTTTAGGTTTTCAAAAATTGTTTTTCAAAAATAGGATTGTAGTTTGCACAAACATGTTGGCACAAACAGGTTCTTAGGATTGGACAATTTTATTTTTATTTTGTTTGATTCCATGTATGCCCATTTTTTCAAAAAAACATTTCTACAAATAGGTTTTGACAATATAATTCTACCCCAACAGACAAGGTTCTTACAAATTTTTTAGGGTCAATAGTATTTAGTTTTCACTAAAAAAAATTTACGGTTATATTTTTGTTGTTTATGGGCTTTTATGTTACTGGTTACAAAAGTACATTTTTTTGATTTTTAAGTCATATAGTTACAATTTTATTGTTTGTAGGTTATTGTTTGGTAGGTTGGTATAGGGTTTGTTGGTTCCATGATTATTTGTCTACATGTTTGTATGTAAGAATATTCTTGGTTAGTGCTTTATAGTTTTATAGGTTTTATAGTTTACGTATATATTTTTATTGTTTTAAAGGTTTTTCAATTAAAGTTTTTTTATTTTCAGGATTATAGGTTACACATTTTCATCATAAAATATGAAGGTTCAACTATGTATTGAAAACCATACTATATTCAGGATCACATGTTCATGTTTTGATGTTTTTAAGCATTGTAAACACATCCATAAACTTTTGACTTCATCCTTGTTTCCATCATTGATTCAGTCCTTAAATATCTAATTTCCCATAGGAGCAGGTATT
The DNA here is from genome assembly GCA_963277665.1 of Viscum album. Taxonomy (NCBI): domain Eukaryota; kingdom Viridiplantae; phylum Streptophyta; class Magnoliopsida; order Santalales; family Viscaceae; genus Viscum; species Viscum album. The sequence goes on along the minus strand of OY728129.1, from coordinate 751,120,719 downwards.
CCCATTAACCAGTTGATGAATTATTCAATGTTTATTTTTTAAAATGGTTCATTCGCACCAATTTGATGATTTTATATTGTCTTGTAGTTATGATAATACTATTAAGATCTGGGCATATGATGGTCACAATGATGATTGGAATTATGTTCTGACATTAGGTCCACTGACTATAAAATTATGATATCTTTAGTAGTTTTCACGTTGTTATTTCAAACCTAATTCCATGAATTAAGTTTTTCAAAAATAAAAGTATGTCTTTGAATGGTTATGTAATTTTTGTGAAGGTATTACGTTTGTTGAAAATCAAAATAATGTTTAACAAAAACGATAGAAGTTCATGAAATTTTTTTATTCGTTGTTGTGCAGGTACTACCATTATCTTTATCATGTAAGCCTATTTTTTTACATGTCTGTGTACCTACCTTTGTTCCATATGATATATTTTTTTATAAGTTTGTGCATAGACTAGAGATGGAATAGATGGGGTAGAAACTAGAGTTGGCATTGACTAGAGATGACATGGATGGTCTGAAGCAGATGCTGACATGGACTACAACTAACATGGATGTGGCTAGAGATTGATTACCTAGAATAGACAAGAGCTGTCATGAATGGAGATTGAGCTGGCATGGATGGGATGGGTTTGGATCTAACATGGATAGATTGGAGTTGTTGGTGATGTAGTTGCTGATGACGATGGGTTGGAGATACTACGGTGGTTGATCCTGTTTGGGGGGGGGGGGGTCAGTGGGGGTGGGGATGGGTATGGTTGTCCAGACTTGTGGGAATGAATTGTGGAACAATCCTGGAGGGGATCCAAGATGTTTTTTTGTAATGGATTTCATTATTAATATAATTAATTATAGTCTATTTATAAAATGTTTTAAAATAATCTTCAATTTTATAATTAAAACATCTATATTATATATGATAAATTAATAAATATAATATGAAATATTATTATAAATAATTTTTTATAATTTTAATTTAAAATTAATTTATAAAAAATATTATATATTGGTAATACAATTATAAAAAGTAAAATTTGTTACCAGAACCTATTTCTAAACACATTAACCAACATATATATTATCTGTTGGTATTATTATAATTAAAACAGGACTATTTTATCTGTCCAAAATTATTTAGCAACAATGTTTATACCAATAGTTTAGTGATAGGGACAGATATGTTCGTAAAATGTTTTATCAACAAAAATGCACTTTTACCTACAGATATGTCCATATTGGAAAAAGTGAAATATTTTATAGATTGGGGAGCATACTGTATAGTGAAATAGTTGTATCCTTCAGCTAACAGGCCCATTACGAGTTCTGTTTTATTCAAGTCCAATTAGGGTGTGTACTGATTACTGAGGAAAATAGTCCTTAGGATTTCTGACATTTAATCACTAAAAGATGATGGGGGCTTTATAAAATTTGAATCATCCCAAACAAAAAGTTTGGATTGTAATAGGAATTTACCTGAACATGGTACTGTGATTTCATGGTAAAATATCCCAAGAATAGGGAAAATATTTTCTAAAAGATTGGACCCTTGGGTAGGGAGATAAGTTGCATGTATTTTCTGGTCATAGGAATAATACCATAACATAATGAATACAATGAGTCACATGTGGTCTGTTAGAACCAGGGTTTCTAGACATGATTGGGTAATGTGGGAGGAAATTGTAAACCATTTTCTTGGAGGTTCTCAGATCAGGAGAAAGGATATAAGACAAATATTTGAGGGAGGACTGTGAACTATTTCAAAACAAGGGTTTTAATATATTGAGATCAATTCTCATGAGGATAGAAGAGACTTATTCCAAGGGTGAAGTAACCACTGTTTGACAAACAAGTTTGGAGGGATACTATATGCAGAATCCGGTGGGGTGGTTAAATGCATAGTCAAAAAGTGACATGCTTTTACTAAAAGGCTTGTTATGTTGGCTATTTTTTTTAAGGCGAACTAAGGTGTGTAATGCATAATTAGAATAATGATCCTTCATATATTAGACCTCTTATGAACTAGATATAGAGAAAGATTTGGATAGTCTGAATATATCCAATACTAGGAGTATGTTGTGAGGAAAGGTAGGATTGAGCACAAAGGAAGTGGTTGGACTGGTATTATCCATGATTATTGGGATATCTTGCATATATTTATCTCATATGTAATAGTGGTTGTATTTTACTTTACCTATTATATGAGGCAATGAATTATGTCCTAGGCATCACTACATATCTCAATAGAGTGACAATCAAACCATACATAGTTCTTTTGTTACCATTCAGTTTAACATCATGCAGTAATGACATGATCCATTTAGTTCAATATCATGTGGTGGTGATGAAGGTGTATGGACGTGAAGAGAAAATGAATATTTTAAATGAACTAGGGGATAGGACATGAGTGTCACTACAAAAAATTTCTATGTAAAAATCCTACCACCCATAGTTCTGAAATAAATATCCCCCACACTAATTGAATTCATATGTGGATTAAATGTTTTTTTAATTCGAGATCATGCCTAGGGTGAGAACCAGTATTGTATCCCTTCATGTAGATTTCAATCATGCGTGGGAGAGTAGGGGAAATTTACCATATTCTATTATATCTTGATCCAACATTGAAGGCCTGAATATCACTACATATCTCATTAGAATGAGAACCAATAAAAATATAGTTCTTAAGGAAGTATCACAATATATTTTCATTTGATGAGAACATATGGTCTGCCTTTTAAGGCATTACACCCATGTCCATAATAATACCATAAATTATAGCAATAATAATAAAAGTGATATAGCTTAAATTTGTTGGGAACTCCTTTACCAAAACATATAATCCTATGTGAGCTATTCTCTATGTGAGAAACAAATAGTGTTAATATATAATTCCGTTACATGAAGGTGACACAAGTGAAATATATTGGGAAATATATCTTTTTATGGATGGTCCATGGGTTATGATCTAGGTGTTTCTATGTATCTCATTGGGATATGAATCAATCCAAATGCAGTTCTTGAAATCCATGAATTTTAATTCAATATGATAAGAATAAATATGAACCGATGTGAAAGAGGGGATATGTTCTGGTTGGGCCACAATATAGGACTCAAGTGTCACTTTGTATATTTTTTCGGAAAGAATAAAGAAATACATATTTCTAAGAAATTATTCCATATGAATGTTTAAATTCATACATAAATATTAGTGGTGACTATATAGTTTAATTTGTGGTTATACAATAAATAAGAGTCTCAGGTGTCACTAAGTATCTGATTAGATCTTGAATCAAACCACACGTAGTTATTGAAAGGTTATTTGTGTAGGTCTGATATGTACACAAGGATTTGGGGATTTGTTTTGGTTGGTAATGGAATATAGATTAGAGATCTGGTAATCACTATGAATCTTGTTGTAGAAAGAATCATGCAACGCATAGTTCTTGAAAATTATTCTCTAGACACATCGATCATTAACATGGGGAAATGTGATTTAATATTTTCAATACTAATGTATGGTCCCAAAACATGTGGTCTAGTTGTTACCATGCATTTTATTATAATTAAAATCAACCCATATGTTCTAAAAATATCCTAATATATATTTGGTTCATACATCAGTAATAGAGGTCAATATATTCTTATCATCACAACTAGGCACAATTATGGAAATTCATTTGTCACTATGTATCCCATTACAAATAAGAATGAAGACCCACATAGTTCATCAAAATATCATGCATTTTACCTTCAATGAATGAGGATGTTGAACATGCGATTTATCATCTTGTGGTAAGGTTATAAAAATATAGGGGCTTATACCTTTAAGGGGTTACCAAATTCCATTGTGGAGTGGTGATGATGTATGTGGGGATTTTGCATCGGATCTGCCGAGCCTTTCTTCCTCACGTTTGTCCATGAATTAATCTTGACCCCACGATGGGTAAGAGGGATGTAAGTTGGCTTTAACATGAGATCGAGGCCCATTTTTAAGGGACCACATGGAAGATATCAACTTTTGGTACTTTGGGGGTTTCTTAACATTGAATGAGATGGACAATAAACAAGTAGTTTAATGTCATTATATGAGGATAAAGGGTATCATTATGTTTTGGGTAATATGAATAGGACCTTGTGGAAAGATAATTATATTCATGTGTTAATGATGAAGATTCCATCTAGTTTAACATCATGTGTCATAGACATTTTTTCATTCCTTTTTATGATGTGAAACAAAGACCGACAATGTAGTTTAATGTCTTGAAATTGGGAAGTCTGTGTTGCTATATAGTTTAACATAATACATCTAGGATTAACATTTTGTTATTATAGAAAATACATATTTTGGAACAATACATTTGTTGGAGTAATAATGACCAATCCATCCATTGAAATCGAGAAGTAAGATCTATTAGAGTGAGCCCTGTGTATGGAGTATGGTCTTTACCTCCTTGGCTAATGATTCAGAGGCTTCCTTCATTGTATCATCCAATTCCTAATGACTAGTACCAATTCTCCTTGGAGGAATTAATAGAAGAAAATTTTTCTATTGAAGGCTCATGATATATGATTTTGATAGACATTCAAGTGATTCAAGGCATGAAATATTTTTCCATCTAGTCACTCCAATTCATCTAGTCATTTCCGGGACTACCCATCTATGGTTAACTTACCACAAATGAAAATAAAGGGAGATGGAAACTGAACCTCAATGGGAAGGACATATTCTGTTCCATATACCAATTAGTACAAGGTCTCCGGTACAATATTATAGGTTATGGTCATGTAATCCCATAACGCATGAAATACCATGTCTTGAAAAAAAATTATATCATTTTCCACCGCCATCTGGAGTATATTCAATAGGGTCTTTTAAAATTACTCTACATTTCCATTAGACAGTACATGATAGTGGATGAATGTTTAGATTTGATATTGTACTCCAAATATAGATTCTATACAACAAAAAAATAGAAATTGGAGCCATTTTCCATTATTATAGTATGGTAAACACCAAATATATTAATGATGTTGTATTTCATGATGAAAATAATTATCTTGTCCCTGGAATCATTGAGTATTATTGTTTCAACAAATTTGAAGAAGAAATTAGTAGGATTTAAGATGTACTTAAAATTCTTGGCCATCGTTGGGGGGTTATATTCACACAACATCCATTCTCCACGTAGAGAATTTCTAGGTGTACTTAGATGTATATAGAGACTCTGGGAGTTTTTAGAAGAAGATATCATGCAATTTATAGGAATAAAATTTCTGGGTGAATTCAATACAATCATGTGTCATTTTGGGCCAATAATACCCATGTATTTTAATTTTTTTAGAAATATTATATCTAGAATACTGATAAACATAGTATCCACAGCCACTTCATCAAAACCAATCATAGGATCCACTCCATCAATACATTGCAAAAGGACTCCATCGATGACCCATTTGTAGAGGAATTTATGGTGGTTTGGAAATTCATAAACATTGAAGTTGGTTTCTCTCTATTGTCTTTGTTCTATCCCTACTCTATCTAGGGGGGCACTCCATTTTAGAGTTAATACTTGATAGTCATCAACCATACCCTAGTTGGGCCATATGGATCAAGCATGGAAATATTCTCATTAATATATTTTATTTTGATTTGAAATTTTTTTTAACTATTCTACAGTGGGAAATAATGGTGACCGATTCATCCCAATTTGGATATGCTAGATTAGTAGTTTCATTTTTCAGTGCATCGATACAGGAATCCTTTGACTGTGAGATGTGATTCAATTTTGGATCTGAGGGGAACTCTACCATGAAACCTCGTATGAAGTCCAATAGGGTAATTATCTCCACTTTTCTGATAGTGTAATCCTCATTGATCTATTTGATTAAAATCTCTGAGTCACCTTTTTCCTCAAGGTGGTTCACCATTATTTTGTTTTCCAATTCCAGGCTTACAATGAAGGCCTAATATTACAACTCATTATTAGTAAAACCTTTTCATGATAGTAATGTGAATAGAGACACTTCCATCTCTAGGGAGATAATCACAACCCCTAACCCAACTTTATTGAGAATATGGTCTTCCATTCTCCTCCCTAGTAGGCTTCTCGACACACTGCCAAAGTACATTTCCTACATTTTATGGAAACCACGAATAAATAATATCACCTTATCTGGAAATTCAATATTTAAGGATATTTCTTCTGATTATGGGTGATCACCAAGGAAATCTTCCATGGTTAGAAAATTAACTACTTTTTATATCATGAACTATATATCAAAATACTAAAAAATAACTTCCCAAAATGGAAAACATCCTGTGAGCATAAAACGGATGAGGATATATTTTATTAGGTTATTCCAAGAAACCAATTGGACTTTGTGATGTAGAAGGAATTTCCTAATCATCTGAACTATGATTATTAATTCTAGTAATCTCTTCTCAAATAATGAATAACGCATCTTAATGTCAACCTTAGTTTGACTAAGTTCATATATTTTTTCATTCCCCATAATCATTATTTTTCATAGGGAAGGAACCTTGTCATCATTCTAAGGCCATCACATATAGAATGATTGGTTTTACCTCTAAATGTGGAGTCACATTGGTTGACTCAAGAGATATGTCTTCATACTATAAAAAGATTTCAAATAGTCATTGGTCATCTGATATGTGACCCCCTTTATCATCAGTCTATTGAAGGGAAAACACTTTCCTACAAGGATGGCTATGATGTTACAAATGTAAGAAACATTTCCTTTAATTCCTATGAAATATTTGGGGTTGTGAGTATTTGAAAAGTTAAGGATAGCTTTAATTTTCTCAGGATCAACTTCTATTCCACCAAGGTGTTCAACAATGCTCAGAAACAATCCTTAGTTTACCTTGAAAGAACATTTTAAGGGTTTCATTTTCAATAAATGTTGTCAAATCATGTCAATGATGGTATCCAATTAATACAACTGATTTGAATGTTGTCAGAACATTACCACTATAATTTCAATATAGCATTCGACAAACTCACAAAAAAAATGTTTGAAGATATGCTAAATAGCACATTGGTACGTAGTACAAATGTTCTTCGAGGAATTGTGAAGTTCCCTATAGCATAATAATTCTTAAGGGGCCCTAAAGGTGGTGGATTCATAATCATTCTGGGCCATCTAATTTTGATTGTAAGAGGAGTAGATGTCCATGAAATCGATTGATTGATAACCAACAGTTTCATTAAGTATGAGTTCTATGATTATAACCTGGAAGTCATATTTTTGACAGTGCTAATTAAGACATCTGAAATCAATGTAAACTAGGACTTTCCCATTATTCTTTTTCACAGGGCTAATATTGGATAGAAATTATGGATTCTGAACCTCTTAGATAAAGTTATCATTAATGATTTTATCAAATTCTTCCTCAATTATTGAGGTTGACATGGGTGTGTCCATCTAGCTACATTTTTTTCACCCTCGATGCCCGTTTGGAAAACCCATGTTATGGGTAGCCGCCTTGTGTTTGTGGAGTATAATATTAATGTTATTTGAAGAAAATACATTGTAGCGTCACTTAAGGAAGTATATATACACCTCTTGTTCTTTGGGAGTCATGGTATAACTAATCATAGTGGGTCATGGATCTTCATTGACTTCCATATTTATATCTCTGATTTCATCAATAGTGGTATATATTCCATCCTAAAATGCTGGAGGGGAATCCCTTAGGTCTACCTCATCTTCCTCTTCCTCGATCATTACTCATGTTTTCCTCTTCCTAGTCGGTAGGCGATGAAGCATGAATCTTTGAGTTAAGGAATGAATCTTCCTATAGACCTTGAGAAGAAAAACAAATCATTTCCAAATCAATTAATGGGGTGAGGGTTTTTTGGTTCTCCAAAGGGGATGAGAGATATCAAGAATTAGAATCCATGAGTTCTCTAATTTATGTGAGAACATATTCCAGTCTAGTTAAAAGATAGGAATTTTTGAGTCTCGAAGGATGGAATCAACACATTTTCATCCATGATTTCATCACAACAAAGATAGTTGATAACTTCTCCTACACCATTTGGTTTAGTTTTCATGACTGGCATTACATAAATCACTGAATGAGATGATAAATTCAGGACCATCCCTTAGATTTTGTTAAAGGTATGTATGTAATTTGTACTGAGTTTCTTGAAAGGATTATTTAGAATCACATCTAGACCATTTGGGGCATTAATTTGAGTAACATCCTCATTCATGGAATATTTTCAATCCTGGTAGTAGGACCCTACATTAATGTACTATATCTCATATGATTTGAATGGGTCCTCATTACCATGTAATGTCCCAATTTTACCACTTTTTCAATATTTGAGGCATTGGTGGTTTAATGTAGGAATTGATGCATGTTGATACTGCCAAGATGTCCTAAGTAGAACATTGAACACTATATCCCATCAAACAACCACGAATTCTGAGTATGAGACATGATCCCCGAAAATAATTCTATGTGTGATATACCTAAAAAGATATTTATCATTATTTTCAGAACCTTATAACATCATAGTGGAAGGGTACAAGTGATGATCATTGATACTTAGTTGGTGAAGTTTCTAGATCATAATTTTTCCAAATCCTTATCCATTTCCAATAAAGGATCATTGTATATCATTTTCATTTACCATGATGAATATATATAGGGTCATAATGTGTTGTTGTATGATAGTATCCTCACCATGGCCTATTAAATAGATAGTCTCATAGAATTCTAAAGGGTCAGTATCTACATGAGATACTTTAGTAGCAGAAACCTCGACATCAAACATGGGAGAGATCAATAACATCTCTTTGTGCTCTTCCTGGTGGCCTTTTGATTGGCTCAAATCACCCAGGACTAACAACATGGATGGAAGTTCGGTAAATTACATAGAAACATCATACATCATATCTAGAGATCTATGATTCGCAATATGGGGTTTTTCATTCGTAGGTGGTTTGTGGGATGATTTTCCAGAAGTAGATGGATCATCCCATGAAATATTAATCAAAAGCACATACATTCCTACTATACCAGGTCAGATCGGTCTTTATACACATCAAGATAGGATAGGTAATAGAACACCCTATTTTTGATCTTCCTATATGATTGTGTCCGAGAAATCCCTGTTATGTGTAGTGTAGTTTCCTTTTTTACCTTTGAGATCACTAGAGTTCTCTCCTACAAGCTATGGCCAGGGAGATGGTTTGAACGAGGGTGTGGTTGAAGTAGTGTCTCATGGGATGATCGTTCCTTCCCATGTACCGTCAAATCAGATAAAATATTGCCCCAGTTCCCCGGTCAAGCATAGATAATTCAGTTTCATAACCATGATTAACAAATTTGAAGTGATATATTATGTGAATAATGTTAATAGAACTGAAGATCGAATCCTCATATAATGAAGATTCCATCTGATGGGTCAAATTTTCCTGTTCCATTTGGTGGAAAGGTTCCCATGCATTTGGTACTCTAGGAATGAAGTCTGCTAAGGTCATCAAAATATTTGGCTTCAACACAAGCTCATCTTCTTATGATTTTTTCTTACTCTTCCATCCATGTTTGTTTGTGGAGGACTAACATTCTGAGGATATAGTAGTTGAAGAAGTTATTTTCCTTGTAGAGGAAGAGGAAGAAGTCACAATTTACTCATCTAATTATGTTCAGTGGATATCATGCTTCAAGTTGATCATTTTATTAACCTTCCAATAATCAATCATATGTTCACTCTAACTCTTTAATAATTTCCATTCATTTTTTCCTCAGGATTGATGGTAGAATCACATGATACATGGGAATGTGATTTTTTTAACTTCACCTACCCAGATTTCAGCATATTTGTAGGAGGTACTTAAAATAATATTGGATGTAGTTTCCTAGAATTTTTTGATAAGGAAAATAGTTTGGGAGATCTTCATCACTATATTTTATGTGATTCATGAGATTTGGAAACATGACCATGTTGTTTTCCAATGACAAGATGAAGTAGTCAGGGACTTGGAAATTTTATTAAGAATAGACCGTGTTTTTAATCTTGATAAATTGTTTCCACCTCTGATCTCTATAGTAATCCTAATGAGGGAACCATTGCTATAGATTCTCTAGAGGTGGAGATGCATGGTATGGTTTTTCCTTTGAAGTAGGAGTTGTTATAGGGGATTGATTAATTGTAACTGTTGCACCTTCTTATTTTCATTTCCTCTTTCCTTAAGTTGATGGTATTAATAAGGGATGTTCTTATTCTCTATAATGTATTCATCCACACCAAAATAAATTGAGGAAAAATCCCAAAACCCTACTGTTTATTTCATAGGGATAAGTGGAGTTTGTAAATCATCATAAATATTATCAATATTAATAGGTAGAAAATTTTCTTGATAGTGTCGTAGGTTCAAGAAGTATATAAATCCTTTCCTCTGAGAAATAAAATCTGATATTATTTCATTCACCAACTACTTATAATTTGATATATCAAATACTATTTTCTTTTTCAATGATGAGATGAATTGAAATATAAACTTTTGAAAAAGGTCTTCACACCCCATGATTAACAATGACTGTAAGCTAGTGTGCCATATGAAAATAAGTCCCTATATTGAATGCACAATGAACCTACGTTTCACCACTTCACATTGTTCTGGGGTACCCATCATGGGGTCACAAGGAGAGAAATATTTGTCAAAAACTGTTTTGTGTATATTCGGCCATTGAAATATAGAAATGATGGGTTCCCAAAATACTGTTGGGTAAGATATGAATCTACCAATTTAGGGGATGGTTTATTTTCTACATATATCAGCACATGATGCTCCACTATCAATTATAATTGATCCATGAGTGACTCAATAGTATTCCCAAATATTCGAAAATGTATTGTAGGGACCGAACCTGAATAAGTGTAGTGGATGGATCCTGAATGGGTACAACGGATGGTAGGGCCATTGGAGATACCATTAAAGGTATCTTAGATGGGTAACCAATAAGGGTAGGAATATAAGGAAGGGCCTGGCCCTGTTCATGTTGTGCAATCAATGAAATGAAATATAAAAATACAACAAAATAATCGAGATATATTGGTGGTTGGAATCCAACATTGAGAAGATGTTCAAAATATACTTTAGTTGTTGTAGAAAATCCCCTATATTTAGGTGCTCTAGGTGGAAGTGAAATTTGAAGATCTACTTTCATAAAATGTCTAGAACAAACTCTACCTCAGATTAATTTAGCTGCAAGTAACCCCAATTCATTCATTTTTCCCTCTTGATGTGAACATATTTCCTCTTGTAAACGGGGATAAGCTTCTCTAAAAGAGAGGTGAGACATGATTTGACGCTTACCTTTTTTCTCTTTTTGAGGAGGTAAAGGTGGAATGTTTGAGGATGTTCAAAAAATTAGGTCAATCCTCTAGTTCTGGGTGATAATATGTCCTACATTGGTTTCGGTGTGGACCACATCACAAATTAGTATTCCTTCATCTAAATCCTCTAAATTGGAATCATGTTCTATAGAATTTGTGGGATGATGTTGATTTTTTTTAGTAATGGGAAATGCATTGCTGAAATTCCATCTGTTTCTTTTAAGAGTACCTTTTTTTCATCCCCCACAAATAATTTACCTCTCATATACTGGTTGTTCAAGAGATTCGTAGTGAATAGAAATCTAAATGTAACCCCTAGATATTTCTGTCATTTAAATCCCAAAAAGGGTACTAGATTGTAGAATGAGATTAATTGCAAGGATCCAATTTCATAATTTTCCCTAATCCGGAGAAGAGTAATTCCCATTAAAGAGGGTATTTTTGAGGTGAATAGCCCCCATCCTCAAGAAATGGGGTTGTTCCCATAATTTTTTCACAGCCCTCTAGGACTTGATTTCCAACCTCAAAGGTTGGGTTAGAAAATCCCCCATCATTGTTGGATGGTGTTTCTCATGAACCATCGTGGAAGCTATTTTCATGAATTACCATCTAATTTAACTGATTTATTCTAAGATATGGTTTGGGTGCATCATTTGGTATGAACTTGTATCATAAATTTCCCAATATCATTGTTCTATTTCTGAAATTTGTGCTATCTGATGGAAGAATATTCTAAGCAGGAGGAATTATCAATATTCTTATATTTTTTACACAAATGTATCTCAACAACCATATACTTTCAATCCCAATGTCAGTGAAAGTCAATCGGGACATGTTTTTTCTCCAAAAATCTTTGTTCATGGATAAAGACTGTTTTATATAGGTAGACTACAGCTATGACATTCCATAATTCCACTTTTGGTAGGGTATTCTGGTTAGGAAGTGTAGTGAAGTGTAATAATTCATGCTGGCCCCATAATCTGATACAAACATTAGATGGGGTATTAGGTACTATCTATCACAGTATTTTTAATTCACTAGGATATATGTTTTGAAGGTATCTTTTTTATTTCTCAATATTTGTGTGTCATGAAGCTTGGAGATCCACCAAGTCAATTTGGTATTGTAAACCTTCTATTTCGTTGACATGACATTGATACTCATCATTATGTAATACATTCTCTATTAAGTGATAAATAGTTTTCCATATATTTTGGTGGTAATCGTGCACAAAATCATCCAATAGTGCCAGTAGAATGATTTATTATGTTGTGGATAAAGGCTAGAGCTTGACAGTATTTAATCCTTAGCTAGTTGTTTCCTCATGTTTAAAAGATCTTATTCATCTTTTACCAGAAACTTCACTACATGGACAGACCAACGTGGACACTTCATAGCTACTATATCAAAAGGAGTAAGATTGGTTGGGATTTCCTCTACTATGATGGACAAGAGATGATCCATAAGGGGTTCGGGGAATGAGCTTCACAATGGGATGAATTCCAATTGAGAGGGTTTCACCTTCCAATGAAAAGGTATTAGATATGAATGTAATCATTTCCACAAGTTTCCATCAATAGGAGGCCTTTCCCATAACTAAATATCATATTGGATATTTCTCTTGAAAACCTGAAATTTTACTACGAAGATAAAATTCACAGAAAACCCCATCTTGGTGGGAAACACCATGTTGTATTTTAGAAAGAGGAGAATAATCATCCATCTTGATATTATTTCCACAAGGAGGGATGTTTTTACTTTCATCATAAGATGGGATCTCTAGATTTTTTGGATTGTAGACATAAAAAAATCCTCCATGGTGAAGTATCCTAGGAGGACATTTATAATTTCTACTAATGCACCCATAATTTGGTAACTAGAGAGTATAATCTCAAGCTTTCATAGAGACACATATTAAGGATTCAATAATTCCAATATTGATCTAAGATAGATCATAAATTTTTATTTACTTTCCATTTTTTTGGGTGAGGCTTCTTTTTAGATTCCTTATTGCAAGCTACTGGGGCCACTTGTTGTGGGAAGTGGTCTTAAAGGGTATTTTTTTGTGTCTTCCTTTCTGTGGCCATTATGATAGGACAATTAACTCTTTTTTATTGGGTGTATGGTCATAATCCAGTCATCCATATTTTATGGGGTAGTTTTCCCCATGGACCCCCTGAATGGTATGAGAGGTATGTGTCTACTCTAGAGTGACATGAAATGAGCCGCCCCACTTATGGGGATAGAGTTATGTATACATCCATTAGGAGCCACAATCATCACTGATATTATATCTTGAAATGTCTATAGCATTTGGGTGGGGATTTTTTTATATCCTTTCACCATTTTTATGATAATATTGTTGACTTCAGTGATTGGAACAAGGATATAATCAAATTTTATATCTAGATTAGGTGTATGAGCCCTCTTTTTTTCTCCCATTCTTATTGGTTTATACTAACGGTACTCATTAATGGGGGAAGAGTGTGGATTCTCCCATACTTATTTTTAGTACTTTCTAACTGACTTCTATAGGTGTTTACAAATGAGGTTGCTGGAAGGCTTGGTTAATAAAAGTTGGTGTATGTTTCATCCCACATCTTGAAACCAAACATGGTTTGTGAGATTCATTGAGTGCCTATAAATTAATATTTTGGTGGGTGTGGGTATGCTTATTTTTTTCTCATTGTATGAATACATATTTGGTTGAAAGGCCTCTTTGAATATTTCTAATATTGTCTAATGGCTGGCAGAATAATGAGAGAATGGTTTATGTCCCCGTTCATAGTAATCCACTAAATTATGCAGGTAGACTTCTCCGGAGGGGAGAGTGGTGTGGCTATACCCTTGGTTACTGGTTTCTACCCCTTGTGGGGGGGACGACATGAATTCCTAGGTCTATATAACCCATGCTGGTCAGCCATGGATAGAACCCTCATCTTGTTGAAGGCTCTCTACAGTACGACATTGGAAGCCGATATTGATGGTATGGACCCTTGAGAGGGACCCAAGTTTCTTCTGGATGGGTTTGTATGCGACATCATTCTCCACATCCCTAAAATTATGGAGATACTAGTTGTTACATTCTAGGGGAAGGCTCCTGGAATGTTTGAATATGGTTGAAAGTGCCATCTATATCAACCCTGAACCTAGTTTCCTAGTGTAAGTTTCATACTTTATTACAAATTCATAGAAACAAGATTTGAATCGCAATGGAGTGATCATATTAGAATGACTGGATTTTGTATTATATACATATGTTTTACATTACATCTTGAAATGAAAAAAACATAGTAACTCCTTTGAAAAACTCTTATTCCATTTTCTTATCAGTAAAATTTAGTCAAAATATACATATTCATATCCTAGGGAAAAATAAAACATAAGAAAAGGGTGATCTCAGATGTTCAGTAAGGGTAAAAAATACATTTGAAGATAAAACAAATAAAAATAATCAATAAAAAAGGTGAATAAAAAAACCAGGCCATTAAAACACAATCTTGTACATAATATTGAATAGATATAATATGATCAAATAATTCCATATAAATAGACCCCTGAGAAACATACATAACCCTGGATATTATACTAATAGAATAATCTAATCGAATATCAATAAATAATCTCATAATGAGGGAGTTCATAATGATATAAATCATAACCATATTATCAGGGATTCAGCGAAGACACCATACATAAATGGATAGTACGATATCCAATACCCAAATTGGTTTGTCTCATGAGACCTACCAATGCATCGAGGGGCTATAGTGGTTCCTGCCCATCACTTACTAAGTGCAATTCACTCATCTTGTAAAATGGGTGATGAAACATTTTCATAATAAACATTCATATTAAAACTAGATTACAAAATATGATTAATTAAACCATAACAATGAATGGTATCAAAATAGAACATCCATAGTCAAAATAAATCATAAACCAATCAACGAAATATTGTAAATGATATCATAAGAGATCAAATGCAATCACAAACAAGATCCAATAATGGATTTTGACATAGAAGAAGAAATATAAGAAAATCAATAAAACATTTCTTGAGATAAATACAACTTTTTATACTAATATTATTTTAAAAGGGGTGTAAAATTATAAGGACAATATTTCTAGTGAAAATAATATTGGAAGTAAGTTAAAGACTCTTTTCTCATGTCGTACGTTAAAAAAGAACATTCCTTTTGTATTTTCTAGAAAATTTTATAAAGAACCTTATTTAGAAAATGAAAAAAATGATTCATTTAAAAAAAATACAAGAACTATATTAATATTTATTATATCATATATGATCCTCTTATATCGTTTTTCTAATAATATTACATTAATACCATTGTTTTAGGTGTTAACTGCTTCATTTTCATATTTTTGTTTTGTCATGTAAACCTTGTTTATTTGGAATAAGATATGTTTTGATCATATAAATAATGATATTATGTTCATAATTATTACATTCACTCATCATATATAATATATTAATCATTATTTAATTGTTAATGTGGAGAATGAAACTCATCATGTTGTGCAGACGATAAGTCGTACATATGCATGAGATGTGATCTCAATCCTTTTAAGGAGAAGTGGTCCATAATTAGATGGTGTATTAATTATAAATAATAGATGTCATTCGAAATTTATTATTTACATCCATTATAATCATAATTATATATATCCAATTAAATTGGTGATGCAAAATGAATTACACAACAATGCGGAGATTATAAGCCATATGTACGCACGAATTGTGAAATTATTTTTTGTATGATGGAGAAATGGATGAATATGGTTGTTAAATAAACATAATAACGTATCATCATATATATGATACTAGATTGATTATTTTATAATGTATACAACATGTGAATAGAATGTATAAGATGAAATAATTATGAGGGAGTGGGTAAAGATGATTAATGATTCTTTAGAGAACAACCTTTGGATCCCATCTTAGGGAAAATAGGATTGGTATTTTGAGAATACAATGTCATTAAGGGTGGGGAAAGTAATGTTTAGAAGAGAAAAGTTTAGGGTTTTTTATCAAGAAGGCTCAATTTGGTGTGAGGAAGTGGGGAAGGGGTTTCATTTTTATAAGAGAATAGAGAGGCACTCTAGGAATCCTTTTAAATATTAATTTAATATAATTTTGTTTTCTATTTAAAAAAGTTCCTATGTGAGTTACGTAGAATATAAGATGGTTATAGGTCAAAATACTCTCATCCAATAATTTTTATACATGTTTAGGTAACAATATTTACCTTCTATTTCGGCTTTATCCCTTAGTTAAACGCTTTATATTTTATCCTGAAAAATTGGATTTTTACTCTTTATGGTTACTATAGTTATAATAAAATTCCTAAATAACCCCAAAGGTTCATTGATGAAATTATTATCCATATTATAGTATTTTATAAATATTATTAAATTTTATTAATTATATATCATTTAATAAAATATAATTTACTTTAAAGTTTCATTTATGTAATTTTTGATACTATTCATTTATTGTGTTTTTAAAACTATCATAATAACATGATAACTTCAAAAAACACATATAATAAATCACTCACATTTCCATGTTTTATATTAAATTTTTTTATATCATTAATTATATTAAATTATATTTATTTCAATTTTTTTAATATATTTTATTTTATATTTCCACTGATTAAACAATTACTACATAATTTTTAAGAAAGCCATTAATTAAATTATTTATTATCTAAAAATGAAAAATAATTTATAATGAGGAAGATAAATTTGTAATCATTTTTACGACTATTTATATACAAATTTCCCTTCTGTATAACTGTGTAGTAAAAATTTAATACATATTAAAAAACAAGAGTATGCCATTTTTGACTTATCATTAAATGAAATATTATAAATTTCATATTCAATCCCAATTGGTATAAAAACAATATAATTCAACGGTATTGTTTATTTTGGTTGATACCCACATAAAAAATGAAATTTGGACAATTGTTAGTGTAATTTTATATTATTATAATATAATTTTACATTTAATTACTCGATTTACCCATAACTTTGGTAAATAAAAATTTAAAAAATTAACTATTCATAATATAAAAAACTAATTCTATCTTATTATAATCTAAATACCATACTTATTAAAACCCCATATGGACATTTTCTCAAATTCAATTCATAGAAGATCTAAATTTAAGTTTAACACTAATCCAGAATATGTGGAGCGATGGTGGGTAAAAGAATCATTCAAAAGGTCAATAAGTTTTTATATCTATTACTAATATAAATATATTACAATGACCTAAATTTGATTAATATATGAATAATTTATCTCTTATGACAATAAAAATATATTTAAAATATAATAATTTCTTATACAGAAAGGCTTTTTTATCTACAATGCAACACTTTCCACTATTCATCAAAAAAACATAACTTCTCATGAAAATACCAAAAATTCACCCTAAAATAAATTGTACATTACAAATTAAAAGAAAAAGATTATTTTTTTATAAATAAATATAAAAGTGTCAAATATTATATTTAAAATTTTTATTCTATTAAAAGGAAGTAAAATTTCTTTTTTCAAAAAATACGTATTTTATGTGAAAAAACTAGATTTGGTCTTATATCATGCCTAGAAAAAACATAAGTTTAATGTCAAAAATCATATAAAATATATATAAATTAAATTATATGGTTAATATAATTTATAAATTATAATTTAATAGTTATATTATATCTTTTTAAATTAAATATTAATATTTTAATAATATACAGTTGTTTAAAAAACTTGATCTTGCATGTAACAAAAGCTATCGAGGAATGTTTCTCTTGCCTGTAACACAAACTAAATCACTGTTGCGTACATTAAAAACTATCAAAAAAATAAATTTAATCTAAAAGGGGAATATAGAGAAGTCTTGGGGTGAAAAATTCTTCCCTCCAACAAAAATTTCTTTCTTGAAACTTAAGGTGTGTTACCTTCTAAAAAAGATGTGGGTACTTCTTCTGCATTGAATCCTATTATTTTAATATTGTTTCTTCCATTTTTTATTTCTATAGAGTAACATTACAAGGCAATTCATTAAATTACTCAATACATTATGTATAAATTTATGAATTTGGGTGGGCTTTTCACAATACGAATGGTCAGGATCCAAATCTATGCCATCAGTGGTTATAACATGCATTTTCTCTAGAATTTAATTAATTATCAGAGATATATAAAACAGATTGTGTAATTATGAGTGACTTCGAGGAATTTCAAAATGATAATAAAAACTCCAATCCTTTCAAAAATCTCAATGTTACTGATGTAAATGATACTTAGTTTCACTTTCATAATGAAACTTATAAGACCCTTCCATGGATATACCTTCAAGAAAACATGATCTGGCACTTGAAATACTAAATCATTCATTAAATTATCAGTATAAATATTCTACTAACAATGATCTACTTTAATGTGAACCTAAATATACATTACATTTGTTTTTTCACTTCAAATGGTTCTGTGCCTATGAGTTTCCTTTCACTATGTTCATCCCAATATGCTGGAGTACAACATCTCTTTCCATAGAATGCTTCATATGATTCCATTTTAATAATTAAATAGAAGATATTGTTTTAGGAAAACTCTAACAATGGTTATTAATGATCCCACAGACCTTCACTATAAATTGAGCATGACCTCAACATGTCTTCCTTTGTTTGGATTGTTCTATCAAACATTACATTGATTTGATGATGGTAGGTTGTGCTCAAATGAATCATAGTGTTAAAAGCCTTATGATTTTTTTCATAATTTTAATATAAATTAGGGATCTTGATCAAAACAAATAAATATATTTTTTTCTACGAAGTATTAAAACATTATCAATGTATATCCTTGTGAGGTGCTCAAGTGGCATGTCTTCTCTTATAGTATGAGAATGTGCATATTTTCTTATGTGATAAACGATATCCCATATTGCATCATTCTTCATTGGAGTCTTTGGTTGTTATATGAAATAGTCCATAGTAATTTCATCATATTTCAACATAGAAATAAAAATATTTTTTGGAATCATTTAGGATTCTTCCTCACAACATTCATTTGTTGACAAACAAAAAATATGGACACATAATCAGCAATTTCCTACTTCATGTTATCCCACTAAAAATATTCATTAAGGTCTGTATACATATTCTTTATACCAGAGTTTTTAGATTAACTTAACCTATGGGAATCATCCAAAAATTCAATTTTTAGCTCAGGTACAGATGGAAGACATATCCACTTTCAAAATTTTATAACACCATATTTACAAACAATGTTTGCTAATTATTTTTTTCCACAATTTTTATCTTCTTTTGAATGTCCTCATCATCAGATAGATAACTATTTATACTCAATAAAAATTATGTTCTTGAAATCATATTAAAGATGATTTGTGTCTCAAATTATTTTTAAATCCCCATATCCATATTTATTATGTTTATTGTCATAGCATCTATCTCAATTCAAATTTGGGTTAAAAAATACATGATCCTTCCTAAAAAATGCATCTTCTACCTTTTCTTCCTTCACTATGTGGTAGTATATTGAAAAATCGTAATCCTTGAGTATCTCAATCCATCACCTCTGTCTTCTGTTGAGATCATTCTATGAGAATATATATTTTAGGTTTTTATGATCTGTGTATGTCTGACATATATCACCATAGAGATAATGTATCCATATTTTTAAACATAATATTATAGCCGGTATCCCCAAATCATTTTTTGTAATGTTATGTTCCTGATTAATAAATTTTCTTGATGCATATGAGATAACTTTTAATTTTTTATAAGGACACACCCAAATCTCCGATTTTATGAATCTCAATATTTGAAAACCCCATCACTTCTTGAGGGTAGAGTCAAAATCAGAGCATTGAGGAATATTATCATTAGTTCATCAAAACATTCACCACATTACCATATCCCAAATAACATAAACCCTTTACATGTAATTTGGGTTAATGGGTTATCAAATCTAGTTATATTTAAACAAACTACTGATATTAACTGAACCACTAGTGAAACTACATAGCATAGTTATTTTTGTTTCAATAGTTCATTCTCTAAAACATTTTGTTTTCGTATGGCCAATAGATATTCCACAATTGGAGAAAATATGGCCCAGAAAAATAATTTATTGTATCCATAAATCATAGATACTAAGTTTACCATATATATATTCCCTTCTAAGAGTCATAAGAATAATCCACAAGTTTTTTTGATCATATTATTAGATTTTAGAATACATAAGAATATAAAAATTAATCCACCATGATATCATCGAGATGTTGCATGAATACGTTTTTCATTAGGTCCATTAAAAATTAGGGTGCATTAGTAAATAAAAATGGAATTACTCTGAAATCATAATACCCATATCTCATCTAAAATGTTGTCTTTAGAATTTCTTCCTTTATTATTCAAAATTTGCGATTCCTAGAATGAAGATAAATCTTTGATAAATATTGGAATCCTTAAATTTGACCAAACATGTTATCACTGTGAGATATAGAATACTATTTATTTGTTGTAATTATAATTTATTTCCCTATAATCAACATACAACCTCATTGATCCGTCATTATCCTTATCAAATGGAACATGTGCTCCATATAGTGAAACACTAAGGATAATAAAAACCTCATTACCCAAATCCTATATTATTCAAATCCCCCAATTTCACAGGGTCCATTCTATAGGAATTCTTTGATATTGTACATGCATCAGGTATTAAATAAAAGGAAAATTCAACTCCACACTCTGGGGGATGTCCGGGTAATTCCTTTGGAAATAAATAAATTTATTCATACACAAAAAATACATCCTCAATTTGAAGATTCCCTTCATCAGACCTAGATTTCATTCTCTTCCTTGAAAATAATTTCATTCAGTATAGTTACTAGGGGTGGATCCAGATAATTATCAGATGATAATGTTTCTGTTTTAAATATAAGGGATTCTTTTTCTTCCTCCGAAATTGTAATTTAATTCTTTTTGAAATTAATTTTTTCATCATATTTTAAAATACATTACATACCAAGGATTAAATAAAAGTCACCCATAAGTATATTGAAAATGTTTGAAAGTAAATCACATTAATGTGTCCTAAAATGGACTGACTGAAACATCCTTGTTGCAATGATACATTCTTTATGATTTTGGATAGAAAAATCCCTTATTAAATAAAAATAAAAATGTCCAATTTTCTTTAAATTGTGGGAAGATATAAAATATAGCTATGATATAGAATAAAACAAATCATTTTATATTTTTGAGGAGAATATTAATGTACCTTCCATCATATCATTTGGAACATTTACCACAACAATTGTGATTGTATAAGCTGTGCCTTTCACGCATTGGCTTTTCTGAGAGAAATTTCCTTGAATTTTAGGAAAATAATTTTCATTACGTGAAACATGATTATAATTATAGCATTGAAGATTGGTATATTCTTTATTTCCCTTGAAATCATAGGATTTGTGGCCTTTTTATGCTCATTTGTAACAAACATTCATTCCCATCATGAAAGTAACTGGGAGTTTATTCCAAATATTATTTCATGATAGGAAGTAAAATATTCTATTCTTCCGCTTTTCTATATTTTATTTTTCAGAGTATTCCATAACCCTCTTATTATATTTATTTTTATTAAATTCTTAAGACTTATATAATTACTTTTCTGTATTGATAGCAGAGAAGACTATATCTTCATAGGATGAGAAATTTTGGCTAACTAGTTACCATCATAGGAATGGTTTTATCTTATAAAAAATTGACCAGTATTATTCATTGTATTGGGTATATAATCCAAATCATTCCATACGAACATTATGAAGTCACCATCATACATTGAAACATTATAAATTACTTTTGTCTCAGAGATAGAAATTTCCTCTCTATGTCCACTCACTATTCACCAGGAAAATAAATTTCTAAGTATATGCACTTAAATTCCATCCATTCCATGTTTTCTATTTCTTTATCCTAATTCATGTTTTTAATCAACGATCACCATTGATCTGAATCTCTGGAGAGATGTTAAATTTCAATGTAAACATTTTCCCTTTCATTACATCGTATTGAAATAAATATATTTTCTAATTAAATTAGCCATTTCCCTACTATAAATGTAATTACAGTCCCATTTAATAGTGAAGGTTTTTGTCTCATGAAGTTTTATAACATTGTTCCTACACATTATGGATCATTGTTCTCTATATGGGAAAGGTTATTTTTCCTAACCTAAGTCATCTTTCAATGTATAGTTATAACTTGATCATCACCAGTTATAGCTCTAGCTCCAACATCAATATCTTTCATTATAGGGAAATCCAAAAATAGATTATGTTTGTTGATATTTTCTCCATTCCTTCCACTATGCACCATTTATAAACAATGTAAAATAATGCATTAGTTTATAAATCATAATGCATAATTTTAATCATTTAAACATCTTCACATAAATTGAAATTTCATGTACAGATAATATCATAATCATAAAAATGATTTCATTGGGGATATATTTAACTTTAAATCCATCATAATTTTTTTTAAATAAAATGTGAATTATCCTAAAAATATACCCCATGAGTGTTAAACCAGGTGTGCAGTAAGGCTCGTTATTTTACTATGTTATCCCATGTCAGGCCAGATACACCATACTAGTGTTGTTACTCTTAGGTGCATCTATAATAGAACCACACCCATTTATAGTATCTAGATTAGGATGTATTTCTAGGAATACCCAAATAATATATAACTAACAAAAAATCAAGGAAACTCTTCTATAATGATCCTCAAAATTATATCTTAGGGTTATGCACCCTAATCATCTTTTCCTAAATCTAGTTTCCAAGGTTTCTACTAAACATACATTGATAAAAACTATAATAACTCAGACCCTAGTAGTTTAGTGTCAGTTCTATACTTTATTACACTAGAATAGATACAATATCCAAATCTCAGAGTATTGAAAAATTTAGCAGTCTTGGAATCCAGATTACATACATAAGTTTTACATAACTTATTGTAAAGGAAAAAACAAATTAACTCATTTGGGTAAATTTTTATTCCCATTGATTATAACTACATGTCAGTCATAATAGACATCTTCACATATTTGGGAAAAATAAAACATAATAATGTGGTGAGATCAGATTCTTAAAAAAGTTAAATAATACAATTTAATCTAACATAAATAAACATATTTAATAAGTCATCATTTACAACTACAAACAAATTCCCTTAAAAAATAATTTGGAACCAAATATTGTAGAGATATAAGAAGATAAAATAACTATATATAAATAGCCACATGAGAAATATACCTAACCATTGATATTCTACTAGTTAAATAATAACATAGAATATTAATTACTAATATCATAATGATATAATTAATAATATTGGAAATCATAAGCATACCGTCAATGATTTGGCAAGGATAAAAAACAAAAAATGGGTAAAATGATATCTAATACCCAAACTATTTGGTCTCATGAGACCTACTGATGCCTCAATGGGCTATAACATGATTAGTTTGCCACTTACTACATTTAATGATTTCATCATATGAAGGGATGACGAAACATAAGAAACATAAATATTCATACAAAAACTAGCATATGAAATGTTAATACTTAAACCATAAACAATGAATGCAATCAAAATGGAACATTAATAATTAAACTAAATCATAATACATTTATTGAAATATGTTAAATGATATCATAATAGGTCACCCTCAATAATCCTAAAATCCAACAAATGATGTTTATATAGATGAAAATACTCTAATAAAATAATTAAAAATATATGTTAAGAGAAACACCACTTTAAATGTTGAAATTATTTTAAAATGGGAACAAAATTTTAAAAGGATACATTTTTATTTAAAAGAATCTTGTAATATTATAAAGAAATTTTTTTTCTTGTCATATATGTTAAAAAACATTTCATTTGTATTTTTTTGAAATGGTCATAAAATACCTCATTTGGAAAATGACCAAAATATTTCTTTGAAAAAATTTTATAAATAATAAAAAATGGGTAGAAATGGAATATAAATTTTTAGAATAATTTTAAGAATATTTTAGAAATATATTTTTGAGACACATATATATGAGTGATAAATATATCCCAGTAAATACTTATGAACAATCATTCCCGAATAATAATGAGTTTTTAAAATTTACCCTTACCTCATAATTTCCTTTAGTTGAAGAAACTTTAACCTCTTGTATAATGGTTATAACATTTTATTAGAATATAATATAAATATATATATATATATGATATCATATATGATGCTCCCATATCATTTTTTAATATCATTTCATTATTACCATTGTTTCTGGTGTTAATTGCTTCAATTTATTCTGTTTTTTGGTCATGTATATCATGTTTCATATGAATAAGATATATTTACTTCATATCCTAATTTATTTTAAGTTTATAAATATTTTATTCTCTCATAATATACAATTTTATAATCATTCATTAATGGTTAATGTGAAAAATGAATCTCATCGCATAGTGGAGATGGTAGGTCGTACGTACGCATGAGCGACGATATCATTCCTTTAATTATAAAGAGGTAATAAATTGGATGGTATATTAATTATATATAATAAATATAATTTCATATATGTTATTAATATCCACTGTATTCATCATTATACCCATCAAAATAAAGTGGTGATGAAAAACAAAATGTACGACAACGTGGGGACGATAAGTCGTAGGTACACATGCGTGGTAATATTTTTTTGTTGGATTGATAAATTGAGTAATATGGTGGTCCCATATTCATAATAACATTTATTCCTATATATTATAATATATTTATTATTTTATAAAGAAAATTAAACAGTAATAATAAGTATAAGAAGAAATAATTTTGGAGTCGGTAAAGATGATTACCTCTTGTTTAGCGAAAATTCATTGGATCCCCTCTTAGGGACACTTGGATTGGTCTTTTGAGAAAACCAAAACCTATAGGATGTGGATAGGAAAGTTTATAAGGAAAATGGATATCTTTTGGTTGATTAGTAAAGCTCAATGTTCTATGAGGAAGTGAGGGGGTTCTTTTTTATAATAAAGGGGAGGGCAACTCTTGGAATCCTTTAAAATATTAAATTAATAAAAATTTAATTTATATTTAAAATTTCTCCAATGTGAGTTATTTAAATGATAATATGAGTATGGGTATTAATTATCTCAACCAATAATATTTAGAAATGTTTAGTTCACAATATTAAACTTATCTTTTAGCATTAACACTTAATTAAACCCTTTACATTTTATCATTACAAATTGGTTTTTTAAAGTTTAGGGTTTATAATTACTATAAAATTCCAAATGAACTCCAAATGAATAATTTATGATATATATAATATTATTATTGTTATTTATCTGAATTATTTATTATTATGAACTTTATATCATACAATAAAATATTATTTATTTTAATGTATCATTTATGTCAATTATGATATTATTCATTGATTGCCTTTTGAAAAATATCATACAACATGATAACTTCAAAAAACTTCTAATATATCCGTAAAATGTCCGAGTTATCTGTTCAATTTTTGGATGTCAATATTTATGTAGAATTGTGTTTATTATAATATTTTCAATATCATTTATTTGATATTTCGATTGATTCCACAATTACCCCATCATTATTATGAAAGCCTTTAATAAAAATATTTCTTCACAAAAAATTAAAATTAAATTATAATGATTATTATAATATTTATATGATTCAAATTAATCTTTAATTTCAAATTTTTCTTCTATATAACCATGTATTAAAAATTTAATACTTATTAAAAAAATAAGAGTATTACATTCGTAACTAATCTATAAATAAAATATAATAAATGACATATTCATACCCAAATGGGTTAGAAAGATTATAATTTTGGGATAAGGTTGGGTTTTGTCAAAAAGCACTTATAAAACTAAATTTTGACAAGTTTTGGGGTAATTTTACATTATTATAATATTAATTTTACCTTTAATTACTCGATTTACCCTTAACAAAGTTAAATAATACATTACAAAATATACTGTTTATAATATCCAAAAAAATTAAATTTATCCTATTAGAATATAAATATCATACAAATTAGAATATTATATGTTAGTTTTCTTAATTCAATTCACATATGTAGATAAATAATGATTTACACTAATCTAGTAGATGTGGAGAGACGGTGGGTAAAAGGAAACGTTCAAATGTTATTTTGTTTTTATATCGATGTTTAATATAAAAAATATGAAAATGAACATAGTTTTATTAATATATTTATAATTTACCTATTATGACCATAAAAATAAATTTAAATTATAATAATTATTTAAACAAAAAGTTCGTTTCTAACTAAAATGCAATATTTTCACTAATTATAAAAAAATAAAAGTTCTCCAAAAAAATACAAAACACCCCTTGAGAAAATTTTGAAATTCAGAAATCAAATAAGAATTATATTTATTCATAAAAAATTATAAAAGATTCAATAAAAAAATATTTAAAATGGGTTCACCAATAAAAAGTGGTAAAATTATAATTTTTGAAAAAATAACATCTTTTATGTAAAACAATTGGATTCGTTCTTATATCATGTCTACAAAACACATAACATGAATTTTAAAATAATATATAATATGAATAAATTTCATAATGTGGTTAATTATTTTCAAAACTACTAATTTAACAAATACGTTATAACTTATTATATTAAATATTAATATTTTAATAATATAACATTTTTTTAAAACTCAATCTTGCGTATAAAACTTGCTACTGAGGAATGGTTCTCTTTTATTTAACCCAATCCATCTCAGTATTGCATACATTAAAAAATATTAAATAAAAATACATTTATTCTAGACGGATAATATGTTAATATCTTTGGGTGATACATTCTTCTCTTCTACAAAAATTTCATCCTCTAAATTTTAGCGGAGTTACTTATAAAAATGATGTGGGTAGTTCTTATTAATAGAATCCTTTGGGTCCCATGTTGCTTCCTCAATTTTGTGATTTGTCCATTTTATCATTATCTAAAGAATCAAAAAATTCTTTAATAATTTTTCTCTAGTATCAAGAATTTGGATGGGTTCTTCATAGAACAAAAGGTTACGATCATTCTCTAATTCATTAGAGGTGAGCACATGTAGTGGGTCAGGCATATACTTACTTAGAAAAGTTATATAAAACACATTGTGTACATTTCAGAGATTATGAGGTATTTAAAAATGTTAATTAATGTTATATCCATGAACTTTTTTAAATGTTATTTTTCTTTTAATTTCTATTCTTTCATTATTTTGGTGGTTTTCCATTCATTTCAATGGAAATGGTGGGTTTTCAAAATTTTGGGCAAACCGTGAGCCCAATTCCAGATTTAAAAATAAATTTTGTTTCCTTTATAACTCCGAAATTTTTCAAAAAATTTCATCCCTTTTAAATCCTAATTGGCCTACCCTGACCTATTAAAACCAAATTATTAATTTGTACAATTTAAGAATCCATAATCAGGGTGGATTTGGGTTTTTATTTAAGGGATTGGGCCTTCCCGGATGCCCATTTCTAATTTTAAAAATAAATTTTGTTTATTTAATAACACATTCAGTTTTTAAATTTTTTGGTGATTCCAACTCCCACTCAAAGCCAAACACCTGAGACGAACCCCCAGTAGAAATTTTGCGTCCTTGGAGCTAATTTCCCATGAATATTAGGGAAATATACCTAAATCAATCTCAAATCAACCAGATTTGAATAGATAAAATGATTCTTTAATAACTACCTCAATTTTCACTCTTTTCCCTAATTTCAGTCCCTACATGAACAAATATGACTCCTTATATCCTCCATACTAGTTTTCTTTGCTTGGAGAGTTAAAATTTGGTTAAATGGGAGTGATTTTTTCAAGATATTTTCAATTATGTGTTTCTCTCTTTGATTTCATCAATTTACATATGATTTCCTCCCTCTTTATGGATGTTCTAAATGAATAGAATTTGGGGTTCAAACCTAGGGTTTTATTTGGTGTCTCTTTGGTTTAATCTTGATATGTTAGGTTCCTCTTCACTTCTTTGTGGTGCGGCAGTGGTGTAGTTGATATTCCACATCAAGATTTGAGGGATTGGACACATTCAGTAGGTGGTTCCATGTGTAAACAATTATTGATGAGTTATCATGCTATATTTAATTATTATTCATATTAAACATATATTATTTGTGGTGAGAAAATAGTTTAAAATTTATTTGGTTAAGAGTTTAATTCTATATATGTATTTTAGATTGAAATTGGTTGTTTTTCATGTGTAACACATGGGGTATTGTTTGGGTGTATTTTAGAACATATGAATTTTTTTTAATAAATCTTGTTTGGGATGAAAATTTTTTTTCTTGTAGGGTCTTGGTGTTCCATTGGGTTTGAAAGAGGGATTTTGAATGTTTTTAAGGTGAAAACCATGTTATAAAATTTGAATGGGATTTTGAAAACGTGTGTTTTCCATGTGGATCTTTTGTGGTTTTGTTTGAGGTATTTGAATAACACATGGGGGAAGTTTAATAAATGTTGTTGTTGCGGACTATTCAGTTTTGAATTGGTATTGGTATGATTTTGTCATTGAAAGATTATTTTGAAATGGGTTTTATGTTAAAAGCTACAGTACACTCCTTGGAATTGTTTTATGAATGTTTTTAATGGTTTATTGATTTATGTAAGAGAATAAACTATATTGGAAAACTATTTCGGATTTTTTATATTGAGAAATAGTATATTTTAAATGTGAATTTGGTTTTCATGTCTTGCGTATCCTCTTAGAAATGTTTTATAAAAATGTTTGAAAGATTTACTGATATGTGAAAGAAGTGTGAACATGATGTGGGATGTTTGAGAGAGTGTGAAGTGAAAATTGGATTTTGTTTATGAAAATGGGTTTATGAAACATGTTAGTAGGTTGTAATGTGATGTTTAAAATATTTTTTATGATTTTATAAAATTGTTAATGGGTGAGTTGGATTGTGAAAGTTGTGCGAAATGTGTTGTGGGCTATTTTGGTGTGAGTTTTATTTCAAAATGAATTTGAATGAATATTGGATTTTGTGAATTGTGTGAAGTACATGGGGTTTTCTGGTTAATGTGTGGTGTAGAAGTGATATTTTAATGTTAAAAGTATATTTCTTGTCTTGTAGAACCTGTTTGAGCACATGAGGGTAACCTAAGTATCTTGGTGGGTGGACATGTACAAGTATGCTAGTAAATCTGTGGGTTTTGGCCTCAGTTTCACATAGAAAGATTTACATTAATAATATAACTAAACAATCAATATGGTGACTGGGGACAACTAGATTATGGGTATTCTCCCTACTAGTGGATTGTTTGCACAAGAACAAATATTGTGATGGTTACTCTCACCAAGATACATGGTACCTGGGACGCACAACGAGCTAGTGCCTTGAGGTTATTTCCTATTGCTTGTTCTCATTTGATTATTTGTGATAAGCATAGGTATATATAATTGTTGGATGGAAATATATATTGTTTTGGAATTTATTTTAAAATTGATGATTCTTTTAATTATCCCACTTGAAAATAGTTTTAATTTTTATATAGCATCTTTTAGAAATTGTAACAAGCATTTCCTATTTATTAAAACATGCAATCTTTTCATCTTTGATTTTTTATCACATGGAATCATATATTGGTGGTATCCCAATGGGAATTGTCCCACACCTAAATTACACCCTTGGGTATATGTAAAATTGGTTATTTTTGTTGGCGCATGTCAGGTATAGTTTTTAGTTCAAGTGGTTCGGGTTTCTAGCATCTCTTTGGTGGCGACGTCTTCTGGAGATGGCTTGAGGGCAGTTCCCCTTTCAATGAGGTGGTTTTTGGGATGTTTATTTTCGGTTTTCTACCTTTCTCATAGTCCTTGTGAGTTGTTTAAAACTATGTAATGCAGTTCTGAATTTTTTTAAAAGGTTGTTTGGTTTGAAAAAACAGATTCATTTTATTGGGATCATTTGTTTTTTTATGTTTATAAACTCTGGAAAATCATTACCAATTTTCAGTTTATGATACCCCAGGACTTGTTCCATCCCATGGGGATTGGGAACACCCTTAGGGCCTTGTCAGAGTCTTGGTTTGGTGCCAGTTTCGATGGAAGCCATATTTGGATCATGATCAAATTGTATCAAAGGAGGTTCATGTTAACTCTTTGGGTCATTTATTTGGGGATGTTTCGGGATAGTCTAGAGTTAGGATTTTCAAGACATGGTATTCCAGTTAATGGTAGTGTTCCTGATCACTAAATCCCAAGAAGGGATTCATGTTTCCAAGGGATGATAGGATTTATCTAAGTTGTTAGGTTTTCTTGGTTTTGTGATGATTAGGGTAACTGAAAAGAGATATGGATTAATGGTCTTAGTGAGCTCACATGGCTAGGCAAGCCATGTGAAGCTGGGGATATTCCCTAGAACACAATTGGTGATGGTGAAGTGATTGGAATATGGCCACCAACCATATTTTCATGTCACCCACTAAAACTAGTTTCCTCTCGCATTGTATTGTGTTCTTTTGTTTTTAAATATTGGAACTTTGGTTTTAAAGTTACTTGGTTTTAAGATGTTTAAAGTTTTTGTTAAATGATTTTCAAATAAATAGGTAATAGTTTTAATTATGAAATGGTGGAACCAAATTTTCAAAATCATTCTGAAATGAAAAATGTTTTGCTTAAAACTCTTATAAAAATAGGAACTATATTGAAGTTGGTTTGGAAAAAGTGTTTCCTATAGATTTTTCTAAACAATAAAAGGGTGTTTTAATGGGATCAGCTGTTTTGAAATTTATGTGAATAACTTGAAAGTGAGTTATTATCTAAGCAGTTGTGTCTTTATTAAATGTTTTTTATGATGTGAATTGAGATTTTGATCTCATGGTTAGCAGTTTTTATAAAAAGGATGTGTTGGTTGACCGTATTGGTTTTGAAAAGTGGAATGAATTTTTTTTAACCTTTGGTATTTCCATGAGAGACCACATGCATGGGGTTATATGGGATGATGTATAGTTTTTAGAATTACTGGATGAGTGTTGGGACAGATATGAAGAGGGTGCCTGATGTGGCATAGAAACATGCATGTGTGAGGCGCATGGTGTACCATTGGTGGATACGCTAACCGCCGAACTGTTTGTTTTCAAAGAAATGTTTTTAAAGAAAAACGTGATTTCCAGATGAATTGTTTGGGATCGTGTATATTATGTGTTTTTGTAAAATTTAGTTTGTTTGGGATGTTTTGAGTCTAAGAACCCATCTTGTTCGACCTTTTTTTTGGTTTGTGTTTGATGGGTAAGTTGGGTAGAAGGACCGGTTAGTAGTCTCTTTTGAGATATGTTTCGGGACACCATTATTGTGGTTCCCTTCATGTGTTTGGATATTTTTTATGGAATGTTATGACTAATGTACCATCTTGGATGGGTCCTTGGGTTCTCTTTTTGGATAAGGTATGCCCCCATTAAGGGTTAATGCACGACTAAAATGCAGCCCAGATTGAATCACCGTTTGAAAATCCTCCAATTGATCAATGAAAGGAATAATATTATAAAGATTTGGGGATTGATTTTACACCATTTACTCTATTTTTTTGGTGGAACCTCTTTTAGTATGAAATTTCTCATGGATGGTTGAATGAGACCTTAGTTTATTATGTAACCTGATTTAGCGAAGGTGAAAGTAGTCTGGGGTTGCTAGTGTGGATGATGTCTAAGAGGGCCTCTAGGTCTTTCATATTCTTTTCAAAGCAAGGGTTTATGTTAAACCACTAGTGCGGGAGATCTATTCATGAGAGGCCATAGTGTCCACCTTCTGGAATTGTGGGTTGTTTGGAGATGTTTTGTAAGGCCCCTCTCCATGCATTTCTTCTATCAGTCTCAATGGTTATGATTGGAGACACATTGTGATGCCATGTTTTCATTTTTCTATAGAGTCAAAGGTTATACAATCCTCTGAGAGTCTTTGTTATTTTAGGTGTATGTCTCCCTTGAAAAAACTTCAAATATTCTATCTTAGAGGAAGGTGTTTATATGTGTCATCTCCTTCTGTTGTTTCTCACCTGAAGAAACATGGTGTGATGTGTGTGCATATTCTATTCCCATATTTCACTGAAATGTCTGGTTTCAGTAAATGGACTTCTAAAGTTTGTTATGTCTATGTGATCCCATATTGAATTGCTATGTAGTTTTTTGTAGCACTAGAAGAATATGTTCTATTAAGGGGTTTCCATAGCCTAACTGTGAGGCTAAAGATGCTTCAATCATTTGAGCTGCAGCCATAGGTCCCAGAGAGAAGCTGGCGTATACTCAAGGGAAATTCCATGGTCATTCAAACCCTTTTACAAAGTTATATCCTTGGAATGAAATTTGGGATGATTTTAAACCACAAGTGTTGTCATCTTGATTCTATTTTTCTTTTTTAGTGGAAAGAGGTGGAAGGCATCGTGCCCAATTTATCTCCCAATGTCATTATTTCTCCATTGTCTGCTATTGAGTTTTTAGAGTATGGTTATAAGTTCAGATAGACAGTTTGAGAACATTGTTTTCACATGGTTATTTGTAACTTTTCCCCAGAAAACCATGCAGATATAAGGATCAAAATGGTTAGCTCACACTTTTCAAAACTGTGCAGACTAACCGTGTGGTTGTACCAACTCTTTAATTTTGGCGTATCATCATGTCGTCTCGTCCTGGTCGGTTAATATGGTTGGTTATTATGATAAAGAGACAAACCATGTGTCTCATGTATATTATTTTTTAAATAAAAAATATATGTATAACCATTTTACTAGGGAGTGAATTTGGGTCGCCCCTATTAGTGTTCTGATTCTTTCTTGGAAAAAATTTATGTTGTCTGTTACTTTGGGGAGCCCATTTGTGTATCCAAATACAAGTAAAACATATTTTCCCTTGGTATTGGCTTGTAAGTAGGTATTCTTGTTCAGAGATATATAACTACTACATATTCCTTCATTAAATTAAGGTATTGGAGAGCTCCCAATGGTTTAGTTATAATACGGTAAGTGTAACCTTATTCGATGTTGTTGTCCGTTTAGGTGAATTTATGGAGTCTTGTTCGGATAGTGTTTGATGAGATTTCTGCTGGGATAAATCCTGAATGTGCATTATTTTTTTCAAAATGGTTGTGTATATTTGATTTTTAAGGTTAATATTTCCTTAATTGATCATTGGAGGTTGTTTTTCCCTTAGAGGCGATGCTTGGCAAAGAAATACATATTGGTTTATCGGTTGGGTTTGGTTTTTTTTCTTTGGACTTACTGTGGATTTTCGAGGGCAGAAAGCTTTATGGTGAGGTGATTTTTCACATCCATGACCTTTTTCTAAATTTTATTTTTTATATACTTTATATTCTTGCTTTTTTTGGAGGAATCCAATTAATAAATAAATTTTATTTCCTTTATAACGTCTTAATTTTTCAACATTTATCATCAATTTTTATTCCTACTTGGTCTCAACTGCCTATTAACACCTACATATTTATTTGGACCATTTAGGAATCTATAATCATTGAGGATTAGTGTTTTTATTTATTGGATTGGGCCTTCCGGAAATCCCATTTCCAGTTTTAAAAATGAATTTTGTTTATTTAATAACTTATACATTTTTTTACTATTTTATAATGATTCCACAACCCAATATAAGACAAACACCTATGGATAACCCCCATTATAGATTTTTCCTCCTTGGAGCTCATCTCCCCTGTAGATTAAGGAAATATTCCTAAATAGTTCTCAAATAGACCAAATATGAATAAGTAAAATGACTCTTTCTTAAATCCTAAAGTTTTTACTCATTTTTAACAATTTCATTCCCCAAATGACCTTATTTGTCTCCCACTACCCTCTATACCTGTTTTGGTTTCTTGGAGAAACAAATTTTTTTTATGGGGTGTGATTTCATCAAGTTCTCCTAAAGTAAGTGTTTCTCCTTTTGATTTCATCCATTTCATTATGGTTTCCTCCCACTTTATTGATGTTCATAAATTTATAGAAGATAGGTTTCGAACAAAGGGTTTGACTTCTTATCTCTTTGGTTTAATCATGAGGTTTTATGTCCCACTTCACTTCTTTGTGGTGTGGTGGTGGTGTGATTGAAGTTTCATACAATGATTTGACGGATTCGACACTTTCATTAGGTGTTTCCATGTGTAAAAAATTATTGATGGGATAGCATTCTGTATTTAATCATTCTTCATATTCGTTATATGTTGTGTGTTGTGAGAAAACTGTTAACAATTTATTTGGTTAAGATTTAAATTTTATAGTATCATTTTTGCTTTAAATTGGGTGTTTTTCATGTGTAATACTTGGGGTATTATATTGGTGTATTTTATAACATATGAAATTGGTTTAAAAAATCGTTTTTAGCTTACCATACTATTTTGGTTGGGTCTTTGTGTGCCATTGGTTTTGAAATAGGGTTTCTGAATGAGATTAAGGTGTAAAACCATGTTGTACTTCTTGAATGTGATTTTGAAACGTGTGTTTTCCGTGATGATCTTTTGTGGTATTGTTTGAGGTATTTTTTAACAATTTGGGGTGGTTTAATAAATGTTTTTGGTGCTACCAAGTTTTTTTTGAATAGGTATTGGTGTGATTTTGTCCTTGAAAGATGACTTTGAAATGGGTTTTATGTGAAAACCTTGGGTACACTCCTTGGAATTGTTTTATGAATGTTTGAAGGGTTTATTGATTATTGTAAGAGGTGAAACCATATTGGAAAACTATTTTGGATTGTGTATGTTTATAAATAGACTATTTTAAATATGAATAGGTCTATCATGTGATTTTTATCCTCTGAGTAATGTTTTATAAATTTTTTTGAAAGATTTACTGAAATGTGAAAGAAGTGTGAACGTTATATGGGTTGTTTGTGTGAGTGTGATGTGAAAAATGGATTTTGTTTACGAAAAGGGTTTTATGAAACAAGTGAGTCGGATGTTATGTGATGTTTAGCATATTTGAAAAGATTTTATAAAATTTTTAAAAGATTTTTTGATTGTAAATGTTATGAAAAATGTGTTGTGGTATATGTTGGTGTGAGTTTGATTTCAAAATTCATTTGAAAGAAAAGAGGAGTTTGTTAATTGTGTGAATTATATGGGGTTGTTGGATAATTTGTGATGTGGAAGTGATATTTGAATGTGAAAACTATATTTATTGTCTTTTCGAACTTGTTTGAGCACAAGATGGGAACCCATGTATCTAGGTGGGTGGACGTGTACTAGTATGCTAGTTAATCCATAGGGTTTGGCCTCGGTTTCACAAAGAACATTGAAGCTAATAAAACTAACTAAACTATGATGATAATGATTGGGGACCACTAGGTTATGGGTATTCTCGCTACTAGTGGATCATGTGCACAATAACATATATTGTGATGGATACTCTCAATGATATATGAGGTAACTGAGACCCACAACGAGCTAGTGCCAAGGGGTTATTTAATTTTGCTTGTCCTAATTGGATTATTTGTTCTTAACATCGGAATACGATATTATTGGATAGAAAAGTCAGTAGTTTTGGCATTTATATTAAAAGTGATGATTCTTTAAATTATCCCACTAGAAAATGGTTTTAAATTTTAAGTTGCATCTTTTAGAAATTGTAACTAGCATTTCTGGTTTATGAAAACATGCAAGATTTTAACCTTTGAATATTTATCACATGGAATATCTTAGTGGTGGTATCCTAATTGGAATTTTCTCACACCATACTTATACATTTTGGTGTAAGTTGACTTGGTTATTTTTGTTGTCAAAGTTTGGGTATTGTTTATAGTTCCAGTGGTTTAGGTTTCTAGCAAGTCCTAGCCAGTGACGTCTTATAGATATGGCTTAAGGGAGGTTCCCCTTGACTTGATGTGTTTTTTGGGATGTTTGTTTTCGGTTTACTACCTTTTTTATAGTTATTGTGAGTTATTTTAAACTATGTAATTCAGTTCTGATTTTTTGTAAAAGATTGTTTGTTTTCAAAAATCCAGAATCATTTTATTGGTTTCATTTCTTGTTTTATGTTTATTAACTCAGGAAAATCGTTCCCAATTTTCAGTTTATGATACTCGAGAACTTGTGCCAGCCCATGGGGATCAGGAACTCCATTAGGGCCACGTCGTGGGCCAATTGTGGTGTCGGTTTCTATGGCGTCCGGATTTTGTTCGTGACAAGTAACAACACCAATACTTTGAAGAACCTAAAAAAGATCTATTGTACTTGGTTATTAGTATCCCTTTATTATCAGAGTTTATAAAACCCTTCAATGTGGATTGCTTCAACAAAACAAGATCACCAACTTGAATTTCGAAATCCTTCCTTCGATTATAAATATAACTCTTTTACCTACATTGATCTACATTAATGTAATCCAAAATAGCCTTTTACTTTACTAATTTTTCATAAATAATTTATGATCCTATCAATTTCCTTTCTCCAAATTCATCTCATCATGTTGGAGTATTATATCTCTCTCTATATAATGATTCATATGGTTCCATTTGAATATGAGAATGGAAACTATTATTATAGGAAAACTCCACAAATGGTATGTACTGATTCCACATATCAGGAATGTTGAGTTATCATGAACTCAACATGTATTAATTTTTTTGAATTGCTCTATTATACATTCTATAAATTTTAGGATAGTAGGAAGTTCTCAAATGAAACTCTATGTCAAGATCCTTCTTAAGAATTTTCCAGAATTTTAAGGTAAAGTGGGGATATCCATCAAAAAAATCGATAGATGTGCACCATGAAGTGTTAAAACTTCAATATTATAGAGAAATGTGAGACACTTAAGAGGCATGTATTCTATTATAGTAAGAAAATGTGAATATTTGGTTGGGCAATAAATGGAAACCCATATTGCATCATTAATTCTAGGAGTCATTAGTAGTCGTGTGATAATGTCTATAGTAATTTTATCCCATTTTTACATAGTTATATAAAGAGGTTGTAGGACTAATTAATGATTCTTCACAACATATTTCACATGTTGACAAACCAAATATATGGACACATAATTAGTAATTTACCATTTCATGTTATCCCATAAAAAATTTCCTTTCATTTCCCTTTTCATCTCTGTGCTAAAATATTTATAGAGAAATTTGATCTATGAGAATCATCAAAAAATTCACCTTTTAGACCAGGTATAAGTAGAACACATAATCTATATATAAATATTAGAACACCATCATCAAGAACAAAGTCTAATAATTTTTTATTCATTCAATATTTTAATCTTCTTATGAAATTACTCATTATCATATTGAGAATTATATATATTCCCTAATAAAGATGTGGTTTCAATCATCTAAAATATGATTCATGTATCACCGTCCATTAAAATGACCATTTCCATCTTTACTTGGTCCATAATAATTAGATCCCTCTCAATAATAATTTTGTTAGGAACACTATGACCCTTCCTACTCAATGCATCTAAAACCTAGGTCTCCTTCTATAGGTGGTAGGATATTGAGAAATAGTAATCCTTGAGTAGATCAAGGAATTTCATCTATCTAATTTTTTTCTAAATCTGTGATATTATATAATTTCTGATTTTATGATCTTTTTATATCTCACATATTTCACCATAGAGTAAATGACTCAATATTTTCAAAGTGATGATAATATTTTCTGGCTTTATATCATGGGATTGATAATTCTACTCATTAGGGTTCTATTGACTTGATGCATATGTGATTAATTGATGATTTTTCATTAAGAAACATCCAATTACACTCTTTGATTCATCACTATATATGAAAACCCCATCAATTCCATATAGTAGAGTCAAAATTATAGAATTGACTAATAACCAATTTTTTTTAAAACATTCTCCACATTCACATGTCCAGAAAAATATATCCCTTTTACATATTAGCATGGTTAATTGGTTAGCTAATTGTGAAAAATTCGGAATGAACTACCAATAATAACATGCCATACCAATTAAACTTTATATATCAATTATTTTTGTTAGTGTTGGTCATTCTAATACTATCTCTTTCTTTGCAGGATCAACAAATACTGCATCTGTGAAGACAATTTGGCCATGAAAAGGATATTCTTGTTGCCAGAAATCACATTTACTAGATTTACAATATAAATCTTACCTTATAATAGTCTTAAGAATAATACACATGTGATTCTCATGATCTTAATATCTTATAGAATACATCTGAATATCATCAATTTCTACCCCCATAAGATCATCATGATATATGTTGAATTCTCTATTCATTAGGTCCATAAAAACATAGGGTTCATCATTCAATACAAATGGAATTACTATGAACTCTTAATGTCCATACCTAATCAAAAAATGAAATATTTATAATTTATTCCTTCATAACTCACAATTTTTGATACCCATGATGACGATCAATTATTGATAAATATTTAGATTCATAAATTTTTTCAAAAAAGTCTTCAATTAGAGGTAGAGGATACTTGTTCTTTATTTCAATAGAATTTATTCCCTTATAATCATTTCAAATCCTCATTTATCCATATTTATTATTAAAAAAAGAAAATAGGGGCTCCCCGTGGTGAAACACTCGTAGAATAAATCCCTTACTACCCAAAACCTCTTATTTTATCTTTAACTCCAACAATTAGAGAGAGTCCATTCAATAGGGTGTCTTTGATATTGGCCTTACATCAAGGAAAATTCAATTGAATATTACACTGCACACTCTTGTGGATGTAAATGTAATACCCTAGAATGTACATAAATATATTCCTACACAATAGACACATCTTCAGTTTGTAGAATCCCTTATTCATCCATAAACTGTCATTTCTCTTATTTCCCAGAAGTCTCATTCAGTAGATGTACTAAGAGTGTATCTATATATGAATTGGATGACGGATTTTTTTATTTAATGACAAGGGATTAATATTTTTTCCTTATAAATTTTAATTTAATTCTTCTTGAAATAAAATTTTTCATCATAATTAGAAATCAAATCCATACTAAGGATTATATCAAAGTATACCATAAATATGATGACCACATTATCATGTAAATAATATTTATGTTGCATAAAGGGGACATAAAAACACATATTTGATTCAATGAGACTTCCCTTAAGAGTTTTAACTAACAAATCCTTTATTAAATAAAAATGGGAAATCTAATTTTCTATGAAAAAATGGAAGATTTAAAAATATGTGATGATCATGAATCAAATAATGTATTGGCTACATTTTAGGAGATCATTAAAGTTTCTTCCAATAAATTATTAGAAACTTCAACCTTAGAAGTTGTGAATGCATAATCCTATCTTTGTTCCTTTGGAAATATTTGGGAAAAATTTCCTTGATACATAGGAAAATAATTTTTATAATGCCTCATTTATTTAAAATTATAGCATTGAACATTGTTATATTATTAATTTACCTTATAATCCCGGTCTTTGGGGAATTTTTCTCTACACTTGTAACTAACACTCATTACCTTTAGTCATGTACTATGGTGTTTATTCCTACAATTACTGATATCCTAGAATTAAACTCTTCTATTCATTCCATTTTCTTCATTTCAATTTCCATAGTGTTCAAAAGCCATCTTCTTCACTTTATTTCCTTTAATGTCATAAGACATATAAAATTTATTTTCTATATTTATATCACATGAGGAAATACCTTTGTTGGATGAGAATTTTTTGGAGACCAGTTCCCATTGGAGGAATGGTTTTAACCCAAACAAGAATCAATCAATATTACTCTTTGGATTACGTAAATAAAATGACGCATGCCTTTATAACCTTCGGGAGTTAACATTAAACATTACAACATTATTATCTTAATTTTATCTTAGACTCAAACATTTTCTCTCCATATCCAATCATTTTTTCACATGGAAAGTATTTTTATAAGAAATATTATTTAAATTACCTCCATTATTGGTTTCACATATCTTCAGCATCATTCAAATTTTTAATCAATGGACACCATTGATCCACATCACGTGGGAGATGATAAATTTCCCTGACAACCTTCTACCTTTCATTCTTTCCCAAAGAAAGAAATATATTCTCTATGGATCTTATCCATTTCTCATATTTAAATGGATTATTATTCCCATTAAATAAAGGAGGTTGTTGTATCATGAATCTATTTAAAATTGTTCTTCTACATTGTGGATTAGGGTGCTCTATACAGGTAATTTTATTGTTCATAACATGATTCAGTTTTCCCAGTATAGTAATAAGTTGTTCATCATAAGTTATATATCCAGCAACAATATCGTTATCATGTATAAGACGAAAATCCCTAAATAAATTATGTAATTTGATGCAGTTTCCATTCCTTATAACAGTCTCAATTTCTAAATAATGGAATACACTATATTAGGTTATAAATGCTAATAAATATTCCAAACATGTAAAACACTTAACATAAATTTAAATTTTATGCATATATAATATAATAATCATAAAATAGATTTCTTTGGGGGAATATTTACTTTTGAATCCTTATTAATTTTTTATAAAGAAAATTTGAATTATCTAAAGCATATCTGTTCGGAGTTTCAAACCATTTGTGTAGTAAGACCTACTATTGTGTACCATGTTACATCAAGTCAGGCCCAACACACCTTGTCATAGTTGTTACTTCTAGGTATATCAATTCCAGAACAATATCCACTCGTAGTATCTAGAAAATGATATATTTATAGGAATACCCATATAATATATACCTTATTAAAATTATAGTATATTCATCTATACATATCCTCATATTATATTTTAGGGTTATATTCCATAATATTTTTTTTCTAAATCTAGTTTCTAGGTATTATACTAAAAATCCACTAATATGAATTGTAACAACACCATCTTTTGTAGCCAAGATATGATTCATTACATTATTACATTGACATGGCTACAAGATTAGAGTCCAAAAGGATCAATCAGTTTATCAGTATAGGGAGATAGATTATATACATAAGTTTTACATAACATATTGAAAGGAAAAAAATAGTAACTCCTTTGAAAATACTATGATTACCTTTTACTATCATTACTTGTAAGCGATAATATATAATTTTGAATCCCGGGGAAAAATAAAATATAAGAAAGAGGTGATCTCAGATGATATATAGGGGTAAAAATACCATGGTATCTAACATAGATAAACAAAACCAATATGGAAAGGTGAATTACTAAAAACCAATGACATTAAAACACAATCTTGAGCCAAATATTCCAGAAAAATAAGATTATTAAATAACTCCACATAAATATAAAGTAGATAAATATACTTAACCATGGATATTCTATTAGTCGAATAATCACATGAATATCAATAACTAATCTCACTATGAGGGAATGGAGAATTCCATACATTCTAAACAAACTGTCAAGTATTTGTGCAGTACATCATACATTAATTAGTAAGATGGTATCCAATAACCATACTAGTTTGTCTAGTTAGACATACCAATGCATCGAGGGGATATATCGGGAAATTACCATAAATTTATAAGTCCAATTCATTACACATATGAAAGGTGTGATGAAACATAATCAAAATAATTTTTTTTATTAAAAATAGCATACAAAATGTAAATACCTAAACCATAAACCATGAATGTTATAAAAATAGTTCATACACAGTCAAACTAAATCATAAACCATTCAATGAAATTTGATAAATTATTTCATAATAGATCAACCTCAATCAAGTATAATATATAAAAAATTAGGTTCACATATATGAAAATACTATAATAAAATCATTACAAATTATCTTGAGAGAAATGCACCTTTGTTCCATGAAATTATTTTAAATGGGGTGAATGTTTTTGAAAGAAAACATTTTTAGTGAAAATAATAATGTAATCTTGTAAAGTAATCTATTCTTTTTTGATATATGTTAAATAATGAACATTCATTTTTTATTTTTTTCAAAAGGTAATAGTGTACCTCGTTTAGAAAATGAAAAAAAAAGATTCCTTTCAAAAACATTTCTAAAATGTTAAACATGTGTAAAAATTACATTAAACAATTATAAAAGAATTTTAATAACATTTAAAAATATATTTTTAAGAATAATCAACATGAATGATAAATAGTTTCTAGTAAATACTTATATATAAACAATCCCAAATACTAATGAACTTGAAAAATAAACTATTAACATGTACTTTTCGTTAGTTGAAGGTGAGTTAATATGATGTATAATTGTTAAATTTTGTGATTAAATTATTCCAAAACTACAACTATATTTATGATATCCTATATTATCCTCTTATAAAATTTTGAAAATAATATTTCATTGTTATCATTTTTTTGGTGTGAACTGCTTCATTTTATAAGTTTTCTTTTTTCATGCAAGTCCTATTTCTTATGAATAAGATATATTTTCATTATATAAAGAATGATATTATGCTTGTAAAAATTATATTCACTCATAATATAAATTTTATAATCATTATTTAATGGTTAATGTGGATAATTAATCTCATTAGTTGTGGAGATGGTATGTCATACATATGCATGAGCTATAGTTTCATTACCCTAATCGTAAGGTGGTAAAGAATTGGAAGGTATATTAATTATATACAATAAATATAATGTCATATTTATTATTTATATCCATTTTATTAATCATTATTCCCATCCAAATAACATGCCAATGGAACAAAATCACACTATATTGTAGTGATGGTAAACATTACATACACAAACAAGATGATATTAATTTTTGCTGGATAAATAAAAGGAGTAATATAGTTGTCACATAATCACAATAACATATTAGTATATATATGATAC
The DNA here is from genome assembly GCA_963277665.1 of Viscum album. Lineage (NCBI taxonomy): Eukaryota > Viridiplantae > Streptophyta > Magnoliopsida > Santalales > Viscaceae > Viscum > Viscum album. The sequence goes on along the minus strand of OY728129.1, from coordinate 751,077,402 downwards.
TGGAGTTATTATTTTATAATGGAAACAGTCCATGAAGAGTATGTAGAAAAATAAATAATTTGGGAGGATAAATACAATTACGTCCTCTTTAGTAAACCTCCTTTGGATATCCTCTTAAAGGCACTGGGGTTAGTCTTTTGAGAATAACAGAACCTCTAGGATGTGGATAATTAAGTTCAGAGGAGAAATGTGAAGAGGTTGGTTGAGAAATAAGGCTCAAAGTGGTGTGAGAAAGTGTTGGAGGAGGTGTCCTTTTATAAGATATGGGGGAACTCATGGAATCATTTAAAATATTAAATTAATATAAATTGATTTTAGAATTTAAATAGCTCAAATGTGAGTTTTTCGAAGATAGGATAATAATGGGTCTAAAAAATCTCAACCAATTATTTTTATACATGTTTAGGTCACATTTTTAGCCTTATCTTTTGGATTTAACCTTTAGTTAAACCCTTTATGTGTTATCATGAAAACATAGATTTTTTTTATTTAGGGATAACATAGTTACAATAAAATAAAAAAAACACCAAATGAGTAATTGATGTAATATATAACCTTATTATAATTACATAGATATATTCTATGTTCTTATGAATTTTGTATCATTTAATAAAATATTTTTTACTTTAATGTATCATTTATGTCAATTTTGATAATATAAATTATTTTTATTTTTAAAAATATCATATAAACATGATAACATTGAAAACAAAATTCTAATATATCAATTACATGTACAAATGATCAATAAAATTCATTTATGTTTTTAATAATGTAAAATTATATTTATTTTAATATTACTAATATATTTTATTTTATATTTCCATTGATTAAACAATTTCCACGTCATTATTATGAAAGCCTTTATTAACATATGTATTCTATAAAAATTAAAAATAACATATATTAATGAAAATAAATTTATTAAATTTGAAATTAATATTTATAAATGAATTTATATTCTATATTACCATGTATTAAATATATAATACTTATTAAAAAATATGAATATGACATTTTTAACTTATCTTCAAATAAAATATTATAAATTTCATATTCATATCGAAGTGGTTTAAAGAGCATATAATGTAATCCTAAGGTTTATTTTGGTTTAGATCCACTTATATAATTAAATTGGGATAAGTGTTAGAGTAATTATATAATATTAAAATATGTTTTCCTTTAATTAGTCGATTTACCCTTAAACACGGTAAATAAAAGTGAACAAAATTTACTATTCATAATATCCGAAAAAATTAAGATGAAACTATTAGAATATAAATATAATAATGATTAAAACTTTTTAGGTCTATTTTTTAAATTCAATTCATATTTGTGACAAAATTATTTCTAACACTAATCCTTTAGATGTGGTGAGAATACAAGTAAAATGAAATGTTCAATATGTTCAATATGTTTTTATATCAAATTTTTATATAAAAAAGATTCAAATGACCTAAATTGGAATAGCATATATATTTATAATAGATCTATTCTGAAATTTAGAATCAATTAAAAGTATAATAATTATTTAAACATAGAGGCATTTTTTAACTACAACAGAGTATTTTTTATTATTCATCAAAATATGTAATTTCATATTAACATCAATAAAATTACCTAAGATAATTTTGAAATTTAGATATGATATAATAAGATTATTCTATCATATAAAAAATATTAAAGTGTCAAAATAAAAATTAATATGTGTTCTCCATTAAAATGTAGTAAAATCACCATTTTTTAAAAATACATCTTTTATGAGAAACAATTGTATTTGTTCTTATGTCATGACTATAAAAATCTTAATATTAATATTAAAATTATATTTAATATATATAAATTTAATAATGTGGTTAATACTATATAATGGATAGGTTATATCTTATTATATTAAATATAAATATTTTAATAATATACGGTTGTTTGTAAAACTAAATCTTGCGTGTAATGAAAGATATCAAGGAAAGATATTATTTAGTGTAAGATAAGGTAAATAATTTTTTTCATACATTAAAAACTATCACAGAAAATATAATTTATTATAAAATGAAAATATTAAAAATTCTTGGGGTGATACATTGTCTATGTCAGGAGGGCTTATCAAGTGGTCTCCCGGGTTGGGAAAGTAATGTGATGATGGTACTCTCGAACCTAGGTTTTAGATATAGAGTTTTGATGATGATGGGTTCATTATGACACCCCCCACATGAAAAAACACCCATATTGAAGAGTAACTAGGGCATGAGCTTATGAATGTTGGAAGGATTTCAATAGATTGAAGTGATATATTAGAGTAAGTTCCTGGACGATTCACAAACAACAAATACTTTTAAATTTATAATCTAATATTAACGAAAATATCAACTTTATTAAGGATTTACATCGGGTTCACCCTTTCTTGTTTCCCTCGAAAGTGTGTTCAGTCTAAGAATCACTATTTCTAATTGATTTCCAATGGGTTTGTTTATAGAACATGAAAAAACCAATGGTTATATATCAAAAAGGGGCCTTCTTCATGAAGGTAGGTGATCTATATAATGTGTCAAAAAAAAAATTAAGAACTCACATTGGTCGATAGGATGGTATTTTGAGATCATAACACCGTTTGGGGGGAATTATTTCTTACTTTAGGGCTCTTTTATAGTTCTAATATATGTTCATGATTCCTTTATTTGTTCCCATGTATGACGTGGATCACCCTACAATTAATAATCAATTATTAGTATGTATAGAGAAAGGAATCATTTATATGTAACTGGGGTTCTCCATCAATTGAGATATATGCATGCATCAGAAGTTCTCCATCAATGGTATTCTTTTATATTCAAATTATAGATTTATTAATACGTATTTAGATGAAACTAGTTTTCTAGCCACACAATGGGGCACTTTAGATTGTATTTTCATTCATGGATACATGAGTTGTTTTGAATTTCGTATCATACCCATGTACGAAATTCCTATGTATTTTTGGGAAAGGAATCAGAACACACATAGTTCAGGTATTCTTTATGGGTAACATCATACCTTTTAAGGTCATGTGATATGAACCTAATCGTTTAGTTTAACATTATGTGGAAAGGACGTCTAGGTGGAAGGTCCTTATTCAATGTTTTTTGTGGGGTGTATTCCAACGAATCTTAGGGAACCGGGAGGGAATCGAATTTTCAATGTGATTTAAGCCTTGCTGGGAGTGTATCCCATAGAGGAAAGGGTTGATTTGGGTTGTCAGATTTAAGCATAATATAGGATTCCTATTCCTTCCATTTTTATGGAAAAAAATTACATTTAGTTGACTGTGTTTCGAAGGGGATTATAGTATTTTGAGAGGATTAAATAGGAGATAACTCTTGAAAAGGATGCCATGTAATGGGGAACAAGAGGGATGTCATGAATCATGGTGTTTTGGAGGTTAATTTTGGTACATACTTCCAAAGAGGACACCTAGATTATGATTGGGGATTACTCTTAATGAGAATTCTAACTGAGATCATGCACTAAGGGGGTGTCCTTTGAATCCTGATTATTACAGGAATGAGAGTTTTTTGTAATTAAATGATTGGGGCTTACACATAGAGGAGACCCTTGTAAGTGGCATAACAATTGGGGATTACCCCTAAGCAGAATACCAATTGATCCTGGACCCAAAATGGAAATCCTATATATCCAAATTTTTTAAGGAATCATAGTTCTCATAGTTCAATTTTCGGTATAGATCAGGAAGATGTCATGATCACCATTAACCTCTATGCCCATTTGATTCATTCTCGTTGTGAGAAACAAATGGTATTAGACTATATGAGATACCACACAAGATGCATTTTTTTCATGTGGGTTTGGTAAAAAATCCAAAATGGAGAGGGATGTGGCCTTGAGGGGTCCCACCCCCTCTTCCACCTTTTATGTTGATAGATGAGGTCAATGTTATGGTGGAAAGGATGAGGGTAAGACACTACCTTCTCTTAACATTTCTCTAGAACAGTTTTATGGTATGGAAAACAAGGAAGGAAATAAGCATGAGGGAGGGTAGAGGAATCTGGTGCACATCCCCTCTCAGATCCAGTATCTAGGAGGCATAGATTAGAAATAGAAAAACCTCCTACATGAAAGACTAATGGATTACCCTATGAGGGATTCCCTAATATCGGTTCTGCTATGAGGTTAGAGGATCACATTACATGTTGAATGGAAAATCAAGCATTACCATCAACATCCTTACCTATCACTTGAGGCTCTGAGAATTATAAATGAGAAGGGATGGAAATGGTCCAAGCACAAGTATTCAAGACTATGAACTCCATAAAATTTTCCCAAGGGTACGCGTCCTCAAGACCATAGGGATACACACTCACATTCAACATGAGGATGTTAACCTAACAACTAGATAAATGTGGGATACCTTGAACAATAGGAATACACACTCAAATGGGGGATATACTGGTGTCACACTCTCCACGGTTGTGCAAGTTCAAAGGATTTTGGGGAGGTTTTAATTTGGTCTCTCTCAGACAAGAGAGACAATGGAAAACAAGCCTTTCTATGGATGGCATTAGAGAGGTCCCGATGAGTAGCTCCACATATGATGGACATTAAACAGAACCAAGGGAGGCTCATGAAGTGGATAAATGTGTAAGTAGGATGGGGTGATATGGTGGTTCCCTGGGTGACAAAAAACATTGGACCTAAAATTGGGTGAGACTTTTCTCAATCCTTCAAATGGATCCTCAAGTATTACTAGAAATGGATCACATAAGTCCCTTGTTAAGAAATTGGGCCACACTCTAGTGTTTTCCAATCATGGGGTGAGTGTGTTTATCATGCAGGTTTTATTAATTTTAATCACTGGTAGGACCTTGGTTTTAATTTCCCCCATTTAATTCCCACTTCTTCATGTTTTATAATGATTCCTAGAAGATAACAGTGGTCTTGAATGAAGTACTAGGTTTAATAGAGCATCTGGAGGCCTTCGAAAAATTTCGTCCACACAAATGAATACCTCAGGGTTCTATATATAGGAATATATATGTCCTTGGGAAAAGGGATATATCTCATAGTTGTCTCGCATAGATCGCTCATGCAGACCGACCATGCTGGTACCCTGGGTGACAAAAGAGCTTTTGGGTACCTGGGAGAATTATATTTGGATGCTTTTATGACCATTTACCTTCTAGATGTATCTTCTTTTGTTTCCCTGAAGGTATATCTATTTTTCACATTTTCATTTATGTGACAAAATGGAGTGTCAAAACCATTGTGGAAAATATATCAATTGGTATCTAGATGTCTTTATACAATACAATAAATATTAAATCTCATTTCATATTAGACATCTAAACTATTATCATACATGATTGGATCTTATTTATAATGATTAAATTATCCATAAATAATATTCATGAAATGAATCCCATGAGTGGATGTTAAGGATGAAAAATAAACCATATATATTTTATTTTATGATAAATCTATAATTCTATGAATCCCTGAAATGTTTGGAGGATGATGTATGATTTTAACTTTCCCCTTATTATATTTGTTTTTATTTAATATAATTATCAAGGGTGGTGAATATCTAAATGAAATTTGGCTCAAAAACATATATTTTAATGTTTGGGATGTGCTTTTTGAATTTTGGTGATGGATTGATCAAATTCCTGAAACAAATTTAGGATTGCCTCAAGTAAGTGAAAGAATGAGTTTGTATCACGTTGAGAATATTTTATGAACAACATTGTCATCTATGATTATCAACATTATTTTCTATACTAGGTTAAACCAATTGGATATAATGCTGATTTGAAGATGGAACACTTCTATGAAAATTATAGATATACCATTATCTTAAGAATTGTAAAATTCTATCAATAATGGAAATAATAATAAAAATAAGGACATATAGGGGTTTTAAAAATATATAAGGAGGAGGGAAGAATTGTTTTTTCATATAGGGACTTTCCTTTTCACCCTTGGTATCAATAAGTGGGAGATCATTCCTCATTTCATTTTGTTTCAATATTGGTGAATGATATATTTATATACATTAACGTTTCAAGCTATTTAATTGAATTTACAAAAAAAATATGGTGATTGAAGTAGCCAATGTTTTGTTTTGATTTTATTATTTATTAATAATATTCAATATATATATTGGTGAATATGATTGATGGAGGAAGATTCCACCCAATTATACTATCGAGGATTCTCAAGGAATTTTGGGTATAAGAGATTGGATATACCATTATAAATAGAAAATGAATAAAATGGTTCTTGACGAGGATCCCTTAAATTAGAAAATTTATGAGATGGTACTCGTGTCTAATATTAGTGCTAAAAAGTGTAGAATGTTTCTCCTACAATAGATTCAATGTAATAAAATAGCTAGTGAATGAGGTAGATTGAATAAATCATATTATTATAGTAAAACGAATAACATGAGGTTGTAGATAGTACATTTGTAGTGTATTTAGAATGAGGGGTTTTTAGTAGATTTTCTATCATATCTTGGATAAAGTATGGAGTGAATTTTATATTGAGTCTATAGAATTTTTAAAAAAACACACAAATCATAGTATTGAAATTTTATAAGGTACCATTGAAAAAATAAAAAGATATTTTGAATTATTCTCAAAATTACTATATTTATTTGAAGCTATTATGAGGTGATTTAAACTGATTGAGAAGGCCTGAGATAATTTGAATGGACTCTAGTATTTCATGGAGAAATATTTACTTCTTAAGTTAGGGTTTGAAACATGTAAATTTATGGACATGTTTATATTTCATTTTCCACATAGTATATAAGATATTCGTAGATGATTGATATAAATTCAAGAAGGCATGAAGTCACAAAAATAACATATAAATCATTAATGAGTTTCATATGTGTCATTTCCTAGTTATAATTTCTATGTATGAGTTTTTAACAGAATTAATGAGTCATCAAGTCAGATATACAATTCATAGAACTCTATTTATTATTCATCAAAAGGGACTTGTATATGTGTCATCAAATGAGACATGTAAATGTGTCAATTCAATGATTTTGTATGAGTGATTATGATGTTGCCAATACATCAACTAGAAAATATGGAATTTTTTTGAAATTAATAAATTCAATATTAAATCAGTTCACATGATGCCTGGGGTGTATTTCATTGAAACTAAATATCCAAATCACCGAAAAGTTGTGTGATCAAGCTAAATGATTATTGATAAGTTGTCTATCAAAATTTTCAAAAAGAAAAGAAAATAATGTCAATTTTTATGTTATATAATGACGCTAAAATTGAGATTCTTTAATTTTTATTATAAAAAAGAATTAAATTTTGTGATACTTTTTAAATCAATGATTCTTTCTATTATTTTAAAAATATGAAATTCAAGAGATAATTGTTCTAAATGATCTATGATTCTGAAAGATAAATTTCAATCTTATTTTTATATAAATATATATTACTTTTATAATTTGTGTTGATATTTTTGACCTGATAGAAAAGGATTTCTTCATCTTTACAAGGATACAAAATTTACTGTAAAATGAACAAAATCGTCCAAGTAGGTCGATATTTCCATTAAAAGGTATTTCCAAGACGATGGTTGGATATATAATTCCTCTACGGGTTAAAACATAAGAAATAGTGTAAATAAAGAAAAAATGGACATAAATATTCCATTTATGTTTTAAATTTGATTTAATACATGAATCATATACAATATATAAAATAACTGCATTAATAACTATAAAACGAGGAGAGCATATTGGATTCATTGTGTGACACATGTTTTAAGTCATAAAAGTGGTTAGATAGCCCTAGTAATAAGAAATTTAAATATAAAATCAATAAGATAACCATACTTATATCCTCAAAAAGAAATTAAACACTAGGGTTGAATTTTAATTAATTAATATATACATTAGTTTAAAATTAAATCTTTCCTCAGAAAAAATATATGTATCTAACTTCATGGATTGGGTATCAATCTAGAGTTTCATTAATTATGAGGTCTAGACTGAAGGTAGGTTCATTCAATGGGATCATGGTCTTTTCATTTTTATGAGTATGATATTTTTTTCAATGCTATCATTATTAGAATGTTGCATTTGACATTTTTTGAAGTAAATGTAATGAATTTGTGTCCATTGTATTGTGGTATTTTTTTGAGTGAAATTCATTTGGGTGTTTTCCTACAACTTTTAAATTTACAATTCTCTTCTTTTATTTATTCATACATATCCATTGTGTGACTAGTAATGGGGTGATACATTTATATTCATGTACTAAAAGATAAATATCACCATGAAAATAGTGTTTATAGTGCCCAATACTTTATCACATATTGTTACAACATTTTTAATATAAACATCTATTATTTACAACAAAAATATCTCAGGGACTGGTGTATTTGGAAGAATGGGATCTCAATACATTAAAGTGAGGTGAAAACAAAAAATCTTTATATTATTACCCATAATGAGCTCCATGATCCTAAAACTATATGGGGTAGAAAATGGAATACATATATAAAATATGTGAGATTAAAATTCTCATAAGGGAATGAGCATGACAAGGAAACATAACATGTGAGTCGAAGGTATAACATGATATCATAAAAGAGAATGATCAAGGGTAGTCAAATTAGGTAATAAAATAAATAAAATGATATAATAATACCATGTAATCATATGAAATGTAATAGAAACATATAACATGACATATAGAAGAGTCAAGCCTTATTTCCTAGAAAATATCTCATGGTGGAAAAAGTTCCATGATGGATTAGGTTTAATAAATAATCACATACAAGAAATATCATAAAAAAAACATTACTCAATACATTGCAGTGCTCTATGGGAACACATATCATTACAATTTCATGACTATGTGTGGCAGAAAAAGGAAATCTATCATAAGGGATGAACATAAGAATTACCTATGGAAATAAATGGTTTTCATAATCATGAAACATATCATAATAAAAAAATTCCCTAATGAAATTATTTGAGAGATGAGAAAATGGTGTGTATTAATACATCATTATATTTTAGAATAATCTATGAATATATGTGAGATACAAATAAACATTATTTATAATCAATTCATATCAGTAAATGTTTTTTTAATTTTTGACCTCCTTTTTCATCAAGGAGGATGAAAAGATTATGAATAGAATATTGGTCTTGTTAAAGAGATAAAAACTAATTAAGTATTACCAAAGGAAATATTAAAATTAACCTATAGGCACATAATCCAATGAATTACATAGCCTACACCACTACCCTACGCAAACTGAAGGACCAGATCACCCATAGACCAGACACCTGCATCGTGGACTTGTGCGGGCATCTGCCTTCGACCAGGGCACCCTTTTTGTATATAAATAAAACATATGTGCTATTTATTTGGACAACTAGAAAATAAAAATAACACTGAGAGGTCTCATTGTACAGCTACTTCTTCGAGGTCCCTCAAAAAAGTCTTACGTTCTTCTCCAAAAAAAGAGAGAAGAGAGAATTAATGGGGATAATAAAGATCAAAGTCCCTTCAAGGTCTGAAAACATAATACATATGCATAAGTACCATTCTTCTCTAAAGATAAACCATCCGTGTGAGGTCCCTCTACCTCATTCGAGACATTCATGATACCCTTCTAATAACATAGGGGAAACATTGGGTGACCAGGCTAAAGCCTCGCCCTAGTTTTGTTACCCTAGTAGCCCATTTCATGAGGTATATCGAGATTGTTTGGGTCTATACCCCCATATAAGAACTTTATATCAGTTCTTTCCATTCCATTCTGAACATAACCACATGGAACACCTATACCCATGACCTACGCGAGTCACACATATGGCCCTTCTCTATGTCACCCATGATATAGACTCAGCTTCTATATATCCCTTGTCAAAAAGGGTCAAATTTTAAACATCCTCCAAGAAAAAAGGAGTTCTATAACCAAGGTGACTGGCACACCAGTATTCCCTCAATTTGGGTTTTTAGTCTAATGGTAATTGGTTTCCTTCTCTTTTCCAATATCCAGTTTGAGTACATAGGGTGAAAGTGGGTTTGTATCCCCATGGTCACAAGGACCCTTACTCTAGGTAAACTATCAAGGAGTTCCCAATCATGGATTTTAGGGTTTGAACCATGTGCTTACCTTATAATATTTAAGATATAGAGAATCCATATCCTAGTAGGTAGCGTATGTATTACTCTGGATTTTCCATTAAACATAGAATTATATAATTTTCCTATTACAGAACTGATTTTAGGTTATTCATCCTAGATTAAACCCTATCCTTTCATGTAGGAGGTTTTAGTCTGGCTAAACTCTCCCTTAAACCCCTTCACATTCATTCCTACTATGTATAATGTGAATATATAGAAGTTTCGTAATCCACACCTCTTCCACTCTCTCCCCTCCTCTTCTATTTAAATAGAATGGTTAAACTAAATGGGAACAATCATTGCCTCATACCTCTCCCTTTGGGATTTGTCTCCATATCCACCTATAAAGAAATGAATATTGTGTGTTTTGATATATCTTTCACATACTCTTGTTTCTCACAGAGATCATGAATCCTGTGGTCATAGAGGTTGATTCTAATCATGAAATATACACAATAAAAGTGATATATTAAACTATGAGAACTCTTATTTCAAATTATAACCACATTTAGATATGTAGGATTCCCACTTAGGGCCTGAGCTCATTGGGAATCCTCCTTAAGAGTTAGACCCGATCATAATTCTATTAATACATGAATCCTCCTCTGCCATAAGTCCCAATTTAAACCCCCAAATAAACATGATTCTATAATCATGAGTTGTGAGATATCTCATTATAATTTCACATGGAAACCTACTCAAAAGTATTCTCAAACATAATCCTCTCAAAGGGATATTCTCCCCTATAAGAAAAACCTTCAGAGGGACACCATAGGTGTGAGTCCACACAACCAAAAAACACAGGCTTTGATTTCTATACATATGGGATACATAGGGATCCTCAATGAGTTCAAAACCCAAAACCATAAATAAACCCTATCCCCTCTAGGCTACATTCCCAGTAGGGATTAATTAAACCACATAATCCACATCTTGTTTAGGTTATTTAGGAAACATTGACATAATTCACACACAAAATCATGACTAAAAACCTCTCACCTAAATGTCCCCCCCATATGATGTTAAACTATATGGATGGGTCTGTATCACCTGACCATTAATGGTATGATGTGACCCATTAAGAGGAACCAATATACATGGGTTTTAATTCATTTCAGTATAATACAAAGGAAGACCACCAATTTGTTAATTCCTAAAATCAAAAAAACTCATGTCTCCCTAGATGAAAATAAACTCCAGAGTAACGTTAGTCTCTCTGGATGAAAATAATCTCTAGGGTTACCCACTATGTGGCTATAAAACCAGCCTCATCGTGATAATGACAATAGAATATCATAGTAAAATATAAGAGAATACCGTTTATGGGGAACATCAGATACAATCTAATAACTCCATTTGATGTGAAATCGTGAATACATCAAAATAATTAAATATTAAATACATGTTAATAATAAATTTTTATTTTTAGGGTAATCGACATCATATTTATGATTTTATAAAGGATTCACGAATATTTCTTAAATCTATAAAAGTGTCCTAGAGTAGTCCATAATTTCCCCAAAAAGTGTTTGATGAGCCCAAACTCCCATCCTCCTGACCATTGTGTGTTCTTAAGCCTTGTCAACCAAAACCACTGACAAGAACCTTCCTTTGGAATGTATCCCCCCGATACAAATTTATTGGGTTTTTTTCTATCTCCATGAATGAAGATGACAGTATCAAATATCTATCTAGCACATTTTCACTTTATAAAAGATGAATAGATATGAAAATAAATTATTCATGTGTTCATTAAAATGAGATGATGATTTAAACTTGTTTCTTGTTTGGGTTTTTGATCTATACATGCACTTATCTTCATAACTCCTATTAATCCAATTGCATTATTCTAGTTTTCATCAATGTAATCCTAGACTATTACTCAATATGAGTCTTCATTCACATAGAGGATTTCATCGCAAACCCAACACCATTAACACTGTGTCTCAAACTCACCATCCTGAGAGTACCATCAGAGCAGTAAAATACTTACCCTAGAGGTCCCCAAAGAGGCTCTCTAGCTCAAATAATAGCACCAATTGTCTTGTCAATTATTATTGGTAGTCTTGAAGAAGGTGCCACCAACAACCATATTTATAAGTTTCACAAATATATCCCATAAAAGTGATAAACAGTACCTCCAATGTCTTATTGAAGTGGATCATGAGGCCATAGATATCCTCACCTAGAAGAAACATGGGATCTTTTTAAGATATCTTGATAACAATCACTACTGCCAATACTGCATAGTAGTTACCCCTTAACATGATGGTGATGTTATCCTTGGCTGACTGGCCTCGGTCCTTCATACTCAGTCATTCTTGATATCATTCTAGAAAAAAATTGGAAAACAAGTCGCAAGATCACTCCCTTTTCCCCTTTGGATAATCCCACTAACCAAACATGTTGAAAAATCGAAAAGAAAGACACAAAATCATCCACCTTTATTCAAACGCCCAGAAAACACATCTACTGGAACCCCATGAATCCCTCTATTCAAATAAGGTCACATATCATAACAAAACTAATACAAATTTTCCACCCACCAAGCCTTCTAGCAGACTCATCTAGAAGCACCATGAAATTTTACTCAGAAAGTCCTGATGACAAGTAGGGGACGACTCAACTCTCTCACCTCCCATGTGTAATGTCATTATCCAATTGAAGGAAAGGGAGGACAAGATCATTATAATTCACCTATTATAGATATGGAGTGGGAATATATCCTCATTCCAGTCACTAATGTAACAAAAAATATCCTTGAAATGGTGAAGGGGTAGACACAATTCCATGCACACTTCTAATGAACTTTCCATGACATTATAAAGGTGAAGATAGTAGTTCCAAAAGAGAAAACACATAAATATATCCCCAAAAATGTATTTTCTTGATAGCATATCACCTCAGAGTAAACACACACCTAAGATCCTATCCAAGAGGGTTATGGGGAAATTTACCCAATAAGATATGAAAAACAAGATAAGGAATAAACATCCACTCCAATCAGAGGTAATTTTTGTATCCCAATGGCCATTTTAGGGAATGAAAAAACTCCTACACATGATAACAACTTATCTTAGAATATGGCACCAATATCATATAGTAATACATATAATAATATGATTTATCAAACATGATTGGAAAATCTAGAGCCGATCTACTAACAGGCTTCTCTTAAATAATGAGTTCTTTAATATCTGAGATGTTTATCTATAGAATCTCAAGATCCTACCCTCACATTACCAAATTATGTAAGCATTAGAATTAATTCTGATGTTCACTTCCTAAAAATTCCCATTATGTATTTCTTTATAAAAATAATATGGTTGATCGTGGTATCCTATCTCTTAATGAGATCCACAACAACCGTCTATGTGGCCAGAATACTAAGGTGAAAGAGGGTTTTATCCTGGTTGTAATCCACCATGGTTGTCCTTCACATGATGGCGTTCACTGTAAAATTTCTCTCTATAATACTTTTCATATTGTTTATAGAATTCTTCAATTGTAAATGTATTGAATAGAAATCCCTCTAATTCTAGGGAACTTGAGAACCTAAGCGCAACAGTGTCTAATTCTTTGTCACTATAAGTGAAATCCTTTATCAACCATAAGATTGTCAACAGTGATGATCATTATACAAACCACTTTTGGATCATCTATATTACAACATAATAGAGGAAATATCAACCAAACTCAATACATATAATAAAATGGTTGTAAATCATCGACATTGGTCGTGCTAGGTAGAGGATCCTCTAACAAAAGCTAAAGAAGACATGGTAAATTCGATGACTCAATTAGCTATAGATGAAAAATCATTTATATTTTTTTCTTTATCCACTCCTTAATACAGCATTTTAGATATATTTTCAGAAGAATATGTGCATGAAATTTTCCTCAACCAATAGAAAACACTTCATCACATGAAATAAATTGTATTACCATATGGTGAATATCAAAAAACACATCACGGTATGAGATGTGTTGAAATGAAAAATTGACTTGGAATCCCACATGGATTTAAAACACCCATTGATCAATAAAAAACAAGGGTCCCTTCATTATGCATTCCTTAATACACTGATTAGGTTGCGACCAATTATCACAAACACCTAATCTGGTGTTTATATTAGATTATGGGGTTCTCATCGAGTATTTCATTTCACTACACTCTATATCAATAAAATCCTACAAATGGTGGTATCAAGAAATGTCATAGCCCCAGGATGGATATAGAAAGCATACCCTATAAATGACTGAAGATCTTCTAAAAAATGATAGTCCATGACCGACCCTCATTGATGTCAGGATAGAAGAGAGAACGCTGTTGAAAGACATTTGCCTCAAGTATTTTATATTATTGAGTAAACTTATTTCTTAGAGGATGGTAGCCATTGGATATCACAAATTTATGAAATAGTACAATGGTCATTGTAAATGGTTGAACTGGGTGAATATCAATGGACACACCTATCCTATATTTAGATAAAACTTCATAGAATCAGAAGGGAATCAACTATAGTAGTAGCTATAGTGGTTTAAAAACAACCCCATCCCGTAGGGTTGGGAAATTTTTTAACCCAACCCTCGTGGTCAGCAAACCAGACCCGAATGGATTTGAATGTAGAGTGGGAATATCCCCAAACCATATGTAATGGGGATTTTAACATCAAAAATATCCTCTTTATTATGAATCCAGCTTCTCCCTATCGTAGAAGATGTGGTATAATGAATCCTCCAAGATCATGACATCTCGTGATTCAGTAACCTCATTGGGGACTTGCACGACTGATCTATCTGGAGATTCAATTCAGGTTACTATCCATAAAATAGCTCATGGGTAATAAAAAAGCAGTGTAAATGACCATGTGGATGGTGTGGTATAGGATAGTATTTTAAATCATCTAATAGAATTCGTACAATGCAATTTGCATCGGTGAATTTCATTAAGGTTTTCACTAAAAATACTCTAAAATATTCTTACAATATAGGGGAGTCTAAAGAGGTCTCGATCTATAATGTAGTACCCACCAAATAAAATGAAGATTGTGTTTGTTCCCAAAACCATTGTATTACCCATAATTTGAAAATTCCCCAGAACAGTCCACCACCACCTCCTCAAATGGAATCTAAATGGGGAAAAGGTAATTGTCAAATCATACCCTTCCACCCTCCCAAGGAGGTTATGCTCCTTCTAATGGAATAAATATTTTACCAATAGGAGGAAGAGATAAAATAATTTAAGAGAGAAAATGTATAACTACTCCAAAGAAACTTTCATTCTGGATATGTTCAATAAACGTATCCTTAAATCGCACTTCTAATTGGTGCACCTCAATAATGAGAGTTTACTACAACAACAAAGGCATGTTTGGAACATCCTCTCAATGTAGGATAACAAGAACCAATATATTTTGATCCAATAGAAATATATATAAAATCCCTATATTAGGAATGCAGCTAGAACATGGTTAGGAACATCCATATAGTTATGTCCCTATAGGATGTCAATGATATGTGCTAGTAGCACTTCCAAAAATGGTCTTACTAGTTGATGCACCTGTTTAGGATCTATTCGTTTCACCTATTTGGGCTCTAGTCACCACACCTAACCAAGTTCAATCTTATCCAAACATTTCTCGAATGATTATGACCTCCATTAAGTCACTAATAGTTCGATAGGAAGCCATTAGAGAATAGATTTCATAGATATAACCAGAAATGAAGGCCTACCGTAAATGGGTAGATCTGACTCTTCCTATACCAAAAATTAGCAACCATAAATTTCCAGTAATTAATGGATCAAGTGATCTAGAGTATCATGTGATGTATTTTATATCTTGTAGTGATCACATGACGGGGAACCCTGAAAAGTAGTAGGCAGTGAAACTCATATACTTCATCTAATCTCTGCAAGGACAAACCGTTGTGTGGTACATGAGTTTACAATATTGTTCAATCGTAGTGTGGGATGACCTTAGTCATAATTTTCTATTCCAATAAATCTCAACACTATAGAATATGGCGGTCTTCAAGTTCACAAATTGAAAACAATGTGAGTATAAGAGAATTTTATATTTTTTTACTTAGTGGAAATTATTGACATACTCATTAAATCTACCGCTCCATCAATAATTATTATTTACACTGTGTGTAGATAATCTTCACGATTATTTGTGAATGACACTCATCTTCGTGAAATACAGAAGAGGGTTTTAGGATCATACTACTTTTGATCAACAATTACAAGATGAAATTTCATTGTTTAAGGTAATGTATTGAGTAATCCCACCGACTCATGGAAGGAGAATAGGAAAGGAATATGCCACTAAAGTTACACATAATTAGGCCCATGTTCCTAAACTTACCTCAAAGCCCACACCAGACTGTAAAACTATACCTCTTTAGTTTTAGTAGCACCCCCACCTCATCAATATGATCAGAGAGACCAGTGGTGGAAGCATTTAGAGTAGATGAAAAACAAGGTCTACTCATTTCAAGATATCCATGTCCGGGACGGGACTACTTTATCTCAGAATTGAAAAAAACATAATAAAGTTATCAAAGAACAAAAATCCATTAATGGGAGGTGATGAAGGTTTCATGAATTATTTAACCTTCCATAAGATATTAGGGCACCAAATCTATGTTTTCTTCATTTTTAAAGATCTCATGAAAAAAGAGGGTAGACTCATAGAAAGTGAAGTTAAATAATTCGCCTACTAAAGTGGAATATGTTTCCGCCACTATTACAGAAGAGGGGGAAATAAATGGAAAAAAGTTAAGAGAAAGAAAACATTGCAGATCAGTGATTAGATGGTTAGAAACATGATCAACCAAACTCACTCTATTCTATAAATAGAGATGAAGCAGCCGACTATACCTCCTACCAGATCTGCTATATTGCAACATACTTGATTGGTATCTCGGTCTTCCAAAGGCCAATCCCACAAAAATAAACATGTCCATTAGGATAGTAATTAAATTTATGAATATGAACATACACCAAATTCGATGTTATTCATAACATTAGAAAACCTCAAGCCTGCAGTCCCGGAACCAGGAGCACATCCCAACCAAATGGAACAACAAGAATTGACAAGTTAGATAGAAGATTTATTAGGATAGGATATGAAATTTGGTTCCATTAATTTTATACATTTAATGGACCCCATCTGTGATAATGATTCTGGTTATGACCTTATATTCTGCATGCTTGGTTTTGGGATCTAAGGGAAGAATCAATCAGAATAAAGGTTACAAGCGAGAATTTGGTCATGTCATAAGTCACTAAATTAACCACAACCATTCTATATGAATCTATGAATCCAAAACTCATGGGAAATCTTTTCAAAAATCTCAAAAGAGATAAAACAACTCACCCTTGCATGACAGGGTATCCCCCATGCAATTACCTTATAAGATCTAATATAGGATATTCCACCACTTAACTTACATCGGTGTGTAAGAAGACCCAATCCAACAAGAGTAGAAGGATCACCATATCATATTCCAAAAGGAAGGTACATCCTCATTTAAAACATAATATTTAAAATAACCTATGAAATAACACTCCCATATGAGGAAGCATTGACCTTGGGATTATAAGTATGATGTTAGGAAGAAACTGACCCACGTAACAACCCAGTTTTCAATTTTGTATACTTTGAGTCAATCAAGAGACATTTGAGAGGCACTCACATAGTCTATGTCGGGTAGTCAGTAGTTTCAAGGTGAGGTTGTTTCTAAATGAAAATATAGTGAAGAGAATGAACCAATAGAAGGTCATTCAGTAATCTCTTTCATAGACCATAAAGAGATGTTAATGTATACGGATATGTTAGGCCCATGTAAATATCCAAAAAAATAAATGATGTTGATATTAAAAAGGCCTTTATTAAAAATGTCTCGTGATTCATCCTCATAAATTTTTTGAAACATATCTAATTAGATCTCAATGGATCTCAAATTTCCTCTTCCACTATGATTTTATAGTGTTACGACAACAATGAGAAAGAGAAAATTAGAGATATCACACTAAGAACATAGTTTAGAGATCATGGGTTAAACACAGAATTCAAGATTTTTCTGTATGATACATCTTTTAATGTCCTTATAGGATGACCTTGGATATAGAAACACACAAAAATTCCTTCATCATATCACCAATGTCTAAAATATTGTTTTAATTGTCAAATTGAGGCATTTTATAGAGAAAATACCTTTTCAAATCTTGTGAATCCCAATATATTAATGATGGATTCTCTCACAATGGATGTAAAGAGTCCATGGATAATATTTTCACTCCGATCAATGCCCCAAATGGCCATCCTAGAAGATCCTTTCATGTATCTTAATAATTATTACATGCTTCCCATCAATCAAATTGATATAGTTGTCTATAATAAAAATAACCACTTATCTAATAATGTAATGTCAGTGGTAAACAATGAGTCGGACATCTCTAGATAAGTAACCAACTCTCCAAAAGTTGATGAATTCCTAGTTGAAAATTTCTCCATTCCATCACATGATATTCAAAACATATCTTTTTCATTAGTTAGATAAAAATAAGTTTATTTTCCAATATAAGATAATGTAGATGATCATCCTTAGTCCCTTGTCTCCCCTTCAGAGCTTCGGAGAGACCTAGTGCAGCCAGTAGGGAATGAAATGGCTTATTCCTATTTTGTATTTCTTAACACCAAATCATCCCTTAACTATGAGATTATTTCTTCATCACCTACCACCCATGAAGAGGAAAAATAAGTAAATCATGAAGAAGATTATGAAGAAGAATACCTAAGGGATTCCCCTCTAGCATTTGATTAAGATGTATCCAACACTAAGAATGGACACAGAGAAATAAATTTGGATATGGATGAAGATTCACGACCCTCTTAAATTAGTGTAGCCATGGATCCTAATGAATATAAAATATATAATTCCTTTATGAAGAAACATTGGGGATTGTTTACCTTGAATTACAAAAATATTTCATCTTCCAAACTAGATGTGGCCACATATCAATGTTTCAAGCACCACATTTTCAAACCCTTCCTATTAATGTTTATTAATTATACATTAATGATTTTATGGTCAAGTCACAATAATTTTCTAACAACATAGTTGACCTAAAATAATACTCAATAGAGTATAACAACGTATCATGAAGATGAACCCCAATAAATGTTCTTTTGGGGTATCCTTGTGGATGTTTTTACACTTCTTCATTGGCCATCGTGACATCGAAATCGATCATAAAAAAAGAAATATATTATTGGCATTTAACCTCTTAAAAACATTAATATTTGAGAGGAATTCCTAGATACAATGCCTATTTGTAGAACCTCATAGTCAATATTGTATGAAATTTTTTTCCCTACACCAAATTGATGAAGAAGTGAGTCACATAAAAGTGGACCAATAGTTGTCAAGAAGCATTTGATACCCTTAATAAATACCACTTTGAACCACTACTGTTAACTACACATGTTGAGGGAATGCTTCTCATTCTGTCTGTGAGATTATCAAAGCTATCACTAGGTTCCTTCCATGTATAGAAGAATGATGCGGAAAATGAAAAGAACCTCTATTATCTCATTTTAATAATGCAAGATGTAGAGACTCTCTATTCATATATTGAGAAGAGCTTCATAGCATTAATATTTGCAGGTCAAAAGATATAGAACTATATATATAGAACCCCAATATCCAACTGGTATCTATTTGTAAACCACTCAAATACATCATCTCTCATCCTATGTTAATAAGGAATTTTGAATGGTGGGAAGTTACTCTACAATAGTTTGATATAAATTTATTACCTCAGGAAGTAGCTAAATGAAATGCCTTTGTAGATTTTATGACAGAACACTTGTCAGCCAAAATATAATTATTAAATATTGAATTTCTAGATGAGGAGATATTTTCAATTCAGAACATCCCACAATCATAGGTAATGTATTTTAATGCCTCGTCCAAGAGCCCAATCGGGAAAAGAATGAAAGAACCTAATATAAAAAATGATGGTTTATGGATCATGATCATTACCCCAAAAATTTAGTTTTACCATACTCTTTTATGTTGTTATAAGGATTTACCAGCAATGAAGCAGAATATCAAGATCTCATTGTGGAGATGGATTTGGCAATCCAAACACAATAAAATCACCTAGAGGTAAAGGTTTTTTCAGATTTGGAAATTAAAAAAATTAATAGATATTATAATATCAGAAAAGAAGAGTAGATCCCCCTATTTTACTATTTCCAAGGGTTGGCGGCAAAGTTCCCGTGAGAAACAACATTGAATCACATCCCGAGAAAACAAAATGACCATGTAGATGAATTGAAAAATGCTTCCACAACATTAACAGATAAAAATCAGGATAAAAAGTTCATCGTCATCTCTCATCACAGATTGATATCCTCTTTTTTTACTCAAAATATATGATATTAATGAATTCATCCAAATCTCTCTACCGTACAACCCTTCCACTAGGAGGATGAAACACATCAGGTATTACCTCCAAAAAAGAGTTCTCCCCTAAGATAGGGCTTTATATGAAAAAAACTAACTACAAGCATCTAACTACACTCTATTTATTTGACCAAATAACCAAACAAATCCTCTATAAAGGAGGATATGATGGATTCCTTCTCAAATGTATCAACGGAGAAGATATCATTTCTATATTGGATGAAGTAAATTTGAGGTCCTTTGGTTTCTATAAATCTTGATACATGATTTACCACCAAATATGAATGCTTGGGTATTAATGGCCTACTGTGACACATGAATGCATAGAATTCACCAACAAATTTCATTCTTTACATGCACATGCTAACTTAATTCATTATCCCCCAAAGTTGCTAAATATAACCAAGTACACATAGCCATTCTAAATATTAGGAATGGATATTTTGATTCCTTACCCTCCATTTATTACAAATTAGTTCAAATAATTTTTTATTGTTTCTGAATTCTTCTACAAATGGGATGAGGTAATACCCATCAATAAAGACAATTAAAAAAGCAATTTTTCCTTCATTAAAGATAAAATAATTACAGGATTTTGTTCCCTCATACAATATTTATGGGAAAATGGAAAAAATTGCTATTTACTGAGTAGTAAATCCTATATTAGGAATATAATATCATGTCCAACCATTTAAATTTCTATCATGAAATAACTAATTTTTGATAGAGGCTTTCCACATGACCCTATCAAATATACTCCAAAAGTATATTACAAAAATTAAAAAGTCATGGCATGTAAAGATCTTGCATGGCTTATGGGATTACTGGACTAAGACTTATATTAAAACACAGGTGACCCCATACACATAGATATTCATAATGAAAGCAGTCATTCCCAATGAGATCCAATTGACATCGCTCCATGTTTCCATCTATGATAAGATATTTATAGATGAAAATTCCCAAAAGTGACTGGATGATATGGAGTGACTGGATGAAAAAATATTTCATACCTTGCTTCACTTTGAAGTCAACCATAATTGGATAGAAAAACATTTTAACAAAAAGGTCCACATCAATTCATTCCTTCATGGGTAATTGGTTTTTGTATTTAGGACTATAATGTTACTAGGAATGAATCCTATGAAACTTTAGAATAAGTGGGATTGACCTTATTCCATACACAAGGTCAACTCTAATGGATCTTATTCCTTGATATCAATGTATGTAGAATTCATTATAACTCCAAAAAATGCAGGGTTACCAAGAATTTATTTTTTGTAATGGGAAGAGATTATTCTTAGACACATGATATTAAATGTTTGTTTACACTCCTTTGGAAGGAATACAATTATGGAGAATAACATGGGATATTTCAAATTATAGAAGAAAGATAAATTAAGTAAAGAAATATAGTTCATGGGAGATACATTGTACACCTATGCATCATGAATACCAGTGAGTGTTCTACCTGTGCAACCCATTGTGGAACAACTGCACAACGGACCTACGATGTGGAGCTACGCAGAGGACCTTCATGGTAGTATGATTCTTGCACCTCTACATGGGGAACCTATAATATTTTGCTACACTGAGAGCTATGTGAATTCCCACCTTTTGACCATCCACCCTCCTTGCCTATAAATAATACCATTGGTATCCCTATTTTGTTACCGAAAAAGTTGTAAGAACTCCTGATGCTCCCATTGTGTAGATATTTCACCCAATACCCCCAAATTATATAAGGTAGCTATCAAAAAATATGATATAAGAGATAATTAGAAGGGATATGAAATATCATGATCCTTTCCTAGTTTTAAATACAAAATATCTGATAAAGGACCCTCCTTCCATTAGAATAATTCAATTATGCCTGGTCATTTACTTATGAATGTACCTATGATAGATTCTTTCAAGGACATAATGGGACAGATAGGGTGCTTATGTTAAATCCTTTACCAAGTTTTTTGGACCTGAGTCCATTTCCCAATGCATATCAAGCTCTCAAAGACTTATACATCCTGTGTTAACCAATTTTCAGTTCCTCTTAGGACCATTGTGGTACACCTACATGACATAACTATGTGGAATACCATTATATACCTCCTACTAAGCCATCGTTCATGGCCTCTTCTGATCCACCTATAGAGGAGGTTCCTCTCATTCAATGGATCGCTTGTTTGAAATTGGAAATGTTTTAACCTCCACCAAAACCTCTTAACTAACCATTGGGAATGACACATCAGTGTGTCTCCCATTTGGGTTTTTATTTCAATATTCAAATTTTTTATACAGGTTCTTTATAAGGGATTTAGGAACCTTAGGGTGTTTATAATATTGTTTATCTATATTCTCACGAACCCATACCCAATAGATAGTTATGTGAAGTTCCTGGTTTAGAGGAATAGGGTTTTGGCCATATACCCCCTTCTTTTCTCTAAGAATCGAAACCTCTCGTCCCTAATATAATTATATCCTCCTTCTACTATGGTAATTGTTTTGGGAATCCATCATAGAGTAATACCCAAAACCATTCGGGTTAGACTTAATGAACTACTCCATAATTTCACATTGAAGGGTTCATTACTTCACACCCTCATCCACCATCTCCCTGGAATATATTACCATAGGCATGACCTCTTCCATTAGTGAAGGAGAAAGTGTGTGGTTTATCGAATCTTTCATATATTCTTGTTTCTCACTATAATCAATAATAACATGGGATTTGATATTTTAATGATCACAACATCATAAAAATCAACCTCGCATCTTAACCTATGAGACCATTTAGTACCATCATAATTGGGATACATAGGAAGCCTTCATCGAGTGCCTAAGCTCACCAGATATCCTCCTTAGGATTCCAACCCTAACTCCATTAATACAAGAATCCTATATTGAAGTAAACACTAAATTAATGCCCATGAAATATTCAATGAGTTAATACATCTTTCATGGAACCTATTACAAGGGAATCCCCTTTATTATAAAGATCCACCCTATGTCCCTCAAAGGGGCCTATTCCCCTATGAGGCATACCGAAATACGTGGGCTATGATTCTCATCCATGTGGGATACGTAGGAGGCCTCCCTATGGATCAAGCCCAAAAATCCAAATCAACACCATTCATTTTTGTTGACATTCATAGAAGGTTCTAATCCAACTTGGAAACCTATATCCATTACATGTTCCTTGGGCTGGATAGGCTTAAGTCTCACACCAAGCCTTGAATAGGAATCCTCTATCTAAGATGTCCTTACCACTTGACATTGAACTATATTGTTAGGTCCTTATCACATGACCTATAAAGGAATAATGTGTCCCATTAAGTAGCACCAAACTACAATGGTTCTGATTCCTTTCAAGAGGATACATAGGTATCCCATTTATAGGTATGATCCTAACATCAAAACAACTTTTGTCTACATGGATGATAGTTAATTCTAGTGTTCCCCAATGAGTTTCATAATAATAATAATCATTATGAAAAAGGATGAATAATATCTTTGTAGAATATGAGAGGGTACCATTGATGGAGAACCTCATGTACATACAGATATCACCATTGATAAAGAACCATGAATACATATAGATGATTATGAATTCCAAAAATGATAAATAATTGATTGAAAATATAAAGGG
Source organism: Viscum album (assembly GCA_963277665.1). NCBI lineage: Eukaryota > Viridiplantae > Streptophyta > Magnoliopsida > Santalales > Viscaceae > Viscum > Viscum album. The sequence goes on along the minus strand of OY728129.1, from coordinate 751,053,108 downwards.
AGACTTAAATTATACTGGTTATATTAATAGTGATTCATAAACATATCTTAAATATATAAGAGAGTCCCAGAGTAGGAAATAATTCCCCCAAAAATATTGTGATCAGAACGACCTCCCAACCACTCGACCAATTTGAGTTATTAAGTACCGTAGGTCAACAAACCTAATGAATTACAGACTTTGGAAAGTATGTCCCTTGGGATACAAAATCGTTAAATTATTCCAGTTCCATAAATAAATCAAATGGAAACCATATAAAATTAGTTATTCCTACTCAGAACACGAATTTCATGGGAAATAGTCATGTAATCTGTTAGGTCATGTTCTAGGTTGGCTCAGTCTACTCATAGTGTGAAATAAATGCATCATTATAATTTACTTCCAGACACATCATGCATATCGTGACATGTTCGGGTGTGTTGCACTTGGGTATACAATGTGTATCCCAACAACATGTCATGTAATCCCATGCTATCCAGATAGATTCCTTGAAACGTTTTGATGGAATCTCTGGTCATTATTCATTTATTCATTGTCCTTTAATAAAATGAAACATTGGATTGTGTTGATTAATATATCAAAATATGATAATTAAAATCATACTAAAAATGAATAATATTAAATTAATAATTCAAGCACAACTATTAAATTTGACCAGAAATGAAATAAATAATTATAAATTTAAATCATGAACACTCTGATACTACCTATAGGTTCTGAGTTATATGGATGCACCTTTGGTGAATGTAAAATTAAAATTTATTCTAATTTGGGGTTGACTAGAACCCGAATAGATTATCTTGCATGGTAAATTTATTATTAATTTCTTTATATCGGATGAAATTATCACCCCGTCTTCGGATCATTTCTTCATGGATTCTGTTGAAGATTTAATAGAACCATTTTTGAATACCTTTTTCGCACTATGAGGATTATAGTAAAGAAAAAATTTAGCGATGATCCACATGTTCACATTTTATCTTCAAGAAATTCCAATTTATTTTTGGGTTCGAGAGCGACATGTGAATTGAATTATGCTATTAATCATGATCTCTCTAAAAAAATTCATGTTTGAAGAATTTAATCTAATTCATGAGAGGAAGATATGAGGAATTTGAGGGAGAGAGATAGAGAGGGAAATTTATCTTGTGTGAATCCTTTCTATATTCTCAATTTTCGATTGACAACACACAATAGATGTATCCATAAAATTAAAAATATATTTTATATGTTCATATACTATTTAATTTTTTACCAACCATTAAATAATAGATTAATCACCATTATACCATAATTATCATTATAAAATAAATATTATTATTATATTAAGGCGTAAAAAAGTTTGAATGGACAAATATTATTTATCGGTCTAAAAATAAATATTCATCACCAAATGCAGTATTGGGTAATTCAAAATATTCAAAAATTTATTGAATACCCAAATAAATAATAATAATATATTTCAATTTTCAATAAATATTTGACATCGCTAAATCATAAATAAAATTATTCCTTAATCTTGACAATAATGAATGTTCCATTTATTAATTTCAAAAAGAATTTAATTGAGATAAACTGAAACCCTTAGTGTGGGACCCTATTGGATTATACATCATTTATAGTAGGAATGATAAAATAATGTAGAATATTAATATATTCCAATAGTTCAAGAAACTCAATAAAAAGAACCCAATTTTATAAATTCATCAATAATAAATAAACACTTAGTGTGTAATAAAATCCTTGTTTCACAATATCTCATCAAGCAGGCTGCACATCTGTTTCATCAAACTCTATACTCAATATGTCTGTAACAACCCGAGATTTTATGAGAATTATTCTTTTTAATATCAATGATGTCTTGTTTCATACACTGCACCTAAATTATCTTGTGCTATACGCAACACCATATTAGCTTGCAGTATATGCGACAATATTCTTTGCTCGTGTTACACACAATTTCAAGTTTGATTTGTAGAAATTATTCTATGCAAAATTATGTAAAGATTTTGTTTAATCTATAAATGAAATATGTTTTGAAAAATGATATACAAAACACCAAATGGAGCTTGCACTATACGCATCCCTGACTTGGCTTGCATTACACGCAATTGCAACCTTCCTCGATAGCGTGTGTAGTACGCAATACCGGGTTTCACTAAACAACGATATATGGTTATAATATTATAATAAACTAGCCGTTATAAATAGTATTAACAAAATTTTGAATTTTATGAAATTATTATTCATCTTAAACATTTTAAAGAACTTGGTGTGAGAAAAAAATAAATTATTTGTGTAAAATAAGTATTTTTCAAAAAATGCAGTTTTTCCACCTCTAGATGGCACGCCCACATTAAATCTAGTTTGGACATGTTTATAAGATCAATTTGAAAAATTAAATTCTTCTTTGGGATCAGGATATAAAAATTTACTTTGGATAAATTTTTCATATTATTCTGATAACTTTCATATTTTAATGAATAGTAAAAACACGCTACATTTTAATTAAAAACAACTTTTCTCATCGTAATAATTTATATGGTTAAATTATAATATTGAACGGTTTTATAGTATAAATAGAATATATTTTTACCATTTAATATAACTTATGTCATTATCATCTATTTTACTTTAAATTCATATGTAAAATTATATCAATCTTTTGCAATGTTTTAACTTTGAAAACTCGTTTTCTTTACAACGGGATTATTTTTAAATTAATTTCTGCAACTTCTATGATTTGAATTTAGAAAAATAGATTCCATATTTGGAATTATTAGGTCCAAATTATTTTAGCAATCTACTTATTATTTTTAGGCATTATGAATAGTAACTACGGTAAATTTTACTTACCTTAGTTAAAGGAAAATCGGGTAATTAAAGGTAAATATAATATTATTAAATTACCGTAACAGTGGTCTTAATATAATTGTATGATTATATTTTTTCCTAAATCATACTTTGGTAGAAATGGAATCTAATGGAACCCAATTTTATTTGATTAAGAACATTTATTTATTTTATTTAAAGGAAAGTGAAATGTCTCACTCAAACTTTAATAATTAGATTATTTTTAATATAAGGTTATACAGAATTTAATTTCGATTATAAATAATCATTCGAAAGATAAAAAGTTTTTCTTTATCATGGTAATTTATTTTTAATTTTTAAGAAATATTTATTTTCCGTAATAGCAGTTACATTAATGATGAAGAAATAATTTATTTAGTGAAAAATCAATAATATAGTTTTTATTAAAATAACAATACATATCAAAAGGACCCGAAACTTAACCAAACAATATTGGTCGAGTATATATATACCCTAAGCATACAAGGGACTATTTTTGGACCATTTAGAGCCTTAGAATACCGATTAAGACATTTATTTTATTTTATTTAAAATGATGTTAGAGATGTCACCTTCATAATTTAATAAATAAAACAATTTAAATGTTGTTATTTTAAGATGATAAATTCGAGTAAAAATATTATTATAAAATTTAATATATTTAGATTCATTATAGGATTTTATTTTTAATTATATGAAACAAATATGTATATTAAATAATTATACAAATGTTGTAGTAATTATTTTATTAAGAGATATAACAAATAATTGGTTTTAAAATATTAAAATAAAAAATATATGAACAAATTAATGTTCCCGATGAATTATTTTGATGTATATGACATGTTAGGAATCTATTAAATTTTTTTTTTCGAACATATCTTCTGTGTGGAGTATATTTAAATTCAAATAAATGAAGAGTGTCAAAATTGACACTATTGTTATTTTATAAAAATAACATAATATAAAATTGTTTAAAAATCAAAAAAATATTTAAAAATTATAAATTAAAATTTATATGGTCTAGAATGTCATGAATTATCCAATTATGGACAATTCAGAACACATAAGTAATTATTTATTACATTTTGAAATTTAGAATCTTATTACCACAAATAATATTAAATAGATTAAATAAGGATAAATCAAGTTGATAAGGAATAAAATAAATTTCCAACTTGTCTAAATTTTATTGGATGATGTGATTAAAACCCTATATCATCTAATATTCGAAAATGAGTCATTTTTGGTGGTTTTTAAGTGGGGTTTTATTTATTAAAAAATAATATTTTTGAGGTTTCCAAAGGTTCCCTTCTCCCCCCTTATAAAAGGGAACCTCCTCTCTCTCCTATTTACACAACTTTGAGCCTTAAAGCTCAGCCAAACCCTACCCATTTATCTTTTCCACTTCCCTATAAATATTCTTGAAGTTCTTTTCTTCTCAAAAGGAAAACTCTAGTCCCTTAAGAGGAAGCTAAAAAGAGGTGCGTTGAAGAAGAGGTAATTTCTTCTACAGATTCTTTCACGTTTCTTTCTTCTCCAACTTCCTATTCTTTAGTTGTATCATTTTAAAGTGATACAGTAAGTATCACTAATATAATAATATGATATTATAAATATTAAAAACCCCATTTCACTTTCTATCCATCCTAGGAAAACGAAATCACCGCGCGTGTGTACGTACGGAATACCGTCTCCACGCCGTGGTATAATTTTCTTTTCAACCACCACCTTACTTGGATGGGTATAATTGTGTAAAGAATAACTATATATAGTTATTATAACATCATACTGATTATGTGATATTATATCATCCACTCCAATCCAATTCAATAATTATGGGAACGATATCATCGCTCGTGCGTACGCACGGATTACCGTCTCCACGACGCGATGAGATTCATTCTCTATGTAAACCACTCAAGAATGATTGTAATGTATATATAATGAATAATAATAAAATATATAACATAATTAAGCTATAGGGTTTATGTATATATATATATATATATATTTCATCTACTTACTTCCAATCAAGTCAATAAGGAAAGGAAAACATCGTTCATGCGTACGTACGGCTTACCATCTCCATGAACAGTGTATTTCATTTCATTCATCTATCTATTATATATATATACTAAATATATATGATATATAAATTATGATTTACATTCTGGAAGTAAGTATATCATGATATAATTAATAATAATATCTTGAATAACAATTCCAATCATGTACGATAAATAAAACAATTTTACCCAAAACGCTGCTTTAACATGGAATTTACAAAAGAACAGGTAATATAAAGTTATAAGTGAGCCATATATGATATCATAACAATGAATATGATTCTTTAATAAGTAAATGAAATTATTTAAATCATTATACAGGAGGTTTGGATACGTATGAAGCATATCGGACCTAAGGTAAGGTATAATTTTTCACTCTCATTTTTATTCGAGATTGCTTATACGTAAGTATTTACTGGGGATATATTTTTCATCCATGTCCATAAAAATGTTTTTAATAAAGTGTTTAATATTCTTCCATTATTTTTAAAGTCATTTTTACCCCTCTATTACTTTTACTTTGTATTATGGATGGAATCTTCTTTTTGTTTACCATACATCGTACTTTTTGACTTTTCTATTAAAAGTACGAGGAAAATGTTTTTTTAACTTATACGGCATGAATGGATTTTTACGGTTTCATAATTTCATATTTTCATGAAGCATACTGTAAAATATTTCATTATTATTTTCAACAAAATATTTTTCTTTTAAAATTGCATGGCATTTCAAGAAAAGAATATGATTTTGAAGAAGAAAGGATATTTTCCTCAAGAATTAATTTCAAGTGTTTTATCAAAACTATTATCCATATAAGATGACATTATTTCATATGAGTATGTTTCAAGTATAATGTCTATATGATTTACATGGTTTCACTTTTCTTATGATGAAATGATGTCCATTTCATTTATATGGATAATGTAATGATTGGATGATGTTTGTGAAACCCATTTTATTCCTTGGGTTAACATGAATGATTTATGTTTATGTTGTGGAACACGTAATAATTATTTCATTATGATATGGGTGGGACAGAAATCTCCCTGCAATTAATTGGGTAAAGATTTATATCTCATGAGATAGACATGGCTGGAACGAAAAGTTAATTCGGTTCAGTGATACAGGACAGGAACGAGGATTGAACTCGATTCAGAAAGGGACTTTGTCCACTAAGATGGTCTTGGCAGTAATGCCTTGGCTACTATAGAAATCATATCAAGTGATTAATTGCTTTACACAATTACATGTTTTATTCCCATGCTAATTTATCACAATTGATGTTCCTTTATGTTATATTCCTTACGTACTTCCAAGATTTATGTCTTTGCTCAATATTTTGATGTTTAGATTTTATATTCACATTATTGCATTAAAATGTTTATAGATTTTTTTATGTTCTCTATGTTTACCCTTAATGAGAATTTGAGCTCACCCTTTTTATGTTTTCTTTTCCCCAGGATATAATGAAAGGTTTTAGGTAAGAAAACAAAAGGGGAAGATCTTTATGGGAGATGTTGAAGATCTTTCACCGTGATTAGAAAATTATTTTTTCTGATCTTCCAAAGACACTAAACTATTATGGTCCTTGGGTGTTTGTTTTTTTATGTATTAAGTATTCCACAAAAGTAATGAAATTTCCATGTATGTTAAGTTTGGGTCTCTATAGTTTGTATCAGAGGGAGGTTTAGTTAACCTCTGGAAACTAGGATGTGAAAACTTTTGTGAGACCCCAAGAGATATTTCTAAGGTATTTCCAGGGATTTCCCTAAGGTTAAGTATATGTATAGGTTATAGTCATAGAATTATGACAATGATATGAGAATTAAACCTAAGATGTTAGATATTGAATGTACTTCCCCTTGATTATGATTTTTTCCTCTCACACTATTCTATTTGGGTTTTAGAAAATGGCTGGAAACTGGAAGATTCACGATAATGATGGATATGATGGACAATGGAATGATATTTTTCATGAGGAACCAAATAAAATTGGATCTGGAAGTACGCATATCATTATTATACCTAATCATAAATATCATAATATGATCAATAATATCAACTTTGGTATGTTTTCTGACTCAGCTAATAAGAGAAAGATGTAGTTTCTTGATGATCATAGAGTAAAGAAAGTTCAATTTCCCTCATCTAAATCATTTGGGAAGAGGCATCGTGGAGAATGTTTCAAAGGAACTGGAATATGATTTGTGTGTGGAAAAGAAGGACACAAATCTAGTAAGTGAAAAGGAAAAGTTTCAGCTAACACCATGGAGAAGGATAATGGTATTGCTATGAAATCAACAATGATTAAATTTTTTTAAATGTGGAATGTAAGGGAATTATGAAAACAAATGCCCTAAGGGAAAATCTCTTGAAGAGAATCAGCATGGTCGTATGAGTAGTATTTATGTGGATAATGATTAAGAGACTATAAATGAAAAATGAAATAAATGATGAAGCTCAGTCAGTGGTTTAATAATGTAGTGGAATGATTTAATTTTTATTAAGAGTTGTGTTGTGTAAGTACTCTTATGGTACTATGGAATACAGAGAGATCTAAGGATTGTTACACTATTTTTTTCCTTATTTTTTTGAAGGTATATGTTGAATGGTACCGGTAACCATGAATGGTTATTCAGATATTTTTGTAAAGCACCTAATATGATCATAAAGAAGGGATAAAGAGATAATGAAATGTTTGATAGTATTAATGAGCTCATGACTTATATACGAACAAAGTTATAGCATGGTTTGAGTGTATAGAATTTTTGGATTTTGGTATGTGGAAAGAGTTAACTTTTGACAGCATTCATGTTTTCACTAAGGTTTAATGGGTATTCATTTTTCAAGAGAATACAAGATTAAGGTATACACATGTTTGGAATGCGATCAACAAGATATATATTGTGATATATAAGGGTTAAATAATGGTATTCACGTGATTGTTATATTACTTTTAGTAATTATTCTCTTTATACTATGAGTTTGGAAAGAAGTATTTTGGATAAGCCTAAAGACTGGAATGGATTATTTTGAACATAAGTTAGTATTGTTTAAGGCTAGAATTGTTTTTCGATATACTTGATTGAATGTTAAAACAGTGTAGTTTATGAAAAGGTAAAACCTGCAAAACAGGCGATAACCTGTCACATCGGACAAGGATGTGGGAATCGAACCAACAACTGAAGTGCAACATGCCTTTATATCCTACCACTGGCCTACAACAAGTCCCTAGTTAGTAGAAACTAGTTTTATTTTATTAAGTGGTATGATAGGCGATGTATAAGTCCATTTTTGGAATTATATATGATTAAACTCACCATAGATGGTCTTATGTATATTTGATAACTTTGGCTAACATTTTTTTTGAGACAGATAGATTGACCCATCATTCTATCACATGATTTTCTAACACTGCATGAATGACAAATTCAACTTCATTTTGTTAAGAGATGAAGTAGAAATTGTTCAAGGCTTGAACAATGGTGAGATTGTACCGAAAAAAAGTTAGTATTTATTATAATTCAAAATATTCAACATTAGGGAAATGAGCTTGAAAACCAAAAATGTTTTCCTACTGTCCTCATATCCAATGAATCAGATGGTACCTTAGATCATCACAAATTTATGGCTTTGTGATTGTTGGTTTATTCGTAGCAATGTCCTCTACCACTCTCCATCAGAACATGATGGTTAGGTTTCTCTTCCATATTAAAATTTTCACCTATGTTCTCCTATGTGGAATCCCAGTGATGAGTTAATTTGGGTAATCAAAATATTTAATACTTCACTTTTTAAAATTATGTTTTAATATTATTTTTTACGACATGGGTTTCTATGAAAGAAACTTTCAAGTAGTAAACCATTTATAACCCTGACTAATTTCGAGGGAGAAATTCAATTCAGGCGGGGTAGAATGTAACAATGCGATATTTTATGAGAATTATTCTTTTTAATTTCATGGATGTCTTGTGTCGTATACTACACCAAAATTATCTTATGTTATACGCAACACCGTATTAGCTTGCAGTATACGCAACGCTATTCTTGGCTCGTGTTACACACAATTTCAAGTTCGTTTGGTAGAAATTATTCTACACAACATTAAGGATAGATTTTGTTTAATGTATAAATGAAATAAGTTTTGAATTATGTTATACGCAACACCAAACGGAGCTTTCACTACACGCATCCCTGACTTGGCTTGCATTTCAAGCAATTGCGACCTTCCTCGATAGCGTGTGTAGTACGCAATACCGAGTTTCCCTAAACAACAATATATGGTTATAATATTATTATAAACTAGATGTAATGAATAGTATTAACTAAATTTTGATTTTTATGACATTATAAATAATCTTACACATTTTATATAACATGGTATGAGAATAAAATAAATATTTTGGGTAAAATAAGTATTTTCCAAAAAATGCATTTTTTCCACCTTTTGATGGATCACCCACATTAAATATCGTTTTGACATGTTTATAAGATCAATTTTACAAAATAAAATTATTCCTTGGGATCAGGATATAAAAATTTACTTTGGATAAAATTTTCATATTATTCTGATAACTTTCATATTTTAATGAATGGTAAAAACACAATATATTTTAATTAAAAACAACTTTTTTCACCGTAATAATTTATATGGTTAAATTATAATATTGAATGGTTTTAAAGTATAAATAGATATATTTTTACCATTTAATATTCTTTATTTCATTATGATTTATTTTACATTTAATTCTTTGGTGAAATCATTTCAATCTTTTACAATGTTTTAACTTTTAAAACACGTTTTCTTAACAACGGGATTAATTTTAAATTAATTTCTGCAGCTTCTGTGATTTGAATTAAAAAAATGGATTCCATAGTTGGAATCAGTAGATCCAAATTATGTTAATATGATATTTTTTATTTTTAGGCATTATGAATATTAACTACGATAAATATGTTTTACCATAGTTTAAGGTAAATCGGGTAATTAAAGGTAAATATAATATTATAAAATTACCCTAACACTTGTCTTAATATAATTGGATGATTATATTTTTCCCTAAATCATACTTGAGTCAAAATGGAATCTAATGGAACACACTTGTATTTGATTAAGACCTTTCATTTATTTTATTTAAAGGAAAGTGAAATGTCTCACTCAAACATTAGTAATTAGATTATTTTTAATATAAGGTTATAGAGAATATAAATTCGATTATAAATACTCATTTGAAAGATAAATTTTTTTTCATTATCATGGTAATTTATTTGTAATTTTTAAGAAATATTTAATTACCTTAGTAACTTATATATTAATGATAAAGAAATTATTTATTTAGTGAAAAATATGTAATATAGTTTTTATTAAAATAACAATAAATATCAAAATGACCAGAAACATGACCAAACATTATTCAAAGAGTATATATATACCCTAAGCATACAAGGGTCTATTTTTGGACAATTTTTGATCCTTATAAATCCGATTAGGACATTTATATTATTTTATTTAAATTGATGTCAAAGACGTCACCTTCATAATTTAATAAATATAACAATTTAAATGTTGTGATTTTAAGATGATAAATGATATTAAATATATTATTATGAAATTAAATATATTTATCTTCACCATATGATTTTATTTTAATTTTTATGCAAGAAATAGTTATATTAAATAATTATACAAAAATGTTGTAGTAATTATTTTATTAAGAGATATATCAAATAAATGGTTTTAAAAATAATAAACTAAATAATATACCAACAAATTAATGTTCCCCATGAATTTTTTTGATGGATATGACATTTTAGGAATCTATTATATATTTTAGTTAGAACATATCTTCTGTGTGGATTTTATTTAAACTCAAAAAAAATGAATAGTGTCCAAATTGACACTATTGTTATTTTATAAATATAACATAATATAAAATTGTTTAAAAATCACAAAAATATTTCAAAATTATAAATTAAAATTTATAGGGTATAAAATTTCATGAATTACCCAATTATGGGAAATTTACAACACATAAATAATTATTTATAACAATTTAAAATTCAGAATCTTATTCCACAAATAAAATTAATTAGATTAAATATGGATAAATCAAGTTGATAAGTTTTAAAATAAATTTCCAACATGTCTTAATTTTATTGGTTGATGATATTACAACCCTATCTTTTCTAATATTACAATATGTGTCATTTTTGGTGGTTTTTAAATGGGCTTTGATTTATTATAAATTAATATTTTTGAGGTTTCCAAAGGTGCCCCTCTCCTCCCTTATAAAAGGGCACCTCCTCCCTCTCCTCTATACACAACTATGAGCCTTCATGCTCGGACAAACACTGAATATTTCTCTTCTCCACTTCCCTAGAAACATTCTGGAGGTTTTGGACTTCTCAAAAGACCAAATCTAGTCCCTTAAGAGGAAGCATAAAAGAGGTGCGTCCAAGAATAGGTAATCTCATATACCAATTCATTCAAGTTTCTTTCTTCTTCAACATCCTCTTCATTAGTTTTTAAATTGTAAATTAATACAATCAGTATCACTAATATGCTAATATGATATTATAAATATGAAACAGCCCCATTTCACCTTCTATCCATCCTACGGAAAATGAAATCACCGTGCGTGCGTACGTATGGAATACCATCTCCACGCCGTGGTGTAATCTATTTTTCCACCACCACCTTACTTGGATGGGTATAATGGTGTAAAGAATAACTATATATAGTTATTATAACATCATATAGATTCTAAGATATTATTTCATCGACTCCAATTCAATTAAATAATTATGGGAATGATATCATCGCTCGTGCGTACATACGGATTACCGTCTCCACGACGCGATGAAATTCATTCTCTATGTTAACCACTCAAGAATGATTATAAATTATATATACTGAATACTAATGAAATATATGACATAATTAAGCTACTGGATATATATATATATATATATATATATATATATGTCATCTACTTACTTCCATTCAAGTCAGTAAGGAAAGGAAATCAATGTTCATGCGTACGTACGGCTTACCGTCTCCATGAACGGTGTATTTCATTTAATTCATCTATCTATATATATACTGAATATATATGATATATAAATCATTATTTAAATTCTGGAAGTAATTAAATAATGATATAAGTATTAATAATATCATGAACAACAATTCCAAACACGTACGATAAATAAAACGATTTTACCCAAAATGCTACTTTAACATGGAATTTACAAAAGAACAGGTAATATAAAGTCATAAGTGAGCCATATATGATATCATAACAATGAATATGATTCTTTAATAAGTAAATGAAATTATTTAAATCATTATACAGTAGGTTCATATATGTACGAAGCATATCGAACCTAAGGTAAGAGATAATTGTTCAATCTCATTTTTATTTGAGATTGCTTATACGTAAGTATTTACTAATGTTATATTTTTCATCAATGTCTATAAAACTGTTGTTAAAAAAGTGTTTAATATTCTTCCACGTATGTTTAATGTCATTTTTACCCCTCTTTGACATTTAAATTGTGTTATCGAAGGAATCTATCTTTTGTTTACCATATGTTGTACTTTTTGACTTTTTCGTTAAATGTATGGAGGAATTTTTTTTACTTATATGGAATGAATGAATATTTACAGTTTCATAATTCCTTATTTTCATGAAGCTTCCGGTACAATATTTCATGAATATTTTCAACAAAATACTTTTCTTTTAAAATTTCATGCCATATTGAGAAAAGAATATGATTTTGAAGAATAAATGATACTGTCCTCAAGAATTAATTTAAAGTGTTTTATCAAAACTATTTTCCATCTAAGATGACATTATTCCATATGTGTATGTTTCAATTATAATGTATCTATTATTTACATGGTTTCACTTTTCTTTTTTTGAAATGATATCCATTTCTTTTATATGGAATATGTTGTGATGGGATGATGTTTATGAAACCCATTTTATTTATTGGGTTATGATTAATGATTTATATTTATGTTGTGGAAAACGTAATAATGATTTCTTTATGAGATTGTTGGGACCTATATCTCCCTCTAATTCATTGGGAAATGATTTATATCTCATGAGATAGACATGGATGGAATGTCAAGTTAATCCGCTTCAGTGATACAGGACTGGAACAGGGAGTGAAATCGATTCCGAAAGGGGATTTGTCCACTAAGATGGTCTTGGAAGCAATTCCTTGTCTACTTTGGAAATAATATGAAGTGATTAATGGGTTTTCACAATTACATGTTTTATTCCCATGCTATTTAATCGCGATTGATGTTCCTTTATGATATATGCCTTACGTACATCCAAGATTTATGTCTTTGATCAATATTTTGATGTTTAGATTTTATGCTCATGTTTTTGAATTCAAATGTATATGGAAGGTTTTCTGTTCTCTATGTTTACCCTTACTGAGAATTTGAGCTCACCCTTTTTATGTTTTCTTTTCCGCGGGATATAATGAATGGTTTTAGGTAAGAAAACAAAAGGGGAAGATCATTATGGGAGATGTTCATGATCTTTTACCATGATTATAAGATTATTATTTCCATGTTTCCAAAGACACTAAACTATTATTGTCCTTGTGTGTTTTTTTGTTATGTATTAATTATTCCGCAAAAGTAATGAAATGTTCATATAATTCACGTTTGGGTATCTACAATTTCATTCATTGCCAATATAAAATAAACATTTCATTGCACTATGGACTAGGAATTTAATTAAATGGTTCTACTATAATAAATGATTCAATATATCAACTTCCAAAAAAATTTAAGGGACAAATACTTCACCAAATTATACATTAATAACCACTAATTAAAGACGCACCCAACACACCATACTTCTCGCAAAACATATAGTGTGAAATTTATCATCAGTAAATCTAATAGAACTAGTCATGACATGAATCAATGATAACATTAATTTCTATGGAAAATTAAAAATTCTCGCAGATAGAAATATCTGATGAACTCAAAACATATATAATTCTTACAAGCGGGTTTGTTCTCATAATCTCCCACCATGGATATTACTTATTGACAACTTCATGAGAAGAATACTTATATAGTCATGAGTACTCACACCTATAATTCCTCATAATATGTTTTTTATCAGAGTAAATTAACTAACCATAAAATTATATTTAATTATATCATCATAACACTTCAAAGTTCACATCATAGTAGTGAACATGTTCAACCTTATCAATATGATAGATAAACTAGGAAATTTATAAAATAAAGTCTTGTATAATAGTGAAAGATATGTAACAACATATGTTATTAGAATTAAAATTATCAAATATACATGAAATAAAAGACGAATAAGTTCTTCCAAGGACACTAATTACAACAACATCATATTTCCTCATCAATACATCTCCCTTACTATGATACACTTCATAACTAATTTCCACCATTGATGCATGATGAACACCATTTAAACTAATTGGAGACCTATATTACAATCCATGTTGATATTGGGACCTGAATCCAGTGTAAATGATGAGGGAATTACTATCCTTGTGTGAAAATTGAGATCTATCTACATCATGTTGAAGAATATGTGGTTGAAAATAGATGTTAGTCGAATTCATGAAATGATTTAAATGAAAATGAATATGAAGACGTTGTAGGGATATGATCACATTATAAAAGGAGGATCTAAAAATACAATGGTTATAATTACACTTTTCATATCATGGTATATTTTTTGGTTAGAGAAAAAATGCCAAATTATTTTTACAGCACCATGGAAGATGAAACCACAGATCACATGGAGGCTTTGATATTGAAACATCAAAAAAATTGTCTCATTGATCTTTGTGAGATAACTAACTGTTAGAATAATGAATTTTTATGGACCATGCATGAAAATATACATGAATTATATTTTGGAGGTGATGATAATGCATCTAATGTGTGTTTATTGTTTGTATTAATGATATAAAAATAAATACATGTGTGTCCCGCTCATACAAGAGAAAATTGTTGATAGAATTTAAATTTAAAGATTGAGGATATGTTCATTGAGATATTTGAGAGGAATCCAAAATTTTATAAAAATGTAAAACATTTATTTAATTCAAATAATGAAAAATTTCAGATATTTGAAGAATCTATTTATAGATTGTAAAAGCCAAACATTTAGTTTTATTTGGCTTAAAAACATGAGGGTCAAGATTCTATGTGAGAGAATGAGGCATGGAATTAAAATATGTTGAGTAAGATATGTTACTATTCTCACTATTTCTTTTCTATATTTAATTTAAATTCCATCCCATGACTAGTTGTTTGAAATGAAAAATTTATGCCATTATGTTTTCCACATGACCCATGATATTGTTTTCCCATGGGAATCTCATTATGAGATTGAGTAATTTCTTGGATCCATCATAGAAGAAGCATATTGATTTTCCATGTTTTACAAAACTTCTCCAAACCCATTGAAGTTGGCAGTGGATTTAAATTTTGGATAAATACGATTTAATTTGGCATCCCATGGGTTTTAAATGAACTAACAGGTCGAAATATTTTCTATAGAAATTTGTATTTCATTTTTACAAAATTAAAAATTAAAGAATAATATGATAATGTGTAACAAATTTCTCTAAAAACATAACAATTTTATCAAAATACATTTCACTTTTTTACATTATAGCACTTGACATAGTTCATGAAACACTCATCCCAAAAACCAGTGTTGTTTGCGGTCTGAGGTGTTGGATGTTGGAATCTTACAAACTATTATTGTATGAGGTTCAAGGAATCCTTTTACAAAACTTGAAATGAAATAAATTACTTTTTGAAGTCTAATAGGGAAAAAAATTCATGATTTCAATATTTCACTAATACATGACATCCCTTCTTGATGAAGCACTATGTGACCACATATTTCTATGTAGCCTGTTATTTTAAGAGATATGTTATTCACCACAACCTATAAATAATGATTCCCAATTTTTTATGAAGGATAATGAAGTGAAAATAAAGGAAGGTATATAGAGGACTCAATAGGGCTTAGATTATTTTCTATCTCCCATAACTACTCAGGTAAAATTCAAAAGTTTCACACTATGGAGGGACATTACGATGTAATCATGTGAATTTACACTACGATAAAACACCTACTCAAGTTAATCCTTTTATAAAGCATGAAATGAAAAATTCTATGTGTCCTTCTCTTCATTTGAGGTATAGGGTGTAATTTTATTCCCTATCGTTTATAAAATAAGTCAATCTATAATGTAATATGTGGCCATCCCTTTTCGAAAAATTATATATTTCCAACCCTATGAGAAAAATGTTTTGCGTATAGCCTTATGGGAATGACCCTTTATGAATCCCCTATTTGGATGAACCATTGAGAAGTTCTTATGTAGATTATCCTCTGTGAATCCCCTTTTAAGAAAACCCTATATGGATTTCTGTATGTGAAAAATGCTACACAAAAAATCCATCATGCCCATTGATCCATACTCTTGTGGTATTGGGGGAAGGGGTGGTGAATCATTGAAACCCCACTTGGGATTAGTTTTGAGCTATAGTCGCAGTCCTTCATACCATTCCCTTTGCTACTGTCACTAACCCCCATAAAAAATAGAGAGTCACACCATGAACCTTTCTAGCTAGGACAAGGATGTTTGGGGTTACACCCTATAAAACCCTAATATACACCTCAAAAATTTCCATGAGTCAAGATACTCCTCAAGAAATTCATAGATCTGTATCACCAAACTACTATTAGTGGTCGAATCAAAATGTCCCTATAATACAGAAGACCCACAAAAATTATTTCTAGGAATCTCCTAGCTAGTAGAAATCACTAAATGAAACTATAATATACCCTAAATGAAAATAATAGGAAGCCACTTGTGAACATCTTGATATTCCTCACATGTCATGTGTAAATTACCTCATGTAATGAGATTACCACTATAAAACCAACATGGCCATCCTCTTAAGTGTAATCCCTAACCAAACCTCCAAACCCCCATGAACTGAGATACACAACATTACTTCAAGAAAAATTGGATTCCTCCTAGGTGAGATCCAAACAAATCTTTTTAATTACCCTGATTTGAGATACTACACATGGTTGCATGAACATGGGAATCCTTTTAGGTGTAAGACTGCAAAAAACCTTCAAATATCAATTATTTGAGATTATCCTCATAGATCTACAAATATGGGAATCCTCCAAGGTTTAATGCCCAACAAAAAATTCATTTTCCCATGAGTTGATATCCTCACCATGGTTCCAGAAATATGGGAATCCTCCTTGGTATAATATAGATACAGAGGTATTTTCATCAATTGATATTAAAACTTTTTATATAAATATTAATTATTCTATATAGGAAAAATCATGAGGACTATAATAGTTTAGTTCCATTGGAAACCTGTAACACACTCTTCTAATTTGGTGAATGATATTACACATCTATTATTAAGATATTCACCTTTAGTAATCCATCTTACGACCTTCCTTCATTACATGGGGAAGGGAAACATAAAAAAGAGTGAGATCATACTATTAGTAATGATAAAGGAAAGATATTTTTAAGAATAAAATGAACATAATTGTATGAGAATATGATAACAATATTTGAATATCATACAATTCATATTAAAGATCTTATACCTGAGTCATGGAATAAATATTCGAAGATTATATGATAATAATCATAAGGGAATATAGAGTATATTCCTTGAAAGAGTGACACAAGAATAGGACATAGAATTTTTGATAGAGATATAAACATATGAAATGACTTCCATAATAGTCAAGGCTTTCTTCCATTGATATCTTTGTTGAATATATTCACTCCTAAAACCATATTAGTAGTCAAGGCTCACTCAAAATACCATATCATTAGTCAAGGTTCACTCCCAAGACTATCTTATTAGAGAATGTCCCTTAGTGAACCAGTCTAAATAACCATTCTATCCTTGTATCACTGAATCAAGTTCACATACCATTCCACCAAGGTATTACTAAATCGAGTTCACTTCCCATTCCAGTCATATTTGTCTCAAAAGATATAAATATTTAACCAATTCAATGGAGGTATATATATATATATCTCCCACCCATCACATAATTAAATCATACATATGTGTTCCACAAGATCATAAATAATCTACATATCATAACCCATTAAATGAAACAGGTTTCAAAAATAATTCATCTTATCATATACTATAGAAAATATATAGGTTTTATAATAATTTCATATATGAATAACCCAAGAATGGAGGTGAATTTTATAATCAATTTTTTTCATCATAACCCATGAATGAGAAACATGTTTCATAAACAACTTGCCATCATTAACATAAATAGTTCAATATAGAATATGAATGGTTTCCATGGATGATATGACCAGTAAAGAATAAAAAATATAAAAGTATTTCATGTTATATGAAGAATCATTTTAAAAGGCCACTTGGATCATTTCTTAAGGAAAATAACCATTCTCTTAAAATATTGATTTAAAATATAAAAACATTTTTAGAATCCTTTTCATTAAAAAACATTTTTAATATAAATTAAACAAGAATAAAAAAGTAATTTGTATATTTTCATGATTAAAATAAACATTTATATTTGAAAAATATTTTTTAAACATAAATAATTTGAAAAACAATTTTCTTTAAATAAACTTGAAAATATACGAAGGAATATTTGAATAAATGTTTTAAAACATACAAACTTTTGAAACAATATTTATTTGAAAATACAATTGAAAATTTATAAAGGAATATTTGAAAAAAATTAAATATTTTATTTTAGAATAAAAATAAAATATATTTTAAAAAAAAATTAGAAAATATATTTATAGAAAATGGTTTTGAATTAAATATATTTCCAACTGATGTGAAATAATGTCAGATTTCATTAAAATCATTTTCTTAATTATCAAATTTAAAAAGGAGTGTAAAATTATAAAACTAGATGAATATATCATTAATTAACAATGTTTAAGAGAATTAATGATATTTACTGAGATATGGATCATAAATTTTCATCATGGTAAGTGTAATAATAAAACATTCTAATAAACGATGAGATTGTATCAATAAACTCATACCACTTTGGTAACATTGAATCAAAATACCCATGAGATAATGAATTTACATGTATCTAAAAATATCAGGAAAATAATGAGATTCATGGTTTAAAATTTTAAAGATATGTATATATGCCTCATAAAATAATATAGGTGCATAAAATAACATGTATCTTGTAGACGACAAATTAAGAGAAAATTACATTATTGGTATGGTAACTTTTTTATAGTAAACAAAATGAAAAAGAGATCATAAAATTGACATATAAATAAAAATAAATTCATGTATAATAATAATAGAATAAATTCATGGTTAGTATATACACAGTGAAAAAGTAATTAGTTGTGGATTAGGCATATGTCTTATGGGAAAATGTGAGACTAGAAATCCCCTTAACATAAGTCACGACTTTCCTTATACACATTGAAACATATTATATAAAAAATATAATATTATAATTAATATACCATAGAAACATAGTATTATATATCATACCATATTATATTTTATTATGACATTACATTACCTTTTATTTGAAAATGTCTTGTTAATGACGCATTTCGAGTAATAACTGTTTTGTTTTTCATATGTGTTTTGTCTTGTTATTCTTTATCCCCTTACTCAGATCATGAATTAATTATTTATATAATGTAAAAAATGATATAAAAATGATATATATATTTAATATATATTTTTACAATAATACATAAATAATATAAATGAATAATAAAATACATTGTTTATGGGGGTGGTAGGCCATGCGTACGCATGAATGCTATTTCCATTTTCATTTCATATTGAACGAAAGAAAAGAAAATGATTTATATATATACTATTATTCCAGTATAAATATTATTTCATATATATCACATATTATTATTAAACCCATATTTAATACAATCCACATAAATTGTGAACTAATCACATCACGTTAAAGAGGTGGTATTCAACACATCCAAAACGATGTTATCATATTTTAGAAAAATTGAAAGCATTAAGATTTTTGTTTTATAAAAACTACATATTCATAAATATATAATAAATATAATATATATATTATAAAAATAGTAATTCCTTTATTATTCCAATCTTTTAGAGGTGTTTATGGAAGAATGGACGACATCAGTTCCTGAGGTACAAGTCTTTCATGCTCATGAATGATGATTGTGTATCCCATTTGAAGGATGAATTTGAATTTGTGTGTCATATTACTAACATAAAAATATCTAAGTGTATTTATGATACTTTGGATATTATATAATTATGATATAATATTAATTTAAGGGGTGTAGAATGAAATGAAACAAAACTGCTCATTGAAGAATGGTACCTCTTATTTGGGTTCCTTTTTTTGGTTTGAACCAAAGGACATTATTTGTTTAATTTTTCCCTAAAATGTGGTTTCGTGTATGGTAGGAGTTATTTTTTATCTTATTTTGTAGAATTTTTTAAGTTCAAAAATTCTTGAGAGGTTTGAAGAAGTGATGGGGCGGTTCCCTTTTATAGTTTTGAGGAGTGATATAATAAGTCCCCAGCCTTAAACATTACTTAATCTTGAGTTATTTCAAGAATACACATTGAGGATCATTTCATGTTTAGAGTTTTAGAGAAATTAGATCATAAATCATGCATTGAATTCCACATTTAAACAAGGTGGTTACATCAAAGACAATATTTATTTTTTTCCTTCAAAGGAAACATATTTAAAATAAATCATGGATTATTTCCGAAAACTTCCTCGACACTATCATCACATCATGTACTTTACCCTTGACCTGTGAAAAACATTTCAAAAATATGGGATGAGCATAAAAATCTCAGTAAGGGATATAAAAATACAGAATGAAAACATTAGTCCACTTATACATAAGAGTCAATGAAACCATACTTTACTCATAAAACATAAGCACTCTGACATACCTTATGAACTCATAGGATATATGAATAAATAATAGAAATCAGAAGACATAAAGGTAACTTGATGCATTCATAACATTCTTACATAGAGAGAAACCCTCATGGTTACGTTTGGAATACCCATTATAGTATATTCCCTAAATCTCTTTAGAGAAACCTTAGTGTTTAACTCCTTCATGTTACCCAATGAATTGGAGAGCTATGTCGGGCTCACGTGCCTTTAGTTTATCACAGAACCACCCGATTTCATAAACATTTCCCAAGAACCACAACATAATCATAACACATAACTTAATCATAAAGGAAAGATAACATTCCCACATTTCAATAACAATATAACATTTTAAGATATTGAAATAATAAATCCATTATAAAACCATTTTCAACACCAAAATATGTAAAAATATTATAAGGTATTTATTTTTCTTCTGAAAACATTACGGCTTGTTAAGGAATCCCGAGATCAAATAATACTTGCGGCGGCGGAAAAGGAAGTTGTCACCGCTTATGTTAAACAAGAAACATTCCTTTTTGTCATTTAGTAAAATGCTTCAAAGAGAATAGATTCCCTTTGAATGAAATGAAAACACAAAAGGGTTTTATACACCGTAAAAAATAAAGTCGTGTAGAAATAAATAGATGCCTCAATGAAAGGAGATTGTGATGAAGTCCCATACAAAGATAGTATCATTATATTAAGGATAAATCAATTACAAAATTATGTGTGAAAAATATAAATACACCCAATATAAGTGGATATTAACTGTAAAACAATCAGTGGTCAGCCATAAATATTCATAGCACGACATAATCTAGAAGTAGTGGTTAACCCAAAGAATTGAAAATGGTTTAAGAAGTTCCCTTACTGAAATTCGACAGCCTAACGGTGTCACTTTAAAATTCAGAAAATGAGATGATGGGAGATAAAAATAGCATTTAATCACTTGGACATAACATTTACAGAAATATGGATATATAAGAACATATCCCAACATAAGAAGATGTAAATTAAAAGTCCTAGCAAAAGAAGTCTCTTAAAAAGATGAGGGTGAAAGGTTCCTTTACCGTTTTGGGTAACTTTTGAAATGTACACCCTGTGAAAGAAGGTTCATACAATAAAGATGTAAATACCCATAAATTAAATATATTATACAAAGAATAAAATCATGGGTAGTACATAAACCACAAAAAATGAAATAGTGGCAAATGTAAATGAATCTCATGGAAATAAAAAGTGGGATAAAAACCCCTTACCTCATTGTGATCAATCGAGTCGAATGACCAAAAGATAATAAACACCGAAGGAATCACATAATACAATGAATATAATAAGAATCAAGAAAATATATATGAAATTTAAGTACAAAATACACAAAATTCAATAAATAAGTGGCGAAAATGGAAATCTCACAGAATTATAAGTGAGATAAGAAATCCCTTACGAAAATTCAGAAGCCTAACGACGCCACATAAAACTTATTGAAATGAATTGATAAGATAAAATAGGGTCTTGAATCATATGAAC
This sequence comes from Viscum album, assembly GCA_963277665.1. Taxonomy (NCBI): domain Eukaryota; kingdom Viridiplantae; phylum Streptophyta; class Magnoliopsida; order Santalales; family Viscaceae; genus Viscum; species Viscum album. Next base: position 751,030,631 of record OY728129.1, on the reverse strand, counting down.
ATAAAAATTACAGTAAAAGTAATATAAAATATAATACCCCAACATAATAAAGAGGAGCATAAAAGAAGTGACATAAAAGAGAGTACTTAAAAAGCAAGAGAGAGGTAGGATCCCTTACCTCGAGTCCGACTTGTCTTGTTCGTTTATTTATATTCTTGAATAATAAACTTTGGTCAATTTATAATTTCATAAGAACATCCTTTAAATTTTATTATTCAATTAATATAACATATTATCATGTTATAATAATTATATTATTATGTTAGTTCATATTAGATGTTTTCTTCGATGTTCGATACATGAGTCAAAAATGAACTTGTTTGAAAAGAATTGTACATGTAGTTATAACTACATCATCTCCAGAATAGTATTAATGATTTAAATATCATATATATACTGTATATATTGATTTTATACTATTCAATAACATTTGGAGATAAAAATGAAATGCACTGTTCATGAAGATGGTAGGCTTTATGTACGCATGAACGCTACTTTCATTTCATCGTCGTATTAATGGAATTAAAAATAAATGATAGATATATATATTTTAATTCCAGAATGATATTTATCATTTAGATGTAATATATATCATATATATCCATTATATATGTGTACTTATAATAGTACATAAAATTTGTAGATATGAAATGAAATGCACCGTTCATTGGGACTGTAAGTCGTACGTACGCATGAACGCTACTTTAATTTCTATTTCATACTTTAATAGAATTAAAAAATTATGTGACATAGGTATATTATAATTAAAGTATAATACCATATATAATATCATTAACTACACCATTTATACATCCCACATATGGCATTAACGATTCAAATCACTTTGAGGGGGCGGTAGTCCGCACTACCTAAAATGAAATTATCACATTTACCGATTATGGAAACCATAAACATATGGAATAAATGAAAAATAAAGAAGCATAAGGAAAACAAAAAAATAATATATATATATCATATATAAATATAGTGAAATCTTAATGGCCACCATGAGAGGTGTTAAAATAAGATTAAACAGTCATGGTTTCGTGAGGCAGTAATTCACCACCCACAGAAACAGTATGTTTTTTAACCATTAGATTGAGGTGTGTGTAAGTGTAGCTCGAATAATTATCATAAAAACATCCTAGTATATTTAATATAATTTTTATTCTACAAAATAAAGTAATAAAAAGAGTTTTTGGGGTTGGAGAAGAAAAATAAAACAAAAGAAAATAAGAGAAGACATTACCTTTAAATCGGGTAACTCTTTTGATTTGAGCCAAAGGCTTCCTTTAAAAGACATCTGCATAATGTGAGGCATCTAGGAGTAATAGAGGGATGTGGAGAGACAATATGAGAAGAGTTTTTATGAGTCAAGGGCTTGAGAGGTGTGGGTAAGGGGGTATAGGTGGGAGCCTTTTATAAGAAGGAGGTGGGGCACTCTTGGAAAGTCATGAAATGTTACTTTATTAAAGAATGTTCTTCTGATTTTAAAGGTCCCACAATGATATATTTTGAGGATAAGGTGATATGGGTTCTAAATCCACCAATAAAATAGGGTTTCTACAAGTTGATGTCTGAGATTTTACATTATCTTTTCATTTTATTTAAATCGTTCATTAATGAGGTAATCACTGCATCATCATGGTGTCATAAATAAATTTACTTATTTAATGACTAAAAATTACATAAAAATATCATGATGTAGGAAATATTTTTATACTTCCAATGAATATTTATAGTCTAATAGATAATTTATTTAAACAAAATTAAATTTATTTTACTTATTATATACAAACCTTTGTTATATAACCTTTCTTTAAAAAATAATATGATAAAAGGTCACTATCACACTAAAGTGATTACATGGGGTCCCAAAGTTGGAAATAGGAATTCCATGGTCGGCTATGACTCAATAAATAGAATTAAGTCAAATGTATGGGTAATTTTATATTATTATGATATTATTTTATTACCCTTAACTACTCGATTACTATTTAATCACGATAATTAAAGATAATTGTCGTCGTTACTATTCATAATGTCGAAAAAAAAGAATCTTAATTAAATAATTTTGAACTTATGATTACAAATATGGAATCCATTTTATCAAATTACAAACACAGAAATTGATGTAATTAATTTAAAATATAATTTCTGTTGTCAAAACTAAATATGGGTTTTTAAGAAGTAAAATCTATCAAAATATTGATTTGTTTTTACATCCGATAAAATAGTGAAATTACATCCAATGACAAAAATTGTATTCAATGATAAAAAAAATAAATTAAACCTTAAAACCAATTAAAATGAAAATATAACTATATAAATAAATTGGATGAAAAGACATTTTTGAATTAAAATGCCGTATTTTTGACTATTCATTAAAAAATGAACATTATCAGAAAAATACCAAAAAATCTCCCTAAGATATATTTGATATTAAAAATTCAAAAATGATGTCCATTTTAAAAATTCAAAACATAGAAGTTTCATTATTAAATTATATAGTTAATTCTCGTTGTCAAAACAAATGGCGTGTTTTTTAGAAACAATATATATCAAAATATTAACACTTGTTTTTGTCCATTTTCTAAGTGAAATTAATTCTAATGAACACCATTGGATTAAATGGTAAAAATATATTCTAATTAATATTTAATACTGAATAAAAATATAATCTATCACTATAAATTAATTATATTAAAACGGGGTTTTGAATTAAAATACATCATTTTTCAATATTCATTAAAAAATTACCTTTATTAGAAAAATTCCAAAAATTTACTCAAAGTAAATTTTGATGTCTTTATTATAAATAAGGATATTATTTTGTCAGATATAACATATAAAATTGACATAATATATATTTAAAAAGGGTTCGCCATCAAAAGGCAGTTAATCAACCTTTTAAAGAACTTTAAAATATTTATGCTTAAAATCAAATTATTTTCTTATTTTAAGCCTCTACCTTTTTTGGATAAATTAAAAAATATTTAAAAATCATATATAATAATTTTTTAGTTATTTCTATTCATTCCTATTGTTTCAATGGCTAGTTTTTAACTACCATTTAAAATTATATTATTATATTATTAGTGTGTGATGTAAGATTTCAAAGAAACTTGTTGTTGTGTATTGGGTACGCCATAGAACATAGCATCCACATTAACGTAATATTAACATTTTATTCAAATATATTAATAAATATGAAAATGTCATATTCTTTATTTACCTGGGATGTTACATCCTTTCCCCCTTTTGGGAATTGCAACCTTTCAATTTTAAAATTGGGCTCGAAAACATCATTGAAAACCCAAAACAGGAAAATGATTCAATTAAACTATCAATTTAAACGAAAGAAAGAGAAGTACAATGGTCACCCGAGACAATAGATACTAGGATTCCATGAAAAGATGGATGTTGTGGAAATAAAACCATCATGTTCTGATGGAGAGTGATAGAAAACGTGTCTAGGAAAAAGTTAACCACCAGAAAATCACAAACTTGTGATGGGTTAAACGGTATTTGATTCCCCAGTAGGAAACGTTAACAGACAACTTTTTTTAAGTTACTTTTAATTGCGGAATTTATTTATGATCTTACGTAAAACAAAAAAAAATCATACTTACTTGTCATGTAGACTTTCAAATTTTACTATATTATTAACACAAACTCAAATTTTCTCCAAATGATGGGTATTTCAGGATGACTTGTTCACATTAAGTTTTCTATCATCAACATCAAGAGAATCACATAATCCAAAAAAGATAAAATATATATTTCCCATGTCTTTAGACCTTAACCAAAACCAAAAATGGTTAGTACAAGATCAGATAATCTCCAAAAAGGATATTCTTTTACAAAAAAAGAAAAACTACTCTTAATATCCAAAAATTATCAAACAATACCCAAAGTTCAACAAAGACCATTCAATAAATAGGTATCCATAAAATTCGTCCATGTATTCCAAACTAATATTGAAACCCAAATCTTTGAAGGATTTAATCACATAGTCTTCCAAGGAAAATCTTAACATTTATCTTAAAATAACATCAGTTTACCTTAAAGTATCATATTGAAAATTAATTAACCTATTCACATATCCTCCATGATAGGTCAATAATTTCCATAAATAACCCAAAAGAAACTTATTCTTGATTCATAAAATCATCTAACTAAAAATAATTTGTCATAATAACCAGGGACTTCACATTGTCCAGTGGTAGGCGAAAAATACTAGTTTCACTTTGGTTGTGGGTTCGATTCCCATAGCTTCGTCCGACGCGACGGGTTGTCACATGGTCTGCGTTTTGTCCTTTTTCAAAAAAAAATATAATTTTATAACATTCCCAAAAAGCGATAAATTCATCAAAAATAGCCATAACATAATTTAACCTCAAGTTTATCTCATTCCTTTAGTTTTCTATCATAACATATAGTAACCTATAATTACCTCAAATGTAAGGATCATATAAACCATAATGGTTACCTTTATAATTATTACCCAAACTTCCACACCGAGTTGGTTCTCTCATACATGATGAATTAGAGAACTCGCCAAGGTTCAAGTGGTTAATCATGAATCATGATAGTTTGTTTAGAATAACCATGAGATTTCTCATTGAACCCCCTATTTCATCCAGTCACTTAATCATAGAACCACCACAGTTTCCTTTAAACCCAATGTCACTTTGGTGCCTGTTAGATCCATCCATTTACTAAAACCAAAAAGTTCAGTGTGAGTGTATTAACAAAATCACCATGTATTAATGAGAAAGATAAACACTAAGATATACTTATCCATGTTATCTAAAACTCATTCCAATTTTCAAAAATAACAATGACTACATCTAATATACTAATCATTGTTGTTATACACAACTTGTCACTTATGCTTAAACAAAACTCTAACCACTAAAGTTATCTAAACCTCCCTTTGATACCAACTATAATTCCCCAACCTTAAACATTACTTAATCTTGAGTTATTTCAAGAATACACATTGAGGATCTTTTCAAGTTTAGAGTTCTAGAGAATTAGATCATAAATCATGCATTACATTCCACATTTAAACAAGATGGTTACATAAAATATAGTATTATTTTTTCCCCTCAAAGGAAACATATTAAAAATAAAAAATGTATTCTTTCTTGACACATCATCGACTCTATCATCACATCATGTACTTTTCCCTTGACCTGTGAAGAAAAACTTTCATAAACATGGGATGAGAAAAACAGCTCAGTAAGGGATATAAAAATACGTAATTAAAACATTAGTCCATGTATATATAAGAGTCAATGAAATAATACATTACTCATAAAACATGAGCACTTTAACATACCTCATGAAATCATAATATTTATGAATAACTCATAGAAATCATAAGACATAAATGTTACTTGAGGCATTAATAACATTCTTACGTAGGGATCAACCCTCATGGTTACGTTTGAAATACCCAACACAGTATATTCCCTAAATCTCTTCAGAGAAACCACAGAGTTTAACTCTTTCGTGTTACCCAATGCATTGTAGAGCTATCTTGGGCTCACCCGCCCTTAGTTTATCACAGAACCACCAAATTTCAAAAATATTTCCCAAGAACCACAACATAATCATAACACATAACATAATCATATAGTAAAGATAACATTTCCACATTGCAATAACAATACAAAATATTAAGATATTGAAATAATAAATCCATTCTAAAAACCATTTTAAACACCAATATACGTAAAAAGTGTATATCATATTTATTTTTCTTTTGAAAACATTACGGCTTGTTAAGGAAGTCGTAGATCAAATAATACTCACGGTGGCGGAAAAGGTCGTTTACACCACTTATGTTAAAAAAGAAACATTCCATTTTTTCGTTTAGTAAAACGCTTCAAAGAGAAGAGATTACCTTTGAATGAAATTAAAACTCAAAAAGGTTTTATACACCATATAAAATAAATTCATTTAGAAATCAATAGATGCCTCAATGAAAGGATATTGAGACGAAGTCCCGTACAAAGATGATATCCTTAGATAATGTATAAATCATTTACATAATTATGTGTGAAAAAAATAAATACACCAAATATAAGTAGATATTATGTATAAAACAATATGATTTAATCAACACATATTAATAGCATGACATGATCTAGAAGTAGAGGTTTAACCCAAATAATTGAAATTGGGTTAAGAAGTTCCCTTACAAAAATTCGACAGCCTAACAGAGTCACATTAAAATTCCGAAAATGAGATGATGTGAGATAAAAAAAGAATCTCATCACTTGGAAATAACATTTACCATAATATGGATGTATAAGAACATATCCCAAAATAATAAAATGTAAATTAAAACACCTAACAAAAGAAGTCTTCTAAAAAGAAGAGGGTGAAATGTTCCCTTTCCGATTTGGGTAACTTTCGAAATGTACACCCCATGAAAGAATGTTCATACAATAAAGATGAAAATATCCATAAATTAAAGTATATTAAACAAATAATACAATCATAAGAAGTACATAAACCACACAAAAAGAAATAGTGGAAAATGTATCATGAATCTCACGGGAATAAAAAGTGAGATAAAAACCACTTACCTTATTGTGATGAATCGAGTAATATGGCCAAAAGATAATAAACACCAAATGAAACACTTAATACCATGAATATAAACATAATCATGATAATATACCTGAAATGGAAGTACAAAATACACCACAAGAAATAAATAAGTGGAGAATAATAGAAATCTCATGGAATTTAAAGTGAGATAAGAAATCCCTTGAGAGAATTCAGCACCCTAACGACGCCACATAAAAATTCTTGAAATGAATTGATGAGATAAAATAGGGTCTCACATCATATGAACATAAACATTACAGTAAGAGTAACATAAAATAACATCCCCCAATAGAAGAAAGTGGAGCTTAAAATAAGTGACATAAAAGAGAGTACTTAAAAAGAAAGATAGAGGTAGGATCCCTTACCTCGGGTCCGATTTGTCTTGTTCGTTTCTTTATATTCCTGAATAATAAACATTGTTCAATTTATAATTTATTAATAAAATCCTATAAAGTTTATTATTAAATTAATATCACATATTATCATGTTATAATAATTAGATTATTATGTTAGTTCATATCAGACGTTTTTGTCGATGTTCAGTACAAGAGTAAAAAATGAACTTGTTTGAAAAGAATTGTAAATGTAGTTATAGGTACATCATCTACAAAATAGTATTAATGATTTAAATATAATATATATCCAGTATAGATTCATTTTATACTATTCCATAATATTTTGTGATAAAAAAATGAAATGCACCGTTCATGGAGACGATAGGTCGTACGTACGCATGAACACTACTTTCATTTCTTTGTCATATTAATAGTATTAAATATAAATGATAGATATATATATTATAATTCCAGAATTATATTCATCATTTAGATTTAATATATATCATATATATCTATTATATATATGTACTTATAATAGTACATAACATTTGGAGATAAGAAATGAAATGCATCGTTCATGGAGACGGTAAGACGTACGTACGCATGAACGCTACTTTCATTTATATTTCATACTTTAATGGAATTAAAACATGATGATAAATAGTTATATTATAATTAAAGTATAATATCATATATAATATCATTAACTTCATCCTTTATACATCCCAAATATGGTATTAATGATTCAAATCACTTTGAGGGGGCGGTAGTCCGCACTATCTAAAATGAAATAATCGCATTTACCTATTATGGAAACCATAAAAGTATGAAATAAATGAAAAATACAGAAGAATAAGGAAAAAATAAACATAATATATAACATATATAAATACAGTGACATATTAATGGCCACCGTGAGTGGTGTTAAAATAACATTGAACCATTATGATTTCGTGAGGCAGTAATTCACCACCCACAAAAACAATATGTTCTTGAACCATTATATGGAGGTGTGTGTAAGTGTATCTTGAATCCTTAACATAAAAAAATCCTAGTTTATTGTAGATACTGGTTTAGTTACAAAATAATGTAATAAAAAGAGTTTAGGGGGTTGGAGAAGACAAATAAAACAAAAGAACATAAGAGAAGACATTACCTTTAAATCGGGTAACTTTTTTTGATTTGAGCCAAAGGATTCTTGGAAAGACTTCTTCCCAAATTGAGGAATCTAGGAGTAATAGAGGGATGTGGAGAGATAATATGAGTAGATTTTTGAAGATAAAAGGGCTCGATAGGTATGGGTAAGGGGGTAGAGGTGGGGGCCTTTTATAAGAGGGAGGATGGGAACTCTTGGAAATTCATAAAATGTTACTTTATTATAGAATGCATTTCGGATTTTAAAGGTCCCAAAATGATATATTTTGAGGAATAGGTGATAAGTGTTCGATTTCCTCCAATAAAATAGGTTTTCAACAAGTTTATGTCTGATATTTTACATTATCTTTTCTTTTTATTTAAATCATTCATTAATGAGGTAATTACTGCATCATCATGGTGTCATAAATAAATTTATTTATTGAAGGTCTAAAAATTATAAAAAAATAGCCTGATGTAGGAAATATTTTTATTCTTACAATGAATATTTATAGTATAAAATATCATTTATGTATACGAAATTAAAATTTTTATACATAGGATATACAAACCTTTGTTATATTTCCTTTCTTTAAAAAATAATATGATAAAAGGTCACTATCACACTAAAGAGATTCCATGGGGTCCTAATGTTGGAAAATGGAATCCCATGGTCGGAAATGACTCAAAAAATAGAATTATGACACATGGATGGGTAATTTTATATTATTATGATATTATTTTATTACCCTTAACTACTCGATTACTAATTAATCACGATAATTAAAGATAATTGGCGTCATTACTATTCATAATGTCCAAAACCAAAAGAGTATTAATTACATAATTTGGACCTTATGATTCCAAATATGGAATCCATTTTATCAAATTCGAAAAATAGAAATTTCAGTAATTGATTTTAAATATAATTCTCCTTGTCAAAACCAAAGACTAGTTTTTAAGAAGTAAAATCTATCAAAAGATTGATTTGTTTTTACATTTAATTTAAAAGTGAAATTACATCCAATGAACAAAATTGTATTAAATGATAAAAACATAATGAAATTAAATCCTAAAACCAATTAAAATGAAAATCTAACTATATAAATAAATTGGATGAAAATACAGTTTTGAATTAAAATGACGTATTTTAAACTTTTCATTAAAAAATGATCATTATTAGAAAAATACCAAAAATTCACCCTAATCTATATTTGATATTCCAAATAAAAAATTATTTCCATTTTACCAAATTCAAAAAATATAAGTTTCATTTATAAATTATATAGTTAATTCCCACTGTCAAAACAAGTATCATTTTTTAAGAAACAATATATATCAAAAGATTGACACTTGTTTATGTCCATTTTCAAAGTGAGATTAATTATAATGACCACCATAGGATTAAATGGTAAAAAAATATTCTAATTACACTTTAAAACCAAATAAGAATATAATCTATCCATCTAAATAAATAAGATTAAAAATGGGTTTTGAATTAAAATACAGCTTTTTTCAATATTCATTAAAAAATGACCTTTATAAAAAAAATTCCAAAAATTTACACAACGTAAATTTTGATGTATTTATTCTAAAGAAGTATATTATTTTTTCAGATATAAAATATAAAATTGACATAATATATATTTAAAATCGGTTTTCCATCAAAAGGCATTTAATCGTCCTTTTAAAGAACATTAGAATATTTAGGCTTAAAATTGAATTCTTTTCTTATTTTAATCCTCTAACATTTTTTTGGATAAATTTAAAAATATTTAACAAACATATATAATAATTTTTTTATTTCTATTTATTCCCACCGTTACAACATCTAGGCATTAACTACCATTTAAAATAATATTATTATATTATTAGTGTGCGATGTAAGATTGCAATGAAACTCGTTTTTTGTATTAGGTACGCCATAGAACATAGCATCCACTTTAAAGTAATATAAAATTTTTATTCATAAATATTAATAAATATAAAAATGTCATATTCTTTATTTACCTGGGATGTTACATCCTTCCCCCCCCCCCTTTTGGGAATTGTGACCTCGTAATTTTAAAATTGGGCTCAGAATCTTCATTGAAAGCCTCACATCGGAAAAGGAGTCAATTAAACTATCATTTTAAAAGAAATAAAGATAAGTAAAAAAGGTCAACCGAGACAACAGATACTAGGATTCCATGAAAATACGGATATGGAGGAAAAAAACAAACCATCAAGTTCTGATGGAGAGTGATAGAAAATATGTCTAGGAGAAAGTTAACCACCAGAAAATCACAAACTTGTGATGGGTTAAACAGTAATTGATTCCCTAGTAGGAAACGTTAATAGACAAAATTTTTGTTTTAAGTTTCTTATCATTGAGGAATTTATTTATGAGCTTACGTAAAACATAAGGAAACATACTTACTTGTAATGTAGACTTTCAAATTTTACAAGATTTTTAACACAAACTCATATTTTCTCCAAACGATGGGTATTTATGGATGACTTGTTCACATTAAGAGGGATATAATAAACTTCAAGAGAATTACATAATCCATACATGATTAAATATATATTTCCCATGTCTTTAGACCTTAAAAAACCAAAATGGTTAGTACAATAATAGATAATCCACAAAAAGGATAATCTTTTACAAAAAAAATGAAATACTACTCTTAATCTCTAAAATTTGTCAAACAATACCCAAATTTCGACAATGACCATTCAATAAAAAGCTATCTATAAAATTCTTCCAAGTACTCCAAACTAATATTGAAACCCAAATCTCTGAATGATTTAATCACATAGTCTTCCAAGGTAAATCTTAACATTTATCTCCAAATAACATCAGTTATCCTTAAAGTATCATATAAAAAAGTAATTAACCTATTCACATATCCTCCATGATAGGTCAATCATTTCCATAGATAAACCAAAATCAACTTATTATTGATTCATAAAATCATCTAACTAAAAATAATTTGTCATACTAACTAGGTACTTCACGTAGTCCAGTGGTAGGAGAAATATACCAGTTGCACTTTGGTTGTGGGTTCGATTCCCACAGCTTCGTCCGACGCGACGGGTTGTCACATGGTCTGCGTGTTGTCCTTTTTCAAAAACTATATAATTTTTTAACATTCCCAAAAAGAGGAAAATTCATCAAAAATAACCATAACATAATTTAACCTCATTTTTATCTCATGACTTTAGTTTTCCATCATAACATATAGTGACCCATAATTACCTCAAGAGTATAGATCATATAATACCTAATGGTTACCTTTATAATTATTACCTGAACATCCACATCGAGTTGGTTCTCTCATACATGATTCATTAGAGAACTCACCAAGGTTATAGTGGTTAATGATGACTCCTGATAGTTTGTTTAGAATAACCATGAGATTTCTCATTGAATCCCCTATTTCATCCAGTCTCTTAATCAGATAACCACCACAGTTTCCTTAAAACCCATTGTCTCTTTGGTGCCTCATAGATCCATCAATTCACAAAAACCAAAAAGGTCAGTGTGAGTGTATTAACAAAATAATGATGTACTAATGAGGAATATAATCACTAAGATATAGTTATCCAAGTTATCTCAAACTCATTCCAACTTCCAAAAATAACAATGACTCCATCTTATATACTAACCATTGTGGTTATACACAACTTCTCACTTATACTTAAATAACACTCTAACCTCTAAAGTTATCTAAATCTCCCTTTGATACCAACTATAAGGCCCCAACCTTAAACATTACATAATCTTGAGTTATTTCAAGAATACACATTTAGGATCTTTTCAAATTTAGAGTTTTAGAGAATTAGATCATAAATCATGCATTGCATTCCACATTTAAACATGGTGGTTACATCAAATATAGTATTCATTTTTTTCCCTCAAATGAAACATATTTAAAATAAAACATGGATTCTTTCAGGAAACCTCCTCAACACTATCATCACATCATTTACTTTTCCCTTGATCCGTGAAAAACATTTCAAAAACTTGGAATGAGTATAAAAATCTCATGAAGGGATATAAAAATACAGAATGAAAACATTAGTTCATGTATACATAAGAGTCAATGAAATCATACTTTACTCATAAAAAATAAGCACTTTCACATACCTCATGAAATCATAAGAATTATGAATAACTCATAGAAATAATAAGACATAAAGGTAACTTGCGGCATTCATAATATTCTTACGTATGGAGAAACCCTCATGGTAACGTTTGGAATACCCTTCACAGTATATTCCCTAAATCTCTTTATAGAAACCTTAGATTTTAACTCCTTCGCATTACCCAATGCATTAGAGAGATTTCTCGGGCTTACCCAGCCTTAGTTTATCACAGAACCAATCGATTTCATAAAAATTTCCCTAGAAGAACAACATAATCACAACACATAACTTAAGCATAAAGGAAAGATAACATTCCCACATTGCAATAAAAATATAAAATTTTAAAATATTGAAATAATAAATCCCTTATAAAAACCATTTTCAACACCAAAATATGTAAATGAAGTATATGGTTTTTATTTTTCTTTTGAAAACATTATGTCTTGTTAAAGAAGCCACAGATCAAATAATACTCGCGGTTGTAGAAAAGGTCATTGTCACTGCTTATGTTAAAAAATAAACATTCCTTTTTGTCATTTAGTTAAATGTTTCATAGAGAAGAGATTCCATTTTAATGGAATGAAAACTAAAAATGGTTTTATACACAGTATAAAATAATGTCGTGTAGAAATCAATAGATGCCTCAATGAAAATAGATTGAGACGAAGTCCCGTACAAAGACAGTATCCTTAGATTAAGGATAAATCAATTACATAACTATGTGTGAAAAATATAAATACACCCAATATAAGTTGATATTAAGTGTAAAACAATCAGATTTCATCCAAACATATTCATAGTATGACGTAATTTAGAATTAGAGGTTTAACTAAATGAATTTAAATTGGGTTAAGAAGTTCCCTTTCAGAAATTAGACAGCCTAATGTCGTCACTTTAAAATTCAGAAAATGAGATGATGAGAGATAATAAAAGTATCTCATCACTCAGACATAACATTTACAACAATATGGATATATAAGAACATATCCCAACATAAGAAGATGTAAATTAAAATACCTAACAAACTATGTCTTTTAAAGAGAGTAGGGTGAAAGGTTCCCTTACCGATTTGGGTAACTTTCGAAACGTACACCCCATGAAAGAAGGGTCATATAATGAAGATGTAAATACCCATAAATTAAAGTATATTACACAAATAATACAATCATGGGCAGTACATAAACCACACAATGGTAAATAATGGAAAATGTAGCATGAATCTCACGGGAATAAAAAGTGAGATAAAAACCCCTTACCTCGTTGTGATCAATCAAGTCGTATGACCAAAAGATAATAAACACCAAATGAATCACATAATATCATGAATATAAACAGAATCATGATAATATATATGAAATGGCAGTACAAAATACACCACATGCAATAAATAAGTGGCAAATATTGGAAATCTCATGGAATTAAAAGTGAGATAAGAAATCCCTTACGAAAATTCGGCATCCTAGCAGCGCCACTTAATACTTATTAAAATTAGTTTATGAGATCAAATAAGGTCTAGAATAATATGAACATAAAAATTACAGTAATATTAATATACTATAACATCCCCCAACATATGAAATATGAGCTTCAAAGAAGTGACATAAAAGAGAGTACTTAAAAAGAATGATAGAGGTAGGATTCCTTACATCGAGTCTGACGTGTCTTGTTCGTTTCGTTATATTCCTGAATAATAATGTTTGGTCAATTTATAATTTTTTAAGAACATATTTTAACGTTTATTATTCAATTAATATCACATGTTATCATTTTATAATAATTATATTATAATGTTAGTTCATATCAGACATTTTTGTCGATGTTCTGTACGTGAGTCAAAAATGAACTTGTTTGAAAATAATTGTACATGTAGTTATAAGTACATCATCTCAAGAATATTATTAATGATTTAAATATCATATCTATCCAGTATATATTCATTTTATACTATTCCATAACATTTGGAGATAAAAAATGAAATGCACCGTTCATGGAGACGGAAGGCCGTATGTACGCATGAACACTACTTTCATTTCTTTTTCATATTAATGGAATTAAAAAAATGATAGATATTTATATTATAATTAAAGAATTATATTCATCATTTAGATGTAGTATATATCATATATATCCATTATATATATGTACTTATAATAGTACATAACATTTGGTGATAAGAAATGAAATGCACCGTTCATGGAGACGGTAAGCCGTACGTACGCATGAACGCTACTTTCATTTCTATTTCATAGTTTAATGGAATGAAAACATGATGATAAATAAATATATTATAATTAATGTATAATATCATATATAATTCATTAACTCCAATCTTTATACATCCCACATATGGCATTAACGAATCAAACTACTTTGAGGGGGCGGTAGTCTTCACTACCTAAAATGCATTTATCGCATTTACCTATTATGGAAACCATAAAGGTATCAAATAAATGAAAAAATACAAAAGAATATAGAATAAATAAAAATAATATATATCCTAATTAAATACAGTGACATCTTAATGGCCACCATGAGAGGTGTTATATGAAGAATGAACAATCCTGGTTTCGTGAGGCAGTAATTCACCACCCACAGAAACTGTATGTTCTTTAACCATTAGATGGAGGTGTGTCTAAGTGTATCTTGAATAATTATCATAAAAAAATCCTAGTTTATTTAATATACTGGTTTTGTTACAATATAATGTAATAAAATGAGTTTAGGGGGTTGGAGATGCAAAATAAAACAAAAGAACATTAGAGAAGATATTAACTTAAAATAGGGTAACTCTTTTTGATTTGAGCCAATGGATTTCTTGGAAAGACATCTTCACAAAGTTAGGCTTCTAGGAGTATTATAATTATGTGGAGAGATAATATGAGTAGAGGTTGTACGGGTCAAGGGCTTGAGAGGTGTGGGTAAGGGGGTAGAGGTGGGGGCCTTTTATAAGAGAGAGGAGGGGTACTCTTGGAAAGTCATGAAATGTTACTTTATTATGGAATGATTTTCAAATTTTAAAGGTCCCACAATGATATATTTTGAGGATAAGGTGATAAGGGTTTGAAATAAACCAATAAAATAGGTTTTTACAAGTGTATGTCTGAGATTTTACATTATCTTCTAATTTTATTTAAATCGTTCATTAATGAGGTAATCATTGCATCATCATAGTGTCATAAATAAATAAATTTATTTAATATCTAAAAATTATAAACAAATAACATGATGTAGAAAATATTTTTAGCCTTAAAATTAATATTTATAGTCTAAGAGATCATTTATTTAAATGAAATTAAAATTGTTTTATTTAGGATGTACAAACCTTGGTTATATTTCCTTTCTTTAAAAATTAATATGATAAAAGGTCACTATCACACTAAAGAGATTCCATGGGGTCCCAAAGATGGAACAAGGCATCCCATGGTCGGCCATGAATCAAAAAATAGAATTAAGTCACATGGATGGGTAATTTTATATTATTATTATATTATTTTATTACCCTTAACTACTTGATTACTAATTAATCATGATAATTAAAGATAATTGATGTCGTTACTATTCATAATGTCCAAAATCAAAAGAGTCTTAATTACTTAATTTGGAAATTCTGATTCCAAATATGGAATCCAATTTATCAAATTCCAGACACCAAAATTTCAGTAAATAATTTAAAAAATAATTCCCGTTGTCAAAACCAAAGACGGGTTTTTAAGAAGTAAACTCTATCAAAAGATTGATTTGTTTTTACATCCAATTTAAAAGTAAAATTACATCCAATGACCAAAATTGTATTAAATTGTAAAAACATAATTAAATTAAAGATTAAAACCAATTAAAAGGACAATCTAACTATATAAATAAATTCGATGAAAATAAAGTTTTGAATTAAAATGCCGTATTTTTCAGTATTCATTAAAAAATGAACATTATCAGAAAAATACCAAAATTTCACCCTAAGCTATATTTGATATTCCAAATTAAAAAATGATGTCCATTTTACCAAATTAAAAACATATAAGTTCCATTAATAAATTATATAGTTAATTCCCGCTGTCAAAACAACTAGCGTGTTTTTAAGAAACAATATATATCAAAAGATTCACACTTGTTTATGTCCATTTTCAAAGTGAAATTAATTCAAATGACCAACATTGGATTAAATGGTAAATATATATTATAATTACCCTTTAAAACCAAATAAAAAATATAATCTAACCATAGAAATAAATTATATTAGAAAGAGGTTTTGAATAAAAATACAGCATTTTTCAATATTCATTAAAATATGACCTTTATTAGAAAAATTCCAAAAATTTACCCAAAGTAAATTTTGATTCATTTAATCTATATAAGGATATTATTTTGTCATATATAACATATAAAAATAATATAACGTATATTTAAAAAGGGTTCTCTATCAAAAGGTGTTTAATCGACCTTTTAAAGAACATTAGAATATTTATGCATAAAATCGAATTCTTTTCTTATTTTAATACTATAAATTTTTTTGGATAAATTTAAAAATATTTAAAACATATATAATAAATTTTTAGTTAGTTATATTCATTCCAACCGTTACAACGACTAGGAGTTAACTACCATTTTAAATAATATTATTATATTATTAGTGTGCGATGTAAGATTTCAAAAAACCTCATTGTTGCGTATTGGATACTCCATCGAACACAACATCCAATTTAAAGTAATAATAAAATTTTATTCAAAAATATTAATAAAAATGAAAATGTCATATTTTTTATTTACCTGGGATGTTACAAATATTCTTGTAAATACCAAAAGGTAAAAGCTATTGAGAGGTCACATGTACATCATGGGAAACAAATAATAGTCAATGTTCTATAAAATAAGGTACATTGTATAAATATGTCTTGAAAAAATTATTCAAAAATGTTACTAAGTCATTTTTTCCCTTAAGTTATGATTAGTCCCTTTGTAAACTTGTTTTTCTCTTAATCAATATAAGTATTTTTAACTATTTCCACTAATATGTTGGGTTACAAATTAATTTGATCAAATTATACAATGTAAAATATTATTATTAAAAACCCAGATTCCATTTTTAATAATTAAAATTAAATAAGTGCTAGAAAATAATATAAAATAATCCCACCGATGGGATGAAATAAGGAGTTTTAAATGTGAAAATGTCCAAACATTTGAAATGTTTTTATATCCACTTTTAATGTAAAATTGATTAAAATATACTAAATTATATTTATACATTTATATATTATCTAAATATAAATTAAAAATAATTTAAAATATAATTTAACTATCTATATGAATTGAATGAATATAATGATTTCAATTAAAATTTATTTTTTTCACTATTCATAATAAAATGACTCTTATCTAAAAAATACCAAAAAAATCAACCAAAGTATATTTTTGTATCCCAAATTAAAAATGAAGTATATTTTTTCAAATAAAAATTATATAAGTTTAAAAAACTAGTTTTGAAACTTGTCTTCCATTAAAGGATGGTAAACTGCCTTTTAGTCTAATACCAGTTAGTATGCATAAACATGAATTTCTTGTTATTTTACGCCTATAAAAATTATTGGATGAGTGTAAAAACACTTTTCTGAATTTATAATATATAAATATGGTTAATATTTCTCCCTTGTGGTAATTAATTCTATTTCTTATATTGAAATGTCATTACGGGCATAAAAATAGTTTTTCATATAAGTAATTCCTTTATATTAAATTTATTTTAATTTTAATTTCTATTTAATTGATAACCAAAGAATTAATTTTACAATCATGTGTAAACCATATTCTCATAATTTATATAATCTCATTCATATATTACTTTCTAATTTTTATGTGATAACTATAATAATAATTTAATAATAATACTATATTTTGGTAAAACTTTGTCTTACATGTAATGCAAGTTATCGAAGGAACTCAAAATTATGTATAAAGAATCCCAATATATTTTTATGTGTACTAAAATATAATCTATCTGTTTGTAGCATAATAATATGGGTTTTCATGAAATGTAATCCATTAAATTATTTTTATTTAATTTAAAAATAATAATTTACGGAATTTTATGGTGCTAAATTCTACCCCCATTAAAATGAATTTCACTATCAAAATTCATCCGTGTTATCAATGGTTTAATAATTAAGCATTATTTCCAACAAAACCAACATAGAAAAATATTAATACTAAAACGTCCTTTTAAATGTAAAATTTGTAAAATGAATGGTTACCCAATGTAACTCATATCTAGGTTTTAAAATATAATAAAATTGGTGGAAAGTAAAAACATGGACATAAAAGAGAAATATAACATTCATGTTCTGATTAGAAGTTACAGAGAACATGGTTTATCGAATGTTTATTATCACAAATCCATAAAACCATGAGGCTCAAAACTGATCATTGATATCATCAAAAATGATGATAAGGGGACAAAATTATATTTCAAGACCATTTCCTAATGTAAAATAATTTTCATTAGAAGATATATTTACCTAATTTAATTAAATTTCATAAGAAAAATATTACCATTTGGTTATTACATGATAAAATTTCTCTTCATCTTTAACTCCTTCGAAATAAGGTGAAATTGTTATCCCCAAAGAAGTAATGGTTCATAATACCCATATATAGGTCGATAAGTCAATCTTCCTATCAGTAGAGATCATTAAAACAAAAAAAACTAGTAAGGGTAGTTGATTCAATAAGAATTAATCTTTATATTGTGAGTTAATATGTTAATATCCAAAGGCACATCCAAATTCAAACCCAAACCATTCTAAAAATGGTTATTAAAATAACACTTCCAAAAGATGAAATTCTGTACCATTAGAAAGAAGGTCAACAAATTTATCAAAAACATCTTAACATTAATCCCTATATATAATAAAATTGATCATCGATATCCCATAGCATACATGTGAATACCTTAATCATGTATTCCCTTAAGACACAGTGATAACAAGAATTACCCTAAAACCACATTGAAACCATGTATTCTTCTTCATTCCTTAATCTGAATAATGATTATTAGATATAATCCTAAAATACAAAATTTTGTAAACATCATAAATGATAACATAAATACATTTTTCAAAAAATTATTTATGTTTATAAGATTATTAATAATTTACAATTTTAAATATCCATATCAATATTCCCTTTATCCAAGTTAAACAAAATTTTCCAAAAATTCAGAACACATTACCAACATTACCATGATCATAATATCAGCATTACACTAAATAACCTTTCTAGGTCCTCAGTACCATTCAATGTGTTTTTTCAAATCCTAAACGATCATATACTTCAGTATTCATATAAAATAATTATTTATTTCCAATACATATACAAGTTAATCACTGTAGTTATTTATCAAACCATTACATAGGATTCATTATCTTATTCCATAATACAAATTTCCTAAAAAAAATAAAAAAAAAATCATGTATTATTATTCATAAAACCCAATTTAATCATTCTATTAAATAATACTGTTAAAACATTACATAATGTTTATAGGTGGCTCATGGTCTGTTCATCATCATAAGAAAGACTATAACTCTCACAACCTTGTTGACTTATTTTAAATGGATTTCCCTCTAAGGAATTTATTTTAATAATTCCCATACATTCTAAATTTAAAGAATTTTGAAGTCTATTATAACATATGGAGTCCATTATAATCATCCATTGTGTTAAATAAACATTTCATTATCAATTTGAGGTTACTTTATTTGTGTTATTATTTTCATCAGTAAGAACATATTTTTTTCCTTTAAACAATCCACTTGTAGTATCTATATAAGGATGTGATTACATGGAAATCACTCTCATAATCCTTTTCCAATGTTCTAGGATATGTTCTTAAACATCGAATCATCTTTAGAATTTTTCATATTGAAATCACAATAAATATCCTAAGAAAAATTCCTATGGATATCAGTAAATGTTTTTTTCATCATAGTATCCAAAGGATTGATAATCCTCCCTTCAATACAAAAATATATTCCCATGAATTATCATACATGGACAATATATATTTTTATATGAATATTAATTATATTATAAAAATAGATACCCAAGGATATTAATAGATTAGTCCCTTTTGAAATATGTAACACATTATTCTAATTTTGTAAAATATTTTAAACATCTCCTATAAATATCTTCACCTTTACTAATCCTATATAAGATGTATCTTCATAACCCATGTCAAATAAACATAAGAAAGGGTGTGGTCAGATTCTTATTAAGGGTAAACAAAAGAGATATGTAATAACAACATGAACATAAGGGTCTGAGAACATTAAAAAACATTTGATGATAATACCCTAAATTTTAGAGATCATATACATGACTCATGGAATAAAAAAGGGATGATCAATAGATATCAACCATAAGTGATTAAATAGAATAATACATGAAACCATAACATAGGAATAAGATGTAGAGTTAGTTAGGGATACACAAATATATGAAATGGTCTCCTAATTAGTCATGGTTCACACCAAAGTATATCTTAGTGCACAATTTCCTTTAATGAACTAGGATCGTGTCTCATTCCAGCCCAGTATTAATGAACCGATATCACTTCCCATTCCCAAATATTATAGTTGAACATAATTAACTTCTTTTTCTAGTTTTTTTATTTAATGTGATATAAATCATTACCAAATGAATTATAGGGAGATATAAGTCCCACAGACCACATAATGAAATCATACATATCTATGGTACACAATCATCAACATTCATCATGTCATAACCCATGAGAAAAAATGGATATCATAAAACATTCATCATATAATAACCTATGTATAATAGTTAGGTTTCACAATAATTTCATCATATAATAACCCATGAAAATAAGTCAGTTTCATAATTATTGTATCATTCTATTACCCATGAAATCGAAACAGGTTTCATAAAAAACATGTTATTATAAGCACAAACCATTTAAGAAAGAATAAGATTGGTGTCCTAAAATTATATCACTATTAAATCATAGACTATATGTAAGGTTTCTATATTATATGTAGAAGTAATTTTGAGGAATACTTTGGACATTTATTAAGTAAATTAACCTTTCAATGAAAGTAAAATTTTTAAACACAAAACATTTTCCAAATTCTTTTCTTTGAAAACCACTTTGATAACATATAATGTAAGAATAAAAATTAATTTAAATCATTTCATGAGAAAAATAATATTTTCTTTTTTATAAAACACATTTTATAAATTAATCATTTTAAAACAATTTTATTTTAAAATAGAATTTCAATCATTTGAAGGAATCCTATAAAAGCATTTTTTATTTCATAAAAAACTTTATAAAAAACATCTTTGAGGAAAAATTTAAAAATTTAAAAATTAATATTTAGAAAAAATATACATAATTTTCATTAAAAAATTTATAATATGATTTGAAAACCTTTTTACAAAAAATAATTTTAATAAAATTTATTTCTGAATGAAAAGAAATAAAGTAATATTTTATTAAAAAAATTACTTAATTATCTTAACTAAAAAAATTGGAAAATGGTAAAAATACATGAATATATAATGAATTAAAAAAGGATAAGGGAATTCCAAATTTTTTTGAGAGCTGGATCTTAATATTTTTTCAATAGATGCATAATAAAAAACAATTCCAATAAATGAAGATGTTACAACATTAAACTCATACCACTTTTATAACATTGAATAATAATCCCCATGAGATATATAAGATACATAAAACATAAAATACAATTCAAATAAGTATATTAATGATATTATATTTCAAATGGTATTATATACACCTCTAAAAAACAATTTAGGTGCATAATATAACATGGGTATGAAATATGGAAAATTGTGATCAAATTGCATTACTGATTGGGTAAATTTTAAACCATAAACCCCATGAAATAGATATATTAAAATAGATATGTAAATAACCATATATTTAAATATAATAATCATATAATACATTCATGGTAATTATGTATACTACAAAAAATAATCTATTTTTTAATAATGGAAAGTCTTGCAAAAATAAAAGCGAGACTAGAAATACCATTAAATTAACTCTTGACTTTCATTATACAAGTTTAAACATCTTATCTAATAAATATAATTTTATTATAAATATACCGAATAATCATATTCTTATATATCATACCATATATTATTTTATTATTACTTTATATTAAGAGTTTATTAACAATTGCATGTTAATGTTATGTTTAGGGTAATAACCACTTTGTTTTTCTTATGTGATTTGACTTGTTATTCTTTATCATCACACATAGATCATGAATAAATTATTTTCTGAATGATAATAATGATATAAATATCATATATAGTAACTATATATCTGTTTATAATAATCCATATTTTGAATAAATAATAAATGAAATACACCATTAATGGAGATAGTAGGTCGTACGTACGGAAGAATGTTGTTTCCATTTATTTATCATATTATAAGAAAGAGAAATAAATGATATATATATATATATATATATTCTTTAAAAGAGAATTATTATGCCATATATATCACATGTGATTATTAAACTAATCTTTAGTACATTTCATGTAAAACGTGAATTAATCACATTGATTTGATGATGTTGTAGTCCAAACATCCACAAATGATGTTATTCTATTACCCAAAAAATGGAAATATTTAATTTATGTATTTTATAATAATTATGGAAGAATAAAGAAACCATAAATATTATATATATCTAAAAAAATATTAATCACATAATTATTCCCAACCCTGAGATATGGTAATGGATGAACGAACAACATCAGTTCGCGAAGTGGTAAGCCACTATACACATGAACAATGACTGTGTATCCCATTTTATGGAAGTGTTTGAAGGTGTACGTCGTAACATTAAAATTAAAACATATAAGTATATTTAGGACACTTTTATTATTATATAATATTTTTATATGAATAATTTAGGGAGTGGAGATAGTAATAAAACAAAAGTGATTGTTGATGAATGTTACCTATTCTTTGGGTAAATCATTTTGGTTTTCACAGAAGAACTTTCATGGTTTTATTTTTAACAAAATTGAGGTCTATAAGGTGAGAGGGTGTATTTATAGGGAGTATTTGTTAGGGTATTCATGGTAAAAATTTCTATAGTGGTGTAAAGAACTGATGGGGTGAGTTCCATTTTATAGTGGAGTGAAATTCATATAAATAGAAAAATGAACATACTATTGAGATGTATTCCTTACATAATTTCCCTAAAATAGTTGTATATTTTATACCAAATAGGGTAAATGTTCACTTTATGGCCACAAAATAGGGTTTTTACATATTTCTAGTTAAAATTTTCACATTTGGTTATAGTTTTGTTTATAGGTAAACTGTTTTTTATCTTAATCATTGTAACTAATATTAAATATTTTCACTAATATTTTAACTAAAATATTGTGTTCACCATATTAGTCATTATAAATTATTATTTTTACAAATATTAATTCTATATTTCCAATTAATAATAACATGAATAGAAGAGATTAATTAAAAGTAATCCCACAGATGGGACGAAACAACATATTTTTAAAGTGAAAATATTTGAATGTTTGAAATGTATTTATATAAAAATTTGATTTTAAATTAAATAAAATGGGAAAATTTAAATTAATAAATGTATAATTTATATAAATATAGATTAAAAAATTTCAAATATTATTTTACTATAAAAGTAAATTATATGAAAATGTGGTCTTGAATTAAAATTTAGTGTTTCTCACAATTATTCGAAAAATGAAACTTCACAACAAAATATCAAAAATTCACAGAAAGAAAATTTAAATATTAAAATTTCCAAAATTATTTCAAATATTTTGAATAGAAATTAGAAATGTGTAAAAAGTTATTTTTAGAACAAATATTCCACTAAAAGGTTGAAAAACTGCCATTTAGAATATGACAACTTCATTTGCGTAAAAATTGATTTGTTCATATTTTAAACCTATGAAACCTATTGGATGAATATAAAACCATTAGTTGAATTTATAATTTTTTAATTACATTAATATATCTTAAAAATAATGATTTATATAATTTATTAAGGTAAAAAAACATTATTTTCATAAATAGAGTTTTTTCATGAAAAAATTTCCTTTATATTCAATGGTTTTTATTTTTATTCCTAAATAATTTATAACGAAAGAATTAATTTTATAGACATATTTAATACATAGTTTTATAATTAAGTTAATCTCGTTCATATCTTCTATTCCAATGGCATGGTGATAAATATAATAATATTTTTATAGTTCACTAAAACACAGTCTTATGTGTAATGAAAAATATCAAAGGAACATGCAATTGTGTGTAACAAAAATAAAAAATATGGTTGTGTCAACTAAATCATAATATATGTTTTATGTGTAGTGTAATAAAATCTTTCTATTGTATATAAAACAAGCGCTAAATGGTATATCATGTAATGATAGCCATAAATAGGGATTAATTTAATAAAAACTAATAATTCATAATAAATTAGGGTGTCACATCAATGCCTCATCCTAATATATACTTATCCCAACTACTAGGTTAGGTATTTTTTGGTAGCGTAGGTGTAAGGCCCACCTTAATTGCTTTTTTCACCCCTTTTACAATATAAGACCCCTTTTAGTATACGTTCAGCGTGTAATAATTCATTTCAAATCTAATGGTGTCCCCTCATGTAATGTGACTAATCTTACATTATCTATAGTTTCTCACACAGAGCATGAATCAAGTGTGATTATTGACCTTTTATTATCATCATATCTTTATTATAAAAGTTCTTCCATTATGGGCCTCCTATTGAGGTATAATTCCAAAACATTCAATCGAACTTCATGTGCTCTTCTTCTTGACTTTATTAGGATATGTTGGACACCACTTTGAGGTATGAACCCAATTAAATCTATCCTTTTACCATTCAATGTAAATATATGGTATTTTATTCTTTCTTTCATAGGATACATAGGATACCTCTTCATAGTTCAACCAAAACTCCAAAAAAACGACAAATTCCCATGTATGGTAATAAAATCTAATGAGAACAAATAGTTATCTATAAATAAATGAATAATAAAAATTAATAACATAATTTTTTGGAACCTATATATATGAACAGTTTCACATCAAACACGCAAAATCGATAAAATCCTTAGCATAGGTGTAACCTGCCCCTCAATAAGATTTGGTATGGAATCATAAATACATTTTAAATCTATAAGATACCCATAGAGTATGAAATAATTCCCCCCAAAAGTATCTGATGAGCCAAACATCCCATCTTCAGGGTCAAAAAATTTTCAAATATGCCATTGGAAAAAAACATGTAACTAAATTCCTTTAGAATGAAGTTCTGTATTAACTCCAAACGAGTGCAGGTGTGAAATCCCTAAAAACATAGTCATGAGGGGGTAATTCTATTAGTGAAGAGAAATTTCATAGAAGGGGGAGTGTTTTAGTTAAATTTTTTCATTATTTTTTGTTCAATGATGGGATATATAGTATTTATTTAATTCTTCATGTCATTCATTTAATCATTTCATGACCATCGAAAATTATTGGGGGGGTATAAATTTCATAACTAATTGTTTGGAATTACCTATGACAATTGCATACATTAAAATAATAATGTATAAATATGGTTTTGACACTACTAAATAAATTATGAACCCATGTACTTGATCATTTGAAAGGGGTAGTTCTTGAATTAATGGTTAATCACCAGGTCAAAGGGTATTCGTAGTTTAGAATCTGAACATAAAATATCCAAATGAGATAGAAATTCATTCCAGTAAAAGATGAACCCATAAATAAGAAACTATCCCATATTATATCATCTTGATAACATTAATTTATAAAATCACACTTTTAATTTTCTTAAAGTCTTTGTATCTTTTACATGGGTTTGGATTGACAGTTACTATTTACTACATATTGTTAGTTAAAAGAAGTAGTTTGAGTCTATTATAAATTTAAAATTTTAATTATCCCCATACAAATTAATATACCCTAACGGTGGGTGAAATTATTTGGTATCATTTACTAGGATGAGTGTTGAGTATATTTAGTAATTTTTCGTGTTATCATTTCATTTTCATTTTATATTTTCCTAAATTAGAATTGGGTTATTAATTTTCTAATTTTAGGATCAATAGTTTATTTATGAATACTCCACTCAGGGAAAAATCGAGTAGATATTAATGTATAAAAATGAATTTGAAATGAATTTTAAGATGGTAAAATAAAAATTTTGTAAGGATAGTCTATTAAGAAATCAAGGTTTTATAATATAGGAATAATGATATCCATGGTTGAGAAAGTTATTTGAGAATTGTTAACCTTCAAACCTGGGGATCCACCCAATAATTTTACTACTTATTACTATTAATAATTACATTAAAAAATCCTAAAATTATGATAATTATTTTAATTCTAATAAATTCATTACACTACCATATGAAGATCCAAACAATCAATTATGAGGATTTTTGAGCTATGCGGGACATTATAATTAAATAATGTATATAGTTATGTAGTAAGGATTTGACTCTTCCAATTATCTCCAAAAAAAATAACATGTGGGTATCCAAAGACTATCTTTTCACTCTATAACCACATGGGATGAGTTGGTAAGGAAATTCATAACTTGTTTTCCCCTCCTAAAAAATATAAAAATATCCATGTCATTATTCTAAATTGAAATCAAATAAATGACGATCAATAATATTATCATACATGGTGGATGTTTAATGAGTAGATTAGACTATTTCCCCATTATGGGATAATGATTTAAATTTTAATATAAACATTCTATATTGAATTTTTTTTTGGGTTACATGTACATCATTGATGCTACGGTTTAATTTTTTTAATGAAATGTTACCCAATGAATTTTATAAACTATTTAATGAAATAAAAACCAATAGAATTAAAATGAAAACTAATGTTATAAAATAGAAAAGAGCGAACATGGATGAAAAAAATGTTTGGATGACAACGTAAATATAGTCAATGAAAATGAATATGGATGTAATTACAGATCTATAAAACCCTAATGTATGAACAACTATGAGTTAATTTCATTGATTATAAAAGGTAAAATAATTTTATCAGATGGATTCCACAATAACTGTAACCTCATGGGTGACATATGATACCATAATGATTCTAACAAGAAGCATCCTAAAGACCATCCATTTATGTAAAAATTAATATATTGTTGGAAATGAGGGTTATATTCATTACCATATGTGGGGATACCGTAAATTAATTGAAAAATTATTCAAAGGTTCAAGGAGAGTCCATCAAAAATTTATAGATGAATCTAGAGATTGAAAAGGTTCTATACAGATTATTTTATTCTATGTTAGCTGAATTGCTAATTAATTTTGAGACAGAAAAAATGTTGTTGGGAAAAATACCTCAAGGTAACATAGTATTATTTTTTAGTTGATAGTGTTTGTTGAAAAAGAATATTATCTTTTTATGTTGTGGAGTTCTAGAGAGATTATTGAAAAGTTATGTTTATAAAGATCCAGGACTAAGGATTGGATGCTTAGGAGGTGGTATAGAATGATTCATATACAATGTGACACCATTTCCAATTGATCATTTATTCGGTTTCTAAAATATGGGTGGTGGGAAAATTTTATTTTGGATAAGGATGTGATTTTTTGTAACGTTAAAAAGTTATATTAAAGGGTGACGGTGATTCAAAAATTGGCATGAAATTCATGATTTGGGGTCTTTACATCAAGATAGTTCCAAAAAAAGTGCACCTAAGATCAAAAATTTCATGAATGATTGGTTTTTGTGACATAGGTGTAATGTGCAGTAGCCGTAATTAAATAATATTATCCACCAAATATGACATAAAAAATTAAACATCAATACTAAAATGATGTTTCACACAAGGTAAGAGTTCTATGACAATACAGAATCCTTGAATTCATAGTGGATGGTGCACAAGAATGTTTCATATAAGGAAAACCTTGTGTATAAATAGTTATCTACCCATATTGTTTCTATAAATCAACCCTAAGATAAAATTAGGGCTCTAAATTATATAAGAGTTTCATGAAAACTATAGATTTTGTGCACAAAACTGTAGAATAAGGAAATGAATCATGTGTAGATTTCATGAAGAAAATAACATGTGTCTCCATGACCATGGGAGTTTCATGATGTGTGTAAGTGTTTATCATAAGAGGATGTTCTGCAAAAATCCATGATGTTTCACAGAATTTGGAGATTCATGACCATTTAAAAGTGTTTCATTAAAATTAGTATATTTCCACACCATCCATCCAAAAGTTTGACAAAAATTTAGAGTTTCATGGAAAAGAACAAATGTTTCTCACAAGTTGATAGAGTTCTACCCAAACAATCCATAGTATTTACCAAATACAATGGTGTGTAAACTAGAAGGTATTTCCCATTAAATCTATAGTAAAGTGGTATTAATCAAAAGTTTGAAAATACAACATCAAGAGAGCATCTATATACAAATGATGATGTATTCATTATTTTTAATGAAGGGACCTACATATCCATAAGATTTGTGTGGATCAATTCTAAAGTAGTGAGAAAGGAAGAGGAAGGAGGTGATCCTCTCCATCGGTAGTGTTCTATCAAAGAATGTATTAAGGGAGTGACACTTGGAAAGCAGTGACTTTCCCCTACACATTGTGAAGGAAGTGATCCTCGGAATATAAATGATCAATCCTGAACCTTGAATTGGTAGTGATCCTTATTATATTTGGTACATCATCACATCGTCATTGTATTCTCCTTAGACATGGTCGAGTATGGGTGAACCAAGTAGAATCGTTGTGTCATTGTGCTTGGTATCCTTACATTCAATGCATCAACATAAAATAATTTAGGAAAGAATGTGTTGAGACTTATTTTTTCACAAGGATGAAAAGGTAAAAAAAGAAGTATACCTTAAGGAGAATATAAGTATAGAAATAAATAAGTATAATGGTCATAAATCATACAAAAAAATTCTCCTTGGTACCCAAAAGCACCATTCACCATGGGAATATACATGATCTTCCAACAAAAGTTTCTTACACTAGACACCTACATTGGAAATCCCTTTCACCCATGGTCCTATATTTTCTAATAAATGGAACCTTGAGGCATTAATTTGTATGGTAGATAAATCCCAAATGCCTACTGAAAATATTATCACCTTATTCATTCACTAAAGCCCAATGAAATCTTCTAGGTAACATGCTAAAATCATAAGAATAGTTAATTAAAGGTGGTATAATGAATCTAAGGTCCTCATGTGGTTTAAAATTAACAAAACATTCCATAGGAACTCACTTACCTTGTGATTAATGAACACTATCATAGGGCCCCATTTCCTAACAAGGGACATAGGTGATCCATTTTTGGGTATACGTGTTGTTACCATGGATGTATTGTGCAAGGAACAACTAATGTTTATTTTCCCAAGCGGTCCATCGCCTAGGGAACCACCAACATTCCTAGGTAAACCAATGAGGAAAACCACATGCATGAGCCTCCCTGTACTAGTAATACATGGGCGGAGCACCCCTTGTGTAAACCTACCTCACATAGTAATAACTACAAGGAGCACCCCTATGTGAGCCACCCTTGGTTCACCCTAACATGTATCTTATGAAAGACACCCATCATGCGTTCTCAGAATCCATATATGAAAATGCCACTTTTACATTGGATCCCTTGTCTGAGAGGGAACATTTTTAAACGTCCACCTAAGCCTTTAGACATGCACAACCATGGAGAGTTGAACACAAACATTTCACCTATTTAGATGTGTATTCTTATGGTAAATGGTTTCCCACACGTATTTGGTTGTCCATTTAATTTCCTTGGAGTTCATTAGAGTTTATTCCAATGGTCATGAGGACCTGTAGCCTATGAATGGTTTTTGGGGAGTCACCTATCTCGAATACTATGTTTTTGATCATTTCCCCTCCTCATTTATGATACATAGAACATCTAGTTCTATATAGTTAGGGTGCATATTGTGATTTATTTTAAAATAAACATGTAATGATATCCTCCTACCTGGTTGTAGAACCGATATTAGGTAACCCCTCTTAGAGTAAGACCCTATAATTTCTTATTATGGTTTCACTCTTACTCTTCTATTCCTCCTAGCCATAGGTTCGTATATTGGATGGGAACTAGTGTCATATCTCCTGTCTCATTCTTCCTTCCTTCTTCATTTTCCATACCTTGGACCAATTCTAGAGTAAAGTGCTGAGAGAGATGTTTTGTCTCATGAAACTCTTCTATTTTTCACCTGACCTCTTCCATCAGTGGAAGGGGGGGAAAGAGGTGGGAACAATATGTTCCACATCCCTCTACCTTTGGTATTTTTCTCCATGTCCACCTACAGACAAAAGATGATTATGTGGAATCTCATATCGTCCAATTCCCCTTGTTTCTCACATCGATCATGACTCTTGTGATATTAGTGGTTAGTGGTGATCATGAAATGTACATGATCCACGAAAATAATTTAACTTGGGGAATTCTAATTCCTGATACAATTAGGAAATAGATGATTCCCACTCATGGCCCTAGGTTAGTAGTCATCCCCCTTAGGTGTAAACCCCAATAATATTTTCTTTAATCCATGAATCCTCTTAAGGATTAATTCTATAAATACACCCCTAGATGAAAATTATTTGAGACATACCTCATATTACCTATATAGGTAATCTTTTTCAGGATTAAGCCCTAAATTAATCATCTCAAAGGGTCATACCCTCCTGCCAAACCAACCGAACTATGTGTAATTTAATTCCCATCCAAATGGGATACATAGGTAGCCTCTATGCGGTTCAAACCCAAAACTGAAAATCAACCATGTCCTCTGTGGTTTATATTCCTAGTCGGTATTAATTTATCCTAGAAATTAATATCCCTCCATAGTTCTTTGGGTTGTTTCAACCTAATTCCCACATCAAACACTAACTAGGAATCTTCCTCTTAGACATCCTTTCCACATGAAAGTTATCTATATGATTATTCCCTTATCACATTACCATAAAAGGTATGATGCTCTTTAATAATTGGGACATAAAAAATGGGTTTTAATTCCATTCTTTAAGATACAAAGGAATCCCATCATGGGGCCCCATCACAACATAAAAAAACTCATGTCTCCCAATAAGAGGATACATTCTAAACTACACCATTGTGTGGTTAAAAAACTAGAATAATCATAATCATGACAAAAATATATATGATTTTTACATAAGGGGATACCATAGATTGAAAGCATCATATAAATACAGACAACTCTAGTGATGAGGGACCTCAAATACATACAAACGATTAAAGACTCTAGGAATTCTATTAATTGGCTATCAATTCATGTCAGACCAACATAATAATTTGGAATAAATAAAGTATTAATGAACATATCTTAAATCAATAATAGAGTCCTAGAGTAGGTAATAATTCCCCAAAAATGGTTGTGATGAGCCCGACCACTTATCCTCAATACAAATGTAATTTCTTAAGAATCATTGTCTAAACATCCTAATGAGAACCTGACTTTGCAAAGAAGGAACCCATGGATATAGAACTGTTAGGTGTTTCCCGTTCCCTGAAAAATACTATTTCAAACCATTCATAAATAATGACTCATTAACCAAACATATTCTTCGAGGGAAAAATCGTGAAACCAACATTAATTGTTTAACAATATGATAGAGACATACATATTTTTGGCCCATTTCTCTTGATAAAAGAGGGACATAAAATAAAATAAGTTATGCATGTGTTTATAAAAATTAGATACTTATTGAATGTGGTTTTCATTTTATGTTTGTCAATATTTTAGGCACTTAATCTCAGAGATCCCTTCAATACAATGACTTCCTTTATGGTTTAACCAATGAATTCCCTAGTTACTGCTCTGTTCAGGTCCTCATCCGTACATAGGAATCCATCACCAACCCATCATCTTAAATGTTGGGTCTCTAATGCACTGGTCCAAGGGTACCATAATCATGGCAGAATCCCAACCTTGGAGGTCGCTCGATAGGACCTCCATATCACTACGACCCACCTATCTTCTGGAGAGTGATGAACGATGATCATGACATAGATAGAGCTTACCGTCATCTTTGAGAATTTTGGGATCCTATCCCTAGAATGCAACAACTAGTATCTCCCTTATTTCAAGGAGACGGAGAAATAAGACACATAAGACCTCCTCCTGATGACACATGGGTCCTAATCAAGGTATCATACCATCAATCACCACCACCCACACCGCGTGGTGGTCAACCTTTAACAAGATAAGGGTTCTTTCCTTAGATGACCAGATCAGGTCATATAGACTTGATCACAAAGGAAGAACCTCCAATGAAAGAGAACAGTCACTACAGAGCAAGTAAACATACTTCTCCCCTCTAGAGAATTCCATGATCCCAATTTGGGGGAAGACTGAAAACATGAACATACACTCATCTGCCATTATTTATCCAGTCATCAGACTCTCTTAATGAAATGAAATGAAGAGAACCCACCAAATATAGTGGAATACGATGATTATGAACATAAAAATTCTTTCATTGATGAAGACAGCCAATAGACTCACCTAGAACCATTCAAATAAGCCCGCCAACAAAATATAGTGGCAAACATTAATAGGAAACATAAACCTACAAACACCCCCATCATTATAGAATACTCATCTGGAAGAAATAAAAGAAGCCTAACAACCATGTTTGGTGGCATGCTATGTGATGCAACATAAAACTACTTGTATTAAACAAGCCTTCTAGTAGCCTCATCAGGAAGAACCTAGAGAATTTAGTCAACAATTCCCGAAAAAATGTTATAGAGAATCAACTCTCTTCACCCACAAACATCTATTTTAAAAATCCAATGATAATAAAGTGAGGATAAGAGTGGTTACATAATCCTGCTTCCGAAACAGAATGGTAAAATATCCCTATTCCAATTGTTTATGTTACCAATAATATCTGTACAATTCTGAAAGGGTAGAAAAAAATCCCTTCAAACATCATACATACTTTTCAAGAGAGTATAACTATGAAAAAATTAGTGCCTAAGGTACGTACACATAACTATGCCCCCCCAAGATGGTTGTCTTGTCATCATGTCACCCCAGAAAAAACACATATTTCTTCTCCCATCCACATGAAACATGGGGTAAGCTCCCCTATAATATACCGACAAACAGATCTAGACCATACACCTACTACAGCTGGAGATAAGTGGATTATCAAAATGGCCACTCAATGGTAGCCACAAACACCAAACCATTTAAATATTTTTTAACCAAAAAGTACCCCTAGTAGCTCACAAAAAGTAATAAAAAATGAAGCCTCACCAAAAAAAATTATATAAACTATAGGATTTAAAATCCCTCTCTACTCTATGATGGATTTTTCGAAGACTTCACAGGATTATCTATGGAATCCCAGGATCTTACTCTCCTGATGTCGAATTATGAGAGCATTAGTAGTAATTCCAAAGGTCCTCCCAAGACTCTTCACTGCAAAGGTTATCTTTATATATACTATCTTATCAATATTGAAATCCCATCTCTAGATGAGTGTCACGATAGACCTATACATTTCTAAAAAATAAAGAAGAAATATGGTCTTCCCCTTATTGTAATCTACCATGGTTGTCCTCCCCATTATGGTGTTAGTTGAGAATGTTTTGTCAAGAGTAGTGTCTCATGTTGTCAATAGATTTCTGTAATTGATAATTTTGTGAGGAGGAATCCCTCCTATTGTGAGGCACTTATGAAAAAAGGCTACCATGCCTGATGCCTTGTCATTGGAATGTGAAATACTTTGTCAAGAAGAATAAATAACAAAAAAATATCACTATACGAGCCTTATTTGGATCATCTTCCTTTCGTCATAGTATAATAAATCCAAACCAACCTCACTACGTATGATAAAATTGTCTGGAATCATCCACTCTGGTCAGACCAGATAGATGATCCTCTTTGAGAAGGACAAATATGACTAGCTAACAATGAGGATATAGAAGGCTAATGATGACATAATGATCATATTAAAACCATTAGCCACCAATAAATACCACAATTTAGATGCTATTTTAGATGGTTTTGTTCATGAAATCCACATCCATATATTGAAAACTATTCATCAGTTATAAAATAAAATTATTAACTTACGATGAGTATAAAAAATCACTCAAGGAAATAGAAGAGTTTTAACACCATGTTGACTTTCAAGATCTCCTAGATTCACAACACAGAAAGATCAAGAGATAATAAGGATCCCATAAATATGAATGCCTGAGTTCATTAATGATATTATGATATCTAATCTTCAATCCCCTATATGGTGTTTATATCATAGGATGGTGTGAACATGGAGCATTACACATCACTGCACTCCCTTATTAAGAAATCCTACCAAAATTTGTATCAAAAAATGTCATATCCCTAGAACAGATCAAACAAATAGATTCTATCCAATATCAAATATTTTCTCAAAAAAGATGTTCTGAATGACTCTCACCAATGTCAACCATAAGAGAGAATGTTGTTGAGATATTTTTTTCATCAATCATATAAGGATATCGATGAAAGCTATTCTCTTAGAGGATTTCCGCCATCAGATAGTAAAACTATCAAAAATAGTACAATTATATTTAGAAATGGTTGATCCAAGTTCATACGAAATAATGAATCTGAACCACATCTTGAAATAACTATATAATATCAGATGGGAAACTACAACAGTAGAAGCTGTGAAGGTTCAAGAGCAACTTCCGCCCATAGGGCTGGGGTTTTTCTAAACCAACCCACAAGTTTAGAAATCCCATCCTAGAGGGTTGTGAAAGCAGAAAGGGAATAGACCCATTACACATGGTTGGTATATTTTCACCTCAATAATTCCATCCTAAATTGGAATTGATCTAATCATGATTAGGGAAATTTCCACAAAGTTGATACTCTTCGTTCATCTCACCCCACAATCAAGTACCCCTATTAGGGATGCACATCGCTAAACTATCTAGGGATTCCCATTGAATTGTTGTCTTCCAAGTGGCTCCCAAATAATTAGTAAATGAGGGGACTTGGACTCATTGGGGATATAAAAGAAGTAAACACCACTAATTCACTGATAGAGTTATAATAATGTATTTATCATCAGTAAATTTCATTAATACCATCCTCGTAGATTACGTAGAACATGAGACCAATTCAAAGGAGTCAGAAGAATAATTATTGATTCAAAATGTGGTCCACACCAAAACAAATTAAAGAGGTGTGCATACCTAGAACCAAAGGATTTCACTAAATTTTGGTTCTCCATTGAATAATAAATCATTAACACCTCGATAGAATGAATAAGGTAATGTTTAAATAATGTCTCAACTCCCGTTCAGAGAGGATAATTCCCTGTCACTAAATGAAAAAATTTACTCCAAAAGATAGAAAATTAAATAATTGAGGATACTTGATGAAAAATTAAAATAAGGTATCCTTCATAAGAGATATTTTATATAGAAATATTCTAATCATACACTTCTGACTAGAAGATATCATTAATGACTTTTTTTCATAAAACTATGGTAGATCTGTAACATCCGGTCAATATGGGATGCCAACCACAAATATATATATGGAACACATAGAAGCAGATCAATATTTACCTTCATTTGATGCATAAATAGAACATTTTAGGGAATTTATTATAGAACATCTCATATAGGATACCCACTGATGATATCAGTAACGCCACTACAATAGACATACTAGTTGCTGCACCTATTCAGGCTCCAACTGCGGAACTTGTTTAGGGTCTAGTTCAGTTTGACATTACTTGATTTCTCATGAATACTATTGAGTCACTAATTGATTGATTAGAATCCATGTTGTAATGTCACACTATGATATAGATTGAAAAAATCCATACCCAAAATGGTTAGATCATACTCTTCCCCCACTAAATTTTTTGAACCCAAAAATTCCAATTTTCAATGGCTCGGGAGACAAGGAAAAGACATTCATGCTTATAATCTCTCACTCTGATCCCATGATTGGTACCCCAATATAATATGAAGCGGGGAAACATAGTTTATTTGTGAAATCAATAGAGGGAAAAGATGTTGAATTTTTCACTATCATTCACTCTTGGTCAATCATGAGGAAGGAAGACCTTCGTTAGAAGATTCTATTTATTTTTTTATAAAACATTTAAAAGAAAATAGTCTTTAATCTCTAAAATTGTATTAAATTTTAGAATTAACAAGCATAGAATTTCATTTTATTGTGGAAAATATTTATATACTCTATGATCTTACAACTCACCCAAAAATATTTCCTCAATATATGTGTATAGATTCTTCTTAAAAAGTTATGCACACCACTTATCCTTGTGAAATAAATAAGAGGGTTTTGGTTCCCTGATATAATTTCTTCAAGAGTGGAGGAATATATCATGGATAATAAGTAATTTTGTTGAGTAATTCCATTAAATTAGGGAATGATAAAATTAAAAGATGAGTTTTCCACTATTACACTTAACCAAGCCCTTGTATTATCTCGAACTTCAAATTACACACCATTTGTTGTGGCTACACAACCAGAAAATCAGAAGAAAATTCCACCTCATCTAAATGATCAAAGAGATTAGTTGTGAAAACAATTTGAAAGGATGGAAAATAAGGTCTATTCATTTTTAAATTATAAAGACCCTGAATACATCAACATTTCATTGGAAAAAACATATTTAATTTTCAGAATCCTAGGATGCCAAATGAATAAGGTGATGAATATCTCTCAAAAACATTTCCCCTTTAATGAAATGATTGGAAACCATATCTAGGATTGTTTTTTTATTAAATACCAACTATAAAATAATGTTTTTTAATAGATATCTAAAAATAAAATATTCACAATTCCAAGTATCTTGTTTTTCTTCCAACATTACAGAGGAGGAAAATGAATGGAAAGAAGTAAAGCGTATCAATTAATAGAAGTTTGATCAGTATATTGTCAGGAAAACAATAAAAAAGTCTCATGTTATCATCCAAACACAGTTGTGGTCACTAATTATTCCTCTAGCTACTACTTATACAATACAATCCACTACATCAACTAATTAGTCCTCTAAATGTTAGTCGTTCATAAAGTTACATGTATGAGAGAGTAAGAAGAAAACGTATAAAGATGTGCTCATCTAAAATAAAAAATTTCCTTTACATTGGAGGAGTCCATGTGTATAGATCCAAATGCATGGTCCCCACATTAAAAAATGGAACCACAAGATTCAAATCGTAAGATAGAATCCTCATCGGAAAAGGAGATGATTTGCAGTTCGATTAATGTTACCCATTTAATGGATCACTTTACAAATGATGAGCATGATTAGGAACGAGAATTCCATACACATAAATGGAGAACAGGGGGAAACAACTGTTATATTTCATGGTACAGAGGAACATATGGTTGTGCTAGGATACACGACATTAACCATTCCCCTAATCAAACTATTTACATTGTTGAAACTTGTGGGAGATACACTCACCATGCTCAGAAAGAAAAAGAAAATTTCTTCAAGCATGTTACAGCCTTCCCTGACACAATCATCTTGGTAGCTCAACTATAGTGTCCCATCACCTAACCAATATCTATGTGTAGGCAGACATAGCCAACATAATCCAATAAGAAAATAAGTGTTTATCAATCATATTCCACACAACGGTCATTATATAACTAAACGATAAAATCCCAAAGAACCTATGAATGAACACCCCCGTGTTGGGAAGAACAGACCTCTAGATCATATGTTAGAAGTTTTAAAGAAACTATCATATTTACCAACCATGCAATCAATAGTAGATGATTTAAGTCTATCAAAATACATTTAAAAAGCACTAATTGATTTCTTGTTGAGCCATTAGGTGTTTGATGTTTTGGTTTTTGCGGTTGATGTATATCATTCGAATAATGTACCTACATAATGACATGAAAGCGTATCATTTACAGACCAAGATGGGAATAATATCATTCAAAGACACATCAGACCCTTTATGTATATCTAGTAGCGTAAATTAAATTAATATCTGACAAGAATTTATTGAAAATGGATCGGGATTCATCCATTTTCTAGTCCATAAACTTCTCCAACTCTATCTCAATAAATCTCAATTTCCCCCCTCTACTGAGATATTAAGGTAATGAAAAGAATGATAAAGAGCTTCTCAGAGTGTTCACACTTAGAGCTCAGTTTGGGATCTTGTGTCAGACCCAAAATTCATGGGTTTTCAGAAGGAAACAACATTCAATGTCGTCATGGGAAGACCTTCACTACATATACATGCATTTATTCATTCATCATACCACCAATGACTCAAATATTGTATTAATGGAAAAACTGGAACATTTTATGGTGAAAAGGGAACATTAATTTTTTATGTTTCATAGTACATTGATGCATAGTTCTACCACAATTAAGTAAAATAGTCCATAACAGATGATGTTGCCTGAATTATTTCCGCAAACATTTTTGGATATGGCTCCAACTAAACCATTCAAGAAATTTAGTACACAATATGTATAACTATTAATCAAATCCAAGGGGGGTCAAAAATTCAATAAATCATTTACTGAATTCATTAATTTCAGTTATAAAAAATAAACCAAACAGTATAGGTGATGATGTTAACTCTCTTTCCAGTGATGAGAGCTTGGATGAAAATGTCTTCACTATATCCCCTAGTATCAAAATATCCCTGTTTTTTCATATAGGCAAGAAGAATTTTCCACATCCATGGTATAATATAGAGACTCTCATTATAAGTATCTCATATCACTTATGGAGCCCCAAGAGAACTCACTATATTAATGGAGATTAAAATGATTACATCATATTATATCTGTCTAAATGACAATTCCTTCCATAACTAAGAGATTTGTGCTCCATCCCTTACCCACAAGGAAGATGATAAATAAGTAAATACCGAGGAATAAGAAGAAGATAAAGACCTACAGTATTCTCCTATATCATTTGAGGGAGGCATATCAATCACTGTGGATGAGATTAGAGTGATAAAACTGGGTAGAGAAGAATATCCATGACCCACTCTGAATAATGCATCCAATACTCTCAAAGTAAAAGGTTTGTATACTAACTTCTGGAAGTGACACTTGGATGTGCTTTCATGGAATTACATAGATATTACAAGCCTCACACCTATGTTGTCCACTCATCACTAGGGTTTTATAGAAGACTATTGAGGGTTCAAATAGAATTCCAAACGCAAAAAATCAACCCATGCTGAAAAAACTAAGGTTGATGTGGAAAAACTCATCAAATACGACTTCATACAAGAGGTACAATATCCAAAATGGCTAGCCAATAATTTTACCATGATTATGTAGAATGAGAATTTTTTTTAATTTTAGAGATCTCACCTGGCACTTTCCTAAATATTAGTGCCTACTCCAATTATAGAACCCTTGATTGATGAAAAAACCGGTCATCAATCCATCACCTCTAATGATGGATTCTACAGGTACAACCAAATTTAGATGTCCATGGATGTTAAATAAATTATTTCCTTTAAGGCCCCTCAGAAATTATTCTTTTATATGGTATTTACCTTTCGAATGGAGAATGTATGTGCCACATACGAATTTTATATGCATGGTTTCATGAGACCTTTTTTGGGAGAGTTTGTTGAATTCTACATTTAAATTATAGTCTTTAAGTCCCAAAAATGATCTGACTACTTGGATAACTTGAAAAACTTCTCCAAAAAGCTGAGACAACAAATATTTATGATTAATACCTAAAATTGTGTGTTTTTGGTAACCCGGTGAAAATATATTATCTTAATCTTATATTATCATGACATCAGATTTGATCATGAGAAAAAATCTTTCCTTAAAATGTCACCTCCTCAAAACCAGAAAGAGATGATGAGTCTTCAAGGACACTTAGCCTATATACAATGCTTCACAGCCAATCTTGTAGGCTACTATTTTTCCTTCACAGAACTAATGAATATGGGGATCACATATCCATGGACTAATAAATATTGGGAATAATTTGATAGTCTCAACAAACACCTCTTGATCCCACCAGTGTTGATAACACCTTTAGAGGGGAAACAAATCATTCTATATGTAATAACCTAGGAATGATCACTAGGTTCCTTCATTTAACAAAATAATGATGATGGGAATAAAAACAACCTTTATTATCCTATTATAATGACAGCTAGGATTGGTAATCATTATTTAGATATCAAGAATTGTTTTTTAGAGTAAATATTCACTGTTTATAAATTGAGGCACTACCTACAACACCATGAGGTCCTCTTGATCTCTCGTAATGACCCTCTAAAATACATCCTCTACCATTCTATGTCGAAAGGGAATCCAAAAAGGTGGTATGTCAATCTACAGTAATTTGATACACATTTTGTGCATCATAAGGAAGTAAAAGGACATTAATTGGAAGCTTTCATTGCAAAGCACCCATATGTAGATGATTTGTTATTATATATGGAATTTCAAAATGATGATATATTATATAGTTAAGGTTTCC
Source organism: Viscum album (assembly GCA_963277665.1). Classification (NCBI taxonomy): domain Eukaryota; kingdom Viridiplantae; phylum Streptophyta; class Magnoliopsida; order Santalales; family Viscaceae; genus Viscum; species Viscum album. The sequence goes on along the minus strand of OY728129.1, from coordinate 750,989,772 downwards.
CCAAAACATATAAAATTTACATTGATGGTGAATCTAGGAGCCTAATGGGGAAGATAAAAGAAGACCCTAATATCAACAAAGATGGGTTAGGGGATGTGATTATCTCCCTAGAAAAGGTAGTCCTGTCGTACTACTTTCGGTTATCAAAGGATTGTACCAACAATGAGGTGGAATATCAAGAAATCATTGTAGATCTGGAATTATCACTCCAAATTTTGGTGAACTACCTGGAGGTGAATGTTGATTCAGTGTTTGTAATTAAATAGATCTATGGTGGTTACACAATCAAAAAAGGGGATATAATTATTCTATTTGACAATGTTTGAGGATTTATGGAAGAGTTCCCATAAGAGACAACATTGAATCATATATAATTATCATATAATTCTCGAGCTGATGGATTGGTAAATAAAAATACATCTCTTGATGATCCAAACTCAGATGGAATAGTCATAAGAATTTCCAACCATAGAATTGTTTCATCTTTTGTTCAGAACAAAACATTATTCATAGACAAATTCAGTCCCGCACATAAGACATTCATCCCCTCAATGTAATGGATTATTCCCATCATGGATCAATTCTTATTTGGATTTCTCTCACCAAATAGAGTTGGGAAAGAACAAATCTGATGGATAGAAATCAACTTCACTCATTATGATAGACTGAACCACTAGAATGAACCCTACACATAGGGCTTCAATGGATTCCTTTAATGATGTATCAATGGATAAGAGAATGTGACTATCATGATTGATGTGAATGATGGAGTCTGTGGTGCTCACTAGTATTGATACAAGATTTTTAACCATATTATATGAAATGTGTATTATAATCCCATGAAGACAGATGATAGCATAGAATTCACCAATAATTTTCATTCCTATAAAGTGCAATTTAACTTCATCAATCAACCCCCCATGAGTTACTAAATGTAGCCAAATACTCCTAGACATATTCTATTTAGGTAATCGATGTTGTTGGGCTATATCCTCCAGCTATGCCCAAGCAGTTCAAATACATCATAATCGCTACCGATATCTTCTCCAAATGGGATAATAAGATACCACTAAATGAAATTAATTCCATGTGCATTGTCGACATCATGAAATCCAACCACATTTCAAGATTTTGTGTCCCTCATAATATAATGGTGGAAAATTGACAAAATCTCTATGGTACTAAGGTATATGATATATATATTGAATACAATATCATATAAAACAATAAATTCCACTATCATACATCGACTAATGGAAAAATATAGTTGTTCATAAAGACCAAGTCAAATATTCTCTAGAATATGGTGGACATAGATAAAAAAAATTAGCATGAAATTCTCTTTCGTGCCTTATGGGATTACCAGAAAACAACATGTAGTTCCATATAGAAAACCTTGTATTCACTGGTATATGGTAAAAAATCATTCCTACCCAATGAGGTTTAGTTTCAATAAATTAGTGTTTCAATATGTGATTAACTATCTTTAGATAATTTTTACAGAGATGAAACGATGAATTAGAGCGATTAGTTGACAAAATATTTCATATCATGCATCACTTTGATGTCTATAAAATTCATATTGATGGTGAGTCAACAAGAATGTCCACCTCTGTTCATTCCTCCATGTATAATCATTACTGGTCCTTATAACACTAATGATACAAAAAAAGCCTCCAATGATTGAGCCAACGTGAGAGAGACCTTACTCCATACACAAGGTACACTCAAACGGATCTTACACCTTAATCTCAAGGGATAGAGAGCTCATAATGACTCCCACCAAATAATGGTTCATGAAGATATATTTTTTTTAATCACACAAAATTCATCATATACATAGGATGTTAAAATGAATAACACCCCATACATCCCAGCTGTAAGAAAATAATCAGCATTATTGGTCTTTGTCACACAACCTTTTTAGGCATGACATAACATCTGTTCCGCACAATGTTATTATATATGGAATCATCTTCCTGTCCACAAAAAGATAAACATCATGGCATGAGGCCCTGGTATTATTACATGAAACAATAATAAAACCTCCGTCCTAACCTCATCACATTAAAATACATTATTATCATCCCTCTCATTCGATGTTAAGAAACCCCTAAATTACTAAGAGTAATGATATTATTAGTGGTCCCTAAAAATTGACCTCCATTTAACGTCTAGGACCCAATAATATCCCTTTATTACCTCAGAATGTTTAGATTACTTCTTGGAAATACATGAGGATGAATGTTTAGGAATCTCCCTTTCATAATCCCTACATACTTCATTATCACTCAATATTGGCATTTGGGCCCCCTTTATAGGTATAAGCGACATCATTTTCACGTCCTTACTGCAATATGATAAATATCATGGCCAACATCCTCACCGTATGATGGTAAACTATAAAATCTATCTCATAATTATGTGTTTCTTGCTTCTCATTTCTAAAAGGATATATAGTGACACTCAGATTTCAATCCTTAGGCCCAACCATGATGAAATGAATACATATACATATTTTACATATATACAAACCATATCTGTATATGGAACATTTTTTAGAACATATGATTTGATTCCCATTACAATGAGATGTGTGTTAACACTAAGAACTCATGTTTTGGGATCAGAAATTAGTCTGGAAAATGGTTCAAACCCCATTCCCCACATCATATTCTAGTTGGTATGCAGGAAAATTTCCAAGAGCTATGTGTGTCTTGATTATTTCCCTAGTTGGAGACCCAGTGAGTCACAAAAATCCAATTTCGAGTCCGACCACAATAGAATAAACATCCAGCATCCAATGTATGGATTAAACCTTTATAGGGAACCTTTCAAGAACCATGTGTGGCCTCATTCTTTCTTCCTCACGAAATGTACTGACATCCAGATATCCAATCACAGGACCAACTACAATTAAAAAAATATTATCTTAACTCCCTATGTATGGATTTAGAAAAAAACATTGAATCCTTTTTTAGAACTATGCGTGGCTTGATTCTTTCCGCCCCATGATACGACGGACACCAAAGTCCTATACCCTCATCCAACCCCAAAATTTACCTTTTTTTCATGTCGTATCATTTTCATACTTAACCCACTTTGTTAAACTACATGAGATCTCAAGAACTATGTGTGGATTGATTCTCATCATGATGAGAAACATAGTGACTCCTGTTGACTCTCCTTTCCGTCACAGAGTCTAACGACTAAAAAGGGGAATTGTCTTAACTCAAATTGATTCATCCTTTGAAGAAAATATCAAAAATCGACAAAGGGATGAACAAAGAGAACATTTCCCATAGGTCGCGCAAGTTCCCTCATTGTCGCGCAAGTCTACTTGTGAGACGCATGATGGTCGCGCAAGTGACTTGTGTGACCTAAGTGATAACCGCCTGGGGTCGTCTCCTACCTATAAATAGACCCTGTGGGCCCCCCATTCGAAAAGGTATTTTTTTCCAGAAAATCAGATTTGAGCTCCTGGCGCCCTAGTCTCTTCTCAAAGCTTTCAAAACACTTCTAAGGTAATTTCTTACCATGAACGGACGATCTAAAGAGGGGGAGGAAGGGCTAAGTGTTGAAACTCATCAACACTTGCGCGCCTGAGTGGACAACCCTTAAGGGAAAATGCCATACTTGCGTGCCGCCTTACTCCTTCAATAGAACTTGTGTGCCCCTCTTCTGGAAGAAAATCAAGGGGATTCTAAAGGCTTTAATCAAGAAGTCTCTCAAGTATTACCATGCTGGTTAACCATCGCGTAAGTAACCCATGTGTCGCGCAGGCATACCTGCGTGACCAGGACTTTCTCGCCCACGCAGTACCTGCGCGCCTACCAGGACTTGCACGCCCATGCCTTTTTGGGTGGCCTTCTTTCCCATTTCACCCCTCTTAAGCCATTCCACCTTTCCTATTCAAGATTCAGTCTTCAATACACTCTTCAATGCCATTTATGGCATGATTTATTGATTTGACTTCCTTATCTGAAAGGAATTCTGTGGAATATATCTCAAAACCTAGTGATTTATACATCATTATGTCAATGAAAATTGATATTTCATTCATCCAACCTCATCCTTTAAGATAATTGAATATCCTAACCTTGGACTCCTTTTTAGGAATAATCCCCAGTAATAATCCTCAAACATGGCAATCCTCCTTAGGAGTAAGCCCCAACCATAATTCTCTTAACCTGGGATTCTTTTTCAGGAGTAAGCCCTAGTCTCAAACATGGGAATCCTCCTTAGGAGTAAGCCCCAAGTCCCTTAATTTTTCAAATCTCTTAACCTGGGCTTCCTTTTCAAGAGTAAACCCCAGTCATAATTTCTCTTAACCACTTCTAATTTACCTTTGATCTGGGATTTCTTTTCAGAAATAAAACCCAATCATAAGTCCTCTCCTAATTTGGGCCTCCTTTTTAGGAGTAAGCCCCAAGTTAGAATATTTAAAATCTCCATGAAGCACATATACCTTTATGGACCTTGCTCCTGGATTTATTCCCTAAAGTAAAACCTAACCTTCATTTATCTAGGTAGTCATACATACATAAGTCCCACATTATTTCTTATGATTGCATCTTTTATGGAAAAATTGTCTAATTTTTACCAATACCTCTTGTTTCTCACACCGAGCATGAATCACGTGATCTTAGAGTGTAAAATTGACTATGAAATTCTTCTTTGAGCCATCAATCATAAACATCATACTCCCTTACTCGAACTACGTGGGTTTTGATTCCTTTTCTAAACAAAGGATACGTAGGTAGCCCGTCTGTGGGTTCGATCCCAACTCTGAAATAATCCATGTCCTTCTGAATGACAACAAACTTCAAGTTCCCCACTGAGTGGCTTTAAAACCAGCATGGTCATCATAATGAACAAGGGACTTCTATATAAATGTTTCTAAGTGTACCATTGACCAAGAATCTCTAATAAATACAGATGATTCTATATCGATGAAGAACCTCGAATACATATATAAGATTTTCTAAAATTCCTACATATTTTATCATTGATTGTCAGATCTCAAGGAAAGCTCATTTTATACTTGGTAACGTAATAAGGATTCATGAACATAACTTAAATCTATAAAGAGATTCCTAGAGTAGACAATAATTCCCCTCAAAAAGGGGTGATGATTCCAACCTCCCATCCTCTCGACCAATGCAAATTCCTAAACCTCATCAGTCCATAAACTAAAGAGCACCTACCTTTGGAAAGTAGGTCTGAATGGATGTGGAATCATTGGATGTTTCCAGTTCTACAAACAACCCCGTTAGAAACTGATCAGAATGTTTGAAACTCCCATCAAAATGAGGTCATTCCCGAAATCCGAGGGAAATAAAAATGGTGAACCCGACGCGAATCCTTAACCAAGTTAAAATAAATTTTTACCCATTTGTTAGGCCCCTATTTAACACTCAATGAGAGGGACAAAAAAACAATCATTGACAAATGTGCTCATCCAAAATATGTAGTGGCTGAATTTATCTTGATTACATCTGTAATATCTAAGGCACCCTTTTCCAAGATCTTCTGCATTTCTAGAATGGCTTCTCTCAAGTTCACACCTGTGAATACTGCTGTTGCAAATGCCACTACCGCTACTCCTGCTGGATCATCGTCCGTTATAAGAAAGATATCACCTACTCAGTGTCTTCATTGCGGGGTATCAAACGCGCTGGTTAAGGAGTACCTTTAACACGGTACCATCTCAACTCTGGAGGCTGCCCGACAAGCCCTCCAAGTAAACAACTCACATCAGTCGTCTGGAAAACGACGACCAGTGATCAAGAAGCAGGTGTTGCTGACTACCGTCTCCAACCATTTCGGGTAGTTATCCCTAGAATGCAATCACCATTCTCTCCCTTATTCAGGGGAGTTGAATGAGCAGGTCCCTCAGGGCCTTAATTCAAAAAGACAACAGTCCTTCGTAAGGGCTCCCACCAACAATCGCCGCCAGACTCGTGCAGCAGTGTGCCCTCAACATGATGAGGGTACCAACTCCAGGCTTTCGGATCAGGTTCCTCAAACCTGAACAAGAAAGAAGAACCACCGGAGGCGGAATCCGGTCAACTGTGAGCAGATTATCATCTCTTCCATCTCCGGAGAAGTCCACCATCCTAACTTGGTGGCAAGCAACGAGCGGGCACATACACCTGCCCGTTTTAATTCCGCTGTCCAGAAGACTCATCTGGCAGCATCATGCCAATCCCACCTAGCAATTACGACGGAGTACTATAGGAAGGAACATACACCTGTTTATACATCATCAACTAGTCAGTAGGCTCGTCTGACTACATATGATGGATCTCATCAACCACGTTTGGCGAAGTGAAATCAGCAGGCACATACACCTGCTAGTATTAATCAAGCCTACCAACAGTCTCGCTTGGTAGCATTCGGAGAAGTTAGTCGGAAATCCCTAACAACAAATAGGAGGCATACTCAACTCTATTCCCCCACACTTGAGTACTGTCAGGATTCACTGACAGGAAAAGGAGGACAGGAGCAGGCACATACACCTACTCCAAGCTCATAATGGACGTATATTCCCGTTCCGGTAGCTGAAGTCACCAAGAATATTCTATCAATGGTGAAAAAGTAGAAACAAATACCTGCTCATATTCTGGATGCTTGCCAGGATAATATAACAACTTCAGCAGCATCTCAGGGAAAGACACATAAATTTTTCCCTACCAGTGGAGTGACACATCAACAGTTCACTCCAGAACAGACACACACATATGTTACAGTCCAAGAGGGTTGTGGGGCATACTCCCCCATATCATATGGACAACCAAGTCAGGCACATACACTTGATTTGAGAGGAGATCGTCACCCTAACCTGGCCATCTTTCTTGATCAGGAACATACACCTGCTCAGAGCAGCCACTTTCGTCAACAAGTGGTTTCCAAGGTGAGTAAGAAGGCGTCTAAGAAAAAGACCCACCCAACACAGTCAGGAGATCAAGTGCCACTCTGTAACAAGGACTTGTTCGATGCTGGAGTTCTTGAAGCCCTCAGATAATTATCTGTTGGAATTCAAGATTCTACTCCCTCAATTCCCAATAGTGGGAACATTAAGTCCAAAGGTCTCCAACATAAACTTCCTCATGAAAGCTTTATTCACGAAAATTCGGTCGATCTCAAAGTTTCATCTTCAGATGAGAGCCACAGGAACCCTATGTGTGGTCATAATACCAAGGAGCAAGAGATCTCACCTTTTGCTATAACCCATTATGGTGGTCCTCCCCATGATGATGAATTTCACTGCAAAAGCCCTGTCCGCAGTAGTGATGCACATTCCCCGGAAAATGCTCTAGTTGATAATGTAGTGCCGAGAAAGCCCTCTTATATTGAGGCATTTGAAAATGCAAAACCATTCATGTCTGAAGCTTCATCGCTAGCTGGTGAAATACTTTCTCAATCAAGAGATAGCCCAGGGTGTAGGTCATTCTCCGAACCACCCCTAATTCATGCATCTTCTAGTTTGATCAATGATTTCTCTACCAATCCTAATGAATCTAATGAAGCAACAAGGAAACACCAACTCTGGTCAAATCAGGTAGAATAATCTTCATCAAATGATAAAGAGGAAATTCTGAACATGGGAAAACAACTGGCGAAAGGTGAAGTGCCAATCATGTTCTGGCCTTTGGCTGACTCTAAGTATAATATTCCAGAAATGTTGACGGAAGATGAAATTCATGATATTCGTCTCAACATATGGACAACTCTTTGTCAGTTGAAAAAGAAAGTATTATCTTATGATGAATATGAAAATCATCTTAAGATAGTAGAAGGGTTACAAAGTCAGATTGATTTGGCATCTCTATCAGTCTCTCGATATCCGAAGGCTGAAAAGCAGGAGAGAGCCCTTCAATGTTCTTGCCTTGGCGCACTAAGGAGATTGCGTCATTTAATTTCCAATGCCCCATCTGGTATTCGTGTCAGAGTATGGGGTGTTCATGGAGAAAAACATTTCATGGTGCACTCTGGTCAGCAAAGCCCGCCGAAAATGGTCTCATGCAATGTTATTTCCCATAACCGGCCACAGTCAATGGGCTTTGTTTGTAATCAAAAGCTTTCCCAATAACATGCTTCAACTAGTTCCTCTCAAAATCATGAATACAGAGAACAAGTTGTTGAATTACTCTTGCATCAAGAAAAAGAGAATATTAAATAGGCCTCTCATTTGGAGCAAGCACATCACCAAGTGACAGAAGTGTCCGAAATCATCCAACGGTCTTTTGAACCGGGTGATAAAAGAGGATACAGGTTAATGCATCTAGCTAATTTCCGAACTAAGGTTCGCAAGATCAAGAGGACTTTCAAAAAGTCTCAGACATAGCATGTCAAGAACCACCCCAGCTCGCCAGACTGGGGACTCTTTTAAACCAAACCTCGGAATAAACAAATAGGATTTGAGGAGTTGAGTGAGAACCACAGGAACTACCCCAGTCTACTGGACTGGGTACTTTTTCAAATCATCAATCCCCTCCTCATAGAAATTCGGTCTTTTCTCGATTGGGGAATAAACCTCAAGAGGAACGAAGAGCCATATTATCAGGAGATTCCAGCCAAATTATTGTTCGTTAAGACGTTCCTGAGGGATCGAATCAACAAAAGGCAATGTCTCATCAAAGACATGGAAGAAGACAATATCACAGAAATGCTGATAGAAGGGATGCGATGAGTTATGCATCAATCGATGTCATGAATGCTGTTATTGCTGATCCACCAATTTAGGCTCACTCAGGGGACTCAGATGAAGAGGTTCCTTCTCAAGAAGATGTATGCACTGACACAAATGATGAAGGCATGCGTACATGAATTCAAAGGATTACTTATAACCTAGGTAATCCTTCAAGTAAACCACTTCCCCCTCTCCAAAAAGGATCCAAAAAATGGAAGGGAAAGAACCACGTTACATATCCTTCCTCTAGAGAAGGTCAATCGCTCTCACTAGAGAAAAGGTTTTCACAATAGGAGGAAGAAATGAAGGAATTTAGAAGTTTGAATGTAGAACTACTTCAGAGTAGTCTTTTCTTAAGCATGATGGAGTCAGTCAGCCAAAGGAATTTGATGCAGCTACTGAGATGGATCAAGAATATCCTCCTCTATCAATACACCCTCGCAGGTCAAATCCTATGGGTCAAGTGCAAAAACAGTTGGTAGTGATACCATCAGTTGAAGCACCAATCTCCACATCTGTCCAAGCTCCAGTCATTTCACCTACCCAAGTCCAAGTTCAACCGGATGTTTCTCAAAAGTTAATAACTACTATTGAGTCATTAACATCTCGGTTAGAAACTATGAAAGGAAAACGTGCACAAGTTCAACCATAAAAGAAAGTTTACCCTGAATGGGTAGATTCAATTTCTCCTCCATCCAATTTTGGGAATCCTGTATTCCTTATTTTCAATGGATCAGTTGATCCTAAACAGCATTTGGCACATTACGTGTCTTTTTGCGATCCCATGATGGGAACTCCGGAAAAACAAGAAGCAGTGAAACTCAGATGCTTTGTGCGAACCTTGCAAGGACCAGCTTTTGTTTAGTATACAAGCTTGCAATCCCAGTCAATTACCAGATGGGAGGATCTTCGCCAAAAATTCCTCCTTCAGTTCAGCTCAACATTTCCAAAGACAATAGTTTTTGATCTTACAAACATTAAGCAAAGGGAGAATGAAAGGGTCTTTTATTTCATTACTCGATGGAAGGGATTAACATATTCCTTGAGTTTAGCACTCCCTCAAGAAGAATTGTTTCCAATCTGTGTGGAAAATCTGCGTGACGAATTACACACGCCATTAATCCCTGTAAAATACACAGGAGGGTTTCGAGACCTTACTTCAATCGCGCAGCAGATTGAAGATTCCCTTATACAGGTTAAGGCTAAATCTCGTGTAATTCCATCAGCTCCCGGAAGGAGAATAGGTAAAGCAGAAACTGCTACAGTTATGCTTAAACAAGCACCTGTACCTGTTTCTACCTCAAACCCTTCATCTTCTCGAAGGGATCCACCTTCTGAGCACCAACAACAAAGGCATTTTTGTCCAGACGATCAACAAGATAAAAGAAGAAATCAATTTGAGGATCTGTAGAGAAAAACATACTCTTTCCGAAATTAACAAGTTCTTGGTTATTTGATTTCAGCTCTGGAAAACAATTTGGTTCAATTTCTAATGCCCAAGAGGCCAAACAAGAAAGAAGATGAAGACTGTCCCAATTATTTCCCTTTTCATCAAATGTTGGGGCATCCCATCCAGGAGTGTTTTGTCTTCAAAGACCTCCTGCAAAAGATGGTCAACTCGGGATAGGTAACATTGAAAGGCTCCTCATCCCAGGTAGCATGTGTCACTGCTATAGTTCTAGAGGAGGAAGATGAATGGCAAGAAGTCAAATGAAAAAAAATTCATAGAAGTATGATGATTGGATGGTCAGAAATACAATCAATCGAACACGTGCTATTTTGCGAACACAATTAAAGAAACCAATTGTGTCTTCTGCCATGAATGTTACAGCATACCCTCTTCGTTAGAGGGAAAGTCCTTAAAGAAACGTCATGATTCAAAGAAAGAAAAAGAATCAGAAGATGATGAGTATGTGTCAAAGCCTAAGTTGTATTTGACTTTGGAGGATTTCATTCCATCTACTTCAAAGCCACAGGCATCGCCCCACCAAAAGTCACAGCCTAAACAGGTTAATCAGGCCGAGTCTTCATCAGATGAAGAGTTAATCTTTGGTTCTGTTAATATGATTCAATTAACAGATCCTTATGCCGGTCGCAGTTTCAATTTCAATGAGCCTGAATTCCCTGTATCAAATAGAGGAATCAGAGGATGTTCCAGGGGATCAGGATACAGGGGAAGGCGTGGATCTTTCAGAAGACACTATTTCAATTCTACCCCTGCTAGAACTGTATACGCAGCAGAAACTCGTGGTAGAGCTCTTCAGCGATCTTAGCAAGAACAAGCAAGTTCTTCTACCAATATCAAATTCAGTCTGGGAACAATTATTTTGGATGACCGGTTGAAGGTTCCATCTTCTTCCTCTCAGAAAGTAAATGGATCTAATCGGTCTAATCTTACAAAACTAGGAATATTTCCAACTCCTATACCAATACAAGATGCATCAACTGCCAAATCATCTGCTTCCAACGTACCTGCTAAACCCCATATTCCTATTGGGAAACACAGACCTCTAGATCAAAAGTATGATATATTGAAACACTTGGCCAAAGTGCCGGCCAAGTTATCAATTCTGGATGCTCTAAATCTGTCAAAAGATCTTTGGGAAGCACTCCTCGAGGCTTTTTCAAGTCCTCAGGAGTTTGAAACTGAAATTCCTGCAGCTGAAGTCTATCATATAGAGAATAATCCGGTATAATGCCATGCAATAATACCTTTTACTGATGAAGATGAAGATGATGTTGTGCATGGAAATATTAGACCATTGTACTTGTTTGGAATGGTCTGTGGAGTGGATGTTCGAAGAGCTTTCATTGAAAATGGTTCAGGAGTAAACCTCAATCCCATTCGTACACTTCATCGATTGGGCCTCATGGAATCTGATTTATCTCCTTCTAAGATGATGTTACAAGGATATGATAAAAATGAACAAGAACCACTGGGCGAAGTTACACTCGGAATTCATTTTGGAGATCTTGTATCCAATTCAGATTTCATGGTTGTTGATCAAGACTCAGCCTTCAACATCTTACTTAGAAGACCCTTGCTACATCAACATGCATCTATCCCTTTATCATACCATCAATGTCTCCAATATTGTTTCGATGGTCAAGTTGGGACATTGTATGGTGATAAGGACCCATTCAAGACATGTGAGTCTCAATACATTGAAGTGGAATTCTATCACATGAAGAAAAGGGATAAATCCATAACAAAGGAGATTACCAAAGTTAATGCTCCATATGGTTTGGAAAAAATTCCAGAAAATCCATTTACACATGTGAGTATAGATTATGTGTTGCCTATCAGTCAAATTGACAAGATATACCCAAATAAAAATACTCTTATGGAAAGATCCATAATGTCAATTACGACCATCAAGCCAGAAAAACTGGGAGAAATTGGCAATCTACCAAGCAGTGATGAAAGCACAAATGATGACGTCTTCATTTCATCTACTGAAATCCAACAAGTCGATGCATTCCAATTAGGTCAGAAGATGTTATAGAAACATCAGAGGTGAACAATGATGTCGATTCTCAATCCATCATCTCCTCTTTATTACCCAAAGAATACCCTTCATCATCAATGGGGTCAGAAATGGAAGCTTCTTCTTCAAGATATGCAAATTTTGACATCTCTTCGGATCATGAGAATTCTACATTGTCATCTACTATCCAAGTAGAAAAGGAAGAAATAAAACATGATAAAGAAGAAGAGGAAGATATCAGAGATGCTCCTCCAGAAATTGAAGAGGGTATCTCTACCACTGTGGATGAACTAAGAGAAATAAATTTGGGTACAAAAGAAGATCAACGCCCCACTTTAATCAGTGCGGCCATGACTCTTGAAGAGAAATAGATGTATATTTCTTTTCTAAAGTAAAATAGATATATTTTTTCTTGGAACTATACAAAAATTCCCGGTCTTGATCCTGATGTTGCTACTCATCATTTGGTTTGACCAGAAGAACATCGAGGATTTAAGCAAGCCGCGAGAAGAACACACCCAACTTATGCTTCCAAAATTGAAGCTGAAGTGGATAAGCTTATCAAAGTTAACATCGTCAGAGAAGTTCAATATCCCAAATGGTTGGCTAATATTGTCTTTGTAAAGAAAAAGAACGTAAAAATTAGAGTTTGCATCGATTTCAGAGATCTCAATCGACATTGTCTTAAGAATGATTTCCCAGCTCCGATTACAGAACATCTAATTGATGCAACAACTGGGTATGAAGCACTTTCCTTCATGGATGGATATTCCAGATATAATCAGATCCGAATGGCCCTAGAAGACGAGGAATCTACAACCTTCCGAGCCCCTAAGGGGGTGTTTTTCTACTGGGTAATGCCCTTTGGCTTAAAGAATGCAGCTGCAACTTATCATCGTGCCATGCATCGTATCTTCAATCCCTTCTTAGGGAAGTTTGTTGAATTCTATGTAGATGATTTGGTAGTTAAATCCAAACAACGTTATAATCACTTGGCTGATTTGGAAGTCATATTATGCAAGCTTCGACAACATAATTTTAAGATGAACCCCTTAAAATGTGCTTTTGGGGTAACCCCAGGAAAATTTCTCAGCTTTGTTGTATGCCATGGTGGTATTGAAGTCGATCCTGAGAAGACCGAGTCAATCCTTGGTATGTCACCTCCACAAAATTTGAAATAATTAAGAGGAATTCAAGGAAACTTAGCCTATATTCGGCATTTCATTTCCAATTTGGCAGGTAAAAGTTTACCCTTCACCAAATTGATGAAGACAGGAGTCACTTACCAGTGGACTGAAGAATGTCAAGAAGCATTCTAAATTGTCAAGAAATACCTCTTGAGTCCACCGGTCCTCATACCACCTGTTGAAGGAAGACCACTTATACTCTACATTACAGCTCTAGAGCCATCATTGGGTGCCTTTCTTGCTCAAAAGAATGATGCTGGGAATGAAAATATTCTCTACTATCTCAGTCGAACCATGCTTGAAGCAGAAACACGGTATTCAAGTATTGAGAAGTGCTGACTGGAATTAATCTTTGCAGTTCAGAAGATGAGACACTACCTGCACCATCACGATGTCCAATTGGTATCTCGCAATAACCTACTCAAATTTATCCTTTGTCGTCCAATGCTTATTGGACGTCTGGCAATGTGGGTAGTTATTTTGTAGCATTTAGACATTCAATATGTGTCTCAAAAGGCGATAAAGGGCCAAGCTCTGGCTGATCTCCTAGCTGAACACCCTTCAGTGGAAGATACATCTTCAGATATTGAACTCCCTGATGAGGAAGTCTTCTCTATTCAAGAAAGACCTCAGGCATGGAAAATGAATTTTTATGGTGCTTCCAGAATGCCAACAGGGAGGAAAATGGAAAATCCTAAATTCAACAAAGTTGGCTTAGGAATTGTACTCATTTCTCCAGAAAAGGAAGTGGTACCTTATTCCTTTTTATTGTGGGAAGGTGGTACCAATAATGAAGTAGAATACCAATCTCTCATCGTAGGCTTAGAATTAGCACTTCAAGCACAAGTGAATCACTTAAAGGTGAAAGGTGATTCAGACCTGGTAATCAAACAAGTCCATGGGGATTATTCCATCAGAAAAGAAGAACTAATCCCATTATATGATTACATCAGAGAGTTAATGGCATAATTCCCTTTGGAACCGACATTTTCTTATGTCCCAAGATCACAAAATGCTCAAGCTGATGCATTGGCTAATATAGCCACAGTTCTGGCAGATCCAAATCGGGATGAGACAACCATCAGTATTGCCCACCGTTGTGCAATTTCAACTTATGTTCGAATCAGAACAGAGTAAATTAATGAAAATTTTCCCATTCTTGAACCGTATGGTCATACTACAGGATGGATGTCACCTATCAGGGAATACCTTCCAAATGGAACACTTCCATTTGATAGAGCTGAGAAAGAACAAATCTGGAGACGTGTGGTTAATTATACTCTTTATGATAGCCTAGATCACCTAGAGAAAATTCTCTACAAACGTGGTTTTGATGCAGTTCTCTTCAGATTCATTGATGGTGAAGAGACAATGGTTGTCATGAAAGAAGTACATTCAGGAGTCTGTGGTGCCCACCAATCTGGACATAGACTGTCTGATCAGATTCTAAGGCTTGGATACTTTTGGCCTTAAATCATACGAGATTGTGTCGATTTCACAAATAAGTGTCATTCATGCCATGTACATGCCGACACCATTCATCAACCTCTAGAGCTGCTTCATACAGCTAAATACTCATGGCCATTTGCCACATGGGGAATGGATGTGGTGGGACCTTACCCTTCGACTACAACCAAGCAGTTTAGGTACATTCTTATTACTACTAACTTCTTTTCCAAATGGGAATAGGCAATACCTCTCAAGGAAGTCAGTTCTAAATGCATTGTTAGCTTCATCAAGTCTATCATCATTACCGGATTTGGTGTCCCTCATAACATATTGACGGACAATGGAACCAATTTCTGTTTATATGAGGTAACGAAGTTGTATCAAGAATACAACATCAAATCCAACCATTAATCTTAGTAACATGCAGCAGCCAACGGCCAGATAGAAGCCTTTAACAAGACTTTTTCAAATATACTACAAAATTTGGTGGATAAAGATAATAGGTCATGGCCTGATAAACTCTTTCATTCTTTATGAGCTTTTCGGACTACCACCCGCACTGCAACTCAGTCAACTCCATATTCATTAGTATATGGAATGGAAGTCGTCTTACCCATTGATTCTCAACTACCATTGCTCATAGATTCCATTTGTGATCAATCATCTACAGATGATCAATCTCAAAAGTGATTGAATAAATTGGAATGGTTAGACAAGAAAATATTGTGCACTTTTCACCACATGGAAGTCTATCAGAATCGAATAGCACGAGATTTTAACAAAAAAGTTCATCTTCGTTCATTCACTCAGGGAGAATTGGTATTAGTTCTCAAAACTCCAATGATACCAGGAAAGAAACCTCCCAAACATGAGCCAAAATGAGAAGAACCTTATTCAATACATGGGGTCTACTCCAATGGAGCATATTCATTAATCTAAATAGATGGAGAACTCATTACTACTCCAACCAATGCCAGATTTTTGAAGAAGTATTTTGTATAAACTGCAAAGTACCTCTTTCATCCTTTCTATATGACGTTAAGCTGTACAGTAATGGTCCATACATATGACCTTAAACTATTTGCACTTTTTCCCCACATGACTTTAAACCGTGAAAAAGTTCCCAAAATGGTCCAGTATGACCTTAAACTGCAACTAGGTCCTGTATGACCTTAAACTGCATAATCCACGGTCCATGAATATGACCATAAACTATTAACACTTTCGTCCAACATGATGCTAAACTGGGGGAAAAAATCCCCAATACGTCCAACATGACGTTAAATGGTGTACTCTTTTGTCCTCACTGCATGACATTAAACTGCACAATCCCCCTGTCGTCCAACATGACGTTAAACTCTATTATCCCCATCATCCTAACTACATGACGTTAAACTGTACCGAAAGTCTGTGATACATCCTACATGGCATTAAACTGTACCTTTTCCCTGCTACATGACACTAAACTATGCAGCACCAATAGTCCTAATTGCAAGACTCTAAACTGCATAGTCCCTTTATTTGTCCTATATGACATTAAACTATGCATCGTTAATGTTGTTGTTACCTCTTGTTTCTCACATCGAGCATGACTCACATGATCCTAGAGAAAACCTCAACCATAACACTCTCCTTGGGCCGCTAACCATGTGTAAGTCCCAACAACATTTTTTTAGGTCATTGTCCCCAAGAACAACTTGATCATTAATTCATTCTTTAATTGAACTACACGGACTTTGATCCTTGCCTCCTAGGCTGGGTATGTAGGCAACCTCCAATGGTTCAAGCCCAAAGCCAATCTCTTCACATCGGTTCACCTCCATCTCATATGATGTTGATTCGTGAAACCACCCCTAGAATCAATATCTTTACATTAGTTCACTTTCTTCTTTGTTATAGGACGTTAATCTATATAGCACTTTTGTCCAGTATGACAATAAACTACAATATTCTTTGATGCCCTCGCCTGAGAGGGAACCATTATTTATATTGATTTTTTCAATCATGATTCATTTCAAACCTTTTATCTTGGGTTAAACCATCATTGTACTAAAGTCCCCGTTCACCCTTCACATGTATGAACCAAATTTGTACAAAGGCTATTTCTAGAACTATGTGGGCTTGATTCCCATCCTTATGGGATACGTAGGAACATTTGAGTGTCCCTCGAATCCAGTCCCAAGTCTTTGGGCCTAACCCCAAATTCCACTTTCAGTCCCTTGGCTGAAAATTCCCCATGAAAACACACATTTTGTATTTCTTACAATGGTCCATGCTCTATGACCCTAAACTAAGATCTCTAATCCTTTTGTCCCACATGATGTTAAACTGTAGTTTAATAACTACATATGGCTTGATTCCCATTCTTATGGGATACGTAGTGAAGTCCAACATTTCAATCGAGGACCCGGCCACAACATGACTTTGGTTAGCATTGATATATGTATCTTTGTATACATTGAACAATATCCATAGTTATGTGTCATAATCCTAACCTTAAATATTTTCAGATCCTCATAACCCTTTTCATGACTTCTAGTCACAAAAATGTCAAACTTCTGATAGTTATTTTGTCTGACTATACAGCACGTTCCCATAAGAGGCCTTGCATAAACTGTCTACATAACAGACTTGTTTGCCAAAAGATACTATTATTTGACTATGCATCCAATGCCCTTAGGTGGCCCTGCATAATTCCACCCCTAACGGGTTTGTCGGATAGTGGTAACTTCATTCTTGGGAAGAATGCCTCTTTTGTCCTTATTTTTCTTAAATGACAGAATGTAGGGATCCGCAAAAATAGTCATCCTTAACATATTTGTCCCATATCCTTTTTCATGATATGAAGTATTCAAGTCTATGTCTTATATTCCCCTTCCCTACGTTTGGGTCAGACCTTCGTAGGATTGATATTCATATAGTTCTTTGATAATCTTGTTTGGAAATAACTTTTCCATCTTCAAGTACCTCTTTCCATACAGCAAACTCTATACTTTGGAAGATTTGAATCTCCATAAACATTCACTGGCTTTTAGCACTAGAAAGGTAAATTTTTTAGAGTTCTTTTCCCTGACTATGCAGCACGTGCCAATAGGAGGCCTTGCATAAACAGTCTACATAACAGACTTGTTAGCCAAAAGATTCTATTTATTTGACTATACAGCCAATGCCCTTAGGTGGCCCTGCATAATTTGTTAAATAATAGTAACTTCATTCTTGGAAACTACTTCTTCTGATGCCTTTTAGCTCTTTTTCATATCATTCCTCAGATTCAAATATTCTTAAGTCATAGTTTACATTCCCCCCCCCCTCATACTAGAGTATGGTACTATGTTTTCAGATGAATTTCCATGGAATTGAGTCAATTATAATCCATTTCGGTCAAATCTATTTCGACCCTAAACATTAGCCTTTTTGTGTCCGACATGCATGACTTTAAACTGCCAGATTTCTTGTTTTTCTTTTCACCTCAGAGTCAAATCCTCTTTTCTCTCCGGATCCAACTCTGAGGGGGGAATTTTGTTGACGCTCCTTTCTGTCACAGAGTCTAACGACTGAAAAAGGGATTTATCTTAACTCAAATTGATTCATCCTTTGAAGAAAATATCAAAAATTGACAAAGGCATGAACAAGGAGAACATTGCCCATATGTCGCGCAATTTCCCTCATAGTCGCGCAAGTCTACTTGCGGGACGCATGATGGTCGCGCAAGTGACTTGCGCCACGCATGATGGTCACGCAAGTGACTTGCAAGACCTAGGTGATAACCGCCCGGGGTCTTCTCCTGCCTATAAATAGACCCTCTGGGCCCCCCATTCGAAAAGGGATTTTTTTTTCCAGAAACTCAGATTTGAGCTCCCAGTGCCCTAGTCTCTTCTCGAAGCTTCCGAAACACCTCTATGGTAATTTATTACCTAGAAAGGAATATCTAAATATGGGGAGGAAGGCCTAAGTGTTGAAACTCATCAACACTTGCACGCCTGAGTGGCCAGCCCTTAAGGGAAAAGGCCACACTTGCGCACCTCCTTACTCTTTCAATACAACTTGCGTGCCCCTCCTCTAGAAGAACCTCAAGGGGATTCTAAAGGCTTTAATCAAGAGTCACTCAAGTATTACCATGCTGGTTAAGCATTGCGCAAGTAACCCATGTGTGGAACAGGCGTACCTGCGTGACCAGGACATGCGCGCCCACGTAGTACCTGCGTGCCTACCTGGACTTGTGTGCCCCTGCCTTTTTGGGTGCCCTTCGTGCCCATTTCACCCCTCTGAAGCCATTACACCTTTCCTATTCAAGATTTAGTCTTCAAGACACTCTTCAAAGCCATTTATGGCATGATTTCTTGATTTGAATTCCTTATCTAAAAGGAATTCTGTGGAATATCTCTCAAAACCAAGATATTTATACAACTTTATGTCACTAAAAATTGATATTTCATTCATTCAACCTCATCCTTTAAGATGAGAGAATCTCTTAACCTGGGCCTCCTTTTCAGGAATAAGCCCCAGTCATAATCCTCAAACATGTGCATCCTCCTTAGGAGTAAGCCCCAACCATAATTCTTTTAACCTGGGATTCCTTTTCAGGAGTAATCCCTAGACTCAAACATGGGCATCCTCTTTAGGAGTAAGCCCCAAGTCCTTTAATTTTTCAAATCTGTTAACCTGGGCTTCCTTTTAAGGAGTAAGCCCCAGTCTTCATTTCTCTTAACCAGTCCTAATTTACCTTTGATCTGGGATTTTTTTTAGAAATAAAACCCAATCATAAGTCCTCTCATAATTTGGGCCTCCTTTTCAGGAGTAAGCCCCAAGTTAGAATATTTAAAATCTCAATGAAGCACATATACCTTTATGGACCTTGCTCCTAGATTTCTTCCCTAAAGTAAATCCTAACCTTCATTTATCTGGGCAGTCATACATTCATAAGTCCCACATTATTTCTTATCATTGCATCTTTTATGAAAAAATTGTTTAATTTTTACCAATACCTCTTGTTTCCCACACTGAGCATGAATCACGTGAGATTAGAGTGTAAAAGTTACTATGACATTCTTCTTTGAGCCATCAATCATAAACATCATACTCCCTTACTCAAAGTACGTGTGTTCTGATTCCTTTTCTAAACAAAGGATATGTAGGTAGCCCATCTGTGGGTTTGATCCCAACTCTGAAATAATCCACATCCTTCTGAATGAAAAAAAACATCAAGTGCCCCACTGAGTGGATTTAAAACTATCATGGTCATCATAATGAACAAGAGACTTCTATATAATTATGTCAAAAGGTACCATTGTCCACGAATCTCTAATAAATATAGATGATTCTCTATCGATGAAGAACCTCAAATACATATAAAAGATTCTATAAAATTCCTACATATTTTATCATTGATTTTCAGATCTGAAGGAAAGATCATTTTATACTTGGTAACGTAATAAGGATTCACGAACATAAATTAAATCTATAATGAGAGTCCCAGAGTAGACAATAATAACACTCAAAAAGGTGTTCTGAGTCCGACCTCCCATCCTCTCGACCAATGAAAATTCCTAAACCTCCTCAGTCCATAAACTAATGAGCACCTACCTTTGGAAAGTAGGTCTGAATGGATGTGGAATCATTGGATGTTTCCGGTTCTACGAAGAATCCCCTTAGAAACCGATCAGATCATTTGAACCTCCCATCAAAAGGAGGTCATTCCCAAAATCTGAGGGAAACAAATCCCGAATCACATCTCCTGGCCCAACCACCACATAATCTAAATTCCCATATCTATTAGTTGTGTTTCCCTTGTGTGGTAGAAGAAAACTTTTCCACTCATTTTTTCTCTCACTAAGCACATCTGAAGTGGGGTTAAGGGTTGGAATATGAGTTACCCACATGAGTAAAGCATATAAATTCATATTATTGATATCTTGTTCATGGCTGTAATACCCTAAAAGGCACCCCGTATGTCCTCATTACTTAACCGTAAACTACAAAATTCCATCCAGAACTATGCATTGCATGATCCTCATCCCATTGAGATACGTATTGAATCATAGGCCTGAGGTCCTAGTCCAAACCATAGGGTACAAATACCCCCTATCATATGTACGAACAAATATATATTCAATATATCACATCTGGGGTCCCTTTATTAAATGATCAATTTAATAAACATGGATGAACCCACTCAACATATTAGTTTGACCTAGTAAGGGACTATGCAATTCATGGACCATATTTGTCCAAACATTCCTCTATGCTCAGAAAAATCCCTTCTTCACATCATACATCTAATCTTGGACACATTCAAATTTATAATATATTTCACTAGCTCATAGTGATTGAATATTTGATACCTTAGGAAATATTATCCTAGCAATTCTGTAACATTCCTTAGCTGGCTTGGCATATCTTAAATTGAATAAACATAGAAGAAACCACTCTACATGTGAGTATGATATATTTAAGGGACTATACAATTCATGGACCATATTAGTCCAAATGTTTCATCTATACATAGAAAAATCCCTTCTTCACATCATACATCTAATCATGGACACATTCAGACCTCTGTAATCATTCTCTAGCTCATAGTGATAGAATATCTTATACCTTAGGGATTCCTATCCAATAAATTATGTAACGTTCCACAAATGGCTTTGCATATGTTTCTCACAAATTTTAAGGAATGTCATTGAAGGGATTCCACTATTTACTGTGCAATATATTCCCTAGTTGGACTTTTATAAAATATTCTAGAAAATGTATTTTCCAATCAGTGGTAAGATCATCCTCGAGTATAACATCCTTTGTTCCCATCATCTTTATAGATATTATATTAGAACCCATGATAAAAATTCAACATGTAGTCATATCCCACAATATTTCCCAATATCATTTCTCCCGATCCGAGAACCTCCTGGTGAATGGTTTACAATTTCATCCCCTACATCTGATGCATGTCATAACAACCATGGTCCAAAAAATCACATGTCACATATTGATTTGATGATGTTGTGGTCATAGAAATATTACCAAAAACAATAGGCACATTATGCCTATGTGTCTAGGTCTGACTTATATAGATATGTTTTTCATATTCTTGGGAAATTTTGAATTCAAATTCCCCTTCTATGTTTAATTAAATTACATTCAAAATCAATAAGTCTGTTCCTGGGAAGATTCGAATCTTCAAAACCTTCATAATATTTTAGTGATAGAATGTCAGAATAACTAAGGAATTATTTTTGTGACAATATAGTATGTTCCCCAGTTATCCTTTCATAAAAGGACCCTTTTAATGGGTGTGTTAGCCAATGGATACCACTATTTGACTATGCTGCATGCACCCCATTTGTCCTTTCACAAAACATCACAAAAAATGGGCTTTTCAATCATCAGTAATTTCATTCCAATGATAAACATTATCAAACATAATAAGAAATTTCCCCATACCACTCATTAGGTTAGGGAATCCCCAACTAACAACTTAAACGTTTCTCCTCTAACACCCAAAAATGGTAGTGCATTTTAGAAAATTTACCAAGAATGGGAGAACCATCAGCCTTTTGGTCAATAAAATTGATATAAAATTATAGCCCCCCTAAAGTTATCACTATAAGATATTAAACTATATTGAATCATGTACTCACTATATGAAATTAAACTATATAGAAGAATGTACTCATTGTTCAACTATAAACTGTATAGCATAATGTCATGGCCCGAAGGCATTAAACTATACAACAATGCTCTTTCCATAAGATATTAAACTATGTGTTTAATATACTGGTTGTATGAAATTAAATAGATTGATAATTTCACCATTGTCAAAAGTGGAATCCCTCTGACATTAACCATAAAACAAAAATCTACCCTTCTTTACTTGAGATAATTTCATGTAAGAGCAGTTCTTAACTCATGGAAAATGCCAATAAAGATATTAAATTTTTTATGAGACACATTATTTTGGCAAACTAACCCATCATGGTATTGAGAAATCTGAATCTCCATAAACCCCCTTCATCCATCATTAATATAATTTCATAATTCCTAAATAAATTAAATCCTTGAAAATTTTGTAATATTCCATAGTTGGCCTTCCATAAAAACACCCTCATAATGGGCATATTTTCCAATGGATACCACTATTTAAATATTCATCATAAACCCCAGTTGGACCTACATAAAACACCCCAAAAACAGGTTTGTTAATTAATGGTAACTTCATCCTCAAAAGAGTCCTCATTGATTTATGAATGTCATGTTTTAGGTTTCGGAACCATGAAATCGGGGCTCATGATTCTACATTAGGTATTTGAAAAAGATCAGAAAATTCTTTTCCAACATGATTTGTTAGGTTTATCATATCAAAACATATGATCAAATATATTCAACCTAAAAAAATAAATTGTATTTGAATTTATACATCCCATGAAAAAAGACACAATACTCACCATATTGGAAGCCCAAAAAGGGAACTCGTAAAAAAAATCAAGTCTTAACTCACTAGAAATGTGCTCTCCATTGATTAAGAAATATATCATTCATTAAAAATCTTAAAAGTAGAAAACATATTAGTCAAGAAACCCTAAAAAGTGGTTCTAATAAAAATAAAATCATATCCCACTATTTCTCCATTATAAAAATCTTAGGGAAAATGGGTGATAAAATAAATAGATAGAAGGTTTATGTGGTTATAAATAATACCTTAGAAATTGCCAATCTATGGTCACTAGTCCCCATGATATAGGAAACAATTAGTGTATTTTACCATACAATCATTGTACTTATGAATATTTAGTGAAAAAACATCTTTCTACGCAAATCAACATCAATGAAATATTATGGTCTCTGATGTAACAGAGGTATAAAGACATCGATGAATGGAATCAATTTTTTTTCCTTCATTTGGTGAAAAAAACTGTAGGAGAATCTACAAGTAGGAGTATCTACGTCAAAATTACAAGAGTACATCGATGCAACTCTTCATTTTTTGAATAGACACCTGACTTCTATTGACAACCTATTAAAGACTGGGGAATTGACCGACTGTAGTCTACATTGCCTAGTGAAGTGCCTCCATTGCAATCACAGTAGTATTTGAACCTTTGATTTGGTATTTTTCTAATGATTTGTGGAGTTGTACAATCTTCCCTAGTGTGGAATCAAATTCTTGTTGAAGGAACGAAATATTAATGGTTTTATCATTAATCTGTTTCATACATGATGTTGAATTCGTGGTATGGTTGAACCCCTTCTTGGTTAATTAATACTTGAGATCGTTAGAACTGATGATAAGATTCAACTTTTTTAGTTCCTATTGAAGCTCATGTTCTCACTCTCAATTTTGAATGATCTCCTTCATAGTAACATTATTGAAGCTGTAATAAAATCCTCCAAGTCCTAGAAAAACAAATAGGAATTACTGTCATTGGAGACATGATGGCAGGTCCTCTAGAGGAATCTCAGATATTATTTTCCATAATTTCCACCATGACCAATGATGTGTAATGTGAGAAGATTTCTGCAACATTGAATATAAATCAAAACTACCATCAGAGACAGAAACATTATCCAGGGTCAATAAAGTTGTTAAAGAACCTTTACCAATTCCCTAGAGATCAATAATGGATTCTTTTTCAGGTACCAACATCATCAACATAGAGGATTTACACTCATACCCAACCACAGATGTAGGTGGAACTGAGTAATGAGAAAGACTAATCATTATCCTTGAAATGAATAGTATAAAAAATGAATAGGGGTTGATTATCATTTTACAGTACTCACCCAATAACAGATCAGTAACTGAGGTAGATTTCCAGCTAGTGTCCCCGACATTGTCCATTTAAACAAGAACCTCTTAACGAGGGTCAGTCTACTAGGTTTTCTGAGGTTCCTCCATATGAATCATAAGATGTCCCCTAGTTTCATGATTTACATTAGATGGTCCCCACTCAATAGTGAGGCAGGGATGTACCTTGACTTCTTGTTCATGAACTGCAACATCTATATTTTCCATGGATAGAGCCACACCATTAAACTGATCATGATTAATTCATCAAGAAATAAATATCAATTAAACAGAAAATAAATACTCAAACCCATTCAATTCCATATTATGAACCTCAAATTATAGAAATGTGATAGTAAGATTAATATGTTACATTATTTCATCAAATATTATACCAGTATTTCTCATGGAATCTATTAACATCCCAAACAGTGTGGTAATCTCATATTTGGAGACTATTATAATATTTAACTTGTGACATGGCACATAAACTTTCTCCAATGTCTTGATTACTTGAATAGTTTTCTTGGGGAATGTCATAGGGTCAACATCAGTTGTCGTAGGGTTCTCTATTGTATGAGATGAGATTAAAATATCATAAGGAAAAGTGTTAGTTATAATCATGTAACAACTTATGATTCATCTTCGACATTACTAGAATCGTACTCCCTCTTTAGAGTGGTCGGAATGGTGAAAGGAGTAGATGACATATCCTTATCCCTTGACATTTTTTCTTTTGAGGGAGCCAATATAATAGTAGATATCAGTGCTTGGTCCAGATTTCCATCTTATATTATTGGAGTCTCATTTATAATATTCTTGAGAATGGAGAAGGAAGGAGTTCCTTCAATCAAAAACTGACTAAACATTTGATCATTATTAATTATTGATTTATAGAAATATGATAACTTACCACTACTGAAGAGAAGTTTATTCAATGACCTCACACATTGAAGGTCCTTATTTTTCATCTTCTTTGAAGTTGAAAAATAAAAAACTACCACAAAGACAGGTATTATAGGAGGTAATGGATGTTCCCTCTCCATATCATCCTCTATTATTTTCTTCCCTTGGGATAACTATATCAGTTCAAGGGATAATTCATCAATTTCGAGCAAGCTTCCATGTAGGTCATATTTTGGTGACAGAACCTCCACTAACTTATCTGTGGCATGCTCCAAATGAAGACATCATTCCACCTCAACAAAATTACATTGTATGAAATGAAATAATATAATAGAACATACATCATTGGGATTTGGGTACTCAACCCATTCCATTCAATATTAGTGATCAATACCCTCATTATCTACCTTTTTCGTCATGTCCTCCACTTTCTCCTGAACTAGATCCTACTATTAGTTTCATAAATGAGAATCTATGGCTCCAAGATATACATCCTCAACTTAGTAGGATTTTCATTGAGGTAAATAACTATTGGGGCCCAGGAATCTCTTATCCCCAGAATCTATTTTCCATGATGAAGGAGTGCCAAAATGATTTCAAAAGTAGAGGAAATATTCTAGAAAAGTTGTAATGCCTTTGGTAATATGAATTATGAGTTTTTTCTGACCAACTAGGAAGGTCTATCAACAACCGTACATTTTACAATCATAGACTCAAGATGATCTCACTGGGTTTGGGAGACAAGGGAGGAATAACAAACACAACTTAAAAATATGGTAAAAATGGATTCCTGGAAATCTGAAACCCACATAACGTAGAGTACGATCTAATGTGAGACACTAGACGTACCAATAGTCCTTGGAATGGTCTTTCAATTTGGAAAGGGTCCTTCTCCACATGAAAATGTTGGTGAATTTGATAAATTTTAACCAAGATGGGTTTACTAACCCCACATACTTCTTCTTGGGCATATTGGAAACCATGAAAAACGTCCCAACCCTTATGCTACCATTGTAATCATAGGTAGATAGTTGGTAGGAACTTAACCACATTTCCCAAAAATAAATTATCTATGTCTTCAAAGGAAAACGTTATAACAACCCTTATCTTTATTACACAATTTTATATGTTTAATTACATAATATTTCACTTAATACAACTGATAAGATCTATAGGTCTCATGTATTTAGGGCAGAGGAAAATTACCTGACAACTTAAGACATAAAATAAAAAAAATATTTTTTTACATGATCACAACAATCCTTCATACAGATCATTATATGGGATAACCTGAGAAAATACATAAGAAAAGGGTGAGATATAAATCCCAGTAAGGGAGTAAACAAGGTATAGCATGAACAATGCAATACATGCTTGGCATTAAAAACATCAATGGGTTACAATAGAAACACGAACATAAAATAATGATATATTAGGAATATGATTACATGGAAATGCGCAAACAACTTAAAAAACTACATCATTAACATAAAGGAATCAGGTAAACCCCTATCCCGACATAGGGGAAAAATTTCATAAAAGTAATATGGTAAATCCATATCCCAACAAGACGTATCATGACACTAAACATTATTCAATGCATTGGAGAACTATCAGGGTGCACCCATCATAATCATTTCAATCCTATGCTTATGTGTGCCACATAAGTCATATAACATTGATTAATTCCACATCATCCATTATTCCACGATAAAAATAAGAGGAATACACACATGGATGTATAGAATAAATAAATATATGTTCATAAAGGTGAATACACATGATAGATGAATGGGTATCATTTTCACTACATGATGATTTTGGCTTGGAAAATCACGTTGCAATTTCGGCAGCATAACAACGTTATTTGGAGAATCATAAATTTGGTTCATTAGAGAGAAAGGGATCACACTTCATTTATACATGAAATAATAATTAATGGAATCATGGAACATAATATCACAACACAGTAAATGGAATTTAGATACACAATATAGGATAAATGCATGAATGGAATAAGAAAAGGGAAATCCATTATTGAATTTTGGCATGGTAACAGGTGTACATGGAAGTCATTAATGAGATATAATTGGGTGTATAATCATTAAAAAATAATTAGTGTAGTATGGTAGAGGTTTTAAATCATTCTAGAAATTTTTTTATTCTAAATAAAATGTTAAAAAATATAAAAAAAACATGGACAAAAATGAGAAAAGAAGGAATCCCATACATGGACGTGTGATACCAATGTCTTAGGAGAGCCTTGAGAGAGGCTTTTCAGATATTGGGGTACCTTGGGGGAATTATAAAAGTAGTAGGACATATTATGTGTGTTCTACAAGGGTTTTTAGTGATGGTAAGTGAGATATTGGGTTGGTTTATATAGGAAATGAGAGAGGAATTATTTAATATATAACAAACCTAGGTTTTGTAACCTATATAATAAAATACTCAAAAATTGGAAAAATTCCAATGGGGGTTTCCCAAGATTTTTTTCAAAGAGGAGTGGAAAAAATTATTTTTTATGTCCAATGTATGATCATATTAAAATATTATCCTTGGTTATGTGGAGGTGAGTCACATTATTAATGAAATGAATTTAAAATCATAAAATATATTATACACATTGGAGGATTTAATAAGGCATTATAAAAATAGTAAAACAAATCTAAAATCACATTATTTGAATTGGAAAACATATATTTGGACTAGAATACAAATTATAGTATTAATTACATTATTTTGGGGTCATTATGATGTCATAAAACACATATTTTATTTACATGGTATTTAATTTTTTACACAAAATTCGACTCTATCATAAAATTATGAGAAAATCACCAGTCGATAATTTGACATCTAAATTAAAAAAATAATATTAATTTACTAAAAATATTTTCTTATATATGTTAATATTATCTTTTAAAATGAAAACTATTATTTATTGAAAATTAATAGGTTTTGCCAAAAACAGTTTTCAATCCTTTATAAAAAGTACATTAGACTTCCTAAAAATTATATATTAATTTATTATTCATAAAAGAAATTTGAAAATAATATTTTATGTAAATATTAATTATTTAAAAAATCATTAATTCCTTCAAATAAAGTATTTAAAAATACACTTTCTATTTTATCATATAAAAAATATATCTCTTATCCAATATATTACCAAATCATTTACAGATAAAAAACAGATATAATCATTATTTGTAATAATTTTATTATAATATTATAAATAAAAAATAATAGTTTAATTTAATAATGTATATATTTTTCAAAATTACCATTTTAACCTAAAAACTGAATTTTTCAAGTTTATAATTCTTTTAAGAAATACTATTCTCATAATAGAATTTATGGAATAAGACTTTTATATAAAAAATGGATTACCAAATAAATAGCTTAAACCTTGTTACAAAAAACCATATAACACCCACAAAAGACTTATGGGTAATGTGTTCAATGGTGAGAGACTCTTGGGGTGACTCCGATAACATCGCTTGGGTGGTAATATCTCTAAACATGAACTTTCCCCAAATGGGAATACTATCAAGAATAGCATATTGAATCTTATATTGCGCATGGTCAAGAGAGAAGCCCAATGACGCTTCCATCTTCCCAAACTCCAAAAGATGAGCTTCATACGGTCTCAGTCTATTAGATGAGGCTATCCTTTCCTTTGACTTTATTGGGAGTATTTTTTTAAACCATATATTTATATGTATAGTGATCACACTATTCAAAAACTATATTTATCAACTCTAACGATACTTAAATGTAATTTAACCCAATAAAGAGGTCATGTGTTTCCTATATCTATACAACATTAAAAGAAATGAAATTTTATTCATAAATGTTAGGGTCATTAAAACATTCACCCTTATGAAATTTCACCCTCAAATTTATTTTCCAACACTAAAATAGAGGAGGGTGACCTTGCCTTATCACATCCTCAGGTTCCCATGTTTCTTGTTCAAACTTTTAGTTTCCCCACAAGACATTCACAAGGGGAATTGTCTTATTTTTTCGAAATGTTTCCCTATGATATAAGATCGTCACCAGATTCTCTTCATAAGAAATTTTATTCTTCAATGGTACTACCTCTTGATTGTGTACATGTGAAGGGTCAGGTATGTACTTACTCAAATGTTATATATGGAGTATATCATGTAAATGAGACAGGTTTGGTTGGAGTGCTAGTCAATAGGCCACTGATCTGATGAGATCAAGGACCTCAAATGTGTTGATGTACCTTGGAATAAGCTATAACTTCTTCCCAAATATCATCACTTTATTCTATGGAGATATGTGGAGGAAAATGACATCTCTAACATCAAACCCTAGTCCTCATCGACAGTTGTCTGCATTGGTCTTTTGTCAACTCTGAGCAGTATTGATGTGCTACTGGATGGTATTAACCTTCTCCAACATTTCATAGTCCATTTCCAAACCTAGAACTTTTCACTCCCCAACTTCATCCCAACATGTCTTTTTTCTTCACCTTATCCCATAAATGTCTTCAAATGGATCCATTTGTATTGTTGAGTTGAATTTTTTATGAGAACTCAACTAGAGGAAGATGTTTATCCCATCCTGCTTTGAAGTCCATTAAGAATACTCTCAAATTGTCCTCATGTGTTTGGATAGTCTGCTCAAATTAGCCATCAGTTAGAGGAATAATAATCCATATTGAAGTAGAGCTCAGTAATCATATCATGTTGGAGACACTTTTAGATTGTAGAGGTGAATCTTGGATCTTGATTGAATACAATCAATATTTTTAAACCTTGATCCTTAACACTTATATTATGAATATCTGTGCTAGTTGATCCAATGATAAATACTCTCAAATTGTAATGAAATGTGTAGTCCTTGTTAAAATATCCACATCAACCTAGATATCATTGTTTCCTTTGGATACCTCCCTATGTCTAGTGATAATGTATATGGTTATTTTCTCCCATTTCCATGTTGGTATGGGTAATGGTTACATCATCCCTTTAGATTTATGCCTCTCATCCTTCACATGATGACATACCAGGCGCATTTATGTCTATTCATTGATCTCTTTTATCTTGTTATCCCACCAAAAAATCTCTCAGAGATCCTGATATATATTTTTGTTAATTTGGCTGATGGATCGAGCAATGTTAATCATCCAAAAGTTCTTTCTTTAAATCCATATTTTTTGGAACACATATTCTTGACCCGAATCTCAGAATTCCTTCTTCCTTAACATTTAACTCATGGATTTACCTTTTTTAATAGTTTCCACATTCTTTTTAATTCCCATATGAACTTTTAAAGTAACCTTTAACCCTTCCAAAAAGATACAATTGGTCAATAATTTGTGAATGGATTGATGATATTCCCTTATTTATAATTTCCATGTCCATCTTCATCAAATCTTGGAATATTGTATCCTTTTCAATTCTCATCAATGATTTAATTATTGGGTATGTTCATATGCCACCTTGTTTTCTTTCCCAAGGTGGTAATGAATGGAGTAATCCTAATCCATGATGATATCTAACCATATTCATTGGCACATGTTCATCTCTTTCTGTGTGAATATATATTTCAGACTTTTGTGATCCGTAAAAATTTCACACTTTTACCCAAAGTGATAATGACACCATATTTTCAATGAAAATATTACATATTCCAACTCCAGATTTTGTTGATGATAGTTTTTCACATGAGTATTCAACTGCCATGATGAATTAGTGATGAGTTTTTCATTCTACATCAACATAGAACCCATGACCTTCTTTAATGATTCAATGAATATTATAAAACGCTCACCACTTGTGGGTTGTGTAAACACTGGGGAAGGGATAAGATTATTCTTCAACTCCATGAATCTTTCTTCAAATTCATAATTCTACGAAAACATGAAACCCTTCTAGGTTATATTGTTAAGAGGGTTTGAAAATAGTGAAAACTTTCTCACTAATCAGTGATAATATCTAGTTGAACCCAAGAATCTACGGATATCCATCACAAATGTCAGCCTCGTCCATCCCTAAGATTGTTTAGTTTAGGAAGGATCCACATATATCTGATTGCTTGTGATGATATTAGCCGTGAATGATAATTTTCTAAACTATAACTCCAACTTGTTGTACTTTTCATCTAATATCTCCTTTCACAAGGTCTCTAGTACAGTTCTTAGACACTCATCATGCTCCTCCTTGGTTTTAGAATAAATTAGAATATCATCAATAAAAACTATGACAAATTTGTCTATGTAATCTCTAAAGACTCCATTAATCAATTCTATGAATATTACATGAGAATGGGTTAGTCTGAAAGGAATTAATATGAATTCATTTTACCCGTACCATGTACGAAAATAAGTCTTGAGGATATCCTCCTTCTTCACCCATACTTGGTAATATCCTGACCGTATATCCACAGTTGAGAAGTATTTAGCTCCACATAATCGATCAAACTACTCATCAATTCTTGGAAAAGGATGCTTTCCTTTATCGTGATTTTTTTGATATCACGATAATCAATACAAAGGAATATTGACCCTTCCTTCTTTTTAATGAAGAGGACTGGTGCACCCCATGGTGAAGCACATGGGTGTATGAAAACTTTCTCTAGATGCTCCTATACTTGTTTCTTTATCTCCTCAAGCTCTAAAACTTCAATTTTATGTGGCCTCTTGGATATTTTCATCACCCTAGGTATACTATCAATCGATAATTAATCATATCTTATAGGAGGAAGACCAGAAAATTCCTCTACGAACATATCTATGAATTCCAATGATGGTTCTTCCTTACACTCAATCATTTGATAAAGATATGTGTTCTCATATGGAAGAAATTTCCATGCTTGATATGATGGTTCTAAATAAGATTCATCCTCCCCCTTGCACTTGTACAGAATTGGGGGTCAATTCATTATATGGAGAGTGATTTATCTATCACAGAAATATATGTTGGCTCTATTTAGGGAATAGAAATCCATACCATGAATTACATCAAATTTCACCAGAGTGAGTATGAAAAGGTTCACCGAGAAGTTCAATCCAAAAATTGTGATCGGGGAGGAGTTATATTCATGGGATACAATAAGTTTCCCTTTTTTTGTTCTCACTAACAACTGTACATCCATGAATTTTGGTGTTGTTTGGAATGTTTTACTAAAATTTTGGGATATAAAAAATGAGTAGAACCAGAATAAAAAATTACATTAACTATTCATGAATGAATAAATAGCATTCCTTTCACCACATTGTTGACATGAGTCTTTTTGGAGATATTAATGGAAAAAGATCACC
Source organism: Viscum album (assembly GCA_963277665.1). Lineage (NCBI taxonomy): Eukaryota > Viridiplantae > Streptophyta > Magnoliopsida > Santalales > Viscaceae > Viscum > Viscum album. The sequence goes on along the minus strand of OY728129.1, from coordinate 750,956,969 downwards.
CTTTCTACCTTGGATGTTTTTGGTTGCCTCCAACTACCATTGGCTTAGGGAACTGGATCGCAAAGTTCCCTATTTCCTTACAGTTGTAGCATTTAAAAATGCACTGAGGGACAATTAGAGGATTCAGTTCCACTGTCACATTATTGGTTTTCTCCTATTATAAATTGTTAGCTAGGTACGCTTGTCTTTTACACCGAAAACATTTCATCACCCCCTTTAAGAAATTTTTACGGTACTTCTTCCCGCGCCTTTGGAAAGTAGGATGCTGGAATTTCATAGCACTGTTGCTTTATTCATCGAACTACTAGAATTAAATTCCACATTCCACTTCTTATACCCATGATACCCCAGAGATTAACTGATCTCCATCTCGACCTTCTGGAAACATCGGAAAATATCCTCATATATTTTAAAGGCAAAGATCATCAGGGCATTCTGTAGGCTAGGTTTTATCCCACTAAAGAAACGGTAAACCATTAATTCATGGGTAATGAAAAAACTAGAGGTGTATCATGAAAGTCTAGTAAATTTCTCATTGTATGCCCCAATAGATTCATCATCATTTTTCCTGAGTGAAAGGAAATATCTTTCCATATTAAGATTGAGATTGTGGGGAAAATATTTATCATAAAATATTTATCAAAAATCCTTCAATTCCAACGCCATGATCTCTTCCAAAGGATTCATAGTTTTGGTCAATTTGCATTATTGATCAGCTTCATCCTCTATATGATAAGAATCCAAATGAAACAAATCATGTTAGGAACATTGAAAGATGGAGAAGATCTTCTCAATGGCGTTGATATATTGTTCAACAATTGAGGGATCAAATAATCCATTGAAAGTAGGATACCTTTTCCTCATTATGATCGGTCTTTTCCCCAAGGCTTTCACTATAGTTATCTAAACCTAATCCAAAAAATAACTAAATCTACCTTTTGATACAAAATATAACAACCCTAATATTATTATTAAATTAGACATGATTTATTACAAAAAATTACAGTTAATTCATCCCAAAATATTGAGAGTTATATTGTATTTTGGGATTATGAACATTACAAGAAAACATAAGAAATAAAATACAACATCATTATTGAAAACCTTTTTTCAATTTCCACAACATTCCTTCAAACATAGCATTACATGGGATAACCTGAGGACATAGATAGGAAAGGGGTGATCTATAAATCCCATTAAGGGATTAGAAAATTCATAACATAAATTATAAAATACATGTTATTAAATTGGAACATCAATGGAGCACATGAGAAACATGAACAAAAAGGCATGATATAGCTTGATTATCATAACATGGAAATGTTTCAACAAATTAAAACAGTACAACATTGTTATAAGGAATCAGGTAAAACCCTATCCCAAAATGGTGGAAAAATGTTCTAAATGGAATCAGGTAAACTCTTATCCCAACATGATGAATCATGAAACTAAACATTACTGAATGAATTCAAGCACTATTAGGGTGCACCCTTCAAAATCAATTTAATCTCATGCCTTTGTGTGCCACATAGATAATATAACATGGATTCATTCAACAACATAATTTATGCCATTATAAAAGAATTTTTAATACAAACATTATATATTATAATCAATAGATATATTTTCAGAAGGGTGAATACTCTTGACAGATAGATGTGTATGGTATTCACTACACAATGATTTTGGCATGAAAATCATAGTAAAATTTCAGCAGACTAACGACATTATTAAGAAATTAATAAATTGGGTTGATGATAAAAAAAGTAATATCACATAATTTATAAATTAAATAGACATTGAGAGAATGATGTAACATTATATCCCAATATATTAAATTGAATTTATATACATAAAATAAAACGAAATTCTTGAATGAAAATAAAGAGAGAGAAATCCCTTACTAAAGTTGGGCATAGTAGCAGGTGTACACGAAAGTAATTAATGAGAGAGAAAGGGGTAAATGATTAAAAAAACATAAGTAAGAAAGTATGGGGGGGTTTATAAATCATTCCATAACATTTTTAATTGAAAATGACGGGGTAAAACAACAAAAAGTATCTTGGACAAAAAATGAGTAAGGAAGGAATCCATTACTTTTAAGAGTGATCCCAGATGCATGAGAGAGGCTTGAGAGAGGCTTATTGGGATCATGGGGTTCAATGGGAGGATTATAGGGATCAGAAGATAGGGTAGGGATGTGCTCTATGGATTTTCAGTTATGGTATGTGGGATATTGGTTGGGTTTATCCAGGAAATAATAGGGGAATTCTTTAATATTTAATAATCATAGGTTTTGAAACCTATATAATTAAATACAAAAAACCATAAATCTTACCATACTTATTTCCCATATTTTTCAAATAGTAGTTTAAAATATTATTTTTTATGTCCAATTTCCAAACATATTAAAATATTATCCTTTCTTATGTGGAGGGGGTCACATTATTAAATAATTGAATTTTAAATAATAAAATATATTATACACTTTGGAAGATTCACTAAGGCTTTATAAAATTAGTTAAAAAATTTAATATTATATATTTTTTAATGTTAAAATAGAAATTGGGATGATAATGCCTATTATAGTATTTATTTAATTATTTTGGGGTCATTATAACGTCACAAAACACATATGTTTTTTACACAGTATTTAATCTTTACCCAAAAATTTGATTGTCTCAGAAAATTATGTAAAATTCATAATTGGATATTTTATACATATTTATTAAAAAAATAAAAATAATTTTATCTAAATAATAATATATATATTTTATTTTTCACTTTTAAAATGAAAACTGGCATTTATTGAAAATTCATGCCTTTTGAAAAAACAGTTCACAAACAATAATAAAAATTACATTTTACCTCATTAAAATTATAAAATAATTTATTATTAATCTAATTACATATTTAATAATTTTTTATTAAAATATTAATTATTTAAAAAATTAATTATTTCCTTAAAATAATTTTTTTAAAAATAATCTTTTTATATTATCATATAAAAAATATAACTCTTATAAAAATAATTACCAGATCATTTATAGATAATGAAATGATATAACCGTCATTTATAAGAATTTATTTTATAATATAATTAATAAAAAAATCATTTTTTAATATAATAATGTATATATTTCTCAAAATTACCATTTTTACCTGAAATCACATTCTATCAAATTTTTCATTCTTTAAAAAAATTATATTATCATAAAGAAATTGAGAGAATAATAATTTTATTTATAAAAATGGATTACACAATAACTAACTAATACCTTTTTACATTACCGCTTATAATTCCCACATAAATCCTAAGGGTAAGGTGTGTGATTGTGACAGACTCATGGGGTGACTCGGATAACATCGCTTGGGTGGTAATCTCTATTAACATAAACATCTCCCCTAGAAGATTATGTTCAATATTAACATGAGGAAGCCCAGTTAAGGATTTGACAAGATTGAATTCATGTGACACTACCTTCTTCCCAAACTCCAACGAATGAGGTTTGTGTCACTCGATTCTACTGGATGAGTCTATCCTCTCTTTTTTCTATGTTGACAGTAATTTTTTTCAAAAATTATAAATATCTCAATTGTGTGATCATTGTTCAACAACTATATTTATCAGAGGTGATGATAATTATTTGTAATTTAAACACAAAAATAAAAAAGGGTGCATGTGTTTACTATTCCCATAAAACATTAAAATAAATGGAATTTTATTCATAAATGTTTGGGGTCGTTACAAACAGGCATGGACTTATAGACCAATTTTTAGTACCCCACGTTCAATAATGTTTTCCGAAATCTACAAGGTGTGCTTCGCTATTTCATATTGGGTCATCCAGTTGGATGTTTTCAAGTGGGACCATTCCCCACTATATTCAGGAAGGAACTCATCCACTCTTTTGGATGGATACCCCCCATTAGGTGAGGGTCTTCCTCCATGATACCCTAAGACATTTTTTGATACTCACAGGCCATTGGTGGTGTCCTCTCGACAACATACCACATAATCATTGGAGGGATGAAATCATCATACATATCCAAAAGATCGGGCCCCTAGTGGTTTTTTGGACATCCCAAAATCTAATACCACATTCCCAATGCATCAGGTGGAAAGAGTTTCTATAAGGGATCCACTGGATTAGCATGTCATAAATAAATTTTTTATTCTTATATACATTGGTTTTCCTTACCTAGACAGACTCATATAATTTAATGTCTTGTAGCCCCTTCTAAAATTACACACAACTCTTTTGTACCTAGTATGCCAACATCCACACAGGCTTAATACACCCTTACTATAAGAAAATCCCATTATCAATTCCAAATCTTTGATTGATTAGTCTAGGAATAATGGAAGATGGATTGATAATAGTGTGTCTTCAATTAGAGAGTGTGTGGATTCAGATATGGAGTACATTGTCTATGATTCATGACATAAGATGGGGGTGACGTCTCATTATTAATATATGTACTTGTGCTGGAAACATTGGAAGTATTGAAATTTATATTGTCCTGAAACTTGGAAAGAGAAGTTTAATTCTTCAAATCCAGTATCAGGATCTTTTTCATGTGACTTTGTCTATAAAGATAAATATAATTACTCTATTGAATGTCGCAATGGTATTTCATCAGATGTCCTTCAAGATTGAGAAATGTGGTATTGTGAGCATCATATAAATCACGGCCTACAAGCTTCACAATTTCATTAATATGATTTCCATATTGTTCAAAAAAAACTATGGTTTTTATAGAATCCATGGATCCGACAATGAAGCATCACATTTTTGGGAGTATATAAGTAATTATTTCAGAAAATTACAAAACATTATAAAAATTGAAAAAGGCATGAACTCGTGTTGGAGCCTTGTGAAAGTGCCTCAAAAAAGATATTCATGTAGTACCATCAATCATGTTCCGTATACAAGACACTCTCCCAGGTGAATGAATCATGAAAATGGATACATATAGTGTCTGTATGAATGAGGGATTTAGCATGAAAACATCAGTGGAGGGTTTTGTTGGGATACAAGTAGGATAAGAATTGAAAGTACATAGTATCAATAGATGACCACTAAAATGAGTACTCTATTTATAGATGATAGAGTAACATTGAACGACCAATGTATGTTCCTTCCAAGGTATCATACCATAGAGGACTGTCAGTGGGGAAAACATACTTGGATTACATGTGTGGTCCATCCAACATTATCATTTCCTTACATCAACATTAAAAACTCTTATTTTGATCAAATCCAATCCTCCGGGGGGTTGGGGGTTGATGAATCAATGTTTTTTCACATGGTTGAAAATGAAAAAATGAATAATAACTTAATGATAATATAATAAAATAAATCAAGAAGGCCAAGGGTCTCCAAATCATCAAAAGGAAATTCGCCCAGTCACCCCAAAGCATCGTAATCTCCCAAGGTACATTTTCAATTGTCCTATGCAATTGGCCTATGTGAGACACCAGGGAGAGATAGTCCATTCACCTAATGACTGATATATTCCTTTAAATAGAACCTTGGGACATAATTTTTATAGAAATGTTTCATAAAGGCCTCTTGAAGCTCTGATCTACCTTCTCTTTTACTCATGCCTTCCGAAATATTATAGGTAGATTTCCAAAAAACTGAAGAGGAGTGAATTAATAGGGGATAGTGAAACTAAGGTTCTAAAATCGTTTAAAATTGAAGACACATGTGTGGGGGAACTCTCCTATCCTATTATTAATGAATATTATCATATGTCCCCCCATTCATAACAAGGTACTTAAGCGAGTCATTTTTGGGAATAATGGTGGAGACCACCAAAGGCTTGACCATGGTCCCTCCCAAGCATAGTTTATTGAGTGTTCCATCACCTAGGGCACCCCCATGTCACCCAAGACTACATATGTGGAGCACCAAATGCATGATCCTACCTCATTCAGACATACTTAAATAGAGAACACCATGTATGAGCCTCTTTCACCTAGGATTACCTATGCGGATCACCCCTATGTGGGCTTCTCTTTGTTCTCATTAACATCCAGCCTGCGCAAGCAACCCATCAAGCCTTCACTAAATCCATCCATGGAATTGATTATTTTCCTTTGGATCCTTTTTCCATGAGATACTATGGTGAATCCTCTACCAATGCCTCATTACATGAACCACCATGGTAATAGGTATACCAATATGTCCTATATTTTAGTGGTTATTCTTACGGTTAGAGGTTTCCGCACCTGTCTCCTTGGTCAGTTAGGTTTCTAAGAGTACATGTGAGTGTGTATTACTATGTTAATGAAGACCCATTTTTAGGTATAGTGTCATGGAGTCCGATTTCATGGATACTAGGGTTAATAACATGGCCCCCCATCTCTTTTTTGAGACCTACAACCTCCATTTCTAGGGAGGGAGGGTAAGGATTATGCATTATTTTCCATTAAACATGGAATGAGATCCTCCTACCTTACTATATAACCAATTTAAGGGAATACCCCCTAGATTATCCCCCTTGTATTTATTGTAAGTGGATTCGCTCTTGTTCCTATCTACCTCATACCCACTGAGTTTGATAGGGGATGTGAACCAGAGTCCCATCTCTCCTACTTCCCTCCTCGTGATCCCTGACATAGAAATTTTCCAGGGTAAATTGGGTAGAGGTAAATAATGTTCCATTAGATTATTATACCATATCTTAGGCCTCTTCCATTAATGGAAGAGGGGGAATGGGTGTTGGGAATAATCAATTCCCCATCGTTTGTCCTTAAGGTTTTTTCCAATGTTAACCTGTAGACAAACAAATAGATTCTGTGGTATCTCAGATCATTCACTTCCTCTAGTTTCTCACACCACTAATGTCTCAAATGGGTTTAGAGGTTATTTTTTATCATTAAATCTCCATGATCGATGCCATGAATTGAAATATGTGAACTATTATTCAATCTACAATATTGGTTTGTAGGTTTCCAACATAATGCCAATGCTCAATAGGCATCCTCCTAAGAAGTAATACCCAATCATAATACCCTTAATAAGAGAATACTCGTGTGGATTAATTCTCATAATAAGACTAAATACACCATGATTTTATATATCTATCATGATCCCTTTATAGAGAATCCATTTTAGGATTAAGCCAAAATTTAATCCTCTCAAAGGATCATACTCCCCTTCCAATCCCCAAAAAAATATGTGTTATTTGATTCCCTAAAAATTTGAATAAATAGGAAGCCTCCTTGAGTTTGAAATGCACAACATAAAATAATACATGTCCTATATGGGAAACATTTCTAGTAGGGCATAATAAATCCTGAAAATTATTATGCCTCTAAGGTTCCCTGTGTGATTTCAGCACACGTCCGGAAACAAACATTGTCTAGGAATCTTCTGCATTGAATTATTTTCCACATGGAGTTAAACTCTATGGATTAGCCCTTACCACATGACTGTAAAATTATTTATGTGACCCATTACATGGCACTAAACTACGTGGGTTCTGATTCATTTTATAAGGATATATAGGAATCCCATCGATGGGTCTAATCACAACATCCAAACAACACCTTTAACACAGAAAGATGATAAATTCTAGAGTGCCCCATTCTGTGTCTAGAAAACTAGAATCATCATAATTATGAACAAATAATCTATAATTTATACATATTGGGATACCATTGATGAAACACTTCATATACATATAGATATCTCCATTGATGATGATCCTAGGATACATACAGATGGTTCTATATTCTGTGCGTGCTATTAATTTGTTATTATTTCAAGGGACAACTACATAAGTATATTATTAATGAACATATCTTAAATCTATAATAGTGTCAGTCATTAAGAAATAATTTCTCCCAAAAGGGTGTGATGAGACCAACTTCCCCTCCACTCAAGCATTGTGAGTTCTTAAACAACATTAACCATGAATCTTAATGAGACACTACCTTTTGGAAGCATATCCCTTGGGATATTGTAATTTTGGGTGTTTCCAGTTCCTTGAACAATCCATTTGGAAACCATTTAGAAACAAAGATTCTTTAACTGAAGATATTCCATGAGGGAAACATAATAATATCAAAATAAAAACACAATTGAAAATAAATTGACCATTATAATAAAGAAGTTAGATTAAATGTGCATTGAAGTATTTTCAAACAATTACCCATTCTCTGACCCCCACCTCTAATGTTATTTAATCCCTTTATTGGATAATATAGGAATAGTACAATGAAATTTGGAAGTCAACCCACGAGTGGATTTTAAGGTAATCAACATGATATGTGGTAAAACCATAAAATATTACCCTAAATAAAGAAATAAATATCTAGAGGACCTAGTTGAAAATGGAAATACAATGAATGAGAAAAAGAAGAGGAAATAAATGATAGATTGATAAAAAGAAAAGGAAGAAACCCAAACTCCCAAAAATCATAGACTACTATTTTTTAAAATATTCATGAATTGTAAAATGGATAATGAAATGAAAAAGGTTTCATGAAAACATTAAAAACTATATATTAACATTTATTTTATCAAATATTTGTATAAAATTCCTGTTTACACCATGTTTGTGAAGGAGTTGGTGATTAAAAAGATGAATCTTCTGGACTTGGGACAATTTTAGTAATTGGGGAATCATCAAGAAATATTTCAAGAATTATACAAAATAAAAAATAAAACACCATAAGGTTTTCATTTCCAATTAAAATTATGGAAAATGATTTGTGGATAGATTGAATTTGGTTTAGGAGAATTTATGAAAATCATGCCATCCAAAACATTCACAATTATTAGAGATATAGTAGGTCAGAAAACCTAAGAGTGTAAGTTCAATTGGATATCACAATACAATTATTCCCATGAGTTTTTATTAATGATGTAATAGTCAACGTCAAATGTTTTATTTTCGGGTAGATTTCATAGTGATTTACATGGATAAAAAAGGACACCTTGATTTTGTGAAGCGCATTGTTAAAATTGCTAAATCCATGATTTATGTGCGTAGTGGGGAGAAAATATTAAGAGTTGGTGGTGAGAAAGTGAGATTCAACCTTCAATGTGAATTTAATGATTACAATGAATGTGAGGATGATTAGGTGGAGGTGAATATTAGAATGTGGGAAAAATATAATGTAATTCAAGAGATATATGAATTCATAATGGTCTAGACTCAAGAAAATTAAGAAAAGGAAGAATGCAAATAATGAAACATGAGTGTTACAATAACTAATTTTTTTAGAATATCTGGGGCACACCGTTTTGAATAGGTTTAGTAGGTTTGGATGGTCTATGTTATATAATTTTATTTTTTATGTATAACTGAAAATTTCAAGATTGTATTGATGGATGTAGAAATTCTGATACACATTTCCAATGTATAGGTTATTACATAGAATGAGAAATCACACATTTATGTGGAGATAATCCTACTTCAACCATTCATTAATATAGATGAGGTATATTATTTCCAAAATTTTTGTACTTTATATAGAAAATATGTAAAGTCAAGTTAAACAACCTTAAAAAAGAGTTCTTATGTGATGAATCCCATGTTATTTATTTAGTATCTTAATATTTTTATTTTTAGATGTAGACAAAATTCATACTTTATCTTTAATAGCATCAATGTATGATGACCTTTTTTTATCATTTTTTATTTTGTATTTTCAGGTCTATAATGATGTGGTCATAAGGTTAGTGGGTTGGTAAGGGGATGAAATAGATTCATATTTAATGTGGAGTACATTAAATGATCTATCACTTTATCTCCCAATAGTTTCATTTTGTAAATATGTTTTTGAAAACTAACTCAATTTTATGCTCGACATTTAGAATTTTACATAAAAAATTAATTTGAGAGACATTATTTACAAAGGAACCTCATGATTTCATGTATTAGATTCCAATTATAATAAAACTAAATGATTATGGTGGGTGCTTTAATGATAAGTGTTATGAATATTAATTTTGATTTGATAAATTATGAATTTGGAAGGATATTTAATTCACGTAGATGAAATTTTTCTACCATTTTCATGCATTGGATGTATAATTTCATATTGATTAATTTATTATTATTTTACATGACATGAGTGATTGTTTAAATTATTTATATATGTTACATTATTGAGATAATTCTATACACAATATTTTTAATTCATTTCTTGATAATATTTCTTTGTTGAAACATGAAGAATATGACTATTTAGAACTTGAATCGAATATTATCATATAAATGATGGTACAAATTCCCATTTAAGATTGCTGAGGAATTTTTATTTGTACCATATCCTTAGACCCTCCATTTTCATTGATTCATATTTAAGATACCATAATACATGATTATCCTTGATATAGAAGATCCATATTGTTAGTTGATTATATCATTTCATACCCTAGTATTATATTTTGAATTAAATTTTCAATCTGATGTGTGGGGGGGGGGGTTTATATGGTGGAAGTGGTGGCATATATTGAGGAGAAAATGTTGTGGTTTTATTTCATGGTAATTCAGAAGAATCATTCATCTTATTCATTCATTATATTTAATTATTTATCCCTCTGGAAAAGAGAAAAGGTAAAGTTGTTCTATATTGGTAGAATAAAATATCACCATTAATAAACCAATGATATTATAATATTGGTTTAAGTGATGAATGTGGGATTTTTAGCAAGAATAACTTTCAAAAATAGGATAAACATTTGTGTATATATAAAAAATCATATTTATTTACATCTTTCATTATACCTTCATTGATTCATGGAATTTTGCTTGAGAATGAGGGAGGGTGTTGAGACTATGATTTGGATATTTTCATTACCCATTAAATTGAATATCATTCATTTTTATTTAGTGATTGACCAATTTTTTTCAAGATTTAATGTTTTTTATATATGAATACCTACACACCTTAATAATTAAGAACTTTTCATCCTTAATTTAAAGATAAAATTATTATTTTTGACCATTTTCTTTAATAAGTAGAGAATGTAGATCATTAGGAAGATTAGGGGAGGCACATTTTTAAAAGTTATGAGTATCAATATACATGAACTTTTTTACCTTGATTGAAATTAACTACAAGTTAGGTAAGTCACAAATTTTAATGTTCGATATTAATTAATTGTAATATTTGAATGGATGGAAAGAGAAAACCCATCATTCTCAATAGGGGATACTAAAATGTATGGGTTGTTTTATATATTTTAAAAATGAATAATGGGATTGATAATTGGTTATGAAACAATAATGTTCTAGTTCCATATTGACAATTATTTGGTTTTATTTCTTTGATTTTTTTATTTGGTGCATAGTGTTACTATTTCATTCTTGTTGAGAATAAATGCCTGAGGATATGTTAGAATTCACGAATGGGGATATTTGATACCTATAATTTATAGATGATAATTTTAAAATGATTTATTTTAATTAATTTTTGTTTATCATAGCTAAATAATTCATTTTTTGTTAAATTTAGTTTTTTGTGACATTTTGTGAAAAAATGATTTATGTTTTTTGGAATAATTTTTATTAAGGTAAATAATGTTCACTTTTTTGAATATAAGTGAAAAATTATGTGTTTCCTAAGCCAATTTGAATAGGGGAAGATCCATCATAAGAGGTGTGCACACGATACACAATCTGATGTAGGGGAGGCACTGGGAATATAAAAGTCTGTATGGATAGATGAAAATCTAGGGCCTGGGGTGGAATGCAAACCAAATGGTTTTATTTTTAGATATGGGAAAATATTTTTTTGATAAAGGGTACCCCTAATTACTTAATTAATAGATTGAAACTCTCAAAATAATTATAATTTTCAGTATTTATTCTAATAACAACCTCCCACCCATAGACATGTTTCCCTTATTATGAAAAACTTTAACACTAGTTTATGCCTTCAATCCTTGATAACCACTATTAATACTCTTTGGAAACCACTATTTCCACCAATTTTGACCATGGTCCTTGGATCTGGTGTGAATGATGTATAGTGAAATCAACCAGGCCTAATCCCAAAAGAATGGACAGTGATTTTAGAATCCAATTTTATGGTGTAATTCTATAATATAAGAGTATGGTCAAAATAAGAATGGTTGTGCCATTGAGTGAGGACCTATGGTTCACAATGAGACTTAAGAAATGAAATAATTATAAAAATGACATTCTACATGTAGTTTTGAATGTGGGGATGATAGAGAAGAATAAATATATATGATACATCATGTTAAATAAGACATGGTCAAACAGATCTAGGATTCTAATTCATGAAAATATGAAAACATTAAATAACAATATAATAATAGTGGGGAAGTGTTTTTATTACACATGGATATTTTTTCATTTAAAATGAAATCAATCTTTTTTATGGTGGAATCTATGGTTAGAGAATAACATCCAGTGAATTTTCACAATACTATGGAAAATAACACTACCTTCACAAGAATGATTAAAAATTGAAACTCCATAAAAATGGTGTTTCTATGATCTTAGTGAGATAATGAATTGTTTGAATGTTAAAATTATAATTACCATTCCTACATCATTTCATGCAATCAATTTTATAATATATGTTCATGCAACCAAGGTTTTTTATAATGTTGTAATGAAGATATGAAAACAAATACATGTTTTGCACTCTCATCCATGTTGATGATATATATATAATTTGAAAGGAATTATAAGGGAGATTTTCCATTTGATATTTGAGGATATTTCCACATTGGATAAAAATGATACACAATTACTGAAATCAAAAAATATAAAAATTTCATTGATTTGAAGTGGATATTTCAATATTGTAATGAATGCATATTTTTTTATTGTACTATAATTACAAGTTATAAACTATTTTATGTGTGAATGTGACATAGAATCAATAGATATTGTTGAATATCTACTACAAACTCTCTCTCCCTCTCCATTTCCCATTTTTTATTTACATTCCCTCTCATGACTTGCATGATGGGGAAGTTATCTTAGTGTTGAGGAATGTAATATGAGGGGGAGTGTGATAGTATCAATTATTAATTGTTTTTCATCCATTATAAGATTATTCGACCATTATTTAATTATCAGTGTCTCTATTTTATGTATTTCATGAGAATTTAATTCGATTGTGGGGTGGAATGTTAAATTGTTTGACTAATTGTTTATAATTGCACATGAACATTTTGTGCCTAAAATTAATTATTTTTAAATTTGGTTTCAAGACAACTAACTCAATAATGAACCAATGTACATAATCCTATGAAACTGGAAGTTCTTGAATGAGGGGGTGGTATCCAAGACCAAGGGTTTACCTAGTTGGGGCTCTACAAACAACATGATAAAATGATATATCAATGAATTTAAATAGAATATGAACCTAGATATAACAACTCGTGACACGTTTCAGCATTTATATTAGATTTATTTCTCAAAATAGAATTTATATTTTTTAAAAAATATATCTAATTGAATCATGGGTTTTTTGGAACCGAGGTTATTTTTTTCTATAAATCGAGAATTATTTGTGTTTGTTGTCAATCTTCACATAGAATACCAGAGAGTTTATAAGGAATGTGTTCTTATAATTCAAGAATTCAGTACTATTGAACGTGACATTGTTACCTAGTGATTTCAAAAATTTTGGGTCAAAAAATAGGAGAATAGGGAAAAGAGTTTTAGAAAAGGGAGTTGTGCACCTGTGTTAAGGAGGATAGAAAAGTTACATGACATGAGTTTTTCAAATTCAGTTCATCAAAATATGGAAAATAAATTAAGGGCACACAAGTTATGGTTTGGTGTGAAAGGTGAGTTTCACAATATAGGCTATAGAGGGCGAGGCCTATGCTTTTGGTGGATTTTTGCGCACCTCACGTGTAGGGTCCCCAAAATTTTAATAAATAGGCAAGTACCTCCACTCAATACATAATATGTTTTTTCAGAATAAATCCATTGTCTCAGTGTGCGATGGAGTTGTGCATGATTGACTTGAAAAGTGTAAAACTTCTGTGAAATTTATTCTATTGCCTCTAAAAGACCAAGTGATACTTATGGTGTATCTATGTGATAGATAAGATTTTTATGACAGATAAGTGTTTCATGAAAATTAAGTGTTTCATTAATGTTATCATGAATGAAAATCCTCATACTTTTGCACCAAACATGGTTATAATGTATCATATTTTTTTGTGTGTTATTTATATATTATATGGAATTATTACGAGACCGGTCACAGAGATGACACATCATTCTGAGGCCCGGTGAGCTCGGAACTGTGGTTTTAAACTTTTGACATTAAGTGAGTTGGTACATAAGCACGATTGTGGAAGATTCAAAAAGGATTCCCGGATTAAAAATCTGAGAGCACCATTGCATCCTGGATGACAAATTTACCTAATAATGAGTCTAACCACGACCTGCGCGAGTCAAGGGAAAAATTAATTTTCTGACATTTATAGTAAAATAAAACAAAATAATTTGCGTCGTTTATTTTATTTTTATTTTCGAAACATCTGTTGAAGAATAGTGACATGGTAGCTATTTCAATATTAAATGTCAGGTCATAATGACACAAAAACAACAACGCTAACCCATTCATGCTGCAATTTAATTGAATGCCAAAGACGTTTCCCCTTTTTGGGATAATCGAACGTCGATCGTTGGTGGAAGATTGAGAGAAAACACTAGGGAAAATATAGGGTGCTTTGGATAAATCTCTCGGTGATGAATGATGACGGATAGAAGCTGTGAATCATTGTGCCAATGATGTTGAAGGATCTTGACAACGATGGCAGCGCAACCCCTTCATCAGCGATCGATCCCTTCTTGAGGTAGGGGTTTTTATTTCATTCCTCTTTCCCCGTTTTTTGTATTTAAACGATGAATAAAGATCAACCACGAACAAGTTGATCCACAGATTCATATGTTTTTGTGGGAGGGTTTTAGTTGGGTGATTCCATGGAATTAATCCATGTTGATTATATTTATTGATTTCTATTCTGTTTAATCCTACTAATGGGAGCAGATGATTTCCATGATGAACGGAGGTGGAGGTTTGTTCCTCAAATTGTTTCATTGGATTTTCATTCCCCCTTTCCTTCTCGCATGTTCTTTCGTGTTCTTTGTCGGGCGACGAACAAAAGATTGTTTCACACCTGTCTTGCTACTCAATAATCCAAAACTGAAGATCTGACATCGCAACAACCCTATAGAGGTGTGACAGCCAAGAAAGAAAACAAATCAGCTCAGATCGGAAGAGGCTGTTATTCGAGCATTCATCGCGTAAGAAGATCAAAACACGTTTTCAGAGCCAATCAGTTTTCCGAAAACAAATAAAGAATCTTTGTGGCAGTGGGGTTACCAAAAACCTGGAGTTACATTTCTATCGGATGACTGTATCGATGAATGGGGCACGAACAGAGGTGCGATAGTGGAGGTTCACGTTTCTAGAAATTTCCAGAATACACGACATGTACCTCCGAAGAACACGCTGAGTAGTACTGGTGGTGGTAGCTAGGGTTTCAGGGGTCAGAGAGGAATCACATGGAATGTGACCCTATTCACACAGTGTGTTGGACTTTCCCTGAAACTCGGTGTGAATTTTGGGAAGTAAACGATCACGAAAATGATTACACGTCCATGTACTCCGTCACACGGCCAGACGAGGCCAGTAACGTAGGTCACCCCGTGTACTAATTACACGGGTTGGAGTACAAGGGTTGATAACCATGTACGAGCACATGGATAGAGTACCCGGAGCCAACCCCAGTCACTCAGACACGGCGTGTACACCATACTACACGCCATGTACTAACTTTTCTACATGACCAGTCTTAGGACACATGCCATTGTACATGGGCAGTACCCGGGGTCAGACAACATGGTGTGTAACTTCTCTACATGCCGTGTACTTTTTCGAAAATGGAATGATCCTCTTGTTCACCGTATCTTGGACATCTTTATTTTGGGTTAGTGCCCCTTCTTCTCGTTACCATGAAGTTCAGACATCATTTATATATACAGGAGTATGATCCCTTCAGTATGACTTTCTATAATAGAGTCAGCATCCCTCCAAGAGGCACGGAGCGAGATCCTCTATCCATTCCTGACCCTAGGTAGAGTTAGGCATCGACATGAACAACTCTACCAGGCATTGATCCTCTACCTAGATGGTGGATCACCTAACTGGTGAATCCATATGAGTCACAGTATCCACCATGGCCCTGGAAGTGATCCTCATCTGTGTATCGTGATCTTTCCCACTAAAGAGTGTGTCTCCCGTAAAGTGTGTATCTACCTCTCGTGGAATTTCCCAATGAACAGTACTTATCAGACGGACGCCATTAGAGGTACCAGACTCGTGGAGTGTGTTATCCTGGAATGAGTACGTTGTGGAATCTTCGAACTGAATCCCTAGTGGGGGTATGCAGTTGTGTGACTTTCATCTAGACCGTTGGTCTAGATTTTGAGTATATATGGATTGTGTTTCACTTGCTATATGTTTTGTAGACATATATTATGTAGAGATGATTTTACCTTTACTTTGTGCATTAATTTTAGGTTTTGGGGTCCTCTACTAAGTATTGATATACTCACCACTACATGGGATTTGCCCGCACGTGTCATGTCTTGTGAAGACGAGTAGCCTTTTCATAGAGTCCAGGGCAGACTATGACAGGAACAAGATTTCTAAGTTCCCTACAGGCCGAGTCATTCCTTTGGCTACGATCAGCAGTCCCAGTACCTCTTTGTGTTTTCAGGTTTGACTTTGCGGTTTTTTAGAGTCTTGTGTTTGGTGGGCTTGTATTCAGGCCTACTTCACTTTCAGTACATTACATTCTTTCATACTCTGTTGGTTGGGTTTAGTTTTATTCATGCATATTTGTTCCATAGTGGTTTTTACTTTTCATAATTTGTGGTATTAGATAGGTGTGAGTGTACAGGTTCTTATGAAATTCCTCCCATGTAGTAATATTCCTACTCAGTCCTAGTCACTAGCCTTAGGCCTATTGGAGGTGGGCTTGGGGGGTCACAACGCAGGCCCCACTGGGATGGGTCATGAAAGAGTGGAATTAGAGGTGGTCGGTTCTACCTTAGGACCAAGAGTCTGTGAGATAGGTTTGGGGCAACAGTGTTCAGTGTTTCGAGCATGGATTTCAGGCCAGAGACTCCAGTGATGGTTTGGCGGCCTACGTATCCATACACGAGGACTCTAATAACCTACTTTTTGACTCGGTACATGAAAACACTAGTTGTGGGGAAATAAAATAATGGCACATGCATCATATAGAAATGGGTTGTCTTTTTCCATTCCCCTTGAGTCATCTATCCAGATATACTCATAGTATATCTTGTTTCATCATAGGATGCCTCCATGATGCATACCCGCTAGGATTTAGTAGCACTATCACGCGGATTACACCTTTAGTGATGAGGCTTTGATAGAAGGACCAGTTCCCCAGGCATTGGCACCAGGTGGTGAACTAGTTATGCCACCACCAGTGGAGCTGCCGGTGGTACCCACAGTACCAACTGATGAGGAGCATAGGATGAGCGTGTTCCATGTGTTCCAGAGACAGATACCCCTCAGTTTCCTAGTCTAGCAAGACCCTCAGGTGACTGAGGACTGCCTTGAGGTGGTGACTTGTGTTTTCCATCTAGTGAAGAAACCCACAGACTAGATGGTGATCCTAAGAGCAAGCCTTATTTAGATCTGTACTTCAGATCTCATACTTTCGATCGAGAACTTCGATGAGACATCTAAGATAACATCACGCCTCTATGCATTTCGACTTATGTTGGGGTGCTCGAGCGGGCCTTGGTGATAGAGAGCTTCTTGGCGGAGCAGAGACAGCCGACGACAGTCAGCAGCAGGTAGTCAGGTCTAGAGACCTCGGTAGCAGGGAGCCGACGTCGGACACAGGGATCAAGACGTGAGAGATATCAGAGGAGGACCCATGACAAAGGATCGATAGTTCAGGGATCTCAGCCTAGATCCAGTCATCCCTAGGAGAAGCGGTGCTACTCGTGCAACAATAGAGGACATCTTGCAAGAGATTGTCCAACCAGATGGGCTGCTGACAAGGATGTGGTGGATGGTCCACTGAGGTAGAGGTAGACAGTGGATAAAATAGACCATCCAGGCATCAAATGTGGCAGAGTATCAGGGAGAGCTGCAAGTGGTGGAACATGCATAAACATACTTCCACCACCACCCCAGGAGGTCCGCACCAGGCTCAGGGAGTTGGGGGACAGGGGTAGGGACAGCTACATTCGGTCGAGGCATACGACCCAGGGGCTCCATGGATGATCATAGTTATGATATGCGTATTCTCTACCTAAGCTACCATACTTTTAGACACAGGTGCCATTCATTCCTTCATAGACACATTTTTGTGTGAAACCATGAGATTCTAGTAGAACCATTGACTCGATCCTTACGCTTGGAGACACCTACGGGAGGAGACTTGACGATCAAACACCTCTGGAGATAGTGTGATCTTACCCTTGATGGTGAGAGTTTCGGTTGCAACCACTTGGTGGTAGCGTTGAGGCCTTACGACGTCATTCTCAGTATGGATTGGTTATCATCGATCCATGCCCACATTGAGTGTTTTAGGCGAAGAGTGTGGCGTGTCCGCCGTGATGGAGTGACGTTTTCATTTATTAGAGAAAAGGAGATGCAGGTAGCACATAATGGGATCAGGCATAGAAAGGTGTAGCCAATCACTCATGAGATGGCTATAATAGCTCTCAGAGAAGTAGATGTGATGATCTCCCACTTCCTAGCAGTAGTTGCGGAGTACGAGGAAGTCTTTCCCGAAGATGTTCCAAGACTACCTCCCTGTTGGGAAATTGACTTCTGCATCGACTTACACCTCGGTAAGACACTGATTTCCTCACTATCATATCTGATGGCTCCCAAAGAGATTTGCGAGGTCAGGGTGCAGTTAGAGAATTTTCATAGAAAGGGTTTCGTAAGACCCATAATTTCACCCTGGGTGGCCCTAGTCTTGTTTGCCATGATGGCAGATTAGAGTTTGAGGTTCTGAATGGATTACCGGTGCTTGAACCAGGTAACGGTGAAGAATAAGTATCTAATGATGATAATCGGTGACCTCATTGATCAACTAAGAGGGGAACAGTGGTTCTCGAAGGTTGACCTTCAATCAGGTTATCACCAATTACGGGTACAGGGTGAGGATATACCAAAGACGAATTTCAGATGACACTACGGTCACTATGAGTACGTAGTGATGCCTTTCGGCTTGGAAAACTCCCTATAAGTGTTCATGAGACTAATGAACTGGATATTCTAGCCGTATTTGGACCGGTTTGTAGTCGTCTTCATCAACTACATCCTTGTGTATTTGGCATCAGAGGAGGAGCATGCGAGACACCTGCGGATAGTTCTAGATATAATCCGAAAGCACCATCTTTATGGGAAGCTCTTGAAGAGCCAGTTCTTAATTCAAGTGGTCCACATTCTGGAAAATTTAATATTATCAGATGGTGTAGTTGTGGACCCAAACAAGGTGGAGGAAGTGTTAGAATGGGAGCCACCTCAGAGCGTGACGGAGGTGCGAAGCTTCCTCGGGTTGGTGGGATATTACCAGAGGTTCATTCATAATTTCACCTGAATATCACGGCAGATGACAGCCTTGACCAAAAAGCAGAAACCCTTCGTGTGGACGGAGATGTGCTAGAAGGCTTTCTAGGAGTTGAGATAGAGTTTGATGAGTGCCCCAATCATGAGATTACCGGAGGAGGGTGTCGAGTATATAGTTTTCTGTGATGCATCAGGGATCGGGATAGGATGTGTCCTGATGAAAAGGAAGGCAGTGATTGCCTATAGTTCACACTAGCTTAGGACACATGATCAGAACTATGCGACCCATGTTCTCGAGTTGGCTGCGGTGGTCTTCGCATTGAATATGTGGTGACACTACTTTATGGGCGAGCGGTTCATCGTCTACTCTGGCCACAAGAGCCTCAAGTAAATACTCTCGCAGAAGGATCTGAATCTAAGGCAGATATATTGGCTAGAGTTCCTATAGGAATATGATTTTGAGATCATCTATACTCCTGGGAAGGGAAACAAGTAGGCAGATGCTCTTAGCAGAAGGTCGAGCTCGCAGCTGTTGAGTGAGGTGATAGAGCAGTTAATTGCGTTAAAATTGTCCTTCATAGACCCAAGGGATAAAATTTACCTACATTCGATGGTTTTCACCCCCCCCCCCCACACTCTTATAGTGTGTTAGGGAGGCACATATTGGGGATGATGACTGTGGGGCTTTACGTGCTTAGTTTTCCACAGGACATGATCTTGATGGATATTCACAAGGTGGGGAGCACATACTTATTTTCAGAGGATGCACTGTCGTACCAATTGTGTTGCGGGAAGAGGTTCTAAAGGAGTTTCATACATCCCCCTTGGCGGTACATCCTGAAGTGGAAATGATATACTAGGATCTCTTATGGTAGTTCTAGTGGTCAGGGATGAAGAAGGTAGTAGCAGACTTCATCTCTCGATACCTTATGTGACAGCAGGTAAAGGCTGAGCACCAGGTTCCAAAATGATTATCTTACCCCCTAGAGGTTCTAGAGTGAAAGTGGGATAGAATATCTATGGACTTCGTGATAGGATTACCATGGACGTCAAAAAGGCATGATTACATCTGGGTGATCGTTGACCGACTCACTAAGTCGACCCACTTTCTAGAAATCAGGGAGTAGATTTCTGTTGAGATCTTGGGATGCCTTTACATGCAGCAGATATTTTGGCTTAATGGTGTACCTTTGATGATAGTATCAGACCAAGACACCCACTTTACATCTCAGTTGAGGAAGAGATTGTAAGAGGCCTTTGGGACACAGCTGCGCTAGAGAACGACGTTCCATCCACAGAACGATGGTCAGACGGATATGACCATTCATGTTTTGGAGGATATGTTATGAGCCTATACCTTGGACTTTGGTCACAGTTGGGAGTACCACCAAACACTTGTGGAGTTTATGTACAAATAAAAATACCACTCAACTATTGGTATGGCACCTTTTGAGGCTTTGAATGGAAGACCCTGCCGGTCACCACATTGCTGGACCGACCCCAGAGTGTCAGCACTCATGGGTCCAGAGCTGGTGCAAGCCACCACCGATAAGGTTCAAATCATTTGGGAGTGGATGAAGACTATACAAAGCTGGAAAAAGTCTAATGATGACAAATGACATAGACCTCTAGAGTTTGAGGAGGGAGACCATGTATTTATTCGGGTCTCACCTCATTGAGGGTTACAGATATTTGGCCGAGGCAACAGGCTATCTTTGAGGTTCGTCGGAGCATTCCAGATACTATGCAATGTTGGTGAGGTGGTGTACCACCTAACTCTACTACCATAGTTTCATCGAGTACGTGATGTATTCCACGTGTCGCAGTTGAGGAGGTACGTGAATGACCCAATCCACATCATCGACTGGGGCGAGCAAGACATCTAGGAAGGAGTTACCTTTGCCGAATACCCAGTGGAGATCGAGGATCAATAGGAGAGGATCCTTCATGGGAGATCAATTCCATTGGTGAGAGTTTGGTGGCAGCACAAGAATCTTCAATAGAGCACGTGGGAGAGGGAGGCTCATATCTGTGCCTAGTACCCCCATCTTTTTTATTAGTCTTGTTTTGGATTTTGGGGGACGTAAAGCACAAAGGTGGGGTGAATGTAATGTATCATATTTTTCTATTTATTAATTAAATATTATATGGAATTACTAAGATATCAGGAATAGAGACAAGACATCATTCTGAGGACCGGTAAGCCCGTAACGGTGGTTTCAAACTTTTTAAGTTAAGTGAATCAGCACATGTGCGCGGTTGTGGAAGTTTCCAAACGGATGCCCGGATTAAGAATCTGAAGGCACCATTGCGTCTGGGAAGACGTATTTATGTAAGAATGGGTCTAACCCTGACCGGCGTGGGTCGACGTAAATAGTTAATTTTCAAACATTTTTTTGTAAAATAAAATAAAATAATTTACGGAGTTTAGCTTATTTTTATTTTTGAAACATTCGCTGCATCACAACGATAGGGAAACTGTTTCAATATTAAATTTCATTTTATAATGACTCAGAAACAACAATTTTGAACCAATAATTCCAAAGAGTAATTGAATTCCAAACACGTTTCCCTATTTATTTGGATAATCGAACGTCGATCATTGAGGATGTTTGAGAGAAAAATATGAGGAAAATACATGGCGCTTGGGATAAAACTCTCAGCGACGAACGACGATGGATCAATGCTGTGAATCGATGTGCCAGCGAAGTTGAAGGAACATGATTTCTATTGCATCATGACCCCTTTATCAGTGATCGATCCCTTCTAGAGGTAGGAGTTCTTATTTCATTCATCTTTCCCCGTTTTTGTATTAAAACAACGAACGTGGATCAACCACGAACAAGTTGATTCTCAGATTCTTATGTTCTTACGGGAGGGTTTTATTTGGGTGATTCCTTGGAATTAATCCATGTGGATTATTTTTGTTGATTTATTCTCTATTTAAGTCTAATAACGGGAGCGGATCAATTCCGTGATGAATGACAGTGGAGGATCGTTACTAAAATTTTCTCATTGGATTTTCTTTCCCCCTTTCCTTCTCGCGCGTTCTTTACGGGGCGAAAAACAATGGATTGTTGCACACCTGTCTTGCAATGCAACAATCCCACTCTAATGATCCAACATCGTAATGACCCTACAGAGGTGTGATGGCCATAAAAGATGATGAATTGGTCCGGATCGAAAGAGGCCATTCTTCTAGCGTTCTTTGCACAGGAGGATCAAAACAAGTTTTCGGAGCCGATCAGAGGTCCAAAAACACCAGAAGTAGCTTTGTGGTGTTTGGGGGAGAAAAACCTGGGAGCTCCATGGCCATCGGATGACCGAGTTGACGAATGGGGAACCACTGGAGGTGCAGCGGTGGAGGTTTGCATTTCTTGAAATTTCTCGAATACATGGCGTTTACATCCGATGAACCCACCATGTAGTACTGAAAGTAGAGGATAGCGTTTTAGGGGTCAGAGAGAAATCACACGGTGTGTGACCCTGGTCACATGACATGTTGGACTATCCCTGAAGGTTGGCGTGTATTTTGGGAAGTACACGGACACGGAATGGATTACAAGACCGTGTAACCCATCCCACTGCTATGCGAGGCCCGTAACGCGGGTTACCCCGTGTACCAATTACACGAGTTGGAGTACACTATTTGATAACCATGTATGGGAACATGGCTAGAATATACGGAGCTAGCCCCAGTCACTCAGTCATGGAGTGTACACCATACTACATGAACTGCACAAACAATTCTACACCACCACCCTTACGACATGAGCCGTTGTACATGGGCAGTACCTAGGGCCAGACAACACGTCGTGTAACTTTTCTACACACTGTGTTATTTTTGGAAAATTGAATGTTCTTCTTGTTCACCATATCTTGGACATATTTCCTTTGGGTTAGATCCCCTTCTGCTCATTCACTTGATGGTTAGGTATCGTTCCCCTCTACAGGAGTATGATCCCTTCAGCAGGACATTCTGTGATAGAGTCTGCATCCCACCGAGAGGCACGGAGCAAGATCCTCTATCCATTACAGACCCTAGGTAGAGACAGGCATCGAGGTGACCAACTCTACCAGGCATTGATCCTCATCCTAGATGGTGAATCACTTATCTGGTAAATCTGGATGAGTCGTGGTATCTATTATGAACTTGGCAGTGATCATCAACTGTGTATCATGATCTTTCCCACTCAAGAGTGTGTCTCCTGTAATGGGTGTATCTACCTCTCGTGGAATTTACTGATGAAGAGTACTTCTCGGACGAATGTCATCAGATCAACTAGACTCGTGGAGTGTGTTCTCCCTGAATGAGTACTTCATGGAATCTTCGAACTGAATCCCTTGTGGGGGTATGCATTTGTGTGACTGGCCTCTAGACCGCTGGTCTGGATTTCGAGTATATCCGGATTGTGTTTCACTTTCTATATGTTCTGTAGACATATATTGTGTAGATCTAACTATACCTTTACATTGTGCATTGCTTTGTAGTTTTTGGGGTCCTCTACTGAGTATTTTTATACTCACCCCTGCATGGGATTTTCCTGCACGGGTCGTGTCCTGGGAAGACAAGTAGCCTTTTGACAGAGTACATGGTGGACTAGGATATGACCAAGCATTTTTAGTTCCCTACATGTCGAGGCATTCCTTCGGCTACGAGCAGCAGTCCCAATACCTCTTTGTGTTTTTAGGTTGGACTTTGTAGTTTTTCACACTTTTGATTTTGGTGGGCTTGTATTTTGGCCTAGTTCACTTTCAGTACTTTACTTTAGGTCGTACTCTGTTGGTTGGTTTTATTTGTATGCATTCATTTTTGTTCCATAGTTGTTTTTACTTTTCATCATTTTTTGTCTTGGAGATGTGTTCATTAGTACAGGTTATTATGCAATGGTACCATGTATGAATATTCCTACTCAGTGCTTGTCACCAGCCCCTGGCCTATTAGAGGTGGGGTTGGGGAGTCACAGCGTGGGCCCACTGGGACGGGTCGTGACAGTGGTGTTCCGTGAAGGTGTATTGTTGAGATTTTAACAACATTCATTTATCCGATTTATTTGACTAGTGATTTCAAGTGATACTATTCAGGACCCTTATGTGAGTATAGACTCATGTTGGTCATTGAAAAAGAATTCACATAATATTTATTGAAGAGAACTTCAAGTCGATAAAATGAGTTACACTTCACCCAAGGCAGTGAGCAAGGGGGTGTCGATGGAAGTGCTCTGAGGGATGCAGTATGCAATCCCTAAAATATTGTAATGGAAATGTTGCTGATAACGAGTCACTATGTAAAAAAAATTCTACCCACATCTAATGATGATTAATAGAATTTGGTATGACTAACACACATTCGGGTGTGTAGTACGTAGACTAGCCCTTAGTGGTGAACCAAGTAAAACTATTGTGTCATATCATTTCATGTGAGTGTATGTTTTCTAAACATTATATTAAAGAAGGTTTAAAATTTTCCTACCATTTTGGGAACAAGCTCTGTTTTTAAGGAAAGTTTGACACCTTGACTCACCCTCCCCTATCAGGGTGTTACAAGGTCATCCAGGTTCAACCTCTCACATTATTTTTTACTATGTTTAATAAGTTTGTAGAATTTTTTTGAGCCTTTTTAATATTTATAAATTTTAATAGCCCTGAAGGAATAAATGATACGTTATGGGACGGTCTTAGTGATAGACTAAAATATTCCATCATGGAACTTAAAATATGATGAACAATCTTAGGTAATTATAGCCTCAAGATACTAGGATTTCCTTCCACACAACCAATATGATCTACCAATTAATATATAGGCATTGATATAGTCTAAGTTATCATATAATTGGGTCATACATATATTTTTCATTTTTATTTTTTTCTATACCATCCTGGCATCTAGAAGTATCTTTTTTATAGTGGCAGAATTTAGGACTCTAAAAACTAGTATGTGAATGAAATATCACATCTACACTAACATTATGGAAAAATAATAGTTAAGGTATATGAAAATCCTAAAACAACACTTATATAAAATTCATCATATCACTATTTAATCATATCCTTATATAAAACTATATTGACTGAAAACTAAAATATATATACAAATAATAATTTTTTACTGTATAAATTCTAAGGGAAAGAGTGTGGCCTTCCCAGGATTATCCCATTATACTATACAATCACCATCTTTCATGATTCATCTATTATATCATATCACAAATTTCTCATTTATTAGGTATCGAAATATAACAATTACATATTTTCCCAAAAAACCCCATAATCAATGTTTAGTTATCAATAACACTCACATTTTCCAATCCCCAATGTCTTTTCCATTTAGTAATTTTTTTGTCTCACATGTCACATGTCCATTAGTGACAAACCCACGAGGATCATCACTAACTATTTACATATACTTTCCCCATAATAAAAGTAATCCCATATATTTAATTAGTTTTTCCCCCCAATGAATGTCTTATTTCATAGTTACTATTTTCTATTTAACCCCCTATTGATAATTCAAAATCAATCATACTATTTATCACAATTTTTTGATTACATTATTTTAAGGATGGTCAAAATAAAAATTATTTATTAATCCATACAATGTATTTCCACATGAAAATCATAAATTATTACATTACACCTCCAATAAAAACCACAGGTATTACTCAAGGATAGACATCCATATTAGGGTCAACCAACCATTTAATCACCAACTCATCACACTAAGAAGTCATGAAGAAACCCCGACTTAGTTAAACAATTTTTAATCACTATCACAAACCCAATTGATTGTAAAAACACTTTTTTAGAAATTTATAACATAAAAGTATTTTAAATAATATTTTTGTTGCTAGTTACTGGGTCATAAAGGGATTCTGAGGCCTGGGGTCCTTAATGTTGATTATATCAAAAAAACGAAAATATTATATCACATGAAAAAGGTTTTGTTTAAATAATGTAATATCTCTTAAAATGTGTTTAGATAGTAAATAATATATTTACATTAAATCGGATATGTATTTTTGATACTAGGTGTGATATAACCTTTATGCACATTGGGTGTTTGGTTTAAGAGCAGTAATAGGAGGATTAATAATCAAATAAATAAATAAATTATTTTTTATTAAAGGAAATAAACATTATTATACTATATTTAAAACCTATTATGTTCAAATATTATGGTTTAACACATATCCTTATGTCTTTTAGAGGGGCCATGGAAGAGGTCATTGTTGAATGCAATTGAGATCATGGTATGATGGTTCAGTTTCCAATGAGTTATTCATCAAAAAAAGAGTTATTGTATATTGCCAATGATAATGATATAGGATTCATTCTTCATCAATGATCGATCTTATATTGATGTAGGAATTGTTTTACTGTTTTATGCCATATTTTGATGAACCCATATCAAAATCAAACCGATTATTGTTTTATTTGGAAATCGATTATTGTTTTATCCTCTTATACATAAGAATTGATAATGTATGGGTTAATTCATGATTTATCCATGTCTTTAAAACATTATATGTTCTTGGATGGAGGCAAAAAAACCAATTGAAATTTTCCAATCCTAAATTTTTTGTTTCTTTCTCATCTCCTCTCATTTTTTTAGCATTGATTATCAATATTTCCGTTTGAAAATTAGTTAGAAAATACATAAAAACTGTTCATTTTATAGGTAAAGATTGCCAAAATGAATCTTTTTTGTGGGATCATATTTTGTATTAGGAGATTGATTATGTTGTGATCATGTGTGATAGTAGATTATAAAGGGATTAGAGACCTTTGATTCATGTGTTTCAGTGTTTAGAAACATGGTGCAATGGGAAGAGTTTCCTATGTAGATAGGTGGGCCAAATATTGAAATTAGAAAAAACATAGGCAATGTAAAAACTATATCTTAGATATTTGAGTGTGATTATTTGTGAAATTAGTTTTAGAAATGGAACATGAATGTTGTGAAGAACATATTATAGTTTTACGAATATCCCTACATACACATTTTGTAATTTGAAAGAACAAACACTATGTAGTCATCTTCTATGGTGGCTAGGGATTACACAGAAAGATAAATATTACACACCTTGTGTCCATAAATCTTTCCATGTGAGCCAATATTGGTGACCCGACATGTATCTTGTGTTATATGTGTATAGAAATTTCTAGGTACCCATGCACGAATAGAGTGCAATGGAATGACAAGGCTATGTGGGATCTACCAGAGTACTTAGACATGACTAGACACACAAGAATTACAATATTTCATGGGTGTGGGATAGTTTACATAAGAATGGGATGGTGGAAATGGGTAGACCTAGACATAACCAAACACATAGTGTATTATTTATACATGTCGTTTACTTATTCTAGGGAAGGCTTAAACCATATTTATCATCAGTTTATATCAATATTTGTGGGGTGAATTCAATTTTTCAATCCTTATGAATGTATATAAATGAATCATGTCCTGTGTATAGGAACATTAATCCCATATATGGTCTAGTCATGGATACATTTAGTTATCAGTCAATATATCTTAAGGTGAAATCCTTTATCATTATCCCATAGGTTGGGCCATGTATCCCATTACTAACTTCTAGTTCATTTTATCCCCATCATAGTTGATTATTATAGGTTGGGTTAGGAATCACACATAGGTATTGGATGTGACCCCTATATGTTTATTGACATATAATGAGTCCTAGTTTGTTGTTATTCATATAATTTCTTAATAGGAATGACCCCTCATATGAGAATCAACTATGTAGGAAATACCCAAGGAGTGAGTTTTCCTAGAAGAGCATTACATTAAATCCTTGAACAATATCCCAAGATGGAAGTAAGTAAATAAAGTTATTTAGAGACTTGGTGTCTATATTAGGTATATCATTTTTATTATAATTATTTTCTAAAATTATTATTGACAACTCTCCATAATGATGAGATGACTACTCACAAGATTCTTTTTGTTTGGTAATATCGATTGTCCTGCTGGGTATGTTATACTCACTGGTGTATGAGACTTGACAACATGTGTTATGACTTTTAAAGACAAGAGTCGTTTTATAATGTTTTATGTGGACTAGGAGAAGTTGTATTACTACTCATCTATATAGTCAATAATCGTTTGAAGGAGTTTCATTTGACTGTAGTCCCATCCATACTAGTAGGTGGGACCCTTTTTTAGTTTTGGTATGTCTGTATATGTACATTTCACATTCCCATACATATATCATACTCTAATATAGGATCTAGTTGTGTTCATGCTTCTTTCTGTCAATGGTATCTTTAATTCATCCATTATATTTATGTGTGGAGATGTGTGTGTTTTTGTATACAAGAACCTTAATCTATGGCACCCCATGTGTGTGATATACCAACTAGGTTCTCATTTCCAACCCCTGGTCTACTGGAGGTGGTCTTGGATGTCACACTAAGATTGTTTTCATCTAGAAAGGTTATAATGGTTTGGGTCAATATAGATTGGTATCATAGAGGGTAATCTTTGGACTTTATTTTGGATCTAGTCAAGCTAGGATGTTTGGTTTGGGAACTAGGGTAACAGTGTTAAAATGTTTTTAGATCGAGTCTCATGCAAGGAAACCAAGTATTTGTACAATGGATAATGTATCAATTCATAAGTAATATTATTAACTAATTCTTTCATCAATACATAAAGGTAGTAGGTGTAGGGAAACCATTGGTATACACATCAATTCAGAATGATTTGTGGCTTCAATGTACTTCTAGTGTCGTCTCCCCAAATATACTCTTTGACCATGGTACATTTTGTTTTTTTGGAAGCCTATATATTGATAGCCATATTGGATTATAGAATATGATATTGATGATTATGTAACATGTGAACTTTCTTTAGTATAATGACCTGAGTGTGAAGTCTTACCTTTTATTGGTTTTCCGAACTAGACACCACTCATTGTGCAGTAAGTTTTTATGGAACTTCTAGAACATGATACGAGCTGAATGAGTGTTCTTTATGAGTTTCATAGGTATATATCTATCTGGTATCTTGGTGATCTATACCCCTAGGAATTAGAGGACTGTATTGCGGTAGTTTGGTTTGTTTTCAACCTTTTTTGGACCTATTCTAATCAGATGGTGGTCCTATGATTGATTCTTCTCCACCGATCCATAGCGTTATAGTAGAGTCTGGAGACTCAGATTCATGACGAGGTGACTTTTTTGAGGAATGTGTTCAAAAACCTCTTCAATGTGTAATTCCACCCAACAACATTGTGAGTAGTTCAAATCCAATAGTTTTTTATGCTCTAATTGTATTTCATGACTATTTTAGATAATGCATCAATATTCACTAACCTCTCATAGTACTAATTGGATATTGTAACGACCTAAACATTCACTAATGAAAAATCCTCTTGATCTAATCATATGTCTTATTATGGTTATATAAAATGTGAACATCACTGGTATTAGGTTTCTGGATTTTAAAATACTGTAATGAAGTGAGATCATTACTAATATAGACATTGAATAGTGATCACATGATTAGTATAAATACAGGGCTTTGAAAAATCAAATTTACATAGACAAAGGAAGTGATGGCCTCATCCAGTAGGCATGCTCCATATGAAGCCCATTTTTCAGAGCTCAAAAAAGAGGTTTCATCATTTTGCTTCACTCTTGACCAATCTAATGATGAGCCTGAACACATTAAGCTTTACTGGAACCATCTACGGGAGAAGTGGTTGTTAATAGAGATTACCACCCGAGTGATGTTATTTAAGCCACCCCAAGAGTTTGTCAGAAACAAACACCTTACCATTCGGTCTTATGCGGGTGTTATAAGGGGTCATGTAATAATACCCTTGCACTATGACTTAATACATTATTTTTTATAAAGAATATGCATTCATTTTATTATTGTTACATTGAAAATAGTTTTTATAGCACAAATATTATTTTTAGTTAATATTCAACAATGAAATAAATTTTGGAGAATTAATGGATTTTTGAATTAAATAATATTTTAATAAATTAATTTTTATTAAATATAAATGATCATACAGTTTTTATGAATACAATTGTAATTTTTATTAAGGTTTGAAAACTGTTTTTTTCAAAACAAATGAAATTTCAATAAATTTATGTTTTGTATTTTAGAAGTAAAAATTAAAATATTTATAAATTTATTTACATAAAATGATTATTATTTTTGGAATTAGGATGTTGTAATTATCCAATGGTGGATTTTTTATATTTTACTGAGACAGTTGAATTTTTGGGTAAAAATTAAATACCTTTTAATCATATGATGTGTTTTGTGACATCATAATGACTCAATAGTGATGTAATAAAATTAAATAAACATTATTTTCTTCCAATATATGTTTTACCATTAAAATATTTTGATTTTGGGGTTTATTTATTTATTTTATAATGCTTTAGTGGACCCTTCAAGACTTATAAAACATTTTGTCCTTTTAAACTATTTTCCTTGAGAGTGTGACACACCTATACATAAGAATCCCTATTATGTTAAGAATATCATCCATTGACATTATAAAATAATTTTTTCCACTCCCCTTTCAAAAAATCCATGGGATGCTTTGTGGTTTTGATTAGTTTAATGTGAGGTGTCCCAATCTTAAATAATAAAGATTTCTTTCTCCTTTCCTATATAAACCCACCCAAGCTCCCACATCCTCTTCACTCAACGCCTTTGGAGTTAGACCATAAATGGCCCCCATCTCTCTAGAATCCTCCCAAGGTGCTATAATCTCCCATGAAACCTCTCTCAAGCCTCTCCTATGCTTTTGGGACCACACATCTAAGTAAGTGATTCTCACTTTCTTTATTTTTGTCCTACTGTCCTTATATTTTTATGACCTTTTATTTTCAATTATAAATGTTTGGGGATGATTTAGAACCTACCCCATACATCTATATTCATTTATGAATAGTTATATATCCCCTTTCTCTCTCATTAATGCCTCC
This sequence comes from Viscum album, assembly GCA_963277665.1. NCBI lineage: Eukaryota > Viridiplantae > Streptophyta > Magnoliopsida > Santalales > Viscaceae > Viscum > Viscum album. Next base: position 750,925,393 of record OY728129.1, on the reverse strand, counting down.
CATGTACACCCATTACCTTGCAAAAATTTAATATGGAATTTCTCTCTCCTAATTTACATTCAAGCAATTATTTTGTATTACATATCTAAATTCCATTAAATTTGTTTGGACATGTATCAATATGGAACCATTACTGTACATTTTATGTGCATATAATGAGACACCAATTTCTCTCTAATCAAACATTTTGATGAATTCTTATGTCACGCTATTATGCTGCTGATATGCAACACATTTTTTCAATCCAAGATCATTGTGTAGTGAATACCATACACATGTCCTTATCAATGGTATTCACCTTTATTAACATATTCATATTGTATGGTACTTTCATGCATTTATTCCACATTACTTAATCATGGAATAACTTATGATGTTGATTGATTCCATGTTATGTGATCCATGTGCCACACTTATGCATAGAATGAAATGATTAAGAAGGGTGCGCCCTAATAGTTCTCCAATGCATTGGGTAAAGTATAGTATCATGATACGTCATGTGAAATGAGTGTTGAATAATTCTAATTTAATTGAAATGAGTGTTTACTCGTGCAACATGTGCAATTAAGTGTGACTAATACTCCATGTTCAATGAGCCTTGGCTTGTGCTAATTCCATGTTAAGTGTTGTTGCCACATTTCCATGTTATGATTATCATGATTTATCATGATTTTAAGTTAATATTTCTCTTTTGATCCATTGATATGAATATTTTCTAACATTTATTGTATTACTCTTGTAATTCCATGTTTATTCCCTTACTGGTCATTATAGCTCACCCTTTTCTTATGTCTTTCCTCAGGTTATCCCATGAAATGCTAAGTACGAGGGAATATAGTGGTCATGTAAATAAAGTTTTCCATAAAGATGTTGTGTCTCAGGTTTTAAGTTGTTATGTAATATTCCTTTTCCCCAATGACACTAGACCTCTTGATCTTCGATGTTGTATCATGTGATGTTTATATGTAATAAATCATGTTTATGTATGAAATAAAGAGGAGGGTTGTCATAGTTTCTATCATAGGATAGGTTTAGTTATTTTTGGGATTAGGATTAGAAAACCCTAGTGAAAGCCTTTGGGATATGACTAAGTATAATAAAAATATCCCTTCACTTTGGTGAGTATTGAGCTAGTGGTTTATCAAGAAAATACATCCATGTATGGATACGAGAAGGTGGAGGCGGCTCTGGCACAAATATACCTAGGGGTGAAAACCCTGACACGGAGTTTTGGGCTTGACCTAGGGTATCCTGGTACACGACAATGGTCCGTCTTTCACTCTTGGTTATGAACCTACCAGGGGATATTAATTGGTAAATTCATATGCTTAGTAAAAACCATAATTAAGGGAATAAAAAATATAACCCAAAGAATATATGTTAGAATTTTGATCATGGAAAACATATATTGAAGCATATAGATTCATAAGTAAAGGAAATAAAAGCTATTTATAAGTCATCTATTTTTTACTTGGACAACCCTTTATGTGTTACCCCTAAAATTCATTTTATTCCTGCCAATGGCCGGTAATAGGAGGACTCGGTCTAACAACCAATGTGAAGACCAGTGTGATGACTGTTCTAATGAGATGACCAATATAATATGAGCATTAATCACAAACATTATCATGACACTCTCTGAGTTAACTGAATAATTTAATAGAAACATGAGTAAAGGGGATCATTCAACCCCCCCCCCCCCAAGAAAGAACAATTTTTTATCGAGAGATTCACGAGACAAATGCATCTTACTTTTAATGGATCATTTGATCCCTCAATCGTTGAACAATGGATCAACTCCATTGAAAATATCTTATCCATCCTTCAATGTTCTGAATAAGAGAAGGTTCATCTGGAAGATTATCGTATGGAGGGTGAAGTTAATATATGGTGCACACTGATAAAATATATGAAGCCTAAGGAGGAGATCGAGGCGTTGGAATGGAAGGATTTCTGGAAGATGTTTTTTGATAAATATTTTCCATGCACCCTCCAACTTAAGATAGAATGGGACTTCCTTGCCCCCATGAAAAAAGATGATGAATCCGTCGGAGCATATGAGGAAAACTTCATAAGGCTTTCACGATAATCTTTCATCTTAGTCGTCACCCCCGAAATAAAATTTCCCACTTCTTTGGTAGGATGAATCCTAGCCTGTGGAAATCCCTGGTGATCCGCAACTTCGACATCTATGAGAAAATTGTTAGATGTACTCTAAAGGTTGAAATGGAGATCTGTGAACATCTGGGGTATCATGGGGATAATAAGCGTATATTGGACATTAATTATGGCAGTCTGATGGATAATTACAACAGTGCTAAGAAAATCCAGCACCCCACTTGCCAAAGGAATGAAAAAAAGAACCCCAGAAATTTCCTGATGGGGATGAGGAAATTCTTTCAGTGTAGAAGAGAAGGGAACCTAGCCATTAACTATGACAAGAAAAACCCAAGGTTGTGATAGTGGAGAGGAATTCTCTGTTCGACTCAACGATTTTTTCACTGCTTCAATTACAATGAACCATAGCATCTTTAAAATCAGTGCCCTAGGCTAAGGGTTTTTAGAGGAAACCAACAAACTCCATGGTATCAATTGTGAGATTTTTCCATCACTACTGCCGAAGTGAACACTGAAAATGAAGTGGTGACAGTTATTATACTTATTCATTCAAAAATAGCGAACATACTTATTGATTTAGGTTTTACACATACTTTTATATACCAAATGTTTAGTAGAACAATCCCAATACCACCGAAAATCATGTATGTAATGTTGTTGGTGAGTATGGAAAATGGAGAATTCATTGCATCACATGAATATAACTCATCCCCTATCTTAATCGGTGGATTTATCTTCCCAGAAAACCTTTTCATACTCCATATGGTGTAATCTGATGCAATTCTTGGCATGGATTGGCATTCCTTATATAGAGAAGATATAAATTTCTGTGATAGGGAAATCACTCTCCATGGGGAGAATCAACCCCTAATTCTAAACAAGTGAATGGAGAAAGATGAATCTTCTTTAGCTTCATCATCCCATGCATGGATATTAATTCCCTATGAGAATTTGTATTTGGCTCGGATGATTGAGTCTAAGGAGGCATCCATCCTTAAAGACATGCCTATTTAAAGGGAATTCGCTGATGGGTTTCCTGAGAAATTTCTTCCTCTTCCTCATATAAGATATATTTAATTCTCAATTGATCTTATACCTAGTGCATTTTAAATATCAAATAATCCGTATTGAATGGATTTTTTGGAGCTTGAGAAGCTGAAAAAATAACTAATGGAAAATATGGATAAAGGGTTTATACACCCAAGTGCTTCACCATGGGGTGAACCAGTCCTCTTAGTCCATAAGAAGTATATGTCAATGTTCCTTTTTATCGATTATCATGAGATTAACAAAATCCTGATAAATAACTAGTATCTGCTCCCATGAATTGATGACTAGTTTGATCAGCTGCGTGGAGCACAATAATTATCCAAGGTAGATTTATGGTTGGGATATTATCATATATGGGTGAAGAAGGAAGATATCCCCAAGACTACTTTTCATACAAGATACGAGCACCAAGAATTTATAGTAATGCCTTTCGAACTCAATAATGCTCGTTCTATCTTTATGGACATGATGAATAGAGTCTTTAAATATTACATCGACAAATTTTTGGTAGTCTTTATAGATGATATTCTAATATACTCCAAAACCAAGGACTATAACAACAAGCATAAAAAATATACTAGAGTCCTTGATAAAGGAGAAGATTTATGCAAAGTACAGAAAGTGTGAGTTTTGGTTGAAGGAGGTCTTATTCTTGGGCCATATCATCACAAGAAATGGCATATCTGTGGATCCCACCAAAACCGATGTGATAGGAGGATGGATGAGGCCCACATAATTAACGGATATCCATAACTTCTTGGTGTTGGATTGATATTATCGATGATTTGTGAGAATTTTTTCAGAGTTTTCTAACCCTTTTACCAAGATAAATCAGAAGGGATTAATGTTTTCATGGAGTGACGAATGGGAAAAAAGATTCAAAGAGTTGAAAAAAAGGATTATCACTACACCCATGCCCACTTTACCCATAAGTGGAGAAACTTTTTTGGTATTATGTGATGTATCAAAGAAGGGACTAGGTTGTGTTTTGATGCAAAATGAAAAAGTCATTGCCTTTTCTTCAAGGAAATTGAATGTTCATGACCAAATTATCCAACCCATGATCTGGAGTTGGCTATGGTGATCTTTGCATTAAAAATTTTGCAGCATTATCTCTTTGGGGAGATGTGTGAAATATATATGGATAAAAAAAGCCTCAAGTATATATTCACACAGAAATGGTTGAACATACACAAACGAAGATGGTTAGATCTGATCAAGGATTATGACTTCTCAATCCATTACCACCTTGGGAAATAGAACAAGGTGGAAGATTCATTAAGTAGAAAGGACCAATGATTCTATCATTGATGAGAATTGAGAAGGATCCAATCTTCCTATATTTGATGAAGATGGACATGGGAATCATAAAGAAGTCAACATCATCAATCCTATCACAAATGATTGATCAACTATCTATTTTGACAAGGATAAAGGATGATCAAAAAGATGATGTGAGAATTCAGAGGAATGTGGATGCTATCAGAAAAGGGAAATACTCAGAGTAAAATGATAATGAAGAAGGAATTTTGAGATTTGGGAAAAGACAACGTGTTCCACGGTGTTCAGATCTGATGAAGGAATTTTGGATGACACACATAGTTCAAATATTTCTATTCAAGAAGGAAACACAATGATGTATCGAGATCTTCAAGAGCATTATTGGTGGGATAATATGAAGAACTAGATCACTAAGTATAAATCAAAGTGCCTAGTGTGTTAGAACGTGAAGGCAGTGAGGAAAATGTAAAAGGGGATGATGCAACCATTTCCCATACCTGAATTGAAATGGGAGAACATCACCATAGACTTGGTAACCAGACTTCTGAATACATCCAAAGGAAAAAATTCCATCTGGGTTGTCGTGTATCATCTTACAAAGTCTGCACACTTCATTGCAATTCGGGAGGATATCTCATTGGATCATCTTGCACAAATATATAGCAGGGAAGTGGTAAGGCTGAATGGAGTACCAATATATATTATATCTGATTGAGATCCAAGATTCACCTCTAATTATTGGAAGAGTCTTCAAATAAGCTCTAGATAATGAACTGAAATTCAGTACGACCCATAATCCTTAAACAGATAGCCATCTTGAGTGAACTGTTCAAACACTAGAGGATATGTTAAGATCATGTTCTATGGACTTCAATGGAGGGTGGGACCAAAATCTTCTTCAAGTTGAATTATCCCACAATAATAGTTTCTACTAGAGCATCTGAATGTCACCTTACAAATCCATGTATAGGAAGAGGTGCAGAACAACGTCATGTTGGGATAAAGTCAGTGAGAGTAAGTTTCTAAGACCTGAAATGGTAGAAAAAAATGATGGAGAATGTGAAAACCATTCAGCAGCATATCAAGGCAGCACAGAGTCGATAGAAGATTTATGCATATAACCATCAATGAGACCATGAGTTTAATGTTGGATACATGATATTTCTATGTATATCTCAGTGGAAGAGGTTCATGAGGATTGGAAAGAAAAAGAAGTTAATTATTAGGTACACCATCCCCTTTGATATTTTTGATCATGTCGGGGATGTGGCATATCAACTAGAACTTCTACCTACCATAGCCAATGTACATGATGTCTTACATGTGTCTCCTTTAAATAAGTACATACCAGACCCTTCATATGTAATCTCTTCAGAGGTATTACAGTTAGAATATGATATTTCTTACAGAGAGAAAAAAGTGAAAACCATAGATCATAGAGAAAAATTATACAAGATATGAAGACTCCCCTTATCAAGGTGTTGTGTAGAAACCACAAGTTTGATGAAGTGACATGGGAATCAGAATAAGTGATGAAGCAGAGTTACCCTCTTCTATTTTATTGTGTGAAAAATAAATTTTGAGGAAAAATTTTCTTAAGGGGGGAAGATTGAAACGACCCAAACATTCATTAATGAAAATTACTCTTGATCTAATAAAAGGACTTATTTTGGTTATATAAGATTTGAACACCATTAGTTTAATGTTTCTATATTTTAAAATACCGTTATGAATTTGGGCCATTTCATATATAGCTATTGAATAGTGATCACATTATTAGTATAATTATAGGGTTTCAACAAATCCAATTTACTCACAGGAAGCGATGGGTTCATCCAATAGACTTGCCACATACGAATTCCATTTTTCAGTGCTCAGAGAGGAGGTGGCGTCATTGGATTTCACTCTGGACCAAGCCCAAGATGAGCTTGAACACGTTAAGATTGATCATAACTAACTACGGGAGAAGTGGATGTTAATAGAGATTACCACCCGAGCGATGCTATCCGAGCCACCCCAAGTGCATGTCTCCATCCCTCACCTTTCCCTTCGGTTTTATGCGGGTTTTATAAGTTATTATGTAACAAGACCCTAGCACTATGACTCTGTACATTATATAGGTATAAATAATGTGCATTCATTTTATTATTTTTACTTTGTAAACAGTTTTTAAAGAACAAATATTATTTTTAGTTAATATTAAAATAAGAAATATATTTTGATTAATTAATGGATTTTCAAATTAAATAATATTTCAATAATATATTATTAATATATTAATTTTTGTTAAATATAAATTATCATAAAATTTTTATGAATACAATTGTAATTTTTATTAATGTTTAAAAGCTATTTTTTGTCAAAACCTATGAATTGTCTATAAATGTTGGTTTTTTATATTAAAATTTAAAAACATCACATATATAAAAAATTATTTTGATAAAATGAATATTATTTTTGGAATCATGATGTTGAAATTATCCTAAAGTGAATTTTACATAATTTTATGAGACTGTTGAATTTTTGGGTAAAATTTAAATACCGTTTAAACTTATAATGTGTTTAATGACATAATAATAACCCAATACTGATTAATAAAATACTATAAACATTAGCTTCAACCAATATATCTTTTAACATTAAAATAAGGTGATTTTTGGTTTGTTTGATATATTTTACAATGCTTTAGTTGACCCTTCAAGACCTTTAAAACATTTTGTCTTTTTAAATTGTTTTCTTTTAGAGTGTGACTCACCTCCACATAAACAACCCTTTTATTTTATAATGTTAGACCATTGTCCTTATAAATTTTTTTTTCCACTCCCAATTGGATAAAACCATGGGAAAAAATCAGGGGTTGTTTTTTTGTTTTGATTAGTTTAATGTGAGGTGTCCCAAACCTATGTAATAAAGAATTATTTATCATATCCTATATAAATGCACAAATGATCCCAGTTCCTCTTCATTCAATGAATTTTGAGATAGACCAAACCCTACCCTATTCTCTCTAGAATCCTCCCAAGGTTCCCCAAGTTCTTAATAAGTCTCTCTCAAGCCTCTCCCATGCTTTTGGTATCACACTTCCAAGAAAGGGATTCTCACTTTCCTTATTTATGTCCAAGTTTCCTTATATTGTTATGAACTTTGATTTTCAGTTATAAATGTTGGGGTATGATTTCTCCCCACCCAATACATCCCTCTTAATATTTAAATAATTATTGATCCCCTTTATCTATCATTAATCCCTCCCATGTACACTTGTTACCAGGCTGAAATTCTATAAGTAATTCCTCCCTACTCATTACATTCGAGCAATTATTTTGTATTACGTATCTAAATTCCATTATATTTGTTGATAAATTTTTCTATATGACCCCCATTACTATCAATTTAATTTAAATATGGTCAGAAACCCATTTATTTATCCTTAACCATTTTTATGAATTTTTATGTCACATCATTATGCTGCTGAAATTGCACCATGTTTTTCCAAGAAAGATCATTGTTTAGCGAATACCATACCCATGTATCTATCAAGGGTATTCAACTTTACGCACCTATACATATTGAATGGTAATTTAACTAATTTATTCAACATTTCTTAATCAATAAATAACTTATGATGTTGTTTTATTCCATGTTATATGATCCATGTGGCACACTTATACATGAAATGAAATGATTATGAAGGGTGCGCCCTAATAGTGCTCTAATGCATTGGGTAAAGTATAGTATCATGATAATTCATGTCCAAACCGTGTTGAAACATTCTAATTCATGTGAAATGAGTGTTTACTCATGATTCAGGTGCAATAAGGGTTGGCTCATGCCCCATGTGCAATGAGCCTTGGATCATGCTAATTCCATGTTAAGTGTTGTTGCAACATTTCCATGTTATGATTTTCATGAATTATCATTCCTTTATGTTAATGTTTGTCCTGTGATCCATTGATATGCCTATTTTCTAACTTGTATTGTATTCCTCATGTAATTCCGTGTTTATTCCCTTACTGGGCTTTATTGCTCACCCTTTTCCTATGCATGTCATTAGGTTATCCCATGCAAGGATAAGTACAAGGGAATGTAGTGGTCATGTAAATGATGTTTTCAATAAATCTGTTGTGTTTCATGTTTTATTTTATTATGTAATGTTTGTAAGCCTCAAAGACACTAGACCTATCGATCTTCCAAGTTGTATCAAGTGAAGAGTTTATGTAATAAATCATGTTTAATTATGAAATAAAGAGCAGGGTTGTCATAAATATGGTTCGGGTTGCATAATTTTGAGCACAAACATTTCATAGTGGTATATTTTGTGATATCTTATCTAGTGTGATATATATATAAATTTATATTTATTCTATGGTTCTAGAGATTTACATAGTTTTGGACTGACTTCTGTCTATGATGTAATAACCCAGATCTCCTTTTCTGGTATGTTTTTATTTTTTCTGGTGTTTTTTAGGAAAAAGAGGAGTTTTCAGGAAATGTTTTAAGTACAAGCTGTGTACATTATATGTACATGTTGTGTACTCAGTTACTGCAGGTTTTTGGGTGCTTGTCGTGTCACGGCCATACACACCGTCATGTTTGGTGACCTGGAGAATGCATAATGTGGGGACCAGTAAGGGAAAGTACATGTCGTGTACTTATAAAGTACACGCCTTGAACATTATTTTTTTATTTAACATACTGGGGTCACATCTGATGGACAGAACTGTCTCCTTCTAGGACCAGTTCAACTAAGAGGGACCATACGACCGCAAAACTTCTCCGAGCACCTGATTGATCATCTGTTCTCCGATTCAACCGCCATAGATTTTTTTGGGATTGCCTCAGTAAGCTCTTCCTTCTCCTATAGCATCATTTCTTGATTCCTCTTATTTCTCAAGTAATCTTCTTTTGATAATTTTTATCATTTTTTAGACCTATAGTGTTATTGGGTGATTTAAGGCCCGAGACTAATGTATATTGATCTTCTGATGCTGTGGTAGGTGGTTTGTGCCTTTCCGTAGATATTCTTTGAGTTTTATGTGAAAAAGTTCCCAATAACCATGAACATGGTATTTCACAATTATGGTTTTAGCCCTATTGTTTTCCCTTTATGCCCTGTTTTGATTAAATAGAGGTTATTTGTTGGGAATAGGGTTTTCTATGTCATGATAGAGAGGTTTTTCCCATGTTTTCTTGTCTTGACCATTCGGTCTAGTTTTACTGTTAGGATGCTATTTTCTTCCCAAGACATGTATTGTTAGGATAGAGTGATTGTTTATCTGAAATGTTTTTTTTCTATAGACTGGTTAGCCAAGTGGTTCTTGAGGTTTACATTGGCCACTTTGAATTGCTATGCTCGTTCGACACACATAGGACCGTGAGAACCTGGTGTAGTTGTCCATAGAATTAATAGACATATGGTCATCTCCAGAGTGTCTGTAATTCTTATCACACTACAAGTCCATAGGGGGTATTGACTTTGAGTACTCCCTTAGAGTGTCTATAGTCACATTACACTGCCACATGATTAATTGACGTTGAGTGCTTCCTCAGAGTGACTGTAGGTTATCGTTAAAAGACTATAGGTGGAATTTACAGTGAGTGCTTCCTCAAAGAGTCTTTGATTACACTTCACTACAGGGGGAATTATTGATGGGTGCTTCCTCAGAGAGTCTATTCAAAAGATGAACCAGAGGGGTGAGACTTTTCATGCTTCCCATATGGTTTATTGTGTTTTCTAGGTAGGACCGGAAGAGATATGATGTGAGTACTTCCAAGAGGGTTACCTGTTTGTGATTATCTACTTACATGATATGTGGTTTATGAATTCTTTCAAAATGTAAGAATGTTTACTATGGATTACTTCCCTTGTTACTAATTCTTTTGTTTATTTCCTGCCATATATATTCACTGACTGTTAGGCATAGATCTCTTGGTTGTTTCCAACTAGGATTTATCCTCACACCCTGTTTTCACATGCTTTTGAAGACAAATAGATTATATTGTTGCAGGTATTGAGAAGGGAAAGTGACCTTCTACAATAGGTAATTTATTGCTATTGAGATGGGGATCATGGGACCAATCTTTGGCTTGTGATTCTATGGAGTTGCTTACAATTTTTTTGTACTTGGGTTTGGTACTGTATTTCAGCATTTTGACATGTTTGGAATCTTTTTTAGAAATATGTATCATGAATCCTTATATATGTTCTCCATCTATTTATTTCATTAGTCTTTTGTTATTTATATTTGTATGGGAATATTAATGCTTCTTCTATTGTATTGTGTTTTACTTCAACTGTGTTACTCTACCAAATATGGCATAGTTTCCCCACTATCACACCCAAGGCCCTCGCTGCTATTCGACAGCCTCTAGAATTTGGGAAAATGTGATTGAGGGCATTTCTCCAACAGGGTATGGAGCGTCCTTGGGCGGATTTCTGAACCGAGATGTTAAAAATTGGTATTAGAAGAATTTTTTTCTTTTTGACTTAGTGTTTGAAGCCTATAGTCAGGGTTAGGACAAAAATAGGTACTTGGTAATAAGCTGTTCCTAGGAGTGGCTAACCCATGTATAAGGAAAATCCATTTCCCCCCATTTATTACATTTTTATGGTTTTTCGATTTTATGGTTGATTTGATTTCACCATTGGGTGATTCACATGTTTTGTGATATTATCATTGATATTATAGAGGTTATATTTCAGGTCAACCCAATGAGATGAGGGTATGTCATCTCATGCATCATATAGGAACTTTCTAGGAATCAGATATCATGAATTATTTCCATGCCATTTAGGGTGCATTTGATATTTCATGTTGTCATGATAGATGTTGTGCTTGATATGCATGTTTTTGTGATACATGTCTTGATAATGTACACGTTGTTTGATAGGGTATTTATTGGGTAAGGTTTTGTTTTAATGAATGACAAAATTTGGTTATTGAGGTGTTATGGGCCCTCACGGATCGGAATTTGGAACTTTAATGTTCATTTCAGTGTTTTCTAGGCTTTTAGAGTAGTTTCTGAGGCTTATTGTTCGGAAAACCCCAGAATATATGTCGTGTAGTTTTGAAAACATGCTATCTGTTCTTTTGTTTGGGGAGTAACTGTTTTTCTTAATTACGCACCGTGTACTCATTGTATACTTCGTATAGTCTCTAACAGTGTCGCGGGATTTGTAGGCATAGGCACGGGGTTGGGGGAATTTTTGGTGGGACACGCCGTGTACCAGACGTACTCATCGTGTGTTTAGACCATGTGTCTTCCCATGTGACTGGCGACACAGATGGATAATAACTTAAGAAATACACACCATGTTTGTCTTGAACATTTGGTGTAGTGTAATCCCTTGAATATGACCATGTAACTAACAACTCAGGTCAGTTAAAATTTTTTAGTCCATGTTGTGTCCATCTGAAACAATCCGTGTAGTGTGAACCGTGTATCTGGTCGTGTCACTGACAACACGAGTCGGTGAAGCTCGTCTAGTAACACCACGTTTGGCACAAACATGCCCCATATTCTTGTTATTAGAGAACCGTGTCTCTTAGTCATGTAGAAGGACTAGGGTAGGATAATAGGATTCAAGTACACTCCATGTGTTAGGACAACACACTGTGTGTTTTGGGTGTTACACGACCAGTTTTGGAAGAAGTATACGCCATGTGAAAGGCTTAAGGGAACACATCATGTAGTTAAGTATACACACCATGTATCTATGTTTTGTAAAACTTTAATTCTTCCTTTCTCCTGTTCACTTCTTACCCTTCTAGTTTTCAATATTTGACAATCTTTGATCAAAGTTATGCATTTTACCTTGAAGATTCATGCCACCGAGACGTCCTTGGGTTGTACGCCAGTTTCAAGGTTGCTATCAGACCCTAGACATGGATGATTAGGGACTTCCAACATATCCTACAGGTGTGCCAGTCTCAGAACTTTCCATGATTCTAGACACAGGTGTCGATGCACAGTTCCGAGAGGGCTTTAGAAGGTTTATGCAGACCATCCAGGGAGCACCGCAGCCTACCCCATCTCTGGAAGAGTTGATGTGATATTTTCAGTAGCAGTATACTCCCACTTTCTCAAGGGAAGGAGGAACTCAGGCTGTAGATTCATGGTTGGAGGCCATGTTGGTGATCTTCGAGCACCTAGAGACACCTCCGGAGAGGAGGGTCAGGATCGCAATGTATATGCTTCGGTATTCCACCAAGAGATGGTGGGATGTGATCTTACAGGCGGGACACCAACATGATATGGTCTGGGATGAGTTTTAGTGTAACTTCTATGATTAATTCTATCCAGAGACCTTGAGGGCTGATCAAGCCTAAGAGTTCATGAGTTTGAAGTAGGATACTCTTTCTGTTATGGAGTACTCTTCTCGCTTCACCGAGTTGTAGCTCTTTATACCCTTTCTAGGGGGTGATGGGTTGTTCTGGGCAAGAATGTTTTATGATGGTCTCAGACAGGACATTCGTGCTCACGTGAAAATCTTCAAGATGACTTCGATATCTTCTATACTCAACCAAGAACTAATCAGATAGCGTAATCTAAGGGATTCTGGAGCTTTGATCCAGGGCAGTTCTGCATCCAAATATAGTGCTTTTCTGATTGATAACAGGAAGCGCCATAGGGAGACTACACGTGGAGATCCGAGTAGGTGAAATGCACCTTTAGGGATATAGGTGGTATGCTACTAGTGTGGTAAGGTCAGGAATATAAGACCCCATTGCCCGAGAGACACAATAGAGTGCCGATCTTGCAGTAAGATGGGTCATCTTAAGGAATATTATCAGATCTTCTCACTAGCAGCTAGTGATAAGGGTTCTTATATGACTTCTCATTCTGGATCAACACCACCAGTTTCTCTTCACTCTGGGAACTGGAGTTCATCAGGCTGTTTAGGCCGAGGTGTAGGTCATGGTCGAGGTAGCCAGTCACTAGGATTTCAATGAAAACAAGGTGGATCAACTCAAGGTGGTCATGCAGTGTCACAAGGCCTTGGAACATGCCAGAATTTTGTAGTGGAATACACATAGTAGGATCAGGATCCCGGACCCTCTACCATTCGAGGTATGATCCTAGTTGCCTTAGTTTTAGCTTCTACAATTTTCGATACATGGGCTTGCCATAGCCTTTTATCTGTTATTGTTGTGGATAGACTTGGGCTCTATATCTTTTCTTCTACTGATATAATGAAGTTTGACATTCTGTTGCGGGATAGAACGACAGGTGTACATCTATGAAATAATTTCCCTCATGAGGTTGCTAGTTTTTACTTTTTTGGGGACCATTATGTCCTAGAGATGAAAGGAATGAAGTCATTACCAGAATGGATTGATTAGTTCCTATTAAGGCTATTGTCAAATGATATCTCCATAGGGTGAGTTTCACGTCACCAGAGGGTGGATCGTTTCTTCATAAGGCATAATGGGATGTACATGGGAGTAGAGTGGGACATGGGCATCATGGGTTGGTAGGAGTTACAGCCTAGATTGCTAATCTATATCTGGATGACCATGGGACTTCAAATTTGGACTTTCTTTTAGTGGTGGATCATTTCAGGGATGTGTTTGTCAAAGACTTTTTAGTTTTACCTCTGGAGAGAGAGTTAGACTTTTTTATTGATCTCATTCTAGGAAAGGCACTGATGTCCATTCCTCCTTATAGGATGGCTACACCAAAGTTTCAGGAGATCAAAAAGAAGTTGGAGGAGTTGAAAAAAAAGATTTTTATCTGAATCATTACTTATCCTTGGGGTTCACCTATTTTGTTTGAGAAGAAGGCGGATGGTACCCTTCAAATTTATGTGGATTACCAAAGCTAAACCAATTTATAGTAAAGAACAGATATCCCTTATAGAGTATTGATGATCTCTATGATCAGCTTTGAGAAGCCTGATTGTTCTCAATGATTGAATTAAGATCCTGCTATCATCAGTTACATGTTAGAACATATGATATAACTCTTACAGCCTTTCAGAGTAGGTATGGTCTATACGAGTATATGGTTATTCTGTTTAGTCTAACAAACGTGCCTGCAGTCTTCCTAGAAATGATGAATTGAGTGCTCCATCCATACATGGATTCCTTTGTGGTGGTCTTCATAGATGATATCTTCATGTACTCTGACACTCGACATGAACATTCCACCCATATTGAGATCATTTTGCGTACACTGAGAGAGAATTAATTGTATACAATGCTCTCAAAATTCCACTTTTGGATGGACCAGATTCACTTCTTGGGTCATTTTATCTCAGATAAATGAGTATCTGTAGACCCAGGGAAAGTGAGAGAAGTAGTTTACTAGGAGTAGTTGAAGAACATATTTGTGGTACGATGTTTTATATGGCTGTATGGATACTATGTTCATTTCATACAGGACTTCTCACGCTTAGTAGCACGACTAACAGGCTAGACAAAGAAAGTTTCTAAGTACTTGTGGTAAGATTCTTGTGAGTTATCCTTTTGAGAGATGAATGGGAGGTTGACAGTAGCAATAATACTAGTATTTGAAGAGCCGTGCAAGAGATAAAATGTTTATTATGATGCTTTAGGTATCATTCTAGGATGAGTTCTTATGCATGGAGAAGGAGTCATTGCGTACGGGTTATGGCAGGTGAGGCCACATGAGAGGAATTACACGACGCATGATCTTGAGTTCGCAGTAGTTGTTCATGCCTTACGCTATTAGAGAGATTATCTTCTGGGATAGGATTTTTTGGTTTTCACCAACCACAAAAGTCTCAAGTATATCTTCACTTACCACAACCTAAATTTGAGATAGTGAAGGTGGGTGGAATACCTTCAGTCCTTTGACTTTGAGCTTGCCTACACGCCTGGGAAAGGCAACGTTGTGGCAAATGCACTGAGTAGGAGGACTCATATAGAGGTATTTCAGGAGGCCAATAATGACTGGAAGCTTATGGCCCTGTTTTTTAAGATGCATTTAAAGGTTCATGACATACAGGGGCAGACGTTTCTTTATTCTACAGCTGTTACCTCTACTCTTCTTGACAGAGTGCGAATGAGGCAGCTATCATATTGTGAAGGCCCAATCCTACAGGGGAGTGTGTCAGAAGGGGACCTTATTCCTGGATGAACCATAGGCGAGGATGAGATATTGAATTTCCTAGGGCATGTATGGGTGTTAGAAGATATACGTGAGGAGATGATGCAGGACTAGCATTCCTTAGTTTGGGAAGTTCATCCTGGTATCACCATGATGTATCATGATCTACACCTTTAGTATTGGTGGCTAGGTATGAAGAATGATTTTTCAGGGTTCGTCATAAGGTGCTCCACTTGTCACCAGGTTAATACAGAGCATCAACGCCCCGCAGGAATTTTGTAGCAATTACCCAATATCGAGTGGAAGTGGAATGATGTCACGATGGATTTCTTGATAGGTTTACCAAGGTTGCCTCGAGGGAATTTTGATGTGTGGGTTATCATTGACAGACTCACGAAGGTAGCTCATTTATTGTTGATCAATGATACTTTCAGTGTTGATGATCTGGGATGGTTGTACATCCGTGAGGGTGTACATTTACATGGAGTTCAACACACCATTATTTTAGACAAGGATGCTCATTTTACTTCTTGGGTCTACCAGGGGATACAAAAGGATTTGGGTAAAGAGGTAATTCTATGTATGATGTACCATCCCTAGACAGTTGGCCAGTCAGAGCATACAATTCAGGTGCCTGAGGACATGCTGCGAGCATGCATTCTAGTTTTTTGAGGTTCTTGGGAGAAGCACATACCTCTCGTAGATTTTTCCTACAATAATAGTTTTCAACTAACTATTCATATGGAACCTTATGAGGCCTTGTACGGGAGGCCATTCCGACCACCCTAATGTTGGATGGAGGTAGAAGAGGCCACTATACTTGGACCTCGTCTTGTCTAGGAGACCACAGAGCAGAGAGAGTTGACTTTGAAGTGGATGGCTACTACACAGTCTCGATAAAAGTATTATGCAGATCACCAGAGATGACCTATTGAGTTTGAGGTCGGGTATTAGTATTTCCTACATGTCACACCGTGTTTCGAAACAAATGGGTTAAGAGACAAGGTATGCTTTCGCTGAAGTACGTCGGGCCGTATGATGTTTTCGAGAGAGTTGGGATGGTTTCCTATTAGCTACAGTTACCTCAGAGGTATCGAGCTATGCATGACTTCATTCACGTTAATAGCATCGATGTTACTTCTCGAAACTGTCTCTTGTTATTCAACCTGAAGAGGTTGAGTTAGAGGTGGATCCCTCATTTTAGGAGCATCATATCAGGATTGTTGATTGAAGTGAAAAGCTTATACGTGGCTAGTATGTTCCTCTAGTATGAGTGTTGTGGCAGCATGGGAGAGTATAGAATGAGACTTGGGAGAGGGAGACCGATGAACGATCACAGTGGCTAGAGTTGTTTGAGGATTCTTCTTCTACGCCACCTTACTAGAAAAATTGGGGGATGGATTTCTCTAAGGGGGAAGTTTGTAAAACCCCAGAACTTATTTTTAGGTATGTTTCCAATTTTTTTTTGTCTTTTTGGGGAAAAAAGAGTTTTTTGGAAATTTATTATATACACACCATGTACTCATTTAATGCAGGTAGCCGGATGCTGGCCGTTTCATGTCTATACACACGGCTCTGTATGCTGACCTGGTGACCGCCTAATGTGGGGGTTGGTAAGGGAAAGTACACTTCATGTACTTCTAAAGTACACATCATGTACTTCTAAAGCACAGGCCTTGTAATTTTATTTATTAAAGGTACCAGGGTCATGTCTCATAGAAAGAACTATCTCCTTCTAGGTATGGTTCGATTGAGAGAGCCGTACGACCACAGAACTTTTCTGATCCCTCGACTGAGAATCCATTCACTGATTTGACCGCCATCAATTGTGTTGGGATCGCCTCAGTAAGCTACTCCTTCTATTAGATCTTTGTTTCATGATTCCTCGTCTTTCCCAAGTTATCTTCAATTGAGTGTTTTTTAGAATTTTGGTAGATCTGCAGTGTTCTTGGGTGATTCTTGGCCAGAGACTCATGAATATTTATCTTTCGACGTCGAGGTAAGAAGTTTGTGCCTTTCTATAGATATTCTATGAGTTTTATGTGAAAAAAGAGCCCAATACCCATGAATGGGGTATTGTGTGTTTATGGGTTTTTCATTATTGTTTGACCGTTATGCCCTTGTTTGATTAGATAGAGGTAATTTTTTGAGAATAGGGATTACTTTTTCATGCTATGGAGTTCTTCCCCATGTTTTCTTATTTTGAACGTTTGATATAGTTTTCCTGTTAGGCTGCTGTTTGTTTCCCATGACTAGTATTGTTAGGATGGAGTGATTTCTTATCTAACATGTTGTAATGATATAGGATAGTTATCCAAGTAGTTCATTAGGTTTACTTTATCCACTTTTCATTGTTATGTTTGTTTGACATACACAGGGCTGTGAGAACCTTGTATAGTAGACCATAGGGAGAATTTACGTAAGGTCTTCTCTAGAGTGTCTATAATTCTTATCACACTGCGAGACCATAGGGGGTACTGACATTGAGTGCTCTCTCATAGTGTCTATAGTCACGTTATGAGGCCACATTAGGAATTGACGTTGAGTTCTTCCTCAGAGTGCTTGTAGGATTCTGTTAAAAGACAACAAGGGGAATTGACGGTGAGTGCTTCCTCAGAGATTCTATGATCACACATGAAAATAAGGGGAATTGACAATGAGTGATTCCTTAGAGAGTCTATTCTAAAGCTAAAACATATGGGATAGACTATGTGTTCTTCCTAGAGGGTTTCTTGTGTTTATATGGTAAGACCAGAGGGGATAGAATATGAGTATTTCCCAAAGGGTTACCTGTTTGTGATTATCAACTTACTTGATATGTGGTTTTTTAATGCTTTGAAACTATAGGATTGTTTACTGTTGTGTACTTCCCTATTTTCTATTACTTTCTTTATTACCTGCCACATATATTCCCTGACTGATAACCACAAATATCTTGGTGGTTGCCTACCGGGATTTAGTCACACACTCTATTTGGGCCATGCTTTTGGGACCAAACATAATATATTGTTGTAGGTATAGACAAGGTAAATACTCTTCTACTATAGGTAATTTACTAATTTCGAGCTAGAGAGCATGGGACAAAGATTTTTCTTGCGATGACGTGGAGTTGTTTAATTTGTTTCTTGTACATTGGTTTGGAACTGTATTTCTGCATTGTGACTTGTTTGTTATCTTTCCAAGATATATGTATCAAGAATCGTTATAAATGTACTCCAACTATTTATTTCTCTAGTCTTATGTTTTTTATGTTATTATTATTTCTTCCTTTATTGCTTTGTGTTTTACTTCCGTTGTGTTAGTCTGCCAATGAGGGCATAGTTTCCACAATATCAAACCCAAGGCCCTCACTTCTAGTCATAAGCCTCTGGAGTTTGAGGAAATGCACTTGAGGACATGTGACCAACCGTGTATAGAACATCTCTGGGAAGCTTCTAGAACCGGGATGTTACAAATGAAAACATTGGTAATTGGTGATTGTAGTGGGAATCCAATATATGCACCTATGGAAGTTTGCAGTCAATATGAAACTCAAGGATCCATGCATAAAATTTGTTCAGAAGAAAATATCATGATATAGTTTATATATTTATGTGTTATCATAATGATCCCAATCGGTAGAGGGTGAGGATATGCTACACATGTGACGTGCTGGGATATATCATGATGAAATTTTTGATCTATCATGCATCAAATAAGAAGACAGTTCATGAACCACCTAAGGAGAGGTGTCATTTGGATTAGGGAGCTCTATGGAGTGGAGGATGGTGAAGAGTATCAGGGAAATAGGTAGGGGGAGGAATATGATTAAATATATTTCCACCACCACTCAAGGGTTTTCCATGCCAGGATCATGGATATGGTGTTCAAGGATGAGGGTAGATATTGGTTATGGGGGATTGTGACACCATACATGTAGGGATAATTAGATATATAGATATGTTTTTTCTATACTTTTTCTCAAGTATTGATACACATAATCTTGAGACACTATTTTTCAAACATATCTCTTGTTCGAGATCTAGGGACTCTTGTTGAAGCTTTGGCCCTTCTGTTGCATTCAAAGACTATTATAGAGAAAGATTTAGTGATCACACTCTTCTCGTAAAAGAGTGACCTAGCCCTTTAAGTTAATGGATTATCATGGAATCTTTTCATATCTATGATTATCTCTAATTTTTTTATTATGTGTATGGAATTACTCTTTGTACATCATAGACATATTAAATATTTTAGATGGAGTATGTGGTGTGTTCAGGTTGATGGGATGAGGATTACAATATCTGATGAGAAAGAATCATAGAAAGAGTAGGTCGGGCTTGTATATAGGAGGATATATATTTTTACTCGTTAGTTGGAAAATTTAACCTACAATTATGGGATTTTATGTGCTTAAAGATTCATACCATGGTGGTGGAGTATGAGGATACCTTCCCATTGTTTATACTTGGTTTATCACTCCATTGAGAGATCGAATTCTACATAAACATTCACCCATTTACTTCATCAAAATATACACTATCATATCATATGTCTCCTGTATAGATTCAATATCAAAAGTTGATGTTTGAATATTTTTAGCGTTATGTTTTTTTTTAGACCTAGCGTGTCTCCCTTGGCAGCCCGAATTCTATTTATTAAGAAGATGAATGGGAGTTTTTGGTTTTTTTTGGATTAAAATTTTATAAACTAGAATATTATGCCAATTAATTATCCAATTCTGAGAATCAATAATTTATTTCACTAGTTTGAAGGTGTAAACTAGTTTTCAATGTTTGACATCAAGTTATCACTGTCTTTGAGTAGGGGTTAATGATATAGAGAATATGGAATTCTAATATATATACAACACTAAAGTAATTTTTGATTCCTTATATCATGAATAATTACCTATTTGTGTTTATGGGGATTATTTAATAGATCTTTAATCCCTTTTTGAACCATTTATTTCTAGTTTTTTTCTATGATTTCCTTGTACACTTGTAATCAGTGGTGGCACACATAAGGCCTTTGAGGATCATCATGGACATACATCATGGGAACCAGACTTATGGAAAACTCTTGATGTGATAGTTATAGATTGGATAATTCCCATTCCTTGGGAACATAGTCTTATAATGAGTAACTATGAACCAAGACAAGGTTCCGGTAGTGCTAGCTTGTGGAACACCCTATAAAGTGACTGAGGTGTAGATATTCCATGGGATATTAGGAAACTATTGAGGATTATTTCCTTATTTTTCTTAGATTTTATCATTATTCATTGTTTTTACTGGATAATGATATCCATTCTTATGTAAATAATTGTACATTAATGATTTTTATAAGTAGTGGTATAGGTTGATGAGCATCACCATCTTGAGACTTCATGAAGAGGTTGTTGAGTTTTTAGTGTTGAGAGATGAATGTATAACTAGTATTTGATCTGTTATGTTATGGATTAAATTAGTGACTACCTATGGATCATGGAAGATAAGACCCCATGATAAAAAGTACATGACCCAAAATCATTAATTGGCATCATTAGTCTTCACTCTGAAGA
The DNA here is from genome assembly GCA_963277665.1 of Viscum album. Lineage (NCBI taxonomy): Eukaryota > Viridiplantae > Streptophyta > Magnoliopsida > Santalales > Viscaceae > Viscum > Viscum album. The sequence continues at coordinate 750,904,332 of OY728129.1, read as the reverse complement.
TGTTACGACATTACCTTTTGGGTGAGTATTTTAACATCTATTATAACCAATGGAGCCTCACTTAAATGTTTCTTTATAGAATTATATTATCATAAGGTAGATATTATGGATATATTTTCTTAATGATTATGTCATTTTAGAGGTTTATAATCCTATAAAATGGAACATTGTGTAAGATTCTTCTAGTATGATATCATCTTCATGGTTGGTAAGTGTGGACTCAATATAATTTGGATAACTATAGTTATAATTTGTGAAAATGGATAGTATATATTACCTCATGTTGATGGTTTTTATCCCACATATTCTTTAGCATGTTATAAAGGATCAGATTATATATATTTATTCTGAGACGTTTCATGTTCAGATATGTGATGGATGTGGTGTTGACATATTTTATGATGCTGGGGAGTGCATCATTATTTTTTAAGGATTTACCATGGTAAAATTGGTGATTCAAGAGTAGGTACCAAGGGAGTTTCATAAATCCCCCCTAGTGGTGCATCTATTGTTGTAAAATATGTACCAAGACACTAATTGTCAATTTTGTTGTCTTGGGATGAACATGTGTGTAGCTGAGTATGTTTCTTAACAATTAACATTCTAGTAGTTAAAGGCTGATCTCTAGGTTACTGTGGGTTTGTCTCAAATCTTTTTAATTTCAGTGTGGATGTGGGACGGTGTATCTATACACATCATAAAAAGGATTCAATGATCACCTAGAGAGTATGATTCAATCTATGTGATCAAATAACGACTCAAGAAGTCATCATACTTTCTATCCATTAGAATTCATTATTCAGTGGAGATCATGGAACAAATTTACATGCAAGAGATCATCAGACGTCATGATGTTCCCCAAAATATCATATTATACTAGGATTCTACCATAATTTCATGATTATGGAGAGTATTGTTGGAGGAACTTGGGAATAATTTTACTTTGATATTGAACCTTGAACCCAAAAAAATCATGATTGGGTGGACTATTATAGTTCTAGAGGACATGCTTTGGGATTTCATATTGGAATTTGGTTGTTTTTAGGATGATCACAACCATATTGTTGTTCACAGATAATTTTTTTTACCATTCCATGATCAGTATGGAATCATTTGTGAACCTATATGGGAGACCATGAAGGTCTCCACTCTACTGGACTGATCTGGGGGAGATAGAACTCATGTGCCCAAAGTAGTTGAGAGTGATAATAGAGAAGTTGTAGATCATCCAGGAGAAGATGACGACTGCCCAGATAAATCAAAAGTCTAATACAGACTAATTATGAAGTCAATTGCAGTTCAATAAATGGGTATGTTTCTTCTTGAAGGGCGCACCTCAATCAAGATTGTGGATATTTGTATGGTATGGAAATAAAACAATGATATTCATTGAATCATTCTATTTAATACAGAGGGTTAGTGAGGTGGAATACAATTTAGCCCCACATCCGTAGTTAGACCGGGAACATGATGCCTTCTATGTGTCATAACCGAGGAGGTAAGTGTGCAAAAAACAACAGGTTATTGGCTGGGGTGACCTAGACATCAAGGATGTATCTGCCTAATGAGATTAACATGCAGATATCAAGGATCAATATGAGAAGATCAACCATGGGAAAGACAATCCATTGTTGTGTTTCTGTTGAGAGTACAAGAATCTTTATGAGACCTCCTCAGAGAGGGAGAACCAGTTGGAATCTCATTACCCGTAACAATTTTAGTAGGTCTCTTCTTTTCGTGTTTATGATAATTAAAGTGGGGAGATTTTATTGTCTCTATTATTTTCCTATAAAACATTGGAATATTATAATTAATACTTTCATAACTAGTGAAAGAGTTAACATAGGTGTTGCCTCAGGGTTGAGATAATTGAATATTTATATATATTATATCATGGTCATGAATTTATTTTTAAATAATATAAAAACTTTTGAATGATTTCATATATGTAATATTTAATACCATTATTAATCTAAAAATGTGGGTTTTACCCTAGATGCGACATATCCTTCATGTGCATCGGGTGATTGGTTTAAGATCATTCATTTAAGGATTAATAAATAAACTCATTAATTTATTGTTTTATTATTTAATAAATTATAATATCCTAATTATCCTATATCTAAATCCTATTATGGAAAATTATAGGGTTGAACACATAACTAGAGGTATTTGATTGAGGTCAATGGGGAGATATTTGATCAATTCTTGTGAGGTCAAGGTTTGATGGTCCTATTTCTAAGGGGAGCATCTTCATCAAATGAGTTCTTTGATCTCGCTAATATTGATGGTGTATTATTGTTTATTTATCATAAATCAATCCTATATTGAGGTAGGAATTTTTTTGCATTGTTTTAATAACTTTTTTGACTACTCCATACTAAACATGAATCAATTATTCTAATATATTGATTCATGGGTCAGTGGTTGTTTTATATAATTTTACATTATAATTGATTATGTTTTGGTAAATTTTTTATTTTTCCTTCCATTCGATGATTTCCCCATCAATGGATTGAGTCTAACACAAAAAAATGGCCAATATCATTTCCTCTCTTTGGTGGTTTATTCTTTTCTCCCCTCATTCTTTGAGAATTCATTATAGGTATTTTTGTTTGATCGATTGGTCGACAGTGCCAAAAAATTGATCATTGCACTGCTAGTAATTGGAACTACATATCAATTTTGTGGGTTTAAATTTTGGATTGAATGTATAACTGATGTATGATCATGTGGAAGGATATATTTTTCATGGATTAGAGAAATTCGGTTCCTAGGTTTCAGACTTCAATGATGTGGTGCGATGAGAATCAATTATTGAATGGATGTGTGGCCAAAATCCCACCACCTGTGAGATCATAGGCATGGCCAGCCCCATATCATAGACTTATTCATCAATCTTAGAGGAATTAATGTTAGTGGAAGAATGAGAGACACATATAGACCATAATACAATTTTAAGACAATATTGATATAAAAAACATCTAATTTAGAACAACACATGTCACGTGGTCTTCTTTTATGAAGGAAATAGTTTATGTATAAATGATAAATATAAAATTCTATGGGGCCAGATAACACATCTTCTAACCCGATCCCGGTGAGCTAGTATGTACCCTGGCGTACATGGGCCTAGAGATGTCTTGTAAAACTGAAATGACTAGAGAACATGTGAACAACTAGGTTATATGGGATCAACTAGAGTACATGTACATGACCATGTACATGGGAATGACCATGGTACTTGGGAATGGGCCAGAGTACATGAGAATGATAAAATTTTCATGATCATTGGATGATGGTCATGAAATTATTGGACTATTCCAGATACATTGTGTATTAAATTTACATTTTATGTACATCCTCCCTGGTAGGTTGAATACCTATTTCTCTTCAATTTAAACATTTATCTATATGGTTAATTTATTTGGTAAATCCATACGAGGGAATAGTTAGGTCTCTTATCCTGATAATATGATGAGTGATTCCCTCTATGGTTTATTTTCAGTTAGATTTAGGTATTCATCAATATGGAATGGGGTGTGTTCCTCTATCATTCTTCTCTATGATGGGTGAGTTATCCTGTTATTGACTTACAAGGAATGTGGCCCCCATCATAATGGATTACCCTTGATAGGTTTAGGTTTCACCTATAGTCCCAAGGTTTCATCCAATATCTATGTATTTTAATATTCTGAGTTATAACTCATGATTATTCATGGAATGGCATGACAAGCATGACCTCTCAGATGAGTGTCGTCACTATTAGGAAGACATAAGGAGTGATTCCTCCTATATGAGCATTACCAATAATACTTAAGAGGAATCCAAGTACAAACATAAGGAAATGATATTATTTTGAGACAAAGAGTCTATATTGGGTGTATCAGGGTTATTATTATTATTATTATTATATCATATTATAATTGACATACATTCAGGATGAAACCCAAAATACCACATTAATCTTTATGTTTTGTGATTTTGGGTTGTCATAGTATATATGTTTTAATAACTACTACATGGGATATACACGCACAAGTCATGAGTTATATATAATACATACCCTTTCATATATTCTTTGTTGGTCGATGAGTAGGTGAAGCATAGTTGTGGTAAACAGACTATATTTGGTTCCATTAGTTGCATTTTACAGCTGTACCCTCCTTACTAATTGGAGGGAATCATTTACATTTTATGTGGTCTTGTAATTCAATATTTTTAATTATTATACTTATGGAATAAATTGACGTGGGATCTAGTTTTATACATTTATATTGGTATCCATTGTTTCCTTTATCCCTTCATTATACTACTATTTTGAGATATGTGTGTGTACATGTCTGTTAGGATAAAGCCTCTCATGTGTGTGATATTCATACTCAGTGATTGTCCCTAACACTTCACCTATTATAGGTGGGAATAATGTGTTATGATTAGCTTATCTCTGACTGGGAAGGCCTATGTCGATTGGTTTGTGACATAGATCATTCTTATACCCTATTAATAAGAAAATCCCAGTATCTTTTCAATTATTTAATTTATACCCATTACCTCCACTTAATAATCATACAACACATGAACATAAAAATAATGTCAATGAATTTTAAAATACCGTAATTTTATGTAATTTGTTTTTAGGAATGGTATTTTTGGTCAAATAATGGATTTTCCTTGATATTTTGGACGTTTTAGAGGTGTCTAGTGTGATAGAATAGGCCAGTGAATGAGTTTCCGGAGTTCTCATGGAAAAGAAGACTAATTTTTATAAAAATAATATTTCATGTGATTTTAAAAATATTATTATAGGTTCTATTTTATTTATATATTATAATTGTAAAACAGCTAGTCTTGGTGATTTTTGGGATGATTTTGGACATCCTTAACAATTTCATCAGATTTATCATAATTTTGATAACTATGGTGCATATGGATAACTCTATGATTCATAAGAGTAATTTTGGGGATGTTTTAAAATAAATGTATATGTTTTAGGGACACCCTATAGGGAGTTTGTCTTATGTATTGGGACCCCAAAAATAAGATTAATCTTTTGGTGCATAAATAGAGAGTGTATGAAGACTTATGTGAATAAAAGAAAATGATCTGTCTAAAAAATAAAAAATTATTACATAATATTAATTTACTCCGATGTAAAATTAACAACATGAATGATTGGAGAAAATCAATATCTGTATATGTAAGGGTTACTATGGTTTTATCCATTATACATGAATGTACAAATTCATAAATTATGTTATGTAAAAGTTACTTATAGATATGTAAGGTACATTTGGCGAGGTGTAAATCAGTCATATTTTTAGTGAGTGTAAGATAAATAAAATTGATCAAGAGGATATGATACGACCATCTGTGTTGGGATGGGAAAATGGAAATGTGTTGGATGGACTCTATGGTATCCAAGACTCATTTCATGGAATTTAATGGGTTTTCTATGATAATTATGACATGTTAGGGTTATATCACCCATACATAAGGCGGAATCACATCATCATATATCTAAAGAGTTGGAATTACATGTGATATGTTAAGGTTATTAGGAAACGAGGCATGAATGTTTGTTTCATACTTATGGGTAAAAGTGTTTGTGAATAATTTTAAATGATTTATTTCTTGTTTTTTAATATTATTAAAAATTTAAAGTTAATTAATTAATTAATTAATAAAAGTGAAATAACATTATTTCGATCAGTTTATAACATATGTTCAATAGTTTTATCTATCATTAGGTACTTAGATCATTTTTTTATTTCCTCACTAATTTATGTTGGTACATTATTCTTTTTGTCCGGGTAAGGATATTTCTCCTATGTTATTGTCACTAGTTTCTTCCATTTTTTCTATTTCTACTGATTTTTTCCTAAAATAAGTATTTTTTTAGTTTTGTATATTTCAAACCACTAGATCTTGAATGAATTATTTTCATTGATGACTAGAGATGAGTATACTCCGAGAACATGGTTCCTAGATTCTTATAGAACTATAAAAAGTGACAAAATATTTTCATATATATATATATATATATTATATTTATATATGAATATTCACTAAAAAATATAATAATTAATTTAATATCTGAATATTTTTAGTATATTCAGATACATGGACACATAAATAAATTATTCATAAAATATCTCCATCATTTCCCTCTATGATATTGACTACTATCACCCTTCATACACATGTCACACATAAACCCTACATTCGAAACCTAAAAAATGGAAACATAAGAAATGTTGAGAATACAAGCTATATAAGGGTAATCAATGTATATATATTTGATTCCACAAATATATCATAAGAATAAGGGTATGAGAACATGTGACTATCATTTTGAAACTATAACAAAAAAATCAACGATCCTAATCTTATGTCATGAAATATATTTTGGCAGTTTATAAGACATGAATAATGATGAAATCAAATAACATGTTCTATTAGATTGTAACATTGTCATAGGAAATATATTTTCTTAGCACACCCATTATCATTAAAAATAAATTACAAATTATTCATGGATCATTATAAAGACTTTCATACTGGATTCGGTTCACTCCATATTTCATCATATTGGTCAATTTTCTCTCTGAAGACTATCATAGTGGACAATGTTTCTTTTTGAACTTTGTTCACTACCCAATATAGTCCTATTTATCTCATTAGATATCCATATTTACCCAATGAATCAAAGAGATAGTTTTTTTGGTCCCATCCATAACATAATGAAAATAATAAATATGTTTTCTATGAGATTATAAATCATTCATCATATGATAGAACTCATTAAAAAGAAATTGGATTCATAAACATTTCACCTTGTCATGACTTGTGGATAGAAATGGGTTCTATATATATTTTTTCATCATAATCATAAAAAATATAAATTAATTATAAGGATGAAATAATTGGGTCATATACCAAATAAAAAAAGGTATCCTCAAAGGATGTAATATTATATTAAAAATTACTTTATAAGGTCACTTGGAATATTTTTGAAGAAAATATAGATTTTAATTTGAAATATCTAATTTAAGGTTTAGTTTTTTTCAAATATTAAAGATACAATTTTTTTTCAAATTTTCCTTGTAAAATTGTAAAGGAACCGTAAAAGAATTTAGTGGTCATGATTGTGATAAACTCTCTTCATTTCATATAATATGAAAATAAAACATTCGTTTCATATTATTGTAAAAAAATATATAAGGTACCTTATTTGGGAAATGAAAAGATCCTTCATTTCAAAATATTTTGTAAAAATTAAATCATCGAAAAAATAAATTTGAAAAAACATTGGATAAAGTTATAAATATTCTTTAATTTTGTATATTACTTGAATACATATGAAAAAATATTGTTGACTAAAGATAGAAATAAATTGGATTTTCCTTTAAATTATTCCATAGGTATATTGAGTACATAATAGAGTAAATTGAAAGGAAACATATAATTTATATAAATAACAATAATAGAATAAAATTAAATTTATTCTTGAGAGGTATACCATATGATTTCATTATAATAACTTAATCATAAACAATCCAAGTAAATAATTAGATTCATATATAAAACTGTTAACTTAGGTTTGAAATTCCTTGTATTAATCCAAAAATATTTTATATTAAATATTTACATAGTAAACATATATTTTGGATAAATAAATATACATATTATACCATATATGATTTACCTGTATCCTTTTATCACATGTTTATTGATAATTCATTAGAAAAATCACTATTCCTAGTGATAACTATGTTTTTTTCATGTATGTTTTGGTTCAGTAGTTTTTGATCTTGTACATTGATCATGGTTACATAATTTACATAGTACTAACTATGATTTTAATTTAATGTATTTTCAATATATATAAATATATATAATTTCATCTCTAAATGTAGATATTGAAATATAAATTATAATGTTCATAGAGAATATAGTATGTATTATGCAGGAACCCAATTTTCACTTTCAATGGATATAATTAAGTTAAATAAAATTTACCCCTATATAATCATTATAATGTCATAGAAATCATATATATTCATCAAATCCATAATTATTACCATCCATGTAATGAATAAAAAAGGGAATCAAATTTCCTCATAGAGTTGGTAGTCCACACATACACACAAAGGATGCTATAATTTTCCAACAGATTAGAAGGTAATACCGAATATACGATATTAATATTCTAGAAGAATAAATATATAATAAATATAAAATGTAAAAATTAAACCCATAAAAATACTAATATATAAAATAATGTCTTAATAATGATTTATATTTCTACATGGAGATGGTTAGCCATATATACGCATGAGTGATACTTCAACTAAACGTTTTATTGGATAGTGGGTCGATAATGGTGGTTTCATAATCCTAATAACATTTTAGTATTTTTAATATTATGAATATATAATTATTTTATGATAAATACAATATATATAGTGGAGGTAAAAGATGAAGTAAAAAAAAGAAAGTGATTGGTTAAGGTGATTACCTCATCATCGAGAGAACTACATTAGATATCATCATAAGGATCATGTAGTTGATCTTTTAAGGAGACCATAACATTCATAATGTGACTATGGAATTTTTTAAGGTAAATTTTCATTTTTTGGTAGATCAATAAGAATCAATTTGCAGTAAATAATTGAAAATAGATGTGCCATATTATAAGGGAGGTAGAGAACACATTTTTTATTTCTTAAATGATTAAAATATAATAAACTATTTGTTTAAAAATGATTCAAAATGGATAGATGGTTCCAAACAAGGTAGGTTTAATCCCCCCCAACAAACAAAATATTTAGTATTTTATGTGATTTTTCAACAATTATCTATTATATTAACAAATTGGTCGACATTTTATCACCTTAATAATGGTAGCATTTTTCACACTATTAATGGGTTGTAATTTTACTTATAAGGTGACAATGGGATCATAAATATAAAAAGGATGGAATTTTAGTAAATATTTTATCCTCTTTATTATATTTAAATATTTTTATAATATTCAAATAATTTAATAAATTATTATTTAAATAAAATAACATTAAGGTAGACTTTGACATTATTCATTAAATTTGATAGTAGACACACCAAGAAAAAGATTAAATTTGAATCTAAAAATTTAAAACAATTGTAATATATCATATTTATATAAAATATTCATAAAAAGTAATTATTATACATAATTTCAAAACATTTATTATTTTTGGTTTATTCTTTATTATATGTTTCTATTAATTGAAAAAAATATGTCAGCATTAGGTAATAATTTAGGCTAAATATTCAAAAAATATAAATTAAAAATAAATTACTATGATAAATAAAATTTATTTATCATTCAAATATAAATTTAAAACCAATCATAACCTATTGTTACCTTAATAATAAAATGATAGAGATATTAAAGTCAAGACTGTGGCATTTTGACTTTATCTTTACATAAATAATTATAATGGATGGAATATAATAAATATGAAAAAAGTGTGGAGATATTACATACTGGTAGTTTAATAGACATAATAAACCTATCCAAAGGATAAATTAAATGGTTAAAAATAATATTCTTAGCTCAACCTTTTTATTATATTTTACCGTTTTTACCATTACTAAAGTTAAAAATAATTACAGTGGTTATTATTCTGTGAGGCTAAGAATAAATGGGAATATCTTCAAAATTTGAACCTCTTGATTTCAAACATGGAATCCATTTTTTTGATGAATAAATATCTTGTAGTGGAAGAACATAATTAAAGATAAAATCATTGAACATAATAAAAATCATTTTTTCATGAATATACATTTTTATGTATACTAATATTTTTATACCAAATTAAACCCTAATATTTATAAAATTAACATACTTGGATTATTAATAAACTTATATAACAAATTAATATTTATAACCACTTTAATAAAATGGATCTTTTTAAATTCTTTAAAAAAATATAGTTTTCAATTAAAATCGTTATTTTTTACTATTTATGAATAATAAATATTTTCAAAAAATTACTACAAATTCACTCTAATATAATTTTGAAATATTTATTTTAAAATTAATTTAATTATATCAAATAATGTTTTTGAATGTTTTAAAATATTATTTTACAAAAAAAACCAATATTTAAGGGAACATTTTTTAGGAATAATATTACTTTACCAAAAAAAAATTGAATGTTTATTTCCTAAGCATCAATCAACAATTTTTTATTGAGTAATATATATATATATATATATTATAATGTTTTCATTTATTTCTATAGCCTCCAATTTAATGACTTGTTTATAATATTAAATTTAAATAATAATATTTCATGGTCCGTTTATGCTCGGTGCTGCATGTTGTATACGATATCGACCATAATTTCATTCATTAAAAATATGATGGTGTTACAACCCCCCCCCCCCATTCCCAAAAATTTTATTCCTCTAAACTTGTAATTTTTATCAGTAATAAAGGGTTTGAAATTTTAACATTTCCTCATGTAAAACCCACATTATAAAAAGGGCTTAATAAAACATCCTAAAAAATAGGCAAAGGGGAACACAAAAGTAATTTGGAATAACACGAAGCCAGGTTTCCAAGTTAGATGCATTAGTGGGAAGTAAAAAATTGGAAATGTATTAGAAAAATAATTCTCAGAGGCTTATAGATAGTTATAGATATAATAATGAGGATAATTGTATTGAGTATAAATATATAAAATTGCAATTGATTTAAATACCATAGATTAAGTAAAAATAAAGGTGAAAGTGTATTATTTTTCATGATGCATTTATTTAATATTTTCTATTATATTAATATCAATATATAGAATATGAGAAAATATACATACTTATTTTGTTTCTATATAATATACATAATTTTATCCATTGGTTATGCTTCGATCAATTTCCACTTCATCTCATACTCCTTGGAAAGAATATTAAAGATGAAATTTTAAGTGTAATGTACTAAAATAAAATTAGAATAGATAACATAATTGTATAAAATGATATTAAGATATTAGTCATGTATTTAAACATTATCCAAGACAAAGAACAGTTACCCTCAGATAAAATAATTTATAAAAATAATTAACCTTCAAATAATAGATTTAACTCTAAAATTTCCACACACACAAAAAATGTTTTAATTACATCGTTTCATAATTAACCATAAATACCAAATGAAATCAATGAAATCAAAATTAAATAATGTTTTATCCTCACGTTGATCTCATAAATTGTAGCCTATATACCTAAAACAGTTAGTTTCTTTCATCCAAAATCTTCATTCCTATTAAAACTCATTTTAAACTTAAAGATTACGTATTCCTCAATCGAATGATGTATCTAACCAAATATATAAAATATCCCTGAAAAATTACTATATAATATTATAATGTAGTTACATTCAACAAAATATCATTAGTAAAATTTAGATAATAACATGAAATTTCATCCTTATATTAACTATAAATATACTCTAAAAATATTATATAGTTAATGGTTCACATTAAAACTTTAAAGGTTATCTATATATTACATTCCAAAAGACTACAATTAACATAAAATAAAAATTAATACCAAACCAAAGGGTTATTTAAACCTCAATATAGCATTCTTCCGAGAACCCCGTAAAAGTTTTAAATCACTTCAAAATTCCATCACTTAAATCCTAAAATGGGGTATCCAGGACTTTCATCTTATGACCAATAATAAATTAAAAAACCCATGACATTATCCATAACTTTTAAATTTAACCGCAAATTAAAACATATGAGATTCCAAAATCATTATTCCTCGAATAGAATAAAATAATTTTCAATATATTCCATAAATATATTAATGAATTAAGATTAATAAAATATGAACTAAGTCACTTTATTATCAAATCCTTAACAAATATCAGGGTCAACATTGCTATCTAATTTAATTCATAATTTTCAATCACCTATTTATCATAAATAAACCCTATCACTTTACCATTAAAATAATTTCCTTGATCATTGGAACTGTTCAAAATATGTTTTCAATTCCATAAATGAAATATAATTTAGGCAAATTCATAGATGTTTCATGATTTTGTTTATCCTTAATATTGTATATATAACCCTTATACAATATAATTCCCATAAACACAACAATCATTTAACTCAAACAATTTAAATAACATTATTACATCATTTTTATGTAAATTTACCTATTTATTAGGTAATTTTAATAGATAATACATATATTACCCACACATGAGACATAAAAGTATAAATTCTATCGTAGGATGAAAATCATTTCACTCAATAAAACTTTTCATTTCACCATGAAATTACTTGCTTTATGCACTTCATTACCACATATAAAAAATCTCATCATTTCATTTTAAATTTACCTCAATATTTTCTTCCCATATTATCAATATGTAAGAAAATGAATCTTTATTCTTCTATGGTATTTATGTAACTCCCTGTTTCCATTGGTAGTTGTGTAAAAAACTCAACCATGTTTATGTTGTTAATAATATAATGAGATAAATGATTAGGAATAATCCCATGGAATTTTTTATCAAACTCAGATTTGATTTGTTATTTTATGAGGATAATTATTCCATTGTTCATCAGATTCACCGTTAACATGAATCCCTATAGTTCTAGCCATTGATTAAAACCAAAAAGTATTGTGAGAGAAATAATAATCATATTAGGATACAATATAATCATGAAAAAATTTATAGAATGGATAATTCATGATGCATTATTTTCAATATTTTTCCCCTTAGGTTTAACCTAAGACATCACAGGTCAATAAATATTCAAATCTATTATAATTGTTTACCAAGGAAATGTGAATTAACCCATGCATATCCATCACGAGTGTCAAACCAGTTTTGCAGCGAGGTCACACTCACCATGCATTTGAATGATCATTGAGGTATACTTAACCAACTATGTTCATGTTTATTACCCCTTGATATATTTATGGTTAAACCATATCCACATATAGTATCCAGAAAATAATGTTTTATAGAATGATATACTCTTTTCTTTAGTATAATATAGGATATTCTACTATATATAGTATTATCCTATGGTTATTCACTAATTTTCCCTCATTCTAGTTTCTAAATGAAAAATAATACAATATTTTACACCAAATACTGTTACATATGATTTTCATACATAGTTACAACATATCAATAGATAATTTTTAATTACATAAACAATGATCCATGCAATAATCATATATGTTTAATACATTTGGAAACCTAAAAACATAAATAACAGGATCCAATAATTCCTAAAATATATCCCAATTAGTTATTTACTATTATCACCATTTATAGAAACATCACAGTTAAACCCTTTCCTCATAACCAAGGGAAAGGTATCATAAGAACGTGTGATGTTAGATGCTCGGTATGTGTTAATAAGAGATATATCATTGATAAAATAAATATATTGTGATCATAATAATATGAGAATAAGATATTAACATTTAGAAACTATATCATATATATCAAATAACATAATCTTGAGTCGTAGAATAATTCATGACAGTTCATAGGACATGAATCATAAATTATTTAAAGAACATGAGTCATGAGATCGTAACATTGAAATAACACATAGATTTCTATCATACACATAATCATGGAACATAATTTACTTATTTTTCAATACTCAGATCCTAGACTATCATAGTGGATGGGGTTTACTCCCTATTTCATCATATAAGTAAAAGAAAAATCTAAAAAAATCATAGTGGATTGAGTCCCTTACTAAATGTGGATCACTGCCCATTCTAGTCATGTTTATCTCATGAGATATCCATATTTACTCAATTCCATGGATGAATATATAATTTCTATCCCATGAACCAAACAATGAAATTATTCTTATATGTTCCACATGTTCATAAAATATTTATCATATCATGACTCATGAGAAAAAAATATGTTTCATAAAAATTTCATCATGGTATGACCTATGTAAAGAAACTGATTTCATAAACATATTTACATAAAAATAAAAATAATATAGAGAAATAACAAGGATCATCTAATAGGATCATATCCCTAGTAAATATAAGGTTTCATAAAAATATATCATATTTGATGATAAATTTTGATAAAATAGCACTTGAAACATTTCATGAGGAAAATACACTTTTCAAATTTATACTACGTCATTAAAATAAAAAATTTTCTAAAATATTAAAGAAACAAAATTCTTTCATAAGAACCATGGAATATTATAAAGAAATATTTAATGAATTAAATTTTCATGATGGAATGAAATTCTATTCAATCATTATACCTTAAGAAAAATTCCATTCATAATATTGTAAAAAACAAAAAATAGTACCTCATTCAGAAAATTAAAAGGTGATTCCATAAAAACAGTATTCAATAATACAAAATGGGTAATAATAAACAAAAAATCATAGTATAATATGAAAAAATTATTGAATTTTTTTAGAATACATGGATATGGAAGATAATATATTTTTTAACGAAGAGATAAATAAAGTTAGTTCCCATAAAAATATTATTCATGTCTCTTGAAAACTTGGAGATATGAAAATGAAATAAAAATACATAAATTTCCACAAATAATTCTAGTTTAATAAAAATTATGATTTTATTGATTGTTATACAACAACAATTTATCATTGGGACTTAATGATAAATAATCCCAATAAATAATGAGATTATTATATAATACCCTTTCTTCATGTCTAACAACATTTTGATGTGTTTGAACATCAGGAATATTAAGTATTGGTTTATTATAAAATTATTAAATAACCATAATTATATGTACCAAACCAAATATGGTTCATTTATAACCACTAATCACCCATTTATTGAATTTTTTTTTCTAAGATCATTATTTTGGGTGGTAACTGCCTTTTTAAATGTATATTTCGTTTCAGTAGTTATGTTACTTGTGCACTGATCATGGGACTATAATTGAAAAAAGTTTAACAAATAAATTTTTTTAATATATATTCAATATATGTATATATATATATATATTCATCTATAAAATGAGCGATTGAAAATTTAATTACATCGTTCATCGATAAATTAGGCAGTACGTATGCACAACCACTGTATTCACATTTAGAAGGATAAAATTGACAATGATAAATAACAATTCACATTTAAATAACAGCTATAATATCATATAAATCATTTATAATCATAAAGAAAATATTTATTTTCATCCATGTATAGTTTAATAAAAAATAAATCACATCGCTTCGTGGAGGTGGACATCAACACGTACACACAACTGATGATATCATTTTACTATATTTTCGAATTTGCAAAGGTAGATACTATATTACACTTCTAAGAGAATACTTTTTTCTTACATATATTATATTAACATTAAACACATAGTTATATCCATATATGAAATATTATTATGATAAATTAATTGTATCCTTATGTGGAGATAGGAAGCCATACATACACATGAGTGATACTTTAACTTCTCATTTGATGGAAATGGGGGTGGATAATGGGGGTTCAATAATTATAATAATATTTCAGTAAATAAATTATAATCAATTTTTTATTTTATGATAAATAAAATTGATATATAGTATTTTAAATAATAATAAAAAATGAATGTTAACTGTTTAAGGTGATTACCTCTTCTTTGAAAAAAATATTTCAAATGTCCTATTAAAGAACCTTGGGTTGTCATTTCTCACAATGGAAAAATGCTATAAAGTGTTTAGGGATTTTTAGATGGAATTTTGTTAGGGGTTTACTAGATATAAGGGTTAATGTTGTGTAAATAGGAGAAAGTAGTGGTGTCTTTTTCTTAGCGAGGAAGAGAGCATATTTGAAATTTCTTAAATGATTAAAATATAATAAAATATACACTATACAAATACATAAAAAATAATGTATATTTGAATATAAGGTAGTATTTGGCTTTAATAACATGAAAAAATAATATTTATATATGTTAATGTTGTGTTTTAATCATTATCTATTGGTTTAAACCCTTAGTTATCTTATTTTATAATTAATCACGGTAACATCTTTTTCACTCATAATTTAATAAAATTTAAAATATAATGTGAAAATTAGATTAAACATTGATAAGGGATGACATTTTAGGCAAAATATTATCAAAATTTTTCTCTTTAAATATTTTTATGATTTTTAAATAGTTATAAAAAATATATTATTTTCATAAAATATGACTAATGTCATTTTGAAACTATTAATTTAATTTAACAATAAAGATAGAAAGACAAATATTAAATTAGAACATATCACGTTCACACAACCATAATATTATATATTTATCTAAAAAATTCATGAAACATAATAATTCATCAAAATTGAAATGCATTTAATGTTTTAAGAAAATATTTATTTTTTATATTAATTGAATAAATATTTCACTAGTGTTGTGTAAGTATTTTCGGTAATTATTCAACAACTAAAAATTAAAATTATATAAATATGATAAATAAAATTAATTCATAATTCAAATAAATATTTATTTCTGAACAAAACCTATTCTTACCCTTATGGTAAAATATTATATATATTAAAGTAAAGTGTGGGATATGTTTTAGTTTATATTTACTTAAATTAATATAAAGGTCATAATCGAAACAATATGGCACCAAGTGGCCATATATGTGTTAAGTGGATGGAAATTAATAGAACATATCATTACAAAGGGATATATTTATGTTTTATTAAAAATTTAATGCATTGTCCTAATGTTTCATCCCTATTTTTCCAATTTTACCCTTTTCATGTGGATTAAAATTTATTATAGTTACAATTCAAATTGAAAATAAATAAAAGGTTCATCTTTGAAAAAATTAAGTCTGATGATTCAAAATGTGGAATAAATTTCTCAAGATAAAATTTCATTACTTGAAATAAATTAATTTAGTATAAAAACATGCAACATATTGAAAAACAAATTTTCAGAAAAAATCATTTTATGTATAAAAGTATTTTTATACCCAATTAAAAAAATAAAATAGTTTCCAATGATTTTAATTGTATTATTATTAATATAATAAAAATTATTTTAATGTTAATTTATATTAAAACGAAATGTATCATTATAAATTCTTGAAAAAATATAGTTTTCAATAAAAATTAATAATTTTTATTACTAATTAAAAAATCAATATTTTTAGAAAATTAATAAAAATTCACTATAACATATTTTTACATATTTATTAAAAAATTTATTATAATTTTGTTAAAATAAATTTTCTTTGTGTGAAATTAATAATTTACAAAAAAACATATTTGAAAGAAACATAATTTTGAAGAATAATATGACATTACTAAATAAATTTAATTATTATTTCATAGGAAACTATCAACAAATTTTTATTAAGTGGGAGTTTCACATATTAATTTTATAATGTGGTTATTAATATTCAATTCCACAAATTCAATGCCTAAGTAATATGTTCATATTAAAATAATATTTTTTTGTGGTGTGATTAAGCTTGATATTACATGTCATATACAATAACATACTAAATATTATTATTTAAAAATATAAAGGTTATGCATTATATATTTTTGTGTGTGTATCCAATGTTTAAAAACTATTAATTGGTAGGGTTTGGTCGGTGCATATATGAATGGATCCACTTGAGTTTTTAGTTCATTATAAGAGATACTTAGGGGTTGTCCTCTAAATGAAGTGATCGGTTTGTCCTAGAATGGATTGGATTTCATGGTTTCGTTATAATAGAGTTTATAGTGTGATGAAGATGATGTGTAAAATTACTAATAAAGATACATAGATTCTAAATGGTGTCAAATTATGTATTTTTATTTCCTCACATCAGGGGGATGGATTTGTTGGGATTATATTCACACATGCCAATGCCAATAATATAGTTTTTCCTACTCGTAGTGCAAGATGAATTTCATATTTTGACATGATTAAGGGAGATAATCTTGAGTGTTTTTATATAAGAGTGGTAAAAAATAACAAGACATGGTTTTGGATAATATAGTGACCACTAGATGAGAGAATTCTTCTCGCTGTATTGGGAACATCATTTAGAGTGGTTTGTGGAAGTGTCGATGGGTAATCAGGGTTGACCTATTTCTGTCACATTGGTTAGGTATAATGTATAACTAAAGTTGTATGGTTTAGTTTAAATGTTTTAGGGAAATGATTTTTTGATAGACTATGGGTTAATCATTCCACTCCAATACGGGTTGAGGAAGGAAATGGCTCACTCGAGGATGGACAAGAATGAATGGATAATTTTGATAAATATTTTTTCGTGGGTTTTTTTCTATCTAAACATAATAATCAACATATGGATATTACTAAGTGGAACTATTGGTCATGGAATACCTAGATAATAATTACACCCTACCCATGGGATCCTAGATGTGGGGATATTTTATATCTCATATTACAGGTAAGCGTAAGTCCATCTCATACAAATCCTATTACATATTGGAGTGCATATAATGCTTGAGGTGTTTAAATGGTTTTATAATTGGTTCATGTAGATCCTTTGTATCATGATGATAGTTATTTAGATTAACTTTTTTTCTTTTACATATATTGTTGGCCTACAGTAAATCAACATAGTTCTTTATGACCACAAAATAATGGTTTGTTCTCACTAAATTGATCACATGTGTCTTTGAGATTATTTTTTTCTGTTGTATATAATTTATTACACTATTGTTATATTATTATAATTATTTATCATATTAGGGAAATGTATCCCTATAGTTACAAAATAAACCCTTGATACATTTCGGCTGTATTGGTGTGTAGTGAGGCCAACCAAAGGTCAAGTGGCACTATGATCAAGTTAATTTAGAGTGAGCTAAAATGGTACATTACATGCCCTAAGATTTTATTTATCCCTTTCAATGATTCCTAATCATTCATCAATGATGCGCACCAGCATCCCTGAGCTCATAGACCAAAAAAATAAAAATTATTATAAACAATGTGTAACTAGTTTTCTCAGGAACCACTGTCAACATAATTTTGATAATGTCTAAGAGTAACCTATTCATTTTAGAATAATGTACATCAAAATGAAAATGACAAATGGATTTCTTATGGCCTCATTATATGAAAAATCACTAAATATTTCCTTTTAGTTTTAATTAATTTTCATCATCTATCTAATAAAACATTGAATAATTAACCTTGGGGATTACCTCCCAAAAAAAGGTTTGGAATAAATCATTTTAAACTTCCTAGAAACTCATGTAGTCTCTTTACTCAAAAACCACTTTTTCATACGATTTTACTATTATCTAGTAATATCATAAAAAATCATTTAATATATTAATTAAAAATCATATAAGTTAAATAAAAATAAATATGAAGTAATGTTGTATGTTTTATACCAATTTTAACGAACTAATCCTCATCAAAATAATGATTTTTCAAGTGAGAATACATAGGATTTAGGGTAGGGTTTAAACCATCACTACCATTCATTCATCCCACTATAAATTATCTCAATCACATTCTTACTAGATATCTCAAAAATTATAAAAATTAGTAGTTGGTATAGCCTATAAAGACTATGATACAACTCACTTGTGTTTTAGTGGGACGCCGAGTCCCTAGTGCTTGCTGAAGGAACACTTATTATTGTGATAGTAAAACTGGTTGGCCACTAGAATAGTTGCAACAATTTATCAGGGATCTAGTGTCTACATTTTTACAATCCTATTTAATTAGACTAAAATTTAAAATTCACCCTATTACCATTCCATATGTATTTCTACCTCTAAAAACTATTTTTAATATGTAATAAATTTCTATAACCTCATATTCCAATGTTCAAATATAAAATTTAAAATTAACATTACTCATGTTACACATAATTTGGATTCTTTAAAATTTCAATCGACATTTCATGCTATAGATCAATACATAATGTTTTATATATAATGACATAGGATCAAGTACACCATATTGTGTAATTTTATGTATAGGTCATTAATTCATGTGATGCGATATATAGAGATGCATCAAGAAATATTTTTTCTGGAATATAACATGGATTCTGTTATGTTGATTATTAAATACACAACCTCTTAATTATTATGTAAAATCTATAAATATTAGTCAAAATAATATTGAATATTATGTGTCATTCATGTGGTTTATGATGTATGTTTCTCATGAATGAGTAATTACTGTTTTGGAGATTCAATTAGTATTCTAACCTCATATGCAAAATCGATTTTTTAGAATTTATTTTTTTATATGAATATTTGTTACTATAACTTATAGTAAAAACATTTACATTTTAATTTGAAGATAGTATTAGATAATTTTATTATATGAGGATGTTGTATGTTTTCATTTATAGTAGACATTATAATAGTAGTTACATATTTTTAAAAAACTAACAATGATGTACAAAAATCATTTTTCATAATCTATATGAGAGTGTGAGAAAGGTACAATTATAAATTATAAATTCATTAATTCAATCTATATTTCATTTTATGTTTTTAGAAAAGGTGGCACATATATAATTAATTACACTGTGAGAATATAATAAATAATTTTAACATATTAATTTTCAATAAGAACTCATTTTGAAATAAAAATTATTGTTTCAAATTATATTTTTTATTATATTTTCTCAAATTATATTTCCATTTATATGTGTAAAAATAAATATTGGTATAAAATTTTTTACTAATATTTTATTTTCTCCCAAATGGAAAATAAGTAAAAAAATTGATGACCACCCTTTCTTGTAATTTTATATATGTTCTTCTAGTTGGAATCATGATAAAAAATATATTTTATTTTTTGTGTGCTTTTATATTAATAATGATTTGAGATTATATTCAATTGTACACAGTCAAAAAAAATTATCATAAATCATTACTATATGATTTTACATAAATAACATTATTTCATTTAATTATTTTTTATATATGACTAAATAATCAAGTACATGTCTATAAATAGATTGTATCTAGAAAACCAAATTCTTTTTTTTGGTTTCCATCTTATTATGTGAATTTCATTAAATAATTCTTGGGTTTTTTATTTTTCATCCAGAAAAATAAGTTCCAATTTTAGAATTAGTTTTTTCCATAAAAAATTAACATGTTTTTGGGTTTATGATTTTTAATTGGAAAACATATGCCCAGTTAATCATTTTCATTTATTCTATTATATATAAAATATTAATAACATATTGTCACCCTATATTTTTATGGTTTTAAATTATATAATATAAATAATAAATTTAATGTATATGTAACAATTATTAATTTCCTTGAATATATTCTTATTTAATATTCATAATTGATGTGAATTTCTATACTATATACTACTATGTAATGTTTTGATTCACATTTTATAATTTTCTATCATTTAATGATTTTAATTCCATCATAGAATTATTCAATCTTATTCATTTAAATAGAATTTTTGGTTTCTAAAAAACATTGTTGATATATTATATATTATTTTGGGAATCAAGTAAAATATTATTTTTGAGGAACTAAATATAAAATCTCACAAAATATTTATTATAATGGGAATTTTATATATTGGACTAAAAATATATAATCTTTTTAATAATCCCCATTTTAGGTTCCAATGCTTCTATGTTAAATGATGATAGAAAAAACACAAAAACTATTTCCTAAATCCTTTGTTATTATTATTATTTTGAGAATAATGGATCAAATCAAAATGATATTACTTATTCATTATTATTTATTAACATTGATATGAAGTTAATGAGAGAGAATGCAAGTAATTTTAGAATGATTTTTATAATATATTTATTTTATTTATTTTCATAGTTGATAATATTTTATATGTTATTATGACAGAAGTAGAAAATATCAAATGTGTTATGACTACATCAAGAATTAATGGTCTCAGGCATAAAACTATACCAATATAATATATGTTATTATTATTGATTCAAAATGTGTTTTGACTATCCCAATAATCGTTTTGTTCTGGAAATCACAAATTACATCTTGTTTTTTATCATATGTTGTTGTATTACTTCATAAAAATATACATTGTTTTCCAATCATAATCATATAGGTTGATTCTCATCATAATCACATATTATGTTTCTCATAGTCATCATATATGTTGTTTATCATCATTATCAAATATGTGGTTTCTAATCATAATCACATTTGTTGTTTCTCATTTAAATCACATATGTTATTTATCATCGTAATCACACTTTTATTTATCATCATAATAACATAATTTATTTTACAATCATAACCAAATATGTTGTTTTTCATTCATAACTTCATGTATCATAATCATGATATGCATCATAATCACATTACGCATCGTATCGATATTATGCTTCGAAACTATGAATTGTAACCAAGTAATGTATCGTAACCATGATATTCATCATATTGATGTTGTATATCGTAACCATGTATCATATCATTGATATAAAATGTAATTACATTTTACATCATAATCATGTTATTCATCATAACTATGCTATATAATTTATCCATGATATGCATCATAACCAAGATATATATCATACTCATGTAATGCATTGTCTTCATGTACTACTCCAATACCAAATACATGTTTTACATTATAATTAATATTACTCATTAATTCATAATCACGTACATATTTTTTATAACTATAATGATGTTGAGGAGTTATTTATAAACTATTTAAAATGGTGTCATGTATTATAATTTATTTTGACCATTATAATTCCAAGTGTCAAAGTCCTTCAGAGTTTTCTGGAGAAATATAACCATTAAAAACAAATATGAATGTTATACCAGAGGCCAATAAATAAGAGGTCTTATAAACCAGAGAAAACAAGACATGGATGATTGAACATAAAAGACACTATTGTGAATCTAGAGAGAGATGGTGTATATCCTCTCTCTTGCTTCGTATGAAAATCATTGAAGATTCAAGACATGAATGGTTTGTTCCTAGTTCATGTATTACAATATGTGATTTTTATTGATTTGTGTGACCTATATTTGTTATAATGATCATGGGATTACATGGTTGGGAAGATTATAATGTCGATCGTTGTACCGAGGGAATTTTGTTATAGGGAAGGAGAAGGTGTCGATTAACTTTTCAATCAAGAGACTCTATGGATATGAAGAGAGACATGCTGATCATCATATCAAGGGATCACCTAGGTAGTGGTTAGAGAGAACTTTAAACTAGGTGAAATGATACTTTTCTATTTAGGATAAAATAATTGTAATACCATTTATTTTTCTACTTCTATATGTATTAGAATATGAATAATTTTATTTCCACTTTTTATTCATATTATTTTATATTGTAATTGTTTTATTTATGACACATTCATTTACATTATATATTTTTTAAAAATATTCTATACATTGTATGGATGAATAAATTATATTTGTTATACTCTGGTCATTGTATTCAATTCAACTAGAATTGTTTTTTATAACATGTGGTATCATATTATAACCAACAGATCTAGGACTGATTCAATCATTTATTTTGTTTCATAATAGACTTTGGGAATTGTATTTGTTTAAGATCTTATAAACTAAATTTCTTATCAGGAGTTTAACTACAATACTTTTAAACCTACAATTCACCTCCACTAGTATTATTCCATATAATATACATTTAAATCTATATTACTATCCATTAATTGGTATCAAGGGAGGTTTCTACTAATATATTTCACTTTATATCCTTTTTTAAGATATTTATATTTTTTTATAAACAGATAGTTTTTATATAATTACACCACTAATGTGTGGAGTGGAAAACTGTTGTTTTATAAGGTGAAAAGAATGAATATTTTATCAATTGATAATATAAACCCAGCTAGGCCACCTAATTTTGTTGGGAATGATTATTAGTACTAGAGATATCTAAAGAAGATTTTTTTATCAATACTAGAGTAGATAATTTTGTGATGCTCACTAGAGATTGCAAAATTCCAGAAAAGGAAGTCAGAACCTTCACCAACCAAGATATATTACAATATCAACTAAATTACAAGGTACACACTTCTACGTTATGTTCAATGAAAAGAAATATATATATCTAGATATCATCATGCGAAGTAGCCAGCTATATCTGGAAGAAACTGGAAGTCACACATTTTGGTACATCTAGGGTTATTGAAATCATAAGAGCAACTCTATGATCTAAATATCATGGTTTTCCCCTATGGGGAACTAGTATGCAAGATTCCTCAACGATTTATGACAAACATTAATAGTATTAAATCAATGGGAGAAATATATCTTGATGATTAATTTAATGTGGAAAGATAGTTAATATAATTTCAAATGAGTGGGAATAAAAAAGCATAACTATTGAAGAAAATAAGAAATTTACTAAAATATATCTTGATGAATTGATGGGTACTCTTTTACAACACGAGATTAAAATGAAATGAGAGGATGGTTTTAATAAAAAATAGAAAGGTAATGGAAGTGTAGATTATACTTCTACTTCTATAGCCAAGACATCATAAAGGTTAAAAAGATCCAAAGCTATGAAAGATATTTTTATATTAGAATCTAGTAAAAGTGATCATCTAGAGAATTAATTAGCCAATATTATTGAATAATGAACAAGATTGTGGGAACAAAATATTTTTTATGAATATTCAAAAAAATATAGAAAGGGAAATAATGACTCAAATGTAACTTATTATTAATGTAAAATAACATGTCGTATTAGAAAAGATTATACATTTCATGAAATAAATGACAAAAAGGATAACTATTCATACAGAAAAATGAAAAAGTATTACAAGTCTAATACTAAGAAATTCGTGAAAGGAAATGATACACAGAGTGCGAGTGGGGTTGATTTGTCAGAAAAGTATTCTGAATAAAAATATTTCTATCAGAAGAATATTGGATATATAGCCAAACTACCTATTCAAAGTCATAGTCTTATGGATAAGGTACACAATGTTGAATCTCTTACAAATGTATATTTAAATTCTAATTACCCTTATTGGAAATATGCACATTCTTCATATGAATAATATTCCTCTGTAGGGGATAATATACATTATTTTGATGAAGTATCCTTAATCTCCAAGCAACTTGAGAAAAATAATATCAAAATCAAGAGAAAACAAGATAGAAAAATTCTATAATATCTATCCTTAAAAAAGAAGTATCTGATCTTTCAAAAGTTATTGATCAAAAAACACATGATTCACGAAATATTTCAAAAAACCTTATTGAAGTAAATTCTATGAAGGATAAAATTTCTAAGGACTATTAAAAAATATTTTAAAAAATATATATTTTTGAAACATAAATCATTTTCAAATCAAATTCTTGGGAGAATGAATATTGAGTTATTAAAATAAAAACTGACATTATTTCTCTTAAGAAACGTTTATCAAACTTTACTTTTGGTAATGAAAACATTGACAAGATATATTCTAAAATTTGTCCTCTATGAAGTAATTATGGAATAGTTTTTTCTTTGTCAAAATATATTTTATAACATACCTATTTTGTTCCTAAAAGGGCCACATTTTTCACTAAATGTTAGATTAGTGGAAATTGGAAAATAAATAATTATTTAAATAAAACCCAATAATTATTATATAATAATGATTACTTTTTAAAACAAATGTGGATTGATTATTTTTTTAACTATTATTTCCAGACCCAATAATGTTTTGGTTCTGAAAATCGAACTGTTTTCTTTTTTACGGAAAAAATATTTACCAACAATAACAATATTTGGTACATGATTTGTGGATGATCTCATCATTTGATTGGAAATAATGATTTCTTTGAAAATATCATTTAATTGAAAGATCTTAGTGTGACCTTTAGAGATAATTCTCAAGAAAATATTATTATTATAGGTAATATTTTTATATTATGAAATTTTTTAATTTAAAATTTTTTGTTTGTTAAAGGTATTAAGCACAAACTTCTAATCAAAAGTCAATTATCTGATGAAGGTAATCTTGGGAATTTTGGGAATGAAAAATTTTTAGTTCAAAATTCTATGGATGAATTAATTATATCTACCTATAAGAATTAGAATGTATACATACATTACTAAAGAGACCTTAGGATCCAAGACATACATTTCTTATGTTAAATGGTAGACCAATATTTGTTATGGAAACCAAGGTTAGGACACATATACCTTAAAAATTTTCAAACTCTTAAGGAAAAGACTTATTGAGGATCTACTGGATCACTTAATTGATTATTCACAAGTTTTTTACCCTTTCCAATAAGGAAATCACTATAAAACTAGAATTAAATCAATTAATAAAGTTTCAACTACTAATGAATTACAGTTACTGAACACCGATCTTCTTGTTCCTAGATAAATTGGATGTTTTTGAATAAAATAATTTTTAATTGTTTTAGTTGATGACTATACCAGATTTACATGTGTCTATTTTCAACCAAATAAAAATTAATACTTTTTCTATTTAAAAACATTTAGATCCCACGTTAAAAATTAGAAAAACCTACCACTGATAACTATTCGAAGTGATCATGTTTTCAAATATCAAAATTCAGAATTTGAAACATTTTTTATTATGAAATGTATTACTCACAAAATTTATTCTCCAAGAACCGCTCATCAAATTGGTGTTGTTGAATGAAGAAATTATATTACTTAAGAAATGACAAGAATCGGGATGAGTGAATACTCAATTTCTATGAATTTCTTTTCTGAATGTAATGAGTACTACATGTTATACAATAAATCGTGTTTCTACTAGACATATTCTTAATAAAAAGCATTAGGAATTATGGAATAATTTAAATACTAAAGTTTCTTACAGAAGTGTTTTTGGATGAAAAGTATTCATATTGAATACTAAGGATAACTTATAAAAATTTGAACCCAAATCCAATGAAGGAATATTTATATGTAATTACACTACTTCGAAGACTTATATTGTTTTTAAAGAAAACTCTTGTATTGTTGAGGAAGCATTGTATGTTAAATTAGATGAAATTGACCTTTTTTTTAAACAATACCTACCTATATAAACCGAAGTGTTTTCAAAAACTAATTATCATGTTTTTGTATAAAAATCGTTTGAAAAAGGAAATACCCAAGAAAATGTTTCTAAATTATTTACCCTAGAATACATTCTACATTATGTTGATTAACATGTTTTAACCAGCCCAAATCAATTGTTTCTTTGGAATCATCCTAGTGATAATATAATTTGTGGTGTAAATCAACACATAATGACCAGAAATTCCTTTAGAAATGAAATAGAACATCTTTATTTTCTATCCCAATTCTAACCAAAAACTTCTAATGAGGCCTTAGGTAATGGGGATTGGATTAAAATAATGAAATAAAAAATAAATGAATTTGAAAGGAATAACGTCTGGACATTAGTTCAAAGATATAAAGAAACAACTGTAATTGCAGTACAATGAGTTTTCAGAATTTTTTTGATGAAATGGAGTCATTATAAGAAATACAGAAATACATGTTGCTAATGGATATAATAAAAAATAGGGAATAGACTATGAAGAAACCTATTCTATGGTAGCCACACTTGAATCTATTCATATACTATAAGCCTTTGCATCATTTATTAACTTCAAACATTTTCAAATGGATGTAAAATGTACTTTTCTTAATGGATATGTACACGAAGATGTTTTTGTATAACAACCTTCTGGTTTTGTTGACTGAAAAAAATAATGATCATGTTTTTAACCTTACTAAAGAATTATATAGTCTTAATAAAGCCCCTATATCTTGGTATGACAGACTTATAGGATTTATTTTACAAAAAAATTATTATTAAGGTAATGTAGATCAAACTATATTTATAAAAATGGGAAAAAAATATTTTGATGGTTCAAATCATTGTTGATGACATTATATTTGGATAAACTCATCAATAATTAACTAATTCATTTGAAAATATCATGACATATGAGTTTGAAATGTGTATGAAGGGTGAGTTGACATTCTTTTTATGTTTTCAAATCTCTCAAAAACACAATATATCTCAAAATAATTATATGAAAGTCTTCTTAAAAATTATGGATATGACAACACTAAAAGTATAATAACTCCAATCGATACCTCAAATTCACTTGATCTTGATAAAGCTGGAAACCAGTATATCAAACATATTTTACTGGTATGATATAATATTAGTTATACTTAATAGCTAGTCATCTAGAATTAAAGTTTTCTCTATGATTATGTGATAGATATGAATCCAATTCAATGGAATCTAATTTAAAAGCAGAAAAATGAATTTTTCTCTACTTAAAGAGAACCATGGATTTCAGACTATTTTATTCTTCAAAATATGATTATGTTTTAAACTATTTTTGATATGCTGAATTTTGTAATTGTAGAATGGATAAAATAATTACATCTGGAACATGTCATTTCATTGAAGCATCATTAGTTTCTATTTATGAAAAAATATATATTTAGTAGTACATTCCACTACTAAATAAAAATATGAAGCAGTTGTATATTCTTGTGCTCAAGTGTTGTGGATGAAACACACACTGAGTAACTATAGAATACGTTTTCCCAAAACTCAAATACAATGTGATAAAAATAGTTTAATTTCTCTTAGTAAAAACCATGCACATCACTCATGCACAAAATACATGGATATTTTGCATCACATTCTTAGAGTCCACATATAAATAGGAGATATTATTTTACAATTCATCAAAACACAGGAACATCTTTTTGACATTTTCACAAAACCATTATCGTCCAATATATTTGAATACATTAAAAAGAAGCTATTATGATCACTATAATGTAATAATTCACATCTACTGACTGTTTAAACAGTCTCATTACAATAAGTTACTTATTTTAAAAGGGGGGGGGATACATTATTTTATCTGATTTATATTTTACCATTTTTACATTTTACCAATTTTACATTTTATTATTTTTACATTCTATCTGTTTTATATTTATCATTTTAACATATATAAGTTTTAAATTTTATCGGTGTCATGTTTATCAGTTTCATTTTTATTGGTTTCATGTTTTATTTATATTAGAATATTTTATAAGATTGAGAATTCTTATAAGTTACCAAAACTAATTTGTTTTACAATTATTTTGTACTTATGTTTTGCGAAGAACAATACAACCAAACCAATTTATTTATCCTAATAATCCTACATGTATAACTTTTAAAACCATATATTTTCCTTTATATTAATTTTTTTGGTATTTTAATTCATTATTTTAATCCCTAATCTAATTTATTTTGAATATGATTTTTTTAAAAAACATCAAGAGTTCAAAGTCATTCTCAACTGTTGGATCTTTTAGATATAATCTTGATCATTCAGTTACTTTCAAAAGAACTCATCCTTACCCATCCCACATTGAAATACATCTAAATTTATTCAATGTTATAAAGATCTATAAATAGGATGTAATATTTGTAATCAATGTTTACCATAGTTTTCATAATTAAGTAATTTCTTGTCATTCATAACTAGGAAAAACCTCAGTGATAGAGATTTTTTACAAGCATTTCAGGTCAGATTCAACAAGTTCATCTTCAAAAAAGATTTCTCCAAAAAAATTCCCTTCTATGAAATTTTTAGGTGAATGGTTTGTTTATCAATACTTGTCTGAGACTTATGATTTTTCATAAAAAATGATAATAAATGTCAAAGGATGGGATACTAGGTGTATTGAAATACCTGAATCAGATCATGATTTTTTGTTTTATGGGAAATTATTGCAATTCTATAAAACAATGAAGATAGATAATGGACTCAAGATCTCATTTATGATGTATGATAAGAAATACACAACCTTAATAAAAAATTATCTTTTTTCCTATGTGTGATTTTATAGGGATATTATCTTTTTTATTCCCACAAATTACCAGAACATGATGGGAATTTTGATAAATGTAATGTTGGGGAATCTCTATTTGAGATTCATAATGATAAAAGGATGGTAATTCATCAAGAAGCTTACAATCATCTCATTTCCCTATAGTTTCAAGGTATCCTATTACCGAGAAAGGGTGATATAAAATCTATGAATGTTTCTGATGACTATGTTCTAGACTGCATAGTGAACATGAGGAAGTTCAATATTATTGGTTTTATTATCTTAACAATCAAGAAACATAAATCTGATGCAATCAATTCTCAATTGATCATGTTTCCCACCATCCTGAGCATGTTTTGGAATGAATGCCTAAGTTTGTGCAATGTATAAATAAGTTTATATTTGACAACATTCAAGGAGCCTTTTATCTGTAAGGATACAATTAGGAAACTCAAGTTACAATTCAATCCCAAATCCAAAAATTTCTAGAAATATATGGACGCTGAGAAAGAAAACAAAGTATCTTAAGGGAGTGAAATTATTTTAAATCCATAAAAATCAACTTTATTAATAAGAAATATATCTAAGTCCACAACCCCAATGATATAAAATAAACAAAAAACATCATCGGATGAGGTTATGGATGAGTGGAAGAATAATTAGGAAGAAAGGAATGAAGGTGATCCTAAATTCGGTTGGCACACTATTGAAGCCTTGTTTAAAAAAATAATGACTGAGGAAGCCTCAAAATAAGAAGAAGAAAAGAAGAGTATGATGAAGTGAAAGGCTAAATATATTTATTTTGATAGTCTTATTAAGATAGATGAGGATGCCAGAACTAGAATAGACATAAGGGAACTAGTTATTCAACCTCAACTGGATCCTGCAGAGGAAGTGAAAGATAGATGTGTATCTGAACAATCAACTACTCAAAGTATCAATCATGAAACTGAATAAGAATAATAAGAAAAAGGAGAAGAAGAAAGAGTACAATAAAAATAATAAGTGGAATATAATGAAGCTACAAACGAGAAAAATCTTTTATAGAAACATCAGAAGTCCTATAATTTATGCTTCCATCACTTGAACCTCTATTATCAAAATCAGTTTCTCAAAACAATACTTCCATGAAAGTCATTAAAATCTCATATAATAAAGGAGAATAATCAGATAAGAATTAGAATCAACTATCTGAATTTATCGACACTGAGACTCATTTTGGAGATCATCCAATATATAATGAAGATATAGATTTAGAAAGGAAAATCAAAGTGAATGGAATTCAATACATTGAACAAGTCTTGAAAATATTTGAAAATATTATCCCCTTATTTAAAAAAAATTGAATCTAAGATAAATATCATTACTGATAGTCATAATGAAAGAACAAATTCAGTCATCACTCTTATGGAAATGTTTTTGAATCTTGAATCTGATTTCAAAGTATTAAAATAACATTTTACTAAGCATAACAACGCCTGTTAATTTTTTTAAATGTTTTTAAAACATTTATCATATTAAAAGTATCATGTGGGCAAGTTTGATGATTTGTTGAGTCATGTAAATGTTCTCAATTTTGTGTACCAAAATATTCTCACTAATTTGAATTAAAAAGTAGAAGCTTTTCAAAGACTCAGTACCTCAAAAATAATACCACCTGAAGAGATTTATCATCTAGTGGGAAAATTGCAGAATAAGTGTAATGAGATTGTTTTTATATCAAATAGATTTGTAATCTTAGATAATTCCTACATTCACAGAATATATGATTTCAATTCTCAGGAAGCTTGGCTCAAACCACAGGAAGAAATTAATTGACTTTATAAAGAAAGGTTCTTGAAACAAGAAATGATTATTGCAGAACATTCTATAAATCATAAGGTTCAGCAAGAAGAAATTGACAAATTGATAGATGATAGAAAATATTTCCATATGATAAAGCTCTCAATGTTAACCTCCTGTAAATAAAAAAGATGAAATAATTAATTTTTGAACTCTTGTTGTACCAAAAAAACTTTTTTCATGTCATGTAATTGACACGTTCCTGTCGTGGGGTGTGGAAAAAACAAATATTCCCTAAGTTAAAATGCAGTAGAGTGGTTATCCTAGGTTGTCTCCAGATAGGAGTGCACAACAATTAAGCTGTCACCCTAAAATAAGAGAAAGAAGTGATGATGTTTTTAGAAATTGAATGATTTTGAAAAGTTAAGAGTGAAGGAAAAAGGTTTAAGAAAAGGATTGAGAACAAATTGATAAAATAAGTAATTGAAAGTATTATATGAGAAGGGTGAATAGTTCAGGGCCGGTTCTCCATTTGTAATTCTATCATAGTTTCGATTTATCCAATTCTCTTCTTCTAAATCGATAAAAGTGAGATTCCTCAATCAATTCATCTCACTCCTTTGGTGAAATAGAAATAGTAATAATGAACCTCAACAAAATCTTATCTTGGTATACTATCCTTCCAATATGTGATAGAGTTGTAGCAAATACCCCGAATTAGCTTAGACAATTCCCAATCGGGCTTTGTTTATCCCAAACAATCAAGAATATGAACTACCCCTCTCACACGTTCCAACGATCGCCAAGCACTTAACCACTAATCCCTGATCTATTACATCATTTATAGACCAGAACCTAGTGGAGGGAGAAATTTATCATTTACCAAAGCAATAGAAATAACAGAATATAAAATCAAAATACAATCGTACATGATAATAAAAACCGTTAAAAGAAATTGAAATT
Organism: Viscum album; assembly: GCA_963277665.1. Lineage (NCBI taxonomy): Eukaryota > Viridiplantae > Streptophyta > Magnoliopsida > Santalales > Viscaceae > Viscum > Viscum album. Next base: position 750,871,714 of record OY728129.1, on the reverse strand, counting down.
GATTTCGCAGAAGAGAGAAAGGATTTTACAACATATAGTGCATGAACTCAAGGGTTACAAAATGGAAAACCTCCCCTTACCCAATCACATAGAATTTTACCCCACCATGTTAAGGGTAATTGTGACTAAGGAGAATGAAGAACACATTACAAGACTAAGAAGTGTAAAACAAAGAAAAGAAAGAACATAAATTTGATCCTCCAGAATCTGTACTCCAGAAGTTTGCCTCTGTTATGCCCACCAGACGGCCGAAACTCACTGAGGTCCCTTCTTATAGAATGTTTCAAATGCAGTTTTCTATCGACCCTAAAAACTTTAGAGTCATTGGAAAGGTGTAAAAAAATATATGTACGAATCAATGACCATTTCTTTTCTGGCCGCCAAACACTGTTTCACCCACTCCACTTGGATGCGCCAAAATGATGCATTAATGAGCTCAATAATTTATTAAATTTAATGTGAGCCGTCCATTTGAAGGCCTATGTCGACACCAGCTGGAATATCATCATTCTAAGGTCGGCTGAAGGAGAAATTGCATATTTAATGAAGTGGGGTCCATTCTGCCTTCCAAAATGATTTCTTCACTTGATTGAATTTTCTGCACCATTGGGTTTCGAATTGGGTCTTGGTCCAGAAGGAACATTTTAATCCCACAAGTATAGGAATTATAAAAAAAAAGATTCAGTTCAATTGGACCCATATTATAAAAGTTATGCCCGAATTACATAAGCTCTATAAAACTGAGAAGTTTACAGAATTACCCCATTTTCACATTTAAACCCAAAATACACTAAAAACACATAAATGATGCAAATACACTCACATTGAATAATTGGGAGGGATTAAATCATTGAAAAACATATAAATAATATTGAAAATATTAACTCTATCAATTCCCCCACACTTATCACTTGGACACCTGGACAAGTCAGAATCAAAAAAAATTCAAAGTAATTCAAAACACATATCCATGAGATCCACAAATTTGAAAACAAGAAACAAAATATATCATGCCTCCTCAAACTCTATTATTTCATGTTCTTAATTTAGGATCATTCAATAAATTTACTCTTCATTTCTCCTCCCATACACACAAAACACTTACCTAACTTTCATTATCTTTCATTACACAAATATCAATTTATTAGCAATGTATTTCTCATCCAAACTCATACAAGGGTCACCATAGGCTTGATAAATTCCTACATCTCCACCCAATGTGAGTAAAAGACATATGTTTATCATGAGGACTTGTTAAGGTTGTTCTGTGTCTTTAGGTTGGTAGTATTTATATGTGAAAATTATGAGGCTGAATGAAGAGGGCTTGGCTCTTTTTGAAGAAAAATTGCATTACTCTAATTTTCACAAAAGTATGGTTTTCTATTCACTCCCCTTAGTAGAAAATAAGATTATTCTTCATAGAATATCAAGGAATGTTCACACATATCATCATTTCAGCATCAAACATTTCAATCTTCTCAAATATAACATTTCTTGAAAGCTCCAGAAAAGGCACAACTTCCTTTTTACATTAGAAGCTCTAGAGAGGCACAACTTCTCTCATCATGAAAGCTCCTGAAAAGGCACAGCTTTCAGCTAGATGGTTTTTTTTCAGCAGCAATAAAATCTCTTCAACATTTTTTTTACCCAAATTATCCCCAAATAAGGTAGTACAATACAAGACATATTTCCCCCACACTTATGTTCAAATAGATAATGCAATTTCACTTCAAGAGCAGGTTGGATATGGAATATTGGCTTGTAATGTGGCTAACCTAACATGATGTTCATGGCTTCTATGGGCTACAAGGATTAAATGTTCAAGGTAGGACATTGTGAAAGGTATTATCTTGAAAAGGGGGATTTCAAACCAAATAAATGCCTTAATCATTTAAAACACAAGTACCTCAAACCCTCAAGTTTTGACAGGAATAAATCAAATTCTGGTTAAATCAAGCATGATTTGGTTCTCTCAAGAAGTGAGGTGAATGTAAAGAATATGAAAATAATAGGTTTATAAGCCTCACGGGAATGTGATTTCAAATATAAAGACAGTGATATGTGGCATGGGATTCCAAACAAATAGAGTATTTTTCATGAAATTACCAAAGAATTGAACATGAAACAATATCATTTTCAGCATTCATTTAAGCTGAGTTTCAAGGAATAAATTATTTCACTCATGGAGATGGGTTTCAAAAATATCAATGATAATCATTTTAGCTCAAAAGTTTCAAAAACACACAAAAATTGAAAAATAAACACACAAAATTTTAAACACTCACATGTTTTTGTTAAAAAGACAAATAGGAAAACAAACAACACATAAAAATCCTACACTACAAAGGTTCCCTCCCCCACACTTAAATGATGCAGTGTCCACAATGCATTCAAATATATTTAACATGTAAGAATATTGGAAATTGAATAACAAAAATCATGAAAATATAAAGGAGATGTACGACCTGATTTATTGGTAGTGTACTGTTGAGTTAAGCTCCTAAGTGTGACGCATATAAAAACCTACAAATAAAGGTAGATAATAAAAACATAATAAATTTATTGAAAATAAAGAAAATAGAATTAGAATTAGAATAGAAGGATAGATCATGGTTTTATCCCCCAAGTGGGCCCTGGGTTTTGACTGCCTTCAGATGGGCAGTTTCAGTTGGTTATCCCCAATCTGACGGTGGGTAGAGTTTCTTTGAGATGAACCACCAACACATTTTCCTTCCAGTTAGAACTTCTTTCTTTTTGTTGAGGGGTATATGGATAAGGTACACCATTTCCACCCCTATGAAAATGATATGCATCTTGTATTGTGGGGTTAGGATAGAGAATGAGTCCTCCTCTTTCTTGGTTTCCATTTTCACAACTTCTTCCTCATTCTCCAACAGTTCCTCATGGCATGTTGCATCAAAATAATAGTCAAAGGAAAAATCAGATTGTAATTCTATTTGAATAAAATTAAAACATGATGAATGAATATCAAACTCTTCTCTTTTAAAGTAAGAATCTTGTTTCTCATTTTCCTTAGGCAAATCCACTTTGACCTCCTCTTGAAGTTCCTATAATAATTTTTCATCTAGTTCAGGGAGCCCCATATTTTCCTTATGACGTGTATCTTCTTTTTCTTCCTCATCCACCAAGACAATACAATTGTTATCCAATTCTGAAAATTTATAACAAGGGAAGGAGATACTCAATTCAGATTCTATATAATTAGAATGAAAAGAGTTAAGAAAAATATTATCTCCCTTAAGTGTATTGACTTCAATTACTTCTTCAGTATGTGGTTTCTCTTATTGTTTAATCTCACAAGATAGAGGTAGGTAGTCAGGCTCCTCCATCTTTTCTTCAAATTCCACAGCTTTGGTGGTGTCTTCCTTCAATTGTTATAGATCTTCTACTTTGTAAGGGATATGTGGATCAAGTAGTTCTTCGCACTCATTCCAGAATTTATCTAGATCTTTCTTCTCTCCCACATGTAGCTCAGTAGGTAATTCTTCCTTCTTGTCCTCCTTAGGTTCATTCATAGGTTCTGGTTTTTCCATCATTGCACGGACATATTCAAATGCAAGTTCTACTTTGTTCTCTAGTTTTGCGATGCCATTTTTAAGTTCTTTCATATGTACTATATCAAAACAAGCCTCATCTACTTGTTCTAAATGTGGGTAATTGTTACATGAATTAAAGAAATAATCATTTGAAAATATCATGTAAAAATATTTTTTTTAACTTTTTTTTTTGAAAAAAATGTCAAGTATTAATAATTAGATTGCGGCACTGCCTCCCCGGAAACGATGCCAAGTTCTAACACGTGCCTGTCGTGGGGTGTGGCAAAAACAAATATTACCTAAGTTAAAATGAAGTATAGTGGTTATCCTAGGTTGTCTCCAGAGAGGAGGGCACAACAATTAAGCTGTCACCTTAAAATAAGAGAAAGAAGTGATGATGTTTTTAGAAATTGATTGATTTTGAAAAGTCAAGAGTGAATGAAAAAGGTTTAAGAAAAGGATTGATAACAAATTGGTAAAATAAGTAATTGAAAGTATTATATGAGAAGGGTGATTAGGTCAGGGTTGGTTCTCCATTTGTAATTCTATCATAGTTTCGATTTATCCAATTCTCTTCTGCTAAATCGATAAAAGTGAGATTTTTCAATCAATTCATCTCACTCCTTTGGTGAAATAGAAATAGTAATAATGAACCTCAACAAAATCTTATCTTGGTATACTCTCCTTCCAATATGTGATAGAGTTGTAGGAAATACCCCCAATTAGCTTAGACAATTCCCAATCGGGATTTGTTTATCCCAAACAATCATGAATATGAACTACCCCTCTCACACGTACCGACGATCGCCAAGCACTTAACCACTAATCCCTGATCTATTCCATCATGTATAGAACAGAACCTAGTGGAGGGAGAAATTGATCATTTACCAAAGAAATATCAATAATATAATCTAAATCAAAATACAATCGTACATGATAATAAAAACCGTTAAAAGAAATTGAAATCGATTTCGCAGAAGAGAGAAAGGATTTTAAAACATATAGTGCATGAACTCAAGGGTTACAAAATGGAAAACCTCCCCTTCCCCAATCACACAGAATTTTACCCCACCATGGTAAGGGTAATTGTGACTAAGGGGAAAGAAGAACACATTACAAGACTAAGAAGTGTAAAACAAAGAAAAGAAAGAACAGAAATTTTATCCTTCAGAATCTGTACTCCAGAAGTTTGCCTCCGTTATGCCCACCAGACGGCCGAAACTCACTGAGTTCCCTTCTTATAGAATGTTGAAAATGAAGATTTATATCGACCCTCAAATTTTGAGAGTCATCGGACATGTGTAAAGAATGATATGGCCGAATCAATGACCATTACGTTCCTGGCCGCCAAACACTGTTTCACTCACTCCACTTGGACGCGCCAAAAGGATGCATTAATGAGCTCAATAATTTATGAAATTTAATGTGATCCGTCCATTTGAAGTCCTCTGTCTACACCAGCTGGAATAACATCATTCTAAGGTCGCCGGAAGGAGATATTGCATATTTAATGAAGTGGGGTCCATTCTGCCTTCCAAACTTATTTCTTCACTTGATTGAATTTTCTGCACCAATGGGTTTCGAATTGGGTCTTGGTCCAGAAGGAAAGTTTTAATCCCGCAAGAATAGGAATCCTAAAAAAAATTCACTTCAATTGGACCCATATTATAAAAGTTATGCTCGAAAAATAGAAACTCTATAAAACTGAAAATTTTACAGAATTACGCCATTTTCACATTTAAGCCAAAAATACACTAAAAACACATAAATGATGCAAATACACTCACATTGAATAATTGGGAGGGATTAAATTATTGAAAAACATATAAATAATAATTAAAATATTAACTATATCAGTAATATTTATTGTTTTGTATACATTGTTTCTCTAGGTCCTTACAGAAAAACAATTTTTTACCTTATTCTTTTTTAAAATCACAAAGGGGTCGAATAATTTAGTAAAGAATAAATTGATTTTTTTTTTAAAAATGTCTCCCTAAAAATTAAAAAGGTTTAATACCTTTGTTAAGGGGGATAACTCACAAGTAAATATAATTTGAACATGATCCTTAGAGATAATATTTATCTTCACGTTGAATTAGTCATATTCACTATTACTATTAGAAGAGTACTTAACTTATGCTGAGATAAGCCTTTATTGTTTGTTTTGATTCCTTCCTTCCAAAAAGGGGTAGATTTTTGAGTCAAAATGTGTATCTACTTTCCCATTTATCTTTTTTGTTTTGCAAATAACAAATTACTTCTTGTTATTCATCATATACTATTGTCTTAAATTGTGATCATATATGTTGTTTTCTCATCCTAATCACATATGTTGATTCTCATCATAATCACATTTGTTGTTTTATATTATAATCACATATTTTGTTTCTCATTGTAATCACATATGCGGTTTCACATCGTAATCACATAAATTTTTTTCTCATTGTAATAAAATATGTCATTTCTCATCGTAATCACATATTACATTTATCATTGAAAATATGGTGTTGTTTCTCATCATAATCACATATGTTTTTCCACATCATAATCACATAAATTATTTTACAATCGTAACCAGATATGATTTTTTTCATTCGTAACCACATGTATCGTAATCATGATATGAATCGTAACCACATTATGCATCGTGTCAATATTATGTATCATAACCATGCCTCAAAACCAAGTCATGAATCGTATTCATGATATAAATTTTATTTATGTTATGCATCGTTACCATGTATTGAATCCATGATATATATCATAATTACATTATGCATCGTAATCATGTTATTCATGATAACTATGCTATGTTTTGTATCCATGATATTCATGATAACCATGTTATGAATCATACTCATGTAATGCATTGTAATCATGTCTTACTCTAATACCACACACATGTTTTACATTATAATCCATTATAATCATTATTTCATACTTATATAATTATTTTTTTATGATCAAAATGCTGTTATAGAGTTAGTTATATACTCATCAAAATGTTGTAGTGTATTCAATTTTCTTTTGACTTTTATAATGCCAGTTTTCAATGTCCCTCTGTGTTTTTATGAGAAATATGACCTTTCGAATCAAATTTGACCATTGGGTAGGAGGCATATAAATAGAAGGATATTTTAACCATATAATACAATATTAGGATGATTGAATATAAAGTAAACTATTGGGATTTTAGAGAGAGAAGGTGTAAACTCTCTATCTTCCTTATTGAAGAAATACATGATGATACAAGACGTGATTGACTTATTCTTAGTTCTTGTATTTCAATATGTTCTTTGTATTACTTTGTGCAACTGATCTTCAAGATAATGATCATGGGCTTCTACAAATAGTAAGATGGTGTTGCCGATCGTTGTATTTAAGGTTGTCAAGTATTTGAAAGAAAGAGGGGAAAATTACCTTCTTGATTAAGGTCTTATGTGGATAGGATGAAAAATGCGTCGATCATCATATTGAGGGCTTACTTGGGTGGGGGAAAGACATACCTTTTATCTTAGGTGAATGTATACCCTAGTCCTTGGGGTAATTTTTTGTAATATCCTTTATTTTTTCACTACTATTATTAATAGAATGGAAATAATATTATTTCCTCTTTATATTCATATTATATCTTATTGTAGTTGTTTAAATAATGATACATTCATTTACATTACCCATTATGTTAAAAGATTATATAGGATGTATGGTAGAATAATTTACATTTTCTATATTCTAATCATTGTATGCAATTAAATTACAATTGATCTTAATATCCTTTGTTATCATATTATATCCAACGGATCACGTACTAGTTTGATCATTCATTTTGTTTCATAAGAGATTTTGTGAATTGTATTTCTTTAAGATGTCATAAAACATGTTTCTTCTTAAGAGTGTTAATACAAAACTTTAACCCCATAATTCACCCCTATTATATTGTTCCATCTAATACACATTTACATATATATTATGATCCAAAAATTTGTAGTCATCGATATAATTTATATTGTTCTATTTATAATATGACTTCATAACATGTGTACCCATATGATGTGTAAGCTATATAAATTATATTTTCTATTGAATAAATATGTTACTCATTAATTTTCTAAAAAACATAAATTCAATATTCTAATGTATGGTATAATTATTTTTAGCCATATTATATGAAAAAATAAAAAATATTTAAACAAAAAAGGATTAATGGAATTTATCAAATGAAATTTTTATTTGGCCAGACATTTCCATAAATTGTGTCTATACCACATCATATTATATATCTTCTAATAATTTTTTTTAACATTAATAAAATTCATTTAGATATAAAAATATCATTAAATCTTAGGATTTTGTTATATATCTATTTTTCAAAAATTAATTACCATTCAAAAAAACCATATGTGAATCCTTGATATATTGAATACCCATAATAATAAGTATATATTTTAAATAAAAAATAAAAATAAAACTAATCACTATCTAGAAATAAATTAGCATTAATCAAGCACAAAAAAATTTCTTTTGTGATCTCCACCAATAACATGTATTCAAGGGGAATCACATTGTCAACGACATCATGTATAAACAAGAGATCTTGAAAATTACATCTCTATACAGATATAATAATTTAATTTTGATTCATCATGAATGATCACCTAAATTGATTAATATATCAGAGTTAATTCACCCAAATTTATCAAAAAACCCCCATGCATTCTTCTAAATATGTTCACAACATTCCTCTATACTTCTCAATTGAGAATAGATGTTCATATCCATGGTATATAAATGAAATTATTATGTTAATTAAGAAAATATCTACTTCTAGTAAGAAACATTGGGATTGAAATAAGAAATATTTTCTACACCATAACGTGGTGGTTTTTTCCACATTTTGGTATATGTCGGTATGAACTATGATATAGTGAGTGCTACATTGTTGTTATTTTAATGAAATTTCATAAATTATATTTTAAATAATGACATTTTGGTATAATTAAACAAAAATATCAAAAATTTGTTTGAATATCATATGATGATCTCCATAAAAATTTGAGGTCAAACATTAATATATTATACATTAAAAAATTATTAAAAAAAACCAAGTGATAAAAAGTGTTTTATTACATAATTTTTTTATCCAATTCATCCTTATATTTAACATTGTTTCCTATTTGTGTCTTTGGGTGAACTATACAAGGAGTCTCATAGATAGTGATTCATGTGAATCTGATAACTTATGAAACTCCTAAACCTGAGACTCTTTCTCTCCATCTCTCTCGAACTATATAACCCAGTTTATATTTTCTGTCATATTTTTTGTCAATAATAATAATCTTATTATATTATTTACTTAAAATAAAATTTAGATACAATCCTTGGACAATGTATTATGAATTTTTTGGGATACACTATCGTTGTGGTCATAGTATTAATTCACATGATGTAAAATATTTTTCAAATATTTGATCCCTCTCAATGATTTTTTGAAAATGATAAAATAATTATATGGAGATGAGGTTATTACAAAGGATGAAAGTAGTTGTGTCTAAGATTTTTTTACTAAAAAAAAATTATCACTGAAGTATCCACCACCAATTTTTATATTGTATGGAAATTAAATAATTAATATTATCTAGATATTTTAGTTAGAAGATGTTAATAATTTTAATTTTGATTTAATATTTATAAATATATATACATTATTTAGAATATTTGTATGTTTAAGAATATTTAATGAGTAATGTATAGTAGTGTTACAAGGAATATTCATAAGTATGAATAATTTATATCTGTAAGGAATATATGAAAACTGGATACAAAAATCAATCTTGGTGTTTAATTTTTTTTACTAATGATGAAATAAATTATTTCAAGGGATTGTATTTTGAAGTTCTATATATTTTATAATATATTACTGTCACAACATAGATATAGAAAGCTATTAGTAGATCATAATTTATTTATACAGAGAATTTTATTTTCATAAGACTTTTTCTGGTAAGAATTTCATATAGAAGATGTCGTAATAATTTGATCATTCATATTAGAGTGGTTGATGCATTAAATTTTTATGAAATGAATTAAAAAAATTTCCATCCATGACCAACCATCGATGAAATTTTAACCACAAACACTGATGGTTTTAGGTGAATTTTAAAAAATAATATATTTATGGAACATAAATATGTGTGTATAGGGGCAATGTTGGCTATAAATGGAAGGAAGAGGATTAGATTTATCTAGGGAACAAATACCATGAAGGATAGAATGATAGACCCATTAATAGGGGAACATATGGACCACTACGGTGGCTCAACTTAATTCCATTGGAAAATTCTCATCCAAAAACTAAGACATGATTTGAAAATACGCGTGCATTGTTAACGGGTAGAAAATATGCTCTATATTTAATAAAATTAAATCACCTAGGTCACCTTCATTGTGGAACTATAATTTCATATTGTGCCTATCTCATATGTGTTTCATGAAATTAAAATCACCATGAGAAAAGGATATATACAAGATGTTCACACTTCATGACATTTTTTTCACACCCTATCATTACATATATCTATGATTCTATGGATTTGTGACTCCACCCATGATAAAGATCATTCAAGAATTTATTTATTAATAGATAGTACACATGTAGATTAATTCAAATGAAGCTTCATGTACAATCCTTTACTGATTAGTTTTCATTATTTATTAAATGATCGGGACTCAAGATAATATAAAAGGATAAAACTATCACATCAATGATCATTACATGATATAGTTAATCTATTGTTATAATGAGTTCCATATTGTAATTGAATGCACTATTTCATAAAAATTAATTTATTTTTCTTACTGATATAAAATAATTCAAAACCATGGATTTTATGTAGAAATTAAATTTAAAGTATTTAAAATATTACATAGAGAAAATATCAAGTTATTATAATATTTCTAACTAGATTGATACTGATATTATCCTACAACAAACAATAGTTTTTTAAATATTGATAATTTTGAAATAATATTCCAAATTCTGTTCATAGATATTTTTGAATATGTATATATATCAAGGAAGAGATGTATGTTGGGAGTGATTCAATTGATAGTTCCATTTTTCTTAAGATATTAATTTTTGTGAATAACATAAATAGTATACAATTGAAATGGATTATTATTCAGGTATTTATATATAAATAGAAGAAATTGGCCTATAATACAATATTATTGTAGAATACATTTGAGAATATATTGAATGAGATATTTTTTGTTGTCTAAAATTTCATAGACTCTTGAATAATGGTGAACCACTATAATTTAATATCATATTATGATTGAGAGAAAGATAAATATCATATTTCTTGTAGAGTTTCTGATTATCCAATACTTTTTGTGATCTATTTATTTTGGAATTGTGTCTTCTTATGAAAATTTTGTTACTTCCTATATAGGAAGAAGAATTTTTGACCCCCATGGTTCAAGAAGAGATCATAATGTTTTATTATAATAGTGTAACTAATATTTATGAATAAATGTGGAATATTTTATAAAGATCCATTGACTTGTATAACAGAGTAAATGATGTATGTAGATGATACCATCACAAACTGTTTTCTATGAGATGAACCATATTTTAAATCAAATTAAATTAATTTTTTAATAAAATCCATGTCACAACAAGTGGTTTAACATTGTATGGAGTAAGAGATCACATGGATAATTGACAATGTATAATATTGTGCGTTATTTTAAATTTCTATTATTATATTACAAATTATTTCCCAGGTAGAGGGAAAATAAAAAATATAAACATTACATAAATAGAGAAGAGGGTAATATCCAAGTTTCTTTTTTGTTAATTAATGGACCAATCTGGTATTGCTCTTATTTTTTTCTGATTTCTTGGGTGATCAGATGATTACATTATCCTTTAATTATATGTGGAAATATTATAAAAAAGTGAAATTACAGTTGTCCCAATAATTCATCGGTGAGGGATTCAAACCTGCTAATGGGATATCCTGTAGATTCAAAATTTACATTATATCCACTAGCTAGTCGGTGAGTGACACCAACTAGAAGGTGGTGTCAATGGACAAGGTTAAGTGTCAAGGTAGAATGGTATATGCACACCAATAAAACAATTTTTTATACTCTCTTCTCTCGTGAACTAAACTCTATCCAAAGAAATCGTAGGACCTGTCTTTAGCATTTTGTATTTCACAACTCTCCTCTTAGAACATCAATGTTCCATTCGAAACACTGATACAATTCAAATATATTCTTCATTTATTGGCCTTATATCTCTCATATTATCTTTGTTTTCATTCCTAGATACTATGAAAGCCTTTGGGGTTTTTTATGAATTAGAATGGTTTGTGGGGAAAATTTATTCTAGGTCCTCATTCCACGTCATTAAAGAGACCTATTTCTTAATTTAGTTTTCAGTGTCATTGTAAAATCATTTCCAAATAATTTTAGTTTGACTCCATATATTCTAAGAATGTTTTAACGTGATGTTTATTCTTATTGATATTCATGTGTTTCTTGAATTCATACTTATTCCTACTTAAATTGGTTAAACATGATTTTATTATTTTTAAGCATAAACTAACAATTTCTTTGAAAATAAAAATTGCAATGGTTATTTTAATACTGAGAAGTATTCCAATATTATGAAATGAAATTAGATTTTGGATGATCTTGGTGACTTTGGTTTTTGAATTGTAAATCCTTGTTTTAAATAAAATATGTTAATTCATTAATATTTCTTCTATATGGTTAGAAGTATGTATTATTCATTAAAATAAATTTTGTATTTATTTGAGGAATAATATGTGATTTTTTATAAACCTATAATTGAAATGATTTTTCAAAAAAAGGATAGATTTTATTTTCTAAACCATTTTCCTGATGGCCCGTGTGCTGGCATAGATTTTTTTTCAATAGAAGTGGGAATTCATGGACCTTTTAGACATGTGATTAATTCATATGTAATAGGGTTGAGACCCATGTTTTGAAATGACATCATGGATTTTTAATTGTAAAAATTCCTATTGATTTACTTAGGGATATTTTGAAATATATTATTTATTAAATAGTTTGTCTGAAATTTAAAGATGAATTATAAAAGGAAGTGGGTATTCTTACTATTTTCAATATTTATTTATGGTAATGAATTTGAATTAAAATTAACTATTATAGAAGGCACATCTGGAACATTTTGATTGTCCACCCTTTTATTAATCACTTCATGAAACCTAATTTTTTATTCATCTTCCCATTGATAGGCATTAAGAATTATTTTATTTACATCGAGTGATTTGATGGTTGTATTGATATGGGAATTTTGAATGAACTATAGTATTCAGGGAATGATTCAAATTTGATACTAAGTAGGATATATTTTTCTATCCATGTGACTTGATTTCCTTACCAACATCCTTTAAATGTCATGTGAACCATTATAGTTTTTTGATTTGACCTAAATTTATTCTATAATAGTGGACAGACATAATGAACGGTAGATATGTAGAGAATATTAGTGATTCGAGACATGAATATGTGGCTAGGAAAGTAGGTTCACATTGACCTAGTTTATTTGAGACTCATTGAGAGACAATGATATCCTAGAGAATAGTCATGATTTTGTTTATTAGATGGAATATGTTGGACTCACTATTGTATCCTGATTATAACGAATAAATATGATCTAAATATTTGATGTTGATAATTGATATATCAATCCAAGCATTTGATCATTACATAGAACCATATTTCCCTTGTTTTACATCATTTATTTAATCTTCTTGACTACCATGAGATACTTTATTTAGTTATGATTGTCCCTTGGTATGATGCATTGTTTAGTGATACATGGTAATTTTACATTGATCTGATTAAATTTTTAACCACCAAATGTGAATCATTTTTAAAGGATTTAATTAAAATGGTTTCAAATTTGTGAAGAGGATGTATTTTTTAAATATTCAGATTTTCAAAGGATTCTTCTCATATATTATAATGTGTTTTCTGAAATGGAAACGTGTATGGTTTAAAGTCCATTTTCCTGATGATTCAATTTATTTAATTGTTTCTATTTTAAAAAAATATGCATGTTGTACATTATTTATTTATTGTGAAATAAATAATTCATATTTTTTTTTTGAAACTAGAATATTTCAATGTTTTGGAAGTGAAATTAAATAGAATCCATGGTAGAATCCTTTGGGGATCTATAGCACACACCCTTCATGTACTATTTGGTATTTTTATCATGTTTGTATTTATAAGAGGTTATTGTATTCTATTAAGCTTCATGTAATATTTTAATTCTTGGTTGGATGAGGGTGGGTGACTTAGAATATAATGGTTGGTTCTAGAACACCAAGGGATGGGTTATGGTAGTTTAGTTTTATTAAATATCCTTCATTAATCCTCCCCTTGAACCCTAATGTTTTTCCTTACTATGTTTATCTAATAAATTTTCTATAGTTTAATTTGATTACTATTTTCCTTTATTATTTTTTGAAATTATTACAAAATTTTTTATGGATTACCAAGAACATTTCGCTAGCCAGTGGCGATCATCAATTCCCCTTGGGATCGTAGTGATCAGTTTGAATGACAATCGAGATGGTACACTGGACTGGTCTGTTACAATCGGTATCAAATATGGCATTTTCATAATAGAATTTATTTTTTGGGAATCCCATTATTTTATATTGAATGATTTATGGTAAAAAGGTAATTATGAAAATGTTCATAATCAATAGGTAGACCGTGAACGAGTTCTTGATCACTACATTTTAAAATTGATATATTAGTTTCTATGGAATGTGGGGACTAGAGTTTTAATTTGAGTTATTTTTTTCGGTGTGATAAGGATATTTGGATTATTGACAAGAGTAAATTTGTTTATTTGGATTCTCTTTTGAGTTTGAGTGGGAATGGAATTGTGACCAGAGTTACGAGTTTCCATCATAATATTCTAAATCCTGAGTAATCTGTGTCATTGATCTGGGAGTTAATATAAGAACTATTGTGAGGTGGGTTTATATCTTACTAGCACATATGACCATTCCATGCGTAATTTTTTATTAATTCAAATCATGAATCCATATCCATTTCATTCTGAAATGATTTCACTTTCATGAGGTTAGTTTGGAGGGTTCTTGTTTTTAAATGTACAACAATGGATGTGGATTCAATCATGATCATATTTATTTTTTTAATCAAATATCCATGGTAATGATTTTAAATAATTCAATAAAATAAATTTTATATTGAAATAATGATCTATTTGAGTTATTTGAGAAATATTTTTGTTTTTAATAATCTGTGTTTTGACGATTTTTTTTTGAAAATTCAATTTTCAAGGACTCTTATGTAATTTTTCAATACACTAACCAATCTATAAATTGAGTGGTGGAGTCTTTGTCTTTTCATCCTTCATACCCCATCATGTTATTATTTAGAACTTTTCCACATTCCTATGGAAGTGAATGAAGTTCCATTATTGTAGTGAAGGGGGTTGAGTAAGTTAAACGAATATTTTTTAAGACATGTGATAATATGAGATTCATGTATGTCCCATCCTTATTTGAAGGTCCTAGATGAGATTTTTGGGATGTTATGTTTCCTCTCCATTTGAATGAAAGAATGTATTTTGAAATATTTAATTCACTCGTTATTCAGTGTAATTATCTCATGAATGCGACGAAGGATAAATTTTATGCACTGATTGGTCATTGTCAAGGTGATCATTTGATTGAGAATAATACCAAAAAATTATTTTTTTTATTTTTTTGAAAGATGATCTTACTGGTGATTACACCCCAGTAGATCGCTATTTTAAAATAGGTATTCACCCCATGAACAGAAATCCAATAATTTCGCTTTATCATACCACTTTTTTGGTTCTTGAGATGTCCTTGTCCACTGATGTAGAGAAAGAAAGCCATATAAAAATGGATAATGAATGATTTTTTTGATTTCCAAGGAGAATATATCTCATCTGTTGGACCATGCGATTTGGTTGAGATGGAAATGTCTTTTCGGGTAAAGAATCTGCATCGCATGTTCTTTTAGTGTGGGGAACCTGCTCATTCAAAGATGTTGTGTTTTAAAACATTGTGCTTTTATAGTGGTTGTGGAAATTTGGCTCACTTTATGATGTTTTTAAGTTGGGTTACTGAAATAAGATATTTCAATTATGGTTCATCATCTCTTTAATATGGGATATCCATATGCTTCATGTTTGTAGGGATCCCTCCTATGGTCATAGAAAAAATATTTTCACATAGTGAACGAGTTGTCAATGGAAGTTGGTGTGTGTCCTGCTTGTTGACATTGATTTTGGAGTGGGTACCATTTTAGTTTTCCCTATTTTATTTTATTAGTTTGTGGTGGCCTTCTTGAATTAAAAATATTTCTCTATTTTTTGGGTACCTTTTTAATATTTTATTATGTAAATTAGTTCTGATCATGATTATGGTTTAATTTTCTTGTTATATATTTATTACTCTTTATGGATGTGTTCAGTAAATGTTATTAAAGCATGTAGTTTTTTAACTATTGGGGGCGGTGTAGAACCATTTTTTGAAAAAACCCAGACTATTGATAGTTTTGACCAAAATTCCATTTTTTCCATCCATTAGTTTCCTCTTATGGTCGGTGCTGGATTCTGTTGGATTTGTTTATTAATACATGGTATCCTCTCATTCAATCCCATTTGGTTAGAGCCAATTTTTTCGATTGTGATTGATATACCAATCTAAGATAATTTTCTTCCTTATTGTGAATTGACCTAATTGTGTTGGGATATTTTCATTTTATACATGGTGTTACATTGAGGATGTAATTGGGTAACAAGGTCAGTGTACATTAATGAATGGAAAAAGAAACCTATGGTGATGGTATTTTAATTAATGAGTTCACCGAGTATTGATGTTATATTCTTGAAATCCTAGGTTACCATTGAGTAATTTCCTGGGGAAAACCCCATTCCAATTATATTTATTTCATGTGTATTTTCTTATTATTGATGGATCATGGGGTTGTTTTTAATTTTTAAATCATTGAGACATATTGGGTCCTCAATTTCCTTGAATTTTTAATTTCATATATGATATGGTTTCTAATTGTTAGTGATCATGATCCCATATTTGAGATGAATCAATGAGTTCCTGAGGGGTTTCCTCCTCATGTTTCACCATTTTAGTGAATCTATAAAATATGGGGAGAGATAGGAAATATGTCCTTTTATTTTCTTATTTATCTCTCATACTAGTGTTGTTGTGTGATGTTTAGAGAAATATGAGAATATTATAGGATATCATTAAATAGTTCTTGGGAAAAATTTCCATTTGTTCTTTTGGATCTCATTCTTGATGGATGCTTTTTGGGTGACTTTTCATCTATTTCATGGACCTTCCACATCACAAGAGAATGAGGGGGTTTGTTTTCTATCTTCCTTTTCTATCTTCTTGATAGGAATATTTACGACGATAGAATTTTTTATGGTGGGTATAATTGTAAGATTATAGTTTTTTATCTCATAAATGGAATACAATTGGAGAAATATTATGTTTTTTTCCTTGTGGATAGTGTGGTTAGAGGTTGTCCTAATTATTTGAGGTTGGGAGGACAAGATCATGTAGCTGGTGAACCTATAGGTGGTCCACATGATAGTTGGTGAGGGTCAACAACAAACCAATATGCTATCATGTGGATACATAATTTATTTTTTAGCCCCTGGTGAACTAATGAGGTCCTCTATTTATCTAGAAGTGTAACTGGACATATTTTAGCTTCTATGTTGCATGGTAAATGTGAATGGTATTGTAAGATCCTAATAAAAAATATTTGAAAAGTGAAAGTGATTAAAAATACTATATGACGACCTCTTATACCATACAATATGATGAAACCTATATAATAATAAAATGAATAACCTTATATAAACATGTATCAAATAAACTAATGAAAACATGAATCATCATTTAACACTATCGTTGTGGATTGAGAGAGATCACTAAGTGGTTGCCGAATTATATCCCACCTTTGGATGCATCCATAAGATAAACTGAATCATCTAATGTTTGGTGTAGATTAATAGTTTTTATAAATTAAGATAGTATCAATATTTTAAAAAAAGAAATATTAAAGTGAAAAGCTAGTTGGGGAGTATTTCCATGAATAATAAACAACATACACAACTACTATTACATGAATACAACATTATATAACTTTTAAAGATAATCCTTGATGAACCATATATCATTTCACGTGTTTATAATCCATTTATTAATGTATCAACTAATTCAAACATCATATTCATGAATAAATTTAACTACAAGATGTTTTATATGAAACAACTGATTAAATAATAACATAATAGATGATAAAACCATCTAAATGATAATTATTATCATAGGTAGTGTAAATAATATTCCATTTTTGCATGAACATCAAAATATTCATTGAATCCATCAAATATATGTTGAAAATATATATATATAAGGTTTTAGGGAATATTTATATCAATATACCAATTGAACTAATACCTAAAGGAGTTTTTGTCATTTCACCTTATATTGAATCATATAAAATAACTTATGAAGTCATATCCAAAACACATTTTGCATGTCTTCCAATTTTTTTGGAAATCTGACATTAACTTCACCATGTATCACATCATATGTAATACCTTGTGAATACCAATCAAAAAAATATTTTGATTAACTCTAAACAATTTTAGAGTATCTCTCTAAGTCAAAATGAATCCCCACTCAGTTAACTAAATGGTTTCACCCCACAAAACGTTATATCATTGACCAAAAATATGATATCCCGGTCTATAAACGTTATCAAAGAGAGTCCTCTAGAAATGATTCAATATTAATAATACTAAAAAGGGGACTACAATATCTCCATAACACACATGTATATCTATACCTATATCGACCAGTTTACATCATATGAAAAATGAATTATCATATAGCATTTTTTTCAAAGAAAAATAGTTAACATGGGACCAAGAACATGTCAATACCATAAAACCAACACAACTATTCTCATCTCAGATAGTGTAGACTGATTTTAGTCGATGAATAAATCACATGTTATGAATCTTTAATGATAATTACATCTCATGTACCTTATCTATATATACATATATGTAATATTTAGGTGTGGAAAAAACCCTAAAAATATATGCCAATTGAGGGTTCTCCTGTCACACTAATCATATGAGAGGACAAATCCTAAATTAGTTTGTCACGACTCGTCCTCAAGGCCCGTGCCGTGACTACCCCAAGCCCGCTTTCCATGGCCAGGGGCTGGAGACTTGCACCAAAGGCATAATTCCCTATGCTGGGAAGGCATTGCCTTTATAAAAGTAAACAACCACAATAGAGTACACAATAGGAAGTAAACACTAAGTAAAACTAAATACAAAAGAGTGTGACGGAAAGTAAATGGGACAGTATACAAACCCAACTGAAGAACAATTACAAGTAGAAAGGGACAAACATATGGAAGTAAAGATAAGCTCTTGGATTTTCCTCTGGGGATCCTACCTAAAGGGTAGGTACAAATGGCCACTTCAGCACTCACGTCCGTCAGTCTCCTCCGTGTGCCGACTCGTCGCAAGGTCTAACTCTGGGTACCGTCCAGTCGTGGTGCTCTCAGCCTTCGTCAGCACTTTCTGTCGTCTGCATCCAACACAACGAGGTGCTGGCATAGCCTGTGTAGGGGTGACTATAAAAATACTCAGTAGGGACACTGAGACCCGCAAGGTCTCAAAATATCCACTAATGAAAAACAAATGAAGAAAGATACAACCACGAAGTAACAACCGCCCATACTTAGGTTTATGCCCATACATATACCTATGATACCAATCTCAGTCCATCTCCAACTCTCGAGCCCAATCGCAACCCAATCCACACAGGATGTAAAGTCAATCACCACGTTGATAATGGTTTAAATACATTACTCGGCTCACACATGTGTGCCACAATAGTAGAGAGATATAGATAATCAGATGTAGCCACTGAATCATATAAGCTGTCGGACCCACATAGGATACAAGACCAGCTAAGTTGTGGGACCCACATAGGATACATGCCAACAATATCGTCTAAGCTATCAGACACACACAAGATATAGGCCAGTTATTCAAGATTAATAGAGACGATCAGATGTAGTTACTGGTTCATCTAAGCTGTCAAACCCACACTGGATACAGGACCAGCTACTCTCTCAGAACTGTCAAACCCACACAGGATTCTGGTATCATTTTCGTCATCGTCGAACTGACATAGGATTCCAGTACGGTAGTCATTGTCGCAGGCGCAGCCAGCTCTAGGGTTCCCACATACAGCACAGTCGATTCCGGGAGGGCCCGCTCCTCGAGCAAAGGAGTCATTACATCAAATATCTCAAAGTCCTGAGTTGATGTATCCTGAAGTTCTGTCTCATCAAAATGAACCCAACGCGATAGACGGTGTGTCAATCAGACGCCTGGTCTGAGTGTTATTGGATTTTCTGTTCCAGGGGCCCGGTTGGATTTGCACTCGATCCAAACCCATCCATTTTCTAATGTCGTCCAAAACTCACTTAGATTATCGCAAAAGGATCGCCTTGTCACAAGGGTCCTAGTGCCACATACTTCACGTTGATCGGACGTGCGGTCTAGAAGTTACTCACGTTTAAGCAAAATGGGCCTGGCCCGTAAAGCCCAGTGGGCTGGCGGATCGGCCCGACCTGGTCGGTGTGTCCGACCGGATGAGGGTCAGCCCAACCGGGTTTTGGGGGTCTGACCCGGCGGGTGGGTCGTCCCGGCACGGTGGGGCGCGACCGACCTGCAGACCCAGCCCTGCAGAGCAGGCCGGTCCGGGTCACTCGACAGTGCCGAGTGGTGTTACCTCTTCCTACCTGGCCGGCCGAAGACGTCCAGTTCTGTCCGGCATGAGCGGCCCGCACAATGGGACGATGTCCATCCCAGACGGCTCCATGGGTCTTCAGCCCAACTGGCAGGAAGCTGGATGGTTCACCGGCGAGCGGCCCACAGTTGCGGGCCTCGGTTCTCCCACCGCACGACACCTGCGGGCATCACGATTGTTTTGCCCAGCCACCCGTAGCTGGCCGGCTCGCTCTTCCCAAGCAGCCCACAGTTTCGGTCCGCATCTCCTTCACGCGGAACCTACGGGTGCCGCTGTTCACCAGCCCAGCGGGCAGTAGCCGACCATTTCTTCAGCCCGAGTGTCCTGCAGATGCGGACCATGGTTTTCCTCCACGCGGCTAGCACGCGGCCGCCGACTCCGGTCGTCATTGCCTCTTCCGACTGCCACAGCCTGGATGGTGACATCCTCCTTCATCTGGCATGGTTCGAAGGAACCGCGCCCTACGTCTCAACCTCCATTTTCAATGAAAACAATAATCAATAGAGGGTTGTCGGGCCGTGTTCATTCGGCCCTCGCCCTCCGCGTTAGGCGATAACAAAAGGCCAAAGACAAACCAAAGCATACATCAAGAATGAGGGAATAATTTTATTCATATCAATTTATAAAAAACACCCTACTCAATTTTAATTTCATTCCTTGACGACGAGGTCGATTCTTTGATGTCGGGGTGTGTCCGTGGCGGAAGCGTCGTTTATGGCGACGTTCTTCACGGACATCGTCTTCTCCCTAGACGCAGAATAAGAGGAAGGATGACGAGCATTCCTCATGGGAGTCACCTCACGTTCTTTCCCTGGTTGAAGATGTTAGAAGGAGTTTCTTCCCGTTTTTGGAGATGTGAAGCGTTATTTGTTGAAGAACGACGTTCTTCATCAAGAGAATAATATTCCACCAAGAGTTTCTCCCAATTCCTTCTCAAAGTTCCACCACCCAACAAAAATAATAGGCTCTCCTATTATTTTATTGTTTACAAGCATTTTTTAAAATTAAAAAGATATAATTAATTTAATTGAATAAGTTCAATTCATTAATTAGTTGGTTGGCATACTAAATGAGAGTTGGGAGGTGGAGAGTTCACCCTAAATAAATGAAGGGTGGTGGCCTCATTAATACTAGGGAGAGTCCAAGAGTTACAAAGGGGGGTTTAAAGGGATTTGAGGGGTTTGGGTTCGTGTACGCCCCACCCCTAGTTATAACCTTCCATGAAAGGATAGGGTTTGGTGGGCCCCACCCCTAACCTCCACCTAGAGACATTAACCATCTTTCAAATAAAAATGTGTTTCACACACATTTTTATTTAGTTTCTAATTTTAATTAGTAACTCCAAATATTAACTTCCATCTTGTATAAAACGAAACTGCGGTAAAGTTCCTCTTAAGAGAATACATGCGCTACGAGTTCATCGGTGTCCTCAGATTTAAATTCTGAGCACCGGTTCAAAAGATAAAAAACCCGCATGTACATTTACTGAACATAACCAAACAAAACTTCAGAAATTGATTTCGGGTACACCAGGCCTCGGAATCAAGCACCGTCAGAAACTACAGACTCGTAAAATCCCGATGAATTTAAGAAAAAAATTTCCTTGAAATTTCTAGGTCTCTACATTACCCCCACCTTAGGGATTTACATCCCCATAAAGCGAAAATAAACACTAGGGAAACAAATGGGGATACTGAGCACATATCTGAGCCTCCCACTCCCATGTGCTCTCCTCGAGGTTCATGTGCTACCGGAAAACGTACACCAAAGGAATAGACCATCCACGCAGGACCCGCTCCTGTCGATCCTCAATCTCCACTTGAACCTCCGTGAATGTTGCCTCGTCATCGATGTCTAGCTCCCCATAGTCGATGATGTGGGATGGGTCATGCACATATCTCCTCAGCTGAGATACGTGGAAGTCGTCGTGCACCCGGTGCAACTAAGGTGGAAGGGTCAGGCGGTAAGCCACATCACCTACTCTGATGAGGACCTAGAACGGCCTGAAAAATCATGGAGATAACTTTCCGCCTAGTCCAAATATCTGTAGACCTCATCGACGTGAGACCCGTAGGAAGATGTGGTCATCATCCTCGAACTCCAGTGGTCTCTGTGTCCTATCAGCATAGGACTTCTGTCTCCTCTGTGCAGTCTTCGTCTACCCCTGGATGATCTACAACTTCTCTATCAAATCTTGAACCATCTTAGGTCCTATAAGTGCTGACTCCCCTAGGTTAGTCCAGCATATAGGTGATCTTCATGGTCGGTCGTACAGTGCCTCGTAAGGGGCCATCCTTATGGTGGAGTGATAGGTGTTGTTGTACGAAAACTCCACCAAGGGTAAGTGATCCTCCCAGCTACGACCAATGTCGAGGAAACATGCAGGGAGAATATCCTCGAGAGTCTGAATGGTCCTCTCAATCTGACCATCCTTCTGAGGATGGAAGGTGGTGCTCAAGCGAAGCTGTGTCCAAAAAGCTTCCTATAACCACTT
Source organism: Viscum album (assembly GCA_963277665.1). Lineage (NCBI taxonomy): Eukaryota > Viridiplantae > Streptophyta > Magnoliopsida > Santalales > Viscaceae > Viscum > Viscum album. Next base: position 750,848,711 of record OY728129.1, on the reverse strand, counting down.
CCAAATCCAGGAAGTGAAACGAGCATCTCAATCGGAGATGATAGTTGATGGAACAACATGAAGTTGTACGATCTCCTGAACGTAGAGGTGTCCAATGCTCTCTACAGAGACCTTCCCTCTGATCGGTAGGAAGTGGTCCGACTTGGTGATTCGGTCGACAATCACCCAGATAGAGTCATGCCCTCTGATTGTACGTGGAAGCCCCATCACGAAATCCATGGATATCCCATCCCACTTCAACTTTGGGATCTCTAATTGTTGAACCAAGCTTGCTAGAAACCTGGTGCTCTGCCTTCACCTGCTGAAAAGTGAGGCATCGCGAGACAAAATCAACTACTGCTTTCTTCATACCTATCCACTAGTGTTGTCGTCTGAGGTCCTGATACATCTTCAGCACTTCTGGATGTACTGCTATTGGGGAAGTGTGGAACTCCCTCAACACCTCCTCCTGTAGTGCAACTGGTACCATGGTACGTCTTATGAAGAGTATGATGTGATCTTCACCTTCATAAAATTAATCAGGTGCCTACCCTGAGGATATCTGAGCATGTCGCGTCTCATAGTCAACATCCCCATGATGTTCCTCTCTGACTCACTGAAGAAGTGGAGAAGTTACTGTGAGTGACTGAGGAAAGGCTGCTCCATCTCTATCCCCAAAGTATATCGACAACATGGCTAGCTACTCTATCACATATCCTTGCAGTTGAATGCCTGATCTCTTGCTGAGAGCATCTTCTACATCGTTCCTCTTCCAAGGACTATAGACTATATCAAAGTCATAGTCCTGGAGGAACTCGAGCCATCGCTGCTGTCTCAGGTTCATGTCCTTCTATGAGAAGATGTACCTGAGACTCTGGTGGTCAGAATAGACTTTAAAATTCTTTCACATCAGATAGTGCTACCACATCTTCAAGGAGAAAACCACTGCTACTAACTCCAGGTCATGGGTAGCATAGTTCTTCTCGTGTTGTCTCAAATTTCTCGAACCATAAGCGATCACCACTAGCTCCTACACCAGGACACACCTGATTCTGGTCCCTGATGTATCGCAGTAAACTACATACCCAACGCACTCCTCTGGTAGCCTCAAGATGGACACACTGGTCAATCTCTGCCCCATCTCTTGAAAACTCTGCTAGCATCTCTCTGACCACATGAAGGGTTTCTCCTTCTTCGTCAATGTTGATAGCAGTACTACAACTCTGGAGAAGTCTGACATAAATCATTGATAGTACCTGGCTAGTCCTTGAAAGATCCACACCTCTGTCACACTCGTGGGTGGTTCCCAAGAATGTACTGCTTCGATCTTCACTAGATCCACTGAAAATCCATCCTTTGAAATTCTGTTACATAAGAAGTGGACCTATCGAATCCAAAACTGGAACCTCGAGGGATTACCATAAAGTTGGTGCTCTTAGAGTGGATCCCGTACTACCCTAAAATGGTAGGCATGCTCCTCCTCAGTAGTCGAGTAAATCAGTATGTCGTCGATGAAGACTTTGAAAAACTGATCGAGGTAAGGTTGGAAGATCCTGTTCATGAGCCTCACGAACACTGCTGGAGTGTTGGTTACACCGAAGGGCATAACCAAGAAATCTTAGTGGACATACCGACACCTGAAGACCATATTCTGCACATACTCATCTCAAAATCTAAGTTGGTGATAGCCTGACCTGAGGTCTATCAATGAGAACCATCGTGATCCCTTGAGATGATCAAAGATGTCGCAAATCCTTGGGAGTGGTTACTTGTTCATCACTGTCACATGATTCAGGAGATGGTAGTCGACACACAGTCACAAGCTCCCATCCACCTTCTTGGCGAACAATATCAGAGATTCCCATTTTGAAACATTGGGTCGGATAAATCCCTTCCCCTACAAGTCCTCCAGCTGTACCCACAACTCACGAGGCTTGGCGGGAGCCATATGATATGATGGAGTAGATATCGGTGCAGTCCCGGGGTATAGATCAATATAGAAGTATTCCTATCTATGGGGAGGTAGTCCTGGAACATCATCAGGGAAAACATCCGCGTACTGATCCCCCACAATAGTAAAACTTGGACTCCGCACATTAACCGTTCTGAGGATGAGACTAGAAAACTGATGAGTGATCGACTACCCCCTCCTCTGCGTAAGTCCATCCTATGCTACAAAGGCTCCCTTCTCTCCGGTGAAGGTGAACCTGGTCCCATCTGTGCGGATTCAACGCACTTTTCACATAATACAGTCAATCTGAACATGAACTGTGGATAACCAGTCCATACTGAAGATGATGTCATAAGGCCTTGAAGCCGCTACAAGAAGATCCCAGCCAAAGATCTCGCCTCCTAGAGTAAGATCACACTGTCGGCACCAGTGTGTTATAATCGAGTCTTCTCCCATAGGAGTGTCTAGCTGTAAGGATCGAGCTAATGGCTCCATCGTTCTCTCTGAGATCCGAACAAGGGAAGAGACAATAAAAGAATGACTCACACTTGTGTCTTTGAGTACTGTAGCAAGGGTGGAGTAGACACAGATAGTACCTCGAATCATCTCAGTTGTGCCATGGTCGTAGTCCTTGACTACCTGGAGCTGAACCTACCTCTGTCCGCCCGCTCCCTCTGGTCGGGGTGGACCTCCTTGTGGTTGTGCTGGTAGAGCCTCAAAACGTCGTCCACCACACGATGCTCGGCCAGCTCCTCTTCCACGCCCGCCTGCTCTCGGCGGACCACCATGGTCGAACCTATGCCTATGTCTGGGAGGTCCCACTACTATATGCTGCTCATCTTCATGGAGGGTCGGGCAGTCACGAGCCATGGGGCCCTACCCGCCGCATGCATAGCACTGCCTACTCCTCGTATAGCTGACTTTGTCTTGTGTTCCCCACACAACCGAACTTGTATCCAGAGATCACCCACTTGATGGCCTTGTACGCTTACACCTCTGCAACATCTATCTACTGCCCACTTCATAAGACTCCGCTACGTGTCGCCATGTGGTGGGTCTTTCTGCTGATGACTGCTCAGCGAGGAAACTCTCCACTAGAAGGGCTTTCTCCATCACCCTTCCAGCGTCAAAATGAAAAGGGGAATCATCGAAGACCTGATATCATTCCTGAGTCCCTGCTCAAATATTTGGGCCCTGAATAACGGGTCCAGCACCATATCCGTGGAGTAGCATGAGAGGTCGGTGAACCTCGCTAAGTACTAATCTACTGTCATGCTACCCTACTACAGATGAAGTAACTATTGAATCCGCACCACACGATGGGTGGCTGGAACAAACTCCGCCCGGAATAGGCTCTCAAAGTCTGCTCAGAGTAGTGATGCATCGTCGTGCACCAGGAGCATCAGGCTCCACCATCTGCCTACTGCTGCATGCAGGAGACTCATAGAAAGGATCACCATAAGGTTGGCTAGTGTCCCTACCAATCTGAAAACTCTCTCGATATCCTCCAGCCAATCCTCACCCGTCTGTGGGTCCGTCTCTCCCCGGAACCTGGGCGGCCTCTGGTGCTGGAACTCATGCAGTGCACTCAAGAAGCCTGTACTCTCTGCTGCTGGGGATGGTTGTATCGGTGGCCCAGTGGGTAGTGGTACTACTGGGGCCTCCGCTGTGATGGGGCCCTGCACCGAGGCCTCGTCGCTCGGTGGGCTACCATCTCATACGTAACTTGTACCCCTAGTTGGTTGCCTTTGTGTGGCCATCCTGAAATGAAACTGGTGCACTGGGGTAAAAACAGTATACCTAGTGAGATGACACAAAGTAATCACAAAAGAAAACATTCAATGATTCAGACACACAATCAGTGTTTTCGTGCACATAGTCGGAAATCAGAAGTCAGAGTCCTAGTGTATTGATATGTCGGCAGCCGTACCAACACTAGTTTCCCTAAACTGATTACCATACCCAAAAAACATAACACTATTTTCGTTAAAAGAATCAGAGTCTAAGTTCTGCACTAGAACCTCCCTTTGATACCACTTTGTCACGACCCGTCCTCAGGTCCCGTGCCATGACTATCCCAAACCCACCTTCCATAGGCCAGGGGCTGGTGACGAACACCAAAGGCGTAATTACCTAAGCTGTGAATGATTTTCCTTTATAAAAGTAAATAACCACAACAGAGTATGCAACAGGAAGTAAACACTATGTAGAACTGAATACAAAAGAGTGTGATGGAGAGTAAATGAGCCAGTATTCAAACCCAACTGAACAACAAGTACAAGTAAAAATGGAAAAATTGCTAGAAGTAAAGAGAAGATCCAGGATCGTCCTCTGAGGATCCTGCCTAAAGGGTAGGTACAGATGGCCACCTTAGCACTCATGTCTTTCAGTCTCCTCCGTGTGCCGACTCGTCGCAAGGCCCACCTCCGGGTACCGTCCAGTCGTGGTGCTCTCGTCCTCTTCCAGCGCTTTCCGTCATCTACATCCAAATCAACGAGGTGTGGGCATATCCCATGTAGGGGTGAGTATAACGATACTCAGTAGGGACCCCGAGACCCGAAAGTTCTCACAATATCCACTAAGTACAAACAAAAGAAGAAAGATACAACCACGAAGTAACAACCAACCCTACTTGGTATATGCACATACATATACCTAAATTACCAATCTCATCCTGGCTCCAACTCTTGAGCCTAATACAGACCCAGTCCACATAGGAAGTAAAGTCAATCACCACGATGATAATTATTGAGAGATATAACTCAGCTCACAAAGGTATTCCACAATAGTAGAGAGCTATAGATGATTAGATTTAGCCACTGGATCATCTAAGCTGTTGGACCCACACATGATACAGGACCAACTAAGCTGTCGGACCCACACAGGATACAGGCCACCTATCTCGTCTAAGCTGTCGGACCCACAGAGGATACAAGCCAACTATTCTAGAGTAATTGAGATGATCAAATGTAGTCACTAGTTCATCTAAGTTGTCGGACCCACACATGATACAAGGCCAGCTACTCTGTCAGAACTGTCTAACCCACATAGTATTCAGGTATTTTTTTTGACGTCATCGAACCCATTGAGGATTCCAGTACGGTAGTCATCGTCGTAGACGCTACCAGATCTAGAGTTCCCGAACACAGCGCGATCGATTCTGGGAGTGTCTGCTCCTTGAGAAAAGGGATTATTAAATCAATTATCACAAGTCCTGAGTTTATGTATCCCAAAGTTCTGTCTCATCAAAATGAACCCAACACGACAAACGATGCGTTAATCGGACGCCCGGTCTGAGAGTTATTGGCTTTTCCGTTCCAGGGGCCCAGTTGGATATACGCTCGATCCAAACCCAGCCATTTTCCAAATTCATAAAAAACTCACATAGATTATTGAAAAAGGATCTCCCTGTCACAAGGGTCCAAATGCCGCAAACAGCATGTTGATTGGACGCGCGACCAAGAAGTTATTCACGTTTAAGCGAAACGGGCCCGGCCCGTCAAGCCCAGTGGGCTAGCCGATCGGCCCGACCTGGTTCGACGGGTCCATCCTAGCTAGGGGTCTGTCTAGCCCAGTTTGGTGGGTCCTACCCAGCTGGGGGGTAGGCCCGGCACAGTGTGGTGCACCGAACCAGCGGAACTCGTCCGCAGAGCGGGCTAGTCCGGTTCGCCCGGCGGTGCCACCTCTCCCTACCCGGCTGAAGCCAGTTGGTTATGTTCGGTGCAAGCGGCCCGCACAATAGGCCGTTGTCCTTCCCATGCGGTTCCAGTGGTCTTCATCCTGACCGGCAGGTGGCTGGCTATTTTTATGGTGATCTGCCCGTGATTATGTGCCACATTTCCCCCTACACACGGTGCCTACGAGAGCCGCGATTGTTCTGCCCGGCCGGTCATAGCCGGTCAGTTCGCTCAGCCCAAGCGGCCCGCGGTTGGACGCCGTATCTCCTCCATGCAGCACCTGCAGGTGCCGCAGATCAAAAGCCTGGCCGGTAGTGGCCTGCCGGTTCTTCAGCCCTAGCGGCCTGCGGATGCGGGCCCCAGTTTTCATTTCTCCCAAATCCTTCTCAATGTTCCACCACCCAACTAAAATAATAGGCTCTCCTATTATTTAATTGTTGACAAGATTTTTTTAAAATTCAAAAGCTATAATTAATTTAATTTAATAAGCTCAATTCATTAATTATTTTGTTGGAATAATAAATGAGAGGGGGAAGGTGGAGAGTTCACCCTAAATAAATGAAGGGTGGTGGCCTCATTAATACTAGGGAGAGTCCAAGAGTTACAAAGGGGGGTTTAAAGGGAGTTGAGGGGTTTCGGTTCAGGTGGGCCCCACCCAGAGTTATATCCTCCCAAGGGAGGATAGGGTGTCGTGGGCCCCACCCCTAACCTCAACCTAGAGACTTTAACCACCTTTCAAATAAAAATGTGTTGTACCCACATTTTTATTTAATTTCTAATTTTAATTAGTAACCACAAATTATAACTTCCATCCTGTATAAAACACACCTACGGTAAACGTCCCATTAATGGAATAACGACGCTGTGAGTTCATTGGTGTACTTAGATTTCAATTCCGATCACCGGTTCAGAATATAGAAAAACACGCATGTACGTTTACTAAACGTACCCGAACAAAACTATAGAAATTTATTCTGGGCACATCGGGCCTCGGAATCAGGCGCCGTTAGAAACAGCAGACTCATAAAATCCCAAAAAAAATTAAGAAAAAATTTTCTTTGAAATTTCCAGGTATTTACATGGTTAACCTCCATCAAAATACATGATCAACAAAATACACAACCACCCACATATTAGCTACATCACTATATATATTATTTTGTAAGTATGGTATCAAAGTATGATGGTTATCATGCTTTGTATATGTGTATCCTTAGGTTGTGGGGAATAAATTATGATCATTCACCCCTAGTATACCAAATACATATTTATAAAACTCCATATGACATACTTAGTATGTTATATAATGCACACAATTTACCACATTATTTTTTTGTGCCTCAGGAGTGCTTTCTATATCTCTATAAAAGAATCTCCCTCACACAAACTTTATAATTTCATAGTAACCTATAATAATTAATGAACAACATTATTTAAGGATAATTTAATGTCAAACATTGAGTGATCAATTATCAATTCACCTTACAAAATTGATATCTTTATATTCATTAATGCATCCAACATTAAATAATGGAAATATGGATGTCCCCATTTGTCTAATACATTTTTTTATTCTTAAAATAATTAAAATACTTAAATAAACCAACCTTGACATTGTATTATCATTTCATATATGATAAATGTCATGTTTAAAATTATGTTTCTACACTTTCTAGGTTTTATTTACTCATTACATTATATGCAATCCATGTCACTTCATTATGTGACCATCTAATAAAACTCTCCGACTAAAATCTTTAGTGAGATATTGATATGAAGTAGGCCATTTGGAGTAATTATGAGACTTAGGAATCATATTTCTTTCTATAAAACAAATTTTTCATATTTGAACACCTTTACTTTACAACATAAAATTTTATGATTTAATCTTCTATTTTTGACTTATAACTATTTATTTGTTCATTTACATCATCCTTGTAACCCTATTCTATAATTTTGTTTAGATATTGTATATATATAAATTATTTTTTATTTGGTACTTATAAACACTTTTATGATAAATTGAAAGTAACCTTAATACTATAACTAAATAAAATATTAAATTTATCTTTAACCACACACCCTAACCTAAATTAGGATAAAGTGACAATAACTTTTTTTGAGAACTAAAGAAACTCTTTACATTTATCTTCACTATCATTCCCTACACTCTTTTAGGATATCAATTGTAATTCACATTTAATTTTGATATGTATAATATATCAGAAAATAGTGTCTTTTGTTTTTCAAGATAACTAAATGTAACCCATTAAATTTTTTTATCACCACATATTCAAAAAAAAATTGGGATATTTATATAAATTAAATATAATATAAAAATTTTATAATCCATTATGAACTTGTGATATGCACATTATAAATTATAACTAAATGTAACACCTTACTTTTTTTATCATAAATTATCCTTGTCATTTTAGGACAAAATTTTAAATTACATTAATATTTCATTAATTCTATGTCATTTAAAATTCAATATCACTATTTCTAAACATACTCCCCCTAACCTCTTACACATAATAATTTTTTTTTCAGAATATCACGATATGTTACACGAAACATTTTGTAATAGAAACAAAATTTATTATCTTTTTAGTAGAAAATTTTAATATGTATAAAATATAATATATTGTATTATATGTGTTTGGATCATTTCCATTTTAAAATGTTCATTTAGTAAAATATATCACTAATGGTTGACATGAACCCATTCCCTCATATTTTAAAAAATAAATATAAACATTTTATCTTATATTAATCATTTTTATTAATATATTATTATAAAATGTTGTTATAAAAATTGATTAATCATAACCGATGTGTATTAAATTAGTATTCACCTTTTGTTATCAACAACTCTTTTCTATCAAACATATTCTCTTATCATATAAAAAATGTGAGGAATATACATGTCTTTAAGATTGATTCAGTAGATATTGATAAAATCATTTTCCATCAAATCCTAGTTGTAGTAAATATTTACATAATCTCATAGAAAAAATTACAAGATCAATTAATTATTCTGTATATTGTTAAATATTATATATTTACAACACTTGGTAAAATATACATTTGGTATCACTTACCATTAAAAATAGAAAAATTAATTACTATAACATCCATACATAATATAGATATTCCATGTAGCTTCATAAACACTTATAGGTATATCTTGGATAATAAAATCATATATAATTGAAACACTTTATTCCTGAAATCCATAGGTTTCAATGACCTTGATTTGATTATTGAAGAAACATTTTTGTTCTATTCATCTAAAATCTCTTTTTTGAGGTTGAACTATTACATACATGGACAATATATATCATAATTTTGATCCCTAACACCATATTATTACTTAATATATTTTCCAATCACTTTTATAATATCTTTTAAATGTTATTTTAATTTAATCATATTTTCATAACATATCTATTGATGAAAAAATTATAAATTCACTACAAATAACAAACATATTTTATACTCCAATTAAATTATGTTATACAAATTTAAAAAACTATAAACCACATATATTAAAAAACCCATCCCATTTCATTTAAAAAAATAATATTTATATACTATTCATAAAATCTAAATTAAATAATAATACATAATTTATGAAAAGTTTTTTCAAGCTTGATATATCCATGTAATCAATTTTGCAACTCATTTTCTCTATTACAAGAATAAACCATTCTTCAATTATAATTTTCTTCCAACCTTGTATATATTTACAAAACATTTTAAATTGAATAGTTGATATTATATATTTATTAAAATTATTGAATTTATTTCTTTTACTAATAAGGTATTATAAACCATTTAGTGTCATTGATTTATTAATATTTTCAATCACATTGAATATCATTTTATATAACCAATCATTTTTAGTATATGTGGGTAATATTTATATACCCAATAACATCGAGTACATGAATAGAGGCTATGAATAAATTGGTAATATCTCATATAATGTCTTTAAAACCATAAATAAATTTCTATAGGATTTCATAAGAATATAGATTAACTTATTAAACAATTTAAACAATGACATACTATGGAATGAATTGTTCTGACACATATTATTTTCCTTAAGAACTTTTCATATATCACAACCCATTTTCAAAAACCTTTCTTATGTTACTAGTGTTTTGGAGAATCATACATTATGTTTATACTTATAAAATAATGATAACTAAGATTGTCTTAATGGTGATGATAAAATTATCTACAACATAATATTTTATTATAGGATTATAAATTATTATTATAAATTTAACAAAAACTTTTATTAAATAAGTTATAACTGAAATATAAACCCCCTTTAAAATCCATCATATTAGTTAGTGGCCCAAGATCCTTATTTATCATATCTCTAGCTCTCTTCAGTATTTATCCCATTTCTTATCTAGTCAGGTATGAAATTATCCCAATTATAATAGATCTGAATATCATATAGTTGAGTAGAAAACACTTTTTATCACCTATCATATAGATAAAAATATCTATATTATTCTTGTAACCTAATCCTCTTAGGGTACCCTAGCAAGTGTAACCTAAAGAAAATTCAGAAAATGATCTAAAAGTGATAGAATAGGGGGAAAAATTTATAATTACCTACCAAACATTAATATCCATAGCCAATAATTAATTTATTTCCAAACACAAAATAATATATTATAACCCATCATTAGCATGACCTACTAGGCTAGGTGATATAGGTATTGATTAGTGATACTTTGGAAGGAATATTACACTTATTTTTTGAGGGGAGTTTTAATATCACTATATTATTTCATGTTATTCTCTTTTAGGTTTTCATATTTATAGTACTATAAATTGGAATCATATACCCCGCAATGAACCAATATTTTCAATCCATATTAATTTGTAACTATTTACACAACACATAAGTTTGTGTTACTGAAAAAAACATGAAGTCAAGTATATTAATACATTTCCAAGTTTATCATATGAATAAGGTACATGGACAATTAATATAATTTAATAGTTTTTTCTAGATGAGTATGCTGAGGATGATAGATAACCAAACCCATTCAATAGCCTAGAAATATAAAATTCATCATGGTCAGTAGGTAGTTCGACCCTAAATTCCTATAACTAGGGAAACATTACTTAGTAAATAATTCAATTATTCCTAACTATAACACATAATATTAAAATACTATATTCAATAACTAAATTCTAGCTAAAAAATCAATTACAAAAATAGGTCATGGTAGAGGAACGACTATTTTAATTATCATACCTAGAACGTAATGAAAGAATCTATTTTGAAATAACTTAACATGTAAACTAAAGCATACACCATTTATCAAATTAGTATTTTATGAATATGAATACAATAGGGAATAAAATTTAAATAAATTAACTATTCATATATTTAAACATTAAATAAATGTGTATGAACAATTCATAATTGAATTCTAATTACATAAATTTTATATTTATATTCTTTAATATTATATAAATTCTATAATTATGAATAAAAATATTTTATATTTATTCAAATATGAAATCATGTTTATTTATCATTATAGGTAATTATAAATTTTAATTATATGGTATCATATAATTAATAAGATATTTATATTTGAATTTTCAATAAGTAAATATTTTACATAATCTTAATAACATATACACAATCATAATTTAACCCTTGAACATATCTATCAGTAAAAATCTTTTTAATGTAGCTTAAATAATGTCCAAAATATGAACATTTTTTATATTGATCAATTTTAAATAAGTTATCATGAAGAATTCAAAATATAAATTTAAACATTTTATATTTTGGCCCTATTTTAAAATTAACTGCACTTTATAAATTAATTTGTATGGGTTCTAAATTAAACATTTATTTCTAGATGATATGTTATTGGATATGATTTGGTTCAAATGTATTAAAAATATTATCATTTAATATTTAATTGATATTTACTAATATTTTATTAATATAAAAAAATTTCATAAATCAATAAAATCATTAAATAAAATAAAAAAAAATAAATTATTTTCCTATTTACTCATACATATAGGGGTATTCCAGCATAAGGCTAAAGCCTTATACCTTAAGACATGCCATCCCAAAGCCCATGTATATTGTTAAGAAACTTTTTTATTTTAATAAATTTTTTTTATAATGTGATTTGTAAAATTAATATAAATATAACCTTTACATATTTTAATCTACTTAAGGGATCAAAAGATATTATATTTATGTGAATGATTAATGCAAGGTAAGTCTAAATTTACCTTCATGGGACCTTTTGGTATAGTTGTGTTAGGGTAATAACATCATGAAAAGTATTTTTAATAAGTTCAAAAGGTTAACCTTACATAGATCTCCTACATAAACGGAATTTCCATTATGAAAACATTATCATGTAAGGGTTAAGGGCCTAGTTACATGTATGTAACCATTTTAAAAATTAAACTTCTTTTATGCATCCCATATTTTATATAAAGTTAATTTTTGAGACCCCTATGCAAGCCACTCTGAGTAAGGGTGGTTCCTTAGTTTCCCTTATGCATCTCAGCTGTATAAGGGTAAGGACTTCATTAACATTACATAGCCATAACACACAAAGGTAAAACCCTATTCTAATTTTTTTAAAACATGAAAAATGATGCCATATTTTTTTTATTGTTCTTCATTTCAATGTAGTATTTCATAAATTTTAATAATGGATTCCATATAATACCACTGAATGGGTTTTAGTGTCTAATAACATTTACATTATCAATAAGGAGTGATTAAAACACATTTCTAAGAATCTACCAGGCATGATAATATATGAATGATGTATAAAATAATGAAATTAAGAACCTACTATAACCATGTGTATCAAACACTAATTAATCCACATCTTCAGCATAAAATTCCAATCAAAGTATAAGAGAGATATCACTTACTGGAATCCATATTACATTCCCTCTCTATAGATATCCAAGGGATAAAAAAGAATCACTCGACATTCAGATGAGATTCAAATTTTCTCCATAGTATTCTAGTTCCTCTGTATAAAAGGATAAAACTGAAAGAGTAAAATAACTTTTGGGAGTATTTTCCAATAACAAGGAAGTCACACACACACTTCCATCACATGGTCGTGGATTTATATATCTTATGATGATTATTCTCATTCAACCATAAAAAATTCACTAGTTTATAAATAATATATTAATGCCTCATCCAATTCTTGCGACATATAAATGAATCAAATCAACTCACATAAGATACATTCAAAAGTGTTGATTAAATTATTGTTTCATAGTAGATTGAACTGTATAAATGAGAACTATTGTTATATGCATTATTAGTGATATTCCCTTTTCTGTAATAAAATGAATATTTGTATGTGGGATATCAAATATATATATCATATATATATATATGGCTTTCATATACATTTCCATAAAATTTCCACTCAAAATTTATATTTTTTATATCTACCTTCTCCCTTGAAACAAACATGACCCATGGAAACCATGGGATCCCTCTTTGGAATAATATCTCTTGCAACCTCGTAGATTGGTAGGTTTAAGTTTCATTCAGATTGGTGATCCTCTTATTATGTGTTATTATCTTATTGTCCTTTAATATCCCTTTTTCTATTTATTCTTTATTCATACTCGATATGTAATCCTTGGGGTTTTTTGGAAATATAAATTTTTATGGAGAAATTTTATTCTAGTATTTCTTCTTTCATCTTTATAGAACCCTTTTCCATGATTTGTTTACTCCAATGTAGGTAAATCATCTCGGTTTCATTTCCATTTGATTTTGGATATTCCATATATGTGTTTATATTTCATTTATTATTCTTGTGATTCATGTGATTCTTGGATTCTTTTATATTTCTATTTAAATTGGTTAAACATTATTTGATTGTTTTGAAGCATAAAATGACCATTTCTTGTGAAATTCATGTTTTTCATGGTTAGTTTCAAATTAAAAAATAATCATATGTATTTAAATTAAATTGGTTTTGGATGAACATTATGACGTTGGATTATTAAATTTAAATCATAAATTTAAATAAATGTATTAATCCATTAGAATTTGTTCATAGTTGTTTTAAATGTGTATTTTACATTGAAATATATTTTCAAATGATTTAAAGAATAACATGTGATGTTTTTTTGAAAAAAATAACTAAAACGATATTTAAAAATACATATAGGACATATTGGATTCTCATGACTTTATTTATAATGGATTATTTGGAATAATAAATTTTTTTCAAAGTAAGAGAGCATGTGTGGACCTTTAATATGAGTGATTTTTTCTTATGAAACAGAGTGTAAACTCATGTTTTGAAATTACTTCAAGAACATATTACTGTGAAACTTAATTTATAGTGCCTTATAGAATTTTTTGATACAAATTCTTTGTTTAATGGAATAATTGAAAATTGTTTTATTTTTTGTGAAAGAAATATGATATGATTAACATTTTTGATGTCTATTTGATGTAAAGGATTTGACAAGAAATTTATGATTCTTGACGGACTTCTTAGAAATTTATAATGATCCTATTTTATGATAATCCCATATTGTGACTTACATGATTTTTATAAAACACATTAATGGGAGTTTCAAATTGGATTATTCACTTTGATAGAATTTGAGGCCGAAATGAGAGGTGGATTGAGAATGAAATAAAATGCTCAGGGTATCATCCCACATTGATATTGATGAGGAGGCCTTTTTGATTCATGTGACTTTATTTTAGAACTCAATTTCTATGAATGGACATAGGAAACCGATTAGTTGGCTGAGATTACCTAAATTAATGCCTTGTTGGTGGAATCAAACCACAACTATTGGATCGATAGAGAATATGATGGATTCGGGATACAAACATGTGGCTATAAAAGTGTGGGTGATGAACTAGTTATTTTAAGACCTATTGAGACTCCATGGAAGACTTTCAATTAGTCACAACATTATTAATTATCTATAATATTATGGACTCACAATCCAATTTAGGTACCGATGAAAAATTACCTTGACAATTGATAGTGATAATTGATATATGACTCAAATCATACTATCATAAAATGGAACTAGAGTTTACATGTTTGAAAAACTTCATTTTGTATTCTATAATACTATGAGGTACATTATTTATCCACGTATATGCCATTATTTGATTGTTTACTTTGGGATACATGGTACCCAATCACATATTCCCATGTATTATTATCCTTTGTATGTGAACTTTTTTAAACGATTTTATGAAATGGAGTAAATTTTTTGAAAAATGGATTATTTCTATGAAAGATGTATGGATATGGTTTCCATTTGAGGATTCTAAAATTGTTTTTTAAATTGAAAAATTCTTTTTTATTCTCTATTTTCATCATGATTGGATTTAGTGAATTTTTCCCATTAGAGAATGATAACTTTTTACCTTCATTCTTATTAGTAGGAAAAATCATTTTCCTACTTCTTATTTTCTAACTAGAATATATTAATTGATTTGTATAGAAAATATACAGAAATTTAGTTGAATACTTCTAGGATATCTATATTATAATATTATTATAAAATTTGTAGTTTTCAAGATGTATGTATATATATTAGGTTATCATGTTCTCTTCAGCTTCATATTTTGGGTTCAGGCTTTGTTGGTCAAAGGAGGTCGACTTGGGACTTGGTTGGTGGTTTTGGGCGATAAAGAATTTGGCATTTATAGATCAATATTTTTACTTTTGACCTTGTATCATACCATTATACCCTGATGTTATTTAATTGTTATTTTTACTAGGAAATGTTTTCTTATTTTACATTGGTTATTCTAATATTTAATTTTGGGATAAATAATTCTAAAATATTGATTCTAGATTCCCTGGAACATGTCGCATGGTTCTGGGGATTGGTAATTCTCATTAGAACATAGATGATCAATTCATATTCCTTTTGAGATGGTACTTCTGGATGGTTTTTTATATAGATGTTTACGTACAAGTGGGAATAATTATGCGAAATTGAGAAACATAGAAAAATTTGGGTATATTTTTTAACCCCCTCTAGGTTTTCGTACATAACCATAAGAAACATCAATTAGTATCATATCTAATCTATATTTTCCTCTGACTGGATATATATTTTTTAGTTATATTTCACATATTTTAAATGAAGCGTATATTTGAATAATATTAAGATGTGCATTAGATGGATAACCTAGAATCCATCCCCATCAATGATGAGATGAGGGTTCTACCAAAACCATAATTAACAATATGAAAAAATTGAAAGTAATATGAGACATATTTCAAAATAGAAATTGGATTCACCACTATATAAAGATAATTGACATGGTAAATTTTTATTTTTTGATTATTACTCTTCCAGTGACAATATTTATGTCAATCGTGATCTTATGGTTGAGGATTCACTTAGTGATTTTTATTATTATTTTAAATAATATTTCAAAATAATACATGTTGATGTTGTATCATACACATTATATTCATTAATAGGGTAAGAAAATGAAATGAAATAGCTAGTGATAGAAGATTAAGACATTGAGAGAGCACAATATGAGTCACTGAAGAAGTAAAATAATCTCATCAAGGATATTGATTACATGAAATAACTTCAATTTTGTTTTTTTTACAAAAATACACCCTAGAAAAAGAAAACATACAACATGTAATTTATGAGAAATCAAATAAATGTATATCATATAAGGAAATTATTAATCAATTAATGTATTTTCATAATACCATAATCTTTATTAATGATATTTATATAGATGTAAAATTATAGAAGATAAAAGAACATAGAATATTTTTAATGGAGGAATGAAAATTCCATGAGGATAATATTAAATTGTTTTAAAAGTAATGTGAATATATAATAAGAACATTAGTGGATGATAATAATATTCTCAATAGGATTTTTTATGTCGAAGTCAATTTTGAAAATATGGATATTTTTCAAGTTACATATCCATATGATATTGAAATAAAAAATGCTTCTAGAAAAACATTTAGTGATAATTTTTTCCTTAAAATGACTCATCGATATAGTATATAGATAATTAAATAATCTAAAAAAGAATCCACATCATGTTCTCAGAGAAAGGATACATGTAGTCTAAAAACTATTTTTCATTAATGTTGATACAATTGTTTTTACATGTTCAATTATTTAATCTGGAAAACCATAATTACCCAAAATTGAATATAAACCCTCCATATCATCAAGGGTGGATGTTTAAATTAAGGAGAAATGAAACTCCGAAAGAAAATCCCCCAAATCAGTGATAATTTCTCCAAAATATATATAAACGAGTTATGGATAAGTTTCATCAACAAGAAAAACGAGGAGTATTATTGGATAATACTAGTGTTTTAGAGGATTGTACAAAAGTAGAGTGAATTCTAGATCAATGTTCCAAGTTGCAGTGATTTTTAATGTCCTATATATTATGGATAGGATTTGAAAAAAGAAATTAACATATTATAATGTAGAAGAATTTATAAAAGGAAATCTATCAATCAATAATATATTTTATTACCTTCAAAATTTCAATGAAAATCAACGAAAATGTTGTCACTACTATAAATAGTGATGATATATATATCAACAAATCACAATTTATATTAGAATATAGTTTAAATTACATAATTCATAAAGGAACAAAAGAAAAGTAAATGTGAAGATGCTTTATATGTAAAAAAGTTAAATATGGTTCTAAACAAAAGAATAATACTATGGAATGAAGCAGAAAATTATTGAGGATATCAAAACAAAATGGATATTCATCTACATTGAATGAAAATGAAAAATAATAGATTTATTTAAAAAATTAATGGATATCTGTATCAATGGATCCAAGATAAATCATAATGGAATATTAGTCCAAAAAGTAGGATGAAGAGAAATTTGGTGAAAATAACAGCCATGATTCCAAATGGAATTTAAAAAAAATATTAGTTATTTTGGAAATATTTTTTTTGGTTATTTTTCCATAAATTTATGTAAAATAAATAAAAATATATAATGAAAAATTGATCAATTATTTTTAATAGAAAATTTTATTTTCATATGACGAGTCTGGATTTGTGATTGGTTATAAACAAATGATGACAAAATGTTTATATTAAATCTTTGTTGAAAGTAAAATGTGGATTAAAATAGCATTGGAGATTAACTATTTTTTTCATTATAACATAAATCACTTAGGAAGATGATTATTTCAATAGATGAGTAAGGTTCCATGATTTCTTCTAAAAAGAATGATATCTCAATGAATGAGATTTAAAGAAATTATTAGAGTTATGGTTTCTAAAATTGAGAAAATAATATAGAAAAAATAAGTTGATGAAATAAGAATATATTCATGGATGAAAGAAATAAAGTGTCATGGTTTAAAAATAATTATAAATATTTCTTTCATCATAAAATAACTAGAAGTTTTATCTACTTTGATTAACATATTATTTCCATTTTAATATTTATATATAGAAATTTATATGATAATCTTGTAATAAAGGGGGGCCCTAAATAATATGTGAAAGATATAAACATTGAATAATAAGGTGAAATATTAAATTTTAGGTCACTATAAAAAAGGATTGGCTTGAAGATTTTCTATTAAAGTGATTCATCTTAATGAACACAATAAGTGTGTCACCTTGATGAGGAGACACATAGAGAAGGTTGTTGATATGCTGGTAGACATTATCACATCAAGAAAATATTTTTTATTTCTATGATTTCTTTAAAAATATATCAATGATAAGTGATGTTTTTACATTTAATAATTCATGGACAACATAAAAAATACTAACATTAAATGGTATAAAATATTCCATAATAAATCACATAATTGTGAAAATTTGGAGAAGATAAAAGGTTAATTTACAGAGTTACAAACATACTACCTAGGTTTTAATGCTTTTTATTTTTGTGTTTATGATAGTGTATGAACTAAAGTTGGAATTGTAAGGGAAAAGATATTTACAACTTTCCATATATTGGTTTCAACGTGAGACATTTAAACTATCATTTAATGATTTCTCGTAATTAGGTTCAAGTGGTATAAAATTCTTAAGGATGGCATTTATGTCTAAATCAAATGCTTTTGTTTCTTATATTGATCATGGATCATAAAGACTTGATTTAGGATGATTATGGATCATTTATTAAGGAATGTGATACCAACCTCTCTCATACACTTTATATTTATTATCAATAAGGTGGAGGTCCTAAAATTAATGTTATAAATAACGGATGATAGATAAAAAATAGAAATAATGTTGTAAATAATGATATATCATATTTAGTTTATATTGAGGAAAAGAAAAATGGGAACTACTCTTTCATTGTGTTATATTTGTCTGATAAATATAAAGTTTCTATATGTTTGACATTAATATATATTTGAGACACACATTATAATTTTTTATGAATTTATATAGATGAAACAATCAATGGAGTCCCGTAGATTTATTCACATGATGAAAAAGATGATTGAAATATTTTTGGTATTTCTAGAATTTATTAAATAATAGAAAATACATGAATGAAACTAATGGAATTGGATATTTATGTTGGTATTAAAGTGATGAATATTTTAATTGTAATTTTTTTATTACTTAATATTTTTCCACCAGTGTTTATAAACAATACAATTTAAATAAAGAATATTAGTTGTAAAATATGATTGAAAGATATTGATTATTTATATTTACATTTAAAATATAGTTTGGATTATGAATATTGGTATTCTAAATATTTTTTTATAAAATATGTGGAGAATAGTTCCATGTAATATTCATAATGATGAATAATGTATCTATATGAAGAATACATGAGAGATAGCTGTGAAATTCCTTCTTAGTGTTTACCAAAAAAATGTAACTTATGATAAAATAAGTTCTATGCATGGATGATATTTGGGACATATAAAAACTTCATTATAATTATTTAATACATGTTATATTTTTTTAACTATAACAATTCATATGAATTTAATGTTGATCAGTTTCATTTTATATGATCTTTTATTGATTATTTTTCTATTATATATATTGTTATAATTTTACATATCTTATGAAAGTGGATTCATCAGGGAATTTTTATATAAGTCATTAACAAATTTCATATCCTTTGATATATATAATAGAAATATTGAATGAATATATCGATGTTTTCATGAAAAGACTCACCCAAAACAAATAAAGTCTTCATGAGTGTAAAAAACTACAGAAAATTGATGGGGGATATAGAGGAGTGAATTGGGATAATGTGGAAAGACACTAGAAGGAACACTATGGGGGGAACATACTAAATTACTTCATGAATTTTGAAATTATGGAATCATCATGAATTTTTTTCTATATTATTACAATGGATGGCTAGACAATGCTCTAGTTTAAAATATCGAGTAATTCCAATGATAAATCAATATAGGATTCATTAATATTCATACCCTATTAATGAATTAAAAAAATATGTGATGAGTTTGTTGAAACGAAACCATATAGGTATTTTTCCACACATAACTCTTATATTATATCATTCTTATTTTTTATGTGTCGTGTCAAATTGAGTTCACACTGTGCTGCTATTTCATATGGGATGTTAGTACTTATTGAATTAATTTCACACCATGTCACGACATCGAAATGATATGCCATAGAAGAATGACTCCATCCATGATGAAGATAATATAGGATTCAGTATTTTATTTAATATTAAAAAGTATGTTTAATTTAGAAAATTTTACACGTTCTTCTCATCTTTTATTGAACATCACAGTGGATTAATTGATCATGATTGAAGCTGTGAACAAAGGGGAGAACTCTCGCTTTATGGTTCCCACCACAATTCCATGAACATAGAGTTGAGATGAGTTCCATTACATAAAGTAAAATAAAATTATATAGTAATTCTATTATTTCAATTGATTTAATTTAATGAGTGAAAACGTTTTATTTTTTGGATAACATAGAGTTTCTAATTTTTAAATATTGCATGGCAAAAATAATTAGTCTTATGGAGATTTAGAATCAGTTTAAAAATTATAATATCCTTTAGTAAATTCTATAGTTCCATTTTAAATATATATAAAAAATATTTAGGGATATTTTTGATTATATATATATACATGAATTGAATTAGTGTGTGGTAGAGGCCATCGACATAAATATTTTTTGAATAACTTGGTTCTATTAATGAAGAGAAATATGATACTCATGTAACTGTTGATAAATCAGGTTGGGAATATGAATGAGAAGAAAAAAAATACTATACTATAATAATATTATAAAATTATTTTTAGAAGAGAAGTATTTAACAATATTTTTTCCATTATTGTACAAATACTCATAAAGAACGATGAACCTCTATAATTGAATATCAAAGAACGATCGAATGAAGGAATAAGGATAACATAGATGTGTATTTTTTGTTTGTTCCTTGTTGGATAATGAATGATTCATTAATAAAGAAAATATTTCTATATTTATGTTATTAAATCTATAGTAGAAAAGAGCAGGTTTGATTAATTTAGTCTGTGAGGTTCTAGTAAAGAGGTGTTATACAGTGAAAAAATGTTACTTATGAACTGTTGGATGAAGTATAAAGATACCATCATCAATTTCATATATTAAAGGATTGAAGTGGGTGATACATTCATTGGTAAGGTGAATGAACCATCCGAAACAACTTTTTGTGACCAAAACACCATTTCTTGTTGATGTGCAATGTGTTGCATTTGTTGTCAATAAGGTATGTTGTTGATCAGAAGATGTCAAAGAATGAATGGATGTCAAGGAGAGTCAATAGGTGAATGAAAAAGGCTATGATGGTGTTGGTGATGAATGGAGGATGGCCATTGTGTTAAGATGAATGTCACTTAGGAGATTCACTAAGTGGCATAAGTGTTTATGGTTGAAACATTCATCCATGTTGATATCAGACAATTGTAGAACTGATCTTAATGTTTCAATACTTGTATCAAGATGATACTAAGTGACAACACTTGAAGAATGAATGATGATGGAGCATCATTATATCTGACGATTGTTGAACTGGTCTTTAAGTTCAAAGAACTTGTGTCAAGTGGATACAATGTCACAACAGTGTTTGAAGACCATGCATTGTCATAACAATGCATGTGGAGATGAAGATGATCCATCCACAATCACTGAGTGGATGATGTGGATTAATGATAACCATGCACTATCTCTTAGTGCATGATGAATTGAAGATGATCCAACTTGATCTCTGATTGGATCATTAAAGAATGTTGAAAAATTATTTGATTCAGGAGCTTCGGTTGAAGGAAGAACCTTCTACATTTCCCTCCTAAGTGAAGATTATTTGTTGAGAAGGAGTGAGGAATTCAAATGAAGAATAAGATGAGAAAAAATGAGGAAGAAGGCTTGAAGTGGATTTGGCATTTTATATGGATTGAACTTATGGGGAACTTTGTTTTTAACAAGTCTTATTTCCATACTTTTCAAAAAGGAAGCCAGCAAGGGCCAGCCTTAAGGGTTCAACCCAAGGCCCATGCGGGACTAGGTCACCACGCCCAAGGATATCCCATGGGGCCAGCCCGAGAGAGGTCGGGGCCGTGTATTAGCCCCGAGGCCATGCGGCGATGAAGCCCGCACAGCGTGAGCGCGAGGAGCGCGCCCGTGTGTGCATAGTGGGCGCCAGTGGCGCGCCCGAAGGGAGCAGAGGTGGGCACAGAGCGCACCCGTAGAGAGAACACTGTGCGGGGCGGCACCGTGAGGGGAGAAGTTCAATTGTGGGATGGATAGCAGCAGATGTTTGATAAACCGCGGAGAAACCGGGCGCCAATTCGATGTGGGACGCAGAAATTTCTCCAGGATCTAATCTGAGCCGCACGATTGATCTCGCGCGTGGTCAGTGCCACACATCTCATCGCGCCGCCTGCGATCAAATCCTGGCCATCCGAGTGATCGTGTGGCAGATCTCGGTTGCCCGATGCATCGCACCGCTCGCGATCTAATGTGATCCGCACGCCTTCATTAAACGTCGGATTTGACGCCCTACGAGTCATCTCTTACCTTGAGCTCATGCCGAAGATAGCTGCAACCACCTTCGAACCAGGCATCCACCCGAGGACGGTTTTTGAGATCCCGTCCACCATAAATCAAGCCGAAGCATCCATGGACTTCTTCTGATCCGTATGAACACAACCATGCAATAAAATATGCATTCACATGATGCTTGGGAGATTTGAAGTTTGGCCGAGACAAAATAAAATGCCGAGGACACGTGGAGATCATGCTTTGCATGCATGGGCCTAAACAGAGGCCATGCACAGGTTCCGCGACGCATGCATGAGAAGGGGCGAAAAAGAGGCAACCCGCATTGAACAGAGTAAAATATCTAGATTTAGAAAATCTTGATATCCCGAAACATTCGGGAATTTAAGTTGTATCCATGCGGATGTTATGAGACACATCTCTGCCTATAAAAATGAAGCTGAGCCACGAGGATTGCTTTGCTGAAAATTTGAAGAACCGCGGGAACTTTGTGCCTCGCGAAGAAAGAAGCCACCGCGCAAGGTACTTACGCGGCTTAAGTTCCAGAGCCACCCGAGGCTTTGAATAAGGATCCTTCCTGTGTACTCGTTCGGCAGAAGGAACCCTCGCTGACCGCATACTTGCGCGGTAGGAGGTGCTTGTGCGGCAGGGGTCGTCTTTGACACCTTGCGCGCCCGAGGTGACTTGCACCCTGCGTGGCTTCTTGCCTCTTACACCGAGGACTTGCGTGGCCAGTTCACCCTTGTGCGATGCCTTGTCCATTAGACTTGCGCGCCTCCTTGTATTGGTGTTCGGGTGTGTGAGCAAAAGAAGGTCGAGGCTTTGCCTCATGTGTGTGCTAAGTGAAAAAGGAGGTTGTAGCCTTGGTTGTGCATTTGAAGAAATAAGAGCACACATTAGGTGTGTACATTTGAAGAGGCCGAGGGTTGTTACTAGTGTGTGCAAAGTGTGTACACACTAAGAAGAAGAAGAAGGGGATAACAACACTAAAGTATAACACACATTAAGTGTGTGTAAACAAATTGAATTAAGTGTGTGAAGTTCAAGAAGTAGGTGTGTGCTAAAATGAAATACACCCTTTGAGGGTTTACTGCACAAAGAGAAGAAAAGGGGAGTGCATGCTTGCATGCATGCACATGCACACGTGAACAAAGTCAAATCCAGTTGTGTGCATTTGAGTTGACCAAGATCAGAAGTTCATGAGGAATTTGAGAAGCCATGCAATCAGTGCATGAAGATGCAGAGTTGCCATGAACTTAGTGCATGAAGTTGTTCTGAAGTGAGACTGAAGCCAAGATGAAGTGAAAGACATCATATTGCCTGAGTTTTCAGTAGCTGAGAAGTCCAAAAAGATTCTTGAAGACAGAGGCCAGGTCATCCTAAGAAGAAGGAGATAAATCCTGAACAAGACGAGAAGACCTGATCAAGTGATCAGAAGTGAAGAGCAAGGCCAGCAGTCTTTATCCCAGACTGTTGAAGATACTTCAAGAACTTAAAGAGAAGAAGAGCTACTCGTGCGACTCGAGGAGCCAGGAGAAGCCCCCTGTGAGACTCAGGGTGGAAGAAATCTGCAGTGGGATTCTGGAGCAGGCCAGTGGGACTCTGGTAACACTGTGGGACACAGTATAAAGACCCTCTTGTGGGACTCAGGAGAGATACAGTGGGACTCTGTATCGACCATTGTAATACTAACAGATTATAATGGGATAAACCATGTTGGGGCGTATAACCAACATGGCAAGGACGTAGGCCTTTGGTGCTGAACATTGTAAATCCTTGTGTCATGTGACTTTACATTTACTGCATCATTAGAGGAAAGGTGAGAGATACAAGAAGAGTGGATCGAGGCTTTAACCAGCCATAGAGGTTTAATTGATAAGGAATCAATTAGAAAAAGTTTTAAGGGATCAATGATTCACCCCCTCCCCCTCTCAGTGATTCACACTGATCTGTGCACTTCAATTGGTATCAGAGGGAGGTTACCTCTAAAAGATCCAAGAGAGTCTATATGGAGTGCAGATTTGAGGAAATGAAAGAATAGCCTCAAATGGAGATATCTGCCAAGACTCTGAAAAACAGGAAGAAGAAACATGCAAAGAAGATGAAGAAAGCATGTCCTAGCTGTGATGAAGTTGGTAAAATGAATGATCTTCAAAATTCACTCAAATATCTTCAGAAGACAGTCCCCAAGGAAGTGGAAATGTGTATTACTACTGGCATCCTTGACCTTCAAGAAGAAAAATTAGAGCTAGAAGAAGAATCCAATGCAATGGAAGATCAGTAGGCAAAAAGGGTTGGCTTAACCAACACTCTCAGAAAGTTGGTGAAGGCTAAAGATGAAACAATATTGCTTTTCAATGAAAGATATGAAGACACTAATGAATAATTGCAAAGAAGCCTTTCTGATAAAGAATTCTTTAAGACTGTGGTCAAAGATGTTTTCCATGCACTGGAAAAGAGGCAAAATGTTTCAATGAATGTCAGAGATGCTCAACTTAAAGACAAAGTAAACAGGGTGAAGGAGCTTTACAATTCATTACAAGAAATGAAGAAGGTGCATGAAGACCAGTTAAAACAGCTGGAAGAGAAATGGGAAGGAAAGCTAAGAACTGTTGAGGATGAGAAGAACTCCCTTAACATGAAGTGTTTAGAATTAGAGGTGATATTGAAAAATCAGCAATCACCCAAAGCCAAAGACTCCCAGACAGCTGGAAGAAGAAATGTTTCCACTCAAGTGAGCATTGAGCAGGATGATTCTAAAATAAAGACATCCTCTAATAAAAGGGAAACATCTTCTAGAAAGAAGGTACCATCCATACCATCTTGTACTCATGATTTTAAAAGTGTTTCCACAAAAAGTACAGGATGGAAGAATAATTCCAAACAAGTATGGATGAGGAAAATGAAGAATGAAATCTCTCCGAAAACAACACTGCAGTTCAAGAAAAGTACCCTACAATTAGAAGGACTCAAGAGGTCAAGATTTGTGGGTCAGTGTTGGTGTTGTAGCAAGCATGGGCATTGTGCAAAAGATTGTTGGTACAATTATCTGAATGAAAAAGCACAAAGGAATCCCATGCCAAGGGGGAGCAAGCCAGAAGAAAAGAAGCAACATCCACAGGTCCAGAAACATCTGTTTACGGCTAACAGATTTGGATTGCTTGATAACATCTGGGATGATTGCAAAAGAGGTCAAAATGATGCATGTAAATCTCCAACTGTATCCAGAGCTAAAATGAAGAAACGATCACAGAACCTGGCTCAGAAAGAATCTTTGAGAAGCAAGCATAAGAAAGTGGAAGATGCTCCCAAGAAGATTATGAAAAAGGAAGAGAAGACCTTGGAGTCTAAATCCAAGAAGGGTGAGGCATCCAGAAGGACCACCAAGAAGAAATGCTTCTACTGTGGAAAGAAGGGGAATACCATGGATCTTTGTAAACAAGCCATGGAAATCAATAGAATCAGACTGAAATCAAATAGACAATCAATCCAGCAGAAGTAGAAGGGATTGATTGAAAACAAGTTGCCTATGAAAGGTTGCTTGAAAGCATCAAAAGAACCATGTGGAACATCCAGAACTGAGGCCACACTTCTAAGTGACTTACTTGCCATATGGCCAAATCAGTTGCAACTTGCCAGAGAACTAAAAAGATCTGAAGATAAAGTTCTGGCAATTGCTAAGGTAAAAGGGAAGAAGAAGATTTCACATGAAGATCAAGTTCTGTGTGTGAGGTGAAATCAAGCTGGACATACTAGTGATAAATGCATGATATTCATTCAAGCTCAGAAGGGATTCTTCAAAATAATGAAGATTGCACCAGGAGACTATAGTGTTCAGAAGGCACCTAGAAATAGAGGATTCACACAAAAATAAGTAAAAGAGGTTTTGAGATCCACACCAGCACAAACATCGTTGAAGATCAAATGTGAAAGTGTGAAGAATGGTGAAAATGGGACATCTCGGTTGAGAGAATCTTCTCAACCTTTTTGTTCACATTGATGAACCAAGGAGGTTCCATCTTATTCCCTAATCACTTGTATTTACATGTGCTAACATTTCAGGGAATTGAAGATGATGATCTTTCTCATCTGGAGAGTGGTTTGGACAGAATGGAGTGCACCCCTTGAGGGGGAGCCAATCTGTAGAAGATGGGATTCTAAGATTTAATACCATCTTGAGAAAAGTGAAGGTATTCCAATCATACTTTCATACCCTGTTTCTTAATTGTATTCATCCAGACAATTAAGGGGGAGTATTGATTGAGGACAAATGATTGAAAGGGGGAGCTTTATCTTTGCACCTGAACATTCTAATGAGTTTGGTGAAGTATGTGCAGGATTTAGCAATTCATTAATATATCTGAAAAATTTCAACCCCCTGAAGCATGATATCACATGTACATTGAATTGTGGACAACATTAAAAATCATGGTTACATCACTCTTGTTTTCTACACCGGGTTAGCCCACGTAGACTTAGAGTTGATCTACTAAAGGTTCTTTGCTAAAGAGAACATGTGACATCATCCCTCTCTTAGTGATTTTGAAGAAAATTATTTTCTAAGGGAGGAAGAGATTTTTGAAAGTGAACCACACCACATCATTGCATTTGATTTCCAATAAGGGGGAGAAAATATTGGCATGCATATTGACCCATTCATATTTGCAGAAGTAGTGTATTGACAACAAATACAAAGGGGGAGATTGATGTGCACTGTGTTGCATTTTTTGTCAATAAGGTATGTTGTTGATCAGAAGATGTCAAAGAATGAATGGATGTCAAGGAGAGTCAATATGTGAATGAAAAAGTCTATGATGGTGTTGGTGATTAATGGAGGATGGCCATTGTGTTAAGATGAATGTCACTTAGGAGATTCACAAAGTGGCATAAGTGTTTATGGTTGAAACATTCATCCATGTTGATATCAGACGATTATAGAAATGATCTTAATGTTTCAATACTTGTATCAAGATGATACTAAGTGACAACACTTGAAGAATGAATGATGATGGAGCATCATTATATCTGACGATTGTTGAACTGGTCTTTAAGTTCAAAGAACTTGAATCAAGTGGATACAATGTCACAACAATGTTTGAAGACCATGCATTGTCATAAAAATGAATGAGGAGATGAAGATGATCCATCCACAATCACTGAGTGGATGATTTGGATTAATGATAACCATGCACAATCTCTTAGTGCATAATGAATTGAAGATGATCCAACTTGATCTCTGCTTGGATCATTAAAGAATGTTGAAGAATTATTTGATTCAGGAGCTTCAGATGAAGGAAGAACCTTCTACATTTCCCTCCTAAGTGAAGATTATTTGATGAGAAGGAGTGTGGAATTCAAATGAAGAAGAAGATGAGAAAAAATGAGGAAGAAGGCTTGAAGTGGATTTGGCATTTCATATGGCTTGAACTTATGGGGAACTTTGTTTTTAACAAGTCTTATTTCCATACATTGCAAAAAGGAAGCCACCAAGGGCCAGCCTTAAGGGTTCAACCCAAGGCACATGTGGGACTAGGTCACCACGCCCAAGGGGATCCCATGGGGCCAGCCCGAGAGAGGCTGGGGCCGTGTATAAGCCCCGAGGCCATGCGGTGATGAAGCCCGCACAACGTGAGCATGAGGAGCGCGCCCGTGTGTGCATAGTTGGTGCCTGTGGCGCGCCTGTATGGAGCAGAGGTGGGCGCAGAGCGCGCCCGCAGAGAGAACACGGTGCGGGGAGGCACCGTGAGGGGAGAAGTTCAATTGTGGGATGTATGGCAGCAGATGTTTGATAAACCGCAGAGAAACCGGGCGCCAATTCGATGTGGGACGCGGAAATATTTCCAGGATCTAATCTGAGCCGCACGATTTATCTCGAGTGTGATCAGCGCCACACATTTCATCGTGCTTCCCGCGATCAAATCTTGGCTGTCCGAGCGATCATGCGGCAGATCTCGGCCGCCCGATGCATCGCGCCGCTCGCGATCTAATCTGAGTCGCACGACTTCATTAAACGCCGGATCTAATGCCCTGCGAGTCATCTCCTACCTTGAGCTCAAGCCGAAGACACCTGCAGCCACCTTCGAAATAGGCGTCCACCCAATGACGGTTTTTGAGATCCCGACCACCATAAATCGAGCCGAAGCATCCATGGAGTTCGTCTGAGCCGTATGAACACAACCATGCAATAAAATATGCATGCACATGATGTTTGGGAGATTTGAAGTTTGGCCGAGGCAAAATAAAATGCTGAGGCCACGTGGAGATCATGCTTTGCATGCATGGGCCTAAACAGAGGCCATGCACACGTTCCGCGACGCATGCATGAGAAGGAGCGAAAAAGGGGCAACCCACATTGAACAGAGGAAAATATCTAGATTTGGAAAATCTTGATATCCTGAAATGTTTAGGAATTTATGTTGTATCCATGCGGATGTTATGAGTCACATCTCTTCCTATAAAAATGAAGCCGAGCCACGAGGATTGCTTTGCTGAAAATTTGAAGAACCGCGAGCACCTTGTGCCTCGCGAAGAAAGAAGCCACCGCGCAAGGTACTTACACGGATGAAGTTCCAGAGCCACCCGAGGCTTTGAAGAAGGATCCTGCCTGTGTACTCCTTCGGCAGAAGGAACCCTTGCTGACCGCATACTTGCGCGGTAGGAGGTGCTTGTGCGGCAGGGGTCATCTTTTACACCTTGCACGCCCGAGGTGCCTTGCACCCTGCGCGGCTGCTTTCCTCTTACACCGAGGACTTGTGCGGCCAGTTCACCCTTGCTCGCTGCCTTGTCCATTATAATTGCGCACCTCCTTGTATTGGTGTTCGAGTGTGTGAGAAAAAGAAGGTCGAGGCTTGCCTCATGTGTGTGCTAAGTGAACAAGGAGGTTGTAGCCTTGGTTGTTCATTTAAAGAAAGAAGAGCACACTTTAGGTGTGTGCATTATAAGAGGACGAGGGTTGTTACTAGTGTGTGCAAAGTGTGTACACACTAAGAAGAAGAAGAAGGGGATAAACACACTAAAGTATAACACACATTAAGTGTGTGTAAACAAATTGAATTAAGTGTGTGAAGTTCAAGAAGAAGGTGTGTGCTAAAATGAAATACACCCTTTGAGGGTTTACTACACCAAGAGAAGAAAAGGGGAGTGCATGCTTGCATGAATGCACATGCACACGTGAACAAAGTCAAATCAGGTTGTGTTAATTTGAGTAGACCAAGATCAGAAGTTCTTGAGGAATTTGAGAAGCCATGCAATCAGTGCATGAAGATGCAGAGTTGCCATGCACTTAGTGCATGAAGTTGTTCTGATGTGAGACAGAAGCCAATCTGAAGTGAAAGACATCATATTGCCTGAGTTTTCAGTAGTTGAGAAGTCCAAGAAGATTCTTGAAGGCAGAGGCCAGGTCATCCTAAGAAGAAGGAGATAAATCCTGAGCAAGACGAGAAGACCTGATCAAGTGATCAGAAGTGATGAGCAAGGCCAGCAGTCTTTATCCCAGACTGTTGAAGATACTTGAAGAACTTAAAGAGAAGAAGAGATACTCGTGCGACTCGAGGAGCCAGGAGAAGACCCCTGTGAGACTCAGGGTGGAAGAAGTCTTCAGTGGGATTCTGAAGCAGGCCAGTGGGACTCTGGTAACACTGTGGGACGCAGTATAAAGACCCTCTTGAGGGACTCAGGAGAGATGCAGTGGGACTCTGTATCCACCATTGTAATACTAACAGATTATAATGGGAGAAACCATGTTGGGGCGTATAACCAACATGGCAAGGATGTAGGCCTTTGGTGCCGAACCTTGTAAATCCTTGTTTCCTGTGCCTTTGCATTTACTGCATCATTCGAGGAAAGGTGAGAGATACAAGAAGAGTGGATCAAGGCTTTAACCAGCCATAGAGGTTTAATTGATAAGGAATCAATTAGTAAAAGTTTTAAGGGATCACTGATTCACCCCCTCCCCCTCTCAGTGATTCACACTGATCTGGGCACTTCACTTGTAATTATAAATTATAATTTTAACAAAATATGTGTCTCAATATATGGTTAAATGTGAAAAATAATTGGATTTTAGAACAACGAAGAACATTGTATAATATTATTTTCATTTTTCTTTTATATTCTACCATTATATATTTTTAGGGTAAATCTCTCATAAAAAACCACATCACTTATCTAAGTTTTATTTTTAAATATAATACGGGAAAATTAAGAGAACGTAATGAACTGAGTAAAATTTAGGTACACTAGTTCACCCCTCCCAATGTCTTTACATGACAGTTGGAAAATTAATTAAACAAATGTTATAGAAACACATGATAAAGATAGGATTATAGAAAAAAATATATATATTTATGAAGCACATAAAGGAGCCTATTGACTTTCACTTTTCTAAAATACACAGGTGGAAACATCTTGGATAGTATATAAATTATATTTCATGATAAAAATGATATTAACATGTGATGAAAAATCATAATCTTACATGTATGAATTTTTAGTATTCTAACTTAAATAACATGGCTAATATAAAATAATTTCACAATACGAAAATTATTTACTATACAAACATAGAATAAAAAAGAGATATATTTATAATAAAGGGTGTGATCATCCATTAAAAAGTGTTATTATTCTTGTTTAGTCAATACTATATATTTTAAAAAATAGTTATTCTTTTATAATGTATTCACCACATTGTAACCTATATAATGATAGTTGTGGTGTTTGTAAAATTAGATAGGAAATTAATTAATAAAAAAATAACAAAAGAATTCATTGGAATGTTATTGAAGGGTCCACAAAAAAATCAAGGTTTATTTAGAGCCATTCAAATTACATTATGAAATGTGGTTTTACATGTTTCATTATTTATTATATTTTTATAAATTTTAATATAAATAAAATTAATTAATGTGTTTATATTGATTTATTAATTATTCATTAATGTGAATGTAAAATTTTTATATTTGATGGTCAAATTTGTAAATATATTTAATCCATTCAAATAGTATTTTTTGTATGACTTGATCAATGGTTTTAAAAATTACAATAAGTGATATTCAGATTTTGTAATATGTTTTTAGATTTAATGAGTTTTTTATATAGTTATAAATGTATTTGTGATGTTTTTACTATATTTTGAAATTAATGGTGTTCATATTAAAATAAATGTAAAAGAAAAATATGAATAAGATCATATATAGTGACAATTTTGGTTGTATAGTAGATGATGGAGCATGCACAATGTCTCTCCAACGTCAGCTCCCTATATCCCCATTCTCCACCTTCTTCCTTACCCTAAGACTGTTTTTTATCCTCAAAATTCTATTTTTCATTCCATTTAACATATTGTATTTTTAGGATTGCTTTTTGCCTTATTCTTCCTTTCTAATGTTCCTTTATCATTCCAACATTGTCTTCATTATTTCTTGGTGGTATCTCCTCATTACGAACATACTAGTTTCCCTAATGTCGTTTCGGCAGGTTGGTCATGTCATAATTGCTTTTACGGATACTATTTTTTCTATTTTCCATGACATTATATGTATTGGTGATACTATAGTGTTATAGTGACAAATGTTTCTATAATTCACACAGAATGGTTTAATAATCCTAATGGAGACATCAATAGATGATTCTATAGGAAAATTGTGCTTTTTTGGTAAGGGAACATCATGCAGGAATAACTAGTATCAAATTATGAGGTCATTTCACTATAATGTTTTCCAATATTTTACATGGTTTTCATGGTATGTTGGTGTTGATTATAGTATCCTTTGAGTTTAGGGATTATTTCTCAAGGAGATGGAAGTTATTTTAATGTAGTTTTATGCTTGTTTAGGTTTATGAGTTATTTTCACTAGGTGTTTTCAATTCATACGAGTTTATACTGGTGATATAGAGATCACTAGTTGTGATAGATGCTCATTTTTTTTTTGAATTTTTAATATTTATTCTTATTTTGGTATTTGAAATTTTTATTTGATGGATTTCTAGAAATTGAATTTTTTTTAACTAGTTTCCCACCACCCATATCAGGGATTATGTTTATATATATTGGAGATGAAATTTCATCTGAAGTCTCAACTGAATAGTTTTGAAGGAACCAAGCCTGTAAGCCACCCCAAAGGACATTTAAAGATTATTTGAGTGTGGGGAACACATGTTTTTACTATTGTGTGTAAGGATCTCAGTTCAAGTGTAATGTAATTTCACTCCAAAGGTGACATGATTTATTGTGAATTAACCCAAGGACAATCGGATTTTCATTGCTAACATGTGTAGGAAAAACAAATGGTGCATTATAAATGGATGCGGTGTAGAAAAGACCCCTTTTCACGATTAATTTTACATCATGTTAGCTGTGTTTTATTGATGATCTCCATTGGAGAAGGAAGAATCCACACAATATCCACATCTGTTCCCAAGGACATTCACAATCACTATCGGAGATTTGGACTATAAATAATCCCATCCCCATCCCTTGGAGAGGCCCTCTAGAAGAATAAATATAGCTCACATGTTCAAAAACCTCCCTCTTTCATGATATGACATAACATAAAGAAAATATGTTAGATAACATTTCAGGAAATTCATCTTGTGTTCCCAAATATGACATGGGCCCTGGTTGGGTGATCCTTGAGAAAATCATCTAAATCTAGTGTGGTTTCAAGAAAAAGAAGCTAAATTCTCACAACCAATTTTTTCTCACAAAATATAATATTGCGCACACGTGCCCCTTGAGATTCTAGGTCCTACCCTTGTTCTAGGGTAGCCAACACATTAATATGTTGTATGAAACCTATCCTAGTTACATTCAATAACTTCTTGGTCCCCTACCTAGCATTCCATGTGACTCTATTATAGCCTTTAATATTCCTTATGAGCATTGGTACTCTAACCCTTGTTGATTCTATGAATAGGTACTCTAAAATGGACTCAGTGAATGACCAATCCTCCATTGTAGTTCCAAACCCATTCCCCTTTTAATGGTTCATTAGAAGTGGTCACGTCTTCCCATTGTTGTGTGGAGTACATCCCCCCACGTTTGATATGCATGGCATAAAACTACATAGTTCCATATCTTTATTACATGATTTTTAAATTCATCACATCAAAGTAATATGATTGTAAAATGTAGGATTATTTTCTCAAAACATGACATGAAAGTATATCCTTACCTTTCATAATAAACAACGGATTCATATTGTGCGACCCACATGGGATGATATTCTCTAAGCAGCTCAATTTGTAATCCCAACACCATTCCAAATAAAATCATTCATCTTGAATAAGTAAGATTATACACATAATTCCCACACCATCCATTGTAGACGATACATTATACACAACAACATTATTATCACATGACGTTAAATCCCCTCGATCAGTCCAGTCGCATAACCTTAAACTGCAGCATCAAACAACATGGATTCTGATCTCTGCCTCCTAGAAATTGTACATATGACTACTCTCTAAGGATTAATCCGGAAATTGGTAGAATTATAAGTGTGACATCTTACCACATAAGAAAAAACCATCCAGATCTACCTCCATGTGGAATTTTAATCCACTTGTAAACCTTCATGGTGTGACATCTTCACTCTTAGGGACACGTCTCTAAGATCTTCCTCCACAGGTCCTTCTAATACAAAATCCAATATCAACATCCATTTGGTATTATTATCCATTGGTAAACCATCATGATGTAACATGTTCCCTTATAGGTACACACCTATTGGATCTTCCTCAAGGGGAGTTCTGATACATCCCTCTCAGATCTTCCTCTAGGGGGAACAGAATCCATCTATAAAATTCAAGGTGTCACATCTTGACTCATATGGATTCACCTCCTGAATCTAACTCATGGAGTGTTATCATCTATAATCCACGATCTATATCAACTTATGTTCAAATCCATCCTTCCCAAATCTACATCAAGGTGTGGTCTGATCCAAAAACTTGAATCCACATCCATATGGGGGTTTGGATCCACCAATCATGTCCCCACTAGATGTTAACCACATGACTACCTATAGAAGATATAAAACTCATGGATTGATCCATCTCAACTAGAAGACCCAATCCATCTCTATAGTATATAAAACCTATGACCTAATCCAAAAATCTACCGTATGAATTTGCATGAGACATATGAGGAAAAATACATAAAATATTATTCCCCTGGTGTTCTTACCTTTAGATGGAAATGAGATGGCTTGTATTTCATACCTAAGATATATCATAAGAGATTACCTCCCTAGAGGAAAAATACCCTTTAAAAATAAACCATACATCCCAACATGACTATTGATTCAAAAAATGACTACTCTACTAATATATGGTTGATACCCTTCTAGGATAACATTAAATTAATTCATTAATGCCTACAAAAATATTGAACTAGGAATGGTTTCTATGAAGATGGCTTAATCTATGGGGGAGACCCAGTCTAAGCAACGAGATCCTAGAAGGTCTCATTTGAAGGAGGAATTGGCATACAATTATCCCATTTTGATCAATGAGAATACATCATCAGTTAATGTGACAAAATAAAACCACCTATGGAAAGTGGAAATGTAGGTATATATTAGTCGGTATACACATGCATCACATGACGATGAGCTGGAGGTCCCTGATGAAAATTTCAGAAATATAAATGGTGAATCCACTGTAATTCTCGTATCCTCAATATAGGGACTGGTGGAATTTTAAACATATTTATATTATCATTTCACAATGAAACAAACATCTGGTTGCAGTTCTCATAAATAAATTCAAGGTCCATCCATGGAACTCACTAGAAAATTGAGGTCGCGACCTTTGTGAATTCTCGATCTATGAAATCATCATTGTAGATCCTTTTCTACTTCATAAAATCAAATGATGTTGGGGAATTCATATAACAGATCCAAGATTGACGTATATAGACATTACATTACTTTTATGGAATACTTAATACATAAAAAAAACAAAAGCCCAAATACCGTATTATTTTTTTGTCTTTGGAAACTCATAACATAATCAATTAATCATGGTGAAATATCACCAACATCTCCTATAAAGATCTTCCCCTTTTGTTTTTTACCTAATACCTTTGTTTAAATCATGGGGAAAAGAATAAATATAATGAGTGAGCTCAAATTATTATTAAGGGAAAGCATGTAGAAAATAAAAAAAACATATACATTTGAAATAAAAAACATAAACATAATTTTTAAACATCAAAATATTGAGTCGCGAAATAAATCACAGCAGTATTTATGGAATAGATCACAAAGGAACATTAATCATGGTAAAATAGAATGGAAATAAAAAATGTAATTGTGAAAAATCATTAATCACATGATATGATATCTATAGTAGAAAAGGCATTGGTTCCAAGAACATCAAAGTGGACAAAGTCCATTACTGATCCGAGTTTAGTTGTCATTCCAACCCTTTGTTACTGAACTAGATTTACTTGACATTCTAGCCATGTCTATATCATGAGATATAAATCATTACCCAATTTATTTTAGGGACATATAGGTCCCCCCCAATATCATAATTAAATCATTATTTCGTGTACCGCAAAATAAACATAAACCATTCGTCATAACCCAACAAATAAAATGGGTTTCATAAAAATAATCCATATAAAACAATGGATATAAATTCATCATAAAAAAATAAAAACAGGTAAATAATAGAGAAATTATACTTGAAACATAAAAATATTAAATTATGTCATAATTGATGGAAAATAGTTTTGATAAAACACTTGAAATGAGTTCTTGATGAAAAATGTCCTTTCTTATTTCAAAACATTTTATTTTCTCAAAATGATGTACATTTTTAAAAGAAAATAATTTTGTTCAAAATAAACTTGAAATCTTTTAGAGGAAAATTTATGTAAATAATGTGTTATGAAATCGTAAAAATCTATTCATGCCGTATATGTTAAAAAACATCTTCCTCATACTTTTGCAGGAAAAGTCAAAAAGTACCTCGTATGGTAATCAAAAGAATGATCCTTTCCATACCACATAGTAAAAGTCAAAAAGGTGTGAACATGACGTTAAACAGAAATGGAAGAATAGTAAAAACTTTATAAAATTTTTTTTATATAAAATAGGGACATATATGATAAATATAACCCCAGTAAATACTTACGAATAAAGAATCTCAGATTAGAACGACATTGGTATAATTTTCCCTTAAATTAGGTTGGATTTCTTTGTACGTATCCGAAACTCCTGTATATTGATTCATATAATGTCATTGACTTATTCCAAAATCATATTTATTTATATGATATTATACATTGTCATATTCTTTTCAGTTTTTTAGTAACATTTCATTATTACTCGTTATTCGGGTGTTAACTACTTTATGTTATTATGCATGTTTTGTAAAATAAATTTTTATGCCTATATTTAGGTTATAGTTATATTATTTATATAATTGTATTAGTAAAATATATATCATATTAATTCATTCAATTTATTTATATAATCATTATTCAATGAATATCGTGCAGAACAAATCATATCACATCATGGAGACAGAAGACCGTACACACGCACGAGCGACGATATCATTCCCATGATTATGAAATTTAATGAAGTGTATGGTGTATTATATTTCAGAATCAGTATAATTTTACAATAATAAAATATAGTTATTTCTTTCATCATTATACACATCCAAGTATGTTGGTAATGAAAAATAGATTACACCACGACATGGATACAGTAAAACGTATGTACACACACTTGGTGATTTTATTTTTCATAAGTTGGATAAAAGATAGAATATGGTAGTTTAATATTCATATTAACATATCATTATACTAGTGATACTGGAGTTATTACTTAATAATTAATCAACTCATATAGAGGAAGTAGAAAAAGAAATTGTTTTGAATGAATCCGTAAACAATATTACCTCTTCTTTGATGTGCCTCTTCTCAAACTCTTCTTAAGACACTAAAGTTGGTAGTTAAAGAAGAAAATAACCCCTATAATGTTTATAGGGTAGTGGATAAGGGGAATGGACTGGGTTATTATAATTTTGAATCCACAAAATGGAGTGAATATTATAAGGGGTAGGTGTCCTTTTTTAGGAGAGTAGGGGGCACTTTTGGAATCCTCCGAAATATTAATTTATAATAAACTCAAACCCCACATAAAAACATCCAAAGTGACTAAAATAAAAATATTATATACAATAGGGTTGTAATTTCATCAAAAAATCATATTTAGACATGTTTTGATTTTATTTAAAGCCTTATCATTTTGATTCATAATTATTTAATCTATTTAATTTTATTTGTGGTAATAATATTCAATTTTTTAAATGGTTATAAATAGTTACTTAGATGTTGTGATTTGTATATAATTGGATACTTTATGAAATTTTCGATGATATAAATTTCCATTTTTTATTTTAAAATATTTTTTTGCGATTTTAAACAATTTATTATTATGTTATTTTTATGAAATATCAATAGTGTCAATTTTGACACTATTCATTTCTTCAATTTAAATAAAATCCAAACAGATGATATAGTCTATCCAAAATATTGAATAGATTCCTAACATGTCATATGAATCTAAAAAATCCATGTATCACATTTATTAGTTCATATAATATTTTTTTAATATTTTTAAAACCATTTATTTGATATTTCTCTTAATAAAATAATTTCTACAACATTTTTGTGTAATTATTTAATATACTAATTATTTGCATAATAATTAAAAACAACATACTATGATGAATATAAAGCTAATATATTTCATAAGAATACCGTTTGTCAAATTTTTCTTTTAAAAAACCCATCTTTTAAAATGTTATGTTCATTAAATTATGAAGGTGACAACTTTGACATAATTTGAAATGAAATAATATAAATGTGATAATCTGTTTTATAAGGCTCCAATTGGTCCACAAGTCGACAATTGGATTCTTATGGTTTATATATACTTGACCATTAAGTTTTTTTCAAGTGTTTTATTTTTTGAATGTGTATTTTTATTTTAATAAAAACTATATTATTCATTTTTCACTAAATAAATAATTTCAGCATCATTAATTTATAAGCTTTTAAAGTAATTATATATTTCATAAAAATTAAAATCAAATTACCATGATAAAAAACATTTTATATTTCAAATGAGTATTTATAATTGAATTTATATTTTGTTTAACCTTATATTCAAAAAAATTTAATTATTAAAGATTGAGTGAGACATATTTCACATTCCATTAAATAAAAAAAAATTAAAGGTCTTAATATCATTCAAGTGGGTTGCAATAGATAAAATTTCAACCCAAGTATATTTTAGGATAAAATATAATCATCCAATTCTATTAAGACATGTTTTAGGGATATTTTATAATATTATTTTTACCCTTAATTACCCGATTTAGCTTTAACTATAGAAAATAAAATTCAACGTAGTTACTTTTCATAATGGAAAAAAATTGAAGTAGCCTATTAAAATAATTTGTACCTACTTATTCCAAATATGGAATCAAATTTTTCTAATTCAAAACTTAGATGTTGTAGTAATTAATTTAAAATTAATTCCATTATCAACAAATGGGTTTTTTTTAAACATTGCATATACTACAAGCTAAATGGTTTACTACATGAAATATTCATTCATAGAAACCCACATCATAAAATGGAATAATTATACTTAATTTTAAAAACTAAAGTATGAAACATAACAGTTACCCAAATTAACTCATCACTGGGTTTCCACATAGGAGAACATAGGTGAAAAAATGAATATGGAAGAGAAATCTAACCATCAAGTTATGATAGAGAGTGGTAGAGAACATTGGTATGAAAATGAAATCCATCACAAAGCCATAAATTTATGATGATCTATGGTATGATGTGATTAATTAGATGTGAGGGTAGTTGGACAACAGTTTTGGTTTTCAAGATCATTTCCCTAAAGTTGATGTATTTTTGCATAAGGATAAATAATTACTTGATTTCATTGTAATATCATCATCAGTAATTCCATGAAAAATTTACACTTCATAACTTATTTAAATAAATGATGTTGAATTTTTCATTATTGAACAGTTAGCAGTTCATGCGATAGAATGATAGGTCTTTCCATCTGTCGTTATCACAAAAAGGTTAGCACAAATTATTAAATATATATAAGTCCATCTATGGTGAGATTAATCGTATATGATTCCAAAAATGGAATTATACTTCATATATCATACCGCATAATAAAATAAAACTAATTTCTACTAATAGGGACTTCTTGTAGGCCAGTGGTAAGCGATAAAGGCCTATCTCACTTCGATTGTGGATTCGATTCCTACAACCTTGTCAGATGTGATGGGTTGTCACATGTCCTACATGTTTTCCTTTTTCAAAAACTATACTATTATAACATTATAGAACAAATATTATCCTTAAACAATACTATCTGATGTCCAAATTAATCCTTTACAACCTTTAGGCTTATCAAAAATACTTCTGCCCAATCTCAAAGTATAATGAAAATGATTACTAGAAAGTTCATCTACTGAGCATGTGAATACCATCATTTACCCCCGTATATCATAAGATATATTTTTTTGGTCACATTCAAAACATGTGAATATCTTAATCATGTATTCTCTTGAAACATGAGTTACCATTGAACCTTAATGAATACATGAATACTGTAAAAAGTTAATTCTTTCCACATATTAAAATCCCAAAAAATCTATATACTCAAACAATGATATCACATTGTCCTTATACTAGTCCTGAGACCATTAATACTATGAAACATCTCATTATCTCCTTGTCCCTTCATTATGCCCATATCATCTACTTTCGAAAAATATTTGAATAACCCTTCCTGGGTACTGATACCAATCAACATATACTTTCAAATACATTAGAAAAAACAATAGTGTAATAATCTTTAGATGTTTCTTTATTCCCTAGTACCATTAAATTACCTATAAAACATTACTCTTGATAAACATACAATCATTCCACTACTTCTTAAACTATTGACCGAGCTTCATCTTTTTATTCCTCAACACTTCTTTCATCTCATATATCATTTGT
This sequence comes from Viscum album, assembly GCA_963277665.1. Lineage (NCBI taxonomy): Eukaryota > Viridiplantae > Streptophyta > Magnoliopsida > Santalales > Viscaceae > Viscum > Viscum album. The sequence goes on along the minus strand of OY728129.1, from coordinate 750,807,950 downwards.
TGTCTCTTCATCATCGTCAAAATAAATACTACCTATATGACCATGCTGATTCTCTTCATGAGATTTTCCCTTAGGGAATTGGTTTTCATAATTCCCGTACATTCCATATTTAAAACATTTAACCATTGTTGATGTCTTAGCAATACCATTATCTGTGTCCATGGTGTTAACTGAACCTTTTCCTTTGTAATTACTTTATTTATGTACTTCTTTTCAACACCCAAATCATATTCTAGTTCCTTTGAAACATTATCCATAATGCCGCTTCCCACATGATTTAAATAAGGGAAATTGAACATTATTTACTCTATGATCATCATGAAACTCCATATTTATCTTATTAGATGAGTCAGGAAACATACCCAAGTTGAGATTATTGTTCATATTATGAGATTTCTGATTAGGCATAATAATGATGATTGAACTTCCAAATCCAATTTTATTTTGTTTCTCATGAATAATATCATTCCATTGTCAATCATATTCTACATTAACATGAATATTCTTGTTTCCAGCCATTTTCTAAAACCCAAAAAGAATAGGGTGAGAGTAAAAAATCATACTAGGAAAACAACATAATCAAAAGGGAGTACGTTCAATATCTAACATCTTACGTTTAATCCTAGGTTATTCATGATCATTATCATAATTATAGGATTGTAACCTATACTTTATACTTAACCTTACAAACATCCCTAGTCATACCTTAGATATATCTCTAGGGATATCACTAAAGTTTTTGCTTCCTAGTTTCCAAAAGTTAACTAATCATTTCATCTGATACCAACTATAACAGTCCCAAGCTTGATGTTCATGGAAATTACATTACTTTTGAGAAATACATAATACATAACAAAAAAAAATCCCAAAGACCATATTAGTTTAGTGTCTTTGGAAACACAGAACATAATCTTCTAATCATGGTGAAATATCTTCTACATCTCCCATAAAAATATTCCCCTTTTGTTTTATTACCTAAAAAATTCCTTTAAATACCAAGGAAAAGAAAACATATAAAGGATGAGATCAAATTCTTAGTAAGGGTAAGTTTGTAGAAAATAAAAAAAACATATACATTTGAACTTAAAAGGAATATAAAGTTTGAACATCGAAATCATGAGTTGTGAAATAAATCGTTGCAGTATGTAAGGCCTAGATCACAAAGAAACATTAATAATGATAAAATAGCATGGGAATGAAACATGTAATTTAGGAAAACCATTATTCATGTGATATTATTTCCATAGTATCCAAGGAATTTCTGCCAAGACCATCATAGTGGACAAATTCAATTACTGAACTTGGTTTACATGCCGTTACAACCTTATATTACTAAACCAGATTTACTTGTCATTCCATCCATGTCTGTCTCATGAGATATAAATCATTTCCAAATTCATTGAAGGGAGATATAAGTCCCCCCCCATCTCATAATAAAATCATTCCTTTGTGTGCCACAAAATAAACAGAAATCATTCATCATAACCCAACAAATAAAATGGGTTTTAATAAACATCATCCCATCATAACATAATCAATATTAAACAATGGATATAATATTTTCATAAACAAAATCAAAATAGGTGAATAATAGAGGCATCATACTTGAAACATAACCATATTAACGAATGTCATCATAAATGGAAAATAGTTTTGATAAAATACATGAAATTAATTCTTGAGTTAAATATCCTTTCTTATTTAAAATCATTTTCTATTCTTAAAATGACGTCAATTATAAAATATAATAATTTTGTTGAAAATAATCATGAAATCATATTGAGGAAGCTTTATATAAATAAGGCATTATGAAATCGTAAAAATATGTTCCTGTAGTAAAAGTTAAAAAAAATTCTGCTTGTACTTTTTCAAAAAAATTAAAAAAGTACCTCGTATGGTAAACATAAAAATGATTACATCCTTACAACATAGTAAAAGTAAAAAAGGGGTTAACATAGATTGAAACATACATTGAATAATAGTAAAAACTTTTTCAAAACATTTTTTATAAAACACGGACATATATGATAAATATTACCCCAGTAAAAACTTGCGAAAAAACTATCTCGGATAAGAAAGAGATTGGAATAATTATCATTTTCCTTGGGCTTGATTGCTTTGTACATATTCAAACCTCCGGTATAATGATTTAAATAAAGTAATTGACTTATTCCAAAATCATGTTTATTTTTTTTGATATCATATATTTTCTTATTATTATCTTTGTATTAGTAACATTTCATTGTTACTCGTTATTCATGTGTGAAATAATTTATGTTTTTATGCATGTTTTGTCGAATAAATTCTTTTTCTTATTTTTAGGATACAGTTATATAATTTGACGAATTGTATTAGTATAATATATATCATATTAATTCATTAAATTCATTTATATAATCACTATTCAATGAATATCATGTAGAATGAATCACATCACCTCGTGGATACGGTAGACTATACATACACATGAGCGACGATATCATTCCCATGATTGTGAAATTGTATGGAAGTGTATGGTGTATAATATTTCAGAATCCAAATAATTTTATAATAATCACATATATTTTTCTCTTCCATCATTATACACATCCAAATATGTTGGTGATGAAAAACATATTACACCACGGCGTGGAGACGGTAAGCCGTACATAATCACACGTGGTGATTTTAATATTAATAGCACTGATAAAAGATGGATTGTTCTAGTTTTATATTCATAATAACATATTAGTATACAATTTATAATGGATTTATTACCTAACAATGAAACTACTCATATATAGGAAGTATAAGATGAAAGAAGTTTGAAATAATAGGTAAAGCATATTACCTCCTCTTCGACATGACTCTTCTAAACCTCATCTTACGACACTAAATATGGTATTTGAATAAGAACAATACCTATAGTGTCTTTCTAGGGAAGTGTATAAGATAAATGGTCAAGTTTTTGCCGAGTTTTAAATCTCATAATGGAGTGAAGAGAAGAGGGTGGAGGTTCCCTTTTATAGGAGAGTAGATGTAAACTTTTGGAATCCTCCAAAATAGTAATTTTTAATAAACTCAAACCCCACATAAAAACATCAAAATTGACTATAATTCGAATATGAGATAAAATATGGTTGTAATATCATCAGAAAATAAAATTTAGACATTTTTTTATTATATTTTAAACCTTATCTGTTGGATTTATCATTATTTAATCTATTTAATTTTATGTGTGAAAATAATATTTTAAATTTTAAATGGTTATAAACACTTACATATGTGTTGTGAATTTTACTTAATTTTATAAATAATGACATTTTAGACCATATAAATTTCAATTTTCAATTTTTAAATATTTTTGTGATTTTTAAACAATTTTATAAAATGTTATTTTTATAAAATATCAATATTGTCAATATTGATACTATTCATTTATTTGAATTTAAATAAAATTCAAACAGATGATAGAGTCAAAAAAATATTTAATAGATTTATAACATGTCATATTAATTTTAAAAAAAGTTATGGATCACATTTATTAGTTCATATAATATTTATTTTAAAAATTTTAAAACCATTTATTTGATATTTCTTGTAATAAAATAATTGCTACAACATTTTTGTATAATGATTTAATATACATATTTTTTAATAAAATTTAAAATTAAAAAACTATGATGAAGATAAATCTAATATATTTCATAATAATACTTTTAGACTAATTTATCTTCTAAAATACCCCTCTTTTAAAATGTTATGTTTATTAAATTATTAAGGTGATGACTTTGACATCATTTAAAATACAATAATATAAATGTAATAATATGTTTTATAAGGCTCCAAATGGTCCAGAAATATACAATTTAATTCTTATGTTGTATATATTCTAGACCAATATTTTTTGGTCTAGTGTTCGGTTCCTTTGATTGGTATTATTATTTTAATAAAAACAATATTATTGATTTTTCACTAAATAAATAATTTGTGCATCATTAATGTATAAGATATTAAGGTAATTAAATATTTCATAAAAATTAAATTTAAATGACCTTGATAAATAAAAACATATTTAATTTCTAATTATTATTTATAATTTCATTTTTATTCTGTTTAACATTATATTGAAAATAATTTAATTATTAACGTTTGACTGAAACATATTTCACTTTCTGTTAAACAAAATAAATTAATGGTCTTAATCTCATCCAAGTGGGTTCCCATAGATAATATTTCAACCCAAGTATATTTTTGGATTAAATATAAACATCCAATTATATTAATACAAGTGTTATGATAATTTTATAATATTATTTTTACCCTTAATTACCAGATTTACCTTTAACTATGGTAAATAAAATTACCGTAGTTATTATTCACAATGGAAAAAAATAAAACTAGAATTTTAACATAGTTTGGACCTACTTATTCCAAATATGGAATAAATTTTTCCAAATTCAAAATATATAAGACTACATTAATTAATTTAAAATTAATCTCATTCTAAAAAAATGGATTTTTATTTAAAACATTGTAAAAGATTGAAATGTTTTTACATATGAATTAAATGTAAAATTAATGATAATGACATAAATTATATTAAATGATAAAAATATATTCTATTTATAATTTAAAACCATTCAATTTTATAATTTTACCACATAAATTATCTCGATAAACAAGTTTCTTTTATGAAAAATTTATCTTATTTTTTACTATTCATCAGAATATGAAGGTTATCATAAAAATATTAAAAAAAATCCGAAGTAAATTTTAATATTGTAATTCAAAATAATTAGTTTATTTTGTCAAATTGAAATTATAAACTTGTCTAAAATTAGATTTAAAATCGGTACGCCATTCAAAGGTATCAGAACATCATTTTTTTGAAAAATACTTCCTTTATACGAAAAATTGATTTTTTTCACATACCGTGTTTTAGAACATGTGTAAGATGAATTATAATGTTATAAAATTCAAAATGTGATTAATACTATTCATATCAGCTATTTCATAATAATATTATAATATATTATTGTCTAGTGAAACTCGGCATTGCGTACCATGCAAGCTATCGAGGAAGGTCTCCATTGCGTGAAACACAAGCCATGTATATTGTTTTGTATACTAAAATCTAATCTTGGGGTAGCGTAAAATAGAATATATCAATGAAATTAAGAATAATATATTTCATAAAATCTTGGGGTGTTACAATTCACCATCATTGTACTTAAACTATTACTGACTGTTGAATCCACCTTCCCTATAGGACCCTAACTATAAACAATTAGCCACCCAGTGCCAACACATCTCACAGTAGGAGAAAAAATGATGCGATAATCCAACATGACCAGTATCCCTGTAAAACCCCAAGATTATTTTAAAAAAATTAATTAATGTAACATTTTTTTATATTTTTCATTTCACGCAACACTAAATATAGTTTATCTTATACTAAATAATTATGGTTAGCTTGAGTTATACGAAAAAGCAAGTTAATCATGAACAACATGAAAAATAAAAATTATCTTTATCTACATGGAACTTCGGATGGTAGCTTCTGTTATACAAAATAATGACTTTCCTCGATATCCTGCGTAATATACATGACCAAGTTTTACCGAAAAATAGAATACCATTAAAATGTTATTACTTAATATAATAAAATATTACCTAGCCGTTTAATTAAAAATATATTAATAGTATTAACCATTTTATTGAAATATATTTTTTACCAATATAAAATATGAATTTATATGTTAATAATTAATTAGAAATGAATACAAAAACTGATTTAATACAAAGGGAAATATTATTATTTTTTATTCTTACAATGTTGTTATATCTTAATATATTAAATATATTATAATTATTTAGTGATATTAATGTAACATATATTATATATTCAATAAAATATTTTTTATATCTATCCAATAGATTATACTGGAATATGATAATAACGATCCTAATTTTACACATTAAAACTTATATTTTTATTAAGGAACTATTACCACCTTTTATTGAGATCCAATATTAAATATAAATATAGGAACTTTTATTATTTTTTAATTTTAAAATAAAAAATATTTCTTGAAATATATAAATAAATATTATGTTCGGGAGAATTTTTTGTATTTTTCAGTGATGTTAATTTTTTTAATGAGTAGTTAAAAATAAATAATTTTAACTCAAAACTACTTTTTCATATAATTTTTTTATATATTTAAAGTACATTTTAATTGATTTTAATGTTTAATTAGATAAAATTTAATAATTTTATACAATTTATTTCATTTTAATAAATTTCATTTTGAAATTGGCTATAAAAAAAGCAAATATTTAAATGTTTTTACTTTAAAACCTCACATTGTCATCCTGTCTTCGTGGTTATATTTAAATTAACTTCCACAATTTATGTGATTTTAATTTGGAAAAATTTATTCAATATTTGGAATAATAATAATTTATAATGTTTAATAAGGTCAAATTAATTTTTTACCAAAAATATTAGTGAAAGTAATTAAAAATTATTTTAATGATTAAGGTTAAATTAATCATAAAAAGGGATAAACAACATCCTTAAGGCCAAAAAACGACCTATAAAATTGTAATAAAACCACTTTATATACATTTTCCACCATGTCCTCAATTTTATCTTCATTGGGCCATTATTTGATCAATTGTCAATAGAAAAATCTTGAGTGTTGTTTCTTTTTACCGAAATATTACAATGGTGCCACTCCTCCATTATAAATGACTTCCATACCTCCCACTTCCTCAAACATCTCAAATGAATTTGGATTAGATGATATCTACCATTTTCACATTACCAAATCCTTGCCTCCCCCCTTTAAACATCACATTATAAAAAATGATTCAAAAGAATCTCTTTGGTTCAATCCAAAGGAGTTACCTGATTAAGAGGTACCTATAACTCCCTTAATTTATTTTTTTCTACACACCCTAAAATATTATTATTAAATGAAAGTAAAACAAAACCAATATCTTCAATATAATAGGATGATTTTATGATAATTTTTAGACCTAAAATTTCACAACCATTCATCTAATGGGTAACAGATAATCTTTTTACGTGTACGGAGAACTACTAACTCATTAAACAATGATTGTTAATTTTTTATTTTACCCCTATCATCATGGAAATTATGGTAGAAATTATACAAATATATGTTACATATTATATTTATTACATATTTATGAATCATAAATTCTTTTATAACATATATCTTTGTAATTTCCATTTTCTGTTAATTTGATAATTTTGTTTCGGGAAGTGTCCACTATCGCCCCATTAAAATGATTTGATTCATTCATAAACTAAATTCAATGTAGTAAATGTGGTTTTAGTGAATATATATAATATTTATGATATAATAAATCTACTTTAATAATGATATATATACAACTTTATATTATTATTTATTTCTTTCAACATGACAATTAAACAAAAATAGCGTTCATGCATACATATGACGTACCATCTCCATGAACGGTGCATTACTTTTCATAATTATGTATTATATGGATTATAATAATAAAAATATACTGAATATAAATTGTATTTATGCCATTTTTTATATTCTTGAAAGCATTTTATATGTATGATGACAAAAGATATAACAAATTAAGATACACACAAAAAATATAGTGAATATTACATGAAGTCAATCATTAACATAGAGTTGTTAACAAGTGGGAAATATAAAACCATAATAAAAACATATATTGTATTATAAATAATTATATGGTTATATGGTATATTTATAAGATATTAATATTTATTTTATAGTAGTTATGAATGTGCATTATGAGATTCAAGACATAATGTAAGGGAATTTCATCTCACCCTTTAATATATTGAGATACCTGCCTTATTCACCACTCACTTCATTTATGTAGTGTATATAATAATCATTAATGTATTATATTCATATTATACTTAAATTTATGGTTATTTACATAACCTTTTTATGATATCTCTAACATGGGGATTAGGTTTCAAATTTTACAAACCCGATGTTTTCATTTTTGTCTTAATTTTCCTTTATAGAGACACATGCAAAGTTATGCACCTATATTTTTATATGAGGGGTGTATACTGACATTTGACATTTTATATCATGAATATAATTCATTTAATGATATTTTTATCTTCATTCAATGTCATTTCATTCCATGGGGATTATTGTTAAATGTTACCCAGTTATAAGAGTTAATTGAAATAATCTTATCGATTCTCGAGATTGTTTATGATTATTCTTTATTTGATCAAATATTATGATCCATATCTGAATAACATTCATGAATTTTATTGTAACCTATTTATTCAATTTATATTCCTTTATTTTTACTATTTTTTTACTCTTTGGTACATAATATAGTTAATAATTTGTTTTAGAAAAGTCCAAATTTAACTCTCTCTTCGGTCACAAATCTATGTTAATTCACAATAATGTATTTTAAATGGTTTCCAAAAATATTATATTATTAAAATATGATATTTAAAAAAATATTTACCCATATTTTAACATTTTAAACTAAAATGGTTTTTAAAAAGAAATATTCTTGTTGTTTTTCGGTTAAGTCACATTTAAAAAATTTATGTTTTAAAAGGAATGGTCCACATATTCAAGTTTATCCTCCATAATGACCGAAATTCCTTTGAATCATCCTTTACATGATTAAAAAGTTTTTTTATTTAAAAAAAAGTTTTCCTAGAAAAATTATTTAATTATTTCAATTGTTTTTCAAATAAAAATGTTTTTCAAATGTTTTAAATATATTTTATATGTTTTAAAGGAAAATAGTATTCAAAATATTTTCATATTTTTTATATGTTCTCAATTATAATGTTTATCAATATGTTTTGATGATTAATTTATATGATTTCTTCAAAAGAAAGTGGATCTAAAAATATTTTATGTTTTATAAAAACTATTTTCATAGAATAAATGAAACTACCCCCTAGAATTATTTTTGAAATATATTTCAAAATTTGTTTCCATCAAATATGACATCCATTGGTGTTTCTCATTAATTTTTTGGATGTGATCTAATCATTTCATTCATTTTATATCTTCAAATTCATTATTTCTGATGTAATGGTCTTTATAAAACATGTCTCTTATTCACATGATAAATGTTTATTAAATCAATTTTCCTCTAATGAGTTAGGGTTTTTATTAAATTACTATGATACTTGCATATTTTTCCACGGTTTATGATATGATTACATTTTTATGATTCTAATTTCATCTCATGGGTTATTACGTGGTTGTTTATGATTTTTTGAACATGTATGTATGATTTAAATATGATATTAGTGTGACCTATATCTCCCTCCAACAAATTTTACTAATATTTATATATCATGATATAGACTAAGATGATACTAGGTGTGAACGTTAACTTCTATAATATCCATGGGAGTGAACCATGACTACCAAGATGGTATGAGGAGTCAACTAATTCTACTATGATAGTAGTGGGAGTGATCTATGACTGCCCAGATGGTGTGGGGAGTAAACCCATACTACCAAGATGGTTTTTATAGTGATGCCTTAGCTTTTATGGAAATCATATTATATTCTTATTCGTTTTCCAAAAATCTATGCTTTATTCGCATGTTACTATTTCATGGATTATGTTATTTATTTCCTAATGATTAATGACTTATAAACTATAAATTTTTATCCCTTGGTACATGTTTATGATATTTGATATTCAAGGTATGATATTTAAATGTTTTTATCATATTATCAAACACATATTATCATGTTTATACTTATATGTCTCCCTTATTTTCCATTTCTGAGATTCTAATCACTCCCCTTTTCTGTTTCCATCCATATTTTATGAAGATATATATTATTTTTTATGTGTCTAAGAATGGTTCTAATCAATAATAACCTAGTTGGTAATAATTTAGCATGCTTATGTACTAGTGTTTATGTTTTCATGTTTCCAAAGGAACTTGACTAGTATGGTCATTGGGTGTCTATTTTTTATTGTGTTTTAAGTATTCCAAAAAAGTGATGTAATGTTAATGTATGTCAATATAGAGTCATTATACTCCCACCACAACTGCCACCATCACACTAACTACAACGATCCCATATCCAATCTCACCCCTTTAGATTATACAAAAAAGGGTGATTGATTCCCCCGTACTCTTGATAAAATTATGATGGGGTCATTCCCACAAGGTAAATGGCTCTCCAAGACTTAGAGGCATTAACACCCTGTCGAAACCACCACTGCATGGGCTATGACACGTGGAAAACCCCACAACACAATTCCAACAGCAACCAACATTGGGAGTCTCTCTTTAGAGTGATCCTATGACCCTCTCCCCTACTCTGATGAGGTGGAGGACGGTCTAGTGACCCAAAATGTGACTCCTTATTGGGAGCTAAAAAAAAGGTTTCCCAGAATTCCCCATTAGAAATAGTAATTACCAGTCCCTCCGGGAGAATAATATGTGTACTTTAATTCTGATCTTCTGTACCATATCCAAATCAGTAGACATAAATGTGGCATGAAGGTACAGGAGAATTACTAACAAGGGGACTCTTCTACCATGTCTCTAGTGGAACCTTTCACCATTTACATCCACCATCAGATCAATGAAACAAGAGAGTAGGTATATTTATTCACCCAATTGAGATCAATACCCTTGATGCCTCATAAGTAGGCATGGTTAACCATTTTAATCACTAGAACCATCGATATACATTATTAGACAACTCATACTAATGAGAATTAGTGTATAGGTCCATCTCACAACATCATCAACTCAAGTAGGGGAAATCCCCACTCTATCAAAAAAAAGTATAAAGGTCCTCCCTATACTCTAGAATCATAGGGAATAGGCCCTCTCTACATTTCCACCCACCCTCCTAGAGGTCCAACTCATTAAAAAGAGGTACCCTATTGTAAAGAATAGTCTCAATGAAAATGGAGGAACAATCACCACTAAAGCAGATGTCGTGTAAAACACAAGGTTGTCATTAAACATGTGGATATTTGAGATTTTTAGGACAAAGATGACTTAAGAATGACACCTCTACTATTGCTTCCAATGTTTGGGGTATGATCCTACTAGGTGAGAATCACCCTCTATGAATCTGAGATCTACATGATCCAAAAATACCACCATCGTTATATGAAGGAATAGGAGGTTTCAACCCCATTCCATGTGATCACAGAAGCACCATCCACGTCACCAGCAATTTCTATCCTCTTTAACTATAGAAAAGTAGTTTTAGTGTTGTTATGGTTTGGGCTAACTTTTTTAGATGGAGATTACCATACTGGTCCATAGATGATCATTACTTCCCTTGAACATAATGAAATATTGAATAATCAGGCCTATAGGGATGTGATAATGAGTTTGATACTATCCCAAGGGACATACCAATGGGGAGTTAATAGATGGCTCATATAGTGGTTACACTAAGATTCAACCCTAATCCAAATCTATCCAAATCTATAACACAACCCATCTATTTGCTGGAACAGATTGGGTCATGGGCTGATAAAGGAAAAGGACATATATTAAAATAAGAGGGCATGTGGGAGGTTCTTGCCACTAATCAACTATCAGTCATATTATTTCATCGAGTAACTCAAAAATTGAATATCCTTGATTCCCATACCATGGTCCAAGTAGTGTTCCTCTAACAGTTCATCTAGGAGACATTTCACCACCTATGTGATCATTGGTTTTCTTACCCAGGAAACCTAGAGAACCTCAAGGACATTGATCAATGATATCTAAAGGTTATGTTGAAACACTACTAATGGATCATCGCCATACATCGTATGGATACTAGTAAACCATCCAACTGATATGTGTCAAGTGCATCATAGTGTTCTAATGAATTATGGTAGAGGAACCTCCACATGTATAGACCAGTGGATGGGGACACTAAATTGCTCTCCACTTCAGGCGTACCCATCGCCAATGAGATATCCCCTATATGTAATGTTATGATAAAACATTATTACCCAAACATGATAAATACATATTTAAATTTGGATCCCTACATAGTTCATGATGGGTCAAACCCTCCCATTGGTGCATTGTAGTTACAGGTATACCCTCATACATTCATCCTCACTAGACATTAATGGCAAGTTCTTATCCATGGGGATCCCTCCTTTGAATAATAATTTCCTACACATCATAACAATGATAAGGGTAATGTGGTTGCTGGGCCCTCTAATTGATCTGATATATTTAAGAAATAGACTCATAGACTATTGCATCCTTTATAATCTAGACGCTTCTAGAAAAAAAAAGAAGCTCCTCACTGATTCCATAGACAGTCAGCACTCATATTATGAAACTGCTCTAAGAGATCCCTTCTATCCTCTAGTGGGGAAAACATAATGTAATAATTGTAACAATTCCGTTTGTGGAGATGGGTAACCCAATGTATCTAGAAATAAAAAAGGTAGGGCAATACGAAATGAAACTCAGGATTGAGATACCCAACCAGCCCGAGTAGTATGATTACCATCCACATGACCTATGTCAAGCCACTCCATGATATGTCAAGCCTTCTTACCCTGTTGAAGATCCTATAAACGAATTTTTGGTCATAAAACCTCTTCATGACAAAGACCCTCACCAAGATAATTTGATATATGCTCTCACTGCTCACCTCAAGAACCTGGAGATTCAATTGGTGTAGATCCCACCTGATGGAATGTCGTACCCAGCATGGGTGGAAGACATGAAATCACCAACAGAGTTTGAGAACACTACATTTTACATATTAAATGGGATGGGTGACCCAATATAGCACCTGGATGAATTTATCTCACGCTTTTGACTAATGTTGGAAACCCTGAAAGAGTATAAGTCGGCCATGATCTGGTGTTTTATTTAGAAATTAGAAGGGCTTGCATTCATTTGGTACAACCAACTACAAATAGGGTCGATCACTTGCTGGGATGTCCTTTGTCAGGTGTACCTTTACCAGTTTAGCTCCACCATATAAAATAATAATATTTCAACCATCTCCATTTGAAAACAAATACATGATGATCATGTCACATATTTTTCAACAGGTTGAAAGGGCTCACATCCTCACTAGATATGTCATTTACTCGAAAATGATACTATCGATCTATCATGGGATTTCAAGAATTATTTGGTACCTAACTTCATCACACAAAAAATAATGGGTGGGTTTATATATTTTTATGATAAGGCCCTATATTTGGAGGAATCCTTTCATCATGCTAAATAGTAACACTTGTTACCTCTTATAGATTATGAGGAAATGTTTTATAAAATGTAGACTATAGTTGATGTCCCGGATGATGTCCCCATGAAAAAGGAATTATTCTCCACTTTTCTATATGATCCATGCTGAGAATTTACTTATAAAGAATAGCCTATCCTGGAATCGAATCCTTATACACTACCTCACCAAGAACAACATCCTATAAAAAATAATGTGGATCCAACCCATTTCCAACCTACATCTCCATGTCAGGGACAAACAACCAAAGTGACCATCAATGATATAAAAAACCAAACATATTATTTCTAGGATTCATAGGCCCTAATCCCATTAATATGTTCCCAAATAAAAATGGGATTATGAAGCTACTATACTGTAGGAGGACCCATAAAGCATGACACACTGAGTACCTCGACCATTTACCTTACCACATGATCATCAAAAATTACATCAAGGGAAGATATAGGTTAAAGGATTGGATGTAAGACCTAGTGGATAATGGTTTGGTCAGGTTGGGTGACATCTAATAATATATGGCACATATCTCAACTTTTCCCAGTAGTGAGAGTGATAGTTCAGGTGAATGATCGAGGGATTCTATCTGCGAAACCCAAAAGCATGATGACTAGTTTGCTTGCAGATCATTCATTCATAACCATGGTTACATCTGTTCCCACCTATGTAGGTAAGTGCCAACATTATTCACCACAACATCTCTAGGATCTACTTATACATCTATTTAATATCATTTCAAATCATAGAAGTGAGTGTGTCGATGGAATAAGGGAGACCAAAGCCCTCTGGTACCAAATCCATCCCACACTCTCTGTGATTTCATGCCTTCTGAGATCGTAACCACCCCTAAAGCACACCCGACATTTTAATACCCCTATAATGATGATACTGAGTATGTATCTATGTACTATATTGAGATATATGCTACTTCATAGTGCCCAGGTTTGAGGAATATTAGAAAGTCCCCTATAATGCCTCTGACAGGAACCATTGAAGGAATAGTCTTAGAAATGAAAACTTCAAGAGTGATAAGGATGGAACCTAAAAATGTATCTCACATGTGACCAAAACTAGGCATTATGTTTTTTCCATACCCTAACATGAATAGTTCTTCTTGAATATTCCATCATTTAGGAAAAAAGAGATGGCTATGTTTATTGAATGACCACACCATACATGACTGTACTATAATCATCTATGTCCTACTAGAGTTAGGCCTCATCCAATGGACAGTCAGTCGATAGTGATTCATGGTGAGTTTTTAGAGAGTATAAGGATATATCTAGAACTAGGAATAATTCAATCGTACATCGAGAATAAGGCATTGTACCCTTATCTAAGGGGTGACCCCATGTGGTAAAAATCATACCTTTGTGAATATGTATGATGTGTTGAAGCACTTTTTTAGAATTCCCATAAGTCCTTTTATCCTTGAGACCCTTCACTTTTCAAAAGAAATGTGTTAGGCCCTCACAAAATCTTTAAAAATCTATCTCCGGTTCAAGGATGTGGTAGCTCCCACATAGGCCTAATATGTAGAAGAGGATGAGCAAGAGGAATGGAAAGTAATCATCTCATTCTTTAAAGAGGATTAGAATTCCCACATGTATGGTATTATTATCACTCTATACAACATAATATAGTTCAATGGTTTGGAGAGATGTTGCTTCATGGTGGACATGGGTTCTGGGATTAATCTAATCCCAACCCAAATGCTCTGAAAACTACGACTGACTAAATAAGATTTGACTCTATCTAAAAAGGAAATATAATGTTATGATATGACAGAGAAGAATCCATGTGGTATGATTATATTTAAGAATTATTTCTGATACTTAATAGAATGTTTTTTTTATTCATTATAGTCTTTTAGGGATCCACCTACAATGTGATGCTATATGGGAGTTAAAATTATCTTCTTGTGGATTTCCCATTCTCATATAACACGTTCCTTGAGTAATTCCTCAATAATAAAGTAGGGGAACTCCAAGGTGATGTTTATCCATTTATCTTCTATGAATCCCACTCTCTATATGATATTTATTATACGAGGGAGGGGAATATGTTTATACCAATGATGTTGAACACATAACCACTATGTCCAATTAGTGGGAAAATCTAGATTATGATCTAATTATCCCAATTCATCCTATAGAAGTCACAAACCTAGACATGAGAATTTTATATTTAAATTAAATGGAAAATTGTTTTCATATCCCTAAAAGGATTGATTGTCTGAGGATTACCTCATATTATTACAAAGGACATGCCCATGTTATAACAAAATCCCATAACCCTACGATGTACTCAGAGGATATCTCCATAGTCAACATAATTTTAAATGCACTCCTATTCCATAAAAATGAGTTGAAATTATGGAATATGAAATTCCACTATTTTTTAGAATTTAATATTGGGAATAATTGTATAAGGCCTAATGGAATTGGTTTCATAGCTTCCATTACTACTGTGTCAAGGGGGGATGAATCCCTCGGTGAAGATTTCTTATCCACCCTTGAAGGTACCAGTGCTCTCCAAAAATTTCATTTAGTAGATGAACATACTACTCCAACTGATTCTTCTTCCTCAGATTATTAAGGGGATTTGGAAGATTCTCGAACAGCATTTGGAGAGGGCCTCTCTACCACCATATATTACTTGGATCATAATAACAAGTTTACTGAGGAAGATCTGAGGCCAACGCTAAATAGTATAAAAATTCCTTTAAAGGTGCAAAAAAAATATATAGGCTTCTATAATTAGCATCATGATGTATTTTCATACATCTATAAAAATATACCAAGACTACATCCTTAGGTCTATATCCACTATCTTGGTCACGAAGATAGTAATCGTCGTTTCAAGAAACCTCCTGGGAAAATGAACACTTCCCATGGTGAAATGGTTGGGGTTGAGGTAGATAAGAATATCAAATATATATTCGTCACGGAACTCTGGTACCCCAAGGGGCTAAAAAACATCATCCCACTAGGGAAGAATATTGAGAACATTATAATCTTTATCATCTTTTGGGATAACAACCACTATTATCCTTAGAATGATTATCCTCTTTGAGTGACAGAGCTATTGACCAATTCTATAGTTGAGTTCTAATCCCTCTTATTTAATGAAGTACATTGTAGGTGCAACAAGATCCCAATGAACCTTGATGATGTAGATTATACATGCTTTAGGGTTCCCCAAGGGACCTTCTTATATAAGTTGATTCCATTCATCATGAAGATTGTAGGAGAGACTTACCAATGGTCAATGAATCATATCATCAAACTAATTCTTGGGATGTTGGTGGAATAATAAATCAATGGATTTTTTGTCAAATCATACCAGCCATTGGACCACAATAGAGGCCTTGATAAATTTATCAACATCCTCTAATCATGACATTGGATGATGAACCTCTTGATGTGTGTGTCCAGGGCTACAGTTGGTAATATTCTTAGCATTTTTTAGATATTAATATACTAACTTAGTCTATGAGAAGATCAACTCCATCAGCCAGATCCCTCCCTCGAGACACCATTCAGAGTTGAAAGGCCTCTTAGACCCCTAACCTAAAAATATATTTTCATCATGAAACTAGATAGAAAGTGTAAACCCTTCTTGAGGATCATGAGGAAAGCAATCATCTACCAATTGAAAGAGGAGTGTGATATCACCTTTTAGGAAAACACGTAGTGTCTTATACAACATCTAGTTTTGATTCCACTAATCTCTAATAATCCACTGTCCTTCCATGTGACCAAACTAGATTAGTTCCTAGGTTCCCTTCTCTCCCAGGTGAACAATTAGTGTAGAGAAAAAATATACATTTTCTTAGACACATACTTCTTGACATGGAGACCTTGTACTCCATTATAGATAAGTGATTCCTTGAACTTGGTTTCATATTACAGAATTTGTGGGATAATTTAAAACATCGTGACATATATCTGGTGTCCCGTGTGGGTTCAAAAAAATATCTTGAATCACCCCATGTTTACTAGAGGATTAGCGTGCTGGAAAGTCATATGTCGGTAGTTTGACACAAGGTGCATTCTATAGAATTCCATCAAGGGTCCGACATTAGAAGGATTCATGGCCACTCATATAAACCGTTAATAACTACCCTAAAATATTAATTTCTTATATTATGATATCTTTTCACTGTACCATTCCATGATAAATTAAAAGATTCATTTTTATAGTGCCTCAAAGATCCAAACCAACAGAAGTTTCGATGATCCCATGATCTATAGAGTGGTTTTGATTACTTTCTTCATCACTCTATCATAGGTTTCCCTACCATATTTATTTCTACTATAATAAGGTTGAAACAATAATGAATAATAGTATTAGCCTCTCATCTCTGGTCTCAAGATGGTTCTTGAGAGTGATGTTCCCCACATTAATGTGAAGGGATACTTCAAATTATTCATCAAATAGATTAATGGTGAATATATATTTAGAAATTCAGATCTCATTAACCTGTTGGAACACACTCAATAGCCAATAGAAGAATTATCATCTCATCCAGAATTGAATTATGTCCCTCAGTCATAGAATATTTGAGTCGATGCCCTCAATAGTTTAGTCGCATCTCATGTGAAGACTGATCGAGATAACCTATTGATTAGTGTGGTGCATCAGAGGTTCATCCCTCCTATCATTTCACATGAAGTTTTCAAATATCAGTTAAACTGAATGTATTCCCGTGATTCAATTCAGGAATCCATGGTCCCCCTACAATAGAGGATACAAACGATTAGACAACTCCTTTCATTGAGTATCACTAGTGTGGAATCCTCCAACCAAATTTAGTTATGTGTGAGAGCATCCATCAATGCTTAGTGATCTTTACCATTAAGGGTGGGATTAACCTTGAAAAAAACATCTATAGATATGGGTATATTTTAATTTTCTTCTATTACATCTAAGGAGATAATATTCCGTTGGTTATGAAAAAACTCTTCCTAGGTCTTGTGGAGATCAATAAGTATGATTGATGGTCTCCAACCACATCTAAATGTCATGATACGTATGTCCCACCATGGTCCATGAATTCATCGAGTTTTCCAAGAGTTTCTATGCATGTTAAATCTATTCCAACATTGTGTGTCGACTACTGGAACTCCTCTATAATACCATGTTTTCCTAGAGAATTGTTTTAAGGGGACTTGATGTTGTGGGCCTGTATCTACCAATAAAATTTTTCCAATGAAGTTTCATTCTGATTATAAAAAATTCATTTTCTAGGTGGGGAGAATTAATTTCCATCAAAGAATTCAAGGACTAATCCATGATAAAAATTGTGATCTTTTATATCATCCATATATTTGGATACTAACACCATTATCTCCAATAATGGTACCAAATTTTGGGCTTTTGATCATAAGATATTTTACGAAATATACAATATCTGTTCAAACCATAATTCCCTCTACCTTGCATTGTAAAATGGATAGATCAATTCATTCAAAAAAACCATCTATGGTATTCTTCAAAATGTAGTTTTCTCGAACAAGAAAAGTTAGTATGAAAATCCCCCCAATTCCCTCTAGGCCTATCAGACAACCACTCTTAATTTCACCCTGTTTACACTTTAATCCATGGGGTATGAAATGGACGTATTATTTCCAATGAAGTTTCAGTTTTCATCTCATTGAATAGCTATCTAATGCCAGATTAAACTAGAAAAAATAGAAGTATTATTCCTTGGTAATAAGGAATCCCTTGATGAGAACAAGTTACAATCCTTGCACAATTTTGAGAGGCACTAAAACTAGGCCAAAAGTTCAATAAATAAGAGGTTTCTCCATTGATTCTTCCATTATTGTGACATGGTACTAGCCATTATAATTTCTATGATACAAAGAAAGAGTCCACTAAATCTTGAGCATATGTGTTAAGAACATTACATCATTCATAAGGCCTACTACAAAGGTTCATCCTCTTTGATCACCATGGATGGATAAAATATCATAGCTCCCACAAAAGAAAAAAAATTAAGAAGTAATTTGTGTAATGGGAACCAAATTTCTAAACTCAATAAAACATAAAAAATGAGTTCAAGTCCAAGAATCTTGAATTTACACTATTTTTGAGCCAACTTAGGAATGGAATGTGTGTTGTTGGGCATCACTGGTCTCCATTCAAGCCGGTTTGTTACTATCACAACTTGAAAATACATTTTTAAAAGTTCTTCCATAATTTCCCAAACTATTTGACCATTATCTATGAACCTTTATAATTAACTCTATGACTTTAAACTATGAGTTCCATCCTAAGCATCATGACTTAAAACTAATTGAATGTATTATTAGGAATATGTGTTTTGGTGAGGGGTCTCCTACACCCTCTTTCATGTCAGTTTTTTCACCCAATAATGCTACTAATACCATTCATTGAATCCCCTCTGTACGGTCAGAACATTAAAACCAAAACTATGTTCCTTTGGTCCTAGAAATATGACCTTAAACTATTCACCATGGGTCTATGAATTATGAAATTAAACTATTCACCTCTCCTATAGTCTAAATATTATGAAATCAAACAACAAATCCTGAAATCTGTGATTCATGATGTTAAACTATGTTCTTACCCCATTTAAAACTATGATGCCTCTTACATTTCAAATAAGAGATGATGTTTACCCAAAGATAAACAAAGATTCCATTGAATCAAATTCTATCTTTACCTCATGCCCTAAACATATGATATATTATGATAACTATTTGATGCCTCTCATTCCCTCGCCAGATAGGATTTCCTCTACCTACAACGGTCATCTACCATGTTCTGTTATAGAACAATTTCTATATTGATTCCAATACTAATGGGATATGTGGTGATTTTTGGAGTTCTCATCTCTGTATCAACAAAAAAATAAAGAAAATATTTGGTATTTGAGCCCCATTTTGGTCCAGAAGTTATGAAATTAAACCATGTGTTTCTTATCTCTAAAAACATTTTTGGTATATGAGCCTACCTTGGCTCAATTCATATCAGGTTTTAACTTTTCAATCCACTCAATTACCCTTGAAACAAACACTTCTATTGTCCATACATCATGATAATAAGCTGATTTCCCATATTCCATGAAAAATAACTATAATCAATTTTATGTGGTCCAGACCATTTGACTTTAAACTGTGTGCAGTAAGATTTATGATAGTTTCAAATAGAATAGGGTATCATTGGATCATACATGTTGAGTTTTAACTCTTTTAATGCAAGAACAACCTTGAACCCTAATTTATCTAATGGTTTGATATGTATAACATTAAACAATTTTTATTACCTCTAGAAAAACATGTGGCTTTTTTACCATCCGTATGGAATAAATAGTGATTCATATACATTTTGTATTCGGGATAAGCTATAGATTCACCAAAAACCAATCTGTTTTATGAAGTGTAATTATCCCAAAATTTCCCACAAGCCTCCTTATAGGTATAATCCACATTAAATTACACTATAAAACTATCAAGATAGGATTTATTCAGAAAATAATATTGGTAAGGAAGAAATTAGAAGCCTATTTCACAAACTCACCAATGTCCTCAGTGCATGATATTAAAAAAAGTATTAACCATAAAAACTGTGGGATGCCTATGAACAAGAGAAGATATAACCCTGTATTAAAACACAGTGCCCTATATGATACATTTAGGCTAAAAAACACTAAATTTATAAGTAGAAGAAATTAAATTTTTTTCTTAACCCATATAAATTTGGTATGCCTCATACCACTTGTATAAGAATATTCAATTCTATTGTTCTAATGGGTACCCCCTACCAGTGTCTATCTTCTAATATTACAGGTTTCAGAAATACATGTGGACTGATTTCTATCTGCATGGTATACATAGTGATGCTATAATATTTTATATTGGGCCTATCCCCTATATTGAATCCTCACGATACATATTCATTCATTAGTTTTAAGGTCAGAACATTATAGACTTAAACAAAAAATCCACAGTCCAAGAAGTACGACAAAAAACAATTAAAATCCTATCCGTTATATTTTATTGGAAAATGGACCTTCCTAGACCTCATTTATGTCAAGGTCAATACAATTTCATGCAATTATAAACACGTTTTGGTTCCCCATGGTCCGAACCCTATGACCATATACCCAATGTAGATCCTGAGTCAATTAGTCCATGCATCACAATCAAAAAAATTATGTGTTTGTTCGCAGGGATGATTTTATGTGTCATTAGGTGGCATCTTAAGCCCATTTTTTCACATTTAGTAATGTTTTATCAATGAATCACATATTCCTTTGACATGCCAACCCTTGGGTCTAGGATTCATGACCCAAAATTGAAACCCATGGTCTTGGATTCATGACCTTAAACGGAAACACATGACCATGTCACATGAACATAAAATATTTCCAACATTACCAATATTTTTTACCTAAATTAAAATTCATGGTCCAAGTATCAAGAACATAAAATATATGTAACAATCCTAATATATTATTTCTTGGTGTGGTTTCTCTTGTCATTCTGCCCTCGTTCACCAATAGCTACCGTGGTTATTTGGGTATCATTCATGTTTGTTTACTATGTCCCTGTTTTCATGATGCTAAACATTGACACTACCCCATGTAATGAACATGGGATTTCCTCTTGAACTATACGGGGAAGAATTTTTGGGAAACATGGTGCATAATCCCCACAAAAACCATAACCTAGTCACTTGATGTAAACAATGTGAGATGTTTCCAAATCGCATGATCCTAAACTTTCAATGCATCATACTCACAAAATGAGGTTAGATTATGCATCAACCGTCCACACTGTATGACATAAAACTACATGTTTATCATATTCATTGCATTACATAAATATTCAAGGCATCTTAGGCCCTCACCTGAGAATTCCTTTCCTCTGGTGTCGATCGGTTATAATATTGTTCATATTCTTCGAAAATCACATGAAATCAAAGGCAAATCTCCCCTAGAAGATGTGTTTGAATTTTGTTAATATTGACACACCCACACCAATTTTCTATAATGAATAGTGGTGTAATTCAATGGGTTTTAGAATCCACTCCAATATTTCATCACTTTATTTCAATGCTCTACATACCCCCTTTTTGGATCCCCATCCTCCACCATGTATTTCAGGACCCTCTCCCTAAGGGAATATTGTCTGCCCAAAATGGCTAACCTCCATCATGGTACAACATCCCAAAAGTCATTGTATAAAATTCAGAGGTATGTTTTGTATTTCAAACATTGTTAGTGGTCATCCCTCATTTACCTTTCCCCATTCTCTACGTAGCATTACAAATGTTGTGTTTCAAACCTAGTCAACAACTATGTTGTATCTTTATACCAATCCCATTGTAGTTATAATTTTTGGAATCATGATTCAAGCATTCCATTTCCCTTTATTTTGGTATAATTAAATGACCCTAGCATTAACTGATTCATTCTATAGATCATGTTGGAATAGACTGTTTGATGTTCAGAGAGCCCCATTTTCTATCCACACTCTCTCTTAAACAGAACACCCACGGGGGATAGAAAACAATAAAAGACCCCATGTTTTTGATGATTTTATGACAATTTTTTAAAAATGATCAATTAAATAATCATCCCTCATTTTAGACACAGATTATGGATAATGAGAGATTGGGGACTGGTTTATAGTTCAGTATAAAATATTATCTATGTTCAATTCTTGGATGTGATAAAAGAAATATTTCTTTGCATATAAGAAGGTTTTACCTGAAAACTACATGGATAAGAATCAGTAAATCACATAATGAATCTAATTAATATCATTGTCAAAACTACCCCACAACTTCACCCTAAATTTTAGCACTATTGTTACACCAGCCTCTAGAGTGTGAATGAAAGTAACTACATCCACTTTTTGATCTATATATCATCTTCATCAACACTGGGATGAATCTCCTCATCCCTGATCTGCACCCAGTCCTTCTCATCGCCGAGTTTGGTAATATGAGATATCACAAGCTTAAATTGATCCTCATCCACCTCTATTTGCACCTTTAATTGGATGATTACCTTTGCTTAATAATTGAGGAATGTAGAACATTATTTTCCAACTCCTGTAGATTCTGAATTTCATGGTCGAAAACATTTAGATTTTGAGTGCCGTCAGAATGTTTCTTGTGTTAGGAAACATCCAAAGGTTGGATTCCATCATGAACCTTCTTATATAAGAATTCATGGATCAAAGTATGGCTATTGATAGAATCCATTACTATGATTCTTAGGTTTCATATCCATGGATGGAGGGACCTCATTTGGCTCACCATATAAAAATCTAGAGTCTAGTTGAGGAAAATCTGTATGCTCCTCCATCCAAAATTTCATACTATGTGATTGTCCTTAGAAATATCAAAACCAATGTATTACTATTCGTTAATGGGAACCACATTATACACGTGGAAATACACAATAATAGAAGAAATAGGATCCTCTTCTAGTATCATCTTAGTTGAGTTAGGATCCAGATCATGAGGTCAGTCATGTTCACCTTAATTTTCATCAGAAGAACCATCTCTGCTATCCTTGAGGTCTGCCCACCCCCTAGTGTCATCGATCGTGACCATAGTAGACTAATCACCTAGGGCCATGGATATATCATCTTGAAAAATAATATTTCCAAGTAATGATATGACCACCAGTGAAAGTCCCTGAATGCTCTAGCCGCATCTTCTTTCCGGTCCAACAATTTGTGGATCACTCATTGAAATAATGAAAGTTTAATAAATTTTTTCTATAATGAGATGTTGAAAAATCATGGATCATGTTTGGGAGAGAAAGAGTCTTAAACGAGTCAATAATTTTCATATTTAGCCCATTATTCTTGGTAGGGAGTTTCACTATAGGATATCCATAGACTAAAGTCAATACCAAGGTAAGTGGAACCAAACCACCAAGCATTGGTCTAGAGAGAACAGTATGTGGAAAACACAAACACATCGGCCTAAAATCTCCATGAATGGTTTAAAAGGAATAGTTGGATTGGAATACCACATTACCATGGGGAAGATGTATTTTGATGATGAGCCTTCATCAGGTGCACAACATCCCAATAAGTGGGTGATATCATTGGTATTTCCGGGTGTGACCCTAATTAGATGATTTAGAGGACTTGAGGTTCTGAGATAATAATTTATGACATCATCAACCAGTGCAACCATTTCATAAGCCTTACAAGTATTCCCCAAGCCTCTTCCCTTAATGGTTAGTGGTGTACCTTCACCTGCTACTATGTGGGACCCTTTTCTATTTATAGGGTTTTCCTAGGAAAGAAAATATTCTATTATATAATCTTGAAAAAAATAGGATTGATAGATGGAGAAAAGTATGTTAATAGAAACACATTTATATGTATGACCAAGTTTTTATTAGAGGCCATGATTTCACTACTTTCCCCAAGGCTCCCCTAATAAATATTTGATCCCTAGGATTCTTTGTTTTCAAATCCTTGTGTGTTCACAACTAATGATTCTGTGTCAAATTAGTGAAAAACAGTTGGCGTATCCTCCCATCATGGATCTCCAATATAAATCACCATAATTGGGCTCAAAGGAGGAGTGTACACTAACCACATCCATGAAAATTCATCCATGTATGTCAGATATGCTCATCTCATGTAATATTTACTTTGTTGCGATCTGAGAAAGCTTGATCATTGGGTGTTTAAATCCATCCTGAATTAGGTTTCCCCATATGCCCTCTATCAATATAGACCTATGCAATGTCCACTATGCCATAGAGGGAAAGAGAAAGATATAATCAGCAACTGACTATAGCAAGTACTTCAGATTCTACCTAGTAACCTCTCATGATCTTATTGTATATGTCTTTGTGCCCCATGTATTCCCCCATAATGGATTTTGGGATCCCTACCCTCCAATAGGAGGGGGTAAAATAGTTCTTTTCATTGACCATGACACTACTCTAGCTCGAGTAGCCTCATTTCCTAGAATCCTCCATAGAGATCAACCCACAAACCTCCATGTTTATTCAGTACATTGATCACCTAAATGTGATTATTTAAGAATGACTTTGGGTATGATGCCACCCAAATTTAAGCATAATCTGTCTGAAATCAACTATCAATGTTCGTATGTAATTGTGTGATCATATACCCTTAGCCCACTCTATCTTGAATACACCATAGCTGAAGAAAGATATAAGGAATTCATTCCTCAAAAACCCCATGTGTACTATCTTCATCAGATATTAGAGAAATATGAACTACCTAACCAATAGAGATGACATATATGTTTTGCAGTGATTGTTTTCGTCGATTTAGGCCACAATAAATTTTCCATTAATGCTATATACATACCCTGTTATTACCATGTTCTATACAGGATGCCCACCATCATAGATTTTGATGTTGAGAAGTGATAGAAGTTGAATTTTTCATGATTTCACGTTCCAATCATAACCCCGTTCTCATAGAGAATCACTAGTTGGACCCTAATGATATTGAGCAGTGTAGACCATAGAAAAGCATGTAGTGGGATGATGGAATTAAAGAAATCATAACCCATTATGTGTTTCAAAATACAATAATGAAATAATATGATGGGGCCATAAGTCCTCCTTGGCAGGTATCCCCTTGCCACAATGCCTAGTTGGTTTTAGAGATAGGCATGTATGGGTACCCTCAGGTAAACTATGTTATTTACCACTAAGATTATCTCCCTTATTAACTTATTAGAATCCCCAGGAATAGTACCATCCACATATACCTAGCCGTGATCTTCCAACTAATAGGGAATTTGGGGATAAATATAGTGTAGAAGACTGTTGTATCCCAACTTTCATCCATGTTGTAGTACCATCACTAAAACTACATCTCCTATAGGATCAACCAACAGGATCATGTCATCCTCATCAATTGTGTTTTCAGCCATTGTAGTCCTTAGACACAAATCCTCATGGATGGATCCTTATTTAAAAACATGTAAAACAACTCCGTGAAATTGATATCCTTGTAAAATATGGGATAATTTACCATGTTTTAATTCAATGTCTCTAAAACGATTTGTATGGGGAGAATAATCCCTTTTCTTTCCTCGCAACTATTTTGTAATTAAATAAAAGTTTCATTCCAAAACCCATCCAGGGGGGTGAAACTATTGTAGTGAAAATCCCAAAAGCTAATGATAACCTCCCCTGGAGAAGGTGGAATTTAATGGTGTATAAGGACCATAGACTAAGGATCTATGACACCATCTCCTACTAAAAATATGGGTGTAACTGTGACATCCCCCAATGTCTTATATTCCAATTAGAAACAACTCATCCTAATACGCCAATTTCGTATTGCATTCTTAGTACACAAAATTCCATTCTATGGTAAAATCCATCTTAATCACAGATCCCAATCATTATCTAATCACATATTGTTGTCTCATATGCCCCTATGATGGATGTTGGAATTATACGGGTGGAATTCTACGACCATACTTTCCCCACCCAAGACCATCATTGTCCTTCCATTTAGAATGTAGAAAGTTAAGGACCCATGGTCGTTGGTGGAATAAAATCAGATGGTAATGTCCCATTGATTGAGAATTCCCCCTAAGTGAACCATGATCACAACATGTTGACCAAAAAACATGGAATTTTTACCTCTTATTGTGGCCAAAAATCCAGAGTGTAAGGTGATAAGACAATGTATAGTTCTTTTTGGGACTCATCCAGCATTTCTAAAAGCTTTTGGTTGTCCGAAATGACCTAAGTAACTTGAGGTATCAGAGGGTTTCCATCCATTCCATCTCTTCGGGTGATAACAGCACCATTGATCTCAAGTTGGTTCTATTTATTAGATATTATGGATTTTTTGGGAATTTTTAACATCCCATTTGTAAAAATTTCAGGCTTAAAGTCCCCTTATGCATGAATCTGTAAAAAAATATTAATCTTCCATTGAAACAACTTCACCAAAGGAAAGTGTGTGAATGAGATGGTCGAAGCTCATATTTTCACATTACCAGAAGACTTACATGAAAAATATAACAATCTTATCAGGAAGATAAGTCAAGGTACCATACCGAGGGCCCCTATTACTATTTATAGGAATTGACTTCTTTATTTCATGTGTGTGAAATATTCTTGCATGACTTACCCCAAAAGTTTAACACACCCATATGAACGAACCAATATATTTGGTGTTACCCTCGAAACCTGACCTTCTTATCCCTAATCAGCACAAATTATGTGGGGGATAAATTGTTGGGGAAAAAATTTTAGTTGATGTCTCAAATGACTAGTTTTGGATGAACCAAGAATATACACCACCCCAAAGGTGCATTCCATGGTTAATGAACTTGGTTCACACAAGTTATGAATACTGTGTGCAAGAAGCTCATTTCACGCACAAAGGATATGTACACTAAAAGTGATGATATTTTTTATGGATTTCACCAAGGACTATAGAACTTATAATTCCATCAAGTTTAATAGTGAAGGGAGGAATATACTAAATTAATTCAATATGAAACAGTCCACTTTTCATTCCAAAAGGGACGTTAAGCCAGAAATTTTTCATGCAAAAGCTCCAGTAGAAAATGAAGTAGTTGAGATTAATTCACCTTCCATGCACAAGGACTCGCATGAACATCGCCAAAGATATCATCTATAAAAATAAGCTCACCCTCCTCCCTTAGAGAGGCTCTTGGTAATATGAAATACTTCACTCATGTGCACAAATTGTCAGCTTCCATGAAAATGTGAAACATGAGAACACACAAGGAAGAGAGTATTTTTCAATGGATATCCTTCAGCCCAAAACATGACTTGGACCATGATTTTGTGATCATTGAACTAATAATTTTAATTTAGTGTGATTTCTTTCAAAATAATCTACTTATCCACAAACATATTTTGTGTGAAAACTAAAATATAATGTGTGTATACCCCTTGAGACTCCATGTCATACACTTATGATAGGGAACCATGCTCATAAAACTCTTGAATGAAACCAAACCTATATGTTCACAATAATTTCATTGTCCCACACCTAATGTTCCATGTGATTCTAGTATAACCATACATCTTTTTCTAGACTTAGGTTCGCAAAACAATGTTTTTTTCTTCCCATAAGAACTCTAACATGGAACCCATGAATAGAAACAAACCTACAAAAATTCCCACACCATGACCCTCCCAATAAATATTGAGAAGCTATCAAAAAATAACAATGGGTCAGGTGTGAGTCCCACCACATCAGTGATTCATGATGTAAAACTACATAGTTACGAATCCAAATTTTGTGGCGTTAAACTACATCGTGTCCTTGGAATATTATGTTAAACTAAATGAAATTTCCATCAGTATAAGACCTAAAAATGTATCTTTAATTTATATAATAAACGTTTCATAGCCTGTGTGTGACCCACATGGGATGAGATCCTTAGAGAATCATAATGTGTATTCCCCCATGCTATTCCGACGAGATAAATATTCTTGCAATGGGAGGCTTATACATGTAATTTCCACACCATCCCTAGTCAGTGATCCCTTGAGAACATGATCAACACCATCAAATGATATGAGAGTTCATGGATCAGTCTTTTCACATGAAATTAAACTATGGCATCGAACTATACAGATTTTGATCCTTGTCATATAAACAAGATATGTAGGATACCTCTTTGAGGTAAAATCATAAAATTAGTAATATTCATGGTGTGACATTTTACCTCATAAGAAAACACCTCTTGTATCCATATACTTTGAGAATTATTATCTATAATCCTAGATACGACACCATGGTGGGTTCTAATCCATTGTAAATCCTTCATAGTGTGACATCTTCCCTCCTAGGAAAAAACAACATGGATTCTACTCAAAGGGAATTCCAAACCATCCATCTAGTATCCACATCCATTGGGTGTCTTGATTCATTGGAAAACTTCCAGATGTGAAATCATTCCACCTAGGGATGCCCCTCATATATTTGATATAAAGGGCATTCGAATCCAGAGCCTCAGATCTACCACAAAGAGCATTTTGATCCATCCATCCTTGATTCTCTCCTTAGGGAATTTTGATCCCCAACTCTAGATCCATCTACATAGGGAGTTATGATCCATACAATATTTCAACAGATGGTATTATCCCAATTTCCAAATCTACAAGACATTAAATTAATTCTTCGATCCATCTCAACCATATTCCCTGATCTATCTCCAAATAAAATAGAACATTTGACCTAACTGAGAAATCTTCCATACACATAATCATGGAATTCTTGAGTTAAAAAAACTTGGATGATTTATTCCCCTGGAATTGATACCTTTTGATCGATAGTGGATTCATTAGGTTTCACACCTAAGACACGTCATATTAGATACCCTCTCAAAATATAGAAATCATTTTACTAATGTACCCATTGTCCCAACATGCCCAACATTGGCTGATGTGAGTACTCTCCTAACAAATGTTTTCTAACCTTCCAAGACGAAAGCATTTTAATTAAAAGGCATACAAAAATAGAAGAAACCAGAACGAGTCCCAAGAAAATGATGAATCTGTGAGGGAGACATAGACATGGAAATGACCACTATAGATGAATCCATGGAATAAGGAGTTGACGTCCCATCATCCTTTTTATCAATGATCATATATCACCGATGAAAGTAATGAAAACCCCCAAAATTCGGAATGTGGGAATGCAGAGATACGATATCTAGTGAAAACATGCAAATTATGTTTATGTATAGGCATCTCCTAATGAAAGTATCCAAAAAAATACGTATAAAATTATGGCGGGATATTATAAAATTAAAATTTGTTCATTATTATTTTTTAAATATTAAAGAAAATCAACTACAGATCTATAATTTAAAAATATTAATTTTTAAATATTTATTATCAACATTAATAATGATTAATAAAATATTCTATGTTATGTATGGTAATTTATTTTTTTTATCCTACATTAAATTTTGAAAAAATATGTGTTAGTTGGTTGAATTTAATGTTTTTTTTATAATTTATATGTATTTAATGATAGAGTTGTTATGGAATAAAAGTATCTAGTTGGTATTTAATTGTTCTTTATGGGACAATAGGTTAGAATTACCAATGGAAAGGGATATGCATTGAAAAATAGAGATATATACATATGAACATAAGAAATATAGAGGACACATTCAAAACACATTACTATTCTTTGTTTTTTTTCACTCCCTATGAAAACTCTAATAAAACATTTCTAGGAGAAATTAAATGACATTAGTATAACCAAATATTCTCAAATTTAGAAACAACTAATTTTCACTTCTCTCATCATTTTCTCTTATGGTTTTAGATATGATTTAGATATGAGTTATTATACTCTTTTTAACTGTAAAAGAATTATTTTGTATAAACTCTAGAGAGTTCCTTTTACTCTTTAAATTCTGTTCATCTATAAGTCAAAATATAACTATGCAAGAGGTCATGTTTGACCAGAACATTTTTTCTCCCATGAATACTTGTGGAGGAGGCATTGTTCATAGAAAACCATGTGTGGTGTTGTTTAAACGCTTAATTCATGTTGTGGATTATTTTATTGAATAATAAAATAATTATTCGTTGGTGCTTTCAATGTAGAGGGGATTAAGTCCTAACCTAAAAATAAACACCTAGTTTAATTTACACTGTGTGTTTTTATGTTTTTTCATTATTTTAATAAATAAACTTATATATGATTTAAATCTATTAACAAAAATATACTTTTATACTTGTCATTAAATTGTGTGTTATATAAGGGGTTTATAACTTGTATATTAGTTAAAAAAATTAATTATTTTTCAAAATTTATATGATGGAGTTTTGATAAAATTTTTAATAACCTTTTTAAGAGAAAAATATTTTATAATTCAATAGTTTTAGTTATGTAATGGATTTTATATATCTAGGGATTTATTTTTAAATATTTTTAACAGAAGAATTTAATTTTAAACTTAATTCAACCATCTCTCTAACCTTCAACTCAATCCAAAATATGTTATTAGAGGAGTTTCATAATACATTTAATTATTATCATATTTTCATTTAATTAACATAAATTTCATTTAGATATAAATTATAGTCACTATAGATAATCATCAAAAATATGAACATCCATTATTCTGCCTTTTTTATGTTAATATAACTATGTATTCTAAAGGGAAGTATAATATGATAATTCTTTTAAAAACATGTGACCTGATATTTAGACTCTTATTTTGGTCATACATGAAAGAAAAATGATAAATAGGAATGTTGTGATTCCACTAAAGAAATGTATGAATTTAAAATTCAATATACATTTCCATTATATTGTGATTTTGGTAATGATAAATTTTACTAAATATCTTCCTATTATGTTGTCTTGGAAATATGGGATACATTTCTGGTTTCTCATGACAGAATTTCCAATTTAAAAGAAATGAGTTTAAATACATATACTATTAAAAATGTAACATTTAAGATGAATCTGGATTAAAATACATCTTAAATGCATCTTATGTCTAATGTGATATTCAACACTATGAATTCACATGGAATGAAAATTACTGACCAAGAATAAGTGAAACGCTTTTTAAGATGTCAACCTGATAGATCAAAAGGAACTACAGATTACATTTTGGAATATTGTGACATCAGTACACACCCAATTCAATATATTGTTAGAAATATAATTATTTATAATGAGGAATTATTAGTAAAAAAGAAGAAGGATATTAACCTAAGAAGAAGTCAGTAGGATTCCAGAAATCCTACTCAATGCTAAAATAAAATATCATTGCCGACAGTTCAAAAAAAATGAATAACCCTCAAATAGTGATGGGGAAATGGATCACTTTTATAGATGATGATATAAATTCTTTAGTAGGAATAAATTCATAATGAAATCCAATTGCATATGTAATTATGAAAATAACTGATATTGGAGTAATGAATGGAAAAAGGATGTTTCCAATAATGAAGTGACCTACTGTGGACATAAATGGAAAGGTAATATTAATTAATATTTTTATATCTTAATTCATAATAAACAATTACGATGAAAAAAATTTCAAAGGTCTAAAAATTATATAAAAGAAACATATAATGACTATGGATATTTTAAGTTATTTATACTCAATTAGAGAATAATAGGATGTCATAAAAATATGTTTTTCATGAAAAACACATGTGAGGTATCAAATGTCATTCATGTATCCCTAGACTATATTTAAAATCACTAGATTAATTGTATCATGGATTTAATGAACTTAATGTAGGACATGAACATAATATTGATGGAACTTATAATAAGGGTACCACAAATTGTTGTGGTCTTATTCATATGAATTATAGATCAATTGTACTGGATTTTAACACCTTTTATGGGAAAGATAATTGAAACATTGGGGAAACCTAATATATAGTCAATGGTAATCTTCTCTATAGGATTTTCCAGATACCATTATCTTAGTCAGAATTAGACTTTTCATTACTTATTACTTTTTTGTTTGACCACATTCCCATCCACTTTTCCATTTTATACCTACATAGGGTATATATAAGGTTAACCCTCTATAATATAAATATTCTCTACACTTGACAGAAGGGGGACATGGAATATCATGATCTAAATTGGGATACCCCTATACTATGCGCCAATGATAGCCTAGGAAAAGACCCAATCGAATATATTGATTACTATAAGGTGACAAAAAGTTCATTTGATTCAAATAACAACATTTGGGAATGATTTCACTTATTAAATAACATTGATAAACAAGTTTCTATTATGAATTAAGAAATAAAAAAATACCAACATATATCATGAGTAGAAAAACATAAAAAAATTGCACAACATGAGAATACTGACCTATAAAGAAAATAATAAATCGAAGGAGTTCCACAGTGGTGATTAATTTTTATTTCTATGGGATAAAATTAAATGAAAAAATAGACCACAAAAAATTTAAATGTTATATAAGGACTCGTACTTAAACATTACATAATATTGAATTAAATGAATAATTCACATTGAGGATCTTTTCAGGATTAGAGTTATAGATAATTAGGCCATAACTATTACATTACAACATGAATATTACAAGTAGACACTACTATTCATTATCCATTTATTCATAAAATAAAAATTCTTAAAAAGAAATATGTCTAGTTCCATGTTTTAGATAGCGTGAATTTTCCTTGATCCCATCCCTGACCCTATTCATCTTTATGTCCTGTAGAAATAATTTCAAAAACTTGGGATAAGGATAAAAAGATCAGGAATGGTTATAAAATAAGTATGGAAAACATTATCCCATCAATAAATACAAATTAATGAAACCATACTTTTAAATCATAACATAATTTATGAAGCCATGATATTAATGAATAACACACAAAAATCATAAATCATAAAGTTTACTTATGGCACCCATATAAAATGTAAATTGTCATTATTACAGGTACATAGGGAGTTATACATGGAATATCCATCACGGTATATTCCCTAAATCTCTTTGGAGAAACACCACATTTACCTCTGTCACGTTACCTAATGCATTTGAGAGATATCTCGGGCACACCCACCCTAGGTTTATCACAGAACCACCCGTATAGGTAAAACAAACCCAATAACCATAAAACATGTATAAAGGAAATATAAAATTTATACATTCCAATATATCAAATCATGATATTTAAATAAACAATGTTTTATCAAACCATTTTCAAAACCATTGAAAAGGAGATTTTTGAATCAAAGTGTCCCATACCACTTTAAAGCTTTTAACTGAATTGCCATTTGAAGGAATTAAATGTCCATATGAGTAAATACTAAAACCCATTTTGAAAACATGGACATTAATGAGAAATATTTATAAGATTAAATCATTAAAACATTTAAAACATTATTTTAATTAAAGAGTTTTTTTAACAATAAGAGAGACACTTGAATAAAAATAATTGATGAATAACATTTAATGAGAACCTTATAATATCATGAGAAGAAAGTGATTCATGATATAATATTTCAATGTATAGTATATACACCATATAAAAGTGAATTGGTGTATAACAACAATGAAGTCTCAATGGAAATGTAAATTGAGATGAAATCCCTTATAAAGATGGTATCCTTAAATTAAGGATAAATAAATCACATAATTATGTGTGACAAATATATATACACACAATATAAGTGGATATTAAATTTAAAACAATCACAGATCATACACACATATTCAAAGGACGACATATTCGAGAAGTACAAGTTGAACCCAAATAATTGAAATTGGGTTAAGAAGTTCCCTTGTAAAAATTCGACAGCCTAACGGTGTCACATTAAAATTCAAAAAATGAGTTGATGAGATAAAAATGGTATATCATCAAATGGACATAAAAATTGCATCAATAAGCATATATAAGACCATATACCAACATAATAAGATGTAAATTAAAATAGATAATAAAAGAAGTCTTTTAAAAAGAGGAGGGTGAAATGTTCCCTTACCGATTTGGTAACTTACAAAAGATATGCCACACTAAAGAAGGATCATACAATGAAGATGTAAATACTCATAACTGAAAGTATATTACATAAAGAGTACAAAAATGGGCAGTACATACACCAGATAAAAGGAAATAGTGGCAAATATAGCATAAATCTCACGGGAATAAAAAGTGAGACAAAACTCTTTACCACGTTGTAATCATCTAAGTCGTATGACCAAAAGTTAATTAACACCAAATGAATCACAGAATACCATTAATATAATGAGAATAATTATAATATGTATCAAATGGTAAGACACAATACACCACATGCAATGTATAAGTGGCGAACAATGGAAATCTCATAGAATTAAAAGTGAGATAAGAAAATCTCTTACAAAAATTCAGCAGCCTAACGACGCCACTTAAAAATTAATAAAATGAATTGATGAGAGTAAGAGGGGGTCTCTCATCATATTAAAATTAAAATTACAGTATGGTGAATAAAAAAGAACATCCTCTAATATAAGAACATGGAGCATAAAATAAATGACATAAAAGTGAGTACTTGAAATGAAAGAGAGAGGTCAGATCCCTTACCTCGTGTACGACTTGACTCGATCATTCTTTAATATTCTGAATAATAAACTAAAGTTAATTTCTACTTGCATAAGAACATTTTTAAAGTTTATTATTCCTTTTATATCACATATTACCACGTTATAAACATTATGTAATCATTTAAGATAATAACGTTCATTTTGTCGATATTTAGTAGTTGAGTTAAAAATGAACACCTTATATTTACAAGTTGTCCATGTGGTCAATAGTCCATTATATCTGGAATGTTTTTCATGATTTAGATATAATATATATCCAGTATATACATTTATTTATAATATTACATAACATTTAGGGGTAATAAATGAAATGCACCGTTAATGGAGACGGTAAGCCGTACGTACACATGAACACTACATTCATTTCTATTTCTTATTTTAATGGAATTAAAAAATAATGATAAATTGATATATTATAATTATAGTATAATATCATATATAATATCATTAACTCTATCCTTTATACATCCCACATAAGGCATTAACGAGTCACATCACTTTGAGGGGGCGGTAGTCCACACTTTCTCAAATGAGATTTTCGTATTTACCCACTATAGAAACCATAAAGGCTTGATATAATTGGGAAGTACATAAGAATAAGGAAATAAAAAAATATATCATATATAAATACAGTTCCATCATAATGGCCACCATGAGAGGCGGTAAGATGTAATTGAACAATCATCGTTTCTTGAGGCGTTAGCTTTCCATCCACAGATACAATATGTTCTTCATCCATTAGATGAAGGTGTGTGTAAGTGTAGTTATAATAAATCTCATAAAAATATCCTAATATATTGAGGATACTGGTTTTGGTAAAAATGAAAATAATAAAAAGTGTTTAGCGGATGGAGAAGTAAAATAAAAGGAAACAAATTAAGAGAAATCGTTACCTTTAATTTGGGTAACTCCCTTTGGTTAGAACCAAAGGACTTCTTGATGTGCCTTCTTCCTAAGTTAAGGCTTATAAGGGGAGGAGAGGGATGTTGGGAGATTAATGGGGAAGAGTTTGGACGAGCCAAATTTCTTGAGAGGTGTGAGGAATTGGGTATAAATTGTCTCCTTTTATAAGGGAGAGGAGGGGTCTTTATGATAGTGTGAAAATATTATTTTATTATACAATGATATTCTGTTTATAAAGGTCCAAAAATCATTAAAGATGAAGATAATATGACTCATGGTCGAAATAAAATCATCCAATCAGAATTGGACATGTTTTGGATAATATTGTAATCAATATAATCTAATTTATTTAAATCATTTATCAATGAGGTAAATACTGCATCCTTATTGTGTCATAAATAATTTAATTTATTTGATGTCTAAAAATTATAAAAAAATACCATGATGTAGGAAATATTCTTAGATTTCCAATTAATATTTATAGTTGAAAATATGACTTATATAACACCATATATAAATTAATTACTACAAGGTTTTTGTTGTTGTCAATTTAATCATTACATTTTGTTAATTAATCTAAATTTTCATTATCACTCCCATGTGGCTCAATGGAGTCCAAAAATCGACCCAAAGATTACCATGGTCATTAATGACTCAACCAATAAGGTTTGGACAAGTGTTAAGGCAATTTTGAATTATTATAAAATTCTTTTAACCTTGAATTACCATATTTACCTTTAATCGCGGTAAAAAAATGTCAAAAGTAATTATTCACCAAAAATTATTTTCATTTTGATGAACCACATTTTACTTCTTGATAACAAACTTGTATGTCAGATTTTTGAAATTCAATTCACAGAAGTGGTAAAATTTCATTTAAATGAAAAATTCAGTTTTTTTTAACTACCGCTAAGTTGTTTCACTATTGATCAAAAAATGAAGTTTTTCAGAGAAATACGAAAAATTCAACCTAAGCTATATTTGATATTCTGAATTCAAAAATTATGTCTATATTTACAAATTCAAAACAAATAGGTGGCATTAATTAATTTTAAGAATAATTCTTGTTATCAAAACAAATAGCGTTTTTTAAGAAACAATAACTATCAAAAGATTGATACTTGTTTATATCCCATTTCAAAGTGAAAATAATTTCAATGACCAACATTGGATTAAATGGTAAAAATATATTTTAATTTCACTTTAAAACCAATTAAAAAGATAATATAACCATATAAATAAATTATATTAAAATACACTTCCAAATTATAATACAATATTTTTACTATTCACTTAAAAAAGGAACTTTATCGGAAAAATTCCAAAAAATTTACACAAAGTAAATATTTATGTCCCCATTCTAAAGAAGGATTTAATTTGGTCATATATAATGTATTGAAGTGACAAAAATAGATTTAAAAATGTTTCTCCAATAAAAGGCGATAAATCAGCCTTTTAATGTAAATTATGCTTAAAATTAGATTTATTCACATTTTAAGCGACTAACTTTAATAGGATAAATGTAAATACAATTAACAAACATTTATAATCCTATTGTATATAGTTTCGTTTATTCCCACCAATATAATGGATATGAGTTAACTACCATTTAAAATAATAATATATTATTAGTGTGCAACTTAAGATTTCAATGGAACACGTTGTTGCGTATAGGGTACGCTATCGAATAAAACAACCCATTTAAAGTAAAATAAATATTTTCTTAAAAAATTAATAAATATGAAAAAGTCATATTCTTTATTCACTTGGGATGTTACATCCTTCCCACCCTTTTGGTAATTGCATCCTTGCAATTATAAAATTTGGGCTTGGAAACATTCTTGAAAGTCCCATATCAGAAAAAGGGTCATTAAAACTATCACTTTAAAAGAAAGAAAGAGAAGTAAAATTTTCACCCGAGTTAACCCATACTAAGATTCCAGGAAAACATGGATATAGAGGAGAAAACAAAGGGTCAATTTCTGATGGAGAGTGATAGGAAACATGTTTAGGAGAAGGTTAACCACCAGAAAATCACAAACATGTGATGGGTTAAATAGTCTTTGATTCCCTAGTAGGAAAAGTTAACTGACAAGGTTTTTGTTTAAAGTTACTTTTCATTGAGGAATTTATTTCTGAGCTTAACCAAAAACATAAGTAAATATACTTACTTGTCATGTAGACATTCATCCTTTACTATATTTCTAACACAAACTCATATTTTCTCCAAATTATGAATATTCAGGATGAATTTTTTTCACATTAAGAGCTCTATAATCAACTTCTAGAGAATCACATAATCCACAAAAGATAAACTATATATTTCCCATGTCATTAGGTATTAAATAAAACCATGATGTTTATTATAATATCAGATAATCACCAAAAGGATAATCCTTTATAAAAATAAATACTACTCTTAATCTCAAAAATTCAACAAAAAGAACATAAGGTTCAAGAAAGTCCCTTAAATAAATAATTATCCTTAAAATTCTTCAAAGTAATACCAACTATGATTGAAACCCAAATCTATGAAGGATTTATTAACATATTCTTCCAAGGTAAATCTTAACATTTATCTCCAAATAACATCAGTTACTCTTAAAGTCTCATACTGAAAAGTAATTAACCTAATCACATATCCTCCACAATAAGTTAATCATTTCCATAGATAACCCAAAATTAATTTATTCCTGATTCATAAGATCATCTAACTAAAAATAATTAGTCATACAAACTACGGACTTCACGTAGTCCAGTTGTAGGTGATAAATACAAGTCGCAATTTGGTTGGGGGTTCGATTCCCATAGCTTCGTCCGACGCGACGGGTTGTCACACGGTTTGCATGATGTCCCTTTTAAAAAAAGGAATAATTTTATAACATTCCCAAAAAGAGATAAATTCATAAAAAATAATCATAACATATTTTAACCACAAAGGTTATCTATTAACATTCGTTTTTCATCCCAAAATGTATTAACCGGTAATTGCATCAAATTCAAGGATAATATAAAACCACATGGTTCTTTATAACTATATCCACAAAAGAGATGATAATTATTCCATGAATAAAATTTTCATATATCAAACATCAGGGTTACACATACTATAAAAAGTCTTCTAATATAATCCCATCATCAGAAGAGCCTTAATACTTTTAAGAATTTCACCATCCTAAATTATATCATAACTCTTGAATCCATTATATGTTTAATTCTTACTAATTCAACATTTTTCTTGATCCATTAACCATTCCTTTCCAACATATTCTGAAATACTTCTTTCCTAAAAACAAAATCATTAATCATATCCTATGATTTCAATAATAGTAGAACATATGTTATGAAATAATCCATACCTTTCATTGGTCATTATCAGTTTTTTCATCCTCAATAGGAATGACATTAGTTATTGGTAAATGAATATTTGTACGATCATGGTGATCCCATTCCCGAAACTTCTTCGTAGGAAATGTGTTTGCATAATGATCATGCACACCAAATTTAAAAAATTCAATTGATCCTTCAGAATTTTTTTCCTTTTCCTAGAGTCAACTAGATGCTTTCTTTTTCCATGGGACGTTCTTTCTTTATGACCTTCATTTACACATCTATAGAATCTTTCTGTACCTTTGAAACACTTTCTTATGTGTTTCTTTCCACATCTTTGACACATAGGTTTTTGAACACACTTACCTTTATGATTATTACCCGAACTTCCGTAGGGATTTGTTTCTTGCATATATGATGCCTTATAAAGATCACTAAGGTTCAGGTGGTCAATCATGACTCGAGATAGTTGGTTGCGAATAACCCAAGTGTTCTCATTGCAGCTCCCATATCATTCAGTTGCTCATTTAGAAAACCATCACAGTTTTCTTCACATCCACTGTTACATTGGTGCCTGCTAGATCCAGCCATTTACTAAAACCAAAAAGGTCTGTGTGAGTATATTAGTAAAATAATCATATAATATTTTATGATGAGGGTAAACACTAAGATATACTTATTAATGTTATCTTAAAATCATTCAATTTGTAAAAATAACTATGACTCTTTCTAAAATCCTAACCATTATGGTAATGTCACTTATTCTTAAAGAATTCCCTAACCTCTAAAGATATCTAAACAGACCTCTGATACCAACTATAAGGACACGTCATTAAACATTACATAATATTGAATTAAATGAATAATTCACATTGAGGATCTTTTCAGGTTTAGAGTTTTAGAAAATTAGTCCATAATTATTACATTACAACTTGTATATTACATGTGGACACTACTACTCAGTTTCGATTTTTTTCATAAAATAAAAACTCCTAAAAGGAAACATTTCTAGTTCCATGTTTTAGATAGTATGACTTTTCCTTTATCCCATCCGTGACCCTATTCATCTTTAAGTCCTATGGAAAACATTTCAAAAACTTGGGATGAGCATAAAAATATCAGTAAGGGTTATAAAATAAAGAAGGAAAACATTAGCCCATCAATAAATACAAATTAATGAAACCATACTTTTCAATCATAACATACCTTATGAATCATGATATTTATGAATAACACACAAAAATAATAAATCATAAAGGTTGTGTATGGCATCCATATCAAAAATACACTGTAATTATCACATCTATATAAGGAGTTATACTTGGAATACACATCATGTTATATTCCCTAAATCTCTTAGGAGAAAGATCACGGTTACCTCCGTCTCGTTACCCAATGCATTGGAGAGCTATCTCAGGCTCACCCGCCATAGGTTTATCATGAAACCACCCGTATACGTAAAAAATTCCCAATAACAATTATACATGTATAAAGGAATGCTAAAATTTCCACATTCCAATATATCAAATCAAGATATTTAAATAAACAATGTTTTATCAAATCATTTTCAAAACCATTTGAAAAGTGATTTTTGAATCAAAGTTTCCCTTACCACATTGAAGCTTTTAAATGAACTATCATTGGAAAACATTAATTTCCATATAAATAAATCCTAAACCCATTTTCAAAAAAATGGACATTATATATCAAATGGCAGTACACAATACACCACATGCACTGAATAAGTGGCGAACAATGGAAATCTCACGGAATTAAATGTGAGATAAGAAAATCTCAGACAAAAACTCGGCAGCCTAACGACGCCACTTAAAAATTATTAAAATGAATTGATGAGAGTAATTGGGGGACTCTAATAATAAGAAAATACAAATTAAATTATGTTTAATATAAAATAACATCCTCTAACATAAGAACATGGAGCATAAAATAGATGACATAAAAGAGAGTACTTCAAAAGAAAGAGAGAGGTGGGATCCCTTACCTCGTGTCTGGCTTGACTCGATCATTCATTAATATCCAGAATAATAAACTAAATATAATTTCTACTTGCTTAAGAATATTTTTCACATTTATTAATCCTTGTATATCACTTATTACCATGTTATAAAAATTATGTAATCATTTAAGTTAATAACGTTCATTTTGTCGATATTTGGAACTTGATTAAAAATGAACACCATATATTTAAAAGTTGTCCATGTGGTCAATATTCCATTATATCCCGAATGGTGTTCATTATTTAGATATAATATATATCCATTATATACATGTATTTATAATATTACATAACATTTGGGGGTAAGAAATAAAATGCATTGTTCATGGAGACGGTAAGTCGTACGTACGCATAAACGCTACTTTCATTTCTATTTATTATTTTAATTTATTTCAAACATAATGATACATAGATATATACTTATTATAGTATAATATCTTATATAATATCATTAAATATATCCTTTATACATCCCACAGAAGGCATTAATGAGTCACATCACTTTGAGGGGGCGGTAGTCTACACTTCCTCAAAGGAGATTATCGTATTTACCCACTATGGAAATCATAAAATCTTGATATAATTGGGAAGTAGATAAGCATAATGAAATAATAAACATAATATATATCATATATAAATATAATTCCATCTTAATGGCCACCATGGGAGGCGATAATATATAATTGAACAATCATCATTTTTTTTTGAGGCGTTTACTTTCCATCCACAGAAACATTTTGTTCTTCATCCATTAGATGGAGGTGTGTCTAAGTGTAGTTCGAATAATTCTCATAACAACATACTAGTATATTGAGGATACATATTTTGGTACAAAAGAAAGGAATAAAAATATTTTATGGGTTGGAGAAGTAAAATAATGGAAAACAAATTAAGATAAACTGTTACCTTTAATTTGGGTAACTTCCTTTGGTTTGAACAAAAGGAATTCTTGAAGTGCCATCTGCCTCATGTAAGGTGTCTAAGGGGAGGATAGTGATGTAGGAAGATTAATTTGGCTGAGTTTGGAAGATCCAAATTGCTTGAGACGTGTGAGTAATTGGATAGAAATTGTCTCCTTTTATAAGGGAGAGGAGGGGCTCTTTAGGAAAGTGTGAAAATATTATTTTATTATATAATGATATTCGGTTTCAAAAGGTCCAAAAATCATTAAAGATGAATATAAGATGACGAATGGTCGAAATAAATTCATCCAATTATATTTTGACATGTTTTGGATAATATTTTAATCATTATAATATTATTTATTT
Organism: Viscum album; assembly: GCA_963277665.1. NCBI lineage: Eukaryota > Viridiplantae > Streptophyta > Magnoliopsida > Santalales > Viscaceae > Viscum > Viscum album. The sequence goes on along the minus strand of OY728129.1, from coordinate 750,765,054 downwards.
AAATCATTTTTTAAATAGGTAAATACTGCATCATTATTGTGTAATAAATAATTTATATTATTTGATGTCTAAAAATTATAAATCAAATATAATGATGTACGAAATAATTTTAGCATTCCAATGAATATTTATAGTCTAGAATATGACTTATACAACACCATATAAAAATTATTTACTAAAATATTGTTGTTGATGTCAATTTTGTCTTTACATTATATTAATTAATCTAAATTTTCATTATCACTCCCAAGTGGCTCAATGGGGTCCCAAAATAGACCCAAATATTCCCATGGTCATTAATGACTCAACCCATAAGTTTTGGACAAGTATTAAGGTAATTTGTAATTATTATAAAAATCTTTTAACCTTGAATTGCCATATTTAACTTTAACCGCGGTAAATAAAAGTCAAAATTTACTATTCACCAAAAATTATTTTCAACTTAATGAACAAGATTTTAATTCTTGATAATTACCATGTTTTTTGGATTTTTTAAATTAAATTCAAAGAAGTAGTAAAAATTCATTTAAATGAAAAAGTTAGTTTTTTTACTACCACTAAGTGGTTTCACTATTCATGAAAAATTGACGTTTTTCAGAAAAATACCAAAACGTCAGCCTAAGATATATTTGATATTACAAATTGAAAAATAATTTCTATTTTTCCAAATTCAAAAAAAAATATATGGCATTAATTAATTTTAAAATTATTTCTCGTTATCAAAACAAATAACGAGTTTTAAGAAACAAGAAATATCGAAAGATTGATACTTGTTTATGTCTTATTTCAAAGTGAAATTAATTCCAATGACCAAAATTGTTTTAAATCGTAAAAAAATATATTTTAATTTTACTTTAAAAACAATTAAAAAGATAATATATCCATATAAATAAATTATATTAAAAGGCACTTTTGAATTAAAATACAATATTTTTCACTATTCATTAAAAAAGGAACTTTATCGGAAAAATTCCAAAAAATTTACACAAAGTAAATTTTGATGTCCCCATTCTAAAAAAGGATTTAATTTGGTCATATATAATGTATTAATGTGACCAAAAATATATTTAAAAAGGGTTTTCCATTAAAAGGCGATAAATCGGCCTTTTAATGTAAATTTTACTTCAAATTAGATTCATTCACATTTTAAGCCTCTAATGTTTATTGGATAAATATAAATACATTTAACAAACATTTATAATCATATTTTAGTTAGTTTCGTTCATTCCCTCCAATACAATAGCTAGGAGTTAACTACCATTTAAAATAACAATATATTATTAGTGTCCAATGTAATATTTCAAAGAATCTCGTTGATGTGTATCCGGTACGCTATCGAACATAGAAACCCTTTTAAAGTAAAATTAATATTTAATTCAAAAATTGATAAATATGAAAAAGTCATATTCTTTATTTACCTGGGATGTTACGTGTTATATATGGTTTAGAATCCCATCACGCCACCACCATTGCATGTAAAGAAGAATATGAATACCCAAATCCTTCATGTGGGGCCTTCCCCTTTCTATGATTAGATAAAAACCATACATAAACCCATTGGATAAACATTATGTGATAGAATTCATCCCATTAGGGTCCCATAAAGTTTATCATTAGTAGAATCTATTAAATAAAAAAATTATTTTCTTTAAAGATTTCTATAATAGGATGAATAATTTTTTTATATATTTATATAAAATAGGGATAAAACCACTTTTAAAAAATTTAATTTAATGACATGGATGAACAGTCATTTGGAAAAAAATATCTCCATGGAAGGGAGTCCTAGGGTTTATCTAGTTATGGATAAATTAAGATCCCCAAAACTTAATAACAAGTAAAATAACCGGGTGCATACATATCTAGAAAACATGGTCCTAGGGATTAGGTAATAACAACATGTGTACCCCTACAATACCAATATTCTTGTTAGTGGAGTATAATATATCCAATGACAAAGTGGATAACCATATGTAATATTACTTTTCATGAATCATATAATTAATACCCAGTCCATTATTGGATATTTCTATATTATTGAGGTAAAACTTTAATAATTAAAAAAAACATTAATGGGGGTTTTATCGATCATAAAATTTATTTATCAAATAAAAAATCCAGAAAATTGGAAATAAAAATACCTACAAATCAATGTAAAATTAAAAGTATATACAAATTTTAAAATAGATTTGAATAAATCCATGCCATTCCCGTAAAATTTATATAAACTATTATAAACTTGTTAAATAAACCATGGTTCATATGACAATGCATCTTTATAAAAGCACATACTTAAAACACTTTGATTCATCCAAAAATGGATGGAATCCAAATCCTAAAGGGATAGGTGGCCTACAGATGGCAATTAAAAACCCTAAATCATGATATTCCAATCATGAGATTAGGATCCAATAAAACCTAGTCTTCCATAATATTCAAATTGAATGAAAACATAAAAAATAATAAATAATTATCAAAATAATATTAAGAAAACAACTTACCATGATGATCCTTGAAGATAGAGTCTAAAACAACAATAAAACCACATGATGGACAAAGGAATAAAGGAGATCATATGAGAAGGACACACCTTTGTTCAGTGATGGAAAAAAGAAGAGATAATAGGATTAAATCAAAATAATTAAAACTATGGTAAGAATTTTTTTTAAAAGGTGGGATGATGGGTTCATGACATGAAACTTGATTAATGATATATATCCCTTAAACTAGAATGGTTCATGGCCTTAATGGGTTTGAAATTCATTAAGCAACTATTATATATTTTATATTCATTATAATAATTATTCATGATTTGAATAATTTTTTCACACCATGAATCAAAGAATCCATAGTGTTGTACCTTCTTTAAATAGATAAAACACCAAAAAAGGGACAAGACAATCAATGGGTAGAAAATGGATTTATAAAAACATTTTTTTCCATAAAATCTATACAATGATGTAAATTGTTCTTTAATATATATGATTCTATCACAATAATTCCAAATTGAAAAATAATGATCGAAAAAGAGATAAGGTTATTTTGACCTTATATCAAACTCTTGATCCCATGTTTAAAAAGAAACATTCTCATTATGTCATAGAATGATGACAACTGGAATATATTCCACAAAAGGGTATTTTATTGGGAACTAGTTATTCAAACTAATTCCTCTAACACCAAAATATTTTTATACAAGTCATGTTATTCCAATAATGAATATTGGAAGATCCAGGATAATACATCTTAAGTTGACACACATAGAATAATTTGTGGATCATATTCCAAGGATTGGTAAATCCAATTTATAAACAACCTTTCCTGTGCAATAAATGATAGCAAAAAGAACCATGTGTCTTGAAGAAAAAATACCTTTATTTTTAATCCCATTGTGTCCCACCTGAGTTAAAACATTTATGACCATCTAGTCCCTAATTAAATACACTAAAAAAATTCTAAGGATATTTATAATATTTTGTTCAAATCTAATCGATCACTAAAAATTGATGAAAAGTCAATATCTTCTCCACAATATGAAAAAACAAATGTATCATAATTAAAAGGATTCACCAACTCCAAACCAATGAATTTTTGATTCACATGGTTTACTATACAAGTATTTTAAGGGATCCATTCTGAGGGATGACTAATGATAGTTTTTTTAATAAATTTAACAAGTGCTAAATTGTAATTTCAAAAACCTCCAAACGCAAAGATAAAATATTATAGAATATACTATGGAATATAATTTACTCTATTCTTTGTCTATCCATTTAAGTGTCATAGGTTGTTCTTAGTGTAACATTAGATCCCATCACCACCTAGAGGACATTATAAAATTGATAGGTAAATTATGGATTTCTAGATGAGATGAAAACTGATGGTGCCCCATATAACCTCATAATTTCTAGAAAATACAATTTTATGGACTCATCAACCTTACTCGTATACTAAATCAGGAATACAATTATATAATTTGGATAATCATTCAATAAACACCCTTATAGAATTATTTTTTTTGGATTCAATATTAATATGAAAATAATGACTATGGAAACCATATTCCAATTTCAAAACAATATAGTGTTATAAGGATAAAAACTTGATGGATTTTGGTGCTTGTCCTTCATCTGCTAGAAACTTTAACATAATAATATAATGTAGGAACTATTATTCTTTAAACTGGTCCCCCAAAATTAACACATTTCATCATAAAACATATTAGTTGTTCCTATATGAACATCCCACTTAGAATAATGAAAACTCTAGACTAAAAACATTATCACAAGATAATGAATAAATTATTATTCTGTAATGTGAAGAATAATATTTGATGAGAAATACCACTTAGTTACGACCTTTCAAGAATATAAAGAATCCCTGATGCTTTATATTTAACCACCATTCTATTTCTACTAAAAAAATAAACTCTAGAAGATGTGGTGTTAACTGAATCCTCACCATAGAACCAAAATTCCATTATTCCCATGAATCCAATTTCATATTAGCAAGGATCCAATTGAGTTTCCAGTCATTCTTCAAATCAATCACTATCTGAAAAGGAAATATCCTTATGGGGGAGTCAGAAACAAAATACCCCTTCCCCTGCGGTGGACATGATTTCAATTCCAAAGGAATTAAGGAACACAAAACAATTCCTTTGAAAGGTACAATCATGGGTTCTCTAAAATTATGTTTCATTTGTTGTTATTTGGGTGCAGTAGTTTTTCTGAACAATGTCGACTATTAAAATTAAGATGTAATTAAAACAATATATTAAATTTATTTTGGAAAAAAATAAAAACATAATTACACAAAATTATGGGGGTTTGTTTATCATTTATAATACAATATGAAGTGTGCTGGAATATTTTGTTTTGAAATGATATTGTGAAAACAAAATGAAAATATATTGTTTTTGAAAAATATCTTAAATTGAGTAATTGACATAACTATACCTATTTACATACTTATTTTTCTTTATCATTTAAATTAAACACCACTTAATAATAGTCCCCTAAATTTTAAACACCAAACACTATGATAATTTACATTACCACAATGATTAAATGAATAAAACCGTAGGAATTATTAGAAACATAAAATCATAGAACCTTACCTTGATTATTGTTTTAATTATAGAATATGGTTTGTGGTAAATTAGCAAATTTATCCATTATATAAATTAATATTAATTGTGTTGTGGGATTTTATTTCAACTCTATAAGTTGATCCCTTGTTGTTTATTTTTACCAATTTTTATATAACATTAACAATTCACACATTTCTCAACATCCCATGTTTTGTGTTAATTATTAGATTTATGCATCAGTTTGTTTACATTTAAAAAATAAAATTAGGGAACATATTTTTTGAATTATATTATCTCATTTATATTAAATAACTAAATTAATATTATAATAGGTAAAAGGAAATATCCCCATAAAATATCATATTTTTATTTTTATATAAAATAAAATAATTAGTTAAGAAGACAATTTTATAAAATTAAATTATTTGAAGAGAATCTAACATGTTTATTATTTGAATACAAACATTACAATGTGATGAATAAAGAGATGTCATCAATGATATGATTCTTACTTCAAGAGCTCTCCCTAATGAAATGCATATTGAAATTTAGTGAAAAAAAGTATTCTCTGATTTAATTATCCTTATTAACTTCCCAAACCCTCTAAAAGAGAAAAATATATGTTTAAATATTTGAGGGTATGATAGCATTATAATAGGTTTCTAGTGTGAATTAAGAAATTAAAAAATTATTTTAATCCAAATTTTAAGGATTTTTTGACCTCTAAAACTCATGAACCAATTATATTTCCCAAAGGATGATTTATTGGTTAATTGTTACCTTATATTATATCCCAAATTTGACCCAATACATGCATGGGTTAATATGTTATGGCCTAAAAACAGAAGTGATTTTCAATCTTGAGTGTCTAGTTCAACTTTGACTTAATGATCCATTTACTCAAATCAAATTCTCAATATAGAAACCATTTTTTGAATGAATGTTCTATAAAATTGAGTGAAGAATACAGTTAGAAACATATATTTTTAAACAAATAACTGAAAAATAGTTATATCAACAATAATATAGTTGAATTTATTGTGTCAATACTATAATTTTCATCAAATTATCAATTAAATTATATAATCCCAAATATACCATTATTTAAATATTTAACACAATAGGAGGGAATTATTTCATTTATTATCAATTAAAAATTCAATAAAATTTTGTTTTATCAACTCCCACACATCAACACTTTTTCACTCTTGATAAAAACGTCAAATAATGTATTCCAAAAAATCATGGCAAGATAAGCATATTCATATTAATAAATCTATAGTGGAAATATAGTAAAAGTAATAAAACCATAAAGATCCAATGTCAATAAATTTTAAATGCATTTCATCATAACAAAATCAAATGGAATTAGGGGCACTAATCATTAAAAAAATTTGCAGGTCTACTATTCCACTAATTCCCCTTATCACTCTATACCAACAATTTCAATGTCAGAAATCCATTATTTATTCACTATATTCAGGTCATGTAAAAATATTATTCTTATATATTTTAAATCACTAAACCTATTATACATTACTTTTAGAAAAATTCAATACCCACCCACTTATGCATTCCTAAAGGATAAAACTTATGCCCGACACCAATATAATTATAGATGTTGTACATTTTATCCCTCCACTCTATGTTAAGATTTTTTTTGAATGATATTTTTTATTTTTTATGTAATAAAAATATAGGATATTATGTAAAAATGCATAAAAAATTCAGTGTAGAAATAAAAGGAATAAGAATAAAAATTAAAAAATGGATCAAATTCTGATATAAAATGAGTTTTTTACTTAACATGGATATAACATCAATTGAGTAATATAGATTTTTTAATGTCATGGTTTCATGATTTTTATTTGGAGAAATCAATGACATAATTTACAATAAAATAATATCAGAAAAATGGTGTCGAGATATAAACAATTTTATAATGACACATATCATTAAGAACATCTATTTTTATAAAAATAAATTCATGATGATGAAATATTTCTTAGGATTATCATTATCCCAATTAATTTTGAAAACATTTATTTTTCATACGTTCCACATGTTAATGATAAAGTTACATGATGTATTTTTTTATTCATTTTTTCAATTTTTTTGGTTTTATGGATATTTAGAAGAAAAATTAATATAAAAAAAACACAAAAAACACAATTTAAAAATCCTAAATAGATATTCCAAAATGTAGTCCCCTCCCACACACATAAAATATTAGATTGTTCTCCAGGTGGAATGATGAGATGGAAACTGTACATAAAATGTAGAATTATAAATAAGAAAAATAATATAAAAGGGAAATGGTTTGTAATAGACAGATAGAGTTAAGTGTTAATGGTGTCATTTAGTGTGATGAAATTACCCACATGGGTTGAATTTCAGTCATTATATCACTTCAAATGTCTCCCATTGATTGCAATTCTATTTATTGTATACTCTTGTTTAATCTCCACACCGACGTCAGAAAAAACATTAGATGAAACATATCAACAAAAACATATTGAATGCATCTTACCGAGCATGGGATTCAGTTAAAAACTATAGAGTAAGACAACCACCCATACATGAAACTCCCTTTTTAGATCATTCTACCATTGTCTGCTTTTGATCATTCCTTGTACAAACATGAGTTCCCATATGATTTCAATTGAATATCCTCAAGCTATTGAATCTATAGATTTGTTTGAATTATGGCTTGGGCCAAATCCATGTTTCATTTATTTATAGAACAACATACAAGATATTTGGCCTTCAGTGGGATATTAATGGCTTTCCAAAAAAATATCCAAAAATGCGGACATAGTGATGGGAGTCTTGTATGCCATCCTATATTCCCACAACAAATAATCCAAGTTCTTTATCAAATTCATTCAATTTAGTTTCATATTTTTCACCATAATTTGTTTCGTCTCCATATTAAAAACCTCATCGTAGCCATTTTTTGGTAGTGGTAGGTGTAGTGGCTTTATGCATCACACCATAATTCTAAAATGGGTGATCCAAATTCCAATTGAAAACGTATGTCTCCTTCCAAATGAAGATGTCCTTTGGTACTCCAAACATTCAGAAAATTTGAGCCTCGAAAAAAATTCACTAAATAATGAAAATCAATTTTCCATGTCGACTTAGAATCTACCCATTTTCAATCATAATAAACAAAAACAAAAATTTACATGAAACCAAATGAAAATGTAAAATTATACATAAATTAAATTACAAAAATGAAAAAATATCAGGAAATAACATGGGTTATTGTGTTATCTTTTGTCTCCTTGAAATGTTTCCATTGTGTTAGAAATGGGTTCACAACTTAAAAAAACATGAGAATCATAGAATAGGATAAGAAAATATAATCCAGATTCTATGTCCTTTATATCCATCCATTGGGGTCCATAATGTCAACCATAAGAAAGTGTATGACAAAGATGCAGAACAAAATCAATCTCATGATCGACAACACATATCCTAATGACTTGGTCACTACATGATCACCATAGGTAACCATCATTACACATAAAACTAAAACTACCATTGTAATTTTTGTATTGGATGCTTCATTAAATTTTCATAATTTTTGAATCCACATGGTAGCTCACTGAATCTACATACCAAGGATCCATACCTGAGATGGCATAAAGATGCTGGTCTGAGAAACAATCCCATACTGGTACCTTTTTTACAGTGTCATCCACTAGTGTGAGAGTAATCTAAATCAAGCAGACCACCACCATGTTCTCTGGACCCTTATTGTCCTTTTACTAAAAATTAAATTCATGAAGATGGTGAATCTATCTGATAATTCTAGGATTTTTTCCTTTGTTCTTTCAAGTGGTACCTCAGATCTGTGTGGTAAACAAACTACTTTAGATCCCAATAAATATGAATAAATTTTTCCTAAATAAAATATAAAGACAATAAACTCATTTTCAATTGTTGTGTAATTATATTAGGCTGAATCCAAATTCCTCACGTCATAAGAAATCATATGGGACCACCCTTTAACCCACTTAAATTGGAAAGCATCCACCATGAATTTTATTGTGTCTCACAGAATCTCAAAATTAAGAACCCACCATGGGGGAAGTCTTATTGGTCAAGTAGCTAGATTCTTCATTATCACATCCAATGATATGATACATGAATATTCAGAAAATTTTTAAAATAACATAATAAAGAAATTGAGATAAGGTTAGAGAAATATTTTTGAAATCTCTGATGAAGAATCAATAAAATCCTACATTACCATGGAATAATATAACATCATGAACTCATGAAGGATATTGAATCGATGAAATAATATCAAAATTAGATCTATCATCTTCAATTCTTGGATTTGAAACTACATTCCCAAATATGATGTCCTTATGTAGAATGAAATGAAATTTTTCAATATTTAAAACTAGATTGCTCACAAATAAAATATTCAACTCCTCTCTCAAACAAAAGATACATTAAAAAATGAAGGTCCGCACACTGTAAAATCATCCATAAACAACTCCATGTATGTCTCAAGGAAATATAAAAAAATTACTCACCATGCATCTTTGGAAGGTTCCTGAGGCATTTAAAATTCAAATATAATCCATTGGTAGGTTAATGTATGGAAAGTACAAGTGAATATTTACTTATCCTGATACTATTTATCTATAGATTCCTAAAAATATATATAAATTTCATCCAAGCGACAATGATGATTCTTTCCACCAAGTCTCTCATGAATATGAAAAATTAATGGTATAGGGAAATGGTCCCATCGAATGGATTGATTTAGTTTTTTATAACCAATAAACACCTACCAACTATATTTCACCTTTATTGAAACTAACTCCTCTCTCTCATTTTTAGAAATAATAACACCACTTTTATTAGGCCCAAGATTAATATGACTCACCCAATGGGAATATAAAATGAGATAAATGATACCTTCCTTGATCAAATTTTCCTCTTCTTTTTTAACAACATCCAAAATAGATGGATTAAGTTGCATTTGTGGATGAATAACCTTTTTCACTCCATCTACCAAAGGAATCATTTTCATGCAGACGGATTTTCTAATACCTGATACATTAACCAGGGGCCACCCAATTTCCATAATTTTCTTCCTCTAAAGATTAAATAAATAATCTTCATTTTCAATAGGGATAATTTTAAAAATTATAATATTTAATCATTCACCACTCAAACATTATGAGTATTCTAGATTTGGTGGGGTGATGTATGGATTTAGACATTGAGGGAATTGAAATATGTGAAAAAAAACATCAGTATTAGTATAAAAATCATTATGATTTGATAATAATGAATCAAATCCATCATCAAACTCTATAAGAATTTCATTATCAGAGTGAACATGATCAAAATCAGAATATCAATCAACATTAAAATAAAACATGATAGTCATTTTTTCATTAGAAAAAGATGTGGAAGTGATATTAGACATAACACTAGACCCAATTATCATAATCAGTCAAAGAATACGACAATAAAAATCTTTTGGGTTTTTACATGGTGGTTTAAAATGGGAGATAAAAAATCAGAAATGTCCTATGAGTTGTACTTAATGGAGTCCATCAAAAATAATATAACAAATTCATATAACAAATCCATGGAATGTGTACCATTGAAGACATTTATTATCAATTATATAGTTTTGAGGAAGGTCGTACCTATGATACTGGGAGTGTGAGAATTTACATAATCATCATTCATGTAAATCATGTAAAAATATAATGGAAGGATCATGTATCATACCCAAACAAGTATATCCTGAAGGAATACTGATAGATATGATGTAACGCATTTTTCCAAATACACCACTAATTTTACCAAATTCAACTCACTAACCTATATATAAGAGAATATAGGGTTAATAATCACATTTATAGAAGCTACCAAATCACAAAAAGCATTATAAATTTTAAGCATCCATATAGTTAATGGGATGGTGAATGTTCCAAGATCCTTATACTCTATTGGAGTTTCTTAATTTGGTATAATGAGTGTTGACACATCACTTCTACGATTGATTCTCTCATTTCTCTTGATATGTTTTCTATTAGAAAAATTTTATTTTATGCATTTTTCATACATTGGGACATGATTAATGGGTTCAATATGGGGGATGTTTATCTCAATGTACTTGAATGTGTGAAAAACCAATTTTTGCATAACCTCTTCAGATATATGTTTTTTGTTCAAATCTATTTTTAAAGGGAAGTGGTTTAGGTGGAATATCATCATTTTTATCTTAACATTTCCTTTCTCTTCTGGTTGAGCAATGCCAAATGATAACTGGGGAATATTTTTGGGTAGGGTGAATATATGAGGAAGGGTAGTTGAATATTTGTTTGTTGTTTAATTTTGTAATCTAAATGTGATGGAAGATACATTCCCCTTGGGATTTTGAATAGGTTTGGAAGGAATGTTTCTAGAGTTCATACATATAATTTCATCGAATGAGATGACAATCTTGCTCATTTGTATCTTTAACTCCCTATCCAAACCATAACTCTTCATACCATTCTACTGATTATGAAAATTTTGTTTCAAAATATCATCAGTAATAGAATATACCTTTGGTTAATAATTACCTTTTTTTGTACAATTGTTGATTGAAAATTGTTGTTATTTGGTTTCTGTACTGTTTTTCCAACCGTGTAGCCAAACCACATGAACATTTAAAAATGTGTGAAATGATTATTTTCAAATTATTTCTCTTTAACTACTCCACTTTTTAATTCCTCTTCCATGAACACTATCCCAAACATATTATAGAGATCTCTGTCCTAATCAATCATGGCATAGAGGTATCTCAAATATCCAAATAGTATTCTGCATGTTTTTTTTCTCATTGAATGCCTACCAGTAAGATATCCATTCATTATTCTCATTTATATTTTTATGTTCCTAACAATGGGTATGTTTTTTTGTGATCTAATATGCCATATTTTCAATTAATTTTTATATTTACATGATTTTATCCATTCTAGCTTGTATTAGAGCTTGAAAACAAATGAAGAGTTGACTACCAACCTAAGGATGATGATATGATTATTTCCCCGTAAAGACATGGTGTTTATGTATTATTCTATTATGATTCATTACATGTTTTCTAATAGATTGTTGTGAAATGGAATTTTCTTTAAATCAAATGAAATGGTGTGACATATATAAATCATGAGACCATTTTATTTATCAATGGATGTTATGGAAAATTATTTAAATAACCCCTTGGGTGTGTTTTTATGTTAAATGAAACCACCATGAGTGGTATATAAAATTGATTCACCTAGTATGGTATATTCTTTTACCCCTTTCATTTAAACTCAATGAATAATGGAATGGAAGACGATGTCCCTATTCTTTTTGACTGGGTCCCTATCACATAGTCTTGAGATTTCCTTTGAAACCAAAATTTCTAATTAATAATAAGGGGAGGATTCATGGGATACAAGGAATTCTAATCCTAGGATATGTTTTGAACTAAATTTTTAGGTGAGTATATTGATTCCATAAATTTTGTGGATAATAAAATTAATTGTGGTTATAAAGTTTATGGTTATAATTTGGGTCCATGGCCATTGATATTTACATTTCGAGAGTGAAACATAGGATTTGAAATGAAATTCCTTAAAAGTACTCATTGGAATATTTAAATAAATAATTTTCAAATGAATTGTTATGCACTATGAAAAAACAAGGGTTCTCATATAAAAACCATGGAGATAATAACTAAGTAGTTGGATTTTATATGCCACGAGTGATACATGGACTCCATATATAGACTACCACGTATATACTCTAAGGGAAGGTAATTATATATTCTAGGAGTGAAACTTGGTCTCCCCTTTTAGACGGTGAAGGAAGGACACCAATGGTTGTGACTTTATACCACACTGTGTTTGATTCCAAGGTTCCAATAAGGATTTCATAATTTTGGATTGTAAAGTGATGATTCAATGTAATACCTTGAGCGATACCTGGGATAGAAATTAAGAACACTACAGATGGGATTGGGTTTATTTTCACTCGTAACAATTTAATTACATGATGTGACTAAAAATATAATGAATAATATTTACCATGGTTAGGGATGTACATTTCATGAGGGAGTTATTATACATATCTTTATTGAATATTATCCATGGTATGTTTGGGAAATGATCTAGGTCTCAATAATTTATTATAAATTAAATCATGACAACCCATTTTCTCCAATATATTATGTCAAAGGATAAAGTAGGTAATACAGGACATGTGTTACATGAGATACAAGACCTATGTGTTTTATTTATTTACCACAATTCATTTACAAATTCTACTATTAGCTAAACACTATTTATTATGTATTCATGAGATATATGGAATTATACACTGTTGGTGGTGGCCAACTATGTATATCTCACTTTCGGGATAGGATTTCATTGATTACTTAGAATAACATCATAGATATAGGTAGTGACAGGGGAATTTATCCCAAATAGGGATGCATGATCACTATTTTAGGATGGTGTATTGGTTAGGGGTAGAAGATCGATTATATTATAGATATTCCACTAGAGATAATTGTGGGTATTTTTCGATTTGTTATAGCATGTTGTATATAATTGTTTCCATGACCCACCTATATTTAACTTTTTTGTATATCCCTCCTTGTTCAACATTTTAGAATATATTATTGATGGAGGTTATTTAATTGGATATTTATATGATGGATTATTACTCTTAGACAATTTTGTTATCAACTATTCTTCTTTAACTGATTGATATGATTATACCACTCTCATAAAATCAAATCACAAGGGTATAGTCTCCCAAATATTCCACCATAGACCCTCACTGCTTTCCAGTAGCATCTTGCTTAGGTGGAGGTGTTCTTGAGGTCACGTAGATAACTATGTTTAGTAACTTATGTGTGAATAAGTTTTGGGTTTTCATAAAGTGGTATCAGGGGTGTTTCTTTTATCTCTATTTCTTTACCTTAAAAATTGGGATGGTAGAAATGAGAAATCATACATGAAAATGATTTGTCTAGAGTATGATCCTAGGATATTCTCATCCATATAAATTGAAAAGAAAAATTACCTAGGATTTTACATGACTTTTTTGAATGTACTTATTTTAATTTTTTAACTTCTTCATTGGTTGACACATTTGATGTTTAATGCTTCTTTTGGATATAGATTTTTACCCATGGAAAATATGGGAAGGAACTATTTCTTCTTGAATCATAATAATAATGTGGGGATTTATATGTCATGCATATTCAATGCATGTTTTATAATACTACATGAATTTTCTATAGAATGTGTGGTTCCATGATTTCAATGTCCACGTAAATGTTCTGAAATTTCACATAGATATTGGATTAATAATTTGTTTTTATTAAATGGACTCCATGTTTAAATTTGAAAAGTGTACATGCCATTAGAAATAAATTTTTTTGATATATATTAGTAATTTTTTTTGAATATTTTATATATAAATAAGTATGAACATAAATGAAATTGATTTCTGAAATGAAATAGTCAGAATTTAATATAGATTCCATTTGTAACAGAAATAGGGTTTTCCTATATAACATGAAATTGAAAATCTATATACTATAACCATTGTGTTATAGTAGAGAACATGACCCAGACCTGACCATAGTAGTGGGTAGTCAGTAGTGTCTCTTGTAATTCTTATTATCTTTGCATCACCCATACCAAGATTTTGGTAGAGGAATAAGGGTGTGAATATTATATAGGGATGCATATATATATATACAACTCTTATATTTTTGATTTTAGTGATTATTAAATCATTTATTGAGCCATGTTTTTGGATGTGTTTGACTCATTCCACCACAAATGAACATGAGATGTTCTTGAAGTGGGTGGTACTTTCCGTACACTGGAGGTGGTTGGCCCCAACTGCCTGTAAAACCTACAACAGTTCCACTTTCAGCACCGCTAGTTATACTTGACATTGGCACTAATGTTTATTTTCAATAGAGTATTATAATGTTTATGAATAATTTATAGGGATCCCCATTACCTTCCATTATTATTTTAGAGGTGAAATATTAGTTTTAGTAGAAATATATGGTCATGTTATTGGGGGATGATTGTACATGGTCTGTAGACTAATGGCTGGAGGCCATGCTATCAATTTTTGAGCATCTCAAGACACATTTTGATAGGAGATTAAAGATAGATGTGTATATGTTTTAGGATTATACCATGATATTGTGGTATTATATTACCCATATAGATCATAAATAAGATATGGTATGGTTTTATTTTTAGACGACCTTCTATAATTGGTTCTATAGTGAGGTGTTTATGGATGATAGATCTAGAGTGTTTATCTAATTAGAGTAGGGGAATTTTTTATTCATGGACAATTCATAACATTTAAATGATAATAAATGATTGAAACCTATTTTTTAGGTGGTGAGTTATCTAAATCTAGGATATTAGAGTTTGGCCTCATATATGACATCTGATCAAAGTGGATGACTTTTATCTAACAAACATATTTTGAATATGAATGAGTTTGATATCATTGAGTGTGACCAATGAATTGATGGGTGTGTGAGCCATAGTGGTTTTCACCTAGATGTAGAATGAATTGATCAACAGTAGTAAGTATCATTTTTAGCTTCCATGGGGTGATATCAGTTTCTAGGATGCACACTCAGGTTTCCAGGCAAGGAGCCATCAGTGTAGTTTGGAAGGACATATAAAACCCTAGTTTTCCAGGAACCCACAAAAATTATCATCTTGTGTAAAGATTGTGCATCATTATTTATTTTACATATATTTTCCTCCATTATCTAGTAATATAGGTTTTTTACCAACTCTATATTTAGTAGAAATGTCAACAGCTTCTCATCAGATAGGGAGATGGAGTGAAATAGGCTGATTGGGATGAGGTGGTGGTCCTCTCTAGGGTTGATAGACCCCAAAATTACATTTTCAGAACAGTGGACCTTTTCTTGTTTTTTAGTATATATCTCAAGGTCATGGATCAGGGAAGATGTATGCATTGAAACCTATACATTGAGAGAATAGTTCCAAACATTCAACGGTGTGAGGTAATATTCTATTAGCATCTACATTAGTATATTCTTATTTTGATATAGTTGATTCAAATTCCATTATACTTATGAAATTTTTGGAGAGCCTCAGGATCAATGGTCAATTTTTCTATGGTTTGATGACACTAGACACTCCATTGGGATGTCGGTCAGTTAGTTTACTCTAGTGTAGGGAGTTCCCCCATTAGATGGTTGTGTTTCTCTATGTTTGTTCCCTGTTTTTCCTTGAGATTAATGGATTTGAAATCATTCTTATGATCGACTAGTTGGTTCTCTATTAATCTTACATTTATTTTTATTTATAATGGGTTGCTTTTAAATCAAAATATGGAGGTAATTACATTCACATGGGTGAATGGGATACTCATGCATGTCTATATATACTCAAGAATCTTGGGTTAAAAGGGATGGAAGATCATATTTCATGAATTTATCTTGATTGTTAAAGAATATTTCATGAATACTTCCCTATTGTGTTAGATCATTTCAGTGTAATTTTCCAAGATTAATTTTTAGGTCTAACTCTATAGATAGTGGTAAATTTTTTAATCGAGCTAGTTTAAGGATCTGCACTGATGTCTATTACTGCTTACATGAATGATACTACTGGGTTTCATGAATACAATAGGCTACTAGATTATTTGGATGATGTGGGTTTCATATGACCCAATACTTCACTATGGGGATCACAATCCCTTTTCCCCAATAAAAACGATGGTACCCTCATGAATATCATGGATTACCATGGGTTAAACCAGATTATAGTTAAGAAATAGCATCCAGTACCTCATATACCTAACTGATTATACAATCTAAGATAGAAAGTGTTTTATTTAATATAGATATATGCTTAGTTTGTAATCAGTATCATGTTAGATAAATAGATATAACACATAAAAATTAGGTATTATATATTGATTGTTTGAGTAATTGTTCATTTCATTTGGTCTCAAGAACATGACAGCAGTTTTCTGGGAAACTGATGAATTGGGTATCCCACCCATATCTGGATTTATTTATGGTGGTCATCATTGAATACATTAGGTTTATTCTCATAATATACACAATCTCTCCAAACGTATTGAGATCATATTGAATACATTGAGAGGTAATAAGTTATATGATAAGATAAAAAAGTGAAACATTGGGGGGATAAAGATACTTCCTATGTCACATTATCTCAATTATGAGAGTATCAGTTGATCAAGATAAGGTGAGAGTTGTAGTTTCCTTGGAAAAATCCATGGAAATCTTTGATTTACAGAGTTTCCTTAGGTTAGAAGGTTATTATAAGTTCTTAATTAAGGATTATTCACAACTATAATCACATGAAATGGGATTTACTAATATTTATTTGAAGTTCATATGGTCGTAATCCTATGAGATATCCTTTGAATAGATTAAAAGGGGAATTAATTCAGTATCAATCAAGATTCAACCAGATTCAAGAAACGGCAATATGGTTTATTTTGATGTGTCAGAAATTTGGAAAGGATTATTTTTTATGCAAGAGGATTGATTTGTGGAATATGAGTCTCATAATTTAAGGTATCATGAATGGAATTACCCAAAACATGATCTATAGTAATAAGTTATTTTTTACACTTTTCATGGTTGGAAGAATTTTATACCATCATATAGTTCTATGGATAATATACACCACAAAATCCCAAAGTAAATATTTATACAATATGAATTGAATATTAAGAAAAAAAATTTGTTTGAATAACCACAATATTTTAAAATTGTGTTTGACTATTCACATGGAAAGGGGAATGCAGTTTCCAATTCTCTGACATTGAAGACATAGATGCAGAAGGTTTAGAAGGCCAGTAGTGAGTTGCATCTAATAGCTGTATTCTATTTGATTCACTTAGAGGTTCAAGACCAGGATTTAATGTTTATACATTCATCATTATCATTCACATGTACACTTATAGAGGGAGTCAATTTAGTGCAACTATTAGAATCCAATGGCTTGGTCTTACGTGAGAAAATTGAATGTGATGAACAACCACATGGTTGGGTTATTGATGAGAATGAGATATTTTATATTGATGGATGCATCTAAGATCCCACTTATGTTTGAGAGGAGTATATTTGAGAGACTCATGCCTATATATGGGTAGGATATCCTGGGAATACCAAGATGAGCCAGGTAACACTATGCCAATAATTGTGGTTGGGGATGAAAAAGTGGATAGATTGGTTTTTAACTTGGAGTTCCACCTGTCAGTAGGTGAAGTCATAACGCGAAAGTGAAATGATAAATTTACAGAAATTACTTATTCATGAGTGAATATGAGATAATTGCACCATTTATTTAATGATGGGATTTCTTAGATAACCATAGGGTAGTGATTTCATATGGGTGATTGTAGACACATTGAAAAATGTTTCCCATTTATAACCTATTTGGGATGCCTTTTCAATAGATGATCTTAGAGTTTTTTCATTTAGGATATCATAAACCTCAACATATTTTGAAGTTCTATCATAATATGTATAGATGCTTGATTGATGTCACGGTTCTAGAAGGGGTTGTAGAGGGAAATGGGTTCATAGGTACTTCTATGTATTGTCTATCACTCATAGACTAACTGTTATTCAAAGAAAATGATAAAGGTTATTGAAGAAATTCTCTGAGAATTTATACATCATTTCAATGTTTATTGGGAAAAACAAACACCTCTCAATGAGTTAACTCTCAATAATAGGTTCCAAGAGACCATATAGATGGATCCATATGAGTCCTTGTATGGTAGTCTATGTTGTTCACCACTATACTTGTTAGAGGTTAGAGATTCATATATATTAGGTACTAATTTTGTTAAACTGACTTGAGAGAAATATCAAAAAACTAAGAAGAATATTTCTAAAGTTAATTCTATGAAGAACTCTTACACCGATCATCATCTTTGAACAACAGGTTTTGAGTTGGGGTGTCAATTTTTCTTTTGAATTTCACCTAGACTAAGAAATATTGTGATTTGGAAACAAAGGATACTATCTCTTCTTTACTTCAAGACCATTGAGATTATGGAGAGAGTTGGGCTGATAGCCAATTGGTTCTATGCACCATAGAGGTACCAAAAAATTCAGAATGACTTCTATGTATAACATCTTCTCCAATATCATCATGATCCCTCTAATATTATTCATCCCTAGGACATTGAATTGGAGGTTGATACACCCTTTTTGGAAAAACCTATATATAATGTTGATCTATTCATGATAGTCCTCGGAGCAAGGTTAGTTCCATTGGTTTGAGTTTTATGGTAGAAAGACATGTATTTGATTATACTTTTCAGTGGGAGCCTGACATATGTTACTTATAGCTGGAGTTATACTTTGATTATAAAACAACACCCTTGAAAGGGATACATAGGGACAAGTTTCTTTAATGGTGGATATTTTACGAAACAAAAATTTATATGATGTATGGACCCATTATATTTCCATTTAAATATTTAGTTTTATCCTAATTGATCATTATAAAGTAGTCACATGGGTTACTATACTATATGAGGATTGTATAAAGCCTATATCCCTTGATTTTGGATAAAATATGTGGGATCCATGGTTAGTACAAACCATTCGTCCCAGTATATATGGTTTGATTAACCACATGGGGTTGTATGGTGCTCTACCTAGGGACACATGGTTTTCTCTAACTCTCCCACCTAGACTGCATGGAATGCAAGTGTTTCATACCACATTACATAGGGGGTTTTCAAGGGTTTCACATGGTTAGACAAACCATAGGCTGATACCATGCATGGGGGTTTTCGTAAGAGGTGAACATCATATGTTTTTTAAATGGGTTTTCAACCATATAGGGAAACTGTGAAACCTTTTTAAAATGTATAAATTGAATATTTTACGCATAATTTACTTTTAACTCCTCACCATTTTTTTCTTCATCTTCCATGAATGGTATCCATAACCCATTAGATATATCTCCTTCCACCTCATTCTATCCATATAGGTATCTCCTCCAGATGGACACTGAATCACTTGACATTGTTTTCATTTGATGAATACCACCATGCTCTCAATTTCATTATCTCCTTTCATTATTTTTCTTGTAATCGATGGGGTTATATTGGTGAGATATAATGACACTAATTTTCAGATAATACATCTTTTAACTCTACTTATTCCACTATATCCCAGATTAGGGACCAAAAATTCAGGAGTAGTCAACCACCATTTTAAGTTAGGTGGTGTCATTGTTTCCCCTAAAGACATGGTGTTTCCGTATTATTTTGTAGTGTTGCATGTTGGATTTTCTGAGTGACATTAATTAGATGAAATTTCCTTATATTTAATGAATATTAATGGCCTATATAACTCACAAGACTAATTTATATATCATTTTAGGTTAGGGAACATGAATTTAACCAGCCCATGGGTGTGTTGTTAACTTAGATGAAACCCTTATGAGTGGCCATTTAAATTAATTTACCTCTTAAGGAGTGTTCTTGAAACCTTTTTTTGGGATGATAAATGAATTCATTGAAGTGTAAATTAAATTCATTGAAAGGGGGAATGGAAGACCATGTCTATACACCTATAGACATTTTTTATTGTCGCATTGGTTAGTATTATTCTTTCAAACAAAAATAATCAATTAAGATGAATGATAGAATTCATGGAAGGATAAACCTTCTATTACTAGGCTATGTGTAGTGCCACCTTTTTGGTGATTAAATTACTTATATAAATGTGATGGTATATGTTATTAAATATGAACATTAATGGTGTGGTAATAATTTGGGCCCCTAACCATTAATATTGCCATGTCATTATTGTAATATGGCTTCTGACATGGAATTTTGTAAAGAGTCTCATTAATTATGTTGAATAAATGAGTATTAAAGTAACATTCATGAACTATGGGTGAAACATGGGTTCTTATATGACTAAAAAATTGATTTTTTTATTAAAATCTTATTTATAGTGTACTGTTAACCTACACAAAAAGTGGGAACCAAAATCAACAAAAACAAATTTTAAATATTGAAATTCAAAATATAAACAACTTATGAGAAGATCTTGATTGACTATCACCCATATCACTCTATCAGTAGCCATTATCATAATGATACACTGTATCCCTCCCTCACCACTATCAACATCGCCATCCAACTTCCACAAAAACCATTTATTTGAGATAATCATAATCCTTGGATCCCACCAGGAAAATTGCACTTCACCACGATGTCGGCATCCCCTAGAAAACCTGAAATAACCAAACTACCATACAGAGAAATATCACCTCAACTAAAAGAATAAATCATGTACATGATACTATCAAGATAATCCTGATAGCTTCCACCACAAGTAAATATGAAAAAAAATGAACCATAAAAAAAATCTAACACCATTGGATATTAATAAACAGACCTACTTTTGATAATGAAAAAAATCAACAAATGCATGAGGATGAAATCTGAAATACCAAATCTATCGATGAAGGGTCTGCTCCTGGGATACTGATAGTCACTGATACACACCTCCCAAAACATCAATTTGAACACCAATCTAGATCTAACTGGGAGACGAGCAATAGAACGTGAGGTTTGAGAAGTTTTATGAGAAGTTGATGGCTTCAAATGTTTGAAATGTCGACGAGGCAGATAACTTGGAGCCTTCAATGTAATGAAAACTGACCTAGATATCACATTCAAACTGATAGACCATCAAACCATGAAACCCAAAACCTATTTATACCAGAAATCCAAATCTGACATGTTGTGGAACTGAAGAACATGATGTCAAATCCATGGAAAAATAATTTGATGGAATCAACTATAGATAACCAACATCGATACCCCAAGAGATTGATGAAGATGATGATACATGAAAGAATGAAAAACCAATGCATAGAGAAGCCACATTTAATGAAGAAAGCTAGTAAAGGTGACAGAAAGGGAGGAAGGAATATAAGGAAGAAGTGCAGTGCTCAGATTCACCATCAAATCTGAAGAAAATGGTTTCAGGATGACCATCATGAGGGACACTTATCCTCCATTTGTGGAAAACCAAGGACAGTCTCAGATTGCGGTAACATTATACAACACCTAGAGTGATACCAGAATTCTGATAAGGAATTCTTAAGATGAAATTCTATGGTGATTGGTTCAAGTAATGTCTAGAGAGATACCTAGGTTCCAAATTGGGAATTCTATTGATGGGATTATGTTTATTTTCAAGAATAAGGAATTAATAACAAAATTATACTGGTAAGATAAAAAATAATAGTGGACTGAGTTAGAGCCTTTCATTTTATGATGGCCTTATTCTATATATCCTGCTCAGATATGATTCACGGTTGAAGTGTGGGATATGTTCTAGAAATGAATACTTTATTATAAATTAAATAACTAATAACAATTTTCTATGTTATATTCTGGCTTAGGAAAAAGTATGTTGTAGAGGAGGGGAATTCCATGGGAAATAGGACCTATGTGGGTTATTTATTTCTACATTTCATTTACTGTTTTTACTATTACCTACACACATTTTGTTATGTAATCATAGAAGGGTGGATATTATACATTTTTGGGGGATGCCTACTATGTATATCCCATTCACTATTTGGGTTATCGTTAGGTACTCAGATAGACTTGGTTGATGCAGGTAGGGACATGGGAAAGTGACATACTTTGGATTCATGATTACCAATAAAGGATGGTGTATGGTATAGGACAAATCCAAGGATTGAGATGTTACTAGAGATAGACATTGGACATTTTTTAAATTTTATGTAGAATTTTTTATATTGTTGTTTCCTGATCCCCTTGAATTTACCTTTTTTTTATTATGACTTGATCTTTAATTTTATATATATAATTGATGAATGTTATTTTATTGGATATTAATATAATGCATTATTAGTTTTTCAATGTATAGAAATCTTTTTTGCATCCATATATGATTGATATGATTATAATACTATGATACACTCTAATCATGAGGAAAAAATCACCGCAATATTCTAACACGAACCCTAGTTGCTAGTTGGTAGCCTTTGGTGTACAAGGAGGTAATCTTGAGGTCATGTAGCCAAATGTGTTCAATTACATTTTAGTGAATTAGGATCAGGATTCCACATTTTTATGGTTTTATGAATGTCCATATAAAATCCAATTTATGTTCATATAATGGTAGACCATTTATCACCTCTCGTTATAGCTTTCACCAAATTTGTTTTTATGCCAAAATCTAAAAAAGGAACCTCTTCTTAGAGTATTTATTCAAGAAAATACTTAGTTTTGTGCCTTTTCCATTAAATTTATTCATGGTGGGGTACGTTATCACATATCCATCATACAAATGTTATTATTTACAAATTATTATATAACCCTCTAACTCTTATTAATCCCTCCCAATAATCCTTTCGAACTGTCGTTACAATACTAATGTTATCCCAAACTTTTTCTAGGACAAACATGTGTATTGTGAATACTAAATCCATTTATACTCAAGAGTATTCACCTAGTAAAACCTATCATTCATGTAAGAGTTGGTGTCCAAGAATCAACTAGTTTTATGTTGATTACATGGATATTTCATGTATTATTACATATTGTTCATTGTTCTACAAAATTATTATGTAATAATGTACTAGAGCATTTGTTACATTAATAAGGTCATGGAAGTCCCCTGCTATGATAAGAACCGTGAAATGATATAATAATATTCTTAAATATAGTTCTGTGGTTGGATGACATGCTATGATGGTACACTTAGCATGCATACCGTCAGGTGTCAGAACTCATAAGTATATAAGACTTCCTATCATGAAGTTCGCACTTGGTAATCTCCAATATAAGAGATTTTGAGAATAGACCCGCAAGTAGGAATTCCACATGTTTTGATGTCATCAGATATTTCTATTTGGGAGTGTGTGTAATGATCCTTAGACTTTAAGAATATCATTAATACATATCATGACTTACACACTTTGATTTTATGACAAAACCGTCACACAGAAATTTGGTGGGATGTAGGGTACGTTGGGTGTGTCATGAGTGGCAAGTTATTAATGGAAAAGTCAAGGAAGGATGTGTCCCTTCTATTTATGGAAGTCGATATCTTGTCCCTTTGATTGAAAAAGAATTGTCGTGCAAAATTACATGTCCATGGTGTAATGATGAGTTTATTTTAGGGAGTCAATTAACGACGTATGAAGAATAAAAGTTGATGACGCCGTCATGAAACATTGTTGATGAGAAATTGTGACAAATGGATTATATTAAACAGTGAGCATTCATACGTGGATTTCATTGTTGAGACATACGTTATTTATCATGGGTTCCTTGACCTGTAGCTAGATAGTACTCTTGGAATTTAGGCAAGACCACCTAATGCCAATGAGAAAGAATCTTATAGGGTCACACACTAAGTGTTTTTGGTGGTCTCGGTTAAATTCAATTTGAATTTAATTAATGAAATAAATATTATTATAAATACTTTGGAATAAATGTAATCAAGTTACAATTATCACATAAATTAAATAAAATAAATTAATTTATTTTATTGAACATTTAATAAATAATTTTTTTTGTTTGTAAATAAATTATTTATTTAAGAGAATAAGTTATTTATTTATTTATTCATGAGTTCAATAAGTGGAAGTGGAGTTCAATAGCACCAAGGTCGGTCTGGTAGTAAAATAATTATTTGAAATATGGTTAATAATTATTTAAATAGTTGGCACGAATTAAAATAACAATTCTATTATTTTGGGATGTGAAAATTTATTTATAATTTTGTTTTGTGCATGTTGGCGCACCATAAATAATGACACAATATTATTATTAAATGCATGGGTATTTTCTATGTTCATGAATTTATTTAATTGGTTCTATGAAATTAAATATTGTAACTGAAATTCCATGTATATAAATAGTCAAGTACGCCTACTATTCCATACACCACACCACACGCCAGGTGAATTGAGAATTGTTGGGCCAATCAATTTATCTCTTGAATCCTCTTCCCTCCCCTGTCAAGAATGAGAGACATTCTTCAAGTCTGATGAACATGCGATCAATAAAAATCGACATAAGAAACTCAATTCGTCGTGCTAGCACCCTAAGAACGAGCGGTGTAAATCGGAGGCCATTGAAACACCTGTGGATCACCTCTAGAGGGATTCTAGTTTGGATTCTTAAAGGAACATTGTGATAATCTAGATGGGTCATTCTGAATAATCAACATCAACAACGATGAAAAATATCAATGATACATGTATTATTTTTCTTTATGAAATTAATTAAATTAATTATAAACATGATGTACAAGATCCTCTCTAAAGTTTTTCTACCTCTTTCTTCTTTTTCTAATTAGTTTGTTATATTCTGTGGAGACTGGAATTCATCATCGTATTGATCTTGGAATAATCATTGATCATGGTAAAAATCCAAATTGGGTGTCGTCCCAACCACGCTTCCACTGCTCCCTGAATGTTCAAGTGGTATCAGAGCAGTTACATCATAGTTTATAATTATTTAAACATTTTGTTGAAGACTAACACATTTAATAATTTAGTTGTTTCAATTCAAGTTAATCGTTCTAAAAATCTGAATATTGAGATCTATTCCACCTCTTTCGTTTCTAATTTACCTTACAGAAACAATATTTTCTTTAATTTTTGTTTAAAATAAAATAGTGGATCTCATACAAAGGTGTCAAAGCTTCCTGGTCGTACAACACCAGAACACAAAACATGTATTCGATAGTACACACCGTATAGTCAAGATTCAATTCATCGGATTGGTCCACCAAACCAAGCAATGTGTTGGAGTATTTATATGTCTTAAATGACTCTATTTATTGACTATGAACTGGTGGAATGTGTTTTTTAGATTACACGCCATGTGGCCTAATGGACACTGCGTGTAGTCCCTTCAGGATAGGGTTTGACAGTGTACCCCGTACCTGGCTTGCCTGGCTGGAGACCATGTAACAAGGATCTACATTGAGTGTGGCCCTCTAGAAACTCTGTGTGCTTCGATGATTTACAAAGTATACTCACACACCGTTTCCCTAGGAGAACACTTTCGATAGAAGGTGAAAAATAGTACATGCCATGTATATAGAACTACAAATCACGTACTCAACCAAATAACACAGATTTATTTAAATTTATTATTATATTATACAAACTCTTAAGATATGTACCATCATGTGAGTGTAGAGTTTTTCCACAATACATGAAAGGTGTTTTATATATGTGTGTTTAATTTAACATCTACATAATGTTTATTTCTAATCATTGGGTAGTTATGAATAGTAATTCACTGAGTAACCACCAAGGTACAAGTTACGTACAAAGATGATTTTAAAGAAATTTCTTTGTTTATAATTATAATGGATGATAATCTCAAGGAAACATAGAAAATGTTTTAAGATAAAAGTATTGAATAATTAAAGATAACAATTAATTGATTTGGGGGTGATTTATATTAAAAAAAAATATTAAACATTTTATTAGTAGTTTTATTCATGTGTAAATATTTTTTCTTATATGGATGATCATGACCTGGACCAATACCTATGTATGTGGATGGTTTCTTTAATTTTTTTAGTTGAATTAAATTTGTTGGCTTGTGATCCTTCTCCTCATTAATATGTAGGGCATGAATACCCAATGTTTCTTTTATGTAAATCCCCTTTTTACTCCACACCTATATACGAGTTAAAAAGGGCATATGTATTGGATGGAACTCCCAAACTAGTAGAGGTGGTTCAAGTTGGAGCCGAGATGAAACCAATATTAGGTGATACATAGGTGGACATGTGGAAGCTGTAAACATGAACCCAATAGGTTCATGGTGTTTCTCCCCTAGGACGAGGTTAGTTTACCAAATGATAGGTAACTAACCATTATAAAATATCATTACCATTCCATTTACATTATTTTATTTCTGTAAGTTGCATGGTTTATCATTATGGATGTGTTTTCATAGTCCCATAATTAATGAATTAAACAAGCATGTAAGATGGAACTAAAATAAACCAGGCATTTTCATAAATGTTATCATGTAAAGGTAAATTACATAAGTATGTTCCACATAATATTAAAAAGCATGTGATAATGATAATAATCAATTCACGAATAAGAGACAAAAATCCCTCAAATAAAATATTATGTCAGAACAAGCCTTCTATTACTCAATAAAGGAAAAAACTCAATAAAACTATGTGATTGACCATCCCTTGTTGGGGAACATACTTTTATACAGGAATCCCTTATGAAAGGTTTTAGGTTTACATAACCATATTACATCAAGAGGTGTATCCCTTGCTCGACTTGGTGTAATATAGGAGGAAGAGTTAAGGAAATATAAATTCATGATTTCAGGATTGTGGAGTATACTCAACATATAAGGAGTTGCAAGCCCATAGTTGGAATAGAACTACCTACCTAAATACCTTATAATAGCTTGAACATCCCATGATGGTGTTATCCAAAGGGTAATATGTGTCATTCCCACTATAATGTCATGGAAACTGGACATTCCGAGTTCAATGGTGAGGAATATTGGGACTTGATAAAATTGTGCAAGACTTGATAATATTTATTATTTCTTATAAAATGTTATCATCAAAGTGCTAATGATCTTATCTTTTAATTGTATAATAAAAATTGAAAACACGTCAACCACACAATGACTACTATCAATTCTAGAAAAAGACAACATACTCACTTGTAGTAACTTTCTGGAATGGTTTAGATGCCTTCTGGTTATCCTTCTCCATGAACTAATGTCGTACTTGTTGGAGTGATCATTACCTGATCCGCATGCCAAAGAGGTGAGTGATGAGGATTTCATGGCCAATGAGAAACATATGAATGACAGGTTGATGTTCAATGTCTGATGCTATCATCAATGTCTTGAGAGCTCATGAAGTCTCATGGAAACATGGATTCTTATTTCATGCTCGATCACCTCTATGGTCTTTACCTAGAGAGAGAAAGACATGGAAGGTTTGAGATCTCTAAGGAACTCTATCGTAGTTCTTTTGGAGAAGGTACCCTAGCTATGCCTCATGTGGTCAATCTCATTGGCTACATTGAGCGCCTAGAGGTTCTATGGTATAAACTCCCTGAATAACTGGGAACTAATCTCATACTCACATCAATACCTCAGAGATACTCTAACATTGTTGTCAATTTCAATATGATCAAAATTGAGAAGTATCTATCTTATCTTCATATCCTCATTCTCCTATTGGACAAAGATATAAAGCACGAAAATCCTTATGTCCTTATGGTGAATAAGAGGAAAGGGAAGGCGATGAGATTTAAACACAAAGATTATTCATGGCCTTCTAAGAAAAATATGATCCAAGGGAGGCAAGGGAACAAAAGGTTGTTTATTTCACATGTGGAAAGAAGGGAAACTAGAAGAAGAATTAAACACAACTTAAGAAGTAAGGGGAAGCATCAGGTGCAATTTTTTTTGAATACAACATATCTATTTCTAGAAATTGGGTATTAGATACAGATTTTTGTGATCACATATGTACCCAAATACAGTAATCAAGTTTATTTAGGATGATTTATAATGGAGAGTAAGATCTACGAGCATCCAATAGAACTACACTTGTTGTTGTAACTTTTAGGTACTACCACCTCACGTTGCCAAATGGAATGATCTTGGTGTTAAATGTAACACCCCAGGATTTCAGAGTGTGTTATTTCTTAAAAATAATTCAATAACTTCCACTACACGCAACACCGAGTTCAATCACACCATTAAAAGAGGTCATGAATAGTATTAACTACATTTTGAACTTTATATAATCCTTATAATTTTAGAATCCCTATTATGAGTTTCTTAGTCATAATGCAAGAACAAATTCATTTTCAGTATTTCACTTTTATCAACTTCTAATAGTGAAACCTTTTTAAATACAATATTTTAAACTTTTTGACTAAATGGAGACATCAAAAAATTTAAAATGAAACATCCCAAGCGTCCACGGTACGCTTTCCATTGGATAAAACAGTAGCGTGTGTTGTACGCAACTTCGAGTTCTAACACACCGTAACCAATCAAACTAGTTGTTATGAATAGTAATACCTACTTTTTGAAGTTATATATATTTTATATTTTAAAATGGACTTCATTTTTGGATTCGGAATATCAAATTTAGCCTAAGGTGAAATTTTGGTACTTTTCGGATAACTTTCATATTTTGATGAATAGTGAAAATTACTAAATTTTAATTAAAAACAACTTTTTTAATCAAAATAATTAATAGTGATAAATTATGAATTTGAGTGGTTTTAAAGTATATTTAGAATATATTTTTACTATTTAATATAATGTTGGTCATTGGACATAAATTTACAATTAAACCGAACATAAACAAGTGTCAATATTTTGATAGTTATTATCTCTTAAAAACACGCTTTTTGTTTTGACAGCGGGAATTAATTTTAAATTAATTTCTGCCACTTCTGTGTTTTGAATTTAGGAAAATGGATTCCATATTTGGAATCAGGATGTTCAAATTGTGTAAATAGGTAACTTTTATTTTTAGACATTTTGAATAATTACTGCGGTAAATATTTTATTTACCATGGTTAAGGGTAAATCCGGTAAATAAGGGTTAAAAAAATAATATTATAATAATACTAAACTACCCTAAAACGTGTCTTAGCCCTATTGGTTGATACATGGTCGACCATGGCCATCTTTGGGTCTATTTTGGGACCCCATGGATCCACTTGTAAGTGATAATGACACTTTATTTTAATTTAGTTAAAATGAATACAAAAATGACACAAGCGTATATCTTTTAGAACAACAATTTTTTACATAGGGTTATATATGTTGGATTTTAGATTATAAATATTCATTAGAAATCTAAAAAGATTTCCTACATAATGATATTTTATTTATAATTTTTAGACATTAAATAATTTATTTTATTTATGACACAATGATGATGCAGTAATTACTAAAATAGTGAAAAATTAAAATAATTGATATTATAAATACCCAAATAAATATAATATGAAACTTTTAATGAATTAAACTAATTTTCTAGGCTAATATGATATATTAGGATTGATTTAATGGACTTTGTTCGAAGTAATCAATCTGTTATGAGTTTCACAAAAATCAACTATTGAATAGTGTCAAAATTGACATAAAAGAGTTCTTAAAACAAATATTATATTATTAATTGATATTAAATTCCTAAAAATATAAGGTTCGGCCAAGAGACTTATATTATGATAGTTTAATCATTAATGGACCACTTGGGGGTCTCTTGGATGTATATAGTAAGTTTATTAACCATATTATATAAAAATACAAAGAGACATTGTAAAAGTGAAACTAATTAACTTAGAGTTAATACTTAAAGATAAGGTTAATATAAGTACCCAAACCTGTCTAAATTCTATTGGTTGAGTGGTTTTCGACCTATCCCCACCTTAACCTTTGAATAGTCAACTTTGGAGCCATTAGAAACCGAATATGAATTTATTATAAATTAATATTTCTAGCTTTTCCAAAGGTGCCCCTCACCCCTCTTATAAAAGGGCACTCCTCCTTCTCTTTTCCTCACACCTCTCAAGCCACTTGGCTCGTCCAAACTCTGCCCAACTAAGCTCCCCACATCCCTCTCCTCCTACTTGAAGCTTCCCCTTAGGCAGAAAGCATTTCAAGAAGTCCTTTGGTTCCAACCAAAGTGAGTTACCTAAATTAAAGGTAACAATTTCTCTTAAAGTATCTTTATTTATTTTGCTTCTCCAACCCCCAAAATCTTTTTATTTCCTTTCTTTTGTAACAACACCAGTATCCTCAATATACTATGATGTTGTTATAAGAAGGATTCAAACTACACATACACACAACTCCATCTAATGGATGATGAACATAATGTTTCTGTGGATGGCAAACTAACGCCTCACGAAACGATGATTGTTCAAATACCTCTTACCACCTCTCATGGTGGCCATTATGATGGCACTGTAATTAAATATGATATTAATGATATATATTTTATATATAATCTTCTGTAATTCCATTTTATTTCATTCCATTATTCGTTTCATGTTGTATATACATACGATAATTTCATTTGAGGAAGTGCGGACTACCGCCCCCTTAAAATGATATGACTCGTTCATACCACACATGGAACGTATAAATGATGGTGTTAATGAACTTAAGTAACATATATAAAATATTATATTATACTGGAATAGTAATATACCTATGTATCATTTGGATTTGATTCTTTTAAAATAAAAATTAAATGGAAGTAGCGTTCGTGCGTACGTACGGACTACCGTCTCCACGAACGCGATGAGATTCATTCTCCATCGTATCCATTCAAGTATAATTACCATTTAATGATTTAAAAATGATGTTTAAGGACTTGATATCATTCTGGATATGAATAAGATACAACAAACATGACTTATGTAACAAAACATATAAAAGAAAATGGGTAAGTTAACACCCGAAACGACGATAATTCTAAGATATTATTAACAAATCAATGTTAAAAGATCATATATGATATCATATTAATATATATGATTCTTGTATAATTTAATAACAATTATTTCACCATTATACAGGGAGTTAACCTACCCCAACCAAGGAAAAGTACAAGGTAAGGGATTTTCTTATCTCACTTTCAATTCCGTGAGATTTCCATTGTTCGCCACTAAATTATTGAAAGTGGTGTATTGTGTACTGCCATTTGATATATATTATCATGATTCTATTTATATTCATGTTATTCTGTAAATCATTTGGTGGTTATTAACTTTTGGCCATACGACTCAGTTGATTAACGTGGTAAGGGGTTTTCATCTCACTCCTTATTCTCATGAGATTCATGCCATATTGCCACCATTACCTTTTGTGTGGTGTATGTACTGCCCATAATTATATTCTTTGTGTAATACACTATAATTTATGTGTACTTACATATTCATTTTATGATACCTCTTTCATGGGTTGTATGTTTCATAAGTTACCAAACTGGTAAGGGTTATTTCACAATCTCTTCATTATCCGAGGTTGTTTATACGTAATAATCTACTGGGATCTCGTTATCATCCACATCCATGTTTCTTCAAAATGTATTTCAAAACATTTTTAATATTTAAAATAATATGGGATAAAGTCATTTATACCCTTGTTTGACTTTTTATAAGAGGTTTATAAGGGAATCTTTCCGTCGTTTTCCAAACAAGGTGCTTTTTAACCTTTTCGACAGAATTAAGATAAGAATGTTTTTTTTAACTTATACGGCGGGTGCGGTTATTTTCTGCCGTTATAAAATCGTCAAAGCTTCCCTTAAAAGCTTATAAGATTATTTTCAAAGAAAATGTTTGATTTTATATGAATCTTAAATGATTTCAAAATAAAAGGAGATATTTCTTTAAAAAGAATTTTGATTTCATCTATGTCAACATCCTTTGATGGGTTTTAAGATTATTTGAAGTTGATTTATTATGATACAAAACTTCTATATTATTTTGAAGGTTTTGTGATATGTTTGACTGTGGATGTGCTATTTTTATACCATTCATAGTTTATGGTGAAAGTATTGACATTTCGTATGCTAGTTCCAATAAGAATGTTTATGTTATATTTCAATCTTTACTTCATATGAATGTGTTGGACAAGTATCTTCCAGGTTGGGGACTGGTTAAAGTAAGCCCTCCAGGTTGGGGACTGGTAAAAGTAAGCCCTCCAGGTTGGGGACTGGTAAAAGTAAGCCCTCCAGGTTAGGGACTGGTAAAAGTAAGCCCTCCGGGTTGGTGTCCGGTTATTAGAGGCACTCCGGGTTGGTGTCCGGTTATTAGAGGCACTCCGGGTTGGTGTCCGGTTATTAGAGGCACTCCGGGTTGGGTTCCGGTTACAGTTATCCCCAAGGTCTTGGGACGAGGCCTTGAAAAGTAATTAAAGTTTAGCATTATGCATTCCAACATTATGAAAGTGGTTATTGATATTGCATGTGATTATTCGATTAGTAGAATATCCATGTGAACAAGTAAATGGCATTATTTCATTTTACTTTTGCCATACCATGTTGAAGTTCAATTTTAAAAGGCTTTTGTTTTAGTAATTCATTGCCTTAAATGTTTATGCTTATTTTGAATGTTCCGCTATATTGTTATCCTTACTGGGCATTTGAGCTCACCCCTTTTCTATGTTTTATTTTTCCCAGGTAGTGAAGAAGTAAATTATGATTGACTTGCAGGGATATTATGAGGGGTTTATAGTGTGGACGTTGGAAACATTATGTTGTTGTAGTAGTTTTTCATTTTAT
Source organism: Viscum album (assembly GCA_963277665.1). NCBI lineage: Eukaryota > Viridiplantae > Streptophyta > Magnoliopsida > Santalales > Viscaceae > Viscum > Viscum album. The sequence continues at coordinate 750,731,536 of OY728129.1, read as the reverse complement.
GATGTAATGTAAAACTTATGAATATATCTAGTGTTTCCAAGGCTACTAAACTAATCGGTCTTTCGGGATTTGATCTTTCTTGTGATCATGCCAATGTTATGTAATAATGCACCGACTCTGGGTAGCTGGGGTCGGGGCGTTACAGTTGGTATCAGAGGAAGTTTAGTACAAACCTTGGAAGCTAGATTTAGATAAACTCTGATTAGAGCACGTAGACCTAAGATGAACTTTGAGGATTAGTATAGAAGAACTTCCTAGAATTTTGGTATTGTAGAGATTTTGTGAGTTTTCCGAGCAATACATCCCTGTCTGGATACGAGCAGGTAGAGGTGGCTCTGGCACAGATGTACCTAGGGGTAAAACCCGAAAACACCGCTTTGAGCTAGACTCGAACGGGAACTGGTGCACGACAACGGGCCTTGCTGCACTCTTGGTTACGACACTCCCGGGGGATATGCTTAGGATAACTCTCATTTTCTTTACAAATAATTTTGAAGGGATTATGAGTATATACTTCCTCAAAGAAAACATTCTTATGATTATGGATTATATCCATAAATAGTTCAATTTATGTTAGGTGTTTTATAAGTATGGGATTATGTATTTTGATTCATAAACTGATCTAGTTTATGCCATGGTATAGAAATGGCGCCCAGTAGAAGGAATGAGAACTCCAGAAATACACATGATTCAAATAGAAGGAAGGATCATATCTTTCATGGTCTTAAGCTAGAATTTATAAGAGAAATAGTCTCCCATGTATTATCATCATATGAAGAAATAATATCATGTGTTGATAAGATATGTAAAGAGTTTACTGAGTCCTATGGCTTTGAAGGGAAGCAAGAGAAGAAAAGGATGGAAGAGAGAAAGATGGATAAAGGGAAGAGGGAAAAGAAGAATTTTCCCATATGTGGTAACTGTGGAAAGAAACACCCTGTAACTTGCCTGAAAGGAATGGGAGTTTGTTATAAGTGTGGAGGAAAAGGGCACAAAGTACGTGACTGCAAGGGTAAGAAAATGGTTTTAAATGTACAATGCTTCATTTGCAAGGAGTTTGGACACTACGCGAACCTATGTCTCAGTCATCAGACTATGCCGCAAATGATGTTATTGGATAATAATCAAGTTATGATACTACCACAGATGAAGAGGAATGATTAGAGTTCTTATGTTGATTATGTCAATTGAGCTTTGTATCAACAATGTACTTGTTATAATAATTATGGAGTATATATGGATTGTACTGCAGTACTATTTCATTAAGGACTTGATATTGTGTGGAACAATGAAAAGTGACTCAATAGCAGGATAAATTTTTGGAAAATATATGGTTGAGAGAATGATAAACCATAATATAGTTCTGATACCGAGGTAGTGATTTTCGAATAATACATGTTTATTTTGGAAAAAAATATATTGGATATTCTTGACTACCTTGGAACTGATTAATGATTTGTATATTCCATCATTGTTGGGGTTTAAAACATTTTTGGATTAATGAAGTATATCCAGCATTCTATATGGAATAAGGGAGCATGAATGTAATCAATAAGGAATATGGTAATACATGATGAAGGTATTCATATGCTATTACGGGGTAAAAAGGATCTATATTATGTTTACCTTCCTTATGAATGTTGGACTGTGAGTTTGGACAGAAGTATTTTGGATAGTTCTAGTTTGGATTATTTTGGATTGCCATAAAAGGACAACCCGGAGGTCGGGCGGCAACCCGTCGCGTCCGGCAAGGCTGCGAGACTTGAACCCGCAACCAAAGGGCGACAAGGGTGTATCACCTACCACTATCCCACGAGATGTCCTGGATTAAATAAAGTAGTTTTTTAAAAGATCTGGTAGATGAATTATAAATTCGTTTATTTTGGAACCCTCTATGAATAGTATAAATAGAATTTTTTTTACGAGTGAATGATGAGTTTTGGTAGAAATTTATTAATGGGTAAAACTCTAATTATAAACTAAGTATATCTCCTTATTATCTTATCCAATCTCATAAATAAATTCCTCAACATTAATAATAGAAACTTAGAACAAAAATGTTGTCCTAGATGGTACCTTAAATCATCACAAATTTATGGCTTTGGGATTGTTGGCCTTTTCATAGCCATGTTCTCTACCACTCTCCATCAGATAATTGATGGCTAGATTTTTCTTCCATATCCATATTTTCTTACATGGAACCCTAGTATGTGTTACTTTCGGTAATCTTCATACTTTCGACTCTTTATTTTAAATAGAGGCCTCGTTAATTCATTTTTCGATGTGGGATTTCAACTAAGATATTTTGAAACGTCAAAAATGTGTTATCCCAATACCCTATATTTTGTTGAACCGATGGTACTTCAAATCATCATAGATTGATGAGTTTAAGGACCTCAATTATACACTTGTTTGTGATTGATGACCTCAATCACTACCTATAAATATTTACGTTTTTCCTCCGATTATATGTCTCTAATTGCCACCAATGTTCTTCTAATCGAGATCATAATTTGGTGGTGACCCTTTAATTTCTCTTTTCCTCATATTAAGACTAAATTTTAGTAACCCAATTTCCAATGTGGGTTTTCCCACAAATATATTTTCTACTTTCAACCTTTTATCTTCGAAGAACAATTTCAAATTGCGAGGACGCAATTTATTGAAGGAGGGGAGAATGTAACACCCCAGGATTTCAGAGTGTGTTATTTCTTAAAAATAATTCAATAACTTCCACTACACGCAACACCGAGTTCAATCACACCATTAAAAGAGGTCATCAATAGTATTAACTACATTTTGAACTTTATATAATCCTTATAATTTTAGAATCAATATTATGAGTTTCTTAGTCATAATGCAAGAACAAATTCATTTTCAGTATTTCACTTTTATCAACTTCTAATAGTGAAACCTTTTTAAATACAATATTTTAAACTTTTTGACTAAATGGAGACATCAAAAAATTTAAAATGAAACATCCCAAGCGTCCACGGTACGCTTTCCTTTGGATAAAACAGTAGCGTGTGTTGTACGCAACTTCGAGTTCTAACACACCGTAACCAATCAAACTAGTTGTTATGAATAGTAATACCTACTTTTTGAAGTTATATATATTTTATATTTTAAAATGGACTTCATTTTTGGATTCGGAATATCAAATTTAGCCTAAGGTGAAATTTTGGTACTTTTCGGATAACTTTCATATTTTGATGAATAGTGAAAATTACTAAATTTTAATTAAAAACAACTTTTTTAATCAAAATAATTAATAGTGATAAATTATGAATTTGAGTGGTTTTAAAGTATATTTAGAATATATTTTTACTATTTAATATAATGTTGGTCATTGGACATAAATTTACAATTAAACCGAACATAAACAAGTGTCAATCTTTTGATAGTTATTATCTCTTAAAAACACGCTTTTTGTTTTGACAGCGGGAATTAATTTTAAATTAATTTCTGCCACTTCTGTGTTTTGAATTTAGGAAAATGGATTCCATATTTGGAATCAGGATGTTCAAATTGTGTAAATAGGTAACTTTTATTTTTAGACATTTTGAATAATTACTGCGGTAAATATTTTATTTACCATGGTTAAGGGTAAATCCGGTAAATAAGGGTTAAAAAAATAATATTATAATAATACTAAACTACCCTAAAACGTGTCTTAGCCCTATTGGTTGATACATGGTCGACCATGGGCATCTTTGGGTCTATTTTGGGACCCCATGGATCCACTTGTAAGTGATAATGACACTTTATTTTAATTTAGTTAAAATGAATACAAAAATGACACAAGCATATATCTTTTAGAACAACAATTTTTTACATAGGGTTATATATGTTGGATTTTAGATTATAAATATTCATTAGAAATCTAAAAAGATTTCCTACATAATGATATTTTATTTATAATTTTTAGACATTAAATAATTTATTTTATTTGTGACACAATGATGATGCAGTAATTACTAAAATAGTGAAAAATTAAAATAATTGATATTATAAATACCCAAATAAATATAATATGAAACTTTTAATGAATTAAACTAATTTTCTAGGCTAATATGATATATTAGGATTGATTTAATGGACTTTGTTCGAAGTAATCAATCTGTTATGAGTTTCACAAAAATCAACTATTGAATAGTGTCAAAATTGACATAAAAGAGTTCTTAAAACAAATATTATATTATTAATTGATATTAAATTCCTAAAAATCTAAGGTTCGGCCAAGAGACTTATATTATGATAGTTTAATCATTAATGGACCACTTGGGGGTCGCTTGGATGTATATAGTAAGTTTATTAACCATATTATATAAAAATACAAAGAGACATTGTAAAAGTGAAACTAATTAACTTAGAGTTAATACTTAAAGATAAGGTTAATATAAGTACCCAAACCTGTCTAAATTCTATTGGTTGAGTGGTTTTCGACCTATCCCCACCTTAACCTTTGAATAGTCAACTTTGGAGCCATTAGAAACCGAATATGAATTTATTATAAATTAATATTTCTAGCTTTTCCAAAGGTGCCCCTCACCCCTCTTATAAAAGGGCACTCCTCCTTCTCTTTTCCTCACACCTCTCAAGCCACTTGGCTCGTCCAAACTCTGCCCAACTAAGCTCCCCACATCCCTCTCCTCCTACTTTAAGCTTCCCCTTAGGCAGAAAGCATTTCAAGAAGTCCTTTGGTTCCAACCAAAGTGAGTTACCTAAATTAAAGGTAACAATTTCTCTTAAAGTATCTTTATTTATTTTGCTTCTCCAACCCCCAAAATATTTTTATTTCCTTTCTTTTGTAACAACACCAGTATCCTCAATATACTATGATGTTGTTATAAGATGGATTCAAACTACACATACACACAACTCCATCTAATGGATGATGAACATAATGTTTCTGTGGATGGCAAACTAACACCTCACGAAACGATGATTGTTCAAATACCTCTTACCACCTCTCATGGTGGCCATTATGATGGCACTGTAATTAAATATGATATTAATGATATATATTTTATATATAAGCTTCTGTAATTCCATTTTATTTCATTCCATTATTCGTTTCATGTTGTATATACATACGATAATTTCATTTGAGGAAGTGCGGACTACCGCCCCCTTAAAATGATATGACTCGTTCATACCACACATGGAACGTATAAAGGATGGTGTTAATGAACTTAAGTAACATATATAAAATATTATATTATACTGTAATAGTAATATACCTATGTATCATTTGGATTTGATTCTTTTAAAATAAAAATTAAATGGAAGTAGCGTTCGTGCGTACGTACGGACTACCGTCTCCACGAACGCGATGAGATTCATTCTCCATCGTATCCATTCAAGTATAATTACCATTTAATGATTTAAAAATGATGTTTAAGGACTTGATATCATTCTGGATATGAATAAGATACAACAAACATGACTTATGTAACAAAACATATAAAAGAAAATGGGTAAGTTAACACCCGAAACGACGATAATTCTAAGATATTATTAACAAATCAATGTTAAAAGATCATATATGATATCATATTAATATATATGATTCTTGTATAATTTAATAACAATTATTTCACCATTATACAGGGAGTTAACCTACCCCAACCAAGGAAAAGTACAAGGTAAGGGATTTTCTTATCTCACTTTCAATTCCGTGAGATTTCCATTGTTCGCCACTAAATTATTGAAAGTGGTGTATTGTGTACTGACATTTGATATATATTATCATGATTCTATTTATATTCATGTTATTCTGTAAATCATTTGGTGGTTATTAACTTTTGGCCATACGACTCAGTTGATTAACGTGGTAAGGGGTTTTCATCTCACTCCTTATTCTCATGAGATTCATGCCATATTGCCACCATTACCTTTTGTGTGGTGTATGTACTGCCCATAATTATATTCTTTGTGTAATACACTATAATTTATGTGTACTTACATATTCATTTTATGATACCTCTTTCATGGGTTGTATGTTTCATAAGTTACCAAACTGGTAAGGGTTATTTCACAATCTCTTCATTATCCGAGGTTGTTTATACGTAATAATCTACTGGGATCTCGTTATCATCCACATCCATGTTTCTTCAAAATGTATTTCAAAACATTTTTAATATTTAAAATAATATGGGATAAAGTCATTTATACCCTTGTTTGACTTTTTATAAGAGGTTTATAAGGGAATCTTTCCGTCGTTTTCCAAACAAGGTGCTTTTTAACCTTTTCGACAGAATTAAGATAAGAATGTTTTTTTTAACTTATACGGAGGGTGCGGTTATTTTCTGCCGTTATAAAATCGTCAAAGCTTCCCTTAAAAGCTTATAAGATTATTTTCAAAGAAAATGTTTGATTTTATATGAATCTTAAATGATTTCAAAATAAAAGGAGATATTTCTTTAAAAAGAATTTTGATTTCATCTATGTCAACATCCTTTGATGGGTTTTAAGATTATTTGAAGTTGATTTATTATGATACAAAACTTCTATATTATTTTGAAGGTTTTGTGATATGTTTGACTGTGGATGTGCTATTTTTATACCATTTATAGTTTATGGTGAAAGTATTGACATTTCGTATGCTAGTTCCAATAAGAATGTTTATGTTATATTTCAATCTTTACTTCATATGAATGTGTTGGACAAGTATCTTCCAGGTTGGGGACTGGTTAAAGTAAGCCCTCCAGGTTGGGGACTGGTAAAAGTAAGCCCTCCAGGTTGGGGACTGGTAAAAGTAAGCCCTCCAGGTTAGGGACTGGTAAAAGTAAGCCCTCCGGGTTGGTGTCCGGTTATTAGAGGCACTCCGGGTTGGTGTCCGGTTATTAGAGGCACTCCGGGTTGGTGTCCGGTTATTAGAGGCACTCCGGGTTGGGTTCCGGTTACAGTTAGCCCCAAGGTCTTGGGACGAGGCCTTGAAAAGTAATTAAAGTTTATCATTATGCATTCCAACATTATGAAAGTGGTTATTGATATTTCATGTGATTATTCGATTAGTAGAATATCCATGTGAACAAGTAAATGGCATTATTTCATTTTACTTTTTCCATACCATGTTGAAGTTCAATTTTAAAAGGCTTTTGTTTTAGTAATTCATTGCCTTAAATGTTTATGCTTATTTTGAATGTTCCGCTATATTGTTATCCTTACTGGGCATTTGAGCTCACCCCTTTTCTATGTTTTATTTTTCCCAGGTAGTGAAGAAGTAAATTATGATTGACTTTCAGGGATATTATGAGGGGTTTATAGTGTGGACGTTGGAAACATTATGTTGTTGTAGTAGTTTTTCATTTTATGATGTAATGTAAAACTTATGAATATATCTAGTGTTTCCAAGGCTACTAAACTAATCGGTCTTTCGGGATTTGATCTTTCTTGTGATCATGCCAATGTTATGTAATAATGCACCGACTCTGGGTAGCTGGGGTCGGGGCGTTACATTAAAGGGTTGTTATTATGTGCCTTCTGTAACCAAAAGTATAATTTTTGTATCCAGACTAGATATTGATGGGTTTTTATTATCATATTTGGAAATGAATGTTTCTTCTTTTATAAAGATAACATTTGGTTTGGGAGGGAACAGTTATACAAAGGTCTTTAAGTGTTGAATTACACAATCGAGGTAATTACAATCGATGACAAAGATACTTCACATGACTCATACCACACCCAATATTGGCATCACCTACTAGGTCATGTAATGGAGAAAATATTGACAAAGTTACATCAAGATGGACATGGAGATTATTTTAAAATAAATCCACTTGGCATATGTCATGCATGTTTATAAAGAAAAATGACTAAAGCCCCATTTTGTGGGAAAGGTGAAAGTGCTAAAGAACATCTTTAATTGGTTCATACTGATGTGTGTAGACCATTTCTAGTTCAAACAAGGGGAGGGTACTCATACTTCATAACTTTTATTAGTGATTTTAGTAGATAGGGATATATCTACTTAATGATTTATAAGTCAGATTCTTTTGATAAGTTCAATGATTACAAGAATAAAGTTGAGAACCAGCATCATAAAAAGAATAAGAAACTCCACTCAGATCGAGGTGGAAAATATATTAATCAAGACGTCATTGATTACTTATAGGAGTTTGGGATCCTATCACAACTCACTCCTCCAAACACGCCCTAGTGGAATGGTCTGAGTGATAGGAGTAAATGAACCATATTTACCATAGTGAGATCAATGATGAGTCATGCAAGTATTTCATTATCTTTTTGTGGATATACAATATAGACAGAAGCACACATACTAAACCATGTTACAACTAAATCAATAAATGGTATTCCATACGAGTTCTAAAGTGGAAAAAATCCATGTTATCAAATTTACATGTGTGGGGTAGCAAAGCATTTTTCAAGGCCTCTTCAGGTAAAAAACTCGCACCCCGAGGCACAAAGTGTACCATTATAGGATACCCCAAGGAAACAAGGGGATATTACCTATACATCCTCTTAGAAAATTAGGTTATAGTGGAAAGATATGCCATATTTCCTAAGAGAGATCACATCTCTAAAAGATATAGTGGGAGAGAGATAGAGTTCGATGAGGTCGATGCTCAAGGTATACAAGAGTTGGTACATTAATAGATTCCAAAAATCCCCATGGAAGAAGAATATATTCTAGAGACACAAGTACTATGAAGGAGTAAAAGAGTGTTTAATGGACTGAAATGGTATAGTTTTCTCGTTACTGAGGATGGTGACTCATTATTAGTTGATAATAATGATCTTCTAACCAACAAGGAAGCAGTAAGTGGCACAAATGTTTCCAAGTGGAAAGAATCCATGAATTCTGAAATGGATTCCATGTACCAAAACCAAGTATGGATTTTAGTAGATCCTCCAGTTGATGTAATACCTATTGGTTTCAAATGGGTATTCAAGAAAAAACCGGATATGAAAGGACAAGATAGTACCTATAAGACATGACTGGTCGTAAAAGGTTTTAAAAAAAATCATGGAATTGACTAAGATGAAACCTTCTCAACAGTTTCAATTCATAAATCCATCAAAATTATACATTCCATTGATGCTTACCATGAATATGATATTTTGAAAAACGATGTCAAAACCGCATTCCTTAAGAGGAACCTTCAGGAATATGTCTACATGACACAACCTGAAGGGTTTGTGACTCTAAGGATGCCAATAAGGTATGATAGTTACGTAAATCAATTTAGGGATTAAATCAAGAATCCAAGTCATGGAACATTCCTTTAGATGAAACCATAAAAGAATTTGGTTTTATCAAGAATGAATGTGAGCCTTGTGTCTACAAATGGGTTAGTGGGAGTGTAGTCATTTTCATAATAGTATATGTTGATGAAATATTACTTATTGGAATCAAGATACCAGTCTTACATTCTATTCTGGCCTGGTTGAATCAATGAATCTCTATGAAATACTTGGGTGAGGCATCGTATATTGTTGGGATCAAGATACATCATGATAGATCCAATAGATTTCTAGGACTATGTCAAAGAAAAATCATTGATAAGATACTGAAGAGATTTAGTATGAGAAAATCCAAGAGGGGATTGTTTCAAGAGTCACATGACATTTATATTTCCATGAAAATGTGACTTAAGACACATATGGAAAGAAAGATTATTTCAAGAACTCTATACGCATCTGTGATTGGTTCAGTCATGTATGACCTGCTATGTACTATGCTAGATGTCGCCTACACATTGAGTGTGGTTGGAAGATATCAAAATGTCCCAGGTGACTACCATTGGATGGTAGTCAAGACTATCCTAATGTACCTAAGTCATAATAAGGATATTTTCCTGGTTTATGTAGTAAATGAGGAACTATTCATGAAAGGATATGCATATGGTAGTTTCTAGAAAGATCAAGATGACATGAAGTCGCAAATGGGATACATATTCAATTTGAATGGAAGTATAGTGAGCTGAAAGAACTCAAAGAATAGTGTGGTCACCGAATCTACAGTAGAGTCCGTGTATATCACCGCTTCTGAGGGAGCTGAATTAGTATTATAGTTGTGATTCTTCTTCTAGGAGTTAGATGTGATGCCTACTATTAATGATCCCATCGCATTGTACGGTGATAATATTCTAGTGGTGGATCTCGCAAAAGAGAAAAGGTCACATCAGTGGATGAAGCACATACTTCAAAAGTATCACCTCTTGAGAGATTTTTCTCAGAGGTGATGTTGTAGTGAGTTGTATTTCCATGGAAGATAATGTGGTGGACGACTTGACTAAAGCCTTGACACAGTAGAAACATGATCATCATGTGAGGTCTAGCGGACTAAAAGACGTATGTGGTTGGCTCTAGTCCAAGTGGGAGTTTAATGACTTGGTGTCCTATGACCAACTGGTTTTACTTTTATTACAAGTATATTTATTTTATTATTACATATTCTTCATTGTTCTTCATAATTAGGATGTAATAATATCCTAGAGTTTTTTTCGCGTTGATAAGGTCATGGAAGATCAGATCTATGATGATAACCTAGAAATGCCATAAAAAAATTCTTAAATATAGTTCTGCTATAGGATGACATGTTATGATGGGATAGATAGCATGCAGACTGTCAGGTGAGTGTACTCATAAGCAGATGAGACTTCCTCTCATGAAGTTCACACATGGTAATCTTCAAGATAATTATTTTGATAAAATACTCTCTAATAGGAATTCAGCGTGTTTTGGTGTCATTGGATATTTTTATATGCAAGTGTGTGTAACGATCCCTAGACTTTACGATTATCATTAATACATGTCACGACATACGTACTTTGATTTACTGACAAAAACCGTCACACATACAGTTGGCGAGATGTAGAGTATGTTGGTTACATCACGAGTGGCATGTTATTAATGGATAAGTCGAGCAAGGATTTGTTCCTTCCATTCATGGAAATGAATATCTCAGCCTTTGATTGAAATATAATCATCGCGCGAAATTCAATGGCAATGGTGTAATGATGAGTTTATTTCAGGTAGTCAAAGAACGACATATCCTACATAAAAGTTGATGACATAGAAATGAATCTTTATTGATGAGATATTGCGAAAAAGGGATTATATTACACAGTGGGAGTTCGTATGTGGATGTTATTGTTGTTACTTTATGATCTTTCTCATGGGTGCCATGACCCGTTTCTAGACAGTACTATTGGACTTTAGGCAAGCTCGTCTAATGCCAATGAGAAAGAATCCTATAGGGTCACACACTAAGTGTATTTGGTGGTCTCAGTTGTATTCTATTTGATTTTAATTAAGGAAATAATTATTATTCTGAAGACTGTGGAATAATTTTATTCAAGTTAAAATGATCCCACAAATCAAATAAAATTTATTTATTTATATTATTGAACATTTAATAAATAATTATTTACTATATTGTAAATTAAATATTTATTTAAGAGAATAAATTATTTATTTATTTATTCAGGTGTTCAATTAATTAACATTGAGTTCGAGTGGACCATGGTCTGTCTGGTAGTAAAATAATTTTTTGAAAGATGGTAAATAATTATTTAACTAGTTTTCACAAATTAATATAACGATGCTATTATTTTGTGATGTGGAATTTTATTTATAATTCAGTTTTGCACATGTTGGAGCACTATAAATAATGACGTAGTAATAGTATTAAATGCATGGAGTCTCTTTATGTTTATGAATGTATTTAATTGTTTCTATGGAATTAAATATTGTAATTAAAATTCCATGTTTATAAATAGGCATGTACACCTATTGTGCCATACACCACACCACATTCTTGGTGAATTGAGAATTGTTGAGCTAAAAAATTTATCTCTCAAATCATCTTCTCTCCCATATCATGAATGGGAGACGTTCAACAAGGCTAAAGAATATGTGATCAAGAACGACTGACACAAGAAACTCGATTCGGCATGCTAGCACCTAGAGAGCGAGCGGTTTCGATCGGAGGACATCAGAGCATGTGTGGATAACCACTATAGGGATTCTAGTTTGGATCCATGCAAGCACAATGAGGTAATATAGAAGGGTCATTCTTGAAAATCAAAATCATCAATGAAGAAAAATACCAAAGATCCAAGTATTATTTTTCATTATGAAATTAATTATAAACATGATGTGCTAGAACCTCTCTAAAGGTTTCAGGTCTGTTTATTTCTTTATCTAAATCTTTGATAATATTTAGTGGAGACTAGAACTCGTCGTCGTAATGACCTTGGAATAATGATTGATCATGGTAAAAATAAAAATTTGGTGTCATCCCAACCATGCTTCCTATAGAGACCCAATGCCTGACGTACATGGAAATTACATTACTTTTGTGAAATACTTAATACATAACAAAAATAGACAAAAAAGGACCTTAATAGTTTAGTGTCTTTGGAAACTCGGAAAAATAATCTTCTAATCATGGTGATAGATCTTCAACATCTCCCATTAAGATCTTCCCCTTTTTTTCTTACCTAATACCATTATTTATATCCTGGGGAAAAGAAAACATAAAAATGGTGAGCTCAAATTCTCAGTAAGGGTAAACATAAAGAACATAAAACAATCCATAACATTTGAATGCAAAAACTTGAACATAAAATCTAATCATCAAAATCTTGAGCAAAAACATAAATCTTGGAAGTACGTAAGGCATATATCATAATGGAACATCAATCTTGATAAAATATACTGGGAAGAAATCATGTAATTGTGGAAAACCATTAAGCACATGTTATTATTTCCATAGTAGCCAATGCATTCCTGCCAAGACCATCTTAGTGGACAATGTCCCTTTATGAATCGAGTTCACTCCTCGTTTCAGTCATGTATCACTGAACGAGATTAACCGGACGTTCTAGCCATGTCTATCTCATGAGATATAAATTATTACCCAATGCATTGGAGGGGGATATAGGTCCCACCCATCTCATAAATAAATAATTCTTAATTTCATCACAACATAAACATAAATCATTCATCATAACCCAAAGAATAAAATGGGATTCATAAACATCATTCCATCATAACATAATCCATATAAAACAAATGGATATCATTTCATCATAAGAAATGTGAAACCTTGTAAATAATAGTGACATTATACTTGAAACATACACATATGAAATAATTTCATCTTAGATGGAAAATGGTTTTTATAAAACACTTGAAATGAATTCTTGATAAAAATATCCTTTCTTCTTCAAAATCATTTTCTTTTCACAAAATGTCATGAAATTTTAAAAGAAAAGGATTTTGTTGAAAATAGCCATGAAATATTTTTGAGTAAGCTTCATGAAAATAAGGCTTTATAAAATGGTAAAAATCCATTCACGCCGTATAAGTTAAAAATAACAATCTCCTCATACTTTTGTCGAAAAAGTCAAAAATTACCTCGAATTGTAAAAAAAAGATTCCTTACATGCCATGTAGTAAAAGTAAAAAATGGGTAAAAAGGACATTAATCATACATGAAAACATTTTTATAAAACTTGGACATGGATGATAAATATAACCCCAGTAAATACTTACTTATAAGCAATCTCGAATAGAAATCAATTGAGATTGCAACATTATCCCTTACCTTAGGTCTGATATGCTTCGTACGTATCCAAACCTCCTGTATAATGATTTAACTAATGTCATTGACTGATTACAGAATCATATTCATTGTTATGATATCATATATGGTTCACTTATGACTTTATATTACACTTTCTTTTGTAAATCCATGTTAAAGCAGCGTTTTGGGTAAAATCATTTCATTTATCGTACGTGTTTCGACTTGTTGTTCCTGATATTATTACTTATATCCTTATTTCCATAATTTAAGAATTTAAAAAATGATTTATATATAATAAATATTCATCATATACATATATATGATAGATTTATACATGGAATGAAATACACCGTTCATGGAGACGGTAGGCCGTACGTACGCATGAACGCTGTTTTCGTTTCCTCATTGAATTGAATGGAATTAAGTAGATGACATACATATATATATATACATAAATCCAGTATCATTATTATGTCATATATCTCACTATTATTCTTTATATATTCTTTATAATCATTCATGAATGGTTATGATGGAGAATGAATCTCATCGCGTTGTGGAGACGGTAGTCCGTACGTACGAACGAGCGATGATATCATTCCCATGGTCGTGCAATTGTATTTAAGTGTATGTATAATATTTCAAAATAAATATCACTTTACAATAATCATATATTGTTTTTTATTTACACCATTATACCCATCCAAGTAATGTGGTGGTCAAAAAAAGATTACCCCATGGCGTGGAGACAATATTCCCTAAGTACGCACGCGTGATGATTTCATTTTCTGTATGATGGATAGAAGGTGAAATAGGGTTGTTTCACATTTATAATAACATACAAGTTTATAATTAATACTTGTGATATTACTTTATAATGATACAACTAAAGAATAATAAGTAGAAGAAGAAAAAAACTTGAGAGAATCGGAAGAAGAGATTACCTCTTCTTCGACGCACCTCCATTAAGCCTTGTCTTAAGGAAGTAGAGTTGGTCTTTTGAGAAGACCAGAACCTCCAGAATGTTTCTAGGGAAGTGTATAAGTTAAATGGGCAGGGTTTGGCCGATATTTAAGGCAAAAAAAGGTGTGAAGATAAGTGGGAATGGGTTCCCCTTTTTATAAGGGAGGAGAGGGGCACCTTCGGAAATCGTAAAAATATTTATTTATAAAATATCTAACCCCACTTAAAAACATCCAAAAATGACTCATAATCGAATATTAGAATATATAGGGTTATAATCGCATCAACAAATAAAATGTATACATGTAAGGAATTTATTTTAAACATTATCAACTGGATTTATCCTTATTTAATCTATTAAATTTTATTTTCGTAATAAGATTCTAAATTTTAAATTGTTATAAATAATTACTTATGCTCTCTGAATTATCTATAATTAGATAATTTATGACATTTTATAAAATAAAAATCTTAATTTATAATTTTTAAAGATTTTTATGATTTTTAAACAATTTAATAAATTGTTATTTTAATAAAATAACAAGTGTCAATTTTGACACTATTCATTTATTTGAATTTAAATAAAATCCACACAGAGGATATATTCAAACTAAATTATTTAATAGGTTCCTAACATGTCATAGTAGTCTATAAAATTAGTGTATCACATTAAATAGTTCATATAATATTTATTTCACTATTTGTAAAACCATTTATTTGATATTTCTATTAATAAATTAATTACTACAACATTTTGTACAATTATTAAATATAATTATTTGTTTCATAAAAATTAAAAATAAACTACTATGATGAAGATAAATCTTATATATTTCATAATAATGCATTTAGTAGGATTTAGCTTCAAAAACACCACACTTTTAAAATGTTATATTTATTAAATTATGAAGGTGGAAACTTTGACATTATTTAAAATAATATAATATAAGTGTTATAATAACATTAATAAGACTCCAAACGGTTATATATTCGGTAATTGGATTATTATGGTGTAGATATACTACCAATGAGTTTTTGTATGGTTTTTGGTCATTTTAATGGGTATTATTATTTCAAACAATCTATATTACACATTTTTCAATTAATAAAATATTTCTACATCATTAAGGTATCACCATTAATGACAATTATTTAATCCCTAAAAATTCTAAATAATTTCTCATGATGTAGTTAATTTTATTAGATTTATGGATCCTGTTCATGTTCTTAGTTTTATGAAGTTGATCACTAAATTAAAATTATTATACTTATAAGATTAAAGAGAGTGACATGTTATCACTTTCTTTGGTTTTAATAATAATTAAATTGTGTTTATGGTAAAAAGTTCATAGAATGAATCTAATCCGACCCTTAGACGATATGATTCTATTTTTAGCCATAAAATATAAATTAGGAATTTTTTAGGGTAATTTTATAATATTATATTTACCCTTAATTACCCGATTGACCTTTAATGATGGTAAATAAAATTTTCTGTAGTCACTATTCATAATTCCGAAAAAAAAAGTTGCCAATTTACATAATATGGACCCACTAATTCAAAATATGGAATCCATTTTTTCAAATTCAATACACAGAAGTTTCAGAAATTAAATTAAAATTAATCTTGTTGTCGAATGAAAATGAGTTTTTGTTTAAAACATTGAAAAAGTTTTATTGATTTAACCTACGAATTCAATGTAAAATCAATGATAATGACATAAATTATATTAAATGGTAAAAATATATTCTATTTATACTTTAAACCCATTCAATATTATAATTTAACCATATAAATTGTTACGATGAAAAAAGTTGTTTTTAATTAAAATATAGCATGTGTTTACTATTGATTAAAATATGAAAGTTATCAGAAAAATAACAAAATTTTATCCAATGTAAATTTTTATATCCTGATTCAAAAGAAGATGTATATTTTGTAAAATTTAACTTAAATACTTTTCACAAATTATATTTAAAATGGGTGCGCCATCAAAAGGCGGCAAAATCGCATTTTTTGAAAAATACTAATTTTACTCAAAAAAAATTATTCTGTTCTCATACCATGTTCTAGAAAATGTGTAATATGTATAATAATGTTATAAAATTCAAAATGTATTTAATAATATTCATAAAGGATATTTTATAATAATATTATAACCATATATCATCGTTTTGTAAAAGCCGGTATTGTGTACAACACACGCTATCGAAGAAGGTCGTGATTGCGTGTAATGCAAGTCAAGTCAGGGTTGCGTGTAGTGAAAAACTCCTTTGTTGTCTCTTATAACAGAATCCAACCATATTTCATTTATACATTGAATATATATATATATAAACACTCAATGTTGCGTAGAATAACTACTATCAAACAAACTTGAAATTGTGTGTAACATGATCCACAAATAGCATTGCCTATACTGCAAGCTAATACGGTGTTGCGTATAGCGCAAGAAAATCTTGGTGTAGTGTAGAATAGAAGATATGAAAGATATTAAAAATAATATATCTTATAAAATCTCGGGGTGATACATTATACCCCCCTTAAAATGAATTTCGCCATCAAAATTCGTCGGTGTTATAAATCGTTTACTATTTATAGAAACCCACATTGTAAAATGGAATACCAAAACTGAAATTTAAAAACTAAATTATGAAACATAACCGTTACCAAAATTAACTAATCACTGGGTTTCCATATAGGATAAAATAGGTGAAAATATGGATATGGAAGAGAAATCTAACCATCAAGTTCTGATGGAGAGTGGTAGAGTACATGACTATGATAAAGCCAACAGTCACAAAGCCATAAATTTGTGATGATCTAAGGTAGCATCTTATTAATCAGATATAAGGGCACTAGGACAACATTTTTGGTTTTCAAGATGATTTCCCTAAAGTAGAAGAATTTGAATAAGAAGAAATACTTACTTTATTTCAGCACAATCTCACCATTTTTTTGTGCCTTGAACAATTTCCACTTCATCTCTTAAAGAAATGAAGTTGAATTTGTCATTTCTGAAGTGTTAGTAGATCATGTGATAGAATGATGGGTCACTCCCTCTATTTCAAACAAAAGGTTAGAAAAAGTTATCAAATATACATACGTCCTTCTATGGTGAGGTTAATCATATACGATTCCAAAAATGAACTTCTACTTATCTATCATACCGCTTAATAAAATAAAACTAGTTTCTACTAACCAGGGACATTCTGTAGGCCAGTGGTAGGAGATAAAGGCCTATCGCACATTAGTTGGGGGTTCAATTCTCACATCTTTGTCTGACATGATGGGTTGTCGCATGTCCTGCCAGATGTCCTTTTTATAAAATTACATCATTATGACATTCCATCAATAATATCAAAAAAAGTTCTAGCCTTAAACAATATTAACTGGTGTCCAACATAATCCATTCCAATCTTTAGGCTTATCCAAAATACATATGTCCAATCTCATAGTATAAAGAAAACATTTACTAGAAATGTCATCTACCGAGCATGTGAATACCATCATTTATCCCCCATATATCATACGATATATCTTGTTGGTCACATTCCAAACATGTGAATACCTTAATCATGTATTCTCTTGAACCATTGTGAAAACATTAATGATTTCACAATGTAACTCTTTCCACATACCAAAATAACAAAAACTCTCTATACTCTAACCATGATATCACTTAGTCCTTATATCAATCATGAGCTCATTTCATTTTTTTCATTATTCATTCATTATGCGCATATCATCTTCTTTCCAAAAATATATGAACTAACCTTTCATGGTTACCGATACCATTCAACATATACTTTAAATAAATTAGGAAAAACAACAGTGTATCAATCCTTAGATGTCTCTTTATTCCATAGTACCATGAGATTACTTATACAACATTACTCTTGATAAACATGTAATCATTCCACTACCTTCTTAAACCATTGACCAAGATTCAACAATTCTTTAATCTCACATATCATTTGTAGTCTCTTCATCATCATCAACATAAATTCTACCCATAAGACCATATTTATTCTCTTCATGAGACTTTCCCTTAGGGAATTGGTTTTCATAATGCCCGTAAATTCCACATTTAAAACATTTTAACCATTGTTAATGCCTTAGAAATACCATTATCTCTATCCATGGTGTTAACTGAACCTTTTCATTTACAATTACTGTCTTTGTGTCCTTCTTTTCCACACCCAAAGCATATTTTGGTTCCCTTGAAACATTCTCCTTGATGCCTCTTCCCACATTATTTACATGAGGGGAATTGAACTTTTTTTCCTCTATGATCATCATGAAACTCCATCGTTCTCTTATTAGTTGAGTCAAGATACTTACCAAAGTTGGGATTATTGATCATATTATGAGATTGATAATGAGGCATAATAATGATGTTTGGACTTCCAGATCCAATTTTGTTTGGTTGCTCATGAATAATATCATTCCATTGTCCATCATATCCTCCATTATTGTAAATCTTCATATTTCCATCCATTTTCTAAAACCCATAAAGAATAGTGTGACTGGAAAAAATCATACTGGGAAAACAACATAATAAAGGGGGAGGTCCTTTTATATCTAACATCTTAGGTTTAATTCTAATATCGTTTCCGTAATTCTAGGACTATAACCTATACGTACACTTAACCTTAGGGACATCCCTAGACATACCTTATAAATATATCTAGGGATCTCACTAAAGTTTTTGCACCCTAGTTTCCAAAGATTAACTAATCATTTCCTCTGATACCAACTGTAACGGTCTCGAATTACTTCTAGTGGACTATAATTGATACCTATCAGGGCACTCCATGTGCGGATACACCCCCTGGGTGGGACACACCACCATCACTAGTGGCAGCCATTTCCTCATGAATCCCTTGGGCAGAGAGCCATGCTTCGTCCAATGATCACATGTGAGAGTTCCCAAGGATCAGATTCATTCCTACATCCTTTGCCTCTGATTCCAACTGTAGAGACCCAAAGCCTGACGTACATGGACATTACATTACTTTTTAGGAATACTTAATACATAACAAAAACTGACACAAAAGGACCGTAATAGTTTAGTGTCTTTGGAAACTCAGAAAAATAATCTTCTAATCATGATGAAATATCTTCAACATATCCCATAAAGACCTTCCCCTTTTGTTTTCTTACCTAAGACCATTATTTATATCCGGGGGAAAATAAAAGATAAAAAGGGTGAGCTCAAATGCTCAGTAAGGGTAAACATAGATAACATAAAACAATCCATAACATTTGAATGCAAAAACTTGAACATAAAATATAAACATCAAAATCTTGAGCAAAGACATAAATCTTGGAAGTACATAAGGAATATATCATAATGGAACATCAACCCTAATAAAATATCATGGGAAGAAAACATGTAATTATGGCAAACCATTAAACACATGTTATGATTTCCATAGTAGCCACAACATTCCAGCCAAGACCATCTTGGTGGACAAAGTCCCTTTCTGAATCGAGTTCACTCCTAATTTCAGTCCTGTATCACTGAACCGGATTAACCTAACGTTCCAGCCGTGTCGATCTCATGAGATATAAATCATTACCCAATGCATTGGAGGGACATATAGGTCCCACCCATCTTATAATGAAATCATTCTTACTTGTGCCACAACATAAACATAAATCATTCATCATAACCCAAAGAATAAAATGGGTTTCATAAACATCATTCCATCATAACATAATCCATATAAAACAAATCTATACCATTTCATCATAAGAAAAGTGAAACCATGTAAATAATAGAGACATTATACTGGAAACATACACATATGAAATAATTTCATCTTAGATAGAACATGGTTTTGATAAAACACTTGAAATGAATTCTTGGGGAAAATATCATTTCTTCTTCAAAATCATTTTATTTTCACAAAATGCCATGCAATTTTAAAAGAAAAAGATTTTGTTGAAAATAGTCATGAAATATTTTGGAGGAATCTGTATGAAAATAAGGCTTTATAAAACCGTAAAAATCCGTTCATGCTGTATAAGTTAAAAATAACAATCTCCTCGTACTTTTGTCAGAAATGTCAAAAAGTACCTCGTATGGTAAACAAAAAAAATATTCCTTACATACCATGTAGTAAAAGTCAAAAAATGGTAAAAAGGACATTAAAAACACATTAATTTTTTTTATAAAACATGGACATGGATGATAAATATAACCCCAGTAAATACTTAAGTATAAGCAATCTCGGATTGAAAATAGTTCAGATTGCAACATTATCACTTACCTTAGGTCCAATATGCTTCGTACATATCCAAAAATCCTGTATAATGATTTAAATAATGTCATTTACTTTTACAGAATCATATTCATTGTTATGATATCATATATGGTTCACTTATGACATTATATTACCCGTTCTTTTGTAAATCCATGTTAAAGCAGCGTTTTGGCAAAATTCGTTTCATTTATCATACGTGTTTCAACTTGTTTTTCTTGATATTATTAATTATATCCTGATTTCCATAATTTCAGAATGTAAAACATGATTTATATATAATAAATATTCATCATATACATATAAATGATAGATTTATAAATTGAATGAAATACACCGTTCATGGAGACGATAGGCCGTACGGACGCATGAACGCTGTTTTCGTTTCCTTATTGAATTTAATGGAATTAAGTAGACGACATTCATATATATATACATAAATCCAGTATCATTATTATGTCATATACCTCATTATTATTCATTATATATACTTTATAATCATTCATTAATGGTTAACATGGAGAATGAATCTCATCGCGTCGTGAAGAAAGTAGTCCGTACGTATGCACGAGCGATGATATCATTCACATGATTGTGGAATTGTATTGAAGCATATTTATAATATTTCAAAATAAGTATCAGTTTACAATATTCATATAAAGTTATTTATTTACACCATTATACCCATCCATGTAAGGTGGTGGTCGAAAACAGATTACCCCACGGTGTGGAGATGGTATTCCGTACGTACGCACGCGCGATGATTTTGTTTTCCGTAGGATGGATAGAAAGTGAAATAGGGTTGTTTAGTATTTATAATAATATATCAGTATATAATTAATACTGATTTTATTAATTAATAATTATAAAACTAAAAAAGAATAAGTAGAAGAAGAAAGAAACTTGAGGGAATCGGAAGAAGAGATTGCCTCTTCTTCGACACACCTCCTTTAAGCCTTCTCTTAAGGAAGTAGAGTTGGTCTTTTGAGAAGACCAGAACCTCCAGAATGTTTCTAGGGAACTGTAGAAGAGAAATGGGTAGATTTTGGCCATGATTCAAGGCTCAAAAGGGAGTGAATAGAAGTGGTAAGGGGTTCCCCTTTTTATAACAGAGGAGAGGGGCACCTTTGGAAATCTTAAAAATATTAATTTATAATATATCTAAACCCACTTAAAAACCTCCATAAATGACTCATATTCAAATATTAGATTATATAGAGTTGTAATCTCCTCAAACAATAAAATTTAGACATGTAGGGAATTTATTTTAAACATTATCAACTTGATTTATCCTTATTTAATCTATTAACTTTTATTTGTGGTAATAAAATTATAAATTTTAAAATGTTATAAATAATTTTATATGTGATATGAATTATCCATAATTAGATACTTTATGAAATTTTAGACAATATAAATATAAATTTATAATTTTTAAATATTTTTGTGATTTTTAAAAAATTTAATAATATGTTATTTTTATAAAATAACAATAGTGTCAATATTGACAAAATTTATTTATTTGAATTTAAATAAAATCCATGCAGAGTATATATTCAAACTAAAATATTTAATAGGTTCCTAACATGACATAGTAATCTATAAAATTAGTGGATAACATTAAATAGTTCATATAATATTTATTTTACTATTTGTAAAACCATTTATTTGATATTTCTATTAATAAAATAATTACTACAGCATGTTTGTATAATTATTAAATATACTTATTTGTTTCATAAAAATTAAAAATAAAATACGAGGATTAATATAAATCTTATATATTTCATAATAATGCATTTAGTTGGATTTATCTTCTAAAACACAATACTTTTAAAATGTTATATTTATAAAATTATGAAGGTGACCACTTTGACATTATTTAAAATAAAATACTATAAGTGTCATAATCACTTTTATAAGACTGAAAACGGTTATATATTCGGTCATTGGATGATTATGGTTTAGATATACACTACCAATAAGTTTTGGTCTCGTTTTGGGCCTTTTAATGGGTATTATTATTTCAATAAAAACTATATTAATAATTTTTCACTTAGTAAATAATTTCTGCATCATTAATGTATCACCATTAATGACAATTATTTAATCCTTAAAAATTCTAAATAAATTTTCAGGATGTCAATAATTTTATTATCTGTATGGAGACTATTCATGTTTGATGTTTTATGAATTTTATCACTAAATTAAAATTATTATACTTATAAGATTTAAGAGAGTGACATGTTGTCACTTTCATTGGTTTTAATAATAATTAAATTATTTTCATGGTCAAAAGTCCATAAAATGAATCTAATCCGACCCTTAGGTGATATGAGTCGACTTTATTCCATCCAATAGAATTTTTTCATGTATTATGGTAATTTTATAATATTACATTTTACCTTAATTACCCGATTTACCTTTAACTATGGTAAATAAAATTTACCGTAGTTACTATTCATAATTCTCAAAAATAATAAGTACCATGTTAACATAATTTAGACGCAATGATTCCAAATATGGAATCCATTTTTTCGAATTCAATATACAGAAGTTGTAGAAATTAAATTAAAATTAATCATGTTGTCGAATGAATACGAGTTTTTGTTTAAAACATTGCAAAAGAATGAATTGATTTAACCTACGAATTCATTGTAAAATTAATTCTAATGACCTAAATTATATTAAATGTTAAAAATATATTCAATTTATAATTTTAAAAAAATCAATATTATAATTTATACATATAAATTATTACGATGAAAAAAGGTGTTTTTAATTAAAATATAGCGTGTTTTTACTATTAATTAAAATATGAAAGGTATCAGAAAAATATCAAAACATTATCCCATGTAAATTGTTATATCTTGATTCAAAAGAAGAAGTTTATTTTGTAAAATTTAAATTATAAACTTTTCAAAAACTATATTTAAAATGGGTGCGCCATCAAAAGGTGGAAAAACTGCATTTTTTGAAAAATACTTATTTTACCCGAAAAAATTTATTTTGTTCTCATACCATGTTCTAGAAAATGTGTAAGATGAATAATAATTCTATAAAATTCAACATTTAGTTAATACTATTCATAATGGATATTTTATAATAATATTATAACCATATATCGTTGTTTAGTGAAACCCGGTATTGCGTACAACACACGCTATCAAAGAAGGTCCCGATTACGTGTAATGCAAGCCAAGTCAGGGTTACGTGTAGTGAAAAACTCTATTGTTTTCTCGTATAACAGAATCCAACCATATTTCATTTATACATTGAATATATATATATATAGACACACTCAATGTTGCGTAGAATAACTACTATCAAACGAAATTTAAATTGTGTGTAATGGGATCCATAAATAGTATTGCGTATACTGCAAGCTAACACGGTGTTGTGTATAGCGCAAGATAATATTGGTGTAGCGTACAACATATGAAATGAAAGAAATCAAAAAGAATATATCTTATAAAATCTCAGGGTGTTACACTTCTTCTACTCCCAGAACCTTAATTATTTGATGCGACACTTCCATGTATCTATTCCACACACCTTAATTATGGGATTAAACATGGTGAAATATTATCCTATATTGAATTCTATTTATGAAGAACTTATGAATGTACATGATAAAATTATTATTGGTATTCCCACATAGAACTTCAATGCATTGAGTTATTTTTTACTCTCATGATATGCCTTGTACTGTTTATATGTTTTTATCCTAAGAAAATAATGTTATGATTTATTAGTTTTTAACCTTGACCTTTGATTTTGATTTCTTGTTTTACATTATTTGTACATTCCCATGTTGAATTTATGCTATAATTTTGTATCATTACAAATTATTCATGATTATCATTTTCAACCCTTTTAAATATAGTTGAAATTTATATTTTATAATATGTAATACTTTCATCATTTTATGATTTTTTTTCCTTACTAGCCATTATAGCTAACCACATTTTTATTAATGTCCCCTAGTTATACTATCCATTTTAGAAGAGTGCTGAAAATTAAATTCATTTCAATAAAGTAGTCAATAAAGTAATTATATACAATTTTTATAATGTTATGTTATGTACCTAATATGCCATATACACTAGATATCTATATATTTTGGGGTTTAATAAGTGAAAAATTGTGCAATGAATCATGTATTAATTAATAGTAAATATAATTGTGTTCATATGTAGATGGTTCCACATGATTATATTTAGGGTCACCTCATAAAATTTTTATGTGATTCCCCTGATTACGTATAATTTTTGTTTTCATGTTTAGTTCATTTTACCATTTTATTTTGTATTAAACATTTATTCATATATATTTATAATTTTATAGAAATTTACTTATACTTTTGATATATATATATATATATCCATTTATTTATTCATTTAATTTATAAAATTAATGTTTCTTTACGGATTATTTTTGAGTTATTTATTTTGTATGGTTGAAATTTATTTTTAAAAGATAAAAATTAAATTGTATTGAATGAAATTAATACAATGGTTTGAAATGTTCCCTTAAAACATACTTTGTGTTTCAATTAATAGTTTCATAAAATATAATGCATTTGTTTCATTTAAATAATTAAACCTTATTTTCTACCCTTATTTCCAAACCAATATTTATTTTCTATTCTAGAAAATAATGCGTATGAAATATATGGTGTTTACCTAGTGGACTTTTATTCTCACACACGACTTGTTACAATCATCATCTCTATAACCGAGTCAGTTTTCCAAGTTCATGTTCATTCATTTTTTCTCAAGGAGGGAGTTAGTTTTGATAATTGGTGATGAACATGGACATCACATAGAGATTGTGTCCGGTATTTGGTGAATTATTTTGTGTTTTGGATTTATCATACGTGTTGGACATATAAATCTAGTTTTTAAATTTGTTATAATACCATAATATTTAATTTTGAGTTCACTATGGATATGTTTGGAAACTATTTTTCATTATGTATTTTTTTCTATATATGCTATTTTTTATGCATGGATCTTTGATGAACATGGTTTTCATGTCATACTTCGCGGTTTATGTTCAAAATTTTCTATCATAATAGGGATAAATCATTACCATGATCTTATATATGATCCATTAGTGCTTGTTTCTAGTCCAGGATGATTAGTAATTCACATAAGGTAAGTCACGATGCAACATGGGTGCCAACGTTTTTGGGTGACCTAGGGTTGGATCATGGAAAATATCGCATCAAAAACAAATAACAAAATTATAATTGAAATGAAAAATTTATATAAGATAATAATTTATTTTGTTGGAACCATGGTTGTTTTATGAATGAATTGGATTATGGTTTGTGTTTGTTATCAATCCTTAGTAGAAGTTCAGAATGTGTGCCAGTAAAGTGATCATACTATTCAAGCAGACAATAGTATTGAAGGTGGCATTGTTCTCTAGTGTTTTGCCAAGTTTTTGGACATGAATATCGGAAAATGGAGGCATGGGTTTTTTGAAAAAGGAGTTGCGTGCAAATAGGAAGTGTTGTGCGAACTAGGTGAGGTGTGCGCAAAAAATAGCGGGGTGCATGAAAATACTGTGTGGTGTGACGCATGCCTGTCATAGGGCGTGGCAAAAGAAATTTAATTTTCCTAGTGCTGCATAGTGGATGACCAGGGTCATCTCTCTTGAGGAGCCTTTTCAGTCGTTCATCCACTTAATCTAATTTAACTAAACTACTTATTTTAGTTGATTTTATTTTATCTATGAATGTAATACAATTTATTTAAAATAAAAGATAAAACTAACATGCAATGGCAAAATGAAATTAATTGAGAAAGAAAATGTCCTTTATGGGTTAGTTTTTTGGTTCCATCATTCACTTTTTTGGTATTTAAATTATGTTTGATAATTCAATTATGAGACATCATTAATGAATATCTATTAATTTATTTATTGGTGTGAAATATTTAATTCATTTAGCAATCTTAACTTCAACTCCTCCTATAATCAAGGTTGATGTCACACCTCGATCGACAGAGTTCCATCTTCCAAGACCTGGCTCCATCGTATTCCATTTCAACCACTGAATGACTCATCTCCATCATATGAAATTCCGGTATCCAGTATAAGGGAGGGAAAATATTTAATAAAATAATATAATAGAGTTTAAGATTTGTGTCGTGTTGGATGATCACCACACCCATGCACATCACTCTTTCTCATCACAAACATAATAAAACATAGAATTTTAAGCACAGAATAAATGAAATTTCTACATACCACAACCTGGCCAAGTCTTGAGTTAACCCCTCATTTTTTTAGGGTAAGAGGTCATGGTGGATAATATGAGAAAAATAAAATAAGAAAAGAAGGAGAAAAGATAAAGAAAAAAATAGGGTGGATAGGTGGACACAGAAATAAAAAAATGCATTAATTTATTTGAAATCTAAATTACAATAGAAAACAAAAATAAATAAATAAAAACTAAATGGGGAATATTTATGGTCTTCCTCCCTCGGTGGAGATCTCCTCCTTGGTTCCTTGAAGGAATGGATGGAAAATGGTATGATTTGGGAAGGAGGTGAGAGCCTCCTTTTATAGGCCGAAATCTATACTCCGAAAGTGTGCGCATTATGGACCCCTTAAATGGACGTTTCAAGCATGGACCCCTTCTTCAACGTTTTTCATCAATATCTTGGATGTTAACACTCCAAATTTCAGATCAATTGGATATTGGATAAAGGCGTTACGATGTTTTCATTGGCGGTTTTGGTTTCTAGATGAAGCTTCTAGGAAGGTTCCTCCAAAATTATGTCGTTCAACGGACTCCATAATGACTTAAAACCTCCCCAAATTTTTTTATGGATGGTCCTATCTATCCTAGTGCTTTTCCAATTGTAAAAAGCTCAATTGGATGTTTTAAGGATTATTTTTGGTTATATTACTGTGGTGGGGTCCATGCTGTCCGCCCGGAAAAAATTCCAACTTTAATGAATTTTAGGCCCTTTAGATGGCCGAATCAGCTCATAGTCCAGAAGACAAAGTAGAACGAAATAAAATCAGGATTATAAAAAAATTTAATCACAAAATTTGGACTTATATGTTTCATGAAATTACTAAAACAACCTTGATGTCAAAATCTCTCTAAAATCCAAAATTAACCACTTTTTGCATTTATGCTCAAATTACCACTATAACATAAAAATGTGACAATTATCCATACTACAAAATTATGGTGAGATTATAAAAAATGATTTATAGTATAAAATATATAAAATGTGAGATTCATCACTCCGCCACACATAAACATCGCACTATTGGGAAATCATCTTACCTCCAAATAAAAATCCCCCCAACAAAAAAATGAGAAAATATCAATGATCTTATCCGAAATAAAATTACATCATGTATAATATATAAAAACCAATTCTCTCTCATTTTAATTTAAATCATTAAAATTTGGTCAACCTAATAAATCAATCCATGCCCCAATCACAACTAACCTCACATTAAATTTTATGTCACTCGTCACTCAAGAGAAATTGATTCTAAAGTTATGCTCATACTTGGAAATCACATGTATCACAATAGTCTTGTGAAAATTCGCATTTCTCCACAATGTGAAAAATGAAAATGAATTCAATCATGATGGATTTAATTAAAGGTACAAATTATTATGTGGCTTAGGGTTAATGGGAAAATGATTGAAAAAGTTTCAGGCATGAAAGATGAGGCTGGACTCTTATGTACAATGCATGATTAATTCAAGTGAAAACATAGTAAATTACACTCTCAACCCCACTTGAAAATGTTAGAAAAAACACCACACCATTTTATGACATGTTACATGAGCCAATATGACATTATAATGAATGATACCCTCTATGTGCTCCTTTTTTGCAAATCTCCACTAAGGAACAACTTTATTTTCTTTTTTTCTTTTCTTTTTTCTTTTTTATTATGGATGAGCACAAAATTTAATTCAATTAAAGAATTAAAATTCATGCCCTTGATTTTTTATGAGAACATGAGTCATAAAATAATGTACAATGTGGAATTCAAGCTTATATCCATTTGTTTCAATTTTTTTGGAAGGAGAATTTGATGAAACAAATAAAGCACAGTGAAATGACGACACATGCTCAATTATCTTATTATCCACTGCCCAAAGTATTGACACACTCATCGAACAACCCATTAATGATAAATATCCCAATGAACTCACATGAAATGCACTTCCCCCACACTCAAACTTAAAATATCAATGCAAAAATACTAAAAGTTCGGATAGTTAAGGAAAAATTGGCTTGTAATGTGGCTTAATCCTATAAGCCAATTCATGGAATCTAAGGGCTTACGAAGGATAATTGTAAAGGTGGGTATTAGGATAAAATGTGGTCATCCAAAGATATTCCTCAATCATTTGAAGTACATTCCATGAAATCCAATGCTTCGAAAGAGAATATTCAAAAATTCTGGTTCTCACACAAAATTAATGTTTCCCTCAAGAAAGTGTGGGTATTATAAGAATATGTAAAAGTGGTTTATAATGAATCAAATGATTGGAAAAATATTTTTAGTATGTTTTTCATAGGAATGTACTTCAAAAATATTTCAAACTCATAAAAATGCATGAAAATACTTTTTATGGGAACAGAAACCATATCAACAATCATTTAAAATCCATTATTTCAAAAATCATTTCAACTCTTCCAAAATCAATTAATTCTTGAAAAGTGATAAGAATATTCATTAAATCTCAAAAATCCTGAAAATATAATAAAAAAATGAAAAGCACACAAGATGAACTAAGAATGTTGACACTCTGCCACACGTAAATTTTACCACCGCTAATTTCAACTCAAAAAAATATAAATATTAAGGTAGAAAAGCCAAGAGAAGTAAAGATTAAACCTGAAATAATTTTTGAATTGGATGCCTTTAGATAAGCTTCTAGAATCTACCACTTCAAGACTACACGAAAGTAATGAAAATACATAAGAAAAAATAAATAAAAAGAAGAAGAAAGGGAATATAAAAGAGATAATTCTTTTTTAGACCCCCAAGTAGGTTCAAGGTTTTTACTGCCCCTAGTCAGGGAGTTTTATTGGATTATCCCCAATCAGAAGGTGGGTGTTGTTTTTTTGGGATGAACCACCACATGTGAGTTTTCCCAATTTCTATGAGTAAACACTGAAAGTAGAGAACCCCAAAAAATATAAGATAGTTCCCAAACCAATAAAAATAATAAAGAAAGAAATTAAGGTCTAATATTGGAAGGAGTAGAATATAGGGGTGCTCCCTATTAATTTCTGTGGTGTCCTTCTCCATATGGTATGAATTTTTTTAAGGAGGTTGTTGCACCACCATCTTCTCTGAATCTTCATATTCAATAACCACCACATGATTGGTCTATTCTTTAACATCCAAGGTCTACTCCAATTGTGCTGTATCAAAAATTTTAATGAATGAGAATTTAGAAAAAAAATTATCTTGAATAAGATTAAAACGTGAGGAATTAATAATGAAATCTTCCCATTTAAGTTAGTTATCTTGAAAATTGATCTATTCAGGCATGGCCATTAAAAACTCAATCATAGAAGGTGAATCTACTTTATTATCTTCCAAATAAAAAGAGAGGTATAATGTTTCTGATTTTTAATCATCAAGGATTTGAAGATCGTGTTTCAGGTTATCTTCCTCAATGTTATTCCAGGATTCTTCCAAAAAAATGTTGATTTCCCATGACTTCATCATCTGGAATATGTAATTCTGGGAGTTCCTGGAGCAATGGTTGAGTGTGGGATTATGTGATTAATTCTTTTAGAAGTTCTTTCTCACCCACCTCAGGTTTTTTAGCATAAAATATTATTGGTGAGATCTAATCCACAACTTGTTCTGGTTCAGGTTATGGCTTAGGTTTGGATTGCTCTAGGGAAGTATGTAAATATTCTGTTAGCCTTTCTATTTGAATATTTAGTATTTCTATGGCCTCTTTACGTTCATTCACCTGAGCTCTGTTGTACTATAAAACAGCCTCCTCCTGTTGTTGTTGCACCTCTGAGTAGTCATTCCATGCATAATAATTGTAGTTTGGATACATCATGGAAATTTTACTTTTTTATGTTTTATTTTAAAAAAAAATGAAAATATATCTACAATTTAAAAATTGAAAATGATAAGTAAACTATTGATTGGCTCCCCAGTAACGGTGCTGGTTTTGACGCACGCCTGTCGTAGGGCGTGGAAAAAAGCAATTTAATTTTACAAGTGGAGCATAGAGGCTGACCAGGGTCGTCTCTCTTAAGGAACCTTTTCAAACATTCACTCACATAATCTAGTTTAACTAGAAAACTTATTTTGGTTGTTTTTATTTTATCTAGGATTATAATACAATTTAATTTAAATAAAAGATATAACCAACATGTAATGACAAAATGCAATTAATTGAGAATGAACATGGCCTTTATGGGTTGGTTTGTGTGTAATATCATCCTCTTTTTTTGTATTTAAATTATGTTTGATAATTCATTTATGAGATTTAATTCATGAATTACTATTATTTTACTTATTGGTGTGAAGTATTGAATGCATTTATCAATCTTACCTTCACCACCTCCAATAATCAAGGTTGATGTCACCCCTCGATTGAGAGAGTGACATATTCCAAGACCTATCTCCATCGTATGTCATTTAAACCACTGAATAGATCAAATCTATCATATGAAAAGCTTGTATCCATTGGAAGGGAGGGAAAATATTTAATAAAATAATAGAAATGAGTTTGAGATTAGTGTCGTGTTGGATGATCGCCACACCCATGCACATCACTCTTGCTCATCACAAACTTAATAAAACATAGGAATTTAGGCACATAATAAATTAAATTTACACATACCTCCACCTGGACAAGTCTTTGGTTAACCCCTAATTTTTTAAAGTAAGAGGTCATGGTGGATAATATGTGAAAAATAAAAGATGAAAAAAGGAGAAAAGATAAATAAGAAAACATGGTGGATGAGTGGACAGAGAAATAAAAACAATGCATTAATTTAGTGTAAATATAAATTAAAATAGAAAAATAAGAAAAATAATTGGGGAAAATTTATGGTTGTCCTGACTCGGTGGAGATCTCCTCCTTGTTTCCATGAAGGAATGGATGGAAAATGGGATGATTTGGGAAGGATCTGAGGGCCCCCTTTTATACACAGAAATCTGTACTCTGAAAGTGTGTGCTTTATCGACACCTTAAATGGATGTTTCACACATGGAACCCTTATTCAACGTTGTTCATAAATATTTTGGTCATTCACCATCCAAATTTCAGATCCTTTGGACACAGGATAAAGGAGTTGTGAAATTTTCATTGGCGGTTTTGTTTTTAGTTAAAGCTTCCAGGAAGGTTCCTCCAAAAGTGATACTTGTAATTCTCATTGGAGGAACCTTCCTAGATTGCCATTCACCATCCAAATCACATGCCATTCACCATTCATGAATTACTATTATTTTATTCATTGGACACCGGATAAAGGAGTTATGCTCATACTTGGAAATCACATGTATCACAATAGGCTTGTGAAAATTATTATTTCTCCACAAAGTGAAACATGAAAATTAATTCAATCATGAAGTATTTAATAAAAGGTTCAAATTATTCTATGGCTTAGGGTTGGCGGGAAAATGATTGAAAAAGTTTCCGGCTAGAAAGGGGAGGCTGGTCTCTTAAGTACAATGCACGATCACTTCAACTGAAAAAACAGGAAATTCCTCTCTCATCCCCGGTTAAAAATATTAAAAAAAACACCACACCCTTTTATGAAATGGTACATGAGCCAAGATGTGATTATAATGAATTATATCATCTATGTTATCCATTTTTTTTTCAATTCTCTAGAAAAGCACAACTTCTTTTCTTTTTTTTTCTTTTCTTTTTTTTATTTTTGATGGATGAGATGAAAATTGAATACAATGAATGAATGAAAATTAATGACCTTTATTAATGATTGGAACATGAATCATAAAATAATGTACAATGTGTAATTGTTACTCATTTCTTTTTTTTTCATTTTTTGAAGGAGAATTTAATGAAACAAATAAAGCACAATGAAATGATGACACATTCTCAATTCTCTTATTATACACTTCCAAAAGTATTGACACACTGATCTCACCACACATAAATGATACATATCCCAATGAACGCACACAAAAGGACTTCCCTCTCACTCAAACTGGAAATTTCCATGCAAAAATACTAAAAGTTCAGGTAGGTAAGGAAAAATTGTCTTGTAATATGGGTTAAACCTATAAGTCAATTCATGGAATCTAAGGGCTTACGAAGGATAAATGTAAAGGTGGGTCTCAAGATAAAATTTGGTTAGCCAAAGATATGCCTCAATCATTTCAAGTACATTCCAGGAAATCCAAATCTTTAAAAGAGAATATTCATAAATTCTGGTTCTCACAGAAAATTAAATTTTCCCTCAAGAAAGTGGGGGTATTATGAAGAATATGTAAAAGTGGTTTAGAATAACTCATATGATTAGAAAATTATTTTGAGTTAGTGTTTCATAGGCATGGATTTCAAAAATATTTTAACCTCATAAAAATGCAAGAAAATCCTTTTTAAGGGAAAATAATGTAGATCAAAAATCATTTAAAATCCATTATTTCAAAAATCATTTCAACACTTTCAAAATCAATTTATGTGTGAGAAGTGATAAGAATATTCATTAAAGATAAAAAATTATAAAAATATAATAAAAAAATGAAAATCAAACAAGAAGAACTATTAATGTTGACACTTCCCCACACTTAAATTTTACTACCCCTAATTTCAACTCAACAGAATAGAAATATAAATGTAGAAAACCCAAGAGAAGGAAAGATACAACATGACATTATTTTTTAAGTGGATGCCTTGAGTTATGCTCCTAGAATCTACCACATTAATACTACAAGAAATTAATGAAAATACATATGAAAAAAGTAAATAAAAAAGAAGTATAAAGGGAATAGAAAAGAGATAATGCTTGGTTTAGAACCCCCAAGAAGGTTCTAGGTTTTTACTTCCCCTATTCAAGAAGTTTCAGTGGATTATCCCCAATCTGAAGGTGGGTGTGGTTTTTTGAGATGAACCACCACATGTGAGTTTTCCCAATGTCTATGTGTAAATACTAAAAGTATAGAACCCCAAAGAAGATAAGATAGTTCCCAAACCCATAGAAATAATAATGAAAGAAATTAAGGTCCAATGTTTGAGGAAGTATAATATAGGGGTGCTCCCGGTTAATTTCTATGGTGTCCTCCTCCATATGGTTGGAAATGTTTTGTTGTGGAGGTAGTTGCACCACCATCTTCTTTGACTCTTCATCTTCAACAACCACCACTTGAGTGGTCTGTTCTTTAACATCCATGGTCTGTTCCAATTGTGTTATATAATTTTTTTTAGAGAAATAGAATTTAGAAAACAATCCAGCTTGAATAAGATTAAAACCTGAGGAATTAATAAATAAATATAACATTTCAAGTAAGTTAAATTGGTAATTGATCTCATCAGGCATGACCATTGGAAAGTCAATCCCAGCAGGTGAATCTTCTTTATTATCTTCCAAAGTAAGAGAGAGGGATAATGTTTCTGTTATTTTATCACCAATGATGGGAAGATCGTGTTTCACTTTATCTTCGACAATTTTATTCTAGGATTCTTCAAAAAAATGTTGATCTCCCATGAGTTCATCAGCTGGAATGTGTACTTATGGGACCTCCTCGAGTAATGGTTGAGTGCGGGATGATGTGATTAATTCCTTTAAAAGTTCTTTCTCACCCACCATAGGTTCTTTAGCATAAAAAATGATTTGTAAAATCACATACAGAACTCGTTCTGAATCAGGTTCTTGCTCAGGTTAGGATTTAACTTTGGAATTATGGAAATATTATGTTAGCATTTCTATTTTAATCTTTAGTCCTCCTATGACCACTTTATGTTCATTCACCTGAGCTCTGTTGTACTCTAAAGCAGCTTCCTCTTGTTGTTGTTTCACTAGTGAGTAGTCATTCCACGCATAGTAAATGTAGTTTCGATACATCATGAAAATTTTTCTTTGTTTTAGTTTTTAAAAAAAATAGAAATCAATTTACAATGTGAAAATTGAAAAAGATGATTAAAATACTGATTGGATCCCAGGAAACGGTGCCAGTTTTGACGCACACCTGTCGTAGGGCGTGTAAAAAGAAATTTATTTTTTCTATTGCAGCATAGAGGCTGACCGGGGTCATCTCCCTTGAGGAGCCTTTTCAGCCATTCAGTCACTTAATATAATTTAACTAAACTACTTCTTTTGGTTGTTTTTATTTTATATAGGAATGGAATAAAATTTAATTAACACAAAGGATAAAACTAACATGCAATGACAAAATGCAATTTATTGGGAAAAAACTTGGCCGTTATGTGTTGGTTTTTGGGTTCCATCATTCTCCTTGTTGGTATTTAAATTAAGTTTGATAATTCAATAATGAGATATCATTAATTAATTACTATTCTTTTATTTATTGGTGTGAAATCATGAATGCATTTATCAATCATAATTTCACCTCCTCCTATATTCAACGTTGATGTCACACCTCGATCGAGAGTGTGACATCTTCCAAGACATGGCTCCATCGTATTCCATTTCAACCACTGAATGGCTCAACTCCATCATATTAAAAAATTGTATCCAGTATAAGGGAGGGAAAAATTTAATAAAAGAATAGAAATGAGTTTGAGATTAGTGTCGTGGTGGACGATCTCCACACCCATGCACATCACTCATGCTCATCACAAACTTAACAAAACATAGGAATTTAAGCACGGAATAAATTAAATATACACATACATCCCCCTGGCCAAGTCTTGGGTTAAACCCTCATTTTTTAGGGTAAAAGGTCATGGTGGATAATATGAGAAAAATAAAAGATGAAAAGAAAGAGAAAAGATAAAGATGAAAATAGTGTGGATGAGTGGACACAGAAATAAAAACAACGCATTAATTTATTGAAAATCTAAATTACAATAGAAAACTAAAATGAATAAATAAAAATTAAATGGGGAAGATTTACGGATAGCCTCTCTCGGTGGAGATCTCCTCCATGGTGCCTTTAAGGAATGGATGGAGAATGGGACGATTTGGGAAGGAGGTTACTGCCTCCGTTTATAGGTAGAAATCTATAATTCTAAAGATTGCGTGTTATTGGAACTTTAAATGGAATATTCATGCATGGAACCCTTCTTGAAATTTGTTCTTAAATATGTTTTTTGTTCACTATCAAAATTTCATGTCTTTTATACATGGGATAAATAAGGTATGAATTTTCATTGGCAGTTTCTGCTTCTGGATGATGCTTCCAGGAAGGTTCCTCCAAAAGTATGTCATTCAATGGCCGCATTAATGACTTCAAACCTCCAAAAAATTTATTTTAGAGCCGGAAATATCTATCATAGTGCTATCCCAGGTGGAAACACCTCAATTGGATGTGTTAAGGCCAATTTGTGGTTCCATTACTGTGGTGGGGTCCATGTTGTCCGCCCGAAAAAATGTCCATCGTCAATGAATTGTTAGGCCCTTAAGATGGCTTAATCCTCTTTGGTTCTATATTAAAAAGATGAAGGAAATAAAATAAGTATTCTAGAATAATTTGAATCACAAATTTTTCACTTATATGTTTCAGGAAATGACTAAAATACCCCTGTTGTAAAAATCTGTCTAAAATCCAGAATTAACCGCTTTTTGCATTTAAGCTCAAATTACCACTATAACCTAAAAATGTGGCAATTACCCATAAAATAAAACTATGTTGAGATTATAAACAATTATTTACAGTTTAAAATATATGGAAATGTGAGCTTCATCATGGTGCGTGAAAAACAGGATGTTGCGTGAAAAACAGCGTGGTGCGCCAAAAACAGCGTGGTGTGCGAAAAACAACAGGGTGTGAAAAAAACAATGTGGTGCAAAAAATAATGGAGAGAGGTTTTTCATTAAAAAGGTGTTTCAGAATCAGAACTTCATAAAATGGAAATGGCATGGGCTACACGAAAAACATGAAGATGTGTGTGAAAAACGATTCCTGCGCGAAAAGTATTGGGTCCCTAATGAGAGGTTTTTCGCGCAAAGATGGGTTTTGTGCATGGGGATAAGTGATGCCTATAAATAACAGGTGAACCCATTCATTCCATATGGATGAATACTAAATGAATATCCAAGTGATAATGCGCATAAAAGGTTTGTGTAAAGGGAGTTGTGCAAAAAAAAATTAGTGCTACATTAAATATTGCTGCTTGCGCGAAAAATTCCGAGCTACGCGAAAAATTCTGGCTTGCATGAAAAATTCTGGGCTGTGTGAAAAAGGCAGAGCTACGTGTAAAAATTGAGGTGGCATGTAAGAGATACATTTTCTCAAAAAGGGTTTTGTTGCACGAAATATTTTTCCATGTGAAAAGGAAATATTGCACAAAATAGTAAGGTCTTGCACGCAATGGTTTGGTGTTCTACGCAATTGTCAGTGAAACCTGTGTGCACATTCAGGTTACACGGTAAAGTGGTTCAATGCATTCAAGTGCATCATTTTTGGAATTCGATGCAAGAAGAGTCTCATTCTAAGAAGAGGTAAAGACTTCAATGAGAATCTATTGATAATACCTTTACATATATAAACTTACTGGGACTTCACCAAAGGTAGTGAGCCAATAGGAGTCAACGGGTGTGACCTGAGGGATGCAGTGAGCTATCCATGAAAATTTGTAAAGGCAATGAGCCTGTGATAGAGTGACTATTCCCCAACCTTTTTAATCCACAACTTGTGAATAATAGTGGAATTAGGTATGAACAACACACTGTTGGCGTATGCTCTTTGGACGTATCCCATTATGGTGAACCAAGTAAAAGTGTTGTGTCATCTTGTTGCTTTTACTTGGTTGACAGATATAAAAATTACTAACTAACGTGGGAATAAGATCCATAGATTTAAAAAGAAGAATTTGACACCCTGATTCACCCCTCCGCTCTCTGGGTGTTTCGGGGTCCTTCATGTGATATCATAGAGAGGTTGATGTTGTTTTATCTCTCTTATATCGCCATGGAAAATTCAGCCGGCATTAGGGGAGCCCCCCTCTTTGATGGAAGTAATTTTCAGATTTGTAAGAATAGAATGAGATCACATCTAATATCCCTTGTAATGGAAGTCCTTTTTTCCACTATTCAAGGTATACATGATACTGATCCAACAGGGATGGCTTTGACTGATGCAGATAAAAAAATTCTTAATGTAGATGCTAAAGCACAAAATGATCTCACCAAAGCCCATTTTGACCAGATCTATCTAAAAGTGATTAGTTTCCCCTCAAAAAATTCCATGTCGGATAAAATTGTAAATATTTATGAAGGAGATAGAAAAGTGAAGGAGGCGAAACTAAAAGTCCTGCACAAAATGTTCGATGATCAGAATATGCATCCTGAGGAGAATGCAGACTCCTTCATCAATCAAATTACTGAAGTGGTTGGAGAAATTCCGGGGCTAGGAGAAGAAATAAAAGACGTTGACATTGTGAAAAAAAATATTGAGAAGAATTCCACCCCTGTACAATGAAAAGGTGTCATCCCTTGAGGAAAGTGATCTTTTCAAACTTTCTCTGGATGATCTACTGAGCAGCCTGGTGGCATATGAAATGAGAGTCAAACCAGAAGATGCTACGACTTGAGTGATAAAGAAAATGATGTTCAAATCCATTGAGAAACTAAAAATCTCAAAAGATATTAGTGGTAAATATGACGAGGAAAAAGAAATTATTTCTCCCCTTGAAAAGAAGATCCATAATGGAAAAAGGTAAATTCAAAGAGATATCACCTCTAGCTTTCTTTCATTGTGGAAAAGTTAGGCACATTGCCTCTTATTTCTTAAGAAAGATCGGTTATGAAGATAGTGTTACTGAAAAAATTGAGATGCCTTTGAATTTTTTTTTCAAAAAGGGATACTTCAAATCTAGAAAGAAAGTACCAAAGAAGAGTTTTGTCTTTGAAGAGGAAGGGATGATATTGAATTCTGCAATGAAGAAGCACCAGAATATAAAACTGAAAACCATGCTTCCATGATGGCGCCAATTTAAAAATCAGAAGATACTGGGGGAGAAAATCAGTTTACAACTAGTGCCAATCCCATGTTGAAACATAAGGATGTTGTTAGTATGTTTATGATTAAATATAAGAGTTTCAATAAGTGGAAATCAATTGTAGAAAAGTAAAATGAATATGTTGATCAAATTGAAGCAGAAATTGAACGATTGGTAGATTTGGTGAATGTACAGTCTAAAATACTTGAAATCAATAATGATGTGGTGGATCTAAAGCTGTGAATTATAGAGCAGGAAATGTTCATCAGTGACCTCTCCTCTAAACTAGAGGAAAAGTCCCAGACTGCTGAGCGTCTTTAAGAGGAAGTTGTTACTATTAAAATCAAACTTGAGAGAGATTTAATTTCAAAAGAATCAAGAGAGAAAATAATTTTTCGAAGGTTCTCAGATGTTGAGTAGTTGGAGAGAGAAAAACGTGGATCTAATGGAGTTGAGAATGTTTTGAGTGATCAAATACCGGCTTCCATGGTTAATACTGGAATCGGCTATGAGGCCGAATCGTCAAATGGTGCAAACAAAGGGGACCAAAATCAAGTCAAAGATATAAGTGGGTAATAGAGAAAAGTCACCTGAAGTTCTGAAAAAGAAACCTCTAATTAAATCTATAAGAAGAGCTAAAGACTATGCTTGAGCCTCCAATAATAAGGGGCACTCAAACTATTATCCTGTAAAAGATGGAATGAGGATAAACAAAAGTGAGAAGACATTTCCTCTCATGAATTGGCAGTTCTTTTGATATTTGGGACATACCATGTCTTATTCCGACGAGGCAAGAAGCTATTTTAATGAAGATTATATTGGAGTTCAACAAAGGAGAACAAATTCATATCCTAATTCTTTTAGATGAAACAACTTCTATGGGAGGTTCAGGGTTCAATTCCTGGGAGTCCGCTTTCGGGACGAACCTCTCCCCTAGGATCCACCCACCTTGTCGGGTCGCCCGAACTCATTTGGGCAGGAAAAACGAGGCGTGGCCCAAATTGCTGAAGGATCGCTGTGACGAACCATCGCTGCCATGACGTTACCCTCTGGGACGCTCTGCCATCTCGGCTGGAAACTACTCCTTCCCCAGCTAGGGAGCTGCCTTCAGGTACTATCCCTTCGTGGGGAGGGGGGTTTCTCTGGGTGGAGGGTTCGAAAAGGCCACACTAGGGAATTCCTTTCTTAAAAAAAATAAGGTCATTGATTGCAGGAAGAAAAGGGACATGGACACCTCATACCGAAGTTTGAGACAAGTCAAAGCTCGTGAACAAACAATGTTGCTATTACAAATAGGTTTACTACTCTAGAATAATACTTCGACTATGAAGAGCCCATGTACTCGGATGTGAGAATTGAAAGGTCATCAATTTTATACACTCATTCCAATGTCTCATGGAATGAGAAGAAGAAAATTGAAAAATCCAACATTGTAGAGGTGGTTGTAAAAGCTACAAAAATAAACAACACTTGGATTCTGGATATCAGTTGTTCATCTCATATGACATGTAATGAAAACCTGTTAACGAATGTCAAGAAAAAGGTCAATGGAACAGTCTGGTTGAGTATCAATTGTGCCTTGAATATAAAAAGTTGTGGAAATACTGAGCAAGCTAATGGAGAACTAAAGAAAATCGAACTTCTTTATGTGGATAGTTTGTGTCATAATCTTCTAAGTGTTAGTCAACTCTATGACTCTGGACTTATAGTCACATTCAATCAGAAAGGATGCTCTATAAAGTGAAATACATGAAATTCACTTATAAAAGGATGTAGAAAAGAAGGCGACCTATATCAGGTTGATATTAAATTTTTTTTTGTTACATGACTGTTGAAAAATAAAACAACTTGTGGCATCAGAGACTAGGGAACATAAATCAACAAGACCTGTAGAAAATATCAAAACTGCATATTGTCAAGCACATTACCAACATGAAGAGTGAACGTGAAATATCTTGTAATGCTTTCATTCGTGGGATGTTGTTCTGCAGTTCATATCGTCAAAAGATGAAAAGGGTATCTCATCTTCTGAATCTCATTCATACAGACGTATGTGGGCCCATAAATGTTTCCTGAACTCAACGAGAAATGTACTTTGTTCTTTCCATTGATGCTGGTAGTAGAATGGAATGTGTAATTGTTGTACATAAGAAACGAGAAGTAATTTTCTTCATGAAAAAATATCATCAAATTCTTAT
Organism: Viscum album; assembly: GCA_963277665.1. Lineage (NCBI taxonomy): Eukaryota > Viridiplantae > Streptophyta > Magnoliopsida > Santalales > Viscaceae > Viscum > Viscum album. Next base: position 750,690,417 of record OY728129.1, on the reverse strand, counting down.
GAATTATAGTGGAAGAGTAATCAAAGTGCATCAATCTGAAAATGGAGGGGAATACATGTCCATTGAATTTGAAAACTCTAAAGTGAAACATAGGATAAAACATGAGTTAGCAGCAGTGAGAAATCCACAACAAAAGGGAGTTGTTGAATGCAGGAACTGATAGGTGAACAACATGGAATGAACTATGCTGATTGAGAGTCGTATTCCACGACATTACTGTAAAGAGGCTATTCAAGCTACAGTGCATATTCAAAATCGAACAGGACATTATATGGGTGAGACCAGGACACGATAAGAATTGTGTCAGGGAAGGAACCCCTCTTTGAAATATTTTTTTGTTTTTTTGAAGTAAATGCTTCATCAGAATCAAAGAAGGAAATCAAGGGATGTATGATGATAATGCATATGAAGAAATCTTCCTTGGATACTCCATGAACAGCAAATCCAAGAAGTGTTTAGACAAGGGATTAGGAAGGATTTTGGAAAGCAGTGATGTTAAGATCATTGAAGAGAAAATAAAAAATTATTCAAGGATTTCATATGCTGATGTGATAGAAAGTGAGTAAGAAAGTTAACATAGAGAAAATAAAAATACAAAAATAGAAGAAGATGTTAAAAACACTCAGCCGTCACATCATGATGTTAACTCAAAAGAGGAATCTTAAGTGGAAACGTTGGTTGGAGAGAACGCAACTGAACCTCACAGGAGAAATCGAAGAAATGATATTGATCCATCTAACATAATTGGGGATGTGAGTGCACCCACATAAACAAGGAGGATGAGTAATAACACACAATCTGCATTTCTATCAGTTGTGGAGAAATCCTCATTTGAAGAAACAACAAAGGATGGATCTTGGGTGAAATCCATGAATGAAGAGTTAGATCAGAATGACAAGAATCAGACATGGGATCTTGTCTAGAGACCATATGGTCACAATGTGATTGTTACAAAATGGATCTTCAAGAAAAAGTATGATGAGAACGGAAGTGTTATTAGAAACAAGGTACGACCGGTATGTAAAGGATACTGCCAGATTGAAGGTGTTGATTTTGAAGAAACCTTTGCTCCAGTGTCTAGACAGGAGTCAATCAGGATTTTCCTTTCCATGGCACTCCAACAGGGATATAATTTAAATCAAATGGTTGTCAAGACAGAGTTCTTGAATGGTTTACTCAAAGAATAAGTCTACATTGAACAACCAGTGGGTTTTCTTCTTGGTACTGATGAAACAAAGGTTTTCAAACTAAAGAAGGATCTATATAGTTTTAAGCAGGCACCATGAGCATGGTATACCCGGATGGACTCTTATCTCAAGAAGCTGGAATTAAAAAGAGGAGTTGATCACAATCTATATGTGAAGAATTCTCCAAAAGACCATTTCATGGTTCTAGTCTACGTTGATGACATTATATTTGGTGGAAGTAGGCAGAAATCAGTGAATGAATTTTACAATCACATGAAATCGGAATTTGAGATGTCTATGATTTGGTAGCTCACATATTTCATTGGGCCAGAGGTGATTCAAAAAAAGAATTACACATTCATTTCTTGGGAAAAGTATGTAATAGAGATACTGAATAAGTTTAATATGCATGAATCCAAAACGATGTCAACTCCAATTTCTATTGGAACCAAACATGGAAAGCATGAGGATGGGACCTCTGTAGATCCCACAATGTACATGAGGATTATTGGAAGCTTATTGTACCTGACAGCAAAATGACCAGACATTGCCTTTGCAACATGCGTTCAAGAACGCTTTTAGAGTAATCTGAAGGAACAACATATGTCAGTATTAAAAAGAATCATGAGGTATATTCAAGGTACTAACAATTGTGGGATATACTTTTCCATCGAAAGGGACAATGAATTTCAGTATTTTCTGATGCTGGCTCGGCAAGTGATGTAGTGGAAATAAAGTCAAACAGTGGTAGAGAATCTTATATTGGTACTAAATGTGTTGGCTGGTTGAGCATGAAACAAGAAAATACATCTCTTAGTACTACAGAAGCTGAGTATATATCCTCCACAAAGGCATGCACTCAACTGTTATGCATTAAGAAACAACTAACAAATAATTGTGATGAGGTGAAGCAACCAATGGTGATTTACTTTAGAAACAAGAGCGCAATTGAACATACAAATAATCATGTTTAGTATTCTTATAAAAAACATATTGAAATCAGTTATCACTTTATCAAAGAAAAAGTTGATCAAGGCGTGAATATAACAGATTATGTGGGAACTGATGAACAAGTGGCTGATATCCTGACCAAACAATTGTTCGCGGCTGTGTTTACGAAACATCGGTTGCACCTAGGTGTTCAGCCACCTCCTAGTGCATAAGGAGGTTACAAAATACCCCTCTCTCAAGCTATATTTAATGTTTTTAATATGTTCGTGGATTTGATGTAGGTTTTTGTGGGAGATAATATCTAGGGGGATTGTTTTTTGAGCTGAACAATGAACAATTCCCAATCATTGGGTTTATTTTTAATGGTGGAGAAGGAATAAATTCAGGACATGTGATGATTCTGTGACACGATGATAATTTGGTGAAATATTCAGCATTCTGTGACCCGATGATAATTTAGTGAAATAATCAGCATTCAATGATATGCTGAGAAGGAATACATAGGACATATAATGGTTCACTGACACTTTAAGAGAATTTATTGGGTGTCATTGAGAATTCCAAAACACTAGATCCCAATTCATGCTTCCCATCTTGTTTTCTACATAGAGCATTTCTCATTTATACTTAAAGTGTTGTCTGAGTGGATTCATGCATTTTTGGTTTACATGTGGCTGGTGCTCTATTGATTTTTTAGTTATTTCTAACAATCCAAAAGTGGGAGATTATTGGAAACATGGCTATTCTATGCATGAATTTGAGTATGGTGTGTGTTTTTTGTCTATCCACAGTGGAAGTTCAGAATGTGTGCCAGTAATGTGATCATACAGTTCATGTAGACAAAAGTATTGAAGGTGGAACTGTTCTCCATTGTTTGCCAAATTTTTGGACATGAAAATCCGAAAATGAAGGCATGGGTTGTTGGAAATAGAAGTTGCACACAAAGATGAAGTGGTGCAAAAAATAGGTGTGGTGTTCGCCAAAAGTAGCTGGGTGTGCAGAAAAACTGCGTGGTTCATGAAAAACAAAGTGGTGCACGAAAAACGACATGGTTGGCAAAAAACAGAAGGGTGCATGAAAAATAGTGGGGTGCAAGAAACACAATGTGGTGCGTGAAATAATGTAGGGTGTTATTTCACGCAATAGGTGTTTCGAAATCAGAATGTTGAAAAATGGCAAAGTCATGGACTACGCGAAAAACATGAAAATGTGTGCAAAAAACGATTCATGCGCGAAATGTATTGTATTCTGAAAGAGAGTTTTTTCACTCCAAGATGGGTTTTGCGCGTGGGGGTCGGCGAAGTCTATAAATAAGAGGTTAACCCCTTAATTAAATACGGCTAAAGACTAAGAGAATATCCAAGTGCTGATGCATTTAAAAGGTTTGCGTAAAGAGAGTTGCGTGAAAAATTCGGAGCTTCCCGAAATATTCCAGCTTGCGAGAAAAATTTGGGGTTGCGTAAAATATTCCATCTTGGATGAAAAATTCTGGGCTGCATAAAAAATGAAGAGTTGCACGTAAAAATTGAGGTGGCGCATAAAAAAATTATTTGTGTGAAAAGGGTGTTGTTGCATGAAATATTTTTCCGCCCGAAGAGAAACTATTTCCTTCAATAGTAAGGTCTTGCGCACAAAGGGTTGTTGTTATGCCCAATTGTTAGTGAAACCTGTTTGCACATTCTGGTTATCTGGTTCAGTGGTTCAGTGGGTTCAAGTGCATCATTTTCAGAATTTGATGCCAGTTGAGTCTCGTGCAATGCAGAGGCAAAGACTTCAATGAAAATCTACTGTAGATACCTTCACGTCTATAAACTAATTGGGACTTCACCAAAGGTAGTGAGACAGGGGGAGTCAATGGGAGAGACCCGAGGGACGCAGTGATCTATCCATGAACATATGTAATGGTAGTGAACCTCTGATGATTGACTGTTCCCCAAACATTGTAATCCACAACTTTTTAAGAATAGTTGAATTATGTATGACTGACACAGTGTTGGCATATGCTCATTGGACGTAGCCCTTTGCGGTGAACCAAGTAAAAGTGCAGTGTCATCTCGTTGCTTTTAGTTGGTTGACAGATATAACAAGTTCATACTATTGTGGGAACAAGATCCACAACTATAAGAAGAAAAAGTTGACACCCCGATTCACCCCTCCCATCTTAGGGTGTTCCAGGGTCCTTCATAGATAAATTTTTGGAATTTAGAATTATAATTTTATAATTGATTTTAATAAATTGTATATAACAGTGTGACAGTAAAGCAGTGATTTCTTAATTTCTGTATATTGATGAAATAGTTTTTTGGGGAGTTTATTTTCTATTAAATATTACCAACAATCAACTGTTAGTTATATTTGGTAACAAATAGTTATACGAATAATTTTATAAATGATAATAAATTTTGTATTAGGAAACAAAAAGTGATTTATATATTTAATTCTTAAAAAAATGAAGACTTAATTTAAATTTAATAAATGCTTATTGATTAATATAGAGTTTTTATTTGATAATGATTATTATCATTAATTTTTTTAAAATAATGGATACAAATATAAAAATCCATGTTTAGAAATTGGACACTAATGATTAGTTGAAAATTTTATAGAATAGTGAAATAGAAGGGTGAATAATAAAATTAAGTAGTTATATATTCTATAAAATATCAATGAATTTAATTATAAGAATGGATTAAATTTTTTATTTAAATTATAGAAATTAATTTTTTTTCAACATGTTTTTTAATAAATATTGAATTCATATTCCATATTTCATAATTTGATTTTAGAGGATGTGTTTTTTTTGCAATTTAGTTAGGGAGGTTCAATATTATGGTCCAGTAGAAGAGGCTCAGTGGAAACACTGAGGATCTTCAGAGTATGAAGTTTTTATTCAAGAATATATGACCTGAAATATTTCTCATATTTTGAATTCAAATTAGATTATTACATGTTAGAGGTTAAACAAATTTTAAAACTTATGAATCTTCAATAAAATATTTAGGGATATTACTTTTTAAATTCCCAAAGTTTTAGATCGTCATTTATAGTCCTACCCAATTTTATACTGATTTTTCGCCATTCAATTTAGTGTTCACATAAGATTTAATTATAGAAAACTTTTATCTTATTACTTTAGATTAATTTTATTTTTACAACATAAACCATGGATGGCCATGGGTAGTATCTTCACTCTATTCAGTGATTTAATTTTTGATGTAAAGCCCTTTCTTCATGAGGGTGATATCTCCTTTACAAATGGTTACTTTTCATCTTCTCTTAATATTTTCCTTTTATTATATATCATCTCAAAGGTAATGAAACATGATCTAATACTAAATTTAAATGGGATTTAATTAATTATTTTAAGGACATTAATGTTTCTTTGTCACCTGGAAAATCCATTTAAATTTAGTGGTGTCTAATTTTTTGGTTTCCTTCTTTCATGTGATATGACATTTAAAATTTGTTCTGAGGTAATGGATCAATGGTCTCTCACTTTTCAATATGAATGAATTTGAAGTTATCATGCTTATTTTTTCAATTATAAATTATTATAAATTTACCTATTAAAGGTCATAAAGTAGATTAATTTATTTAAAAGGGGAAAGTGCTTCTAATGTTCTTTGTTTGATTTCTATGATATTTTATAAATTCCAGTACATTTTTTAAAGACATTTTTTTATGTTTCAATTTTTTTTATTTTATTTTATTTTATTTATAACATTTACAATTATTAATCTTGTAAAACATTTTAATGAAAATATATATTGAAATTTTGAAAAAAGTTAATGATGTATTCTGTATAATCATTAATAAAATTACACATTTTATATTAAAATTTGTATCCATAAAAATTTTTATTACTATATTGTTGTTGTCACCCTTTATATATTTTTTTGGTCTATGTATGGTGGTATATTAAATTTAATTTTGGGCAGATGGATTATTTACGTTTAGTGTTTTAAAATAGTTTATGTGTGGAAAAATTGGAAGATTTTGTGAATGCAGTGGAACTGATATTATGGTTGTTGGAATGACATGATTTGGTGGTTGAGGCATGTTGGGAAACTCTATTTTAAGTTGTGTTATAAATACATAAAAAATAAAAATAAATAAATAAATGAAATTATTAATTTTTATCGGTGGTGAATCTATGAATGGTGGGTTGAATGTGATGGATAGATTAGTTGTCAATAAAATATAGATAATGATATTTTTGGAATAAAATATTAATGGCTAAAAATTACATTTAATGAATAATATGTATGTAGATATTAAAAAGAGAATAATAAAAAATAATGTTGATGATTAGATAAAAATTTTGAAATTTATAGTGATCTACAGATGATTTGTTTTGGAATTTTATGTGGTATTATTTTTCAATGTGACAATGTCGAGGTGAGGTGTATGTTGAAGGTTTTAGTCATAAATTAAATGCTTGTGAGTGTTAAAGTAATTTTTTTTTCTGTGATATATTATATCTAATGCACTACCACCTCTGTCATGTAATCTTATTGACACATAAATGAGGTCATGTGGTTTAGGTGGTTTCCCAAACATCTATGATGGACATTACATATAAGGTTTACTAACCCCATAACCCCACTCGTTCTTGTATAATTTTATAATAATTAAAGTCCCAAGATTATGGTATGTCATGATGTTGTAATATGGGTGAGAAATGTGAGTGTTCTTGAAAAGATGGAATCCCAATGTTGATTTACACCATGATTACATATTAAACTATTATGAACATAAAATATTTCTATGATGTCGATATGTGGCGATATAGAATGTGTAAATAGTTTTGTTATGATCTCATTATTTGGTATGTAGTGTTAATGATGTAGCTATAACTATGATGTGGTATTACGATGTCGATATATTGATATGGAATGGAAGGGAGTTTTGGGTCATGTTTTAATAGGATTTTAGGGATACAAGTTTAGTGGAAATGTTGAGGTATTGTAGACCCATATTCCTATATATTGTGAAAAACATAATTATAAATGTTGGATTTGATACACATCCTTTTTTATAATATGATTCACATATAATGTAACTCTTACAATCCATGGAGCATTTTAGGTTTATAATTTTAGAGATTTATAAAAACGATTTAAATAGTAAATTCCATGTTCATTATATATAATGAACAAATTTCTTAATAAATAAGCAAATACTTAATTTGTAACAAGTCAATAACATATCCAATAAATCCAATATAAACGTTATTCCTCTAGACACATCATACAGATTAATTTTCACTATAACCTAGGGAAAGGGCGACATAAGAAAGGGTGATAAAAAATTCTCAGCATGTTCAAAAATTAGTGTCAAATTTTAATGGTAATAAGAGAAAATAGTAAGAGCATATAAGTATAATCAACATATATAAGATGATCAAAAATAAAACCTATATCATAAAACATGGTGTAAATAATTCAATAACAAAATATATGAATTTAACGAGTGGGGAAACATTAGTTAATAAATATGATCCATGAAAGAATAATATTTCCATACAACTATTAAAAAACACTCATAAAAAGAAAATTACATCAAGTATCCATAACACATTATCATTATAAAAGAATGAAGATCATCCTTGAAATATATTAAAATAATTTTTATAAAGAACATTACTTTTGGGAGCCTCACTATGAGAGAATAAAATAATAATACAGAACATATTTAAAATATGGAACAAAAATTAATATTATGAAAATTAATTTCTTGAGCCAAAACATGAGAGAATAGAATGAAAACATATAACATCACTCAACTATTGAACATATATTGTTATATGGAACATTAATTTCATGATCCTCGCTATCAAGGACCATATATATGAGTAACTAAAACGTACTCATGATTATTTTTATTATGATATATACAATTTTAACCAATAAATTAGTGGTAAACATATAACCTCACCCATAATTCATGAATAAATATGTGTTCAATAAGAAATCAATCATTAATTGTATCATAAAGGACCCTTGTATTTAAAATGGGGTTCATTCATTACATTATAAATTACCCAAGTAAATAAAATGTGTTTCAAATCATTTTCAAATGGATTAACATAAATGAATAATTCAAAATTCCACTAATAATAATATCTTGATAAAAAATGGTGAAAATTGTTTTCTGAATATAATCAATAACATTATACATAAATGAACATAAATCAATATAATAAATACTATGCTTTTAACATTGTATAGAAAAATATTGTAGGGTTACATTGGAATAATAATTATTCTTATTCATAGTGGGTGGTTTGGAAGGATAATGGGGATGATGAATCATATATTTCATATAAGAGAACATTACACAATAAATTATAGTAAATAACATGTATGGTAATATCTGAATAATACCCTTAATTGATAATTATATATTTCAAAGGAAAATGACTAATATTGAAAATAAATTTTCGTATTTTTATAAACATCACTTTGTAAATCTGAAATATTATTGATATTTTGAAATGATTATAAAATATATACTTATATAAATCATAGGGAAAAATAATTTATTTTAGAAAAAATGAAATTTCAGAGATAAATATTCATAAAAAATTCTAATGATGATAAAAAAGAGATGTTCGCATGGAAAACATGGAAAAAGGACATTTTTTATACTTTTACCAAAACAACAATTTAAAAAATGTAAAAATTTTATTTCTAACTTTTAATTTATGGTTAATTATTTGAGAATGAGCTTAATAAATTATTTATTCATAGATAAATACATTCATATAACCATAAAATGAAAATGTACATTGAAAAAAGGGAGGTTCTTGACCAAGTAGAAGAGCCTTGGTTAGTTTCTGTCACAAGAATCACTTTGGATAAATATGAGTCAAGTGAAAATGATATTTTAAGGGGATATGTAAAACACAATAAAAATAAAAATTAATTGATATGGATTTTTATAATGATTAAAAAGTAGATAGATATATTATATTTCCAAAAAAATCTCGATTTTAAATATGATTAGAAATCAAAACCCCTTTAGTCTATGTAATATTGCTATCAACACAACTTTGATCATACGTATCTTTTTAATAAAATTAGATTTAAAGAAAGAGAAATATATTAATCCTAAATCCTTATTATATACATGAAAATGATTAATATATTTATTATTTAGTGATCATAACATATTAGATAAATCCGGTTTCACAATATAAATTATGTCTTATGAAATTAAATTGGGGACAAGGAACATGTTACCTTGTATTCCCACTGAGTCAAATGCACTCTAAACTCCCATATGAAGAAATTAACTATATTGATCACTTATTTTAAGACCTTATTCGTAACTATAACCATTTCAACCATAATTTAAAATCATTATCATCAATATATTAGTTATTAATTATCTATTTTTAATAATATGTGTGAGTCATAATTTTTCTTTAGAAATAGTTTCATAATAGTTTTGTTGTTCATAATTATTTTCCAAAGTTCATCCACACCAAAGCATAAAATTTAGTATAATTTATCTATTGTACTCATTTACAGTTAAATAATTTCATTCTATAAGGGTTTTGGTTAATTCCATCAAATATGAATTTGATAATGAGCATGTTTCGATCATTTTTAATGAATGATATTGGTATCTTAGTTGAAGAAAATAGTATCAATGGTAAACTCCCAAAAAATAATTTTTCAATTACATAAACTATAAATAATTAGTAGTTATGTTCTTATAGTAATCCATGATATGATTTTAGAAGATCATTCATCTAGGTGGTTAATCCAACCCAATCAATCATATACCATAATTAATTGAGGATTATGAAATATTTTAGTTTTAATATCATTAAAAATGAATCATAATGAACCTAATTAGGGTTTTATTGTGTGATATATCAAAATTTAAAATAGTTAAAATAATAATATAACCTATATAATGTTATTATATAACATGATGAAATCATTTCCTTCATCATGATATTCTCTTTCTGGATGCTTGAATTTACAATGGTTGTTTATTGCTTATATTGTAAATAGGTTTTACAATTTGACATAACATACCATCATTTATTCAATAAAAATAATATGTATCCCTTTAAACCAATCTCATAACCAAAAATTAATGATGGTATTGAAAGATGAAATACACCATTCTATAGAGGTGGTTGTCCACACATACACATGGTTGATGATTTCATTTTTCATATAGTAGGGGAAAGGTATTATATGTTTAAATATTTAAATAAATCAAAATATTAATAAAAACCATACTTATTTACTTAAATAAATGTTATTAGAAGTCATGTAATCTATTTAATAAAAATTAAACAAGTTCCATCGTGGTGGTAGTAGTCTCAACATACGCACAATTGATGTTTTTTTATTCTTAAGGGAAGAGGGGAAAGGATATATAATTTATATACGATAAACATAAAATATTTATGTATAATTTTAATAAATTTGATATAATATTAATATGGGAAACATATATTCAATGAGAAAGAAAATTGAGAATAATTATTAGAGAGTGAGGAGTACTTAATTTGATATTTTTAACTTTATCTTGATATAATTTTTTAAACGGAGAACATTTGACAATATAGGAGGAAAAAAGGGAGTGAAGAAGGATTAAAGGGGATGGAAATATGGTATAGGATCAAGAGGAAACCTGATTTTTTACTATCCATGAAGTGGTAGTGATAGGCCAATTTTATAAGTGGTGAGAATATAGTTTTTGTAATTTTAACCACTTAATATAAAGGAGGAACATGTTGAACATGTAATGTGGATTCCAAAATATAAAATATTGGTGATATTAATTATAAATGTTTGACAATATCTCAAATAATCAATTATAAATGTGTTTATAACATCATTCAATCCCTTTTCCTAATGATTTATTACATTTACAAGTTCAGATATTACTTGGGAAACTATTTTTTACCAAATTAATTTATCTTATGTGCCTAAAAATAAGGTGGCCCTTTTTATATAATATAGAAATTATAACTCAAATATTTAAAAATATCTTATTAAATTCACTTAATAAATGTGATAAAAAATTATTCTTCAAATAATAAATGCAGAGTTTATTAAAGTAAAATATTTAAATATAATGTATCTTAAATGTTAAAATATCTAAAATTGATTTGAAAAAAAAGTTTTTAAAAATTTATAAAAACACGTAATAAGTAAATATTTTTTATATTAAAATGGTTTCATAAATCTAAAATTCAAAATTTTATGATAATAATGTTCAAACATTTATTGTATTTGTAAAAGCACCATTTTCCACTATTCACCTAAAAATCAAATATTTTACAAAAATCTAGAAATTTCACTATATGAATATTTATTGATTTTAAATTAAAAAAAATTGTGTTAATTTTCCCAAATTAAAGTAATTTTTTTATATTTATCTTTAAGATGAAAATTAAATATATAAGGATAAACTACATTCATTGAAAATTAACTTTTTTATATATTATGTGACCTTCATTTTATTTCATGTCAATTTCTAATTAAATTAAAAATAATTTAATAATATTTTAAAATTGTTCAATTAATTTATTAGGTAGACATATAAAATACTAAAGATAGAAATTATATGAAGAAAATATTACCATTATACCCAATACGCTTGAATAAATACCATTAAAAATAGTTTTTTATATTCTTAAATTTAATTTGAAAAATCCATTGATATTAAATTCATAATTTTTTTATATATATCACATAATATATTTTAATAATAATAATATCAAAACTTACATTTGACACAGACACATACATATATATTTATAATACTTTTATGTCAAATTTTTATTAAATTGAGAGTTATATTATTTTAAATTTGTTAATAGATATTACAAAAAATCATTTTTCTTATTGGATATATATCCCATTACTATATTCTCAAAGAAATAAATTACAATGAACATATTTCCCATTACTATATTTATATTCACTAGATTTCATTTATATATATATATATATACATACTAAATCATTTGTTCATTCCACTCTCACATCATAATTTATATTTGTTATTTCATATTGTAGATTTTCAAAAATGAATTCTTATTTCATGGTTGTCATCCTCTTTATAGTTTTGATTTAGATATTTGAGATCCTCAATGTTTAATATGATCAGGTGAGTTTCATAGTCATGTAGGTTTTAACTTTTTATAAATATTTTCTCCAATTGATTTATGAACTTTTAAAGAATGTACTCATCCATATTGAGTAATCAGTCATAGTGTGAAATAAATAGTTTAATTTTATTTTATTGTAATGTAATAGTTATTTTTAAATAAAAACATGTTACATTTATTTATATTATTATGTCCCAAATTGACTTACTTTGAATAGTTGGTGTTATGTGGCCTCATGTGTGCTTCCTCGCATGTCAGAGGTTGTTGACTAGATACGCGAGCCTTGCATGGTACTGTAATGACAATATATACCCATTATCATAATGAATGATAAAAAAACAAATAACTAAAACAGTTCCACTATAGTAATTAATAAGAGTGTGTGGAATAAATAAACAAAAATATTCAGTAATAATAAATGACTGTATAATTATAAAGTCACACAATAACTATCATCTAATAGGTTGATCACAAGTACATGATAAAATAATGAAAAAGTCATTGTATATTATGTTCTATAATATATTCTAGCCTCAAATAATTCTTATTTTTGAATACTCATTAGTGATTATTTAGATCGATAAATCAATACCATATTTTCATCTAACCTTGAACTATAATAAGTGAGGGATTCTCATGTACCAATTTCAAATGGCTTCTAGATCATGGTGAATTTAATTAAATCGTTATTGAACCCACAATGCTATCCCATACATAGAAAATATATGCAGTGATATATTTAAGTGAAATGACCAGAATAAATTAAATAAATTCTTAAAAATAAATAATTGAACACTAATTGATCATAATGGTTTTTTCCTCAATGGATTATACCTTCTTTTTCCAGTGATGAAGTGTGTCTTTGCACATCCTAGTGACAGTGCCAACCATAATAACAACCCATGGGTCTTTCACCCATGTATGTCGATAATGAATAGCAATAATGATCCATCCCAATATATAGTTTAATAATAAGGGGCATGATCCACATCGATTTACCATAAATGGTCTTGTCGAACACACTATCCCATAATGACAACTCGAGGAATTCTATATCAAAACATAAAATGGTTAATTGTAGAAATCGCCAATTGTGTGAGAGACTCCATAAGACCCACTAAAGGCCCTACAAGATCACGATAGATATCACAATAAAAAACATTTTCATATATATGAAACAAATAATACAAGATCCAAATAAATTGAATCCCCACTAGTATCAAAACAGAACAACGATAGTTTTAAATTTTATATTAAGACCGACCTAAGGGTGAATACCAAACATCTCTAATATTATTTACATTTCATCCCTAATAAATTAACTTGGTGTAATCCATATCATGATTAGTAATTATATATACATAAAAATAACATGTGTGTCCATATTCGTAAGATGTTGTATAATCCATGAACAAACTCTTGATTTGGTGGAGAAAAAATGCGTGTTCCTGAGAACGTGCCCCACACTTGGTCATGCTTTTCATATTTTTTGGTCGGTGCTTCTTCATTAGGCGGCTCTCTGTTGCTACCTCCTTCTCCACTACCCTTGGTTCTTGGCCCCTTAGTTGGACATGTTATCCCACCGGTTCCTCTTGCATTCCCCCCTCAGATTCTTGGAGCTCTTCGTCCTGGGACTTCTTTTAGGGATGTTGTGCGTGGCCCGCCAGGGTCTTCTTCTAGTTCCTTTTTCCCGACAATCAATCCTCCCTTACATAAGGTGTCTATGGAGGGCTCCTGCATGTCTCTAGTCTTCCCATACTCTGCCTTTGCATATGCATCGGTCGTCCTTCAGTGGATGATTGTTGCAAGATTCGGGGGTGCATTCCCACCTCTCCAGGAGTTTTAACGGTTCATTATTTCTTTGGGGTTTAATGCTCTGGTTTGCACCCCCTTTGTGCATAGTAAATCATTCTGTTTGGTTTTTCCCTCAAGGGATGATTTCATCAATACCTAGTGTAGAGCCCCTAACCCTTGGGGTCCTTGGTATTTTAATCTATCGCACTTGTCTATGGATGTTCACAGGGGCATGGAGTGCCCCCTTGCTACCATATGGTTATCCCTTCTGGGCCTCCCATTGCCTTTCCAAAATGAGGGTTTCCTTAGGCATATTAGTGATGCTCTTGGAGGGTTTCTCTATTCGGATGAGCGAACCTTCTGGAGTGTTGATCTCTATGCGGCCTATATTTGCGTGGAAGTGGATACTTCTCTTCCTCTACCGAATAAGCTCTATATTAGTGTAGTGGACTCCTTCTGTTGGGATCAGCCAATTTTCTACCCAGTCTTCCCATGGTACTACACCAACTATTTGCTTCAGGGTAACTCTGTGCGGGTTTGTCAAAGGCTTTGCCAAGGTGGTCGACGAACGCTCCCCTGGGAGGTTCACAAAGGAGGATGGGAGATCCTCATCGGCGTTAGCTTCTCAGGTTGACTCCAAAGTGTTTCTCCCTAGTGTTCCTGATTCCCCTAGGGTAGTGGAGGTGGATGGTCATAGGGTGGAGGAGATAGTAGCGGGGGGTTCTGCTTCCTGCGTAGCCATAGTGTCATTTTCTCCCTGAAGGCCCTCTGTTCCTCAGACTATTGATCTTGGTCACTGGTTCTCCCTCCCATAATGGGTGTGACTATATGATGAATGGAATGGATATATGGTGATTCCTTTTGTTAACTGGCTCTTTGTGCTATGGTTTCCTTCTCTACCCAGCTCCCCAGGTGCGCAAGGCCATCCTATTCCCAAAGGGAACTATCTACAGATGGATCGGTCTTTCATCCCCCAGACAGATAACTGGATAACTCCTTTTAGTGATTTCTCTATGGGTTCCTCCACTTATGTTAGTGGGAAAAAGGATTTCCCATCAGACCTACTACCCTCCAGTTCTTCTATTGTGGTCAGGGATATGGTTGTGTTGCTCTCTAGTACTCCTAGTTACTCGACCCCTCCCCCCCGGTCAGTCACGAGTTGATTTCTGGGATATGCACGAGATCCAAATCTAGTCAGATTAGGGAAGGTTCCTCCTCTCATGACGCCAAGGTCATGACCCATGGGACCTATGCCATGGCTCTGTTGTTTTAATGTTGCGAATTCTCATATGGAATGCTCGGGGCCTTGGTAGATGGGTCAAGTTGGATTTCATTACCATAGAGGTTTGCAACCTCAAGGTGTCTATTGTTACTGTACTTGAACATAATCAGAATAATATGAATATTAGTGTATTTTCAAGAAGACTCAAGTTGCACGGTTTCATAAATGTGGATCATGTCAACTGCCATATCTAGATTTTTTGTTATAAGAGCATCTCAGTGGATAGAATTGGGTTGATGATCAATTCATCACTACGAGAGTCTCTCACGGAAACCTCTTCTTCTATTTCTCTTTATTTTATAGGAGTTTCGACACACAAAAAGAGATTCTCTTTGGAGTGGCCTTGATTCCTTGGATCTGGGTAGCCTCCCCTGGATTTATGTCTGAGATTTAAACATCATTACATGCTCGGAGGAGAGAACGGTTCAGGGCCCTTTTCTTAGTAGGGTCAGTCTAAATTTTGTTCAGTTTTTGGTGGGTAAAGGGCTCATGGACTTGGTCTTTTCTGGTGACCAGTTCACATGGTGTAATAATCAAAGGGGGAGTCGTCACTCGTGGATCCATTTGGACCTTTTCCTTACTAATATACATGCCATCTCTATGTTTGAAAATTCCATGGATGAGCATTTTACTCATGGAATTTCTGACCACTTCCCTTTTTTGATCTCTCTCGCTAAAAAATAGGATAATCGGACTGATTTTAGATTCTATCAACACTAGACCTCCCAGTCGGTCTTTCTCCCTTTGGTCCATGAGGATTGGGCAGCTCCCAATAGGTCTAACCATGGATGGTACTCCATTCAAAACTCAGAAGAGTGAAGCAGGTGCTACAGGCTTAGGCTGCCTCTTTACCTCCCATGGACAAAGAATTGGAGGCGATTTTAAATTCCATTAATAGGCTTGAAGTGGGCCTTGAAGAGATTTGGAATGATTAGGCATTTTGACAAGATGGATATCAAGAAGGAGTCACTCTCTGCTCTTATTCTTGGACATGAAAGAAAGGCGAGAAAGGACGCCAGAATCAAGTGGCTTAGAGAGGGGGACATGAACACTGCCTTTTTTCATGCATGAATCAAGGAACGAAAATGGAACCAGACTCCCAACATTGTGTTTAAATATTGAACCTCTTCATATGACAGAGATATTGTGGGAGCATGATCCCATGTCTACATTTTTGAGATTCTAGCAGGACCTAACCCGCGCATGCCAAATTGCTATCTGAGGATCAATGATGATATCATCTCTTTTATTCCCTCCATGGTCTCCCCCTTTCATTGATACACTAGGGGCCAAACATGATGAGTCTGAGATTTGTGAGGCCTTGTGGAACATCAATCTAGATAGTGCGCCATACCCTGATGGTTTCCTGGGATTGTTTTATAGAAGTACTTGGGATGTGATTAAATGTGATGTGGTTCTTGCTATCCAAGATTTCTGTCGAGGTGGGTCCCTCCCACGGATTGCGTCGGCTACCACTTTGGTTCTCATTCCCATGATCAGGAATCTCTCAAATTTTCTTTATTTGATACCAGTGAGTTTTTCAAACATGCCTTATAAAATTTTGGCCAATGTTATCAACTCTAGGCTTGCTCATTTCCTGCCAAGATGGGTGTCCCCAGAAAAACATGTCTTTGTGCAAGGTAGGTTCATTCAAGGGGCCATTGCTCTGGAATAGGATCATATCAGTGACTTTGACACTATGACCCGTGGTTCCAACATGGAAATCAGGATTGAGATGAATAAGGTGTACGATAGGGTTGAATTGAGCTTCATCAATATGGTTCTAACAGGTATGGGGTTCTCTTCCCTATCTACAGATCTCCTTTTCCGGTGCTTCAGTTCCTCTTGGATGGTGGTATGCTACATGGGGAAAAAGCTTGGATTCTTTAAATCCTCCCATGAGTTAAGTCAACGGGACCCTCTTTCCCTAAGCCTCTTCATCCTCGCACAGGATGTTATGAGATGTCTCATCAACAGGATTGTGTCCAATGGTGAAATCCTTCTTTTTCGCAGGAGAATGAGATCCCTCTACATTTCTCATCTCATGTTTGCTGATGACACCATGGTTTTCATTAATTCTAGTAGAATATCAGTCAGAGGGCTTATCAATGTTTTGGAGGTCTACTACCAATGGAGTTGTCATGTTGTGAATAATGCAAAGGGAAATCTGTTTATCCTAAAAAGTTGCAATTCTAGGCGGGCTTCGTCCTTATGCAGCAGCTTCGACATGAATAGGGGCCAAATTCTAATGGATTACCTAGGGGATCCTATTTCTTCAAGAAGGCTTTGGATTCGTGATTTTGATCATATTGTGAGCAGGATTATGGATAAAGTTCTTAACTAGAAGAATATGTTTTTATCCTTTGGGGGCCGGATCACTTTGGTGAATAGTATGTTGCTAGTCACCCCTGTTTATATATTATCCTCAGTCTATGTGCCTAAGGGTGTCAACAATAGGATTGATTGGATTCTTGAAATCTTTGTCTGGGATGCCCTCTTGGAGGGAAAGCGTCATTGGGCTTCATGGCATAAATTGGCTTGTCCCGTTCCACAAGGTGGTATCAACGTCAAGAGCTTGGCAGACACTCTCCAATGCATGCACACTAAATTTTCATGGGAGGTTTTGGAGAAACACTCGCTTTGGGGAGGTCTATGGTTGGCCGATGGTGAGGGTGATTGGATAGAGGTGTTCACCGTGCCTATCCTTTCTAGAACTCTGTCCTCTCTTTTATCCCAACCATTCATCCCCTTACTCAGTGGATAGTGGGGAATGGAGAGTTATCAATTTGGCACCAGAACTGGGCCGGTGAGGCCATCAGATATCCGGGATGCCCTATGCTAGATATCTAGATCAAAGAAAATTCTATGTTACGGTCATTCATTTCGTCTATCCATGATGAAAAACAGAAGGCTAATTTTGACCTCATCTCCACCAACAAGGACCTGGATAGATGTGTTTTTGTCCCGTCCAGTTCAGTGGCCTTTTCTATGAAGGACTTCAGATGGTCCTCGAATTCCGAGTATTCTTCAGATGTTTGGGGTGATATCCTGTGGTGAAAACAAATCCCTATGAAGTTAAATTTTCTCCTCTGGTGAAATAGTAACAATGCAATTCCTTCAGATGTTAGCATCATGCGATGTGGGATCATCCTGGCATCGAGATGTTGTTGCAGTAATGAGCCTTGACAAAAAAGTGTGGACCATATTTTTTTGAAGTCCTTTGGGAATAAGAGGTCTAGGGTTTTTTGGTGCTTTTACTATTGTTTCCACTCGCCATATGGAGATTCTCCGTTTCTGAAAAAAAACTGCGGCGTGGGTTTGTTGGGTTCAGAGAAGGAGGACTGCGTGGTTGTGCTCCTCAAAAGCTGCTGGTGCCTATGGTAGGTGCGTAACAAGTCGCAGTTTGAGGGAGTCTAGACCTTGGGTAAGAACATCATTTCCAGGATCTGTAACCAACTTCTCGATCTGATTTGTCTCCTAAAGGATTGGAGTGAGGCACCTACTCTTCAGTGTTTGCTGCTCAATGTCCCATGCTCAGACAATAGTAACTCAAGGGGTCGTTGGGTGCGATGGCTCCCTCTGGCATGCAGTTTGAAACTGAACATAGATGGATCTTGCATTGTGGGATTTATCAGAGGTGGTGGGGTCGTGCGGGACTCTGGAGTCTTGGCCATCTTGGCATTCTCTGCCTATCAGGGAAGTTATTCCTCCATCTAGGTGGAGGCCAAGTCTACCATTACTAGCATTTCTCTTTTTTAATAGGCTAGTATCAACCTCTCCGATGTGGAGATGAATTATATGATCCTGCACAAATCCTTGATGGGATCAGGGAAGATACCATGGTCGATTACCTACATCATCTGAAAGTGCTGAGGCATGCTCAATACTAACAATATTAAGGTGATACATATGTGGTGTGAAGAGAACAAAGTGGCAGACCCCCAGGCCTCTTTAGTTATGCAATGCTCCAAATTTTTTTGTGTCTCAAAT
This sequence comes from Viscum album, assembly GCA_963277665.1. Lineage (NCBI taxonomy): Eukaryota > Viridiplantae > Streptophyta > Magnoliopsida > Santalales > Viscaceae > Viscum > Viscum album. The sequence goes on along the minus strand of OY728129.1, from coordinate 750,671,069 downwards.
GATAACCTCTTTTAACCTGAGGGAGTGGACCTGATTATGGCAGATACCCTTGGACATCATTACTTCAGACCACCATAGGCTCATGAGGTCCCTTTGGCCTCACCCCTTGGGGATGCTTCTACTCATCTTTCCTTATTTTTCAATAAATAAATAAATGATGATGATAATGATGAAAATCCATAGAGAACAACCCATATCTTCAAAAAAAAATCTTAAAACATCAATTTATATTATATGGAGACACTCGTGATCATCACTACCCATTCTCATATCCATCTTCTCAATAGGGGATCATAACTCTGGGAGCCTAATGGGTCCCCTAGGAATGATTGTTTCCTAGATGGCACATAAGGTTACCTAAATCCCTATATCATCTTTTATGTTGGAACCAATGATTCAAATTGAATAATGTCACTCGTTGTCGTCATGGTCTCATTGGGGCCTCAGTGTCCTCCATGGTAGAACTCTCAAGGTAAATGATGTTTAAACTACTTATTTTTAATTCAAAAATAGTTTTTCCTAAACACATATCCCATTCATCCATCTCAATAGTGTCTACCTACTAGGTAATTACATTGTAAATGGTAAGGAATGATCCCCTCATGATCATATCTCCTTTTACTAGGACCTAAGGTCACTCAAGGTAATCAAATAGAAAATCATGTGACCATGAATCCCCATACATTATTTTTTATAACATCGCATTGATGTGACCATGTAACTACAAGAATCAAATAAAATATTCAATTACAACAAATTCCCATGATATTTTATGTTTATTATTTTAGAAAATTATGAAAAGACATAAAATAAATAATATCATGTGTTTTTTAACTAATGAAACTTATTCCCAACATGTAAACATATTATTAATCCATAAAAAGTCATCAAATTTTTCCATAAATTATTTTAATAAGATACCCTTGTAAAAAAAATTTATATTAATTTTACTTATATCATGTGGAAATAGAAATATAATAATGTTGTGATAACTAATTCTCAGTAAGGGTAAACATAAGAGATAAAAATAAAAGACCCTAATTGAAAGTAAAATTGTCATATGGGTATAATAAAAAGTCATAAAAAAACTATACCCAATAAATAATAGGTCATGAATCATACAATAAAAGTGGATATAAAATAATATATGAATCAAAAGTGTGATTTAATAAAAAAGATCCATGATAAAATAACATAGTAATGATAATATGAATAACACTATGAAACATCATTTTAATATGGATTGAAAATTATTACGGAGAACATAACATTAATGATTGAAACCATCAATACCTATGATAATGATCAAATGAAATGTACTTAAAACTTCAGATAAGATGGTATATAAAGCCATAACTAATGAATTGGATTGTGATATCAGACCCCAAACACCATTCAAACATGATTACATGTGCCACTTTAAAACAATTCACTTAACACATCATAAGAACCCCTAGAAATAAAGAGGGATTCATAAAACATTCAAATGAAATACATTATTTATTTATAACATAAGGACCCCATAGAATAAAACTAGGTTATATTCCACATATAATATTGGACTGAAGGATTGAAAAGGGTTTAATATCATTTTCCACTAGATTCACCTAAATAAATTATTAATAATTCCATCAATAATTAAAACATGATAATATATTTGAAAAAAATGGGTATGAAATGAATTCATGTATGTTTCTAGGAAAATACCATTCAATGAACATAATAATGCATATGGTATTTCACCATATAGATAAAGGGTATATAAATAAGAATATAAATAGATATGTATAACTTAATTATATTGTAATTAAATAAAAAATAAAAAATCATATAATCATTGAGGGAATCCATCATAAAAGATAGTTCCATATATATTGATTAACAAGGAAATTCAGCATTTGTGATGTACCATTTTCATGATTAAATTTATTTTTAATAAACAAATATGGAGATATCAAGTGTATGGTATCATTTGAAGAATATATTTGATCACCCATAAGATGTTTCAAAGGAAAATGACATAGTTGAAACACATTGTGAAAAAAACATTTATAACATGAAAATGAATCTAGAAACCATTATATAAAATGAAACAAGTGTATTAAAACATTTTCACACATAAATGTAAAAGAGAATCATTTCACATTGTGATGAATACAACCAATGAAGAAAACATTATTTTTTAAATTTTAAAAAAATTTACTGTATTATATAATGACATAAATAAATTATATAACAATATATAATTAAAATTGATCATTAATAAAATGAAAAAATATAGTAAAATTATGGTTCCTAATCATGAATAGGGGACATGTGTTGTTTCAATTATTAGAAATAGATTGTGTAAAATATGGGTCAAAGAGAAAATAAATTCTGAGAGGACATGTAAAATCCCAAATATTAAATGAAAAGATGAGGATTTTACAAAATAATAAAAATGCCACATATGTATTATCTTTCAGAAAAATCAGAATTTTGAAATAATATTGGTAACCAAAACCCCTAAATTTTGTGTAAAATTTTACTACAAACACATTTTGAAAATTTTTAAATATAAAAATTAAAGGAAATTTAAATAAATTATTTGATCTGTATCTTTTAACCACATGAGAGTGGTAAATTACATTAATTAGTAATTAATATTAAAATATTAATGTTATTACGATTAAAATTAAGAAATATAAGTCAATGAGTTTAATATAAGATAAATAACCCCTTAACTTAACTCTAGAATCTCAATTAAGGGATTTAAATTCCTATAAAAATTCATAACTATAATTTTAAATAATTTTTAAACCATATTCATAGATAATTTTTTTATAATGTTCCTTTATATTGATTATCCATACGTACAGTAGTATGTTTCATGCTATTTCTGACACTGGGTGATTATAGTTTAGAACATGCGTAGAGGTTTTATATGTGTTGTGTTTGTATTTATTTTTATCCAAATGTTAATAATTAAATATTAGTTAAAGGTAATATCATGTATTAATTAAAATGAAATTTAAAATTTTAATTTTTTTGGATTGTTTCATTCTTTATCCTTGAATAATAAAATGATAACAATGACAATTATGGGATTTCCCTCACTTTTGAATGGTGTTTCATTAATTATTGATTTAAATATAGAAGTATCTATTAAACAAAAAATATATATATTTTCATATTTATAACATATTAAAATTTTAATTACGTTTTCTAGATTCATCAATGATATAATTTTGCTTCGTTGTTCATATTTGTGGTAAAACCCACCCAAACATGATCATACCACGATAAATAGATTCTTATGTGGTGATTTTGTTGCAATAAAAATATACCAATATAATAATGATGAAATATAGTGTTTATTATTTTGATATATCATAATTAACAGAATTAAGAGATTATTTAATGGATATAAAAAATAAATAATATGAATAAATGGTTTTTCCTCTTTGTTTTATGGTTTAAGATAGTTAATTATATAATGATTTTTTTTATCATTAGTATCATTAATAAATTATTAAATTTGTATTACTCGAAATATATTCATCTAATAAAAATAATTTTGTCCATTAATTTTATTGAAAATAACATCCTTCTAAGGTTATGGTGGAACAAAAAATAGAAAATGATCATTCCATGGAGGCAGCAGCCTACACGCATGCATGGATGATGATTTTATTTTCAACAAAAAGGGGAAAATAAGTAACTTTTTTATAATTTGAGAGTCTAATATAAGAGAGAAATATAATAATTAAATATTATATTCCCAATTATTAACATCCTTTTAATGTGGTTAAGGAAAAAATAGATTGTGTCATAGAGGCACTAGTAAGCATATAACATGATTCACGATTTCATTTATCGTAATGGAAAAGTGTAGGGTTGTAAATACTTATACCATTATTATAATAACATAAAAAAATTTAAATTTTTATTAATATAATATGCTGGGAAAAAAATTTATGAAGACACAAAAAAAATATAATGAAATTGGAAATAGGGAGGAGTTAATAAATCTATATACATCAATACTTGGATTATATCCTTTGCAATGGGTATTAGACCATTGAGAGATGGTATTTTAAGAAGAAAAGAAATTTATTAATTCCTCTATGAGTTTTTTAGAATTGTTTTAGGTATTGTTTTTTCCAAAATTATGTGGTTTTTTTATGGTATGTGTGGAGAGTAAATACCCATTTACTAAGATAAACGAGATGTCCTTTTCCAAAATTATGAAAACTATTCATCAATGGGAAGTAAATCTCAATTATAGTTGCTCTAAAATTGATAAATAATAGATATTAGAAGCTATAATGTAGTTAATCCCTTAAAATAATCTTTTAGAAACATTATTTTGAATAATTTTATCCCTCAATATCTTTGGTTAATCATTTTTTCTATTTTGGATTCACTATGCTAACAAAATATTATATCGACTAATAATCCATTCTGACAAAAAATATAGTGGTAGTTATTACATAATTTATAATTAATTATAAAATATTTTAAATCCATTATTTTCATTCAAAATTGAAAATATATATAAATTAATTTTAAAATACAAAATTTATAGTGAAGAAACAAATTATTTTGAAAAACATATATCTTAAATAGTGAAAATTTCATATAAGGGATTATTAATTAAAAAAATCATTTTTAAAATTATATGTCCACTTGTAAAAACATATTTAGTCTTAGAAAAACTGTTAATGAATTTAATATTCATACTTATATACTAATAATGTCATAATTTTCATGTTATTTATCAAAATTGTTTTTCCACTATTCTTCTGAAAATTTATTATTATTATAAATAATTAAAATAAATTTTATTAAAATAATTTAAAAAATTTTAATAAAAAATAAATTTGTTTTATGTAATTTATATTTTAAAATTTTAAAATTTATTTTTAAATGAAAATAATTTTTTTAATAATGAACTATTTTTATTTAAAATTTAAACTCTTTTTAAACATTAAGTGATCTTAATTTTTTTAACCAAAATTTATAATATATAATATGTTAATTTAGTAGTTTATATAAATTAATATTTTAAATCATTAAAATTAATATATTTTTGTTATAAATTTCATACTAAATAAATAAATTCATTGAAAAAAACAATATAATACTTTTGTACAAAAATTTATTTAACAAACACTAGTCAAATTAAGTACTTATATTCTAAAATATAATTTAACTAATATATTAATATTAAAATGTTTATTTGATTTTTATATATAGATAATATTATTTTTTAAAATATTTATTTAACTTCAAGGATTATATCTTATCTAAAAGACAAGTATATGTGATTAAGAAAGGAATAAATGTTACACCATTCTGAAAGATGGAATTTTAGAGCTATCTATGTATAAGATAAACATCATTTCTAGGAGGAGGTCATGTGGAAAAATAATATCATCATATTTCACCCATTTTTTCAGGGCTACCAGTGAGGTAGTTGGATACATGATATGCATGTGTGATAAAATTGCTCATTGATGAAAGAATATCCATGAAATCAGTCTAACAAACCGTTATCATCCAGGAGAGGTGAATATGAATCATTCTAATAGAATTAATAATATAAATAGAGACTTATTCCTATCAATTATTATTATAATTTCTTTGAATATCCCTATGATTTACATTAATCTTTCTAGGAGTTTACGCTTCCATTGAAGAGGAAATCCCACGAGGACTAGAGAGGCTTCCCTAGATGTCAACATTATGATCTCAAAAAACAGATCCAATAACAGAAAAACATAGATTCCCATTGGATGATATATCATAGTTGTGTTTGATCCCACCAAAAAATAACGTGTTCTATGAAATTTTCATTATTCTAGTAAGAAGATTATAATAACGCACAATTTCAATAAATTTTGATACATAAAATCCAGGAAGAAATAATTGAAGTGAAATTTATGGATGGATTATTTTTTACATTTAAATATTTTTTCATAACCCTCAACATATATATATTTATAATATTTTAATATCATAATTTTATTTCATTGCAAGTTATATTATTGAAAATTTAACACTTAAGAAAATAATTATTTAGTATACCAATCAGATATATGACCAATAACAAAATTTGAAATGATAATACTTTCAACTAAAGTACTTTCAACAACCAAATTTCATTCATATATATTTGTATATATATATATATTTACTTAATCATCTTCTCATTACACTCTTACATTGTAATGAAAATTTCTTATTTCCTATTGTATATTTTGTATATTTTATCACCTTTTTTGGAGTTCTTGCAAACATTATGTATTCTGTGGATATCAGTGATCCTTACGGTTGAAGATGATCAAGGAGATTTATTAATATGATGATTTCATAATTTTTTATCAATTTTCCCCTATTTATTTAGGAATATTTAGTTGATGTATTTTTAAAATGATGATTAATAATCCATGGTTCAAAAAATGTAATTTTTTGAGATTTTCTTGAAGTTTTTCACTTATTAATGAACAAAATGTTTTTAGATTAATTAAAATCTCATATGAATTATTTCATAATCAATTATAATTAAATATAAAGTATAAGAGTAAAATAGTTTATAATTATTTACAAATTTCCCTTGGAAATAACATTCTTCCTAAAAATTGTGTGTTACATAACCCTCTAATGATATTGCATCATCATAATTACTATTATCACATACTAATGGAAATTATAATGACACAGGTTTCTTATAAATAGATATTACATATTTTTAGATGAATATTCTCTACATTCACCCAAAAAATTCTTCATTGCCATAATATTTGTGTGTCATTTTTCAAATATCATTAATTGTTTGATAAAGATAATGTCATTAAGAACTCTTCATTTAAATACCCTACTTAAATCCTATATTTATGTCTTAGGGATAGGAAGCATAAGAAAGTGTGAGATAATATACTCAGTAAGGTAAGATAAGTGTTATATCAATATATCATGATCATATGGGTATGATAATTTGAGAATAAAATTTGAAAAACATACCAGATATATCATTGTTCTTGAACATGAGTCATGGTTGTTCATTAGACAAAAATCATAATTAAATAATTGAACAAGATCCATTAGAATGTATAAGGGACATAATACAATGATTTTTGGAATAAAAATATGTTTATAACATTGTGAACAATTATAAATAGAGATATGTTCAATCATTATGTAAATGACATGAAATCATTCCCTCAAAAAAACTTATGGATACGCAACCAAGTCCATGTGTAACATAATGGACCTATAAGATAGGTCCACACATAACATTATGGAACTAAAAGAATGAACCACACATTAAACTATGAACATTTACTTAGGTTTAATCATAACATTATGAACATATAATCAGGTTCACATAAAAAAAATTAAAATGTAATCAGGTTCACACATAACATATTGACTAATGAGTTATATGACTATCACTAGTTCCATGGATATAGGTATAAGTCCCACCCATCACACAATGAAAATAATATATATGTATGAAGCAAGATCATAAAAAAACCATCATATCAGAGCCCATGATATTAAAATGGATACATAAGCAATTCCATGTATCATAACTAATAAAAAATAGATTGGTTTCTGTTTCCTCACAGATTTTGGGGATGACCTCGTTTATTTGAGATTCAAACGTTCCGATCGGTTTCTAGCGGGTTTGTTCGTAGAACCGGAAATATCCAATGATTCCACATCCATTTGGACCTACTTTCCAAAGGTAGGCGCTCATTAGCTTGTGGACTGTTGAGGCTTAGGAATTTGCATTGGTCGAGAGGATGGGAGGTCGGACTCATCACACCTTTTTGAGGGGAATTATTGTCTACTCCGGGACTCTCTTTATAGATTTAAGTTATGTTCGTGAATCCTTATTACATTACCAAGTATAAAATGTGCTTTCTTTTAGTTTTAACAATCAATGATTAAATATGCAAGAAATTTAGAGAATCTTTTATATGTATTCGAGGTTCTTCATCAATAGATAATCATCTATATCTGTTTAGAGATTCTTGGTCAATGGTATCCTTCAAAATATTTATATAAAAGTCTCTTGGTCATTATGATGACCAGACTGGTTTTAAAGCCACTCAGTGGGGCACTTGAATTTTATCATCATTCAGAAGGACATGGATTATTTCAAAGTTGGGATTGAACCCAAAAATGGGCTACCTACATATCCTTTGTTTTGGAAAAGGAATCAGAACCCACGTAGTTCAAGTAATGGAGTATGATGTTTATGATTGATGGCTCAAAGAAGAATGTCATAATTACTTTTACACTCTAAGCTCACGTGAGTCATGCTCGGTGTGAGAAACAAGAGGTATTGGTAAAAATTAGACAATTGTGCCATGAAAGATGCAATCATAAGAATTTGTTTGGGGCTTATGTATGTATGACTGCCCAGATAGATGAAGGTTTAGGATTTACTTTTAGGGAGAAAATCCAGGAACATGGTCCATAAAGGTATATGTGCTTTATGGATATTTGAATACTCTAATCTTGGGGCTTACTCCTAAGGAGGATGCCCAAGTTAGAAGGGGACTTATGATTGGGTTTTACTCCTGAAAAGGAAACCCAAATCAAGGGTAAATTAGGACTGGTTAAGATAAATTTAAGGGGTCTTGGGGTTTACTCCTGAAAAGGAAACCCAAGATTATGACTGGGACTTACTCCTAAAAAGGAGGCCCAGGTTAGGGGACTTGGGGCTTACACCTGCAAAGGAAGCCCAAGATTATGACTGAGTCTTATTCCTGAAAAGGAGACCCATGTTAGGGATTAAGGTTTGGGGCTTACTCTTGAGGAGGATTCCCATATTTGAGGTTGGTGATTGGGGCTTACTCCTAAGGAGGATGCCCAAAGTTTGGGAACTTTAAGAATTTGGGGCTTACTCCTAAAGAATGATGCCCATATTTAAAAGACTTATAACTGGGGATTATTCCTAAAAAAGGAGACCCAAGTTAAGGATTATCTCATCTTTAAAGAATGAGGTTGAATGAATGAACTCTCCATATTTAGTGACATAAGGATATTTAAATCACTAGGTTTTGAGAGATATTCCACAGAATTCCTTTCAGATAAGGAAGTCAAATCAAGAAATCATGCCATAAATGGCTTTGAAGAGTGTCTTGAAGACTGAATCTTGAAAAGGAAAGGTGAAATGGATTAAGAGGGGTAAAATGGTCAAGATGGCCACCCAAAAAGGTAGGGGCGCGCAAGTCTTGAATGGCGCGCAAGTCTTGTGTGGGCGCGCAAGTATTGGTCGCGCAGGTATACCTGCGCGACACATGTTGTACTTGCGCGATTTTCAACCAGCATTGAAATACTTGAGCGACTCTTTTTTAAACCCTTTAGAATTTTCTTGAGGTTCTTCCAGAAAAGGGGCGCGCAAGTTATATTGAAGGAAATAAGTCGTCGCGCAAGTGTTGATAAGTTTCAACACTTAGGCCTTCCTTCTTCTCTTTAGATCTTCCTTTCTAGGTAAGAAATTACCTTAGAAGTGTTCCGGAAGCTTTGAGAAGAGACTTGGGCGTCGGGAGCTTCAATCCGAGTTTTTGGAAAAAGATCCTCTCGAATGGGGGGCCCACAGGGTCTATTTATAGGCAAAAGAAGACCCCGGGAGGTTACCGGGCGGTTACCACTTTAGGTCGCGCAAGTCACTTGCACGACCATAAGGCGTCGCGCAAGTAGACTTACACGACCACTAGGCGGCACGCAAGTGTACTTGCGCGACCATGAGGGAACTTGCGCGACCTATGGGAAATGTTCTCCTTGTTCATCCCTTTGTCAATTTTGATGTTTCTTCAAAGGATGAATCATATTGGACTCAGATATTCCCCTTTTCCGATTTTTAGATTCTGTGACGAAAGGAGCGTCAACAAAAGTCCCCCCACAGAGTTGGATCCGGAGAGAAATGAGGATTTGACTCTGAGGAAATTGAATCCATCCAAAGGAAAAGGGGGCGCGCAAGACTTTAGGGCACAGAGGGTAGTGTGCAAGTGTGCTGGAACTTGACTTTTATTCAGAGTTCCTTTGTCTTTTATGGGCAGTTTAAAGTCATGCATGCCGGACATAAAGGGGATAATGTTTAAGGTCGAAATAGCTTTGACCGAAATGGATTAAAATTGATTGAATTCCTTGACAATTTATCTGAAAACATATTACCATACTCAAGTATGAGAGAAAATATGTAAACTATGGCTTAAGAATATTTGAATATGAGGAATGATATGAAAAAGAGCTAAAAGGCATTAGAAGAAGTAGTTTCCAATAATGAAGTTACTATTATTTAACAAAACCCGTTAGGGGGTTGAAATATGCAGGGCCACCTATGGGCATTGGCTGCATGGTCAAATAAATAGCATCTTTCGGCTAACAAGTCTGTTATGTGGACTGTTTATGCAAGGCCACCTATGGGCACGTGCTGCATAGTCAGGCAAAAGAACTCCCAGAAATTTACTTTCCTAGTGCTAAAATCCAGTGAAAGTTTATGGAGATTCAAATTTTCTAAAGTATAGAGTTTGTTGTATGGAAAGAGGTACTTGAATATGGAGAAGATATTTCCGAACAAGAATATCGAATAACTGGATGAATATCACTCCTACGAAGGTCTGACCCAAACGTAGGGAAGAAGAATAAACCATAGACTTGAATATTTTTATATCATGAAAAAGGATATGGGACAAATATGTTAAGGATGGATATTTTTTGTGGATCCCTACATACTGTCGTTTAAGACAAATAAGGACAAAAGAGGCATTCTTTCCAAGAATGAAGTTACTATTATTTAACAAAACCCGTTAGGGGGTTGAAATATGCAGGGCCACCTATGGGCATTGGCTGCATGGTCAAATAAATAGCATCTTTCGGCTGACAAGTCTGTTATGTGGACTGTTTATGCAAGGCCACCTATGGGCACGTGCTGCATAGTCAGGCAAAAGAATTCTCATACGTTTGACATTTTTGTGATTACAAGTCATGAAAAGGGTTATGAAGATCTGAAAATATTTAAGGTTAGGATTATAACACATAAAGATGGGTATTGTCCAATGTATATAGAGATACATAGGTCAAATGAAAACCATAATCATGTTGTGGCTGGGTCCTAAATTGAAATTTTGGACTTCACTACGTATCTCATAAGAATGGGAATCAAGCCAAATGTAGTTCTTAAAATGCAGTTTAACATCATGCAGGACGAAAGTATGAGTGATCTTAGTTTAGGGTCATAGAATTCGGACCATAATAATGAATACACAGTGTGTGTTTTCATAAGGACTTTTCAGCCAAGGGACTGAAAGTGAAATTTGGGGTTAGGCCCAAAAGACTTGGGGCTGGATTCGAGGGATACTCGAACGTTCCTACGTATCCCATAAGGATGGGAATCAAGCCCACGTAGTTCTAGAAATACCCTTTGTAAAAATTTGGTTCGTACATGTGAAGGGTGAAAGGGGACTTTAGTGCAATGATGGTTTATCCTAAGATTAAAAGTTCAGGCATTACCATGTATGCACGTAGTCTTTTGAAAATGAAAACCATGATTGAAACATCAATGTCAATAATAGTTCTCTCCCAAATGATGAAATCAAAGAATATTGTAGTTTGTTGTCATACCGGACAAAAGTGTTGTATAGTTTAACGTCATATAACAAGGACGAAAGTGAATCAATGTAAAGATATTGATTCCAGGGGTGGTTTCACAAATCAACATCATATGAGATGGTGGTGAACCGATGTGAAGAGATTATTTTTGGGCTTGAACCTTGGGAGGCTGCCTACATACCCAGCCTGGAGTGCAAGGATCAAAGTCCGTGTAGTTCAATTAAAGAATTAATTAATGATCAAGTTGTTCTTAGGGACAACGATCTAATTAAAATGTTGTTGGGACTTACACATGGTTAGCGGCCCAAAGGGAGTGTTATGGTTGATGTTCGCTCTAAGCTCACGTGAGTCATACTCGGTGTGAGAAACAAGAGGTAACAATAACCTTAACGATGCACAGTTTAATGTCTTGTAGGACATATAAAGGGACTATGCAGTTTAAAGTCTTGCAGTTAGGACTATTGGTGCTGCACAGTTTAGTGTCATGTAGCAGGGACAAAATAACAGTTTAATGTCATGTAGGACATATCATGGATTTTCTGTACAGTTTAGCGTCATGTAGTTAAGACGATGGGGATAAAATAGTTTAACGTCATATTGGATGAAATGGGGAATGTGCAGTTTAATGTCATGCAGTAAGGACAAAATAACACACCATTTATGTCATGTTGGACGAAAGTACGAATAGTTTAAGGACATATTCATGGACCGTGGATGGTGCAGTTTAATGTCATGCTGGACCTTTGATGATTATATAGTTTAACGTCTTTCCGGACGTGAGGGACTTTTATACAGTTTAGCGTCATGTAGTTAGGACGTCACAGTTTAACGTCTTGCTGGACATAAGGGATTTGCAAATAGTTTATGGTCATATACATGGACCAGGGATGATGCAGTTTAAGGTCATGTTGGACGGTTTAGGGAACTTTTTCACAGTTTAATGTCGTGTGGGACGAAGTTGCAGTTTAAAGTCATACTGGTCCATTGCTGTATAGTTTAACGTCATATAGCAAGGACGAACTGGTGCTATACAGTTTAAAGCCATGTAGCTAGGACTAAGGTGAACCAATATGAGGATATCAGTTCTGGGGGCTTTTTACAGTTTAATGTCATGCTGGATGATGAATGTGCCACACAGTTTTATGTCATGTTGCTAGGACACAATATAGTTTAATGTCATCTCAGACAAATAAGGAACTTCTGTACCGTTTAATGTCATGTAGATAAGACATAATACAGTTTAGTGTCATGTAGGACATAATATAGTTTAATGTCATCTCGAACAAAATATAGGAACTTCTGTACAGTTTAACGTCATGTAGATAGGACATAATACAATTTAGTGTCATGTAGGACATAATATAGTTTAATGTCATCTCAGAAAAAATATAGGAACTTATGTACAGTTTAACATCATGTAGATAGGACATAATACAGTTTAGTGTCATGTAGGACATAATATAGTTTAATGTAATCTCGGACAATACCATGAACCAATGTGATTGTTTTGGATCTGGGAAGAATATTTTGTGTTTATACAAAATACTTCTTCAGAAATCTGGCATTAGTTGGAGTCGTGATGTGTTCTCTATCCATTGAGATTAGAGAATACGCTCCATTGGAGTAGACCTTATGTATTGAATAAGGTCCTTCCCATTTTGGTTCAAGCTTGGGGGGCTTCTTTCCTGGTATCATTGGTGCTCTGAGAACCAATACCAATTCTCCCTGAATGAATGAAAGAAGACTAACTTTTTTGTTAAAAGCTCGTGCTATTCGATTCGGATAGATTTCCAAGTGGTGCAAAGTGCACAATCTTTTCTCATCTAACTGTTCCAATTCATTCAACCGCTTTTGGGATTCCTCATCTGTAGATAACTAATCACAAATGGCTATTCTGAGTGAGGGCAATTGAACTTCAATTGGAAAGACTGCTTCTGTTCCATATACCAATGAATATGGAGTTGACCGCGTTGCATTGCTAGTGGTAGTCCTATAAGCCGATAAAGCATGAAAGAGTTTATCAGGCCATGACCTCTTATCTTTATCCACCATCTTTTGCAGTATATTTGAAAGAGTCTTGTTGAAGGCTTCTATCTGGCCATTAGCTGCTGCATGATATCGAGATGAATGGTTGGACTTAATGTTGTATTCTTGATACAATTTCTTTACCTTAGAAGAACAGAAGTTGGTGCCGTTGTCCGTCAATATGGTATGAGGGACACCAAATCTAGTAATGATGTTAGACTTGATGAATCTAACAATGCATTTAGAACTGACTTCATTGAGAGGTAATGCCTCTGCCCATTTGGAAAGGAAATCAGTAGCAGTAAGAATGTACTTAAACTGCTTGGCCATAGCTGAAGGGTAAGGTCCCACCACATCCATTCCCCATGTGGAAAATGGCCATGAGTATTTAGCTGTATGAAGCAACTCTGGAGGTTTATGAATGAAGTTGGCATATACTTGGAATGAATGACACTTCTTTGTAAAATTAACACAATCTTGTATCATTGAAGGCCAAAAGTATCCAAGCCTTCGAATTTGATCAGATAGTCTATGTCCATACTGGTGGGCACCACAGACTCCTGCATGCACTTCTTTTATGACAGCCATTGTCTCTTCACCATCAATACATCTGAAGAGAACTCCATCAAAACCACGTTTGTAGAGAATTTTCTCGAGGTGGTTTGGGCTATCATAAAGAGTAAAATTGACCACACGTCGCCGGATTTGTTCTTTCTCGGCTCTATCAGGTGGAAGTGTTCCATTTTGAAGGTATTCCCTGATAGGTGACATCCATCCTGTAGTATGACCATACAGTTCAGGAATGGGACTAATTTCATTAATTTCCTCTGTTCTGACTTGAACATAAGGTGAAATTGCACGACGGTGGGCAATACAGATGGTTGTCTCGTCCCGATTTGGATCTGCTAAAGCTGTGGCTATATTAGCCAGTGCATCAGCTTGAGCATTTTGTGATCTTGGGACATAAGAAAATGTCGGTTCTGAAGGGAATTCCGACATTAACTCTCTGATGTAATCATACAAAGGGATTAATTCTTCTTTTCTGATGGCATAATCCCCATTGACTTGTTTGATTACCAGGTCTGAATCACCTTTCACCTTTAAGTGATTCACTTGTGCTTGAAGCGCTAATTCCAAGCCTATAATGAGAGCTTGGTATTCAACTTCATTATTGGTACCACCTTCCCACAACAAAAAGGAATAAGGTAACACTGCCTTATCTGGAGAAATGAGCAAAATTCCTAAACCAACTTTGTTGAATTTAGGATTTTCCATTTTCTTCCCTGTTGGACTTCTAGAAGCACCATCAAAATACATTTCCCATGTTTGAGGACTCTCTTGAATAGAGAAAACTTCCTCATCAGGGAGTTCGATATCTAAATACGTGTCTTCCACTAAAGGATGTTCAGCCAGGAAATCAGCCAGAGCTTGGACCTTAATTGCCTTTTGAGACACATACTGAATGTCGAACTGCTGTAGAATAACTGACCACCTTGCCAGACGTCCTGTAAGCATTGGACGACTAAGGATGAATTTGAGCGGATTATTACGAGATACCAATTGGACCTCATGATGTTGCAGGTAGTGTCTCAGTTTCTGAACTGCAAAGATTAATGCTAGGCAGCACTTTTCAATACTTGAATACTGGGTTTCTGCTTCAAGCATAGTTCTTCTGAGATAGTAGAGACTATTTTCATTCCCAGCATCATTCTTTTGAGCGAGAAAGGCACCCAATGATCGCTCTAAAGCTGTCACATAGAGGATAAGAGGTCTACCCTCAACAGGTGGCATGAGTACCGGTGGACTCAAGAGGTATTTCTTGAGAACATCAAATGCTTCTTGACATTCTTCAGTCCACGGGTAAGTGACTCCTTTCTTCAATAATTTGGTAAAGGGTAAACTTTTGCCTGCCAAATTAGCGATGAAACGCCGCATATAGGCCAAGTGTCCTTGAAGTCCTCTTAATTCTTTCAAATTCTGAGGAGGTGACATACCAAGGATTGATTTGGTCTTCTCAGGATCGACTTCAATACCATGATGGCATACAAAAAAGCCAAGGAATTTTCCTGAGGTTACCCCAAAAGCACATTTTAAGGGGTTCATCTTTAAATTATGTTGTCGAAGCTTGTGGAATATGACTTCCAAATCAGCCAAGTGATTAGAACGTTGTTTGGATTTAACCACCAAATCATCTACATAGCATTCAACAAACTTCCCTAAAAGAGGTTTGAAGATACGATGCATGGCGCGTTGATATGTTGCACCTGCATTCTTTAAACCAAAGGGCATCACCCGGTAACAAAACACACATTGAGGAGCTTTGAAGGCTGTATATTCCTCATCTTCTGGGGCCATTCGGATCTGATTATATCCGGAATATCCATCTATGAAAGAAAGTACTTCATAGCCAGTCGTCGCATCAATTAAGAGTTCTGTAATCGGAACTGGGAAATCATCTTTAGGACAATACCGATTAAGATCTCTGAAATCGATGCAAACCCTAATTTATCCATTCTTCTTCTTTACAGGGACAATATTAGCCAACCACTTGGGATATTGAACTTCTCTAATAAAGATGGATTTGATCAGCTTATCCACTTCAGCTTCAATTTTGGAAGCATAGGTTGCGTGTGTTCTTCTCGCGGCTTGTTTAAAACCTCGATGTTATTTTGGTAAAACCAAATGATGAGTAGCAACATCAGGATCAAGTCCAGGCATTTCTGTATAATTCCAAGCAAAAATATCATTATTTTTCTTTAGAAAAGAAATATACATCTCTTTCTCTTCAAGGGTCATGGCCGCACTAATTAAAGTGGGGCGTGGATCTTTCTCTGTACCCAGATTTACTTCTCTGAGTTCATCCACAGTGGTAGAGATACCCTCTTCAAATGCTGGAGGAGCATCTCTAAGATCTTCCTCTTCCTCTTCATCATGTGTTATTTCTTCCGTTTCTACTTGCAAAGTAGATGAAAAAACAAAATTCTCATGATCATAAGAGATGTCAAAATTTTCACATTTTGAAGAAGAAGCTTCCATTTCCGACCCTATTGATGATAAAGGGTCTTCTTTGGGAAATAAAGAGGAGATGATGGATTGAGAATCGACATCATTATTCACCTCTGGTGTTGCTATAACTTCTTCTGGCCTAATTAGCGAAGTATAGACTTGTTGGACTTCATCACCACTTATGCTTTCATCACTGCTTGGTAGGTTACCAATTTCTCCCATGTTGCCTGGCTCGATCGCCGTAATTGAAATTATGGATCTTTCCATAAGAGTATTTTTATTTGGGCCTATTTTGTCAATTTTACTGATAGGTAACACATAATCTGTACTCATATGTGAAAATGGATTTATTGGAATTTTCTCCAAACCATATGGAGCATTAACTTTGGTAATTTCCTTCATTGTAGATTTTTCTCTTCCCTTCATGTGATAAAATTCCGCCTCAATGTATTGAGACTCACATGTCTTGAACGGGGCCTTATCACCATACAATGTTCCAACTTGACCATCAAAATAGTATTTGAGACATTGATGGTATGATGAAGGAATAGCTGCATGCTGATGTAGCCGGGGTCTTCTAAGCAAGATATTGAAAGCTGAGTCTTGATCAACAATCATGAAATCCGAATTGGATACAAGATCTCCAAACTGAGTTCTGAGTGTAACTTCTCCCAGTGGTTCTTGTTCATTTTTATCATATCCTTGTAACATCATGGTAGAAGGTGATAAATCAGATTCCGTGAGGCCCAATCGACGAAGTGTACGAATGGGCATGAGGTTGACTCCTGAACCATTGTCAATGAAAGCTCTTCGAACATCTACACCATTGACTTTGCTTGATAAGTACTAAGGTTTTATGTGCCCATGCACAACATCATCTTCATCTTTATCAGTAAAAGATATCACTGCATGGCATTCTGTAGGATTATTCTCTATGTGATAGATTTCAGCTGCAGCAATTTCAGCTTCAAACTCCTGAGGACTTGACAAAGCTTCGATGAGTGCTTCTCGAAGATCTTTTGACAGATTCAAAGCATCCAAAATTGATAACATGGATGGTACTTGGGCCAAGTGATTCAATATATCATACTTTTGATCTAGAGGTCTACGTTTCCCAATAGGAATATGCGGTTTAGCAGGTACCTTGGAAGCAGATGCTTTGGAAGCTGATGCATCTTGTATTGAAGTTGGCAACATCCTTGGTTTTGAAATATTAGACTGATTAGATCCATTTACTTGCTGATATAAAGAAGATGGAACCTTTAATTGGTCTTCCAAAATAACTGTGCCAAAACTGAGTTGGCCATTGGCAGAAGAACTTGCTTGTTATTTTTGAGCTCGCTGAAGGGCTCTACCATGAGTTTCTGCTGCATATACAGTGCTAGCAGGCGTAAAATTAGAGTAGTGGCTTCGGAAAGATCCACGTCTTCCCTTGTATCTTGAACCTCTAGAACCTCCTCGGATTCCCTTATTTGATACAGGGAATTCAGGCTCATCAAGTCTGGAATATGGATCTGTTAATTGAATCATATTAACAGAACCAAAGATTAACTCTTTGTCTGATAAAGACTCTGCCTGGTTAGCCTGTTTAGGCTGTGCCGTTTTATGGGGCGGTGCCCGTGGCTTTGAAGTGGATGGCATGAAATTTTCCAGAGTCAAAGACAATTTAGGCTTTGATACATACTCATCTTCTCCTGATTCCTCTTTCTTCCTTGAATTGCGCTGCCCTTTTGACGAATTATCTTTTGATGGAGGCTTTATTGCAGCTTTTGTATGAGACACAATTGGCTTCTTCAATTGTGTTCGCAAAATGGAATGGGTCCGACTGATTGTCTTTCTGACCATCCAATCATCATATTTTTTTGCAGTTTTGCTTTTGACTTCCAGCCACTCGCCTCCTTCCTCTGGATCTGTAGCAGTAATACACGCTACATGAGCTGAAGAACCCTTCAATTTGACTTGTCCCAAGTCGACCATCTTTTGCAAGAGGTCTTTTAAGACAAAACACTCCTGGATGGGATGCCCCAACATTTGATGAAAGGGATAATAATTTGGACGGTCTTCATCTCCTTCCTTGTTTGGCCTCTTGGGCACTGGTAATTGAACCAAATTATTTTCCAGAGCTGAAATGAAGTAACCAGGAACTTGCTCACTTCGGAAAGAGTATGTTTTACTCTTCATATCCTCAAATTGTTTTCATCGTTGATCTTTTTGATCATTTGGACGAAACAGCCTTTGTTGTTGGCGTTCAGGAGGTGGAGCCCTTCGAGAAGATGAAGGTTTTGAAGTAGAAATAGGTACAGGTGCTTGTTTAAGCATAACTGTAGCAGTTTCCACTTTACCCATTCTCCTTCCTGGAGCTGATGGAATTATACGAGATTTAACCTTAGCGTGTATAAGGGAATCTTCAATCCGTTGAGCGATTGAAGTAAGGTCTCGAAACCCTCATGTGTATTTCACAGGGATCAATGGCGTGCGTAATTCGTCATGAAAATTTTCCACACAGATTGGCAACAGTTCCTCCTGAGGGAGTGCTAAATTCAGGGAGTACATTAATCACTTCCAACGAGCAATGAAATCAGAGACTCTTTCATTTTCCCTTTGCTTGCAGTTTGTAAGATCGAAAACTGTCGTTTTTGGCAAAGTTGAGCTAAACTGAAGAAGGAATTTTTGACGAAGATCCTCCCATCCGATGACTGACCGGGATTGCAAGCTTGTATACCAGACAAAAGCTGGTCCTTGCAAAGTTCGCACGAAGCATCTGAGTTTCACTGCTTCTTGCTGCTCTGGAGTTCCCATCATAGGATCACAACAAGACACGTAATGCGTAAAATGTTGTTCGGGGTCACCTGATCCATTGAAAGTAGGGGAAACAGGGTTTCCAAAACTGGATGGAGGTGAAATTGAATCTACCCATTCAGGGTAAACTTTCTTTTCAGGTTGAACTTGCGCCTGTTTCCCTTCCATAGTTTATAACCGAGCTGTTAATGACTCAATAGTAGTTATTAAATTTTGAGAAACATCAGGTTGAACTTGGGTTTGGTTAGGTGCAATGAATGGAGCTTGGACAGACGTGGTGGTTGGTGCTGCAACTGATGGTAGTGCTGCCAACCGTTGTTGTGTTTGACCCGTAGGATTAGACCTCTGAGGGTGTATTGATAAAGGAGGATATTCCTGACCCATCTCAGTAGTTACAACAAATTCCTTCGGCTGTCGGACTTCAGCATTCTTAAGAAGAAAACTACTCTGAAGTAGTTCTGCATTCAACCTTCTTAATTCTTTCATTTCTTCCTCCTGTTGTGCAAACCTTTGCTCTAATGAGAGCGAATGACCTCCTTCAGAGGAAGGGTGAAAAGTAACCTGATTCTTTCGTTTCCCCTTATTGGATCCTTTTCGGAGAGGGGGAAGTGGGTTACTTGAAGGAATACTCAGATTTTGGGTAAGCCTTTGATTACGTGTGCGCACACCTTCTTCATTTAGGTCTGTGTGCGCAACTTCTTGAGCAGGAACCTCTTCGTCTAATCCCTCTGATTGAGCCTCATCTGGTGAATCAGCAGCAACGACATTGATGACATTAATGGATGCATATTGCATGGAATCCTTTCTATCAACATTTCTGTGATATTATCTTCTTCTATGTCCATGATGAGACATGGCATTCCGTTGACTTGATCCCTCAGGAACTTCTTGGAGAACCGTCACTTGGAGAGAATCTCTTGATAGCTTGGCTCTTCGTTCCTCTTGAGGCTTATTCCCTAATCGAGAGAATACTGACTTTCTCTGAGGGAGGGATTGAGGATTTGAAAAAGTCCCCAGTCCGGTGGACTGGGGATGTTCCTGCTGCTTCTGCTCAACTCCTCGAATCCCATTTGTTGACTCTGAGGGTTGGGTTAGAGAAGTCCCCAGTCTGACAAGCTGGGTGTCTCTTGACATGCTATGTCTGAGATCTTCTTAAAATCTCTCTTGAACTTGCGAATCTTAGTTCAGAAATTAGCTGGATGCATTAACCTGTATCCACTTTTATCGCCTGGTTCAACAGACTGTTGGATGATTTCCGAAACTTATGTCATTTGATGACGTGTTTTCTCCAGACGAGAGGCTTGTGCAATATTCTCGCCTGCTTGATGTAGGAGCAATTCAACAACTTGTTCTCTATATACTTGATTTTGAGAGGAACTAGTTGAAGCCTGTTCTTGAGCAAGCTTTTGATTATGAACAAATCTCATTGACTGTGGCCGGCCATGGGCAATAACATTGCATGAGACCATTTTCGGCGGGCTTTGCTGACTGGAAAGCACTGTGAAATTTTGTGCTCCGTGAACACCCCATCCTCTGATATGAACATCAGATGGAGCATTGGAAATTAACTGATGCAATTTTCTTAGTGTTCCAAGGCATGAACATTGAAGGGTTCTTTGTTGCTTTTCAGCCTTCGGATACCGAGAGACTGATAGAGGTGCCAAATCAATCTGGCGTTGTAACCCTTCTATTATATTAATATGATTTTCATAATCACCGTAAGATAATACTTTCTTCCTCAATTGACAAAGAGTCTTCCATATATTGAGACGAATATCATGGATTCCATCATCCGTCAACATATTTGGAATGTCATACTGGGAGTCAGCCAAAGGCCAAAACATGACTGGTACTTCACCTTTTTCCAGTTTTTTCCTCATGTTCAGCATTTCCTCTTTATCATTAAATGAAGATTCTTCTACCTGTTTGGACCAGAGTTGGTGTTTCCTTGTTGCTTCATCGGATTCAACAAGATTGGTAGAGAGATCACTATTCATGCTGGAAGATGAATGACCCAGGGATGGTTCGGAGAATAACCTGAACCCCAGGCTATCTTCTGATGGAGAAAGAGTTTCACCTGCTGATAGTAAAGCATCAGACATGACTGGTTTTACGTTTGCAAGTGCCTCGAGATAGGAGGGCTTTCTCGTCACTACAGTTCCTTCTGAAGAATTTTCGAGACAACGTGAATCACTACTACGGAGAGGACTTTCGCTGCAAAGTTCATCACCATGAGGAGGACCGTCATGATGGGTTATAGAAAAAGATGAAATATCTTACTCCTTGGTCTTCTGACCACACAGAGGGTTCCTGTGGCTCTCATCTGAAGAAGAAACTTCAAGATTGACCGAACTTTCATGAAGCAAGCCTTCATGAGGAAGTGTCTGTTGAAGACCTTCAAAATTAATGTTCCCGTTATTGAGAACTGAGGGAGTAGAATCTTGAATTCCGACAGATAAATGTCTGAGGGCTTCAAGAACTCCAGCATCGAGCAAGGCTTTGTTGCAGATTGGCCATTGATCTCCTGACTGTGCTGGGCAGATCTTTTTCTTAGATGCCTTCTTACTCACTTTAGAAACCACTTGTTGATGAAAGTGGTTACTCTGAGCAGGTGTATGTGCCTGATCAGGAAAGATGATCAGGTTAGTCTGACGATCTCCACTCAAATTATGTGTATGTGCCTGACTTGGTTGTCCGTTTGATATGGGGGAGTATGCCCCATAACCCTCTTGGATTGGAACAGATGTGTGTGTCTGTTCCGGAGTGAATCGTTGTTGTGTCACTCCAATGCTAGGGATAGATTTATGTGTCTGTCCCTAAGATGATGCTGAAGCTGTTATGATATCCCGTCAAGCATCCAGAATATGAGCAGGAATTTGCTTCTGCTCTTTCACCACTGACAAAATATGTTTGGTGACTTCAGCCGCCGGAATGGGGATATACGTCCATTCTGGGCTTGGAGTAGGTGTATGTGCCTGCTCCTGTCATCCTTTTCCTGTCAGTGAATCCTGACAGTACTCAAGTGTGGAGGCAAAGAGTTGAGTCTGCCATCTGTTTATCGTCAGGGATTTCCGACTGACTTCTCCGTGCGCTACCAAGCGAGACTGTTGGTAGTCTTGATTAGTATTAGTAGGTGTATGTGCCTGCTGATTACACTTCTCCAAACGCGGTTGAAGAGATCCATCATATGTAGTCAGACGAGCCTACTGACTAACTGGTGATGTATAAGCAGGTGTATGTTCCTGCCTATAGTACTCCGCCGGGATTGCTTGGCGGGATTGGCGTAATTCTTCCAGATGAGTCTGCTGGACAGCGGAATTAAAACAGACAGGTGATTGTGGATGCTTGTTGTTTTCCACCAAGTTAGGTTGGTGGACTTCTCCAGAGATGGCAGGGATGACAACCTGCCCATTGTTCACCGGATTCCGTCTCTGGCGGTTCATCTTGCCTGCTCGAGTTTGAGGAACCTGAGCTGAATGCCTGGAGTCGGTACCCTCATCATATTGAGGGCGCACTACCGCACGAATCTGGCGGCGATTGTTGATGGGAGTCCTTGAGAAGGACTCCTGTCTTTTTGAATTAAGGTCCTCCAGGACCTGCTCATTCACTTCCTTAGAGTAAGGGAGTGAATGGAAATTGCGTTCCGGGGATAACGACTTGAAACGGTTGGAGACGGTAGTCAGCACCGCCTGCTTCTTGATCGCCGGCCGCCATTGTCCGGACGACCAGGTAGAGTTGTTAACTTGGAGGGCTTGACGAGCGGCCTCCAGAGTTGGGATAGTACGGTTGAGACGGTACTCCTTAACCAGTGCATTAGAAACCCAGTGTTGAAGACGCCGAGTTGGTGATGTCATCCTCAGAGCGGACGACGTTCCAGCAGGAGTAGTAGCATTGGTTTTCACAGCAGCAGACCTCACAGTAGAGGTGTTCATAGCAGCAGTATTCACAGGGGTGAATTTAAGGAACGCCATTTTGCAGAAGATATTGAGAAAAGAGTGCATGTTCCATATAACAGACATAATCAAGATGAATCCGGCCACTGCATCTTTTGGATGATCACATGTCAATGATTGCTTTGTTGGCCCAAGGGGCCTATCAAATAAGAAGAATATCACTTTAACTTGGTTAAGGATTCACGTCGGGTTCACCATTTTTTGTTTCCTCACGGATTTCGGGGATGACCTCGTTGATTTGAGATTCAAACATTCTGATCGGTTTCTAGCGGGTTTGTTCGTAGAACCGGAAACATCCAATGATTCCACATCCGTTTGGACCTACTTTCCAAAGGTAGGCGCTCATTAGCTTGTGGACTGATGAGGCTTATGAATTTGCATTGGTCGAGAGGATGGGAGGTCGGACTCATCACACCTTTTTTAGGGGAATTATTGTATACTCCGAGACTCTCTTTATAGATTTAAGTTATGTTCGTGAATCCTTATTACATTACCAAGTATAAAATGTGCTTTCCTTTAGTTTTAACAATCAATGATTAAATATGAAAGAAATTTAGAGAATCTTTTATATGTATTTTTGGTTCTTCATCAATAGAGAATCATCTATATCTATTTAGAGATTCTTGGTCAATGGTATCCTTCAAAATATTTATATAAAAGTATCTTGGTCATTATGATGACCAGGCTGGTTTTAAAGCCACTCAGTGGGGCACTTGAAGTTTATCGTCATTCAGAAGGACATGGATTATTTCAATGTTGGGATCGAACCCAAAAATGGGCTACCTACATATCCTTTGTTTTGGAAAAGGAATCAGAACCCACGTAGTTCGAGGAATGGAGTATGATGTTTATGATTGATGGCTCAAAGAAGAATGTCATAATTACTTTTACACTCTAAGCTCACGTGAGTCATGCTCGGTGTGAGAAACAAGAGGTATTGGTAAAAATTAGACAATTGTGCCATGAAAGATGCAATCATAAGAATTTGTTTGGGGCTTATGTATGTATGACTGCCCAGATAGATGAAGGTTTAGGATTTACTTTTAGGGAGAAAATCCAGGAACAGGGTCCATAAAGGTATATGTGCTTTATGGAGATTTGAATACTCTAATCTTGGGGCTTACTCCTAAGGAGGATGCCCAAGTTAGGATGGGACTTATGATTGGGTTTTACTCCTGAAAAGGAAACCCAAATCAAGGGTAAATTAGGACTGGTTAAGAGAAATTTAAGGGGGCTTGGGGTTTACTCCTGAAAAGGAAACCCAAGATTATGATTGGGACGTACTCCTAAAAAGGAGTCCCAGGTTAGGGGACTTGGTGATTACTCCTGAAAAAAAAGCCCAAGATTATGATTGAGTCTTATTACTGAAAAGGAGACCCAGGTTAGGGATTAAGGTTTGGGGCTTACTCTTGAGGAGGATGCCCATATTTGAGGTTGGTGATTGGGGCTTACTCCTAAGGAGGATGCCCAAAGTTTGGGAACTTTGAGAATTTGGGGCTTACTCCCAAAGAATGATGCCCATATTTAAAGGACTTATAACTGGGGATTATTCCTAAAAAAAGGAGACCCAAGTTAAGGATTATCTCATCTTTAAAGAACAAGGTTTAATGAATGAACTCTCTATATTTAGTGACATAAGTATATTTAAATCACTAGGTTTTGAGAGATATTCCACAGAATTCCTTTCAGATAAGGAAGTCAAATCAAGAAATCATGCCATAAATGGCTTTGAAGAGTGACTTGAAGACTGAATCTTGAAAAGGAAAGGTGAAATGGCTTAAGAGGGGTAAAATGGGCAAGATGGGCACCCAAAAAGGTAGGGGCGCGCAAGTATTTAAAGGCGCGCAAGTCTTGCGTGGGCGCGCAAGTATTGGTCGCGCAGGTATACCTGCGCGACACATGGTGTACTTGCGTGATTTTCAACCAGCATTGAAATACTTGAGCGACTCTTTTTTAAACCCTTTAGAATTTTCTTGAGGTTCTTCCAGAAAAGGGACGCGCAAGTTATATTGAAGGAAATAAGTCGGCGCACAAGTGTTGATAAGTTTCAACACTTAGGCCTTCCTTATTCTCTTTAGATCTTCCGTTCTAGGTAAGAAATTACCTTAGAAGTGTTCCGGAAGCTTTGAGAAGAGACTTGGGCGTCGGTGCTTCAATCCGAGTTTCTGGAAAAAGATCCTCTCGAACGGGGGGGCCACATGGTCTATTTATAGGCAAAAGAAGACCCCGGGCGGTTACCGGGCGGTTACCACTTTAGGTCGCGCAAGTCACTTGCACGACCATAAGGCGTCGCGCAAGTAGACTTGCACGACCACTAGGCGGCGCGCAAGTGTACTTGCGCGACCATGAGGGAACTTGCGTGACCTATGGGCAATGTTCTCCTTGTTCATCCCTTTGTCGATTTTTTATGTTTCTTCAAAGGATGAATCATATTGGACTCAGATATTCCCCTTTTCCGATTTTTAGATTCTGTGATGAAAGGAGCGTCCACAGTTTCATAATAATTTTATTATTTCATAATAGCAGAACTAGTGATAATGAAATGAGTTTCATTTAAATTTTATCATAGAATAACATTTGCAAGATAAAAGGGTTTCATAACGAAATTATCATGTTAGACAATTTAAAGTGATAATAATACTGTTATTCATGGTTTATATCCCCATTAAATCATATGTTATCATAATGTGTGCCATTTTATATTGATAATGAATTTGAAATAACCCTAGGTACATTTCGTGATGAAAATATATTTTCATTGAATATTACATTTTAAAACTAAAAATTAAAAAGAATTTCAAAATAAATTACTTTGAAAATAAATAAAATTTGTTATAAGGTAATCATTAAATAAAATAATCTTTATGATGGAATTAAATTATAATCATGTCAAAGACAATAAAATAAAGTTTTCATCCACATTTTTATTAAAATCCAAATAATAATTTTTTTGTAAAACAACATGAATATTCCATTAAAAACACTTTTTAAAAAGTAAAACACAAAAATAATTTTATTTAACAAAATATTTCAATTATGTGAAAAACATTATCTAATGGTTTTTGAAATGATGGTCTTGTAAGAGAACTAGTTTTCAACAGAAGAGGGAAATAAAGATGATTTTTTAAAAACATATATTCTAAATTATTTTAAGTATAAAAGAGTGGAATATGGTAATATTACATAAAATATAATTAATAACCCTAGGATAATTATTTAAATTATAATTAATGATGGTTAGATCATAATATTTCATCCATGGTGTATCAAACGTAAACAATGATGATAACCAATGATATTGTATAAAAAAATCCATTACGACTTTAGTGACATTTGAAAGATAATTTAAGTTAATGAGAGATACTAAATTGGGTATTTAATCCCAATAGTTTTAAGGATAATCATTATAAAATAAATTAATGGTATGTATATACACCACATTAAATAAATAGGTATTGTATATGAAATGTATCTCATAGAAGTAAAAAGTGAGACAAAAATCCCTTACCTTAAGTCTTGACTTCCTTTGTACTCATTCAAACATCATGTACAATAAGTATTTGTTTATTATTAATCTATTATAAATCCATAATAATATATATATTTTTATATATTATTTTTTTATGATTATTTATTACCCTTTTGTTATCAAATCAATATTAAAATCATGTTTGAAGTTATAAAAGCTTGTTTTGTAAATGATTTGATTTTTTTATTTGTGGCCCTTTTAAAATTATCATGGTTATGAAATATTCATAATAATAATAATGAAATATTAATTATATTTATATATGAATTATAATTTTAATTTAGACCATGATATATGGTTTTGAGAAATGAATTACTTTACAATTTTGGAGATGGTAGGCCAAATGTATACATGTATAACATTTCCATTTATCAATGATCATTTCAAAAATGAGTTATGTAATATTTTATCCCTACTTTAGTATAATAATATCATAAATAAAATATTATTTATATAAATATACTTATACATATCATCAATTTGGTTTGGTGATGAAGAGAGAGAGTCTAGTTACATGACTGACGTTACCATCTTTCAATGAGTAAAATATTTTGAAGTAAAATGATATATGATATTTTAACAATGTTAAATATTTCATTAATATAAAATTTATTTAATTTATCTCACATATATTCATTGTAATTTACTTTTTAACTTCTATGTAAATTGTTACTTAAAACAAATCGCATCACATCAGAAGGCATCAATATACTGTACGCACGAGTGACGTCATCGCATTCCCTATGGAGTGGAGGGTAAAAATGTATATATGATAAAATGATTGTATTGGTATAATTATTTTATATTTATTGAATATATAATTTTTTATTCATTATCATACCAATTAATGAGATATGGTAATGGAAAAATTAATGACATCAGTTCATGAGGCGTAGTCCCCCGTACAATAGAATGATGATTTTGAAACCCATTTGATGGACATGGATTTCTTTTGAGGAAAATAACATAAAATTTAAAAATTATGTAAGATAATTATATTAAAATATATTAATTTTTTATTAATATTTTAAGGTGGTGGAAGATGAAATAAAATAAAAATGCTCATTGAAGAACATTAGTTTTTCTTTGGGTCCCTCATGTCGGCATATATATCCATCATATGGTGAATTTAAGAAAACAATAAGCATTATAATATTATAGGAGGAAATTTGGGAATTTTTTAGGTACTTATCTAAACAAAATGGTTTTAATATGTGAAGGGAATAGTAGAGAGGGTGTCCTTTGATAAGTGAGGTGAGTGGAAAACATGTAATTTATTTAAAAGAAAAAGGTGTACCCATGTTTTTCTCTTGAAAAAATAATCCATGATAATTTATTATAGATACATATACATTGTATGGGTTACATATGTCCATTAATTAGGTTATATATAAGTTTTTTGGTCATTTAAGTCCTTTTATTTTTAGTTGAACACACCTATAAAACCATTTTTGTTTAACTATGATAAGTAAATTTCACTATTTTATCTATTAAATTTGGTAGAAATTTAAGGTGAAATAATTAGATAATATAAATTACTATTATTGAAAATATTAAATCCAATTTTTCTGAATTCCATTGTATATAAAAATTAACATATAAAATTAATCCCACCAATACGATGAGAAAGTAGGTTTTCAAAGAGAAAATGTTCAAAATGATAAATGGTTTTTAAAACAAAATTCAATATGATAATTAATATTCTGGCTTAAATTTTATTAATAGATATATAATTGAACTAATTTTAAATTAAATAAAAATTTAAATATATTTTATTTTTATAAATAATATAAATGAAAATGGATTTTTCAATTAAAATTCTGTATTTTTTGTATTGATCAACAAATTACTCTCGTCAAACAATTATAAAACATTCATCATCAGATAATTTGAACATGGTAAATTATAACAATAAATATATTTTTTCAAATAAATTATCTAAATTTATAAAAAATTAGTTTTAAAGTAATTTTTTTGAAATTTAACAAAAATAATTTCTATAAAAGTAATGTTTTTTGTGTAAAATTGAATTTTTTTAATCTCGTTTATAGAAAACACATAAAATGTAGGTTAAATGGTTTATTGAATATATTATATTTTTGTTTTAGTAATATAATTAACGACAAGTTTTTTATATAAATATTAAGGAAAAATATGTATTTGGTTTTAAATTAGTTTTCCAATAAAATATATCCTATATTTTAAAATATTTTTTGTTTTAATATATGATTAATTGGGTATGAATGAAATCATTTTATATAAATGGGTAAGCCATGTATTTACATAATTTGGTTAATCTTATTTATAACCTAAATTCCAATTTCTTTGGGATAAAAATTATTATAAATAATAATATTTTAATAGTATGTGATGTTTTTAAATCTATCATTGCATGTAATGCAAGATGAAAATAGTACTGAATATAGCATAAGATATTAAAAGATTACATTTATTGGAAAATATATATTTCATAAAATATTGGGGTGTTATATTCTACCCCAATTAAAATGAATTTATCCCTCAAAATGTTTCACTTTGGTACCAAAAAATGAGTTTAATTTTGCCTCAATACATCCCCAAGTTCCCACATAGATTTCTCAAGTTGGTGGTTTCACAAAACAAAATAATCACTATGTGGGTGGATTGGGTTGATATCAATTATCTATATTCGATATAAAATATTAATGGATTGTTCCTTATAAGAATATTCTGGATCATGTGGTACTAAATTTGATTTCAATACATGTGATGGATTTGGTTTGAACTTCCCCATGAGAGATATATGGAACACATTATGAACCTGATAGAGTTTAAGTGGAAGCACCTATAGATTAAATAAGGTATATAATCTATAATTTCAAATAGTCAGATATACCTAGGGATTAGTTTTCACTTATTTATTCAATAGATAAATTCACATTTTTACCTTTTCCAAAACATAAAATTATATATTTTTATTATTATTATATGAATAATATTTTTTTTCAAATTATTGTATATTTATAACTAAATAGATCTAAACTTCTCTTTAGTTTCAGTTTTTATCTCATGTATAGAATGATTTATTTCTACAACATCATTTAAGTACGTTTGAGTTATATACATACTTCCATAAAAAGGATTCATAAGGATACATTTTAATGGTCGAGTGAAAGCTGGTGTTGCAATAAAACACAACATGTGGAAGGTGTTGATTCAAAGTAAATTCGAAATCCATATAAAAATATCCTAGCATATTCTTTAGTTTTTGAATTGTTCTTGATGTTTTTTCACTTATTTGAGGATGATATGTTATTTTGAAAATAAAATCTATTTCATGAACCTATTAAATACATCTCCATACCATTGATGTAAATAATGTTTCTTGATAAACTATAATTTAACATGGTAACCAATGAAAACGTACCAATTACTTAATCTATATTCTATCAAGATGTTGTAGAGAAAAATATTATTTGGTTGAGATGAGGTGTGTTGACTTTTTAAGGTGATCAAGTAGAAACTATAATTACCTAAAAAAAATATAATATAAAAAGAAAATCTTAATAGTACATTTAGTCATATGACCCCAAAGTGTAAAGGAATTCCCCCGAAAGTAACTTTTTTACTAAATCATAAAAAAATGGATTGGTTTAAAATCTATTAATATCTCTTAAAATAGCACAAATCAGGATAAAATTCAATCACATAAAACATGAAAATGGGTTTTTGGCTCCAGAAAAGATGGCATTGAATATTACAATAATTTTATTCATTTTTGAATGGCTAGAAAAAATTGATATAGAAATTTCAAATAGATAAAAATGTTAAAGAACCACAAGAAACACATTATTGGAAAAGTGTTTTTTCTACACATAGAACCTCTCCATAGCACTTTCAAAAAATAATTACTTTTGTGGGATAAGGTGTATTCTATTTCACCACCATAAACAAAAATATCTTTATGGGGAATGATATTAAATTTCTTCTAATGTAAATTAAATTTTCTTTGTGGGGTGATGCAGTATCTTTACCCCCGATAAACAATGTTTTCTCTATGGGTTGATCCCCACACATGAAATTTCACATTACGAGATGAGGAGAACAACTAAAAAATAAAATACATTATAGGTGGTGGTTGGACTCTTATATCCATACACATATAACCTCCCCCCCCAAACACACACATAAACTGAGGTGGTGATGGTAAATTTGATTTGTGTGTGTTGGGGGTGAAGAAGAATTATGATAGTGGAATAGTCAAAGCCTTACATTTTATCAATTAAATATTTAATTAATATTGCAAGAAAACTATGAATTAGAATCAGCCCATATATAAATAATCTTTTCATGGAGAATCAGTCTACATAGAATAGACCCCTTTGTAGACTGAAGAACCATTGTGGTGTTTTGTTTAACAAACTTTTGTATTTGTTGATTACTAATATTTTTTTGAAGAATGATTTTGAGTTACAAGAAATTTTAAGTTACTGGTTGCTGAATATTTCCTTAAAAAAGATTATGTTGAAGAATAAGAAGTCAGAAGTTAAGAAAGTGTCTCAAAATTTCTAAACTAAATCAGGCGATGCTTTGCTGATCTTAAAGTTCTCAGAAATCATGAAAATTTCATGATAGAAGCTGGTTGAAGAAATAGTGAAGAAGATTGGTTTTTCCTTTCTCTAAGAAATATTCTAAGAAAGATTGGAGTCATATATTCAGAGTCTACATCCCGATTTAGATGTTATGTGTCTACTTCCTGAAGCAAGAAGTTTGTAGTCTACTTCCTGAGACAGAAATCCGGAGTCTACTTCCCCAGCCAGAAATTCAGAGTCAACATCCTCAACCAGAAACTCAGAGTCTACTTCATGAATCATAAATTCGGAGTCTACCTCCTGAACTAGAAATTCAGATTCGACTTCCAGAACTAGTAATTCAGAGTCTACTTCATGAACCATAAATTCGGAGTCTACATCCAGATCCAGAAATTCAGAGATTACTTCCTAATCCAGAAATTTAGAGTCTACTTCCTCAGCTAGAAATTCGGAGTCGGCTTCCTCAACCAGAAATTTGTAGTCTACTTGCTAAGCCTGAAGTTTGGAGTCTACTTGCTAAACTTGAAGTTTATAGTCTACTTGCTAAGCTTGTTGTTCAGAGTCTACGTGTTGAGCCTGAAGCTGGGAGTCTAACTCCTGAGCCAGAAATTCGTAGTCTACTAGCTGAGCCTGATATTCGGAGTCTACTTGCTAAGCCTGAAATTCGGAGTCTACTTGCTGAGAAATCCGGAATGACAATCCTGATCAACATGATGGGAATTCGGAATGACAATCCTGAGAAACTTGCTGAGAATTTTGGAATGACAATCCTATGCAACGTGCTAAGAAATTCGGAATGACAATCCTGAGCAACATGCTGAGAAATTCTGAATGACTATCCTGAACAACATGAAGAGATATTCATAATGACAATGCTGAGCCACATGCTGAGAAATTTGGAATGACAATCCTGAGCAACTTGCTGAGAAATTCGGAATGAAAATCCTGAGTAAAATGCTGATAAATTCGGAATGACAATCCTGAACAACATGTTGAGAAATTTGGAATGAAAATTCTGAGTTCAAGAAAACCAAAATTTCAACTTTTCTTAAATCTCACAGAAATTTAAGGAGATTTGAAGAAGTCAAAGATTGAAGATTAAATGTGGGATATTTTCGGAGTTTTTGATATTTGAGAAAGTGGGAACTATTTTCAATTTTCCCAACTTTGTTTTCTGAGTTGCCTATAAATATGTGCTCGGATCATTCACTCAAATATGACTTTTTACACATGCAAAAAAGGAGGATTGCTTGAGAATTCTAAGTGAAAAGTTCCTAATATCTTGAAAATGTTTCCTTGAGTGTTTGAGAATAAGAGAATCTGGAATGAGAATTTGGAGTGAGCATTTGTGCGGAACCATCACTATCTTGCTGATAAGATCAGTTTCAAAAAATCGGATTCATGAAATCGGATTGAAGATTCAGAGTGATCATTCAGAGTGAGAATTTGTGGAGAAGCTTATTAAAGTTCTTACTCTTGGGTTGGGATCATTTTTTCTGTAAGGAAACATTCTAAACTGATGGGAGTCAATATAATATTTCCTATCAGGATATAGAAGTTGTCCAACGGGAGCTGGAACAAGTTGTATTCACTTCTTCATTATAGTGGATTTCCATAGACCCACAGGAGTGGCTAAGGCAAGGACGTAGTTTCTCTTATTGAGACCGAACCTTGTAATTCTTGTGTGCCTTTATTGGTTTTCTTTTCAAGTATTCTTGAGTATCTTGATAAAGGTTGATAAAGAATTAAATCTTAAATGGGTTCAAGGGTTATGTTTGTTAATGTCTTGAAAGTTAGAAAATTTAAATAGCTAATTCAACCCCCCCTTCTTAGTTGTCATTCAATCCTTGGAACATCATGTGGTATCAGAGAGAGGTTCCCTTGTTTAATCCTTATCATGGAGAATATCAATTATTTCAACAGTATAAGAACTCCTACATTAGATGGAACGAATTATTATGGATGAAAAAATATGATGATTCTTTATCTTCTATCTCTTGGCCTTGAAGTTGTTGATGCTGCTACTATTGTCTTTCCACTTATTGATAAAAATGATCCTATGACATTTGCTGACAATAAAAACATAGAAGTTGATGGAAATGCTAGAAGTACTATTCTCTTGTCCTTATCAGAAATTTTTTATCAGAAGTTGATGGGTCTCACAACATCAAAAAGCATATGGGACAGGATGGAAAGTGTTTTTGAAGGAAACTCAAAAGTCAAGGAGGCCAAGCTGAAAATATGGTGTAGTATGTATGAAGACATTAGGATAAGAGATGATGAAACAATTGATGAATAATTCACTAGATTTAATGAAATTGTATTAAACATCAGGTGATTTGGAGAAAGCTTGACAGATTCTACAATTTTGAAGAAACATATGAGAAACATCCCAAACATGTTTGATTCTAAAATTTCAGCATTAGAAGAAAAGGATGATTTATCTCTTGATGAACTTCATAACATTATTTTTTCCTATGAAATGATGAAACCTCAAATAATTAAGAAGATGATGAAATAAGAAATGGGTTTTGATGATATGAGAAAGATGAAAATACAAGATGATGAAGAAGCTGACCCTTGTGAGTCTGTTGACAAGGATAGATGATTTAAGATCATAGCAAGAAGCTGGAAGCTAAGGAAGAAGAACCAAACAATGTGAAATCAAAACTCCTTGATTCCAAAAATACCCTGAGGAAGATGAATGAAAACTTCAAAAAAGCTATAGAAGTAAAAGCTAAGACCTCTAAAAATGTTGTGAAGGCTCATTACGAGAATTATGTAAAATCTTCTCTTACCAAAAATAATGTTTCATATGATTCTTATAACATTTCAGGTTTTAGAAGAAGTGTTAGTAAAACATGGGTGGAGAGAGGATTTAAGTTATCTATCAATCCTATAAAAGTAAAAGACTCGCTCAAAAAGTAGAGATTTCCTATATCCTGAGATTTCTTGAGCAGAAAGAAGTTATCAACCTCAACAAAGTTTATATAATGAAAGATCATTCATTAATATAAAATCCATATTTGAGGGATATTGTTGGTGTTGTGGAATATATGGGCATAGATCTTATAATTGTTGGCACAATTTATCTCTACCCGGAAGAAGGTTTGAGCATAATAGAAGAAATAGCAACTCTATGTACTCACAGAAAGTTGAAAAGGTGAATTCTCAAGATGTTAGAAACATTCCAAAAAAGAACCAATTTGAATGTAAGGAAGAAGTTTGTGGAAGTTTTGATCAGTTTGGTCATCATGTCGAACGATGTATGACAATCCTACCAGAACAAGTTTCTTAGGATAATAAATCAAAGAATGATGAAAATAAGAAGGTTGATGAGAGATCTTTTGTTGTTGAGAAAGCTTTGAATGAAAGTAAGAGTAAAAAACCATGGATTATTGATAGTGGTTGTTCTTCACACATGACAGGTGATATACAAATCTTGGAAAATATTGAAAGTCATGTTGGAGGAGTGGTTACGTTTGGAAATGATAGTTCCCTAAAAATTAAGGGAATCGAAATGGTAGATATTGAAGGATAGAAACTAAAATATAAGGAAGTATTGCTTATTGATGGGCTAAAACATAACTTACTTAGTGTGAGTCACCTTTGTGATGATGGAATAGAAGTTAACTTCAGAAAAGATTCTTGTATCATCAGAAGTGTGAAAAATGGAATAGTGATTACAAAAGGAGAAAGAACCAGTGGGAATCTCTTTCAAATTATAGAATCCAATAACTCTTTTTATTTGAGTGGTAAAGATGAAAATAAGTTGTGGCATTGAAGACTTGGACACCTTGGGCAGAGGCACATGAGTAAGCTTTCTAAAGATGATGTTGTTCGGAATTTTCCTGAACTGAAAAGAAGAGATTAAGATGTTTGTATTACTTTCCAGAATGGAATGATGACTAACAAAGGTTATAAAAGAGTTGAGATTCAATATAAAAAACCACTTGAGCTTATTCATTCCGATCTGTGTGGGATGATGAGACATAAATCAATAAAAACATATTTATACGTTATCACTTTTATTTATGACTTCACTCAGATGACAAACATCATGTTCATGAATCATAAGTTAGATGCTATTTAAATGATTAAATTCTTTAGATGAGATGTAGAGAAAGAATTGGGGGATTCCATAAAGAAATTAAGAAAAGAAAACGACACCAAATTCACAAGTAATTATTTTGAAACTTACCTAAGGAATCATGTTATCAAACATCATTATAGTTCTCCCTATACACCACAAAAAAAATGGAGTTGCAGAAAGGAAAAATATAAGCTTGGTGGAAATGTGAAGAAGTATGTTATCAGAATACAAACATTAAAAATTCTTTTGGAGAGAAGCTGTTAGCACTGCTATAAATGTTAAAAATAGATGCTTGTTGAGACCAGAAACCTACATGACTCCTTATGAGATGTGGTATAACAAAAAACCTTCTTTTAATTAATTCAATGTTTTTGGAAGTCCATGATTCCTCAAAATCAAAAATCTGGACTTAGGAAGGTTTGATGAGAAAGATGAAGAAGGAATATTTATGGGTTATTCACCGAATGGAAGAAGTTACAAATGCTGGAACAAAAATTTACAGAAGTTGGTGGATTCATATTATGTGAAGGAAATGGAAAAACCAAGTTCCTTCACAAGATTTGTTAAGAATACCGAGGAATATAAATCAGAGAATCCCCACTAGAGTGAGAGTGACACATATAAGTCACATGGGGAAGAAAGTAATGCTGGGAAAGGAAAAGTGATTTTTCCTACATTACAAAAACTTGTTGAAACGGAAAATACTATTGGGGATCAAAAGGCTTCAGTTCAGACAAGCAGGAAGTTAAGACTAGAAAATTAGACTTCCCTTATCACAAAAGTTCAGCCAAAATTAGTTTCAGAAGACATTCAACATAAAGAATGGGTGGATGCTATGAATTAAGAACTGTATCAGATTGAGAAGAATGAAACATGTGAATTTGTTCCAAGGCCTACAAATAAGAATGTCATCGGAACCATGTAGGCTTACAAAAATAAACTGAATGAGCTTGGATAAGTTACCAGAAAAAAAGAAAGGCTTTTTTGTAAAGGGTATGCACAAGTGGAAGGTGTGGATTTTGATGAAACCTTTCCCCTTGTTGCAAGGTTGGATACTATTCGAATGTTTCTTGTAGTGGCTGCTCATCGGAATTACAAGGTTTATCAGACAGATATAAAGTAATCATTCTTAAATGGGGATATTGAGGAAGAAGTTTACATTGAACAACATTGTGGGTTTTTTTTCTTGATGAGGAAGAAAACAAAGTTTGAAAATTGAATAAGGCCATGTATGGGTTGAAACAAGCTCCACGAGCATGGTATTCGAAGCTTGACAATTCTCTGAGAAAGTTGAAATTTTCTAAAGTAATGGTTGATAGAAACTTGTATATTAAAGATGTTGACTCTGGAAGTTTAATTGTAATCGTTTATGTGGATGATATAATTTTTTCTGGAGATGAAGAAAAGTTTTTTGAAGAGTTCGCTGAAGAGATGAAGGAAAATTTTGAAATGTCAATGTTGGGAGAATTAACTTTCTTCCATAGCTTACAATTTCAGCAACAAGAAAACTGCATTCTCCTATCCCATGAAAATTATGCCAAAGAATTGTTAAAGATTTTTGAGATGGAAGAATCAAAGGATGTTTCAACCCCTATCTTAGTGAGAAAAGAGTTGAGCAAAGATGAGTCAGGAAACATTGTGAATCAGAATGAATTTCAAAAGTTGATAGGAATTCTTCTTTATCTTACAGCTTCAAGGCCTAATATTTCTTATGTAGTGACTCTCTATTCCTGATATCAATGTAATCCAAAAGAATCACATATGTTGGAAGTTAAGATAATTATGAGATATTTTAAATGAGAAACCTCACATGGGTTGTTATATAAGAGAAACAATGAGATGAAGTTTCATGGTTATACTGATGCTGATTGGGTTATTGATTGTAATGATAGAAAATCAACATCATTAGGAACATTTTTCTTAGGGGAATGTTGTGTGAGTTGGCATAGTAAGAACAAAGCTCAGTAACTTTAACCACATCTAAATCCGAATATGTTGCAGCTACTCAAGCTTTTACTCAAATGATGTGGATGATGGTTCAGTAGGAAGATTTTAAAGTGAATGTTTCTAATCCTTTGAAGATACATTGTGATAATCAAAGTTCCATTGATCTTTCCAAGAATCATATTCAACATTCAAGATCAATGATTATTGATATAAAGTATCATTTTTTAAAAGAGAAATATGATGTTGGAGAAGTCTTGTAGGAATATATTTCAACAAAGTATCAGAATGCTGATATTTTCACAAAATAAATGTCAAAGGAGAGGTTTGTTGAACTCAGGATGAAACTCAATGTTCATCCTCCTCCCATGACTTCCTAAAACTCATAAAGAAGTATCCCCCACCGTGCTTTGGATTATGTTGAAAAAGGGGGAGAGTAAGTTTTCTTTGACGAATCAAAAGTTGTGGTTATCATATAATGGGGGATAATGAAAGAAAAATGATAGAGAAAGAAAAATGAGAGATGAAAATAAAAGTGAGAAAGAAAAAGATCAAAGTTGAGGGGGAGTTTGAGTAAGGTGAAGTTTATCTTTACATGGCTGAAAAATTTTTCATGTCACCGAGGGATGGGAATCCTTCAAAAACATTAATTTATCTAGATGTGTGGTGTCATGACACTATTTTTGAGAAAGGCTATTTTTTGGTAAAATTGAAGAACATGAGATGTAATTTTTTTTGAGAAGTGAAAACTTGTTACCAAGGGTTTCCAAAAAATCCAAAGGGGGAGATTGAAGAACCTTTTTGGTGTTTGGTTTAACAATGTTTTTTATTTTTTGACAAATAATATTTTTTTTGAAGAATGTTTTTGAGTTACAAAAAAAGTTGATGTTGCTGGTTGCTGAAGATTTCTTTAAAGAAGATTATGTTAAAGAATAAAAAGTCATAAGTTAAGAAAGTGTCTCAAACAATCTAAACTAAATCAGACGATTCTTTACTAATCATAAAGTTCTCAGAAATCATGAAAATTTCATGATAGAATCTGGTTGAAGAAATGGTGAAGAAGATTGGTGTTTTATTTTTCTAAGAAAAATTCTAAGAATGTTCAGAGTCAGATATTCAGAGTCTACTTCCTGATCTAGATGTTCGGTGTCTATTTCCTGAAGCTAGAAGTTCGGAGTATACTTCTTGAGCCAGAAATTTGGAGTCTTCTTCCTTAGCCAGAAATTCTGAGTCGACTTCCTGAACCATAAATTCATAGTCTACTTCATGAATCAAAAATTCAGAGTCTACCTACTGAACAACAAATTCGGAGTCGACTTCCTAAACCAGAAATTTGGAGTCTACTTCATTAACCCGAAATTTGGAGTTTACTTCCTGATCCCGAAATTCTGAGTCTACCTCCTGATCCATAAATTCGAAGTCTACATCCTTATCCAGAAATTGGGAGTTGACTTCCTGAACCAGAAATTCATAGTCTACTTACTGAGCCTGATGTTTCGAGTCTACTTGCTAAACCTGATGTTCGGAGTCTAAGTGCTGAGCCTAAACTTTGGAGTCTACGTGCTAAGCCTAAATTTCAGATTCTACCTCCTTAGCCAAAAATTCATAGTCTACTTGTTGTGCCTGAAGTTCGGAGTCTACTTTCTAAGCCTGATGTTTGGAGTCTACTTGCTGGGAAATCTGGAATGACAATCTGGATCAACATGTTGGGAATTCGGTATGACAATCCTGAGAAACATGCTGAGAAATTCGGAATGACAATCTTGAGGAACATTCTGAGAAATTCTGAATGACAATCCTAAGAAACATGCTGAGAAATTCAGAATGAAAATCCTGAACAACATGATGAGAAATTTGGAATGGCAATCCTGAACAACATGCTGAGTAATTCAGAATGAAAATCCTAAGCAACATGCAGAGAAATTCAGAATGAAAATCCTGAACAACATGCTGAGAAATTCGAAATGAAAACCCTGAACAACATACTGAGAAATTCGAAATGAAAATTCTGAGTTCAAGAAAACCAAAATTTCAACTTTTCTTAAATATCAGGGAAATTTAAGGAGATTTGAAGAAGTCAAAGATTGAATATTAAATACGAGATATTTTCGGAGTTTTTAGATTTGAGGAAGTGGGAAAGATTTTCCCGCCTTTGTTTTCTGAGTTTCCTATAAATATGTTCTTAGTTCATTCGCTCAAATATAACTATTTACACATGCAGAAAATGAAGAGCGCTAGAGAATTCTATGTGAAAAGTTCCTACTATATTTAATAAGTTTCCTTTAGTTTTTGAGAAGAAGATAATCCAGATTGAGAATTCGGAGTGATCATTTGTGTGGAACCATCATTATCTTGCTGAGCACATTCATTTTAGAAAATCGGATTCAAGAAATCGGATATGAAGATTAGAGTGATCATTCGGAGTGAGTATTTTTGGAGAAGCTTATCAAAGTTCTTATTTTTGTGTTTAGCTCATTTTTTCTTTAAAGAAAACATTGTAAACTGACGAGAGTCAGTATAATATTTCCAATCAGGAGATAGATGGTTTCAAACAGGATCTGGCATAAGTTGTATTCACTTCTTCATTATAGTGGATTTACATAGACCCACGAGAGTGGCTAGGGCAAAGACTTAGGTTCTCTTATTAAGACCGAACCTTGTAAAACTTATGTGCCTTTATTGGTTTTCCTTTCGTTCATGCTTGAGTATCTTGCTAAATGATGATAGAGATATAATTCTCAACAGTTTCAAGGGTTATGTTTGTTAAATTCTTGAAACTTTTAAAAGTTAAACAACTGATGCAACCCCCCATTATTAGTTGTCATTCGATCCATGGAACTTCATAGACCATCTATCTGCCTAGTAAGGATCCCTTGGTGGATCTGCAATTTTCATGGAAAACACTTATTTTTAGACCATCCATCCACATAAAAAAATCCCTTTATAGACCACAATTCCATAAACCACATGTGGATTAAAATCAGTGCTTTCCACCATCCCTCAAGAAAACAGTATGCAGGATTATGTCCTCCAACATTTGTTCCCTTCCTTATAGAATTTAGCCTTATTTTTTTACATCTACAAAAATTTGAAATAACTCCCACAATCATCCTCTCCTAAAAATCGTTACATCCCAAATATTCCCCATTATAAACCATCAATAAAATTCCAATTAAAATGATTCTAGATATTTTTAATCAGAGTTTAGGGAGTACTATCATTCCCTCCCTGTAATACATTTCTATTTTTAATGGAGTTCTTACTAGTGACCCACCTAAAAAGGAGGATCCTTGAAATGTTCTCAATCATAAATTACCACGTAAATAAGGGTCACAAACATATGGTGAGTGTTTTGGACCACACTATTTTAGATAGTGTTCGGAACTTCTTAAATTTAACATTGATGAGGGCAAGGGTTGGATCCGTCTAACATCGTCACTGATATCGGGAGAAGGGAATCCATCATGGAGTATACGCCAAAAAGATGTGACACCCATATTCCTCTTCATCATCCTGATTTATGAAAATAATATATGATACATGCATCAGAACCATCTATACCTCTAATCACCCCGGCCATGTCCACCAGCGGATGAAGAAGATTGTGTGGTCTTCTATACAGTTTGTATCCTCTAGTTTCTCATACTATGCATGACTCACATGGTCATAGAGGCTAGTTACAATCCTAACATCCACATGAACACATTCATGTCCCAGGAGGAGATTCTATTTACATATATTTTTTCAACCTTAATCGGTGGTCTCCATCTAATGGTGTAATACCCAACCCATGGTCCTCAAATTATAAACAAATTTAAAAACAATGAACAAGACTTCAAAGGTCCATATTCTTGATTAATAATACTTTGGGAATCCTATTTGGTATTGGCCCTAACCACATTATCACCACCTAAAATGGCTATATCCCCTCTAAGGAAAACAACTTTGGAATCCACCAAAGGTCTAATCTCCATACCATATAAAATACATGGGATTGGATTCACATCTAAATGGGATATTTTGGAATCCTCCCTAGGGTCCAATCCTAACACCCCAAATTCAACCTAATGTTCTAAGATTTATATCCAAAAAAGGTTTATCTTCCAACCCAAAGGGACACATTCCTTTCAGGTAAATTTTGTCACCATTATTACTGGACCATATTCCCAAAATGGTCGTACCACATCAAGGTGACCACATATCACACTATGTTCTTTTGAGTTGCATTCCCATATTTCCCACACAAGCCATTGACAAGGCACCTTAAGGCTAGATGTCCTTTTCAGATGACATTAAACTACATGGTTTAGTACAAGACAAAATATGTTAAAAGGTATGATTTGTGCCATTAATTGGAACTGAGCTACGTGTTTTCTAATTCTATTCAAGAGGATACATTGAAATCTTATCTCATGGGCCTGATCAAGCCATAAAAAAAAACTTCAATATTTCCAAATGATTTTAAATTCATGAGTTCCAAATAATGTGACTTAAAACCAATATCATATTAATAAAATATATAAGAATCACTAATGAATTTTAAAAAGGTTAACATTGATGGAGAAACAAAAATACATATAGATGAATCTATAATTAAAGAAACATGGATACATACGATTGATTCTGAAATCCGCACAATAAAAATAATTAATTTTTCACACAAGGGTGACTTGTATAATTTTTTGTATTTAATAAGGGATTAAAAAATGTGATTTATGCATACAAAAGAGTCTCGATGTAGTTAATAGTACCACCCTAATGGTTTGATGAACCCGACCTCCTACCATCATAGACCATGTTCTTTCTATGTCCTCATTATATAAATCTATTTGGCCTATTGCCTTTGGAATGTTTGCCTGCCTCAACTCAAATTGTGAACGGGTATTAAATTATAGTGGGAAAAAAACAAATATTGATCCCATCATGAATCATTATCTAAAAAATGAATATGTGACAAACATGTTAGGCCCCTTCTTACACCATACAAATGAAGTACAAGAAACATGGATCGAAGACAATTAAGTATTTATGAAATAATTTTATTGATATAATAATTTAATTGGTATTCTTCTATATATTTTTTAAATTTATTATAATAATTTTGTCAAGAACTCCCTTCAATACAATATAATGGATTCGTTTCAACCAATCCAAATAGATTCATATTTTTTGGGGTCCTCATGGAATTAGAATATTCCATCTCAAACCCAGCATGTCTGACACTATTTTTCAATCATGCTAGTTCATGGGTACCCAAAAAGAGATATTTTTTCAACCATGTAGGCCACTCGACAATACCTCTATGTTTTGAAGTCGTTCCATACATAATCTTAATAGGAAATGTTGTTCTAGAAGAATATTGTATACTTTTCCATGTGAAAATATTTCGGGTGCTTATCCCTAGGAAACTATAATGAATTCCACCATTATCTTAGGGAAGATGATAAATATGTTACTGTTGTCTCATATATATATAATAGGGGTCCCATCAAAGGGTTTATTCTATAAACCTTCAAAAACAATTATACACTATAAAAAACCCTTAACATGATTGTGACACTACTCTCCGGAGTCTGTGCTAGGTCACTCAAGCCCAGGCACCCATGATTTTTTACTTAGGGTAGAGACCAGTTAAAAAGGAGAATATTTTTAATTTTTTTACCTTTATATAACCCTACAAATAAAACATGGAAAATAATCATTAGTAGGAACATACATGTACCCGTCATGTCCACCAAAAAAATATTGGAAGTGAAAAAAAACAAGTTAGCTGATCCTGGCTGAAAATAAGCGGAAGTCCCATATCTCTAGTTCCACACCTAATAATTGTCAGCATATACACACAATAAATGGACGATAAAAGATGTAATATGTACCAAATACATCTAAAAAATGTTCTTTTATTTATATTAAGGTTAAATAATTCACTCCTTATATCCTGATGGTGATAGAATTGCATTCATATTATCATTTCCATATTCGACTAGATTTTCAGTATATAATGATAACATCATCACTGACTTGGATTCATACAACCACTCCACATTTTACGTGACATAGAAGAAAAACTAAAGAGTCACCATGGAGTAT
Organism: Viscum album; assembly: GCA_963277665.1. Taxonomy (NCBI): domain Eukaryota; kingdom Viridiplantae; phylum Streptophyta; class Magnoliopsida; order Santalales; family Viscaceae; genus Viscum; species Viscum album. The sequence continues at coordinate 750,627,449 of OY728129.1, read as the reverse complement.
AGTCATATACCTTCTCCCATCAAGGTGGTTCATGGTCATCTTGTGAAAAATTGACAACTAGATCGGCCCCATATTCCCATTAAAAGTCATGGATTATGGTTTACTTTTGTTGCCACTCTAGGGAAGGAATATATCTATGAAATATTTACATAAATATTTTTCATAAAATTAGAACAAAAAAAATAACTAATCTATTTTGTTTCTATATTTGAAATCCATCACCCATAGCAGGCAATTCAAATCTCTTAGAGGAAGTCATTTAAAGAGAAGCCTCATCAAAGATGATTATGGAATGATAAGATTGTCCACAAATCTACTCTATTGAATTCTAGTACTGTTGGATACATCAAACATCTATAATTATAATATAAATATCCAATTGTTTCATTACCAATTTATGGAGATACTTGTTGAAGTTTTTAATGTCCTCTCCATGATTTGGATTATAGAAATTATAGAGGTCCTCCATAGACAACTGATGATGATGTCTTGATTGATTTTTAGAATAAGATAGATATCAAGAGCCCATCTCCAAATGAGTTTCATAGTGTACCTTATTGTGTAAATAAGATCAAATATAAATGAGATTATTCTCTAGATAATATTCACTGATAAGATCCTCCCCAAGGTATTTAATGTAGACATTCATCATGTAGTAGGATATCAGTCCATGAAGGTAGTCCTCCCTAGGATGGGAATTGATGTGAATGTTCTCCCAAAATCAATATTTCATTTCATCTACAAGGCCCCCCAATGACTAATAATCTCTGATAAATCCCTCTTTATATGAGGTTCTAAGGGAAATGAGGCAATCCATGCTCGATGGATCATAATTGACAAATGATATTCATTATCAACCAGACAACATTAATAAAAAAAATATTATTATCTAAACCCTAATTTGATAACCTACCTTCCAAATCCATAAAGGATACCCATGTAATCCATGTTCTTTACAATAAAATGATATTGAAATTTATAATTTGGATAGATCTATATGAATAACCACTCATAATAGATGATGGAGAATTATTTATAATGAGGAGGAAATTGTTAGAGGACAATATACCAGCAATGGTCTGTCCCTTATCCAATACCCAATTCTGCATTCCATAGGAATTGTTGAATGATTTTGTGCATTCAATTCACCTCAACATATGGACTACTCTTCATCAGTATAAAATAATTTTTTCCCTTACGATGAATAGAGAAACTCATTTCATGGTAATAGAAGAGATGCACCACAAAATTTATTTGGTATACCTATTAGCTACATGACACCCAATCCTAGAAAAGAAACAAATATCTATATAACATGTATTCCTCGATGCATTAATAGAACTATTTTATCTAATTGATGATGCCCCATCCAATGTTCATATCAGATGATGGGGTGAACATGGAGTGTTTCACTTCACCTAACTCCCTATTAGTAATGTCAGCAAAATTTAACATCATGTAATTTCATATCCCATTGAAAACTTATAGAAACATAATATACTTAGAATATATGGTATTTTTAGTAATAACTATCCCACAACATCTCTATAGAATATTAGGTTATAAGAGAGAAAGATACCAAAAGACTCACACCAGAATTATTTAAGAATACTGAGAAATCATCTCACCTAATGGAATTCATTCAACATAAAACAAAAATATAAAAAACATTTCAAATTTATTTGGAAGAATATGGATCATGTGTTTTTCATGTAATGAACTCACCCCATGTCCATACAATTATCCATTCAATCATAAAAACAGTTGTAGGAATTGTAGCCATAGTAGTACAGGAGAACCCCAAACATCTAGGGCTGGGATTATTTTTATCAGAACCTCTATAGACAATAAACTGGACTTGATATGTTTTATGATTGTAATAAGAGAACCCCTATCACACTGGATTAGGGGAAGTTTTATCTCAACCTCAGTGAAAGTTAATTTTCTCTCTATTTGGGAATGTTCCAAAAAAATCCTTCATGGATTGTCTAGTCCTATGATGTTGTTTTTTCTTCTGTAACGTAGATGAAAAAATTATACATAGGTTATCCAAAAATAATAATTCACTATAAAAATCCAAATAGATTTTTAAATGGATGGATGATCTATACAATTGGCCTCAAAACAAAACAGTCTATTATGATAAAAATCACTCCCAAAAATTTGTAGCCCGTATGGTAGACTATCGTACAAGAACCATCAAGCCCTTTATTATGAGACTGATGAAATTCTCAGAATGGGGTTTTCAATAGTAAACAACATCATAAATTTTTACCATACTGTAGAACATGGAGCTAATGTGGTGAAATAAGAGGACCATATATCTATTCAAAATTGTGTCTAAAATGAAGCTTCTAACGAATATGTGAGTATGAGAAATCAATGGATTACTCAAAATTTTGTAACTCGTTTGAATGCAGAATTTCATCCTCATAGATATGTATTATCCAATGACAAATGGAAGGATACAGTTAAATCAAACTTATCACCCATTGTATTAAACCCCTCACACTTGAGGAGACACTATATCATGTGCTTGTTAAATACATCTTCAAATCATTGATGTAAATATTATGTCTTGATAAACTATAATTTAACATGGTAAAGAATGAAAACTTACCAATTACTTAATGTATATTCTATCAAGATGTTTTAGAGAGAAATATTATAATGTAGAAATGAGATATGTTTACTTCTGAAGTTGATCAACTACAAACCATAATTATCTCAATAACAAATATAATATAAAAACAAAATCTTACTAGTACCTTTAGTCATATGTCAAAAACGTGTAATGGAATTCCACTGAAAATAACTTTTTCCCTAAAACATAAACAAAATAGTTTGGTTGTATATATATAAATATCTATTAAAATATCATAAATCATGATAAACTGCCATCACATAAAACCTCAAAATGGTGTTTAGCTCTTGAAAAGTAGGCATGGAAGATTAAAACAATTTTCTTCATTTTGTAATTGCTAGAATAAAATTGATATATCAATTTCAAATAGATAAAAATGTTAAAGTACCAAAAGAAACAAAATAACAGAAATGTGTTTTCTCTGTCAATAGAACCTCTACAAAGCACTCATATAAAATAAATATTATTTTTGGATAATTTGTATTCTTTATCTCCACCATAAACAAAAATATCATTATCAGGAAAGAAAGTATATTTCCCCCCGTGTTAAATTAATTTTTTTTGTGGGGTGATGTAGTATCTTTACCCCATATAAACAATGTTTTCTCAGTGAGTTGAGTCCCCCACACATGAAATTTCACTTTACGAGATGAGGACGCCACCTAGAAAATAAAATACATTATATGTGGTGGTAGAAATCTTATATCCATACACGAATTACCTCCCCAAAACACACACATGAACTGAGGTGGTGGTGGAAAAGGTGATTTGTGTGTGTTGGGGTTGAAGAAGATTTCTAAGAGTAGAATAGTCCAAGCATGAAATTTTATCAAGTAAATATTTAATTAATATTGAATGAAAACTATGAATAAGAATCGGTCCACATAGAAATAATATTTTTATGGAAAATCAGTTTTCATAGATCAAACCGCTTTGTAGACCATCTATCTGCCTAGTAGGGAACCCTTTGTGGATCTACAATTTTCATAGAAAATACTCTTTTTATACCATCCATCCACATAAAAATTCCCTTGAAAGACCACTATTCTATAAACAACATGTGGATTAAAATCAATGCTTTCCAACATCACTCAAGAAAATAATATGCACGATTGGGTCCGCTTGAATTCATGCACTTCCTCATAGCATTTTTCCTTTTTCTGTCCATCTAAAAACATTCCAAATAACACCCACAATCAACCTCTCCTAAAAATCATTACAATACAAATGTGCCCCTTCATGAACAACCAGTAAAGGACCTCATACAATTATTCTAGATATATATAATCCGTGTTTAGGGAGAACTAACATTTCTTCTCCATAATACATTTCTATTGTAAATGAGTTCATAGTAGTGACCCACCAAACAAGAAGGATACTTGAAATGTTCTCAATCTTAAATTCACATGTTAATTAGGGTCCCAAACATATAGTAAAAGTCTGGGACCACACGATTTTAGAGTGTGATGGGAACTTCAAAAATTTAAAATTGATGAGGGCTAGTGATGGATTCTTCTAACATCGTCACTAATATCAGGAGAAGGGAATCCATCCTGGAGTATACACCTAATAATAAGTGACAACCATACAACACTTCATCATCCTGGGTTATGAAACAATAGAGGATATATGTATCAGATCCATCTACACCTCTCATCACATCGGCCTTGTCCACCAGCGGATGAATGAGAATGTGTGGTCTGCTAGACATTTTGCTTCCTCTTGTTTATCATACTAAGAATGACTCACATGGTCATGGAGGCTAGTTACAATAATTACATCCACATGAACACATTCATGTCCTAGGAGGTGATTATATTTACATATATTTTTTCTAACTTAATCTATGGTTCCTATACAAAGGTGTAATACCCAACCCATGGGTCTCAAATTAGGTATAATCCCAAAAATAAGGAAACAAACTTCAAAGGTCAATATTTTTTATTAATAATCCTTTGAGAATACTATTTGGTATAGTCCCCGACCATGTTATCACCACCCAAAATGGCTATATTACCCTTGAGGAAAACACATTTGGCATCCACCAAAGGTGTAATTTCCTTCCCATCTGAAATACATGGTATTTGATTCCCATCTAAATGGGATATGTTGGAATCCCCCTTAGGGTCCAAACCTAACACCCTAAATTCAACATAATGTTCTCATCATTATATCCCAAATTGGTTTACATCCAACCCAAAGGGACACATTACATTCAAGAATGTTTTATCACCATATTTACAGGACTATATTCGCAAAAATATCGTACCATGTCTAGCAGACTCTCTCTCTATGTTCTTCTGAGTCTCATTCCCATATTTCCCACACCAGCTATTGACAAGGCACCTTTAGACTGGATGTCCTTTTTACATGACCTTAAACTACATTGATTATTCCATGACAAAAGATGTTAAAAGGTGTGATGTGTCCATTTAATTGGAATGGATCTACATGGTTTCTAATTCTATTTAAGATGATACGTAGAAATCTTATATCATTGGCCTCATACTTCCATAAAAAACAAATTCAATATTTCCAAATGATTTTAAATTCATGAGTTGCCAACCAATGTCTTCAATAATAAAATATATAATAATCCTTAGTCCATTTTAAAAAGGTTACTATTGATGGAGAAACTAAAATACATATAGATGAATCTATTAATAAATACACTTCGATACAAACCAATGATTATGAAATCAACACATTAAAAATAATTTATTTTCCACAAAGGGTGACCTGTATAATGTTTTTTATTTAATAATGGATTCACAAATATGATTTATGTCTACAATAGAGTCTTGATGAATTAAATAGTCCCACCCTAATGGTGTGATGAACCCGACCTCCCACCATCTTACCCCATGTTCCTTCTATGTCCTCGTTATAGAAATCTATTTGGACTTTTGACTTTGGAATGTTTTTCTACCTCAACTCAAAATGTGAATGAGTACAAAATTACAGTGGGAAAAAACAAATATTTATCTTTCCATGTATCATTAAGTAAAAAATGACTATGTGACAAACATGTCAGGCCCCTTTTTAAACCATAAAAGGACCAAAACACGGATCCAAGACAGTTAATTATTCATGAAATAGATTTATTGATATACTTCTTTAATTGGTATTATTGTATCTATTTTATAAATGTATTATAGGAAATTTTGTCAAGAACTCCATTCAATCCAATATAATGGATTCTTTTCAACCAATCCAAAAAAATTCATCTTTTTGGGGTCCTCATGAAATTTGAATATGGCATATCGAACCCAGAATGTCTTACACTGGTTTTCAAACATGATAGTTCATGGGTACCCAAAAAATTATATATTTACAACTATTGAGGAAGCTCAACAAGCCCTCTATGATTCTAAGTCATTTCATACATCATTATAATAGAAAATATTGTTCAAGAAGAATACTATATACATTTCAATGTGAAAATATTTTGGGTTCTTATCTCTAGAACCCTATAAAGAATTCCCCCCTTATCAAATGGAGGATGATCAAGATGTCATTGATGCCCTCATATATATATAATAGGGGTCCACTCAAAGGGTTTATTATATCAACCTTCAGTAACAATTATACACTAAAACAGACCCTTAACATGATCGTGGTCCTACTCTCCAGAGTCTGGCCTAGGTCACTCGGGCCTAGGTACCCATGAATTTTTACTAAGGATAGTGACTAGTTAAAAAATAGAATTTTTTAAACCTTTTTTACCTCTATATAATCCTACCAATAAAATTTAGAAATACAATCATTAGCAGGAAAAAACACCTCCCCTCACCAAAAAACAGTGTCGGAATAATTTTGCAGCATCAATAAAAGAACACCAAAAATATTTAGTGGAAATTGGATGTATTCACACACACATACAAGTACCCATCATGACCAAAAAAATTGTTTTTTAGTACAAATAAACATGTTAGCTGATCCTGGCTAAAAATAGGTGGAATACCCATATCTCTAGTTCCACACCTAATTGTTGTCAGCATATATAGACAATAAATGGATGATAAGAGATGGAATACCTACCAAATCCAGCTACAAAATATGATTTTATTTCTATTAAAGTTAAAAAATTACCTCCTTATATCCCGATGATGATAGAGTTTCATTAATATTATCATTTCCATATTCTACAAGTTTATCACGATATAATGATAACATCATCAGTGAATTTGATTCAGACACCCACTCCATAGTTGACATGACATAGAAGAAAAATTTTAGAGTCACTATGGAGTAGTGTCATATACCTTCTCCCACCAATGAGGGTCATGGTCATCCCATGAAGCATTGACATCCAGATCGGCCCCATATTCCCGTTAAAACTCATGGTGTATGTTTTACTTTTGTTGACAATCTAGGGAAGGAATATATCTATGTCAAAATTACAAAAACATTTTTCATAAAATTAGTACAAAAATAAAATAACTAATCTATCAGATTTCTATATTTGAAATCCATCACCCATAACAGGAAGTTCAAATCGCATAGAGGAAGACATTTAAAAATAAACCTCATGAATGATGATTAAGGAATGATGAGATGTTCCATGACCCTACTTTGCTAAATGATAGTACTTTTAGATACATCAAACATCTATCATTAGAATATCAATATCCACATTTTTCATTAACAATTTATGGGGATACTTGTGTTATTATTGAATTTCCTCCCCATGATTTTGCTTATAGAAATTCTAGTGGTCCTCCTTAGATAACTGATGATGAAGTCTTACATTATTTTGAGAATCTGATAGATCTCTGGTGCCCATCTCCTAATGAGTTTCATATTGTCCCTTCTTGTGGAAAGAAGAAAAAATATAACTATGATTATTACCTAGATAATATCCACCAATAAGATCCTCCCCAAGGTATATATTGGAGACAATAAACATGTAGTAGGATATCAATCCATGAAGGTAGTCCTCCCAAGGATGGGAATATTTGTGAATTTTCTCCCAATATCAATATTTAATTTCATCAAAGAGGTCCTCCCCTTGATGAATAATCTCTGATAAATCTTTCTTTCTATGAGTTTCTAGGGAAAATGTGGCAAGCCATGCTCTATGGATCATAATTGACAACTGATATTCATTATCAACCAATATACATTAATCAAAAACTATTATTACCTAAACCCTCCTTTGATATACTACCTTCAAAATCCATATAGGATACCCTTTCAAGACATGTGGTTTACAATAAACTGGTAGGGAACCTTACAATTTGGTTAGACCTAGAAGAATTACCTCTTACAATTGATGTTGTAGAATTATTTATCATGAGGAGGAAATTGTCAGAGGACAATATACCAGTAATGTTATGTCTCTTATCCACTTCCCAATTCTACATTCGAGAGAAATTTTTGAATGATTTTGTGCATGAAATTCCCCTCAACATATGGACTACTCTTCATTAGTTAAAAATAATTTTTCCCTTACGATGAAGAGAAAAAATCATGTCAAGGTAATAGAAGAGATGCCCCATTAAATTGATTTGGTAGACATCTTAGCTGCAGGACACCCAAACCGAGAGAAGAAACAAAGATCTCTATAACATGTATTTCTATATGGGTTAATAAAAATATGTTATTTGATTTATGATTCCATGTCCAATGTTCATATCAGATGATGGAGTGAACATGGATTATTTCACCTCACCTCAGTCCCTATCAATAATGTCAGCAAAATATAACATCATGTAATGTAATTTCCCCTTGACGACATCTAAAAACATAGTCTACTCAACATTTATGGTATTTTTAATAAGAAATATCCCACAACATCTCTTTAAAATATTAGGTTAAAAGAGAGAAAGATACAGAAAACTCACACCTAATGTATTTGATAATTCTAATAAATCCTCCCACTTAAGGGAATTCAATCAACATATAACAATAATATAAAAAAAATTATTTGGAAGAATATGGATTAGGTGTTTTTCATTTAATGAACTCACCCTATGTCGGTACAATTATCCACACATTTATAAGAGAAACTATAGGAATTCTAACAATAGTAGTATATGAGTCCCCCAACATCTAGGGCTGGGATTATTTTTATTAGAACCTATATGGACAACAAAGAAGACTTGAAATGTTGTAAGAGTGGAATAATAAAACCCATATCCCACGGGATTAAGATAATTTTTACCTCAAACTCAATGAATGTTATTTTTCTCTATATTTGGGAATGTTCGAAAAAAAAAGAACCTTCATGGATTGTTTAGTCCTATGATGTTTTTTCGTCTTCTTTAACATAGATTAAAAAATTATACATAGGTTATCTTCAAGTAATCCTTAAATATAAAAATCTAAATAGATCCTTAAATGGAAGGATAATCTATACTAAGGCCTCAAACTGAAACTATCCATTATGATAAAAACTACTCCCAAAAATTTGTAGCCCTTATGGTAGAATCTCCTAAAATACCATATCTCCCTTTATTTTGAGACTGATGACATTCTCAAAATGGGTTTTTCATCTGTAAACATTTTCATAAATTTTTACAATAATGTATAACATCAAGGTAATGTGGTGAAATAAGTGGACGATATAACTATTCAAAATAGTGTCTACAAAGAATCTTCTAATGAATGTGTGAGTATGAGAAATAAATAGATTACTCAGAATTTTTGTAACTCCATTGAATGCTCAATTGCATCCTCATGGATATGTATTATCCAAGGAAAATGGAAAGGATACAATTCAATCAAACTTATAACACAGTGTATTATACCCCTCACACTTGAGGAGAGACTATCTTATTAAGATATAGATATGAGATAGTTGAAGAGGCTTAATGCTGAATTACCCTAGGTCCATATTCTTTCAATGAATGTTCTTCCCATAGAAACACATTTCACTCTTCTATTTAATGTCCCATGGTAAGAAGAGATTGTGGGAAAACTAAAAATGGATTTATAATGTACACTCAAAATATGATAAATGAAACCAATCTATTTGGACCTAGTGACATATGATTATTGACACATACCATCATTATAAAAACAACCAAACTAATGTCAATCAGTTACAACGATCCATCTCATGGACATCTACCAATAATACTAACAAATTTGGATTATCCTATTATGCTCCCTGCTCTAGCCCCAACCCAATTATCAATTCACACATGACTTTTTAACACTATTTAATAATTTATAGTTCAATTATAAATGTTAGTGGGAAATCATGCACCACTACAATTGGACTGAAAACCCTACCATGAGTGGGTATATGAAACTCTTCCCCTATCTCATATTATAATTCCAACATTTCCATCATTTTATGGTTTGGGAGATACTAAAAAATATCTGAGGAATTATTAATATCATTTTATCCCCTTGATGGGAAATTTTTGCAACAAGAAGCCACTAGACTCTATTGTTTCGTACAAACAGTATAGGTAACTGCCTTTACATAGTACATTAGTTTTCCTACATGTTCAATAAAATAATGGGAAGATCACTGTTGGATATTTATTTACTATTTTATATCAATAGTAAGAAGGAAAATGGTCATGGTTCTCTCGAACTATAAAAAAATCAAAATAAAGGAGTCTCAGACTTCATTTCAAGATTAAAGGTTTTAACTTACTCCATATATTTTCAATTTCCATATGAATATTTTCTAGGTCTTTGTATAGAAAAATTACATTATGAGTTGCAAATAGAAATCAACAAAGTCAAGTACAAGGGTGGTTTATGAGGCATTTGTTTAGTTTAAAAAAATATTATAATATTCCATCAAGAAAACTAGGGAAAAATCCAGACCAATACTGGAAGTCCAGGGAAAGAGTTCATGTATAAATGAAACTATAACCAAAACTCTAAAAACATACACAATGTTTGTTCACACTCTGAAGACCATGCCTTATAATGAAAAAAACCCTCTAGGTTACTAAATTCTGGAAAAAAATCACCAAAATGAAAGGTGTGATCCCAAACACTCCAAGATCGAAGAATGGAATAATATTTCCTATTTCTTTTGAGATGATCTGGTTTGTTGTGATTTTATTGAATCTATTGCAAACAAAATAATAAGTCTTCTATAAATGAGGAATCCTAATAAATTAGTTCTTGAAGATATCCCAAATTATTTCCCCTTCCACCAAATATTAGGGAACAGAATCCAAGATTTTATTCATCTTTATATATAAATTAAAAATTTTAGTTCACAATGGGAGGGTGAAATTTGGAAATCCATAAGCACAATTAGTGTGTTTTTCTGTCACCTCACTAAATAAAGTTGCTGAATGATATAATGTCCCTATAAAAAATTCATAGATGATTAGTGAGTAGATGACTCTAAATATTATCAACCAACTCATGTTACTATATTTTCATAGTTGAAATACAAATTAAGCCCCCAACCTCATTTTTGGTGGAATAGGCATCATCATTATCACTACAACACTCTAGAGTCCATTATTCTGAGAAATGAAATGATTTTAAGGGAAGAAAAAAATGCCGGAATATTATCCAGCACTAAGGAAAATGCTGCCCTTGACTCTATAAGACACCACACCATTAGTACCCAGAGAACGTGCACCTGGCCTATAAAATATAAATTCGTAAATGATACTTAAAACATAGTCCTAATTAGATGAAGAACTGATATTCATATTCATTAATTCTGATCATTTTATGGATCCCTTTTCTAATGACGATTTTTATTATCAATTTGTGTTCCCCACTCAAAATTGAAGAGACATTAACTATGGAATTATAGGATTAGAAAACAGATGTAGGCACAACCAGCACATAATACAAAATATTAGCTACATCCTTGATAAATCTATCTATGATGCTAAAATCCATGGAAAATATCCTTGAAATGTCTAGTTTAATCATGAAAATTCATCCACTTATATGAATTATCATTTAGAACTGATCATTACGGATGACAGATTGAAGTGTATGGAAAAAACTGACCATCCCATGAAAGTGGGAATTCCAATGTGGATTGATTCAATAGAATAAAAAGTGTCTTCCGCATCTTCTCATCTATATGAACAATCTACCCCATGAACATCAGCTCCAAAAATGGTTCATAGGTAATAGTTCACTATAGGGAAACATAAACCTTTGAACCCAATGTAAGAAATACATGAAGAATTAGATGTAGTTTCGAAAAATCATTCAATTATAGATGATCTCAATCTATCATAGGATTTAATAGAATCAGTTCTAGTATATCATCTATTCCCTCAATTGTTTGAAGATGATGTTGATATTGCCGAGGTATTTCATTCATAGGTTGATCCTGTAGAATGTCATTTAATTATCTCATTAACCAATGAAAATATGATAATTTAATTTATGGAAACATCCATCATCATCATATACCTAGAACATTATATGACACTAACATTCATTAAGTATTGTTTGAAAATGCATTAGGTGTAAACATTATTCCTTTAATAATGATTTACTGATTATGATTCACTAAAGATGATTTTTCTCATTCCACTCTAACTCTACAAGGTAATGATAAATGAACATATAGTCCCCTTGACCATATTATTTTCAGAACACAATTTGGAGATCTAGGGAGCAAATTATGAGTTCTTTATCACTTATAAAGATACATATTTCAACATCATTCTAGGAATACTTTGTCTTCAATAGCATGAAATATTCCCTTCATTATATAATTAATTCCTCAAATATTATATAAATGGAAATATTGGAACATTATATGGTGACAAATATTCATGTGTGTCATGTGAATTTTAATATATTGATGTTTTATTATAATGAAGAGAGGGGATGTATCCCATAACTAATGTTGTTTCCCATGTCACAAATCGAAATAATTTGGAAATGAGTTCAATAAATCCATCATAGATCTCAATTATGAATATGTGCTTCTAATTAGTCAGGTTAAAGATATCATATCAGATTAAGAGTCATGTTCATTGGTCTCATGATATCAATCACATCAGTTAAAATCGAATATTCTGAATAAATCATAAAATCACCTATTCCTAGTGAAATATTAGATGGAAATGATCCAATCTTTTTTTCATAGCTTCATCAATAAACCACTTTGTCTATTGACAATTCAAAAATCGTGATATCTCTATTGAATGTTATATCCGTGGAAACATATGTTTCCCTTGACTTTAATAAATACCTAATATATCTCAACCATTAATATGTGGGCACAAAGTAAGAATAAAAGGAATAAGGGGGTTAAAATTACCTTAAATATGATCCTCTTGTATTTTATGAAGGAGTTTCATCCCATGTCGATGAACTCTGATAGATTAATTCGAATATAATGTTTGATCCACAAAAAATGATGATCAACACAAGTATTCACCTCGATGATCAGTAAATATATACCCTCTTTCTGAACCATCATTGTTATTTGTTTACCAAGAATTATAAAGATATTCTAGTATTATATCATGATGTGGCTACTGATAAATTGTGTCTACCAGAAGACGATCATGGATATAAGAAAGAAAATCGAGGGACACATCTGGCCTATGATACACTACCTAATAAAATGTTGATAATATCATGAAATCCATATTATTCCAGGATTTCCAATCCCCAAAATAGCTTTTTAATATACTTCCTATCATGAAAAAGAATGGGAATATCATTGTTTCCTTTGATTTCAGAGATCCAAACCAACTTTTTTTGAAGGATGACTCTCTAGATTCAATTATATAACTTATGATCAATGAAAAAACTATATGTCAGGATATATTATTCATGGATGGCTATATAGGGCCCAACCAAATCTTAATTGTCTAGTATGATGAAGAATCACCCATCATTATTGCCCCTCATGGAGTATGTTTTTATTGGGTGAGGAATTTTGGCTTAAAAATGTTGCAATTACATATTAATGTTCTTGGAATTGCATCTTCAAAAACATCTTGGGGGTGTAATTCATGTTCTTTTCAATGATTAGTTGGTAAAATACCATAAACATTCTCATCACCTTTACGATTTGGAAATCATCTTTGATAAACATTGAAAACATAGTTTGGAGATGAATTCACTAAAATACTCTTTTAGTGTTACAGTAAGTAAAATTAATTGTTATTGAAACTTTATCATATAATTGAAGTAGATCCTATGAAGATAAAGGTAATTATGTATACTTTACCTATTCAAAATCTAAATGATTTGGGATTCATGTAGGGAAACATTGCATACTTTTTATGGTTCATATAAAACCTAACCATAAAATGATTTATCTTCACTTGGATAATGAATAATGGGGTTTTCATTAAGTGGACTAATGAATTACAAGAAGGATTCAATAGTCTTGAGAAATATATATTGATACCACTAGTGTTGATGTACCAGTCAATGTAAAGCCACTTATTTTATACATGATAGCTCCAGAACGATCTCTGGTACCTTCTTGCAAAAAAAATATGATTATGGAAGTGATTTTTTTATTATCTTAGTTTTATAATTATTTACAATTAGAGTCACAATTTAGATATCAAAATGAACTATTTTCAATTGATTTTTTAATTTCATAAATTAAAGATTTACTTGAAGAAAAATAATGTCCATATGATCTCAAAACATGACATGATCAAATATACCATAAATCATACAATTATAACTAGAATTCTGGAATGATGGGTTGTAATTATGTAATTGTTTGATATTCTAATCATACAAAAAAATTTGCTAAAAGTCAATGCCTTTGAGAATTCCCTGGAAGGACATTCCTCAGCAGAAGAAGTACCGATGAGTACCAAACTTCCTGATGTCTGAATAGATTTCATTGACAAATCTATGTAAATATGTGAAATGTACTTTGATGGAGCATTCATAAGACCAATAATATATATATAGGAAGTCTTCGAGATCAAAAAAATTTTAGGGATCATATTCATTTCACCAACAAAGTTGATTTTACCCTAATACTTTATACTATTAGTACGTTTCACTAACAATGAGTCCAAATTCCAATCCCTCATTTTAGGTTTGGAACTAGCATTAGAAATACTAGTGACTGTCATGTGAATCAAGTGATATTATGAGTTGGTAATTAAGTATCTCATCAATGATTACCCCATTAGTAAATAAGATATGAACCCCATACATAATGATTTTTTATGGATGAGGGAAGAATTACCTACAATCCAACACAAACTCATGTCCTTCATTCCAAAAATTCTCAGGTATATGTTTTAGAAGGTGTTGTTTTAGCCTTGTTAGATCGAGATTGGGATGAAATTGTAATCAACATCACTCATCATAAGGAAATATTTTCATTTGTTCAAGGATTCATGGATGATATAAATGAGTTCAGTTCTCCCCATGAACCATATGATGTTGCAAGTGGTTGGATGTGTCCAATTATGAGATATCACCAAAAATGGGACACTTATATGTAACAGATATGGAATAGAAAAAATATTTAATTATACGAAGTATATTTTCATCTCCAAGATATCCTAGGTCATTAGAAATTTCTTTTTAATAAAACATTAGATGTAATTATCATTATATTCATTGATGTAATGGAGAATATTTCCACCATAGAAGAAGGTCATGCCGGAAATTATGGTTTCCATCAATCGAGAACAAATATTTCCCACCAAATAAGGAGTCTTGTATATTTATAACCTTCTAAGACAATGTATTGTTTACAAATTATGAAGAATAGATATTCCTTTCATTTGAATTCCAACTTCCTCCATCAACCACCATAGAATATTATTACAGGTAAATAGTCTTTGACATTTTATATAGAGGAGATGAATGTTGTAGGTCCATACCCTCAAGCTACAACCATGAAATTCAAGATTAACACTACTACTACCAACTTTTTTTCTAAATGGTAAGAGTCAATACATCTTAATAAAGATGGAATACAAGGTATCATTAGTTTTTTTGAAATCAAATATCGTCACAAGATTCGGTGTCCTTCATAAAATAATAATTGAAAATAGAAAAAATTTCTAATATTCAAAATTGAAGAAGTTATACAATGAGTAAACCATCCTGTATAACTATTCATCCCACTAACATGAAATAATATGTGGATAGAGATATGAATTTAATAAAACTATATCGTATGTTATTCAACAAATGGGGGATACGGAAAATAAATATTGTCCAGAAAATCATTTTCATGAATTGTGGATCTACTCTACTAAAACTCACATTGCCAATATAGTATCCTTTTATTCATAGGTTTTTAGAATATAATTTTTGTTTCCCATTGAATATTTATTTACCTCACCTTAAATAGAAATCGTTCATCAACTCTCTGATGATGAACAATCACAAAATATCAATTTTGTGTTAGATAGAATCGATGAGAGAATGATATATACCATTAAATATTTGGAAATATACCTAAACATGATAGTATAATAAATCAATAAAAAATTTAAACTCTTCAAATTCCCTCATGTAGAGATGATACTAGTCCTCACAACCCCAATGATACAGAAGAATGAACCTCTAAAGAATGAACCAATGTGGGTGGGATCTTATTCTATACAAAATGTCTACTCCAATGGAGATTACTCATTAATCACAATAAATGGAGAATAAACCACACCCCATATCAATGAAATATTTATTTATTAACATTTAATGTGATCAACAAACATTTGGTCCTTTTTGTACAACCTAAAATTGCAAGACACTGTATTCTATGTTTTATGAATCTAAACTACATAACCCAATTCCCTCATCCAATGGTGTATGCCCCAACATATGAGCCTCCTTTAAAGGAGAAATCCCCAATTATCATCCTCATAAGAGGATGATAAACTACATGAACCATGGTCTTGTTTGCACGACCTTAAAAGTCAAAATTTATGGTTGTAGTTGTATGACCTAAAACGATATGACACTATAATCCATGTTTTTATGACTCTAAAATAAATAACTAATAGGCCTTATCCAAGGGTGTAAGCACTAAATTATGTTTCTCTTACACAATATTATTTCCTAATTAATTCCCTCATCAAATGATGATAAACAAAATGACATATGGTCATGTATGTATTCTTATAAAGGCACAATGAATGGACTTATTCCTACAACCTAGAATTACAAGACAATATGGTCGGAGTTCTAAACTTTAAAATACATTTCATGTGGGCCTACCTAATACATTTAATCCATAATCAAAATTATTGAAATATGTAATTGAAAAATATCTATAAATTCTATAATATTGTTATGCCTCATATGAAAAATATTTGAGGTCCAAAACATAAATTCATGGTCGCATGTTGTAAAATTACATTCTCTATATCCTTTTCACATGTCATAAAATTGAACAATATTTTGGCCTATACTCAAGAAGGTCAGGAGATTTGGTGCAATTATCCAACCACACCACCATCAAAGAACAATGTGTGGCATGACTAATATAATGATAAGGTATATAGTGGAGCCTACATCTCCAATCCTAGTTCAATAAATAACACCAAAATTTCCACTCCATCTATATGTGTCAGACTTGCGCATAGATCTCTCTTATAGTCCTATATGTGGATTATTTATCAACTAATTGAGAGATATAGTGATTTATAGACCTTATCTCTCTTGATTCTTCCATGATGAATACAAAAAATCCATCCTCATTGTATTGTTCATACTTGCGTAGGAGAAACTTCCTCCATTGTTAGATGATTTGTAGATGAAATGATCCATCCATTATTATCAACCTTCTATATACAAATAAAACACTATGTATATGGAGATATTAATCTATATAAACTTCCCTAACCCATTGGTAATAAAATGTTAGTTTAATAGGGACATATTTTTTTGACTATTAATAACATTCCCATGTTTGGATCTGCATAAAACTCCACTAAAATTCCAGTCAACCATTCAAACATTCATTCTTAGGGAAACCCACTAAATCCCCTTATAATATGAATATATTATTTTGGAAAACCTATTTTCAAATATTCTATATGGGAATTCCTTATTTACTATTTACATAACAATTATCATATTTGGAATCTCCCATATTACAGCTTACAACATTCGTTTTTCATTCCCAAAAGATAATGGAGTATTCTTTGTTAAAAAAACATTGAATAGTAAATAATTAATATTTTAATCAAATCCAATTGACCATAAAGAAAAAAATCACATGTCTCTATAACTTGAGGTAAATTTTTTTGTAATGTTTGTATCACCATGAAATTAAACTGAATGAATGTCATCCAAGTTGTATGATGATAAACAATAAGGAAAGGTCCTCGTTATATTACCCTAAACAATGGAACACCTAATCCCTTATAACATGACATTAAATAGTGAAACAAATTTCATATCCTATATGATCCATTAACTATAGGAGATCAAGATCCATGTAAGGTACCAAGTACTAGATTCTGAAACATAAATTATTCCAATCCATTACCAGAATGAAATATGAAAATCCCCTTCCCCTATATAAAAGTCCAATATATACAATGGTATTAACCCTTATCAATTATTCATTGTTCAATGTTATTGTGACCAATAATTATTTTTCATCGACATCAATCACATCCCTTCATAAAATATAATCGGGAAAAAATTTACTCTACATGTTCCCTATCATGCACATTTATGTGAATTTAAATGATTCGACAAATTTCGTCATCTTTCTTATGTTTAATTTACTCATGTGAGTTTAGGGTATCTAGAGATTGATTTTTATTAGTAGTAAAATTTACCGCATAGACCATTTATTGTGACCTCGTTATTTACAACATGAGAGCCTGATCTGTGTAGAATTCCTTGTAACACAAACCATTTATGCCAAAAAATATAAAAACACTATTTCATGTGTATAGCTAGATATACACATGATATTATGATAAATTCTATTATGTTATTATAAACATGCTAATAACAAATTTCTCATCTCCATACACAAGACATAGACCTAATTAAGGAGTCCCATATTTATGGAATACAAGACTATTTTGTGATAACTTCTATCACAATTATTGGTCAATGTTGATTGAGCTAAAAAACTATTTAATTTGATTCGTCCTGAAAGTCATTAAATGACCTGATTTGAAAAAAAATTTGGTTCCCATTATTTAAAATCAAATACACTACTACACAAAAATTACAATAAGAAAATAAGCGAATTCTCCTATTATTGTAAAAATTGGAAGGGAAAATATGAAAAAAGATACCAAAGATTGAGAACATAAAATTTTTCAATCATTTCAAAAAATTTGGAGGATAATCAACTTCATGGAATATATCATTGAAATTATTCATAAATTAAAAGAGAATGAAGTGAATATAGTGAAATTTTACCTGGTAGAATCAACAGATCAGCTAATGTCTATCATTAGGAATTTTGGTCCTAGTTGATATTGGTTCTCCACATGTACTCAACTTTGGCTAATTGATGTATTCCTATAATGTAGGTATTAGATTATTGGATTCTATGTTTTTGTGTATTAGACACCCAGTTTTTTATGAATGAGGTGAATTTATCCTATACACATGATCCTCATATTCAAATAGTATATAATGTGGGGTCTTAACCACTCCCAAAAAAAGGTACATGAGGAAGAAACACTCTATGAATGATTATAATGTTGGGAAACGAGCCTTTCTTCATCCTAAATTGGTGAAGAGAGAAACAATTTTAACGAACGTGATAAAGCCAATGGTTTATGCGCCCATCTGACTAGTTTCCTTCATAATCCATTGAAAAGTATTGCTACCACATTTTGGAATAAGACCATGAAAAGTTAGTTGAGGCTTAAACATGATGTAATGATATTTCCGTGTCAAAATACTTATATATCATCATCACCCATAGTTGATTAATAATTAATTGGTGCAATTCCATTTTAATCCTGATCAAATGTAATGATGTAACATATTATAGACACTGATTTTTTTATATATACCTATAATGAGAATAAGGCTCATAAATTGTTACTCCATCCACTTTAGAATACATAATATCATCTCAAAATGAGATGTTATAAGAAAATTCTTCTGAAGTACCTTTACCATTATATACCACCACTGTAGAAGGTGTTTAATGATGAATGAAATGAAAATTGGAAAAATCCATTAACATATCAATAGTACCCTCAACGCACATGGATTTTGGTTGAATAATAGGAATGTTGAGAAGTGGTGGTATAAAGGTGGAATGAGGTATTGTAGCCATATATTGATATTTTTTACATCAAAAGTGTCCCACCACCAAGCCATATAGAAAGTAAAATTGTCCATAATGGTGATATGGGGATCTCCCCACCTGTATATAGCCCAATAAAATGTAAAACATCATAGTGTGGGTAAAGATGGGTTAATGGGTTGTCCCATCACCAACATGGCCTCCATTCAAAAGGTAAATAATATGAAACTAGTCTTGGAATCAATTGATGAGAATATCCATCCACTAAAAACATGGTGAAGAATGTTGTTAAAAAAAATTCTAGAGATACATCCAGCTGAATCTGGTAAACCAATGTAGTATATTGGCCTTCCTCATGTCTGTCCCAATGTAATATCATAAAATATTGATATTTTAGAGTTCTTTGTGCCTTAGTGCATCAAAAAATTGGCCTTCAACCACTAGTATGAAAGACTATTTTTATTCAATTACCAAATGGGTTTTGTGAATATATGTGAAGGGGATGACCTAGTGAGTTCATTGTTGAAACCATTAAACATCATGATAATATATATTAATATTTTTTTGTGTTGTGTTTTTATATGAAGTAATTCATAATGTATATATTTATGACTAGAAATTCCTCTCATTTTATTGATATGCAATAGGCTAATACTGACATCACTAAGATGTAAATGGAAGGTGTTGTTTCATGAAAACATATAACTGATCAATACATCTAAGATAATTTTGGAAAATATTACACTAATTGAAAAATTCAGGTCACATGATACAAGATGACGACCAATAATTTTTTGAGAAATTTCATGAAATTCTGGCAAATTGATATTTCCCAAGTGTATTCATTAGAAAAAATCACTCCAAACCATATTTACCACATTGAACACTATTCTATAGTAGAATTCAATAATGAGAGTTTAAATGTAGATTGATAATCAAGAATGGAGAACTTCGTGGAAAATTATTGATTATGCTTGTCACATTTATTCAATGAGGAACCATTGAGAATTGAAAACTCCTATTTTTTCAATTTGGAAATGATCTTACATGTAGTGGAATTTTTCACTTGAACACCAACATAGGACACCTATAACCAAAACATGGGAGATTTTCTGTAATATTATATACTGGGATCAGCTTTTTGTAATCTGAAGTTGTAAAATGGGTATCTATAAGATAATTGGTAATCGTAAAGCTCTAGAAAAATGAGGATCTTTAGAATACCTTAATCAGGAGTGATATGATTTTGATGATCATTTTTGATGTTAAAGTATAATAAATCATTCTCTCAATAGATGTTGAGGCTATTACAAAACAAGAAAAAGATCACTTAATTGAATCCATTTTATCAATATAATAATTCATTCATAACTCATCCTTTATATGTCAGACACATCAAAAGTGTCAATACACAAAATCTATGTGAACCCCAAAAAACATAAGCCACTATGAGAACTAAAAATAACTTCATCCACAATGTATAGCACATAATCTATATTCAAGAATAATTACTATAGAATAGAGTGTAATGATATTTTAGAAAATACCAATTCAAGAGAGATGACATTCTCTATGCGAAAGAGGCTGTTCATAAAGGAAATGATATGTGAAGAGGGGTGGTATGTGGGAGAGTTATAGTCAAATGAATAAAATAGATTTTATAAAATGAAAAATGTATCATTTATGGAACAATTTAAACACATTTCTTCTTCTCTATGCCCACATGTACCCCTCATAGCATTCTTAAATGCATTCAAGCAGACTAATAACTTCTTTGAAATGAACTCTTATTAAGGCTGATTGGACCCCATTAAAAAGGGGTTAATATTCATGGTTCTATAAAAGTTCTCATTGAATTTTATAATCCTTTTATGAGTTTTGTAATTGGTTGATTAAAATCAATTGATTTATTTCATGATGAAAAAAATAGAAAACAACTATTATCTACAAAAGAGATAAAATGAGTCATTTCACAACATAGTTTCTCATCATAGACACTACTAAAAATAAATTTTTTTTATAGGATGTGGAATGTTAATTATTGGCCCCCAATAAATGTAAATCACTTTATGGGGAATGTTTGTATTTTTGGACCCACTGGGAATGAAATTCTATTTGCGGGACGATGTTGTATCTTTGGCCCCTCATAAATAAAATTATATTTATGGGGTGTGGTAAATTTTTTTGGCCTCCGAAAAACGATATTTCCCATTCTTTGATGAGTATCTTACCTAAAGAATAAAATACATTTTGATCGGAACTAGTGTGGTTCCATTAATACCCCTAAAAACCCTCCACATTTGAACTAAGAGTGTGGTGTAAATGGTTAGTACTGCACGTTAGAGGAGAAAAGTAATTATTAATTTTATATAGTCTAAGAAAGTGATTTACATATGTAATAATTTATGACATATCACACAGAATATATGGGTTTAAGAATCAATCCACCTAGAAAAACCCTTGTTAAGAGCCATTGTATGTATACTAAGGACCCATTTATTAACCATTCATCTATATAGAAATAACCCTCTTTCTAGACTAACATTCCATATAACAAATAACTCTTAGCACAACAACCACCCATTCAAAAAATAAATTTAACGGAATATTTTTTGAAAACTACATGTTGATGAAATATTTCCATGCCATTGTACCACGTAGAAAATAGTATACAACATTGGGTCCTTAAGCCTCAGTGAACATATCTATAGTATTGAACGTATTTCAACTTAACGTCTAATTTTCTAAATAAAAAATTCTCTCAACATCCCACATGATGTGTTATGTTCTTAATGGGTCCATTAATAAACCATATGGCCAAGACCTCTTCGAAATCTTCCAAAAACCTATGATCATATTATAGGGAACACTATAATTCTCTCTCAATCATTAATTCCTATGATAAATTTGGCCATACTAGTATCCTACCAAACAAGGAGGATCCTCAAAATGTTCTCGATCACAAATTACCATGGTAATGAGGTTCATAAACATAGACGTAGTGTCAGGGACCTCTCTATTTCATAGAGTGATGAAGAACATTTTGAGTATCCTCCTTTTATAAGGATATGTAGTAATCCTATATGATGGGCCCAATCCTACCATAAAAAACATCTATCTTTTCAGATGAAATTAAATTCCAAAGAGACCAAATATGTGGATTAAAACTAGAATAATCAATAATAAAAGATATAATATTACATATTTCTTTTTCGAAGGGGAACCATCAATAGAGTACTCTGATAGCTACATATTTTTTTATTAATTAAGAACCTCAAATAAATATAGATGTTTAAGAAATAATCACTTTCATAATAATTAATTTTCACAAAAGGGATAAATGTATATTATGTAGGATTTAATAAAGGATTCATCAATAAGACATAAATTTATTAGGGAGCTCTAGAGTAGGAAATAGATCCCCAATGAACGGTACAATGATCTCAGCCTCCCATCCTCTAGGCCAACATGCATTATAAGGCCGCATTCAAGAAATCCATTTGGCTGCCTTATATTATAATGATGGTATTCCTCAATATGAAATGGGTATGATCATTGATGTGTGATAGGAACAATGTTGTCTTTGACATTAAAATTATAATTACCCTTAAAATCATAATACCATGATGGTATCCATAACTCCAAGCTAATCTTATATGGATACCTATACACTTACAAATGTTAATTTACCCTTTATTCCTTATATATGATATGATATTATAATAAAACATTTTAATTAGAATATTTGGTTCATCCTTGTACTGAGAAAATATAAAATGTGATTTAATTATTCGTAAATCCATGTAGAGGTAGATGATCACATGATATTTCACTAAAATAAGGATAATAAGATTTTCATTAGGCTAATTAATACCAAATCCAACATTAAAATCCCAACTGAAGAGTAGTGGAGAATTTTTCCCTAATTATCATTATTCAATTCATCAGTTCAGATTCGAATAGATTTTTCATTTTCCTTTGTATTAGAAGGGTTTGTGTCTTATCATACACATTATCCATTGGATTGGATCATATATTCACATTATGGTGAAACTCCATGCACTAGAAATACTAGAGTATCATTGGTGAATTTGTTTGAGCTCTATCTCTATTCATTTGGTTGATTGTATTTTTGACATTACATCTACATTATTTTTCATGATTTCCTAGATTTTGAGATTTGAAACACATTCTTGTTCTATTAAATCACTCATATAAGGGATACTTACCATATTTTTTTAAAACAAAATTTTGAAACATTTGGTTACTTCTATGTGACAATCATTTGAATTTCCATGGAACCCCATGTCCATATTCTTATCACCAAAAACAAGAGAGTTTCTAGCTTTTATTTCAACTTTTAGTTTACATAGGACTTTTTATAAATAATATTCAATGTACTTTATGGATAATTCCCATTATATATTTTGTATTGTGCAAGTTAATCTGTTAGCCTTATTTTCATAATTAAAGATAATACCTAATGAGTTCCTCATATTAATCATTACATTTGATTCATAAGTAAAAATAATTCATCATCCTTATTCATAAGATCAAATAATTCCTTATCTGTTTTAATTTAAATAATATGGTGAATGTTCTTATTTAAAAATAGGGTTTTTAACTCTCATACCAATTTATATAGTAAATTTATTCTCATTGACTCATAAAATTTGTAAGATTCTACCATTTCTCAGCCCCATCCTAAAAATGTTAGACAACCAAAATGACCATCTCATGATCTAAACACTAGAGGATGAAATCTACCATTTCACTATTACTGTTCTATTTCTTATAAAACAACTAGATCAAAAAAGAAACCACTAAAATAAGGTGGGAATTTCCTCATTGATTACACAGAATAATATTGTTCCCATATTTTTTCATTTAGGGGTTTAGTATTATTAATAGATTGAAAATTTTGTGTGAGAATAATAATAAGGTCTTTAATTTAATATCCGATAAAATTATAGTTGTTAGGAGTTAAATCCTCTCATTTTCTATAGTACCCAGTATTAACATAGTTCTATTGGTTTTTATGCATTGGCTATACCCAAAAATCATAGTGTATGCAATAATAATCCTAATGGGGAACCACTTAATAATAATGAATTAATTATAAAGAATCTAAGTCATGTAACATTATTTTTAATATATAAAACCATTTTTATCCATGATCATTCATATCCATCATTTATTTAAATCATTCACATTTGTTGGTAAAGTTTGTTAATTTCCAAAAAATATCATCTTGAAGATTCAAACCATGTGTGCATCAAGGCCCACTGTCATGCACCAAGTGGTGATCGAATCCAAATAAATGTTCCTTTTTAAGAGTGGTTACACATAGTATCCTTTTTCTAGAGCCACATTCAGTTATAGTATAAATAAAGGGATGTAGTTTCTTGGATACTTCTCACTCTAACCATTAAAAAAATTCATGTTAACTTTCTTATATATTTATTCATCAATAGACTTATCCTTACAAATATACAAAGACATATCCTTATAAGTGTACCTAGGTGTATCACTAATTTTTTGTCAACCCAGTTTCAAAAAGAATAACTAAGCCTATCCTTTAATAATAACTATAGTGACCCAGGCTTCTCAGACATAGACAATACATCTTTTTGGAGTAATTTTCAATACATTACAAAAAACACACCGGAGGAACACGATATTTTAGTGCCTTCTGTTACTAGGTGAAGAATATTATAATTTCGGGAAATATTATAAATTTATCTAACAAAGATTCTCATATTCAGTACTCTTCGTAACCATACCCTACATAAATCTTTTATTTACAAACTGTGAAAACAAAATATAAGAATAGGTGATCTCATGTTCTCAATAAGGGTAAATGAGGGATTTATCTATATAACAATATAATATGGGTATGATGACATTATAAACACATTTTAAAACCATACCATTCAAATTATAGATAATAAACATGATTTATAGCATAAATCATATCAGTTCATATGATAGGAATCGTAATGGAATCAATAAACATGAAACATGAGAACACAACATTTGAATTAAATAATGATATGTGGAATGAACATCTAGTTAAAACATTGTGAAAATTTATAATTATAGTAAGGTTTAATCAATTGGTTATGGACATGAAATAGTTCCCTCTCATACATATGTGTACATGAAATCAGGTCTAAGTGTACCATTTTGGACATGAAATGCATTTCTATTAATCATATTATGTACATGAAAGTAATGTTATTGAATAATATTTTGAGCATGTAATCATGTTAAGGAATAACATTGTGATAATTTATTAAGTTCAAAGTATTAATGTTAAAATTTAATTTGTATAGATATAAAATATTTACTCTTGAGTTATCCGTTATTACCCAATCCATTAAAGGTAGACATAGGTCCCACTAATCACATAATTAAAACCATCTATATGGGAGCCATAAGATCATAAAACATTGATCATGTAAAAACCAATGAATTGAAATGGATTTAATATAAAATCAATCATATGATAACATGTGTAAAATATAAAGGTTTTATAGTCATTTAATTATTTCATCATAGCATAACCCATGGGAAAAGAACCAGATTTCATAACAATTTTACCCTAGTTTACCCTGTGGAAGAGAAATGGCATTAATAAACATATTTTCACAATATAAAATTAAGATAAAGAATAATAATGGTATAGTTGGTTCATATCCCCATAAAATAATAATTAACAATAAAGGATGACATATTATATGGATAATGATTTTGAATGATCACAAGGAACATTTCATGAGAAAAAAACTTTTTTTAAATCACATTTAATACTAAAAATTTATAAAAAATTAAAAATAATTTTCTTTAAAAATAATCATAAAATATATATATTAATCTTTAAATCCAATAATGAAAAAGAGGGTATAAAATTTAATTCAAGTTAGAAATCTTAAAAGAAGATTTATTCCAAATTTTTTAAAAAAACAAATCATGCATTTTTTGGAAAGAAACATTGTGATTCTATTAAATAAAATTGAATAATGTAAAAAATGGTTATAAATTTATTTAATAAATAATTTGAATAATGTGAAAAAATATTTTAGTTTTTATTATAAAATGTTGTTATATATGGAAGTAAAAAATTTTTCAACAAAATATGGAAATAAAGATGATTTTACTTAAAGACATTTTATCGATTATATTATGAATCAAATAGTGTAAAATGTTTATTTTACTTGAAATATGATGAGTTAATTGACGAAAAGAAATTTCATGAGAATTATTGAGAGGTAGATCATATGAATTAAACATAGAGACTTAGTAACAACCACTCCCGAAAAAAGTCGACATTTTGACATAAATACCTTATCTCATTAGTAACATTTGAAACATTATCTCCATTAATTTGAGATATTAAAATGGATATATAATCCAAAAAATTATAGGGGAAATCATTATAAAATAAATTAATGGTAATTATATACACACTAAAAAAATATTAGGTGGTGAATAAGACATGTGTCTTATCGAAGTGAAAGATGTGATAGAAATCCCTTACCACAAATCTTGAATTCCACAATACATGCTAAACCCAATTGTATAGTAAGTATATGTTTATAATAAATATATTACATAACTATAATTATATATATTATACATTATATTGTTTATTAATGAAAATTTATTACATTTTTGTAACCAATTCCATTTTAAAATCATGTTTTTGGTCATAACGGATTAACTATTTATATATGTTTTGGTTTGTAATTTTCCATCTTTCAAATTTTATCATGGTTCCATAATATCCAAAATATAATCATGAATTAATTATAATATCTATAAATAAATATTACTTTTAATACCAATTATGAATGATGGTTTAAAAAAATGATGTATGTTACAACCATGGAGATGGTTGATCATACATATGCATGAGTAATGTTACCATTATTTCAAAGATCATTATGGAAAGGATGTATGTAATGTTTTCTATTAAAATAATTTCCAAATATAAAAAACAAAATATATTTTATTTAAATATACTTATAAATATCATCTATTTAGTGTGGTGATGTAAGGATAAAATCACATCATTTCTTGAAGGCAGTTTTTCACATGTATATGAAAAATGTTATAATATTTCAGTGAGTAAAAGGGTAAGAAATAAAATGATATATTATCTTTTAATAATTATAAATATTTAATATAAATCATAATTATGTAATTTTTATCGCATATATTAATTAAAATTATCATTATTATCTTCCACGTAAATCATTAGTTAAAAATGAAACACATCACTTTGTGTGGTAGTAGTTTGTTATACACACGAGCAACATTATCATAACACATAGGGAATGGAAGATGAAAATTTTTATTTGATATAATCAATAAATAAGTACAATTATATTATATATATCATATATATAATTTATATCAATCATCATACCCATCCCTGATATGTGGTAACGGGAAAATGATTGACATCGTTTTAGGAGATGGCAATTCCCCGTACACATAAATGATGATTTCGTAACCCATTTAGAAGAAGTGGAGATAGATATAGGCAATGAAAATAAAATAAAACTAATATAATAATATTAAATATAATTAATTTATTATATTATCAATGTTTAATGTTATATAAATGAGATTGAGGAAGAAATAATAAAAAAACACGTGTCGAGGAACATTACCTCTTCATCGGGTAACCTCCTTAGATTTTCCCAAAAACCCATAAAATAATATCTCTATGAAAAGAATAAGTATTTATGGATTATATGATTGAGGTTAGTAGGTTATTTTGGTTGATATTTTATGAACCTAAATTTTTTTATCTTTTTAATAAAAGAGGTGATGATGTGGCTTTTTACTGGTGAGGTGAGTGGCACACTTGTAATTTTCTGAAAAGAAAAAAGGTTTCCCTTTTTTCATTATTTTATATGGATTCATGATATATTATTCTAGATCCATAAAATTTATATTTTCAAATTAATTCAATAAAATTATATTTATAACATCTTTTCGGTTATTTTAATCATAATCATTTTATTTAAACCTCACATAAACCCATTTTTGCCTTAACCGTTGTTAATAGTTTTTTTCAATTTTTACTATCCTTTATAGTCCAAATTAATTTCACCATATTACATAATATAATTTATTCTTATTAAAATTATAGAATGAATTTTTTAAAATTCATTTCAATGAAATAGAAATAATTTTACTCAACGTTATTCGTGTAGATGTGGTGAGAAAAAGGGTTTTCAAAGAGAAAGTTTTCAAATGTTTACATTATATTAATATTAAAATACAATATAAAAATGATTATAATGACTTAAATTTAATTCATATATTTATTATTTATATAATGTTACTTTAAAACCTATTTCAAATATAATTTAACATTATCAATGATTAAAAATAGATTTTTTTATTTAAATTATGTATTTTCACTATTTATAAAAAATTAATCATTTTACAAAATTATTAAAAACTAACAAAAAGATAATTCTAACATGATTCATTAAAAAATAAAAATTATTTTTTCATATAAATTTACTAAAAGTTTCCAAAATTATTTTATATGTACGTGCACAATAATTTATCAAAACATCTTTTTAGAAAAATAAATTTTTTATATATAAAATGGATTGAATCATATCTATTATCTATATAACATAGTAGATGAATTTCAAATAGTAGGTTTAATATATGGTATAAACATTTAATTATATTAATCCACTAAATACTTTTGTGTAATTTATAGTGTTTAAATGAATTTTTTGCATAAAATATTTTTTTAGAAATGATTTCCTTTATTTTAAAATAGTTTTTTTTATCATTTATAACAAATTTGTCACCAAAAAATACATTTTATATACATGGGTAAACCATATATTAATATAATTTACTAAATCATATTCATACATTCCATTACACGGTTTGTTGGGTAACTTTTATTGTGAATATTAATATTTTAATAGCATGTCTCATTTCAGTTAAAGGCAATGTTGTGTGTAATACAAGATACACTCAGTGCTTCATGTATCACAAGGTATACAAATACTATCTTTAATTGAGAAAAATATCTCACAAAATTTCTAGGTGTTAGATAAATATTTTATGGAATAAATACTATAGATCTGAATCATGATATAAATTCCAAAGAGATATCCACCTTTTTTACCTGGGAAACCATTCACTTCCCTTAGAATGGAATTATCCATAATATTGAATTTTTTTATAACTATTTTGTAAAATCATATATTATTATTTAGTATCAATACCCCCTTTATAATTTTTTCCCTACAGGGTAATTTTTATTATCCTTTCATTGATTGAATATCATAGGTCAATATGAAATGTTCTTTTTCCAATATAGTTATTTTTTCCTTAAAGTCATGGGAACCAAATTGTCACTAAATATCATGTTAAATTTGTCTAAAGGATGGGTAAAAACTAACACGAGGAAAATTGATATAAAAATAATTTCGAAATTCAATAATCAAATGAATAATATATTTTATAGATATAAAAATCATAACAGTGGTGATTTATTAATCTTATAAAACTTCTTAGATATGCTATATATCATATAATAAATTCCAACAAGAAATCTATAACTCTAGGTTAGAGGGTATATGTAAATCAAATATATATATATATATATCCACTTTTGAGAGTAGTGATTTAATTTGTATTATATTATCCTCTTGTTATTAAAGTTTTGGGATTATCATCATCTTGGTAAGTCCCTAGACTTGGGAATTAACATTGATAATGTACATGTTTTTCACGCTTAACACATTAGACAATTAGTGGTTCATTTGGATGCACGTTTTCCACTCCCATAATGATAATAAGGATCATCATTTTCCTATGGATGTATGTTGATTGATGACCCCCTCTTTTATATGTAATCAATATTTCATTCCAATTGAGTAAATTCCCATAGAGGTTTATTACAGATTTTTTAAATATAGAAAATTGAATATTCTTTCCTTCACCATCTCCATCACATGATACTAATTGATACTACAACATTATCTTCATTAGTGTGTCTATGAAATTGAGTATGATTACATTGATATTCATATTTCATGATAGTTTATTTAGATCAATGACATGTTTTCCCAATCTCACACCCTTCCAAATTGGTTCTTTATTGAAGAAATCTTTATGTTTTCCCTTACACCCATGGTTCCATGTAGTTCCATCCTTTAATAGAATGAAAATGGTTGAAATGAGTGATGAAACATAATTAAATACTGGGGAATTATTATAATCAATAACCTAAAGGGGATTAAACATTAAAACCTTTTTACCATATCATAATGTTAGCCTATAATTCATTTATTTCAACCTATATAAATTTTAGTTTAATTAAGTTTACTTGCAATTGTGTTACCTTATAACTATCACCATAATTCAATATGTAAACTATGAAATCAATTATTTGTTGTTTTTTTGTAAATTAACTATGAATAACCATGTAATATCCCTAGGTATTGTTCTACTATATTTATAGTAATGCATCTTTATCGTATATAAGGTTATTTTTTAGTTAATACATAGTCATATATTTTCGAGGTCATTACCCCTAGTCCTGTCTATGAAAACTCTTATTCCCATTTATTGGATCTTTATAAGGTTTTAATTTCTAATAAAACCATATAATCTTTAATTTAACAAAGAATTTATATTTTTTATAAATATAATTTTTTAGTCTTTTCCATTGATGTTTAAATAATCTTCCCTTATCACCATCACAAAATATTCAGTATTACATAACTAAACTAATGGATTATCTATACCATGTAAATTATGATAAAACTTAACTTATAAACCCTTAAATTATCATCTTTGAACATCCTAATATATAATTGTTTCTAAACCATTCTCTAATACTAACTAAAATATATTAGATATATGACCATCAAATTAGAATGATTTAAGAAATCTTATTAGTAAAATACATTTTCTGTTAATATTTTTATAGACTGAAGACCAAACATTAATTAAAAAGTAGTTACATTTTCAAGTAATAGACACTTTTACTAGATTATAAACAAATTACTAATCTATAAAAAGTTTTCAAAATTTCTATGAAAATTATTTGATAAGATACACTTCAAGAAACATATTAAGTATTTCTATTATTCATAACATGGGGAACCAAAAATAATAGGTGACCTAAGATTATCAGTAAGGGTAACCAAAAGAAATAAAAATAAAATAACATAAGTGATAATATGATGAGAATGTGAATATAATCAAGATATAGAAAAAAATAATACTCAATGAATTTTATTATATAAATCATGGCATGAAAATTGATAAAAAAAATTTAAATATGAATAAAAAGAGATATTAAACAAAAATAATATAAGAGAGTATAACATAGTCATGATAATGATAATAAATCTATAAAATATAATTCAAATATAGAAAATACATTACTATATGAATAAACCTCCAATAGCCAAACAATTAATACTCAGATTATGTTTAACTAATATATAATCCCAAATACAAATCTCATGAGATATAAAATATTAAATAATTAATTCAATGAAGATATAGGACCCCAAATATAATTAATCTATAATTACCTATTCCACATGAAAATCATTCACTTATCACATCTTAAAAACCCCATGGAAATAATGTGGGTTTCATGAAAAAATCAAATGAAATCATTCACATTTTAAATTAAATAATAATGGAATAAAAATGAATTTCCTTCAACAAATCATAAGGAACCCATGGTATGAAAGGGTTTAACCTAATATTTAATTGAATTAAAATAAGGAAATAATTAATATTTATGTCAATAATAATTACATGATAATCTATATGAAAATAATTGGTATCCAATTACATCATGTAACTTTCTAGGTAAATATTATTCAATCAATATAATAAATAAAATAGTATTTTTAAAACAAGGATAAATTATAATTCCATAAGAAAATATTTTTCCGAATCAATCATTATATTGAACCTAGTTGAAAACCCATCAATTAAATGAATCAAAAAATTGGATATTATATGAGGAAAGGCATTGGAAGAAAAATTAGGTTTACGAACCTTTAATAACATGTAATAGAAATGGTAGTGATGAAATATTTCTACGATTGAAAATAAATTTCCCCTCCATATAGAGAAATTATGTGCTTGGTATCATTTGGATAATATCCTTGATCGTGAATATGATGTATAAATGAATAATAGATTACATAAAGAATACA
Organism: Viscum album; assembly: GCA_963277665.1. NCBI lineage: Eukaryota > Viridiplantae > Streptophyta > Magnoliopsida > Santalales > Viscaceae > Viscum > Viscum album. Next base: position 750,594,430 of record OY728129.1, on the reverse strand, counting down.
TTTTACAAGTAAAAATGTTAAAAAAAATAAATATTATTCAATTAATTTTTAGTGAAATGTTGTAAAAAACTAGGATAATATTTATGTATTTGGAAAGCATGAAAAAATAGTGAACAATATTCATATAATATGAAACATTTGGTAGAATGGCATGTTTACATGTAAACCATAGAGAGATATTAGAATTTCAAATTATTATAAAAATGACTCTTGCCAAAAGAAATAAAATTTATCTTAATAAATTAAAATAATGTAATGTTTTATAAAATTACTATATTTAATTTTTGATGCATAGGTAATTACACATAAAAAAGAAACAAATTAATATAGAAATAAAAAATAGAGGTTCCTCGCGAAGAATATAAGATATGGTTTCTTCCATTAATAAGAATCCCATTGGGTAAAATATTAATAAAAGGCAAAAAAATGTTGAGGGGACATATATAACTACCTGAATATCCAATTAAAATTTAGAAGGAATATAGAATGAATAAAAATTCAACAGATTTTTTGTCTTTATGAAAACTTAATAAATAAAAATATGATAAGAAATCAAAATTCTTACAGTTTGAATAAATTTTTAAATAGAACTCCTTTTCAAATGTTCTATATCTAGAAATATAATGGTTTTTAAAGAAAAAAATATATTTCCATTAAAAACAAATGATTTTGGTAAAATAAATTGATGTGGAACTAATAACACTAAATTAATGTTATTATGATGCATATTAAGAAATATATATTATGAAGATAAATTTGAACCAAATTATCCCGTACCATTACTATTTATTCCCATGGTAGTGATTAAACCTCATGTATAAGAAACATAAATATCTTAGTAACTAATTTTAGAAAAAAATTCATATATACATTTATATAAAATTGTCATTTAGAATTATTATCAACATGTAAATTAGTTAGTTTTTAACTATTTTCATACATCACATGTTTTTATTTTTGACTAATTATACTTGTTTAGTATGAGCAGTTTCAGTATTGATTTTTCCCCAAAATTTTACAATTAAAATTTCATTAATATTACTATAATTGATTTCAGGTAATTATTTATTATGCACATATTTACATTGATAACTGCTTTATTATTTATCATTTAAATTTAAATTTATAATATGTATAGTTTGATTAATTTCATAACAAATATTAGGATTTTACATAATTATTAAGTTAAATATTGATGTATCCTTTCAAGAAAAAAAATATCATTATTTAAATATCTATATCATAATATACTATTTATTATATATTCCTAATCAAACGTGAAAAATTTATCGTCAATGTTCTAGTAGGTGATCGAATTGACCCAAACATGAACATAAAATGTTTAATGGATTATTAAGAGGTGATTTAGTTTATAAATAATAAATCAGTACCATAATGACAAAAAATTATTTTATTTGAGTCATACAATATAATTTAATATAATTATTATAATATTTAATATACATGAAAATATTACATATAAAATTAAATTTTTTTTCCCGCTTAGTTTGCTTGTTGAAGAGGATTAATTTTCAATTATTACATATCACTAATATCATTAATATTCTATTAAATTATTTTTCACAAAAATTTATTCATATAATAAACAACATATTTTTCATTTTAATCCATTATCATGACCATCCATATAAGGTGGTGGTTAAACATAAAATCAAAAACTATAAATCCATATTCCACTTAGTTTGTTTAATATAATTAATTTTTAATAATTATTTATCATTAATATCATTAATATTCTATTAAATTATTATTAACACAAATTTATTCATATAATAAACCTCATATTTTTCATTTAAACCTGTTATCATAACCATCCATGTAAGGTTGTAATTAAATATAAAATCAAAAACTATCATTCCACGAAGGTAGGAGTACACACGTTTTCATGGATGATAATTTCATTTTCTATTGAATGGGGAAAAGTTCTAATATGATTTAAAATATTAGAACATTCATATTTCATAAATATATTGATTCTATAATAAATTGAATATTTTGAACATCAATTTAATTTAGTGATGGAAAACAAATCTCATCACATCATTGAAGTGGTTGTCTGTACATTATACAATTCACATTTACATTATTATTAATAGAAGAGAGAAGGGTGGTAAATGATGGTACCTTAATTAGAATAACATGAAATAAAAACAATGACAATTATTTTATAATTATTATATGATAAAATAAAATTTTAGGGAGAAAATAAAAATATAACATAAGAAGAAGGTGAGAGGTTCTGTTAGAAATTTATACATAACTGCTTGGATTATCTTCTTTGTGAAGAGGACTAAAGAGTTATACAATGGTATTTTGGGAGAAAAAGGCCATCATTATGGTGGATATTAGTATTTATAAGTGGTTTGTGTAGAGTTATAGAAAATATTACTGGTGTTTTTTGGTGAGGGAAATGCGGAGATAAGATCCCCATTTTATAAATGAAATGAGATGACAATTTAGGTAAATATAGAAAACAGTTCAATAATGGGAATTCACTATCAAGACAAGTGGTGAAAAATTGATAACTTGTGTATATTATATGATATAAGGTCATTCTTCACCTATAAAATACAATTAAAAATAGTTTCTTATCATGTTTGTCCATTTACCTCTTAGGTTGCACATTTTATCCACATTAGTTTTGACCATAGTATCTAGAGTTTATACAGGTAATTCATCCTTTATAACCAAAAACAAATGATCTTTATTATATACTTTTAAGTTGATGGATTGAAATTTTAAAATAATTTTCTATTTTAATTATTTATATATGATAAATATTAATTTTAAAATAATAAATGTATAATGTATTAAAAACAATTGCTTTCCTTGAAAAAATGATGCATAATTTATAAAATGTAAAATAAGGGTTTATATTTTAAAAAAAACATAATTGAAATTATAAATTTACTTATAAAATTTATATTTTTTCTTGTTTTTTTTCATGAATTTTCAATTCATACTTATATAAAAATAATGTCAAACAAATCATGTTTTTTGTAGAAATGGTATTTTACACTATTCAACTAAATATCAATATATCTTGAAAAAATATATAAATTTATCTTAATTTATTTTTGACATTATAAATATCAAAATGAATTTAGTTTTATATATTTATGATTATAAAATTTCTTAATTTATTTTTTAATTTAAAATAAAAAATATAGATAAAAAGTACATTTATTGAAAATTAAAAACTTAAAGATTTATCATTCTTAATATTATAACATACTAATTAATTACCTAAATTATATAAATATATTGGTTCATATATAATTTGATTTTTACTCTGTTTTTTTATTCAACTACAACAAAATATTCAATACTAATCAAATATTTATTTGAAGAAAATGAAATATAAATTTAATAATAATTTTTTTAATAAATACATTTAAAATTAATAATTTATATTCTAAAATTTATTATTACAACTCCATTTTATATAAAAATATTTATTTGAATTATATATATACATAAATTTTTATTTTTATAATAGTATTTACACATAACATAAAAATATATATATTTATAATATTTTAGAATCATATTTTTATTTCATTTTGAGTAATATAATTTAAAATTTACGACTTAACAATTAACGAATTTAGTATACCTATTAATTATATGAAAAAACCATAATTTAAACAACCATATTTTCAATTACCATAATTACTACTACTAAATTTCATTCACAAACACACACACACACACACATATATATATATATACACATTTAAAAATCAGTTGTTCATTCCACTCTTACTTTGAAAGGAGTTGTTCTTATATCAGATTACTTCTTTTCCAAAATCCATTTTCCTTCCATTGTGATCTTCCTAATTTTTTGGTTTTCATGGATATTGGTCATGCTCAAGGTTTATGATGATCAATAGGACATCCTAGTCAGGAATATTTTATTCTTTTTTATATATTGTATCCTATTAATTTATTCACTTTTAATAAATGCATTTTGTCAATTTTTTTATAACAATCTATGGTGGGAAATACTTAATTTTATATTATTACATTATAAAATTATACTTAAAAATGATTAAAGTGTTGTTATTTTAATTGATATCTCAATTTGAATTAATTCATAGTAATTACAATTCAATTAAAACAATAGTTAAAAACAACATAGCATTATAGAAATTAGGTTTATAAAAAATCTCTTATTAAAAACCTAGGGCAATAAATTCTCACACTAAACAAATTTAATAATTACAGTTATAATTTAAACATAACTAAACAATAGATAATATAATTTAAGATACAAATAAATTCCCATGATAAAATTTATAGAGTGATTTCAACATTATATACATGGGAACATATCTATTTCCCTACAATAATAATGTCCATAATATTTAGTTTTTCTCTAATTATTTGGGCTATGTTTATACCATTATTATGTATGAATAACCAAATTATATAATTTGTTTCTATAGGATGTTTATTATTTTTCATTCGATCCATATTATAGGATTAGTTAATATGAATTATTTTCATTACTGTATATGTTGTTTATTCCAAGTTAAGGGAACCAATCCATCTCTTACTTCACTTTAAATCTATCTATATGAAGGATAATAATGTTTTCACAAGGAATATTTCAATAGACTTCAACTTTAATTATATTTATTATTCAACTGGAATATTTATTCTATAATCAAATAATATGTGAGGCGATTTAATGATCAATGAAAACATCATAATAATACTAGAGTTAAAAGAATCAAATGGTAAAAAGACATCTATAACTCTTGGTTGGAGGGTATGTGTAACTTAAATATCAGTGTACACATTTGTAGTAGTTTCTTTATATGTATTCTATTATCCTCATGGTCTTGTAGGTTTTAAATTATTATCATATTTTTTTCCACATTAAATAGATAATTTACTTTGAAATCTCTTTGTTTTCCATACATATGGAATGGGACAATAAGTGGTGATTTTATATTCATATTTTCCACTACCATCAAGATAAATAGAATATTAAATATTTATGATAGTATTATTCATGATAACCCCCTATTTTAGAATTAAGTAATATTACCTTCTCATTGAGGCAATTCAATTGGAGCTTCTATCCTCATTTTTAAATATTTTAAATTGATGATTCTTTTTATCACCGTATTTTTTACTTAGTCTTTATTGGAAAACTGTATTACTATTATTTAACATTACTAAGACATCATCTATGTTTAAAAAATTTATCATATTTCATGAAATGTGGTTTATATTAATCCCTAATTTGATGTATTTTTAATTAAGATAACCTTTACATTATTCTTTACGCCCATGGTTCATTCTAGTTACAATCATTATACAACCAAAAGTGTTCACATGAGTGAATATAAATTAACAATACAATGTGATTAAAAACATCTATACAATTAATTTAATTTGCATTTAAAAAAATTCCCCTATCATTATGTTAGTTTATAAATCCTTCAATTTATCATATATAAATATTGGTTTCACCTAGTTTACATTATGTAGGGTTTTCTAATGATTCTCAAAATAATCCATCATATAAACTAGGAAATCATTTCTTTATAGTTGTTTATGAGGGTAATATGATCAACCAATGAATAACCCCCAAGACTATCAAACTAGTTGTGCACTTAGTCATTTTTATCATGAACCATTTTATGGTTGAGTAAAAAACCAGTCTACCCTTTTTTGGTTATTACCAATAGGTACATCTATATATGAACCTAAATTCACTATTAGTATCAATATAGGGATGTCGTTTCTAGAAAAACCACACAATATCAATTTTATTAATGTTTTTGGATGTCATCCTTTAAATAGAATTATCCCTTAGTCATTTTCCTAGGGTTTGAAATATATTTCTATTATCCTAATAAATAAAATAATGAATATTAACTAAACTAATATAAAGGGTTATCTAACCATTTGAAATTATGATCAAACATAACTAATAAACCCTAAAATATCCTCAAATAATGTCATATTCCATAAATTATCCTCAACATAATAAAAATTTATCTTTAAAATATTCCCCCAAGACGTTTTAGGATTATCTTTTTAAAGAATTAAGAAATTCAGTTATCTAACAAAACTCATGTATTTTTTACCAAATAATAATTTTTAATATTATATTAAAAAATTCTATTTTTATAACAAGTCATTAAATTTTTTTATACTTTTCTAATAAGATACCCTTTTAGAAATACGGTATGTATTACTTTTCACCATTACATGGGGAAATTTAAATATAAGAAAAATGGGAGATTATATACTCAGTAAGGGTAAGAATAAGTGATAAAAATGAAATATTATATGTTAGTATAAGAAGAGTATATGTCTATCTATGAGATAAATACATATATTAAACCCAAAAAATATTTCTTCATAAATATGATCATTAAAGGTGACATAAAATAAGACATGAATCCAAAGTGTGATTAAAATTAAATTTATCATGAGATCATAAAAAAGAAATAATAATAAGCATAAAAATATTAATTTTTTTAAATATGGAAAATACAATAGTATAGGGAACATAAATGTCACCAAACACACCATTAGTTCCCATGATTTTGAGAAACTAAAATGTAATAATGAACACCTATATGATCATATATAAACTATAAACTAAAGCATTGGTGATTGATATAGAACCCTATCCATAATTCCTCCATACATGCCCATGCTAGTTGAATATAATTTTTTAATCACATAATAATGAACCCTCAGAAATAAATCAGTTTTCATATGTAATTTAAATATAAATCCATCAACTTCTATAGTAAAAGAACCTACAGAAAGAAAATGGATTCCATTTATATCATCATAAATATCAAATTAAATGTAAATGTGTTACAAATTCTTTTCAACTAGTTTAACTTAATGATATCACTTATAATTTCATTAATAATAATAAAAATATAAAACTAATGTAAAAATTGGTATCCAATAAAACCAAGTAACATTTTTGGTAAATATATTCCATTTAACATAATAAAGAAAATGATATTTAGACTATACATAAAAAAGTAAATAGTTAAGATAATAATTTCCCTAAAAAAATTCTTTTTGAATCATGATGAACAATAATTAATTAAATGACTAAAAAAGGGTCTTCACATGAGGAAAACATTAAAAGAAAAATTAGTATTAAAAATTTTCAATGATTATGAATGATAATGTAACTGATATATTATTTATGTGATAGAAAAAACATTTCATAACCCATTTGGGGGAATGAACTGGTTGGTACCATTTGATGAATATCCTTCAAAAATAAAAAGACATAACAATATATAAAAATAACATTAAAAACACTATTTAAATGTTTAAAAAACATGCATAAAATTAAAATAATCTTGAACACATTTTAAAAGAAATATTTTATGTAATTTGTAGAAAATTGGATTCATTTAATTCCATAAAAACATAGTATGAACGCTTCATGTAAAATGAAATAGGCAGCTGAATGAATTTTTCACAAATAAATATTCAAAATAGAATCTTGTAACATTTTGATGAAAGTAAACTATATAGAAACTTTTAAAATTTCGTAAATTGTTTTTACTGATGGTGTAAGATACAAATCTTTCATGAGAAAAATTTAACTCATTTTTAGGTATTTATTACCATTTTTTAAATCTTAATTGTTTTATATCTTTTCATTTGTCTGTTTGATTGAGATTTTGAAGTTTAATAGTAGTGTATGGTTGGCACACGGTTTTCCAAAACCATGCGCCCGCCACAAGAAAATGTACACCTCATTGAAAGTGGGCTTTGTATATTTTTTGCATGAATTAACAAATCATGAACCACTAGAAGAAATCATACACCACCAAAGATGGTAAGGGTGCATGTTTAGGGTGCACCATTTTTCTAACCATACAAACTATCCAAGAAACCATCAATGGAGTATTTTAATCCTCTAAAAAATAAATAAACAATTCTTTAACACCCTAATTTATATACATAATCACCCCACATGACATAATACATTTTACCCTACTCTTGGAGGTTATCCATATGATCCATTGTCCTATCAAACCCCTTCTATTGTGAATCAAATATTTGGAGGAAAAATATTGACCCCTCTATTGTATGTGATTCGTTCCTTATTTAGGTTCCTCTCTCTCCCACCATTTTTTCTTATTTGGTGAGATTTACATTAATCTGTTGTTGATGGTATGGATCTACGTTATATTAGATATGATCCAATATCTTAATCACAATTGTTTTTGTCTTTTCAACCTCAATTTAAGGGATATGTTTGGGAAAGCATTTGTCACTGATCCAAAGGTAGGTTATATACAAGCTAATTTTTATACTCTTGAAAATTATTCATGTTTGTAGTTGTATCATTGTGTTTCAATGTTCTGTAATTTCTTTTAGACTAAGAATGATTATTTAACCCTGTACAAATTGTGAGAACCTTCACAGATCCTATTGGACCCATTGGATATTATTAGATAGGCCCTGATAGAACCCCATGGGGTGTGCCAATATCCTAGAAATGATGATATATGGAATGTAAAAAATGATATAGCGGTTTTATGAAATTAAACTATATCCTGCTTTCATGGTTTTATAATGAGATTTAATGTGTTTATTGAATTAAAATGGAGGGGTTAATGAGTGTGTAATGAATGATGATAAATGGATTAATGAGGGATTGACCTTGTAGCTATTTATGATAAAAGTGAAGAAAAATTGTTATGTTTGATAAATGAAATAGTTCATCATGTTGATAATGATTGATAAGATGTTCAACCTTGTTGAACCATGATATAAATATATATGTATATGAGAAAACTATGGTGTGATTTCTGGATTGATTCTCCATGTACCCACAGTGTGCCAGACTATTGATCTAGGCCCCCAATGAATGCATTTTTATTGGTTTCTAAATGATTCTCTAAGTACAATGGATTTCTGTGCTATATTGATGCTCTAAGAACCCATGATATCGATGATAGGCTTAAAATCCAAATTTTTAATATAAAGACTACTACGTGTTGTGAAATATAATATGTTTTCCTCAAAAATGCTAAAAAATCTCTAATAAATGGTAACCATTATTTTCCGTAAAAATTATCTAATAAAAGGACACCTTTATCAGTGCATGATTTTTAGTGCTGAAAAGGGTTATCTTTATCAGTGTTTTTACACTAAAATCAAACCCTTATCAGTGCATTATTTTTTTTGCTGATACATCTATCCTTTATAAGCACATCTTTATGCCCCGATAAAAGTCTTTATCTAGGCCCCCAATCCCACATTGGATATTTTCTAGTTAGGTCACTTTTTTATAAACGATTACACCACATCGTAATCATAGATACCTTCAGTGGGGATGCTCAACTGCATATAAATTCCACGAACTTCCATATGGGCACCTTCATGGGCCAGTGAGGGATGAGGCCCACTCTATGCTTCGGTCTTGGCTGGGCCCGCCCTCATACACTGTCAGGTCCTTCCCAATTTCTTTATACAGGGCTCACAAAATATTTGTTTAACTAATAAAGAATTAATGTATTAAAATTAATAATAAACATTAATAATTAAAATAAAATAAAAAATGAATTAATTTAAAAATATTAATTTTTAAAAATAATTAATTATTAATAAATGTAATATATATAAATATATAATAAATAACAAATAATATTATATTTTACATAACTATATATAAAATGAATAAATTGATAATATTTAATAGATAAAATAAAAAATGGACAGATATTAGAAATATTAAAAATTTAATTAAATAAATAATTATTAAAAAATGATTAAATTTATAATATATAAATATATAATGAAACTTTTATTGTAAAAATATATATATGGAATTAATAAATTGTAAAAATTAGAAAAATAAAAAATGAGTAAATTGTTTTATGAAAAAAAATGAATAAATAATAAAATTATTAAAAAATTATTTATGAAACTAATATAAATAAAAGTGAGTAAATAATATATATATACATATAAACCTTCATTATTAATATTAATAAATAATACACATTAACTATAAATATTGAAAATAAATAAAATTTTATAATTAAAATTACAAATTTTTAATTAAATTTTACTAGTTTTTATACATAATTATTTATTAATAATTTTTATATGGTAATAGATTCATATATATTTAAATATATATATATATATTGTTTCATAAAATATGATTTATATAATAAATTACATTTATTCGTACATTTAATAAGTCGTATGTTTAATAAAGACTGATTTTTAATTAAAATTCTATATTAGAAAAAATGTTGACTAATTGTATCGCATAAGAGACATTAATTGAAGATCATTTTATTTTTCAATTTAACATATATACAATGTGTGTTAAATTTATTTCACAAATACATATATGTAATTAATTAATTTTTATAAACAACAGACACACACACACAAAAATATTTATGTAATTAATGAAATCTAAAATAGAAACACATACATCTAATATTTAAGCAATTTATTTAAATTTTAATATTTATTTTAGAATTTTATTTAGTATAATGAATAATTTAATATATTTTGTTTTTAGTCGAAATTTTTTATTTTAATATTATTACAATTTTGAATTATTTAATAATTTTAAATTTTGTTTCTAATTTCAATTTATTTTTATATTTTTTAAATTTACTATTTTATTTCTAATATTTATTCTTAATCTATTTAATAAATATCTATAGTATTTCATAATTTCTATTTAATTAATAAAAATTATCCATTATTCAATATTTTAATGTGTACTCATTTTTAATTATTCAATATCAATGATTTTTATCTTGCTTGAATTTAAGAATATATATTAATTAGTAACTTCAATAATATAATTTAAAATAATTATTTATAAATAAGTATACATAAAAACATATATTCACTATATTTATATTTTTGTGAATTTATAATTATAAATAAATAATAAATATTATATATATATATTTATAAATAAATAATTATATACTTCATTAATTATAAAACACTAATAAATATACTTAAATAAGGAATATTTTTATTATATTTGTATTTTTATTTATATTTATACTTATATAATATATATATATATATATATATTTATAAATAAAAATATATATTTGAGGTTATAATTATATTAATATTATTTTTTAAAAAAAGTATTTACACAGTTACAAATAATTAATTATTAAATTATAATTAATATATTGAAATAATGAATATATTTATAATTTATCATGATATTTATTTTATTACATATTTATTAAAAATATATGTAATTATATAAATATATATGATGATATAAGTAGATTTATAAATATAATATTATAATAACTATATTGAAATAATGAATATATTTACTATATTTTTATTTATAATTATATCTATTTTTAAACACACACACATATATATATATATATTGAGATAAAAAATGTTAGAACGAGATATGGATGGTTTCTCTCTCAAGAATGGCACATATGGGTCTTTATTTCAACTTCGATCGTCTCTTGTTTTATGGTAGATTGTTTTAACAAAAAAGGTCTATATGATGATTACAAGCCTTTCAAGGATGGCTCTTTTTCAAGGGTTCATACTTATGAAGATTCATTTGTGGGTGATTAGAGTTCCACAACACATTCCATTTCTTTCTTCAAATGTTCTTCTACTTTTAACATTCATTACAAAGGTCCCATTGATCATGTTTTGTAGGATCATGCTACGGGGTATGAGGGAATTGAAGCTGGTAATCACTCCCTAATTTCGTGACACATATTTCCTTGGAAATCTATTCCAATGATGGTTGATGAGTTGGTAGACCGATTAGTGAAAATTTGGGGCATCTCTAATTGGATTTGTGTTTCACTAGGTCAGGGCTTCCTTAACATTCTATTTTCCACTAACGATTTAAAATCACATGCTTGGGGGCTTGGATATGTATCCTTGAAACTAGGATTTATTCATGTTAAAGAATGGGATCAATGTTTTCATCCTTTGAATGCAGTTAATTCATTTTAACATGTTTAAGTTCTAGATTATGGATTACAATGGATGCTCTAGAATCCAGAAATCCTCCATGACATTGTGATGTCTCTTAGTTTACCCATAAAGTTGATTAAAAAACTAATGATGCAATGTATGCTCATTTTTCTAGGTTTTTTGAAGAAATTGAATCTATTTCAAAAAAGTTCAATCGAGATTTTTTTAATTGTTGATGATGACGAGTATGAATTAAAGATTCACTATAAACGACTTCCAATTTGTTTTCTAGAGTGTGGCTTAATTGGACATAAAAGGATCTGTTGTAGGAGACTAATTGTATAAAAAAATTTCCCTACACTTGGGAATTATAAAAAACCTCATGTGAATAATGTTATAAAGTCTTCTCGGCCTGGTTTAGGTTAATATAAATCTGTAGGTAGAGTTAATTTTGACCATGTTACTTCTAATGATGATAATGTGGCAGATCATAATAATGAAGATACAGCAATGCAGGTCATTGGTTTGGATATCACCCCTATGAAACTCACGACCGCACATATTATTTCTAAGGAAATTAATGAAATTTATTATACAATTAAAGATGAATCGGTTCATGAATGTTTCATTCTAGAAATAATTGACGACTTTGCAATTGATTAGCATATGGACGAACAGAATGCTATAGATGAAGCAGTGCAAGCCACTTGTGCGGACAAAACCTCCATATAGCTTTAGGTCACACCTATTGTTTCTAAAGAAATTATTAAAATTGAGAATACATTTAAAGATTAATTAGTGAACCAATGTTTCATTCCATAAATAAAATATTTTATCTTTCAGAGTTTTTAAGGCATATAGACAACCCCAATTAGTGTTAGTATATCATACGTGCAACGCTCTGATTGGAGGAAATGATGGTCAGACATTATCACTGATAAAGAAATCTAGGAAATTGGGGATTATTTGATACCAATAGAGAATATTCAAAAATCAATTGTTATGGAAACATATTCTCATTCCAAATGAACGGAATTTATTGTGAGGGAAATTGTTGTGAACTATAGAGGGAAGAAGACAGTGGATAATGAAGGGTTACAAATGATTTCAAGGAATTTCGATTTTCAACATGAATCACCTAAGGTTTATAAGTATAAATATAATAAGGTAATTTTCAATGAGTTAAATAGTTTTAAGGTATATTATTATCGTAATGATGATGTAATTCGTGGGACTAAAGATATGAATGATACTGAGATAGGGTGAACATGATGTGATAATGGATCAACAAACATGGAGATGGAGTAGGAACCTAAAGGGTTGAAACTGAGGAAATGGCCGAGAGGATGTATCTTGATGGCATGAACATGGTGGTTCTTCTTGATCTTCTAGGCTCACCCTGAAATAGGTGAAGATTGTGGATAATCACACCACACTTTTTAACTAGAATAATTCACAGTCAAATCAAGAATCTGCTAATGCATAATATTCTGATCCCAACTCGGATCCTGATTATGGTGATTGTTGATGTGTTTTTTTCTTATGTATGGGTTATTTCCCTTGTTTTATTCTATATTTATCCTCAAGTACTTGTTGTCATTTCTTCAATTTTAATAAATGTTCAGGAGCTTCAGTTACTTGGTGGACCCGCTTTCATATATATATTGATATTAATATATATATAATTATAAATAAATAATAACTAATATATTTAAAAATATATTAATTTATAAATATAATTAAAAATATATATTTAATAGATTTTTCAAAATATATATATATAAATACAAATAAATAAATAATTTTTTTAAATGTATCTATATAATTATAAACAAATATTAATAAAATTTTGATAAATATATTTAAATAATGAATATATATATATTATATATATTATATATATATAATTATATAAAAATATATAATGACATAAATAAATTTATAATCATGTACAAGAATTTCTAAATATATTTAAAAATATATTTATATATATTTCAAATTATAAATCATTTTTCAGTTATGAAACTAATGTGTTGAGAAAGATGTATTTTATGTGTACACACTTGGCACTAATAATGATATAGCTTTATCAGTGCTAAAAATAGCTGAATAATATATTTATTATCAGCATTTATCATTTTACTGCTGGTAAAATGTATCTTTTTCTATTCTTTTTTAGAAGCAGAGATAAAACCCTCCCTGATCTTTCTAAAAGAACAATAAAAAAATATATTTTAGTCGTAACTTTCTTGATATCATGGAACTCTGATGTTGTCATCACTCCTCCTTGACATTCTCTCAAAATAATCAAGCCTTGAATCTAAGGCATGCTATTTTTTCTCCTCCTATATCATTCCTTACATGTTCAGTTTTCACTGTGTGTATTAGAGCGATGCTTTCCTAGTTATGTTCTAACCTGGGTTCTATGTTTTGGGTCCATCACATTCTCATTTGAAACATATTGATTCAAAATTCTTAGATGATAAAAACCTGACCCTTCATGTTCAATGAGACCCCTTCAATTAACTTGTTTTCCCACATTTGGAAATTTTATAATGAAATTTGTTTCTTCCTCTTATTTTTTCTATCCATGTATAGTGAGTTGGGGCATGGGAGCACACTTATATATGAACATGTTCCCTACTACATGGAATGAGTATCATTCCATTTATTAGTATGTAAACTTTTTCTATGCCTAAGGTTTTCATGGATATTAAATAATATAAACAGAATAGTTCTATTCTAAAATATTATAATTACAATTTTGGTCACTGTTATTGGTGATGTTAAATGAATATTATGATAAATATGTTTGGGATTGATGAAAAGACTAAATATTTTTTTGGTAATTTAATCCTTTGAATTTTGAAAACTCATATGTGAATCTGATCCTTTACAATGATAGTGGATGACCTATATGTTGTTTTTTTCATTTAATTTTATATAAATTATAGATTTAATGTTTATAGATTATTCCTTGGATCTTGATAATTATTATATTCATGTATTATAATAGTATTTTGAATATTTTTTAGACTTTATAATTATTTTTCTAGAAAATTTATTTTCTAAATGTTATAAGTCAATCAGAATTTATGAAAAATGTTACGCATTAAAATCATTTCCAGGTTTATTTTATTTTGATAAATCTAATCATTATAAAAAATGAAATTCAGATTTATTTTAGAAAATGATTTAAATTTAAAATGATAAAATCATTTGTTATTATTTTGCGATCCAAATGAATAATGGATGTTTATTTCACAAAAATAGTTAACATAATTTTTTATTATTTAAGAATGATTTGGAAAAATATTTAAAAATGATGTTTTGAAAAATAATAAAAACATAATCCAAGTAGATTCAATATTTAGAAAGAGGGAAAATGGCCCCACCCTATAGTTGTTAGATTCTTTGTTTACATAGAGCATCTAAAAATTTGACACACCCTTTATGTTTGTAGATTTAAGGTTTATATTGAGGGAAAAGATTATATTCTCAATTTGGATTATAATTTCTTTTCTATAGTAAATTATTTATTTTAAAATTTCATATTTAAAATAGTTTTAATTATATTTACAATATAAATTATAATGAAATACGATTATGAAATGAAGGGATTTTTACCAAGAATCCAACTCTTCTGCATTCATTTTCCCTTATTGGAAAATTATTCCATTGAATGTCTAATTATTTCCAACATCAAATTTATTATTCTTTGAATTACATTATCATTGCATTAATTGATAACCAATTCACAAAAAAATTACTTCTACCATTGGGAACATCATTGATCCATTTAAATAATTATTTTAATAATTAGCAGAACATAAAGAAATATTTTTTTTAATATAATAACATATTTATAATATTAAATAATTTTAAGATTCTCAAAATAATATTTAATTATTCATATTCGACCCATTTAATTTCTTTCTAACATATTAATTATTGGTTATTATATTAATTTAGGGTTTTAAGTTATTGATATGAGTAGTAAATCGATTTTATTTACATTATTAATAAGATCATGTATAATTATACATGAAATAATGATTTTAAATCCCTTGATATTTGATGGAATTTTTATCGGAACATGGTAAATAAGAATAAATGAGGGATGGGGAATTCATTATTTAAGTGGATAACTATCATATCTAAGATATTATAATTAATGAAAATACGATCAAGGGTTAACTAATACATTTTAGTGATCAAATGCCTCATATTTTTTCAATTTTCTATTACCTTTTCTGGATCATTTAATTAATCATACATAAAAATTCTCCACTGACAGATTATGGTCAACAAAATATTCTCACTCTATTTATAATCCACTCATATAGTCTTGGAAACCCCACCTAACCCACAACATACCATGTGAATAGTTAATAAATATATATTCCTCTTACTTGTTGGAATCCCACCTAGAATGAATTTAGAAACCATCCACGAATTACCACTGTTTCCTTTTAAGAAGCTATGGTCTTTTGAAATTGTTTTCTCATATAAATGGTATATTCATTTTCATAGAGAAATTGAAGGATTTCATTGAATGTTAGAATAATATGGTTATCTTTGCAATAGTGTGTTTAGGACCATTCCGATGAGCATTTTCACAGTAAAACCAATCAAGGAGCCCCTTGTTGGGATTGGACTCATGTTGTTTTTTATCTTAGAAAAAAAAACTAAGACATTTTGGTTAGTGTTTTCCCAACTCCCAGAAAATAAATATATATATTTATGGAAAGAAATATTATCCTTATTATATTCGTCTCCCCAGAAGTTATTTTTTCATTTGGTTTCTTGAGACTGATCCCCAATATTTCCTAGACATGCACATATGTTTCACGAACTGCTCTAAGTATTAGTCATCACATGCCAGGAACTGCTGAAAAATTTAGATAATTTTTTTTATAAAAATGACCATAGTGTTGTAATTTTTTTCTTCAATCCAATTACACATTTTATTGGATGACACTAAGAACTATTTTAAATAATCAAATTTTGGTTTTCCCTTAATATATTTATCTATAACATTCACGATTTATTATCAACATCATATTTTTATTTATTTAATTTCTATATAAAATAAATATTTTATGAACCTAATATTTTAGAAATGAATCAAAAATTGATACACTATAGTCATATGAAAAAATAGTTTGCAGATGTATTAAATGTGATAATCATGTTACCAATAGAGAATGTGTATGACCCTTCTCAAATCATTTTTCCATGATTACATTATAGCTATTATAGAAAAATTTATTTCGAAGAGTTAAATAACATTTTATTTGTCATTGAATAGATTGTAGCTATAATTTTTGGACTAAACACATTGAAATACTAAAAAATCACACCCATTATTATTATACTATGGTTTGTGGGAATTTTTATTTGAATACTAGTGTAAATGATGATAAAGATTTCCTAGAAGATATTAACATGGTTTTTTAATATGAGATGTGTGATTGTCCAACATTGCGTGAGAAGTTAAATATCTATAATAAGAGACCATTTTATATCAGTTGTACAATATACATGGAATTTTTAATTGCATTAATGTTATATAATTTGATGATGGAATTATTGTTCTGACACCATCTTTACAAATCTACATGTTCTCTTGAATGATACGACAACAGAATAAAATTTGCTTTTTAGTTTAATATATGATGTAAAATGAATTCTAGGTCCAATGGGAATAATATTTAAAAACAAAACTTGTCCAAATGATATCATATTTCTTCACAAGAACCATGAATCACTGTTAACATTCCCTAAGTGTGGTGTAGGTAAATACATTAATGATGAGTCAATTCCACCAAAATATGTATGTTACATTCCAATAATACCATAGTTTAAGAGACTAAATGGATACTATAAAACAAAAAGAAAATTTACATTTTGTGAAGATATAAGAATTAAAATGGGAACCCAGGTCATCCGAAAGATTCTTCTAATTGAAAGAAAATTGATTAAGAGTATCATGGATTTATAAATGTGTCGAGAAACATCCATTATTCATTTTATACAAATGAAATAAATAATTTTTTATTAAAAATTAGTACTCATAGTATATGGCCGATCATGTTTTTATATTATAACTTTCCACCATGGTTATACAAGATGCATAAATGCATTATGTTATCCATACATATATATGGAAAAATAATCCTAGTAATGATATTGATGTCAATTTGGATCCATTGATAGATTATATAAAATTTATGTGGGATACCTTTTGTACAATATATGTTACTCATAGATATTATTAATTCACATTAAGATACATTTTGTATGGGATGATAAATGACTTGCCTTTATATGGAAATTTTTCAGAATATTGAATTAAAGGAATGTGGGGGTGTCCCATTGGTGAAAAATTCATGTATCTAATTTAGTTGAAGCATTCCTTGAAGACTATGTTTTTTTGGAATCAAAATTTTTTAACATGATGACATAAATACCGATCCTAGATGAAAAATTTAAATTTGAATAGCTAACAAGGTATGATTCCATCTCTAATAACAGGTGGTCCAATGTTTGATAATGTAAAATAAATTAATACTGTTTTTTGTAAACCATTTTTGAAAAACCATAAGATATCGTCTTCAGAAATATACCAATATTCATTAAATTACTATTTGGTATTTTTTGTATGTCATAAAATATCTTGATTTCATGCATATTCAAAAAAATTTATTTGATAGTGCTGTTGGAATGTTATAGAATTTAATAAAAAATGTCATTAAGGATATGTTAAATATGATTGACTTTGGGATTATAGAAATTTGGAACTTATAATGGTTAAAGGATATATTTTTCTTCTTCTAGCTGCATAGACTCTATCTAGATAGGGAATACTTGATTTTTTCTCTTTTCTTGAAGGTGTAATAGTTTGAGAAGGGAATTTATCAAATATCAAGAACGTTAGTTCATTGAATAGTTTTAAGTGACATGGAAAAAAATGGCACCACTATAATATTTTGATGCAAGATTTGATGCCTGCTGATTTATTTTTCATTCTTCTTAAAAATTTGAAATAAATTAACTATGTTGTACATCATTTTCACATCGATATTTATTAAATTTATAGATTCGTGTAATTTTTTAATCAACAGTAAGGATATTCTAGCCATATTATGTGAATAATAGATGTTTTTTCCACCATCATTCATTGATATAATTGTCCACTAGATGGTTCAATTGGTTAGAGAGGTTGAACTATGTGGTCATCTCTATTAAATATGGATGTACACCGTTGAAATGTATATTAATATTTTAAAGGGGTATGTTAAAACTCAACGATGGCCAGAAGATAGTATTGTAGAAAAATATATTGTTGATCAATCTATTGAATTAAGTACAAATTACCTAAAAGATGATGATAGAATCTGTGTCTCAAAGTCTCAACATAGTGGATACCCATTGGGTGAAGGGTTTTCAGAAGATATGCCATTACAGTATCCATCCTAGACTTAGAGAAATAGCGCGTTCAAATTTTAAATAATATTGAATAAGATGATCATTACATTGAAGCCCATAATGAAATTTGTAGATATTTGATTCCTTCAATGGTTGAAGTATTGATATCACATACACATAGTTAATAGTTTCTAGGATGGTTCTAATATCTTATTTATAAGAACATATCAGAAAAACTGAATTCAATTGATGAATGACTTAAATTTCATACCAGGGGGCCAAATGAAAATGTTATAACATACACTAGTTTTTTAATCAATGGTTATAAGTTATATAAAAAAGAACATGATGACTGTAGTATGATAAACGAAGAGGAGTTGCCCTTTTTGTAGAAGTGATGAACACATATGGTTCCACAGTTTGAAATCTAATTTCATCAACTTTTTTATATTTCTAAGAAGTTGAAAAATATAGTAGGCAGATTACAAAACATTTGAGGTGATGATTTTCCATTACAAATGTGTTTAAATAGTAGTTCAGTGAAATTTGATGAAATGGTCTTTGTGAATATTAATTTTTTATTGAAGGGAAAATGTGAGTCATTCATAATGGAATAACATGTTCCAAAATTATTTTATGTCTCAGATCCAGCGAATAAGAGTTAATCAATTTTCATACATATGAGTAAAAAAATATATTGTAATAATAAAATTCAATCAAGGATAAACCATTCATTAGGAGATCACAGTAATTTCATGGAAATCACAGTGTAGATAATTTATTGTACATTTATGGGCCCCCAAATAGGGGATTTTGATTCTCGATAGAGGATCCAAATCTCATCTTTTATTAAGAAAATTCATGTTCAATTAGAAGGTTAATTTTTTTAATATACTATGTTTTTCTTCATAATATTATTTTTTCTTTACTGTATTAACATAATATAAATTTAATGATTGACTACTCATGTGGAAAATTTATTTCCACATGATGAAGTTACCAATCCTGTGTAAGAAATGGTTATTGATGATAAAACTATAGAATTATTTGGGGATCAATAACATATTGATGAAAAATATAACTAAACATCATCATAGTGTTAACTGAAATTATAAAGGAAATAAGTAATGGTATAAAATTTTAGGTTGGATGGAATCAATGTTCCCATCCATT
Organism: Viscum album; assembly: GCA_963277665.1. Taxonomy (NCBI): domain Eukaryota; kingdom Viridiplantae; phylum Streptophyta; class Magnoliopsida; order Santalales; family Viscaceae; genus Viscum; species Viscum album. The sequence continues at coordinate 750,573,844 of OY728129.1, read as the reverse complement.
CTTCCAAAAAATGTCAATGTTTGATAGTTAGGTTGTGTTCAAAATGAGGATGAATGTGATGATTGATATAGAGCCATGGTAACATCTCTTACATATAATCAAGGAACCCTATGGGGTGATATAAAGTCAATGTTTTGATAACATTTCTTTATTTTACCAAAATGTATATAACGATACATTGATTTAATTTCAAATATACTTTATAGAGTATATTTATTTTATAAAATTTTTGTATAAAATATTCCTTGATGGCTGGTAGAAAAGTCTATATAGGCTTCTGAACACTTATTACATAATTTACATTGAAATATTTTGAGGGGAATGTAATGCCCCACCCACCAAATACATATGTACACATTATAAAAAGGAAAAAAAATAATTTTTTCATTAGTATCAACAATTTGAAACATTTTTAGGTGCATTTTAGTTAATAATATATTATTTAACGTTAAATAATTGAAAACATATTTAGTCCAGCGGTTTAAAACCATTGGTATAAGCCCAACATCTGTTGGTGTAGACTATACCAATGGCTTTGTGAACTATGGGGATTAAAAGCGTCGATATAGGGATATAAAAAAGGTTTCTTATGAAAATGTTGATATAGCTCGTGAATAAATTTTATTGACCACATTTTTAAGTAACCCTTGGGGTTACATCTATACCAATGGTTCCTAAAATTGTGGGTATTGAGTCTTGTATGAAATTAATGTATACCCACGAATCATTGGGCCCTGGGTATAGAGTCCCATCCACAATGTGCAACAGTAGTACCATCCAAAACTTCTCACAAAACCAATAAATAAATTACAAACCATGGTAGAAATTTAATTCGGTACAAATATTATATATTTAACTTTGATGGATTATGATATGTATAGGTTTCAAACCATTTTCAACTACATCATATACATATATTATCCACACCATCAATATATTTTAATAATCATATATCATCCCCACATATCTCATTAATGTAAACTCAAAAAACCGAGGGGATCAATATCTCCCACATCACAAATATTATGGTCATAATAAAAATGATCATTATTTTATTTATTTTATAAAAAATTATAGAATACAAGTTAACAAAAACAATTCGGCGATAGAATTATGAAGGTTTTAAATTTTGAAACTTGAGTGCATCCCCTCTCACATGTTTCTTCTCCTCCAGCGGAAAGAAATCTGTATATGAGAAGAAATTAATTCTTCTGCCATGGACCACTATAGAGGAAAGATAACTTGTTATTTTATTACACACTTGACACATATATAGGAAATTAATGTTATTTTTAATGTGGCCTCTACAAATTTTAATGATATACTAAGTAGACCAATTTTTGATACCTACACCATGAAGTGAATCATAAAGAGTTGAGGAGTGAGTTTACATAGTTGCCACGCCAATCCTATTTAGGATGCAGAGGCGGAGACCTATAAGCATTTCCAAAGATTACTCTTGAAAGGAATTTACATTTCAAATGTATAATCCATGATAAGTGAAGCCTTAATATCATGAACCACACCTCCTCCTCACATGGAACCCATGGTACTTCATCTATTAGTGTTGAGTTTGCTTCTAGATAGTGAGGATACCAGGGAACCCAATTCACTTGATTTCATGTTCAATGAGAAAAAATGGGATAATTTATAACCATGAGGGGTCTGAGGGTGGGGGATTCTCCCCCATTCTTTAGGATTCTGATCATATCACCCATAAGGTTCACTATTAGAATACCTAGATAAATCCCTAAGAAAAAACCCCATCAAATCGTTCAGAGTTTCGACACATCCATATGCACCAGCACCATATTAAAATTACCATGCATCTAGCCTTATTCTCATTACCAACATCACCCACACCATAAATTAAATTCTCTATAAATGGAAGGCCTAACAACTATTTTGAGGAAAATCCGTTAAATCCTCTAAAGGGGATCCCGACCATTCGGGCCCAACATCTTTTGAAGAAGAGGTTGTCCAGTGTAACCTCCTAATGATTCCTACATCATGATCATCTATAAAGATATTATTTTTTACAATTCATAACTCATACAATGATTTTTCTAGTGATATGATCAATATAATTAATGTGAGGACTTGTTGAGGATATATGATAACCCACATTCTCCATTGGGTATCACATTCCCTGTATGTTCAACTTGATACTCTTAGAGCTCACCCAACTGTCTAAACACCTATTGAAGAAAAAAACGATTCTCTCCCCTTAGTTAATAACATGACAACTCTAATTACAATATTCATTAAGAACATTATAAATAACATGAAACGGTCTATTACCTTCATTCATAAAGATAATAGTTTCATCAACAAACAAAATATAGGATATGAAATAATAGATCAATAAACATTGAAAAGGAATAATATTACCCCTCATGATGCTTATGTTGATGAGTCAACTAAGAAGATCTTTGTGTGGAATGAAGACTCTAGGTGATAGTGGATCAGGCAATTTTAGCCTCAGAAAATATTTAAACAAGTCAAGATTTTTACAAACAAATGATATTTAAAACCATGAAGAACTAATACACCATTATATGATATGTGCGGCCCATGAGAAGAATCCATTCTTGATAAATACTTGAAGATGATTTTGCACTCAAATCTATCATAAGTATTATCAATAACAAGATTCAGTAATATGTTTGATCTACGGGATATGAGATTAATGTCAATGAATAGTTATTAGGTCAATGCACATTCTCCGTGGATCAATTTTCTCTTAAAAAACCATGTTTACCATTAGATATCCATCATGGAATATGAGGAGAGAGCCTTCTATTAATAACAGTAGACGTCACCTTATATGGATGTATTAACATACTAATAGTCTACTAATATTTTGTGGAAGTGGAATATTTGATTTTTAGGATGATCACTTATGTTGGGGAGGAATATTTCAAAGGGTGACTACAACCCATAAAAAGTATTGCATAGCATTTACTAGGTTGCTCTTAACTAGATTCCAGGACACCCTTTAGAAAGAACTATGGAAACGATCTGGGATAAGGAAACTCTCTACATTGAGACCACACATTACCTCTAAAATATCCTTTTTATATCCAAATTAGGTTCTAGGAAATCATTTTCAGGAATAGAGATAACATGAGGGATCACATTCCAAATATCCTCATACCCCAGTGGGTAACCATTAACCATGTGACTTTTGGGACCCGTAAGAAGCACCTTGAAGTGGGATTCATCTAGACCACCCACCACACACCTATAATCACAATAAATGCCATCATCCAAGTGTATGTTAGGGATGGATCCACTAAATATGTAATATTTTTAATATTATGAAAAGAAAACCTAGAAAGCATAGAAGGAGAAAATAATCAGAAAGGGACGATGGGGGTCTGAAATAATGAAAACTGAGGGAGTGACAAATAACTATGATTACAATTTATTATAGAACATATTCCAAGGTTGTGAAGTGAATGCGTCATCCAATGGGGATTTTGAGGATAGAAGATCAGCCTCCATATTCCCCTTATTCCATTTGTGATTAATCTCTATGAAACTGTTAACCATATTCATTCTCTATTGAATTTGATACGAAATAGATCAGGGGGTGGAGTCAAAACCAAATAGAAACCTTTGAGAAACATGTGAATCTATTTACAACCCCTCCTATGTATTTTTCCTTTTACTTTATAATACAAGGTCAGAAAAATTTCATTTTATTCTACTTGTAGAGTGATTCCATTCTCAAAGAAGGCTATAATTGTAATGATAAATAGGACTCTGGTATCAAAACTAAAACACTACCCCACATATTACTCGTGTTAAATGATCCATAAATATTTAGTTTCAACGTGATGTTTAGTGGATACAATCTAACTCAATAGCTGGGATGAGGCTAGGTGAGTGTGGTATGGGAGGGGGAATCATATTAGTTTTTAATTAGTGGAGCCATATCGATCATCATGTTTCTAGTTAAAATAGAAACATATTCCTTGGAGCTAGGAAGCCACTCATTTTCGGATTTGTTACCCATTTTCTAGATACACAAACTCCCTTCTGCATAAATAGTAGACCTAGATTTGACTTCTATTTTCTTATTCTCTATACCCCAAAACCATTGTGTAGTGAATATTTTTCCCATGAAATCTTTAATGGGAACCCCCATGAAACTGTAAAAAGATATAGACACATTCTTAGCCCATTAATCCTCTATGAAGAGGTGCCAAGTAGATCCTTACTTATGTTCATCATAGAAAATGTACGAGGTAGCCTAATGAATACCATTACTCCTGATGTTAAAATTCGTTGGATTTTCATTTTTTTAACATTACACCCTAGGAAATTGTTTTCGGTTGAAATTTCATAACACCATAATTCCTCACCCCATTAATCCCATTTAACTATAACATGCTACACCAGTCTATAATATCTCACCTATATAGTACCCATCATCAAACCGGTGAAATAAAATGTGTCTAGAATATCAAAAAACACAATCATATCAAAAACACTGTGTTGGATCAAGTCCAAACTAGCTTGTATGAGAAATGGTTCATTTTAAGCTTGATAGAATGATATGACCATTGTGGGATATCCCAAAAAACCATGTTTCCTGCTAGCCTTGTTTGGATCCTCAAAATATTTTCCCCTATCCAGTAATATAACATGTATGAATGTACAACAATGATATGTGGCGATGATCCATGTTCCAAATGGTGGACGATATGCATTTTGGGGCTTCGTAAATCTCATTGATTTTTTTAGCAATGAAATGTCCCAAAAGATATTAAAGATAAATAATATTTTATAAGTTCTATGGGAAATACCATCCTAATGAATCCTAAACTGAACTCCATAGCTATAGCTATTTTCTCTGAGCACCTCTTCAATATGAACACACTACTTTTATCATAGTTTAAAACATGTCCACTCTATTTATAATATCATTTGATTACTTCTTTAACCCCACAGATTGAGCAATTTCTTCCATTAACAAAAATAATCATGTCATTAAAAAATATAAGGTGGGATACTACCATATGAAATGATATTATTAATTAAATTACACAATTTTACTAGTATAAAAATGAAAATACTGGGAGAAATCTAGTGAATTATCATTAATCCCCTAACTGATTTAAGGAAGCCTCATGTTTTCCCAAAAAATGAAACATTAATCCATGGAAATATAAAAAATATGAATAAAATATTCATGAACCAGTTATAGAATCCCAAACAAGAAAGTACCATGATAAATAATGACAACTACATACGATTATATGCCTTATACATATAAATGTTTAAGGCAATGTTGGTTCTGAGTGTTTGTTTGGTATAAATCGCTAGTCATTTTTTTAGAAAATAGTATTTCACCCTGAATCATTCCTCCATTCAAAAAACCATGTCATTCATCGGATATCTATTTGTGGACATTTAGGGAGATTTGTATAATGATCATGGTATCTAGAACATATTATAGAAAATTTGACAATCATTTCGATCTGTAATTTTTAGAGAGGTCAGGACCTTACATTGAGGATAAGGACTAGGGATGCAGCAGATGCTATTTGAGGGAGACTTTATCCCTTGAATAATTCCTAAACCACATCCAAAATAATATCTTTAACAAATATAATGAGGAAATAAATAAGGAACTTGGGAACCCATTCGTCCCTATCGTACCTTTTGAAATGAGGGAAAGTACAACTTCATGTCTCTCTTGTTCATTTGCAATTAGTTCCAGTTTAGTGTTATCACCACCAATAACCACCCTGGGTAAAACATGAAAGAGTTATTCATGAACCATTTTTTTCCTATTGTCATGCATAAACTTTTACATTCAAATTGATTTTTGGAAAAATTGAAACTTCCATAACTCCCACATTTCGTTATCATTTGAGAAAGATCCATCCTCAAGGATTTTATTGGTTTGGAAAACCCACAATTTTCCATGATTATGGATTGAGAAAATGTGGTATTTTTATCTCCTTTGAAGCATATTATACTAGACTGCACACAAGAAGATCTATCCCATTCCTGGAACTTATTTTCCAAATCACTCTTCATTTAGATGAAAAACTAGAAAATAACCTCCTCCCATCCATATTAAAGCATGGATTCCATCTGTTGGACCTCCATGTTCTTCATATCCATGTCATTAAATCATGAATGATTGCTACATTTCTAGGTTTGGAGGTTCCCTATTAGATATATTACCATGTCATTCATCCCTATCCACTAGAAACCCTGATATTGTTTCAACCAGGTGGATTAAATAACCTATTGGTATCCTTGTATGGATGTCCAACCATTGTGGCAGAAGAAGCAGCCACCTCAGACAAATATGGGGGAAAGATCCACATAAATAGAAAAATTATCTGATAGTTCCCAATCATGGTGAGTAATTTTTGAATATGGAATCGAAGAGACTCCTTCTAAGATCTCCAAACACATCCCATTATTTCACGAGGTATGATCTCTCCCCTTTAATTGTTTTACAATATAAATTAGTCACCCACAAACCCCAAGTCAATGAGTCTCTTCCAAGTGATGAACACAAAGAATTGTTGGCTTGCATTCCTTGGGATGTCTTCCCTCCAATATTATATGTGGGTTCCATAATTTCATTAAAATCTACTCCCACTAACCACGACAAGTCACCTCAGTCAAAGGATAAAGGTTCCTACCATAAATCTTCTATATCTTGCATATCACAGTTAGCATAGAGAAACATAAAAAGGGAATGATTATTCCCCATATTGATATCAGTATTTAGAAATTTATCAAAAACCCCCTTGAGTGTAATTGAGAAATTCGATTTCCAAAAAATCCATAATTGATGATTCTGTGGGATGCCTTTCAGGAGGTTGTGAACATTGAGTCCGTGAAAAATAACTACTAAATTTTCTAGTTTTTGATGTAACATTATCTCAACCAAAATTGATTTAATGCTATGTTAAAGATCATGGGATAAGATGTTAATTTTTTCCAATGCACCGAAGCTGTAGAAATTCCATAGTAGTTAGTATGTCATTAACATTGATGAATTGAGGAGTTAGTTACTACCATTGGGGTAAAAATGAATTTTTGATCAAGGAATGCATGTGTATGGACTGAAGTTCTTGAGAGAATCCCAATTGGAGGGGACATATAATGGAAAGATGGAGATCGATACAAAATTGAATTTGAAATCAAGAATGCAAGGGTGGAAATGATGGATAAACCATTAGATATAAAAATTATACCAGAATTCAAAGGATCGGGATCATTAGAAAAAATTAGGTTCGGAGACTGAATAGAAACTTCTTTGTAATCATTTTATGTTGGTTTGGTATAAGAGGGAGTCAAACCATCCATAGAATATATTGTGGACTTGTATATCACAATGATCATACATAGTTGGCTCATTATGTTTGGAGGAGATTGTGAGGATGTTGACAGGATATGTATTAATGGACACATGGCAAGAGGGTTGGGGTTGGGGAGTTAGCCGAGAAAAGGTGGAGCAATGATCATAGGAATAAAAGGAAAAAGGTATTAGTGGAAGGAAGATCAGTGAAAAAATAGGAAGAAGGAATCTTCTGAATAAAGTTGGGGTATTTAATTTGGGTTTCATTGGGGTGGTTGTAACGCCCGAAAGCCTAAAGCTGAGAGTCAGTGTGTTATTTTATAACATTAGCATGATTATAAGGAATCAAATCTCAAAGGACTGATTAGTTTAGTAGTCATAGAAATCCAAATTATATACATGATTCCCATAATACATTGGGAAATGGATATTACAAAAACGATATGTTATAAAATGAAATACATTTCATCCTTGAATGTTTATTCAATGATTTCTTCTTCATAACATAGAGTAATAAAACATAATAATGGCAAGTCAAAATAATTAGTAAGGTTACATAAAGTGAAATAAATGATCAATCAATGAAAATAAATCAACATGAATATGTGATTAACTAAAACATATTCCATTAAATAACTATTTAAGGAAAAATCAATATGGAAATTCAAGAAACTCAGACATGTTCCATCTAGTCAATAATGGTAGAATAAGCTATATCCATACAAATGTTGACGCAAAACCTCATGGATAAATAAAAAATGAATCTACATAAATTAAATGATTAATAATTAAACATGATGTTTGAGACACATGAAAACCTATATGATCAATACCATTCAGAAAATGGTTAAATCTACAAACATAAACCCATTTAAGTTGGACAACTTATTTGTCTCATGGGATACTATCGATGCATCGAGGAGCAAAATAAAGTCTGGACTCCACCCATCATTTACATTCCAAATAATTCCTCATATAAAATAGTGGAAATAAATAATATTACATATCAATCATCCTTATTGAATATTGTATATTTAATTACCTATATTTCTGAAAAATAGTCAAATAACTGTCAAATTATACACATTATAAACAATGGTATATGGTTTGAGAAACACTAATATTCATTGTATTAGAATATGGATATTAAAGTAAATTTTTAATGAAATTTTATTTCAATAAAATGATCATTTTAATATAATGTTATCAATTACAAGAAGAAGTGATATTGAAATGATAATCCTTAATAATATTCTTGTGTTGAATAATCATTAAACATTCCAATGTGCCCATTCAACATTGAAACATTTAAATCATAATCCATATGATGGAATAATATGAAATGAAACTTAAAATATCATGAGTGTTATGATATTCTTGATATAATATATCCAATGGTAGTATATACACCAAATAAAAGGGAAATTGTTTATAATAACAAATAAGTCTCAATGGAATGTAAATTGGGACAAACTTCAATTACCATAACCATCATTTTTTCTGTGGTATTTATCCTCTTCTATAGTGGTTTAAAATATTTTAAAATTTTATTTTAGATACATAATCATGTATATAATATCATATATATAAACTTTCTAAAATATTCATTACTCATTTTTTAATAATCATTCAATATTTTAACTATTTTAGGTTTCGGTTGGCTGGTTTTCTCAATTATAATTTGACTTGTGATTTTTTGTTCCTATTATTTAGATACTGATTTGATTATATCAATAATTTAAACCATGAATTAATTATCATATATATATATATTGATTAAATATTTTTTATAATAATTTATAATGTTTCGATATAGGAAATTAAATTCACGGTTCATAGAGACTGTAGGTTGTACGTACGCATTGACATTACATTTATTAATTTTTCATCGTAAAATAATGATAATTAATATATACATATGTATATTATAATTAGAGTGTCGTATATATGTCATATACATTACATATGTCTTTTAAAACTATCCATTACACATTCTATCTATGGGGGTGAATGAGTCACATCGCTTTTATCGGGCCATAGTCCACACTTCCACAAAAGATGTTATTGTATTTCAACAAAATAGAATGTATAGAGGTAGGTGTTATAAAAGTATTATATATGCATAAAGACATTATAAATTACATATATATCATATATAAATATAGTTTCAATCATAAAGACCACCATTAGAGTTAGTAAAAGAAGAATTAACAATCAACGTTTCGTGAGGCAGTAGTTCACCTTTAATGTAAATAGTAAGTTCATTTGGCATTATATAGAAGCATGTGTATTTTTAGGTCTAAATATTAACTAAAAAACTTCCTAGTATATTTAGGATACTTTTTTTGTCATATAAAAATGGAAAAATAAGAAATAAAGGGGTGGATAAACAAATAAATTTGAAGAGGATGGGTGAATATATTAACTCTTAATCTGGTAATCCTTTTGGTTCATAAAAAATGGATTCCATTGGATGATTTCAGACCATTGTTATACATATAGGATTACAGGAGGGATATTGGGATACTATTTTTGAATATTTGGGATGATCCAAACTGGCTTGTGTGCTTTGAGTATGGGGTTGAGTGTTTTCCTTTTTATATTTGAGGGTGAGTGGAACTATGGTAAATATCAAAAGGTATTCATTTATGATAGGTATACCTTATATAATGAGTCTTGAAAATGAAAAAATAGTGGAATGAAGGGGAATAATGGTTGATAAAAACCTCCACAACACAAAATTGTGTTCATTTTAATAATTTGGTTCATTAACTACTATGATTCCCCAATTTAATCTTTTTCAAATTCATTAAGGCATCTAGTTTTCTGACCTATATAATTTAAAATTTAATAAAAAAATAATGTGACATTTTATAAAAAAAATATCAACTGAATTATCAATAAGATATGTAATTTATAAATTTAAAATACCATGGTTTATAGAAATTAATTTAAAAAAATGTGTATGTGTCTTGCTAAAACACTACTTTAACCTAAAAAGTGTTAACAATGTTTTTACAGTATCTGGGTCAATATGTTAATTTTAAATGAAAAATTGGTCCATTAATAAAAAATATTTAATATATATTAACACTTAAAAATCACGAGTATGAATATAATTTTCTAATTAATTTTAAATCATTTAATAAAATCTCAATTATCATAAAATAAAAACAATTTAAATTTTTGGCATTATTTATTCATCTATAATTTTAAATATCATAACTATATTACAATTCAAATATATTATGTTTACATTAGTTAAACATGATATATTTATATAAAAATATTAATTAATCACAATAATTCAATCAATATAATTCAATTTTAATATTTATATATCATTAATTATAGTAAATTATTAACTAATTAATCATTACATTTGTGTTTCTTAAGCATATTAAGAAACTAAATCATCTTTTAAAATTAATAATAAATTATTATGATAAAATCAACCCATTTATATTTAAAAATGATGTGTATAACAAAAATATGATGTTTTCACATATCTCAATGTTTTATAAATGATAATGGTAAGGGAAGTTCCCATTTTGTCTGTTTCCTTTCACAACCATCTATATTGGGAAATTCCATTTAATAATATCCCTATAATCCATAAAATACGATCCAAGAGGTGATTTGGTCAAACTATTGGAATAAAATGGTTTTTGTAAATGTTTTTAGGTCAATTTGCCCCTCCAGATTATGGTATAATCCATTTTATGATTAATTTTACCTTAATCGTTGTAATTAATATAAATCACACTCACTAATTATTTTGGTCAAAAGATAATTTGACCTTATTAGACCACAAAATTATACAGATTAAAACTATGTATGTATAGTTTTCAATATTCATATCACATAATTGGGAAAATTGTGATTATCACTACTCCCATAAATGTGGTGAGAAAGTAGGTTTTTTATTGTAAAAATGTTCAAAAGTTCAATAAGTAGTTATTTCAAATTATAATATCAATCATGATTCTAATGACTTAATTTATGTTAATATATTTGAAATTTATCTTTTTTTACATTAAAACCAAACTTAAAATATAATTTTACATTAATAATTAAATAAATTAAAATGCATTTTTAACAAAGATGCATTATTTTTCACAATTCTTAAAAACTGAATCTTTTCAAAACAATACAAATAATTCACGCTATGTTAATTTTGAAAATTAAAATTCCAAAATGATGTTTATTTTGACATATAAAATATATAAAATTTAAAAAATTTGGTTCCAAAATTGGTGTTCCATTAATAGACGATAAAACATGGTTTTACAGGTAATGCAGGCTAACTCTGTGTTGTGTGTAGGGTAAGTATAACATAGTGTCAAGTTAAAAGAATGATAGAGACAAAATGAAAACATATTCTCAAATTAATTAATTTTATTATATTTGGGTTTTACATTATCCACACATTATTTAAATTGTGTCCACATAATTTAAACTTGATTTCAGTAATAAAGAAATTGATAATTGAAAATACAATTATTAAAATACCAACATCGTAAATAGGGTTAATAGCACATATTCGTAATAAGTGAGAAAGGGATGTACAATGTTCGTGGAAATATTTTCCCTATTTAGAGAACATTGGTGGGAATAAGAAATGTGGATATGAAAGAAAAATCTATCAATAAAGTTCTATCGAAATGTTCCAAATAAAAAGGTTAGGGGAAATATAACAATAAGAGATCCCTTGGTCCAGGATGTTATAATGTGCCATTTGATTCATTAAAAAGAATGGTATTAGGACAGAATTTTTGGTTATAGGATCATTTTTCCAAAATTTGAATAATTATTTCACTTTCTAGGAATATAAGTCAATATAATTACTTATTACGTTTATATAAGAACAATATTTTCCATTGGTCATAACTAGAACAATTTCTACTTCATCCCTCAGAAAAAGATTCATCATATAGTGATGTAATATATCAATCTCTAAAACTAGATTTAAAGTCAACTTATACCATTTCAAAATTAGTGTACCTTTCTAGAATATTATGATCCAACACTTTAGAAACAAGGTCACTGAATTAACAAAATGATCTTATCAATAGAATTTAATCAACATGAAATTACTCTAAATTTTCACATTCCAAAAATTAAAATAACTTCATCATGCCCCCAATTAAAATAAATAATTACACCAATTACCAATAAAAATTATTGAAAACATGAATTCTTCTTTATTCCTAATGTAAGACACATATTATTGGATATACTCCTTAAATCCAAAAATATTGTAAACTCTATCAATGATATCATAAAACACTTTTAAAAATTAATTTAATCAGTTCCAATGTAGTCAACACTTATCCAAATTAATCGTATATTCATAATTATTTCAACATTAGTAACATATTAATGGTTTTATTTCCCTTAATCATGTGTTTTCTAAAATGTTATACTTTTTAATGGATAATGTTTATTGGTACTAATCAGCATATGATTTGAAATATTTATTAAATAAGTACCGAAGAAAAATATTTATATATTTCTTAATATATATGATGACAAAATAATAAAATAAATACATTAACCACATATTTCATAGATCCAAATAATGAATAACATTAATAATTCCACTTCTGCTATGTCAATAAAATATTCTTGACCTTGATCCCTTATCTTCTGTAGTGTTATATTTCCTTGAATCTTGGGTTAATTTTTTTCATAGTTCCCCATCTCTATAAAATTTTAATTCTGAATATCCACATTTTCTATCTTATATGTACTATCATTCTCCTGGTGAAAATTTTCTTTTCACATTTAACAATCTCTCAATCCTCTCAATCATTTATGAGGGTAATTCCTTCCACAGTTATAACATGTGAAAAATCCATCTTTCCCTCCATCCATTTATCTGTTATATGCAGTTCCTTTCTCTAGTTCTCTTACATCAAATTTAACCCATAATACTTTGAAAATTATTTCTCTATCTTGATATCTCATAAAATATTTTCATTTTATGAAGAAATGGTTTGAGAAACCAGTTCCCTTCGGAGGCTTGGATAATTTCCTTCAAATAAATGTACAACCATGCCGTTATTATTTTATATGAAACATATATAATACTCTAATATCTTTATAAAATATGATTTATACTCCACAACACTATCTTCCTCCCTTTTGTAGGTTTTTGGCGCAAAGTATGCGCTGTGGGGATGAAACCCAAAATTATTTTCTACCATGATCAATTGTTATTTTGAGAACAATAAAACGATGAATGGAAGTCTCCATTGAAGAGAATCAACAATTTAAGTAAAAAAGGAAGAAGCACAAAAACATTATAGAGGGTTTTTCACTTCATATTTATAATTAATTTAATTCATTTCCTAAAGATAAGAATACAGGGATCTTTATTTTTATCTTCTTTGATGATGTTGATCCTCAAAAATGACCCTTCCAGATTATATCGTTGTGCTTGTGGGGATCCAAACTAGAATCCTTCTAGTGGTGATCCACACATGTTCCGATAGCCTCCAATCGACACCACTCGTTCTCTGGGTGCTAGTGCAGCGCATCGACTGTCTTGTTTTGATCGTTATTGATCACTTTTTCTTCATCATTGAAGAACATATCTCGTTATAGGGAGGTGAGAGAAGAGGATTCGAGAGAGAAATTTTTTATCTCACCAATTTCCAATTCACCAGCCATGTATATTGGTACATGTCACAATAGACATATGTGTCTATTTATTGACATGGGGCTTCATTTACAATATTTAATTGCGTAACAGCAATTAAATACATTCATAACCTTAGAGAAAACCCACGATATTAATAATAATTTTGTGTCATTATTTATGGTGTGCCAACATATAAAAAATGGAAATGTAAATAAAATTCCATGTCACAAAATAATAATATTGTGAATTTAATTTTTTCAAACTATTTAAATAACTATTTATTTTCTTGAAAATAATTTTTTAACTATCAAACCATCCCTTTTTCTCTTTAACTCCACATACTTTTATTGATGACTCGAATAAATAAATAAATTATTTATTCCCTTAAATAAATATATTTTACACAAAATTTGGTGAATAATTATTTACTTAATTTATGAAATCATTTTAACATGAATAAAATTATTCAGTTGTGTTGAGAATAGTATCTATTAATTAATTTCAAATTGAATTTAATAGAGACCTCCAGATACACATATTGTGTGACCCTTTATGATTATTTTTAATTGGTATTAGGTGGTATTGCCTGAAGTCGATGAGTACTATCTAGAAACAGGTCAAGGCACCCAAGAGAAAGAACATACTATTGAAAGAATGACATCCACATATGAATTCTCATAGTTTAATATAATCCCTATGTCTCAATATATCATCATGATGGTTTCATGATAATTTCATCATCCTTTGTGTTTGATACGTCTTTCTTTGACTACATGAAATAAACTAATCGCTACACCATGGCCATGTAATTTCACGCGATAGTTCTTTTTCAATCAAAGGGATGAGATGTCAACTTCCATAAATGGATGGGACAAATCCTTCCTCAAAAAATCCATTAATAACATGACACTCATGACTCACCAAATGTACCCTACTTCCATACAACTATCCGGGTGATGTTTTTCATCAGTAAATCCAAGTGTACAAGATGTGACACATATTATTGATAATATTAATGTCAAGGATCATTACACATGCTCGCATATATAAATATCTGATGACTCTAAAACATGATAAATTCCTTATGTCAGGTATGTTCTCTTAATCTATTATCTTGGAGATTCGTAATTGAGAACTTCATTAGAGGAAGTCTATTCTTCTTACGAGTACTCACACCTGACAATCTTCTTGCTATATGTCTCGTCATATTATTTCATCCAACCGTAGAAATTTATTTAAGAATATTGTAATATAATTTCAAGGTTCTCATCATAGTGGGGAGCTACCATGACCATATCAATAAAAAAAATACTCTAGGACATAATTACATCATAGTCATGTAGAACAATGAACAATATGTAATAATGTGTTTTATATTTAAATATATTAAATGTCCTTGTAATAAAAGTACAACTAGTTGGTTCTAGGATATCAACTCTTACAAACTCTTTCTTGGACAAGACCTAACTGTCTACCACTTTCATTCCACTGGACCTTAAATTATGATCATGTTTCTTCTGATTCAAGGATTTACTCATCGGGTCTACCACATTGTCTTCTTTGAAAATATTGCTTACTGCAACTTCACCTATGTGAGAAAAATCCCTCTATAGATGATACTTCTGAAGTATCTTCTTTATCCACTAATGTGACCTAGGATATTTTGCGACAGACACCACTACAGTATTGTCACAGTACAATGTGACGGGATCTATACTGCTCGGTATCACATCCAACTCATGGATGATGCTTCAAATTGAAACTGCTTTTTTTTACCGATTAATAATTTTCGATATACTCAGACTCTGTAACAGAATATTTGACCACACTCTTCTTTGAGCTATTATAGCTCACTTCACCTCTATTAAATGTAAAGATGTGTCCCAATTGAGAATTAATTTCATCTTGATCATTCTATAAACTATAATCTACATATACTATAATGACTAGTTCATCATATCATCTATAAACTAAGAACATATCCTTAGTATGGATCATATACTTTATGATTGTCTTGACTTCCATCCACTAGAGGTCACCTGGTTCAGATTTATATATAACTACCGAACTCAATGCATAGGTGATATCTATCCTAGTACATATCATTCAATACATAACTGACCCAATCACTTATGCATATGGAGTCCTTGACATTATCTTCCTTTCCACATGTGTCTGATGATAAATTTTCATTGAAATATGAATGTCATGTGACACTGGAAACAATCCCCTCATGGATTATTCCATACTGAACATCATCAATTTCTTATTAATGTATGTACTTTTACATAGGGCCATAAATCATTTGGATCTATCACAATGGATCTTGATCTAAAGAATATATTCATTCTCACCCAAGTCTTTCATGGAGATGCATTGATTCAACCATGACATAAGAGACTATAACTGTGGTATCTAGTTTCTAATAATTAATATATATTATCAACATATACTATTAGAAAAATGACTGATCTATTACTGAATCGTTTGTATACACAAGGATCACATTTTTCATGATAAAACCAAATTTTATTATGGCATCATCAAAATAAATGTTCCATGACCTGGATGATTTATTTAATAATTAAATTGATTTCTGAAACTTGAAAACCTTATTAGAATCCTTTGGGGTCATAAATAATTCAGGTTGTGTCATGTCAATATCTTCCTAAATGATCCTCTTAAGGAAGGCTGTTTTTAAACCCATTTCTTCAATATCATTGTCATGGTAAGTAGTAATGTCCAATATAATTATGATGGACTTCAATATTGAAACTCGTGAAAATGTTTCATCATAGTCAATGCCTTGATGTTGTTTGAACCCTTTTCCAACCAGTCATGCCTTATAGGTACTAACTTGTCCTTCCATGTCTAGTTTCTTCTTTAATACCAATTTCCAACGAACAGGATTTACATCAATTGGAGGATCTACCAAAATCTAGACTTGGTTTTGGTATATGGAAACCATTTCAAAATTTATGGATTCTTACTACTTGGAAATATTTTTCCCACTTTTTGTTTCCTTGTTGGTTACCGGTTCATTATTATCAACAAAAAATAAGTCACCATCTTCGTTCACTAGAAAACCATACCGTTCTATTTCTCTAACCTCTCTTGTACTCCTTGGAAGTTCTTATGTCTCTGTAATAGTTCGTTGTTCCACAAGTATTTTTGGAATCTTCCAATGTACCAACTCTTTTGTACCATGAGCCTCAACTTCATCGATGTCTATCTTGCTCCCACTACAACTTTTGGGGATGTTCTCCCTCTCAAGGAAGATGGTGTGTCTTGTTACTATATCATTTTTCATGAGGGTTTTTTTAAGTAATGCCCTATTTTTTACTTGGGGTATCCTATAAAGGTACACTTTTTTCTTTGGGGTACATGTTTGTTACATGAAGAGTCCTTAACAAATGCACTACTTCCCCACACATGGAAATTAGATAATATGGATTTCATTCCACTCTAGAACTTGTATGAAATACCATTTATCAATTTAGTTGCTACTTGTTTTATTATGTGGACCACTGTTTTTAATGCATATCCCCAAAATGATAATTTAAGACTCACATTACTCATCATTGATCTCACCATGTCCAAAAGGGTATGGTTCCTCCTTTATCTCACACAATTCCATTGGGGCGTTAAATGAGGAGTGAGTTGGGATAGGATCCCAAACACCCGTAAGTAATCAATGAAGTCTTGATTAAGATATTATTCTCCTCGTACTAAGTGGATATTCTTAATATTCATACCATGCTGGATCTCACCTTCATTATTGTATTCTTTGATAATAACAAAATAATCTAACTTATACCTCATTAATTAGATATATCTATATATACTAAAATCATCATTAAAAGTTATGAAGTATGAGTACCCTTTTCTTGAAACCACTATAAATGTTCCACACACATCAGGATGAACAAATTCGAGAAGTTATTTATCCCTTTAAACATTCCCACTAAAGGGGATTTGGTCATTTTTCCTTGTAAACATGAATGACATTAACAATTTGGTTTTAGTTGAAAAGAATCTAAATATCCACATTCATGGAACATTTTCAAGCATTTTTCATTTACATGACCTAGCCGGCGATGCCAATGTTGGGTGTGGTATGAGTCATGTGAAGTATATTTGTTGACTATTTCCATTAATTTGTCTATGTAATAAAACACATTAAGACCATTATATAAATTCAGCCTACAAAATCAAATTTTATCTTTGTAAAATAAGAAACATTCATTTCCAAACGTGAAAAAAAATAATCTCATATATAATATTGACACAAAAATAATGTTCTTAGTAACAAAAGAAATATAATAACAACCCTTTAACCCCAAGATCAACCCAATTGGTAAAGTAAGGTGGTAGTCCCCAATAGCTTCAACCTCAACTCTAGCTCCGTTGGCAACTCATAGATCTACATCCCCTCGATCAATTTTCTTGAATCTACATGGTTCCTATATTTGGATACATATGTGATCACCCCAAGCTATATCTAATACACAATTTTACAGAAATAGATAGATTTAATTCTATAAATAACGCACATGAAGCTTCTTCTTTCTTCTTAGGGTGGGTATAGTTCTTCTTCCAATGGCCCTTCTTTATATATATGAAAAAATAGCCTCATGTTCCCTTGCCTCCCATTTGATCTTTATTTTACTGGAAGGTCTTGAATTATCGTTGGGATTACAACTCTTTTATGTAGCTTTCTTCTTATTCACCATAAGGACAGAAGTCTTTTTACAGTAAATATCTTCATCCACTTGGAGAATGTGGATAAGAATATCATGCTGATACTTCTCAATGTTTTTCATGATAAAATTAACAAAAAAACTGGAGAAGCTCTGAGTGATGCGAGAATGAGATAAGTGTCCATTTCTTCATGGATTTTAACAGCTACATCCTCCAGGTGCTAAATGTATCCAATGATCTTGAATACATGAATCCTAGATGAGGTACCCTATCCAATCTTACCCTGAAAGAGTTCCCTGGAGATCTCAAACCTTTCATGTCTTTCTCTCTCCTGGTAAGGGACACATAGGTGCTCAAGCATGCTATAAGCTTCCATGTTTTCGTGGGACATCATGAGACCACTAGACATTGATGATAGAAAATAACAATGAATGTCTACTGCATCATTAATATGTTTCTCATAGACCAGGAAATCCTCATCACTCGCCTCTTTAGAAGGTGCATCTTGTAATAGTGATTCCAAATCGCAAGACTTCTGTTCATGGCCTAGGATAACCTGAAGGCATCTAAACCAATCCTAGAAGTTACTTCCAGTGAGGATTTGACTTTATCCAGAATTGATCTCATGGATAGTGTGGTTGACAAGATTTTCATTTTTATTCTAAAAGATAATATCACTATTATATTCATGATAACATTTTTATTAGAAATAATAAATTAAGTCTCTATTTGTTTTATCAAATCTGAATGGACCTCTCCATTGAACTCTGAACGTCTAGTTTTCATGACATTCTATCATCAATAATCCATATTCCCTTCTCATAACCCCCACCATGGTTGGTCAAGCTATTTGAAGGTATTTAGGTAGGCCAGAATTTTCCAACGGTGGGCTTTCAGCTCCTATATCTATTGAGTGGAATCTCCAATCTTAAAATCTTGAATTTGGATTTCCTCAACTCTTTCCTCCAATATTACAGCAAATATAGCAAGGTATACTCATCATAATGTAATATGGTTAACTCAACATGAAACCATTGGAAGTAATTCCTCTATAAAAGCAAATGTCCCATCAAGGGTTTGTCAAACACATAGTTTTGTTGAGTTTTCCCATTAATCAATTAACAGAGGTCTTGGTCTGAATTAAAATTTTATTTGGGGGATTTTTATCTCTTATGCGTGAATTGCTTACAATAATTATAACATGAATGTTAATATTAAGTGTAACTTACTTAAGTTATTAACCATATCTTGATTATATTTACGTATAAAGATGGATAATTTTAATTCCATCTTTAATGTTTTTTTTAATTTATTAATTTTGGGATTGTGGAAACACATCCATAATGATAAATCGTGCATCTAACAGAAATAAAATAAAGCATGGGGCATGATCATGAGCTTTTATAATGATTATTTTATCTAGTAGTTGATAAACAAACCCTGAACTAGGGAGAAACACCTTGAACTTTTGGGTTTTTTTATTATATCTATCCACCTATCCACCCCTGTATCACCTATGATGGATTTTGAATTAGCTCTAACTTTAACCACCTCCACTATCTTGGGAGTTCCATCCAACACATATGCCTTTTTTTAACTCACACATAGGTGAGGTGTAAAATGTTGTTTTATGTAAAAGAATCTTTAGGAACCCATGGACTACAAATTAATGAGGAGAAGGATCACATGACAAAAAAATTATTTTAAATGAATAAATTAAATGAAACCATCAACCTCCAAATCTCTTGGTTTAGATCATGATAATACAAACATGAAAAAAAATATAATCATAAATAAAATTAGTATTTAATTCATTACTCATTATTTTTTAATATAAATCATTCTCGAATAAATTAATTATTATTTTAATTAATCAATCATTTTATCTTAAACCCTTTTCTAAATTTCCATGAGATTATCATAGATCATAATTTTAAACAAAAAAATCATTTAAAATTATATTTGTATGTACATGTACCTCGGAGGCAACTCTGTGAATTCATATTCATACCAACCCAATGATTAGAGATGAAAATTATGCAAATGTTAAATTAAAAACAAATATATAAATAACCAATAACATGTTGTTCCTTAGCATTATGTCGGCACGATGGTACACCTATTAAGGGTTTGTCTAATATAATAAAAAAATTAATAAATATTTTTAATTTTGATGAGTACATGGAATATAATTCCAACTACAAGGTGTGTACTATTGTTCACCATACATTTGATGTACATACCTAGGGAAACTCCTTGTGCATATTCTTCAGAAATATTCGGAGTAAAAGGAATGTCCATTAGGCCACAATCCATGTAGTTACCCATTACATTGTCCCTAGTCGAGCAAGATGTGTACGGGTTACATGGATTAACCCTAAATTGAAGGGACTACACACCGTGTCTAGTGGGCCACATGATGGGTAATCTGAAAACCGTGTGCCGCATATTCTTGGTCAACACACAGAGTCATTAAGACTTAGAAAAACTCAAATGACACAAATTGGTTTTCCGAACAAGACCTAGTGCATTGAACCTTGACTACACGGTGTGTACTACCGAATACACTCCGTTTGTTCTTGTGTTTTATGGCTAGGAACCTTTGGAACCTCTAAATGATGTCATATTTTTCATTATAATCAAAATTAAATTAAAAGAACATTTTTGTATGTTGAATGAGAAACGAAAGGGGATAAATAGATCTTGATATTCAGATTTGAAAAATGATTAACTTTATCTGAAACTATTAAATTATTAAATGTGTAAATAATCAATGAAAAATTTAAATAATTATTAACTATGATGTGAAAGATCTAATACCACTTGTAGGTGCTGGGGGAAGTGGACGCATGGTTAGGACTAAACCCAACATTAATTTTTACCATGATCATTGATTATTCTGGGATCAATAAAATGATGAATACCATTCTCCACAGAATAGAATCAATGTTTTGGATAAAAATGGAAGAGGGATGAAACCTTTAGAGAGGTTCTTTCACATCATGTTTATAATTAATTTAATTAATTTTATAATGAAAATCATACCTAGAACTTCAGTATTCATTTTTTTATGATGTTGATCAAATTAAATGACCCTTCCTGATTATCCCAGTGTGCTTGTGAAGATCTAAACTAGAATCCCTCTAGCAGTGATCCACACATTCTTTATGACCTCTAATCGACACCACTCATTTTTCGGGTTCTAGCATGGCGAAATGAGTGTCTTGTGTCTGTTTCTCTTGAACACTTGTTATTTGGCATTGAAGAATGTCTCTCGTACTTGAGATGGGAGGGAAGAGAATTTGAGAGAGAAATTTTTTAGCTCAACAATTCTCAAGTCTCCACCCATGCAGTTTGACACTTGGCACAATAGACGTATGTGTTTATTTACTGAGTTGGAGATTCAATTACAATATTTAATTGTGTAATAGAAATTAAATACATTCGAAACATTATAGAAAACCCATGAAATTAATAAAAATACTGCCTAATTATTTATGGTGTGCCAAATTTTAGAAAACATAATTGTAAATAAAATTCAGCATCACAAAATAATAGTAGTGTAATTTTATATTGTGCCAACTAGTTAAATAATTATTAATCGTCTTGCAAAAAAATATTTTACCATAAAACTTCCCTTTCTCCACTCGAACTCCACATCCATTTATTGATCACAAGAATAAATAAATAATTTATTTATTCTATGAAATAAATATTTTTTAACATTCAATAAATAAATATTTATTAAATGTACAAGAAAATAAATAAATATATTTTACCAACAATCCAGTGAATATATATTTATTTAATATATGCAATCATTTTAACTTGAATAAAATTATTCTTCTATCTTGAGAATAATATTTAGTAATATAATTCAAAAATAATTTAACATACATCACTAAAAAACGTATTGTGTGACCCTCTAGGATTATTTCTCAGTGGGATTAGGTGGGTATGCCTAAAGTCCAAGAGTTATATCTAGCAATAGGTTAAGGCACTGAAGAAAAAGAACATAAAGTCACAAAAATTAAATACACATATGAATAGTCAATGTGTAATATAATCCATGTGTCTCAATATCCCATCATGCAGGTTTCATGATAGTGTCATCAACCATTGTACTCGATACGTTATTCTTTGACTCCAGGAATTAAACTCATCGTTACATCATGTCTAGGAAATTTCACACAACGGTTCTACTTAAATAAAAGGTATATGATTTCAAATTCCATAAATGGAAGGTAAAAATCCTTCATCAACATATCCATTAATAATGACACTTGTGACACACCCAACATACCTTACTTCCCAGAAACTATTTTTATGACAGTTTTCGCCAGTAAATTAAAGTGTGCAAGTCATGATATGTATTAATGACAATCTTAAGGTCTATGGATCATTACAAACACTTGTAGATAGAAATATTTAATGACACCAAAACATTTATAATTCCTACTGGTGGGTCTATTATTATATTCTATTGTCTTGGACATTACCATGTGCTAACTTTGTGAGAAAAAGACACATATGCTACGAATACTTGCACCTAATAGTTTGTATGCTATATGACCCATCATAGTATGACATCCAACCATAGAACTATATTTAAAAATATTGTTATACCATTTCAAGGTTCTCATTAATGAGGGGAACATTCATAACCTTATCAATACAAAAAAATAATAGGACATTATTACATCATAGTCTGGAAGAAGAATGAACAATATGTAATAATATATTTAATATTTAAATACATTAAATATCCATGTAATTAAAGTACAACCAGTTGGTTCTAGGACTCCAAATCATACACCTTTTTCGTAAACTAAGGAACTTCATCTTCATCATAGTTTTTAAGTCATGAGGGACGTATCTATTGAAAAATATTTCCTAAAAAGTTCTCCATTTATTGATTACTATTTCTTCTTCCACCATAGTATTTTGTATCAATGTATAGGATTGATCCGCATCTCTATTCAAATAATATACTTCAATTGTAACCTATTCCATTTTATTCCATCCCAATTACAGGAATATATACTTGAAAGAATTAATCAATTTCCCATATTCCATTGGATATATAGTCCTAGTAAATGATGGTATCCTCTATCACATAAAGTATTACAACATCATAGAATGTCACTGTTGAATAGTTTTTTCAATCCGAGCAAGGTTATGTGTCATAATATTATTAATATATAATAATATTTCCATAAAATTCTAGGATTGAATAGTAGATGTATTAGTTTTCCTAGTAGAGAAATACTTATACTTACTATGGGTACAGATACCCTTGTTCCATCCATAATCCATTTCTAAACAATGTCTTATATTGGATTAGATTATAAAATTATAAACATTGTATAAATCTATATGTTGTGTAACATAAATTAAAAATTTATGCTTAGATAATATCATAATTATAAACATTGATTCTTGGGGGATATCTATTCATGTAAATCCTTCATAATGGTAAGTAAAGAAAATTTTAACCATTCTAAAAATATCCCTCAAGAGGGTAAAACCATGTGAGAAGTAAAGCCCATTGTAGTGTACCAGGTTACCGTGAGTTAGGCCTAGAACACCATGTCAGTGTTATTACTCCTATGTATATATGTTTTAGAACCTCGCCCACTTATACTATCTGAATAATGATATATTACTAGGAATACCCATATAATATCTAACTTAACAAAATTCTAGGATATTCTCTTATACTCATCCCCAATTTATATCAAAGGGTTGTGACCCATAGTCTATATTTTTTTAAATCAAGTCTCTTTCTTTATTTATGAATATCCTTTGATATTAACTATAATTTCCAATCCCTAGAATCTCAGAGATGGTTCATTATTTTATTACATTGGCATGATTACAAGGAATTAAAAATCAAAGGACTGATTAATTTAGCAGTATTGGAAATAAATAATACATATATGATACCTATAATACATTTGGAAATAGAAATTACTGACATGATACATAATAATATGAAATAAAATGAATCCTTGAATTATAATTCATATATTTCTTATTCATAAAATGGGGAAAACATAATAAGGGTGAGACTAATTTCTCAGTAATGTTAAATAAAGCATAAGAAATAAAGATTCAGTGAGAATAAATTAACATGGAAATGGGATTAATTGAAAATAAATGCCATTCAATAAATAGATAATGAAAAATAAATGTGTTAAGGTATGAATATGAAACACAATCTATCTTGTCAATAAACAGAGAATGCACTATATCCCTATAAATATCGATGAAAAACCTCAAGGATAAATAATAACTAAAACAATATGAAGGAAGTTATTAGTCATTAGACATAATGTATGAGTCACATGAAAGCCTATAAATTTAAGACCTTTCATAAGATGGTTAAAACTACCGATTGAATCCCATTTTATTTAGCCAGTTTATTTGTCTTATGATATCCTGTCAAAGCATTGAAGGTCTATATAATGTATAGGCTCCTCCATTCATTGTATGTCCAGATATTTCCACATATAAAATCAAAAAAAATGACTTATCCCGTATTTTTATTAAATAAATAATACATAATTATCAATATTCCCCAAATTATAAATTAACTATCAAAGTAGACACTGTATGTAAAATGATATACAGTTTAAGAAATACGAATATCCACTTTATGAGTATATAGATACTCAAGAAAATTTATATTAAAAATTTATTACAATAAAGTTATTATCTCTAGCTAAAGTTAAAAATATAAAAAGTAACTGAGATAACATTGATAATCATTATGAACATGAATCATAAGAATAAATTTTAAACAATCCAAAGTGCCCCATTACCCATTAAAACATTTAAATCATAATACCCATGAAAGAATAATATAAAATGAAAAACATCATATCTTTAGAGTAATTTGATTCATGATATAATAGTTAAAATTGTAGTATATACACCAAATAAAATCTAATTGGTGCATGATAACAAATAATTATCAAAATAATGAAAATTAGGATGAAATTAAATTATCATAACCTTCATTTTGTTGGGTGGTATTTAACATTATTTATGGTGGTTTAAAATATGTTACTAACTTCTACAATAACATTAATATTTTTTATAATATAACGTATTATCATTATACAAATTTCATTACCCATTTGTTGAAACACTTTCATTATGTTAAATATTTCAGCTATTAGATGCCTTGTTTTCTAAAGTATGTTTTGAATTGTGTTTAATTGTTCCTTTTAAATAGATCTTGATTTCCTCATATATATAATTGAAAAAATGAATTAATTAATATATATATATATTCAGTACATATGTATTTATAAAAATCAATAATTTTGGTGATTTGAAATGAAATGCACCATTTTTGGAGATAGTAGGCTGTTCGTACGCATGAAATATACATAGATTTAAATTTTGTATTAAAAGAATGAAAAGAAATTGATATATTTTTATATTATGATTATTATATCATATTTATTTTATATACATTAAATTGTTTTAGTAAATTCATCTTTTATACATTCCATGTATGATGTAAATGAGTCACATCCCTTGGAGGGAGTTGTAGTCCACACTTCCACATACATTGTTATCGTATTTTCTCAAAATGGAATGTATAAAAGTATTTTTATAAAATAATTATAGAATAATAAATACATTATAAATATAATATATATCATATATAAATATATTATCTATCAATATGACCACAATGTGAGGTGGTAAATGAAAAACGAACAATCATCATTTGGTGAGGGAGTAGTTTTTTGTTCAAAAAAATAGTATATTCATTACCCATTAGATGATGGTGTGTGTATTTGTTGTTATAAATTTTAATATAAAACATCCTAGTATATTGAGGATTGTAATTTATATAACCATTGAATAATAAAAAGTCAAGTGGTTCATACACAATTAAATTAGATGATCTTGAGGGAAGATATTACATCTTAATCGGGTAACTCCTTTTGGTTGGTACCAAAGGAAATACTTATAGGGATTTATTCCAAAATTAATCATTCCAAATTAATTATAGGGATTTTGGTAGGCTGTTGGTATTGGTTTTATGATACAATGTTTCTTGAGAGGTGTGAGGATGGGGTAGAGTGATTTCCTTTTTATAGTGGAAGGGGAGTAACACTCTTGTAAATATGAAAAGGTATTTCTTAATGGGAGGAAAACCAGACCTAATATGTCTCAAAAATGGATAAATAGAGGGTTTAATGGGGTATAATGGTCTATAAAAACCTCCACCATAAAAAAATGAATTCATTTTAATATTTTGGTTCCTTAACTTCTTAGATTCCTAAAATTTATCATTTTGGTTTTTGTTAAAGAATCTTGTTTTCTAACCGATGTAATTTTACCATTAATACAAAAATATAGTGATATTTATTATAAAATATTTAGCAGTAGAATTATTAATATTATATATAATTTATAAAATAAAAATTCCATGTGTTATTGAAATTAATTTTTAAACAAGCCAATGTGACACACTAAAAAACTATTTAAACGTGAACCATGTTAACAATGTTTTTACATTATATAGGTAAATATGTTTATTAAGAAAGATAAATTGGTCCACATATAGACCGTATTTAATATTTTTTACACTTAAAATTACTTTTATGAATATAGAATTTCTAATTTATTATAATTTAATAAAATCTCATTTGTTGTAGAATAAAAATAATTGAAATTTTGCCATTATTTATTTAATTTATATTTTAAATTATCCAGAAATATATTTAAATTATATTATATTAATTTTATAGCCTTTTAAAATTAAATATTCATGTACAAACAATAATTCAATACAATAATTCAATCAATATTCTTCACTTTTATTATTATTAGTATCATTTATTTTTGTTAATTATTAACTATATAATCCGTACATTGGCATTTATTAATCTTTTTACGTGGCTAAATCATCATTAAAAATTTATGATAAGGTATTATGATTACATAAACCTAATTATATTTCTAAGGAATATGTATAACCTAATATATTATTTTTTTACATATCTCAATGTTATATAAACATTAAGGGTAATAAAAGTTCCCATTTTGTCTATTTCATTACTTAACCTTTTAAATAGGGAACTTTCTTTTAATAATATGTCAAGAATACTTGAAATTATATCTAAGAGGAGATGTGGTCAGAATATTGGATTCCAATTGTTTTTGGAAAAGTAGTCTCATCATTGTTTAACTTAAGATTAAGGTATAACCCCCTATTAAGATCAATTTTACCTAAACCACTGAAATTAATTTTTATCACATATATTAATATTTTTAGTCAAAAATGAATTTGATCTTATTATACCAAAAATATTATACTCATTACAACTGTGTATGTTTGTTTTTCAAAATTCAAATCATAGATGTGGTAAAATAATTTTTAATGCTATTCTCACAGACGTGGTGAGAATGAGAGTTTTTAAATTAAATAGTTCAAATGTTCAACAAGTATTTGTATCCAATATTAATATAAAAATGTTTTCAATGACATAAATTGTGTAAATATATCTATAAATGATCTATTTTTACTTCAAAAACAAATGTAAAGAATTATTTAACATTAACAATTATTTAAATAATAATATATTTTTAAATAAAATGCATTATTTTTCAGTATTCATCAAAAATGAATCTTTTTAAAAAAAATATCAAAAATTTACCCAATGATAATTCTAAAATTAAAATTTAAAAAATAATTATATTTTGTTAATTAAATTTTTTTAAATTTTTTTAAAATTTCTTTTTAAAATAAGTTATCCATTAAAAGACGGAAAAACTTTGTGTTGGGTATAACATAGGCTAACTCGGTGTTTTGTGTAACATAAATTAAGTTGGTGTTGCACGTAAAAAATTTTAAAAAGTAATTTTATTATAAAATTAATCCATTTTAAAATCTTGGGGTTTTATAGTGGTGACCAGTATGAGCACCATTATACATTGAAACGTGACACCTCGAACCAATCTTCAAGCACGCTGGCGATTAGTGACCTTATAATAGAAAATGAGAGAAAAAGAGCTAAGGAAATGGGGATTAGTTTATACCCCCAAGAGAAGGTGGAAACCACTTTCCAAAGGAATTGGTCTAGTAGAGTCATTGAGAGATCCACTTCCACACTATTCTATGCCATAATCAAGTTGAGAAACATTGAGGTTTGGTCATCGGTGCACAAAAATGATCCTAAAAATCCCTTATAGAGATATGAAAAGAAGAGTGGTGGAAGTGTTAATGTAGACTCTAGAGGATAAACCATACTACCACCTGTGGGTAAGCATGATCATAGAGTACACCTATAGACCATATGAATAGATGAATGTGTCAATTGACATAGGATCTCCAATGAGAGGACCATGAATTGAAAAAATAATATTCAGATGATAAGACCACACAAAATTATTTATGATTCATAATGTAGACCTTATAATAAGCTTTGTGACCCCAGGAGTCCACCACATTCTGTAAATAGTGGTCTGAGGGATAATTAAGGCCAAACCATGACTCCATGTTTCAGTGAAGAAGTAGAGTGTACGCATCAAAAGGATCAACAAAGAAATAAAGAAATGGATATCTATACACCATTAAATTATGAACATGGTTGAAGGGTATTTATATATAATAAGAAAATCTACTAGATGAAGGGGGATCAAACCATAGAATAATATCCTTTAAGGAGGGACCTTTAGGTATGTCACTGGATCCTTGAGGTGGAGGAACATCACTTTTGTATCTGTAGATACCACTAAAAGATGTTTCATTGAGAAATAATGTCCTGAAATGGTCACCAAGGTTGTTAACTCTACTATATTCATATTGAGTGAGGGGTATGAAATTATAAAAAAATTCAAAAAGCCTAAGACAGGTTCCAAACATTCAATTAATTTCATTTTATGGGTACTTGAGTTACTCTTATCTTCCTTTATAAAGATATGGAATAATTTAGTATTAAGGATACATTTATTATTCCATTTTATTCCTGGCATGTTATATGAAAATAATTTTTTCTTTAGGATCATTTCAACCAGTATTTCATTTTTTTAGAAATCTCAACAAAATATCCATTTTTCTTGTCCTATTCTAGATTGTATTCTAGGAATTTTATTTACATATTAACTGTATCCAACTAATAAAAGTGTGATGGTTGGTAATTAATCCATATATAGGGATCTCCTTTGAGACTCTTATGTTGTCTATGGAATCTAATCCATGCACTCACTAGTGTAGGTTTATTTTAAAAATAATCAACCACTTTATAATAACCCATATAATCAATCCACGGATGAGATAAGGATAAACAATTAGCTCTATATTTCATATAGTTAAAGGATAGCAGTAGAGGATAATGATATGATACACTATATATGATATGATATACCATTATGTTTGGGTAGGTGGATATAGTGTGTAAATTATAATGAAAATATTCTAATCAGAACCTAGAGCAGAAACCACCTTCATATTATTTCACCATGTAGAATGATCCTCGATGAATCCCATGCCATTAAGAAAACTAAATGTCACAAACTTAAGAATCTACCAACAAGCCCCTTGAGGAATGGTGGATCTCTATTTGATTTTACATAGACCAGTTACAATGTTATCATCTCCCCCACCATCCTTGCCACCTCCCCCAAAACAAGAAACATAGGCCATGCCATAAGGAATTCCCTTATTTGAGAATCACAACTTCTATTGAAAAAATGATGAATGAAATATGTATAACTGAATAGTCCTTTATTGTTTTAAGATCATACCAAAAATAAATAGGTTATAATGAGATTTTGGAATTTCCAATTAACCATAATTGAATGTTTTGAGGATTTTCATATAGATACTCTCACATATTAATTCCATAATCAAACTCTGATTTTATAGAGGAGTTCTATTTGGGTTCAAGAACTATAAAGAGGGAGAAATTATTTTTTTTTGTTTTTTAGTAATGAAATACTTTTCTAGGAGCCCCAATTCATTGATGTTTCCAATCACGGAACATGTTTATTGATCACCTTGACATCTGGTTTTGACACATTATTTATTTTCACCTTTCTTATGAGTAGGAGAAGTAGATATTTTTTTATGACCATGGATTGAGACCTCATGTTCACTCATTTTGGAACAGGTGAATAGATCATCATCCAAGAAACTAGGGGATCATGAGTCCAATATTTGGACCTCCTCAAAACATTGGACATGTCTTTTGGAAATAATATAGGTAGATCATTCCCAGATAAAGTTTTTTTATAAATTACTGATGTTGCGAGGATAAGGGAGATTCCAATTGAGGGAAAATTATAGGAGAGGCAAGGAAATAAGAATAATCGAGTGGGGATAGGGATCATGTGCATATGTTAATACACTATAGATGGATGAAGAAATTAGAGGTTATTGTTTATAGGGATCTATATCATGTTGAGGAAGATAATGATAATGGAGACAAGAAGAAATTACTTTATCTAGATCTATTTTAATAAGATGAGAAACACAAGGCAAACACCTATTGAAAGAGATGGAGTCCAATGTATTATACGGAATTAAGGAATGAAAAGAAGGATATTCCATTCCCAGGGGATATAATGAAGGATCTGGATGTTACATTCCTATACCATTTCTGAAGGTAGATCTTGAGAAAAATCATTCCAATAATTTACTCTTTAACAACAGATTTTGGATGACCCCTCAAGAACTAGGAGATGATTGGGAATTAATACTTCTTAAGAGAACCTACATGCTAATAGTTGGTGTTCCCTAGAAGGGTATCCTATATCATCTCCTAGAGAATCATCATTATCAACAACAACAAAATCACCCTCATCACCATCATCTTCATCATCATCATTATTATTATCATCATCATCAAAACTAGCTAAATCATCACCTAGATCGACACTAAGACCCCCATTGACATCATTCGGTTTATCATATAACACTACATTTTTTACATACAAGGAGAAAAATTAATGGCCCCTAATGGATGTGATGGAAATATATGTGACACAACTTTTTTGAACTATTCAGTGACCTGCATTCCTCTTTGACACTCTTATATAACTATTTTTAGCCTCATTTGCTTCCGCATGAGCGTTTTGTAGCATACTGGTGTTAGATATTTGAGAGGTACTCAATTAGGGCCAATACCTGGTGTGGACGATGTTTTTCCTAGTTCAACATCAGACTCACCCCTTTCTATCCTCACATAATACATGTCACAAATGATATTTTGGCCTGAATTTATCATCTCCATTATCATCAAGGGCCTTTATGACACACTATTGAACTCAAAAACAAGTTATTTAATGGTAAATATTGTATGAAATATTGAAATATCAATTAAAAAAGATACAATTTTTTCTTGAGTATTTTCATTATCAAGATGTCCACCACATTTTCTTTTAGTTAAAAATAATAATTTTGTTAGAGGAACATAGCCTTTGTTACTTAATGTCAGTTACTGGTAATGGGAGATTATGTTAGATAAAAAATTTAGGGATAATATCATTTTAAAGTATCCAATTTTATTTATTTAGGAGTTCAACAAAACATATAGTGAGTAAAAATATTAGTTGTTTATGAAATATAGAAAATGAAGAAACACCCAAATATACATTAAACTATAAATTTAATACTAATGTAATTTCATAATCATTACATACTAATAAACATTATAAACATGGTTATGTTATGAATTCCTCTGATATGTTCATTTCTGTATATTTCTATTTATGTTATGTTATTTAGTTGTTTTCTCACTTTGTTATTTTGGTCATTTGAATATTTAGTCCATTTTTTAGTTAGTTTATTTCATAATTTGGTTGTTTTTCTTTTGGTCAAACAGTTAGAGTATTTTTCATATTTTTTAGTTTGTTGAAATGACTCATTCTGGGGAGGGTTCTTACTTTAGTAATGAGTTATTCTATTTGGTTAATTTTTGGGTTAGATCATTTGGAATATATTCAAATTTGTTAATTTGGATAGATCATTTGGTTCAATCGATGTTGGGTGATTTTGGTAGATTTGGGTTACGCCATCTGCTTCATTTTTGTGTTAAGTCATTTTTTAGTTATATAATTATGTTTATTTTGGGAAATTTATTTTTTTCATCTTTGGTTAGTCTGTTTTCGGTTCAGAAAATTGGTTCATATTTTGGTTATTTCATTTTTATGTTAGATAATTTTGTTTATTTTGGGTTATATAATTTTGTTCATTTCAATATTATGCAATTTTTTGGTAAGTTCATTTCCAACTATTTTCATTTTTTGTCAGACCATTAGTTCACATGGGTTAATTTTATTTTTAATATTTTGGGCTTTATTATTTTGTTAATTTTTGGTATGTTATTTTTCTTATAATGTTATTTTTATCATTTATGTGTTTTTTTTATTTCAGGTTATTTTGTTTATTCTCTGTTATGTCATTTGGAATATTTTTGGGTTATTACATTTTTGGATTGCATTATTTGGTTCATTTCGGTCATTCATTCATAATTTTGTTATTATATTTTCATATTTCATCGATTTTTCCTTTTTTTATTAGCTAAATAAGTTCATTTTGGGTTAGGGTATTTATTTTTCTTTGGGTTTGGTTATTTAGTTAATTTTTTGTTTGGGTATTTTCTTCATCTATGGCTATATAAATTGGTAAATTTTCAGCTAGGATATTTGGTTTTCAAATTTTTTGGAATAGAGAAGTTCTCAAATGGTTCACTTGATGAGTGACACATTCATTGAAGCATGTTTTCAATTATATATGGAATATATTGACAAATATTTGAGGATTTAAATTAAAATAAATAATCTCAGTATTTTTGGATATCAATGGAACATTCATCATGTTTGGTGGGGTAATTTTATCACTACATTTATGGTGGAGTATGAATTCATTAGATATATAAATTTAGGAATAAACAGCACCATACAAAATTATATTATTGGGATTCATGTGATAAAAATTTAAATTTTACAATGAAAAATATTACTAAATGGGGCTATTCAATAAGTAGTTATTAATTTGGAATTTATATCCATTAGTCTTAGGACTATGTGAGTTTGTTCTAAGAATTTTTATAATAGTTTTAATGATATTAAAGTCATTTTTATATATATTTATGTTTTTATATCCCTTGAAAATACATATAAAATGAAATTTTAATTTATTAATGGTTAGATTCTATTCAATTTTGGTTTTGATGATTTTATAGGACTATATAAAATTATTTATAATAATATTTACATTTTTAAATAAAAATTATATTTTAAAATAATTTTACATTTTACCAAATGTGACTAAAATAAATAATTTTGAATAAAACAAACCTGAAATACTCATATTGATATGAATGTTTTGAAAATGAAACCCAAATGGATAATCATATAATAACCTTAGTAGATAAAATAATTTATAGATATCTTGGATTCCCAATGTATTCAAAACATGATGTTGGAAATATCTAAAGAGAAGCATCTAGTTTTGAAAAATATATCCCACAATAACAAAAAAGAACAAAAATAACATATAGTTAATTGGTTTAAGTACTATATATTTTTGAATAAGAATCTCAATTTTTTGGTCTATAATTAATAATTTTATTTATTCTATAATATTATATTTCTGATAATATAAAAATAAAAAATCATGAAGCCTATATAATTGGGATATCCCATTAAATTTTAACTTCATTGAATAAATCCATTAGTAATAAGTAACAATATTAACATATATATTATTTCGATTCCTAATAATGTATATAGAACCTCTCCCACTCTAAAATTATAGTGATCTCAATGTGTTAATATACATCATTGGGTAATTGTTATTTTTTATTATATATCCCAAAAAACTAAAATTTAATACAGATAATAAAAATTACAAATTAAATAAAAACCACAAAAAGATAATAATACCATATACTAATTACTCATCTAATATAAGTTCGTTTCATATCATTGTGTTTTTGGACAGTCGATGAATATTGGTACAACCTCTAAATCAAAATTTAATATACTCTTCTAACCACAATATAACTCAAAATTATGTGATCACCATAAATGCCTTGGATCCATCAACCGTGTGATCTTATCAGCTTCATTGTCAGGAATGTTAAATTGATACTACAAAAAACATTTAAAAATGTATAAATAAAAAAATAATAAAGATATAAAATTTTGAAGAATCCCTATGTATATCTCCATAAATGACTTATCATTGATTTCATTACCAATATTACTCCATGAAACATGCTTCACCGAAATGATGTTGGCATACTTGGATAATGTTTCCATAAAACATCAAAAATGTGTAGATTTTTACTTATAGTTTGATTTTCTTCATTATAATCAAACGTTATTTTTTGGTTTGACGATTCTAGGATTCCCTCAAATGTATTTTCCCACATTTCTTGTTATCATTAGGCTATGATAGATATGTGGGCTATCCGAGATTGAATGAATATAAATTTTGTTCCTATTTCAATGCATACATTGGTTCATTTGAATGTAGTGAGTAGAAGCTAAAAGAGTATAATCTCCATATCCTGGATGGATTGAAGTAAAAGAGGTGGCATAGACAATGTTGGATTAGGAAAAAGGGGTTGTGGATAAAACATACAATATGGATATGGTATGGGTGGGAACATCCCGTGTGGTGATATATATATAGTATTAGAGGTTGAGACTAATTATGATTATGATAGTGGAATGGGTGGTACCATCTATAGAGGATTAATTGGATGATGTAAATGTATGGTAGATGGGATTTCTGCAGGGGGGTTAGGGTGTTAACACGTATGACAGGTATTGTGTTTATCCTTATGAATTCCCCTTTTATGATCCAAATATATAGGATGAGGAGAAATAATATCTAGTTTATTTGTTTTCCCTAAAATGTTTTGATATAGACAAATAACATGATGGTTTTTGTAATGTGGAAGAAAAATATTACTCATTAAGGGAAGAATAGATTGTATCCATAGTTCACACATTTTCAATCATTATAAAATAATCAGTTCCTTTGAAATTATTGAATTCCATTCATAATATTAATTTGATTGAACTGTATATTCTTTTTGGAATATTTTTTTATTTTTTATCAAATAAATTGAAATTCAAAGAGGTCATAAAAAATATCATAACATGTTTTGGATACAATAACAAAAAACCATTTTATACATTTTGAAATACATTTTTTAAACCTGATTATATTAATTGAAATGAATCGAATTAAATGAAACAAAACAAATGATAATAAAAAAATATCATTCCAAAGTAAAACTAAATTAAAGTAATTATTATAGTACCATACTAAGAAACCTAGGTCATGGTAAACTAAATGAATAGTGAATATAAATGGTTTCATCTATATATTAGAAACAAAAACTCCAAGATCAAAATTAATTCACATAATTTTATAATTTGAGTCATCAAATAAAATATTTTTTTAAACACTAATGGGTGTGTTAGTGGTTTTAATGTTTTCCCGACCATCATGAAAAATATTTCTTAGGATTACAAGAATAATGACACTGTAATCAGGTCTTAGGAGATATTTTATATAGAACACTTATTTTGGAATTGATGAAAAAATAAATGGTTCGTCGATATCTAGGAAGTGAGTCATGTAGATATCTATGAATCCAAAATCATCAACAATTTTACCATGTCCCATCATTCAATCAAATCATTTTCACGTCATCATAGTGGATCGACCTTGAGGGTACTAATCGAAAAATAATATTTTCTCAACATGTCCAAAAAAAATTCCATATCATGGATTAATATCTTATGTATTCGAATAAAAGTATATTTTTTTAGTTAACCTAACCCCACCATGTATGTTCTCATATTCACTAATCGATCAGTTGTAAAAAAAAATTATATCCATTAATTATTATATATTTTCTTTCATGAACCAATGAATTGGGACCAAAATCCAGTGATCTTAATTGTTGAGATACAAAGTCATATGGTAAATTCAATACCATAAGTGTATTTTAATAATAACACTAAATTTTTATATATATATTTTTTGATAAAATTAATTGTCGTACCCTTGATTTCAACCAAACAAGAAAGGATTTTCAATACAAATCCTCTGTCATTATAAAAATAATGATTGATGAACTCTACTTATAATTTTTTTATGTTACATGCATAAAATGATAATAAATGTTTTATATATATGTGAAATAAAATAGTATGAGTTAACATATAATGGTTCAAATTACATACATGATATAGTCATGAAACAGACCACAATTAAACAAGTTTGTGTGATGTACCTTATCCTTATCTTCCATGATCAATTTACTCATTGTATATGACCCAAGAAAACCTCATCTTATGGGAATAGATGTAAATATGGGATCCATTTTTTCATACTTCTCATCTTCTTTTCTTATGGTCAGGATATGTATTATTCTCACATTAGACAATTACATTGAAAAAAATCCATAGATTCATGATCTAGGTAACCTCTCACTATAAAACTTTCATGAAAATATTTATTTCGGACCTATGATTTCATTTGGAACATATTAATTTTAGAAGGATAAATATACTAAAAATAAATGGGGCCCATAAGTATTGTTTTAGTTAGAAGATGAACTGTTAAATCTAGTTGGATATTCAAAAAAGATAGATGAAAAATGTTATCCAACTCACAAAAAATTAATTTATCGTGTAACTAAATTTTTTTCAATAAATACATTGATAACCATTTATCATAAAGGTATATATATAAATGTCACAATAGAATCCCAATCAAACCTAAATTAATTTATAGTAATGTCAAATTCTTAATGGAATCAATTGATGAAGAATGATGTCATAATCATGGGTTTCTAGTGATTAAGATTCAACTCCATCATATTTAATCAATTATATGTTGTAGGGATATACATTAGGATGCTTGATATTGTCAAATACATCGAGAGATTTATTTTTATCTAAAGGTTTAATCACATAAGAATCAAAAATAATTTACCATTTTTTTCACCGATTTACATAGGATGTAGTTCAGGTCATATACAGTTAACCAATAAGTCCCTCCGATATCATAAGTCATATTTTTTCATCATCATTATATTTTCAATAATTATTAAAATTCAAAAATATATTTTCTATCAATGTGGATTACATTTAAACAGCGATTTAAGATGTTGGTAGAGCTATATAGAAACCCAAAAAGAAACATTTATTTTCCAAATTATATATCGAATAAGTTCCAATATTTTTTTTTTAGATTTTAGCAGAGATTCCCCTAATTAAAAATAAAAATAAATCAATTCATTATAAAAATTAGTTTCTATCATAGATTTACATGGATATTCAATGTAAATGGAATCATCCAACATCTGATGATTGTACTTGTATTGATGATCCAACATAAATAATCGTCGATGGTCTATTAAACTAAAACTAAAATGATATTTAAGTATTATTGGTCATTTATTCATTATAAAAATAGAATATTACAGTTTTCCATTTTATGCTTCACCCAAACATCATTGCATAAGTATATAAATAATTATTAGTTTTTATATGGAAATCATGAATATGAAATATATTTCCAAAATAAGCATCTAATGTGCACACAATAATATCCCAAAGATGATTCATGTATCTTATTAAACAATTCAATATATATATATATATATATATCATTTTAATGGTAAAAAAGTATGGATATTATGGTATATAAGAAATTGGAAATTATATTCTTGCACATATATAGAAGAAGATTATAAATGTTAATAAAAATTGGCCTCATGGAGTGAGAATTAATAATATAACCAAAATGATTAAAACTATCATAGGATATACACAACATAAAATTAAGAGCCTCATCAAGAAAATAATTTATTAGAGTGATTATAAACCATAAAAAACAAAATCCCCGAATAGGTAATTTCTAAAGGTAATTGAAAATTCATTAAACATATATCTTAATAATTTTCCTGTGTATATTTTCTATTTAATACCAATATTTTACACATCTATCGTATTAACAATTAGAATAAAATTTGTTTAGAGATGAGTGGGATGAATACATTGTGACAGAATATTTACTGTCATCAAATTTATATGATTCTCTACATTTTTTCTGATCTAACATGCGATATTAATTTATAAATATATTTAAGGGGTTAAAAATTAGTTCACAATGAGTATATATTAATTATTTACAATTTCGGATGAATAATAATAATAGTGAAAATCAATTAGTTTCTAAATGAATAGTAATAACATATAGTGTCAAAATGTATAGAACCATCACGAAGGGGTGACATCCTACTACGTATTCAGTTAAAATTATCATTATATTATATACTTTATTTAGTTAATTTATTTATAAGTTTTTTTTATCATACATAATTTGTAAAATTTAAACACTAGTTCAAAACACACATTATATATTCAAAACCAAGAGAATGAGCTTGGATTATTTTCAAAGGTCATACAAATGATCCATAATCCATTTTTTAACAATTAGAAATTAACCTCATGTCAATAAAGACCATGACGTGGTTGGTATGACTCTTAGTATGTGTTTTAAATATAAAAGTGTCATTTTAGTTTAAAACCGACATTAAATAGTCATAACTAAGAAAACGAGCATGGATTGTGTCTAAAAATTTATAAAATGATCTATAAATCATTTATCACATGTTGGAATAGATCTCACATCAATCTGACTTCAATGTTGTCAGTATGAATTGAAGTACATGTTTTCAATAAAAAAGTGTCATTTTGGTTTAAATCGTACATCAAACAGTCAAAATCAAGAAAATGAGATTAAATATTTTGCAAACATTTGGAAAATAATCCATAATTATTTTTTAATATATATTAATAGATTTTACATAAATCTAAGTCATGATGTGGTCGATATGACTCTATCTATGTGTTTTCAATAAAATAATGCAATTTTAGTTTACAACACCTATCAAAAAAATACAAAACTAAGAAAAAGAGCTCATATTTTTTCCATACATTAAGAAAATAATCCGTAATTCATTTATCACATGTAATAATTGACAAAAAAATATATATGATGAATATTCTTACTAGTATTACTCATATTGTGTTGTTTTAGTTTAAAAATGACATTTTAGTAAAATAGACAAGTGAAAAACAAAAAATTGTGAAAAAATAAAATTTTATCGATACTTTATGAAAATGATCTCTTAACCATTTGTGACTTTTGGGAATTAACCATACCCCAATATGATACATATTGTACCTAGTTTTACTCAATTTTCATGGATTTAGGTTAAAATTAAAATTTTATTAATGTATCATTTCATATATATGTTTAATTTTTTAATTTATTTTATTACTAACCTTAGAATTGTTTTCTAAGATAGGTGGATCCTTTTTCTTGAGTTGGGGTGGGTTTTTTGAAGCTAAACATGCTCATGATGAATTGAACATCAAGGATAAAACTGAGATAATGGTAACAATTAAATGGGATAATAATGTATATAGAAATCATGAAAAGTTGAATTCCTACTATTCATTTGGTTACAATTTTCACCATTTTACATATATTTTTTCAGTTAATTTCTTTATCGTTTTTATCAAATATTATTTTTTCACATATGTTTGGTATGTCATGTTTTGTTTTAAACTATCTACAACAACCCAAAAAAGAGAGATTTTTTTCCTTTGGATATGGATTTCAGGTATCATAGGGCTTCCACTTCCATAAAAACATAATGTGTTATTTATTTTCTATCTTGTTCTGTATATTTGAATGCAAACTACACATGACATAGTAAATCATATGATCCTCAATAAAATCAATAGTGTTCCCATTATGAATCAAACTATATGTTTTTAGTTTATAATTTTCATTTTAGATTAAAAAAATCACAAAAAAAAACTAATAAAATACATTCATATTATTTTGATATGTTATGAAAACAGTCATTAAGCCATTTTTGATGTACATGAATTATCTACACTAAAATAAGAATCAATGTGTGATAACTGTAAGTGTTCTGTTTTATTTAAAATTGAAAATAATATTAGTAAATAATATATGTGACATACTCAAAAATGAAAATACGCATTCATATTGTTTTGGTAGATTATTAAAACTATCCAAAATTCATGTGTGATGTGAAGTAATCATCCAAACAACAATCTGATACATAGGGTTCCTGGTATGACTCCAAGTGTGACTTTTTTATTTATAATTGTATTTAATATTAGTAAAAAAGATAGTTTACATAATAAATTTAAAAAAACATTTTGTGTTTTTTTTAAATTATCAATATCTAATTTATGATGTATAGGAATAAAAAACCCCTTAATCTAATACATGGTGTATCAAGAAAAACCCAATGTTTCGGCTATTATTTTAAAATTGTCATATTAATTAAAAAGGTGTGTCTATTCTTGAAATTTGAGAAAAGAAACATGGATTTTCATAATAATTTCTTAAAATGATTCATAAGTAATTTTTGACATTTAGGAATCAATACCATATCAATCTAACATAGGATGTGAAATGCCTGACTCAAAGCGTGTGTATTACCAGTTTAAAATGACATTTTAGTAAAAAATACAAGTAACATACCAAAAATGAAAAAACACAATCTAATTGTTTTGATACATTATGAAAATGATCTATAAGTCATTTTTTACATATATAAATCAGTCACGACTCAATCTGATATACATTGATTCATGTGTTACTCAATGCAGGTTTTTATTTAAAATTGTAATTAATTTTATGAAAAATGACAAGCGACTTACTCAAACCCATGAAAATTAATTAATAATTTTTTTTCTACATTAGTATAATGTTCCCTATGTAATTTTCGTTGTATAAAAACCATTTTTACCTCAATATGATACATATTGTTCCTGGTATAACCTCAAGTGGATCATTTTATTTAAAATGGACATTAATTTTTTTAAAAAACAAAATGATAGACTTAAAAATAAAGTAAATAATTTAAGATTTCATTGATACTTATGGAAAATTATCCATAATTTGTTCTCTATATATAGCAATCATCCTCATCAATATGTTATTTTCAGTTTTCTTAGTATAACTCAAAGTGCCTATTATGAGTTTAAAATTGACATTATAGTTTAAAAAGAGTGTTACACACTAAGAAGAAAGAAAGTGCAGTCAGATCATAATGATAATTTAGTAAAACAATTCCTAATTCATCTATGAAATATTGGAATAATTAACACATCGAATTGACACATCATGTGACTTTTATGACTCAAAGTACATGTTTATATTTTAAAAATAATTTTTAGTAAAATTGAAAAGTCAATAATCAAAACAAATAAAATGAATTCTCGTTGTTTTTATACATTAGGATAATGATCTATAAGTCATTTTTTATATCTAGGAATCAACCACACCCCAATCCAATACATGGGGTGACCAGTAGCACTCCAATGTTGTATTTTTATTAAAAATTTAATTTTATTTTAGGAAAAAAGAAAATGTGGCATACTCACAACTGATAAAAATCATCTGTATTATTTTTAAACATTAGGGAAATGATCTTAATTAATTTTTTATGTGTAAGAATAATCCTCATCTCAATATGACACAAAATTTAACCAGTATTACTATATGTGTGTCATTTTATTTAAAATTAACATTAATTTTAGTAAAAAAGAGCTGATACATATGCAAAACCATGAAAAAAATTCAAATTGTTTGGATAAATTTGGAAAATGATTAATAATAATTATTTGATGTGTACAAATTACCCACATCTCAATATAAAACATTGTTTACTTAGTATGATTCCAAGTCTGTCTTATTTTTTTAAATTGACATTAATTTATTAATAAAGATTAGTGAAATACTCAAAACTAAGAAAATTAATTCATATTATTTTGATACATTTCATAAATGATAAAATAGACATTTGGTACTTTTTGAAATGATCCACATGTCAATCTAATGCATGTTTTAACATTTATAACTCAATGTGTCCATTTTCCATTTTAAATTGATATTTTTGTTCAAAATGTATCACTCACTGAAAAACAAGAAACAATTCTTGTATTTTCAACATGATTTTGGAAAAAGATTTATAATCAATTTTTTATGTTTATTAATAAGTATCAAATCAATATCGTCATCATTCATTATATTTTTATTCAAGGGACATGAGGAAGGATGAACCAGATAAGGGGGCTAAGGGGGTCTAAAGTAATGAAGGCGAAGGGCATCCCCTCTGATCAGTTTGACCCCCTCAGGTTTAAATTGGAAAATATTGGAGAGGATAATTACATTTGCGCCTTGGACGTCTAGAGAGGCTAGGTGATCCACCACTCGATTTCCCTCCTGCTAAGTGTTGGTCACATTTGTACTGTTATTTTATTGGTACGACTCAAAGTGTGTATTTCCAGTTTTAAATGACATGTTTGTATAAATGACATGTCACATACAAAAAACAAATAAATTGCATTATAATTGTTTTGATACTTTAGAAAAATGATTAATAACTAATTTTTACATGAAATAATTAGCTAAACCTTAATCTAATGCATGACATGAGCAATATGAATCCATGGGTGTCTTTTTACTCAAAATTGACATTAGTTTGATAAAAAATGACAAGTGATAAAAAAAATAATAAAAAACATTCATATTGTTTTTATACTTTAGTAAAATTATCCATAAGAAATTTTTAATGTGTGGGAATAAATTAAACCTTAATATGATGCACAATGTTCCTTGTAATACTAAAAGTGTCTCTTATAATTTTAAAATTTACATAATTGTTCCCTAAGTGTGTCACTTACAAAAATAAATGGAAACATTCTAGATATTTGTTCATAAATTAGGAAATGGGTTCAGTAGTTTCTTATGATTGAATAGAATTTGTATAATTTGAAATAAACACACGATTTGACTTGTATGAATCAAAGTGTTTGTTTCTTGTTTAAAATGAAATTTTGGTAAAAAAAGAAAAGTATCATACTCATAACTATGAATTCATATTCATATTTTTTTGTTACAATTTAAAATGATTCATTTTCTTTTTTGGCATGTATAAATCAGAAGCCCCTCAATATGACACATGGTGTGATCGGTATAACTATATGCAAATATTTTTATTTAAAACATATATTAATTTTATTAAAAAAAGAAAATTTACAACTCAAAACAAATAAAATTCATTCATAATGTATTTTTTCGTTATTAAAACCATCAATATATAAAATTTAATGTGATTGAATCATCATCATGTCAATCCAAAACACAATGTTCCCCATATAACTCAATGTGTTAGTTATTAGTTAAAAATTTTCATTTTTATTCAAAAATTGTACCACTCATTGAAAATTGAGAAAAAAGGCTAATATTGTCATGATAATCTAGGATAATTATTCAGAAATAATTTTTGAAATTTGTAATTATTATCTCATAAAACCAACACATGATGTTTCTCGTAACACATAATGTGCATATTTCAAGTTTAAATTTAAATTTCAGTAAATAACACTTGTGAAATACTCAAAACCAATAAAATTCATTTATAATGTTACATACTTTATAAAAATGATCCATAAGTAATTTTTGAAATATAGAAATTGATCTAATTTCAATATTTCATAGGATGTGTTCGGAATGACTCGATGTTCATATTTTAAAATTATAATTGCAAATTTAGTTTAAAATGCTCATCAAATCACAAAAACAATTAAACTGGTTTCCTATTATTTTATCATTATCTCATTTGATATTAAATAATTTATTTCCTTATAATTTTTATATTATTCTTATTTTGATAATTATCATAAAGATAATTCTTGGATACGAATAAGGAATGGCGCGACGTGGAAAAATCAACCACAACTCCATTTGACACATTATTTTCCAAGTACTACTCAATGTTTAGTCTGAAATTTACACTTTATTTAAAAATTATTTATTGATAGTTTTACTAACATAAGAATTTGTTTCTTATAAAGGTGTATTTTATTTCACACACTAGGTTAGTTTTTTTGGGTAATATCATGACTAGGGGTGAGAGGTAAAAAATGATCATTAATTTATTTGAATATATGTGATAATCATTAATTACTTAAGAAATTGTACAGACCAATATTTTAAATGTCTATAATATAGTGATTTTTATAGTATTTGTCTTTTAAATTTTATTA
Organism: Viscum album; assembly: GCA_963277665.1. Lineage (NCBI taxonomy): Eukaryota > Viridiplantae > Streptophyta > Magnoliopsida > Santalales > Viscaceae > Viscum > Viscum album. The sequence goes on along the minus strand of OY728129.1, from coordinate 750,528,998 downwards.
CATTTTATTTTATGAATTTTAAACTTTTTGTAACAGCTAGAGGGTGCTCTAATTTAATTGAACACAACAATATACCCCATTATCATCAATACTAAAGGAACAGATAACGGTGTCATTTCATATATATGGTGAAAGAAATGATAAAGGTTTCCATTATCAAGGCTAAAAAATACTGATATAGGGTCCCTTAATCAAAGTTTTTTAGCACAAATGAATGGTACATTTTTAAGCACTTTTTTTCACTGTTAAAGGACCCACATTATCAGTTCATTGAGTAGTGTTGCTAAAAGATACTTTTATCAGTTCAAAAAAATAACGCTGATTAAGGGGTCCTTTATAATAGTGAGAAATCACTAATATAGGGACCTTTTATCAGATATTTTTATAGCACTGACAATGTGTGATTTATTAGCCCATCCCAAGAGTATATTACTTCCTTGGTATCTTAATCATTCTTCAGTAGTAAGAATTTTTTGTGTTGAAAATAACAAATATTAATACTATTGGGACCAAGTTGGATGGATAAGGAAGTAAGAATAGTTTTCTTTTATAGTGTGTTGTCTTTTCTTGTCAAGGAAGCTAAATCAAATCACTTTGTAACAGACTTTAAAACTATGGGAATGCTTTGCTGATTTGTATTACACAAATATCATAAGTTTGGATAACTTGTGATTTAAGCCTTATGAAGAGTAGAGGGAGTAAAGAAGGGATTTTGGAAAAGGAAATAATGTGGTGCGCAAGTCAAGAGTGGCGTGAATGTATTTGAGCGCAAGTGTAAGTGGCGCGCAAGTCATATTTCAAGATCATCACATCACAATTTGACAAAGGAAATAAAATGGCATACAAGTTAAAGAGTGGCACTCAAGATAAAAAGTGGCCAACAAGTTCAAGGGGCGCGCAAGTGTGGCTTGAAAGTATAAGTGGCGCACAAGTGTAGCGCGCAAGTATAAGTGGTGCAAAAGTGTATGTTGCACGCATGTCATATTCCAACATCATCATATCAAAATTTGGAAAAGGAAATAATTTGTCACGCAAGTGATGAAAGGGTGTGCAAGTGATGGAGGGGCACGTAAGTGATGGATCAGAGCGCAAGTGTATGTGGCACGCAAGTCAACAAAATGCTTATAAATAGATGGGTAGTCACCTCATTTTTTAATTCTCAACACACAAGAGAAAATAAGAGCTCTGATAGCGCATGTAGTAGAGGGTGCTCTGATTGCGCAAGTAGCAGAGGGAAGCGAGCAAGGTAAAGTAGCACGCCAGATAATTGTTATTTATAAGGTGTGCAAGAATGGTGTCGTACATATTTTGTTGCGCAAGTTTTGACATCCAAGTTACCATAGTCGCGCAAGCAGGCAGGTTCTTTCAAGAAGTGGCATGTGTATAAGCCAAAGGTGGCATGAATGTTTTGAGCTATGCTCAATGGTGGAGCACAAGTAGTGAGTACGAGCGCAAGTAGGTGGCGAATAAGCAGTGAGGTGCTCAAGCAGATGGTGCGCAAGCAGGGAGGCGCGCAAATAGGGAGTGTCACGAAGCTGTCTGCACCAGGGGGTTCTTACCAGCTTCTGGGTAAGAAAGTGAAGAATTGTTTTGAATGATTTGATTTTTTAAAGATCATTAAGAAGCACAGAATAATTACATTACACTATTTGAGCTTTGAGTGAGCACACACACTATTGGATTGTTTTCAATGTGCTATATGAGTGTAAGGGTATATCCTACTCATTTTATTCCACATCAAAGGATTGTTTTCTAGTGGATTGTCTGTTACTGGATTGTTTTCATACCATACCAAGGACGTAGCTACTCTTGTTGAGTAGTGAACCATGTAAATCTTGTGTTCTTGTGGTTTTGTGTGTTCAGTAGGGAAAAAACTCTTTAACAGTAGGTGAAGTTTGTTTCAAAAAATAGAAAACATAAAAAGGAAAAGATATCGCCAATTCACCCCCTCCCCCTCTTAGTGAAACTTGGATCCTGACTGGGAACTTCAATTGGTATTAGATGGAATGTTCCCTTCGTTTATTCTTTGTTGAAGTGGTTGATGAGAAGTTTTGATGGAGAATCTAAATTTCGTGAATAGTAAGGGGATTGTTATTTTTTATGGAAAAAACTATCACATATGGAAGGACAAAATGATTCCTTATCTTATGTCTCTTGAATATGATGTTCTTGAAACTACAACCGATGGATTTCCTTCTATTGATGACAAGGTTCCTCTTACTCCTGTCAATAAGAAGAACCTTGATAATGATGGAAGAGCTAAAAATGCGTTACTCTAATCTCTTTTTGAGAGTGAATTGTTATGAGTGAAATGTGTTGCTACAACCAATGGAATCTGGGACAAACATAACAACATCTATGAAGGAAATACAAAAGTGGAGAAGGCTAAACTATAAATCTGGAGATTAAGTATGAAAACTTGAAAATCAGAGAATCAGAATCTGTTGGGGATTTCTTTACGAGGATAAATGATATTGTTAGTACAATCAGATGTCTTGGTGAAACGTTGGAGGATTATACAGCTGTTGAAAAGTTCTTGAGAATTCTGCCTGAGAATTTTGATGTTAAAGTGTCTTCATTTGAAGATAGAGACCCTGAAACATTATATATGGATAATTTTCATAGAAATCTCATAACTTATGATATGACAAGGGAGATGACTATGAAGGGAAAAACAAAATCTGATAGAGAAATGTCATTCAAGGATACAAAGAGATAGAAGTCAAATAAAACTCTTATTGAAGATGATTATGGTGAATCCGATTATGAAGATGAGTATGTACAAAAATTTAAGAAATTTTATCCTTGTTTTCTAAGAATGTGAAAAGAGGTACATGAAAATACAAGAGTAAAATTCCTTTGAAATTTTTTGAGTGTCGAGTCGTTGGTCACTTTGTTGATAACTGTCCTCAAAAGAGTAATGAAGAAGATATTGATGATGATAACAGAAGGCCAAGATAGTTGTGGAAGAAACAAGCTGACAAAGATAAATATTTTTCAAAGGGGAAGGATAAAAAGTTCTTCCAATAAAAAAGGTGACTCTTTTTATCTAAAGATGAAGATGATGAAAATAGCGAAGATGAATCTGAGAAATTATTTTCTGAAAAAACTAAAGAGAATACCATTATTGCTACAATGAATAAAGAAGAGTACGAGAGAAATAGTTCAGAAGAAGAATAAACTCAACTTGAATATCTTCTGATAGAAGAGTTGAAATAATTCTTGAGGAAGATCAGAAGACTTGAGAAGGAAAACAACAAGCTGATAAATGAAGATTCCACATTAAACAATCAAGAAGGTTTTACTGATGAGAAAATCAAGATGGAAAAGGTGATTGATGATCTGAAAAATTCTGTTATGAATACAAAGAATCATAATGATCATCTTGAAGTAATGTTTATGGAAAAATAAGAAGAGTTGGAACTTGTCCAACGTAATAATTATAAAGCAGAATAAATGAATATCAGTTTCAAAAATTCTATCTCAGAAGTTGCTGAATGTTTCAGTAAGAATGAACCAAACAAGAATACAAAAAAGTTAACTTCAAAGGTAGAAATTAAAGATAGAATTGGTTCTGATAAGAACATGGCTGGAAAGACCATGTATGTGATCAAAGTCAGTAATGATGAAAAATCATAAGTGCATAAAAATAATGAGTCAATAAAGACTTCTAATACATACAGTGCTGTTAAATATGAAATGAGAAAGGGAGTTACAAATGAAAACATGAAGGTTGATGGTCAGCATATTTCTATTAAGATTGTTGTTGAGAAGCGTGTTCACATATCTGGTCAGTATTGACGTTTCATAGGAAAATATTCTTTCTATGGTTATTGTTGGTATTGTGGTGAATTTGGACACATGGAAAATATTTGTTGGTTCAACCAACAACATTAATTCTATTACACAAGTTTTGAAAGACAAGGATTGTAGGGGATTCAATCCTTTCAAAATAGAAAGTCACCAAATAAATTTTAGATGATATATGATAAGACCTGTGTGAATGTTGAGAATAGATTCCAACCACTAAAAACTATTTGTGAAAGATGTGATCTACCTGGAAAACTTGCCAAGGGATGCCTTAGTGTGTTACTAGAGCAACACAAGATTGGTAATATTTCTCAAAAGCCAGATTTTTTAAAAGCTAAAAGGGATACGTCTGATAAGTCCAAAAAGAATGAGTGCATGGTTTTCTGGCCAGAACACATTAACCTGGCTAGGAAATTGGAGGAAGCACAACAGAAAGTGAAGGAATAGGATGAACAAAAATCCCTTGTTGTCGAAACTGCTTTGAAAGCTAAAAAATAAGAACATCCATGGATTATTGATAGTGGGTGTTCTTATCATATAATAAAAGACATAAAGTTGATGAAGAATGTGAAAGACCTCAAATAAGGGACCATTACATTTGTAAACGATGAAACACTGAGAATCAAAGGTGTTGGATCAACCATTATCTGAAAAGAAAAAATGAAATATAAGAAAACATTATATGGTCGTGGGTTGAAACATAATCTTATGAGTGTTTCGCAACTCTGTGAGGAGGGAAAAAAGTTATATTCAGAAAATATGGGTTTGTTGTGAAATGTAAAATAATGGAAATATAGTTACAAGAAGCCAACATACAAATGGAAACATGTTCCATGTTGGTGAAGTACAAAATTCTTGTTACATGGGCATGGTGGATGAAAATCAGTTATGGGATAAAAGGCTGGAATTTATGTGTCAGAGAAACATGTGTAAGTTATCAACGTGAGATAGTGTCTGAGATATTCCTGATTTATCAAGAAGAAGAGATTGGTGCTGCACTATCTGTGAAAAATGGAAGATTACAAACTCTTTTCATAAGATAGTTTAAATTCATTCAAAACTTCCCTGGGAACTTATAAATTCGGATATATGTGGAATAATGAGAAAGCAATCAAAAAATGGAGATATGTAATTCATTAATTTCATTTATTACATTACTCGCATTACTTGTGTTATGTACATGCGGCATAAATTAATGGGGATGATGTTAAAATATAATATTTTTTGGGTCATTTAAGAAAAACATGAATGGATGATGTTATATAGGTGAATGTGGATAGGTTTACAAAAGCGGACCATTTCTTTCCTTTATGGGAAAAAAATCATGGTTGATTAGTTGGGAGATATATATGATTGATATGATAGTATATTTTCATGGGGTTCCATTTAGTAGAGTATTATATCATGATATATGTTTTATTTTGTTCTTTTTTCAATGTTTACAAAAGTAAATGGGTACTCATGTGTTTATATGTATATCTTTTAACCCACATACTGATGGGAAATTAGAGAGCACTATTAAAGTGATGGAGGAGATGTTGTGTGCATGTGGTGTAGTGTTTGGGATATATTGGAATAAGTTATTCAAATTGATTTTGTTTTCCTATAAAAACTTTTATCAGGTGACTATTCATTTCGATCTAGTTGAGGCGCTTTATTGTATTCCATAAAAAACACCTATATATAAGATGGAGGTGGCCGAGTCAGAGTTGTTGGGATCGAGTTTCATGGGGGGACTTTTGAAAATGATTAGTTGATTCATAAATTTATGTATATAGTGTATAGTGAATATAATACATATTATTATCATCATATTTTACCTCTTATGTTTAAAAGGGGTGATCATGTGTTCTTTAGTGTCCCACTAGTATTGTGTGCCCATAAAATTTTGAAGCAGGGTAAGTTAGTTTTTAGGTTTGATAGACTAATTTATATTTTGTGAAGGATCAGAACAAAAGAATATCTATTGGCTCTTCCATATATGTATAAAACTATTACTGATGTTTATATGGGTCACATATTCAATAGTATCACCATAACCCTTCTCATGTGATCAACATTTATGATGTTGATCGTGAGGATAATGCGTAACTTGAGGAGAATCTAATTCATGTTGTGGTTTATAGTGAAAATGTTTTTTTGGAAAATAAATTTCCATTGGACCAAGTTATTTTGAATTTCTGTCGTGTTTGAGAGGAAACATGAGAGATGGAACTAGAAATGTGGGATTAGTGGCCCAAAATTTTCACTTTCGTGTCTTTTTGATATTTGGGAGTACAACACAAGGATAACCATGGTGTGGATATTTTAAGATCAAAAAATTTCATTGGAAATATCATAGATTTTTTCTTGTATTAATTTAACCTAGTTTTAATATCATTTTAGATGGATCTTACCTCCATTTTATACAGGTGTGTAGTCAATTTTTTTAGGGGTTTTGGATAGTGTGTGGTTGGAGCATGATTTTCCCAAACCATATTCCCACCCCATGAAACTGTGAACCAATGGAATGTGGGGTTTTCATGTTTTTTACACAGCTTAAAAAATTCATCAATTAGGGAAGCCATGAATCTTTCTAAACACAAGGGGTGCATAGTGAGGGAGCACATTTTCTCTAACTAAGTGGCTCATCACAGAAACTATGCACACTGATTTTTATACCAATGAAATTTATATTACAAATTACCCAACCCTCAGTCTATATTCATAGTCCCCTATATGTACTAATACATTTTACCTTACTATAAAATTTACTCTATAGGATTCCTTGGCCTCTCAAACCCTTTCTCTAGGAAATCAATGATCTGGAGGAAGACGATTATCTCCTCCTTGATATATGATTCCTTCTATAGTTATGAATCTATCTCCCTCTAAAATATTTTTATCCATTTTCATTGGGTTAGTTTATTCTATTTTTAATCGTATATATCTAGGATATATTGGATCGTATTTCAATGGATATTTATCACAGATCTTTTTTACCAGTTTCAACACAGTTGTTCTATCTCAAACAAGGAGTTATGGTTGTGTGGGTGTTCTTCAGCAATCCTATGGTAGTTGGTTTACAAAATTAATCCAATATGTTTGAACATGATTCTGGTTTTTATTTTTATGTTTTCATTTCAATATTTTTAAATTTCTTGATAATTAAAAAAATTGAATTAAACACTATTCAAATTGTTAGTCCCTTCATGCATCACATTTTCCCCTTTGAATATTATGATATTGGGCTTGATGGAATCCCATGGGGTGTGCCAATATACTTGAAGTGTTGATTTATGGAATTTAAAAATGGAAATAGCATGTTTATGAAATTGAACTAAATCCTTGTTACATGGTATGATAATGGTATTTAAAGGGTCAATTGGCGTAATTTTGAGGTGTCAATGAGTATGTAATAGTAAATTACAAATGGATTTATTGGGGATTGACCATGTTTCTATTTACAATAAAATTAAATAACTATGGTTTATCTTGATAAATGAAATGTTAAATTTCATATTTAGTTATTGATAATGAGGTCACTAATGTTGAAACATGATATATATCAATATTTATATGTGAAAATGTGGTGGGAGTGCTAGATTTGTGATATATGTTCCCATGGGGTTCCATACAGATGCCATATGCCCTCAATACAGGCATGTACATTGGTGGGGTAATAATTCTCAATGGAACAATGATTTTGGTGATAGAATAATTCTTTAATAAGTCAGGATATTGATTCTATACTAATCCTCTAAGTACCTAAGATATTTATGCTGGACTGAAACTCGAATAATATATGATTATAAAACCTAGATTGATGCTCCAAGGAAACAAAATGAAAATGAAATTAAATTGAATATTGAAATACAATGAAATAGTATAGTTTAAAATACCCATGGTATACAGTTGAGAATTCTTCAGGGGATGTAGTATGTGTGAGTAGTTTTTGTGTCCCCATCAACCCAATATCCAATGTGATCAACTAAAGAATTTTAAATGTGAAACCTATTTACTTTTCTAAACTTTATCTACTATTATTCATACAATTGTATTTTGTAGTATAGACTATATTTTTATTTAGATTCTATTGGTTGTGGATGACTATATTGTACTTATTAACCATTCATGACAACTTTTGTAACCTAAATAGATTTATTGTTAGTATGTTATGATTGAGGAAAGATCCCTATTTTATATTGATAAGTTAGGATTTAGTATGGAGAAAGGATCTGGAATCCATACATGATGTTGAGACAATATTTGGAGTTTTCAATTTGTATCTTTTTTGGTTTATCATATGACAGATGAAACTTATATTGAATTATATATTTACTCATTTGGTTTATGTTAATTTCCCCTATTGGGATTCATCATGTGATTCATGGTTTTTATTTTTTATTTTTTAGTATTATCTTAGTTATATTTTGTATTGATTTTACATTATTTTCATGCATTGATAAAGAGGGTATAGTCTCCCCACTTGATATAATAGACCCTTTCCTCTTATCTAAATCCTCTGGAATACTATGTTGTATACTTGAGATCATGTAATAAACCATCTTGGGGAACTCATATGTGGCACCTCGGTTAGGATGTCACAAATGGAAAAGTAATATAAAATTACATCTATCGATTATTGATAAAAAATTAGGAAAATTTAAAAAAAATATCAAATTAATATGGGAATGTAAAAGGGAGGATACTGAATTAGAAGATAATACACGGTCGGTATTACATACAAGAAATAGTTGAGGTAAAATATGAGTCAAAGTGAAAAGAAATTTTATGGGGAAAAGTAAAACCCAATGAATATCTATTGAAGGTGGTAATGGGTTTTTGAAAGAGAAATAATTATATACATGTATTATATTTCTAAAAAATAATAATTTTAAAATAATATTGACCAACAAAACCCATATTGATTGAGGAAAAATTTAATCAAAACCCATTTTAATGATTTATATACTTTAAAATCAGAGTTCATTTAAACAAAATAGTTGATATGGAACTTCCAACACCATGATTATGGTAAAATAAATTAATGATTAATTATTCAAATCATATTAAAGGTATCATGGTGCATATTAAAACAAATTGTCTGGGGATGTTAAATTTAGATAAATGAACACTATACCATTAATCTTAATTCCCAAGGATGTTCTTTAACAACATAAAAATAAACATAAATTAATAGATAATTTAAAAACCATTCTCCTTTATAACAACATTTTTTATTTTAATTTTCGATCATCTTATACATGTATATTAATTTCTATTCACCTATTTTTTCACACTAGGTGTTAGTATATATCACAAGTTTTTATCGATTTCTACAATAAATTTTAGTATTATTTGTTCTCAAACTATTCTTAATTAAAATTTTATTAAAATTATTTATTTGATGCCTTATAATGATTTATGAAATTTCAATTGCATTTTATGAATGTTTCATTCTTAATCCATGAATATAGAATCAACAATAAATATACTTTTGTGATTTTCTTACCAACAAAACATGTTTTATTAATTAGTGAGTTAAATATTGATGTGTAATTTATATAAAAAAGAAATAATTTTTTAAATATTTATAACATATTATAATATTAATTATATTTTCATAGTGATACATGATTTAATTTAGTGTCATTTTTCACGTTGGTGGTCAAATCGACCCAAAGATGAACATACCCAGATCAATAGATTATTATGTGGTGATTTAGTTTCAGTATAATTAAACCATTAATATAATTATAAATTATTTTTATAATTAGAGACATATATTATTATAACAATCCACTATAATAATAATTAATGGATATTAAAATATTTCACAAAAGAATATTTTTTTCCTCATAGTTTTTTTGATTTATATTATTAATTTTGTAATGTTTTTTTATCAATAATTTTATCAATAAGATATTCTATTTTTATTAACATAAACTTATTATTATCATAGAGATACAATTTATCCTTTAAATCAATTCTAATTATCCTTTATTTATAGTGGTGATGAAATGAAAAAATGGAAATCAGTCATTCTATTGAGGTGGTAGTCAATAAATATACATGGATGATAATATTATTTTTAAAAGAACATATGTAATGACCTGACTCAATGGAGAAGGTATGGATCATTAGTTTTTCTTTATAACCTTTTTTAAAGCTGTTTATTGTGTGTGATGTTCTAAGGAAGGTCTGGGGAGTGTTCGGGGTTTGTTCGGATCCTGAGAGGTTGAGAAATGGACTTGTAGACAAGGGTGCACGGCCTACGCACGGCTTGCACATGGTTTGGGTAAACCATCCAGGCTTTGGTCTAGAAGCAGGGAGGTGTGCACGGGTTGCGCATGGTTTGGGTAAACCGTGCGCCTAACCAGTGCGACCCTTTTTCTGGTGGCAGTGAGGTGCACATGGTTTGTGCACGGTTTGGGTAAACTGTGCGCCTAAACCGTACGACCCAGTATATGGTGAAATTACACTTTTCCCTTAAGTTTATTTAAGATATTTTTCCTTTATTTTTGGTTCCGGCGGCCAGAAATAGAAGGGGAGCCCTTCTTTGAGCTCCTATCTCCTCTCCCTCTCATTTCCTTGTGGTTTCATCATCTGAAGTCCAATCCTTGATCAGTCGAAGCCATTGGATAGCCTATGGTAAGGTTTACCACACATAGACTTCTTTTCTCGAATAATCGTGGTATCCTCTTCACTATTTTGATATAGGCTAATATGCCTTATTTTCAGGGCATTGGACTAGAACTCAGATCTCTCCAAACCTGTTGCAAATCTGATGTCAATATCAAGTGAGCCTACATCTACAGCCCTAAGGTTGGTAGTCACGTGGTTTTCATTTTGGGTTTTTTGTCATTTAGGGTTTATACCGTCGTGACGAGTTTTTCATTCTCCAAAACTCTTATTATTATTGACTGCTTACTGTCTAAATGTCCATTGTGATAGGTGGTTTTGGGAACTACCTCATTCGGGTGTTTGGGTACCATATGACCCCAGTATAGACACCCATAGGTGTTATACCTTGAGTTTTATCCCTTTTCACCTTTGGACCTTATGGATATGTCTTGAAAGCCATTTTCCATGTGAGGAAAATGGGATGGTTTGGTTAGGGCTTGGCTAGGATGAGTTATCCTAAACCCCTTTTATTATTTTAAATGCATGTTTTCTTGAAATGTGATTATATGATATTGTGATATAGAAATTCCATGTTTTATTAATATGAATGTTATAAGAAGTGTATTCCTTATAACCTATGCTAATTAAAATATTATGCTTCGGGCCAGGGGTAGACTATGAGAGCTCTCCTATGATACGGCTTCGGGCCAGGGACAGACCGTGAGAGATTCCCCAAGGTTGGGCCAGGGGTAGGATCGAGAGCGCTGCCCCTAGGTTAAGGATGTCCATGAGTTCTGTCCCGGTCCTACCCAATGCATTATATATTTATATATATATATATATATCTTTTTATCTCTAAATAAGAAGGTGACTCATTCAGACATACCATCCATGAGCTCAAGCAGGCAGACTTGCCAGGTGTCCTTCTGGAACCTGAGTGAGAAGGTTGCTATTTACTTTGCTTTACTTGTATGTAGTCTACTACACATTGTTTACTTGTGATCGCCCTTTTTGTATTACATGTAGACACCGTTGGTGGTGGCCTACTGAGACTTGTCTCACACCCTACCCGGGAGGCCCACTGGGCACCTGTGTCGACTTTTCTGTTGCAGGTACTAGTAGGTAAAAAGGCCCTATTTCAGGTTGCTGATGTCTATATATATGTTCTAGCTGGAGTTCCAGAGCAGAGGACCGAGCTTGGCTAGAGATGCTCATGGACTTCCTTTTTATTCTTTTGTTCCTTCTGACTTCTTGTATCATGCTAGTCTTTTGTTTAATTTTGTATTACTATTCCATGAATTCATTTTTTATTAGACACAGCCTATGAGGATTTTGTATGTCATACAGGGTATACATTACTTTTTTATTCCGGTTGTACATTTTTGTGTTCTCCTAATTATCCATTGTTTGTGCTTCCAATATTCTATCATTTACAGCTTCCCGATGTATACATTGAAAAGGGGGTAAAGTCTCCCCACCGACATACCACTAAACCCGCACTGCTAGTCGACAGCCCCTGGAATATGGGGAGGCAAGCCAGGGGTTATGTGGCCAACCGGGCTCAGGGGTCAGGATGAGGGGCAGCCAGGTCCGGGACATCACAAAGTTGTATCAGAGGATTTTATTTCTTTATTGCTTTACTATTTGGAGACAATCAATTGAAAAAATGGGAATGCTTAGGGATTTAGTTATAAGCTGTGCTTGGGCATCGTGAACCCATGTACGGGGTAAAGACTATGTTTCCTAAATTATGTTGTTATTGATTTTGTTGTTTACTATTGATATCGTTTCACCATTGGGTGCTTCACATGTTTTGCGATGTTATTGATACTTGTGGGGTTGAAATTTGAATTTCATTGTTTGACCTGAGGAAATGAGGGTTATGCATTGGAACATGCATCACGATAGGCAAAACAGGATTAGGTCATGCATATTTCCATGCCACGTTTCAATTTTCAACGAGCATTGTCTGTTTTTTGGTTTCCATGCCTTGTTGATATGTATTTAACTGTGCTGAACTTTCATGCAGGTTGTGGATTATGGAAAGGATGTGGTTTTAGTGGGGGCCACTCTTTGGTTCATAATGTGTATGGGCCCTTTTGGATCAGAAAATGGCATTCCAACTAAACCAATCCTTCGTTGTAAAGAAATGTTTTTAAATAATTAACTAGCACAAGTAAATGTGAAATGACATCCAAGTGTGTGTCATCTTTCAGTTCATGAGGAGTATGGGCCCTTATGGGTTGGGAAATTCCACATGACTGGATCTGAAAATTTTGAATGTTTTCTTGTTTTGCTAAGAACCCTTGTAGGTGTGGGAAGGTGATATTAGAGGTAAGAAGATGTAGTACCTATCCTAGCTTCTAGAGTTCAGCCATTAATTTGTTGGCTTCCTTTTCTGAGATGTTCATTTGTCATTGTAGCTTTATGCCTCCACAATGTCCTCGAGTCGTGCGTGCTGAAGTCGGCGACGACCATGTTCATGAGGTGGCGGGCCTTGAGCCGCCAGTTGGTCTTCCGATCGAGCCACCCATGGCTCATTTTTCTATTCCTGAGATGGGGGCTGATGCCCAGTTTCATGAGGTTTTATTGAGGGTGATGTAGAATATTCAAGGAGGAGTGCGATCTACCCCATGTATGGAAGAGTTCACCCACGAGTTTTAGTTACAGCAGCCTCCAACGTTTTCGAGAGATGACAGACCTCTTGCTGCTGAGTCTTAGCGGGAGTCGATCCGGACCATCTCTGAACATCTCAAGATGCCTCCCCAGCGGAGAGTCAAATTAGCCATTAATATACTACGCGATTCACCTAGAAGGTGGTGGGAAGTCATCACCCAGTCAAGAAAGTAGGGAGACATGGTCTGGGTAGATTTCCAAGAAGTATTTTATGACTTTTTCTGTCCCTAGACCTTGAGAGCTGACAGAGCTAGGGAGTTTATTAACATGCAGTACGGGACTATGACAGTCATGGAGAACTCTTCCCGATTCACCGAGCTGCAGCGTTTCCCCACATCGCTAGATGCCGATGATCTAATGGCCACTTGGAGTTTTGAGGATGGGATGAGTTATGCCATCTAGTCTCAGGTAAATGTGTTCAGGCTGACATCTATTCCTGAGATTGTTAACCAAGCTATGATTACTGAGCGGAATCTGAGGGAAGAAGATAGTGCGAACCAGGGCGATTCAGCACCAAAAGCTTCCAGTGGGTCTTCTTCAGTGCGGAAGAGACGTTTTGAGTTTTCCTGTGGGGGAGGCAGCAGTCGGGCTCCCAGCACAGATAGTTCCTATATTATCCATTAGTGCGGGAGGAAGGGACACTTCAGGGCGCAGTGTCCATGGAACCCAGTGGAATGCAGAGGCTGTGGTAGGATGGGTCACCTTCAATGTTTCTGAAAGACTTTTTCTCCAGTTCCTAGGGAGCAGGGATCTGCACCTACTCCATGATCTGGTGTTGGATCGGCAGGATCACGTCAGTTAGGTGGCTGGAATACTACTGGCCTATCAGGCCGTGGTGGTAGTCGAGGTAGAGGTAACCAAGCGTATGACTCTCAACACTAGCAGGGCGAGTCTGCTCAGGGTAGTCAGGCTGTGACTTAGGGTTGTGGTACCAGCTAGTTATATGTAGTTGAGCCTACGTTGTAGGAGTAGTATGTCGGGCCATCTACTATACGAGGTACAGTTTTAGTTTCCTCTACAATGGTATATGAGTTTTTTGATATAAGCGCTTATCACTCTTTCATATCGGAGGCTATCACGAAGAGTTTGGTCCTCGACATTGAGTCGTATCACAGTGTGGTTACACTAGATACCCTATTTGGTGTCCGTTCAGTGGGTGTTCACCGTTGTCATAGTTTTCCCCTCGAGGTGGGTGGTTACCTTTTCGTTTTGAACTTGTATGTTTTGAAGATGACATGTTTTGATGTAATAGTTGGGATGGACTGGTTAGTTCTCTATAGAGAACGTATTGAATGCTATCGTCGGAGGGTGACACACATGTGCATAAGGGAGAATGGGATCTTAGTGTGAGATGGGAAGGACCCAAACAGCAGAAGATGGGTGGTGTCACGACACATGTTTCCAGTCTTTATCTCATTGACCAAGGGTTACAACCCACTACTTATCCTCCTATAGTGGAGCGCTTTATACATATCTTTCATGATGACTTCTCTTGTCTACCTCCAGTGCAAGATGTGGAGTTTACCATTGAGCTTGTACCAGGAGCAGCACCAGTGACCATTCCTCCTTATAAGATTGTACCTAAGGAGCTTCTGGTGATCAAGAGTCAGTTGGAGGAGCAGGAAGAAAAAGGCATTATACATCTCAGCACTTCTCCTTGGGGATCACTAGTTCTCTTTACTAAGAAGGTAGATGGAACCCTTCGTCTTTGCAAGGATTACAATAAATTAAATCAGATAACGATTATGAATTGGTATCCTTTTCCTAGAATTGATGACCTCTTAGATCAGCTCTGAGGAGTGATGTTGTTTTCCAAGATAGATTTGACATCGGGATATCACCAGGTGCGTGTCAAGACTTCAGACATACCTCATATGGAATTCAGGAGCAGTTATGGTCTCTATGACTACCTAGTCATGCTGTTTGGGATTATGAATGCACCTTCAGTGTTTATGGCTCTTATGAATCGTATTTTTCACCCTTACCTTGATTCTTTTGTGGTGGTATTTGTGGATGATATCATAGTCTATTCATGCTCGAGACACAACCACAAAACCCATCTTGAGATCGTGCTGAATACACTAAGAGGGAAATAGCTTTATGCTAAGCTCAGTAAATGCCACTTTTGGATAAATAAGGTTCACTTCTTGGGTCACATTATTTCTGAGTCTAGAGTTTCAGTTGACCCTGAGAAGGTGAGTGCTGATGTCTCTTGGGAGAAACCCAAGAACATCTTTGATATCAGAAGTTTATTGGGGCTTGCTGGATAAAATAGGTGGTTCATTAAAGTCTTTTCACGCCTAACAACACTTCTTATAGCTTTGACAAAAAAAGGGGGTGATATTCGAGTGGTCGGAACCTTGCGAGACACCTTTTCAGGAAGTGAAGGGGAGACTTCTTTTAGCACCGATACTGATCTTGCCAGAGACGGGCAGGGCTAATACAGTCTATTGTGACGTGTCAGGTATCTGGATTAGAGCTGTCCGGATGTAGGACGAGTGAGTCATTGTGTATGGTTCTCGTCAGTTAAAGCCTCATTAACAGAATTATTCGACGCACGACCTTGAGCTCATAGTGGTTGTTCATGCCTTATGATGTGGCAGACACTATTTGTTGGAAGAGATTTTTGTGGTATTCACTGATCAGAAAATTTTTCAAGTATATCTTCACTCAGCGGGATCTGAATCTTAGGCAGCATAGGTGGGTCGAGTACCTGAAATCTTTTGATTTCGAATTGGCCTACACTCCTGATAAAGGTAATTCAGTAGCTGACGCTTTGAGTCGGAAAACTCAGTCACAAGTGGTTCGATAATCTAATGGGGAGTGGATGATGATGGACCTATTTTTAGAGATGCACGTTGAGGTTCAGGAGGGTCAGGGTCTGACAGTTCTCTCAGGCTTAGCGGTAACATCTACTCATATGGAACGAGTCAGGTGAAGATAGTTATCAGATCTGGAAGGCTTTGTCCTATGGGAAAGTGTCGTTGATGATGCCTCTACTAATTTGACCGTGGATGAGGGTGATACTTTTTTGTTCCGTGGGCATGTATGGGACCTAGAAGACATTAGAGAGGAGCTGATGTGGGATTTCCACACCTTAGCTTTGGTAGTTCACCCTAGAATCACCAAAATGTATCATGATTTGTGATGACGGTATTGGTGGCCTAGCATGAAGTGGGAGATAGTCGGTTTCATCATGTGTTGTTCCACCTGTCAGTAGGTGAAGTCGGAACATCAGCGTCCGGCTGGGCCTTTATAGCCGTAGTCCATTCCAGAGTGGATATGGGACGATGATTCTGTGGACTTTGTTATTGAATTACCCATGTCACCTGATGGCAATGATGAAGTATGGGTTATCATCGACCGTCTGACGAAGGTCGCGCATTTCTTAACAGTGCGGGAGACCTTCACGGTTGATGACTTGGGAAATCTGTATGTTAAGGAAATAGTATGCCTTCATGGAGCACCTCGTTCAGTTGTTTCAGACAGAGATCCTCGTTTTACATCTCGGTTTTGGTAGGTTTTATAGAAGGCTTTAGGTATGCATATACTTTTGAATATAGCCTATCACCCACAGACTGACAGATAGATCGAACGTACTATATAGGTACTAGGGGATATGTTACGTGCATGTGTTCTCGATTTTGGAGGTTCATGGGAGAAAACAATTCCTCCTAACGAGTTCAGTTATAACAATAGATTCCAGGATACCATTGAGATGGCTCCCTATGAAGCCTTATATTGTATGCCTTGTCGCTTGCCTTTGTGTTGGCTTGAAGCAGGGGAGACAGCTGTTCTAGGACCATGTCTTGTGCAGAAGTCTACCAAGAAGACACAACTTATCAGGAAGCGTATGCAGACATCTCAGTCTAGATATCATTCTTATGCTAACAACCACCGACGACCTCTTGAGTTTGATGTCACGAACCAGTTTTTATTGAAGGTCTCACCCAAGTTAGGGAAGAGGCGTATTTGGAAGCAGGGTATGCTTTCACCAAGGTTCGTAGGACCCTTTGATGTGGTGAAGCGGATTGGACCAGTAGATTACCAACTTGCTCTTCCGTAGAGATATCAGGCCATGCACAATGTTTTTCATATATATCATCTTTGCCGGTACTTTTCAGATCCGACTCATGTGTTTCAGCCGGATGAGGTTGAACTGGATATGGATGCTACCTTTGAGGAGTATCCGATTTGAATTGTCGATCGGAGTGTGAAGACACTCCGAGGCAGGTCCGTTCCTCTTGTACGGGTGCTACGGCAGCACGGCCGGGTATAGGACGAGACCGGGGAGCGGGAGGCTAAAATACAATTTCAATGGCTGGAACTTTTCGCTGGTGACACCTCTTTACCCTCTGAAGGCCAACTTGGGGACGGGTTCCTTTACAGAGGGGAGGTTTTAACGACTCGACTCTTTGGAAATGGTATGGCTCGTTAGTTTTTCTTTTTAACCTTTCCATTAATATTGTTTAATGTGTGTGATGTTATAAGGAAGGTCCGGGGAGTGTTTGGGGTTTGTTCGGAGCCCGGGAGGTTGAGAAATGGACTTGCAGACAGGGTTGCATGGCCTTCACATGGCTTGCACGCCGTTTGGGTAAACCATGCGGCCTTTGGACTGGAAGCAGGGAGGGGTGCACAGTTTGCACACGATTTGGGTAAACCGTGCGCCTAACCCCTCTGACCCTTTTTCTAGAGGGAGTGAGGTGCACATGGTTTGCGCACAGTTTGGGTAAACCGTGCGCCTAAATCGTGCGACCCTATATATGGTGAAATTAAAATTTTTCCCTTAAGTTTATTTAAGATATTTTTTCCTTTCTTTTTGGTTCCGGCAACCAGAAACAAAAGGGGAGCCCTTCCTTGAGCTCCAATCTCCACTCCCTCTCATTTCCTTGTGGTTTCTTCGTCCGAAGTCCAATCCTCGATCCGTAGAAGCCGTTGGATAGCCTATGTTAAGGCTTACCACACTTGGCCTTCTTTACTTGATGAATCGTGGTATCCTCTTCTCTATTTTGATGCAGGCTCATATGCCCTATTTTCAGGGAAATGGACTAGAACTCAGATCTCTCCTAACCTGTTGCAAATCTGAGGATGATATCAAGTGAGCCAATGTCTACATCCCTAAAGTAGGTAGTCATGTGGTTTTCATTTTGGGTTTTCGTCTTTTCGGGTTTATACCATCGTGACGAGTTTTTCCTTTTACCAAAACTCATATTATTATTGCCTGCTTACTGTCTAAATGACCCTTGTGATAGGAAGATATGGGAACTACCCTCATTTGGGTGTTTGGGTACCGTAGGATCCCGGTATGGACACCCATAGGTGTTATAGCTTGAGTTTTAGCCCTTTTTTACCTTTGGACATTATGGATATATCTTGAAATCCATTTTCCATGTGAGGTAAATGGGATGGTTTAGTTAGGGTTCGGCTAGGATGAGTTAGCCTAAACCCATTTTATTATTTTAATAGCATGTTTTCTTGAAATGCGATTATGTGATATTGTGAGATGGAAATGCCATGTTTTATTGATATGAATGTTATAAGAAGTGTATTCTTTATAACCTATGCTAATTAAATGATTTTGCTTCGGGCCAGGGTTAGACTATGAGATCTGCCCTATGAAACGGCTTCAGGCCGGGGACAGACTGTGAGAGGTTCCCCATGGTTGGTCCAGGGGTAGGATCGAGAGCGTTGCCCCTGGGTTAAGGACATCCGTGAGTTCCTTCCCGGAACTACCCCACGTATTATATATATGTATATATATATATATATATATATATATCTCTCTAAATTAGCAGGTGGCTCATTCATACATACCATCTATGAGCTGAAGTAGGTAGACTCGCCATGTGTCCTTCCGAAACCTGAGCGGGAAGGTTGCTATTTACATTTCTTTACTTGCGTGCAGTCTATTACACACTGTTTACTTTTGATCACCCTTTTTGGATTACACGTAGACACCGTTGGTGGTGGCCTACTAAGACTTGTCTCACACCCTACTCGGGCGGCCCCCTGGGCACCCGTGTAGACTTTTTTGCTGCAGGTACTAGTAGGGGAAAGGGCCCTGTTTCAGGTTTCTGATGTCTATATATATGTTCTAGATGGAGTTCCAGAGTAGAGGACCGAGCTTGGCTAGATATTCTTGTGGACTTCATTTTTATTCTTTTGTTCCTTTTGTACTGCTTGTAGCATGCTAGTCTTCTGTTTTCTTTTGTATCGTCATGCCATGAATTCATTTTCTATTAGACATAGCATATGAGGATTTTGTATGTTATACAGGGTTTACTTTACTTTTGTAGTCCGGTTGTATGTTTTCTTGTTCTCCTGCATATCCATTGTTTGTGCATTTTCTATTCTATCACTTTAATACTTATCGTTGTGTACTCTGAAAAGGGGGTAAAGTTTCTCCACCGACATACCATTAAACCCCTGCTGCTAGTCGGCATCCCCTGGCATATGGGGAGGCGAGCCAGGGGTCATGTGGCCAACCGGGCTCGGGGCTTGGGTTGAGGGGCAACCGGGTGCGGGACGTCACAACATATAAATTAATATATATTGTTTATCATATTAGAATATAAAAAAATTCCTTAATATAATAATTTTATATTAAATTAACTATCAGTAATATTCTTTTATGTTTGTGAAATAAAATGAATCATTTTGCATCTTGGAGCCAATAATCCGCACAATGCAAGATTCACATTTTCATTTTTCTAAATAGATGTCAATAGACAATTTAATTCTTATACAATAATTATAATAACATAAAATTATATTAATGATACTAATTTTTCCATTATAATATGGTGGATATAAATTACAAGAATTATAAAAGAACAGAAACTACATGAAATACAGGGGGAGCAGTTTAAAATATATACATTATAACATGGATTATATTCTTTTATAAGAAGTTTAAATGATTGAGGGATAGATTTTTGAGATAAACAGAATGAAGATAATGTGACTTATAGTGTTTATAAGAGTGGAAGTCAGTGTTTGAATAAAAATTAGTGGTTATTTGCGAAGACAAGTGAGGAGTGGTGATCCCCTTTTATAATAGAAATGTGATGAAATTTTTTTTAAATACAAAAATGGTTCAATAATGGGAATTAACTCTCAAGGAATGTGGAACCAATATTGATAAATAATTTATAGGATAAGCTATTTGGTCAATCCACTCCTCAAAAAAATAAATATAAATACATTTTTCAACATTCATTGCTTTTACCCCATAGGATAATCATTTTTACCAATTTGGTTTTCACCATGGTAACTAGATTAATCCTAAGTAATTCAAATTTTATGAACAAAAATAAAATAAAACTTATAATATAATTTGAAACTAATGATTGAAAATTTAGAATAATGTTTTTTTATTTTCTAAAAGTGATAATTATATCTTCAAAATACAAAATGAAAATGTTTTGAAAACAAATTTTATAAAACACTACTTAAAAAATTTATAATATTAAAACAAGTGGTTATATAATAAAAAAATTGAAAATTATAATGTATCTTATAAAATAAAGATTTTTATTTAAAATTTTTTCATGAATTTAAAATTCATAATTATTTATAGAAAAGTCATACAAATATTTTTTATTTCAAAAAATGTATTTTAAAATATTCACCAAAAAATAATATTTTATTTTAAAAAATCTAAAATAATTATAATAAAATAATTATAAAATTTTAAATACAATAAATAATGAATTTTATATTTAATTAATATTTATAAATTTTATACATTATTTTAAATGAAAATACAAATTATAAAAAAACAATTTTTATTATAAAATAACATTTTTAGAAAATATGTGTTCTTAATATTCTTTAAAATAAATTTATAATTTAAAAAAAGTTAATATATTATTATATATATAATAGTATTTTAAAATTATTCAATTTAATATTTTATCATGAAATACATAATACATAGGAAATATTTTTAGAAAAAGAAATATTGCTTTTATTATAAATTCACTTGTAAAAATACTATTGTAAAATATATTTTTACTAACCCATTGATATTTAAATCATTATATAAATTTTATATATTCATCATATTATAGATTAATAATATATATATATATATGTAAAAAATAAATTTATATATATATATATAATATTTTAATATAATATTTTTTATACATTATAGGTTGTATTATTTTAAATTTTCCACTTAAAAATATAATGATTTTATAAACTAATCATATATATGACCAACGACGTTTTTTTAATAACCAAATTTATGATGACCATATTAGAAATGACTCTATTTTTATGACTTGTTAGATTTAGTTTCTATATATATCTATATATTTAATAAATCATTTGGTCATTCCACTATAACATTGAATGACATTGTTCATATTTCTTATTATGTATTTTTTATAATCCTTTCTCCTTTCATTTATATTTTCATCATTATGGGTCTTTTTGACAATTAGTGATCCCTGAGGTTGAATATGATCAAGTGGATTTCCTAGTTAGAGATATTTTATTCTTTTCTATATGTAGTCACCTATTGATTTTATTACTTTAATAGTGAGGGACAATCCATGGAGTGCAATACATACTTTTATTTTATTCTGTTTCAACATCCTAATTATTAATGAATAATAAATTGTTATTTTAGGTTATATATCATATGAAATACTTCATAATATTTTTAACTTATTCTAAAAAAATATGATTTTTTAGAATTATAAACATAATGTTTATGAAAAAAATGCCTCTTAAAAACCCATGATTTTACGCCATCCCCCCATGATATTTTTAAGTTTCCCACACTAGGGATATTACATTGTATTACTCAACATAGGAAAACATACCATAGGTGGTTTTACTTTCCAAAGCACACAATGTCCTAGTCAAGGCCTCAATCGTCAACGATTGAAGAAACCAAGCTAGTGATAGTGATCCCCATGGATTTGGCACTATGGTAAGTTTAACTAGAAATTTCATTTTAAATATAACCATATATTTAATCACGTTCATCACCCATTGTGGTGTGAATAGATAACACATTTATTATAAAACATGTATAAATATCTTAGTTCCATTAAAAAATGAAACCCAACATTAATAAAGATATAACCATTTAATTCCATAGGCTGAAAGCCACTATATTATCTTATCAAAGCTCAAAAGGGCATATACAGAGGTCCTAACACCTATATGTGTTACAAAACGCAAAATTAATCAATAAAAATCAACTAATATTAATTAAAAAGTTAATTATAAAATCATCATAATCCTTATTTACTCATCAGACACCTAATTACCGATGAAGCATTGAGTACTGAAGTACCAAAAATTGCTAATTCACCCCCAATGAAATTTGAAGAAAATCCCATTTATGAAAACCTTTTATATTAATAAAATAAGTAATTTTATGTGAACAAATAAAAAAAATCCATGGTGTGATGTACATTTATTTAATAAAAGAGTATTGATGTGTATATTGAATAATGGGATTCCCGTATTGAATGTAGAATGAAACCCCTTTTTTCTCAGTCGATTCTACTAGGATTCATTGGATTCCAAATAAAATACATAGCTGAAGAAGAACAAGTTTAGAGAAGGAAAAAGGTATCGGCATAAAAAGTCTAATAAGTGAATAATTGTACATTAAAATACAATAAAAACACCACCATGAAAACCCCATGATGAAGGGAATATTGGAGGTGGGACAATATTCAATCCCTGGTCCGTAGAAGCAAGATGAGGGGGAACAAGCTAGGAATAAATTATTTTTTCAAATTTCATTCCGACAATCTCACCAATAAATCCCTACTATTTACACCACTATTGTTGCGACCATCATCCATCTGATGGTTCATATTGTGGCATGTTGTAGCCCCAACCACCACCGAAAAGCTTTTCTATTCTCCCAACCCTTTTCTAATGCCAATAACACCCCATCCCATAAAAAATATAACTTATTAGAGGTGTTAAACATATTTTAATTGAGGTTTTAATCACAATTTTAAATAAATTTAAACATTACTAATAAAAAAATTATTAATAAATTTTGAATTGGTATGTAAAGGGAATTAAAAACCCTCCCCATCAAAATTTTCATCCCTCATAAACATTGATGATTTTCCAACAATAATCTTAGACCTTCCCTATTCACGAGTTCACGATCAACTCATCTTGATCCAACATTGAAAATCTAATGACAACCTAGATCACATAACAAGTAACATTAAAACAAACTCATCAAAATATAAGAATCCACCTACCATCATCATAAAAAACCATGATAGTTCATGACCACACCATTCTATACTGTGATGGCACAATAACGCAAACTATTCATTATATATTATATAGTACTACCCGACATACAACTCAATAAATAATTGTCTATTCTAGCCTAAAAATCTCTCCCACATTTTAAATTTACCATTAAAACACATTGGAAATAGTCCATAAAACCCCTCGATGTGATTTCTAATTCAACACACTATGATACACACATGAACACAGATCCAACATCTGTAACCAAGCCTGTTCTAGATTCCCAATTAAATTATACATGTTTTAGTAACCCATGTACAGCCTTGATCACACACACCTCTCCATGAATGTCTTCACCAATGTATAACACAACATCATCACATCTAAAATTAAAATATCTATTTCATTATTAAGACACCATATAAAATTAGATGATAAAGGATTGTTAAACCTCCCCCAAAATAGTTCTATCTAAACATGTTTCTACCCCTTTTGATGCCTCACCAAACTCACCTCACCACAATACCTTAAACCATAATGGTACCCCATAATCATCTCAATCCACTCACTGAATACCATGAGATAATCTTAGTGAAATGGCTTTACTAAGACACTAACCAAAAAATCCAGTATCATTTTCTGACATGAGAACCAACGCACCACTAACCCAAAGTACCATTTGATCACCATAGGTAGATCCTAAGTATTATACCAATAGGTAAACCAAATTTTTCATCACATTAAAATTTAAATCTATAATTTGAATATTAATCTTTGTATAATTGAATTTATATGTGCACCAGAATCAGATTCGATAATTAATTTCTACTGACTAGTCTCTCATTTCCCCAACCTCTTTTCACATCTGGTTCAAATGACAATGACTAATATAATGATACGCACTATGTTAGTGCAATAATCATCATTTTTTAAGATATAAATATAATTTCCAAAACCATTATTCTATCCTCTACTAAACACAATGTCCAGATGTTAAAAATCATGCTCGTATATAAGGGCCACTCAAAATGTTGATGATTCATGTCCCAAAATCCAAGAATAATAATCCATTCCATTGGCATATGTTTTTTTCATACCAAGTTTCATGCCACATGAATTGATAATTATGTAATACACACTATATTGATCACCTTATACTACTCCTCAAATGACACATCAATAGGTTCCATATTCTAAATATGTTTTTTGCTTATCTCGAGCAACACTCATCAATTTAATCAACTCTAGATGCACTTGACATGGATTCACCCTGATTATCCATTCCAATACATGATATCCAATAATTATTCTTCCTCTAAATCATAGTTAAATATACCATTATATAAAAACATGATACATACATTTCAACTTACATCACATAAATCCCCATAAGTCATCTAGTCACACACATTCACTCCCATATTTAGAATTCAGAAAGACCATTCTTACTAGAACACATTTCCTTGATCCTAATTGGCCAGAAATATGTACTTTCTCTTACTATTGTATAATAATACCCAAATCACTCTCTCATTAGTCTCATTCCATCAAACCAGGATCAAATACCCAACCCACTATCCGTGGTCCCCTAGTATTTTTTTTCTCATACACCATGAGAATACTCAACTCTAATCTTCAAAACCGGGTATTCATTTATCCCAATTTATATCACATATCCACCCATAATACAATAACTCCGTCAATATATAGATGTCTCCATCAACAGGTAAAGAACATAACTTTTATTGGCCTCTAAAACCAATCTTTAACACCAAACCACTACCACTCATTGTACTTTCACATTTAAGATCCTATTAGGAATCAAAATTCATATTCCATAGACACAGATACACCCACAGTGCACTGATCACATACCCAATGCACCTAAGAATGTTTATCATTATTATATAAAACAAAACCATGAGTTAACCCCTCACTCGTGTAATTATTTTTTGTGACATATACATAAAAAATAGGCTCTCTTGGCCATCCTTGAGGTAATATATCACATAAGTTACATCACATGGATAACAACTCTCTGCTCCAATCAGAAACATCACTAGGAAACTCATGTGAAAAACTACCCACTGAAGTTCCTTCATAAACATATCAAAAATCACAACCATATCGTTCTACTAATAAAATTTTATTCGAAGATATATGAAAAAACCAAATATAGTTTGTTAATAGAACTAAAAATAACTAAACCTGAATAAAAATCACACACAAGGGGTTTATCACTAGTGTATCAAATTATTGCATCGATCTACTAGTGTCAACCCATGTCGTATACACCAACTGGCGTTTTCATCATCAGTATGAATCTCATTGTAAATCCACTTGATCATCCATCAGAAAGAAATATTTTCATATCTGTCATGCTCTCTATAAATACACCTAGAAGTTATATAAAAAAATTTATTTGATCCATTAGTGAAACATTGAATATCTGGTCTTCATATTAAGTGAATAAATCAAACATAGGTAGGCATATATATAATGTGAACAAAATATTCATAATCATGATGCCTGAGATGCATATTTTATCTATAATTCAAAAATAATAAATACAATAAATTACTTCTTTCTAATGATATATGATCCAAAAAAATCATAAATAATAATTCTCAATCCTAATGTGGGTCATAGTAGGTGAAACTAAAAAACCCATGACATAAAAAATCTTGAACATCAATCCCAAGACCCTAGTAACCTATACTGACATCAAAAAATTGAATGTGAAGCACTATTATGGGTTTCATCCCACCCTTGGACACATTCTTATATATCCTATAAAGAGATTATAAAAAAATATAGAGAAAATAAAAAAACCTTATTTCGACATTGTAACATCCCTAATTGGATCAATATTAATAGTTATAATATAGGTGGAACTATGTTATCTCATGCATACGTACATGTAAGGCAGATTTTACTGACTAGAAGCAAGGGTAAAGGGAAATAAAGTGGGGTGAAAAATCTCATATATCATTTTTCATGATAATAGATAACAAACCATGTGATTTACACTTCACTAATTAATGAAAGTATGTAGAAATAGTAAAAAAATCATCAATAATTAAAACTGATTATAGAAGAATACATTTATAAAATTATTATATCCCAACAACTCAATCATAATTCAGAAATAATTATAAATGTTTAGTATGTTCTACAAAAACTTTGTTCCTTACCTCATCCTGATATCCCAAACCCATCCATGATACACTAGTTCTATGAAGAAATATTTAACCTTACCCCAACATAAAAATAAAATATTAGAGGGATTCTTATGTAACCATGTTAAATGGAGTCTCGAATAAGGTATGAGTATATAAATCTGTAGAGAATAACCAATAATGTCTTTAAAATCTAGTAGAAGTAATCATATGTGCTTGTGACATGCTCATCATATAATAAAAAACTATTGTAAAATAAAAAAATAAAAACTCATCGATCCTCATGTCTGTAACCCCACCTGAACATACAAACATCATTTAGTTATAGAGTATATTTGAGATTATTGTAATCACTGTTCAGACCCTAATAACATCTCTCGTGTCTTTAATATTGGATAATAGATAATATATTTTATCCTGATTCCCCTCAATATATAGTATAATGTATGGGGGATTGATCCACCCAAATATACATTTGATCATCATTGGGAATGATCCATTTGGTAATATCCACCAAATAATTAATTAATCCAATTATATAATGGATCATGGTAAAAAATCCAAAGCAGTGTAGATGACACGACCATTCCCACCGAGGACTTGAAAATCCCATGATAGATAACATGTGGAAAGAAACCACACCTCTTCTTAGAACTAATAAAATTAAATCCAAATCCATTGAATCCCCCACCATTGTCACAACCTCTAACTTAGCATTATCTATATCAAATAATGACAACTCTGAGGGTTTATTAAAAACTTCTCCAAGATGTTGTAACTTTTATTCATCAAAATTCCCATGTTGTATTCCATAAAGTTATTGGTATATGAAAAGAAAATTGTATACGCACACACTAAAACAAAGAGAAAAAAAACACACACACACACACTCACAAATAAATAAATATATATATATATATATATATCAATTAGATGGTTGGAAATTATACTTGAACGTCATATTCACATTGCTATTCTTTATGGATATCAACCGATCTCCCCACAGTAGAAAATGTCCAAAACATTGATATGGTTTTCAAGGTGATTCATATGATCATCAGTATCCATTCATGTATCCAACCTCTAATTAGGGTCTCATACCTTTGGAGAACTCACTATAGTCCAAAAGGTATCATAATACTCTAAAAACCTCTTAAGCATCCCTCTATCCCTATATACATCCACAGTTTAAAACCCATCCCTCATAGTTCTTGTCATCAATCAAGACCTAGGTCACATTATGGTATAAATGGACACTAATAGAAACATCATCCTAGAAACATTCTAATGTCCACTCCATTTCTTTTATTATATTGTTTGGTCCAATCTCCCAACCTATAAATCTATCTCATTGGGGTCTACCCAACCTGGTTATCGTGTCTTTTTGTGGAAGAAACTATTATCTCATAGTCTTATCGATTATACTCAAGACATATATTGACTCAATGTAATCATATTTTGAAATCATAATCTATCCTTCTCAATTCATTATCATTCTCCTAGATGTATTTTGGGTTCCCACAGTATATCCACTACTGCATGTTCATAAATATAAGATTGTAAGCTCAATGGGTCAGAGTGAAAAAGAAATAAAAATTAAGATTCAAGGACCCAACAATAGGTCATCGAGGTAATCATCCCATTTCCCATGACCCTCATGGACTTGAAACTTATTTTAGTTTATGTAGGAATTTTATTTTCAATTAATTTTTTAATTAAATTAAGGTCATCCTAATTAGTTGAATTGAAAAATATAACATGCCACATAAAAATATGAACCAATACTATAAGACATGTATTGAAGAGAAATTAACTTTAAGGAAGCCCTAACTATTTAATTTCATAACACAAAAACTACCGTTAGAGAATAAAAATACTCAAATATGGTCCATAGTTAGATCATAACTCAAATCACAACCCAAGACATAAATTATAATAAAAAAATATTGACTAAAAAATTAAAACTTATTTCAAAAACTCAAATTAATCCCATCAAATCATTAGGGGCCCAATGATTATTAAAAACATGAGAAAAAATGTGTCAACCATCATTGAAAACCATTTAAATGTGAATTGAGGGAAACCTACAACAAACACTACTAATTCAATCATTAAATTAATTTAATATTACTGAAAATTGTAGAAAAAAGTAGTGTGTTGTACCTTCGGAAAATAAATGACTGGTGGCATACAGATAATGTTACAGGACACCCACAATTCATGAATAATGAAATCCCTTTGATGATTAACTAATTAATCCATGATCAAATGGATTTGACATAAAATTCATATCCACGGAGGATAGAGTTTAAAAATTAATAAATGTATGAATGGGTGGTGGAAAGTGTAGGAATAATCCTACTATACACTCAATGAAAAATTCATGTAATAACAACCCTACATTAAAGGAATATAGGAGGTAGGGAGGGAAACTGACCTCCAATCCACTCCATAAATAATGGGGGAATATGATGCAACCACCAGAAATTTTAAAGGGGTAAATTTATTTCTTTTACACTTTTAAGCACACCAAAATGATGGTAGATCCCTCGTGTTGAAAACACCACTAATGTAGCCCCAACCACCCTAGGATACATACACTACTATACTGCTCAATTTTAGACAACAACCAGTCCCAATACCATGAATAAACAGCCATGTTAGATATGTTTAACCTATCAGAATCATGGTTTGAAATACAATTTAAAAAATGAACATACAAAAAAAAATAAAACTCCCTCAAGATTTATTAACCATCAAAAAAAAGTGAATTAAACATATATTATGTGAATAATTTACCGATAAACTAAAAATTCTTTAAAAAAATTTAATATAATTTTTTCAAATTTTTTATAAAAATTATATTATTTTAAAAAAGACATGGGATGTTGCGTTATCCACTCATGAATAAATCACATCCTCACCAAATTAAGTATCATATACGAAAAAACTTCTTATGGATTATAAATGATTCAAACCAATAGGTATATAATTTATAACAAATTTTTAAACTTAAAAACATGGGAAACATGTCATTTTTCATTGGAATATTCTTGTTCCATTATTTATTTTTTTATCTATTTTAGAAAATAGTCTCTCATTATTTAGTATCAAGACCCATGTTATATAATTTTCTCCTAAAGAGTGATTATAATCCTCCATGAATTGATCTAATATAATAGGTTGATAATAAATTTGACTTATTTTTTCATATATAATGTCTATTAATTGGGTATAGAACTAGTCTATTTCCAAAATTATATTATATTTATCTAGAGAGATAAAAATATTATTTTCATATAGGACTTTCCTAAAACATAAAAATGATATTCAATAACCAGACTTATATAATTGTTTTCTTAATAAATCAAAATATAATCATAAAATGGATAGTTTAATGTTCATAAAATCATTCCATGTGAAAAATAGCGGGTTGATCAAGAAACAAGTACACTATTCATAGTTCATAAGTGGATGATCGAGGTTAAAAATGATATTATCATCAAGTTTCACTTCCATTATTATGGATTAATTATTATTAATTTTTCTTTGATGTTTCCAGTTCTTATCATCATTGTTTTCAATTGTGTTAGTACACCTACTTAAATATTTTTGATGTTTCCCCCAATTGAGATAATGTATTTCTTGTATTATGTTATGATGACCACTTTTTTCCATTCACAATGTCTAATTATTTTTCTAATTTTCATTGAAAATTAGTTTCTATAATAATTTCATTTGACACATACAAAACATATTCCATCTCAATTGAGAATCATCCCATGATACTTAGTCCCAAAGTATTGATATGTAAGAAATTGAATCCTATTTACTTGATAATATATATTAGCTTATTTGGTGTAATCATAAGACATTTCACTATACTTATTATCCAATAAGGATAATAATTGGAATAACATCTTCATTGTATATAAAAAACATTTTTAAATTGGCATGTTTGGGATTATACCATTTCTAAAACTAAATATAGTTTACCATGAGTGATGAATAAATAACAAAATTATAGAAAATTTTTAAAATAATTACAAGAAAAATTCAACCAAAAACTTTCATGCTATTACATTAGAATTTATATTATCCTAAACCATCATTTGAGAAATCTAGGGTTTTCTAGGATGGGTTTTCTCAAGATCCTTAACTCAATTTATAGAGCATATAAAATAATTCATAATCTATTATAAAATGAATACAATGAACCAAAAATATCTTCAAGGAGCATCTAGATGGGCATGCAGTCTTAGGCCCACTCATCATCCACTAATGTAAATATTATATTGACTCTAAACAATCATTTTTTATAGTGGTTTCCATAGGTTCATTTATTCCATAGCTATATCAATTTTATATTTTCTATATAGGGATGGAATTCAAAGGAGAAAAACATGATCACTAATTTACCTAACTTCTGGATGTTTTCAGGTACTATGACTTATAACAAAGACTTATTCACATGGTTTTCACTAAATATAGCTTATGATAATCCCAAAATAAAATAAAATATTCAATATCACCTTAATAAACGTAAAAAAAAATATTTATATCTTTAAAATTATGATCAATGACAACATATCAATCCTTAATGACCACTATAACACTGAATTTATATTTGATCATTGACATCCTCACCTATAATGTTTTCTAAAACCCATTTGATACCATATAAGGTTAATTAAAACCACATTACCATATCTAGTGCTAAAAATAACATACCATACACATGATCATTTATAAAAATTCATAATTTATGAATGATTTACACATAAGGAAACTCTTTCACTCCAAGAAAATTTTTATGTTAAGAGTTGTAAAAAATTTGGGTAAATAATTAATTATTAGAATGCATGACCTCTGTATCAAATGGACAATTTCCTCACATTATATGAAAATAAATAACGAATAATAAGTCTTCAACATCTCCCAATAATCTACCACCCTATGTACACATCAAGAAACATATTATGTAACACTATTCATCACAATAATGGGAAATATAAATATAAGAAAGGTGATCCCAAATTACCCCTAAAGGTTAAAAAAGTGATAACATTCCATAATCATATGTGAGAATAAGACTAGTATATTGTTATATTCAGGATATTTAATAAGATTATGCAATGTAAAAATAGAAAAGAACATTTAAAAAATGAATGACATAACATATGAAATTGAATGATTTTTTGGGTAACATCATCCAAGATCGGATAAAATAATTATAAGAATATGTAGTAAATATTGGTATAATTAACTTTAATTTCATGATACACACCATGATATAATGAGATAATAATGTATAAAATATTTCAAATATTGAAAAAAAATTAGTATATAGAATATTACATTCCTCAGCCACACAATGGGATCCTGGGAAAATAATAAAAAATATATTTCAAATGTGGCACAAATATTATTATTAGGAACATTAATTTCATGATCCAACCCCTGAGATAATGGTATATAAATTCGTAATATATTCCAATAATAGATAATATATAAATATAGAATATATTACTTCTGTGATTATCACCATCAGTGTCAAAACTTATGAGAATCTAAAAAAATTCTAGAGATTAATTCTCCTATGAGACATAAACATTCAACCAATGTATGAGAATGTAATATAGGTACCCATCCATTATTTATCCATATTTATGTGTTCTATAAGAATTCAGTTATTCATCATATACAAAATATTAAATGGAATGTAAATGGGTTTCATTCATAATATCAAAAAGAAACAATGAAAAAAATGGTTTAAATATCCTTTTAAAAAGGGTTATCATATAAAAATCATTCATAATTCAATTATTAATCATAAAATGGTATATCCATAAGTTATTAATTGTATCTAAATATATTATGTAACATTATTGTTATCTTTTATTCAATAAATATAATAACGAATATGGTATTTACACCATATTTATATTGGATATATGGTTAAATAAATATTCCTAAAGAAATAAATATATAGAATTTAGTTGGAAACCCTTGAATCAATGAAATGAAAACTTTGGAATTTTAAAAAAAATGACATTATAATATATTTTATACCAATTCATATTGGATGGAAAGTCATGAAAAATGTAATGATGGATCAAATAATAGATTTAAATGAAAATTACACATGACATCCAAAGAAATATGGTGCATGGTTACTTTTGAATAATTTCCTTGATCAAGTATAAGATATTTCATAGAACAATGAGCTAGATAAAAATACATTTTAGTAGTTTTAGAAAAATAACTTGGGAAATAATAAATATCATTGGATTTTGAAATAATTTTAAAATGAAAATATAATAAATTATGGTGGAAATTAACATCTATTAAAAAAATTAAAAACATAGAGATAATTATTCCTATAAAATAAAAAATATTTTTTATTGAACTGTTGGCATGAAAAAATTAAATAGAGATTGCTTTCACACTACGATGAAAAAAACACCTTAAAAATGATAAAAATTTACTAAAAACATATAAAACTAGTCATATATAATAAAATTACCTTAATAAACCATAAAAACATATATAAGGAAAATCATAGAAGTGTCAAAAAAAATCGGATATGAAAAATGTAAGATTATAAACTGAGAATAAGTGATATGTTCGGTTTGACTTACATAAAACACTTTAGGTAAATTATGTTTCAGGGTATAATAAGATGTAAATTGGAGAAGTAAAACCACATGAATATCAAAATAAAAGAATTTGGGTATATAGAAATAAAAATTATTCCCTATATGGATTATCTTTCAGAAAAATCATGGTTTGAAAAAAAAGATTGATCATCAAAACCCTTACAATTTGAGAAACATTTTATTCAATACCCCATCTGAATTTTGTATCATTTGAGGTGAAGGTAAATAAAATAAAATAAAATAATTTTATCTTAAAGAACCATGAGTTAAAAGAATTGATAAATAAATTAATTAGTAATTAGTTTGACCATATTATTTATATCATAATGCACAATATTATTGATGTTTAAAAAAACTAAATTTGGTACATTGAAGCCCTTACTTTATTTACCAGATTAGTTAAATGTATTCTAATGTGATATATGGGAAACTTCACCCCCATAATTAATTATTTTGGATCATAATTAATAACATAAAAAATTTTACCTTACGATATAATAAATTTATATATTTATTTTAATTAGTTTTTATATATTTTCAATATCATGTGTGATTAATGTTGATCGTTTTGATCATGTTTAACAATAGTGGAATTTTTATTCATTATTTTCCCAAAATTAATCACTCGAAGATCATAAAATTAATTTTAATTGTTTCTAAATGATGATTTATAATGACACATCTTTATTCTATTAGATTTTTTATTATGATTTTTGGAGATGGATTTGATTATGGGAATTTTTAGGTGATTTTTAACAAATAGATATTGTTTTCTTAATTAATGAGATTAATATTAATGATACTATTATGTGAAAAAACTAAATAAATTCTTTATTTAATTATTTATATCATATATCATTATTATTTAAGTAATCGTAGTCATCCATTATAATATTTTAGAACATTTTTTAATTAGTTAGTTAAATGAATCGAAACAAGAGAAGCACACAAATAATGGATAATTGTGAAGTTTTTTATGTATAAAGTAATTTAACCATAAGTATAATTATCTTATGTATCATTTATTAGTGTGATATATAAGAATAAAAATTAATTATACTAAAAATATTCCATATATGAAGTAATTACAAAATATAAATATATAATTTTTTCTCTCAGTACACTCTTGTTATATAGTTGAAATTACTATGATAATTTATTTATTATAGGGTTAATAAGATGTATCATTTGACTTAATAGTACATTAATAATTTTTAAATATCAAATTTATCCAATATACCCAATCTTATAACTAATAATATTGGAAATTAATGAAAAATAAAATACATCATTCCCTAGATTTGGAAGTCCACACATGCACAGGGATGATGATTTCATTTTACATGGAGAATGTGGAATGTAAAATGTTGATTATTTCATCAGAAAATTAAATGTATAAAAAATTAAAAATATTTTTATTAAATTAATAATTAGGGCCACATGTGTACTATGGTTATGGAAAAGAAAACATGTTTCATCATGGAGGAGGAAGTCTACAGATACTCACAACTAGAATATTCATATTTCATAAGATATAAGAATATTTAGTAGATATTATATACCCCATAAACCTAAATAATTATATCATATGGTTAATTATAATGTCATAATTTAATAATGGGAAATATATGTTTAGTAAAAGGGTATATATAATGAAAATGATTATATAGAAGGAATTATTTTGAAATTTTAAACTTTATCTTGAATTACTTAATTGAAATTTTGTAATTTGTTCAATTTCTTATAACTGATAGCTAAAGGGAGTGTAATTGATAATTAGGGAAAATAATATTTCCATATTTCAATAGTAAACAAAAATTTTGAGTTTTATTTAAGGTGTGGTGAGTTTCCCCTTTATGTTTTGTGCTTTGTGGCCCCTTTTAAATGTTTAAAATTAAATAAAACTTTTAATTTAATTATTTTATGTGTATTTAAAACTATTTTTAGAGAAAAAAGTAACTATATTTCTAAAATTCCAAATATAGGATTTGTAAAATATTTTTGGAATTTATAATTAAATATATAAAATACATATTTGGTTTTATAATAGTGTTTTAAAAATGTAAAATTCAAAATTTTATACTAATAATTTCATCAATGGCATGGTAATTGTAAAAATAGCAGTCATCTCTATCAACCTAAAAAAATGTTCTAGAAATATTCCAAAATTTGAACATATAATAGTGCTGAAATTATGAATTCAAAAGTGATATTCATTTTAAATAAATAAAATTATAAAAAATATGTGGTTAAATTCATAATGGGATAAAAATTATATTGGTAAATTAATTTACTAAAAAATTTCATTTTAGAATATTAGTTAATGTTAATATGATTTCATACATATTTATAATTTAATAAATACTTGTATAAAAATAATTTTAATTTTTTTTTAAATTTATTATTATAAAATATAAATAAAATAATAAAACAATTTAATGAAAAAAAATATTACTTGTATTGTAAAAATGATTTAACAAAGACAATAAAAATTTAATATTTATATTATGAAAAATATGTTTAATAGTCCATTGGAATTGAATTATTTATTTAAATTAAATATATATATCATATCATATTTTAATAATAATAATAGTATTTATACATATACAAAACATATATATATATATATCATGTTTTTAATTGAGTGGTATATTCAATAAAATTTACTATCAAACAATACCTGATATAAGTTTACACATTATATGTATATACGTTGACTATATTCTCAGTGAGCATATTTCTAACGACCATATTTCAAATTACTATTTTTTATCATCAAGATTTGATTCTTATATATATATATACTAACTAAATCACACTTTTCTTCCACTGATAACCCAAAAACCATAGTTTATATTTTATACTGTAGACATTGTATAATGATTTCTTCTTTCATGTTGATCTACCTATTTAAAAGTTTTATTTGGTTATTTTTTATCCTCAAAGGTGATGATGTTTATGGTGATTTCATACCAGTGATGATTTTATTCATTACTATAATTTCCCCTATTGATTTTTTTTTTCTTTTAATGGATTTATTCATCCATATTGAGTAATAATCCATGGTGAAAAATACATTGTTTTATATTATTTTGTTTAAATAATACACTTATAAATGAATAAATTGTTATTAGTTTAATTCATATCATGTATGAATTATTTCCAAATCAATTTAGAATTCCATAAACTAGAAAAAGTTTAGAATTATAAAGGTATAATTTATAAAAAGAATATGTATCCTAAAAACATAGGGTATTATAGAAGTGGCGACAAAATAGATTACTCAAATATATTATATTTCTATTATGATAATACATTTTTCTATGGTATTTAGTGAGAGATCAATAGTGAGTTTTGGTTATAGTTTTTCAATATAGAAGATGATTCGGTTGTAATGGTTAATCAATCAGGTAATTGTTTTCAAATTCTATTTTCAGATATAAGTATTTGAAAAGTTTAATTCTATGTTAATGTTTACAATCAAACGATTATAAATATAAATCCGTTTTATTAAATTTTTAAGGGAGTATTGGTGATCATGTTTGATAGTACTAGTACATGGAGTTGATGTATGAGGTTCATTGTGTTTTTTTTCAAAAGAATTTTATTTTTCTATATGTGATAATTTTTCTCATGTGTTACATTACACATGTTATGGGATTTTATTTATTTTATTATTCCATTGAGTTGATTTGTGGTTTTATATGTTATTTTAGAAGTATTTATAATGGTAATGACTTTAAATTTATATTTTTTATATCCTTGAGGGTCTTTTGTAACCCCTTCCAAAATGTTACTCGATTTGAGGTAAACAATAACCATCATTTCTGTACCTGATGTGTTTTAGTGAGGGTGGTTTTTAATAGTATAGTATCAATGATATGGACAATAGTTATAAAGAAGTTTCAATTCTTGGAATGGTGAGGATTGTAATGAGTTTCATTGGGAAACATATCACTCTTTCATAAAATGATATATAATTGATGGAGACCCTCCAGAATGGAAAAGGAACCCTTTAATTAGATATGTGGACCATTTATACAATTGAACATGTTTAAATAAATGTGTTATAATTACAAGAATGGGGCATTGGTTTGGTACATGAATCATGATCATTTTCATGTTTATTTGAGTAATTTTGAATCTGAAAAAATTAAAATGACACTATTTCATTGAATATTATTGAATTCTATGTCATAGACTTAAGATATCCCTTGTTTCATGTTTTAGTGATTTCGGGTCGATTCTATCTTTAAGTGGTTCAGTTTATGGTGGTTCATCCTGATGCACTAGTTGATCATATAAGGGTTTAGGATAATGTGAATGATTCCTAAAGAATTATTTTTTTTGTTAGAAATTCATAGTTTGTCTATGTATATGTGGAATGTATAAAATCATAATGTAGTTACATGGTTAGATAATCAAAAGAGTAATTGTATTTCATTTTATGAAATTAATGAGAATTGGATTATTTTGGTTGTTAGTTAGTTGTGAGGTGTTTATAGGTAGTGGTAGATCTATTTAATTTTTTTACTATATGGATTAGAAGGTATCATGGGATTATTTTAGGAATATGGTTGATGAATTTATTTAATCTACGGTGTTGAGAAAAAACAGATGGTATATTCATATATCCTATTTTATGATATGTTGAGGGTATCAGATCTAGTAGTCCAATTTAAGGAAGTTATTTTATATGATCTTGGTCTACTTATGGTCAAGTAGAAGAGTACATGAAATTTATTATATGATTAACGTATACAAATTTAGTTCCAAGTTTCCCGATTTATCTTTCCCATGTAACTTGATGTTTTGGAGAAGTTATATTTAATATATAATGTTCTTAAAAAATCCATACATCATAATATATATTTTAATTGAACATCTAATAAAGTAGATCCTTAGATATAGTTTTTTTGTTATCTTGGTCTCTAATGTTTTTATAGAGATTTAGTAAATAAATACATTCTTCTTCTGGAATCACTAGAAAATACATTACATGGGAACATTATAAGGGAATTTATGTGGTCTCATTTTATATTTTATTATATATCCATTTATAGTTCCAGTTCCAAACCATTCATAGTGGATAGTGGGGTTTAGGTAGTTTGTATCTTGTATATTCCATGAAAGTGATATCATCAAGACTATATTTTTAGTAGATGGTACCTCAGGATTTTAGGCATCAGTGGGGATATAGAACTAGTAATGTAAAAAACATATAATGATATTATTTATTAATGATATTAGTTTGAGTATAGTTTTTAATGTGTTCATCATAATGGCCTAAGGGGGAAAATAGCAGGGCTTGTTAAATTTCCCTCCATGGTGTTGTCATCTCCAGGAAGACTAGTGATAATTTGACATATCATTTATCCATTATCTTCCCTTTTAATGAATTTTTATATTTATAATAATTTCACATCTTCATTAAACATACCATTTATTAGATACATTTATTATCGTGAAGATATTTCTTGTTCCCTTGGTGTTGACTATAATAATTTGAGAACAGTTTATCTTTATAGAAATGTGTTGTGGCTGTAGGATTAAGATAAGGAATAATCAGTCATTGGGATATTTTTTTCTTTTATAAAATAAAACAAGGTGATTTCATTCTCAAAATGGATTAGTTATATCCGATATTTTGTATTAACAAATTTTTTCACTGTATAATTCCTTCATGGATAATTAAGGTGATTTTGATGTTTTATTTTGTCTGAATTACCATCATATATATCAAAAGTGTTAACAAAAACATTCTTCGCATCTAGATGATTTTATTTCACATTTATTTTTGGATTTTTAGGGAATTTTGTTTCTAATGGGTTTAGAGGAGTTACCTAATGGTTTGGATAAAATGGTTTTAAACCTTCCCCCTTGATGTGATAATGAGTTTGGAATTGATTTACATACTAATGAATATTTTATTTCAATTACACTTTATCAGATCAATCGTTTTTAGTTATATGGGTTATTAATATAAGTTAGTGGTTTTTTGAAAAAGGGGTTTTTATATCATAGTCTCCAATTTTATGGTGTTATAGTGTTATTCATAAATAAAAAATATTTTTTTTGGACTAAATTCATGTACTAAAAAAATATTTAATATGGTAAAATTAATGATTCATGACCCTGTCCAAATAACGATGATCTATTTGATAATTTGAAGGGATATATATTTATCTCAAATATCAATATGTGATATTAATATCATGAAATTTGAATGATTATGGTGGATATCTAGAATGCTATAATTTTAGTGTCTCTATATAAATTATGAGTTTATATTTATCCCATTTGGTAAAAATAATTCCCCACATATTTTTCAAGGATCTATGAAATTAGTGTTTCATTAGTTCCAGGAGCACATTATGGTACTATTTGTTAATCAAATTATTATGCAGCCAAAGTATATGGATGTTCATGATAAAAATATATGGTCTATTTGGTGAGTTATATAATATCATTAATTTTATGTGAATCTCTCCGAATGAAATTTTTTAATGGCTACGGTCCACTTCCATGGTTATATTGTGTCATAACTGGGTATGTTGGTATATCATTCTATGATTGGATATATTTCCTTTTATATTGTGAGTAAGAATTTTATAAATGATTATAGTTTAATGGGTCTTGTATTTTATTATTAGAGGAATTCATTTGATTTAACTCATATTAGATTCCATTTTTTATCCCTTTCTAGGATGTTCCAAGATATTTTTTAAACTGGTTAGTGTCAGGTGATGATTGAGTACCGAAAGGAGTAGCTTATCGATGCTCATGTTCTCTGTTTTTAGGAACAATGAGTTATTTTTTTCTTTTTCTTAAATTTTCAACATATATTTATGGGTTGTATTTTGATTTTGTAGATGGTGCTATACTATTTCTAGATTCAATTTTTATGTCCACATGTCCATAATCATGCCACACATGGTCAGGGGTTGGGGTCGGTATTGTGTACTCTAAATTTGTAGTGTAATTTGGTTACCAATATTCCTTTTATCACATAATCATATCATAAATACAATTATGTATATATAATATCTGTTGGATTTTAATTGTCATTAGTAGATGTGGATGGATATCTTTTAGGATTATGACCTCAAGATTTCATACTAAGGAATAAAAATGTTTTCTTATCTGTATAGTTAGAAGTGATATGGTGTTATTGTTAATGAGTCAAACAATTAAAATTTTATGATATTAAATTTTAAATACTATATAAATATCGAAAGAAGATGGGCATGGAGTATTTATATATCAGATGATAGTGATTTAAACTTTTTTCTAAAAAGTAGAGGTCTGAGAGTAGGGAAATTCATAGGTAGATATGAGGAGAGATTGTGTTTTTTGTGGTCATTCTTTTGAGGGAGGGTTAGAGGATGGTCATTATGAGGAGTTGTTTCAACAATGCGGTCTTTTTATTGTACGTGATATGATATAATGTGATTATCATGAAATAAATTTTTAATAAATCCTTTTATATCCAATATATTTCAATATTTAATGCATCACATAAAGTGTATAGAGATGTAAAGGCTAGTGGAATAGTTAACATTATAGTGACTGGTCTTTTAGAACGTGATGGATAATCGTTTTTATCATTGTAGTTTTATGAATTTAATTATTATTACCATGCAAGAAATTGGAGTATATTTCAATGGATATCATTAACAATTTTCCTTGAGATTAAGAAGGATATAAATTTATATTGGTTATTGTGTATTATTTTATTAAATACTACCTCTAGTTTATAATAAATTATTTGATCATGGTGGATGTGTTATAGTGTATTAATATAGAGGATATTGTATGGTGGAATGATATTTTATGGATTATCATCATTGTCTTGACTCACAAGATTATAAGGGTTTATAACCTTATATTGGCTATCAATTATACCTTATATTATATATTTTCAATTTTTAAATGATGGGTATATAGTGTATATGATTTAACTATTGAGGAAAATTTTTAGTTAATGTTTTTAAAAATTTATAGGAAAATTGGTGAATTATTTTACATGATTAGTTTTTCTAAAAAAATATATATCACTTTATAAATTTTTTATACCCATTAAAGGAATTGTATTTGTGGACTTGTATATCTTAGTTACAATAGAACAATGATGGAGTATTTCTGATTCTATTATTAGATTATATATATAGAATTATTGATAAGGTGTATGTGTCATTTTAATAGATTAATATGGCTCAATACCATTAAACTTATTACATTAATTAGACATGTATACCCCTATAGTTTGAGGTAAATGATAATTTTTTCTTTATCGATTACCCACTACCTGGGAAGTGAAATTATGGTCATAAGAATAAGATGTGTTCTTGGTTTGTTAGATATTTTGATGTATTATATCATGTAGGTAAAGTGGTGTACCTGATAGGACTTCCTCAATAGATAGATCAAATCCATGTTTAGTTCCATGTTTCAATGATAAATAAATAACACTGTGACATATTTTATGTTGTAGATTAAGGAGGATGTGAAATTAGTAAATTGGTATATTATGTTTTATGATCAATAGTAGATGTT
The DNA here is from genome assembly GCA_963277665.1 of Viscum album. Classification (NCBI taxonomy): domain Eukaryota; kingdom Viridiplantae; phylum Streptophyta; class Magnoliopsida; order Santalales; family Viscaceae; genus Viscum; species Viscum album. The sequence continues at coordinate 750,487,261 of OY728129.1, read as the reverse complement.
TATTTTATTTTATTTCTTTTGGTGGTTATTGTAATATAGAGGCATAATGGCTTTTGTTGTGATTTTGATTTACCAATGATGAGATTTGTATTTGAGTTGTATATTATTGGTTTCATGGTGTTTTGTAGAGTTATATTCATTTATGGGTTTTGTTTTTATTTTCTAGTCTGTGAATCATTTGATAGGTATCTAATGTACAGTCGTAGGCCCTTATTCTTCCTCTATATTGTGGGTTTTTTGTGAAAATTTGGTTTGGAGTGGATATTTATTAGATATTGGAGGAGGAGGGTTTTCTTGGATTTTTCTGGTTTAAAACTACAATTTTAAGCAAAAATATTACATTGATGAAGTAATGGTCCAATATATGATAAGTCATGTCTATTATTTCAATATTTTTTTAAGTCTGTTGAATTATTTGGATATATTTTAATGGGGATATCATTCTATGGATATCTATATTGTGGTTGAATAAATTTTTGTGGGAATTATGCCTTGGTTGAATCCCTATATTTTAATTGAGAGGTTTGAAATGATCATTTAAGAGGGTTTAATTGTGTATGTTTTGGTTAAGGTGGATAAATTTAGTGGTTAGTTTAAAGAGGATGAAGGAAACATAAAAGGGTGTTTGGATTATTCTATACTATTTCAAGAAACATAGTCGAGGATTGTGGGAAAACAAAACATTTCTGGTTCAAAATGTACATGGTTTAGATGAACCCGTATTTCAAAATATGTGAAAGAAATAACATATTTGGTAATATATTCCATTTTAATCCCCTGAAAATTTAAAATTCTTTTTAATGAACTCCATTATGACATTATAAAAGAGTTTTTTTTATATTTTGGGATTATATTAGATTTTGTTAAATATATTTTTATTCCAATTTCATTGGTTTTAATTAAAGGGTTACCTTAAACCCTAACTGACCTTGGATTCTTTCTTAGTAAAAACAACCCACCCCCTTTTGTATATAATTCCCCTACTTCATGAGTTTAACCTATAAATTAATATAGGTGGGGTTTTTTCTTTTTCTATTCCATTTATTATATTCTTTCTCTTATAGTGTGTAGTAAAATTTGATTTATACTATATTTATTTTAGAATTAGATAATAATTTTATAGAATAATGATTTCATTAGGTCCCATGGAGAATACATTTATTTATAGTTGTTTTTTATCATTGATTTACAATCATTATTTTTTGGAATTCATTGAATATAAATTCCTAAATACGGAATTTTTGGTCTCTCTTATTTTATTGTGATTGAATGCGGAATTATCTTTTTTATACATTTAATGGGACAATTTTTATAATTAACATAAAGAGATATTTATCAAAGTATAATTAATTGAAAGTGAAAAAATTGTATCATGTTTTTTATACAATTTATATGAATGTTGTGGGACTATACATATTTTTTTATTGATAATATTATTTTTTATATATATATTTTTAATTTATTGATATTTTTTATCAAATCTATATTTATTCAATTCCAAAAATGATGGTAGTAAAAAATTAATCAAGGACTATCTATAGGATAAAAAAATCATAAATGGAATTTTGAGTAAAAAAATTATTGATATTTTTTATGTGGTGATTGATGTAACACCCAAAGATTCTACGGTACGTTTCCCTTCGAATAATGCGATAGCGTGTGTTGTACGCAACCTCGAGTTCTAACACACACCACAACTAATTAAACTAGCCGTTGTGAATAGTAATACCTACTTTTTGAAATCATATATATTCTATATTTCAAAATGGACTTCATTTTTGGATTCGGAATATCAAAATTAGCCTAGGGTGAAATTTTGGTACATTTCGGATAACTTTCATATTTTGATGAATAGTGAAAATTACTAAATTTTAATTAAAAACAACTTTTTTAATCAAAATAATTAATAGTGATAAATTGTGAATTTGAGTGGTTTTAAAGTATATTTAGAATATATTTTTACCATTTAATATAATGTTGGTCATTGGACATAATTTTACAATTAAACCGAACATAAACAAGTGTCAATCTTTTGATAGTTATTATCTCTTAAAAAACACGCTTTTTGTTTTGACAGCGGGAATTAATTTTAAATTAATTTCTGCCACTTCTGTGTTTTGAATTTAGAAAAATGGATTCCATATTTGGAATCAGGATGTTCAAATTGTGTAAATAGGTAACTTTTATTTTTAGACATTTTGAATAATTACTGCGGTAAATATTTTATTTACCATGGTTAAGGGTAAATCCGGTAAATAAGGGTTAAAAAAATAATATTATAATAATACTAAATTACCCTAAAACGTGTCGTAACCCTATTGGTTGATACATGATCGACCATGGGCATCTTTGGGTCAATTTCGGGACCCCATTGATCCACTTGTAAGTGATAATGACACTTTATTTTAATAAAGTTAAAATAAAAATAAAAATGGCATAAGCTTACATCTTTTAGAAGAACAATTTTTACATAGGGTTATACATGTTGGAATTTCGATTATAAATATTCATTAGAAAGATAAAAAGATTTCCTACATAATTATATTTTATTTATAATTTTTAGACATTAAATAATTTATTTTATTTATGACACAATGATGATGCAGTAATTACTATAATAGTAAAAAATTAACATAATTGATATTATAAATACCCAAATAAATATAATATGAAACTTTTAAGGAATTAAACTAATTTTCTAGGATAATATGATATATTAGGATTGATTTAATTGACTTTGTTCGAAGCAATAAATCTGTTATTAGTTTCAAAAAAATCAACTATTGAATAGTGTCAAAATTGACATAAAAGAGTTCTTAAAAAAATATTATATTATTAATTGATATTAAATTCTTAAAAATCTATGGTTCGGCCAAGAGACTTATATTATGATAGTTTAATCACTAATGGACCACTTGTGGGTCTCTTGGATGTATATAGTAAGTTTATTAACCATATTATATAAAAATACAAAGAGACATTGTAAAAGTGAAACTAATTAACTTAGAGTTAATACTTAAAGATAAGGTTAATATAAGTACCCAAACCTGTCTAAATTCTATTGGTTGAGTGGTTTTCGACCTATCCCCACCTTAACCTTTGAATAGTCAACTCTGGAGCCATTATAAACCGAATATGAATTTATTATAAATTAATATTTCTAGCTTTTCCAAAGGTGCCCCTCACCCCTCTTATAAAAGGGCACTCCTCCTTCTCATTTCTTCACACCTTCAAAGCCTTTTGGTTCGGCCAAACTCTACCCAAATAATCTCCCAACATCCCTCACTACAACCTAGAGGCCTTAGTTTGATCAGAAAGCCAACCTAAGGATCCCTTTTGATCAAATCAAAAGGAAGAACCCGAAGAAGAGGTAATGATTTCACCACCCTTTTCTAAGTTCATTTCTTCTTCCACTTCTTCTTCCTTTGTTCTTACCATTCTAAAATAATAACTCCAGTATCTCACATATACTGTGATGTTATTATAAGTATGGTACAACCATATTCAGTATTCTATCCACCCTTCGAATAACATGTCACCATACGTGCGTACGTACGGCTTACCGTCTCCACGTCGTGGTGTAATTGTTATCCAATATAATATTATTTGGATGGGTATAATAATGATGTTTAACTCATGTAAATAATAAATATAACATGTTAATGATTCTGTATATATGATATACCATTCATTTATATATTATTTTAATATCAAAAGAATGATATTGTCGCTCGTGCGTACGTACGGACTACCGTCTCCACGAACGCGATGAGATTCATTCTCCATCGTATCCATTCAAGTATAATTATCATTTAATGATTTAAAAATGATGTTTAAGGACTTGATATCATTCTGGATATGAATAAGATACAACAAACATGACTTATGTAACAAAACATATAAAAGAAAATGAGTAAGTTAACACCCGAAACGACAATAATTCTAAGATATTATTAACAAATCAATGTTAAAAGATCATATATGATATCATATTAATATATATGATTCTTGTATAATTTAATAACAATTATTTCACCATTATACAGGAGGTTAACCTACCCCAACCAAGGAAAAGTACAAGTTAAGGGTTATTTCACAATCTCTTCATTATCCGAGGTTCTATATACGTAATAATCTACTGGGATCTCTTTATCATCCACATCCATGTTTTCTTAAAAATGTTTTTCAAAACATTTTTACTATTTACAAGAATATGGGTTAAAGTCATTTATACCCTTTTTGACTTTTTATAAGAGGTTTATAAAGGAATCTTTCCGTCGTTTTCAAAACAATGTCCTTTTTAACCTTTTCGACAGAATTGAGGTAAGAATGTTTTTTTTAACTTATACGGCGGGTGCGGTTATTTTCCGCCATTATAAAATCGTCGAAGCTTTCCATACAAGCTTATAAGAATATTTTCAAAGAAAATGTTTTATTTTATATGGATCTTAAATGTTTTCAAAATAAAAGGAGATACTTCTTTAAAAAGAATTTTGATTTCATCTATGTCAACATCCTTTGATGGATTTTAAGATTATTTGAAGTTGATTTATTATGATACAAAACTTCTATATTGTATTGAAGGTTTTGTGATATGTTTGACTGTGGATGTGCTATTTTTATACCATTCATAGTTTATGGTGAAATTATTGACATTTCGTATGCTAGTTTTAATACGAATGTTTATGTTATGTTTAAACCTTTTCATATGGGAATGCATTGGACTTAATAAGTGGCGGGTGGAGCCCGCTATAGCTCCTCGATGCATCGGTAGGTCTCATGAGACAAACTAGTGTCTTGGCACAAGGCCTTGACAAAATCTTATTTGTAGTCTTGGCACGAGGCCTTGGCTATGTGGTTATGATAGTCTGGCATTATGCATTCCAACATTATAAAAGTGGTTATTGATATTGCATGTGATTATTCGATTAGTAGAATATCCATGTGAATAAGTAAATGACATTATTTCATTTTTATTTTTGCCATACTATGTTGAAGTTCAATTTTAAAAGGCTTTTGTTTTAGTAATTCATTGCCTTAAATGTTTATGCTTATTATGAATGTTCCGCTATATTGTTATCCTTACTGGGCATTTGAGCTCACCCCTTTTCTATGTTTTATTTTTCCCAGGTAGTGAAGAAGTAAATTATGAATGACTTGCAGGGATATTATGAGGGGATTATAGTGTGGACGTTGGAAACATTATGTTGTTGTAATAGTTTTTCATTTTATGATGTAATGTAAAACTTATGAATATATCTAGTGTTTCCAAGGCTACTAAACAAATCGGTCTTTCGGGATTTGATCTTTCTTGTGATCATGCCAATGTTATGTAATAATGCACCGACTCTGGGTAGCTGGGGTCGGGGCGTTACAGTTGGTATCAGAGGAAGTTTAGTACAAACCTTGGAAGCTAGATTTAGATAAACTCTGATTAGAGCACGTAGACCTAAGATGAAATTTGAGGATTAGTATAGAAGAACTTCCTAGAATTTTGGTATTGTAGAGATTTTGTGAGTTTTCCGAGCAATACATCCCTGTCTGGATACGAGCAGGTAGAGGCGGCTCTGGCACAGATGTACCTAGGGTTAAAACCCGAAAACACCGCTTTGAGCTAGACTCGAACGGGAACTGGTGCACGACAACGGGCCTTGCTGCACTCTTGGTTACGACACTCCCGGGGGATATGCTTAGGATAACTCTCATTATCTTTACAAATCATTATGAAGGGTTTATGAGTATATACTTCCTCAAAGAAAAACATTTTTATGATTATGGATTATATCCATAAATAGTTCAATTTATGTTAAGTGTTTTATAAGTATGGGATTATGTATTTTGATTCATAAACTGATCTAGTTTATGCCATTGTTTAGAAATGGCGCCTAGTGGAAGAAATGGAAACCGTATCAATGCGCGCACTCCATGTAGGGATTGCCCTCCTGCTCAAGATAATTATAGTGGGGCTGGTGATGCAACTGGTGCCGATCAGCTAATCACCATACTGGGACAACTTACTCAGGTTATGAATAATAACCTTACCCGTATGGAGCACCCTGATCCGCAGCGTGGAGGATCAATGTTAGATCGATTCATGAGGCAACAACCACCAACGTTCAATGGGAGTACAAATCCCTTAGTAGCTGAGCAATGGATAAATTCCCTAGAGAAAATATTTTAGGCTTTGGGGAGCAGTGAAAGGGAAAAATTTATCATGGCAGTTTACCACCTCACTGGAGATGCTGATCAATGGTGGTCATTGATTCAAAATACAAAGGAAGATGATGAAGTATCAAATATGGAATGGAGGGAGTTCAAAGATCTGTTTTTAGAAAAATACTTTCCTCGCGACCATCGAGCAGATATGGAAAGGCAATTTCTGAGTCTGAGACAAAAGGAGGATGAGAATGTCACAAAGTATGAGGCTAACTTTACAAGGTTAGCGAGGTATGCTGGAGATTATATTCGCAACCCAAGAAGTAAGATTGATCGTTTCTTTGATGGGTTAAAACCATTTCTCCGTCGAGCATTAGTCTCACAATCCTTTTCATCGTACGAAGACATTGTCTCATGTGCTATAAAGACCGAAAAGGAATTCTCTAAGTCTTATGACTTTAAAGCAAAGCAAGAGAAGAAGAGACCTGCTGATCAATCTGGGAATGGAAATAAGGGGAAGAAGGGAAAGGTTGAATATCCATCTTGTGGTAAATGCGGGAAGAAACATCCTGGTGCTTGCCTGAAGGGAATGGGAGTCTGTTACAAGTGTGGTGAAAAAGGCCACCAAGCTCATGATTGCAAGGGGAAGAAGGAAGCTACCAACGTTCAGTGCTACAATTGCAGGGAGATGGGGCATTATGCAAATGCATGTCCTAAGCGTCAGGAGAACTTACCTCAGAAAAGGCCAAGGGATCAAGGCCAGGCTTATGCTATCACTACTGCTGAGGTAGAAGCTCCGAAAGACGTGGTGGCAGGTAATTTAATGGTTTCCTCAAGTTTAGCAAATGCATTATTTGATTCTGGATCATCGCATTGTTTCATATCTTCCCAGTTTGCTAAGAAAATTAGATATTTCCAATTTGATTTAATAAGGGAGTTGTCAGTTAAAACTCCTAAGGGAAGTATCGTTGCAACAAAGTTTTGTGAATCAGTCCCCATTAGAGCACATAAATTTTCTTTATCTGCTGATCTCATCGTCATACCTATGATTGAGTTTGATATAATCCTCGGTATGGACTGGCTTTCAGACTATGATGCGAAGATTTATTGTAAGAAGAAAGAGGTTACGATTCTTGATGATAATGATAAGGAACACCTTATTTTTAGAGCAGAATCGTCACCACCTAATTCTTATTTAGATCCACCCCCAGTAGCTCAACTTAATTCAATTATTGGGGAGGAAGAGAATGAAATAACTGTCGGTGAGGAAAGGAATGTTCAAAAAGAGGATGTACCTATTGTGAAAGAATTTGTAGATGTATTTCCGGAAGATTTACCTGGGCATCCTCCAGAACGAGAAGTTGAGTTTTCCATTGATTTGATTCCTGGATCAAGGCCTATATCGAAGACCCCTTATAGAATGGCTACTGTAGAATTAGTCGAACTAAAGAAACAACTAGAGGAATTGAGTAATAAGGTATTTATTCGCCCTAGTGTTTCTCCATGGGGAGCCCCTGTTCTTTTTGTTAAAAAGAAAGATGGATCTATGAGGTTATGTATCGACTACAGGGAGATCAATGCTATAACGATAAAGAACAAGTATCCCCTACCTCGTATTGATGATTTATTTGACCAACTGGATGGAGCTCAATACTTTTCAAAGATTGACCTTCGATCTGGATACCATCAGTTGTGTGTGAAGAAGGAAGACATTCCGAAAACAGCATTTCGAACCAGGTACGGGCATTACGAGTTTACTGTAATGCCGTTTGGTTTGACTAATGCACCCTCTGTATTCATGTATCTAATGAATAGAGTTTTCAAGGAGTATCTCGATGAATTTGTGGTGGTATTTATTGATGATATCTTGGTATACTCCAAAACCTACGAAGATCATGAAAATCACTTGCGCATTATCTTGAAGACTCTGAGGAGGCATGAATTATATGGAAAGTTTAGCAAGTGTGAATTCTGGCTTCAGGAGATTTCTTTTCTTGGCCATATTGTCTCTAAAGATGGAATCTCTGTTGATCCTTCTAAGAACAAAGCAATCCAAGAATGGCCAGCACCTACGAGTATAACTGAGGTACGTAGTTTTATTGGCTTGGCAGGTTATTATCGACGTTTCGTCCAGAATTTTGCCCGATTGGCTAACCCATTAACGAAGCTCACACGTAAAGGGGTTAAATTTGATTGGACAAAAGAGTGTGAAGAATGTTTCGAAGAACTGAAGAGAAGATTAGTCAATGCTCCTATATTGACTCTACCATCGGGGAATGATGGGTTCGTTATTTATAGTGATGAATCGAAGAAAGGACTTGGCTGTGTCCTTATGCAGAATGATAGAGTTATTGCATATGCATCACGACAGTTGAAAATTCATGAACAAAACTATCCTACTCATGATCTTGAGTTAGCAGCTGTGATCTTTGCTTTGAAGATATGGAGGCACTACCTCTATGGTGAAAAATGTGAGATTTATACTGATCACAAGAGTTTGAAGTATATTTTCTCACAAAAAGAACTCAACATGAGGCAAAGGAGATGGCTTGAATTACTCAAGGATTATGATTGCACGATACACTACCACCCGGGGAAAGAAAACAAAGTAGAAGATGCTTTGAGTAGAAAAGACCATGGAGTTCTGAGCACGATGACAATTGAAAGGGACCCAATTTTCATGGATCTAGAGAAGATGGACATGGGAATAACCAGGGAAGGTGAAACATCAATACTTTTTCAAATGGTTGCCAAACCATCTTTACTAGAAAGGATTAAGAGTTCTCAGACCGATGATGACGAATTCCAAAAGAAGATTAAAGCTGTGAATGATGGGAGATTGAGAGACTTTGTGTATGAAGATGGAATTTTGAAATTCGGGAAGAGACTTTGTGTTCCCAATATACCTGATCTAAAAAGGGAATTGCTGGATGATGCTCATAGTTCCAATTTCTCTATACACCCTGGGAGCACCAAAATGTATAGAGATTTGAAGGAACATTTTTGGTGGGACAACATGAAGAGGGAGATTGCTGATTTTGTGTCAAGATGTATGGTTTGTCAACAAGTGAAAGCTGGAAGGCAACAGCCTGGAGGAGTCATGCAACCTCTTCCCATACCGGAGTGGAAATTGGACAATGTTACGATGGACTTTGTCATGGGGCTACCGAAGACTCCTAGAAGGAACGATGCAATATGGGTTATTGTTGATCGTCTTACCAAGTCAGCACATTTTCTTGCTATAAGAGAAGATCTACCCCTGGAACGTCTAGCAAGACTATACATTAATGAAGTTGTGAGACTTCATGGAGTACCCCTATCAATTGTTTCTGATCGTGATCCCCGTTTTACTTCAAGATTCTGGAAAAGTCTTCATAAATCCCTGGATACAGAACTTCATTTGAGCACTGCTTACCACCCTCAGACAGACGGACAATCAGAACGGACTATTCAAACCTTAGAAGACATGTTGAGATCTTGCTCACTTGACTTTCAGGGTATGTGGGATCAATATTTACCACTGGTAGAATTTTCCTATGACAATAGCTTCCATTCGAGTATTCAGATGGCACCATATGAAGCGTTATACAGAAAGAGATGTCGTACACCAACCTGTTGGGATGACGTTGGTGAAAGAAAACTTGTAGGCCCAGAACTGGTGGAGGAAACGGTGGAAAAGGTGAAAGTAATCCAAAATCACATCAAAGCAGCTCAAAGTAGGCAGAAGAGCTATGCCGATAATCGAAGGAAGGATTTGGAATTTCAAGTCGGTGATCATGTTTTCCTGAAGGTATCTCCATGGAAGGGAGTCATACGTTTTGGTAAGAAAGGTAAATTGAGTCCCAGGTACATCGGACCTTTCGAAATTCTAGAACGAATTGGGGCTGTAGCTTACCGATTGGCAATGCCGCCAAGTCTCTCCAAAGTTCACGATGTGTTCCACGTATCTCTGTTGAGAAAATACATGCCTGACCCAACACATGTACTCACCTATGAGGAATTAGAACTGGAACCCGATCTGTCTTATTGCGAAGAGCCCGTCAGGATTCTTGATACAAGAGAACAAGTACTGAGAAACCGGACGACGCGTCTGGTAAAAGTTTTGTGGAGAAATCATAAGATGGAAGAGGCAACGTGGGAACCTGAGGAACTTATGATGAAGAACCACACGAGTCTTTTTATGCAGTAATACCCTAGAAATTGCGAGGACGCAATTATTTGATGGAGGGGAGAATGTAACACCCCAAGATTCTACGGTACGTTTCCCTTCGAATAATGCGATAGCGTGTGTTGTACGCAACCTCGAGTTCTAACACACACCACAACTAATTAAACTAGCCGTTGTGAATAGTAATACTTACTTTTTGAAATCATATATATTCTATATTTCAAAATGGACTTCATTTTTGGATTCGGAATATCAAAATTAGCCTAGGGTGAAATTTTGGTACATTTCGGATAACTTTCATATTTTGATGAATAGTGAAAATTACTAAATTTTAATTAAAAACAACTTTTTTAATCAAAATAATTAATAGTGATAAATTGTGAATTTGAGTGGTTTTAAAGTATATTTATAATATATTTTTACCATTTAATATAATTTTGGTCATTGGACATAATTTTACAATTAAACCGAACATAAACAAGTGTCAATCTTTTGATAGTTATTATCTCTTAAAAAACACGCTTTTTGTTTTGACAGCGGGAATTAATTTTAAATTAATTTCTGCCACTTCTGTGTTTTGAATTTAGAAAAATGGATTCCATATTTGGAATCAGGATGTTCAAATTGTGTAAATAGGTAACTTTTATTTTTAGACATTTTGAATAATTACTGCGGTAAATATTTTATTTACCATGGTTAAGGGTAAATCCGGTAAATAAGGGTTAAAAAAATAATATTATAATAATACTAAATTACCCTAAAACGTGTCGTAACCCTATTGGTTGATACATGGTCGACCATGGGCATCTTTGGGTCAATTTTGGGACCCCATTGATCCACTTGTAAGTGATAATGACACTTTATTTTAATAAAGTTAAAATAAAAATAAAAATGGCATAAGCTTACATCTTTTAGAAGAACAATTTTTACATAGGGTTATACATGTTGGAATTTCGATTATAAATATTCATTAGAAAGCTAAACAGATTTCCTACATAATGATAGTTTATTTATAATTTTTAGACATTAAATAATTTATTTTATATATGACACAATGATGATGCAGTAATTACTATAATAGTAAAAAATTAACATAATTGATATTATAAATACCCAAATAAATATAATATGAAACTTTTAATGAATTAAACTAATTTTCTAGGATAATATGATATATTAGGATTGATTTTATGGACTTTGTTCGAAGTAATCAATCTGTTATGAGTTTCACAAAAATCAACTATTGAATAGTGTCAAAATTGAAATAAAAGAGTTCTTAAAACAAATATTATATTATTAATTGATATTAAATTCCTAAAAATCTAAGGTTCGGCCAAGAGACTTATATTATGATAGGTTAATCATTAATGGACCACTTGGGGGTCGCGTGGATGTATATAGTAAGTTTATTAACCATATTATATAAAAATACCAAGAGACATTGTAAAAGTGAAACTAATTAACTTAGAGTTAATACTTAAAGATAAGGTTAATATAAGTACCCAAACCTGTCTAAATTCTATTGGTTGAGTGTTTTTCGACCTATCCCCACCTTAACCTTTGAATAGTCAACTTTGGAGCCATTAGAAACCGAATATGAATTTATTATAAATTAATATTTCTAGCTTTTCCAAAGGTGCCCCTCACCCCTCTTATAAAAGGGCACTCCTCCTTCTCATTTCTTCACACCTTCAAAGCCTTTTGGTTCGGCCAAACTCTGCCCAAATAATCTCCCAACATATCTCACTACAACCTAGAGGCCTTAGTTTGATCCGAAAGCCAACCTACGGAGCCCTTTTGATCAAATCAAAAGGAAGAACCCGAAGAAGAGGTAATGATTTCACCACCCTTTTCTATGTTCATTTCTTCTTCCACTTCTTCTTCCTTTGTTCTTACCATTCTAAAATAATAACTCCAGTATCTCACATATACTGTGATTTTATTATAAGTATGGTACAACCATATTCAGTATTCTATCCACCCTTTGAATAACATGTCACCATACGTGCGTACGTACGGCTTACCGTCTCCACGTCGTGGTGTAATTGTTATTCAATATAATATTATTTGGATGGGTATAATAATGATGTTTAACTCATGTAAATAATAAATATAACATGTTAATGATTCTGTATATATGATATACCATTCATTTATATATTATTTTAATATCAAAAGAATGATATTGTCGCTCGTGCGTACGTACGGACTACCGTCTCCACGAACGCGATGAGATTCATTCTCCATCGTATCCATTCAAGTATAATTATCATTTAATGATTTAAAAATGATGTTTAAGGACTTGATATCATTCTGTATATGAATTAGATACAACAAACATGACTTATGTAACAAAACATATAAAAGAAAATGAGTAAGTTAACACCTGAAACGACGATAATTCTAAGATATTATTAACAAATCAATGTTAAAAGATCATATATGATATCATATTAATATATATGATTCTTGTATAATTTAATAAAAATTATTTCACCATTATACAGGAGGTTAACCTACCCCAACCAAGGAAAAGTACAAGGTAAGGGTTATTTCACAATCTCTTCATTATCCGAGGTTGTATATACGTAATAATCTACTGGGATCTCTTTATCATCCACATCCATGTTTTCTTAAAAATGTTTTTCAAAACATTTTTACTATTTACAAGAATATGGGTTAAAGTCATTTATACCCTTTTTGACTTTTTATAAGAGGTTTATAAAGGAATCTTTCCGTCGTTTTCAAAACAATGTCCTTTTTAACCTTTTCGACAGAATTGAGGTAAGAATGTTTTTTTTAACTTATACGGCGGGTGCGGTTATTTTCCGCCGTTATAAAATCATCGAAGCTTTCCATACAAGCTTATAAGAATATTTTCAAAGAAAATGTTTTATTTTATATGGATCTTAAATGTTTTCAAAATAAAAGGAGATACTTCTTTAAAAAGAATTTTGATTTCATCTATGTCAACATCCTTTGATGGATTTTAAGATTATTTGAAGTTGATTTATTATGATACAAAACTTCTATATTGTATTGAAGGTTTTGTGATATGTTTGACTCTGGATGTGCTATTTTTATACCATTCATAGTTTATGGTGAAATTATTGACATTTCGTATGCTAGTTTTAATACGAATGTTTATGTTATGTTTAAACCTTTTCATATGGGAATGCATTGGACTTAATAAGTGACGGGTGGAGCCTGCTATAGCTCCACGATGCATCGGTAGGTCTCATGAGACAAACTAGTGTCTTGGCACAAGGCCTTGACAAAATCTTATTTGTAGTCTTGGCACGAGGCCTTGGCTATGTGGTTATGATAGTCTGGCATTATGCATTCCAACATTATAAAAGTGGTTATTGATATTGCATGTGATTATTCGATTAGTAGAATATCCATGTGAATAAGTAAATGGCATTATTTCATTTTTATTTTTTCCATACTATGTTGAAGTTCAATTTTAAAAGGCTTTTGTTTTAGTAATTCATTGCCTTAAATGTTTATGCTTATTATGAATGTTCCGCTATATTGTTATCCTTACTGGGCATTTGAGCTCACCCCTTTTCTATGTTTTATTTTTCCCAGGTAGTGAAGAATTAAATTATGAATGACTTGCAGGGATATTATGAGGGGATTATAGTGTGGACGTTGGAAACATTATGTTGTTGTAGTAGTTTTTCATTTTATGATGTAATGTAAAACTTATGAATATATCTAGTGTTTCCAAGGCTACTAAACAAATCGGTCTTTCGGGATTTGATCTTTCTTGTGATCATGCCAATGTTATGTAATAATGCACCGACTCTGGGTAGCTGGGGTCGGGGCGTTACAATTGATGTTGTTTGATGGTGTGTTGGTCTAGTTTTCATTGTCATAGTTAGAGTTCTTTCAATATAGTAGGAGATTTGGGATAAAATATGGTGATAAATATTGTGATTTCAATGGTTTATTTTCATGGTTGATTTGAGGGTAATTTAGAATTTGTGGTCGATGTAGTGGTTGTGCTATTGTAGTCATTGGCATGGACTGTCCTGGTTGTTGATTTAGTATTGTGAGAGGCTTTTGTGGGTTGAACTATAAAAGTACTAACAATATATGGTAATGAATTAATGAAATTATAAATGTTAATAGGTTATGATATTATAAATTATGGGATGAATATGATGAGAATATGTTTTGTTTGTGGAATGTGGTAAATGGGATGATTGGAAAAGAATGTGAGTTACTGATGTAAATTTTGTTTTATAAATAAGAACCCTTTTGATATTTACATTCTCATAAGGAATTATAATATGGTTGGTATGTGAGAAAATTTAGGAATTTAAAATGAAGTACAAAATTTAGAAAATATTGTTATTGAGTTCTTATATATATATTATGGTTTTTTAGGTTTTTTTTGTCTTGTGACATATCGGAAGTTGATGTTGTGAGGTTGTTGGATCTATGTTATATTAGTAGTTAATCTAAATAAATGATATGAATCCAAGAATTGAACATTCTTTTAAGTTGTATGGTCCATTAAATATTTTATATATTATGTTATTTCTTATTAACCACCACTCAATTTGAGAAGTCTTACTAATTCAATAATGAGGTCATGGGTTTATGGTGTTTTACCAAATGTCCTGGCCACCGGTGACATGTTTACCTAAATACCCCCTTTTCCAAGATGTCTCATACAAAATAGTATGTATATAATGTTCCAAAATTTTTATATGATAATTTGGTTGTGATATGGGTTAATGACGGGGGTATACATAGTAGTAGGGGGAACAAGGTTGATATCCTTCGTAATTACTTACATTACTTTGATAGGGTGGGGATGTGGTTATCATGAAAATGTTTGATGATGTTAATTGTTATTGTGGAGGTAATATAAAGTGGTTATGTGGAAATTTTTTTTGATGATGTGGTTATTGATATGATGTGCTGTATATATTATCATATATGGATATGGAAGTTATCAAAGTTACTAATGGAAAAATCACGGATATACATAGTCCATGTCATTGACTTTAAGTCCCATTAATGTGTTTATAACATAAGGACATATTATGGATAGTCATGGAGGATAATATTATAATAATTTAATGAATAGGTATAGATATATTCATTGAACATGGATATATTCCATGTCTATAACCACTATGATGTGATGTTATCAACACAACACCTATAGCCATAGTTACTGACTATGACAATAGGCTAATCTTCAAAAAAAATGTCACTAATGTATATTGAACCCTAGAATACCGTTTGCAATTGAGTATATCATTAAAATCAATAAATTTATTTATTTAAATATAATTTTTTATAAAATCATTTAAAGGTGATTATTATGTTTTATGTCCCTGATTGACTATCACCATAACCCCTCTTTTTTCCAAAGGGGGATAGTGGTCACTCCCATTGCCCCTGGGAATTGACTATAAGGTGATAGATAGAGTCCAACATTGGATTTAGTGTTAGTTCTTGGTTATTAGGCCACAAATAACATTCATAAATTGATGTATAATCCATATCCAAGAGTTAAATCCATTACCGATGGCTGACAATGGCTATTGTTTTACTCTAGCACCATTCACAAGAAAAAAATACTCAAACATGTGTGGAAAAAACATTCACCACTATAAAGAACTCAACATGTAAAGAAGAAAAATATAGACATAATAATTAAATTAAAATCATATAAAAGTAACATATAACCATGATAAGGGATTAATATAATAGTATAAGCATTTTCATCGGCTAATTTTTGAGTAGGGAGGGCCAAGACGTATGTAATTGGGACATCAAGGTTGATATTAATTGGTGAATTGTTTTTTTTGATACCTTTATCTTATATACTATATTCATATTAAATCAAATAACATTTTGTGATATTTATTGAGTGTACGTTTTTGAGGTTGGTGTTATTTGACCGAGTTACGTGACTTACTGTTTTACTATTTACACTATAAGGAACATCTAGGCTTCTTTTACATTATCTATAGAGGTTTTAGGGAGGATACATATAATTATAAATTTATATTAATCACATTCTATATACATATACTATTTTAACATATTTTTAAGAGGGGTTTCTAATCTGGATGATTTGAAGATGGTGATCATGAATGGTGTTTATGGGGTCGTGTCCATAAGATTTGGAATTTTGTTAATGATAGATGATTTTGTATGCATGATGTTATATTAAATGTGATATAGGTTTAATTTAATTATTTTATGATATTTATTAGAGTATTTTCATTATATTTCCTTGTAATTATGAGGGTAATTTTTCATATATTTTATTTTTTATTCCCTCTATGAATGTTTCAAACCAGTGGAAAATAGGTCATGGGAATTCTTGGTTATTATCCTATTCATTTCGAACCCATGAGGGGTTCTAATGGGGAGGATTCATGATAGTTAATCTATTTTACAAAAAATATTAAGAATATATTATCTATTTGAATATATCATAAAATTATTATTGATTTAGAATTATTCCATTGGGATAGTGTTTATTACCATGAATAATATATTAATAAATATGAGTTTGTTCATAATAGATTAATGTAATCATTAAATGATAATAAATTATCATTCCATGTAATTTAACTTATATAATATTTAGTTTACTAATAAATGACCATAAAAATTCATCGAAATGAGTCAAGATGATTATATTTTCTATCATATTTTTTTTAAACATTTTATTATATTCAAAATATATTGGAAAACATAAAATTCTTTATGATAATCCATTAGGAAAATAATCTGGACATTCTAGAATGAGTTTAATATTGATAGATAATCTGTGTTAAATATATAAGATACCATTAAAAGAAAAAATGAAATATATATTATGGTTCACATGAAATTAATTATTTTAACAGATGATTGAATCTTTGGATATAAAATTCTGACAAGATGTTTATTATGTTGAAATAATTTAGTATGAATAATAATAATGTAAAATATATTTTTTAAAATCATAAAAATAAAAACTAATTTAATTTTAAATTTATATAATAATAATAAAGGAAAATAATTATAATGGTGCAATATTAGAATGAGAATACAAAATAGAAAAATATTTTTTCATCTGAATAATAGAATCATGATCCATAAATTAAGAAAAAATTATTTTTTGGGAATATTAACAAAGAAGTTTATAATATATAATTTATAATGAGGATCTTACTTATAGTTTAACTCCCTCATTCTTGTGCATGAATGATATTATTTTTATAGAAAACTATCCAGTAATGGTGTTAATGTGGTACATTAAGGTAGATAACATTTAGATGTATTAGTATACAATATCATTGGGAATATAAATTGTATTAAAAACAAAAATACTACTCAAAAAATAAGTATAGTCATTAATATAATGTATAAAATAAGTTATAATAAATATTAGGAACCATGAACATGGGAATTAATATTTTAATTTACTAAAAAATATGGAATAGGTTTATAAATATTCTTCTCATATATGATCTGTAAAAAAAAGTCTAGTGACTATTATTCTTCATTATTTGTTATTTTCATATTAATACACTTCATTACCTCATCCCACTCTTCTTTTTTTATTTTTAAAATATATCGCCTCTCCAAAACCCTTCAATCTATAACTTCTATGATTGAATAAATTTGAGAAACAAAACAGTCCTTGGTGTGTGAAGAAGTGTTTGCTGGTGGAATGTAATATTTAATTTTTCAATTCTTCTAACACTACATGAATGATATAGATAGGTGTATATACAAAAATAAATATATTGGTCTTTTCAAAATCATAAAATGACGTAAAACTAATAGAACAAAAATATTGTCCATCAATGTTTACGATTGAAATTATTTCGTAATTACAATAAAATATATATGAAAAATATATATATATGGATAAACATGTCAATATGTTCTATGTATGTAGTTCCACATATAAGACCCCATGAAATGATGAAAATAGGAAATATGTGGATGACAAATAACTATGTGATGCCAAAACCTATATATAACCATAAGCTAAAGCACCACTATGGTATAAATTTTTTGAAATATTGGATGGGAAATTTTATGGAAATTGTTTAGAAATAAAATATAGGTTACGATAATAAACCAATAAGATACAACATTATTGCTGTTCCAATAAATATAAAATACCAAATATAATATTAAAAATGAATTAGTTTTAAAATTATTTACATGAAATAATTTCACAAAATCTATGTATAAATTCCCCTTAAAATTGGATGGTTTGTTTCACAGGATCACTATATTAGGGATCATGAATTACATTAAGGAAATTATGAAGTTATATAATTGATGGGTTTACTATAGTATAATTATTTCAAAAAACGAATTATCTAGACTAACATTTGTCAAAAATTTAATTTTATAAAAACATCTCGGATATAGTTTCTAATCAAACAAAACAATTCTAATTTTTAATATACTTTTATCAATAATATAAATAATTATTTATATAAATTATTATCATTATGTTTATAAAAATACAAAATAAATTCTAGTTAATGAAATATAAACTGTATCCCAATAATCAAAATCCCAAAAGAATCTTTCAAGAATTCGTCCAAATATTCCTATTTTTAAGTTGTTTTATTCAAAAGGAAAACAATATTTCATATTGAAAATTGATGTAATAGGTTTTTATTATCCCGCCTAGCTATTAATTTTCACAATCCAATAGTAGTATTTTTGTACCCACCAATCCTTTATATAATTGATTATTGGTATATATAACAAAAAAGGATAGTAGTGCCGGTTTTTTATTTTTGTAGTGGTGTAAACCACGTAAAAATATTTACACAATTAGTTTTTAAATCTTTAAATGAAATTGGTGTTGAAATCCATCTGGTGTTTGTTTCTACCACATAGCATAAGTTTCTAGTAAGTGTTTTGAAATTTTTTTTAGGGGGAAATTTTATTTTTTTGTGTCTATTTTCCTCTGAATAACTAATTAGGATTTAGTAGATGTTTAAAACATCTCTATTTTTTTTTCCAAATATAGTAATGGATTAAACCGACACAACATACTACTATTTTATATAATAAAATCTTTCAAAATTTATTTCCTAAAATTCCAACAATAAATTAAATACATTAACACAATGATAAAATAATAGTCTAAATCAATCCTTACCCCAAGCCAATATTATAAAATTGATAAATACTTAATCAAATGTGTGAAATAAAAAAAGAAGACCAAATTTGTAAATTTTAACCATATTATCTTTTAAATCAATGAAATGTAGGGAAATTATACTAATCCACTTTTGGTTAGAATGATCGATATATAAAAATTTTGCACCATGTGTCATAATTTATTGAATAGACTAGACATAATTTGGTAACAAAAATACCTCAAAAAAATTATATCAAATAATATGAATCATTAATAAAATAAGATTAAAATCAACCTGAAATCATGTAATAATCATTAATATCAATCATAATTACTATATAATATAAATATGAGATTTTAAGAATTATTTGGAAGAAAAAAAAATAAAAAAATAGATCTCAACTAATTTTTTATTATATGAATATGATCAAAATCCCATATAACCTACTTTTGAAACTCATAAGTTAATCTTCCCACTATATTATAATACAAAGTTACATCTATGAGGAATGATAAATAAAACTTAGACCTAAAATTACACCATCTGTATATCCCCATGGAACGCTAGGTTATGTAGAAAATGTGTTGGTTCAAAACTTTTTTGTACATAGACACAACATATTATTGATCTTATATATTTTCTAACATCTATCCTATAATAAAAAATAATTAAATTAGGATTTGATAATATTTTATCATGAAAATACCATGACTATCATTACCCTCTTTTTAATCCAACCAGTTTGATTTTCTATAGGGCATCCTTGACCCTCACAGTCTTGTAACTAGTGTTTAGGCATCACACATAAACATTTAGGACAGGGTTTACCAATTGAATATAATAAAATAAGTATTTGAAACATTTCTATAATCTGTTAGGTTGATTCCATTTATTATATTTCAATGAAAGATAAAATAAATATTTTTTTAAAAAGGAAACCATATAAGTCATAACATAAAATTATATAACTATATCATTCACATAATATAAAATATATACAAACATAGATAATGATGTTTTAAAAATATGAGAAAAAATAATTGTTTTAAAGGCTCCAAGAACAAAATATACAAGAGAAACAAAAATAATAGAGCATACATCACTGTGTGAATTCTGGTCACCATCCAATATTATCAAAAAATACTCTTCATGGAAAAAAAGTGAAAGAATTTAAATAAGGAGCACTAGAAAACCTAAATATCTTATTAATGTTGAGTATAAGCTAATCATAAAAATAATAAATATAAAAAGAAAAAGAAAATAGATTTCATGATGTGTAAGGGAAATTCAAATAAACACAACATGAAGCCACAACATGTATTTTCAATCACCATATCAGTGTGTTAGTCTTTCATGAGCTTAGTTACATAAAACATTCTCTAAATCTGAAGGCAACCCAAATCACTACCTGGTGAACTATGATTGACACTATCTATGTCTCTCTATCCACTCCCTAATACCGAAACTTGTATGAATGTTTTCTTGAATATTAAATAGTGTTATTTATTTATATTTAAACATAAAACCAATAAAATAATCAGTACTAAATGATTATGAATTTTTGAGATTTACCTAATTTCTCAACCCATACATTGATTCTATAAAACTAGGGACACATTCAGTAATATTTTGATATATTTATACATTTTATTTCTATAGAGAAATAATCTTTTCATCTTGAATTCATATATGAGAACCATTTTGATGGATTATGATCCCATATTTTTAACATTTTTTTCATTATAATAAATTCCCTATAATCATATAATGGTAGGGAGTAACTAAAAATAGTTTTATATTATTCCAAAATCCCCATTGACATTCCAAAGACCTCAGATGATAATGGTCTTGAACCCATGCCATGCAGAAGTCCAATATGCTCATTCCTAAGGACTTGAACAACAAGATCTTCCTGTGATAAAGAGAAGGACTGTGTGAGAATAACATCCCATATTTCATCTTTTTTAACATATAAATAAAATATCAATCATATTTAAATTAGTTCATATTAACCATGTGACTATTCAAAATACCTTATTTAAAAGATAATGCCTATTGTATTTAATATGAACATCCAACCAAAGTTTTATTCAAGGAAATTTGATCCTTTAATTAAAAAAATAAATTAAACAATGATCATTGAAAAATGTAATATATGAAATGGATAATGTTATCTTATAAATAATTAAACTAACGAAAATATTAACATAGTGTATTTTTTATTGAAAAAATATTTGAACTAGTAGTTTGGGGGATTATTTATTTTTATTAACATGGTTAATATTTTCATGAAAAATCATTAAATAAATCAAATTTAAGATAATAATAATTTATTAAATTCTATATCCATGTAACATGCACGTACATATATAAAATTAGATTAATATAATATTTTAGTTTTCAATACATTATGATTCTAATAGAGGTTGTTATCAACAAACACCTACCATTCCTCTCTAGTATCCCCTTCATGTACCTTATCTTATTGAAAATGAGTGGTCAATGATGTATCATTTGTATTAAATCAATAATATCTATTTAATATCATTCCATTTCGTACCCAAATTTTAAAACATCCACATTATTTTGTAGAGACCGGAAATGGTAATGTGGTATAATATCTGTACAAATAGATTCATTTTTAAAATATTGTTATTTAATTACTTAATGTAATTTAATTGAGAAATAATTTATTAAAATTACCTTTATTTGATATTCAATGAAATTATTCTTATAATAGTAATGATAAAAGACATGTGTTTCAAGGAAACGCATTTAGGTAGATTTAAAGGGATTAAAACCACTAACCAAATGCTATAACTAATAGTCAGAGACCCAAATGGGATCAATCCATCACTAGATAATCCCAATCACACATTATTTGTATAATATATGAAATATGGATGTGATGAATGAAATTTATTCTGTGATTTTGAATCTATTTCATCCCACATTAACCTATCATTTTTATTATATACATGATTCCACTTCAAGTGCTTGATGAATTTTTATGAAATGAATAATCTTTACAACATTTGTTTTAAAGAGATATAGCGTAAAACCATTACAACACTTTTATTTTTTATTATTCTTCATAGTAGTATCATGATTAGGATTTCCAACAACACACATTGATAGATATCTTGTAGATGAAAATTGTTTCTATCATGAATACTAGAATCCTTTCCCCAAACAAGAATACAATCCTTGTGACAATCAAGTATTTTTCAAATAATTTAGAAAAGATTTGTCCACAATAGTTCCTATATCATCAAATGACTCTGAGATCAATGAATTTTGAAATCCATCTCAAAAATATTCTAATATTATGAACATTTTCATAATTTTAATCATGGATAGAAAGTTGATACAGTACATCTTTTGTAGAGAAGAATTTTTGGAACATTTTATTCATCAACTATAAAAATAATGATTTCCATGGTAAAATAAATCATGAAACTATTTTTTATTCTTACTGACAGTCTATCTTTTTTTAGTCTTCAATCAATCAAGAGGAGGATATAATGATATCTTATTTTATAGGTGTTTTTTATTATAGTCCCCAAAACATCATTTGTAAAGTTAACATTTGTATCGCCCTAATATATTTTTTCTAATATGTTTTTATACTGATATTTTTTCCATATAATGATGATAGAATCATTTATAAGGTTTTAAATATCATTATTCAATGTTGAGGAAGTTGGGAGCGCATTCTATTGACTGACATCGGTGATGATACATTCTATTACATTTGATGTTCCATAAAAAACACAACATAAATATTGAGTAGGTAATTTTATCAATATCAAATGTTCATAAACATTGTATCTCATAAACAATCATCTAAACTTACTCTTATTACATTGAATTGTTATTTTACCATCAATGGATCAATTGGAAAGTGAATAATATAAAACTCCTCAAAAGACATAACATAATGAGTTGTGTTCCTTGGTAATTTGATATAGCTTTTATAAATATATCACAAAGTTCCTACAATACAATAAAATCAATTAAAAAACATTAAAATATAATTTTATTTAAAAAATTACTAATTTATTCAAAATCAACAATATTTTTTTAGGAATTCTACTTTTTCATTATTTTTGAACACCATCATAATTCTTGGATTTTTATTTAAATTCATATAATCCATCAAATAGTGAAAGAAGTCATGGTCCAAACATTCTCTATTATAATATTAAAAAATATACCTTAATTGAGAAACCATTAATTTAATATAGGGGTGTCCATGAGTCGAGATGGGTCCAGTCAAGGGGTACATTCTATAAAACTAGAGAAACAATTTTCATTTCAAGTTTGGTGCATCCACTCCAATTTTTATATAATGATCTATCCAAATATGACATGATGTGGGTCATGTTGGGTTTGACTAACATAGTTGGGTTAGGTAATAAATGTTATATGTAGTAAAAAAACAAGTAAACTATTGATTAATTTTTTTAAAACAATATGAATTGATAAATGTTTTATAAATATAATATAAATATAATGTTGTATAAAATTATATAACTTTTTAAAACATAAATTTAATTTTTATATAACATTAACAAATCATTATATAACATTATATTTCCATAAATCAAATTTCATATAATGTAAATATGACATTATATAATATGAATATATTATAATATAATGTTATTTGAAGTATCAATAATGTTGTTCAATGAAAAAATAATTTAAATATAACATAATAAAAACATCAACATAAAGAAAATATAATTTCATATTTACATAATATTTTCATTATATAACTTTATTATTTATTGTTAATTATTATTATTTATTCGTTTTTGATATTTATTATTTAGTTAAAATTATAATTAATTATTATCATTTTTTATTAATTATTACTAAATAATTATTTTTTATTGTTTATTAACTATATAATAATAAATATAAATGTGTATTTATTATTTACTATATTTATAAATGGTTGGACTAGTTGGGTTAGGATAGGTCTTATTTTTTTCAACTTGTGACCCTACCATGACCTGAGCCAAAAAAACCCTTTCTAACAAGACCTTGTGTATAAATTGATCCAATCCAAATCATCCCGATCAGGTAGGGTCTCATCAATAAGATTAGGTCTAGTTTGGACACCCCCATATTAAATCCAAAAAATCTTATGGGACCATAACTCAATAAGGAACACCAAAATTAAATAATTACAAAATCACCAAGAAAAATATCAAAAATATAAAAATACAGAAACAAAATAAAACACAAAAATAATTTTATCTTCAAATGGAATTCTTATAAAATACCATTGTGGCCCCTGAAGAACCTTCTTTAATTAAAAAAACCTTTCCAAATACCGATTTCCCTTTGAAAACACCAATTATAAATTTAATCACATACAAATCACTTATAATTTATAGGAAAGAGATTTAGAGAATTCAATCATATCATGGATTGTTTAGACAATGAAAAAATATTGAAACACCAACCCTGGTTAAGATAGAATGATGTGAACACTTCAAAAATAAATAGAGGAGATCTCAAGGGTGAATCATTACAAGCTATGAAACAGAAAACCAATCATTAGAATAAAATACCCACCTATGCTTCAACCCACTCCAAATAATAGAAAGTGGAATGAGAGAAACAAGGGAAGGAATTGATAGAATAGATGAAGTGATGTTAAAATGATAAATAACTCAATAGGAATCAAAGAAGAAATCCCAAAATCACAAGGGAAAAGAAGGAGGATTCCTCACTGACATGCCTATGATGGGTTGTATGAGAGGGATTTCTGGGGCTAAGGGAGGGAACTATGAGGTGGAAGGGGAGCTTTGGGTGTGAATGTGGATCAATAAAAATGGGTTTTAAGACGGTAATGAGAGTTTCATTTATAGGCCAGGGGTATCAGGGAGAGATTGGGGTGTAAAATAGATCAGGGAGTAGTGGAGGGGGGAAACATGCGGATTAGATGGAGGAATGGGGAATTATGGAGTAGTGAAAATAGGTTCAGGGATAGGTGGGACATTGAGGGGTAAATGAAAGAGGTTCAGGCTTGGGCTCAGTGAAGGAGGGGGTGGGGAGGAAAATTTTAAAGAAATTTTAATGATTCCATGGTGGTTTTTAAGATCCTTCTCTAAGAATACACAACTAATAATAATATATTAAATTCTGAATTTGGTTTAGTGGGTTTTGACTATTTTTTAGGATTTTATTCCCTCATTTTATAGGGACTAACATAAAAAATAAATGTCATATAATCATAATGATATAAACCATATATACCAATGAATAAGATGTTTATGAATAAAATGTGACATCTTTGTGAATGTCACACATAAATATAATTTTTTTATTATAAATATTAATGAATTTGTATTTTTTTAATTATATATCTATGGAAATTTTGAATATATATTTCTATGATATACTAATACAACATCTATCCACTCATATACGAAATAAGTTTCACAATTTCACCACCACTAACACACTGTATAAACATGTATGCAAAGAGAGGGTGTAAAGTTATAAATAAAATATGGGTAAGTACATACATATACTAAGTTTGTTCCTCCCCTAAATTCTCATTTTAATTTATAATTTTGATAATAAAATTTAACCTATGAATGTTATATGTAAATAGTTAGTAATATATATATTTCAAATACTCAATCGTGATAAATAAATGATATGTAGTATTTTCTCCTGGAAATTACAATTTCATCAACATAGTCTCTTATAGAAACCTAGTCTACACGAATTACCACAATAGTTGATAAAGTAAACCATTAATAAAATCATTAATCCATATAAATGTTCTAAAATTTTTGGTTATCCTAGTTCCACACATATAATATATCAAACCAGTCAGTAATACAACATAACAATCAAGTGTCATTTTTTATACATTCTGTTCTATAATAATTACTAAAGGAACAACTGGAAAACTCTAATGATTTAAGAAAAAACATTATTTTAACTTTGATATTTTTTAGATGGTTATTGAAGGGGTTATATTGAAATATTTTTTAAAATAAATTACAATTAATATTGTAGTAATTACTAGAAATTTTCTTTTTTTTATATATACTTATATAGTCACTTAATGTTTATAGATCATAATTTTTTTAATGTTCATCATAACATAATTTATTCAATAATTAAATAAAATATACTTTTTTACTTTAATTATTAATATATTAGTAGTTATATGTTTCTAAACTCTTTAGTGCTTCATCATTAATAATAATTTTCATTAAAAAATATACTCATACAAATTTATATTTCTTTAAAAATAATTCCTCTGATTCAGTACCCATCTCCAAGTGTTTTATTTTGATTATTGTCCCTTTCTACTCCCACCTTGTGATATACTACCGCTGGCCTCTTTTAAATACTCCATGATCCACTCCCCTCATTATACTAGGGTTGTTTTGTTTAATACCCAATAATCATAAAAACCATAATCTAACCAAGTTTACCAATCTCAATTCATCAATTATTGAGTCTCCTCTTGCAAACAACCCATTTCCTAATGCCAATAAAGGTTTTTATAATTTTTTATCTAGAACCTCATCTTCTAGTTTATTCTACCCAAAATTGTTTAAATTCAATATCCACTCACCAATAAAGGATCTATTAATTTTTAAAACCCGATATAAACACACTTCTCTATATCTTTACTAGTTGAGAAAATTTTTGTCCAAGATACATTGGTATGGTCATTGTCTCATTCAATGATTAAACACATCGAGTTTTTCTATCTTTTACAATTTATTTAGTTTAATTTCCCTTTCTTATATAATCCTTATCTCGTATCATATTATCACCATTTTACCTATCATGATATTTTTTACCATTAATAGCATTGTTTTAATCTATATCTCTATCAATAATATTTATACTGGCTAATTTTTAATCCAATCTCAACTTTATATAATTTTTAGAATGTCTTCAACATATTCTTTTGGGAATTTCTCTATGAATGTATTATATGTTTCTATAAACACCAAAACCCTATAATCATATACATAGTGGAAACATTATTAAATAATAACAATATAAAAAGAATAACATATCAAATGACAGAATATATTATTAGTCTTGGTAAACCAGATACATACTTGAATCAATTATTACATTTAAAAACTAAAAAGAAACCATAAGATTTTTTAGAACACCATTATTACCATACATATATACCTTCATATAAATCACAATACTCTTATTTCAAACCATGGAAATGGAAAAACAAGAATGTTTTTAGTTCTAATGTACATTAATTGTATGTGTATGGTGAATGATGTCATGACTAATTAGGGAATAATTAATATAGATAGGTAAATAATAGAAACATGAACAATAAAATCAATAAATTTAAATTCAAAAATTTTATGTTAGGAATTATTGTTGATAAAATAATACCATATAAATAATCACATCAGCGTTATAGTAATCCATGTATATTATAACTAATTCAATAATGACATGGGTATCAATAAAAAATATCATTATGAGAGAATTCATAATTTTTTATATGATAACCAACCCATCAAGTAATGTTTCTATGATATATTATATAAATTGTAAGACATAGAAAAAATACACATTCTAGTTTGTATCATGAGGCCTAATGAATAAATAAGAGTCAATATCCAATCACAACCATCACTTACTAAGTCTAATGAATTTTTATTATGAATAGGTAGAAACAAAATCATAAAATCATTAATACTAAAAAAATAAAAAATTTGATGTTAATAATTTTTTCCAATGAATAAAAATATTCATTTTTCAACATATGTTTTCAAATATGCCATATAAAATATTAATAAATTATTTAATCAATAAACATATCATAAACTATCCCAAGTAATATGGATAATAGAATCAAAATAATACATCCATAGTAAAACTGATCATAAAATATACAAATAAAATATACTAATGGTATAATTACAACACATATTTAATGGATCATAATTAATATGAGGTTTTATTTTTTGTCGAAAAACATAAATACAATAAAATTTCTATCAAAATATTTTTTGATGAATATATCGTTATTACTCTGAAAATAATTTGTAAAAACATAAATATTCCAAAATATTTGTAATTTTTTTAAATCAATCCTAGAAACTTTTTGTTGATGATTCAACTTAATTAGTGGACATTATGGAATAAAATAATAGTCCTACAAAGTACATTAAGAAAATATTCTTTTTACATTTTTGAAAAATATTCAAAAAGGTATCTCATTTGAAAAATGACAGAGATATTACTTTTAATTTTTTTAAAACTATTTATTGTTAAATATTACTTGAAAAAATAATGTTTGAACATTATATATTTTTTTCAATTTAGGTATAGAGATGATGGAGGTGGAAGAGAAATGGTTTTTGATCGAAGAGGGAGATGAAGACAATTTTACATTAAATTATTAAGTCAATCCATGGTGGTCATAAAAATTTCACAATCAAATAAATTTTTTTATTTTTATAAATAACAATAAAAAAATAATATAAATTTTTCTTAAGATAATAATATCAATGTTATTCCTCAAATAGATACTTAAAAATATGTTATCCAAAACTATGGCGAGATTGTGAAATTAACCATTACCACTTTAATAACATTAGAATCAATACCACCATGAAAAAATAATTTCAAATTAAAATATTATTACCATGAAGATAAATAGATTAATTATATACCATTTCAATTGGGTATTTTATACATCATAGAAAAAAATTAGTGTTGTATCATGAAAATATAATTGATCTGAGAAACCCTTGCCCCGGTTTTGGTTTCATTTAAATGTGTTCAAACCACATATATAATAAATATAGTTTTATTATACATATATTATATAGACATACTAATTTATATAATACTATATAATATTTTATTATAACATTTTATGACCAATTTATTAATAATTAATTATTAAATACACTATTGTGGGTGATAACTACTTCATTTTTTGATATATGTTTTGGTTAAATAGTATCTCTAATTGTACTATAATCATGGTTCCATCATATTCATAGTATTAAAAATGACTTAAATATTATACATGTTAATTATTTTATTATTATTAATAGTACATAACGTATTTAGTTTAAAACGATCTCTACCAGTCAATGAGATGGTAGGCCGTATGAACGCATGAACATTGTTTTCATTTTATGGATAGATGTATCAAAAGAAAGGTATAAAATTACTATCCATTATAACATAATAATTTTATAATAAATATCATATATATTCATTAAATATATAATTATTACCATCCATGTTAAAATTTTATAAGAAAAACATTTCACACCACATTATGAGGCGCTAGTCCTCACATATGCATGAGCACGGTTATCGTTTTCTAATGGGCTGTAAAGTTAGAAGGTAGATGTGATATTGTAATTAAATAATTTTAATTATTAAATAATATATATATATATATATATATACATATACTCATTTAATCTTTAATTATATCGACTCATGATAGGTGGTGATAGAAAACAAATTACATCAGTTCGTGATGTTGTAGCCCACTTTACACATCATCAATAGTTTTGTATCGCATTTGAAGGAATAAAATATAGATATAGGTAGTTAAATTAACACTATACCATATAATTTTATGTAACATACTACTTTTGTTATGTTATCATATTTTATGTATATTTCAAGGATTTAATAGAATAAATAATGTTAAAATGCATTTTTATGAATTATACCTCTTTTTCAGACAAACTCTTTAGGTTTACACCAAATGAATTTATATATTTATATTATGATCATAAAATGGACTATATAGAATATTTATGGATTTATATAATATATTTGGGGTTGTATTATTCTACCCACGGTTTTTTGAAGTGTAAAGCGTAGAGGATACGAGGTACCCTTTTATGACTGCTGGGAAGGACACACATAGAATTTTTTAAAATAATAAATTGTACCCTAATTTTATCACATGATAAAAGGATAAAAATGGGTCATTATCAAACCATATCTGATATAATATATAAATATTACATGTTAACAATAATTGGGAAAGTGGTTTTTTTCATTTTAACCCTTATCATTTTAGTTTAACACAAGTAAACTAATTTTAACCGTAACTGGAGTAATTAATTTTTATCGTTTCTAATATTAATTATGAAAAATATTATTTTGAAATTAATAAATGTTATTACGTATGATGATTTAAAATATTTAATAAATTTATCCAAATTCAATTTATATAATTGGAATAATTTATTTTACAAGTTAAACATGCTGACGCAATGAAAAAAAGGTTTTACAATGAAAAGGTTTTTATAAGTATAAAAAATATTTAAATTAATATTGAACAAAAAATTTATTAATCTGAAATAAATTTGATAGATAATAAAATAATTAAAAACATTTTACTTTTAAAATTTTTTAAGAAATTATTTATTTTTTCAAACTCTTTAAAAAAAATTGATGTTTTCATTAAAAATCAGTATGTTTATTATAATTCATAAATGAATAATCTATTTAGAATTTTTCATAAAAAACACTAAGATGATTTTTAAAATATGATTTATATAATAATTTTAATTTATTTAAATTATTTTTCAAAATTTTTTATAAATTAATGTTACCATAAGTGTAGTAGAGGTGATGAAACCATTTTTTTAGACACTAATTTTCTAATTGAATATTAAATTTCTTTCAAGTGATTATTAATTCTATTAATATTGAACTGATAACTAATATATTAATTTATAAAATTCTAAACTAGAAAAAATTCACAATTTAGTTAATCTTACTCATACCCATTAATTTAATGTCCAGGTAATTTCACATAATAAATAATAATATTTTAATAGTATATTCTGATTCTTTTAAACTAGGTGTTTCATGTAACACATGATATAGAAGAAATAAACGTTATTTATAGATAAATATTTTCTAAAATCATTGGCTGGTACATAATACTACATTCTATAAATTTCACTCTCTCGATTATATTTTGGTCATCAAAGGTCTAACAATTGTTCATAACCGACATAGCAAAAAGTATTTAAAAAATTTCTACATAATAAGAAAGAAAGGGAAGTACAATGTCACCAAGAAAAAATCAAAATAGTTTTACAAGATAAAATCAAATAGTGGGATGTTAATATATGGAAATGAAAGAAAATAAAAAAAATAATTATAGAGAGTGATAGAGATCACTGATCACAATAAACAGAATAATCAAGATAAAGTTAATGTTTAGAAATCCATAAATATGTGATGGGTGAAATACCGTTGATCCATCAAATGATAAAGTAAATTTATAAAATTTTATTCCAAAATCTATAATGTGTATGTATTATTTCAAAATAATTATATCAAGCACTTTGAAATATTCAAATTGGATGTAATTTTATGTAATTTGGAAAATTTATTCTTTTGGTTGTCCTTTAGTCAACATATACATCATTTCTTACTCCAATAAATTAATATCCCAGATTAATTTTTTTGGTTTGAAGCACTAAATTTATATTCAAAAATATAATATTATCGAAAAAGTAATAACAATGTATTTACAATATCATTACTAATGCCAAAATGGTTATCACAAATGAATTAAAATACCAATAATTAATATAAATTGACAGTAATCTCCAAAACACAATAATAAAACCAAATTATTTACATAGAAAATTCCATAAATAAATAAACCTATACACTAATTAAAAATATTAATCCCAACATTACAATTTTTTAACCATAAATAATATCACATACCCTTAAACATTCACCACCAAATAAGTAATATTATTCTTCCCAAATAATCCTTAATTTTAAACCTAGTGGCTATATAAACCTCATACCAATAAAGGTTGTCATGAAATATAATTAATCAAATCAAAATAAAAATATCTTCTGAAATTATTTATTTCTAAAAATAAAATAAATATTTATTCATCAAAACTTTGGAGTAAAAAAATTTCTTAATAACCAGTACATCATGTAGTCCAATGGTAGGTGACCCACCCTTTTCTCTTTATGATTGTGGGATTAAGCCCAATGACCATGCCAAATGTGATGATTTATTTCAATGAATATGGGTTATAATTGAATAAAACTATATAAATATACTTCCTATTAATGTTTGCAAACAAATATAATAAACACTTTCAATAGAAAATATTAATCATCAAAACAGTTTTCAAACTCTAAGGTTCTCTATATAACATATTATTTCCCAAAAATCAAATATCATTAATTTAATATTTATTCTATAACATAAATGAACATATTAACATTTATGGTTTTAAATACCTTTAACACATGTACAAAAATATTGAAGGTATTCTTACTCAAATATTTTTTTTTCTTAAACCCATAATATTACCCTGGGTTATATTACCATAAATGTCTCAAAAAATACACCTAGTCATCTTGTACTTCTATCACAAAAAAGCCTACAGGGCTATATAATACATTGGAATCATTATCGACATTAATATCATTAAATCATGATGATATATATTACTTATAAGATAATATTACATGTATTCATATATGATGAACAAAATTAACAGCAGCCATAGATGTTTCATGATTTTTAAAACCTAAATACCATTGGAAAAAATTATACAACAACATTATTTAATAATAATACATTAGTAATTCATCCATTTTACTTTAATGATTGTTATATCATTGGTCCTAGTTCCAGGACATCATCTTTACAAGATTTCATTTTCTAGAACAATGCCCAGGTTCCTCACATTTCTAAAAATGCACTATAAATTGATCACTATCATGAAATTTATTTCTCTCCCTTGATCCTTTCACATATCCTAGTAAATTAACTTCAAAATTAAATGATTTTACCGACATAAAAAATTGTTATAATTTATTGGGACATTCTCCATTGTGTATCATTCCATATTTATGAAAATATTGTAATTGATCCTTTTTTCCCTCTATGAAAACCATCACATGATCCCTTAGACGAAATAAAATTTATTTATCGTGAAAAAAGTCTAAAATATTAGGCTATTAAATTATAATTACTTCTATAATTTTCACTCTCCCAAATATATTTTGTTCATCAATGGTATAACCTTTGTTCAAAACCCACATTTCAAAAAAGGATTTAAAATATTTCGGCATGATAAGGGAGAAAGGGAAGTACAATGTCACCAAGAACAATGAAAAATAGGTTTCCAAGATAAAATCAATTAGTGGGAGGTTAATATATGGACATTGAAGAAATTAAAAATTAATTATGGAGGGTTATAGAGATCACTGATCACAATAAATTGAATGATCAAAAGAAGGTTAATTATATAAATCCACAAAAATGTGATCGGTGAAAATACCATTAATTGATTAAAAGTTAAGGTAAATGTATAATATTTTTACTCCAAAATCCATCATTTTTAGGGATTATTATACATGAATGATGTATAAAACTTAAAAATATAAAATTTGGATGTCATTTTATTTAATTTGGAAAATCTCATTCTTTTGGTTATACACTAGTAAACATATACATCATTTCTCACTCCAATAAATGAATATACAATATTTAATTTTTATGAATGATGCACTAAAATTTTATACAATCATATAATATTATCTTAAAAGTAACAAAAATCTATTTCATCTATCATTACTAATACTAAAATGGTCATCACAAATGTTTGAAAATACACAAAATTAATACAAATCCACATTAATCTCCAAAAAAATAATAAAACCAAAGGATTGACATAGAAAAATCCATAAAAAATAAACATATATCCAAATTAACTACAATAATACCAAAATTAAATTTGTTTTTAACCATAAAGGGTATCACATACCTTTAAACATTCACCTTCAAATAGGTAACAATATTGTTCCCAAATAATCCTTAATGTTAAACCTAATGACTATATATACCTCATAGCAATAAAACATATCATGAAATATCAGTAATAAACTCAATATAAAAAATATTTTATGAAATAATTTGTTTCATGAAATCAAATTAATATTTATTTTTCCAACCATTAGTGTAAAAACATTTACTTATTAACTAGTACATCATGTAGTCCAATGGTAAGTGACTCACCCTTTTCTTTCTTCGATTGTGGGATTAAGCCACATGACCATGCCGAATGTAATGATTTATTTATAAGAATATGGGTTATAATTTTATAAATTATATTAATATACTTCTTATAACATTTTAAAAGAATATGATAAACATTTTCAATATAAAATATTAATCATCAAATAAATTTTAAAACTCTAAGGTTCTCTATACAACTTATTATTTCATAAAATTCATATAATATTAATTTACTATTTATAACTTAACATCAATGATCATATCAACAGTCATGGTTTTCTATTCCTTTAATGAAATGCCCATAAATATTGAAGGGATTCATCCTCAAATATATTTTTCTCTAAAACCCATAATATTACCATAAGTAATATTTCCAAAAAAGTCTCCCAAAATAATCTTAATCATCTTTTACCTACATCACTTAAAAACCCTTAAGGGGTATATAAGACATTGGAATCATTATCAACCTTAATATCATTAAATCGTAATGATATCCATAATATATAAGTTAATCTTAGATGAATACATACATACTGAACAAAATTAATTGCACCCATAAATGTTTCATGATTTTTATATCCTAAATACCATTGAAATAAAACATTAAAACACAATAATTTAATCATAATACATTAATAATTCACCTATTTTACTTCAATGATTGGTATATCATAGGTAGTTGTTCTATGAGTTAATCTTTACAAGAGTTCATTTTCTTGACCGATGCCCAGGTTCCCCACTATTATAAAAATAATCTATAAATAGATCACAATCATGAAATTTTATTTCTCTCCCTTGATCCTTTCACATTTTCTAGTAATGTAATCTCACATTTCCATAATTTTCTACACATAAAATAAAATTACAATATATTGATACATTCTCCTAGGAATATCATTCTGTGATTCTGAAAAGATATAAATATATAATTTTTTAATTCTACGATAACCATCACATTATATCTTAGAAGAACCCATCCTTATATTATTTGGTGAGTTTGATAGTGGGTAAAAGAATTGGTTGTTAGTCATATATTAGGATAAATTATTGGTTATATTAAAAATATTTTTGTCTCATTTCATTATCCTATTTCATTTATCATAATCACCATATTTTCCATCATATTCAATTTTTACATGATTAATTTGGGATCAAAACATTAACTACAACAAAAAAAGTGTTGTGTGAGATGTAATAATCATAGTGGAAAACCATATAATAATTTTTAGGATGTATAAATCTTGAAAAACTTTTTTCTATATAATAAAAATTAAAATTAACATTGGTTAGTAATCATAATTATGTATTCAAATAAATTATTATGGATCATAAAAAAAATATGAATTAACATAAGAATATCCCTCGTGTGTGTCATACAAGGTGTGTAGCAAGGACAGTTATCATGAACCAGGGGATTATAGAGTCAATCCCATCATGAAATTTTCAAAATTATTAACCCAAGGTACAACTTTACTAGATCAAATTCCACTTATATTATCTATATTGGGATGTATTGATAATAAAAACAAAAAATATCTACATTACAAAAACATTATAATGTCATCATAAACCTAGAATTATCTAGAAAACTAGTCATATGGTTATACTCTATAATTTATTATTCCAAAATCTAATTACCAATTTGCAAAGTAAACATTATCTTATAAATACAATTAATAACCTGAACCTAGAATCCCATTGTTTGTGATTAAATTATTACATTTTCAATATTTATAAGAAATCAAATAAAAAATGATTGAATAATTTTGTAGTCTTGGTAAAATAGATAAATAAACAAATCAAAAAATACATTTTAAAAAATTTTAAATAAAACATATAATTTTATTTTTGAATAAAATTATTCAATTTATCATATCCCAACATATAAATCATCATACGCTTTTTGAATCCATGGGAATGGGAACATTATAATGTTGTGAGGTCTAATTCTCATAAAGGGTATGTGTATAGAGGAACATATCATCAAATAAAAAGTGATAATAAATGTGGCAAGTTTAATTACTTAATCACATGAGGTATAATCAAAAACATGAAAATGAACAATAATTATGAAGGAATAAATAATAATAAAATTATTAGATTTAAATAATCACTTGATCATGAATCATATCCCTGGATATTATAACTAATTGAGTAATCTCATTAACATAAATAATTGACCTCATAATGAGGGAATTCATAATTTTTAATGTGATTACCATACCATTAGGTTATCGTTCCATTATATCCAATATAAAAAACCAAGGCCTTTAATATATACCCGAACTATTTGGTCTAATAAGACCTACCAATGAATTTATGGGATATAGTAGGCCCAACCCATCAATTAATAAGTATAATAAATCTGTCATATAAAAGGGGAGAAATATAATATTATTGACACCCTTATTAAAAAGTGATAATATTAAATGTTAGTGATTTCCCAAATAAATAATCATAATCAATAAAAAATTCTTATTAGATACTACTATATAAAATTATAATACTTTCCCCAATTAATATTCATAATCCTAAACCATCCAGATTTATATTGATATTGAAAATATAATATTACATCATTAGTCAAATTGATCATAAACTATCCAGGGAAATAATACAGATGGAATCATTACAATATATTTCCAATTTATAATAACAATAGTGGAGGCTTTTTTCATTGATGAATAGATATATCAAAAAAAAATCTATTAAAAATATTGTGGAAAATATACTTTTTAATTTGAGAATCACATTAAATATATTTTTTTTTAGAATATTTGGGAAAAACAATTTTTTCAGAATAATCATGGATAATTATAATTGATGATTCAAACTAATTAGTGGTTATGATGGTTTGAAATTCGATTAATTATTGTTATATTAGAAAAATATTCCCTTCACATTTTTTTACAAAAACAATAAAAATAACTCAATTATAAAATGATTTAAATATACCTTTTAATTTTTTTCATCAAAATACAATAATATGAGAAATTGAATTTGAAAATAAAAATATAAAAGTATTAATATTTTTGTAAAACATTTTTAGAAATCATGGGAGTGGAAGAGAAATGGTATTCTACTAAATAGATAAAGCAAATTGATTTTACTAAAAGACATTATTTTACTCTTTTGAGTTCAGAAAAAGAACAAATTGACTTTATAAGTATTAATATCAATAATTTATTAGATTATAATAACCTATATTGGTTTAGAGAAGTAAATATCAAAATATTTCCCTAATATATACTTAAACATAAAGAATCATGAATAATGATGTGATTTTAAAAAAACCATTTCAACTTTTATTACTTTTGAATCATAACCCGATTGAATAACATAAAATAAAATGAATATATATGTAACATAAATATAAATTTATTAATGATATAAAAATAAAAGGTCTAGTATATAAATCATGGAAATTAAATTAGTGTTGAATATGACATATTATTCATGGAAGAAAATGTGAGATGAGAAACTCTTGCATCAGGTCTGATTTTATTCTTATGTGTTCAAAAAAACATTATAATAAAAATTTACTTAGTTTAAATATATTATAGAAAGAAAATATTATATATATTATAATATATGATTTTATTATAATTAATTATTACTCTTTTATTAAAAATTAATTAATAAAAAAACTACTCCTCATGATAATTACTTCATTTTTCATGTTTGTTTTCATTTGTTAGTTATATTCCTTGTACATTGATCATGGTTCTGTAATCTAATGAATGCGAATGATGATATTAATTATATATATATTTTATATTGGTATTCATAATATCCCATAATTTTATACTAAGAAAAACGAGTTACACTGTTCATGAAGATGATAGACCGTACATACACATGAAGGCTATTTTTATTTTTTGATTGATGTAAAAAAAGAAAGTTAAATAGTAATTAACCTTTTATGAATCATTATTAAATCATATTCATAATATTTATTAATTAAATTTTTCATAATAAAATCCACATGAAAATAATTTAAAAATTGATTCACATCACTTTGTTGTGGTGGTAGTGTGAAATGACACACAAGCGATGTTATTATTTTTTAAAAGAGTAGAATGTACGAAGGTAGATGTGATATTATAAATTTATAAATTTAACTCTTTAAATAATATAATTTATATGTTTTAAATATATCATAATATCCCAAATTTATAGGTATAAATGGAAGACATGTTACATCAGTTCGTGAGGGGGTAGTCAGTCATACACATGATCGACAGTTTCGTTTCACATTTTCATAGAAAATTATATATATAAAGGCCATACCATTAACATAATAATGTCTAAATATATGGGAGATACCATTTTTATTATTTCATAACATTTTATTCATATTTTTATGAGTTAATGTAATACATTAACATAAAATACACGATTAATAATAAGAGATGTTCTTCAGAAAACATCTTTAGTATTATAACTAAATCATTCATATATTGGTTCTATTTTAATATAAATGACTCTAGTTCGTGTAGTTATGGGTATTTAATGTTGTTAATTTTTTAGGTATTTCTATAATGAAAGGGGTTTTTATGTGGTAATATGAGATAAGTGGGGTTCTCTCTTATAATTGGCGGGAAGGATAAACTTGTACGTTTTGAGAAGAGTAAATTTTACCCACATTTATAACATGGCACAAGGATAAAAATGGATATTTATATATATATATATGATATAATGTATACATATATCTATATAATTTAAATGGGATAATATTATCTACAATTTTAATTATTATATTTTTAGTTCAACCACCAGAAATCCCTTTTTAACCATAACCTCTCTAACTATTTTTTTACTATTTTTAGAATTAGTTATGATGAATAATTAATTTTAAATTATTATTTAAATATGATTATTATTATAAAAAAATTTATCCATTATTCAAAATTCTATTCATATAATTCTCACAATTTAATTTAAATTTAAACCCACTTACGTGAAAAAATAATTTTCTAATGGAAAGGTTCTAAAAATTATAAAGTGTATGTAAATTAATGAAAGAATGATGACTAATTAAATGAAATATTTTTTATTATATATATTATAACTGAACTGGTTTTACTTTTAATCAAATTTTAAACAAATTTTATATTCTTATATTCTTTAAATGAACTGCTGGTTTCATAAAAAAATTTAAAACTTTTTAATATTTTTCAAAAAATTAAATTTTGTAGAAAATTTCAATAAATAAATATAAAATAATCATGATTTGATTATTTTAAAAATTAAATTCCTTTTGTAAAACAAAATTTTCCATAATTGGATAAAAATTGTATCATAATTGCATAAACAGTGAAGAATCGTTTTTTAGAATTACTATCTTTTCTTCAGAAAAACATCTCATTATCATTCAAATGATTCATATTCTTATTTAAATCTAGTACTCCACCCGTGGGATGCACGGAACTACAAAATAATTATTATTATTAACAATATAATATTCTTTAGAAAAAATAATTTTACCTATTAATTTTGAAAATATTTGAGCATCCTTCTATATAAAATAAATAATGAAAGAAAGAAAGTTATAGAAAGACTTAATGCCTAGGAAAAGGAATTAATAAAATTGACGAATAAACAGAGATATATAGATAGAGAATAGATTCCTTATTCTCAAATAAATGAGCTTTTGAATCCTCCTTGGTGTACAAGGACGTCGTAGCTTGGCATAGACAATAGGCCACTGGGCATTGATAATCAGATTGCTCCATGGCAGGGTGCTAGAAGGAATGAATCGTTATCCTTCTCTGCACACATATCACTTTCTGTCAGCATTGAATTATCACTTTCTCATCTCTTAAATAATAATTTGAAAACAATTGCAGAATTTAGTTATGATATACACATTCTATGACACATGTTAATGTACATGTTTGAAATATAGAAAAATGTAACCATAAATTAGTAAAATACATTATTTATGTCAATCTCTTTGCTAGTTATTTTTCTTGAAAAGCAATCCATACCTGAAAAAAACTAAAGAACACCTCCGAGGCTCAATCTAAAATAGGCATGTGAATAAATGTATGGTTTTAAGAAATTTTTTTTGATGAACCTCATGTGTTTCAGGTAAGGAGTGAAACCATGTTAAAGAGGAATGTCTTCCCAAACATCACACACCACAAAAAAAATTGCTTTAAAACATTTTGATGATATCTCAGTTGACCTTGAATTGGCATCACTAGTACATTAAAGACTTCTCAGTCACCAACTCAATTGATTGATGTATTTTATCAGTATTCTTCAAACTCCGGCTTACCAAAAAACTACCCTACTGCTTCTTTTTCTGTGATAATACTACCATTTCATCTATCAGAACATTTTAAAGCTGCATGTTCTTCTCAATGTCTTCATGTGTATCAGAATATCATGTCTGACATGATCTCCACCATCTTCATGGGATATATCTTCAAAATTAAGAGCAGTTGAACCTGGTAAAAAACATTGTTAGTATATGAATAGTAATATGGTTAGACATTTCATAATGAAAAATCAATGATTCTAACTCATATGTAACTAAGTAGTTTGATATTTTGATATCACACCACGAATATCAACTCAAAACAATGAATCCATTAATGGATGGCTGTATTTAAAACACCATATAAGAAATAAGGGATTACCTAACCCAAAAAAACATGTTGAAGGAGGAAAATTCATCCTTCAGTTTTTATTTGAGACATAGACAATCCTCCCACTGTGGCTAGTGGTCTCCGTATTTTGTACATGAATAGTCTGTGCATGACACTAAAAGGAATTCTTAATTTAAATAATAGAATAAAATTTTTAAAAGAAAGTCTTATATATTAGTAATAAATATATCTAAATCACAAAAGAGTGGTACATAGTAAGTTAGGGAAAATGGTGAGAAATCACATGATAGAGAATATTTAGTTTAATTATTCTGGAATAAAAAAATATTTTGGGGATTCATGATACATAATTCAATCATATGAATTAAAAATTTCATAAAATGGATAATTAAAATACTTATCATTATAATATTTAATGATGGATTCAATTTCTTGTAACTGAAAATAATAAAATCAAAGGGACCGATAAACAGGCTGAGTGAGGTTGAAGTAAATAGAGGTTAAGGGTACCAATACTAAAGCACCTTGCATGAAATGTCTTGATCCCAATATAAAGGGTGCAATATTGGAACCTCATTTGTATCATCATATGTGTAATGTACTCCCAATCATATCATCTTTCAATGATGTTGAAGTTTCATGGACCACTATGCCTGATGATCCATCTCGTCAGGCCGATTATTTCACCCAAGGTTCCAAACATGGGCTGTATGCGGATCTGTTGCAATATATTGAACCTGAAGGCTTCATTCTGATGGTTTTCAAGAGATTCACAAGTTAGATACAACATCAATAAGGGGTTTTTCAATGTTCTGAAATCTGGGAACATCTTTAAGAAAATATATAGCAAGGATTCTCCTTTACATGTAATTTTTTCACTTATAATTGTAAATTTCCCATGATTATGTAAAGGTTTGGCAATTGTAAATGTTTTGTAATCTGATCCCATAAATGTTCTTTATGATAAACACAAAACATAAATATTTTTCAAACAAAGTACAAGATCTAGTTTTCAAATTGATGTATCCCAGGTGATATATTGTAAAAGTTGAACAATCTAATAATATAGAAAAGAAAATTATCCATTGTCAATGCATTCAACCACTTATACTCTGTTTTATGAAGTTGTATATTCTAAAAAACCAGTTATAGTAAACACTGTCACATTGTATTGAGAAACTAAACACTTCATTAATACTGTGTATTGAATATATTGAAACCCAAAATTAGTAGTACATAATATAGAAATAAAACCAAACTATAAATTTGAAGATATTTAAGACAGTAGAAATAATAATGGATAACAACATTGTACTAGTTTACTGAATAATAAACTTCAATATATTCTAACACATGAAAAATATTTCTATATATAACAACTGAAACAATTAAAAATATAATGGTTTATAATTTGGTTAAGTTGTAATTAAATAATACAACAACAATATATGTAGGACATGTCTGATTCATTCAACTATTATGTA
This sequence comes from Viscum album, assembly GCA_963277665.1. Taxonomy (NCBI): domain Eukaryota; kingdom Viridiplantae; phylum Streptophyta; class Magnoliopsida; order Santalales; family Viscaceae; genus Viscum; species Viscum album. The sequence continues at coordinate 750,444,611 of OY728129.1, read as the reverse complement.
CATGTTCTAGACACCCAACAATAGTCGTACAATAATAAGTTTGAACAGAAAGTAACTACATTTGCTTTCGCTAGGAGAGGATGAATTGAAAATATCTTTGATTGAATACTGCAATTTCAGTTGTACTAAAGTCATGTTCATGGAAGTTGTACATATAGAATAGTAAATTAAACCTGATGTTATAAAATTATACACTTCAAAAAACATTAATGGTATTGTATATGTGTCAGTATTTATTCCTCATGACGACATTGGATAATTAAAAAAAATCATTCAACATGAATGTATAGAAGTGGATATCAATGTTCAAACCAAAAAGTAATCAGAATATGTTCCGGGGTGTAACCTAAACCTATCCACAGTAGAAGTTTTTTACCATTAAACATATAATATGAAACCTGAAAAAACAAATTGAACTGGATTTCATATATAATTTAAGGGAAATAAGAAATGAAGAAGCAATGATTTCTCTTTTGGAAAAAGAATGTACCATAGGTTACACATAGAGAGGATGTATTAAATATATAATTTTTTTGAATATTTTAATTAGAGTAGTAAAAGTCAGGATCATGTATGTGGTATATAAAAAATAGAAAATGAAATATGAAGATATAATATCTAAATTGATTGAATATTTAAATTAGAGTACTCAAAGTGAGGTTAAAGGTGTAGTAATATATAATTGAAGTGAAAAGATAAAAGAACATAAGAAAGGATTTATGTTTTGGAATAGGAAATTAATCACATACCTGATGTGTAAAGAAGATGCAGGAGGGAATAGGGGTGCAATATAGATTTTGAGGTGACAAGGGAATATGGGTTGTAGACCTTAAGTGTGAAGCCGATAAAAAAGGACATTACATTATGATTGTAATCCAAGATCGTTATATAAATTAGTAATTAGAATTAAATACAATATATATGAGATATACATGAATAGTTGTGTATATACTCTTAACTGATTAAAATAAGTTAGTCTTACCTAAACAACAACATGTTTTTATCTGGTGGAACAAAAAAGTGAACCCTAAAAAACCATTTGGTGAATTTATAATGATAAAATAAATCAAACATCTTCCATTGATACTCAATGGGTAAAAAATATGTAATGTAACAAATCTATAAAAAATTCATAATCAAATATACATACTACATATTCTAGAATGGTGCAGGAATAGGCAGATCAGGTGGAGGTGAACCTAGTTGGAATCAGGTTCATGGAAGTGGTATATACAAAATAGATATTTAAATATGAAAAAGCCGAATAAAATTGAAAGGTGAATTGATAAAAATTTGAACTAAAAAGATAAAAGAAATGAAGAATCGGGGATTTATGTTTTGTAGTAGTAATATAATTTCATACATAAGGTTTGAAGCATATTCATAATGGAATAGGAGTTTCCATGCAACCAGAAGCAGCAAGGGAGTAGGCGTTTCAGTCCTAAATTGTGAAATATGAAAACAGATATTACATTATGCATGTAATCCAAGATTTTATACAAAACAATAATTAGAATTAAATACAATATTCAGGAGAAACATGAATATTTGTGCATTTACTCTTAACTGAAAAAAATCATTTAGTCTTACCTAAACAAAAACATGCTTTGATCAGGTGGAACAACAATGTGATCCCTATAAAAACCAATAACTGATTGAATAATGAAAAAATGACTTAAATATATTACCTTGATATTCAATGGGTAAAAATATTTATTTTAACAGTAGTATGAAAAAATACATAAGCAAAGATACATACGACATGTTTTTGGAATGGTGCAGGCGGAGGCAATCCTAGTTAAAGTCAGGTTCCAGGAAGTGGTGTATACAAAATAGAAAATTAAATATGAAGATATAAAATCATACACCATGACGTAAACATTAAATTAATTTAATGCATATGAATAAATTTTTATTCAAATTCTAAATTAGAACATTTATTAAGAATGTTAATAAGATGTATCATTATTATGTTGTAATCAATTGTAAATAATGGTAGGAAATCATAGTTATTTTAATTTTATGTCTATTATAGGATTTGAAATATTCAAAATAAAAATGAATAACATTAAGGCAAATTCATATTAAAATTCAGTAAATTTGGATCATCCCCATCACATGATCATTGTAAAATCAGTTTGAGAAACAAACCAATACAAATGGAAGATAAAACCATCAAATGAATACATCCAAACAAACACAAAAGATGAGTATATATTCATCATGGAGACTTAAAACAACTAAAAAATCATTCCATGTGAATGTATTGAAACATATGTCAATCTATAGAACCAAAATTAAATCATTATAAGCTTCAAGGCATAACCTAACACTAAATACAATTGGAGTTTTTATTTTCAAACATATCATGAAAAATAAAACAAAAATTAAAGGATCATTAATATAAAATTGAACTGATATGATAAAATAAACGAATAAGCAATGATTTATGTTTTAGAGTAGGAAATTAATTTCATACCTAATGTGTGAATCATATGAATTATGGAATAGGGGTTGCAATAAAGTAGGAAGGAGCAAAGGAATAGGGTTTGTAGACCTAATGTGTGAACCAGATAAAATATAATTACATTGTGCATGTAAATCACTATTTTATACAAATTGGCAATTAGATGTGAATGGAATATGAAGGATAGATCCAGGGAACATGTGCTGTTGAAGTGGTGCGGCAGAGTCAATGAAGGTAGGGTTTTCTTATGCAGGGAAGAATCTTATGTAGTTGGGGAAGGTCTAAACGGAATTGTGAGAAGAATAAAAATCGAATGGAAATGTGAGTTAGAGAAAATACACAGTGTAGATGAATGCTTAATCGTAGATTAGGAGGAAGATGACTTACGAGCAGACTGGAATACAGTGAAATTGATAGGAGATTGATGCAGGCGTCAGGAATTTTTGGGAATTCTAGGTTACAAACATCATAATCCCGCCCACTACCGGAAGAATTAATAACGCCGAGACTATAGTTCAACTGAGGAGAAGGCAGAGGTTGGAGAGGGAGGGCTATGGACTGCAGGTTGATTGGGAGAGGGAGGATGACAGAGGTGGGGGTAGGGGGTAATCTAGGATGTGAATCTAGAAAGAATCATTGGGAGAAGTATATGGAGGGGTAGAGAATATGAGGTAGTGTGTAGTGGGGCAACGTTGGTAACTGGATGGAGGAAAAGATGAGAAAAATGATGTGGAGGAAACAGAGATTGAAACGTGGAAGGGGAGAATTCCTAAGAATTGTATATATATATATATATATATATTTGTTGTCAAATAATGAAATTATTTATAAATTTGTAAACCATGTAATTTTCATTATTTATATAGTCTTATTCATACTCTCCAATTAAATGGATAGGGGATTACTTCCACATTAAATAATAAGACTTTAGTACTATGTTGTGGTATGCTTAGACCAGGTGTTACATGGACATAAATCTATATAAGAAACCAAATTTATTTAAAGAGGAATATATTTAAAATATCTGGTAGTCATAGATTACCAATATACACTATTATCAACTATATTTCATATTACATGTAATTTTCTTATACAAATTAGGCTAGGGGTAGTGATTTCATATTAATAAATACTCAATTTTTTTCATTAAAATTGTATGCCCCAACTTTATATGGTTACCTTATATTTTTTATTTTATTTTTCTTAGCTATATTCATTCCATATACTTATCCATCATTAACATATTATAAGTTTTTTCTCAAAAATATTGAAAAATATATCATATTGTATCAGTTATATTTAATAATAATGTCAATCATTTATTTATATTTAATCTTTACTCTATATAATACATTAATATAAATAGTTTTTTAAAATAAAATTCTCCTTAATTATATTAAACACACAATTTTTTATAAATTTTAATATTCAAAAAATTATTTTTATTATATATTTATTATATAATAATTTACACTAATAATGTAATGTATATTTTCAATTCTAATGTATATCAATTATTTCTATTTTTTACCCTAAATTTGATATTGTAATTCATCATCCCTTAGTTATTATGGTTCTTTTATTCATCTGACTGTATTCGGGGAATATATTGGGGAAATAGTTTTTGTAAGAGAAAATTGAGACTACATCAAAGAAGGTGAGAAATGAGAAAGGGGAGGACATGGTAAGAATTATATATAATATACAAACGATATATTACAATATTTTTTCTAATTGAACATCATGTATAAAAAGAATAAATTAAGGTATATGTGGTTATTTATATATCATATAAATATATATACATAATACTAAAGGAATTATACTACACACATCACTCCCTCCATTAGTATTTACCCATCAATAATAATTTCCTACATAATTTACGAACTGTATTATACCCTCTATAATCTCATTACCTCTCTATTGCCTCCTACAAGGCTCCAAAATTCTCTTCTCCACCTCCTAATATCCTCATTTGTCTCTGTATAACTTTTTATTTGATGCATTCCCAACTTCGTGACTCTACATCATTCTTCTTGTCCCTAACCCCCCCCCCCCTCTGACATATGATTACTCTATGGATTCTTAAGATTTGAGGACTATATTTTAGCTATTATGATTTAATATTTTTCCCAAATTATTAGTCATAACTCATTCCAAGAATTTATAGATGACCTGATACTCTTTTCTATATAACGACTCTCCATCATTGTAGTAAATGAATCAGGTGGGTTCTCTTATTCATTTCCCATAAACAGTACATGACCTCCCATATATCACCTTAACCTGAATTGTATTATTCTATTCTTTTAGGATATATACTATAATGTTTTTTGGGAAAAATTATGCATCTTGGGATAATTTGAGATGGAAATGGACATTCGAGATAGAAGACAATCTCAAATAGCCCCAAAAATCAATTAAAAGGGTCTTCCTCAGGATGTAACATCACAGAGATCTCTTCCCCACCACAAACACGTGTATCCAACGCAGAAATCCCATGATTCTAAAAAACTCCACGACCATGCTATGGATGTTGATAGACTGAAATGTGAATTTGAGGAGCCTCTTCCTTTTACAGAGCACATATTATCATTGTGGCGCACCTCTGAGCATCACAACACCCATGGACGACAAATATCCTTCTTATTAAATCTCAATGGGATGAATACACCATCCTTTTGAATTCCAATCTCTCATTTCTTGAAGCATCCATGATCTGTGAAATCAACCACATGATGGATCATCCATTGTATCTGAGCCTCATGATTTCCTCATTCCCTTGTTTCGAATTACCCCCCCCCCCTAAGTTGGGGATACCTTTAAAAAATTATTATTCCCCTCACTGATAAGGAAGTCCCTTCGAAGTACTTAAGGCCTCACAGAGCATTCATCCTTCCCGAAACACACATTTTTTATCTATTGAGTTTACACCAATACTGGGTCACTATTTCTCACATAACACTTTCCTTTACAATACCCCTGTCCTCCACGAAGAAATTGAGATTTTAAAATCACCTCTCGGTGAGGCTCACTGTTTCACAAGACCCTCCTCTGTTCAACCCTTCAGGATTATACATTGTGATTTCGTGGTCCCTCGTTACGTGTCCCTTATTTTGGTGCCCTACATATTACTTTTTAGCATAGGTATACTAATATCATTTTCATTTTAGTATAGATATGAAAATGTATACCTCATGGGTGACCACTCCTCCACACCCCTTCCTTCAAAAACTGATTACTCCTACCCATATGCAGTGGTTGATTATTGGTAGTTATGTAATCCCAAAGGGTGAAAAGTGAGTCCCCTACATTCAAGATATTGGAAATTAAACCAACAATCACCAATGTCATCAACAGATGACATGAAACTATGATATCACCCTATGAGGAAATCCTATTATGTTACTATGTATGTGTGGCACAATGGGAGATCCTCTGCACATGTAGTGAAATTATCTACACCTGATCAAATATGGGATGGGAAATGAGAAATTATTACTTCACACACTCTCAATCCCACATCCCTCTCCCTTTTTCCATTTTCACCATACGAATCTTGGGTAGATTCCACAATTATTCACCAGTATATCCTTAACATGATTACTTATGTATGAATCACTTGGAAATAGATTCTCTTAATATATAATGGCAACCTCTTTGTGTAGATAACTTGTGTAATCCCCACACCTTTTATCATCAAAAATTCATTTGCTACACTAGTGCCAGGTCTACTATTTCTTCTTGTTTCTCACACTCTCCATGACTCACATGGTCTCAGAGGATAGTAGTGATAGTGACATCCATCCAATACCAAAACCGGAACCCCCTAGAGAATTCCCTAATCATAATCTCCATCTTGGTTGTTCATAAACTTAAGCCCTGACATGTTCCATCCAATGGGAATCCTCCTTATGTATAATCTACAATCATGCTCTATGGGTAGATTCCATGCATAACACCCAACCATATCCTCCACCTATATTGGGATACCTTTATAGGTGAAATCCCCAATGCCCCATCTAGAACTATGTGTACATTTATTCCCAACTAATTTTGATATGTTGGAAACCTCTATGAGGATCAATCCCAACAACCTTCAACACCTCCATCTATTAACTCCACTTAACCAAACACTTCATCCATATCGATTATAATTTTACCCAGGATACCACATATTAGTGAGATCATTCCATCTATATAGTCCATTCCTAAACATAATCTATATCCATCATCACCTCTCCCAAAAATACTTGAATATCTCTCATGTGTAAGACCTACACAATCCGTGAAATCCAACCAATGGAAATATTCTTGTGACGGCCGACTAACATGAATATTACCCACAACATCCATTGAAATAGGTGAGTTTTAATCCCTAACTCCCAAAAAGGATATATAGGACTCCTCCACGAGTTTCATTCATAACCAATGGTAAATCTTGATAGTTTCCTCTCATGGGTGAACCCCTCTAGTATTCCCATAGTGTTGTCGAGATATAATATCATTGGGTGACCTCTTCCCTTTATAGGACACACCCCCATATCTTCTCTCATTGGGAATTATTACCAATCCATATAGTGAACCATGCTACCTTCCTTCCAGGGGTTCACATCTATGATATACCCTTATTATTTTCCAGATCATCCTTCACATTGACAAATCTTTTCTTTTTGGGACACACATCCTCATGACAACTGTCATTAGGCGTTCTGACCCATCCATATAGTAATCCTTTGTCCCCCCCCCCATGGGGTGCACCTCTCTAATATTCCTTTAGTACTGTCTATATTTTCCTTCATGGCATGACATATTTTCATTTATGGAAAACACTACCCTAGTTCTTCTTTAGTTGGGAATTCTAACCCATCCATCTGGTAAACCTTGTTTCTTCCATCCTAGGGGAGCACCTATATAACATTCCCTTACTAGTGTTTGATATGCCTTCATAGTGTGACATCTTCCCTTTATGGGACACACCTCTCTGGGAACTCTCATTGTCCATTCAGACTCATCGATCTAATAAACCATCCATGTATTCCCTCATAGGGATGTATCTCATTGATCCATCTCTACTAGGGATTCTGAGAAACCTCTCTTCATCATTGTATGGCGTTAAACTTGTGACCAGTCACACTAATACCTTGAATTAATAATATGATGTATCAATAATACCTTTGAAGACATGAATTTGGAAAAATATATTACACGATCAACATTGGATGCAACCGATTCATGACAATGGTTCCTCCATGGGATTCCCTCCTATGAGGAATACTATAGGTGACCAATGATCCAATATCTAGACATGATAGTGATGCCAAAAATGACTACTCCCTTAACTAAAAGTTTACTTCCATGTCAAGACACCTTATAATGTCTAGAAAGTAGTAGTGTAATTAACTTGTGTACACAAAGGGATGGGACCCAGAATGAGTTTCATGAACCACTTCATAATCAATGAGGGATACCTAGACAAATACATTAAATCTAATGGGGAATCTAATGAAAGGTCATCCAACATCACATCATCGAATTTTGATCAAGTAAATTTCATAACTAAGAAATTAATGAATGTATCCTACCTTTGGAAAGTGATAATGTAGGGTATAGTGCATCTATGAGCATCACATCAACACATGAGGTGGGGTGCCCCTGTGGAATATTTAGAAATAGAAATGGTTATATTGATGTGAAACTACTCTCATCATTGTTGGTACTAGAATTTTTGAAGACATCATTTCAACAAAGTATCATGTCACTAGATCTAGCAATCCAGTGATATGGCCTTCTAGGTAAATGGTGGGCCCAGTGTGGAAGTCACCAGTAGGTGGGGAAATTCAATGTTGGGCATCCTGTTCTACAATATTGTAATTGTGGATATATTTATCTAGCAATGGATGAATGGATGATGCTGGGGTGTATGGAATTTCTTTCTTGTTATTTTTGACAACAAATGAATCTTTCTACGTAGTAGGACCCAAGCTATTGGACAACACTCACCCCATACCATGTGACTTTGGTGAAAGTGGCTGGTCGATATGGCCATCCCTCATGACCCCACCTCTTCTACAACATCCAACATACCATCAGCTATCAATATCCCACACCCCATATCACACTACGAAATTATCTAGAGATGTGTTAAAGACACCCTCATATGATGGTATGTGTAGGAGGGAGTTATTCCCACATTGGATATGGCTCATAAGGACTTGGAGAATTTTGTTCCTCATCAATAGAGCATCTCCCAAGGGCTGCACAGGGAGACCCTGCTCCCCACTCTAATGATTAACCACTTTGGGAGCCTATCCATAGAAAAATATTTGGAATTGATCCCCAACACTGAAGAGGTAAGGGATGCCCGCATCACCCTAAAAATGAAAACCTATAATGAGTTTCCTAGGAGGGACCCCACAAAGCCACATATGTGCCTCCGATGAATGGTCATCTAGGATGAGGAATGGGTGTACTATTCCCCAGATGTTCAATCCCTTATCTGAATAACCCGATGCTAATATCTGATAAAGGCTCAGAAGGATTCCTGTCATAGGGCATCATCTTCCATGGCTCTAGTGGATCCTACCATATCTGACACATTCCACCATGTACCACATGAAATCGAACATGGAATCCTCGACTCCTAGTTTTTATTGAGCCCTTATCCATATCATAGGTACGTTGGGTTGACTCATTCTTCCATTGACATCTTCTGCAGCCATTATGGGCCAATCGATGACGATGAGGCTACGTACATAGGTCCTCATCATGTAGTCTCTAGTCATAGTGGATGTACTCTCTATTATCACATCCTACATGGAGGTCATCCCAAGGTTTCCATCATTTCCCTAGTCAGTGGCCCTCAATTATTCTTCGACACACAGTCCAAAGGTCCTCCCCATGTGTATAGTACTCAATATGGATGCCCTCCCTATGTATCAGACTAGAAACATGAAATACCCCCTCGTGTCCTCCCTAGATCCAAAATAGGTCCTCTGGGAATCAAATTACAACAAATATGATCCCCTCCCAACTTCATCAATGATTAGTAAAATATTCAACCCCATGTCCCCATTATCCTCCAAAACAATGGTCTTCTTTGTGCCACATCCAAAATGAGTGGAGGTTGTACCCGCACCTAAGGAGGTCCTCCCTGAATATCCAAAAAATATTAGGGAGTTTCTCCATGCACTCATACATCACAACATATAGGTCAGCTTCATGTTCACAACGAACAAAATTTGAGGTCCTCCCAGATAAATTAATAGTTATAAGAGATTTTATCTTTACTCTAGGGATAACCAGTATGGATGTCCTCCCCATTACTCAAAAAATCAAAGAGGATGTCCTTCCCATGTAATCAACCCATAGAATGATGGTCCTCCCCATACTAAAAAGGATCCCTGTAGTGAAGAACCATACCATTGAAGAATGTTAAACTGTCGCAATTGAAGGAATAACTCCAGGAAGCACCATGTCATTGTTGGTCCAATTCTCTTCGTAGATTCTGAAGACGAGTTTGACATGATGATGTAGCCTCCCCCAAGTGTTCTAATTTAGAGTCTAGGGAAGGAGACCTAAATTTGAGAATTATCATCTTAGATGGTGATGTTCATATGATCCATAGACCCCTTCAAAGGTATAGGTAGGGGAAGAAGACTTGAATCCCTTCCAGGGTCTCATAGTGCATTCGTATATGTCAATACCAGCTTCATTCTCTACCTATAAATGAGATAAAAGGGCATATTTTTTATAAATGATAAATCATGAGATCCCAGTGGATCCACATATTACCAGAGCTACCCTCTCACTTGATGTAGTTGTTGGAACCCTGTCTTATAAGGATGTGATGATATAGTCGACACCGCCTCTGACAAATGACCATGCATGCACTGATCAGTCAGTACATGAAGTGATCTCCCCACTAGATATTAAATCTCCATATCAGTCTACATTAATATAGTATCTACATTCATAACCTGTGCCAATCAGAAACTAGGGAATCCATGATTCAAGTCCCACATTTGAATAGGGATGTTTGTGGGGCACTCTGGCTGCCAACCATCTGTCAGTGGTTTTATGGCTAAATGTTGTTCTCGACATAAACATTCTAGAGACCCTAACATAGGATGATATTTCATTCTTTCATCATACCATATGGGGATGCATTTTCTTCACCATGACCATCATTTGGATTACATGAAGAGAAGAGTGAAATTAGACGACATCAACCATCAATGTCACATGGTTTAGTTTGCAACGCTTCCAGTGGGGTAGCATCATACATCACCATGTTACCACTAGAACCTTCAATAAGGATGTGTTCAGTGATTCATAGTTCATTGCAAAATAATTAAAGAAGTGTATCCTCATGTACATATCTATGGTTGAGGATAGTATGCCTCTCAACACTTTAGTCCTATGCCCTGGTAGACTAATTCTTATAGTGTCATCGAGGACACTCTAGGTGTCATTATAGTGATCATGGATCAAATCACACTACCCAATGATTTGGGAATTGGCACATGACTTTATAGAGAGAAACATGCAACAAAAGTACCACCGTATGTCGACCCGACATGTGTTCTCAATCACATTCAGAAGAATACCCTCATCCTTGGGGATCCTTCTGCATTGTTTCCCATCAGCTACAATCTCAATTAGGGAAAGGGATATCTCGAAGGACTATATCCCCTTGATAATACTATAAGGAATGATGAAAATAAAAAAATTACCTCCTTATAATAGTATATTACATATCAGCATCACATCACCAATGAGATCTATTCCGGTCTGTGGAAAAATTATGGTGATCCCTTGTATGATAATGTTCCTCCTCCACCAGGACAATAAAAGAATCAACAAGTCATCCTCATCCAGTTGTTCTTAGTCTATACTATTGATCATATGAAACTGATATGAATAGAAAGAGACTATGGTATGTGTCATCGATTGGACTTGAAGAACATGATTATCCACCTCATGATCATGATTAAGATGCCTCTCAAGCCACTCTACATATCTCTCTATAATACATTGGTATTTTTTACCAAGATGATTATCCCATCAACATATTGGTTGTCATGAATCCTTAGACAGATAAGAATACAATCAAGGATGAATTAATATCTTATCTCACAGCATGGAAATGTGACAGGTGGTGATATCACAAAATGGCATGAAGTATCCGTCATGGGTAGACGAGAAGCGATCAGCCACAAATTTTGAGAATCTATCATTATATAATATAAATGTGATGGGAAGCCTACTGTTGCATGCACCTGACTTTATCTCTAGGCGTGGATAAATTTTTGGAACCCCAGAGCATAAGGAAGCAACCATGATTCGATATTTTTTTTAGATATTGGAAGGGAACACATTCATCTGTTACAACTGATTACCCATTTGGTTCATCAATGTATGGGAAGACATCTGTTGGTAGTTTCAATAATAGTTCAACTCCACTACACAAAAGACATGTATTTCCATCCTTTTCAAGTGAAACCAACTACCATATGACCATGTTGTATAGTTTATCGCCTAGTGGAAGGACACACCCACTCCCTAGACATGCTGATGACTCAAGATTTGTTATTAATGATGAGTGTAGGGAATTTCAATACTGGATTGGTCCCCACCCTCATCCATCCTAATTTCCCAATATGATTTCATGAATTCTCGGACAAGGCTCAATAACTATATGAAGCCTTGTAGTAAGCCAATCAGACACAATCTTTACCACTTCCAACGCTTAAAAAAAGAGACTACAAGGTATAAAAGACCAAAGTAGTATAGGCGGGGGCTTTATAGAAACTAGGGTTGCTACCCGTAGATACTCTCTAGGTACTACCTCGTGGAGGAAACCTACCTCAATAAAATCCACCTCACCAACCCAAGAATTGGTATGCACATCCCCAATAGGCACCACCACCCAGATGAGAGAATGTGGATCCATCACATCGTCTGCCTCAATCCCACTATCATTTATAGGTCCTAGAGTTCCCCTTACATATAGAATAACCCAAAAATACTCCTTCGTATATTACAAGGTCCCTAGTTATTTCCATAGTACTGAGGATCAAGGCAATCTAAAGCTTCTAGAATGTAGAAAGATACATGAGGATAGGTGCATAAATCACCCTGATCACTTCCCTTACCCTAGAATCCTTGTTAATACCATAAATCAATGCAATGTGTTCATGTATTGCATCTTGTACCAGTTAGAAATTGGTGTGATTAGGCTGGGTGATGTTCTTTCACAGGTTTCACACATATCGGCTGATCCCGACACCAATAGTGATGTTTCTAGTGCATGACAACAAGTATCCAGTCACGATACTCATAAATATGATGATATTTTTTCTCCCAAGGAATTCACTAATTACCACAATATCATCTATGTCGTTCTAGGAGAGAAATAAACTCTAAAAGTCATTGTTCCATCTATAGAAATCACTTCTCCATCCAATTACCATCTTTTCATGTCACAAAAGAGTAGACACTAACATCGTAAGTGAAATAAAAGCTACCCACTGATAATGATTTTTTACCATATTCATGGTGACTTGATTCCACCATAGATGATATTTTCACCCATTTTCTCTCTTGAATTGGAGGAATCCTCTAATGATGATCAGTAGTGTGTGTTTATCAATATGGTAAAATTAGTGGATCCCTACATGATACCTGATGATGAATTGTATATGGTGATCCCTTCTAATTTCACTAGATTATGCCATCAATGAAGTTGTTGATGATAGATAAGCCATCAGAATGATAATTCCAGTGCTTTATGTTTTGTCACACATACCACCATGACCAAACAATAAGAGTTTCATGGTGCTTAGTAGGCAGAATCCTTCCAGACCAATTCTCCAGACTCACTTCCATCATTCATCAATCTCATTGACCAAGTAGAATTTCCACAAGAACATTGTGATTTGGCAAGTCCAAATATGTACTTTCCTCAATTAGATGACAATCAGCTAGTGGTAGTTCTAGGAAGATTGTCTTATACGTAAGAGGATGTTCCCATCACCATCTTTAATCCAGTGGCTTGCATAATAGTTCTTTTTGTGATTCATGTCATTGAGTGACCTCTTGTGGGGAAAATGTGTGTTTAGAATTAATTTATAATGCATTAAAGAATCTATACAACATTACTTATAAGATCTAGATCCTTGAGGATCTTTGTTGGAAATAAGATATGTGAGAATCCCTCACGGGAGCCCTGAAAAACCCCATCCATATTTGAATAGTGGTTGTGTCCTCCAAGAAATATAATGTTGAGGTGGTTGAGAATAAAAAATTTCAAGACATCATCTCTTTCGCTGGAGAATATGAGACTTCTTTTATTTAGGGGAACATTAACCTGATGTACATCACTGTCTAGTTCAATAGATTGTTGGTCGATTGTTTTATACTTAACAAAGGTTCTATGATCAATAACATCCTGACCTAGATGTTTTACAAGATGGGACTCATTGAAGGTTATTTGTGACCCTACAAAGTGATGATTTAGGGTTATAAAATGTTTGATCAAAGACCATGTGTAATGATCCATTTGAAGACCTAGTTTTTTATTTTGGTATTAGAAATTTTATTTATGGTAGTCTCATAGGACACTTATTTAAAATAAGTGATTGGTAGGAATTTTTTCCATCTACATGAATTAGTCCCCTACTCATATGACTTAATCCTCATGTACTCTCTCAATAGTCGAGTAGGCATCCTCCAAGGTGACACTTCCCATTTTCCCCTTGTGAATCCCGCTATACATATGATTTTTATTACCAAAGAGAGGATAAGAATTCCTAGACAAAATAGGTTGGGAAAACCATGATCAAAGCTTATCCATGGAAAGATCTAGTTGACACATTTATCCACTCAATTGATTAGTTGGATTCTATGATACCATACATGGAGAACTACGTTATTGTTTCTGAGAGTAAAGGGCCTCATTCTCCAAGATATAATGAAAGGAAGATGATTACCTCATATTCCTACATGGGTTAGGCTTTAGTGATACCAAACCCCCCGAATCCTATCAAGTATCTACATGTTCTCCCCCGGGAAAAATTTGTACATCAGACCTGCTTTTTCATCTGATCTGGGTTAACTCTTCAAAATTCGACCCGTAAACATTTCATTAACATCAAACATGGACCATAAGGTCTAATTCCTAGTGTAATTGGTTTGAAAACCTCTATCGCTATAATATCTATAGTGTTAAAGTATCTGGAAGAAGATTTCTCTACCACCCAAGCTAGCACTAGTGTTCCTCCAGAATCTATCAGGCCAGACAAAATGTATCCTCCGAATGATCTGTCTTCTTAAAATGATAATATTGATTTTGATTTTGATCCTCTTATATTTGAGGAATGAACTACCACCATCGATGTGCTATTTCAAATGAATTGTGGAAGTGAGGATGATCCGAGGACAATAAAAATTATGGAATCCATGTTTAAATAGAAAAATTAACATTTTGGGGATTAATTGAAGCAGCATCGTGGTTTTTTTCCCTAGAGCTATGATGAGATGGAAGGACTAGATCCTCAAGTAATTTTCAAGCATCTTGGTATCCCCTAATCAATCATAGGATCATGAAGCATCTCAGAATGTTACACCCATCCCATAGTTCCATGGTCGTGGATGATGGTTAGAAGCTTATCAATGAAATATTCATCAAGGAACTCCAGTACCACAAGTGAATATACAACATAACCCTAGTCGGGAAGATGTAAGGGATGATAAGAGATAGTATATAATTTCTATATCTAAACTACCACTATCTGAATGATTATTTTTCCCTTATTGTGACAATTTTTTCGATTATTTCCATAGCTAGGTTCCCAAATATCTTGTTCATATATGGGTATTTTGGATACAATCACATACAAATGGTCGCAGAAGATGAAAATTCTACCACCTTTAGAGCACCGTAAGAAACTTTGTTCTACTAGGTTATTCCCTAAGGTATGAAGAATGAAAGAGCCGCATATCAGCGTTCTATGTACTGCATATTCATACAGTCCTTGGATCATTGGTGGAATTATACATAGAATACTTTAGGGTTAAATCCTTCTAACATCAGGACCATAATATAGATCTTTAAAAAAGTGTTTTTCATCCTTCATTCCTGTAATATGAAGATCAAATCCTTGAAATTTTCTTCCTTGATTCCCTCTGGAATGATTATCGATTTCATTACTAGATACATAGGAACCAAGATCAACCTAGAGATGATTAAGGCTATCTACCCAATGGATCCTCCAAGACACCTCCATGAGATCTGAGGCCTTTATAAACACTTAGCAGGCAAAAATTGATTCGTTGAAAATATTGATAGAAAGTGTAAGACATTTTCTAGGATAATAATGGAAGCCATCGTCTAGAAGTGGGATGAAGAGTGTCATACAAAATTTATGAAAATAATGAAATATATTATACAACCATTGGTTATGATTCCACCTAGCTTAGGGATGCCGTTGATCCTCTAAGAGATTACCCTAGAATGATCCCCCAGTTCCCTCCTCAATCAAAAGAAATATGAAGGGGCATAGAATAGTGTATACTATCTCATTTATATGATCCTCAACACGGATTATAGAAAATCTCCTTTTCAGAATAGTGGTCTCACAGTAGATTTCATTTTGATAATGTTACGTCACATCCAGCAACATCATTAGATACAGACGGTTTCCCATGTGGATCCACTAATGTATATCTGGAATCACCCATTGTTGACAATATGGAAAATACATTGGTAAGTGATTCTTCAATATTTCAATATCCGATTGGTTCTAACGATGGATGAGAAGGGACCAACACCGGTAGAATTTATGGCTACGCATCTGACCCCCTTGAAAATGCCCGTAGATATTGATTTACAAAATGAGGCTATCCTATTAGTTTACTAAGCTATTCCATTATGGGGATTAATTTTTATGTTTTATATTAGAGCCCAACCAGTAAGATACTTAATGACCCCAATCTCAACAGAGTGGGCTGGGAATTTCATTCATCAACCTGATATAAGATATCATATCTTATTATTTACTACTACCATACGGTTATACTAAAAATGATTTTTATTATCAAAATTTCATTACTGGCCTTGAGATGGACCTCAATATTTAGGTTTCCCTTCTATATGTGAAATGGGACTTTGAGTTAGTCATCGAGAATATCAGTGGTGATTACATAATTAAGAATGCATAGATCACCCCCTTGGTCAAGAATTCATTCTAGTTGATGACCAGGTTCCTTTATTAGAAAACAATGACTCATGATCATTGGTTCTAGAATGGTCAATCTGATTCTCTAGCTAGTCTAACTACTTCTCCTACTAAGATGAACTAGGATGATTTCTATATTCATTAGGCATGTCAAATAGTCATTAATTCTATCATTTCATATGAATATGGTAACCAGAAGGTTATTCATCTGACTATTGGTGCTTCCACATCGAGACCTTTGGCTCCCCTTGTCGCTGAAAAATCTTCGGCTTGGATGATGACCTCTATCATGTATATCCAACATTCAACCCTCCTACTATATAGAGTTCAACATGATTGAATTCATTGTCATGTAGCTCATTTCACCCTCCAGAGTGAACCCATCATCAAGAATACTCTCTATAGATGTTTGTTTGAAGGAATTCTCTTCCATTTTATACAAGGATATGAGATTCCTCATGTCATTATAAGAGTTAATTCCTAGTCATATGGTGCTCACTATGATGGATTGATGCTCACCCAATAGATTCCAAGGCTTGGATAATTATGGTCCACCATGGTCCATGAATGTATCATGTTCTCTAAGAGTGGACCCACATGTTAGTTCCCTACCAACATTTTTCATCACCCACTGAAGCCTATAAACAATTACAAGTCCTCTTTTCCCTTCATTGGTTGGGGAATCGATGTCAACGTAACATATCGAGAAGTGTCTTCTCTCCAGTGTAGGTTCATTTTTTCCACATCATGCTTCCTCTCCAATTGGGAAGGATCAATCCATATCAAGGAATTAAAATTCAAATCAGTCATTGAATTCATGATATCAAACATCATCTAACACTTTTAGGTCCATCATGCAATTCTCACAGACAATGACACAAAATTTCAAGCAGAAACTCTGAAGAGGTTGTTCACCAATTACATCATATAGTCATATTATACATCCTACTACCATGGGCATGAAAATTAATATATTGAGGCTTTCAAAAAAACCCTCTCCAACATTCTAAAGATGATAATGGGAAATAAGAATAAATGTTGTCTAGAAAATATCCCCACTGTCCTCTAGGGTTATCATATGACTTCCTTCAATTCAACCAAGGTGACTCCATATTCCATGGAGTATGGAAAATAGGTAGTCATGCCTATTAAGATCATATTTTTGTCACTCTAAATTTATAACTATTATTAAAAGATGTTAGATAGGATAATCAAGGTTCATCCAGTTAATATAAAACCCATTGACAATAATAGGTTCTAATACTTGAAAAATATAGAGAGGTTCTAGAACAAGAAACCCATAGAATTCAACAAGAAGGTTCACTTCATCTCTTTCCTCCAATGCGATATGATATTTGATCTCTAAATTCCAATGATACTTGGATGAATGCCACTGAACATAGAACACCAATAGAAAGGGTCATATATCATTTATAAGGACTATCACAGTGGTTCGAATTCTTTGGTAACCATAGAAGGGGAGAAAATTTCTCCCCTACCAATGAAATGTTCCTCAAGAAGTACATCACATGAATGGTGTTAAACGTACTAGTTGTATTAAAATAAACTACATGGAAACCAACATCCCAGGAACACAGAGTTAAATTGGATGCTTGATTCCAAACATCATGACTATAAACTATGTCAATGTTCTATTTGGGAATGTATGGTATGGAACTGGGCCTCCTAGGTCCTCATTCACATCGAGTTATAGTATCTTCACCAAACATATACCTCTTAGAAAACATCCTTCACCTCATTCACTATAAGTTGTTCTAGGACATGAAATATCATGAGAGGCACTAGAACATGATTTCCATAGAATTAAATAAGAAGGTTCACCTCATCTCTTTCCCCCAAGGTGATATTCTATTGGCTCTCAGAATTCAAATGATACATGGATGAAAGCCACTAAACATGGAACCCAAGTAGGAAGGGTCATATATAATTTATAATTACTATCCCAATGGTTCAAAATCTTTGGTAACCATAGATGGGGAGAACATTTCTCCCCAACCAATGGCATTTTCTTCAAGAACTACATCACATGAATTGTTTTTAACGTACTAGTTATATTACAATAAACTACATAGAACTCAACGTCCCAGGGACACGGTGTTAAACCGAGTGTTTGATTCCAGACATCAATACTATAATCTATGTCAATGTTCCATTTGGGAATGTATGTTATGGAAATGGACCTCCAAGTTCCTCATTCAGAATGAGTTATAGTAACTTCCCCATACATATTCCCCTTAGAACACTTCCTTCACCTCTTAATTATTGTATGATGTTATATTGTAGGTCTTTCATCTTAGTTGCATGGAATTAATCATTACATCATTCATAGTCCATTTCATATCACCTTAAAATCCACATGACCATGTCCCAAGATCATGACCTTAAACTGGTTACCCATGTAAAAACCATATGACCTTAAACTATTTGTGTTTCTCTACATGGTAATGTGTTTTGCAGTGTTTGGACCTCTAAATTCATCATTTACCTCAGGTTTTTCACTGAGGCTTTTCATGACATGGAACCAAATATTTCATCTAGGGATCATCCCCTCTTTTCTGTTAACTATGACTCAAAAATTTCATTGATTATGCTCAAGATTATGTTGTATGGTGTAGGCTTGCATCATTATCATTTACATCTGGTTATTCCCTTGGTGTCTGTGTAACTTTTTGGGTTGAGATAGTTTCCATCATGTCCATGCTATATGATGATAGACTTCACAATACCAAAATGTTACCACTGTATAGTACATTTACCATAGCATCATTCATGTACCATGACATCCCTAGGAACTATGTGTGGCTTGATAATCATCCTTTTGGTATTTATAAGAGCACACATAAATTTTTTCTTTGGGTATAGCCCCAAAGTCATCCTTTTTTCCCTTGGACTATGTTTTTTTTTGGTGGTCATCATGTAAAATGGGATCTTAGTATGCTATCATTAACATTGTGTTTATAAAGGAAACACCATACACCTCCAATATGAAAACTCTTGTCCCCTAACATCAAATCCTCATATTAATAAATTGTGTAGAAACTGGAAACAATACCATAATAAATTAAACTATGAAAACCTCAATAACTACGTATGACATGATTCATGTTCATACAAGATACACAGTGATGCCTTTATTTTATATCCTAGTCCAGCCACTCTAATAATCATTCCACTTATTTATGTATGGATTAGACATATGTTGGGTGATTCTCGTAAAGAACAATGTATGGCATGATTCTTATCCATATGAGATACATAGTGATGCTTGAACCATCAATATCAAACACAACCATTTAATTTTCTTTCTATCATGTTAGGTTATGTTTGTCCATACAACATATCGTTAAATTGTGTGGGATTTCAGGACCTGCATGTGGCTTGAATCCATACCTCATGGGATATGTAGTGAAACTTGAACACTTCTTCCTTAGTCCCAACCACAAATTGCAATATCGTTTGGCCAGATTACCCCATCATAATCCACATTAAATGACATTAAACAATATATGGGGTGTTCATTTAGAATTTTGGTGTGATGTTTGGCCTTCTCATCCTCATTTACATCAGTTATATTATAACACTACAATACAAATGTCCA
This sequence comes from Viscum album, assembly GCA_963277665.1. Classification (NCBI taxonomy): domain Eukaryota; kingdom Viridiplantae; phylum Streptophyta; class Magnoliopsida; order Santalales; family Viscaceae; genus Viscum; species Viscum album. The sequence continues at coordinate 750,424,282 of OY728129.1, read as the reverse complement.
TTTGATACATCCCCAATCTTGGTCCAATCTATACGACCATAAACTAGATGCAAAAGTCCAAGCATCTTAGATTTAAACCATTTAGAAGCATTTTTGTGATGTGTTATGTTGTGTTTGTCCTCATATGTCCTCACTCTTGTTGGGTTTGTTAATAAACTTAATTATACATGTCTATTTAGGACTTCAATGGGATTTGTGATGTGGTTATGGGCCTCCTTGGCCTCATTCATGTTTCTTATTTAGAACATCACACCACACATACCCATTTGATATACCACCCCCCTTGGTCATAACTCTATAACCGTAAACTGTGATGATTCTTCCTCGATGTATGATATTAAAATTCAACCATACCCTATGTAAATTCTAGATTCCCCATAATGATTGGGGGAATCTTCAGTTCCCTCATAAGAGAGTATTTTCCCCTACTATTTTTGGTCTCCACTCACGCGGTGTTCAAGAACTATGTGTGTCATGATTACCATCCATATGATATATATAGAAATTCCAAAATAAATTTTCATTTATCCTATCCATAATATCTTTAAATTCATCCACACCTTGGATTTGATTATTATCAACTCAATATGACTTTAGACTATCTATAAAGCTTGGGATTGATTCCCATTATCTATTACTTTCCCATTTCACAATATGGTTCATTCTTCATCTGGGTCTACAACTTCTTACGAGTCCATATAGACCACCTTGATGGAGATGGTCTTTTCTTTCTCTTGGATAACCTCTCGTTTTGGTCAAACAAATTAATGGATAAATCATAACATATTCCAGATCTTGTCTGTACAAACTTGGTCAAAAATCGATTTTACATTTTTTTTCATTCCTAGCAGGATAGGTAGGGATTACTACATTTTCAAACATGGACAACAGTATATCCTCACTCAATGGTCACCTTCCTGACCCAAATCATTTAAATTGTGTCTTAAATGAATTTTAATCCCTTTGCACTAGAATATGTCAAAAACATTCATGATACAATTCCTTGTTTCTAGTATCGAGCATGGATCACAAGGGATTAGGAGTTTGTTAGGTCATGAACTAATGTGGTATTCATGGTCTGAACTCCATGACCTTAAAAAAGAAGCCTAAGTATAAGCAATCATTAATTTAAATAGAATGTAAATCTATTGGAATATGTGGTGTGGTTATAGGCCTTCTTGGCCTCATTTATATTTGGTATGTTAATACATCACACCACACATATCCATTTTAGTGGTTTATTTTTTGGATCCAATAATTATAAACTTAAACTATTTGTAGCACAAATAGTTTGAGTATTAGAACTTTACACTGCTTGTACGACCCTGGTTTAAACTCCACATTCTTATATGATCCATACAACATTTTATTTCTTTCCTGGTTCAGGTTTTCTCATATTTTTCATTTAGATTTACCCCATAAAGGTGATTTTTTCATGATACATTTGGATCACCTATCATCCTAGGCCAAAACCCAAATGGATTGTCAGTATGAAAATGTGGGTCCTATGTTTCAAACTCGGTCAATGGAATGATGCGTATTTGTTTTCCACCTCATGAGTGGTATTTTAATAGTCGTAGTATTTCGAACATGGACAATAGTGGGATCATACTTACCTATAACCCCTTTAATGATTCAAACTATATGAACATAAACTAAGATCTTCATTGTGGTATTTTCCCATTGTCGAATCATGTATTCCTCATTAATGTCTTTTCTTTAACTAGTATGTGGTATTCCACCCTCCTTGGTCCTCATTAACATCTGGTTTATTTCCTCAATGCCACATAATTGTATTCAGAATATTCATTTCCAAGGTATGTGAATACTGACTTTAAATTATTGGCCCTGGTGCAGGTAGTGTGACTTTAGTATGTGTGCAACATCCTAGTCCCATTATGTCAAACTGTTGGACACATCCATATCACATGATGTTAAACTATTCTATTCATTGTATTCAACATATGACATTAAACTATGTATTAACCATACTTATTTTCATAACATAAAACTACACCACATATAAGGCTCTCACTTAATAGGCCTTCCTTGAACAATGGGTTTCATCATTGTTTAGAAAAATTCACCCACACTAATGTTCTCTATGACATAGAGTCATAATTCTGAGAGTGTTGGATTCCACTAGAACAATCCATCACTCCACTGAAACTCTTTTAATACGCCTTATTTGGATCCTCATCCTATTTCATGTATTAAGGAACCCGCCCCCCCTAATGGCTTTGTTATTCCTCTTTGGATCACCTACGGTCTTGGGACAACATTCCAGATGACATCGAATGTCGTTTTTAGTTTGGTTCAACATTTTGAACATGATCACTACTCTACCATCATTGGTTTCTCCCCATTTCATGATAGCAATATAAAAATTGGGTTTTGAACCTAGTTAGTATTCATCCTATCCTATAATTCTATCATCCCGTAATTCAAAATTTTGGCCATCATGATTCACACTTATTATTCCCCTTTGTTAGAATCAATTGTAACTCCCCTGGTGTTTTTCTATTTGTGCACATTCGCATGTTGGGAAGAGAAAGTTGGGAATTCTGAGGGCCCTATTCACCAGTAACAAATTCTATCATATTGACCTATCTTATTGGGCGGTCAACAATACTTGAACCTGGGTGTTCTATGGTTACTTATCACTCTCAAATAAGGTGAAATATTATGTGGTTGTACCAAGTTTTTTACACCGGGCCTGACGGAGAAAAGATAAGGTATTGTTCATTAGTTTTCCCACAAGAATGATTGAGGTGAAGTAATTTATGAAAGAAATTCATGTTTCCATGTGCACAAAAAAATTCAACTATGTGATGACATTTTAGAAGTAATATGAAACAGACCCACAAGTTATTGGAAAAGTGACCTTATATATATACACATAGGAACAAGAACTTCAACTCTGTTGACCATTGACATGTGACCTTTAAGATCTGATGTCAATGAATAAACTTTGTTCCCTCTTCAATTACATCTAGGGGAAGCTCATACTCCCTGAACTTTTACATGTCCGGCTTGACATAGAGATCAACCAAAGGATGGATGCCTATATTATCATCTCCTTAACTGCCTCCAGTGGGGTCCTTAGTTGTACAATGATCTCTGATTGGGTTGAAATGAAGGATGAACACTATTATAAATGTTCTTTCAGGTTTCAAATATCATGGTTGGCCTCCTAGAGAATCCAGATGTTGTAATACTTTTCAATATTTCACAAGATGTCTAGGAGCAGGTTGATGTCCCATAAATTTTTGGAAATGTATTCATATATTTATAGGTGAATACCTTGAGCATCCTCCTCTATAGTGAAAAGACTATTAATCCAGTGGTGAAGTCACCCCATACGGTTCATACATTGTGATTCTAGAACATGGTCAATGAAACAATATATGCACTTCCATGTCTGTGTTAGATTATCTGATTTTCCTTGGCCACATCAGAATCAGTCTCATCCAACTCCTTAGGATCACTGGGATCGTACTCTAGAACAACATCCATGATTTGAGTTATAGGATCCTCCTCTAGCATCATATCTAATGAGATGGGAGACATGTCGCATGGTTTATCCTTATAAATTTATGTCACCAAAAAAACATTGTCCTTACCTACCTTGGGTACCACCCAACCCCTGGAATCACCCACTACCACAACTTCATATTCACTAGAGGCCATGTCCTAGTTATCATTAAAAGATGACTTAGTATGGCATGACATCTCTTTTGGAAAAGGAACCATAGATTTTACGTCTATTTCACATAGTAGAGAACATTCCACTCTGGTTACGATTCATACATGAAGCATATTACTCAACATTGTCTAGAAATAATAGATTTAGTTCTCTAAGGAAAGAAACATATGGATATATAGCGATGGAATGTAATGATCTTATGTTTTTTCCATTGGGATCTCGAGATGTGGTCCCCCAAATATGACTGAGAAATTCAGGGATTTCGAGAAGTCTATCTTGGCCTCCAAAACTATGACTGACCATATATCCACTTTCACCATGAACACAGATCCCTTGGTTTGGTCCTTTTTCAAATGTTGTTGTCCATCCATCCCCATTGTCGAGGGTCCCTTTTTCTAGATCCTCGTGCAATAAAATTATTTTATTTAGGGAAGATGAAGAATAAGGGAACTTGTTACATTAGTGGTGGTAAGTTAAACCATACTTCAATATGTTTGTATAATTTACCCATGGATTTTGTGATTTCACCCTCAACTTGAGGGATCCACACATTAGAATCCTCCCGCCATGATTCATTTGACTATACAGCCAGGCGATACCACTTCCCCATCTTAGCAACCAATTGTTGTCATTAAATGGTCAGATCTAGTAGTTCATTAACACGATCTATCATCGGATGCGTAGTGCCATGGGAGAGAACTTGGTCCCCCAAAACCACGACATACCATTACCCGTCCTATTGGGACATGAAGAAGTATGCCCCGACATATCTCATTCCCATCATGTTCCAACCCATGATTGTTTGGGTGTTATAATATCCTACCAAGGTTGTTTAATTGTCATTGATATCCTATATATTCTATTATTCAGGTTAAAAAACATCATTATGAATGTATAAACATTTTAATAGATTCCCAATTTCTTGGGTAGACATACTACAAAACCATCTTGATGGTTACCCTTCCACTCAAATCTTCTCTAATGAGTTCGTTGGGTCTGTTTCTCCTCCTCCTTTAATTCTGACTGGTGTAGGCACCAGAATTGTGGACTCTACTACTGCTGCTCAACCAAGACAATGTAACTCATACCTTATGTTATTTTTCTCTCTCATCACCTTTCAAACTCAGCCCTAATTCAATTGTTTGATAGACCATGTGGTTTAATAATTCTGTGTTTCACTCAAGTATGAAACCTCCCAGCTTTTTTCATACACATAATATATCCTGTATGTGGTAGTGGATGGGGGAATTTCATTCTTCATATGTCCATATTCATGCATAAGAATGATCTAGATAAACCTCATCACACATAGATGGTCTTCATGCTGTGCTCCCACTTATACCCTTAGAATCACCCTCTACAAACACCTAAACTTCCTCATGAATCGGTGTGGATTGTACGATTCACAAATTGGTTCGCAGTCCACCCATACCACCAGAACTCCACCTTGAAAGGAAATGAGATATGAACATTTATCTTCATTTACCATGTATTCATTATTTATGACCCCCTTGAAAAAGGTAATGGGTGAATGTTCAATTGATCTCCACACTCTACTTTTCTCATCACCCCTGTCAAGCTCTTCTGGAATGGGAAACATTCTACAATTTTCATAGTCATTAGACATAAGTTTTTCTTGGTAGAGAAGATGATATTACGGTAATAATATCCTCCCATTTGCATCAACACCCAGCTATATAGGATGTGTAGTGGTACAATTAGCACTAAAATATTTTCTACTGAAGAAATGGATAAATTCACGGTTGGTTAGATTATGTTTCTAGCATAAACGAACCCAAACATCATCGAAGGAATTTTCCTTATGAAACAACTTCATGGGGACCCTTTACCAGCACAATCATGGGTAGGTGGATGAAGGTGCTCTCATGAGTCCAAAAATCCTGGTGATCATGTGAGGATCACTCACGGATAGCTCCCCAAGTCCGACAGAGCCCCTTTCCTACGTTGTTCCCTTTCACTTTGTGGAACAAATCCCATAATCACATGGTGCCATTGCATATAAATAAATTTCTCAACCACATCAAAGGAACAATTACATTGACCTTTTAAAAACATATCTCTCATTTCACGAATCTCTTAAGAAACGCAAACCAAAGAGAACATATATCAACCACGGTACATGAGAATCACAATCATGAAATCATTTATTCCTACTTGAACCTAACTGTGGTATGTATTTCTTTCATGAAGACACATGCCTTTCATGGAGGAAGAATCCCCTTTGGGATTCTTTGTGCTTTATGGATCATTAATACTTCACAAACCAATCTTCCATTAAGCTGAGACTCTATGCTCAGTAGAGGGTCTCGTGATTCACAAGGCCCTTTCTATCGCAGAGACGCATTACATTGTAATGAATCCAAGATTCACAGATATCCTCATAAAGAGGCCCCTTTCATCATGAGACCCCTTCTGTTCATCCCTCTAGGCTTGTATATAGTTATTTCTTGGCCCCTCTTGGGAAATCCCTTACTATGATTCCCCACCCCTTTCTTGTTGGATTACATAAACTAATGGGTATTTATTTTTGGCATAGCCACACTAACTTGGGCCCCATGATAAACAAAACCTCCACAATTATCCCTCCTGGAATTTCTGATGCCTTCCCTTACCCATGGTTTTTTGGGTATCAGTTAAGTATGTCCATGGGGTGAGGAGAGGGTCCTATCTATCTGAGTTGTAAGACATTAAACAGCTAATCCCTATCATACTCAACACATGACGTTAAATTGTAGCCTCCCCACATGAAATTCATATGGGGTTATATTCATAAAAAATTATCTATTACCACCCATCTTTAAAGGAGTGATATCATCCTCACCCTCCTCATAGGAAATGGTATCCTCCTTTCATGGATTGAGATCCTCTTCAGCCATCCCTCCTGGAGTAATCCCAAATCTCCATTTCTCTAAGACTCCATAGTGCATAATCCCCATATCACCTCTCTTGGTTGTACCTTTTTCATCATAATCATCATGTATACTGCTACCTATTGTTTCTTACACCAAGCATGACTCATGTGGTCTTATAGATTAATATAAATCAAGACTCCATATGGGCCACCTTCATGTACAAGCCCTATGCCACCTCATTTCTTAACTATGGGATTTTTTACCCTAACTTCAAAACACAGTACCTAGGAAGCCTCCATGAGGTCCAATCCCAACCAATGTTAAAATGAGGTGCTCCTTCCAAGGGATGTACCCTCATGATGTGACATCTTACCTCTATGCGACACATCCATTAGGTCGACCTCGTTGAGGTGTTCTGATCTATCCTCCCTCACATAATCCATCACCTCACCCTTTTCCGATTGAGATCACACTATCAACTTTCATCCATTTGGGTTGCATACCATACATAAGCCCCATCATTTCAACGAGAATCTATCCATGTGTAAACCTCGATTCCATCTTGAACAAGGTGGAATTATTTCCCTACCTCCTAAACATAGAACATAGGAAGCCTCCATGATGTTCAATCCAATAAACTATTCCCATCTTGGACATTCCTTCGATTCACAATGTCTCAAGAGGATCATGTGTCATGCTAGAGAATACAATTCCTTCAGGTCCCTATCTATGCACTCAATTCTCACGAGTCCCATCCTTAGGTGTCTTCTCGCCCCATCCCATAACACCCATAATTCTATTTTCATCCACTAAGATATGTAGGAACCCTCCATGAGGTTCAATCCCAACAACCCATCACATTGCATCAATTCCATCCATTACACTAGAAATTCCTCTATATCCATCCCGATTTTTACCCGGGCCACCACATCTCAGTGATATTATTATTTCCACATCACCACATATACTAAAATAATGTATGTATAAGAACATGCATAAGCCCCCCCTCCCACAATCTACTTCTCACATAAGAGACACCTCTTTTAGAAGACACATTGTTACCCATTAATGGAGCCTTACTCCAGTCTTCAAAATAAATGTCTAAGTCATGAGACCGATGTGTGAGTATCATCATCCTAGAAGGTGATATTCACAAGATCCCTGAGTCCCATCGTAGGTACATGTATGAGGAAGAATATTTGGCTCCCTTTTAGGGCATTGTCATGAATTACTCCCTATAATCACCTGTTTCATTATCTAACTCAACAATAGATCATGGAGAGTTATTACGGGGGATGTTAGATGATGAGAGCTCACAATATCCATCACTAATAGCCTTCTAAATCAGATATGAGGTGAGGGTTTGAACCCAATCCTACATGGAAATGATGATGTGGTTGGTACCACCACTAAGAGATGACCCAGTAAGCGGTGGTCAGTCAGCTCACGCACCATTTTATCTTCCAGTTGGTCCACTACCACAATGGTACAAATTTGATTTATTTCCAGTTCTATAGTTATCACGATAAAATTATAGGGAAATTAGGATTAATATTCCACTCTTGAACAGAGAGGCAAGTGGGACTCACTCAACATGGATTAGTTTCTTAAGATGTTCTGGCCAATCACTACTCCAAAATTCGATATTCCAAAGTCCCTTACTCAGATTCATGTTTTGTGCTTCAGTAGAACACTTTGGGTGACACATTTCTACCTTCACAACATCCAGTTGGACTATCTGAAGAGTCAATATCATTTTGATGACATCATCCAACATTGCAACATGGTTTATTTGGTAGCACTCCCAATGGAATAACACCCTATGTCACCTAGTTACCACAAGACCCTTCAACAATGATGTGTTCATAGTTTCACCATGATCTGAAAAAATATTGGGGAAGAATCCCCACAAGTGTAGATATAGGGTTGGGGACATTATATATATCTTCACATCAATAAATTCATACAACAATTGGGTTTATCTTATAACATTGAGGATATACCTATGGGTGCCATCACGGTGACTATAGCTAAGAATAAAAAAATCATGGATAGAGACACCAATGTAGGTTCCAAGGAAGATTATCATCCTCCTGGGGTGGTGAAACATCACGTGGACACTCTTATAGGTATTGTAACTGACTTCTAGAGGAAGGTATGAGACCTCATGGAATCTTTCATCTCATTTCCTTGAGGTAATAAAAACAATAATGGTAAGGATTAGATTATGACATCAAAATAAACTAACCTGACCGATAGTAGGCATGAGATAGAGGTTGACCCCTCTATGGATACCTAAAATTTGTAGTTAGTATAACAATGAATTTTCATTGATGATCTCCATAATAAGAACCTTGCCAAACAGTTTTTGGAAAATAGTGATCCTAAAAAAATCATATCCCTCATCCACTAGAGAAGTAGGGGTTGCCAAAATTCTTTCTAGGTCAACTTACCCTGACTGATATGGACAATAAAATGCATCCCAACATGATGGATGTCAGAGTTTATGATAAAAATATATGATATTTATCATTTTCCACACTTGAAAATTATGATAATCCTCATCTGGATCTGGATAAAGTCATTCCACATGTCATTCCATTAGCTTCTCCATGATTCACTCAGCCTACCAATTGATTTAATGAGCTCCTCAATGAACTGGTGGTCATGGATCTTTATCCAGATAGGAAACCCCACTACGATAACCTTATTTCTATGCCCACTACACAAATCAAATACATATAAAAATGAAGGGTCGCAATACCACCTGATGAGAATCCACATTTGACATGGGTGGACAACATGAAATCACCCCTACATTTTGGGAATCTAACATTATCCCCATTCAATGGGAATGGTGGCCTACTTCATTATCTGTCTCACTTAACATCATGGTGTAGACCCATGTGGGGACCCCAGAGCAGCAAGAGGTGACCAAACACTGATGTTTTTTACAATCATTATAAGGGAATGTGTTCATTGGGTATAGTCAGCCACCTGTTAGGTCCATTGTTATTTGGTAAGATATTCACATGTAGTTTCAATGCTTGTTCAGATGCACTAAATTCAATGAATATATTAATAGCCTCTTCAAATGCAATAAATATCTGGATGAGTGAGTTTTATAATTTTTTGCTAGATGTAAAGGAATCATTTATTTAATCAAATTGCATATATAGAAAGGTATCATGTATTAAATCGACATGAATCATACTTAATTGTAGATCATGATGATGTGTGTGGTAAATTTCAAGACTGAATTGGTCCCCTCAATCATCTGTCAAAATTTCTTGGGTGGATTTCATGGTTTTTCTGACAGATCTCTGTGCCTAGAGGAAGCCTTGCAGTTGGCTAAGCAGGCAGTGTTATTGCCTCCTCTATCTCCTACAAGAAGATCCACCTGGCCAAACACTACCATTCTCATGAATATATAGGTACCCGAGATTCTATATTTTTTACCGACATAGGATCATGAATAACCTCACAAGGGATGAAACCTCAATGATATCCCCATGTTGTTTATTTCACAGAGAAATCGGTAGTTGCTACCACATAATGTAGCACTACCACCTAGGTGCAGAAATTAGCCACTATCCCCTCATCAAGGCCAATCACCTGGAGTTCCATTTCCTAACAATATAAATAAAACTTATTCATTCAATGAGTATCTTGTACCAAGTTAATTGTGTAGTGCCTCTTATTAGGGTATTCAAAAGATGACAGAATGTAGGAAACCCTAGGATTATGATCTCACTAATTTCCCTAAAAACCAACAATATTGTAGGTTACATGGAAATACCATCATGTAATGATATTCCATAATGTATTGGATCTAAGACTAGGCTAAAAACAATGTATTCATATTGGGCTCTTCCCCGACATAGGTATAATGCATTTCTATAAATCCTAGCAGTGACAGATAAATTTAATGGTAGTAGGTCTCCAACGAAGGAACAATGAATTAAGATGATTGGTAGTATCATAGAGAATTTTCACATGCCCATGGTATCATCCATGACTACCTGAATCTGCCCAAGCAGCTAGAAACCACCACACTCCTCTAATTATCACCACAACATCTATATCTTAGCCATCTATTTCTCAGAAGGGAAGGCCCTGATAGTGAAAGGGAAATCCAAATTCTCAACCAGTGCTACATCCATCTCACACTCTCAGTGACTTCCTCCCATAGAGATGATAATCACTGCCAAAATTGGACTCATATTTGAATGTTCCTTTGATTGTTACTTGGATAATGCCTCCATAAATACTGTTGAGTTGGTGGATCCGAACATGATTTTTGACGATGAAGAGTGTCTAGTCATTCCTCCTAATTTTAACAGTGGATCCAATCATCGATGGGGATATTTTTATGTAAATCATCATAATGCACCGACTAATTCTTCAAGTCAAGACATGCGTGCTACTGAGACTAAACCCCAGGTTCAGCGTAGATCTCCATAGGCATCGTCCTTTCAGCATGTCTTTTTGAATTCACTTCCATCACTTTTTGTGTTACTCGACCAGTTAGAGACATTGTGAACTCATCATGATTGTCAACACCCAACTGTTTCCAAAACACCTTCATCAGATATTCAGTATATTATATTTTAGTGAGGGTTGGTTAATGAGTGATCCAAAAACACAACACCTTCTAGAATCCATCAGTTTGACTAGAGACACCTATCATACCTCCTCCCATAAATTATCCTTCTATTGGTAGAAAGGTGCACCTATCACAGACGTACGATGTGCATAATCAACATTCCACCATTCATACAAATATCTTGATTCTTGAGTCCCCCCTTCTATCCGAAGACATGTGAGAATCCCTTGAGGAATCCTTGAAGATCCCCTTATAGTTTTAGATAATGGTTGTGGAAGAAAATAATATTCATAAATAGTATGTTGAGAAGTCATAATTCCAATCCATCATTCCTTTCCCCATAGAAGATGAGAGTTTAGTCATGAAGGGGAATATCAAACCACTTTAAATCACCGGCCAGTTCAATAGCATGAATGTTTGGCTCTATCTTATCAAAATATGTTCTGTGATCAATCTCATTTTGACCCAGATTCTCTTAAATATCGGGATGACTGAAGCATAATTGATTCCTTATGAATTAATGATTCATGGTGCTTTTAGGACCGTGCAGTGGCATTGTGAAAAATCCACCTAATTTCCTAGTTTTGTGGATTTATTTCATTAATTTATTTTATGTTTTTCAGATAGGATACCACACATAAAGACCAAGTTCGGTGGATTTAGTCCCTATGTATGTTCCACAACGACATGTTAGAATGTGAGGTACTATGGGACCATGACTGTTGGATTCCACACTGAGATATTTTCACCTTGTGAAGCTCTCTATATGGATAATGATTTCTACTAGAGCATGAAAAAGAATTCTTAGAACCAGGAGGATGGGAAAACTATCACAATGAATAACCCATGGATATATTTGTACTATGATTTCATCCTCTCGATTCACCATTTTGAAGACAAAATGACTGAAATGTAAATCGTCTTCATCATTTCACAGTTGAGGAGAAGGCACATTCTTAGGTACATGTAATTTCAGAAGTCTAACTCGTACTCCAACATTGGAATGACTAGAGTGATACTAGATCATATTAAACCAATATGGTATGAGGAAGCTCACCCCATGGATTCGGTTTTACACCTTATCTATTTTTCTATTGAGTTGGGTTGAGTTGAATTTGACCAACCTGCCACCAATACATTGAAATTGTCGAACATGGACCCCCGATTGAAGGCCAAATGTAATTGATTCAACATCTTTTGATTCCATGGTTTTAGTAGTTCAGTAGTTTCCTGATGAACATTCCACAACCACCCAAGCTAGAACATGGATTCCTTTAGACATAGATGAATTACTTCATACTGATGATCCTTTCACCTCATACTATGAAGAGGATTTGAAGGATTCTCTCCTCTATATTGGAAAATGTGTCTCCACCTACATCGATGAGATGGTATAGGTGGAACACGGTACAAAATTTGGATCTAATTCCAATGAAAATCAATACAACCATGCCTAAAGAAGACCAATGAAATTATATAGACTTCCTGGAGAAACATCATGATGTCTTTTCCAAGTGTTATGAAGATATTATACGGATAGACCCTCAAGTCACCGTCCATCATCATGGATTACAAATTTGTCATCACTGGCTCAAAATATCTCAATAGAAGATGCACCCATCTCATGATTCCATAGTCAAGGACAATGTTGAGAAGCTTATCGAAACCAAATTCCACAAGGAATTACATTACCAAAAATTCTTAGTTAATACCATTCCCTTTAGGAAGAATAAATGATAGATGAGATTTTATATCAACATCTAGGATCTGAACCACTACCACCTAACATATGAATTTACCCATATAATGATAGAATTTTGGATCGATGCCACCATTGGGTTCCAAGATCACTCATTTATGAATGGGTATTCTAGGTATAACTATATCTTGATGGCTCCTGATGATGGGGAATATACCACTTGCAGTGCACCGCATGGTACCTTTTATTCTTAGGTAATTCATTTAATTATGGTGAATGCAGGATCCACTTACCTACATGATATGAAACAAATATGTAATTCTATCCTTGACACACTAGTGTAATGCGACATGGTTGATCTGGTGGTCAAATACCACCAGTGTCAGCACCGTCTCAAATTTTTAGAGAAAGTGTTTGGCATACTTATCTCTAGTATGTTGCTAATGAACCCCTTGAAATGTTCTTTTTAGGTGACCTCTAGAAAGATCTTTGGTTTTTCTGTTAGATACAGAGACATAGAGATTGACCTAGAGAAGATCCAGGCTATTAGCTAAATTCCCCCTACGAACATCCTCTGGGATCTTTGAGGTTTTCAAAACCACTTTTCCTACAAACACCAATTAACTGTGAATCTAGCCAAAAACCATATTTTCTTTTAGAGGATCATGAGAATAGGTGTGATATATCTGTGGGATTAATTGTTCTAGACTATGTTTGAGGAAATCAAGTAGTATTTAATACATCCTTAGATTCAAATGCCACCCGCCTCCAAAAATCCAATGGTCTTTTTATGTGACCACCCTATAATTATCTTTTGGTGACTTCATCAACCAAAAAATCAAAAAAAATACATAATTTTTTTTATTATCTCAGTCACATGGCTCTTGATGAAGAGTATATAGATTATCTCATTGATAAGAGTTTTCTTCACACATATTTTTGCAGTGTAGAAGTTGCAGCACTACTTGAAGAATCATTAGATACAGATAGGTTCCCATGTGGAACTGCTAATGTACATTATTAACCATCCAATTTTTATGGTCCAACAAAAATACTAGGCGGTCATTATTCAGCAGTTCGATATTAGATTCATTCCACCGAAGCCTGTCATGGGTCAAGCACTAGATGATTTTATGGCCGATCATCCATCCCTGGAGGAATTGTTTCTACTTTTTGAATTCAATGAGGAAATCATATCAAAGGACGTATTTATTCTATTTTGTAAAATTAATTTCTATGATGCCTCCCATATCCCAATCAGAAGAAGGCTCAATGACCCCAATCCCAAAAGAGTTGGTCTGGGGATTTGTTTCATCCTTCATACACTAGATGTTATACCTTATTCAATATTCTTATAATAAGGATCACTAAAAATTAGGCAAAGTATCAGGCACTCATCTCTCCTCTCATTTTTTCTCTCTAGATTGATGTTCCCCATCTCAATGTGAAGGGGAAATCCGAATTAGTCAACAAGAAGATCAACTATGACTTCATTTTCATGAATTTAGACATTATTTCCCTTGATTAAGCATGAATTATATACGAATAACCAGTTCCCTTACTATACAGATGTGAAACATGTTCACAGGTCACATAATGGTTCAGCTAATGCCCTGGATGGCCTAGACTCTTCTCTTGCAGATCCTATACAAGAAGATTTGTTCATTCATGTAGAAAAAAAATATATTCATTAGCCAAATAAATTAAGGTAATGACAACAACTAGTAGGTAAACCAACTAACTACAAGTTATTCTACATCAGGACCTTTATGTCCTCCTATAGATGAATAGTCCTTTAATTTTATAGTTCCTCTCATCGAGTATCTCGAGTATGAAAATATCCCATTAGATAGGGATGAACATGAAAGAATCCATCACTTTAGAGTTATGTAAACCATCCAGAGCAGTCATATCCTAGAGGAAACACCATAATGGTTTTGTTTGATGGAATCCTCTTCCATTTAATTAATGGAGGAATTATTCCCCATGTTGTGTTGGATGTCCATGCCATGACTTGTGGTGCTCATCTAGCATAGATGAATCTCTCCAACTAGATTCGTAGGATTGGATACTTCTATCCCACAATAGTCCATGACTATATCGCATTCGCCAAGAGGTTCTACACTTGTCAGATCCATGATAACATTGTGCATCAACATCCCTATCCTTTCCATTCTAAACAACTACTACTGACCCTTTGTGGTATGTGGACTCTATGTCATGGCATTATATCCACTAGTAACAGCTCGATTGATATGAGTAATCTTAAATATGAAAATTTTCTTTTCCAGCTGGACAAATGCAATCCTACCCAAAAAATTCAAGGCCTGATCTATTGTTGAATTTGTGACCTCCAACCTGATCCATCGATTTGTCCTCCCTCATGCTATTCTCAGTGATAATGGTACCGAATTCGGGTAGCTAGGATGACAAAAATTTATTCCATGTATGCTATTTAGTCCAACCACACTTATTTCTAACATGAACTTATAAATGGGAATATCATGGACTTCAAAAAAACGCTATAAAGAATTTTATAGAAGATTGTGAGTCAGATAAAGAGCAGTTGGTCGAAAAATATTCCCATCACTCTCTAGTCTTGTTGAATGATGACTCATAATTCCATGCAGGTGACTCTATATTCCATGGTTTATGGAATAGAGGATTCCCTCCCATTCGAGATTAAATTTCTAATGACATTTACTACTTTATATGATTTATGGATTTCATGAAGAGTATCATAATTCACTCTATCCAAAATGGAATATCTTTAGGGGAACAGGCTCTGGGCCTTACATAACCAAGATCTACACCCTAAAAAGATAGCCAGAGCATTCAATAAGATAGTACATCTCTGGTTCTTCTTTCAAGTTGACACGGTATTGGATATAAGGACACAAATGATACTAGGTAAGAAAATACCAAATTTGGATCCCAAATGGTAAAGAACTTATATCATCCACAAGGTCTATCCGAATGGTGTGTACACTTTGGTCACTATGGATGTCTTGTGAATTACTCCCCCTACCAATGCCACGTTCCACATATAATACTTTTCTTGAGTTTTTACCCTCATCCTTACCATGGGATGTTAAACTATATGAAATTAATGAACTACGTATGGTTTAATTCACATCCATATGGGATACATAGTGACACTCAGACACTTTTCCTTTGGGTCCAACCAAACACTCTTTCAAACATTCTCTCGTCTGAGCAATATGAAATTAAACTATGCTACCTCATCCCTAATGAAATTAAACTAACATATCATCTATACCACATGAAATTAAACATCATGGAATTAAATAACTACATGTGGATGGATTGCCATCATTATGGGATATGTAGTGACGCCCATACACTTTGACTTAGGGCATGGATATAAACAAATTCAAACATTCTCTTGTCCAAGAGAAATTATGTTAAACTATGATGCCTCATCATATATGTTCTTAAATTATTTGTTATGCTTTTCGCATGATGTTAATATTAATAGAATTTAAGAACACTTTACGGATTTATTTCAATCCCTATAGGATATATAGTGTTGCCCAAACACTATGTCTTTGGGCCTAAACACAAACTACATGAATATTTTTCTTGTCCAATAAACATGATATTAAACTGTTATTCCTCATCCAACATGATGTTAATCCTCTATTTAGTCCTCATTTAATGGTGTTAAATTGTGTAACAAATCAATGTTCGGGTTTCATGAAAATAAACTTCACAATACCCCAATATTCTAAGCAGCATGACATTAAAATGTATGTGGTAGCATCATACATGATGTCGAATTGATACGCCCTAGCTAGAAGATGTTAAAAATCACAATACTGATTTTCCATTTGGCATGACTTGAAAAGGGAAATTTCCATTTTCATATATTTCCGCTAAACATAAATGATTTGATTTTTAAAAATCCTCGAATTCTATAATTCTGTATGACATGGTTCCCAACCTTATGGGATATTAAATGACACCTAAAAACATTGACATTGGGCCTATCCACAAACTCTACCAACCGTTTTCATTATCCATCATGATGTTAAACTATTTGTGAGTTTTATTTGGAATCTGTTGTGTGGTGTTGGGCCACCTTGGACCTCATTCATGTTGGATTAATTCATGCAACCACATTACATATTTTCAATTTAAAAGCATCATTGTTGACGCTCCTTTCCATCACAAAGTCTAAATGAATGAAAAGGGAAATACCTTGAACTCAAATTGATCCATCCATTGAAGAGACATCAAAATTTGACAAAGGTATGAACAAAGATTCATTCACACTTGGGTCACACAAGTTCCACCATGGTCATGCAAGTATACATATGCGCCACCTAGTGGTCGTGTAGGTGACTTGTGCGCCCTCTTTGAATTTTTCCCACGGTCTTCACCAGCCTATAAATACCCCTGGTGGGCCCCCCATTTGAAGGAGGAAAAATTCCAGACACTCCTATTTGAGATCCCAGTGCCCTAGTCTCTTCTCAAAGATTCCGAACACTTCTAAGGTAATTTCATACCAAGAAAGGAAGATCTAAAGAGGGGGAGTAAGGCCTAAGTGCTGAAATTCCTCAACAGTTGCGCGCCTAAGTGGCCAGCCCTTACGGGAAATGGCCCCACTTGTGCGCCGCCTTACCCCTTCAACAGAACTTGCATGCCAATCTTCTCAAAGCCCCTAGGGATAATACTAAGGGCTTGAGCCAAGTCTCACCCAAGTATTACCTTAAGGGTTGACCGTCGCACAAGTATCCATGTGTCACACAGGTACACCTGCACGACCAGGTCTTGCGCGCCCATACAGGACTTGCACACCCCTCTCTTTTTGGGTGCCCTTCCTGCTCATTTCACCTCTCTTATTCCATTACACCTCTCCTATTCAATATTCAACCTGCAAAACCCTCTTCAAATCCATTTATGGCGTGGTTCCTTTGTTGACTTCTTTATCTGAGAGGAATTATTTGTAACATCTCTCAAAACCTAGTGATTTACACATCTTTATGTCTATAAGGTTAGAAATTTCATTCATTCAACCTCATCCTTTAAATGGGAGATTCCTTAACCTGTACCTTCTTTTCAAGAGTAAGCCCCAGTCCAAGTCCCCTAACCTAGGAATCCTCTTTTGGAGTAATCCCCAGTTATAATTTCCCAAATCTGGGCATCCTCCTCAACAGTAAGCCTCAACCATAATTCCCTTAATCCTGGGCTTCCTTTTCAAGAGTAAGCCCCAATCTCAAAGTCTACAAATATGGGAATATTCCTTAATAGTAATCCCCAAGTCCCCTAATTCTAAAATTATCATAACCTGGGCCTCCTCCTTAAGAGTAAGCCCCAGTTTTCAAATCCCATTAACCTAGGATTCCTTTTCAGGAGTAGTCCACAGTCATAATTCTCTTTAACCAGTCTTAATTTACTTTTGATTTTGGGCTTCGTTCTCAGGAATAAAACCTAATCATAAGTCCTCTCTAATTTGGGCATCCTTATTAGGATTAAATCCTAAGTTAAGTATCCAAATATCCATAAAGAACATATATCTTTATGGACCTTGTTCCTAGGTTTCTTCCCTAAAGTAAAACACAATCTTTATCTATTTTGGGCAGTCATCCATACATTATCCCCACATCATTTCTTATGATTTCATATTTCGTGGCAAAATTGTATGGTTTCACCAATACCTCTTGTTTCTCATACCGAACATGACTCACGTGATCTTAGAGTGTAAAAGTAATCATGAAATTTTTCTTTGAGCAATCAATCATTAATAAACATCATACTCCCTTACTCAAACTGTGTGGGTTCTGATTCCTTTTCTAAATAAAGATACGTAGGTAGCCCATCTGCAGGTACAATCCCATCTCTGAAATAAATAATGTCCTTATGAATGACAATAAACGTCAAGTGCCCCGATTAGTGGCTTCAAAACCAGTATGTTTACCATAATAACCAAGATATCTTGTGTATCGAAGGATAACATTGACTAAACATATCTAACAAATAACGATGATTCTCTATCGATGAAGAACCTCGAATACTTATAAAAGATTCTCTAAATATCCTACATACTAATCATTGATTTTCATATCTAAAGTAAAGCTCATCTTATACTGGGTAATTTAATAAGGATTCACGAACATAACATAAATCTATAAAAAGAGTCCCGGAGTAGACAATAATTCCCCTAAAAAAGGTGTGATGAGTCCGACCTCCCATCCTCTCAACCAATGATAATTCTTAAGTCTTATTAGTTCACAACTAATGAGCCCCTACCTTTGGAAAGTATGTCCAAATGGATATAGAATCATTATATGTTTCCGGTTATATGAACAAACCCGTTAAAAACCACTTGGAATGTTTGAAACTTAAATCAAATGAGGTTATCCCCATTTCCAGAAGAAACTAAAAATGGTGAACCCGATGTGAATCCTTAACAAAGTTAAAATGATGTTATACCTATTTGTTAGGCCCATATTTAAATTCAATGAGAGGGCCAACAAGACAATCAATAACATATGTTCTTATCCAAAAGATGTAGTGGCCAGACTTATCTTGATTACTTCTATTGTATCAAACATGAACTCTTTCCCAATATATTCTGCGTTACAGAAATGGATTCTCTTAAGTTCATGCCCGTGAAAACTTCTACCGTGAATACTTCTGTTGCGAATACTTCTACTGTAAATGCATCTTCTGCTACTTCTGTTGGATCTGTCGTCCACTCTGAGGACGACATCACCTACTCTGCATCTTCAAGGCTGGGTATCAAATGCACTGGTTAAGGAGTACCGTCAAAACAGTACTATTCCGACTCTCGAGGTCGCTCGACAAGACCTCCAAGTCAATAATTCACCCTGGTTGTCTGGACAGTGATGACCAGCGATCAAGAAGCAGGTGGTGCCAACCACCATCTCCAACTGTTTCGTGTCACTATCCCAGGAACACAATCACCATTCACTCCTGTATTCTGGGGAGTTGAATGATCAGGTCCCTCAAGGACTAAATTAATGGAGACAGGAGCCCTTCCTGAGGGCTCCCATCAACAATCACCGCCAGAATCGTGCGGTAGTGCGACCTTAACATGATGAGGGTATCATCTTCGGGCATTCGACTCAGGTTCCTCGAACCCGAGTAGGCAAGACGAAATGCCATAGGCGAAATCCGGTCAACAGTGAGTAGGTTCTCATCTCTGCCATCCCTGGAGAAGTCCACCAACCTAACTTGGTGGAAAGCAACGAACAGGAAAACACACCCGTCCATTTTAATTCCATTGTCCAGCAGACTCGTCTAGAAGCAGCACGCCAATCTCATCAGGAAATTCTGGCAGAGTACTATAGATAGGAACATACGCCCGTTTATAAATCATCAGGTAGTCAGCAGGCTCGTCTGACTACATACGATGGAGCTCGCCAACCCAATGTGTTGACAACTGGTAAACAGACACATACACCTGCTTACACTCATCAATCCTGCCAGCAGCCTCATCTGTCAGTATTGAAGGAAAATCATCAACCATGTTTGGAGGAGTGAAATCAGCAGGCACATACACCTGCTAGTATTGATCAAGCCTACCAACAGTCTTGTTTGGTAGCATTCGGAGAAGTCAGTCTGAAAGATCTGGTGACAAATAGGAGGCATACTCAGCTCTCTGCCCCCAAACATGAGTACTATCAGGATTCAATGACAGGAAAATGTGCACAGGATCAGGCATATACACCTACTCCAAGCACAGAATG
Source organism: Viscum album (assembly GCA_963277665.1). Classification (NCBI taxonomy): domain Eukaryota; kingdom Viridiplantae; phylum Streptophyta; class Magnoliopsida; order Santalales; family Viscaceae; genus Viscum; species Viscum album. The sequence continues at coordinate 750,403,662 of OY728129.1, read as the reverse complement.
GATGTATATTCCTGTTTCGGTAGATGAAGTCACCAAGCATATTCTATCAATGGTGAAAGAGTCGAAACAAATCCCTTCTCATGTTCTGGATTCCTGCCAAGATATTATAACATCTTCAACAGCATCACAGTGAAAGAAACATAAATCTATCCCTATCAGTGGAGTGACACATCAACAGTTCACTTCGGAACAGAGACACACCTCTGTTCCAATCCAAGAGGGTTGTGGGGCATACTCCTCCATATCATACAGAAAACCAAGTCAGGCACATACACTTGATTTGAGTGGAGATAATCAGCCTAACATGATCATTTCTCTTGAGCAGGCACATACACCTGCCCATAATGACCACTTTCATCAACAAGTGGTTCCTAAAGTGATTTAGAAGGATTTTAAGAGGAAGACCTACCTAGAACATTCAAGAAATCAAGATCCAATCTATAATAAGGCCTTACTCGATGCTGGGGTTCTTGAAGCCCTCAGACAATTATCTGTTGGAATTCAAGATTCTACTACCTCATTTACCAATAGTGAGAACATTAATTCTATAGGTCTTCATCAGAAACTTCCTCATGAAGGCTTGCCTCATGAAAATTCGGTCTATCTCGAAGTTTATCTTCATATGAGATTCACAGGAACCCTCTGTGTGGTCAGAAGACCAAGGACAAAAATATTTCATCTGTTGATGTAACCCACCATGGTGGTCCTCCCCATGATGATGAATTTAGCTTCCAAAGTCCTCTCCGCAGTACTAATACACATTGCCTGGAAAATTCTCCAATGAACAATGTAGTGATGAGAAAGCCCTCTTTTCTTGAGGTGCATGAAAATGTGAAGCCAGTCATGTTTTCTTCTTTACAAATAACAGGTGAAATACTTTCTCAATCAGAAGATAGCCCAGGGTTTACGTCATTCTCCAAACCACCCCTGGGTTGTTCATCCTCTAGTTTGATCAGTGAATTCTCTACCAATCTTGTTGAATATGATGAAGAAACAAAGAAGCACCAGCTTTGGTCAAATCAGCTAGAAAATATTCATTGAATGATAAAGAAGTAATACTGAATATGAGAAAACAACTGGTGAAAGGTGAAGTGCCAGTCATGTTTTATCCGAGGGATGATTCTTAGTATGAAATTCCATAGATGTTGACAGATGATGGAATTCACGATATTCATATAAATATATGGAAAACTCTTAGTCAGTTGAAAAAGAAAATATTATCTTATGATGAATATGAAAATCATGTAAAGATAATAGAAGGGTTAAAATTCCAAATTGATTTGGAATCTCTCTCAGTTTCTTGATATCTGAAGGATGAAAAGCAGAAGAGAGCCCTTCAGCATTCATGTCTTGGCGCTCTAAGAAGATTGTGCCAGTTAATTTCCAATGCCCGATCTGGTATTCATATCAGGGGATGGGGTGTTCATGGAGTGATACATTTCATTGTACTCTCCAGTCAGCAAAGCCTATCGAAAATGGTCTCATGCAATGTTATTTCCCATGGTCGGTCACATTCAATTGGCTTTGTTTGTAATCAAAGGCTTGCTCAAGAACTGCCCTCAACTAGTTCTTCTCAAAATCAATCATATATAGAAAAAGTTGTTGAATTACTCATGTATCAAGAAAATGAGAATATTGAACATGCCTCTTGTTTGGATCAAGCACATAATCATGTGACAAAAATGTCAGAAATCATCCAACGGTCTTTCGAGTCGGGTGATAAAAGTGGATGCAGGTTGATGCATCCAGCCAATTTACGGACTAAATTCTGAAAGATCAAGAGAGATTTCAATAAAGTCTCAGATGTAGCAGCTCAAGAACCACCCCAGCTTGCCAGAATGGGGACTCTTTTAACCCAACCCTTAGAATCAACAAATAGGATTCGAGGAGTTGAGCAGGAACAGACCCAGTCCACCAGACTGGAGACTTTTTCAAATCATCAATCTATTCCTCAGAAAAAGTCAGTCTTCTATCGATTAGGGAAGAATCCCCAAGAGTAACAAAGAGCCAAATTATCAAGAGATTCCCTCCAAATTACAGTTCTTCAAGATGTTCCTGAGGGATCAAATCGACAAAAGGCAATGTCTCCTTAGGGACATGGAAGAAGATAATGTCATGGAAATGCTGATAGAAGGGATGCAATGCATTATGCATTAATTAATGTCATCAATGCCATTGTTGATGATCCACCAGATGTGGCTCACTCAGAGGGATCAGATTAAGAGGTTCCTGCTCAGGAAGTTTTACGCACAAACACAAATGAAGAAGGTGTGTGTACACAAAATCAACGACTTACCTAGAATCTAGGTAATCATTCAAGTAACCCACTCCCCCCTCTCTGAAAGGTGTCCAATAAGGGGAAAGAATAAAAATCTGGTTACACACCTTTCCTCTGGAGAAGGCCAATCGCTCTCAATAGGGAAAATATTTGCACAACAGGAGGAAGAAATGAAGGAATTGAGGAGGTTGAATGTAGAATTACTTCAAGGTAGTCTTCCTCCTAAGCATGCTGGAGTCAGTCACCCAAGGGAATTTTTTGCGGCTACTGATATGGATCAAGAATATCGTCATGTACCAGTACACCCTTACAGGTCTAATCCTACGGTTCATGTGCAAAAACAAATGGCGGTGCTACCATTAGTTGCAGTACCAGCCACCACATCTGTCCAAGCTCCAGTCATTGCACCTGTTAAGGTCCAAAATCAACCAGATGTTTCTCAAAATTTAATAACTACTATTGAGTCATTAACATCTCGGTTAGATGCTATGGAGGGAAAGCATTCTCAAGTTCAACTGGAGAAAAGATCCTACCTTGAATGGGTTAATGCAATTCCTCCCCCATCAAATTTTGCATGTACCACATTCCCAATCTTTAACGATTCAGGAGACCCAGAGAAACACTTAATACATTTTGTTTCACATTGTGATCCTATTATGGTAACCCCTCAGCAAAAACAAGCATTTAAGGTTATGTGATTTGTACAGTCATTACAAGGGCCTACCTTTGTCTGGTATACAAGCTTGCAATCCTGATCAATTACCGAGTGAGAGGATCACCTTCAACAAATCCTTCTTCAATTCAGCTCAACGTTGGCAACGACAATAGTTTTTTATCTTAAAAATGGTAAGAAAAGGGAGAATGAAAAGGTTTCATATTTCATTGCTCAATGGAATGGATTAACATATTCCCTAAACATAGCACTCCCTCAAGAAGAATTATTTCCAATCTATGTGGCAAATTTGCGTGATAAATTACGCATGCCATTGATCCCTGTGAAATACACAGGAGGGTTTTGAGACCTTACTTCGATCGCTCAACAGATTGAAGATTCTCTTATGAATATTAAAGATAAAACTCATATAATTCCATCAGCTCTAGGAAGGAGAATGGGTAGAGTAGAGACTGCTACAATTATTCTTAAACAAGCACCTATACCTACTTCTACTTCAAAACCTTCATCTTCTCGAAGGGCTTCGCCTCCTGAGTGCCAACAACAATGGAAATTTCGTCAAGATGACCAAAGAGATCAAAGACGAAAACAATTTCAGGATTTGAAGAGTAACTTTTACTCTTTCTAAAATGAACAAGTTCATGGTTATTTCATTTCAGCTCTATAAAATAATTTGGTTTAATTGCCAAGGCCCAAAATACCAAAAAAGGAAGGAGTTGAAGACCATCCCAATTACTTCTCATTTCATGAGATGTTGGGGAATCCCATCCAAGAGTGTTTTGTCTTCAAGGAACTCATGCAAAAAATGGTCGACTCAGGACAAGTCAAATTGAAATGTTTTTAAGACTAGGTAGAATTTGTTACCAGAGGAAGAGGGCGAGTGGCAAGAAGTCAAGAACAAAAATGCGCAAAAATATGATGATTGCATGATCAGAAAAAAATGATCAACAGAACTCATGCTATTATTTGAGCACAATTTATGATACCAATTGTGTCTTCTTCCAGAAATGCCACAGAAAAATCCTTTTTATCAAAGGGGAAATCCTCAAATAAACGGAATATTTCGAAGAAAGAAGAGAAATCAGAAGAAGATGAAATCGTGTCGACACCTAAGTTGTCTTTGACTCAGGAAAATTTTATGCCATCTACTTCGAAGCCACGGGCACCGCCCCACCAAACGGTACATCCTAAACAGGATAAGAAGGCAGAGTCTTCATCAGATGAAGAATTAATCGTTGGTTCTGTTGATATGTTTCATTTAACATATCCTTATTCTAGTCGATGTTTTGATTTTGATGAGCCAGAATTCCATATATCAAAAAGAGGAATTAGAGGGAGTTCCAGAGATTTGGGATACAGAGGAAGATGTGGATATCCTAGAAGACACTATTCCAATTCTACACCTGCTAGAACTGTGTATGCAGTAGAAACTCGTGGAAGAGCCATTCAACGAGCTCAACAAGAGCAAGAAAATTCTTCCACCAATAGCAGACTCAGTCCTGGCATAATTATTCTAGAGGATCGATTGGAGGTTCCATCTTCATCCTCGCAGCATGTAAATAGACCTATTCGGTCTAATATTCTATATCCAGGAGTATTGCCAACTCCTACCCCGAAACAAGATGCATCTACTTCCAAAGAATCAACTTCTAAGGTACCTGCGAAACCACATGTTCTTGTTGGGAAACGCAGACCATTGGATCAAAGTATGATGTATTGAAACACTTGGCCCAATTACCGGCCATGTTATCAATTTTATATGCCTTTAATATATCCAAGGATCTTTGGGTGGCACTCATTGAGGCTTTTCCAAGTCCTCAGGAGTTCGAAACTAAAATTGATGAGGCTGAAGTATACCATGATGAAAATGGTCCTGCAGAATGCCATGCAGTGATATCATTCATAGATGAAGATGAAGATGATTTTGAGCATGGGGATATTATACCTTTTTACTTATCTGGAATGGTATATAGTGTAGACATCCTAAGAGCTTTCATTGATAATGGTTCAGGAGTCAACCTCATCCCCATTCGTACACTTCGTCGATTGGGCCTCACATAATCTGATTTATCTTCTTCTACTTTGATGTTACAATGATATGATAAAAATGAACAAGAACCAATGGGCGAGATTACACTCAGAACTCATTTTGATGATCTTGTTTCCAATTCAGATTTCATGGTTGTTGATCATGATACATATTTCAACATTTTGATTGGAAGAACTTGGCTACATCAACATGCATCTATCCCTTCATCATACCATCAATGCCTCAAATATTATTTTGATGGTCAAATTGGGACATTGTATAATGATAAATCATACTTAAAAACATTTGAATAGCAATACAATGAGGTGTAATTTTCTCACACGAAGGGTAAGGAGAAATCCACAACAAGGAAGGTTACCAAAGTTAATGCTCCATATGGTTTGGAAAAGATTCCAGCAAACCCATTCATACATGTGAGTACAGATTATGTGTTCCCTATCAGTAAAATTGACATGATAGACCCGAATCCAAATACTCTTATGGAAACTTCAATAATTTCAATTACAGCAATCAAGCCAGACAACCTGGGAGAAATTGGTGATTCACAAAACAATGAGGAAAGTCCAAATGGAGATGTCTTCATTTCATCTGCTGAAATCCAACAAGACTATACTTCTCCAACTAGGCCAGAAGAAGTTATAACAATATCAGAGGTAAAGGATGATGTTGATTTTCAATCCATCATCTACTTTTCATTACCCGAGAAAGACCCTTCATCGTCAATAGGGTCAGAAATGGAATCCTCTTCTTCGAGATGTTCAAATTTTAACATCTCTCCTGATCATGAAAATTATGCTTCATCATCTACTATACAAGTAGAAGAATAAGAGATAACACATTTTGAAGAAGAAGAAATTCTCAGAGATTCTCCTGTAGCATTTGAAGAGGATATCTCTACCACGATGGATAAACTCATAAATAAATCGGGGTAAAAAAGAAGATCCACGCCCCACTTTAATTATTGTGGCCATGATTCTTCAAGAGGAAAAAATGTATATTTCATTTTTAAAGTAAAATCAAGATATATTTTCTTGGAACTATACAGAGATGTCAGTCCTTGATCCTGATGTTTCAAATCATCATTTGGGTTTTCCAGAAGAACATAGAGGGTTTAAGTAAGCCGCAAGAAGAAGACGCCCAACCTATGCTTCCAAAATTAAAGCTTAAGTGGATAAGAGTATCAAAGTTAACTTCATCAGAGAAGTTCGATATCCCAAGTGGTTGGATAATATTGTCCCTGTGAAAAAGTAGAACGTACAAATTAGAGTTTTCATTTATTTTAGAGATCTTAATCGGCATTGTCTAAAGGATGATTTTGTGGTTAAATCCAGGAAAAGTTCTAATCACTTGGCTGATTTGGAAGTCATATTCCATAAACTTCAACAACACAATTTGAAGATGAACCCCTTAAAATGTGTTTTTGGGGTAACCTTAGGAATATTTCTCAGCTTTGTTAAACACAATCATGGTATCAAAGTCGATCCTAATAAGACAAAGTTAATCCTTGGTATGTCACCTCCCCAAAATTTGAAATAATTTAGATGGCTTCAAGGAAACTTGGCCTATATTCGGTGTATCATCACCAATTTGGCAGGAAAATGTTTACCCTTCACCAAGTTGATGAAGAAGGGCGTCACTTACCAGTGGACTGAATAATGTCAAGAATCATTCAATATTCTCAAGAAATATCTCTTGAGTCCACCAGTAATAATGACACCTATTTAAAGAAGACCTCTTATCCTCTATGTGATAGTTTAGAGCGATCATTGGGTGCCTTTCTTGCTCAGAATAATGATGTTGGGAATGAAAACAACCTCTACTATCTCAGTCGGACTATTCTTAAAGTAGAAACCTGATATTAAAATATTGATAAGTGATGCCTAGCATTAATTGTTCCAGTTCAGAAGTTGAGAAAATACCTGCAACATCACGAGGTCCTATTGGTATCTCGCAATAACCCGCTCAAATTCGTCCTTAGTTGTCCAGTGCTTACAGGAAGTTTGGCATGTTGGGTAGTTATTTTACAGCAATTTCATATTCAGTATGTGTCTCAAAAGGAAATAAAGGTCCAAGCTCTGGCAGATTTTCTTACTGAACATCTTTCAATAGAAGATACATCTTCAGATATTGAACTTCATGATGAAGAAGTCTTTTCTATTCAAGAAAATATTCAAACATGGGAAATGTACTTTGATAGAGCTTCCAGAAGTCCAACAGGGAAGAAAATTGAAAATCCTAAATTCAACAAAGTTGGGTTAGGAATTGTACTAATTTCTCCAGAAAAGGTAGTGCTACCTTATTCCTTCTCATTATTGGGAGGTGGAAAAAATAATGAAGCATCAAAGGAAGCTCTCATCGCAGGATTGGAGTTGGCGCTTCATGTACAAGTGAAACACTTAAAGGTGAAAGGTGATTTAGACTTGGTGATCAAACAAGCCAATTGGGATTATTCAACCAGAAAAGAAGAAATAATACATTTGTATGATTACGTCAAAGATTTAATGGTGGAATTACCTTTGGAACTGACATTTTCTTATGTCTCGAGATCACAAAATGCCCAAGCTAATGCACTGGCTAATATAGCCACAACCCTGGTAGATCCAAATATGGTCGAGACAACCGTCATTATTGCCCATCGTCATACAATTTCACCTTATGTTCAAACCAGAATAGAGGAAATCAATGAAATTAGTCCCATTCCTGATCCATATGTTCATACTATTGGATGGATGACACCTATTAGAGAATACCTTCAAAATGGAATACTTTTACTAGATAGAGCTGGGAAAGAACAAATCTTGCGGTGTGTGGTCAATTTTACTCTTTATGACAGCCCATATAACCTAGAGAAAATTCTCTACAAAAGAGTTTTTGATGGAATTCTCTTCAGTTCATTAACGGTGAAGAGACAGTGGCTGTCATAAAAGAAGTGCATACAGGAGTCTATGGTGCCCACCAGTCTGGAAGTAGACTACCTGATCAAATTTGAAGGCTTGGATACTTTGGGCCTTAAATGATGAAAGATTCTGTTGATTTCATAAAGAAGCGTCATTCATTCCAAGTGCATTCCAAAATCATTCATCAACCCACAGAGTTGCTTCATACAACTAAATACTCATGGCCATTTTCCACATGGGGAATGGATGTAGTGGGACCTTATCCTTCAACCACATCCAAGCAGTTTAAGTACACTCTTACTGCTACTGACCTCTTTTCCAAAAGGTAAGAGGCAATACCTCTCAAAGAACTCAGTTCTAAATGCATGGTTAGGTTCATCAATTCTAACATAATTACCATATTTGGTGTCCCTCATACCATATTCACGGACTATGGAACTAACTTCTGTTCATCCGAGGTGAGAAAGTTATATCAAGAATACAACATCAAATCCAATCATTCATCTCAGTTTCATGCAGCGGTCAATGTCCAGATAGAAGCCTTCAACAAAAGTCTTTCAAACATACAGCAAATGATGGTGGATAAATATAATAAATCATGGCCTGATAAACTCTTTCATGCTTTATGGGCTTATCGGACCACCACCCGCACTGCAACGCGGTCAACTCCACATTCATTTGTATATGGAACAAACAAATTATTTCCCATTGAGGGTCAATTACCCTTACTCATAGTATCCATTTGTGATTAGTCATCTACAGATGAACAATCTCAAATGTCATTTGATGAATTGGAATGGTTAGATGAGAAAAGCTTGTGCACCCTGCACCACTTGGAAGTCTATCAGAATCGAATAGCACAAGATTTCAACAAAAAAGTTCGTCTTTTTTCATTTGTACAGGGAGAATTGGTATTAGTTCTCAGAATTCCAATGATACTAGTAAACTAACCTACCAAGCTTAAGCCAAAATGGTAAGGACCTTATTCAATACATAAGGTTTAATCCAATGGAGCTTATTCTTTAATCTCAATGGATGGAGAACTCATCACTACTCCAACCAATGCAATATTTCTGAAGAATTATTTTGTGTAACACGAACATCCTTATTGTCTAGAAAGTCATTAAACTGCATCAACCACGGTCTATTCATACGAACTTAAACTATTTTCATTTCTCTTGGCCAGCAAGACGTTATACTGCATCATCGACGGTCCATGCATACGACCTCAACATATTTTCATTTCACTTTTCCAACATAACATTTAACTATGTCCCTATATTTTTTCATAAAGACGTTAAAATGAATCATCCATGGTTCATGCATACGACATTAAACTATTTTCATTTCACTCATCCAACATGATGTTAAACGGTGTCCCTATATTTTTCCAGCAAGATGTTAAACTACATCATCCACGGTCCAAGCATACAACCTTAAACTATTTTTATTTCTCTTTTCCAGCAAGATGTTAAAATACATCATCGACGGTCCATGCATACGACCTTAAAATATTTTCATTTCTCTTGTCCAACATGATGTTAAACTATTTCCCTATATTAGTCCATCAAGATGCTAAACTGCATCATCCATGGTCCATTCATATTACCTTAAACTATTCACACCATTGTCCAGCAAGACGCTAAACTACATCATCCATGGTCCATGCATATGACCTTAAACTATTTGCACCATTGTCCAAGAATGACGTTAAATAGTGAAAAAGTCTCTAATACGTCCAACATGATGTTAAACAATGAACTCTTTTGTCCTTACTTCATGACATTAAACTGCACAGTCCCCCTTTCGTCCAACATGACATTAAACTATATTGTCCCCATCATCCTATCTACATGATGCTAAACTATACAGAAATCCCTTAATACATCTTACATGACGTTAAACTACATTTTTTCACTGCTACAAGACATTAAACTATGCAGCACCAATAGTCCTCACTGCATGACTTTAAACTGCATAGTCCCTTCGTATGTCCTACATGACATTAATCTTTGCATCGTTAGGGTTGTTGCTACCTATTGTTTCTCACACCGAGTATGAATCACATGAGCATAGGGTAAACTCCAACTATAACACCATCTCTGGGACTCTAACTATGCGTAATTCCCAACACCATTTTAAGGCGTTGTCCCCAAGAAAAACATGACCACTTATTCATTTTTTAATTGAACTACGCAGAATTTGATCCTTGCCTTCTAGGATGGGTACGTAGGAAACCTCCCAAGGTTCAAGCCCAAAACCAATCTCTTCACATTGGTTGACCTTTGTCTCATACGATGTTGATTCGTTAAACCACCCCCAGAATCAATCTCTTCACATTGGTTCACCTTTGTCCATGCTATATGATGTTAAACTATACATCACTTTTGTCATGTACGACAATAAATCTACAACATTCTTTGACACCCTCACCTGATAGGAAATAAATCTTTACATTGATCTCCAATCATATTATATTCCAATGAATATGTGCATACATGGAAATTCTTGAACCTTTAATCTTGGGTCAAACCATCATTTCACTAAAGTCCCCTTTTCACCCTTCATATGTTCGAACTAAATCTTTACAAAGGGTATTTCTAGAACTACGTGGGCTTGATTCCCATCCTTCTAGGATATGTAGGAACGTTCATGTGTCCCTCGAATCCAATCCCAAGGCTTTTGGGCCTAACCCCAAATTCCACTTTCAATCCCCTGGCCTAAAAGTCTTTTTGAAAACACACACTATGTATTCATTATTATGGTCCGAGCTCTATGACCCTAAACTAAGATCTCTCATACTCTCATCCCACATGACGTTAAAACAGTATTTCATGAACTATGTATGGCTTGATTCTCATCCTTATGGGATATGTAGTGAAGTCCAACATTTCAATTCAGGACCCGGCCACAACATGATTATGGTTAGAATTGATCTGTGTATCTCTACATACATTGGAAAATAACCATTTTCATGTGTAATAATCCTAACCTTAAATATTTTCAGATCTATATAACCCTTTTCTCAAATTCTGGTCCCAAAATGTCCAAAACCCGAGATTTCTTTTTCTTGACTATACAACACGTTTCCTTAGGAGGCCTTGCATAAGTAGTCTACATAACAGACCTGTCAGCAAAAAGATTCTATTATTTGACTATGCAGCTAATGTCCTTAGGTGGCCCTACATAATTCATCCCCCTAAAGGGTTTGTTAAATAATGGTAACTTCATTCTTGGGAAGAAAACCACTTTTTTCCTTATTGGTCTTAATGACAATATGTAGGGATCCACAAATATAGCCACCCTTAACATATTTGTCTGATGTTCTTTTTCATGATCTGAAAGTATTCAAGTCTATGGTCTATATTTCTCTTCCCTACGCTTGGGTCAGACCTTCATAGGAGTGACATTCACCCAGTTCTTAGACAATCTTGATTAGATATATCTTCTTCATATTCAAGTACCTCTTTCCATACAGAAAATTCTATTATTTGGAAAATTTTAATCTCCAAAAACATTCACTAGCTTTTTAGTAGTAAAAAAAGTAAATTTATGAGAGTTCTTTTTCCTGAAAATGCAGCACGTGCCCTTAGGCATCCTTGCATAAGTAGTCTACATAACGGACCTGTCTTCCAACATATGTTATTATTTGACTATGCAGCCAATGCCCTTAGGCAGCCCTGCATAATTCAACCCCCTAAAGGGTTTTTTAAATAGTGGTAACATCATTCTTGGGAACTACTTCTTCTAATGCCTTTTAGCCCTTTTTCATTTCATCCGTCAGATTCAAAATTTCTTAAGTCATTGTTTACACATTTTCCCTCATACTTGACTGTGGTAATATGTTTTCAGATTAATTGTCGATGAATTAAGTCAATTTTAATTCATTCGGTCAAAGATATTTTGACCTTAAACATTATCCTTTTATGTCCAACCAGCATGAATTTAAACTACCCACAAAAGACAAGGGAACTATGAACAAAAGTCAAGTCTCAGCTCACTAAAACATACATTTTCTATTTATTTAGGTAATATTGAGAAACTAAAAGATTCAAAGTTTGTAGGTATATTTATAATAATCCTAGAAAAAGTCAAACTATGCTTACTAGGCCCATTGGCATAGGTAAAAATTTAAAGCAGGTAGCAGGAAAATGCGTGCAAAAATGATCTAAAATGAAAGATTTTTTCCATTTGATGCGCTAGAATTAGAAGGAAATCCACATAATGGAGTCTCTTCTGTTTTTTAAGAATTACAAAAGGCTATCAACAGAAATCTTCAATTGTTTTACAGTATCTCGAGATTCATCAGCAGCCACTTGAAGATCATGCACTCGACCAACTTCAACCTTTTAAGATTGATGGAGTGCTTTCATGGCATCAACAATTGATTTCATACCATTCGTTTGAACTCATTCCAGTGAATTGTTCAGTTGGTCAAGTTCCCCAGTAACAACATCTAACTGTTGCTGAAGGTTCATCTACTGGACAACTTTATCTTTGATCTTATGCTTTAGCTCTTTCATCTTGGTAGCAAAATCAGAATCATCTCGGGATACCACAGCATCAAATTCGCTGATATTGGCTAACAGCTTCACCCTGGTAAAATCTTGACGTCACTTTTTCTCCTGCTCCCTCCTTAAGATGACATGTTTTACCGCGGCATGGATCTTTTGATATCCAAAACCACCATGTCCCAACATGGCGAACAGGGATGAAATTTGGGGATTCATCAATGAAAGCTCTTAGAAAGGCACTTCAGATATTATCTTCCATATGTTCATCCATGCCTTGTGTCGTGAAAATTGGAGCGCCTTTTGTATCTCCGGGTCTAATTCGGCATCACTATCATAGGGGGGAACAGAGTCTAGGATTAATGCACTTAGGGAAGTGCCATGTTCTACTCCTTCCCCCCAGACCCGTGTTTCTTTAATTTCTATTCCCATTGGGGCAGAGGCTGAGGATTCACCTCCTGATCTAGCCACTGAAATTGATGGCCCTTCATAATCAATTGAAAGTGTTGGATAGTTTCAATGGATAAAAAAATTGATTAAATATCTTGTAAATTAAGTATAGTCGCAAAAGAAATTTTTATCCCTTACCCAATAGTAGTTCAGTAACTTGAGATGGATCCTCCCCATCTTTCCTAGATTCAACAGGATTTTCAGGGTGAGTTTGAGAAGCTCTACAGGGTTCAGCTCCACTTGTGATAATGTCTCTGCAATAGTATGGTTTTATGTACCCCCATCAGGCATTGGCAGTTCAACAGCTTGCTTATATAGAATTTCACATTTCAACTGATCATGATTACATATTTAATTAGAAGTTATTTTTAATAGGATGAAGGATAATACTCACGTCCATAATCATCTAAATTTAATGGTAATTTAACACGATATAAAAAATCTACAAAATATGCCCCAAGTTCCTTCATTTCATCCAAAATAATCTCATAATCCTGGTTAATCTCACCAGTGGGAGCATTTGATATTTCTTCTTGGCGACCTTCATTCTACGGCCTTTGACCCTAGGAATCTTCTTCAGATAAACTAGCGGCGGCAGTTGCAATGGCCGCCAAAATCTCTAGTGTAGGGGTTGAACCTAAAGTATCACAGAATGGAAGTTAGTCAATGTGTCATTCATCATTTTATGAAGCATTGTTAACTTACCAGAAGCATTCTATTATCTCCTTGCAACAGCAGCAGGAGGGATACTGGGAACAGACGTTGGCTCTTCTCCAAGAGCAGCCAAGTCTTCCTGAACTGGTAATTGTTCAGCAGTATCCTCCATGGTCCTTAGAGGAGGGTCATTCCTCTCCCTTAGAGGGGAAATTCAATAATCCCCTATAATCCCAAAATGTATGAGTAATCTTTTCATGGGTTAAGACTCATGACTAACCGATGGATTTACCACTACTGATGAAGCGTTTAGGTGTGGACTTACTCCTTCGATGCTTTTTCTTCTTTGGATTTTTGGAGTGATGGAAATATCAGCTACAGGTACATGAATTGGAAAATGGAAAGCCATGTTCAATTCTTCATCAATGGCTTGTTGGCCTAGTGATATCTCACCCGACTCGCGAGGAGATTCGTTAGCCCAAATGGCGTTGCCACCAGGACTATATTGTGGTGAAGGAACATCAGGAGTACATTTCTATGCAAGCTTCATGATTAAGAGAATAATTTCCTTGAGTAAAAAAGATTTAACTGGAATGAAGTTACAAAAAAAATATGTAAAGAGACTTATATCATCAGGAGCCACATAATCGTGCCACTTCTCATCTTCAGAACCACCAGTCCCCTCAGTGGTGCCATTATCTACCATTTCCTTCACCCACTTGGTGACAGGAATTAAATCAACAGTGGAATATATGAGAATTTTCATCTCTCTAATGTAAGACCACACTTCATTAGGGTTATCCATGTAATAGATATTTGTAGAATCCAGAAGATTCCCTATTCCAGGGAGGTGTATCCCCTTGCACAAATCCATCCAGGTAGTTTCAGCACCGCAGTATAAACACCACCATGTCTGGACAACCTCTGGTCGTAGATATTCAGTATGTGTACCAGAAGGCCGCGAGAAGGGTCCTAAAACCTTAGACTTTATCTTCTTACCAGCTCCTGCAACTACAGATAGATAATAAGAAAATAAGACTTGTTGCTCTATAAAGTAATGGTGATTAAATATCCACAATGAAGTAACTCACTAGGAGTTGATGTATTGGGTCTTTTAATTCTAACAAGAGGATTATATCAGGCATGAGGCTGCTTTGCATAATGTTGTGCCTTAACATCCCCATCTTGAGAATCTGACGAATCGGCTTCTGGTGTTACAGAAGAATCACCTTTCAGATGAAGGTTTTATTTCTCTACAATTCTCTTCCTTTTCCCCACCTGATGAACTGGGTGATTCAGCACCCCTCCAGGGTATGATACTATGAAGTTCTCAGCACACCATGTAGTCAAGTTATTTTCCACTTTATCAACTGGTAGATCAAAGACTGCCCTGGTCTTCTCCCTAGATGTCAGCAAACATAGTTTCTGCGCAACCGTCAGATGTTTCTCTGACCTGACATGCACTGGGGGAGATACAACAGTCTTTTGAAAACACTTAAATTGACGTCCAAATCTATATGGAGTAGAGTCCACACATATAATCTCTCCATCAATTCTGGTGACCAGCACACCATCTCTGCAGGCGAGCATGTATGCCCTCAATTCCAGGCTGGTTGTTCCATCATCAACAAACCGCCCGGTTGGCAGATTTCCATAAGTAAAGAAATTTAATTCCTTAATCATGCTCATCCTCACCTTCATTTCATATGAATTGTGATCTAGTTGAGAAATTCCAGAGAATTCTTGTACTGATGGCCTAAAAGAACTTCCAGGAACCTGTACTCCGTTTTGTAAATTATACATCCTAACGTGAGTGGTGATCCATCCCCACAAAACATGGAATGGTCCCATTATTCTCAAAGGATACTTACCCATGAATACTTTTTGTAAGATCCTACGAATATTTTCTAAAATGGGTGTAGCCAACCCAACAATATTCCCCTCAGCCAATATGGCTTCTACAATGAAGGTCCCTGGCCTGACACCTCCATTCGAGTCCCTGACTGGCAGAAGATAAACACTGAGCCACAAGGCCAAGAAACCCGCCAGATGAGTCTTCTTTGGGATTATCTGATTTACTTAATATCCCCACATCTCAAATTCTCCTACTTCCAGGGTCGGCCAAAATGTGCCTCGAGCACCCCACTTCTCTATTTTGGGGTAGGTGGTAGGACAAGTGGGCCCCTTCCCCTTCAATCCCTTATCCATCAGCTCCTTCTCCTACTTCTTGGTAAGAAACATATTCATCCACGCATCTGGATGAATATCCTTTCTAGGATGAGTTAAGGAGGTCTTTGAACTCTTGACCTTGTGAAATATTTTCAATAATTCCTGAGCCAAAGACGGGGTCTTCTCCAAATCATTCCATGCCACCTTGGGGGGGATGAATGCTTCATACATATCACCCAAAATTGGAGCCCCTGAGATCTTGTGGACATCCCACAGACTAATGACTACTTCTCCATGAGTCCGATGGAAAGAATTAGTTTCTGGGATCTAATGGATGAGTATCTCCGGCACGAAATCATCATTCATATAAACATATGTTTTCCCAGCCCAGAAAGCTTCATATATTGCAGCTACTTTCAAATCCTCGACAAAATCTGCGCAGGTTTGTCACACCCAGTATGCCCACATCCAAGTTGGCTTCACACCTCCTCCAGGATGAAAGTCCCAACTCTTCTTCCAGCCTTTGGATTGATCCATCTGAGATTTTTGGAAGATTGAGGGATAAAAATGTGGTTGTAGCTCAGGCTTGTGAGGTTTCATATCTGAGGTACATGGTATACGATGTATTATGTAGGCCTTCTCCACTACTCCATCATTTACAAATTCTCCTCCTCTTGAGATATTTGCTAAAGCAAAATTGTTGTAATTCTGAAACCAAGGCATTGAGAGAGAGTTCTTTTCCTCTGGAATGGTGACTTCTCGCAGATGACCATAGTCCTACACTGGTAGATAAATTCTCTGGGGGAATTCAAGTTTATACTTCTTCATATACTCGGCCAAATCTGGAAGACTGCTGTCATAGATAGTATAATAATCCTGGCCAATGATGCTCATCATATCATCAATTCTCTTGCTAGCCAATTCATCAGCCATTCCGATTCTCTGGGGAGCCATTTAATCTGCACAAAAGTTGAATAATTAACTCTTAAGTATGTTTATTTTTCATGTATTTTGTGAAGAAAAATGAAAAAATGGAAAATGTGTTAAGGTGCTCAAACCCCAAAAATGGCGCGAAAGTCTCAGTGTGTCGCGCAAGTTTTGGCGTGCATGTATCACCGCACAAGTCCAAATACCTCTATAGCAACGCGACAACAATGAAATAGCGGAAAATAGGTCATCTTGCACGGAGAAGTCAACCTGCGCGGTGAAAGGTTGAAAGTTTGAAATCCAAGTGCTTTCCCCAAGAATGACCGCATATTTATAGGCCAGGACACACCCCTATGCATCGATGCCAACACGACTCGCACCTGCGCGACGCCATTTGCTCGCTTAACACTTGCGCACCCCAATTCCTCAGTTTTTCTCTGTTTTCCTAAGAGTTACATCCTTATTTCTTTTGGATCCAACCTTGAGGGGGGACTTTTGTTAATGCTCCTTTCCATCATAGAGTCCAAAAGAATGAAAAAAGAAATACCTTGAACTCAAAGTGATTCAAACATTGAAGAAACAGAAAATATTGACAATGTCATGAACAAAGATCAATTTACACTTGGGTCGCGCAAGTTCCACCAAGGCCGCGCAAGTATACTTGTACGCCACCTAGTGGTTGCGCAGGTGACTTGCACGCCCTCTTTGAATTTCTCCGAGGGTCTTCACCAGCCTATAAATACCCCTGGTGGTCCCCCCACTTGAAGGAGGAAAAATTCCAGAAACTCAGATTTGAGCTCCCAGTGCCCTAGTCTCTTCTCAAAGCTTCCGAACACTTCTATGGTAATTTCATACCTAGAACAGAAGATCTAAAGAGGGGGAGTATGGCCTATGTAACATCCCAGGTAAATAAAGAATAATACATTTTCATATTTATTAATATTTGTGAATTAAATATTAATTTTACTTTAAAGGGGTTTCTATGTTCGATAGCGTACCCGATATGCAACAAAGAGTTTCTTTGAAATCGTACGTTGCACACTAGTAATAAAAAAATATTATTTTAAATGTTAGTTAACAAGTAGCCATTGTACTGGAGGGAATGGATAGAAATAACTAAAATATTATTATATAAGTTTGTTAAATGTTTTTACATTTATCAAATAAAAATAAAGGCTTAAAATACGAAAAGAATTCAATTTTAGGCTTATATACTCTAATTTTCACGAAAGATCCACTTATAAACATTTGATGGCGAGTCATCATTAAATATAGTTTTGGTCACTCTTATACATTTTTTTGGAACAAATAAAACTCTTCTTTAGAATCGGGACATCAAATATTACTTTGTGTAATTTTTTGGTATTTTTCCGATAAAGTTCATTTTTTAATGAATAGTGTAAAATGTTGTATTTTAATTCAAAACCTCTTTTTTATCTAATTTATTAAGATGATTAGATTATCTTTTGAATTGGTTTTAAAGTGAAATTATAATATATTTTTACCATTTAATCCAATGGTGGTCATTGGAATCAATTTCACTTTGAAATTGTACTCAAACTGGTGTCAATCTTTTAATACTTATTGTTTCATAAAAACACGCTATTTGTTTTGACAGCGAGAATTAATTATTAAATTAACTAATGCAACTTATATGTTTCGAATTTTTTAAAATGGACTTCATTTTTGAATTCAGAATATCAAATATATCTTAGGGTGATGTTTTGGTTTTTTTCTGAAAAACATCAATTTTTGATGAATAGTGAAACCGCAAAGTGGTGGTTACAAAATTTGATTTTTCATTTAAATGGGACTTTACCACTTCTGTGTTTTGAATCTCAAAAATAAAATTTAAATGATTTTCATTATTATGTAAAATTTGGTTCAATGGGAATAAAATAAATTTTGGGGAATAGTAACTTTTATGTTTTATTAATCACGATTAAAGCTAATTAGTGTAATTTATGGTAAAAATGATATTATAATAAAATGAAAATATCTTGACACTTGTACTAACCCTATTGGATGAGTTATGGCCGACCGAGACAACTCATGGGTCTATTTTTGGTGCCCCATGGAGCCACTTGGGTAGATAATGACATTTATGCCTTTTATTTAAAGTTAAAGTAAAAATGACACAAACCTGAGATGTTTTACTAAACCAATTTTCACATAAGGTTATACAAGTCATATTTCTTACTATAAATATTCATTAGAAATCTAAAAATATTTCCTACATCATGATATTTGTTTTATAATTTTTAGACATTAAATAAATTAAATTATTTATGACACCATGATGATGAAGCGATTACCTCATTATTTAACGATTTAAATAAAATGGAAAGATAATGTAAACTCTAAGACCTAAACATGTCCAAAACCTATTGTATGGGTAGATTTTTGAACCCTTATCACCTTATCCTCGAAACACATCAATGTGGGACCCCTAAAAACCGAAACTCATTCTAAAATAAAATAACATTTCCTTACTTTCCAAGAGTGCCCCTCCTCTCCTCTTATAAAAGGCCCCCATCTCTACCTCATTACCCACACTTCCAAAGCCTTTGGATCGACCAAACCCTGATAATTTTGTCTCTCCACATCCCTCTATTACTCCTTGAAGCTTCACTTTGGGAAGAAGTCTTCCCAAGGAAGCCTTTGAGCTCAAACCAAAAGGGAGTTACCCGATTATAAGGTAATCTCTTCACTTGAGTCCTTTTGTTTTATTTTTCATCTCCAACCCCCTAAACTATTTTTATTCATTTCTTTTGTAACAACTCCAGTATCTTCCATATACCATCATGTTTTTATAAGAAGGATTCGAGCTACACTTACACACACCTACGTCTAATGGTTAAATAACATACTGTTTCTGTGGATGGCGAATTGCTGCCTCATGAAATGATGATTGTTCGATATTCTTCTAACACCTTCAAAGGTGGCCATTAAGATGTCACTATATTTACATATGATATATAATATGTTTATGTTTTCCTTAATATTCTGTATTTTTCATTTTGGGCATACCTTTATGGCTTCCATTATGGGTAAATGTGATATCTTCATTTAAGGAAGTGAGGACTACCACCCCCTCAAAGTGATTTGATTCGTTAATGCCATATGTGGGATGTATAAAGGATGTATTTAAAGTTATTATATATGATGTTATACTGGAATTATAATATACCTCTATATCATTATTATTTCTTTCCATTAAAGTATGACAAAGAAATGAAAGTAGTGTTCATGCGTACGTACGGCTTACCGTCTCCATGAATGGTGCATTTCATTTCTTATCCACAAATGTAATGTACTATTATAAGTACATATATATAATGGATATATATGCTGTATGTTACATATAAAGGATTAATATAATTCTGGAATTAAAATATAAATACCTCTAATTTAGTTTTAATTCCATTAATATGACATAGAAATGAAACTAGCATTCATTTGTACGTACGGCTTACCGTCTCCATGAACGGTGCATTTCATTTCTTACCTCTAAATGATTATGTAATATTATAAATACATGTATATGCTGGATATATATGATATATATGATATCCAAATCAGGAATTTCATTCTGGATATAAAGAACCTTTGACCACACGAACAACATGTAATTGTAAGAAGTCCACATTTGACTTAAGAACCAAATATCAACAAAACAAACATTATTAACTTAAATGGTTACATAATGTTTATAACATGGAAATAGGTGATATAAAAGGAATAATGAACTTGAAAAAAGGTTCTTAAGAAAATTAACTCAAGTTTATTATTCAGGACGTTAAAGAACAATCGAGTCAAGTCGGACCCGAGGTAAGGGACTTCGTCTCAATCTCCTTTCATTGAGGAATATTTCGTTTTATACACAACTATCTTTTATACGGTGTTTAAACCCCTTTGACTTTTACTTTTTTACAAAAGAAATATTTTTCTTCGAAGTGTTTTACTAAACGACAAAAAGGAATGTTTCTTTTAACGTACGCGGTGACAACGACCTTTTCCGCCGCCACGAGTATTATTTGGTCTTTGGCTTCCTCAACAAGCCGTAATGTTTTTAAAAATAAAATAAATACCATATACTCTTTTACGTATTTTGGTATTGAAAATGGTTTGGATAAAGTATTATATTATGTCAATATATTTAAATGATATATTGTGATTGAAATGTGGAAATTCTATCATTCCTTTATATTGGTTTTATGTTTTATGATTTTATATTGGTACTTGGACATTTTACGGGTGGTTACGTGATAAACCATATGACAGGTGGTGTCGTGAATACCAAGACGGGTGGTTACATTATAACATCCAATGCATTGGGTATGGAAGTCGGCCATATGGATATTCCATTAAGTATGTATGGAAGTTGGACGTATGGCTATTCCATTAAGTGATATGTGTGGAAATCGACCATATGGTTATTCCACTTAAGTATGTTTATGTCCCAAGTTACCTTTATATGTTATGTGTTCTTTATATGGGTTTTATGGTAATATTTTGGTTACAAAAGTGTAATTAATGATATTTTATTCAGTGAATAGTTTTTACTACTTCATGAAGGTGAAGGTATTACTTTGATAAAGTATACATGGTTTACTTGATGTTTGAAAAACTAACAGTTTTCATTGTTTGTGTATCCCTTATTGAGCTTTTTATGCTCACCCCAAGTTTTTTTGAAATGTTTTTCATAGGACTTAATGTGGATTAGGGTCAAGGATGGGATCAAGGAATGTCAGGATATCTAAAACATAGAACTAGACATGTTTCTGTTTAAGTGTTTTTATTTTATG
This sequence comes from Viscum album, assembly GCA_963277665.1. NCBI lineage: Eukaryota > Viridiplantae > Streptophyta > Magnoliopsida > Santalales > Viscaceae > Viscum > Viscum album. The sequence continues at coordinate 750,382,245 of OY728129.1, read as the reverse complement.
GAATCATAGTGGAAGTGTCTACTTTATAATATTTTGAGATGTAATAGTTATGTCCTAGTTATCTAAAACTCTAAACCTGAAAAGATTCTCAATGTGAATTATTCATTTAATTCAATATTAAGTAATTTTTAAGGTTGGGGCTTTATAGTTGGTATCAGAGGTCAGTTTAGACAACTTTAGGAGTTAGAAAATTGTTAAATTATAAGTTAATTTATGGTATGACTGAAATGATATAGCATTTAAAGATTACCATGTTGCTTCGCCTAAGATATTTCTATGTTCAGAATGGTTTTCCGCAGAGGAAACAAAGAAGATATGTTGGGACGACATCAGGAGGATGATAACCTTCCAAATCAGCAACCTGAGATGGTCGGAATTGGAACTGAACAGTTTGTTGTAGTGATGGAACACTTGACTCATGCTATAAATGGTGGTGGTATCTATGCACGTGATCAGCCAGATCAACTGCAGAGGAACATGTCAGTAGTGGAACATTTCATGAGGCAACATCCCCCATCATTCAAAGGATCATATGACCCCGTGCAAGCTGAAGGGTGGATTAAAGCACTGGACAAGATTTTTGATGTCATGGGGTGTTCAGATCATTAAAAGGTTTGTATTACTGTTTACCGTTTTGAAGGTGAAGATGATCAGTGGTGGTTGATGGTAAAAATATCAGGGATAGTGATTATATTGAGGATCCTCACTGGGAAGAATTCAAAGGTATGTTTCTTGAGAAGTATTTTCCTAAGGCTGTTCGACTTAGGATGGAATAGCAATTCTTGGAATTGAGGCAAGAGGAATACTCAGTGGCTGCCTATGAAGCAAAGTTCACTCGATTGGCAACGTATGCTCTAAACTTCATACGAGATCTTGATAGTAAAATAAACCATTTTACTCAGGGTTAAATCCAAAGTATCGAAGGGATTTAGCTTCTCGTGAGTTCAAAAGTTATGAAAAACTTGTTCGATGTGCGAAGAAGGTGGAAATGGAGTTTGCCGATGATCAAGTGTTTTATGACAAACAGCGGAATAAGAGGTCTAGTTGGTAGGAAAAGGGGAAGAATTCATCAAAGAAGCAAGGAGGTAAGAAAACCAAATATCCATCCTATGAGTAGTGTGGTAAAATGAATCCTGGAGAATGTTTATCCATGTCTGGTAAGTGCTTTCGGTGTGGTAAGTCTGGTCATATTGCTCATAACTGTAAGGAAGATGATCAAGCAGGCAATGAAAATCCAACGATAAGATGTTTTAAGTGTAATGAAATGGGTCATTATGCAAATGAGTGTCTAATGAAGAACTCAACTGGGGGAAAGAAGCCAGACTACAAGCAGAAAGGGGTGGTGAAATCCTTTGCAACAACCTCAACAGATGTTGGGCCATCGAATGAAGTGGTATCAGGTACACTGTTTGTTTGTTCAGATTATGCCAATGTGTTGTTTGATTCAGGGTCTACACACTCTTTCATTTCTGATAAGTTTTCTAGTAAATTTGAAATTCCATTTCAAGATATGAACCCTGAACTTATTGTAAAAACACTCGGAGGGAACGTTGAGACAAAAAGGAATTATAAGAACCTTCCTATCCTTGTGTGTGGAAAGAATCTACCAGAAAACCTTATTGTTTTTCCTCTAGTAGAGTTTGATGTTATTTTGGGCATGGATTGGCTTTCTGTTTATCATGCTAAGATTGACTGCAGAGCTAAAATGGTTTCTTTTTAGAAATATTTTCATTTTGTGTACAAGAATGAACCCTTGCTTTTGATAACATATCAGGAAGTTCATAAACTCGTAAAAGAAGGAAATGAATGTTACCTTGGACATATTGTTGAAAATAAAGTAACTATTCAGATTAATGATTTGCCAGTGGTAAATGAGTATCTTGATGTTTTTCCTGATGAGTTGCCTGGTATTATTCATGATCGGGAAGTTGAATTTACTGTTGACTTAGTTCCTGATTCTAAGCCAATTTCAAAACCCCCATATCAAATGGCTCAAGTTGAACTTTTAGAGTTAAAGAAGCAATTGAAGGAGTTATTAGATAAAGGTTTCATTCGACCTAGCACATCACCATGGAGTGCTCCTGTATTGTTTGTTAAAAACAAAGATGGATCAATGAGACTTTTCATTGATTATAGAGCCTTGAATAATATTACTGTTAAGAACAAGTATCCTTTGCCTCATATCAATGATTTGTTTGATCAGCTCCATGGAGCTCAGTATTTTTCGAAGATTGACTTGAGGTTGGGGTACCATAAGTTGAAAGTAAAAGAAGAAGACGTTCTGAAGACTGCGTTTTGAACTAGATATGGCCAGTATGAATTTGTAGTTATGCCTTTTGGGTTAACCAATGCACCTACTGTATTCATGGACCTTATGAATAGAATTTTCCATGTGTTCTTGGATAAGTTTGTGGTTGTTTTCATCGATGATATTTTGGTGTTTTCTACAAGTAAATAGGAACATGAAAGTCATTTAAGGGTTATCTTGCAAACCTTAAAATAAAAGAAACTATATGGAAAAGTTAGCAAGTGCGAGTTTTGGTTACAACAAATTTCTTTCCTGGGTCACATTGTTTCAAAAGATGGCATAACAATTGATCCTTCTAAAACAAAAGTTGTTGAATAATGGCCAAGACCCACAAATTTAACCGATATCCGTAGTTTTCTTGGTTTGGCAGGTTACTACCGAAGGTTTGTTGAAATTTTTTCACGGTTATCTAGTCCAATGACTAAGCTAACTCGTAAGGCTGTTATGTTCATCTGGACAAAAGAATGTGATGATTGTTTTCAGGAGTTGAAAAGAAGATTGGTGAATGCTCCAGTTTTGGCACTTCCTTCCAAGAATGGTGAGTTTGTTATATACAGTGATGCTTCGTTGAAGGGACTTGGCTATGTCCCTATGCAGAATGATCAGGTAATTGCTTATGCTTCACATCAGTTGAAAACTCATGAGGTAAATTACCCTACACATGATTTGGAATTAGCTGCTGTTGTTTTTGCTTTAAAATTTTGGAGGCATCATTTGTATGGAGTAAAGTGTGAAATATATACTGATCACAAAATTTTAAAGTATATATTCACTCAGAATGAATTGAACATGAGACAGAGGAGATGGCTAGAATTAATCAAGGATTATGATTGTACAATTCATTACCATCTGGGAAAAGCCAATAAAGTTGATGATGCTTTGAGTCAAAAAAGCAATGCTTCATTAATGATGTTGCGTTTGGAACTTGATCATTTGGTTAAGGATTTGATGAACTTTGGCATAGAAGTTTTTGGTGCAGGATGTACTTCTATTTTGTTTTAGGTATCAGTGAAATATTCTCTATCAGACAGAATCAAGCAAGCACAGAAGCAAGACAGTGAGTTGCAGAAAAAGTTAGAGCTGGTTCAGAAAGGTAAGTTGCATGAATTCAACATTGATAGTGATTGTGTTTTGAGATTTGGGATGATATTGTGTGTGCCTTGTGATTCACAGTTGAAGAGAGAGTTGTTATGTGAAGCACATAGTTCTCCGTTTTTAGTTCATCCTGGAAGTACTAAGATGTATATAGATCTGCAGGAGTATTACTGGTGGGATGGAATGAAAAGAGATATTGCTGATTTTACTGTGAAGTGTTTGACTTTTCAGTAGGTTAAAGTAGAGCGGCAGTTACCGAAAGGGATGCTTCAACCTTTACCAGTGCCAGAGTGGAAATGGGAAAACATATCCATGGACTTTGTTGTGGGATTACAGAGGACATCTCGAGATAATAATTCAATCTGGGTTATTATTGATCGCTTGACTAAATCTGCTCATTTCCTTTCTATACGACATACTTTTTCACTAGATCAACTTTACCGTTTGTATCTTAAAGAGATAGTTAGGTTACATGGAGTTCCTCTCTCCATTCTGTCCGATCGTGATCCCAGGTTTACTTCTAACTTTTGTAAAGACCTTCAGAAGTCGTTGGGTACTGAATTAAATTTTAGTACATCTATTCATCCTCAATCAGATGGGTAGTCAGAACGAACAACTCAGACCATGGAGGATATGCTACGAGCTTGTTCGATGGATTATCAGGGAAGTGTGGACCAAAATCTTTCTTTGGTTGAGTTTTTCTATAATAACAGTTTTCATTCCAGTATACAGATAGCACCATTTGAGGCATTATAAGGGAAGCAGTGTCGAACTCCAGCATTTTGGAATGAAGTGGGTGAAAAGAAGCTGATGAGACCAGAATTGGTAGAAGAGATGGCACAAAAAGTTCAGTTGATTCAGAAACACATGAGAACAGCTTAGAGCAGGCAGAAGAGTTATACGGATAACCGGAGGAAGGATCTATCTTTCGAGGTAGGTGATCATATTTTTCTGAAGGTTTCTCCATGGAAAAGTGTGATGAGATTTGGTAAGAAAGGAAATATGAGTCCAAGGTTCATTGGACCACATGAAATTTTGGAGAAAGATGGATCAGTTTCTTACCATGTGGCTTTACCTTCGAGTTTATCTCAGGTACACAGTGATTTTCATGTTTCAATGTTGAGGAAGTATATGCCAGATCCATCTCATGTTTTGAGTCCATAGGTAGTTCAGCTGGAAGAGAATCTATCTTATGTGGAACAACCGGTCCAGATTCTTGACCACAGGGAGCAGGTGTTACAGAATTAGGTGATTCATTAGATAAAGGTTTTGTGGAAATACCATATGATTGAAGAGGCAACATGGAAATCTGAAAATGCTATGAGGGATAAATACCCCCACTTATTTTGATAAGTGAATAAAATTGTGAGGACGCAATTCCCAAAAGGGGGAAGGATGTAACATCCCAGGTAAATAAAGAATAATACATTTTCATATTTATTACTATTTTATAATTAAATATTAATTTTACTTTAAAGGGGTTTCTATGTTCGATAGTGTACCTGATACGCAACAAAGAGTTTCTTTGAAGTCGTACGTTGCATACTAGTAATAAAATAATATTATTTTAAATGTTAGTTAACACGTAGCCGTTGTACTGGAGGGAATGGATATAAATAACTAAAATATGATTATATATGTTTGTTAAATGTTTTTACATTTATCTAATAAAGGATAAACTCTTAAAATACGAAAAGAATTCAATTTTAGTCTTATATACTATAATTTTCACGAAAGGTCCACTTATCAACATTTGATGGAGAACCGTCATTAAATATAGTTTTGGTCACTCTTATACATTTTGTTGGACCAAATAAAGCTCTTCTTTATAATCGGGACATCAAATATTACTTTGTGTAATTTTTTGGTATTTTTCCGAAAAAGTTCATTTTTTAATGAATAGTGTAAAATGTTGTATTTTAATTCAAAACCACTTTTTAATCTAATTTATTAAGATGATTATATTATCTTTTGAATTGGTTTTAAAGTGAAATTAGAATATATTTTTACCATTTAATCCAATGGTGGTCATTGGAATCAATTTCACTTTTAAATTTGACTTAAACTGGTGTCAATCTTTTGATACTTATTGTTTCATAAAAACACTCTATTTGTTTTGACAGCGAGATTAATTAATGAAACTTATATGTTTTGAATTTTGTAAAATGGAATTCATTTTTTAATTCGGAATATCAAATATTTCTTAGGGTGATGTTTTGGTTTTTTTCCGAAAAACTTCAATTTTTGATGAATAGTGAAACCGCAAAGTGGTGGTTACAAAATTTGATTTTTCGTTTAAATGGGAAATTACCACTTCTGTGTTTTGAATCTCAAAAATCCAATTTAAATGATTTTTATTATTATGTAAAATGTGGTTCAATGGGATTAAAATAAATTTTGGTGAATAGTAACTTTTATGTTTTATTAATCACGATTAAAGGTAATTAGTGTAGTTTAAGGTAAAAATGATATTATAATAAAATGAAAATATCTTTACAGTTGTCCAAACCCTATTGGATGAGTTATGGCCGACCAAGACAACCCATGGGTCGTTTTTTGGTACCCCATGGAGCCACTTGTGTATGATAATGACATTTATGCCTTTTATTTAAAGTTAAAGTAAAAATGACACAAACATGAGATGTTTTACTAAACCAATTTTTATATGGGGTTATACAAGTCATATTTCTTACTATAAATATTCATTAGAAAGATAAAACGATTTCCTACATCATGATATTTTTTTATAATTTTTAGACATTAAATAAATTAAATTATTTATGACACCATGATGATGCAGCGATTACCTCATTATTTAACGATTTAAATAAAATGGAATGATAATGTAAAATCTAAGACCTAAACATGTCCAAAACCTATTGTATGGGTATATTTCTAACCCTTATCACCTTATAATCAAAACAAATCAATTTGGGAACATTAATAACCGAAACTCATTCTAAAATAAAATAACATTTCATTACTTTCCAAGAGTGCCCCTCCTCTCCTCTTATAAAAGTCCCCCACCTCTACATCTTTACCCACACATCCAAAGCCTTTGGATCGACCAAACCCTGCTAATTTTGTCTCTCCACATCCCTCTATTACTCCTTTAAGCCTCACTTTGGGAAGAATTCTTCCAATGTAAACCTTTGAGCTCAAACCAAAGGGAGTTACCCGATTATAAGGTAATGTCTTCACTTGAGTCCTTTTGTTTTATTTTGCTTCTCCAACCCCCTAAACTCTTTTTATTCGTTTCTTTTGTAACAACTCCAGTATCTTCCATATAATAGGATGTTGTTATAAGAAGGATTCGAGCTACACTTACACACACCTACAACTAATGGTTAATGACTATACTGTTTCCGTGGATGGCGAATTTTTTCCTCACGAAACGATTATTGTTCGATATTCTTATAACACCTTAAAAGGTGGACATTAAGATGTCACTATATTTATATATGATATATAATATGTTTATTTTTTCCTTAAGATTATGTATTTTTCATTTTGGGCATACCTTTATGGTTTCCATTATGGGTAAATGTGATATCTTCATTTAAAGATGTTTGGACTACCGCCCCCTCAAAGTGATTTGATTCGTTAATGACATATGTGGGATGTATAAAGGATGTATTTAAAGTTATTATATATGATGTTATACTGGAATTATAATATACCTATATATCATTATTATTTCTTTCCATTAAAGTTTGAAAAATAAATGAAAGTATCGTTCATGCGTACGTACGGCTTACCGTCTCCATGAACGGTGCATTTCATTTCTTATCCCCAAATGTAATGTAATATTATAAGTACATATATATAATGGATATATATGATGAATGTTACATCTAAATGATTAATATAATTATGGAATTAAAATATACATACCTCTAATTTAGCTTCAATTCCATTAATATGACATAGAAATGAAAGTAGCGTTCATGCGTACGTACGGCTTACTGTCTCCATGAACGGTGCATTTAATTTCTTACCTCTAAATGATTATGTAATATTATAAATACATGTATATTATGGATATATATGATATATATGATATCCAAATCAGGAATGTCATTCTGGATATAATGAACCTTTGACCACACGAACAACATGTAATTGTAAGAAGTCCACTTTTGACTTAAGAACCAAATATCGACAAAACAAACATTATTAACTTAAATGGTTAAATAATGTTTATAACATGGAAATAGGTGATATAAAAGGAATAATGAACTAGAAAAAAGGTTCTTAAGAAAATATAAATTAACTCATGTTTATTATTCAGGACGTTAATGAATGATCGAGTCAAGTCGGACCCAAGGTAAGGGACTTCGTCTCAATCTCCTTTCATTGAGGCATATTTAGTTTTATACACAACTATCTTTTATATGGTGTTTAAACCCCCTTTTACTTTTACTTTTATACAAAAGGAATCTTTTTCTACGAAGCGTTTTACTAAACGACAAGAAGGAATGTTGCTTTTAACATACGCGGTGACAACGACCTTTTCCGCTGCCGCGAGTATTATTTGGTCTTTGGCTTCCTCAAAAAGCCATAATGTTTTTAAAATAAAATAAATACCATATAATCTTTTATGTATTTTGGTATTGAAAATGGTTTTGATAAAGGATTATATTATGTTAATATATTTAAATGATATATTGTGATTGAAATGTGGAAATTTTATCATTCCTTTATATTGGTTTTCTGTTTTATGATTTTATATTGGTACTTGGACATTTTATGGGTGGTTATGTGATAAACCATATGACGGGTGGTGCCGTGAATACCAGGATGGGTGGTTACGTTATAACCTCCAATGCATTGGGTATGGAAGTCGGCCGTATGGCTATTCCATTAAGTATGTATGGAAGTTGGCCGTATGGCTATTCCATTAAGTGATATGTGTGGAAGTCGACCGTATGGTTATTCCACTTAAGTATGTTTATTTCCCAAGTTACCTTTATATGTTATGTGTTCTTTATATGGGTTTCATGTCAATATTTTGGTTACAAAAGGTTAAGTAATGATATTTTATTCAGTGAAGAATTTTTACTACTTCATGAAGGTGAAGGTATTACTTTGATAAAGTATACATGGTTTACATGATGATTGAAAAATTAACAGTTTTCATTGTTTGTGTATCCCTTACGGAGCTTTTTATGCTCACCCCAAGTTTTTTTGAATTTTTTTTCACAGGACTTAATGTGTATTAGGGTCAAGCATGGGATCAAGGAAAGTTAGGCTATCTAAAACATGGAACTAGACATGTTTCTTTTTAAGAGTTTTTATTTTATGCAATCAGAGTGGAAGTGCATACTTTGTAATCTTATGAGATGTAATAGTTATGTCCTGATTCTCAAAAACTCTAAACCTGAAAATATCTTCAATGTGAATTATTCATTTAATTCAATATTAAGTAATTTTTAATGCTGGGGCCTTATAGTTGGTATCAGAGGTCGTTTTAGACAACTTTAGGAGTTAGAAAATTGTTAAATTATAAGTTAATTTATGGTATGACTGAAATGATATAGCATTTAAAGATTACCATGTTGCTTCGCCTAAGATATTTCTGTGTTCAGAATGGTTTTCCGCATAGGAAACAAAGAAGCTATGTTGGGACGACATCAGGAGTAAGACAACCTTCCAAATCAGCAACCTGAGATGGTCGGAAGTGGAACTAAACAGTTTTTTGCAGTGATGGCACAGTTGAATCAGGCTATAAATGGTGGTGGTATCCATGCACGAGATCAGCCAGATCAACCGCAGAGGAACATGTTAGTGGTGGAACATTTCATGAGGCAACATCCCCCATCATTCAGAGGATCATCTGACCCCGTGTAAGCTGAAGGGTGGATTAAAGCACTAGAGAAGATTTTTGATGTCATGGGGTGTTCAGAACATCAAAAGGTTAGTCTTGCGGTTTACCATTTTGAAGGTGAAGCTGATCAGTGGTGGTCGATGGTAAAAAATATCAGGGATAGTGATGAGATTTAGGATCCTCACTGGGATGAATTCAAAGGTATGTTTCTTGAGAAGTATTTTCCTAAGGCTGTTCGACTTAGGATAGAAAAGAAATTCTTGGAATTGAGGCAAGAGGAAGACTCAATGGCTGCCTATGAAGCAAAGTTCACTCGATTGGCAAGGTATGCTCCAAACTTCATACGAGATCTTGGTAGTAAAATAAACCGTTTTTACTCAGGGTTAAAGCAAAAGTATCTAAGGGATTTAGCTTCTCGTGATTTCAAAGGTTATGAAAAACTTGTTCGATGTGCAGAGAAAGGGGAAATAGAGTTTTCCAATGATCAGGTGTTCTATGAAAAACAGCGGAATAAGAGGTCTAGTTGGCAGGCAAAGGGGAAGAATTCATCAAAGAAGCAAGGAGGTAAGAAAACAAAATATCCATCCTGTGAGTAGTGTGGTAAAATGCATATGTTTATCCAAGTCTGGTAAGTGCTTTCGGTGTGGTAAGTCTGGTCATATTGCTCGTAAATGTAAGGAAGATGATCAAGCAGGCAATGAAAAGCCAGCGGTAAGATGTTTTAAGTGTAATGAAATGGGTCATTATGCAAATTAGTGTCTAATGAAGAACTCAATTGGGGGAAATCAGCCAGACTACAAGCAGAAAGGGGTGGTGAAATCCTTTGTAACAACCTCGACAGATGTTGGGCCATCGAATGAAGTAGTATCAGGTACACTGTTTGTTTGTTCAGATTATGCCAATGTGTTGTTTGATTCAGGGTCTACACACTGTTTCATTTATGAGAAGTTTTCTAGTAAATTGGAAATTCCATCTCAATATATGAACCCTAAACTTATGGTAAAAACACCCAGAGGGAACGTTGAGAAAAAAAGGAATTATAAGAACCTTCATATCCTTGTGTGTGGAAAGAATCTACCAGCAAACCTTATTTTTTTTCCTCTAGTAGAGTTTGATGTTATTTTTGGCATGGATTGGCTTTCTGTTTATCATGCTAAGATTGACTGCAGAGAAAAAATGGTTTCTTTTCAAAAAGATTTTTAGTTTGTGTACAAGAATTAACCCTTGCTTTTGATAACATATCAGGAAGTTGAGAAACTAGTAAAAGAAGGAATTGAATGTTACCTTGCACATATTGTTGAAAATAAAGGAACTGTTCAGATTAATGATGTGCCAGTGGTAAATGAGTATCTTGATGTTTTTCCTGATGAGTTTCCTGGTATTATTCATGATCGGGAAGTTGAATTTAATGTTGACTTGGTTCCTGATTCTAAGCCAATTTCAAAACCCCCTTATCGAATGGCTCAAGTTGAACTTTTAGAGTTAAAGAAGCCATTGCAGGAGTTATTAGATAAAGGTTTCATTCGACCTAGCACATCACCATGGGGTGCTCCTGTCTTGTTTGTTAAAATTCAAGATGGCTCAATGAGACTTTGCATTGATTATAGAGCCTTGAATAATATTACTATTAAGAACAAGTATCCTTTGCCTCATATTGATGATTTGTTTGATCAACTCCAGGGAGATCAGTATTTTTTGAAGATTGACTTGAGGTCGGGGTACCATTAGTTGAAAGTAAAAGAAGTAGACGTTCCAACGACTGTGTTTCGTACTAGATATGGCCATTATGAATTTGTATTTATGCCGTTTGGGTTAACCAATGCACCTGCTGTATTCATGGACCTTATGAATATAATTTTCCATGAGTTCTTGGATAAGTTTGCGGTTGTTTTCATCGATGATATTTTGGTGTTTTCTAAAAGTAAATAGGAACATGAAAGTCATTTAAGGGTTATCTTGCAAACCTTAAAAGAAAATAAACTATATGGAAATGTCAGCAAGTGCGAGTTTTAGTTACAACAAATTTCATTCCTGGGTCACATTGTTTCAAAAGATGGCATAACTGTTGATCCTTCTAAAACAAAAGTTGTTGATGAATGGCCAAGACCCACAAATGTAACCGATATCCGTAGTTTTCTTGGTTTGGAAGATTACTACCGAAGGTTTGTTGAAAATTTTTCACGGTTATCTAGTCCAATGACTAAGCTAACTCGTAAGGGTGTTAAGTTCATCTGGACAAAAGAATGTGATGATTGTTTTCAGGAGTTGAAAATGAGATTGGTGAATGCTTTAGTTTTGGAACTTCCTTCCAGGAATGGTGAGTTTGTTATATATAGTGATGCTTCGTTGAAGGGACTTGGCTGTGTCCTTATGCATAATGATCAGGTAATTGCTTATGCTTCACGTCAGTTGAAAACTCGTGAGGTAAATTACCCTACACATGATTTGGAATTAGCTGTTGTAGTTTTTGCTTTAAAAATATGGAGGCATAATTTGTATGGAGTAAAGTGTGAAATATATACTGATCACAAAAGTTTAATGTATATATTCACTCAGAAAGAATTGAACATGAGACAGAGGAGATGGTTGGAATTAATCAAGGATTATGATTGTACAATTCATTACCATCCGGGAAAAGCCAATAAAGTTGCTGATGCTTTGAGTTGAAAAAGTAATGCTTCCTTAATGATGTTGCATTTGGAACTTGATCCTTTAGTTAAGGATTTGATGAACTTTGGGATAGAAGTTGATGGTGCAGGATGTCATTTTGTTTTGTTTCAGGTATAAGTGAAATCTTCTCTATCAGACAGAATCAAGCAAGCACAGAAGCAAGACAGTGAGTTGCAGAAAAAGGTAGAGCTAGTTCAGAAAGGTAAGTTGCATGAATTCAACATTGATAGTGATTGTGTTTTGAGATGTGGGAAGAGATTTTGTGTGCCTTGTGATTCACAATTGAAGAGAGAGTTGTTATATGAAGCTCATAGTTCTCTGTTTTCAGTTCATCCTGGCAGTACTAAGATGTACAAAGATCTGCGGGAGTATTACCGGTGGGATGGAATGAAAAGAGATATTGATGATTCTACTGTGAAGTGTTTGAATTGTCAGCAGGTTAAAGCAGAGTGGCAGTTACCGAAAGGGATGCTTCAGCCTTTACCAGTGCCAGAGTGGAAATGGGAAAACATATTCATGGACATTGTTGTGGGATTACCGAGGACATATCGAGGTAATAATGCAATCTAGGTTATTGTTGATCTCTTGACTAAATATTCTCATTTCCTTGCTATACGAGATAATTTTTTACTAGATCAACTTTCCCGTTTGTATCATAAAGAGATAGTCAGGTTACATGGAGTTTCTCTCTCCATTGTGTCCGATCGTGATCCCAGGTTTAATTATAACTTTTGGAAAGTCCTTCAGAAGTCGTTGGGTACTGAATTAAATTTTAGTATATCTTTTCATCCTCAATCAGATGGGTAGTCAGAACGAACAATTCAGACCTTGGAGGATATGCTACAGGCTTGTTCAATGGATTATCAGGGAAGTTGGGACCAACATCTTTCTTTGGTTGAGTTTTCTTATAATAACAGTTTTCATTCCAGTATACAGATGGCACCATTTGAGTCATTATAAGGGAAGCAGTGTCGAACTCCAGCATTTTGGGATGAAGTGGGTGAAAGGAAGCTGATGGGACCAGAATTGGTAGAAGAGATGGCAGAAAAAGGTCAGTTGATTCAGAAACACATGAGAACAGCTCAGAGCAGTCAGACGAGTTATGCGGATAACTGGAGGAAGGATCTATCTTTCAAGGTAGGTGATCATGTTTTTCTCAAGGTTTCTCCGTAGAAAAGTGTGATGAGATTTGGTAAGAAAGGAAAGGTGAGTCCAAGGTTCATTGGACCATATGAAATTTTGGAGAAAGTTGGATTAGTTTCTTACCAAGTGGCTTTACCTCCGTGTTTATCTCAGGTACACATTGATTTTCATGTTTTAATATTGAGGAAGTATATGCCAGATCCATCTCATGTTTTGAGTCCAGAGGTAGTTCAGCTGGAAGAGAACCTATCTTATGAGGAACAACCGGTCCAGATTCTTGACCACAGGGAGAAGGTGTTATGGAATAAGGTGATTCATCAGGTAAAGGTTTTGTGGAAAAACCATATGATTGAAGAGGCAACATGGGAATCTGAAAATGCTATGAGGGATAAATACCCCCACTTATTTTGATAAGTGAATAAAATTGTGAGGACGCAATTCCCAAAAGGGGGGAAGGATGTAACATCCCAGGTAAATAAAGAATAATACATTTTCATATTTATTAATATTTTCGAATTAAATGTTAATTTTACTTTAAATGGGTTTCTATATTTGATAGCATACCCGATACGCAACAAAGAGTTTCTTTGAAATCATACGTTGCACACTAGTAATAAAATAATATTTTTTTAAATGTTAGTTAACACGTAGCCGTTGTATTGGAGGGAATGGATAGAAATAACTAAAATATGATTATATATTTTTGTTAAATGTTTTTACATTTGTCTAATAAAGGATAAAGGCTTAAAATATGAATAGAATTCAATTTTAGGCTTATATACTCTAATTTTCACGAAAGGTCCACTTATCAACATTTGATGGCGAACCGTCATTAAATATAGTTTTGGTCACTCTTATACATTTTTTTGGACCAAATAAAACTCTTCTTCAGAATAGGGACATCAAATATTACTTTGTGTAATTTTTTGGTATTTTTCCGATAAAGTTCATTTTTTAATGAATAGTGTAAAATGTTGTATTTTAATTCAAAACCTATTTTTAATATAATTTATTAAGATGATTAGATTATCTTTTAAATTGGTTTTAAAGTGAAATTAGAATATATTTTAACCATTTAATCCAATAGTGGTCATTGGAATCAATTTCAATTTGAAATTGGACTTAAACTGGTGTCAATCTTTTGATACTTATTGTTTCAAAAAAAAACACGCTATTTGTTTTGACAGCGGGAATTAAATATTAAATTAACTAATGCAACTTATATGTTTTGAATTTTTTAAAATGGAATTAATTTTTGAATTCGGAATATCAAATATATCTTAGGGTGATGTTTTGGTTTTTTTCTAAAAAACTTCAATTTTTGATGAATAGGTAAACCGCAAAGTGGTAGTTACAAAATTTGATTTTTCGTTTAAATGGGACTTTACCACTTCTGTGTTTTGAATCTCAAAAATCCAATTTAAATTATTTTCATTATTAAGTAAAATTTGGATCAATGGGATTAAAATATATTTTGCTGAATAGTAACTTTTATGTTTTATTAATCACGATTAAAGGTAATTAGTGTAATTTAAGGTAAAAATGATATTATAATAAAATGAAAATATATTGACACTTGTCCTAACCCTATTGTATGAGTTATGGACGATCAAGACAAACCATGGGTCGATTTTGGATACCCCATGGAGCCACTTGGGTATGATAATGACATTTATGCCTTTTATTTAAAGTTAAAGTAAAAATGACACAAATATGAGATGTTTTAATAAACCAATTTTTAAATGGGGTAATACAAGTCATATTTCTTACTATAAATATTCATTATAACGATAAAAAGATTTCCTACATCATGATATTTTTTTATAATTTTTAGACATTAAATAAATTAAATTATTTATGACACCATGATGATGCATCGATTACCTCATTATTTAACGATTTAAATAAAATGGAAAGATAATGTAAAATCTAAGACCTACACATTTCCAAAACCTATTGGATGGGTATATTTCAAACCCTTATCACCTTATCCTAGAAACACATCAATGTGGTACCATTAATAACCGAAACACATTATAAAATAAAATAACATTTCCTTACTTTCCAAGAGTGCCCCTCCTCTCCTCTTATAAAAGACCCCCACCTCTACCTCTTTACCCACACTTCCAAAGCCTTTGGATCGAAAAAAACCTGCTCATTTTGTCTCTCCACATCCCTCTCTTACTCCTTGAAGCCTCACATTGGCATAAGTCTTCCCAAGGAAGCCTTTGAGCTCAAACCAAAGGGAGTTACCCGATTATAAGGTAATGTCTTCACTTGAGTCCTTTTGTTTTATTTTGCTTCTCCAACCCCCTAAACTCTTTTTATTCATTTATTTTGTAATAGCTCTAGTATCTTACATATACTAGGATGTTGTTATAATATGGATTTGAGCTACACTTACACACACCTATGTCTAATGGTTAAAGAACATACTGTTTCCGTGGATGGCAAATTTCTGCCTCACGAAATGATGATTGTTTGATATTCTTCTAACACCTTCAAAGGTGGCCATTAAGATGTCACTATATTTATATATGATATATAATATGTTTATGTTTTCCTTAATCTTCTGTATTTTTTATTTTGGGCATACCTTTATGGATTCCATTATGGGTAAATGTGATATCTTCATTTAAGGAAGTGCGGACTACTGCCCCCTCAAAGTGATTTGATTCGTTAATGCCATATGGGATGTATAAAGGATGTATTTAAAGTTATTATATATGATGTTACACTGGAATTATAATATACCTCTATATCATTATTATTTCTTTCCATTAAAGTATGAAAAAGAAATGAAAGTAGTGTTCATGCGTACGCACGGCTTACCGTCTCCATGAACGGTGCATTTCATTTCTTATCCCCAAATGTAATTTATTATTATAAGTACATATATATAATGGATATATATGATGTATGTTACATCTAAATGATTAATATAATTCTGGAATTAAAATATACATACCTCTAATTTAGTTTTAATTCCATTAATATGACATAGAAATGAAAGTAGCGTTCATGCGTACGTACGGCTTACCCTCTCCATGAACGGTGCATTTCATTTCTTACCTCTAAATGATTATGTAATATTATAAATACATGTATATTCTGGATATATATGATATATATGATATCAAAATCAGGAATGTCATTCTGGATATAAAGAACCTTTGACCACACAAACAACATGTAATTATAAGAAGTCCACTTTCGACTTAAGAACCAAATATCGACAAAACAAACATTATTAACTTAAATGGTTACATAATGTTTATAACATAAAAATCGGTGATATAAAAGGAATAATGAACTTGAAAAAAAGTTCATAAGCAAATATAAATTAACTCAAGTTTATTATTCAGGACGTTAAAGAACGATCGAGTCAAGTCAGACCCGAGGTAAGGGACTTCGTCTCAATCTCCTATCATTGAGGCATATTTCGTTTCATACATGACTATCTTTTATACGGTGTTTAAACCCCTTTGACTTTTACTTTTATACAAAAGGAATATTTTTCTACGAAGTGTTTTACTAAATGACAAAAAGGAATGTTTCTTTTAACGTACGCGGTGACAACAACCTTTTCCGCCGCCGCGAGTATTATTTGGTCTTTGGCATCCTCCTCAAGCCGTAATGTTTTTAAAATAAAATAAATACCATATACTCTTTTATGTATTTTGGTATTGAATATGGTTTTGATAAAGGATTCTATTATTTCAATATATTAAAATGATATATTTTGATTGAAATGTGGAAATGTTATCATTCGTTTATATTGGTTTTATGTTTTATGATTTTATATTGGTACTTGGACATTTTACGGGTGGTTACATGATAAACCATATGACGGGTGGTGCCGTGAATACTGGGACGGGTGGTTATGTTATAACCTCCAATTCATTGGTTATGGAAGTCATCCGTATGGCTATTCCATTAAGTATGTATGGAAGTTGGATGTATGGCTATTCCATTAAGTGATATGTGTGGAAGTCGACCGTATGGTTATTCCACTTAAGTATGTTTATGTCCCAAGATACCTTTATATGTTATGTGTTCTTTATATGGGTTTTATGGTAATATTTCGGTTACAAAAGGGTTAGTAATGATATTTTATTCAGTGAAGAATTTTTACTACTTCATGAAGGTGAAGGTATTACTTTGATAAAGTATACAAGGTTTACTTGATGTTTGAAAAACTAACAGTTTTCATTGTTTGTGTATCCCTTACTGACCTTTTTATGCTCACCCCATGTTTTTTTGAAATGTTTTTCACAGGACATAATGTGGATTAGGGTCAAGGATGGGATCAAGGAAAGTTAGGCTATCTAAAACATGAAACTAGACATGTTTCTTTTTAAGAGTTTTTATTTTATGGAATCATAGTGGAAGTGTCTACTTTGTAATCTTCTGAGATGTAATAGTTATGTCCTAATTCTCTAAAACTATAAACCTGAAAAGATCCTCAATGTGAATTATTCATTTAATTCAGTATTAAGTAATTTTTAAGGTCGGGGCCTTATAGACTAAGTGTTGTAATTCATCAACAGTTTCACGCCTAAGTGGCCAGCACTTAAGGGAAATGGCCACACCTGCTCTATGCCTTACCCCTTCAACAAAACTTGTGCGCCAATCTTCTAGAATCCCCTAGGGATAATACTAAGGTATTGAGCCAAGTGTTTCCCAATTATTACCTTATGGTTTGACCATCGCGTACGTATCCATGTGTCGCTAAGGTACACCTGCGTGACCAGGCCTTTCACACTCACACAGGACTTGCACGCCCCTCTCTTTTTGGGCGCCCTTCCTGCCCATTTCACCTCTCTTATGCCATTCCACCTCTCCTATTCAAGATTCAACCATCAAAACCCTCTTCAAAGCCATTTATGGTGTGGTTCCTTTGTTAGCTTTCTTATCTGAGAGGAATTCTGTGGAACATCTCTCAAAACCAAGTGATTTACACATCATTATGTCACTAAGGTTAGAAATTTCATTCATTCAACCTCATACAATAAAGATGAGAAAATCCTTAACCTGGGCCTTCTTTTAAGTAGTATGCCCCAGTCCAAGTCCCCTAACCTGAGAATCCTCTTTAGGAGTAAGCCCCAGTTATAATTTCCCAAATCTGGGCATCCTCCTTATGAGTAAGCCCCAACCATAATTTCCTTAAACCTAGGATTCTTTTTCAGGAGTAATCCCCAGTCTCAAAGTCTACAAATATGGGAATATTCCTTATTAGTGAGCCCCAAGTCCCTTAATTCTACAATTCCCTTAACCTGGGCCTCCTCCTTATGAGTAAGCCCCAGTTTTCAAATCCCTTTAACCTGGGATTCCTTTTCAGGAGTAGTCCCTAGTCATAATTCCCCTTAACCAGTCTTAATTTACATTTGATTTTGGGCTTCCTTCTCAATAATAAAACCTAATCATATGTCCTCTCGAATTTGGGTATCCTTCTCGGGATTAAGTCCTATGTTAAGTTTTCAAATCTCCATAAAGCACATATATCTTTATGGACATTGTTCCTGGGTTTCTTCCCTGATGTAAATCCCAATATTCATCTATTTTGGGCAGTCATCCATACATAAGCCCCCCATATTTTCTTATGATTGCATATTTTGTGGCACAACTGCCTGGTTTCACCAATACCTCTTTTTTCTCAAATCGATCATGCCTCAATTGAGCTTAGAGTGTAGAAGTAATCATGACATCTTTCTTTGAGCCATCAATCATGCATAAACAACATACTCCCTTACTCGAACTACGTGGTTTTTGATTCCTTTTCTAAATAAGGATATGTAGGTATCCCATCTGTGGGTACGATCCCAACTCTGAAATAATTCATGTCCTTCTAAATGACAATAAACTTCAAGTGCCTCACTGAGTGGCTTTAAAACTTCTATGGTTATCATAATAACCAAGAGATCTTGTATTGAAGGATACCATTGACTAAGAATATCTAACAAATACAGATGATTCTCTATCGATGAAGAACCTAGAATACATATAAAATATTCTCTAAATCTCCTACATACTAATCATTGATTGTCAGATCTTAAGGAAAGCTCATTTTATACATGGTAATTTAATAAGGATTCACAAACATAACTTAAATCTATAAAGAGCTCCCCGGAGTAGACAATAACTCCCCTCAAAAAGGTGTGATGAGTCCAACCTCCCATACTCTCGACCAATGAAAATTATTAAGTATTATTAGTTCACAAATAATGAGAACATACCTTTGGAATGTAGGTCCAAATGGTTATAGAATCATTATATGCTTCTGGTTCTACGAAAAAACCCGTTAAAAACCGCATGGAATGTTTGAACCTTAAATAAAACAAGGTCATCCCCATTTCCAGAGGAAAAAATCATCCTATGGTCTGAGATCTATGACCATAATTTAAGACCAAAAACATCCTTACTATATGACATTAAACTATATTCGACTTCCTAGTTATATGATGATAAACAACATAGTGCTACGATGGCTTCACATGAGAAGACATATTCCCTGGTATTGTTCCACTATCATGCCATCATCATGAACTATGTGTGGCTTTATTCCCATCCTTATGGGATATATAGTGAATCCCAAAAATTTTGTCTCTCAGACCATCTATAAAATCATAATCCTTTTTTTCCATTGGAGTGGGATTCCTCCTTTGGAATTTGTGGTGCATTTTGGACCTCTTTGGTTCACCTTCACATCGGGTTATGGTAACCACACCATGCTTCATCCTTTTGAATAACCCATCACACTCATTGTCCTTTCTATATAATGTTAAACTGAACGGAATTCTTGAAATTCATGTGTCTTGATTTCCATCATTATGGGATACATAGACACAACCAAACATTTTTCACTAGGCCCAGCTGTAGAATCATAAATCTTTTTTCCCTTTGGCCGGAGTCTCACTTTGGGAGTGTCAGTCTTAATGTGGATAACCTCAATCATCCTCTACATTGGATTTTTTTCTATATCACATACCTCTCCTTTGGGATTCATCTATCTTCATTGTCCTCATTTTAAGATAATAATCTTTGTGACATCTTCATCCATACCACGAGATGTTAAACTTCCCTGATATGTTCTATGCACTTGGAATTAAACTGGGCACCCTATATTACAAGATACATGTCACTAAATTATACAGTGATCATTGGCTAAGAAACATAACCTTTAACTATTTATAACACTAGGGAGATTTCCAATGAGATCCATCGTGGCCTTTGGTCCCCTTAGGAACCCAGTCCATGAACACATATCTGATCTTCCATATAGATGTTCCACACCAACATGTTTGAATGTGCTGTAGTATGGGACCATGACTATTGGATTCTGCAAGGAAATTTTCCCAATGTAACTTCGTGTTCCATGCATCCCTTTACCATGATTACCATCATATTCCAGGTCTGAAGGGACCCTATAATGACTTGGTTATGCCACATTGGCTCACAAACTGTTCTTATCCAACACCCCGGAATACACTGAACAACATTTCGAGACAGGTCTTGTACTTCAAACACAATTAGATTTAAACCCTAATTTTTTGATCCCCATCCCTAGTAATAGGATATGGATGTTATTTTTCAAACAAATTCAGAATTTATCCTCCATCTTTACACCATCCTTTTTTTGTTCCAGTTATTGGGTGTAGTGAATCACATTATCCACCACCATATGTTTTTTTGGATCCCTGAAACTCTTGTTGTGGTCTCTCCATGCATATATGCATGTTTAATTGGAATGTTAGTGTGATTGGGACATTCCAAACTGAAATTTACTTTAATTTTTTTTGTGTTCTCCCAGGTGATAGAGAAATCCTAACTTCACTCAAAATTTCCCACACCACGCATGGATCCCATAGGATTATGAGTCATAGTAGGGTTTATAACCATATGGAGAAGTTGAAAAACCAAAACTTCCAAACCCTATAACCTTAAAATAAGAGCATTCAAATGGTTCTATCAGAAATGTGATTTGTGGAATTGAAACTATTTGTCTAATTCACTTGAGGTTTTTCACTCCTCCTCACTAAACATGTCTAACAGAGATACCCACTATCCATTGGTATGAATTATATAACCCAAACAAAGAACCCTATATCCCAAGCCATATGACTCTAAAATGCACAATTCTTTTTCCATACAACATGAAGTTATACTAAAAGGATACATTTGAAAAATGTGATTTCAACCTGGGAACCTATGGTCCATTCAATACAACCTTATACTTTTTTCAATACTAGGTTCATTTATCCTAGGTTAATTTGGGACTTACCATTAACATTCCATAATGCATTATTTCATGAGAATGAAAGTGTCTAGTTCCATGTGGATATCTCCCTATCCTGTATCCAAATTTTGAGTCTTTATGGGTTAGAATTTATAACATATTTAACATGAATAAGGATCCCCTAACAGTGATGATCTCATGTAACTTCGGATAACCTCTTGTATTGAGCCAACATCTTAATAGATTTTATGAAATAAAATCAAATCATTTGTTTCAAACTTGGTAAACAGTCTAATCTTCATTTTCACACACCACCTTTGACTGGGGATGTTGTGGATACTATGTTTCAAACATTTTAAATATTAACCATTTCTAGTAGTCACTCATTCAATGATCAGGACCATGGATGCTTCAATTCACATCACTTCCACTTACATATTTTATATCGGAACTCTAACACCCCTGGTGTTTCTTCTTAGTTCACCTGCGAATGAAAAGTGAAAAGATACCATGTTTAACACTTATATATTTGTTAGGGAAACACTAACACCACTCCTTGTTTCCCAAACTGATCATGGATCACGTGGGCTTAGAATTTTTGATAGGGTTCTTACTGATATAAGGAAGCTCCACAACCTTATGTTCCAGAAACTATGACAATAAATTAGGATCCCTATATTCTAAACTCTATAACCATAAATTATGAGATTATCTATTGTTTTCTTAGAAGTGTGTGTTGTGGTGTGTCCTTATTTGGTCCCCATTAACATCAATTTTCCACCAGCTATACCATGAAGATACCTCTTGGAACACCCCCTTTAGCATCCATACTACATGACACATAAATTCATGGACTGGTCCTATCATATGACCTTAAATTAGAACATCATTGTTCTGGATAGATAATGAAAAACTGGAACAACATTGGGGTGTTCTTGCCTAAGAGGACATCACTCTTGGCACATGTCATCTTCTATTCCACCTCTCAAGACCTACATACAGCTTAATTACAAAATAAAAACACAAACATTTTTTTTATGATCCCATCACTAAAAAAAGAAGAGAAAAAAGCACAAAAATAATAAATTTCTAATGACCCCTCTCTATATGTATGGACTAGACCTGCATAGTGAGATTTCCCTTTTAAAACTATGTGTGTCTTGATTTATATCATTATTTTATATTTAGCGATGTCTTTTTCCTCAATCCTGGTTCAACATGAAACATCATTTCCCATTTCCACAATGATTCACATTCATCAAAACTGCATAATGTTAAACTACATGGAATTCAAGAAATATGTATGTCTTGATTCTCATCCTTATGGGATATATAGAGATACCTAGACACATTTACATTGGGCCATGCCACAAAATACTTCGAACCTTCCGCCCCTTGGCCTCGACCATGGTCTATGATTTATGAACCTAAACTATATGCAGTTCCTCATGATGTATATATGTGAAATTTGGGTTCTCTTGGCCCCCATTCATGTTAGGTTTTATGCCTTGTGTTTCACAAGTGTGCCCTTGGGATGAGAATTTGTCATTATAGTACAAGCATGATGACATTAAATTGTATAAAAGATCCCTTAAGAATGGATTTGTTTTTTTGTGGGCCTCCAGGTCCTCATCCATATCGAGTTTGTTATACGACCATGTTACACACATTCCTCTTGAAGAAACCCCCCTTAGGTCTATTTCTAATGAAATTAAACTAAATCTTTATGTCTGCAAAACACAATACTAAAAATCTATCCTACCATAAACAAATTAATGATTCCCCATGATAATTATGGGATGATTTAGCTTCCTCACTATAAATGATTTCCCCTTCCATTATTGGTCTCCATCTACATTATGTTCCAAGAACTATTTTCACCTTGATTCCCATATTTATGAGATATGTAGTGATGCTTGGAATTCTTTGTCTCAGGCCTGGACAAGGGTTTGATAAAATTTTTATTCCCTTGTTCCTCAATTATGGTCCAAGCATTATGAGGATAAACTAAGAGGATCATTTTGATATTTTCCTCTCTCCATGCCATATGTGATTCCATCGTGTCTTTTCTCTAGTACTTGTGTGGTGTACATTCCTCCATTGGCTTAGTCACAGTGGTTTTATTTATTCCACACAAATAAAAATATTATAAGAATAAAAATTACAATAATCCATGCAACATGACTCTAAACTATTTTCTAGGGTCCATGAAACATGAACTTAAACATTGTACCACATTCTAGTAACATGGGGTTATACCGCAACTTGTATCTAAATCATATAACATTAAACTATTAAATGCATAGTCCTTAACAGAAAAAGTTAAACAATATATAAATCATCCATTTTTTTCATGGTGTAAAACTTCAAGCTATCCTTGTCCCTCATCAGAGTGGACCTCACTTAAATATGGGTTTTGTCATGATTTAGCTCAATGTACCTCCACCAATGACCTCTATGACATGGTGGCATAATTCAAATAGTTCTTGATTCCTTTTAAATATTCAATAACTCCCCCAAGTCCTCACACCCATTGCATGGCTCACACATCAAAATCATGAGCATCCATTATTCTACTATTTACCCTTAGAATATGACCATCCTTTTATTGTATGATTTCCTTCTTGGGGGGGGTATTTTTGGGACCAAAATATGATCCTTTGAAGAAATATACAAGGTCATATCTATTTAAAATATGATTTTGGCTCAAAAGGATCCAAAATTCATCAAATGAGTCTTCCTCTTGAAGAACACTCATAGAGACCCTCCCCTTTATGGTGACCATTCACTTCATGGAAAGATTCCTAGAATCACGATGGCCCATTTACTATAAATACTCAGCTCTACCACCTCAAAGGCATGGTTATGAAAACCTTTCAACTTTTGATCTTCCATTTCATGAATCTACCAAGAAATATGAACCAAAGTGAAAATAGATCACCCAAGGTACTTGAGAATCATGATCAATTTCTTTCTTTTTTCTAATTCCTTTACATATTCTAGGGATTACTTTCTAGAAGGTCCATTCCATTAACAGAGGAAAGGTCCCATTCAGGTTTCTCAAGGATTCGTGGAACATTAATCCTTCACAATGGACACTTCAATTGATTTGAGGATTAATGATCAGGCAAGGGTCCCCTACTTCGTGAGGCTGTTTCATTCACCAAGGGCCTTTTATTCACAAATAATACAAGCTTCGCGAAACCCCTCTTACTGAAGCCCCTTTCATCGCAAGACCCTCTTCTTTGTGGCCTTATAGGATTGTACATAGTGATTTTTGAGTCCCTCATAGAAGATCCCTTATTGTGATATACTGACTTGTTCGTTTTTATAATAGTTACACTAATTGATTTTTCTTTTTGGCAAAGCCACGTTAACATGGGCTCCACGAAACACCATTCCTCTGCACCACTCCACTCAGGAATTGATGAAGCCTTCCCTTACCAAAGTGTGGGTCTGTATTATTTATGTATGTACATGGGGGGCATAGTGAGTCCTCTCAATCTGAGCTGTAGGAAGCTAAACTACCAATCCTCATCATCCTCATCACATAATATTAAACTGTAATCTCACCCCATGCAATGCACATGGGGTTCTCTTCCTCGTGAATTCACTACACCCACTCATCTCTATAAGATAGAGATATTATACATCCTCATCATAGAGAATAATATCCTCCTTGAACAAAATAAGATACTATTTAGGAATCCCTCATAGAGTAAATCCAAATCATTATCTCCATAGTCTACCTCATTGAATAATACCCACATCACCTCTCCTAGATGGACATTTTTTATAACGACCATATTTTTTACTATTACCACATGTTTTTGATACCGAGCATTACTCATGTGGTATTATAGATTAACAGTGACCATGAATCCATTTGATCCACCTCAGTGTGTAAGCCCCACTCCCCATCAATTAGAAACTATGTGGGTTTGGATCAAATCTTCTAAAAAGAGTATGTAGGAATCCTACACAAGGTCCAATCCCAACCCATGATAAATTCTCGTGCTCCCTACTAGGGAAGTACCCTCATGGTGTGAAATATTCCATTTAAGGAAAAAATCCTCCATATCCACCTCCCTGAGGTCTTCTGATCCATATGTCGCAACTTCATCTATCACCTCATCCTTATCCTGGTGATATCACTTTCCCTCTTAAATTTATTTTTGAAGATGATCGTGCATGATCCCCATCATCTCAAAGTGAAGCTAGACATGTGTAAGCTTCAAATCCATTTGAACTGAGTGGACGTTATTCCCTATCTTTTAAATAGGTTATGTAGAAAACCTCCCAAAGATTCAATACAATCATCAATTCCCATCTCGGTCTTTACCTCGAGTCACTATGTCACTGGAGGGTCATGCCTAAACACTAAGGATACACGTCCATTGGGTCCCTATCCATTCACTCTATTCTCACTAGTCACCTATTTGGGTATAAAAATAATCCCACCCTTATCTACATGGACTTTTATTCTAATAGACTGAGATATGTTGGAATCCTCTTTGAGGTTTAAGACAAAAAAACCCCTCACACTACCTTCGTTCCATCCATTCAATCAGTAATTCATCCATGTCCATCCCGATTCATATCAAGGCCACCACATCTCAGTGATATCATGACATCCATATCACCACTTCTTCTAGAATAACCTAGAGAACTAACCTTGAAAAACCCCCACACAATCCAGATCATCCAAACAAGAGAGATCAACTTGAGAAGGGAATCTGTCCATGTGTAATCTCTATATAATCCTTTTGAACTACATCGGTTTAGATACATGTCTTCTTTATAGGGTACTTACGAATACTTCATGAGGTTCAATCCCATCTAATGGTAAACCATGGTGTCCCTTCCATGGGGGGAACCTACATGATCCGCCATTAGTGGTGTCCAGATTATTCATCATAGTGTGAAATATTCTCTATATAAGACACATCAACTAAGGTATAACCACATTGGGTGTTTTCAACAATTTATCCAGTAAAACTTTCAGGTGATCCCGCCTAGGGATTCATCTCTCTGATCCATATCTATGGCATATTCTGATCAACTTCATCCCATCTCTTTTGGACATTAAACTCGTGTCCTGTCCTATGTTAATCAGGGGATTCATGAAGAAAACATCAGAATACATACCTTTGTCATAAGATACCTTGTGATATATATAGGAATCCTCGGATTTCCATTCCCTTGAGAATCCCTATTATGAGGGTGAATATATGTGACCAATATTTCATTGTATAGACATACCACTGATTCCCAATGTCACTACCCTCCTAAAAGAAGGTTTCTACTCTAACTATACCCCTTACAATGTCCATACAAAAGCTACATAATTAACCATAATCCACAGAGAGATGGAACAAGGAATGAGTTTAGTGAATAATGTCCTAATATATGATAGAGACTCATACAATGTGATGAGTTCTAAGGAGGAACCCATTGATGGAGGAACAAATATCCCATCACCCCATTTGAAATTAGTATAAATGATCACAAAGAAGGTGATGAATGACTGCCACATTTGGTAATTTCGAATGCAGGGTACAATGCAGTCCAAAAATGAACCAGTAACATGCGACGAGGAAGATGTACCCTAACAGAGAGCATCAAAAATAGGTTTTCACACACATAGTAACTTATTCTCCTCTATGATATGTTGGAGCACATTATATAGATTTTCCAACACCAGGAACCCAATGTTAACACGATACCATATTTCCAGCATCACCACCCTGATGAATGTTATTAGTTGTACCCCCTTGTGTGCATCCCTATCGGAATGAATATCCCTACAGATGAGTATCACAACGTACCAAGCCTACCCGAATATGTGTTGAGGCCCAGTATTAATGTTGTAACCCAACAACTTCTATTGGGTATCCTCAAGTATCTTCTAGTAAGATCCCTTATTTCCACATTGGATCCATCTCATGTTGGTGTGAGGCCTTGTTGGAAGTTTCCTGGTTACCTCTCCCCCCTTAGAAGGCTCCTCTGTTGGGTTGCGTACAAAGTAACTAAATCAATGGTTTAAATTAACATCCTTTACCCCCCGCATTTCTGTTTTAGTGTCCAAAACTAGATCCAGATTATCCTTTTCATGATTTGACCGCCTCTCATAAAAATCCCATGCATTTTATGTTGGGAGGGACTCTCCATACATGACCCCAACTATCGGGATTCCCAAAATATGATGGTGGTCTCATAGGCTGATTCTAGCCTCTCCATGATGAACATGGAACATGTTGGCCCTCAAATATCATTTTATCAGAAGATCAGTCATGATATCCTATAGTTATTAGACATGAAACTAGGAAGCCTATTTTGATTCATATCGGCCTACTCGCTTCAGCTCTTCCCCAAAAATATCTCAATATGCTCCTACCCAGTAGGCCTTGTCCCATTCCTATATTAAGTTTCCTGCCAAGTGCATATCACAATCATAATTACAACCTTTAAATTGGTTCTCAAACCTCCCCTTGATGATTTTATGATATTTAGTTTTTGATGTATACTCATCCATCCTTCTTCTATTAACATCATTGGTATGGTTGTAGAGTCATTTTTCGGTGATGGTCATGTGATCCTTCTAGATGAGGTTTTTAACAGCCCTATGCCATTAGTATTTTCCTTGAACTCCCATAACTAGTAAGCTAACTCATCCCTAATCACAAATAGGATGAATAAAAAATCCCTCAAAAAAAATAAATACAATAGTAACTGATTTCATTGTGTATATTTCCTCTAATCTTATGAAAGTAGTGCATGTAGGGATTCCTGGTAAGAGTTGATCTCAATGTACTCACCGATCCAGAAATTGTTCCCTATTTCTTCTCTTCGGGCCCCATCAATATGGACCTCCAAAGTGGATTTGTGAGCAGCCATCAAATTCAATACATAGATGGATTTCAGGGTTTGTTCATCCATATATTTTATGATGATTGTTTGTCATGCACCAAATCATGGTCCCCCGACCTAATCAGAACATTTATCTATGCAAGATAAGATATCAAATTTTTGTTTTCTAACTAGTGTTCATAGAAAAAGGATCCCATAAACCCATTATTCAAAGATCCATTCATGTGTAGAATGAGTTTTGTGAAAATGAGAAACCAGTTGACTAGTGCACAGAGACCCAGTATGGATATGGCCACCCTCATTTTATATATATATAGGTGCACAGATGACTGAGATTCATGGTAGAATCCACCAATGTGCACATCATTAGACCTGCATCATGAGCTACATTGCGATCAACCATGTTATTTATGATTGAACTTTAGAATCTATACCTACTTTTCTCGTTATCTCCCATTCTAGGGGGGGCATCTGTTGGTGCTGAAATTTGTGCTTCAGGATATGTTGAGAAGGACCACGACTATTCGGTGAAGAAACCAAGCTTAGAAAACCCCCACCCAAAGAGTATGAATAATAAAGAAACATCATGGGGATCAATTCACCACCTTGAATGCTTGAGGTTTCGATGAGACTCCCATTAGTCAGATGCATATAAGACCATGTTAACGAATTTGGTGGATGCCTACATGATTACGATGTATTTTCGACCTTTCATAGAGCCCATATTTTCTTTGTGTCACATCTTCATGCATCTCAAAACCTTGGGAATAATAATATATTTCTTATTTCATCTGAAATGGATAACTACTAGAACATTCACCTTTTGAAAAACCATTTCATGAAGCACCCAAGAACTGTGAACTAAAACGAACAATGGATCTTCCAAGGTACTATAGCATAGAGAGGCCATGATTCCCTTATTCATAATTACTCCCACCTAAGTTAGAGATTCCATTGACAATTTCCTATACCCCTTTCATGGAGGGGGAATGACCTATGGGGTACATATGGATTAAAATACCATTCAACCTTCATGAGGCACTCCTTTTCATGATCCTGAATTCATGCCAAGGTAGGGTCATTGTGTCTCACAAATACCTTTCCTCTATGAGCCCCCTATCCTCTATGATGAACTTGAGTATCACAAATCAACTCTCAACAAGGCCCACTATTTCGTGAGACCCTCCATTCTGAATCCCTCCTGGATTTTGTGTAGTGATTTCAAGGTCCCTTATGAATTATCCAATATTATGGTTCCCAACCACTTGATTTTCATCCTAGGTAGATAATAGATTCTTCTTTTCATCATATATACACTTACATAGACCTCCTAACTAACCACTCCCCCACACCCATCCCTTCTAACATCGTTCAAACCTTCGCTTCCCCAAGATCCGATATGAGACTTTAATTTACGCACATGGGATGAGGATTGATTCCCCCACATTCAAGCTATAAGATGTTCAAATTCCAAGAAATAACGTCATCAAAAAATGATGTTGAAATGTGATCTCATCCTATATGGAAACCCCAAGATGTCACTATTTATATGTTACATGGAATGACATCCCCATCTCACAAAGTGATATCCTCAAGACAAGACCAGAGAGTGGATGAGAACCATGCAATTCTTACTTTTGAAACTATCAATAATTTGTATCTCACCCTTTGGTATTTTTCATCATGAGTGAAACTGGAAGATTCCTTGTGTAATCCCCAAAATATGGATTATAGGATTCTATGTGTACAACTCACATGTCATGAGGTCCTTCTCACATTTAATGAGACCTTCCACATATGGAATGACATCCTCCATGTGTAGCTGACATGTTTAATCCCCACACTATGTCTCACTGATGTTTCCTCTGTGACATGAGAAGTAGGTCTACAACTTCCTATTGTTTCTAACATTGAGCATGAATTACATTGGATAAGTTCTTAATAGTGAATATAACATACATCCAATTTTAAAATGGGCATCCACCCTAGGTTAATCCATAATTATCATCTACATCCATGCCATTCCTATAAATAATCCCTAACATGCCCCACCCAATGGGCCTCCTCCTTAGGAATAATCCTCAATAATTCTCCATTGGAAGCTCCATTCATAAGTACCAAAAATATGATTCAGTTATATAGGGATTCCTCCTTAGGTGTCAGCTGAATGGCCCGATATATAACTATGTGGACTTTTTTCCCAACTAACTAGGATATTTAGGAAACCTCACTAAGGTTGAATCCCAACAGCATCAAACACCTCTATGTATCTCATCAACTTCACCCAAGACTTTATCAAAATCCATCCTTATTTTACATTGGCCACCCCATTCCGATGAGATCATTCCATAAATATGGTTCATTCCTTTATTTAATCCCCATTTTTCATCACTACTTCACAGAACACTTGAGCACCTCATATTTAATACACAAACTATTTATAAAATCCAACCTAGAGAAATCCTCCTGGGAAACAAATATCACACGCATAAACCCCACACCAATCATTGAACTACATGAGTTTTGATCACCGAATCCAAAACAGGGTATGTAAGATTCCTCCAGGATGTTCAATCCCGAAAATGGTAAATTTTGGTGGATTTCCCCTAGGGACACACCTCTCTGATCCACCCTCAGTTGTGTCCATATCAGCCTTCAATGTGTGGCATCATCCCTTTGTGGGACACACCACCCTTTGTCTTGTCTCACTATGTTATCTGACCCATACATCTACTAAAGAATTGTGCCTCCCTTTTTGGGGTGTGCCTCTATGACATACCCTTAGTGGTGTGCAGAATACCCCTCAGTGTGAGACTTGTTCCTTTAATGGACACACCACTGTGGTTTCACTCTCATTGGGAATTATAAACCCTACATCAGGTAAAACATGGTGTTCCCCTCCTAGGGGTGAACCTATCTGATCCACCCATAGTGTTGTCTATACTATACTTTATGTTTTGAAATCATACCTTTATTGGACACACCACCATTGGTCCACTCTCATTTGGTCTTCAGACCCATCCATGTGATAAAACATCACACCTCCCTCGTAGGGGTGCACCTCTTTTATCTACCGATAATGTTGTCCAGATCATCCTTCATGGTGTGACATCTTCCCATTATTGGACACAACACCTCTAATCCACTCATTTAGATTTTTGACATACCCATCTGGTAAACCTAAAAGGTATTCCCCTGTAAGGATATATCTCTTTGATCATCCTTTACTAGGCATTCTGATCAGCCTCTCTTCACTTTAAAATGAAAATAAACTCCCAACCTCTCACAATGCTAACTCATGTTAAACATTGGATGCCTGAGGAAAAGCTTAGAAATCATTAATTTGGAATAATGTACTCCATGATTAACATGTGATGACTCATGTTAACATTTGATAAGCCTCCATGAGATTCCCTCTTACAAGGAATAATACGGGTGGATAACGTTCCAACATTGTGACATGCTAGTGATGCCCAACATGAGAAGCCCCCCTAATAAAAGGTTGTATCCCTTTCAAGACCCATTGGAATGTCTATATTGATGCATCGGAATTAACAAAAATCCAAAAAGTGATGGAACTGGGAATGAGATTTTTGAAGCACGTCTTAATCTACGAGGGAGACCCAGACTAGGTGATGAATTCCACGGAGGAATACATGGAAGGCAGAACCGACATCCCATTATCAGATTTTGATCAAGGAGAATACATTGATGAGAATGTGATGAATTCCACTAGCCTTTGGAAAGTGTGAATGCAGAGTAAAATGTTTCCATTAGTGTTACAACAACACCTGAGGTGTGGTTCCCTAGTTGACATGTCGAACGAAATGTTCAATGGTAAATGAATCTATATTTTTCAACTGTTATATATTTTCCTCTCAATATTTATTCATAGAGTTTGAAACCCTAATTTAATTTCATATCCATCATTATTGTGTTCCATTAATATTTCACTACCACTTCTCATGTTTGAAATGATTCATCTATAATATTTTCATATCTTCTAGAATCATATTTACTTTTTAGAATATTGTTACCTATATTTTCCAAATGTGTATAGTATACTCAATATTATATTCTCGGTAGATAAATACTACCTTCATTTACAGTATGTGGATATTATATATATATATATTCTACAATATTACCTTCAATAAAAATACAGACATTTATAGAACAATTATCTTTTTATTCTGATGAAAACCATTCAATTTTTATTATAGCTTATTTTACAATTTATTACACACTTTTACCTATTATTATTTTCTATTCCTATAATAGCTTATATATTAACAATTTCCAATATCACATATTTATAAATATATAATATATTGGTGTTCATTCAGTAAAACTCAATAGATATGTGACTAGAATATATTATTTAATTTCAGTACTTCCCATTATTAATATGTGTACTAATTTTTTTCATTCATTTAAATAACATAAATATTGGTGACCCTATTCATTTATTTGGTTATTATACTAGTAATTTTTAAAATAGAAATTCTTTCAGTCATTGTTGCAAAAAAAATTACACATTAGGATTCAATATTTATAGTATTATAATAGAATTATAACAGTAAGAAAATTAATCTAATACCATTATTAATATTAGCATTACACTTGTGGCATTAAAATATAAGATAATATATATTTACATAATTAATAAAAGTGAATAACTCTATAAATGCTTACATAATTATTAAGAGCATTACACAAGCAGCGAATAACAGTTGTAATGGTGTCATTTTTACACATTTAACCCTTTTTGTAGTTTCATTACACTATAAGTGCTTATATATTTACATTTTCAGTACAAGTTATTAAATTTCTATAAATTTTCTAATATTATTATCAATTTATATATATTTACACATATGAAATCATTAGTAGAATAATTACATGAGAATAATTTGTAATAGCAACAATGCAATATCATCAATATAGTATAACTTCTTAAATATTTACAATATTAATAGTTGTTTATTAGACATCTAGTTGTTATCATATTAGTAGAAACATTACACTAGTAATGAATTATACAAGTATTGCATACATATTTTCACATTTGGATTCATTAGTATCAGTAACTGAATAGGTTCTTCTAAAAATTGATCTCGCAAAATCAATACTTATATCATCATTGAAACAAATACACTATATTAGACCAACTGAAAAAATTTATTCATAAGGAAACATTAATGTTATTTATATTATAGTATGTATGTTAAATGAAATTAATTATATATTTTTCTCTATATTTAATCATTAATAGTTCAATATTATAAAATGAAAAATTATTTGTGAGGAATCTTATATAAAAATATAATTATATAACTTCTCCACGAACTCCTTCAATTCATAATTTTACTAAATTAATAAAATTTATAATAATGAATGTTACAAAATATTTATTATATAAAGTAAAAATATATATTCCTCAACCCTTATATGTATTGATAATATAAATTATTTAAAAATTCACGTATTTATTTCATATAATTTTTCATAATTTATAATATATATATATATATGTTATTTATTTTTTCAATCAATATTAATTTTTAATATTATATATTAGTCCTACATTTTTTTCTAAATACATATTTGATCTGCATATTTATCAATCATATTTTATTAGAGTCTATAATTGTTTCTATGTATTAACCTATAATATTAGTTTAAGAATCTATTTGTTATACGTATATTGTAATTTATATAATCGGTATATTTAATATGTTGGATAAAATATTATTCATATCTATAATTATATAATATGTGTATCTCCTTCAAAAAATTTGGTAATATCATAATCAAAATCTATATTAAATATTTCTAGAATCATTATATTTTTTAGAATCTGTACTTTCTTTTTGAATCATTATATTATTATTTTTTGTTGGTTGAGTGATGAATGAATTTCTAAAATGTGATCCAAAAAATTCTAGAATGTAGTTCATGACCATATGGAGGCTCCTGGAAGTCTTTTTTGGAGTCTTTATTTACAAACATTGACAGTAAACAAATTTTTTTAGATCAAAATTAATTTTTAGAGACATTCAGTAAATATATACAATCAATTTTTAAAAATTATTCAATTTATTAATACTATAAACATTCAATTTATTCATATTAATTTTATACACATTCAGTATATACATATATATTTTAAACACATTCTCCAGTTTATAAATGTTTGTCCTAATCAATTTATACCAATTATACTTATACAAATGATCATTTTATACACACATTTATTTTCTACACAAATTCATTTTATACACATTATTTAGTTTAAAAAAACAATCAATTTAAAAAATTATTTGGTTATAAGAGTACTTATACATAATAATTCTGTTTACTATGATTGAATGATGAAATATATACTAAAAATAACTCATGCATTATCATTTTCCTGAATAACATCATTAAATGGAGGAAATGGAATTGAAATAGAACTAAATAACAGATAATATAATATAATTTTTTTTAATATCCTATATCGATAAGAATTATAATCATTGTTTCATGACATTCAATTAAACATACAATAGGTATCTAAACTTACTATATTAATGCACATAAATAATGGGTTCTTTCATGTGTCCAGGTAATCTTTGATTTATAATATTATATTCTAAATAATCTCCCAATCTATTCTATAAAATTAATATTCTTATTTACGTAATTCTCTTTATGTATTGGTTTTTAATGATTAACAAAATATTTTTATAGGATGCTTTCTTAGGTTTTCTATTCTATAACTAGGATCAAATCTAGTTGTGTTTTTCATAGAGTTAGGGGAATAAAAAAGGTGAATCATTATGATACAGATTTTTCATTACCATTTCCTTGTGTGATCCAATGGTTTTAGATTTTTCAAGACACAATTCATTCCATTTGAGACACATTTTTCACCATCATTGTTTGTGTACATTCTTTTTTGAAACCGTAAATTATACTAACATTTTTTATACTATATACAACATAATGAAATATTTTATTTTGTTTCATTTTTTTTCGAATCATATTTTCTTTCCTTTCTAATATGTTATATATCTATTTACATTATCTATGTTCTATCTGTAGTTATCATATATTTATAATCATAGATTTCATATCGTATTAGTTATTTTCAATATGATTAGTTTTTTTGGGTAATATAAATAAATTTTTTATATTCATTAAATCATAAACATTATTTTTTTTATATTTACTAATTTAAAACTACCAGTTATAAAAAAAATATATACTTTCCTATATGATTCATGTATTCAATCTACTATCAATAATTTTAAAATATTTTCTTTTTAATATGTTTTTATTGTGAATACAAACTTTTCAAAAAGTACATATTCATTTTTTTTTCATTTGTTAATATTTTTTAAATGATATTACAAACTTATACACATACAAATAATTTATTCATAATATAATAAATATCATGTTACCACAATAATGTCTTAATTTTGTGTTTTATAATATAATGTTATATAATATTATATTGTATATGATTTCTTATGCAATATTTTGACAACATACTATAAAAACTTAGAAACCTATGTTATAAACCCTAAACATGTAATATTAGTATTTCTATTTAAATTTACGGAGTGAACATAATTACATTTGAAAAATAATATATATATTATTTGAAAAAAATAATGTTGAATTAGATTTTTTATTCACCAAGTACATATTTTTTGTCTAGTTACAACATGTTTTTATATGAAGAATAATACTTATATTATTAATACACACATATAAGAAAATTATTATACACAATTTTATCACACTTTTAGTTCATTGTATCATAACAAAACATAGAAAATATTAATATATCATACATGTGTTCACATTCAAAGTATGTAGACAATTTTCCATGAATTATCATTTATATTTTAGTGTTATCATTAGTTTTAATGTAAATATATACTTATTTATTTATTCTACTTGATGGAATTATGTATGTGTGATTGAAAATATTTTTCATCTGTAGTAATAAATTCGATAAAATTAATTACATTATTTGAATAGACCTATATTTGAGAAGATCAATTACGGGGAATGAATATGGGAAGTACATAGACCAAATACCATCCACTATCCAATCCCATTCTTTATTTTTGGGGGAGTGGTATTTTATAATCCATGTTGGATGAGAAAAAATAGGCTCAGATAATGATAGTGGTATTTCATTCATCTTGGATAGAATGGATGGAGGTGGCCTAAGGATGGTAGTGGACATGTAAGGCGAGCATGTTTTGGGTGGAAACATATGATGATGGTGGAAGTTGATTTTTGTGTTAGGCTAGTGAAGATCAAAATACCCTATAGGATGAATCAATATAATTCTTAAATTCCATTTCTATAAGGCCTATGGGACTAGGATAATATGTAATGTCACCATGGACCATTGGGACAACAAAAAAATGGAATGTTATCCATTTAATGTGGGCCTCTGAGTAATAACAATTTGTGGGCATGTGGTACATTAAAATTAATAATAGACTGGGTGGAATGGTTTTACCTTGTGGGGGGAGGGGCTATAACACATTGTCATATCCCATGGGTGTGTGTGTGTTTCATTTTATTATATCCCCAATAAATAAATTGAATATAATGTTTTTATAAAATTATATAGGGATATATATTTAAAATAATCCTTAAGACATTGTGACCATTAAGTTATAATTAAGTTGTCTAGTTTTTTCTAATCATGGAATTCATGTCTTATCATTGTTTAGGGATGATGATTCATAGGTTTATATTATACATGCAATTGGAAATAAAATTCAGGAAGATATAAAAACAATATATTTAATCAATGTTAACAAAATTTTAATAATTTAAATGACCTCCAAGAGGTACAAAAATATGATCAGTGATACCCTTTTAATTACCATGATTTTGATTTTTATTAAAACTAAATTATTGATGAGTATACATTATAATTAACCATGGTCACTGTGTTGGTATCATGTGTCCATAATTGAATGACAGAAGTATTTTTTTCATTTAATTACTTATTTTAGATTTAATTATTAAACTACATTGGAATTGGTGTTTATTTTTTGTTATTATTGTTTCAAATTATTTTAGTATTTTTTGTTTTTATTTTCTCAATTTAAGGATTCCATATTTCAAAAATAAGTTTTATGTATCCATGTTAGTTTAACTACATTGTTTCATTTTTTATTTGTAAATTTCAGTTGTAACAAAGTAGGTTGATCCCATCATCATGAAATCAATTTTTTTATTTTCAAAAATACACATTATGGTTTATCAGGATCTGTACATTAATAAAAACACCCACATAGGATCCAAATTCAAAATTTAGACCACAAGATAAACAAATAAATGAATTCAAATATGAAATAACCTTTATCACAACACCACCAACCACATTAGTCCACAAGAGAGCTGCGATCCACCTCCTGTATCAAGGTATGACACATCGAGTCCACATATTCTTCCACACCATCATCCCCATCAAAAATCCACCATCATCATCATAATATTACCATCATCAATAATGCCAAAATCCCCAACCAGTACCACTCTTGGATAAAATTTAAACACATGAATGAACTAAAATCATTTGTCTACCCATCATTCACAAGAGTACACCACCACCATCATTATCTCATGATCACCACCAGAGCCGATAATCATAAAAATGAAATAGGCCTCTTTAACAAAACCATCATCAATCTGACATTATTGGATTCATGGGTGAACATTTTCATCTTATATAACACCTATTAAATGATGAAAAAGTAGAGTTAAAAACAATCAAACTATAACCTGAACAAATTGATTGGATAGAGCTTAGGCAGTCTAGAAACCTTGAACACCATAGACCACTCAAATATAACCACCCAAAAACCCACAGGAACAACCAAACAAGACCAAATGGTAGAGGAGAGATGGAATATGATGCTATAATAAATTTGGAATCATTTAAGATCTCAAAATTAACCCAGAACATTCACTGTGATTGTTAAGGAAAATAAAGAAATTTGAAACTATGAACCCATGATTCCACACACACACCAAAAAACGAGGTCTAAAATAGGTAAACAACATGAATCATGATATAAGGACCACCATAGCTCGTATCAAATCCAATATTGGATGCACTTCCTAGAACACCATGGAACAATAAGACAACAAATCCAAAATCCTCCATGAAACCACTATAGTAGACCAACTGGGAGAGACACAATGAAATAATAACCTATAGTAGTGTTTTATGTGGGATAGGGCATCCATATAAAAGGTCATCCATTCTTGG
Source organism: Viscum album (assembly GCA_963277665.1). Taxonomy (NCBI): domain Eukaryota; kingdom Viridiplantae; phylum Streptophyta; class Magnoliopsida; order Santalales; family Viscaceae; genus Viscum; species Viscum album. The sequence goes on along the minus strand of OY728129.1, from coordinate 750,343,799 downwards.
GCCACTATCCCAAACCATCAAATCCACCTCTATAATAATATCACACCTAAAGAAACATTGAGGAAACAGAACCTTAGATCACCATGAAAGGATGAGACCAGATGTAATTAGATATATTGGGAAACCAATTCAAATCAAACCAATAATCCCAAATCTACTAGAGAAAACTGAAAACCCATAATAGAATGTGGTCAGACAAATGATGACCAGGATAAAACTGTAGGGGAAGAGATAACAAGACCTTTATTTAGGTTAAATGTTAAAAAATTAAGAAACTAGAGCAATTAAATAGGGGAAAATAGTAATAAAAGAGTTCGTGATGAGTGAAATGAAATGAGAGAAAAGAAGAGGTAAGAAGGACGGAGGAATGAATTGGGGAGATGGTGTCGAAGAAGCAGTGCATTGATTTTGCTACATAAATCCACAGAAAGGTGAATACAAACAACAATGAGAAATCTGAGACCACCATATGACTAGATAAAACATCCTAATAGAACTACTGATTTCAAACACAAGTATCGAGGTGCATGTGAAATATGGAAATCTATGCACAAGACTCTTACATGAGAAATGTGTTGTCAATATCATCCCTTCTATAATGATACATAGATCCACAAATAAAATTATGATAAAGATACTCTATGTGCATGAAGGTAACCAAATTGGCATGGATGTTCCTTGCACACCAAATGCAATATTAATTCGTCCCCTTTCGTGATGTCCACTAAAATGGATAACACATCTACACACATGATGTCTACATTGTGTGAAAACAATCAACGTAAAACCCTATTAGGAACTAAATAACATGACACTAATATCATTATATGATCATCCCCTAGAGATAATGGTTGAACTACATAAATAACCTCTCCCAAAACTACTTTATTCTGTTCCATCATCGAATAATTCAGATATAAGTTGAATGTCACCTACCTTCTTCAGGGTGATCCTCCTAAAGTTAAACCATCACTCTGATCGATTAACGAATGATATTCTATGACATTGATAAAGTATGTAATCATCAAGGAAGAGATATTCTTTGATATAATTGCTATCATTCTTCTCTAAAGTGGTTGTGTAGTTATTCAATCCTCACATGACTTTTTTCATCCCATGTCGAGTGTGAGGAAATTTTATTTTTTGCATGCAACACTGACCTTGATCATAATCTCAAATATTGATCACACCCTCAACCCCTTGCACAGTCCACAATCATTCATTCACATAATCTTTTAATATTTGTTGAAACCCTATTTTTTAGACAAAATTATTTGGAAACCTCTTGTGTGTAACCCTCAAGCCTTGCACTCATCTCTTACACACCACCCTCCAAAATTATGTGATGAAATTTCATAGTCCCTTGCAAGGTGTACCCAACACATTTAATTACTATATTTCAATACCTTTTCTTTATCATATTATGTATGTTAATTAATTTTTCTTCTCATCATAGTCATGATAATGTGGACCTCGTGATCAACCACTCCCCCACACTGTTACACCTTTGCATTACTAAATCCATTCCCCACCCAAGGGTGCATTAGAGGCAGTTATGTAAGCCCAAAGGGTAATGAGTGAGTCACCCAAATTCGCATTGTAGTATGTAAAAATACATGTCACCCACTACATCAAAAATTGATGTTAATATATGGAATTACACTATGTGATAAAAAAAGTATGGCTCATGTATGACCATCATTTGATGCCACATTATTCCCCTCCATAAGACGATCCTCCCACAAAGGGCTTATCTCATGCATAAGTCCCACTCCTTTTCACTCTATAAAGCTTCATTTAGTAAGACCCACTTACATTTAATTTGATCCACCACCCATGGAATGAGATACACCTAGGGAAACATCGATGAGTAATCCCCACATCATCTCTCTTTGCCACATATGTCATGACATGAATTTATGGTCTAATGATTCCTCTTGTTTATTTAATTGAGTATATCTCAAGTGGTATTAAAGGTTAGAAACATCCTATAAATCCATCCACCAACATTTATGCACTTACTACTGAGTTTAATCCTCAAAAAACATCCATACATCACCCACATACCACTTCCATGCATAATCCCAAATCATGTCCCCTAACCATGGTAGATTTCTTGTGTAAGCCCAAACAAAATGGGCCTCCTATTGATTTTTATCCCCAAAACCATTTTTCAGACAATGTGGGATTTGATACCCAATTAACTGGGATAAATAAGAATAGAAGCTAAAGTCCAAAACACCCAGACCATCCCCTCATTCATCCACTCCATCCACTCTATCCTCTCCATCCAGTCCATCCATAACAATCATGATTTTAATCAGGCCACAATATGTTGGTAAGCTCATTCCACCGTACTGAGAAGCTCCCATGAATTATTTTTACATAGTCTAGCAAAGATAAGTCATCTTGATAAGGTAATATTCCATGCGTAATCCTCGTACATTCCCTCATCGATGCTACTTTCATGATGTGATCATCCTTAAACATGATGTTTAATTGAACTGACCAGTCCTATCCCTCTACCATAAAATATGATGTCGAAATACTTTGTTACTGATACCTATCTTCTAGATAGGTTATGTAAGACACTTATTTTAGGATCAATCCCAACCAATGATAAATCCAAGTTCCCCTTCCTTGGGGTAGAACTCCCCGATCCACCCCCAAGGGTGTTCTGGTCAACATTTATAGTATATTATCTTCTCTTTATGGGACACACCTCAAAGAAATTCATCCATAGAGAATTATAATTCAATCATTAGTAAATCATTTCTGGTGCTCCCACTTAGGGATGTACATCTCTTTTATTCCTCTATGGGGTGTCCTGATAACTTATCTATATCATACATTATACCCAAGATCCTACTAAAATCGTGTTCCAATGCAACTCAGGTGTCAAATCCTAGTGATGCTCTTACATTATCATTGTACATGGGGAGTTCTGATCAACCATCTTATATCTTAAAAATATGTTAAACTCGTGACTCCAATTACTTACCTCATACTAAACATGGGATTCAAGAGATGAAAGACTTGGATATCATTATCCTACAATGTCAGCTAACTCATGATAAACATGGGATGCCTAATGTGAAAGCCTTTTAATATATACTCATTCAGTATGAGATTCCTCATTGTAAAAATATTATACCTTCGGTAATTCAACTCAGATGCCTCCATGAGACCCCCTCCTATAAGGATGAATATAGGTGAGAAATGTTACCATCATAAGGACACGCCGATGATACCCAATGCGAAAAATATCCTAACTAATGGTTCCCACAATATTAATAACCATTGGAATGTCTAGAAAGAAGTTGTTTAATTAATTGGAATTCATAAAGGGAAGGTACCATGTATGAGTTTCACAAGAACCACTAAATCTATAAGTGATAACTAAACTAAGTGATGGGTTCCAAGGAGAAATCCATTCACATGGAAATTTAAATCCCATAATCCTGATTTGATCAAGGAGTATACATCACTATTGAAGTTCATGAATACTGTCCACCTTTATAATGTGTGAATGAGGGTTAACAATGTAACCAATGTACACATGAACATGCAGGTGGTGCACCCTAGCTAAATTGTCAGAGACAGAAATGTTAAACCTGATGTGAAACTATTCTCTTAAATACGAGACAAGTATGATTCAATACATTAATAAAATATCATGTCATTAGATCTATAAATTAAATACCATGAACCACCAAGAAAATAGTGTCATGGTATAGAACACACTAAAAATTGGGGTAGTTAAACGTCATGAATGTTTGTCTCTCACATCGTCATTGTATATCTATCTCTCCAACCATTGTTGATTTGTTGATGTTGGGTAAATGGGATGTTAATTCCCTATATCAATACTAGAATATGATTTGTCCTCTTTTTTATGACCCAAGATATAGAAAACCATCAACCCAATGCTCACACATGCAGGGTCATGTTAAATATCAATGTGAAAATGTCTTTTGACTCCACCTATACCAAGAAATCCAATAAACCAAAAGACATCAAGAAAACAAAACCCATGTCTCCCTTATATATCATTTAGTGTAGTGCAATGTAATACCTTATATGTTGGATGAGGTAGGAGAGAATGTTCATATGGAATCCCACATTTTTATTACATAACATTTCATTTCATTTTAGATACAGACGATCATTAATGTCCAGTTTCTTGAAATTAAGGTATATAATAAATGAAAAATATAAATATCTTTTAATAATATAGAATTTATTATTGAAAATTTCATCCTATGAACAACTATTTAATCTCACATCCTTGAGACATTCATCAATGGAATGGGTGAGCAAAAGCCATATTAATTAAAACAAGTGAAATAGTTTACATGTGAACTTGAGCGATATCAATAAGAAAATGGGAATAACATAAAGGCATAATAAAGTGGCATATCATAATAATAATAAAATGAAACATAACGTCAAAAGGTGTCTAAAACATTTAATTTAGACATTCATATTCATATCACCAACATCTATCCCTGCGGTGTCATAAAAATTACCAAGGTTATTCAGCAAGGTATCATAAAACCTGTCATCTCTAGATATTATATTATTTACCTAATGAATTGGACTACTATCATGGATCACCCTAAATATATATTTAATTTCATGTGATCCACATATATCATAATAAAAAATTTCATAAATAACCCAAAGATAATAAAGCAAATGGATTTTATATCAAAATCTCGACATTTTAAAAAGTTCTTAAAAACAAGATCATTGTGTCATTTATAACCCATTAAAAGGGAATGAGGGTTTTATGTATGTCAATTCCAGAATCAAAAAGATAATTTTTATGCATTGATTAATATCCCTGTAAATGATACAGGTTTGGGTATTCACATACAAAATAAAATAATTTCTTGAGGAAAAGAAAGAGATTTCGAGACAAACATTATGTACCATAATGACTATACAACATGGTTATAGAAAAAAATAAAAAGGGATGGGATAAGACAATACCATCGATAAATGAATCTGTATACTATATAGGGATAGAATAAAATGTAAATAAGAACATGTTATTTAAAAATTAATGTTAGAACACATAAAAGAGAACTTACATTAAAAAAGGTCAGTTCAGAATTCCTTTACGAAAATTCAACAACCTAGAGACACCACATAAAATTAATAAAATTAGTTGATGAGAGTAGATAGGGACTATCATAATTTCGAAATAAATTTTGAAGAAATAATTATATATAATAACATACCCATAATAATAAAATGTAAACTATAAGTCATAACATAATGGAAGACTTGACTAAAAGAGGATGGTAAAAGGTTCCCTTACATTGAAGAGTAACTTCAAAAACTCAATGGTTTGGACCCTGAGGGGATTTAGGGACCCTTGAGATGACTCATTTGGAGGTAAACGACTAGAGCATCGTTGAGGAGGAATTTTTAATGAACGTAAAGATGTAATGAGTCGTTATTTAGAGAAAATGTGGGGAATATTTTATTAATTTCCATGGGACACCTCATTAGTGGTATTTGAATAACCATGGAATTTCCCGTGGTATTTTCCCATTTTATTGGACACATGGGACACCTCATAACATATTTAATTACTCAAGATTCATCCTAAATTATTACATCATGATTACATAATTATTGATGTCATTAAACACAATGAAACTCAAAACAGTATTTTTACTGTTCCTCAAAAAATATTTTTTAAATATCTCTTAAATTATCCCTAACCTAATATCGATGTTTTGAATTTATTAATAAAACCCATTTTATGAAAATAATTTTCTAAATATGAGATAATTAATTTTATAGTAAAATAACTATTTACCCAATAAAATTCTAATACTTAACTAATAATTTTTGAAATAGTTATTTACTTATTCTATTATATCACATTACCATTTAAGATGCCTAAATTGTATTTATACTTAATTAAGTGAGTTTACAATTCCATTGGTCACATTTCTTTTAATAAGGTTAATATTAATATTCAAAATTTCTTATTCCCAAAAATTATGTTTATCTTTACAGACACTAAATTTCATACTGATCAAAAGTGTATATGTTTGTTTTTTGAAAATTGCTTCCAATTATTAATTATTTATTGTACAAAAAATATTTTAAAATACTCTTTTTTTCAATAACCATCAATAATATGAAATGTCTAAAAAATTAACCTATAATTAATTTGACATTTTAACTTTATAATATTTAGCACAATAAGAAAAAAAAAATTATATAAAAGGTTTACACGATATAACTAAGGCCTCCTTCCATAACCCCTTATAACACATGAAGAGGACCTAATTGTAAGGAATGATATGGTGATAGAATCTTGGAGCAGCTTAGAAAACATTTCCAGAGTGGTGATTTCTATCAGTTTAAATTTCTACCAAAGGAGATTATGTTCAAGATTAACATGATAAAGATCAGCATGGGCTTGGTCCAGAGAAATCCCTATTGATTCTACCTCATTACAGAGCTCCGAAAGACGGGCTTCAAACATCTCAATTCTAGTAGTTGAGACTATCAAATATTATTTCTGTATTAATTACACCTAATCATTTTTATTTGTAAACAATAATCATAACATTAAGAGTATAGTTTTTAACAGTCATATTGACCAATTGTCATATAATAGTCAAAACCCAAGGGTAAAATTTTAGTTATACTCACTTCACTAATAAAATTATATTGTTTGGTTTAGTAAAAAATAAAATAATTCACAAAATATAGAAGCAAATATTATTCAAAATTTCATGTAATTACATTTTCCCCCCATTATGAAATTTTGTCCTTGAAATTTTAAATCATACCCTCCAAATAGAAAAGGAGTGGATACTTATACCTCATAGAATCCTCTATCTCCCATGCGCCTTCATTATATTTGTTGTTCCTCAACAACACTTCAACAATGTGTGTAGTCATGTTGTGTATAACCCTGTCTCTATGATCCAAGATCTCCCTGGATGATCCTCCTAATAGTGGTCATGTTTTAGTTGTACCATCTCTAGATTTAGTACATGTGAAGGGTCAGGTATGTACTTTTTCAAGAGGGATATATGAATGAAATCATGAACTTGTGCTAGATTTGGAGTATGTTCAAGCTGATGGGCCACTGATCTTACATGATAAAAGATTTCATAGGGGTCAATTTACCAAGGTTTGAGCATCCCTTTCTTTCCAATCCTCATTGATCTATTGTAATGTGAGATTCTATGAATTAATTTGTCACAAACATCAAAATATTCACCCCTTTGATGGTTTTCGGCATAGCTCTTTTGCAGACTCTGAGTAGCCTAAATGTGTTGGGGGATAGAATGAACCTTTTCTATCATCTCTTGCACATTAAGAGTCCCAAGAAGATTTCTCTCACCAGCATCATCCAAACAAGTTTGTGTTCTACATCACTTATCATATATATCTTCATAGTGTTCCATTTAAATTATATAATGTGAACTCTTATTATAAGAGAACTCAAAAAGTGGGAGATGTTTGTCCCATCCACCATTAAATTTCATTGAGCATATTATCTGCATTTCCTAGAGTGTTTTAATTGTCCTTTCATATTGGCCATCGGTTTTAGGGGTGATAGGATGTACTAAAATTGAATTCGGTAGAACGAGAATGTAGAAAATCTCCCCAAAATTTTGATCTGAACCTTGCATCATGATCAGATATGATAGAATGTGGAAGACCATGGATCCTTACCATTTCTTCCACATAAATCTTTGCAAGTTGATCAAGAGATAAATCTTACCGAATAGAGATAAAATGGGTCGTATTGGTGACGAGGTTCACTATAACCCATAACACATTATTTTCTTTTGGAATATCTCAAGAGACCAGTGACAATGTCCATAGTGATATTGTCCCACTTATATACAGGTATGGGCTGTGGTTGTAATACCTGTTTAGAAATTGGTCACTATTTTCTTTAGTTTCTAACATATTTGGCACCTTGTAGTGTAGTCAACAATCTCCCTTTTCATATTATCCCTACAAAAATGATCATTAAGGTCCCTTACATTTTCATGCTTCTATGATTTATAGAAAAATTAGAGCTATGAGCTTCATTCATCATCTCCTTCTTTATTTATGGATTAGTTGGAACACATAGTCTTGAATGAAATTTTTGTACACCTTATTGATCAATATTGAACTCAGGAAACATCCCATCCTTTACAGTCTCAAACATATTTTGTAACAAAGGACCCTCTTTATGATATTTCTTGACCTTCTCTAGTAACGACTATCGAGAAATCATTAGGGATAAGGTTAATGATTTCCCATCCCTTATAATTACCATTTATAGCTTTACCCTGTCATTGATCAAAGGATATATTTGAATTAGCATAATGGATATAACAACATGGCCTTACATACTAAATCCATTAGATACTTTGTTTGATTTTATGAAATAATAATTAATTGAATAATCATTCTCTTTAAGAAGTTCTAACCATCTCCTCTATCTCATGTTTAATTACTTTTGTGTAAAAGTATACTTCAAACAGTGATGGTCTGTGTATATATCACATTTCCCCTCATATTGACAGTGCCTCTATATAATCATTGAAAAAATGACCACATCCTGATCTAGATCATGCATATGATATTACTAGTCATGAGTCTTCAACTATCAAGATGAAGAAAAATCACCTTTTCATTTTCTATGAGAACACAACCATTCCCTCTCAGAGGAGCATAACTAAAAATAATGAATCCTTATCTTCTCTAGGGGAGAGTTAACATGGGTGTAGTAACCAAAATCTTCTTCACCATTTGGAATATTTCCTCACACTCATTTTGTCTAGATTAACTTGACCCTTTCGATTTAATGTGGTTCATGGATTAAAAAGTCATGTGATATTTATAACAAACCACCTATAATATCCCTCTAATCCAAGGAAACAACAAATCATAGTTGTTGTTTTTGTAGGTTGAGGCCACACCTCTATAACCATTTTCATTGTAGGGTAAACATTGATTTTGTCATTGGTTACAATGTTCCCCAACAAATAAACATGTTAATGAAAAAGCTCAAACATGCTAAATATTACAAATAACCTCTCCTTCCTCAATGTCTGTAATATAACTAATAGATGATCTTCATGCTCATCCAGAATTTTGGAATAAATACAAATATCCCCAATAAAAACTAACTCAAATTTATCATGTTAGTCATTAAATTATCTATCCATCAAATCCATAAAAATATATAGTGAACTGGTCAGTCAAAAGGGAATAAAAAAACTAATAATGCTCATATCTTGATAGGAATTTAGTTTTTGGAAATCTTCTTTATTCACCCTAATCTATTGATAACCATATCAAAGATCAATCTAGGATAAGCACTTATCCCCATGAAGTTGTTCAAATAAGTCATTTATTATAGGAAGATGGTATTTTTTTATTAACTATCATTCCGTTCATTTTCTTATAATCAATTCATAGCAGCATTGATCCATACTTATTCTTTACAAATAGAACATGTGATCCCCAAGGAGACACACTCAGTAGGATAAAACCCTTCTCCAAAATATCATGGAGTTGTTTCATTAATTACTCTTTCTTTACATTTTCCATCATATACTAGGTCTCTAATATCATCTGTCATCTAAGTACAAGTTGAATGGAGAAATCTATCACTCTTTCTCATAGTGGTCCAGGTTACTCGTCAGGAAATACGTCAATTTGTTCTTTGATAATGGGTACATTTTCTATCATTATACTATCCGTTTATTTTTTTTCAACATTGATCAACTTTATAAATTAAGATAATGAATTTTTTATAGACAACGATCAGGTTGAGATATCTCTATGTGGAAAATAACTTCAGGTTTTCCATTCTAGTCTACTAGTTTTCCCATGAGTCTGCATTTGATCTTAGCATTACACATTGTGAGTCAGTCTATCATTAGTATAATGTCGAATTCCAGCATGGGAATGACTACTATATTTGAGGTAAGATTATGTTAACTAATGTAAATAATAGTGTTTATAAACACTGATGATTCTCAGATAATCCCACCAAGAATCTTGACAGATAACTCTTTTTTTAGTAATTAAGAGGCTGATTCTAAATTATTTGAAAACATGGAGGAAATAAATGAATTTGTAGAACCAAAATCAAACAATGTACATTCTATCTTTGAGAAGAAAACAAGATTACCTGCCACCACATCATTTGGGGCTTCAACTTCAACCGTAGTGATTTTAAAATCATGACCCTGCTCCCTTGGCCTATGCTGAGGATAATGGTGATTCCCCTCCACTACTCTAGGATTTGGACACTGATTAGAAAAGTTCCCAAGAGGTATGTACATATAACATTGGTCTTAAGGTCGGTCCTGCACCATCTTCCCTTTGTCATTAATGTTGGGATGTTAAGGATTCACCTCACTATGATAGTTCTACAGGATATGGTCATATATTCCACCCTTTTTGCACATCATGCTCTTTAGCATGCAATTCCCGGAATGCTTCTTCCCACATTTATTGCACGTGGGACATTTCATTTTATTTCCACTTATTCCATGATAAATGATACTCCCCATGATTGTATCCAAATATATCTACTTTTCATTGTATTTCCAAGACCACTACATCTCACTGAACTCCAATTCGACTTTCATAGCACTCCGCACAATCTCATCATAGCTATCATAGGCTTAGTTAGCAAGATTCTTCCACATATGAGGTCCTATACCACCAAATAATATATCAAAATTCACATTAGGATCCATTAAAAATATTGAGGTGTAACGAGAGTCTTGTGACATTAATCGAGTATCTTCCAACAGATTCATTCTTCTTCTGCTTCAGCTCATGATACTCCTATATATTTGTTCTCATCGAATATGGGAAATAATTTTTAAAGAAAATTTTTCTGAACTCTTCCCCTCCATAGATTCGCCTCTACTCCTAGCCTTGTGTTTATAATAAATTCCCACAACTGAATAGATTCGACCTCTAAGAGGTAAATAGTCAGGGTGACCTTCTCTTGTTCTGAATACCGGAGTACAGAATAGATCATCTTGATAGAGCTGATCCACTAAACAATAATAAATGGGTTGGTAGATAAACTGAAGTTTGGTGGTCATTGACACATAATGCACATAATATAAATATGTTACAATCATTGTGAAATTGGTCTCTTAGCCTGATTAATTTTATTTAACATAACTTGAGTCAATTGGTTCATTATTCTCAAGAATGTTTCCATTATGGATTCCATCAGAGGGTTGAAAATGCATGTTCCATTGCAATAACCATTAGAATGGTTCCTCATATTTTCTAATATTTTATAAAATAATAAATCCTTAGCGATAAGCTTATTTCATTTATAAATATTTTAATTATAATTATTGTGTGTCTTAAAACGTCATGTTTAAACCTATTATTCTGTAACAAAAATTACAGATATATATAGATATATAAATCCTTCATAATGATTCATAAATGATGTTGATTAACCAAACATATTCCCTAGAAGTGTCAAAACACGAGTGAAGTAAGACCCAATGTCATTCATTAGGCCACCTTCGAGTCTATCTCAAAGCGTTGTTAATGGGTTTTACCCCTTGATACGTATGTGCATGAGCCACATCCTCACGTTCATATCCAGACAAGGATTTGTTTGGTAAGAAACCAATTATATAATATTTCTCCAAAATAGCAAGAATTTTTCCTATATTTAAATATTTATATATGTTTCTTCATAAATTTTTTATAAACTAATTTCTTCAAATAACTAATATATCCTTTGATATGAACTATGGCATCATGAAAATTTATTACATAACTATTCATTTCATTTTACTTCCAAAGTATATTTAAAGTCTAGTGTCTTGGAAATAAGGTACATAATACATGAAAAAATATAAAAATATATTAATCCTCTTATAAGGATTCTTAAAAAGTTCATAATAAGAACAATTACTTCATATCATATCCTAGAGACATACATAAAAGGAATGGGTGATCAGAAGGCCCACTAAGAAAAATAAGTGGAACAGTTTACATGGTAACATGATCGATATCAATATGAACATGGAGAATATCATAAAGGTATGATAAAGAGGAATATAATAATAATAATATGTTGAAAAAGATCTATAAAATATGTTTACATAATTTAATTTAGACATTAATTATAATATCACCAAGGTCCATCCCCAAGGTGTCATAAAAATTACAATCTTTATTCACCATGATATCATAAAACTTGTCATCTCTAGAGATTAATTTATTTACCCAATGCATTGGAGATCTATTAGGGAGAAAACTTAATATGTATTTATGTTCATCTTATCCCCATAGATCATAATAAAAAACATCATAAATAATCCTAAGATAATAAAATAAATGGTTTTCATATCAAAATCGGGACATTTTAAAAAGTCCTTAGAAACAAGAACGTTATGTCATCTATAACCCAATAGAAGGGAATGAGGGTTTTAGGTATGTAAATTATAGAATAAAACAAATCATTTTTAGGTCTTGATTAATACCCATATAAATGAAAAAGGTTTTGGTATTCACCATAACAAAATGAGATAATTTCGTGAGAAAAATAATGATATTTTTAGATGAAACTTCTAAAGCATAACTACTATAAAACAAGTTTTTAAAATACATTGAAATGGGTCGATAAAGATTCTACCATACATAAATGATTCATAATAAATTTTAGGGACATATTAAAATTGAAATAATAACATGGTATGAAAAAATGAAATCCATACCACATAAAAGAGAATAGGAATGGAAAAAAGAGAAGTTGACAATCCCATTATGAATTTTCAGCAGCCTAACTGAGTCTCTTAAAATTCAAAAAATTAGTTAATGATTTTTTATAGGGTCTCTTATCATTTGAAAATAAAATTTACATTAATAAATATATAGAAAAAAACCCCAAAATAATAAAATGGAAGCTATATGACATAACATAAAGGATGTCTTGACAAAAAGGGGAGGGTGAAAGGTTCCCTTACGTTGAACTGTAAATTAAAAAAACATGATGGTTGGGACCTGAGTGGATGATTGAAGCTTTTGGGGACTAAATGGGAGGTAAAAATACCATAGATTCATTGAGGATGATTTTTTAATGAATGGAATGAAATAATGGGTTGGTATTTTTAGAAAAAGTGGGGGAGTATTTAATTTATATCCAAGGGACACCTCATTTGTGGTATTTTTAAAACCATGGGATTTTCGTGTTATTTTCCCTTGGTATTGGGCACTTGGGACACCTAATAACATATTTTATTCCTCATTAGTCGACCAGAATTATTACAGCTAGATTAAATAATAAGTAATTTCATTAAAAACATAGAAACTCAAAACTAAATTTTTACTAATCACTGAAAAACAAAATAGATTATAAAAATCTCATAAATTCACCGTAACGTAATATAAATGTTATGAATTAAAAAATTAACTCCATTTTATGAAGATAATTTTCTATAGATGAGATATATAATTTTTATTCAAAAAACACTATTTACCCAAAAAATTACCAATACTTAACTAATAATATCTGAAATTGTTATTTTCTTTTACCAGTACATCACTTACCACTAAAGATACCAAAATTATATTTACACATAATTAAGTGAGGTTAGTATTCCATTGGTAACATCACTATTCATAAGAATAATATTACTATTTATGATTGACTATTCACCAAAAATTACATTGATCTTATCAAACACTAAATTTATTACTGTTCAAAACTGTATATGTTTGTTTTTTGAAAATCCTTTTAGGTTATTAATTATTTAAGTTATAAAAAAATAAATTAAAATAACTCTTTTTATAATATTTTTCAATAATTTGATCTTGTTAAAAATGCATCCAATATTTATATTTAAATTTAAAATTCAAAAAATTTACCGTTATAAGAAAAAAAAGAGTTTTATTTATACAAAAGTATTACACAAAGTAACTAAGTCCTCATTACATAGCACCTTATAAAACCTGCATATGACATAAAAGTAAGGTGTGAAATAGTTATATATTCTTGGGGCGGCATAAACGATGTTGCTTGAGTGGTAAATTCAATCAACTTAAACTTTTCGTGAAGGTGACTACGTTCAAGAATAACATGTTGAAGCTCATCTTGGGCTTTGTACAGAGAAAATCCAAGTGATGCTACATCCTTCCCAAGATCTGACAGATGGGTTTTTTATGTCCCAATTCTACTGGATGAGTCCATCAAGTCTTAGTTTTTTTAATTAACCATTAAGATTTGTATTCATAAACAATAATCATAATGTTAAGAGTATATTTTCCAAAAAAAATGCTGACCAAAATTCCAATAACAGTCAAAATGCAATGATCTCATTTTAATTATACTCACTTCATTAATAAAAGAATATACATTTTATGAGTATAAAATAAAATAACACACAAAAATGGGAAACAAATATTATTCAAAAGTTCAGGTCATTACAATTACCATGAGGGATATGTCAATCTAGGACCTGATGATTTCTATGTCTCAGCAACACGACCTCTACCATGTACCACATAGAGCCACTACTAATCACTCCTACAATATACCACTTCGAGAGTCTCTCCCAAGAAAAATCTAATTACTAACTCGCCTACACCAAGGAGGTGGGGGATGAAAAATTAACCGTGGTTAAAACTACTTCAGGGACCCATTAAGGATGGATCCCACTAGGCCCCATCAACATCAATAGTGATTGGTCCTTTAAAATGAGGATGAAGTGTACTAAACCACCACTCTTCCATCCACAATTTGAATGAACCAATGCTAACCTCAGACACAAGATTAGGGGAATTCCCATCAAGAGGCGTCATCTTCTAAAGCCATATTGGCTCCCATAACCACCAGAACATTCCACTTAATCTATTCCACTAAGGAGCAGAGAACCATCAACTCATAGTTGGTATTGAGATCACTTCCACTCTACAAAAATGTGGGGTTGACTCTATCATTTTTTGGCACCACCAAAAGTCGTCACAAATAGGTATTTCATGATTATATATAGTATGATTGCCAATACTATACAATCACCAACAAGAGTAGAGGTCCTCCCCAATTCTAACCTCAAAATTGAGGTCGTCCTCATAGTCCTAGAATTAGTCAAAGTTGTTGTCCTCTGTGCTTTTTCTAAATATAGTGTAGACGTTGTTCATGTAATTATGGTTCATGATGAGAAGGTCCTCCATATTTCAAAAATCATCCATGCTGAAGACCTCATCCCACCATTAATATTTCTTGAATATTCCCTCCCCTCTCCAACACTAATCATTATTGTGGTCCTCCCAACTTCAACGAAAATATGTAAGGAAGCCCCCCCCCCACCCCCACGCTATCACAAATAGCCAATATAGAGGACCTTTCCATGACACAAACAACCAGAGTGTTGGACCACATCATTCCTTCAATATAGAACATAGAGGTACTTCCCAAAATTATTTTTGACAAAGGGGAGGTCCTCCCCTCTCTAGAATCTATTAAAGTGAAATTATTCCTTACATTTCATCTCATATGGAAGAAGGTCCTCTATGTGTCATTACCCCTTCAACCATGGAGGTCATATCTATGTTCTTTCCATCTAAATAATAGTTCCTCCCAACTATGTAAAAAATTAGAGTGGAGCTCCTCCCTAATCTACATCAGCCAGAACAGAGGTCCTCCCCACTCTGACAACACCAGAAATGTTGGCCCTCCCCATATCCCAACTAATCAAAGAGGATTTCATTCCCAAACTATCACTTACCAGCATAGACATACTCTCTATTCTGAAGAAGTTACCTTCCCTGAAGAACCATCCTGGTGTAGAATGGAGAACCATCCCGAGTAATTGAATTTTTTTATAAGCACCATGTCATTGTCAATCCCATTCACTTCTTAGATTTTGAGTGGAATGTGATTCAATGATGGAATCTTCACCCCAGTCATCCTCATCAGAGTTGGTTATAGGATCCTAAAAGTTGACATTCATCATCCCAAAAAGTGAGATGTAAAAAATTATGTATTCTCTTATTATATACATATATGTGAAGGAAGATGTGGCTCCCCTTTTGGGTCTCATGATGCAGTCATCTACATCATCATAAATTACATTGTGAACATCTTCCTGATATCACAAGGAGATAATATAAATTTTAAAAATGAATATAATTTAGTAAACCCTATAATGATTCATGCTTAACTCAAACATGATGTAGTGGTAAACACCCAGTCATATAGTGATATAATGACGTGATTGGAACCTCCCTTTAGATATGACCAAGCATTTAGTGGCTAGTCATCTTGTGCACCAAATACTCTATCATCCATTCCACCACCACAATGATCCATGTTGGTGCCACCACCAATCTCCCAAAAAATTAAAATTGATGCTTTAGATAACCAAGATCATGGAACCATTTCTAGACAATAATGCAAGGTGGCATACTGTTTCTATCTATCAATTTTTAGTTGTCTTCTAGAATAATTCTACTCCAATATAAAAAAATCCTAGAGTCCCACGCTCTGGACATAGTTACATGCTTCCATCTGACTATCTTGATAAAACAAATTCACCTATGTGGCCTTCAGTTGGACTATCAAGAAATATTTTATAATATTATTGAAATTGATCAGTAGTATTGTATGGTTCAGTTATATGAACTGCTTGTGGATTAACACCCTAAACCACCCATTTAACACCATACTTTCTAATATATATTCATTCTTAGATTTAATACACTCTTTGTAATCAGTGAAGAGGAGACATTACATGTACAGATTTTTGGGCGGTGTACCCTACATTCCACATCAGTCCCATTCCACGATAGTCTAATTTACCAAGTCAAATTAATGATATGACTCTTAATATAATCATGGTGAATACGGTATTACCAAATATATATATAAGGATGTTTATACTAGTGTGGGATCCGATAGAGAGAACCCACCCCTTGGGGAAGTACAGTACCAGGTGGACCCCCAAACAGTCATCCACACTCACTTTAAAAGGCAAGAACTCATCCTCAGAGAACCATCTTCATCATTCCTCATAGTTCTAAGCACTAATTAGTAGAGGGGACCTATAAATCCCTCTAATCAATCTGATGATTCATAGAAGACAAATGTTGATCCCACTTTCTCTTCCTTTCTCCATTATGTCACAGATCAAAAGTGGATACATTGGTAAGATCCTTAAGAAGTTGTTTCCAGATTATGGTGCGACTAAAAAAGATCACATCCCTCCTCCACTGGGGTAATGAGGGAAGCCACATGTCTTTCCTAGACATTCTCTCCCAATTGAGATTAGATATCATGCATTCCCCCACAAGTTATAGACTACTATTTATGGAAATTTACAATGATACACATCACAGAATCGTCCTGAAAAGTTCGATAACATCCTTAGGAACCCAGATCTATATGATCCATTCATAATTCCATGAGACTCCAAGATTTCATTTTCTATTGATGAGCCTTTAAACCCACTGGTATTTGGGGATCCACATCCGGATAGGAACCCCCAAAAAGATGAGATAGTCGCTCTCAGCACCCACCTTGATTCTCTAGAGAGGTGATATGTAGCGATCCCAACTAAAGGTAACCAATATCTGGCATGGGTGGAAAACAAGTGGGAAACAACTAAATTCAGGAATCCTAATTTTCCCCTTTAAATAATATGTGAGACCCACTAAAACATGTGACCTACTTCATCTTAAGGTGAATTATTATACTGGGAACACCATAGAAGAAATAGGCCAATAATATCAGATGTTTTGTTTAGAAATTTAAAGGAATTTAGTTTTGGTATAGCCAGATACCCATATGATTGATCATAGGTTAGGAAAACCTATATGGGTAGTTTCTCTAGATGTTCAACTCCATTACATGAAAGAAAAGTAATATTGAACCTTTCATGTGAATGAAACTTATTTATGAGTGCATCATAGACTTTGTCACCCAGTTTAAATCCATTACATATTCAGTTAATATTTCATTGAACCCATAGTATATACTAATGAAGGGTGTGGGGAACTTCAAGAGTGAGCTGTTTCCCATCCTATTTCATAAAAATTCCCAGGTGGATTTTGATCTTTCATTAATGAAGACCATTTCATGGTGTAAACCTTACACTAGGATATGATGTAATATCCATTGACTGTCCCAACTCCTACATGAAGAGCCTTATGGTAGAGACAAAAACTGTAGTATTGGTGGGGGCCTTGAGCCATTATATTTCCCCCCAATATCCTATTCATTCTCATACTCTACCAATTCATAATATAAAATAAAACCATTGTCCATAACCACTGCCCAGAGAAGGTAATGCATTTCATTATTCTAATCAAGCACTAACCATCCTCATCAAGTCCAGGATCCCATATTTCCCATTTTTAGATAGGAGGAACCATACATAATCCTTCAAGGATTCATAGCTTCCTGTATTATTCCCCATCACACTAGAATAGAGTGTTATGAATCTTCCAGAATTTTGGAAGGCCCATGATGAAGAGCTCACTAATCACACCTTCCATTTCCAATATAACATGATCCTTGAAATACCATCAAACAATTCTATGTTTTCAAGAATATTACTTATAAACAAGTGGGAAACGGTGTGGTCTTGTTGGGGAATGTACCCGAATAGGTGGACCACATAGATACTAAAACTGACAACAATAGTGAAGGTTATTATAAATGAATATAGGTTTCCATTCATGGGTCACAGAATTTTAAGGACTGGTTGGATCACAGGGTAGTCTTTCACATCTAGTGAGTTATTAATTCTAGTATAAGACATATTGAACTTCCTGTAATGACCATTCCTTCTCCGAAAACCACTTCTTCATACACATTACAACCTTCTATATCGATTAAATGTTAGAACTGATGGATTAAGTGAAAGAAAATTCCCCCATCAATGCCAAAACTATCTTACAACATTGGGAATTTCATGCCTCTAGATATGGGACTGTCATACAGATTCTGACATGCATCAGAATACTCTTCTAATGATGACTAGGAGTATGCCTATGTGAATATTTTTGAGATGGTGTATTGAAATTTTGGTCCCTTATGATAAGGAATGTTGGGAATGTTTCACTAGTGCCTAAGGACGATGTCGTCGAAGAATATGTAAAGGAAATATAAATAGAAAAAATGATCAGGTCAGAGTTCCAAGTCAATGCGTTCATGCTACTAAGACCAGATAGTAGGTTTTTCCCATAGTTTTGTGAGGACATCCCACTCTTCCCATCTCATTAAAAATGTGACCACAACTATATGTTCTAATTTACCAATTAGAACTACCACACCTACATTCTTATTGGTCAAAACTAGCTAATTCTAGACCTAATCTAGCTGACAGTTATCATGTAGTGGTTTAGGAGGATTTATATATCTGCCTCAGGACATTTCAAGAATTAGAAATAATCTTGTTGTTATGAAAAAAGTTCTTATCAAGACTCATGTGAAAGTTAAACCCCATGTGAGACGAAATTGGAATATTGAACATAAGTATGATGCTTTGAAGAACCTTTATATAATACATATGATGCTCCGGATAATTGATCCCATTTTCATACTAGAATATATGCATGAATCCCTTATATAACCCTTGAAATTCTCCATTCAGTTCAAAATTGAGGTTATAGCTACAGAGGACTTCTATGATTGGGAAGATGATTGAGCAGAATTCCATGTAATCATCTCATTATTAGGAAAACATGAAGAGTCCCTCTTGCTGGGTAACATCCTCTTGTTGTACATCACCATCTAGTTCAATTGCTTAGATGATCGTCACTATCTAGTTGACATGGGTTCTGGGATCAACCTCATTCAAACTCGGATGCTCCAATAGATGGGACAGATTGAATCATATTTTATTCCCTATGACTTCAAGATTTAGGGTTATGGTTGGACTAAGGAGATACCATGTGGAATATTCTAGTTGAAGACCTATATTGGTTCCATTATTTAAAACTCTAAATTCACGATTGTCTCACATGAAACTGGATACAATACATTAATGGGTATTCCATGGCTCTATCTGAATGCATCATCCCCCTCCACGTATCCGCAATGCCTCATGAACTACCTTAATGGTACAGTAAGAATTCATCAAGGTGTCATATAATACTTTTAGTCTTTTGTATCCCACTATCTAGAGTCTTACTATTACAATTGCAATGATAATAAAGTTCTCACAAAAAAGGATGAGCACACCACCATTGCAGCTAGCCCATGGATATATTTCGAGTTTTCATTCATTCTCACAATTACCTAATTAAAATCCATTATTCCAGACTAGTTAGATTTATTTTTTGGTTCCTGGAGGGAAAGGAATGATTTCCCCATATACAAGGAACATTGGAATATTTCCCTGTACTCAAAAAAATTCCATGACTGAGTGATACCAGAATCCCCTACCCCTGTGAGATACCACGAATATTTCCCCATGGATAAATAATACATCATACTCACATGTTTCACTAAGACAAGTTGATCTAAAAAAACCGACCCACAAACATTTCATTGATATCATGCAAGGAACCATCATTTGAAGTCTTGATGGAATCAGTTAGACAATTTTGGTTACCATGATTGCAGTAGAGTAGGAGTCTCCCAGTGAGGATTCCACATCAAACACCAATGATCGAAGTAGTGTTCCCCTAGAATCGTTCACCCTAGATGGGTTTTCCCCACACATAGATTCCCATTCCTCATAAGATAAAGGAGATTTGTAATATTATCCTCTTGTATTTGAAGAGGGTGGATCCACTATATTAGATGAGTTGGTTGAGGTGAATTTGGGTACAAATGCATATCTTAGTCCAATGTTGATATGTGCATCAATGACTCTATATGAAAATAATCAGTTCATGTAATTACTAAATAATAATCATGATTTATATTCTTAGATTTATGAAGTGGTTTTTGGAATAGAACCTCAGATCTCCATCCACCATCTTATTCTCCCCGCGAGTCATTACGGGTTCAATAAGCCTCCCAGGGAAATTCACCCTTATCATGGTGTGACGGTCGAGGAAAAGGTTTATATTATTATCAATTTCAACATCATGAAGTATGTCCATTACTTAAATTGGATTACAATCATTATCCCAGTCATGATGGAGAATAGGAATATCAGTGATTATATCAACTTCCATGACATCAACCACCATTACCTAAATGATGATTTTCCACTTCCTGGCATATATCTAGTAAGTATGGAGACATCATTATTTTAAAATATATACTTCATGAATGTATATTTCATATACAAAAATATCTGGAGGGAACATGAATATGTGGAGTCCATTACTTTAGAGTGACATAGTGGAACCTTAGCTCCCAAGTAATGCTTTGTTGTGTCTAGAATGCAGGATCCACTCATCCGCATGACATGCACCACATTTTCAAACTGGTTATCTTGATGCTTTTTGAATTCAATGTGGTTGATTTGGTGTTCAAATAACACCAATGATAAGACTATATCAATGTACTTGATAGAGTTTTCATCTTCCTCTTCTATCGGAATCTAAAGAAAAACTACATGAATTTTACCTTCAGGGTTACCTCTAGTAAGTTTCTCTGTTTAATCATTAGATATAGAGGCATCGATATTGATCTAAATAAAATCATGTACATCAGTCAGATACCTCCACTGAGAAACCTCAGAGAGTTTTGAGGCCTCAAATTCAAAAACCCTACATATATTGATTCATTTAAATTCTGGATGACATGTCTATTCCCTTCTATAGGACCCTGAAAAAATATATTTTCTACTAGTGGGATGAAGAGTTCCAAACCATGATTGGTGAATTTAATCAATATATACTACAAACTCTTATTTTGGGTCCACCAATCTTTGAGAATATGATGACCCTCTATTTGAATGTCCTAGAGAGACCCATTAGTTCCCTACATTCCCTATAGAACCATGAAGCGAAATAAAAAAATGTATACTATCATAGTCACAAACTTCTCGACACTGAGACCAGATAGTATATTATCGAGATTTGCTTCCCCACAATGGTTTATATAGTGAAGATGTTTTGGACTTTTTTACCACATCATGAGATATAGTTGGTGTACCATGTTGATCTACTAAAGTACATCCTAAATCACATGATGTGGATAGGGTGCTTAGAATAATGGGAAGGGATCCTTAAACAGTTCAACATAAGTTTCATTACAAAGAAATTATTCTAAGGTCAAGCAAATGATGTATTGTTAGCCACCCATATGACTCATAAATAATCAAATATATATGTTGATTTACCAGATGAGGCCATCCTCTAAGTGGATCATATTATTCCATGTTGGCATAGACCTTTCGATGGTGCCTCTCGGAGAACACCCTATATAAGGATTAATGATTCTAAACTCAATATAATATCTTTGTGTATCATTTTAATCACCCTTGTACATGACTCTTTTCAGTACATGTTCATACTGTCAGAATGTTGCAGCATCAATTGGGAAAAGTATCATGCTCTAATTAATTGTCTCATTTTGGCTCTTGAGATTTACTTCACCCTCTTTTATGTAAAGGGTGAATATAAATTAGTTAACAAATAAATTAATGGTTATTACATCATCATAAATCATCAGCTCATTCTCTTTATGGTGAGAAGTCTCCAGTATATATCCTAGTTCCCTTTTTATCTAGAGGTGATCTATGATCATTGGGAGTAGAATACCTGAGTTGATGACCTCGATAGACTAGCCACCTCTCTTTTGGATCCTAGCCAATATGATATTATCATTCATGTTGATCATGGAAGGTGGATCACCCCCATCATCCCATGAAATGATGAAATCCATCAAATTAACCACATAACTTCTAGTGGGTCCACATCAGGACCTCTAGATCCCCCCATAGAAGAGGAAACCTCTAATTGGACAACTACATTATTTGATTTTATCCAAAATTGTATTCTACCTATGGAAAATACCAAATATGAGTCAATATTTTGGTGTGGAGCATTGTTCACCCACCATAGATGGCCCAACCATGAGATTGATCTTTAAAAATGTGGGTTTGATAGAATTATCTAATCATTTATTCAAAGAGATTACATTACCCATGTTATGTAGAAAGTACATGTTGGGTCCGGTGGTGCTCATCCATTTAGGTGGAATCTATCATAAGATGATTCTATGGTTCATCTACTTCTGGCCCACTATAGACCATGACTATATCATGTTCTCCAAGTGGTCCCATGAATGTTAGATTCATTACATCCTTGTAAATGAACCACCAGATCCCCACTATACTACCATGTATTCATGGACCTTTGCAATATGTGGACATGATTTCATGGGACCCTTTCCACCAATGAAATATTTCCAATGAATGTCCATTCTTACTAACACAAATTTATTTTCAAAGTAGTCTGAAGTGATTCCCCTAAAGGAATTCAGGCCCGAACAATCATTTAATTCATGAGTTCTAATATCATCCAACAATTTGGAGTCCCTCACTCTATTATCACATACAACAACACCAACATTTGAGATGCCGATCTAATGTGGTTCTGTGCAAAGTATTGTATCTGATCCATCCTAACATGATGGTACCATGAAAAAGAAAATGGATAGATTGAGAGGTTCAATAAAACCATCTCAAACATTCTACAATTGATGGAGGGACTAAATGAAAAATAATTGGTCGAAAAATATCCCTGTCAACATCTGGGATTTTTTGGAAACAACTCTTAATTCCACATAGGGGAATCCATATTCATTGGTATATGGAATAGAGGCTGTCATTCCCATTAAGATTCATCTACCATCACTCCAGACAACAGTCTATGACCTGATGATTCTTGATAGAATGAAAAAAATTCATCCTACTAAGATAGAAGAACACAAATAAAATAGGCTCTAAGACTTTTACAATCTATAGATGCACCAGAATAAGTTAGAAAAAGAATTAAATAAAAAGGTTCACCTACACTCTTTCATCTAGGGTGACATAGTTCTGGAACTCATGATGTTGATGAAACCCAAAAAAAACCACCAAAGTTGGATTCCATATGAAAAGGAACTTATATCATTCACAAGGTTCTTACAAATTGTTAATTCTATTGAATCACTTTGGAAGGAGAACACATCACTCTTCCAACAAATACTATATTATTGAAGTAGTACATTACATGAAGAAGGGGAGATGAAATCCAAATTATATGACCTTAATCTAAGAACCATATGATCAAAAAAATTTGACCTTAAACTAATAACGATATGATCAATTTTATATGACCATAAACTATGAACCATGTAGTTTGAAATTTATGACTATAAACAAAGAACTAAAAAATATGAATTCTATGTCCTTAAACTGTGAACGATATGGTCTTAATTCAATGACCTCAAATAAAGAACCATAAATTCCAAATTCAATAAAATTAAACTAAGAACCATAATGTCATTATTTTATGACCTTAAACTAAGAACCATATGGTCTAATCTCCTCAACCATAACCTCGATTCTTATAGTCTATATGTCATGAATTTAAACTACATGTGAATCTCCCTAGGAATGTGGTGTTTGGAACATGACTCTTTGGACCTCATTCATGTATTTATACCCCTGTCATTCCACACCTATCCTATATGGTTGAGATTATTATCTTAGGTCGGAGTCTATGACCTTAAACTAAGATCCCACATCAAAACATCATGACATTAAACAGTGTGTGGGTTTTCACAAGATAATGTATAGTGTGTCTCAAGAATACTTTGACCTCGTTCATGGTGGTTGCTATTTTCAGGCAACACATATTATATTTTGGATACTCCCTATGATCCAAACTATATAAACATAAACTAATATCCCCAATGGTCAAAAATCTATGTCCCTAATCATATATTTGAGGGACCAAACTCTATGAGCTTAAAATTGGATTCTATGTCAAAGACCTAATTTAAACATTGTGTGGTCTGTATTTCATGGCCTCAGACTATGATCCATATAGTCTGAACATCAAGACCTTAATCTGAAATCTTATAGTCTAGGTATCATCAAATTAAACTATGTGAAATTCTTCCATGTTATTGGGGTTGGTGGAGTTGGTCCTCCATGGTCCTCATTTACATTGAGTTATAGCATCCATGTCATATGCACCCCACTTGGAATTATTTTTCCCCTTAATCCCTGCAATGTGATGTTAGATTCAGCTACTGATGTCATAGAAACATGATGATAAAACATCATATCATGTTTCTTAGATTCATGAATTTAAAATATATAACAACTATCATCCTGTCAGAACAATGATAAACTACACAGCACCATAATATTATCATCTGAGGGGACACCACATTTTGCATTGGTCATATACCATTCCACATTCGAGAACTACACATAGCTTGATTCGGGTCCTCATAGTAGATGAAGAGACACCAATATTTTTACGTCATGTTTTAGCCACGCCAAAACAAAAAATTCCCTTCCCTTTGTATAGTTCAGACCTATTTAGAGAGATTTCTATCAATAACTATCATGCCTTGATTAATTATCTTGAAATAAATGTAGTCACACACAAACCTATCATCATTGGCCCTAGCCACAAATTAATCAACCCTAGTTCACCCTTAGTACACTTTTATGGCATGTTGGGACACCTTTAACATCATTTACATCAGGTTTTTCTTTTACCCATTATATATAGGTGTTTCTAGGGGTCATCTCTAAAGGATATTTAAAAATATGTATTATATCACTGTGGATTCATTGGCTTTCGTTCATATTAGGGATAGTCAATCACCACACAACATATATTCGATCATGAATTCTTTAGTCTGAATACAATGACCCTAATATCAGAGATAAAGTTCTGAACTCTATGATACAAAAATAGTATTCAATATCCAAAATTTGTATAATTAAAATATGAACACACCATGAAAGAGTTTTGGAAACCTCATGATAATCATGGGATTGTTCAGTTCCATCATTATAGATAATGTCTCCCTCCAGTGTTAATCACTCACCTCTTTGTTCTTTCATAACTATATGTGGATTGATTCCAATCCTTATGGGAGATGTAGTGACCCCTAACACTTTTTATTTGGGACCAACAACGAATTTATCATCCATATCACGCCTCATACTTCATTATGGTCCAAGAATTAGATCCATAAAGTATATAAAGTTCACCTCAGTGTTTATACGTGTTATTTGAGCCTTCGTGTTTTAATTCATGTCATGTTTTACCTATTGAATTACATATTATTTTTATCGGAGTGAATGATTACCTAATAGTTTGAGTATCTTCAATCTAAACTATATAAGAGTATTCTCCACATGTAAGTGTGGGCTGTCAGGCGTCCTTGGTCCTCATTAATATTAGGGTTTTCACTCGGTAAACTACACATCTCCATTTTTGGGATATCCAAACTATTTGAAAATAAAATGTGAGATCATGTTATAAGAAACATGACTTGAAACTAATTTCATTAGTCTACAAAATATAACCCTAAACTATTCTCAAGGAATAGGTTTGAATCCCACATCTGGATATTCCCCATTCTAAACATTGAATATATATTGGTTCATATTTGAATCAAGTTTAAAATAAATTTGGACCCACTAATGTGGATGGTCTAATGATTTTTTTTATCACCTCCCATGCTGGGAAATTTCCTTAATGAATATGTGACAGAAAACATCATATCTTCTATTTCGAACATGGTCAACATTTGATCTTTTTTTTATTTTCTCACTCTTGACTTGTATTGTTGTCATCCTTGTGTTTAAAAAATGGACAATAGTCAATCAATACTTACCAGTCCCCCCTTTACCCAGATATTGAAATTCTCGAATGACTTCTATTCCACTCACCTTTATTATAGTTGAATTCCAAACCCTTGGTTTCACCCCTAGTGCATGCTTCCACATGTCAGTGATACCCCTTAATAATTATTATTTCACACACCACTAATGGATCACATGGGATTAGGAGTTCTTTTATTGTGTGCACTGATGCGGTCCAACATAACAAATGAAATCATGGTCCAAAATCTAAATCATTCAACTAGTATTCTATGTATGAGCATGACTTTAAACTGCATGAAAATAATTTTAGTGATTTGTGGTGTGTCATTTGACTTTTTTATCCACATTTTCGTCATTATCTCTATGTTTCCTAGTACTTGTGTCATACATATTCCTCTCTTGAATCATTCATGTTGGGTTTACTTCCTCTATTTAACACAACAACACTTGATATATACATTTTTATGGTCCAAACTCTATGACCCTAAACCAAGAACACATGGTGAAATATATTCAACCTTAATGTGTGGGAAATGTCTTGACCACATGAAATTACACCGAGGGCTGAGTACTAATCGCACGACGTTAAACTATACCATGAATTTTTTTAATCGTATGACATTAAACTGCATATATATCATCCTTATTTTCATGAAAAAAAAACTATAAAACACTACAAGGATGATCATGGGGGGGACCTATTCCTCGATTATAGTCATCTACTACATTGTTAAAATTTACTACTATCATTCGACATCTGATACAACACACCCTTTTATGACTGGTTTGATATTTTTTTGACCAATACACTAATACCAATGTTTTTTGTGTCATGGTGGTGTTATTCAGAGACTATTGTAATCCATTCAAACATTCCATCACACCATTCCCATTCTTCATGTGTATGTTTTTTGGATGCTCATCCTTTCCCATATTTGAAGGAACACTGTAATGACTTCGTCTCATAACATCTTGTCTCTTCTACTATATAGTCCAATCATCTGCAAAGTCTTTAGAATAAATTCTATGATAGGTTCCCAGATTCAAAAATGTCCATGAATCGACCCTCGTTTTTCCCCATCATAGGATAACAGTACAAATGATATGTTTCAAATGTGGTTAGAAGTTATCAGGTTTCACCCTACCACTCTCATTGTGTTCCGGATTTTGGACATTTTGATTCAAAATTATTATTCCCCCTTATTTGGATATATTTCATCACCCCCTAAGTTATCTCGTTCATGTACTAGCACATGTCGGAAAAATAACATAGCTATTCATAGATACCACTTCCCTATCTATAGCCTATCTCAGCCCGAACAATTATGATGTTCAATCAAAAATAGTAGAACCTGAGTGTTTGCGGATTATATAGCACCCTTATATAAATGAAAAATTATGTGGTCGTCCCTTGTTTCTCACACTGGTCATGAACCATGTGAGCTTAGTTATTGATCATTGGTTGTCTCACAAATATGAAATATGTTTGATAATTAAACTAATGATATGAAATGAGTCCATTCACAAAGGAATGATTTTAATGAAAATAAGATATTATGGTAGTATTTGGGGACATCCATATTCTAGAGCCTCTCATGTGTCTTGAAAAAAACCATTATAGCTCTACTATGGTTATCAATTGTTATAGATCATCCAAAATTTGGCATGTTGCCTCAATGGTCTTCTACCACATTCTGAGAACCCATTCCTCCACATAAGATTCTAGAAAAAGAACAACAACCCTAATTTTTTCCGAGTCACAACCATCTTATAGACCATCTACTTAACATGCCATATTCCTCTTATACTTATAGTCCTCAACTATATAATCCCTCAATTGAATGAAGACTTCTGATTGAGTATCAATGAATGAAGTATAAACATTAATTTTTTCTAATAGATGCTAGATCAACTATATTATGCATGTTGAGGAAAACATATGTGATAGTTTGATTGTAACTTTTTTAGACATAAAAGGAAATAAAAAATATGGATTTCATGCTAGATTGGGATTGATATCAATGGGAATAAGTTTGGAGTTAGCTCCCACTATGAATGAAAATATAACATATTTACCTCATACTTTTCACACATTAATCAAGATTGAGAAGATGATTTTTTTCAGTGTATTCATGTTATTAAAGTACCTAGTGGTTATTCTTAAATTTTGAATAATTTGGTGTCCTTGAAGGATTGTAAATTAGTAAGTATGATATATCATGATTTTCATGTATTGATGCATCAAATTCTACCAGTCACATTGTGCATTATATTGATGATATCTTTCACAATGACTATCATTTGGTTATGTAATTTTTTCAACTCTATTTGTAGAAATATCATTGATCTAAATTTGTTAGCTATGTTGGAAAATGAGGTGGATGTTAATGTTTTTAAACTATAAATGTATTTCTCACATATGTTTTTTGATATAATGGTTTATCTAGTGATTCATTTGGTGCATGAGATAAGAATATGTGTGCCTATTTATTTACTTATTATGTATCATTTTGAATGATATATGAAAATTGTGAAGGGTTTTATTAAAAATCCATACATACTAGAATACTATATTACATAGAAACATGTATCAGAATAGGTGATTGAGTTATACACTGATTATTTGTATGAATTGAAGCATATTGGTCTACCTATATCTTGAAATATGTCATATGATAGTGAATGTATAGGGATTATTGGAAGAAAGGTAAAGATCATTCCACATGAAGAAGTGATTAAAACATATTTATACATTTTTAATAAGACAGATGAGGATCAATCATTTATATCATCACATATTGAATAATTAAAGTTAATATAACTCAAATGAAATGAAAATTGTTTGATGATTGAGCATAAAATTAAACATCTTTCATGATTTAAATGGAAAGTCATCATGGATATATCTGCATTATAAACATTGAAATGGTTAGTAGGGGGCCATATCTTTATTTCATCACATGGTATTTTTTTTTCTATTAATGGGTACCCATTTTACAGAAAGAAGATGGATGATAAGAGTACCGTTGAAAATAGTAGTGTAATGGTCATAATTTAAGCCTTCCATTTTTTAGTGCAAAACATAAAAAATCCAATTTATTCATCAACACCATATTTTAAAGATCATGAAGTGATGTGGAAAATTGATTATATTAAATTTTTTGTCACTGTGTTTAATTGTAATTGGTAAAAATGATGGATATGTGTTTAAAGAGGTTGATTTGAAAAGATATAGTTTCAATGAGAAACTATTTATCATGACCAAAGATGCAAAAAAAATATTTTATGTCAAAGATCCAGCAAATGCCCACTGGTCCATAATTTTTTAAGGGATGGGAATCCATTTGGATGATGAGGATGATGGTTATGTTATTGATTTATATAAAGATTATTTTTCCACTACAAATTTTCCAAATAATAGTGAAAATAACATATACATAGTTTATGAAATATGAAATGATCATGATAATGGATATAAGAAAATATTTATGTACACTCATAATTAATCTGGTAACTGAATACATTATATTTCTTTTTGAAAATTTACATGTTTAAAAATTGTATTATTTAATAACTATTAAATATTCAATTATATAGATTTGATTATTTATTTGGTTTTTTGTGTAATGTTTAGATATTCCATGGTTATGGTTAAACATTTTTTCGTTGAAACACCTTATGTATGTTATTATATTTTTGTTAAGTAAATTAATATGAGAACACCTTTTGAAACATTGAAATTTAAAATTTTAAATGTTTATGTTTTTTATAAGTAATGTTTATATTTATTAGTTCACATAGAATGTTTTTTTCTTCAATAATAATAACATTATTTTTATAAAACATACCCTTGCATGCCACTTTGTTACTTACATGTTTTGATTTTCAGGTTTTCTAATTACTGACATGTCTAATAATAATTAGGTATACATGAATTTCAGTACATTTTTACAGTACAAAGTCATATACAGGTACAGGGAAAGTTGAACATCTACATATGGTTTTTATTTGTTCATATTATTAAATATCTAGTAATATAATTAAATAATTAATGATATATTCTAATTTACAAAAAACAATTATAGGCCTACTGATGATACTTTAGGCAGTGAGTCTTCATCATTTAGTATTCAGAAATAAAATCCTTGAGTTGGTAAAATTGGAATTACATTTTTACCAAAATTGAAACTTTCTCATAGAGTGGATAAATTATATATTCGTTTTAATAATAATAATAATCAAACTATCCAAAATTCAACACAATTTATTAGTTATATTGGTGTACAGAGTCGTTGTAGGATAATCAATTTAGATCCTAATTTCATTTTTTTCGACATGATGGCTATAGATCATATTTTGGGTTTCATGAAGGCAAATTACCTCAATTGATTTATTTTATCTCATTTTTAGAAAATTATATATTTCAAATTAGAAATATTTATTTTATTCAACTACAGATGCCATTTAATTTTGAAGAAATAGAAGATGTTATGAAAAGATGACTCACTTTTGCAGCGTTTTGATAGAGGGATTTCAAAATGAAGAAGAAAAAAAGTTATGTGTTTTGAAAGAGACAACATTAAATCTCATTATTTATGTATCCATTTTTATATGAATGTACATGGAAGAAATTTATATACACCCTACATTATCAAACATTTCAGTTATGATGATTATATTATACTGTATTGTAAAATTTCATATATATGTACTTACTTACTTATGAGTTAAAAGTTTATATAATAGGCCTCCTTGAAATCCATTCAAGACAATTAGTTGTAGAATGTTTACCCTCATACATTATAACATGGTGTGTATCATTTATTGGAGAAAAAAATATTGAAGAAATGTTTGAATCACCAAGATATCACCCCAGCAGTTGTTCTAAGGAGGTCCAATTTGGCCATCCAACTCCACCCACCAGCCATTTGAAATGGAAAAGAGAAAAAAGAAGAAAAAATGAAATGTATTTTACAGAGAAAGATATAGAAGTAGATGAAATTATTGTAAGTAAATAAATATAATTTTTTTCATGAATTTTGGTATCTTATAAAATAACAACAGTAATATTCCATTTTAATTTGTAATTTCAGGATAGACTTTAGGAGAAATCAACATCTGACACTTTTATCCCTGAGTGTAGGAATAGAATCTATGCCACTGCATTAGGTAAGCCGGAAAACCCCTACTACATAAGAGAATATGTGGTGGGTGTTAGTATTAGAAATTTTTTTTTCATCAATGTAAACAATCAAGAGATCTATAAATTGAATCCTTAAGAGATCAGCTAAATGATATAATGAGTCTATAGGTGTTCAAATTCAACCAGATATGAAAAAAGATATGCTAGAATAAATGTTGAGACAATACTAGTTTTTGTAGACTTCCCAACCCGCCTAGCCTGCCCAGCCTTCCTAGATTTCCAAATAAGATCCTCCAATTCCTCACTCAGACCCAACCTTATAATTTCAATTGTATGTAGGATATCCCGATGTACATATTATAGCATTTGGAGTCATTCCTTTTTTGGGGGATTCTTTACATCAATATCCTATTCAGATGGGTCTTGGT
The DNA here is from genome assembly GCA_963277665.1 of Viscum album. Taxonomy (NCBI): domain Eukaryota; kingdom Viridiplantae; phylum Streptophyta; class Magnoliopsida; order Santalales; family Viscaceae; genus Viscum; species Viscum album. Next base: position 750,311,445 of record OY728129.1, on the reverse strand, counting down.
AGAGTGTCGATACATGATATTATTGATCCTACTTATGTACTAATATTACCTACTATGGAGATTAACAGAGTTGGGGATTGGATGTTTCATTTTTTTTCTTGGTACATTTAGCCTTATTTTTCATATTTAATATGATGTATGTATTTTGTAAATATTAATTACATTTTTTAAAAAATTACATACAATTTTTTATAACATTAAACTTATATAAGAGTATCTGAAATCCAATGTAATAGAATAAAGGAAACAACCGGTTTAAGAACAATAAACTCTAGATACTTCGGATATTTATGATAGGATAGAATTATAATATCAGGTTTATTATTCCTTGGATTATATCTAGTAGTTTGGTATGTCATTCAATATATGTTCAAGAGAATATCCATTGACAATATTCTTCCAATATATCATGGATCTGATTGTGTTTAAAGAGCTCACTATGAATGTTTTTCAATTGTTTTCCATGTATGTAAATTTGCCTCTTAGTTTTTATTTTTTTTAATTAAAGATGAATTTAATTAAAAAACTTTATTACTTTTATAATTAGATACCAAAAAATTATACACGTTCAAAATGATATCACAAGTGTTTATTGTTTCATTGATCCAAAATATATTTCAACAAATATGTTATATGTGTCAACTGAAAATTGAGTGGCACATATTCATGAGAGGTTATCAATGAAGAGTATTGTGTGTTGTTTTTTTCAATTTCTTAATGGGTAAGAGAAGAAACATAATTATGAGCTAATGTTCATTATAATTTAACTAAATGTGTAATTTTTGTATTAAATGGGGCATTGTATGTTAGTCATTTTTATCCAAGTGAAAACACATTATATTGGGGTTTCTATTTATTAGATGGTGTTTTTAGAAACTATTCCACCTTGTTAGACAAGTAAGTTTTTTGTATTTTATTTTCTCATTATGGTAAATTATTTTTGTTTATACATGTATTATTATTTTTTATTTAAGAAAATTCATGTCGTGGGAAAAATTTGACAAAGATCACTTGTCAATACAGATGCCAAATGAAATCAAATATGTCAAACTAAAGGTAATTATTTTTCATATTTGATATTATTTTGATTTTTGGATATATATATATATATATATATTCATTTATATTGGTTTTTATTATCATGTTAATGCTTTATTAACTATAGTCTCATCATCAACAAGGATGTATCAAATGTGGTCATTACATTCTACTATTCATTTATGTGATATTCAAAACAAGGGTAACAACTGATTATGATGAGGTTATTCATGTTAATTATTTTTAATTATCAATAATGATATTATTATTTTTAATATTATATTATTTATTGTCATTTTAAATGTTCAAGGACGTCGATTTGTACACATAAGAAGATCGTAACAATCTTCTATTCGTGTTTGCAAACTAAGTTTTTATTATAATTATGATTTAATGTATCTATATTCTTATTTTTCTGATTACTATTACATATTCATAATAAAATATGTTCAAATAAATTATAATTATTTAGTTATAATATAATTTTGAACCAAATGATATCAAATAAATTTTTCAATAATAATCAACAAGCATTATCTTATAAATTTTTCGTTTTTATTTTTTAATTCTCTAATATATAATACAAATGTATTGATAATTTTTTTATTAAATAGATTAATGTATGTAATGATCCGTAGTTTTTTGGTCAATGTTACATGATGTTTCATTACGGTAAACTGATTTATATTAAAAATATTTTTTTATTATTGTGGTGATTGAATATTCAAATATTTCAATTTTTTACTTTCTATGTCGGTTTTTAGAGAAATTGTTGTTGAATTATTGAAATAAAATGGAAAAAGATTTTAACATCTATTTTTTGTGGAAACTGATTCCAAAAACTATTTTCAGTTTGTTTTTTGTTGTCGATTTCTTCTAAAAACTAATGCTAAAAATCAAACCGAATGTGGTTTTTGACGTCTGTTTCATCTAAAATCCAACGTAGAAATAAAAAAAATAGTTTATGGTGTTGGTTTATGTATAAACTGATGCCAAAAACACTATTTTTTATGTCACATGTATAGAAATCAGTTAAAAATAGACATCTAAATTGAGAAAAACAACATTAACTCATCCTTTTTCACTAGTGGCATGAATAAAATTTGTGTCTTCTCCTCAACCACACATGTTGCAAAAAACAAATAGTGTAGAGACCCCATCCATCCCACCATTTTTGGATCCATAGTATTCTTGATGATGAATTATATGAATTTCCATACCCTGAATTTGTTGATGGGGTTCTCTTCAGCTGCGTCTATGTCAAAATCTTCTAGCTCCTCAGGGAATGTGGGATCATACTCAAGAAAGGGATATGAAGTTTAGTAGTTGGATCATCCTATGAAATCCTTGAAAATAAGAAGGGATACATTTCTTGAGGTTTTTCATCTTCACCAGACTATATATTATTCATGACATATCTTCTAGGCTTGAATTCCACCCCTCCAAAATGTGTCATTGATAACCATTGCATAATTCCCGGCTAGGGCCATGGTCGGGTCATCATAGAAAACCAAATCATAATGAACATACACTGATATCAAGAAAGGTCCACCTAATGATCAAACCTCGTATGTATGATGAGAACACAACATCTTTATTTTTGTTCAGAAATGAAACACATCAGTTAATCTGATCATCAAATAGAAGGTTTAACTATTTAATGGTAAATGAATTACATGAACTAAAAATTGAAATATTGAGTTCTATGCCACAGTAAGGTCTTCCAATTTAGGGAATCTTCAATAATAGGTATTTTGAGGATCAATACTGGATCCTCTTAAGTTGATCAAATGTGAGAATCATTAATAGACAATCATGATTGTGAAAGAGATACATGGAAATCTATTTTTGGTTGAATGATTTGAGATCCTTCCATTACCTTAAGGAATAATATTATTATTAATTAGTCATCTCAAGTGCTCTGATTCTCCACCATTGGGCACTTACATCATAATTACTATGTGGGTCCCCTATAGATAATAGGTAAGACCTATGGCTCTCTGGATGTCACCCTATCCTCATTGTCTTTGGTCGGCACATAAGATTATTAAATCTAAAGCGATGGTCCTAGATTCTGATCATCTACAATACACAGCGCTCCATTATCCCCACAAAGAGGACCCCATTTTCCATTATATATAATATCTAATGTAGGAAAATTTTCATTTAGAGAATCTTTATAATGAATAGAGGAATAACACAAGAAGTTTGGTGAGTTTAAAATTACCTCAAGGAATAAAACCAATTCATCTATAGAGACTGTGATTTAGACACTCTTTGGGAGAATACCTTTTTGAATGGTAATTCCCTAGGATTCATCATAATTCTAATCATGTTCATCCGGATCGGTAGATGCCACCTAACTTTAATTTTCAATTGGGGGTGTCTCAATAAGTTCCATATCACCACCTCGTATCAGTCCCACTAGGGTGGTAGAAAGGATGGATTTTCCTCGTTGGAAAGCGTATTCATCCATGATATCCATGTATTTTTTTATCTGGTGCATGTTCAATTTAACCATGATTTTTGAGAGCCCAACCTATAGAACCTCAACCACACACTAGGTCAGCTTCAGCCATAGGTCCTCTAATGACGTCGACATCTGCAGTGTCCCACAGGAAGACAAGAGGGATGTAATGGCAGTGTTTAGTGTTTGGATATAGAACTAAATTCATCTTATTCATAGTATCCTCATTTTTTTTTTACAAAGATCCCTTTTTTGAACCCCCATCCATTATTATATGGGGTTGCGACTACACATTGTGACATCCCTTCCACGGTAGTTCCAGACCGAGCCATCCCATATGTTTGACCATCCTCTAATGGATCATCCTATCTTCTTTCCTACTACTCTATATCCTCAATCTCTAATCCAATAATAAAAATATTATTTCATATGATTATCTCCAGATAATTTTCCAACTTGTTTCTGGAATATTCCATCGATAAGAATATGTTAGTTTTGGTTTGTGGAAACACAATGGTTTCTCAAGATGACACACTCAACAACATTCACCACAGATGCTGAAGGATATATCGGTGCCAATCTTCATAGATCCCCATGTAAAATGTATTCACATAATTTTGGAGGATCCCAACCTTCCATATAAAATTATAGAACTTGAATGACTAACATTAAACCTTTCCGTCAATCCGAGGAACCACCACTCCACCCTTGAAACAATGTTGGTACTCCCCTTTCTCCCGTGTACCTTGAAGGTTTTACTCCATTAGGCCAACCAAAGAAGAAATGGAGTGGATGTCAATGTTTTTGTGGCTTCCAATATGGACTAAAATCACATCCTCCTCAAGTATAATAGCTGGTACACAAGTGATGTCTAGTAGAGATAGTCAAAGACAGAATTTCAGAGGACTAATAGTGTTCGGGAATTCATAACCCCTAACAAGTGTTATGAATCATCCATAAAATATATAATGGGCCATATATCATTCTTGTCATTATTCCCTATTAAATTAGTCACAATACAATGTAATGTATGGTCTTCATGGGTACCCCAAACTTAACCCCATTATAATTTTCTAGGATCTCTATCATCACTAACATCCCCATAAAAAATCTTATCCACGTAAGTCTAACTATAACTATCCACCCACTATATGATTTGGCATGGAAAGAAGTATAGATAACTAGAGGTTCTCATCATTTGACCATGTTGTACCCCCATTACATATAGTTTCATTAGTCTAGGATGAACCATAATGATCAATCCTTCCTCATCTGTAACACCACTGGATATTTAATTCCCAAACCTTGTGTCATCACATTCGAATCCTTATTGAGTAGCAGGTCGAAACATTCCTAGGAAATGATATGCATTTGAAAAATGGTTATAAGTTTAAATTTCTTCTTAACTGCATCTAGAAAAAAAATATCTGGGGGGTAGTTCTCTTTTTGTTCCTCTATGTATTTTGTGGTATAAGTAACTAATCAAACTATAATCTATTAAGAAGAATGTTCTGGGTGAAATTAATTTCAAATATACTGATTCAAACTTCCCTATAGTGGAGGTGAAATTTTTTCATATTCGGGGACCACAAACAAAGGAGATATGGAACTAGATTTTATTGGTCGTAAAATTTTATGTGATATATTGAAATGCATTGATGATTGTCGCCTATTGACCGGTCAACGTTCTGATGCTCTGCTAATGTGTATAGAAGCACTCAGGTCGAATCCTCAGTGATGATACTTTTTAAATAGTCAATTATTTTTAGTTGATTATATTTTGATTAGGGGGGATTGTTTGCAGAGATTAATTGAAATGATTGATTTATTATTATTGATTTAACAAATTGATAAAGACTGGGGTGAGTCCATTTTTAGGGAGTAAAGCTTGTGATATCCTTGAGCTTTGCTTTATATTGCATTTAAATTAACACTCACTTTACAAGATAACGTTGATTGGAATTCATAAGTGGCAAGGCTTTAATCCAAGACTTAACATAACATAAGGTTCTAAACTCAATCAGAGCTTGTTGATAGTGGTGTATTTATGGTTCCAATAATCCATGGAAACCACACGTTAATGAAAACATGTGATTAATCCATGCCATGTTATGTCCATCATAAACAATGTAAATTCAAAGAATATTCATCAAGAAAATACTCTCAATCACATAAAATCCCTAAATTTTGACTCACCCCAATAATGGATTTACTCAGAAATTTGGGTACTTGATAATTTTGTAATAATGATTATGATGATAAATTAAGAAGTGAAGAAAAAGAAAGGGATAAGAAAATTGTGTTTCATCGAACACACACACACGAATGATGATGAGAATTAAAAATGAAATATAGATTGAATTAGAAAGAAAAATAAATGAAGGGGATTAAAATGTTTTTAAACTATTTTAAGAACATTAATATGAAACTAAAGATGGTGAAATAGAATAAGATCTATTGAAGAAAAAGATTCATTAAATATGAATTAAAAAACCCAAATGTACAAGATTACAAACGAAGAACAACACAAAAGTGAAAGGAAACAAAGAGAGGAGGAAGGGTATCTCAAGTGAAAACATGAGTATGGAAGGTCCTTACAAGACTTTTTCAAGGCTTTGTTCGTGCCAATTGATGATCTTATCTTCTAAAATGACAACCCCTTTAAAGGAGAGGAGGGGGTGTATTTATAGCCCACGGAAGTGGATTGTTTGCATTACCAATCTGTCTTTCCACTTGGATAGATGATTTGGACATCTAAACAGTCGAATCATGAAATATCTCCTTCTAAAAAGTTGGATATAATACTATTTTCTGACCTCTCGAAAATGTTGGAGTCATTTGGACTAATTGAACCAAAGTTATGGCTGGTTGATTAAACAATTTTAATCTCTCCATTTCAATCCAATTATTTTGATGTTCAAAATGTGAAAGTGTTTTTTAATAGGAATATGCCCTCAAAGCCGAATGATTCCTTCCAAAAAGTTGGACACCTATATATTCTATTTCACAATTCAAAACTTCATATATATATATATATGATGATTAAATCATGAGATATATCATTAATAGTGTCTTGATTATAATTCCTGGCCAGAATAGTGGGCAGGACTTAAAGGAAATATTTGTGCCCCTTTGTTCTTATAGTTGGACCTTCAAATTTTTATCCATGATTCCTTTTGATAATCTCGAACATATGGTGGTGTTTCAATAAATTTGGGCTTTTAGATGTATACCAGTAACTCAATCATAATTTATGGTCCGGTTTCATCACAAATTCCTTGGGTCTTGTTATGATGACCATATGAGCCTTAAAATGGAAAAATTGGCCCATGATTCCTTCTAGTGATATGTTAGAAAATTGAATAAGTAATCCTAAAAAACAAGGACCACACAATTTGAATCAATAGGGTGAGAGTTATAAATAAAATAGTAAACTGAATCAATTGTACTACTTCTAAAAATGATCAAAAATTATACTTAGTATTTAAACATTAATATTTCACACAAATTATGCACATTTCATATATAATCTGTAACAGGGGTATATAAAAAGTCATGAAAATATTAATAACATCAACTACCCACACATATTCTTGTACCTGTCCTCATGTGCAAAAAATATAAAAACATAACAAAATCATTTTCGCTCACCAATAAATATTAAAATTTTGTTTTCTCCAATTAGGGGAGGTTTTGACTATTCACTCATCAATTTTGAATTCCACCACAAGTTGTTACATAAACAATTTTCCAAAACTAAATCATTTTTCCAGCTCAAATTTAGAAATGGAAAATGTGGAAACTCAAAACTCACACCTCTCAAGATGATAAAATTCATTTGTGGAGGTTCACTCTTTCACCAACCAAAAGTGAAAATCCTAGAGTTTTAAAGAGCTCTCAGCTCCCACTCCCTATCCAAAGTGCACAAGAATCAAGAGGTCTTTTGAAGTGGTTTTTCTGTGGCTATGGGATGGTAGGAATATAATGTCCAAGAGGGAGAAGAATTTGGGTAAAACACCAACATGGAAAAATCAATGCACACATTTTTTTTGAAATAGGGCATGAAAGGAAATGGAAACAGATATTTATGATGGAATGAAAATGTGAAATAATACCCAAAAGTGGAAGGAAATATTAAGGGAATGAGAAGACGGAATATTTACAAAACAAAAAACTACTCCCAATGACATAGGAATATAATGAACGTGTTCTTCTTTTATCTATTTTTTCTTTATTTTTCGAAAGTTGAACTTGGAAAAGATCTCTCACTCATATCCTAACCCATGATTTATATCCTCACAAAACTAATTGTAATAGTTATAAAAAGATCAAAGGCTGATAAATAGTGATTTTTGACCTACCCAAGACTCAACCCATTATTATTTTCATTTTTTTAATGTTTTTTATTTTTTCAACACCTTTCAATTGTACATGGTAAACATATATACATTCCCAAACCCCACTAAAGTAAAACATCTCCCCCATACACAAAATGATGAATTCCCTCAAGCATAAGATAATACAGTGACATCAACAAAGGGTACCCAAAATCAAATCCATTCCCCCACACTTTAATTTCAAAAGAGTATGCAAAGAAAATCCATGTAGATATTGGGTGGTATAAGTAATTGGGCTTGTAATGGGGCCATCAAAGAAATGATTTTCCTAGGCTTGAAGGGGATTTCAAAAGGAGGATTAATGTATGGTTAATGGGAGGCTATTTGGATATTTGAATTCTCATGGGGTTCAGAAAATGACTCTATCATATTAATGGACACTAAAGTATGAAATTCAGATCGAAGGTCCACAAACTCAAGACTCACAAATGGGGGTGAAAACACACATTTTGAAAACATGGCCATAAGTGGCCTTGGAATGAAAGAAAATTTTGTTCCTCATGGGTGGGGGAAATCATTTCCAAAATCAATAACTGAGCATTCAAATTGTGTTGGTTTTGACAAAAAAATCATTATGCAAAGTCATGATGAAATTATAAAATTTTTGAGATGAAAACATTCATGTTGACTCGCCAAAAATGTTGGATAAAATTTCAAAACTCGATGTTGAGTAAGCATGACTCTTGATTTTTTTGTATTTTTTTGTTATTATTATTTTATTGTGTTTTTTGTTTTTATATTTTTTTTAGTTTTTAATAAATACACACTAACACAAAAGTGAAAGATAAAAATAAATGGTTTCAAAAATAAAGTGGTAAAAATTTAAAGACAGAGGAAGAAGAAGAAAGAGGTAGATGGTGGAAGAGAGAGAGAGAGTTGAAGAGAAAGAGGTGCCCCCTAGTTTAGATTTTGTGGGTTTTCATCTCCACTTATTGGTGGGTCGATTGCAGAAGTTGGAGATCCAATGGAAGTCGATGTTGATCCTGGATTGTGCGTCCTCTCATGGTGATGCTTTAACCGTTGTCCATTAACCGTGAATGTCCTTTTTGAGGAGTGATCATGGACTTTCACCACACCAAACAGGTAAACATTAGTAATAACAAAAGGACATTCCCAATGATAATTAAGCTTACCTGGGTGAATCCGAAATAGAGAATGGAAGAGAGTTACATTATCAACCTCATGGAATACATTTCTCTGGATGTGTTTATCATGTAGTGCCTTTGATTTTTTTGTAGAGATTAGAATTCTCATAATAATCAAGTCGAAGCTCCTCTAGTTTAGCTAATTGAAACAAAATTTATTCACCAGATTTTTCACAAACAAAATTACAGGTTTTCACAAACCAAAAAGACTTATGTTGGATTTCAACTGGTAGATGACATTATTATCAAAAACTAGTCTAAAAGGAGACATCCCAATGGGTGTTTTATAGGCACTTCGATAAGCCCAACGTGATTCACCAAGTCTTTCAGGTCAGTCTTTTCTGGTGGGTTTTACAATTATATCAAGCACTCTTTTCACTTCTCTGTTAGAAAGTTCATCCATAACATTTGTTTGGGGGTGATATGCAGTTGATGTTTTATGTACAACCCCATTCTTTTTCAAAAGAGATTCCATAATTCTCCTACAAAAATGGGTCCTTAAGTCACTGATCAAGTCACGAGGCATGCCAAGTCGGTGGAAGATGTGTGTCTTTGGGAACTCACTAATAGTATGTGAATTATCCTTTCTAATGGATTTTCCCTCAGCCCACTTAGAAACATAATCATCTACAATAAAAATGTGTGAGAATCCATTGGAAGGGGGGAACGGTCCCATGAAATCGATGCCCCAAACATAAAAAATCTCACAAAAAATTAAAGGATTTTGGGGAATTTCATTTCTCTTTGAAATTGTGCCAAACTATTGGAAAGTGGGACATGATTGAATGAACTCATGTCCATCCTTAAAGCGTGGAGGTCAATAGAAGCCAGAGTCTAGAAACTTTTGGGGGGTCCCTTGTGGTCCAAAGTGTCCAGCACCGGGAATTGAGTGAAAAAATTATAAGATTGAATAATGTTCATTTTCATCGACACATCTCTGTATTACCATGTGAGTCCCAGTTTTCCAAAGTTTATTTTCTTCCCAAAAACAGTATTTTGAATCAATTTTTATCTTCATTTTTTGTTCTTTTGAAAAATATTTAGGAAAAACACCAGAAACCAAATAATTTACAGTTGGGGCATACCATGGTATTTTTGGTTTGAGAGATGAAAGGTGATCAGTTGGAAATTATGGATCAATTATTTCAGAATGATAATAAATAGAAATTCTACTCAAGTGATCAGCCACATGGTTTTCTTTTCCTGGTCTATCATTTATTTCAAGTTCAAACTCTTGGAGCATTAGGATCCATCTTATTCGCCTCATTTTGGAATCACTTTTCTTAAGTAAGAACTTTATAGCAGAATGGTCTGTGAAGATAATGATTTTAGAACCTAAGATAAAAGGTCAGAATTTATCTAAGGAAAAAGAAATGCTAAAAGTTCTTTTTTAGTGACAGTGTAGTGAGATTGAGTTTCATCTAATGTTTTTGAGGCATAATAGATGACATGAGGAATTATTTCTCTTCATTGACCAAGAAAAGCCCCAACAGCTCTATCAGAAGCATCACACATCAAATCAAAGGGTAAGGACCAATCTGGGGGTTAGATTATCGGGGCATATGTAAGAGAAGTTTTGAGTTAAATGAAGGGTCTCTTGAAAACCTCATCTAAATGGAAGGTGACATCATTTTGGAGCAACCAAGTGAGTGGGGGGGGGGGAATTTACTGATGTTCTAGATAAATCTCTGATAGAATCTGGTGTGACCAAGAAATGAAGAGATGTCTCGAACAGATTTGGGTTGAGGAAGTGACTGGATTACTTCAATTTTGGTAGGATCAACATCAATACCATCTTTTGAAACTATGTTCCCTAGAACAATCCCATTTGCAACCATAAAGTGAAATTTTTCAAAATTTAACACAATGTTACACTTGACACACTTTTTATGGACTAGATAGAGTGAATTCAAGCAATATTCAAATGATTCACAATAAATGGTAATGTTATCCAAGAAGACCTGAATGTAATGTTCAATGAATTTTGAAAAGATACTCATCATACACCTATGGAATGTTACAAGAGAATTGAAAATTCCAAAAGGCATTATCCTATATACATATGTTCCAAAGGGGAAAGTGAAAGTAGTCTTTTCTTGGTCTTGAGGTGCGATTGGGATTTAGAAGTAGCCAGTGTATTCATCTATAAATCAATAGTTTGACTTTTCGGCTAATCGTTCCAGAATTTGATCAAGTAATGGAAGAGGGTAGTGATCTTTTCTTGTTTCAACATTTAATTTCCTATAGTCGATGCACACATTCCATTTGTTCTTCACTCGAGTTCTTACTACCTCTCCATGATCATTTGTGACAACAGTTTTCACACCCTTATTAGGTACAACTTGAATTGGAGTAAACCATTCACTAACAAAAATTGGATATATAATACCATTTTGAAGAAGCTTGGTGATCTCTTCCATAACTACCTCAAGTATGAGTGGATTGAGCCTTCTTTGTGGTTGTCTAATATATTTGGATGATTCCTCAAGATGGGTGTGATGCATTTAATGATCAGGGTTGATTCATGGTATGTCATTTAGGGTCCAACCCATGGCCTTTTTTTTCCTCTAACACCTGAACATTTTGGGACTCTTCGGTTTCAGTAAGTGAAGCAGAGATAATGACAGGATATGAGTGATAACGGAAAAGAAATTCATATTTCAGGTGTTCAAGAAGAGGTTTTAGATCAGACTCATCTTTCATTTTTGGGTTAGACAACTCAGGAATGTAAGAAGGGACATCAGTTGCTTCTGATTCATTTTCCATAATTCTTTCCATGGTGGAGCAGTAGAGATCAGAATTGATGTGGGATTTAAGATATTTTTCAAGATCCTCTAGATTGATAGATTCTATGAATGAAAGTTCCACATCAACATGACCATTTATGACTTTTTTAATCATGGTGTAGGTGTCAAAAGATCTTTTGTCATTATAACATGAATAACATTGTGGACTGGGGTTTGATTGACTCTTAGAAGTGTCCTCAGAAGCATGGATTGAGAATGCAGAGTGATCCTCCGATGGGTATCACCTGGCATGGAAAATGTTGAACTTGACCAGTTAGTCACCGAATTCTGTGGATAAGATTCATGAATGGACATCAATCATAGTTCTCGCAGTCATGAGGATTGGTCTTCCTATAATTAAGGGATATTGAGAATAGTTTATCTCACCTTCCATGTCAAGGACATATAAATCATCTTGGAAGATAATATCATTAACACGAACAAGGACATACTCAATTATACCCTCATGACTAGTAGTGCCTCGATTAGCTAACTGAACGACAACACCCATTGGATGTAAGGGACCTAGACCAAGGATGGATAAGATAGATTTGGGCATGACATTAATTGAGGCTACTATGTCTATGAGTACATCATCAAAGTTAGAACATCCAATTTGGGAAACTTGGCATACTTAAGAATTTGTTTTATGGCATCTAAGAGAAGAATGTTGACTTCAACATGTCTAAACATATCAAGCATTTTAGGATCTGGTTCAAATGACTTTTTTGGCTTAGCGACAGCTTGTGTAAAAGGAATTGGATTCCTAAGTGGAATAGAAGGAGGTGAGGGAATGGATTCAGATTCATTTTCAAGTTTCTTTTCATTTTCATGGTCAAAACTCAAAGGAGGGTTGGAGGACTTATCTTGAGGCATAGAAAGTTTCTTTCTCGATCTAAGTGAAATTTCACTTACATTACCATTGGGGTTGGGTAATGGTTGAGTTGGGAGTTGGGATGAATTGGATGGATGCTGCTGACTAAGGTGGGATTCAAGTTGACCAATTTGGGTTTCAATGTTCTTGCGGCTAGAACACGTGAAAGAGGAAAGATCTTCCACTACACATTCCCATTGTTTCTTGGATGAAGAGGCTTGTCCCGAATTAGGATTAACATGATTTTGGTTCTTGGGAAAGCAATTGTATTGGTTTTGGAATTGGGAAGGCTCACTAGGATAGTGGGATCCAGGTGGAGGATTGTTCATTTGAGGGTGAGGAATAAAAGGATAAGGTTTTTGGAGTTACCAACACCTTGACCATATTGGAATTGGTTAGGGTTTTGAGGAGGAATTGAGGAGGATGAGATATGGGATTACCATACCTATGGACTTGGTTATAGGATATAGATAATGGCTCAGAGTGAGGTTGGTTGAAGTTTCTAACAAACTGACCTGATAGTTGAGGATTGGTGTTCGGCTGAGAATATACATTATTGAGGTCCATTGGTCCAGATGAATCAGATTGATCCTCTTGAAGTTGTGGACATGTGTCAGTTGGATGAGATGGAGAGTTGCATATTCCACAATTTTTGACAGATCCAGGAAACATTGATTGTGGAGAAGATGAGGTTGGGGATTTGGATGCCACAGCTAGTTGCTGCACAAGACCCGTGATTTCACTCATCTACTCAGTCATCTTGTTCAGCTCTATGGATTTATTATCATGGGCTTGTTTTACTTGATCATGTGCTCGATTATGGAATTATTGTGTGTTTCCATCCATGTTTCTTATAAGATCTCTTGCAGCTGCATGATTTTTGTAAACATGAGCACCACCACTTGTGGCATCAATGGGAGTTCTCTCCATAGCCAATAACCCCTCATAGAAGTATTTGATCAAGATTTGGTCAGGGATTTTGTGGTTTGGGCACGATGTAACATGATTTTTGAACCTCTCTCAGTATTCATGGAGTTTTTCACTTGGGAACTGACGGATACCACTTATTTCCTTTTGGATAGAAGCAGTATGAGAAGTTGGAAAGAATTTCTTTAAGAAGAGTGGCTTCATGTCATTCCATGTGTATATCGAACCAAGAGGTAGGTAGTAAATACATGACTTAGCAGTGTCATCTAGGGGGAAAGGGAATGCTCGAAGTTTGATTTTTTGCTTCAGAAACCCCATTGAGGCTTCATGGTAGAGCACACCCCTTGGAACTATTTATGGTGGAGATGTGGATCCTCACCAGCTAGCCCGTGGAAATGAGGGAGATGATGAATCAAACACGATTTGAGTTCGAAGATAGATTCTATGTTTGGATATTGAATACCAAGAGGTTGGTAATTCATATTAGGGGTATTAAGTTGTTTTTGTGTTTGTTCCCTAGGAATGGCCATAAATAATTCGACTGGTTGGATGAGAACTGGGTCTTGAATTATTTTATTTTCTCTTATGTTCCTCCTAAGTTGGACAGTGTTCGCTCAATTTCAGGGTCAAACAAATCCCAAAAATGTTTTGGGGGGGTATGTGGAATTCATAGAGATGTTGGAAGGAAAATGAAGACAATTTTTTTTTTGTTTTTTCTATTTATGATTTTTATGAGAAGACGTGGTTTTCATTGTGTTTTTTAATCAATTTTTTTAAAAAATTTGTTTCTTGTTTCTTGTTTTTTAATAATAACCAGAAACTACTGACTACTTAATTTCACCATCCCCGACAACGGTTCCATTTGAAACGCATTTCCTATTATTGCCTATCGACCGATCAAGGTTCTGATGCTCTGCTAACGTGTATAGCAGCACTCGGGTTGAATCTTCGATGATGATACTTTTTAAATAGTTGATTGTTTTTTTATTGTATTTTGATTAGGGGGGTTTGTTTGCAGAGATTAATTGAAATGACTGATTGATTATGATTTATTTGAAAAATTTATAAATATTTGGATGAGTTCATTTTTAGGGAGTTAAGATTGTGATATCCATGAGATTTTCTTTATATTGCATTTAAATGAACACCCACATCACAAGATAACATTGATTGGAATTCCTAAGTGTTAAGGCTTTAATCCAAGACATAACATAACTTAATGTTCTAATATATATCAAAGATTGTTGATGGTGGTGTATTTATTGTTCCAATAATCCATGTAAACTAAACGTTAAACAAAACAAGTCATTAATCCATGAAATGTTAAGTCCAATATACACAATGTTAATTCAAATAATATTCATCGATAAAATACTATCAATAAATTAACAACTCTAAATTTTGACTCAAAAAAATAATGGATTTACATGGAATTTTGGGTGTTTAATACTCTGGTTATAATTATTATGATGATAAATTGTAAGAGAAGAAAAATAAAGGGATATGAAAAGAGTGGTGTGTTGAACACACACACATGAACGACGATGAAAATTAAAAATTAAATTTTGATTGAATGAGAAAGAAAAAGAATATAAGGGGATTCAACTGTATTTAATATATTTTAAGGACATTAATATGAAACTACAGAAGGTGGATGAGAATAAGAGATATTGAAGAAGAAATTTACATTAAAACAGAATTTCAAAACCCAAACATTCAAGATTACAAATGAAGAACAACACAAAAGTGAAAGGAAACAAAGAGAGGAGGAAGGGTATCTCAAGTGAAAACATGAGTATGGAAGGTCCTCCCAAGCCTTTTTCAAGGATTTGGTCATGCCAATTGGTGCTCATATCTTCTGAAATGCCAACCCCTTTGAAGGAGAGGAGGGGGATGTATTTATAGCCCAAGGGAGTGGACTGTTTGCATTCCCAATCAACCCTTCCACTTGGATCGACAATTTTGACATATAGAAATCCGAATCTCGAGTTATCCCCTTCTTAAAAGTTGATGATAATAATATTTTACGATCTATCTCAAAATTTGGAGTCATTTCAACCCATGTAAGCAATGTTATGGCCGGTTGACTAAACAATTTTAATCTGTCCATTTCAATCCAATCTTTTTAAAGTTCAACATTTGAAAGGGTTTTTGAATAAGAATATGCCTTCAAAGACAAATGATTTATTCAACACAGTCAGCTGCCTATATCTCCTCATTCACAATGAAAACTCTCAACTCTATTTGAGAATTACAAAATGAGAAATTTCATGAATAGTGTCTTGATTTTAATTCCCTGCCAGAATGGTGGTCTGGACTTAAATGCATTATTTGGGCCCCATGGTCTTGTAGTTGTTCATTCAAATTTTTATCCATGCTCCCTATGGATAATATATAACATATGGTGGACTTTCATTAAATTTGGGATTTGGGATTTATACCAGTAACCTAATCATCATTGATGGTCCAGTTTCATCACAAATTCTTTGGGTCTTGTTGTGTTGAGCATATGAGCCTTTAAATGGTAGAATTGGCCCATGATTCCTTGTAATGATATGTGAGAAATTTAATATGGAATCCTAAAAAACAATAACCACACAACTAGAATAAGAAGTGTGAGAGATATAAATAAAATAGTAAACGGACTCAATCGTACTACTTCTAAAAATGCTCATATATTATACTTAGTATTAAAACATAAATATTTCACACAAATTTTGCACATTTCATATAAAATCACTAAACGGGGTATATAATAAGTAATTAAAATATTAATAACATAATAAATTCATAATGATTTATATATCTTGATATTTCACAACTCTTCTTTATAATCCTAGAATGTTTATCGCACCGAATATGCCCATTCCAATTTACTGGTGATGTCTCCCCAGGACCTCATGTCCCAATCCTTCTAACATCCAATGAAATTTCCCCTCATGTTACTCTAAAAGGTAGTGGCATATTGGGAAATGAACTATTCTTCCTTTGTCCAATCCCCTGTGACTATCCTAGTCTACCCATTAAGTGTCTAAACAGTGATGGATGCATGATCCCTAGGAGCATGACCCTGAATGCTGATGTTACAAGATTGGAGAACATATTAATATTTGAACCATGGTCATGGTGTGTCAACCCTGAAATCTAGGTTGATCACTTCATCTGACAACCCAATTTTATAAAATTTGAGGTAGTCACTCAGTGGATAATATATCTATGATTGCGTCAGTACATAGAAAATCATTTAATTGTCTGACAGAACCCACTTTTTATGAATTATCCGTGAGTTTCTTGTCATATTGGCTCATACTGCAGCATCACCATCTTCAATATCTGTAACATTCTGTTATCATCAATCTCAAATGAGTCTGAAAAATAAAAATATGATGTTCATAATATTCAAGAATCTATGCGTAAGAGGTGATTTTTTCACCCATGATCTATCAGTAGTCATAGAGAATGTTTTTATTCTCAAAAATCCAAACTTGAATAAGATAAGGATATTATGCAAAATAAGAAGTGAAAGAATGGTTTTTCACATTGAAAGGATGAGCTTACATGCATGAGAAAAAAGAAATTATCATATAGAATGTCAAAGGTACTATATAGGGGACACCCCTCCACTACTTTATTATAGTAGACATGGTCTAATGTTCTAATGTAAATACCTTATGCCCCAGCTGGAAATTTTTTTGCGCACCCATATTAATCAACCCCTTTTCTCCGGCATTATTTATTCAGAACCCAACCTTCTCATCCCCATACAACTTAATGTTCAATGGGGGAATTTTTTTGTCATCGATATTCATCAGAAGGTGAATACAACTGAATATTGGAAAACCTAGTCCTTTATCTGGCTTGAAGAAACATGCCAAGATCATCGATGATGACATACGTAAGCTTGGAGGTGCACATAAGAGATTGAAATTTGTGTGAAAGACTCTTACATACAAAATTCGATGCTATTCTCAACTCTTACGCAAAGGTTCCTTTATATTACATGTATGTCATGTAGAATATACCCATGGTGAGAAAACATCCCCATATCATAATGGAAGATCCTTACACATTAAATGAGAAATAAATTCATACATTTCCACAATGGTCATCTGAATAGCTATGTTAGCCACACGCATGATGTCTACATTGCGTGAAAGAATCCAAATCCATGAACAACACTCTTTTTCACCGTATACAACATCATAGACATCCAGACATGACTGCCTACTATGGATTAGGTTGGGGGTGCAAAGAAGACATCTTACTCCCCCACATTCTTCCATACCATCCTGAAGAATTTGGCTATAAGTTTAAGGTCACTCCCCCTTATTCAAGGTGATCCTATAGAAGACAGACCACCAGTATTCTAGGAATAAGGATGACCTTCCAAAACATCATGAATGCATCTAGACCTCATGGTTGGGATCTTTTGTGGTGGGTCTCATATGGGTCCTCCCCTGAGTGGTCCCATTTCTTTGGAATCCTTGACTAATTTTTTTTAAACCATGTTAGTTGCATAAAATGTTTCGTCGTTTGTGCACCCCAAAACTTGCACTCACACTAACATATTTCACTCACCCTCAACCATTCATGAAATACCCTCATCATGTTAGTAACCTTCCATTGATTATCCCTAGGGAGAACCTATGTTTGAGAGACATGGATGATAACCTATTCTGTGACACCCACGTGCCTTTCATAAACCTATTGGGTGCATCACTCCAAACATGTGCGAAAAAATTTCATAGTCCCTTATGAGGTGTCCCTTATAGCTCTAATTAATGCATTTCTATATATTTTTCATCTCAAAATGGGTATTTTAATTACTTTTACATCCCGTAACATGAATTCTATTGTGGACATTGTGATTGACCACTCCTCCACACCATTAAACATTGGCCTTTTTTATGCCACCCCCCACCAAAGGGTGCAAGAGAAGTGGAAATTTAAGCCAAATTGTTAAAGAGTGAGAACCCACACATTTATGTTTCATGATGTAAAACTACCTAGAAATCACATTCTTAATACATTATTTTAAACTGTGGGCTTAACTTGTGCGATTAATGCAGGATTCCCCATGTATGTCCATCATGGGATGCCACCATCTTCCCCATTGTGGTCTGATCCTCGGACCATGGGCCAATATAATGCATAATACTGGAACCTTTTCACTCTAGGAACCTTCTGTGTATAATCCCCACTCAAATGTATTGAGATCCACCAAGGGTATATTCATGTGTAATTCCCACACCATCTGTTATTGGAACATATTTCTTGATTGGAATGTCAGGTTTACTACTTCCTCTTGTTTCTCACATTCAGCATGACTCATGTGTTCTTAAAGGTTAGTAATAGTCACAACACCAATCCACCTCCATTTATGGCTATCCATCTTATCGTAGGCCCCAAAAACCATTCTTACTCCACACGTAGGCTAATTACATTTAGAAGTTCCAATAAAGTCCCCTCACATGGGAAGACTTCATGTGTAAGCCCCAACCAAATTAAATTCTTACTATTTGTAATACCTAAGGATGTTTTCTGAACTATGCAGTATATGATTGAAAATTAACATGGATACATAGGAATCCCACAAAAGGTCCAAACCCACAACTCCATCCATTGCCTCATTGACTCTTTCCACTACATCTTCTCCATCCACTCCATCCATATCCACATTAATTTCCTCCAGGAAACCAAATCATAATAAGATCATGCCACCCACCCCATAATTTCCCATGAAAAATCTCTAAACAATCCAAATAAGGTAAATCCTTTTGAAATTGGAAGAATCCATGCATATGTGTGACACTATCTCCTATCCAATATCTTTTCCGGACACAATCATTCTTACCACATGAGCATAATCTTCACGGTTCAGTCCTATAACATGACCTTTAACTACCACACTAATCTATGTGGGTTTTGATACATTTAATATAAAAATGGTACATATGATTCCTCTTTAGGGATCAATATTAAACAACGGTTAACCCAAGCACCCCTCCTATGGGTTTACCTCCTCGATCCGACTCCAATGGTGTTATGATAAACCTTTATGGAGTTATATCTTCAATTTATGGGACACACATCCTAGATCATCCTCCACAGGGAATTCTAGTCCATTCATTGGTAAAATAATTTATTTGAACTCTCTTATTGTTGTACCTCTCTGGTTCACCTCTCTAGGGCATCTGGATTGACAGTATCTATTAGATGTTAAAAAATGGATTCATGTCAAATGCTGTTCCAGATCAACTTCATGTTTTCCCTCTTATTGAAGTACCTCCTTAATTCTCCTCCATGGAGAATTCTGATAAACCTTATTTCTTATTCAAAATATGATAAAATTAGGACACCATGTACATAGCTCAGGAAAAACATGGGATTCATGAGCTAAATCCAAGAAATATGTGATCTTATGAAATAAAATACCTCATGAAAAACATGGTATTCTTGAGGTGAAAGACATAGAAGATATATTACATCGATGTTAGATATATCAAAGACAACAGTAGATGACTTTGGTTCCATGTATAAGATTCCTCCATGAGATGATCTCTTATGAGGAAGAATACATGTGATCAATGTTCCCGATGTTAAGACATGCCTAAAATTCCCAATGTGACTACAATCTTGACTGAAGGTTGATTCCATTTCTAGACTGGTTAGAATGAACAGATAGAAGAAGAACATTTAATTTTCACCAAAAAGACAGAAACCATGAATTATTTTACTTAACTCGAATTAATATATGATGGAGATATTGATTAGGTGACAAGTTCTTGGGAAACAAATCCACGGAAGGAAGATCCAAAATCATATCACCACAATTCAATCCAAGAGAATACATCACTATTGACGGTGATGAATGACTCCTACCATTTTAAATTAAGAATGAGGGGAAGCAATCAGACACTAGAGCACGTGAACATGTAGGTAGTGTGCCCTAGTTATTGCATGAAAATCAGCTGACATCCCTACTCCAAAGTACCTCTAAGAGAACCCTAGGAGAGTGTGTTGAGAGAGTGAATCTGCTTAGATGATGATCCCTATGAGTGTTCAAGGATAGTCCAATGAAATGTATGGTTTGAATGTACATATATGGAAGTAGTAAAACTCCATTTTTGTTGTGATGTATATTTTTTAGTTTCATTTCCAGTTAATTATCTTTATTTTGATCTTTATATAAGAAAAACTGTTTTATTGTAAGATACACATTAAGAATATTATATTTAGAGTAGTAATATGTATCAAAGAACATTAAATTAATTCAATAATTATATATTTAGTTTGATTATAAATTTTCAACAATATTTCACTGATTAACTACTTTGTCATTGAAAAAATATTTTATAACTGTTTTTTGAAGTGACTACTAATGTTGACGGATATTATGATTTATCCATCCATACTGGAAGTGAAGAGTTAATTAGAAATCAACATCACGTGGTGGGATAGACTACTGAATGATACTATGTTGTTTTTATTTTCATTTTAAATTAGTAGTACCGGTCTTTTATAAGTGAAATTATAGTTAACCGATGACGTGTTAATTTATTATATTATTTTTGTATTACATTATCAGTTAAGTCCTTCCACCATAATTAATAAGATTAAATAATTAGATTGAATATTCATTTCACCAAAAAAATGAACGATATATTAAAAATTATTTATACATACCAATATTAAATAATAGATTTTTTTATAGAAGATTAAAAATATTCAAAAAAATTAGATCATTAGTTACTTCAATTAATTAATTACGTATTAATGAACCCCCCCATTATTTTAAATCAATGTAAAATTATAAATTTCTATTTATCCCTTACAAAGAGAGACTTTTGTATATTATTTTTTTATTAAATTTTTCTAGTTTTATAAACTTTTGAATTATATGAATTCTAAATGATCTAAAATTATCAGCATTGTCAACACATATTGATACCATTTCATTTTTTGGTTTGATTTCACTAAAAATTTCTTAATTTTATAATGAACGTGAATGATGGTAATTAAATTTTGGAAGAACATAATGTTACATTACAAGTTTAAATTTTACCATGGAGTTAAAATCATGATGTAACGATTCCATCATTTCATGACATAACATTTAGAATTCATTTCATTATTATAATTTTTCCTATTATTATCATATTTTTTCCACTGTTTTCATCAATTATATTTGACATTGTGCCTTTATAGTAATTTTTATTACAAGAACTATTTTTGATGGTTCTAAACATTTTGGTAAATAAATGGGTATAAATGATTAAAATAAAATTCCATCAATTATATACTTGATTGAGTGTAGTGTAAAATATATAAGTCCTAAGTATATTAAAATATTTTATTCTTCTTCCATTATTGAATAATGTAGTTTTTTAAGGAGAAAATTATCTAATGATAGTTTAATGTGTTTTGAGAAACACTGATGTTTGGGTATTTTGAAGACAAATGATTCAATTATACTTGTGTCCTTTGAAAATCATTTATCTTTTGTTGTTTGACAAATGTTAAATTTGGTATTACACAATAAATTATTTCAAAAGAAAATATATTAATTTTAGTTTTTGGAATTTTTTTTAATATATATATCTATATATGTATATGTATTTAATACATCAACACTGTGAGAATATTAATTTGAATTTGTAATTAAGTGATCTGTTCGTATCAACTCACGGAAAAATTGCCGTATTTTAATAAAAAATTATTGTTTTTTATTATAATTTTATATTTTAATAATTAATATAAACATTGATATAGTATAATTTAGTTTAATTAATTCAAATCTTCATCATTGATACAAACATGAAAATAAAAAAATTCTTATTATGTATTCATACATGTATTTTAACTGTTGTAATAATGTTTTACTATGTTTTCCATGAATAATAACAACATATAATAATATATGTATCCCTAAAACAAACCATAATGAATTTATACATAGTTTTTAGGTAATTTTGGAAATAATAGGACACATTATTTAGGGTTTATTCTATCAACATCATATAATTAATCCCTTTATATTCCAAATAATTTTTATTGAGTTATATTATGGATGTTAACATTCTTATTGAATTTTACTTCACACTATTATTAATACATATATTAATAAGTATTTTTTATATTTATATTTAATTATTTTTTATATAATTTATTCATATTCACTAAATTTTTAGATTTATTAATTATTCATGTGTAATTTATATGTATTCTATTAAAAAACACATTTAGTCATTTTAATTAATAATTTAATGAGACAAAAAGGTATGATTTCATCATTTTTGTAATGTGAACTAGAAAATTGATTGTTTTTTACATTACACGTCTCTTAAATTCAAATGGATATTGAAATGATTTCTAAAAATGAAAATTGTTGCTTATTAGTCAACGTAACTATTTTCTGTACATTAATAATTTATTCATAAATATTTACCAACTATCGATCACTATCCCAAAATTAGGCATAACAACATATAATATAATTCGTGGAAATATTTTCAACAAAACTAATGAAAATTGAAAACATGTATTCATACAAGAAAATCATCATCATGTGTTCATATAGTCCAATTAATAAAATATATTGATGCACATATGTTCATATATATCAATTTCTTAATTCCTTTAGTGACCATAATATATATATATATATTTCAAAAAAAATCATGTATTAATGTATTTATTTATATTCAGGTTATGATTGATATACATGTACATGAATATCCAGTTTTTTTCCTATCAATTATGTGGATTCAAGCCTATTATATTTTAATGTTTTTTATTTTGTTTTTGTATTTTTATTTGACCTTAATTTAATTTTTAGTTTCCTTGTTTTCCTTAGTTTAACCAACAATAAATCTAATTATTAATGATCCATAATATATTATAAATATTTCTTTATATAAGTTTTTTGACACTTAATAGTTATGGTTGTAACATGAAATAGAAAATTAATTGAAATAATTTTTTAATTAGTTTTATATCTTAGTTTAATGGTTACTATAAAGATGATAAGTTAAAATATTTTTCTTTATATTGTTGATTTCATGGAATGGATCCCATGTTTTTTTGAAGCATTGATATATAATTTATGTGTTTCATTGATTTTTTTATCATTTTTTCTTTTATATTATTTATGGAATTCAATATTTTATTAATATAATTTTCCATTATTGTAGTTATAGAAATTTATATGGTGATATGTTTTCACCTTATTGATGGATTCATAGAGATGGTTAATCTAAAATATTATTTCAGTCTTTAAACATGTAATATATCAATTATAAAGAAATTAAAATTTTAAATGTTCCATTTTTTATAAAATGTTATATGATTTTTGAACCCCAATGATACATATAGATTTATTTTTATGTACATTCTGGAGTCTAACATTTTATTTTATTTGTATTTTAATAATAATACTATACATAATAGGTTGTATATGGATTCCTTCAATATAAAAGTAGATATTTTTTTGTTGATTATAAATTTTTTCTTATTAATATTTTTAGAAAAAAATAATAATAATGGTTTTGGAAAATATATATTATATAAGAGAAAAAATTATATTGGATTTACCTACATTTACATTGTAATTTTTTAAAATAAAATTAAAAACATATTTATTTTTATTTTAAAATTTTAATTAATTTCTAATTATATAATTAATTCATTATTTATATTTAAATAATCAAATAAATTTCATAACTAATTTTTATGAATCAAAATTAGAAAATAAATTTTCAAAATACACACAACTTTATCAATTTAATTTATAATTTTAGTTATGAAATCATTTTTATAGTCTCCACATTTAACTAGTGGATCAATGTAATTTTTTATGATTTCTTGAATATAAGATTTGGATGAAAAATATCAATGGTATAATATTATTTCATATCATTCCATGTATCGAATGTATTTTTATTATCTATTCATAAAATGTTAAATTATTTTACTTCACGAATAGTGTCTTAATATTTTTTCAATTCTATGTATATGAAGTATTTAATTTATAATTTATAATATTTTAGATCATATATTTTAAACTCACTATTATATTCAAATAGTATAAAATTTATATCATCAAATTCATATCTTTCACCCCAATGAAGGTAGAATGTATATTTTGTGCTTTATTTTTTTTCTTAATAATTGTTTTTCTATTTTAGAGAATTACATCTAAGGTACTTCAAATTACTTTTTATTCCATTAATTTTTCATTTATTGAATTTTTTTTGTATATATTTTTTATAGTTAATATAAATATTATATAAAAATTGTTTAAATAAATTATTTATCATTTTATTGTTTTTTGGAGATTAA
Source organism: Viscum album (assembly GCA_963277665.1). Classification (NCBI taxonomy): domain Eukaryota; kingdom Viridiplantae; phylum Streptophyta; class Magnoliopsida; order Santalales; family Viscaceae; genus Viscum; species Viscum album. The sequence goes on along the minus strand of OY728129.1, from coordinate 750,286,471 downwards.
TTTGAAAACATAATACATTGAGTTTTTTGTGATATTTTTTCAATGATTAAATATTGATAATAAATCATTGAAATTATTTTTTAAATGATATGCTGGTGATTATAAAAAAATGAGCTATTTATGAATTCTATATTAGAGTAACTAACAATAACTATGTTTATATGTATGATTAACATGAATATGTGGATTATTATTAGAAAAATATTCCTAGTAAAAAAATACGTGTTAATGAATTTCATTTTCCACTATGGTTATTAATTTTTTTGCAACATAATAATAACTCTACCAAGGAGACTACTTAAAATGAGTGGACTAGCATTAAGAAAATATAGTAGACTGATTCCATCTTTATGTATGAATAACCATGCAAGCATGTTTTTTAATGATTTACCATTTAAAGGAAATGTTTTTGTAAGATTTGTTTTTCAAAATTTCATATTCCATCCCCTATATAAGAGAAATGGATGATCTGAAATCTATTTTACTGTATCATAGACAGATGTATATTCTCACATCAAATCAAATCTTTTCTCATAATGACTTAATTTAAGTAACCATGGAAAATATGTTCTGTAATAATAATTATAGGGAACATAAAACTGCCACCATCATCCATGGGAGACATTATCATCTCTAACAAGTTAATTTATTTCCTGTGATTCACACACAAGAAACACTACATTCATAACGAATTTTGAGACCTACTTATTCAAATGAAACCTAATTTCTGCAAAATCATCTACGATTTTCAAACAAATGATTAATAACACTTCTAATTAATTAAGATCATTTTTTGAAAAACAATTAGGGACTAGGTATCAAACCAATAACAATGTGGTGGACATGCATGGAACATAAAACTAATGTAATATTCACCTAAATTCAGTTTAGATTAATCAAGAATCATATAATGATTCCACAAAACCTAAATTCATCCATCAAAAGAGGAGACCATTATCATGGGAATGAAATTGGATTTAGAGAAGAATCAAGAAGGCATTAACATTGACTAATCTCCAATTTGGTTGACCTATGTGTAAGACCTACGTCCTTTTTCAATATATTATATAAGTATATAATACATCTCATTTTTTTATTTTATCATATCATTTTTTGGTCGTTCAAAACCATGGCCTCTCAGATAGTGAAATGAAGTAATACAGGGATTACATTATATAAATAATTTTTTTAGTTTGAATAGGTTTTTTAATTTATTTTTATTATCATCTATATATTCTTAATTATTTTTCCTTAATTATATTTTTTTAATAGGTTTAATAGGATCTACCACAAGATGCGAAATCACTAGATTTTTTTAGGAAAATTTAGGGAGAAATTAGATATTATTCACAAATCTTAATATATAATTATCAAACATTTTCTATTTAAATATTCATGGATTATATATTATGGATTAATGGAGGTTACTAGATTATATTAAATTATTTCAAACAAAATATTTCATCAAATATTAGTGATTATTATTAATAGAATGTAGGATACCAATCTTAATTTCTTCATTTATCTATTAGGTTCATCTTTTTATTTTAATAATGTGTCCCCCATCATTAATTAATTTTTCATTAGAGATAATTGATGTGTGTGAAATGAGAGTATGAAATATAGGTTTTGACTATAAGAGTGAAATTATTATGAAAATTTGTATACAATAGTTGCAAGCACATAACTATTATAAAGTTTCATAGTCAAATGAATAGTATAGAAATTGTTTAATGTTTCAGATAAGAGAAATATAATTTTACATAACAACTATGGTAATAATATATACCCTCTGCGTTTTATCAATTTTTTTTATTTTCATTATCAATGTTTCAATTACACTTACAAACTTTTATCTTCAAAAAAAATTATAAAGAATTTTTTTTTGTTTTAAATTCATTCAAATAAAAAACTAAAAAAGTTTAATTTTTTTTTAAAACAACTATCATTGGATTGAGTTCTCATTCATCAAGAGGATACAAATATTCTTTCACAAAGATAAATTGTTTAATGTAAACAAAATATTATATTCATTGTCCCATGAAAACTAACATTAATTATCAATTCCATTTCTAAGGAGTAGTTTCTACACTGATTAGTGTAACATAATAATTATTAATTATTTCCTTTGAATCTATATAAAAATTTGATTAATTAATTAATTTTTAATAAAAAATTATTGATGAAGAATGTATTATTTTTCACTTTATTTTCTTGACAAGCATAATGAGTTCGAAACACAATGTACTTATAAGTGGTGTTTAGGGATCTATGAGGAAATTAAAATTTAACATGAGTATATAAATTTAAAATACTTATAAGGAATATAATTCAGTCCCCCCACTAATAAATAGAGTTTTACCAATAATATATAAAGTAAAATATATATAATCACTTCATTGATACATTTGATGAAATAATTAATGGAATGGGGATCCTCTTGATGAACCATTATGTTCATAAACTGAAAAGATTCCTCCAAATTGAATTCTAAGATGAAGAGATAATTATAAATAATTGTCTAATTAGAATGGAAATAATTCAAGGAGTAGTTTATTTATTTATTTTTATGAATCCATCAATTATACTAGCATAGTTTCACTTTTATAGAATCAACACTATTCTTGGACCTGGAGAGTGGAGCATAAGAATAATAAAAATCCATTAAGGAGAATATGGAGTTAAATTTTGAATGAAACACCATTAATAAAGATTTAATTTTAAAATAAGATCCCAATGGGAATGTTTCAATGTATCCTCATCACCAAAAATGACAAATACATATACTAGAAGAAACCACAAATAAATATAATGATTATAAAATTATTTTTCCCACTACCATACATTATTACTTCTTATAAAATTATTATAGGGTATGAGACTCTTTTCATATTTTTTAGGGTAATATAATATAAGTGGAAATAAAAAAACGTAAGGAAAAATACAATTTAGTGGTTCACAAAAAAAACCTAATCCACATTTAGATTCAGGTTTATCAATAAAGTATCTGGCTATATCTCTTAGAAACACAACACCTACATAGAGGAATATTCTAGTAAACTCATATCTATAAATTTTTAACATTTTAAGTCTTATAAATAAATTTCTATTCTTTTTTATTGAATTATTTCATAGGTAAACTAACTGACCACTTAGAAGATTAACAATACTTACACCCGAAAATAAAAATTTCATATATCTCAATCTATCTAGTATTCATTGAACATATTTTTAGTATTTTGTGTTTTAAAAATGGTAGTGAATTTTAGGGGTGGGGTGTTTTTAACATGTTATTGTTTTTTGGGCTTATATTTCCACTTTTTATCAATAAATGTTTTTGAACACCAACTAACCACCTATTATATCCCATTCACCAGTTTTATAATATACAAGATATAAATTTGAAGTATATATTCCCTAATATAAGAATTTGAAAAAAAAAATTCAGTTGAAATGTATTTACATGATCTACAATTTTATATCCTTTCAATCAATCAAGGAAATTTATTTCTAACGGATATATTTCTAAAAATATATATTCAATGTATAATTATTAAATAATAAATTATGAAAATTCATTTGAATTGGATTTTTCATCGATGTTGGGCCCAAAACAAATCTCCCAACATATCAAAGTCACAATGTGTGTGTGTGTGAAAAAAAATCCATAATAGGAGTTGACAAAATTATTGACATGGAAGGGAAAATAACTCTCTCATGTATCTTATGTGGTTAATTGAATTATGAGGATCATACTTGAAGAAAATAATGAATGAGAATGAAAAAAAATAATGTGTCCTTTACTCTTGAAAAGGATAATGTGCATGTTAGTGCTAGTTCATTACAAATGGACAAGGAGTGGTCTCCAAAGGTGGAACACGGAACAAAAGGACCAGAGATGACACAAATTTTGGTGACTGAGCATGGAGAACGTGCCCATATAGATGAGAGTTAAATTAATCGAGAGGTGAATTTTGAAATAGGTCAATGTCTTCATGACACATCTCCTATAATTGAGGTGGTGAAAAACCATAATCATCCTGGGAATATTTCAAGGATTCAATATTAAATTAATAAACTATGATAAACAATGGGAATCCAGGGAATATATGATGATATAGAATAAAACTCTCCTAAAATTCAATTATATACTAAGGTTTTTTCAAAGGAAAAATATTACTGCGGATAATGAAGGATTTCAACATATTCCTCTAACGAAAGAGAGACGAAGGAATGACTATAACTATTTAAATCCTACTATTTTCACCAGGTCTCATGGTCTCATATAGGTTGACTCTGATTGTCCTGATGATTATAATGCCTCATATCAGTTTGATTATGATCTTTGACCATTTTATTTGGGTTTTTATGGCATGAGGGCATGATTTCTTGTAGGACCCCATCCATTTTCACATTATAGATTCTTAATTTTAATAAAATGAGATTCTTACATAAAAAAATTTGGACGATCATTTTATTTTTTATAATTTTATTTATTATTCTTACTAATATGTATTAAACAAATTAATTGCTAAAATTAATTTTTTTTAAAATGTGATGTAATGTGTAAAAATAAAATAATATGGAACTGAAGGGTTCATTTCTTATTAATATTGAATTTTACATAACCATAGACAATTAATATACATTGTAGAATTATTTTCAAGAGAATAATTAAATTATAAGTGAATGATATTATTGAGAGTCATTATTTGAGGATATAGAATAATTATAATAAGGTGGAGTTCTTTATTAATATTTTTATATAGTGTATATTTTAGTATAGTTAATATAAATAATATATAAACTAATATCCAATAAATGTGTTTTAATTTTATAGTATTTTTTTAGATTAATATTAACATGGACTAATTAGATAATTTTATTTATTAAAATATTATTTTATATGTTAAAATATAAATGGTAGAGATTTAATATGTGTTATTAATTTATATCTAAGTTATTAATGAAAATAAGTATAAAGACCTTCATTTTTTGAAAGTGTATTTCATGTGATATAATATAGGTATGGTTAACTAGGAAAATATTATTTTGTAATAATAGAATAATGTATTAACATTACATGTGAACAATTATATTTTACATCGATGTCTATAATTGTTGGGTTGTATAAGAACAACCTAGATGGGGTGAGTACTTTGTATAATAATAATTCATTCTGTAATATATGGAAGATTATTTACCACCATATTTAAAAATTAACTCATGCCCCACCGAATAATTATGGTAAAACATGGGAAGGAAAATGTTTTGTTAGAATAATTCTTCAAAATATTTTCTTCCAGTATCACTGTAGGAGTAATAGAAGATGTGGAAGTAGTATAGAATTAACCTAGATAGAAAACGAAGCTCAAATGAAATTAATCCATATCTCATAGTGACTTCATGTGAGTAACTATGGGAAATATGTAATATAATAATCACTCATATGAAGGGGAACCACTGTTTTCTATCTACTAAATACAATGCAAATGACTTGGAACTGAGTTGATGCATATGATTATCATTGAGATAGTACTGATATCACAATGAATCTTGAGAAATGAATATTCTAGTAGAGCACTATATCATGAAAATAATTTTCACCTATAAAAAAACTCAAACATTTTTTCAAAACATTAATACTACCTCTAACGAATAAAAAATATTTTCGGGTCAAAAATGGGAATCTTCAAAAAAAACTCACAAAACTCGCCACCAATGAAATATTTCCATACTTATGGTTTTTATGATTCACGAAAAACTCTTATATTCTATGTCACGAGTAATTATCTAATGAAAATATAATTTCATAGATCATGGGATGAAAACATAGAGTTAGGGAATAGTCCCAAATCCATCAATGTGGAGGAATATCACCTATGGTGAATATATATGGAATCTATCAATTCAAAATTATTAAAATTTTAAGGATAATATATCTATTTATGAAAATTATCATATAAAATTGAGGGGTTTGAAAATTTGGCTTCCCAATCTAGGAAAATGTTTTGAGTATGGATGGTATCCAATAATTTTCTTTTTTTATTTCAATACAATAATTTTCAATTATGTCATCCAAGACATCGCTTTTCATACCAATTTTTTCATCCTTTGACATTTTAGATTCCAATTGGATTAAATGTTTTTCTCCCATGGGGTTCATAATCAATCATAATTATGTTAATAAAAGTATCTATAAAATTATATTCATGAGTTTTTATTACTCTAATTTTAAAATAAATTCTGTATTTACAATTATCACATTTGTAATTTGGATTTATTCGGTGGAATAATAAAAATTAATATCTTATTTTCATCAATTTACTATGAATAAGGAGGAAAAATTATTAAAAGATTGTGGTTATCCACTATATTTTCTAATTTTAGTATTCTACGTACCTCTTCTTGTTTGGATACATTTTTGATCTTCATTGATCATAGCCCCCATTTGGGAGAAATAGTGTTTGTGATATGATAGTTTAGTGCATAGTTTAGAATACCATGAGCTGATATACCTCAATGAATTTCTATACAATGGATGGATGACGAATTTTATTAAATAAATATATGTAGTTGATGAAACGATATGAAAAATTACAAAATTATATGAATAAGAGAAAGATAATTTTATGAAAATAAGAATTGAATTAATATATACTCCTCTAGATCCATCCATTTTTGTCGATTCATATTAATTTTTCATTTATATTAATAAAATATTATTTTATAAGAAAAATAAAAAATTCATATCATCTTACATTAAATAAATATATATAATAAATAAAATATATTAATTAATTATGGTTTATGGAGTATCATTTTTTTCATACAGTCATTCCTTAGGTTACTACCTATAGTTATTCACTATTTTGAATATCCTCACTTTCATAAAATAATAAATTCACACGATGATAATATCCTGTATCAAGACTCTAATACATTAACATATCCATGTAATGTTGATTAAGCTATATAAATCATGATCATATTTAAATATTTCTTTAACCACATTTGTAAAAAATTAATAATCAGGGTTCAACATCAAACATTTTTTTGGGATATCCCTCTTTAACATATATTCATATTCCTTGATTATCCATTATAAATTTCCTCTTTATTATGAGGAGTTATATCAGATTATTTTAAACAAAAACACAAAAAACATTATGTATTTAAAATGATAAACCAGACACTGTTGGTTTCTAATTTCAATTTTCAATATTATTACCATAATATCAATTTTTTCTATAATATATTCTATTATATAAGGCCATGTTTTTGGGATTTAAACATACCATCTGTTTAATTATTTACTAGATATTAAGGCTAAATAATTTTTCATGTGAAAAAGTTAAACTATGTGAAGAAACAAAAAAATAACATGGGAAACATTATTAAATTTATCATTCAATCTTCAACATCAAACTTCCTTTTCTCAATAATATTTATATAATAAATAATATAAAAATGAGAAATGTATTCATTACTAAAAAGTGTGAATCTAGTTTCATGAAAAATCACCTTCAACACAAAAAACTATTAATGACGTTCTATATTGGGAAATATGAAATGATTTTTTATATGTTATTGTATGTAGGACTCTATATATATATATATTATGTAGTTTTATATATGGATTCTAAATAAAAATAAAAGGGATGATATATTTAGTAAATCTATTTTACATAAAATATTATTTTGGGTATAACAACCCATTCCCATTAAAATGATATTATAAATATGAATCTCAATTTTAAATATACTTAATGAAAGATAAAATAAAAATAAATTTAGGGATACTATACTTCTACTACTAATTAGGATTTTATATCTTAAAAATAAGGTATGTTATTTTATTATACAATAAGATCCACTAATTTCATATTAAATATAAAAATTAATTCATATCATATTTTTTTTAATTTATATAATATTTATTTCATATTATAAAATAATGGGAACAATGTATATTAATTTTCCTAATATAAAAGTTTTACAATCTAACCATATCTCATTAATATAGGATAAAATTTGGGGAATGTATCATTATTAGTTTCAATTTAGACCTTAAATTTTGTACACATAAATGTTTTATATTGTTCTATATGAAATGTGACACTCAAAAAAATTACTTATTTTTATTTTTATATACTCTGGAATTAAATATTTTCCTAGAAAAATTTCTTTTAGGTAAACTAGTATCTTTGAAAAAATATCACTTCTTCATGTCACATAAACATAACTATTTGTATTAATATACTAAAATTTTCTTCTTAATCTATTAGTATTTTTCATTGATGTTAAAATTTATGATTATATCATTATTCTTTAGAGTTAAAAATATTATTTATTTTTATTGTAATTACACACAACCCAATATATTTTAACAACTTCATGTTCATAAGTGTTTTTTTCATTAATTTATTTATAATTAAATACTATTTGTATAATGTGTAAATTTTTACCCTTGAATGATATCTTAATCAAATGATTAATTATAATCCTTTTTTAACCGTTTTTATTATTTTAAAAAAATTACTAATTGATTATATGGATAATATATTTATATTGTGAACTGAATTCAAACAAACCTTTTTCCTTTACTGTAAAACTTATAATATCAATTATTTATAATATAAATGAAAATATTTTTTAATATGTACATAATCAATATATTAATGTTATATATTTTGTTCCATATAACTCTATTTCTAAAATCATAATTTAGGAAAACATATTTTACTTTATTTATTTATCATTCTCATCTAAATGTAATGGATAAATAAAATGGATTTTAAAAATTCAGAAATTACTAAATAATATAGAACTTATAAATTAATTTAGATTAAGATCATTAAATCATATGAACATACAAATTATTAAACATTTTTAGAAAAACAAATATAAAATCCATGTATGATACCACATATTAAAGTGAAGAAAATTAGAAGGATTTTGAATTTTGGTTTACTAGACGGGTCAACTTTTTATCATGGATCATAATGAGATTATTAGAGTTGGAATTCATCAAAGTAATTTTTCTAGAATAGAATTGTTGCTAAAAAGGTAGACGTTAGTTTCAAATGATATTTGGAGTATTGAGGATATGTTTTGGAAAGTTTCGCCGTTTTTCCCTAGTGCATGGTATGGGGTACATGGTTAAGGAGAAACTTTTTGAGTCCATGATGCTCGAGAGGTTTTCAGTTCAACATCATCTAAAACCAGTTGTGATGTATGGTTACCATTGAGTTATGTAAAAATTATGAGGGTTTCATGGGGTTAACTGGTGAGGTAAGGGAGTTTCTAAGATATGGTTCATTGGGTGTACACATTTTCAGCAAAATATTGTGCATACTTTTAGAAGTAGTCCAGTGGAGTGTGCGTATCGGTTCATTGTGTGGATAACCATGCATCCAATCCACGAGAGGTTGTTTTCTTGGATAGTTCCAACACCAATGATAGAGAATGTGTTAGAACACTATGAAGATTCTAGAATTTCAATAAATTTGAAGAAATGAACTATATACCATATTGGTATATTTTTCCACTCTACCCACTCTCTCATCCTTTTAGTGAACAAAAACCAGGGGTTCCCAACCCCTTTACACCTCTTCCAACATGTATTTTTTTTGTGTTCAAGAGGATATTCTTTAGAATTTTAGGGAAAGAATGAACTTTTGATGTCTTCAATTCTTATTCCTCATAATTTTATCCAAATTTGGAGTTCCATGGTGATGCTTCTGTTTAATATTCCCCCAGATAATGGTGGAATCATCTATCTCTCATGAGTTTTTTGGCCTACACGAGGGTATGAGAAGCTAATGTGACGTCCCTACATCACTGCATAATGATTCAATAAGGTATGTATTTATGGTGATTTGTCTTATATTCTCATAGTTAAGTTAATTTATTTAATTTTTTCAATGTTATCACCACATATGTATTTCCCCACGAATTGTGTTGGGAGCCCATTATGGAAAAGACATGGTGCTGGATTGGAGTTTTGATTAGAGGTGAGCACCAAGTAATATTAGTGAAAATTATGGAATATTAATTAAAATTTATATATTAATTTTTTAAATTACTATATTAATTGTATGGTTTTGTTTTGAATGAGGTTAGGTCTTTGGTGATTAGTATGAGCTCAATTGTAAGTTGAAGAGGTTTAACAAGACATTGACAATCCTTGTAAATGCTTATGGACCATGGAAATGTTATAGGAAGATTTATTGATGAGCTAGGTTGTCTTAGGAATTTATCCACAACATTGAAACTTATTTAATTTAAGTATGTGGTTTTCTAATGAGTTTACTTGTTATTTTCACTACTTTCAACTATGAAATGTAATGTAGGCATTAATTTGATGTTAGTAACATTTCAATGACCTCCAAGGGTTTTTTGGGGATTTGATACTCAATCTAGTTATACCCATGGGGTATTCCAACCCCTTGAACGTGTTTTAAGAAACCTAAGATAGATATTTTATGGGATTAAATATCTCTTATTTTTTTTAGTTCGCATGTTGTATTTGTTAAGGAGGTAATTTTCATAGCATATGAAGAAGTGTTTAAAACTTGTTAAAAGGATTAATTGAGATTTGTTATTTTTTAAGATTTTTTGACATTAAAAAGAGTCTTTTTAAATGTTATAAATGGTATTATTTTAAATTGATAGTGTTGGTATTTTTATTGAATGGAAATTATTTTATAAAGTGGAATATTTTTTTAAATTAGGCATTGAACAAAAGGTGATTCAATAAGGGATCTAATGTGAGATTAAAATTTGATTTGAAATGGTTGTGTGGTCAAGACATTAGTTAAAATATTTTTATGGATAGTTTAATGGGTTTTATGTAAAATGATGGTCTTTGGCCTTTTATGGGTTCTCAAGAAGAATAAACTTGTTTTAAAGGCATGTTCAATTTTTTTTACAATGATTTTATATTTTATTATTTTTTATTAGATGTGAATTGGTTAGAGCCTATTGAGGCATGTTTTGGTTTTAAAGGATTTGAGTAACGTGGAATTGATGAGATGGTTAATGGTTTTTAATGGTGATAAATGAATAATATTTCACCATTTATGATGTAATGATAAAAGGATAAGTTTGTCAAACCTTGAAAAGTGATTTGTTTGCGAACTTGTTAAAGTTGGTGGTCATGATTTTCCAAACCTATGGAAAAATATATTTGTCATGTAAGTCCACTCAATTGTCAAGTTGTTGGTCATGGAGGTTCACACATGTGGGCTAGGATGGAGTTCTTAGTGGTCCACATCATTGTTTAATTATTGGACATACATGTCTAAAATTCAGGTTTAGAATTATCATGATGGTGCGCCACATATTTTATTGGACCTATTAGACATAGTCTTATGTATCCCCATTTGTATTATTAAAATATTGTGCCATGAAATTTTTTTTTATTAATTATTTTTATGGTTTTGGAGTGAGGTTTACGTCATAGTTGATAATGGTATTAATTAATTCCTTGAGTCAATGAGAAATGAAAGGTCCTATTAGTAATTCATAGTAGATTTGAACTATTGATAGAATTTTATAGAACTATTTTGGGTTGATGTATATTTTTTTGCTTGGAATTCACATTATAACTCGAGAGAAACTAGGGTACTACATAATCTAAGATTATTTTGAGACATTTTCTTCAATTATTGTAACTGTTATTTATTTCCCAATTTACCTACATATACTATTCCTATGACTCTTATTTTCATTATAAATCAATTTTATAGCCTACTGAGTAATACTCACATCCATCGTTGGTTATCAGTTCATATGGATACCCAAGAAGATATCAAATATTTATTTTTGGTGTATGTTTGGGATGAGGCCTATAACGAGTTCTATATGATTGGGTAAAATTATCAAGTGTATTAAATGACTGGATGGGTTCATATTGGAGATTGTAAGAAGTCCTTTTATAGGTTTAATATATTTTTTTATGTTAGGTAGGTTCCATAATCGGTGGTTAGTTTTTTATGAAATTTTCATTCCTTCCTTCATGATATTTTAATTTATTACAACAGGCTTTTATTTCAGTTCGTTTATTCTTTACACTTACTATGATGTGTTGGATATTTTTCATTTACTTCTATTTTTACACTCTAATATGGTGGTATACTATCCTCAAAGTACCATCTTAGACCCATTATATTGGTCTTCATCTTCTAGTGTATGGTGAGGCATGTAATAGGTTATGTAAAAATCCCAAATATGCATCAATTTAACATGAAATGAGAAAATACATTACAAATTGGAATCATCAGAGTACACATTCTTGTAATCTTATTGATTGGGAATTAGATTAAATTATTTATATATATATATATATGAATGTTTTGGACCCTCGGCTTAATACCATGATGGTGAATTTTGAAAACCTATTCTGGTAGGATTTATTCTTAACCAATAGTTACACTGATTTCCTTAGTTTTTAATGTGGTGGTTGTATATTATTTTCACATTAGGTGACACAATGTTTGTTTGTATTTGATGGATCGTGTTGATTTTTTTCGTAGACTATTTTCAAGATTCGAATAAATTGGTTTAAACATGGTTCCTAGTGGTTTAAGGAATATCATGTATCATATTAGAGACATAATACCCACATGAATTGTCCATATAGTGTAGGATTTTTATGATTTCCTTTGGATGCAAGATTTTGTGGATCTATGACGAGACACACAATGTTTGGTATTCTACTATTGTCCTTTGTCATAGTTGGTGCAGTGAATTTGATAGTTCAACATGTTTTTTGTATATGATCATTGAATCCTTATGGATGGTTTCGTTCGAGGTTTTTTATGTGACCTAGACCTCTAGGTAGATATCTAATGTGAAAAAGATCATAGAGTATGGGTTACCTTGTTCTAGGTGTTTCAGTTTGCGTGTAATGTATTTTAGATATATGTGACTATAGAGAAGGGTGTTTTAACTTATTGATGATGTATGATGTTGGGATGGGATCATGTTTATCACTCCTTGAGTTGGGGCCTTTAATGATATTGAGTGAAACTTGGTGGTTTGACCATGTGATTTGTTGAGATACATGAATAACAGGGATATGTAGAAGATCCTACTTACCATCTCAACATGTCTCTATTTTATGCAGTTGGTGGCTTTTGGATATATAGTGTAACCTATGATATGGGTTCATTTATTTGTAAGTGTATTTGTTAGGGTGAGTCATAGTTGTATTTTCTTTGTACTTTTGGAAGTCGTTCTTGATAAGTGAAACAAGTATGAGAATTGAGAAAATTGGATGCCTATTGTTTTTTTATAAAGATATTCTTTTACTAGATAATCAATATGATGGTTGGTTTTTAGATGGGAATGACCATTTGGGTCCCTATCCCAACTAATGGTTGTGCAGAATCGATTTTCATGATTTTTATGAGTCGGATCATGATCATAAGTGGTGCTCAATAAAATGTGGTTTATGGTTCAAGAGTTCATTTCGGTTGATGAACATGTCTGTGAGTTTTTTTTAGTTTTAGGAACATTTAAATGACTAGTTTTCATGATATAAATTGTAACAGAGTGTTGATTTGTTGGATGCACATGTGTTTTTTGAGAGCAGGACCAGTTAGGTTCAAATCATGGTAAGCAATTGATGTCACTTTGAATGTTTGGAAGGATTCTAAATGTTTTGAATGAATTTTGGATTGACATTGATGATTTGAGTGATCGAGAAAGTGGTTTTTGATCAGGGAGAAACTTTTGGTTTTTGAAATCACTATAGGTTCTCTATGATGGGTGAAACAGGCATCAACAAGAGGCATAACAAATAGATAGGGATTTTGAGTTCAGTTTTTGTGTGGGGGTGGTTACTCTTTAGTGTCAAAAATAGGTTCTTTGATTAGGTTATAGAAGTATGTGTAACAGTTAGTTGTTAATGGGATCTTGGATACATGGGTCTGTGGTAACATAATTTGTATTCTGGTTCATCGATTAAATTTAATGAGTGTCTTTTCCGATGTTTCTTGAGTAGGGAATAAAACCATGAGTACGCTACGAAATGGTGTGAATGTGATAATATACTCATTGTTTGGGAGGCCATGGTGCTTTTTATGAGTTTTAAATGTCTTTAATTATACTTGTGACAAGATAATTTGATGAATTTTGGTGTTATTCATCTATGAAAAATTTTCATACTCATTATATAAATGATCATACCTCATATATTTACATCATCCTAGATATAATTAACCTACAAAAGCTACATACCTATTTTTATAAATTTTTTATATAGTTTTATAAAATATCTTCTAGGAGGTGGGGCTCCTGGAGAAGGTTATGATAATATATATGGAGGGTGTGCGCCATCTGTTGTAGGTTCGAGATTTCAGAAAATACAATTTGTGTTGGGCATGCATGCAAGGGATAAGAAATAATTTATGTTTTGTATAAATGACCTTGTACGAGTGAGATGGTCACATCATATTCTTTAGTTTAGCAGTAATGGGATTATGGAACATGGAAGTTAGAACCTCTTGATTGAGGTGATGACATTGACACTCCAAGGGTGAGAAGTTACATACTATCCATAGAAGTGTGACCCTTAAGTGGGAGGGGATCACAAGTGTGCAGTTTTCACCATTGATTAGTCATCGTGGAATCATGATTCCTATGTTGAATCATTGAGGTTCAGGTTTCAATTATATAGGGAATATTAATTGAAAATTTGATGTGGTGGATGATTATGCTTATCATTGTGTTTGGGATTGAGGTCGTTATAAAATGTAATTAGAGATGATTATTCCAGATGTGAGTCAATATGTCTGATACGTCATGATGAATGTTCGGGGTATATAGAGGACCAGATTAAGAAACCTCATAAGGTGTTGGGTTTGGACTCTAGTAGGAATGTTACAATAATCATGGAATTACAACTAAAGGGAAGTAATTATAAAGGCTGATAAGGAAATGTGATGACAGTGGGAGCCGAGCGATTTCTGGATTTGTTAGCTAGGGTAGGGGAATCATTGGATTAATGTGAAACAAGTATTATTTGGATTCAATTCTGGTCTAATGAGGAAACTATGGTCTATTCCATGTTCACACATGAACATCTGGAATGTTTCTCTACTTGATGGATTTTGTGGATTAGGATGGTTTACAATGATGATTGGAATTATTAGGGATATTAGGCTATTGTATGTTGGGAACTGTGAAAAGCACAGGGGGAGAGTTTGAGTTAGAGGTTATTTTGGAATTTTCTAAT
Source organism: Viscum album (assembly GCA_963277665.1). Classification (NCBI taxonomy): domain Eukaryota; kingdom Viridiplantae; phylum Streptophyta; class Magnoliopsida; order Santalales; family Viscaceae; genus Viscum; species Viscum album. The sequence continues at coordinate 750,271,227 of OY728129.1, read as the reverse complement.
GACAAAAGTACTAAGAATCAAAAGATGGTGTTTATCATATTTTAAGGAATTCCATAGAACCCTGAATTATTCATAAATGTCTTAATCAATATTTTGATTACATGGGATTGATTATGATCCATTATGGGGTTTTTATTTTGGAAATGGGAATTAACTTCCGATATTGGACAATTGAGAGCCTTGAGTTGGATTTTTTCCTTAGTAGTGTTTCAGGATATCAAATGATGAACTAGGATATTGGTTAATATTTCAGAAGGATTTTGAATTTTCATTTTCATGTCAGGTCAGTTTTTAGACCAAGACTTGGAATGAGATTCTATGAGTTGGAATTCCCTAAAGTAATGATTTAAGACAAGTAATGATGCATAGGAGATATCCTAGGTTTTTAGATGATCATTAGAGGCTTCATGTTAAGTTTCATGAATATTTAACATGAGTTTACATTTGTAAATTGTTTAGTATGTAAGTTATAGGAGAAATCATGTGACACCTTGATGCTCAGGATATTTTCAGTTCAATTTTAACAGATCAATGTTCTGATATGTTTTCATTTCATGATTATTGTAAAACCATGCGGGGTACTTGGGAAAACCGTGTAGGTGTGGTTTGGATTGCGATTTGGTGCATAGTATGTACATGTTTTTAAAAAGCAATGTGCCTTGTTGTAGATGTTTTATAGTAGGATGTTCATGGTTGGAACATTTATTCGCATATCGGGCATCCAAAACAATGTGGTTTTGATAATATGGATAGATCTAATCACATGAGAGACACATTTTGGAAAATATGTGACCATACCAAACGGCTGCCCATGTATCATTAAAAAGGGAGAAATGAAAAAATTACCCCCTGAATATTTTTATCCCTTCCACCCTCTTCCTCTAACTTTTGGTGTGCATGATCCAGGGTTTCCCAACCCCATTTATACTTCACCAAAACCTTCAATTGGGGTATCTTATTGCCGAAAATTCAGTGTTTTGAGGTAATAATCTACGTTTGGAATCTTTATATCTTCTACCCCTTCATTATCAAATTTTTTGGAGTTCCCAAGTTTAGGTTTTTGTAAAAATTCCCTTATAGAATGTTGAAATCATAAATCATTCATGAGGATTTTGCATAACATTCATATAGGACATATCCGGAGAAATTTTTCACATAATTTATTAATTTTTTTTAGGAAATTTTTTCATGGAGTATTTTCGTAGTTTCTCGCAATTATATTAATTTATTTTATTATTGTAATCATATTAATTATTAGGGATTTTCTTAAGAATGATGTCTTGAGTATGTTGTTGACCACTCTTGGAAGTGGAATGGATTTTATATAAGAGGTGAGTACTTGGTGCTTTTGAAAAAATTAATTCCATTTTAAATTAAATGGTTATATTAATTGCTAAATATCAATATTAATTGTCTTTAATATCTTGGAATTATGTTAGAGGTTGGGTGATCGTGATGAGTATAGTTTTATGTGGAAGAGGTTGTATGAGAATTTGATGATCCATGGAAAGGATCATGAAGCTTCTAAATGTTATATTATGATTCTTTTTTGAGTAAGGTGGTCTAAGAGATCTTCCCGTAGCCTTGATAATTGTTTTAAATGTTTATTCCATTATTCCAACACGATGTCTTACTGTGTTTGTTTCTTAAAATAAGAAACACAAATCAGGAATTAATTTGATATGAGTCACCATTAAAAGAAACATTTAGTTCAATTAGTTATTTCAGACTAGGCCTTAGGATTCCTATGCAGTACTTATGACCCCTAAAATTTATTTAATGACTGTGATAATACTAAGATAGATATTTTTTGTTAAATAGATAATTGGAATAGTAAAGGAAAAAATGTTTATAACATGATAATAGTTTGAGTGGAAATTTTATAGTTGAAAATATATTAAGATATTCCAAATATACTTTTATATGTTTTAAATGCATTACATGGAATTTGATCTTGTTATGCTATTTTTTAGAATAAAAAATTATTTAATATGGATTATGTTTTTGGATGAGGTACTTACCATTAGGTGACTCAAAAGAGTATTTTGAATATGATTCAAATATTTATTTAAATTTGGTGTTTGGTCACCCAATTGGTAAAAAATTATGCTTATTTTAATGGTATAGATGAAAAATTTAGGTATTGGACTTTGTTTGGTCTCCCATGTGGAAGACCCATGTTTTTAAGGGTAGATTCTAAATTTTTAACATCAAATTTTCTATTAGGGTTTATTACAATTGAATGGGATAAGCCTTATTGATGATTGTTTTTATTTTAAAGGCCATTGGTGCTTTGGTAAGGATGAAATGGTAAATTTTATCTGAATCTTGAAAAACTGATTGGGGTTCGCCATTGTTGTTAAAAAACAAAAAGTTCATGTACATTGAAACCTGAAAAGCGATTGTTTGTAAAACATTTATAGGTGATGGTCATGACATACCATGCCTATTGAAATAGATGTTGTTCGAGAGGGTTTATATCATTATATGATACTTTTCACGGATTTCCAAACATATCGGTTATTATTTTGGTCATGTTTTTCCACACCATCGTGGGGTTGTTGGTTATAGTGGTCCATAAAATTGTTTATAATGTTTGTCATAGAGGTCCACAACATTGATTGGGATTGCTTTAATGGGAATTCCAATTCACTGATTATACCCCGGGATTGTTGTTCTAGGATATATTGACTTGCTACATATGGTTTAGATTCAGAACTATGCTTCTAGGAATGGCTCATATCGATTTTAGTTTCCTCTTGTAGTTAATAAAAAACTAGAAGGCACAGTTAGTTAATTGTTGTACATATTACCCTATGATATTCATTTAGATGACTAGTTTGGGTCGATGTCAGTTATTTGGTCCTAGTTCCACCTAAGAAAATGATATCCACTAGGTAACTACTTAAAATAGATTTATTTTGATATATAATCATTGTATTATTTTATTGGTTATTTATTTTACTATTTATCTGTATACAAAATTAATATGACCAGTATTTGTTTTAGACACCGTTGGTAGTGGCCTATTAGGATGTACTCACACCCTTCTTAGGTACCACTACACATGGGGACCTGATAATCTCTCAGGTTATTATTGAATGTAAATGTTAATTATGATGTTTTTTTTTGAGTTTGGAATGATTTTACAAGGATGATTGAGGTTATTATCTGACTGGATGAATTCAGATTATAGATTTTTGGGATTATTTTTAGTAGTTTAATTAATTTTTTATGTCTAGTAAACAGACTAGTGGGTGGTTAATTGCATGTATGAAATTTTCGTTCATGAATTTACAATACGTAATTTTATAAAATTATTTACTAATTTCAGTTTATTTATTATTTATGCTTACTCTGATATGCATGATATTTGGTTAATTTAATTTGGTTCAGCACTCATATATGAGGGCAGAGTATCTTCACAGTACAATCCTAGACCTCACTACTGTTCGGTAGCCTCTCATGTTTGAGGAGGCATGCTTTAGGTAATATAGAGAACATCCTCAGGTAATGGTTTAGTGTTACCAAGGATGGGGCATTAAAATCTAATATTTTCAAACTCACCTGATATAATAACATCATATTCCTATAAATATTTAATTTTATTTTTACGGTTTAGGTGTATTATACACCAATATTCAGATAATATTACACTTATTATATTAATTCCACCCTTATAAATTCTTTTATAAATATATCCCCATGGATTGGAAGAATAGAAAGATTACAATGAGAGATGAGATAATGATACATTATGTTAATTTGATTTAGTATAAAAACTGAAAAACAAGGCAACAAAGAACATGTACATATAAATATTGAAACAAATACTTTTAATGGGAATGATAAGATGATCTTGAGAGAGGAAAAACAGTTTCCGTACATGTATCAGTAGTGCTTGTGGATTTTTCACTTACCTCTAATTATTGGAGTCATGAAATATGATTGTTGATTTTGATGACTGCTAAATCATTTCACTAAAATATTCTTAATAGTAATGAAATAAAAACACTCTTATAATATTTTATAAAGTTATTTCTAAAAGTAATTTATTTTTCAAGAAACATTATATTTTATGAGAATAATTATATTTTAATGAGTTTTTATGTTGACTGGATAATCAACAAGTAATACCTAAATATTTTAATTATTAATTTTCAAATGATCCCAATATAATTATTCTTCTGAATATAATTACTCTTAGTATACCACAAATTCATATATATTTTTTTATCTTTTTCTGGATTTTAAAAAAATATTATAATAAAAATAAAAATATTCAATTTATAAAATATAGTTGTTATTTAATTATGCAGACAACAACTAGGAAATATCTCAGGTATAAAAAACAGTATACATTAAAAAAATAATGAAAACTGATAGAGTAAAAATGTTCATAAAATATTATTATTTATTTTTATTACATATATATAAGGATATAAAATATTTCTTTAAAATAATTAACAGATAATAAATCATTATCATTATTATCACTATGAAGAGTAATCATTCACATTCATATAGAAAATATACATTAAGATGAAACACAACTTTAGGATATCTAAATTGTCAAAAGTAAAATATTGTTAATTTATACTAATGAAACATATAAAATAAGTGTATTAAAATTATGAAAACCTGATCAGTCATCAAATTAATAGTTTCTACATTTTAAAGGAAAAAATACCCTTTAAAAACATAAATGGTATTAATAACCATTTTATCATTATATTTATAGAATTTTCATAGTGGGATACAAATATGTGCCAAATTGTAATTGGGAAAATATTAATCATTTTTCTTCATTTAATAATATTAAATGACTACATTGAATCACCTAGGTTTTTAGAGGTTGAATTATAATTACCTTTCTCCTCAAATGAGGTTTTTTTTTAATTGTTTCTAATATAAGTCACTTGAGGACATGGATAATTATTTCTACAGTTTCTATAATAAATTTAATAAAAAACCAACAATAATAATAATTTATTATTTAAACCATCCATGATGATGCAATGATAAATAATAAAAACAAATCCATATATCATTGAATAAATATTGAATAAGGAAAATAATTTTCTTAATAAAAAACCGATATTTGGGTGAGGAATCGCTTATGAAAATCAAAATTCAAAATTGATGTGTCATATAATTATGTAATATACTGTAAAATTTCATTAATATAATGAATTACCATGTTGACATATCATATTCAAATTAATTATTTTCATTATATATAGGATGTGTTATGATTACATGTATAATTTTTGGTGTATACAATTAGGGGAAATAATATTTAGTTAATGGGGTATGGATGGGTTTAATTTCCTTTCGACCATTAATAATATATTTAAAATAATATATTTGAGAAAATTATAATTCTTTCAGGATGATATGTATTTCTTGATTATTGGATTATATTTAATTATAAATTTTGTATCATATAAATAAATATATTAATTTAATTTATTTGTTATCCCCCCAAATGTAATTATTTATAACATAATGTGATAATAAAATCTTATAAAAAAATAACTTTTCAATGTGTACATGTATTTGATGGATTTTATCGAAACATCTCATCCTCGTAATATCAATAAAAAAGAGGATATATAATAATATTCACATAGTATAGTTTTTTATCATCATGTATTATCTAATGATCTAATAAAATAACCTTAATTGAGGTATATTTAATTATAGATTAAGTGTCCTGGGTTATCCAAATATTGATAAATATGTATTGGTTGGTCCATATAAATCTATAAAAATTAGTGTTTCGACTTGTTAAAATAAAGATGAAAATTTTTAAATTACAGATCATGTAACCAAGTGATACTCTTATTATTTTAGTGACTATCAATTATATTTTAATTGATATATATAAAAAATATTATCAATAATGAAATAATAATCTCTTTACAAAAAATGATTTTATATATATATGAGTTTATAAGTTTTTTTTGAATACTAGGATAAAAGTATTACTATATATTATTAATATATTAAAAAACCTAAAATAAATCTTTTCAAATTTTATATGGTCATTTTATATATCATAAGATATTTATTAGGCTGATGAACATGACAAATATTTTCATATAATTGATTAAGAATGATTTTTTTGTTTTTTTGGATAAATTTAACCAATAACAGTATTAATTATATCATCAAAAATGACATGAGATGTTGTTATTTGATTCAATGTCAGAGAAAAAGTTATGTATTGAAAAATATAAATTGGATTCCATGAATCGTTAATTATGACTCATTATGAATTCGTATAGCAATCACGATTACCAATTGACTAAAAGAAGTTAGAGGTAATGATTTTTTGGTAGGTGATCAAGAATTTCATTCTGGTTTACATCAATTTTATATGTTCTTTGTATTATTTATACCTTGAATGATATTTTATATTAATATCCTTTTTAAGGATTACTTTTACAAAAGAAGAAAAAAGATTGGAATAAAATTATATGTTATAATAAGTATCTCTTTAAACAAAAAATAAGGTCACTATAACTCATTATTTATATTAGTTGAGTGATGTGAACCATACAAGAAATATTGTAAAAAATTTGATGTTGTGAAATATTATTTTCTACAATAAAAAAATTAATATTTACGGTTTGGGATAAAAAAAATTAATCTTTACGATAAAATTTTTCAACTACATTACATAAAATGAGATTCTAATAGTTCATTTTTTAAATATTTTGAGGAGTTTCCAATTATAAAAGATCTTTTTTATTTATACATATTATATGATCTTGATGTTATATTTTTCCAAAATATATTTAAAATATAAAAATGATGTTGTGCATAATATCTAGAAAAATTTTATTTTATGTTGTTATACACCCACAATAAATAGAATATGATTGTGAATTATAGTAACCAAATAAAAGTGTTATAGTTACGCCTAGATTTAATGTCTATGCTGAAATTTATGAGTTCACATAAATATACAGACATAAAATAATATTGATATTATGGATATTTGGTACTGTTAAAAGTTATAATTATTAATACACACAAGGATAATGTAGGCGATTGAATGATATATTATTATAAGTGAAAGATAATGTTTGATTTACTATATTGTGTAATGAATAATGACATATTAAATGAGATATATCACTTAACACATCATTTATATTAGTGATTATTTATCACCACTTACAATAGAGAATAAATAATTAAGATAAACAATATTTATATGGATGCATATACCATTGGGATATAAATAAATATAATAATATTATTTATTGTCATTAATACTATGAATTAAACATGATATTTCATAATTTATATATAGTTCCTTAAAAAATACCTTGTTAAATGATATAATAATGAAAATATAAGTAAGTTATATAATTTTTAAATCCCTATTCGGATTTTTGATTGAGAGATGGTGGAAATGTTCATCAAGAATATGAGGCCCCCTTTTGGATGAGATTCTATATGGGTGGCCATGTATTGAAAAATGAAATCCCTAATATGATAACATATTGGAAAAAATATTTTAGTGGGAACATTTAAAATATTTAATATGTTCATAGTGTTAATGTTTAATATGATTTCAATATAGAATATATACAAAAATATCCAATGCATGTAGTTAAATGTCTATTTTCTAAAAATAAGAAAAATTAACCAGTCCCAAAGAAAAATCCAAAGATGGGTACTGTAAAAGGAAACTTGGGACATGAAAAATATTTGAAAGTACATAAGAATAAAATACATGTTGTGACATGTCATAATAAAATGTATGAATCATTGAAAATAAATTTTCAAGACTAAATATGACTATACAAAATGTTTTATTAAAAAAAATCTGGAGAATGTTCCAATTCGAATCCGAACCCTACCACCCATATTAGATAATAAAAACACATAATATCTAAAAACGAAACCTAGAATAATCTAATTGAGAGGTGAACTGTCTGGGAGATTCCCCACAGAGCCCCCCAATTTACGAGGGATAAGTTCAACCACCATTTCCATCAGCAATATTCCAGAGGTAAATCTACACCAATTATTCCCATGAATAAAGGATACCCATACATAATTAGATCTATTAATATAGATTATACAATGACCCACATTATACAAACCTAAAATAATGACCAAAAAAGAAATTGATAGAGAAAAAAACCAAACCTAAAAAAATTAGTAACATAAGTTTATATATATATAGTAGGAACTTCAAAACAAACCTAAACAGACACCTTAAAATAAATCTCATGACTCAACAGATCATAAATAAACCTAGATAATTTTGGAATTATTTTATGAACAATCGACTATGTCTTATTATATAGTGAATCATTCAAAATGGTTATCCTCGTGAGTTTCATTCATAATGAATAAAAACCCCAAACAATAAACCAGAAACATCAATAGTCCTATTATTATATAAAATAAATCTATTCCCAGATTTGAAGTCTTGTTTCATATAAAACTCAACTATATATCTTTATATGTTATAAAATATGCATGATGATCCCTCATGATTTATAATAAACTAGTATAATGAATTAAAATTATTTGATATTAAATACATATAAATAATATGATTATGCATATAAACCCCTAGAGTTAAAGAATGTAATTAAAAAAATAAGTGATCTATACATTTTGGAAGAAGGTCACAATAAATGTATTGATTAGAATCGAAAAAAGAGAGAAAAAATTATTACATGGGTAAAGAACATATTTTGAGACTAAAAAGATTTAAAAATATATATTTTGGCATGAAAATGTGCCCCATAAATATTGGGGCCATTAAAAATAATCACTAATTTATTTTGTAAAAATTATTTTATCTGTAGTAGTTATATAAAATGGTGTTCTTCCAGCGTCCAACCTTGTAAAATTACTAAAAAAATGAGTACAGTACACACCGTATTTATATTTTTTTTATTAAACATCAATTAAAATAATGGTTTGATATGGATTTATTAAAAATGATGTCCATAAAAATAATATTGAGACTCTAATAACCATAAAGGGGTTTTCTTAGACAAACCAAGATTCAAATATATTGATTTATGACCAGAGTGTTGGTTTCCAAAGATTATTTACTATCTAAAATAACTTATTTGATTGAATGATTATCCTTTCCCATGATATAGTGGATTTACTAGATGTATCATTCCCTAGATAGATAAATATCATACACAGGGAATTATTAACATTAAATATAGGTCTTTGATGAGTGCTGATATGACACCATTTTAGGAATATTAAATAAAGAAATTCATTAATAATAAACAATATACCTACATAGTTTAATGTTTTGGTTGATCACGAAAATATATATGAGGTTATTAATTCAATTAAATGTTGGATTTCAGAAATGGATTAACTATTTAAATTGATACAATGACCTAAATATTTAATAGAAAGTTAGATTTTAGTAATGTTCATGTTACTAAGAATACTCCTTATACAATCACTTGAAAATAAAATTGAAACATGATCATATAATTCCAATCAATTAATATGATGCATCAAATAAAATCTCTATGGTATAACCTTGATAGATCATTTATATAGTTTTTTATATTCATGTGGAAATATAGAAACATGATCTCTTATCCTGGAATGAATCTTATGATTGGACAATTCTATCACAAGATCCTCATTCAGTCACTGTTCAGTACCTGACACCCACCAGAGTCACATGGGCACACCATGAAAATAGATATAATTATAGACTCCTACATGAAGTTTTATTGAAAATTATATATCATGATTTCTATTTTACATGTTACAAACTACATAGATTTCATTATTGACATGCGACATGAGCATGTGCAATGGATAAGCTCACACTATCATACAAGAACAATCTCCCATCACCTTATATCGGTGTACATTTCTACCCACCTTGTGGATCAGGGAAAATATAGAGTGGATCAAACTCTATGAAAACCCATCTTAAATAAAATTGGATAGAGTTTTTGAAATGGGGAAATGATTGACACAAATATAGCAATGTAAAATCACTCAATATCGATGTCTCCAAATTGAAAAATATTAGTGAATTACTTATGTAGAATTGTGAAAAAATGTAATACATTTAAATATTTGATCACTTATACGTGATTCAATTTCATGGAGAACCTTTGGTCATGAAATCACATGATGAAATATTAGTCCCATGGTCGTATGAGAATACTTGGGTCATGCAACCGCATCGTGTGATCGCTTCCCCAAATACCAATCATGAAATCATGTGACACTATTTAATTCATGCAATCAAATGACCCCAACCATTACATGAATCCTGTGTATAAAACACGGATGTATTATGACATGCGTTTTTTGAAATAAATTTAACTTCTCTAAGAGCTTGTGTGACATTAAACATCATGTATTGGCAAACTACAATATACTATTATTATATATTTAATGTGATCATTTTAACATAGAAATTAAATTTTTTTGTATGAATAGGAATATAAGTTTTTTGGAAAATTAGGTTTCATGATTTTAGATAAATAAAATTTATTGATAAATAAATACATCATTTATAGTAATGTATTGGTACACTTGAAAAAAACACTTTTCTGAAAAAAAATATATTTTTTCGGGAATTTAAAAAAAACAAATTATATATTATTGAAATTTATTTCGTAAAATTTAATTTAGTTTTATAATAATCCTATAAAAAATATCTTATAGTGATATTTTTAGATTTTTCTAAATAGATTAATGTTTTTGATGAATAGTAAAAAATGCAGAATTTTATTTAAAACATCCTTCTTTATTTAATGTATTAAAAAATTAAATTAAATTTATATATGGTATTAGATGATAAATTAGTTAAATTATATTTTAATTAATCCTATTTATTTCGTTAGAGTAAAATATTTTTTCCATTATGATATAAAAACTTTTTATTCTTATGAAGATGGTTGTTTTTTAATTCGATTTTTCATCACCTCTAATAGATTTAGGTTAAATGAAATTATTCCACATATATGAAATTAATTTGATAAAATTTATTCCAAAATTTTAATAAATGTATATAATATTTTATAATATTGAATTATATTTTTTTCACAAAGGACAGAAGAAATTAATTACGGTGGTTTAGTTAGAAATGGAGTTTTTTCTATTCATACCCATGTGTTTAGATTAATTTAAAAAACTTATAAGAGATTTATTTAATATATTATATTTAATATTTAATATAAGTTTTTCCATATAATATAATAAAGGTCATTTTTAAATGATTGTGTACTTTGGTAAATATAAGGGACTACTTACTCTGGGGAAAATAAAATGGTAAAAGTGAGAAAACATAAAGGATAAGGGAATAACATGTTTAAAACACAATTATTTACTAGTTATGGATTCATTAATCAACCATATAATCATTACACTACATTATTTACCATTTTTTCTTGAGGCACATTAAATTAAGAAAACTTTCAATAATTCGGTATGTTTGGGTATTTACAAAAATGTCATCCTACCTAAATTATAAAAAGGATCTCCTCCCCTGCCTTCTCTGCACCTCATTAGTGATTTAGATTCACCTAATCCTACCCGATTATATCATCACAATCCATTTAATTTTTTTTAAAGATTCTTGTATTCCAAAAACACCAACCACATGCTCATTAATAAGAGTTTAATATGGGGATTTTCTTGGAAAAGGATTTTCAAATATGTATGAAAAGAGTTGAGATTGATGATAGAGATTTTTTGTGAAATTATATTTTTTAGAATATTTGTAATATTAGGAACCTCTTGTATTTTATGTGGTGTAAATAAAACCACTAATACATGTAATCCCATGAATTTATTTATTATCATTATATTTAATTTTTCATTTAATTTAATTCTTTCATAGGGCTTACGATAAAAAATTTACCAAGGCATGTAAGTGGTTTTAATATAACTTTTACTTATGTGAGAAACATTCCTCATTCACTACATGATTCATTTATTCTATATGTATTATTCAAATGAATTTATTTCATTATTAATCTAATGAATATTTCAGAGATTAACATATCAATCTAATGTTTTTTCTTTCAAGGATCTTACAATTAAAAAGTTTCCAATGTGGTTAAATTTTTTATGTTACAACATCATTATATACTTTAATTATTTTCAAATATGTTTAAAAAGATGAAATATTATTGTCTAACTCTCACAAAGTAATGTAATTTCTTGTCATTTGGTTTTGGAGAATAATTGTTTACCGTTATTTTCAATATTTTTTACAACTAAAGATCCCAAAATAATGATTTTATGAAAAATACTGAATATTTCGTTTCAGTTTAAAATCCTTTTTCTTACAATTTTTTATTTTCTTGAAAATTGTTAAAATAAATTTTGTCTATTATTAAATAATTATTTATTGAAATCTACACTCATTTTTTTTGAAATTAACAAAAAAAGTATTTAAATGGAGTATGCTAATCAATTTCTGAATGAGGAGGTTTTCACTTTTACCAAAAATGTGAATGGAATAATTATTTTATAATGTAAAACATGACAAAAATTATTATATATCATGGTCACTCAATAAAATTAAGATTAATTTTTATGTATTCAATTTGTTTTCAAATATAGTCATTTTTTAATATTTTCTAGATTTTTAAATTTTTAAAGGGGTGGTTACAAAATTAAAGGATATTTTCCCCAAGAATTTTTTAATGATCTTTTTTGGGAAACATTAATTCATAAAAAAACCTTTGTAGTCTTTTATTTTTAATAATGGATGTGGTATGATGGTACCATACTTATTAATTTTTTATATAGTTCCTTATTATGATTATGATAAATAAATGTTTATTTAACATGTTTCATCCATAGGTTATACTATGATGAATTGTTTAAGAAACCTATTTATTTTTGAATGGTAGTGATAATATGAATGTTATATGATCTTTTGGAATATAAATTTATGGATTATGTGATAGTTTAGGCCTATATATCACTCCAATTGTTTAGGTAAATACAGATTACTTGTGAGTAAATTTGATATACGTGAATCTGATTTTATGATCACAAATTTGTCTGTAGACCTAGTTTTGTGTCCTTAATATTGTGTGTGGGTTTGGTTTTCATGTCCATAAGTATCTTCATGGACCTTATTTCATTTCAATAAGGTTATTAATGTAACTAATTTCATGTTCATAATGTTATGTATGTACCTTATTTCATATCCATATGGTTATATGAGGAAATAATCTCATGTTCATAATCTTATGTGATGGAATAATTTCAAGTCCTTAACATAATGAGTGAACCAATTTCTATTTATATATATTCACAATATTATAGTATTATTAGTAATCCAAGAATCTCTATTGAATTCCATTTATTTTTCTAATGGATCATGTTTATTGATTTCATTATGATTCATACCTTATATACTAGCAATATTTATTTAATAACTCATGTTTAAGATATATGATATGCATAGTGTGGTTTGAAAATGTTATTAACATCCCATCATACCCTTATTATCACATTATATTGATATCAACCATGTTTTCCCATAATAAGAATCTATTTTCACCAATTCTTATGATTATTTTCACCAGATTATGAAAAACTAATTAAGTTGGGTATGTCTATTAAGAGTAGAACATTGGAATATTTTCATGGGACATGTTGAAAATCAGACATGAAATAAGTAGACATTTTATCTAGTATCCATAGACAGTAATCCATTACTATCCTCATGCAAATTTTTTTGTAATAAGAAATGATTATTTTTTTATTTTAATGTAATATTTATGTATGATAATCCGGGGTCGCTACTGTTGGTATCATAGAAAAGTATTTGTTATCCTATGGAACAAGGATGAAAAATATTTATAGATAACCTTAGAAACAAGTATAAAGATAAGTATCAGTAAAGGAAAATGTCACATAATTTTGATTAAGGATTGTGAAAGTTGTTTACAATAAATTTAACCACTTCTTGGATAATACAAGTGTATGTGGCTCTAGAACATTTTTTCAAAATGTTAATAACTCTAAAAAGGGTGAATTGGGATTTAACTCAATCATCACTTAGTGAAGGACAATTATCTTTGGTGCACACTTGGTTTTATACTCCTAGAGGATATGACTTGGAATTAAAAAACTCTTTAGAAACTATCTTGAATCATTTGAATAATGTATATGAATGACATAGGTTAATCCTATGGTGTCCAATATTGAAAATAAGGTATCATGGTTTGGAAATTCTATAAGTTGTTTTTCATAATTATGTGGTTTCACAGTAAGATTATTGTTTCTCATACTATGGTTTTTGGTTTTAGTCAATGGAAAGAACTAGGATTAATAACATTAACAATGAATATGATATAAATTTTTGTGATCAGAGACACAAAATTGGAATATGAATAGAGATATATATTGTGATTATTATAAGTAATATATTAAGAATTATGATTAACAACTTGAACTTCTATGGGATTAATAATATCTCAATTAAGATAATGATATAATTATATTACAGTTCATGTGGAAATGAACATAGTAAAAATAATATTAGGCCTCATAAATGTCAAATTTGTTGGAATATATACATATAAGAATATAATAAATTGAGAGTGATATGTTTTCTCTATGGAATTAGAAGCAATAGAGCAATTATTTTCGATGGAATATGATGTCTTAAATGTGGGGAACATGGGAATTGTTCTAGTAAACCACCTAAACTATGGATCATCATGTAGAAAAAGGGGTGATATATATTATTCCATCCGTTATTGTTTAATGATAGGATTGTATATATTTTTGGATTCACGGATTATGTTGTTGAATTATGTTTACTAGTTTTATTTTAGTAATAATAATCCTGAAACATATAAATATTGCATTAGATTTGGAAGAATATATTAGATCAGTTAATATTAACATTAAATGTATGGATATAATAATGTGTATATGATTTCAAGTTTGATGATAATTTAAATGTCTTAAAAATCAATTTTGAAGTTCTAAAAGATAGATTTTAATGTGATTGATGAAATATTTGGGGAAATTTTATTAGGATAATGTATTTTTAACCCATAAGTTTAAAATGATGATTTATTTTTGAAAAATTATCTTTTCATAAGATTAATGTTATTGATAACCATCATGTATTATATGAAAATTGATTATTATTGAATTTTTATACGACGTTCATTACATTTTTGGAGATATTATATGAATTTTATTATTTTTTTAGTAAAAAAAGAACATCCTATCACATTTGATAAATCTGTAGGGCTCGAACCCAAATCTAAAGGGTGATATGGCTAAAATTCTTACATTAAACATATATAATATCTTGGCAGGTATGGAATTGTTATGATTAATTTATTTTGAAGATATTTCATATAGAGATTATGTTAATTTTTTGAAATTATGTTTTATCAAGAGATAACCATTGGTTTTAGAAATGTTATGATGATATTTTATGCCTCACCAAAATTTTAGGATCCTGAAAAAATTACCCAAAAAATGATTTGGAGTAATATTTGGAATTTTTTACATTAAATATAAATAAGCATTGTCATATATATAATAGAGTGATATTTAAACTAATGATAAAATTTTAATTTATATATTCATATAGAAAGAGTTGAATATGCACCCTAGATATAACATCCCAAGTATTTATAGAATAATAATTTTAATATCTATTAGTATTTTTGAATAATATATTAATTTTATGTAAAATGTGACTCTTTTTCTAATAGCGTACTCAACACGCAACAACGAGTTTATCGAAATTTGTACGTTGCACACATCACTGATTTATACCGAAAAGTTATACAATAATATTATTATTATTTTAAAATATAGATAAAGCCTTACTATTATATTGGAGGGAATAAATAGAACTAACTACAATATGGTTACACATGTTGGTTAAATTTATTTACATTTATTCAATAATTTTAATGGCATAAAATTAGAATAAATCTAATTTTTAGCATCAAATACTCTAATATTTTCAAAAGGTAGTTTTACCACTTTTTGATGGAGATCCCATTTTGAATCATGTTTTTGAAAATTTTCTTTGTTTTATTTAACATAATAAAAATATTACTAAGGTTTCACACACTGAATTTTATTTTGGATAGTTGTTTTGGTATTTCTTTGATAACTTTCATATTTTAATCAATAGTGAAAAATAATAAATTTTAATTCATAACTAATTTTTCAACTAATTTATTAATATAGTTATATAAAAATTTTAATTGTTTTAGAGTAAAATTAAACTATGTTTTTATTATTTAATCTATTTTTGGTAGATGGAATAAATTTCATGTTGAAAATTGATATAAAAACATTTCAATGATTTGAACGTTACACTTTAAAAACAAGTTTTTAGTTTTCTTTATTGAATTAAATTTAAATAATTTTTTTACCATTTATTTTAATTGAATTAGTTAAAATGGATTCCATATTAAATAATCAAAAGTTCCAAATTAAGTTGTGAGTATTATAACTTTTTATTTATAAAATAATTTACCATGGTAAAAAAATTGTTTTCCATAGTAAAACAGAAATTTTGACAAGGGTTAATGTTTAAAGATGGAAACATAACATACCAAGAAACTAAAAACATTAATAGTTGGTTGAGGTTTGGCTCGACCCTAAATAGAATATAGAACTTTATGTTCAATAAAAAGTTAAGAAAATTAGTCCCATATCAATATTTTTAACTTTTAATATAAAATAATAAATAAAATAATCACTTGAACCCACGTCTCATCATGTATAAATACCATATATCCACCTCTCTATTTTGACAAAAAAAGCATTGTATCTCTTCTAATCACTTCCAAAACCTCTACGCATCACTCTACCTATGCCAATATGCTTCTAGTATCACCAAATGTCAAAATCTAAGGTCCTCAAGGGTCTTTCAAGGAGGGTGTATTCAAGAGGAAATTTTCTCAATATACCTCTATTAATTTAATTTTTTTTTCTACATTCTCGTCACTTATATTATCTCTAAATGAATCATTAGTCCAAAATATTGTATATAATTTATTCTTACATTTTTAGTAGAATATATCATATCAATTTCATTTCTCACCTCCTCTAATTCAAATAAATGAAATTATTGTCCAAGTTATATTGGTTAATTGCCTCAGTGAATAATGTTTTTATTCTTTTTTCCTTTACCACCATCAGGGATTGTCTTTAAAACATTATTAAGGTCAAATAATATTTTAATATGTATATTATATCATATTTAACATTATGGATATTTTTTTATTAAAAATACATTCTTTCTTTCCATATAGTTGTTATAAAATAATTTCAATTGAGGATGTGTGGAATATTGCACTCTCAAAGCAATATGACTCATTCCCACTATAAATTTAATGTATAAATTGTAGATTTGTTAATATTATGAGATATATATGAATTTATTTTAACACTAGAATTATAATTTATTTATTATTCATTTAATAATACAACGAAATGAAAGTAGCATTCAAGCGTACGTACGACCTACCTTCTCAATGAACAATGCATTTAATTTCATATCAAAAAATATTATAGATTATTCTAAATATATATATATATATATATAATGGATATATATGTTATTTAAAACATGAACATAGTTGTAGATGATTGAGTTTTGACCACACAAACAATTTACATCAAAACATGTTTATTTTTTAATCAATTTCTGAATATCGAAAAAACATCCCATATGAAATTAAATAATTATTTAATTTTTATAACATGGTAACAAGTAATATAAAAGGAATAATAATCTCGAAAAATTTTCTCAATAAATTTTACATTAAACTCTTTTTATTATTCAAGAACATAATGATTGTACGTGATCAGTTGAACTCATGGTAAGGGACTTCGTCTCCATCTACATTCATTGAGGCAAATTTTTATAATATACACCACCTTATTTTATATGGTGTACAATCAAACCATTAAATTTTAATTTCATTAAATTATTTTCAATGAGAATCTTCTTTATATGAATCCTTTCTCTTAACAACACAATGAATGTTTTTAATGTATGCAGTGACAATTACTTCACTACCACCGTAACTGTTATTTGATATTGTGATTTCTCTATATGATTTAGTAATTTTTATAGAAAATAACTCCCTTATACACTTTTGGGTGTTTTTTATTGAAAATGTTTTTGAATGTTGGTTTCCTATTTCAATATCTTGAAATGATTTATTGTTATTTCAAAAGAAATTTTTTGAGTGAAATGCTTATAACTGTAATAAGTTTTGTTTTATGATTATATAATGGTACATAGACATTTTATGGGTGGTTTCATGATAAATCAATGATGGGTTGTAAGATGTTAAACCTAGGATGAGTGGTTAAGTTAAAAACGTCCAATGCATTGGGTATGGAATCTGGTCGTATGACTATTATATTTATAAGAATGATATGTGAAGAAGTAGACCATATAGATATTCTATTTAAGAATGATTATGTAATTAGAATATTTTTATATGTTATGTTTGATTTATATGGGTTTTTTGGTAAACTATTGTTTTCAAAGGTCATCTATTGAGCTTATATTCTATATAGAATATTTAGTATATCATAAAGGTGAAAAGGTATTAAATTATGATATTGTATTCATGGTTTTCATGTTTTGGCAAAGAAAATATTTATCCTTCTTTGTGTATCCATTACTGATATATTTATTCTCATCCCATGTTTTTTAAAATGTTTTCACATGGTATAATAATGAGTAAGGGAAAGGAATAAGTCAATAATTTTCTTATTGGGAAAAAAATAATGATTGATTTTTAAAAGTGTTTCCTTTGGTTGAAAAAATACATACTATTTTGATAATATCCTCTTTTATAAAAAGGGGATGATATGTAATAATAAAGTCCCAATTATCTAAAAATCTAAATATAATAAGATCCTCGATGTGAATCCAAGCCAAATTATTCACATAAATCAAGATTAAGTATTGCTTAAGGTTGGGGCCTTATAGTTGGTATGAGAGGTTGGTTTAGATAAATATAGGAGTTAGAATATTATCATTAGAATATCCATAATATATTTTTTCTTTATGTAAAAATTGAACTGATATAGAATTGATGATTACCATGTTGGTTCATCTAAGATATGTCTATTTAGAATTTTTCCCCACAGTGGAAATAGGTCATCTGTGGTTGGAAGAAACATGGAGGAAAACAAAATTCTAAATAAGCATCCTGATTTGGTAGGATTCAGAACGGAAATGTTAGTTTTATTGATGGATACGTTGATTCAGGAAATAAATGGTAGTGGTGTCTATGCACAATATCAAGCAGATCATTCGTAGAAGAATATATCTATAGAAGAGCATTTTATGAGGAAACATCCCCCATCATTTAGAGGATCATATGACCCTTTTCAAGCTGATGGTTGGATGGGAGAACTAGAAAATATTTTTGATGTAATGGGGTGTTTTAAAAATCAAAATTATATTCCTTCTATATATTGTTTTGAAGAGGAAGCTGATTATTTGTGGCCAATGACTAAAAATAGCATAGTAATTGAGGATTTTTATTCCATAGAATTGGATGAATTTATGAATATCTTCCTTGAGAAATATTTTCATAAGGCTCTTATACAAAGGATGGGAAATCAATTCATAGAATTAAGAAAAAGGAAGGACGATTCTATAGGATGATATGAAGATACATTCACCCATTTCACAGGGCACATCACAAACTTTATCAATGATTTTGATAGTAAGATAAATTAGTTTTACATAAGATTGAAGAAAAAATATCAAAGGTAATTATCTTCACATGAGTTTAAAATATATGATAAAATGTTCTTATGTCATTATAAGGTTTAAATGAAGCTTTTAGATGATCATGTGTTCCATGAGAGTAAACAGAAGAAGCGATTTAGTAGGATGAAATTGGGAATGTGTTTATCAAACAATTATGGAGGTAAAAAAATAAAATTTCCAACATGTGAGAAGTGTGGTAAACTGAATTGTGGATAATGTATCTCAATGTCTTCGAAGTGCTTCCTATGTGGTAAGATTTTCCATATTACTCATAAATATAAAGAAGATGATCCGACAATCACGGAAAAACTAGTGGTAAGATGTCTTAGTTGCAATGAGTTAGGAAATTGTCCTAATGTGTGTATAATATTGATTATCTAGGGTAGAAACCTTCCTGATCAAAAGATTAAGGGAATGGAAAAATAATTTACTACTACTACAGTTGACATGGGGCCATCAAATTAGTGTTGAAATGTATGATACATTTTTTTTCAAAATATGCCAATACTCTATTTGATTCTATATCTTCACATTCATTCACTTCTGAGGGAATTGCATTTAAATTAAAAATATAACATCATGAATGTGATATAGAACATTTGGTAAAAACTCTAGGTGGAAGTCTTAATAAAACCATGATTTATAGGAATCATTCTATAATCATTAATGGAAGACTTATTCCGGAAAATATTATTTCACTTCGCAAAGAGGAATTTGATATCATTTTATGTATGGATTGTCATTAATTTTATCATGATAAAATATATTTTAAATCCAAGAAAGTTTTATTCAACAATTTAATTCCTTTGATAACATACCAGGAAGCTGAATGATTGATTAAAGATGGCAATGAAATTAATCTGGCTGATGTTGTTGAAAAGGAAAACAGTTTTGTTTAGTGACATTCCAGTACAGAAGTAATTTATATATGTTTTCCCAAATGAATTCACAGGTAATGTTCTTGATCGGGAGTTTGAATTTATTATTGATTTTGAGCATGATTCTAAGACTATTTTTAAGCTCCCTTGTTGGGAAAATCATGTAGAATTTGGGGAATTGAAAAAAAAAAGTTTCAAGAATTTCCTTTTAAAGGTTATATTCAACCTATCACATCACCATGGGGTGCTCCTATTTTAATTTTCAAAACAAAAGATAAATATATGGGACATAATATTGATTACACATCCTTTAATAACATCACTATTAAGAAAAAATATACTTTGCATCATATAGATTATTTGATTGATCAGCTCCTGGGAGCTCATTATTTTTTAAAGTTTGATTTGAAGTCGGGGTAACATCAACTGAAGGTCAAGGAGGATAAAATAAAAAATATATAATTCCAAACAAGATTTTGTAATTATGTGTTTTTATTTTTTCCATTTGGGTTTTCTAATTCACATTTTATATTTATGAATCTCATGAATGGAGTCTTTGATTAGTTTTTAGATATGTTTGTGATTCTATTTATAGAAGATAATTTGGTATATTCTAAACATCACGAGGAACAAGAAAGTAAATTTAAGACTATTTTTCAAACACTAAAAGAAAATAAAATATATATAATTTTTATTTATAGTAAATATTGTTTGCATCAAATTTAATTTTTTGTTTATATTGTTTCTCTAGATGACATAACTGTTGACCCTTCTAAAAAAAATTTGTGGAAGAGTGGCGAAGACCTACCAATATAACAGAGAATAGTAGTTTTATTGGATTAGTTAGTTATTACCAAAGTATAGTTGAAATAGTTTCTTGGTTATTTAGCCCAATATCAATGTTAACATGCAATTGAGTTATATTTATCTAGAAAAAGGAATATGATGATTTTTTTCCAGAACTGAGAAGATGATTGGTAAATGTGCCAGTTTTGGCCCTACCATCTAAGAATGGTGAATTTTTTATCTACAATGATGATTCATTTAAATGATTTGGTTGTATACAAACATATAATGATCAGGTAATGTCATATTCTTAATGTTAATAGATACCTCATGGGTTAAATTTCCCTACACATGATTTTTAATTAACAACGATATCTTTGTATTAAAAATTTAGAGGCAACATTTGTAAGGAATTAAATATGGAATACATACTAATAAAAATTCTTTGAAGTATATATTCACTCAGAAATAAATTGAAATGAGATAGAAGAGGTGGATAGAATTAATCTAGGATTATTATTTCATAATTCGTTACCATCCAAGAAAAATAAAAAAAGGGGTTGATGATTGGAGTCGAAAAACTTATGTTGCATTAACAATGCTACATTTGAAACAAGATAACTGGTTAATGATTTGAGGAATTTTGGGTTAGATGTTTTTGGTACTATAAATCCCTCAATTTTTTTAGGTTTAAGTGAAATAATATCTACCATATTGAATTAAACATACCCAAAATGACGATAGTGAGTTGTAGAAAAAAATTAGAATTGGTTCACAAGGGCATGTCGGTTAAATTTAACATTGATAAAGATTGTTCTTTGATATTTGAAAAGACATTATGTGTGCCTTATGATTCATGGTTGAATAATGATTTGTTGTGTGAAACACATAGTTTTTTATTTTTAGTTTATCAGGTCATCTCTAATAGGTATAAAGACATTCATGGTTATTGTTGGTGGAATGGAATTAAAGGAGATATTTTTGACTTTACAGTGAAATGTTTTCCTTTTCAATAGGTGAAATAAGATCAACAGTTATCGAAGGGGATTCTTCATCCTTTTCCAGTGCTAGAGTGGAAATGGGAAAATATTTCCATGGTCTTTGTTGTGGGATTACCAAATACATCTTGAGGTAATAGCACAATTTAGTTTATTGTATATCGATTGACTAAATCTATACATTTTATTACTACTCATGATACTATATATCTAAATCAAATTTCTTAATTGAATATTAAAGAGTTGGTTAGTTTAAATAGTATTCCCCTCTCCATTGAATTTTATCATGATCCCATTTCCAATTCTATCTTTTGTTATAAACTTCAAAAGTTGATGGGTACAAAATTAAATTTTAGTACATCTTTTCATCATCAATCAGATGGGCAGTCATAATGAACAATTGAAACCAAGGAGGATATGCTACAATCTTATAAAATGAATTTCCAGGGAATTTGGGATCGAAATATCTCTTCGAATGAGTTTTTTTACAATAATTTATTTCATTCCAGTGCATATATGGCACCATTTGAAGCATTATCTGGAAAGTGGTGTTGAACGCCGGCTTTTGGGATGAAGTAGGTGAATGGATATTGATGGGACCATAATTGGTAGAAGATATGGATGAAACATTTTAGTCGATTCAAAATAAAATGAGTAAGGTCAATATAGGTAGAAAATTTATGTGGATTACTGGATGAAGGATCTTCTATTTGAGGTAGGTAATCATGTCTTCTAAATTTTTCACCATGAAAAAGTGTGTTGTTTTTTGGAATGAAAGGGGAGTTTAGTCTGAAGTTCATTATATCCTATAAAATCCAAGATAATGATATATCATTTTCATATAGTGTTTCATTATATCTTATTTTATCATAATTATATAATGTTATTCATGATTCAATGTTAATAATGTATATAGTGGATCGATCTCATGTTTTGAGTCCAGAGGTTGTTCAGTTTGAAGATAATCTTTTGTATGAGAAACAACCAATAAAGATTCAGGACCACATGGATAAGTTTTAGAGAATAATATTATTCACCAGGAAATAGTTTTGTGGAAAAAACATGTGGTTGAATTAGAAACATGGAAATATGAAAATTCTATGAGGGAGAAATACCCCTAGTTATATGATAAGTAAATTAAATTATAGGGACACAATTTCAAAAAAGGTGCAAGGTTGTAATATCCCAGGTATTTATAGAATAATACATTTTCAAATCTACTTATTTTTTTGAATAAGATAATTATTTTACATTAATGGGGATGTTTTTTTCATTATAAAACTCGAACCTCAACAACTGGTTTCTCTGAATTCTTATGTTTCACACAACACTAAGTTATTGAGAAAAATAATACGATAATATTATTATTATTTTAAATGGTAGTTGAATCCAAGACATTTTATTAGAGGGAATGAGCAGAACTAACTAAAATATTATTAAACATGTTTCTATATTTTTATACATTTATCCAATAAATTTTAGAGGTTTAAAATGAAAATAAATCAAAATATAAGTATTAAATATTCTAATATTTTTAAAAAGGTAGTTTTACCAAAGTTTGATGGAAATGTTTTTTAAATCTATTTTTTAAAAATTTCATAATTTCAATTTGCAATTATATACTTCTTATTTATAGAGGAAACATTAAAATTATTTTTGTATAATTTGAGGTTATTTTTCTTATAACTATCATATTATAATGAATAGCAAAAAATACTGCATTTTTATTTAAAAAATATTTTTCATTGAATTTATTTATATAGTTAGATTATCCTTTTAGTTGTTTTTAGTTTTTAGTTAAACTATTTTTATATAATTTAATCCAATTTAGGTCATTTTATTCTATTTCAAGATAAAAATAGATATAAACACAATTCTAACTTGTGAACGTTTCACTTTGAAATCTTTTATTAGTATACTTTAAAGAATTCATTTGAAATAATATTTTCTCAATTCTATGATTTGAAACTGATAAAATGGATTACATATTTGGAATAATAAGGTCCAAATTAGGTTTTACAGTTAATTTTATTTATATGGTATAAATATGTTATTATGGTAACAAAATTATTTACCATAGTAAAACTGAATATTTTACATCGGTTAAAAATAAAAGTCTAAAGATTAACATACCTAATTACTACAACATTTAATATATGGTTGAGGTGTTTTTAAACAATAAACAGCCTATAAAAACATAATTATAGTCTAAATTCTTGTAAATTAAAGAAACCTCCAAATTGTTGTTTCTTAATATAAAATAATCAAAAAATTATTTATTTGAACCCACCTCTCCTTAAGTATTTATTCCGCCTCTCCACTACCCTATTCCAACCCAAAAAAAATTGTTTCTCCTAAAATATTTATATAAAATTCTACTCTTCACTCTCTCTTTGTCCAAGTGCTTCTGGTCTCACCAAAAAACCAAATCAATGTTCCTCGACGGTCTTTTAGGGAAGGGATATTCATGATTTAATTTTTTGGAAGTACCTTTCTTAATTTATTTATTTTCCTAATTTCTCCTCACCTTCTCCATCGATGAATGCATGATTACTATATAATAATGTATATATTAGAGTGTAATTTATCTAATATAATATTCATATCCATTTCATTTCCCACCTTCATTTATTAAAATAAAGGAAAGTGTTGTCAAGGTTATGCCGGTTAATCACCTTCGTGATTAATGTTATTGTTCTTTTTTACATTATCACCTTCATGTATGATTTTAAAAACATTCTTCTAGTAAAATTATATTTTAATAATTATATTAGTTCCTATTAAATATTATTGATATTTTATGTTAAACATACCTTCTTGAATTCCATGTTGTTGTTATATGATAATTTCGTTTGAGGATGTGTAGACTACCGCCCCCTTAAATAGATATGAATAATTACCACTATGCATGGAATTTATAAAGTATGGTTCTCTTAACCCTATGAGACATATATGAAATTAATATAATATTCGAATTGTAATTTAATTCATATTATTTTAATATGACCAACAAATGAATGTGGTGTTCATGCGTATGTACGGACTATCGTCTCCATGAACGGTGTATTTAATTTTTTATCACATTATAAATACATATATACCAGATATATATGATATATAAAACATTAATATAGTTAGATATTAATTAATTTTAACTACAAGGAATATTTACATCAAAATAAGATCATTTTTTACTTAATTACAAAATTTCAATAAAACATCTGATATGAACATAAATAATTATGTAAAAAATTTAGCATATAAAAATTCATATAGAAGGAATAATAAACATTAAAATGGATATAAAGAAATTAAAAATAAATATATTTTTATTTTTCAGGATCCTAATGATTGTACATGATCATTCAGACTCAAGGTTTGATGCTTCATATCAATCTCCTTTCATTGAGGTATATTTTGATAATGAACACCACCTTCTTTTATATGGTGTATAATAAGCCCTTTGAATTATATTTTCATTCAACAATTTTCAAAGGGAATGTTTTTTATGAATCCATTCAGTAAACATCAAAAGGATTGTTTTTGACTAATGTGGTGAAAATGACTTCTCTAACTAAGAAATATTTATTTGATATTTAGATTCATTTATAAGTTTTAATTTTTTTTAAATAAAAGATATACATTATTAGATTTTGGGTTTTTTGGAATTTATAATTGTGTTGAAAGTGGGTTGACTATTTCAAAATCATTAAATTATTTTTTGTGATTGAAAATGAGACTTTATGAATGAAATTTTGATAATTAAAATCATTTATGTTTTATGATTATATAAATATACCTAGAAATATGATGGGTGGTTAAGTGGTAAACAAAAAGATGGTTGCTTATTTGATATACCATGCACGGGGGTTATTTTATAATATGCAATGCATTGGGTATGAATTCACCACCATGGTTATTCCATTTGTAAAAATGATATGTGAAGAAGTTGATGGTATGTTTATTCCATTTATGTATGATTGTGTCCCAAGTTACCTTTTATATTTTTTGTTTGATTTATATCAGTTTTATTATAATATTTTTGTTACAAAGGGTAATAAATGCGCTTATATTTAGTGAATAATATTTACTACTTCATAGAGGTGAAAACTATTACATTATGATAATGTATTCATGGTTTTCATGTTTTAAAAAGGAAAATAATTTTACTTCTTCATGTATCCCTATTAAGATTTTTATTCTTATCCGACGTCTTAAAATCTTCTAACAGGATGTAAGGATGAGTGAGAGGAATGAAGAAATCATGAAGCTTTTTATCAAGATAAGGAATCATGTTTAATTTTTAAAAGGGCTTCCTTCGGTGGAAAAAATAGAAACTATTTTGATAGTATCCTCTTGTATGATTATGGGATGATAAATAATAATAAAGGTATAATTCTCAAAAAAAATTAAACCAAAAAAGATCCACTATGTGATTTAAAGTGTCATTACTGGTTTAACTGAAGATTATGTAATGTTTATGGTCGGGTCCTTATAATAGATTATGGTTGGATATTATTAAAGAGTATGATTTCTCAATACATTACCACCTTGGGAGGTCAAAAAAGTATGCTATGTATTTAGTTGAAATGATCATGCTATCCTATACATGATGATGATCAACAATTACCCAAAATTTCTATATTTTAACGGGATGTTTATGGAAATATTTAGGTAAGTGAAGAATTAATAATTTTCTCAAATGTGTGTTAATCCATATATCCAGGTTATGATTACGAAGCATAAAAAGAATGATGTAGAGATTCTGAAGGGAGATATAAATGTTTCAAAATATATCATTGATTATGATTGAATATTAGGGTTTAGGAACCATGTATGTGCTCCATCCATACTAGATTTGAAAAATAAATAGTTAGAGGATTATCATATATCATAATTATCTATTCATCCACGAACTAAATTGATGTATAGAGATTTAAAATTTTATTTCGGGAAGGATGAGAGAAAGAGAGAAATGGTAATTCCTTTATACAGGTTCCCATTATGTAAGTAAGTTAAGGGTACGAGGGAAATATATAAGGGGGTTTTATAAATAATACCATAATACAATAGAAATGGGAAAGAATCACCTTGAATTTTATAATAAAACACCCAAAAAAATCTAAAGGGAAAAATGTTATATTGGTCATATTGGATTGCATTAAACTATTGCACACTACTTTTTTATCATAAAATATATTTCTATAGATTATTTATATGGTATATGCATTAAAAATTGTTAATGGTTCATCGATTAAGATATTCCATTTTATCGGATCAAAATTTTAGGCTTACCTAGATATTTTGGTGATGTCTTCCAAAATAAATATATTTATATATATATATATATATATGATTTTTATTATGGAGTATGGTCCTCATAACGATGGTCAGTCTGAGAGAAAAATAAAAATCCTAGAGGGTATGTTGAGATCTTATTATATTTATTTTTAATGTTTATTGGGATCAATACCATACACTATTCATGATTTTATACAATAATAAGATCTCACTCATAAATTCATATGACTCCCTATGAAGTCCTCTATGGAAAGAAATGTAGAAAAACATTGTTCTAGGATGATTTTAGAAAAAGAAAAATATTGATACTAGAGATGGATGAAATAATTTCAAATAATATTAGAGCCATTGTGAAACACATATGGAAGACATAAATTCAACATAAATGTTATGATGATAATCATTAACATGATATAGAATTTGATGATGGTGACAAGGTGATTCCATGAATTTATCCTTAGAAAATGGTTATGATATTGAATAATAAATTAAAACTATATCCTAGTTATATTGAATATTTTGATGTTATTGATCTACTTCGTATGTTTTCATAAATCTTGGAACTTCCACCCAACCTCTCTAATTTGCATGATGTGTTCCATGTATCTCTCCTGAGAATATACATATCTAATCCTTCACATGTACTAAACTCATATCCTAAATAAATGGATTATGATAATTCAAATAAAGATCAACCTCTGGTGATTTAGGATCATATAAAAGAATTTATATGGGAAAACCACACACCTAGTGATGGTTTTATACCAAAACCACGAACTTGAAAAGTTACATGGGAACCTGAGGATATGATGAGGTAGAAGTATCCTCAGTTGTATGAATGAGCATGATAGAATTTTTAGGTATAAATTCATTTTAATGTGGGTGTAATGTTTCACCAAATTATTTTATGCAATCTTTTTAATCAAAGATATCTTTCTTTACAAATAATACCATATTTTAGGGAACCTCAATGTACTATAAATAATATTACTCAATGTGAAAATTTTCCCTTGTAAATTAAATTTCGTGTTATGAATATTAATAAACATATTTTTTAAATTAGTTCTGAAGATATTATATATATATAATATATTTATTAATATGAATTTAATTTTTATTAAAGTCATTATACACTTCAAAAATAAATATTATCTAAATAATGTTTTTTATTTTTTATAATGAAATAATAAAATTAATTTTAAATAATCATAAAAAATTTAGTTTAATATTAAATACTTTTTTTTAATAAAAATATCAAAATTATCTTAGAATTAATTTTTGATAATATTTTGAATGTATTAATTTTTCGATGAATAGTGAAAAATAATAATTTTATTTGAAAACTTACTCTTCATTTATTGTATTTTAAAATATGAATTGTATTTTAAAATGATTTTAATATTTAAATTATTTAAATTAAATTATTATCAATAAAAATGCGGTCATTATAATCAAAATTATATTCATTTATGGTTTAATGACTTTTTATAATTTTGAAAATGTTTTCTTTGGAAAACCTCATTTTCTTCAGGTTTAAGGGTTTTATTTTTAATACAATTCTGCTAATTATTTTAATTGAGTTTTATAATATGGAATCTATATTTGGGATGATAATAATTTATATTATTTTACATGGTTAATATAATATTTTTCATAAATTATATTAAAACCTGTAAAAACTAATTACCGTGATAAAGGTTAAAAAGAAGTTTTTTATGTTACATACACCCGTGTTAAATTAGTTTTCAACATTCATAGGATATTTATTTTGTAAATCGAATTAAATATGTATAATTATTACCACTAATGTTTATAATTAGTCTCATTTTTGTTAATTAAACTATGAATTACATTGGTATATAGAAAGAGACATGTTATCATGGTGAAAACTAAAATGGTAAAAGTGAGAAAGCAAAGAATCTAAGGAAATAAAATTGTTAAACAATGTGTATTTTATTCTAATAGATGTGTGGATCAACCATATCATTAATAAACTAAATTATTAATAATTTTTTGAGTCCCATATATTTATGGTGAATTTTAATTGTTGAATTTTTTGGGTATTTACAAAAATGTAACTCCTCCACAATTATAAAAGGGACTTCCTCCCCTTACTTTATGACACCTCTTCATCCAATTGGATCAATAAATCCCTACCAAAATTGATCCAAAAATTAATTATACATGTCATTTAGTTACTTTTCATCCAAAACTAATAACCCTAGGATAGTTAATAAAATATCCAAAGGTGTCTGTTGTAAGTAAAGAATGTTCGAAGAAGAATGAAGATATTCATGACATGATGTAAGGGTTTTTTTGTTTAAATTCTATTATTCAGAATATAGGTTATGTTATGAAGCAATATTTACAATTTAGGTGTATATAAATCCACTTTTACATTATATAAAATGAATTTATTTACCCTGATGATATTTAATTTTTCATTTAATGTTATTTTTACTTGGGGATTACGATTCCAAAGATACTAATTCATGTAATAGATTTTCATCTCACATTTATTTATGTGGGTCACATGCCACATTCTCCACTAGTTTATTTTATGTAATTATGTAAATATCAAGAATATATTTTATGAATATTTTTTTGAATATTTTTGGGAATTATATATCAATATAAGGTTCATTTTTTGGGGTTTTCAATTAAAAAGGTATCGATGTGTTAAAAAAATTATGTTCAAATATAATCATTTATCGAGATAATTTATTATTAGATTTAAAATGATGAAATATTATGGTCTACCAATAAAAATTATTGTATCATTTATTCTCATATGATTATATTTTCTATAATAAAGTTTTTAAATTTATTTTATTTACAATCTAAAGAGACCAAAATAATTTTTTTATAAAATGAAGACATTATTTATATCTTTAGTCAAAAAAAACATTTAATTCCATGTCAATTATTTATAAGAATATTTTGTAGGATTTTTTAATAATTTTTAAATTATTTTTCAATGATATTTCTACCCATGTTTCACTTTTTACAAAATGGTTTAAATGGAATCTTAATTACCTATTCCAAATGAGGTAGTTTGGAATATTAAATAAATTGTAAATGAAATATTTATTTTAACATGTACGACAAGAAATAAATATTCCCAAAATTATGTTAACCCAATTATTTGAATATTTAATAAAAATTCTAAAGGATAACTTCAAACAAATGTTTTTATTTGATATTTGGGAAATTTTAAGGGTTTATTGAGTTGATTCCAAAATAGATATGATAATTCACTCATGAATGTTTTAATGATATTTTTATGAAACATATTTTCATAAATGAAGAAAAATATTTTTGTTATTTATGTTTCATTGAGGATATGATCCAATTTTACCATCCATGTTATTTTTTTGGAATTTTTTTGTTTATGATGATGATAAAATGATTTTTATGAAACCCATTTCCTTCCACATAATATACAATGATAAAATTATTTTAGAACCTATTTTCATTTCATGGGTTATGTTATAATGAATTTTTTTTTTTATGTTTTGAGAAAAATATAGGGATTATATAATCGGTGGGAACAATGTATCAGTCAAATTTAATGGGTAAATATAAAAAAATCATCTATAAATATGTTTATTTTTTATCCTAATTTAATGTTAATAACATTATGTATAGACTTGGTTTCCATATCTATAAGATTAAACATGGTTTTAGTTTTTATGTACTCAAAATAATTTAAGAACATTATTTAATATACATAATGTGATGAATCAACCTTTATTGTTATCAATAAGGTTATCTGTGAACCTTCTATCATGTCTAAAATTTAATATGGGGATGTGTTTTCATGTCCATTATTTTATTAAATGGAATTATTTTATGTCCTTAACATAATGACTAAAACTATTTTTATTTATACATGTTAACAATTTTATAATATTTTTTTTATTTCAATAATCTATGTATTATTCTATTTTTATGTTTTCGTGGGTCATATTCTTTAATTACATTTTGATTCATGTCTTATGATCTACCTATATTTATTCTAGGACTGATGTTTATGATCTATGATATGCAAAGTGTGATTTTCAAATGTTTTTGTCAGGTTCAGATACCCATATTCTCATGTTAGGTTTATTTATCCCTTGTTTACACTTATGGAGAAAATGAGATCACCCTTTCATACATTTATCTTACCCGGGTTATAAAAAAAAATTATGTATGATATTTCTATAAAATTTACTATGTGGGATGATCATTATTGGAAATTCCAATGATTTCCCATGAAATATGAAAATTGTGAATCTTGTATTCAAATCCCCAATACCATTAAGGTACTAATTATTTTTTTTAATATTAGATTAATAATAATCTATTAAGATATAATATTTATGTATGAGAGGCCAGTGTGACTACAATGAGACCAAATGTTTTTCATGAAATTGTGAAAATCCCAAATATTACACTTGAATATTCTAAGTCACTACTATATTATTATCCATTAATTTCATATAACTTAATATTCATTTGAATATTCAATGAATTATGGGAAA
This sequence comes from Viscum album, assembly GCA_963277665.1. Lineage (NCBI taxonomy): Eukaryota > Viridiplantae > Streptophyta > Magnoliopsida > Santalales > Viscaceae > Viscum > Viscum album. Next base: position 750,238,952 of record OY728129.1, on the reverse strand, counting down.
TACCCCTAGGATTTCAACAAAGATGTCTTAGCAATAACTCCATAGGGAACATTATTAACTATGGGGACCCTCATTTGTATTATAATTTTGAAATGAATGATTTATTTACAAGTTTCAAGCACCATATAAAATATATTTTCATTGGTCATTCCGTGTAGGAAAGTTACCAATGATGAACATAATTTCCCTTTATAGAATCTATGTTATAATATTTTTCATAAAATCTAATTAGTTTTCTCATAGATCCATGTCCTCCATAAAAATAATCCATATTTCCCATTGGGAATCCTTAGTGTGTAAAACCTATACAAACTGAATATTATATCTATATTTAATGTTTGATATATCCTTTAATATTTTGTTTCATGAGTCATAAAATACTAATGCGGGCTTAGATATATTCTATGATAATGGAATTTTCATAATAAAAATACCCCCATTATGGGAATCATTCATATGTGTATGTAATGACAATATTTTTATTTCTTTCAACGGTCCGTACAATCAAGGAAGAGTATAAGAGAAGAATTATATGTATAATACCACATAAACCTCTATAGTTGAAACTTTTTTTCATAAATACCCTCAAAATCAAAACATCATAGACTTTGATTTCTATTTTCATTGGAACATATGAAACCTTTCTGAGGTTTTTCCCTCATATCTCATATAAATATGTTTCTATATATATCTTAGTATCGTGATGGTAAACTAAAAAGGAATATCCTAAACACGTGACATTAATCTGCATGGTGCATTCCTTCAATAAAACCCTAAACTATTCCATTCAAACTACGTGGGATTAATTTGATATCTCAATGGGTTTTCAAGTTTTCCTCAAAAAGGTTCAAACCCATTTTAATAAACCTATACTCACCATCCCCATTAGAATATTATTCTCATGAGATTCATTATATCCTTTCCTCACCAATAAATTATCATGTGTTTCTATATGTTCCCCCCATTAGATCCATATTCCCACAAACCAACAACTATCGGGAAATATTCTCAGTAGTGTAATTCCCCCACTCCACAGCTAATTTAATCTTATTGACAACATTTCATCCTCATTGGCCCATATTCTCAATGGGGAACATATTCATAAAACCATACACCCAATGAAACCAACTCATCCTCAGAAGGAAATACTATATTCAAAGAATAACTTGAGAGGGACTATCATGCAAAAGTCCCACACCAACCATAACTATATACCTTTCTTATAGTTTTCCTTACAACATGATTCTAAATCATATTGACCCATAATTGTCATATGACCATACAAGGTACAATGTGTCATGTTATGTGTGACTAAAATATATAAGATATGACTATTTTTATTAGGATATTTATGAACCCACATAAAGGGTCAATCCCAACACTATAAACAACCAAGACCATACTAGTTGGAAATAAACTAAAAAACCTAAATGTATTGGTTTCAAATATATTAATATAGAAACCAACATCACTATATAATAATGAGTAATAATATTGATAACCAAAGATACATGTAGAAGATATCATAATTGGAGAACCACTTCTATATAAAAATGTTTTCACTAATAGGATAGCTAGGATATATACAAATATTTTTATAAGCCGAAAATATGTTATTGATATTTGGGAAAGTAGTTATTCCTATGAAACTAGGAATGTTTCATGATGATAAATTTAATACATAACAGGTTCTTGGACCATGAAATAATTTCTCCTAATATAGTGTGATTACGTCTATCTCGAATTCTCTTTACAAATTTGTGTTTCTAAGTGTGATTTTTCCAAGATTCGAAAAAATGTCTCCTTTAAAAAACCTGGTCTGTAGCTCGACAAATATATGGGAAACATTCTGTGTTTTTTTCTAGAAATAAACTCCATTTTAAACCATTTGAGAGAGGGTCAAATAATAATCCTGATGATTTTATTGTTATTATCATAGATACATTAAAATCAATTATTGGAAAACCATGTACTAGGTTGAATAAAAAATTGTGATCCATATCTAGATCTTTTGGAAACATGATTTGATAACTGTGTAACCCAATTAATGTTAATTAAATATGATTCATATTTGTGATGTGGAAATGATCGATATTCTCAATCCTTTTTTACTTTATGACATCAAATAACTTATTCACCAACTCAAAATGACCATTAGAAATGGTATGATCATCGAAAAATCATTCTACTACTATGAACCCCAATAGATTTGCTGCATCAATGAACTGAAGGATAAATCCACTTACTCAACACCTTCTCAACTATGTGGGGAAAACAATGTGTAAAGAGTATCAACAACATGGTAATATAATGAAATTTTTGGATTCATTAAAATATGTCCATGTTCTGAACCACACTAGTATACCTCATCAAATGAAGTCTTTGTTGAATCTAGCGACTCCTGTCACCACTGCCAACTACATGAAGAGCCATTCCAAATAGAGTTATAGTCAGTAACATACATACTATAGAAAGCATTATTAATAAGTAAAATATAGATTAATTATTATTTTAGTGTCTCCTAATAGAGATATTGTATATATATAATGGTGTGGAATACCAACCACCATTAAGTATCCTTCTAAGGATACAACCATATTAGTCACCTCCTTAGACACTCTGATTTGGGTGGCAATGTGACCATGTCATGAATGATGCACAATGGACCACAGGTGTTGGGTTTATATCCAAACATATACTTATTAAGTCAATTTACATGATCCTAATATATACATTGAGTAAGGTTTTATCCAATATTGAACATAACAAGTCTTCCTGTATGTTTTGACAACAAACATCGTTGTGGTACACATCCCCTCCCTGATGAAAAATTCACATCGAAATATCCACGTGGAACATAGAGGACATGAATAAGAATACAATAAAAAATCAATAAATCATATTTTCTAGAATACCCTGGTGGTAAAATAATCATAGGCTTCTATTCCTTGTCACACTCTTATAATGTGCACACATATTATGCTTTCAATAGAAGAGATTCACTGAACTATTCCATTCACTATACTAGAACATGAACATACTCCAATTATAACTGTTAGAGAAATATATTAGTATGATTAGCATGAAAAAATTGAAAATATAGAGAAAAATATTATTATTTTTGTCATTCATAAATATTAATATCATATACTGATAAATTATGAGGGAGAGGATTAGGCTGATATCACCATTCTAGTTGGGTTCATCAAATCAATTTGGAAGCCACATTACAAAATGAACATATTAATATCAATGATATATAGTGTTATATTACAATGTAAGGAAAGGATTTTGATGTAATTATCATCTAAATGTGGTTCTTTATCATATTCTAGCAGTCACCTCGATCCGTACTCATATCCTTGTGAATAATTCAATATTTAATCTGTACATTTTAACATCTAGAAAGATCCAAGAATATATTTCTAAGCCCAACAAAAATATACTACATAATTGTCCCATAGAGGCTATATATAAAGTGTCTCATTCCCCTCCCCCCTTTTCTTGATGTAACACCCCAATAATTTATTTATTAATTTTAAATAATATAAAATAAAGTTTTTTAATTATTAATAATAATACATATGAAAAATTATAATTAATTAATACCCTAAAAAACAAATACTATTTTATATTATTATTTTTATCAGAAACAGTATTTTAATATGAATATGTATTTGACTATTTTTACAAAATTAATTTTACTCAATAGATTTTTTATTTAAATATAATATATATATTGAATATTATAATTATTTTGATAAATAGTAAATTATTTTACAATTATAATCACTATTAATATGACACTCCAAGATTTTTTGGTATATTTATTCATAAATAATTTCAATACATAAGATAACTTATATGCACACAACACTGAGTCTTTGTGAAACTATAATTTTTTATAGTTATAACCTTGTGATGAAACATAATATTTCCTCTTCTATGATATGAATTTCAAAAAATGGACCTCCAACATTATGATTAGTATGTTTTATAGAGTTTAATAGTATATACATAATGTTTTGGTGAATTGTAACTTGACCCTAATAAATAGTATCACACCATTATTAATATTAATGTTACCCTTATGAATAAAAACATGACCCTTACGAATAGCAACATCACACATGAAAGTATAAATAAAATTTTGGCACCTCATAAATGAGAGTGAATGCTTTAAAAATAAATAAAAAGTGTTTTTATTTTTGTGAGTAATAAATTTTTATTTAAATTTTAAAAAACTAAAATAATTTAAAATAAAATTTCTTCATAAAAATTATTCTTAACGAAATATTTTGTTTTCTTGTTATTTTAAGATAATTTTATGAGAACTCGATTAATTTTTGAAATTATTATAAAATAAGTTTTAAAATAAGAATATGTATTTTCCATGTAAATAAGTATTATAATTAAAAATTAAATTTCACATAATTAGAAAATTATTTTTGAAAAATGGAGACTATTTTTAAATTCTACACATCAAAAAATGGAAAGGTTGGATTTTTGGGATTTTTCTGAAATACATGAAATTTTGTTGAATTGTAAAATGTCGTAATTTATAGTATAAATACAGTATAATATAAATATACTATTCCTCACCTAATGTATTATTTAATAACACTTGGTTCAAACTCACATGCAATTATTACTATTTTTGGTCACCATAATTTACAAAATTGGTTATCTAGAGAAAAATAATAAAATAATGAATAAGATATTAAAAAATTTGTCATCTTGTCCACTATAAAAGCCATCCATCACTCACTATTATCATAAGTTATCTAAGACTTGATGATTCATGAATTTCTAATCAAATACTCTTCCATATCCTCTCCCCACTTCCAGGATCTCTTGGTATTTCCAAAATACCAAAACCCCTTCCCTTAAGGAGGTTCTTAATGAGAATATTTCAAGAGGTAAAATCCTCTTCTTTTTTCTATTTAATTTTATTATGTTCCATATTTTATTATTCTCTCCTAACCTCCAATATTCAATTTATCTTAATAACATCATTATCAAAAATATACTTGAATTATATCATGTTAATTTCATATCCATTGTCAATATTCTTACTCTTTCTCTCTCTTTTATTTTATAAATGAAATAATCATCTAGGAGGTACAAATTTACAACTTTTATATAAAATGAGGGTTTTTAATCAATTTATTTTACAAATATTGTTATGAAACCATTTTTATGATTTAACCAGACACTAAAATGTTTATTATAACTTGTTTAATGATTTTGGAACCATCATTTTTACATGATATTATGTAATAGAACAAAACTTGTTCATTATGATCAATAACTACTGTAATAATCTAAAAAAGCATCACTTAATGTATTATATAATGATTCATCCTCATAATATATAACCAAATGATATAATTAACCATTTATAATTTGTTATGTTCATTACTAACATGAAATTCCAATTTTGTAGAATTATATCAATTCTACAAGAATTTTTATTACATAAAATCGAGCAGACCAATCATGAAATCAAGGAACTAACACTCTAGAATGATGTAATTCAATCATATAACTTATCAATAAGTCCATAAATAAACATAATAGAACTATAATGAATCAAATAAATTTATTGAAGCTTCGGAATTAATTAATTAAGAAATTTAATTTATTTATCTAAGAATTTATGGTCAAGTGCAGAACATGTTTAGACATAAGTTAAGGGTATTCTAATATCACATCCATTTTTTTGATATATTACTTATTCACCACTATTTCTTATGTATCGTATATTTATACTGAAATTTTATGTACCACATCATAAATATAGTTAATTTCATGGTTTTCAATGTATCATTTGATGATTATAAATTATAAAGAACATGATTCGATTGATTAAAAAGTGGATAGGGATTCCACTTGAACATTAATTTTCCCTTCAAGATAATCCTTCAATATCCTTACCCAAATGTAATGATTACTTATATTTTCCACACTATTGGTGATTTTGAGATCCTTCGATGTCATAGGATTGCGGGATCTTATAGGCATCCTCGGAAGACCATTGAAGTATTCTAACAGGCCCCACTTGTGGGATGGATCAAAGTCAATGTGGATGGTTCCTCGAAAGGCAAACTGGGCCCACCAGGTTGTGGTGCCATTTTTAGAGACCATCTTGGAAGGTTCCATGGATTCTTCTTCAGCAGATGTGGTACGGCCTTGGAACTGGAGGTGGAAATGCTGGGAGTGATTCATGCTATTAATTTTGTCAAAAAACAATTGTTGGAACAATCTATGGATTGAAATTGATTCAACCACTGTTATCCAAGATATTTGGAAGAGGGTAGTGCTCCTTGCTCGGCTTCTCACTTCTCAATGGTTGAATTGCCTTGCATCACTCACGGATCGCAACTTCATCTCCACACATGTTTTCCGTGAAGCGAACATGGTTGCTGATATTCTTGCCAACATGGGGGTCAACCAGGATATTACCTGGCTAGATAATTTTCCTCGTGATCTTCTCCCGTTTTTTATTAAGGATTGTAATAAGATTCTATCTTCCAGACTTTTGTAACTCATTTTCTTTCTTGATCAATAAATTGTGCCTTGGTCAATTACTGAGGAACCACCTTTTAAAAAAAGATCATTTCATTGTTCATGGGTTTTATATGTTTTAAAATTCTTCTCATCTTAATTATTCCTGATAAACAAGCTAGATTAAAGGGAACTTCATGAATTCTCATCCATTCTTAGTGCACTATATAATCTATTTTAAGCCATACTACTATTTTTTAAGATCAAACATTTAATCTTGAAAAACTATATTTTTAAATGTATAGTTATATAAATAATATTCATTTCCACTTTAAAAGATATTTTAATTTTTATTAAACCGCACTAATATGTTTTATTTCAAAAGCTTCATTAAAAACGATTTTTCCTAAATTCACTTTAGTTGGAAAACATTTATACCACAAATATAATTTTATCTTAATTCCCTTTATTAAGGATATAGATTTTTAAAATATTATTTTATGATAAATACAAATGGTCTTTCAAAAGAACTATTCTTTCCAAAATAAAAATGTTTTTCTCATCTCACTTTTACATATGTGAGATATATGTCTTGTTAACCACAAACTCCTTCTGTATGGTTTATGTACTACCCATTGACATGTAATAAAAATAGGATCTTTATTCTAATTATATTCTATGGGATCGTGACTTGAATGTTTCAAAGTGTTATGAGACATATTGGATTGTTTAAGGATTATATCCTTAATAACTTTTCAATAGTCTCATTTAGAAATAACATCATATATATCAAAATAATTTGTTGAATCTTTTACTTTATATAGTTTTATCTCTTATGACAATATATAAAAAATATTATTGAAGTGTTGATTAACAGTTTGAGTATGGATGTGTTAATTTGATACTATTAATGTGTTATAGTAAAAGTATTCGTATTTCGGATGCTAATTTTTCAATACAAACTTTTAGGTTGTCTATGTATCAATCATTTCAAATGAGTAATGTATGGGAATTATTAATATATGAGCGGGAAAACTATATCCTATCAATTCATTTGTTGGTCTCATGAGACTAACTAGTGTCTTGGCAGGTGGCCTAGATGGAATGGTTATTATGGGCTTCGCACGAGGCTTTCACGATGCTATTATGATGTCCTAGATTATGTATTCCTTCATTATGAAAAAAAATATTGATAGTCTATGTGGTTATATGAAAAGTAGAATACCCTTGGTTAGGTTTTATTATGAAATATTTTATTCATCTCTTATTCCTTCAACATTATTTTCATGTTTATTATCAATGAAATGTATACTTTTACTTAATCACAATTCGTTGTAATATATACTTCTGCTGTATTGTTTACCCTTACTGGGCATCTAGTCTCACCCCAATCTTATGTTTTATTTCACCCCAGTATGAGAAAAGGTATATTATAAAGGACTTTCTAGGATAATCTATGAGTTATAGATGTTCTTAAGATAATTTATATGACGTTTTTCATTACAAGATGTAATGTTGGACATATGTATGTATATAGTCTTCAAAAACTAATAAACTATTAATTATTTTGAAATTTTACATTCTTGTAATCATTCCAATGAAAGAAAATAATTCATAGGATCTAGGCCTCTAGGTTAGGGGAGTTACATTTGGTATTATAAGATGTTGAGTAGAAACCATGGAAAGTAGATTTAGAAATCATATGTAACGTCCCGGGTCCGGGTGCCACTCAACAGGTGCCCTGAGCCCAGTTCCCCATGTGACCTCAACCGCATTTCCACAAATTCCAAAGGCTACCTACTAGTAGTGAGGTCCTAGGTATGATAGGGGCAAACTATTCCCTCATTTGTCAAAGTGTAGCGCAGTGGAATAAATAAAAAATATGACAAAAGCGGAAGCGATAAACAATACACAATTTTAAACGCACAATTGCAGTAAAAACAACCAACAGTCAAATATATATGTAATGATGATGTAACATGCCTCATGTTCTAATAAAACAGCCAGAACATGTTGCAAAACAATACAGTATAGTACAATACAGATTAGAACAAACAAAACAAAACAACCGGTAGCATCGCGAGCCTAAGCCCGGTCTCATGCTCCCCTACTCTTCAGTAGCAATCAAGTACCTATATAGGGACCCTTTCCCTTATCCACACTTGCAGAAACTTAATCTATTTGGGCCGAAAAGTATGACTAAAATACGGTGTGATAAATAAATCCTAGTAGGTACCCACTAAAGGCCCATGCTCAACTGTGTGTAATCAAGAAACTACAGTGTGCAAAAGTAAATGCAATAAACTAAGAAGTATTCAAAAGTAACTAACATTACTAGTCATATTTCCATTTTAGTATTCATTTATCCATTTAATTTAATAACATCCCGTGCTCAATAGAACCAAGTCCTCAGGCCAACCAGAATCTGGCCCTCAGCATAATATAGCAAACCCATGCGCTTCGGCTAAACCGAATCTTTCCCTCAGGTATTTCCCTTAGGCGAAATAGAATCATTCCCCCAGGACAAACTGAAATGAAACCCTCAGGTAATCAGAATCATTCCCTCATGTATTTCCCTCAGGCATTGCCCTCAGGCTAACAGAACTATTCCCTCAGGCTAATCAACCATGCCCTTAGGCTAATATATCACTACCCTCAGGCTAAACAAGTAACCACGCCCTCAGGCTATAAAGTAACTAGTCCATGCCCAACATTTAAAGATGCAATTATTTACAATTCCTCTCAAGTCAAAAGTAATGCATAAATTAAACATGGAATACCCTTGGGTATCCTGAAAAAACCGCTAAATAGAGGAATGCACCCCCAGGGTGGTCCTGGATCCAAGAAACGATCTCAAACAACAGTTTATTATCACATTTAATCAGTGATAAAATTCTAGGTATTTAATTCAACAAGGCCTCAGCCATACAATACCCCATTCATGGGCACGTATCTCAATGGTACACAAAAATGCACAACAGTTGGAAATTATACACCAAGCCACCTACCTTTAACACCAACGAATGATATACATGAACACCGATTCCAGAATTTCCCAAAGACGACCTAGATCTGGGTTATAAGAAAACTCGTTCAAATGTAAGTAACATACCTTAGAGGATGAATTGGCAAGAACCACTCAAATTGAAGGTAGCTCTTACCTGTGCAGTTCCAACGTGATCGACAGAAGTGGATTTGGATTCCCGGTTCGCGATCAATGGATCTCCAAATCGTCGGCCTCCTCCTTCAGCTCCAAAATGGCTCAAACCCCTCCTATGACAAATGGGGAGGTTACAGCCTATTTTAAGCTGAAATAATAGACTACAAGGCATGTACTCTCAAGTACACGGCGTGTACTTTTTCATTTAATTGTTCCTTTGGCGGCACCACCGCACTGTTCATCCGTCGACATGAGTACACGGCATGTATTCTTGACTACACAGCGTGTACTGTCGTGTAGCTGGCGGCTACTTCCACCACCTTACTATTCACCTACCGATAGACTACACGGCGTGTAAATACCAACTACACGGCATGTAGTTGGTTTTTACACCTTTCGTCGCCGACATGGCTACACACCCTGTGTACTCATCCCACATGGACAAAAGTACACGGTGTGTGGAAAAGTACATGGTGTGTAGTCCCAAATTTTTAGGATTTTCCCCATTTCTTTTATTTTCTAAAAAAAATAAAGAAAAGGAGAAATATAAGAAACCCAAACCTCAAAACTACGAACCAGGTTCTTAAAAACTTCCACCCTTAAAGAAATTCATCCCCGAATTTCCCTTCCAAGGGTGGTGAAGAAATAGCCATGAACAAATCCTGCCAATTAGCACGTATGTCGGTCACCTGCTCCCAGGTTTCATTTTTCACTCGACCATGCTTCCATAGCACCCGAACAAGAGGAACTGATAGGCCTCAAAGAACCTTTGTGGTATTATCAACAATATGAATCGGATTCTCTTCGAAGGATGCATCCACTACAAGCTCCACCTCCTCAGGATGAAATACGTGAGATGGGTCTGAATGATAGCGACGCAAGTGAGAGACATGGAAGACGTCGTGCATGGCTCGGTACCTTTGTAGTAACTGCAACCGATAGGCATCTATCCTGACTCTCTCTAGAATATCAAATGGCCCCACATAGCTTCGTGAAATTTTACCCTATCTCCTGATCCACCTGTGTCCCATCCTTGGGGAAACACGTAAGAAAACCTGATCCCCAACCACGAACTCCAAGGGTTGTCTGCGGCGATCAGCATAAGCTTTCTGACGAGACTGTGCGACAGCCATCCGCTTCTGAATCAACTGGACCTACTCAGAAGCATCCTACACTAGTTGTGGTCCCAGTAAATCTAATTCACATGCCTCTAACCAGCACAAATGTGATCGTCATGTCCTACCATATAAATCCTCATAAGGTGCCATCTCGATAGTTTTTTGAAAACAATTATTATAGGCAAACTCCACTAAGGGTATATGATTCCCTCAAGAGCCCAAAAAGTCTGGGATGCATGCACACATCATGTCCTCAAGCACATGTATCGTACACTCTGACTGGCCATAAGTCTGAGGGTGGTAAGTTGTGCTCAGATTCACCTGTGTACCCAGCACCCTCTGAAAACCCTGCCAGAAACGAGACGTAAAACGGGAATCCCTATCTAAAACGATAGAATGATGAACCCCATTAAGATGTATAACCTCTCGGATATAAAACATTCTGAGCTCATCAACACCAAAGTTCTCCTTGATCATAAAAAAGTGAGCTACCTTCGTGAGTCTATCCACAACAACCCACACGACATCATTGCCTTGAGGTGACCTCGGGAACCCCGTCACGAAATCCATCGCGACATCATCCCATTTTCATGCCAGAATGGGTAACTATTGTAACAGTCCAGCTGGTCTCTGATGCTCCACCTTCACCTGCTGACAGGTGGAACACCTCGTAACAAAACCTGCTATCTCACTCTTCATACCCGGCCACTAGTACTGACGTCTCAATTCACGGTACATCTTGGTAACTCCGGGACGAAATTACCAAGGTGAAGCATGAAACTCATGCATCAACTCCTTGCGTATATCCCCCAGAACCCATACTCGTCCATGGAAACGTAGTACCTCATCATCGCTTATCGTCCAACTTGAAGGAGGGTCCTCACTTGCCACCGACTCCTGTAAAACTAGGCCTTCTGAATCAGATAGCTGTCTCATTATCACTCTATCCAGGAGGATAGAAGTCACACCTAAAGACAAAAGATAAGTTTTCCCCTGACTGCGTACACCTCCAAATGTATCTCAGAGAACAAATCTATGATCTAACATTAACCACTGGCCTTCTGCACTGCTTGTATCTAAGTCTTCATGCTCAGTGCATCAGCCACTGCATTACCTTTACCAGGCTTATAGGCAAGCCTAAAATCGAAGGAATATAGGTATTCAACCCACCTTCGCTGTCTCAGGTTCATGTCACAGTTAGTAAAGATGTATTTGAGGCTCTTATGATCGGTGAAAACCAAAAAATTCTCTCCCAACAGATAATGTCTTTAACAGTGTAACACATGAACAACTGCAGCCAACTCGAGATCATGTGTCAGGTAATTCCTCTCATGTGGCCTCAAATACCGAGAACCATACGCAACAACTCGATCACCCTGCATCAACACTGCTCCCATCCCAATACCTGATGCATCATAGTAAACTGTATAGCTCTTCCCTTTCTCTAGAAGTATCAGGACTGGTGTGGGTGTCAACCTTCCCTTCAGGTCCTAAAAGGCTATCTCGCAAGCTTTTGACCAAACGAACATCCCACCTTTCTTAGTCAAAACCATAAATGGCACTGCTAAGTAGGAGAATTCCTATATTAAGCTTCTGTTGTAACCAACCATCCCCAATAAACTTCGTATCACAAACACGTTCTTAGGCTGCTCCCAGGAAACCACTACCCTCACCTTCTCTGGGTCTACTGCAACTCCTGCCTCTGAGATGATATGACCCAAGAAGTGAATCTAGTCCATCCAAAAGTGGCTCTTTGAGAGCTTAGATTACAGCTTATTCTCTCTCAGTGTACTCAATATGATCTCAAGATGGTTGGCATGTTCTTGTCGAGTGTGAGAGTACACCAAAATGTCAACCACGAATACTACCATGAAAGAATACAGATAAGGATAAAACACATGATTCATCAGTTCCATAAAAACTGGTGGCATGTTTGTGAGTCCGAATGGCATAACCGTATACTCGTATAGACCATACCTGCTTCTGAAAGATGTGAGAGGTATATCAGATATGGTCTAACACGCAGCTGATGATATCCGGATCTCAAGTCAATATTTGAGAATACTCGTGCTCCATGAAGTTGATAAAAAATATCATCAATCCTTGTTAATGGATATCGGTTCTTAACCGTCAACTCGTTTAGCTTCCGATAATCCACACAGAGTCTAAGGGTACTGATTTCCTCCTTCACAAAAAGGACTGGAGAACCCCAAAGAGAAGAACTAGGTCAGATGAAACCCTTTTCCTATAACTCCTCTAATTGCCTCTTGAGCTCCTGCAACTCTGGTGTAGCCATCCTATAAATACGAATGGACACAGGTGCTGCTCCTGGCACAAGATCAATAGAGAAATCCACCTCACGCTCCTGAGGTAGACCTGAAAAGTCGTCCGGGAAGACATCCCTGAAACGATCAACCACTGGAGGGAAATCCGTCTGACAAGTCCCCTGATCATCCAGATATAAACTCATAATATGGGTTGTAACTCCACCACGCCCATGATGCTCTGGTCTAGCTCGACTCGCTTGAACATCCCATTCGCCCTTGTATAGAAACTCTCCACCCTCTGGTGACGTGAAACACACCCTACGACGATAGAAATCTACAAGGGCTCGGAAGGGAACCAACCAGTCCATCCTGAGAATGACTTCATAAGTCGTCATCTATAAGGCATAGAGGTCCCATAGGAAGTGAGACCCACCAAATTCAAGGGGACACTCCTTGAACTGACGCACACCAGCCGTTCTAGTCCCCAACGGAGTGTCTAGAGTCATAAATTCAGAAAAAGTAGAAACACAGAGTCCAAGGCTCTCCACAAAGGGCATAGATATGAAGTAATGTGTAGAACCCGTATCAAAAAGTACTTAAGATAAGACAAAAGCTTCTAGAATAGTACCTCTGACTATAGAAGTTCATGGATCCTGCTCCTGCTAGGTCTATTGCACTATATATGCCTGCCTAGTGTTGCGGCCCTACGACACACCCTGGCTACCCTGAGCTATCCTGCTCTTCTGCCTCTGAGATCCTAGTGTCTGGCTACCATGGCCACTACTACCATCCCGGCCTGCATGCCCTGACATATTCAACTTGCCCGACTGGTAAGAAGCTGCTGGTCCTCCTCCCATACGTGGAGTCTGTACAGAACCCCTCTCACTAGACACTGGTAGAAACGCCCTGCAAAAGCACTGAAGATGACCCACCTTGCCGCAAGATCAGCACTCCACTGGATCACGTGGACACTGCAGTATCTTGTGCCCCTCTTTACCACACTGGTAGCACCTGACCGGGACACCTGGAGAAATCATCTGGCTGGTACTTCCACCCTGAGAGAAGCTTATCTGTCTCTTCCTCTTGCTAGTAGAAATAGTACCAGAAAACGGTGTTGAACCACTCTGGACCACACCACAAGCTTCCCACAGGTTCCTCTCTATAATCAGTGCTTGGTTCACAATATCATGTACAATTGGCAACCTGAAAACATTCACCAGTGCTTGGATGTCATAAAGAATACCATCCTCAAAGCGTTTGGATCTCAACATATCATCACCCACCAGCACGGGTGCAAAACACTGATGCTTGGTGAAACGAGCAGAATAATCCATCACCAACATAGAGCCCTTCTGCATATTCATGAACTCTCTAGCTCTATCTGCTCTCAGCGTCTCTGGAAAGAATAAGTCATATAATATTTCCTGAAAATCATCCCACACCATGTCTCTGTGATTCTTCGACTGGGTTTTAACATCCCACCACCTCTTGGAAGAATCACACAGCATATAAGTTGCAAGCTTTACCCTCCGCCCTGTAGGCATCTCAAGATGCTCAAAAATAGTCTTCATAGACCCCAGCCAAGACTCTATAGCATGTGCTCAACCATCCCTCGATAACATAGGAAGATGATGCTGCTAGAAGATAAGAGTCAGCTCAGCCATAGATGTGTCAACCGGCGGTGCTGCCTGAAAGGTCTTCATGAACCGCATAATGCCTTCAAGGAACTACGCCTTTGTGCCTGTGTCTGGTATAACAGGTGGCGTCACATCTAGCTCTACTGGAGGATCCACTGGTATGCCATGTCCCACCATCTCTGGAGTATAATCGTTGCCTCTATCCTGGTGAACAATTCATGGTCGTCTCGGTGGCATGACTCTACATGATCAAATGCACACCTTAGATTAAGATTAACAAAGATTGGAAATGAAGGGACCAAAAAAAGAATAAGATGAAGAAGGCATTTCATGATTTTCAAAACAAGACTACACGACGTGTATAATGACTACATGGATTGTACCTAACTTTTCTTCCCCTATCCGGGTCCTTCTACATGGGAAAGCTACACGGCTCTCGGTGAACAAAACAACACAGCATGTATATAATCCACACGGCGTGTATGGTGTAAATTTCAAACTGCCCGTGTCGTTTGTGACATAGTCGACTATTCAGCTTGAGACTACACGGCGTGTTACACCCATACACGGCGTGTACACCACTCCGTCTTCCCAGCCACATGGCTAACATCACACGGTCTGTCCTTAGAAAAGACTGCATGGCGTGTCCCACATGTACACGGTGTGTACTAGACGAGATTCGCCGAACCTAGTTGTTAGTTACACGGCCGGACACATGGCTCACACTACACGGCATGTTCCATAAACACTTGGCGTGTACAAGAAAGTATTACACTGACCCATGTTGTTAGTTACACGACCAGATCCCAGGTTAGACTACACGGCGTGTTCCATAGTGGACATGGTGTGTATGTATTAAGGTTTCCTCCTCCCGTGTTGTTAGTTACATGGTGGAAACCGGGTCAACACTACACAGCGTGTACATCCGGTACATGGCGTGTTCACCCCAAGAATTTCCCTTCCTCGTGTCTCCTCCCACATAGTCTCTAACATGGGAAGGTACTACACGGCGTGTACTTAGGGTACACGGCGTGTACTCAAAATTTTTTATTTTCTTCCCGAACAAAAGATCATACATAACGTGTTTAAGGTACTACACAGCGTGTATACTAGGTTTCCGGATAGTATGCCTCAGAAACATCCCTGAAACCTAGAAAATACTGAAAAACAATACCTAAGTGCCAAATTATGATCTGTGAGGGTCCATACTCCCCGTGAATCAATGTTTGACATCTTATATGTGTTATGACCTGATAAACAGTCAATGGCCCACCAAATTCCAATCAATGAGGGCCCATACTCCCTAAAAACCAAAGTTTGGCATCCATTCTATCAACGGTCTCAAACAAAAATACCCTATCACATAACAGGTATTTATCAAGCAGCTATCACAACATCAATGTTCTCTATCACCACAACTATCACAACAGCATTCAATTTCTAATGGACCTACATGGCATGGAACTATACATGGAATGTGATCTCTAGCATGTTCCTAATGATGCATGAGATGGAATACCCTCATCTCATCAGGTATCAACTAAACAGAACACACGAATAAAATATAAATAGAACAATACAAGTGTGTCACCCAACAGTGAAATCAAAACAACTGTAAAACTTGAAAATTCAGAAAAATTGCAATAACTGAGGTAGACTGGCTTTTCCCTGTACATGGGTTAGATATGCCAGGGCATAGCTTATTACCAACTACCGTCTACATCCTATCCCTGTCTACGACTCCAAATAGTATGTCAAAGAAAAGAAGCTGCCTCTAATACCACTTTGTAACGTCCCGGGTCCAGGTGCCACTCAACGGGTGCCCCGAGCACGATTCACCACATGACCTCAATCGCATTTCCCCAAACTCCAGAGGGTTCCAACTAGCAGCAAGGGCCCAGGTTTGATAGTGGGGATACTATTCCCTCATTTTTTAAAGTGTAGCACAAAGGAATATATAAAACATATGACAACAGCGAAAGCGATAAACCAAACACAATTTCAAACGCACAACTGCAGTAAAAACAACCAACCGTCATATATATATGTAATGATGATGCAACATGCCTCATGTTCTAAGATAATAGATACAATATGTTACAAAACAATATAGTACATTACAATACATAGTACAACAAACAAATCAAAATAGCTGGTAGCATCGCGATCCTAATCTCGGTCCCATGCTCCCCTAACCCTCAGCAGCAATCAAATACCTGTATAGGGACCCTTGCCCTTATCCACACCTGTAGAAACATAATCTGTTTGGGCCGAAAAGCATGACCCAAAAAAGGTGTGATAAATAAATCCTAGTAGGCACCCACCAAAGGCTCGTGCTCAACTGTGTGTAATCATGGAACAATAGTGGAAAAAGTAAATGCTATAAACTAAGCAGTAATCAAAAGTAACTAACTTTACCAGTTATATTTCCATCTTAGTATTCATTTAACCATTTAATTTAATAACATCCTATGCTCAACAGAACAAAGCCCTCAGGCCAACCAGAATATTTCCCTCAGGCTAATATAGTAAACCCATGCCCTCAGGCTATGTTGAATCTTTCCCTTAGGCATTTCCCTCAAGCGAAATAGATTCTTTCCCTCAGGCCAAACTGAAATGAAACCCTCAATTAATCAGAATCATGCCCCCAGGCATTGCCCTTAGGATAATAGAAATATGCCCTCAGGATAATCAATGATGCCCTCAGGCTAATATATCACTACCCTCAGGCTAAACAAGTAACAACGCCCTCGAGCTATAAATTAATCAGTCCATGCCCAAAAATTAAACATGAAATTATTTACAACTCCTCTCAAGTAAAAATTAATGCATAAAGTAAACATGGTATACCCTTGGGTATCTTGGCCAAACAGCTAAATAGAGGAACGCACCCACGGGGTTGTCCTGGATCCAAGCAACGATCCCAAACAACAGTTTATTATCACATATAATCACTGATACAATTCTAGGTATTTAATTCAACAAGGACTCAGCCATACGACACCCCATTCATGGGCGCGTATCTCAACAGTACACAAAAACGCACAATAGTTGGAAATTAAACACCAAACCACCTACCTTTAACACCAACGAATGATATACGGGAACATCGATTCCAGAAACGCCCAAAGACGGTGTAGATCTGGGTTAGAAGAAAACCTATTCAAATGTAAATAAATTCCCCTAGGGAAAGAATTGGCAAGAACCACTCAAGTTGAAGGTAGCTCTTATACGTGCAGTTCTAACATGATTGACGAAGGCAGATTCGGATTCCTGGTTCACAATCAATGGATCTCCAAAGCTCTGTCCTTCTCCTTCATCTCCAAAACGGCTCAAACGCCTCCTCTTCCAAATGAGGTGGCTACTACCTTTTTTACGCCAAAAAAAAACAGAATACACGGCGTGTACTCTCAAGTACACGGTGTGTACTTTTCCATTTAACTGTTCCTTTGGTAGCACTTCCGCACTGTTCATCTGTCGACATGAGTACACATCATGTATTCCTAACTACACGGTGTGTACTATCGCACAGCTGGCGGCTACTTCCACCGCCTTACTATTCACCTACCGACTGACTACGCATCGGGTAAATACCCACTACACGATGTGTAGTTGGATTTTACCCCTTTCGTCTCCAACATGGCTACACACCCAGTGTAGTCATCCAACATGACCAAAAGTACACAGTGTGGGGAAAAGCACATGGCATGTAGTACCAAATTTTTAGGATTTTCCACATTTATTTTATTTTCTCAAAAACACTTAAGGAAAGAAGAAAAAGAAGAAAACCTACCTCAGAACTATGAACTGGGTTATTACATCATATATATGGAATCAAAATACACTAAGATATACATTTAGTATTATAATCTAAGAACATCCTAGAATTTTGGTATGCAAGATATTATGTGGATATTCCTAGAATATATATCCATGTTTCGATGCTACAAGTGGACATGGTTTTGGAACCTATGTACCTTGGGGTAACAACCCCAACATGGTGTTCCGAGCATGACTCTGTGTAACCTTATACATGACAATGTGCCCTGCTACACACCTCGTTTGACAATACCTGGAGTTATTTTTATGAAAAATCACATTTAATATACCCACCATTATGAAGGACTTATGCTTCCAATGTTAGAAAAATATATTGATCTAAGATTTATGATGCATAAATATATGTTACATTTAGAGTTTAGAAATTTCATAATTTGATGAGCTAATATAGTATATTAAATTGATTAGAAATGGTGCCTAACACAAAGAATGAGAAAATCACCAATTCATGTGATGCAAAGAGAAAGAAGGATAATATCTCTTATGGTCTATAGAAATCATTTTGAAGGGACATAGTCTTCCATGTATCTTCATCATATGAGGAAATAGTGTATTATGTTAACATCTTGTGTAATGAGTTTTAAGAGTCCTATGGATTTGAATGTTTGTAAGAGAATAAGAGGATGGAAGAGAAAAAGATGGATAAATAGAAGAAGGGAATGAAGGGTTTTCCCGCATGTGATAACTCTGGAAAGAATCACCCTGGTAAATTCTTGAAAGTAATGGGAGTTTATTATAAGTGTGGTTATAAATGACACCAAGTTCATGATTGGTGCAGATTGGCAATGGTTGTGGCGTGGATTCTGACTTCTCCATTTCTGTTATGGCTCGACATCGGTTCCAGAGAGGCTCATCAGGGGAGGATCGAGTTTTTCTTTTAGGGTTGTGGATATCGGCGATTATGTGGCTCAATATCCCATGTTTTATTTTAGTGGTTATCACATTTCATTTAAATGTAATTTAAGTAGATCGGTTGGTATGCAGCATCGATGTCACCATCTCGGCCATGTCCCTCCCCATTGGACTTCTTCATCGCTTCCCATGGTATGGTTGTCTCGGACTCCAGTGACGGTGCATCTACAGTTCAGATCTGAGTGGATCAATGTCCAGAGCAGTGTTTCTGGTTCAAGGTAGCCCATAATCCTCACCGGTGATGTTCCCTAGTTATGGTGTTGGGTCATCCAGTCCTAAGTGACAATAGCTCAGATTGACATTCCTCGGATCGTCTTCTGATTGCTTCTACGACTGTAGTGGTGGTGGGAGTCACATGTAGCATGAAAAAGTTCATCCAAGATGTCTTCTATGGAGGGGACAATTTCATTAAGGCATCATGGTGAATGGTCTTGTTGTTTATTGATGTTATGATGATTGATATTTCATATTAATGAAATTTCAACATCGTGGAATAAATTTTGTGGTGGTTATTGCATTATGACTTTGAGGTTCGTGGTTTTTGGGACTTGCAACCCATTTACATACAAGGGGATGCTCCAGATGAGGATTAGAGATGAGATTTTTTACATGGTCATTGAATACTGGATTTGAATGTTTGAGAGGGTATGAAAATGCCTTTAGTACCAGACACGTGCATTCATGCATAGGATAACTGGTTGAGTAGTGATTAAAAGGTGGAAGCTAGTCTTAATGTTTTTGATAATGGGTAGGGGACTTTATTTGACCACCTATATGTGTTGTTTTTTGGACTTGAAAATTTTGAACGCGGAGTCATGGTTGTTTTTTATGTCTTTAATGTCATGTTGGGTTCCCCCATAGCACTTAAAAGGTGGTTTATGCTAGTAAAAATAATTAATTTTCTCCCAGTTGAATGATACGTAGAAAAGATATTCCAGGGAAAGTTATAATTTATTGAAACATAAATTATTGAGGAAAATATAACCCTAAATATATTCCTGATGCAGAGATAATGATGATAAAATAACTGATTTTGATATTTAATGAGAGCATTAGAACTGATTATTGACTTATCATAATGTAGTCTATGCTATCATCAATGGAAATCAAAACAATTTTGGATTAAAGTAACTTATCCAATTAAATGTATCATAATTATGAAATATTGAAGAATGAATATTTATAATATGGTTTTATGGTAATTTGAATTATTACCATATTTCAGGAGGATACATGATGATGTTATTCACATGTTTGAAATTTGAAAATTTATAAATGCCTCATGGCTATGTTCGTATGGAACAATCAGTGACCTTCCTTCAGAAGTGTTAAATTATTATATTTTGGAATGTTTAACCATTTATGAATGATTTTTATTTATTATTATATGTGGTATTAGAGGTTAATGTATTACATCACCACATGGCATAACATATGTTATGAGATTAAGCATATATTCCTCAAGGTGTAATCAAAGGATATGATTGTTTTTATGAAATAGAAAAGTGTATTTATACTATTATATAGTGGAATAATTCCTCAAGTCAATGAAAATAGTATTATATAAAATATTTCCTTATTTTCATAATTTTTTATAATATCCCCGATTTTTTACAGTAGTTTTTATTTCTTTTTGTAATCAACTTTCATCTGAACATGTTCTCTATCACTTTCTATCAGAACATCCTAGTTTTTTTTCATTTCTAGATTTTGTCTTTCAACTAATGTCACCCTATGGGAAACTGTAATTTTTTTGGGACAACCTCATTCCCCCCAACAAATTTTTATGAGAATTTTTTATTACCTCTCTTTATGATGTGGGTTTCCCATAAAGGAATTTTGAATGATCAACCTCTAACATTCAAAGTGCTGTTTTGAATTATGAGGATGCAATTCAATTAATGGGAGAATAATTTTACACCCCGTTAATTATTTTACTAATTTTATATATTTTAATTTTATTTAATTTAATTATTAATAATAATACTTATAGATAATTAGAATTAGTTAATGTTATAAAAAATAATATTTTATAGTATTATTTTTTTATAAAATAATATTACAATATGAATATGTATATTTGATTATTTTTACGAAATTATAATTAATAAATAAATTATTTAGTTAAATATAATATATATTGAATATTATAATTATTTAAATAAATACTAAATTATGTTTCAAATATATTCACTATTACTATGAAACCCCGAGATTTTATGGTGTATCTCTTCATATATATTTTCAATTCATTAGACAGATTATATGCACACAGCACTGAATATCTGCTAGAAAAACTTTTTATAGTCATAACCTATCAATGAAACATAATTTTTCCACTTCGTTGATTTCAATTTCTAAAAATGGACATTCACCATTACGATCAGTAAGATTTTTTGTGTCTAATAGGATCAACTTAATTTTTTTGTTGAATAGTAACTTTACACTTATGAATAATAATGTACCCATATAAATATTGATGTTAACTTTTGAATAGTAACATAACCCTTATGAATAATAGTCTCACTCATGAATGAATAAATAAAATATTTTCACTTTATAAATTATTTTGAATTATTTAAAAATAAATTATTAAGTGTTGGTATTTTTGTGTGTAATTATTATTTTTATACAATATTAAATTAATTATTTTATTTAAAATATAATTCATCTTAATAAAATATAACCCTAAATAAATATTTTTTTGTCTTTTTATTTTAGGATAATTTTATGATAAGTCATTTAATTATTGAAAGTATAATAAAATCAGTTTTATAATTAAAATCTACTTTTTTCACGTAAGTAATGAATTTATTTAGATATTATATTTCACATATTTTGGAAATTATTTTAAAAAATTTTAATCATTTTTTAATTCAATATTTTGAAAAATGGTTAGGGTGAATTTTTTGGATTTTTCTAAAATAAATTAATATTTGGTGAATATTAAAATACAGTAATTTAAAGTACAAATTCATTATTAGATAAAGAGACTATTCCGTGAATCATGGATGATGTAATCACATTTTTTTTGAACTCACATGAACATATTATGATTTTCTTTAAATAGTCAATACTACTGATTGTCTTGATCAATATAATAAAATAATGAATAAGTTGTTTAAAAATATCTAATCTCCTCCACTATAAAATCATCCCATCACTCCCTCTTTTCTTCACATATATAAGCCACGAGGCCTCTTAATGTTATTTCCAAATACTCTTCCCCAACCTCTCCCTATGTCTATTAGCTCTTATTATTTCCAATAGAACAAAACATTTTCCCATAAGGAGGTTGTGAATGAGGATATGTCAATAGTTAAAGTCCTCTTCCTTTTTCTATTCAATTTCTTTTTTATGTTCCTTAATTTATTATTCTATCCTAACCTCCTCTGTATAATTGATCATAATAAATCCACTGTCATCTATATTCTATAATTATATCATGTTAATCTCATAGACATTGTCATTCTTTTTTAGTCTCTCTCTTTTATTTTATAAATGAAATCATCATCTCGGAGGTGCCCATTTACAACCTTTGTGGCCAATGAAATTTTGTTCTTAAATTTCATCTTAAATTATGGAAACGAAACCATTTTTGAGGTTTAACCAGATTCAAAAAAATTATTATAACTTATGTAATGATTTGGAAAATTTCTTTTAACATGATATTAAATAATATAACAAAACTCGTTTGTTATGATCAATAACCACTTTAATAATCAAAACAACCATCACTAAATAAATTATCTATTAATTAAACCTCATAATACATAACCAAATGATAGAATAAACCGTTGATACATGTTTATGTTCTTTAATAAAATTTATTTTTAATTATGGAGAATTAAACCATTCCACATGAATTCTATTACGTACAATCGAGAAAACTCATCTTGAAATCAAGAAATGATAACTCTAGAACAATGAAATTCCATAATATATCATATAAATAAGTCCATAAATGAACATAATAATACTATAATGTATAAAATGAATGTATATAAGGTTTAAATTAATTAATTAATGACTTTAATTTGGTTATCCATGAAGTTAAAGTCAAATAAAGAACATGTTCGGACATAAGGTAAGGGTTTTCTCATTTCACTTCCATTTTTGTGAGATATTCCTTATTCACTACTATTTATTATATATAATGTATGTATAGATAGAATTTATGTATCAAATCATGAGTTTATTATCATTTTATTCAATATATTATTTTATGGTTATTAATTTTGGGCCATATGATTCGATTGATTACAAAGTTGTAAGGGGTTCCACCCGAACCTTCATTTTTTCAATCGGGTTATTCCATCACAATACATACCCAAATATAACACATATTTCTTTTTTAGTAAATAATATATATTCTTTTTTGTGAGGAAAAATAATATATTCACATCATTTAATCTTTCTTGGGTATTATAGGTTTTAAAATAGTTTAATTCATAATTCTTCTTGATAAACAAGCACGATTCATCGGAACTTCTAGAATTATTACCCAAATTTATGTTCCCTTTTTAATCTATTTTAAGACATCATTATTGTTTTTTAAAATCACACATTTTATCATGAAAAACATTCTTGGTTCATTTCTGGTTTTATGGAAACAAAAAATAATTTCCCCTTTAAAATCTCTTTAATATTTTCCATAAACCTTACCAAAATTTGGAATTCATAAATCGTCATTAAAAATATTTTTCAAGTATTCACATTTTTGGGGAAAATTTTATTCATAAAATAAAATTTTAATTACTTTCCATTTTTTTTGTTATAAATTTTTACAATATTATTTTAGCATAAATACAAATGATTTTCTAAAAGAGCTATTCTTCCCAAAATAAAAAGTGTTTTCTCTTCTATCTTTTACTTTTGTGAGATATATGCATTATTCACCACTAAATCATTGTGTATAGTGTATATACTGCCCTTTAATATGTTATATCATGAGTTTATTTATTCTCATTATATTTAATTTGATAATGATTTGAATGTTTCAAATTGGTAAGAGACACTTTTAAATGTTTATTGATTATTTCCTCAATAAATTTTCAATGGTCTCAATTAAAAATAATGTCATATATGCATATATCATATTTTAAATGTTGTACTTTTTTGATTTTTTTCTCTTATGAGACCATCTTCCATATCATGTTGAAGGGTGGATGATTAGGTTGACTATTGATGGTCTAATTTGATAACATTCATTAGGTTATAATTAAAGTAATAAAATTTCATATGCTAGTTTTTTAATTGAAATGTTTATGTTGTCTATGTATTTACCTTCTCATATGAGGAATGTATTGGACCTTGTAAGTTATGGGTGGGACCCACTATAAGCCCTCGATTTATCGGTGGGTCTAATGAGACAAACTAGTGTATTGGTATGAGGCCTTGATGAAATGGTTGTTATGATCCTAGCATGATCCCTTGATTGTGTGATTACGACGTCCATAATTATGCATTCCCTTGATATGAAACTAATGATGGATAGTCCTTGTGGTTAATAAACTAGTAGAATACCCATGTTTTTGTTTTATTATAGTGTCTATTATAAAGATCCTATTCCTTCCATATTATGATCTATTTTATTTTTAATGGAATGTGTACTTTTAGTAATTCACATTGACTTATTATTTATACTCCCACTGTTTTGTTTACCCTTGATGAGTATATGAGATTACCTCTATATTATGATTTATTTCTCATGATTATGTGGAGAAGTATATTATGAATTAATTTCATGGATAATGTAAGAGTTAGAGATGTTACCAATGTAATTTCTATGATTTATTTCATTTTAAGTTCAAATGTTAGACATATGTATGTATCTTGTCTTGCAAAACTAATAAAATATTCGTTCCTTCATGATAACAATTTCTAGTAATCATTCCAATGTATTAATATAATCCATAATTTTTGGGATTCAATGGTCAGGGTGTTACACTAGAGGTTCATTTGAATATTTTGATTGGTTTTGAAAACATGAGTCAGGTGCATATTCCCACTTCAACCAAGGTTGGACGACATGTTTTGGAATCCACCCCATGATAGGCTCAAATTCCTAGAAAAATAAAAAATAAATATATTATAACATAGTAACAACAAAAAAATGAGAACATATTTGAAAAATTAAAATATATAATTGCCTATATATTCTTTTGACCACCACATAAAAGGCTCATACACTTGATTGCCACCAAATTATAGGTCAATAAATTCTGACTAACACACATTACAAGGAATGTATTCTTACTCTACTTGAAGCTATAATACATGAGTCCATTCAATTGATATATTTTGTATCTCATGGATCCAATGAAACATTTTATAAATTATATGGAGATACCTACCACCACGATCATTCACATTATAATGTAAAGATGGTTTTGGGGGATCATACCCTTGAAATCAATTGTGGAAAACCGATCCATGAGGATATCTTTATAATTTAAGGACATAATCCCCTTTTAAAGACACCATTGTATAGATAATTTCATTAAAAATTAGGCTTTACTATATATAGTATTCCATTAATTACAAGAAATGTGACATCACAGTCAGAAGATGACCTAGAGCGGTGACCAATATACCAACCGTCTAAATGAAACTAGTAATTATCCTCTAAATATTGACTAATGTGGTATGAAAATTAGGATAATACTTATATGATGTGGGAATGATTGTCTTAGATATTTTTAGGTATTTGGCTAATAAAAAACCATCTGACTATATTATTTTTCATCCCCACTTTCAACTATGATGTCCTAGATGAGCTAAAGGAGGGAAGAATTCCTTACCTACTCTAGAACCTATGGGTGACTGTCCATTAGCTATAGAAATATTATTTTCATTTCCATGTATTTGATGATAACATTTGGTTATTGAAAATTATTTTATATCAATTTTACCTTGGTACATTTTCCATAACTAGGAAGCTGATCTCATAGATGTACCATGCAAGCCTGTGATAATATTTCATTCACAACTTCATATCCCACTAAAAAATAATTGTTGACGTTTTAATGAATATATCAATTCAAGAATGGGATTAAAATATATCATTTCACTTCATCCAATCCCCAAGATTGTATATCTTACTAGGGACACCATCTTATAGTGTCATATTCATAGGAGATACCATTGGTTCAAAAGTCACATGCTCCAGTTGGTTGATTCAAAATAAAATCCATGACTCTAAGATATGAAAGAACTATGAGGGGAGAGAGTGGGATATTAAGTATATCCTTGATATATTCCCATCAACAGGTCATGAAAACACTTCAGTAGAAATATTCAAAGTATTAGGTTGGAATAAGGATCCCTACAACTAGTTGTTCAGAGTCTGGGCAGATAATACACCTAAAAACTAAGCATGTGAAAATGCACTAAAGTCGATAATGTTTCATAGGATCCCATCAATGGGAAACCCCAAAATATAGGGTCAATAATTCTTTTACCACCACTTAAACCTGGGGGTTATGAAATCCCTTACAGGTCTTGAAGAAATCAATGGTGCCTCCCGAACAACAAACACCCTTAGGTATGATGTTTTTTCCAAAACCGCAACCATTGTGGTTATCAAATTCTAAGAAGTTTTTTTAAGCTCTTGTGTTAGTTAAATACCTACCATATCCCTTATTTATGGGTCATTATTACCACCCCAATTAAAAAATTCTCTTTGAGGTTGGGTAGTTGTTCTCGCTGATAGGAAAGACAACCATTCCTACTGCCAGAAGATAGACCCCTCTCCATTAGTGCATGCTTAACAATGGATTTTATATATTCTTTACGTTTCACTATTCATAGACTATAAACATGGGAATAGTTGGAATATATGAAATAAATCAAAAAGGGACAAATTTGAAAGTTTCCCATTAAGAGAATAGTGTGGCGAGAAGACTATAATATTAGGAAACAAGACGATATAGGTAGTCTATGGTTGATTTATTACATAGAAGGTAAAAATGATTCATTAAGATCATATAAATAGATTAATATATTCAAAAAAATATACTATAGAAAACACAAATTAAAACATAAACATTAAGTCGGGTGATTTAGAAACTATTCCCTTTTTGGAAGGTTACACCAATGCGAAGGTCGACGCCACACACATTTGGAATTAGAGAAGGAACATAAACTTATTGACATGAAATTAATATTTTACACACCCTCAAAAAAATTATTCCAATGATAAAGAAACTTTTGGGGTCACATCCAACTCAACACTAATATAAATTGAATCAACTTATTCAAAAGACATGTTTGCATAATATAAAATCATGATACTCAATCCAAGGAGGCTCAATGAGGAAATTATCATTGGTAAAATATACACATTGAATCTCATTCAAGCCCAAGAAATAATTTCTCCTTGAACAAATAAATAGGTAATTCATATTAAAAAAAAATTTGAATTTAAACATCAGGCCATTTCTTAGTTACCAAAAATGAACTATATGAATTCTAGAATTCTGGGGGACCTGGATTTTCCCCACTGAGGAAGAAAAATACCCCATATATGGATAATAAATTAGTTCAAAAAAGAGATGGATATTAGAAACCATTTAATTTTGGGAGAAAACTTCATGATTCACCAACTTCATAATCTCTTTAGGTAGTTTAGATAGTTGTACCCCCATTAAATTTTGAGACTATTGAGTCAATTTTTACTCAGATAAAATACATGGAAAGGTGGTGCACCCAAAATTCAATTCAAGTATAAGAAATTGATTGAATGTATAGACACCAATTTTACCAAACATAATATTTAGAATACCATTTTTCAACATTCAAATCCAGGGGTATCTGATGAAATATATCATTCACATAGTGTCTTAATGAACCCCCATGATAGGACCCCAAGGAACGAAAGAGATAGTAATACTAAGGTGATTTGTGAATACTCTGGTGGGAACTACTTTATTTTGATATAGTATCCTCCTAGTAGGGTTGATCAATGGATCATAATACCATATCCATGAATTCCACTATCAATACATTTCCATGCTATAGTAAAGGATGAACTAACTACTAACAAACAATAGACTATATAAAATTTAGAGTGTATTTGAATTTATCTCCAAATGAAATGGGATGATGTAATCCCACAATATTATACTTCTGATGAAGTACTTTTTGAAAATCTATTCCGAAGAACACTCTGATCAGATGTTTATACCATTGATCATGTTGTAAAATCCATGAATATTCCATATGTTTGTAAAAATATCATAGTGCATAGAATATTCGAATTTGGTGAACCAGATCTAGATAAAATCACACACACAAGGAACTAGGGAAATGGTCTAGTAAGGAATTAAATACTACTTTTATACTCAAACCATCACCATTGACTATTGGATCACCTAAAAAGGCACTTCCTCACTATTGGACTACCACATAATGATATAGAAAACCCTTATCTAGAGTAAATGAAAGAGAGAGTATTCCTTCAATTTTAGGATTTCAATAATAAAATCAATTCCTTATTAAATAAACATGTTTCCTATTATTTTACCATTTCTATGTAAAACTACTCCTCAAGCCTATTTAGTTGAAGAAACAGAGAAAGGTTGTTATCATTTATTATTCTTACTACCTCCCATATAATTGAACTTTTGTCCACACTTTCCAATACAATTGTTTCTTCAAATACATCATCTATTGAATGGTTGATTTTAGATATTTGATACTGTGAAAATACCCAGTGAAAGTTCCCCATTTGAAGACCACATAAGAATAAGAATAAGGTGATTAGAGAGAACTAACTAGACAAAAATGAATAGTCATTGAATGTATGACCTAAAAGACAGTTTATTAGGCCCATGTAATTCTCAAAATAAAAACTGTATGTACCAATAAATCCTTTTATCCATTCATCTTTATCAAAATGTATTTCAACAAACCTGTATGTTGTATTTATATTTAATCATTCGAAATAGAAAAGGTAATAATAATAACAGTTTTATCTGGATCAAAAACTATTCTACACACTTAAAAGTTCCTTCCTTTAACCACCCATTATATGGGTACCAACCTACTAAATGGAATCATCATTAGATGAAGATAATATCATTATTTTTAATGTCATTTATATAGGATACCAATTCAATAATTAAAAATATACATATGATCTTTAGTTTCTTGTACTTGACATGGACAAGGATGATAAAGTCTGTAGAGGCTGGGGGAGGAGGGGGAAAAATTGGTGAGGATGAGGTATATTTTATGGTAACATTACCCTCAAATACATATGAATATTAAAAATACTAGATAAATTATCTTTAGTGAGCTTAGTAAAATCATGAAAGCACCCCAAGAATCTTACATTCATTTTCCAAACCCAATTATTTATGTTGATTGGTTTACAGCTGTAGAATTATCCAACTATCTAGGATGGGTGGTTTTCTTGCTCAACCCATTCCATCATTGAAATATATGCCTTAATATTCTTCCCACCTTTTGAACCATTATACCTCAAGAACTATAGTTCATATGTCACATGACATGGAACAAAACTACCTTAGGACGTGTATACATATGGTTGATAAGTATGAAATTTTGAAATAATTGGAGACTATCCCAAACAATATCTCGTTATTGAAAGCTAAAAATAACTAAAAGGAACAAAAGTAGATATTATTCATGACCCTCTAGAATTCCCATACATTTGTGACAAAATCCACTAATGATTAATTATATCTAGTTTAAACCACTTCAGAAGAATTTTAAACCACTATCTCCATCACAAAGTATGATCTAGAGGAAACTATTCTGGGGAATATCAAAAATCGTTATATTTAAGGAAAGATCGATAAGGATGACATTTGATGACCTCATATTGATAATAGTTTAGAGAATAATACATTCCATAAACAAGCTCCCTAATGTTTTTTTATATTGAGAATGATTTATCTCCCATGAAGGTGACTATTTAAGTGAATGATAAGAGAGAATTGAATCCCCAAGGAATGAAAATGGTCAAATACCAGTTTATAGAGAAAGTGTCTAATAATGATTTCCTTGTTATTTTTAAATACATGTAACATAATGTCATAATCAGAATACCATGGCTTTATAGACATAAAGTGATTCTATCTACATTCCATCAATGCTTGAAGCACCTGATTAATGGGAAGGTAAGTATATTGTATAGAGATAATATCTCAATAAGATATTTTGAATCCCAATAAAATAAGGTGGGGTTCTATAATATGGATATTATGAAATAAATGATAGAGGGTGAAATGAGGGTTACCACTCCCAATGTCTCATAATCCACCCTCGAAGGCCCATGGATATTTCTCAACATTTAGTATATATTTTTAATCAATTGAATTAACAAATATTAAGCTTATTTCTAAACCATAGTTGTAATAACCAGAGAGATTAACAACATAGATAAGAGAACCCCTCTTCCACCACTATCAAGATCATAAAATTCAACTAAACCATTACTAGAAATTTAATGTTCCCTTAAATTGTCAATTGTAATTCATGATGTCTTTTATTTTTCAACACCTCGAGAAAATGATGAGAAAAGTAAGTATCTACATGATTCTACTAATCACAATATGCATTCCTCAATTATCCCAATTCATAGAGGTATCATGTTGTCCTCTATTTTGGTGACATGTTCTCCCACTGTATTTATCGATCATTATGACAGATTAAATGATATTGAGATGAATGAAAATAATAGCATCCTTATATATGACCCTCTATAATTTGAGAAATGTGTCTCAACAAACATCATTGAGCTCTGGTAGGTAAATATGGTAAAAAAATAAGACTTTAAGATCACATTTATTAGTGTCAATGTCACCCTGGATAATAAGATATATATATATATATAATTATTGAAGAATAATAATTTCATTCTCTCTTGTAATTTCAAATGAATGACTATTCTGGACCTCGCCATGTCTACTTATCACCTAATACTTCTACAAACTCATCAATATATGAAGATGTAACCTATATTATTGAATCCATAACTTATATAAAAGGTGAAATTTGAAGTTAATAGGATTACCATATATATCCCCATTTGATTGGAGGAATACCAAATAAGGATCTCCAACATAAACCACATTCCAAAAAAAAGAATGATTAGATCATTGTTTTTATTGATTTATGACACCCTGACCAACATTATTCATGTGTTGAGTTCAAATTTTTTTTTATAGAACACTTTAGTAATGAAATTTTTTGATTTCAAGTGCAACCTAATATGGATGGGTACTCTTGGTAGAACTAGATCTAGATAGGACTTGAAGAAAAGGAAGACAATGATTTCAGAGCACCCAAATGGATATTATTTGGCTGTTTCATTCCCCTCATCTTTGTTGAATGTTGTCCCCAATAACCAACATGATATTAAAAACATATTCAAACCATTTTTGGGAGGAATCATTAAATGTTGAATTTATTTCGATATGTTTAAGTACAAAAAATTCTATGACTATCTCACCGACCTCTAGGAGATCATTGAAAATATGTAACAACATAGCTTGATGATAAATCCTCTTATATTTTCTTTTAGGGTAAAACCAAAAAAATTATTTGGTGTTGTGGAATGAAACCAAAAAATTGAGTTTTAACTAGAGATGAGTAAGGTGATTCTAAGGATATTTCCACTTCAAATCTAAATATATACAAGGGGAATTTTGGGATGTATAAATTTCATCCTAATTTTTTTTGTTGATACCTCTAAAAAATTCTTCATCTTCATGAAGCTTTTTAATAATGTAGTCTCTTATATGTGGGAAGAATATTGGAAGTTATCCTTCGAGAAAAACAATATAAATGTTCCATAATAATTGGTCTTAATCCCACTATTATAAGGGATGTCTATTATGTTATATGTGGATGCTATAGAGAAATCTCTCGATACACTTCTCAAATAAAAATACAAGGAAATAAAGCACCCTCCATCATATAAGAAAGTAAATTCTTGATACAAAGACTATATATTTTGATATTGAGAAGATCTTCTCTGCACTCATCTTTATGGTATAGATGTTGATGCACCGCATTCCACACTATTATGTTCTCATGGTTTCTCATATTGACCCTCTAATGTAAATAATTAGTTTCCCTATGAAAAATAGACTATTGGGATGATTGGAGTTTATCTTGATGCAATATGAAATTCAATTCATATCATATAATGAATTCAGATAGAAGGAATTAGTTGTCTTATTCAAAATACATTCTATCCCAAAATGAAAATATATAAGACCATAACAACTAGGTAAAGAGTTTTACAATGAAAAAGAAACCCCAAAATTGTGGGATATGAATTTTGATGGAGCCCCTATAACGTTTACTATGAAAAATATTGTAAAATTTAATGTTCAATAGATTTGTTCTTCGGATCATCTTTGTATCCCCATATAATGAAATCTTACCTTATGCATTCTTATTATTTGAATGATGTGCTAATAAGATGTAGAATATTGAGCCATTTCTTAGGCCAACATCTATCCATATAGATACAGATAAACCATTTTAAAATTAAGGGTGATTCAGAGTTAGTTATCAAAAAGAAAATGTATAATATATATGTAAAAAGGTAGAGTTTACCTCTCTCATATTCTATTTAAGGGGAATAATTGTGTATTTCCCTTTGTAATTGAGCTATATAAAATTTATCATTCACATAATTCTTATGATGATGCACTAGATATTGAATACATGACACTGGCTAATAGAGAATATGATTAAATTGTAACGCCCCGACCCCAGTTACCCAGAGTTGGTGCATTATTACATAACATTGGCATGATCACAAGAAAGATCGTGTATCGAAAGACCGATTAGTTTAGTAGCCTTGGAATAACTGGATACACTAATAAAGTTTACATTACATCATAAAATGAAAACTACAACAATATATTCTCCATAGTTCACACTCTTATCCCCTCATACTATCCCTGCAGGTCATTCCTAAATTACTTCTTCAAATCCTGGGAAAAATAAAACATATAAAAGGGGTGAGCTCAAATGCCCAGTAAGGATAACAATATAGCGTAAAATTTCATAAATAAGAATAAACAGTTAAGGCAATGTATAACTAAAAAAAGCCTTTTAAACTTTAACTTCAACATAATATAGTATAAATAAAATGAAATAATTCCATTTACATATTCAGGTGGATATTCTACTAATCGAATAATCACATGCAATATCAATAACCACTTTCATAATGATGGAATGCATAATTCCAGACTATCATAACCACATAGCCAAGGCCTCGTGCCAAGACTACAAATAAGATTTTGTCAAGGCCTTGTGGCAAGACACTAGTTTGTCTAATGAGACCTACCGATGCATCGAGGAGCTATAGCGGGCTCCACCCGTCACATATTAAGTCCAATTCATTCCTCATATGAACAGGTTTAAACATAAACATTCGTATTAAAACTAGCATATGAAATGTCAATAATTTCTCCATAAACCATGAATGGTATAAAAATAACACATCCACAGTAAAACAAATCACAAAACCTTTAATACATTATGAAATTTTTGTATCATAATAAATCAACTGCAAATAAGCTTAAAATCCATCAAAGGATGTTGACATAGATGAAATCAAAACTATTTGAGAGAAATAACTTTTTTTTTAAATCATTTAAAAGTCACATAATTATAAAATAAACATTTACTTTTAAAATTTTCTTATAATCTTGTAAAGGAAGCTTCAAAGATTTTATAATGGCCAAAAATAGCCGCATCCGCCGTATAAGTTAAAAAAACATTCTTACCTTAATTTTGTCGGAAAGGTTAAAAGGCGCCTTGTTTGGAAAATGACAGAAAGATTCCTTTATAAGCATCTTATAAAAATTCATACAAAGGTATAAATGACTTTAACCCATATTCTATAAAATAGTTTGAATGTTTTGAAATACATTTTTAATAACATGGATGTGGATGAAAAAGAAATCCCAGTAGATTATTACGTATAAACAACCTCAGATAATGAAGAGATTGTGAAATAAACCCTTACCTTGTACTTTTCCTTGGTTGGGGGTAAGTTAACCTCCTGTATAATGGTAAACTAATTGTTATTAATTTATACCCGAATCATATACATTAATATTATATCATATATGATCTTTTAACATTGCTTTGTTAATAATATTTTAATATTATTGTCGTTTCGGTTGTTAACTTACTTATTTTATTTTATATGTTTTGTTATGTAAGACATGTTTATTATGGATAAATTTTATCTTATTCATATCTAGAATGATATTATGTCCTTAAAAATTATTATTAATCTTCAAATGATAATTAGTCTTCAATGGATACGATGGAGAATGAATCTCATCACGTTCGTGGAGACGGTAGTCCTTACGTACGCACGAGCGACAATATCATACTTTTAATATTATAATAATATTTAATTGGATGGTATATAATATATAACGAATCATTATCATGTTATATTTATTATTTACATGAATTACACATCATTATTATAACCATTTAAATAATAATTGTTTGAATAACAATTACACCACGGCGTGGAGACAGTAAGCCGTACGTACGCACGTATGGTGACATGTCATTCAAAGGATGGATAGAATAATGAAATATGGTTTTAAAATGTTTATAATAACATAAAAGTATATATAATATACTGAAGTTATTATTTTAGAATGGTAATAACAAATAAATAAGAAGTGGAAGAAAAAAGGAACTTGAAAAGGGAGGTGAAATCATTACCTCTTCTTCGGGTTCTTCCTTTTTTATTTGATCAAAAGGGATATTTAGGTTGGATTTATGACTAATGTAAGGCCTCTAAGATGAAATGAGGGAATTTGAGAGAGTATTTTTGAAGGTTTTGGCCGAACCAAAAGGCTTTGAAGGTGTGAATAAATGAGAAGGGGGAGTTCCCTTTTATAAGAGGGGTGAGGGGCGCCTTTGGAAAAGGTAGAAATATTATTTTATAATAATTTCATATTTGGTTTCTAATAGCTGAAAAGTGGTTTAATTGGAGTTTATGGTGGGTATGGGTCGAAAACCACTCAACCAATAGGATTTATACAGGTTTGGGTTACTATATTAACCTTATCATTAAGTATTAACTCTTAGTTAATTAGTTTCACTTTTACAATGTCTCTTTGTATTTTTATATTATATGGTTAATAAAATTACTATATACTTCCAAGAGACCCCCAAGTGGTCCATTAATGATACACCTATCATGGTATAAGTCTCCTGGCCGAACCTTATATTTTTAGGAATTTAAAATCAATTAATAATATAATATTTGTTTTAAAAACCCGTTTATGTCAATTTTGACACTATTCAATAATTGATTTTTGTAAAAATAATAACAAAATAATTACTCCACAAAAAGTTACTTAAATCAATACAAACATGTCATATTATCCTAGAAAATTATTGGTATTTATAAAAAGTCTCAAATTACATTTATTTCGGTATTTATAATATCAATTATTCTAATTTTTCATTAATTAGGTAATTACTACATCACCATTGTGTCATAAATAAATTAGATTATATGATGTCTAAAAATTAAAAATAAAATACCATTATGTAAGAAATCGGTTGAGATTTCTAAGGAATATTTATAGTAGAAAATCCAACATATATAACCCAATTTAAAAATTGATTTTCTAAAAGATATATGCTTATGTCATTTTTGTATTTATTTTAACTTAATTAAAATAAAGTGTCCCTATCACCTACAAGTGGCTCCCTGGGGTCCCAAAATCGACTCAAAGATGCCCATGGTCGGTCATGTATCCACCAATAAGGGTAGGACACGTTTCAGGGTAATTTAGTATTATTATAATATTGTTTTTTAACCCTTATTTACCAGATTTACCCTTTAACCATGGTAAATAAAATATTTACCGAAGTAATTATTCAAAATGTCTAAAAATAAAAGTTACCTATTTACAGAATTTGGAAATCCTGATTCCGAATATGGAATCCATTATTCCAAATTCAAAACAAAGAAATGGAAGAAATTAATTTAAAATTAATTCATGTTGTCAAAACAAAAAGCGTGTTTTTAAGATATAATAACTATCAAAAGATTGATACTTTTTTATGTTCGGTTTAATTGTGAAATTATGTCCAATTACCAACATTGTATTAAATGTTAAAAATATATTCTAAATATTCTCTAAAACCACTCAAATTCATAATTTATCACTATTAATTATTTCGATTAAAAAATTTGTTTTTAATTAAAATTTAGTAATTTTCACTATTCATCAATATATTAAAGTTATCCGAAAAGTACCAAAATTTCAGCTTAGGCTAAATTCGATACTCCGAATACAAAACTAAAGTCCATTTTGAGAGATAAAATTTATAAATTTCAAAAGGTGGGTATTACTATTCAAAACGGCTAGTTTGATTGGTTGTGGTGTGTTAGAACTCGATGTTGCGTACAACACACGCTATTGCATTATTCAAAGAGAATCGTACCGTAGAAGATTGGGGTGTTACATTCTCCCCTCCTTCAAATAATTTCATCCTCGAAATTTCTAGAATACTACTGCATGAAAAGACTCAGGTGGTTCTTCATCATAAGTTCCTCGGGTTCCCACGTTGCCTCTTCCATCTTATGGTTTCTCCATAGAACTTTTACCAGACGAGTCGTCCGGTTTCACATCACTTGTTCTCTCATATCAATAATCCTGATGGGATCTTCGCAATAAGATAGATCGGGTTCCAGTTATAATTCCTCATTGGTGAGTACATGTGTTGGTTCAGGCATGTATTTCCTCAACAGAGATACGTGGAACACATCGTGAACTTTGGAGAGACTTGGCGGCATTTCCAGTC
This sequence comes from Viscum album, assembly GCA_963277665.1. Taxonomy (NCBI): domain Eukaryota; kingdom Viridiplantae; phylum Streptophyta; class Magnoliopsida; order Santalales; family Viscaceae; genus Viscum; species Viscum album. The sequence goes on along the minus strand of OY728129.1, from coordinate 750,201,667 downwards.
AGTAAGCTACAGCCCCAATTCTTTCTAGAATTTCGAAATGCCCGATGTACCTAGGACTCAATTTACCTTTCTTACCAAAACATATGACTCCCTTCCATGGAGATACCTTCAGGAAAACATGATCACCGACTTGAAATTCCAAACCCTTCCTTCGATTATCGACATAGCTCTTCTGCCTACTTTGAGCTTCTTTGATCTGGTTTTGGATTACATTCACCTTTTCCATCGTTTCTTCCACCAGTTCTGGGCCTACAAGTTTTCTTTCACCAATATTATCCCAATTGGTTGGTGTGCGACATCTCTTTCCTTATAATGCTTCATATGGTGTTCTCTGAATACTCGAATGGAATCTATTGTTAAAGAAAAATTCTACCAGAGGTAAATATTGATCCCACATACCCTGAATGTCAAGTGAGTAGGATCTCAGCATGTATTCTAAGGTTTGAATTGTTCGTTCTGATTGTCCATCTGTTTGAGGGTGGTAGTAATTTCTCAAATGAAGTTTAGTATCCAAGGCTTTCTGAGGACTTTTCCAGAATCATGACGTAAAACAGGGATCATGATCAGAAACAATCGATAGGGGTACTCCATGAAGTCTCACAACATCATCAATATATATTCTTTCTAGATGTTCCAGTGGTAGATCTTCTCTTATAGAAAGAAAATGTGCTGACTTCGTAAGACGATCAACAATAACCCATATTGCATCGTTCTTTCTATGAGTCTTTGGTAGTCCCATGACAAAGTCCATCGTGATATTATCCCATTTCCACTCAGGTATGGGAAGAGGTTGCAATACTATACCAGGCTATTTCCTTCCAGCTTTTACTTGTTGACAAACCATACATCTTGACACAAAATCAGAAATCTCCCTCTTCATGTTGTCCCACAAAAAATGTTCCTTCAAGTCTCCATACATTTTGGTGCTCCCATGGTGTATAGAGAAATTGGAACTATGAGCATTGTCCAACAATTCCCTGATTGGATCAGGTATATTTGGAACACAAAGTCTCTTCCCAAATTTCAAAATTCCTTCTTCATACACAAAGTCTCTCAATCTCCCATCATTCATATATTTAATCTTCTTTCTAAATTTTTCATCATCGGTCTGAGAACTCTTAATCCTTTCTAGTAAAGATGTTTTGGCAACCATTTGAAAAAGCATTCATGTTTCACCTTCCCTGGTTATTCCCATGTCCATCTTCACTAGATCCATGAATATTGGATCCCTTTCAATCCTCATATTGTTCAAAACTCCCTGATTTTTTCTGCTCAAAGCATATGCCACCTTGTTTTCTTTTCCCGGGTGGTAGTATATCATACAATCATAATCCTTGAGTAGTTCAATACATCACCTTTGCCTCATGTTGGGTTCTTTTTGTGAGAAAATATACTTCAAACTCTTGTGATCAGTATAAATCTCACATTTTTCACCATAGAGGTATTGTCTCCATATCTTCAAATCAAAGATCATAGCTGCTAACTCAAGATCATGAGTAGGATAGTTTTTCTCAAGAAATTTCAACTGTCGTGATGTATTGGCAATAACCCTATCATTCTGCATAAGGACACAACCAAGTCATTTCTTCGATGCATCACTATAAATAACAAACCCATCATTCCCCGATGGTAGAGTCAATATAAGAGTATTAACTAATATTCTCTTCAGTTGTTCGAAACATACTTCACACTCTTTTGTCCAAACAAATTTAACCCCTTTACGTGTGAGTTTTGTTAATGGGTTATGCAACTAGGAAAAATTCTGGACAGAATGTCGATAATAACCTGACAAACCAATAAAAATGCGTACCTCAGTTATACTTGTCGGTGCAGGCCATTCTTGGATTGCCTTGGTCTTAGAAGGATCAATGGAAATTCCATCCTTAGAGACAATATGGCCAAGAAAAGAAATCTCTAGAATCCAGAATTCACACTTGCTAAACTTCTCATATAATTAATGTCTTCTCAGAGACTTCAAGATAATTCGCAAGTGATTTTCATGATTTTCAATTAATACCACCGAAAATTCCTCGAGATATTCCTTTAAAACTATATTCATCAGATCCATAAATACAGAGGGTGCATTAGTCAATCCAAAAGGCATTACTGAAAACTCATAATGCCCGTACCGGGTTCGAAATGCTGTCTTCGGAATGTCTTCCCTCTTCACAGACAACTGATGGTATCCAGATCGAAGGTCAATCTTTGAAAAGTATTGAGCTCCATGCAGATGGTCAAATAAATCATCAATGTGAGGTAGGTGATACTTGTCTTTATTGTTATAGCATTGATCTCCCTGTAGTCGATACATAACCTCATAGATCCATCTTTATTTTTAACAAAAAGAACAGGGGATCCCCATGGAGAAACACTAGGGCGAATGAATCCCTTATTAATTAATTCCTCTAGTTGTTTCATTAGATCAACTAATTACACAGTGGCTATTCTATAATGGGTCTTCGATATAGGCCTTGATCCAGGAATTAAATCAATGGAAAACACAACTTCTCATTCTGGAGGATGTCCAGGTAAATCTTCCGAAAACACATCTACATATTCATTCACAATAGGTACATCATCTATTTGAACATTCCTTTATTCACTCATAGTCATTTCATTCTCTTCCTCCCCAATAATTGAATTTTGTTGAGCTACTGGGGGCGGATCTAGATAAGAATTGGGTGGCGAAGATTCTTCTCTAAAGATAAGGTGTTCCTTATCATCATTATCAAGAATAGTAACCTCTTTCTTCTTACAATAAATCTTCGCATCATGGCCCGAAATCCAATCCATACTGAGGATTATATCAAATTAAGTCATAGGCCTGACGATGAGATCAGTGGATAAAAAACATTTATGTTCTCTAATAGGGACTGATTCACAAAACATTTTTGCAATGATACTTCCTTTAGGAGTTTTAACTGACAAATCCCTTATTAAATAAAATTGGAAATATCTAATTTTCTTAGAAAACTGGGAAGATATGAAATAATGTGATGATCCAAGATCAAATAATGGATTTTCTAAACTTAAGGAAACCATTAAATTACCTGCCACCATGTCTTTTGGAGCTTCTACCTCAGCCATAGTGATAGCATAAGCTTGCCCTTGATCCCTTGGCCTTTTCTGAGGTAAGTTCCCCTGACGCTTAGGACATTCATTTTCATAATTTCCCATCTCCCTGCAATTGTAGCATTGGACATCAGTATCTTCCTTCTTCCCCTTGAAATCATGTGCTTGGTGGCATTTTTCACCACACTTGTAACAGACTCCTGTTCCTTTTAAGAAAGTGCCAGGGTGTTTCTTCCCACATTTATTGCAGGATGAATATTCAAATTTTCCCTTCTTACCTTTATTTCTATTCCCAGATTGATCAGCAGATCTCTTCTTCTCTTTGTTTGCTTTAAAGTCATATGACTTAGAGAATTATTTCTCTGTCTTGATAGAACATGAGACAATGTCTTCGTACGATGAGAATGATTATAACACTAATGATCGACGGAGAAATGTTTTTAACCCATCAAATAAATGATCAATCTTACTTCTTGGGTTACATATATAATCTCTGGAATACCTTGCTTACCTTGTAATGTTAGCCACATACTTTGCAACATTCTCATCCTCCTTTTGTCTCAGACTCAGAAATTGTCTTTCAATATCTGCTTGATGGTCACGAGAAAAGTATTTTTCTAAAAACATATCTTTGAACTCCCTCCATTCCATATTTGATACTACATCATCTTACTTCATGTTTTGAATCAATGACCACCATTGATCAACATCTCCAGTGAGGCGGTAAACTGCCATCATATCTTTTTCCCTTTCACTACTCCCCAAAGCCTAAAATATTTTCTCTAGGAATTTATCCATTGCTCAGCTACTAAGGGATTTGTACTCCCATTGAACGTTGGTGGTTATTTATTCATGGAGAGATATAACATTTAACCTCCCTGATGCAGATCAGGGTGCTCCATATGGGTAAGGTTATTATTCATAACCTGAGTGAGTTGTCCCAGTATAGTGATTAGCTAATCAGCACCAGTTGCATCACCAGCTCCACTATAATTATCTTGAGTAGGAGGGAAATCCCTACATTGAATGCATTCATTGATACAGTTTCCATTTCTTCCACTAGGCACCATTTCTAAACAATGGCATAAACTAGATCAGTTTATGAATCAAAATACATAATTTCATAATTATAAAACACTTAACATAAACTGAACTATTTATGGATATAATCCATAATTAAAAAAAATTCTTTGAGAAATCATATACTCATAAACCCTTCATAATTATTTGTAATGAAAATGAGAGTTATCCTAAGAATATCCCCCGGGAGTGTCATAATTGAGAATTCATCAAGGCCCGTTGTCATGCACCAGTTCTTGTTCGAGTCCAGCTCAAAGTGGTGTTTTCGGGTTTTACACCTAGGTACATCTATTCCAGAGCCGCCTCTACCTACTCATATCTAGACATGGATGTATTGCTCAGAAAACTCACAAAATCTATACAATACCAAAATTCTAGGAATTTCTTCTATACTAATCCTCAAAGTCCATCATAGGTCTATGTTCTCTAATCAGAGTTTATCTAAATCTAGCTTCCATGGTTTGTACTAAACTTCATTTGATACCAACTATAATGCCCCAACCCCAGTTACCCAGAGTTGGTGCATTATTACATAACATTGGCATAATCACAAGAAAGATCAAGTCTCGAAAGACCGATTAATTTAGTAGCCTTGGAATAACTGGATACATTAATAAATTTTTCATTACATCATAAAATGAAAACTACAACAATATAGTCTCCATAGTCCACACTCTTATCCCCTCATATTAATCCTACAGGTCATTCATAAATTACTTCTTCACATCCTGGGAAAAATAAAACATAGAAAAGGGGTGAGCTCAAATGCCCAGTAAGGATAACAATATAGCGGAAACTTTCATAAATAAGAATAAACATTTAAGGCAATGTATAACTAAAACAAAAGACTTTTAAACTTGAACTTCAACATAATATAGTAGAAATAAAATGAAATAATTCCATTTACTTATTCACATGGATATTCTACTAATCGTATAATCACATGCAATATCAATAACCACATTCATAATGATGGAATGAATAATGCCAGACTATCATAACCACATATCCAAGGCCTCGTGCCAAGACTACAAATAATATTTTGTCAAGGCCTTGTTCCAAGACACTAGTTTTTCTCATGAGACCTACCGATGCATCGAGGAGCTGTAGCGGGCTCCACCCATCACATATTAATTACATTTCATTTCTCATATGAACAGGTTTAAACATAACATAAACATTCGTATTAAAACTAGCATACAAAATGTCAATAATTTCTCCATAAACCATGAATGGTATAAAAATAACACATCCACAGTCAAAAAAATCACAAACCCAACAATAAAATATGCAAGTTTTGTATCAAAATAAATCAACTTCAAATAAGCTTAAAATCCATCAAAGGATGTTGACATAGAGGAAATCAAAACTATTTGAGATAAATATCCCTTTTTTTGAAATCATTTAAAAGTCACATAATTATAAAATAAATCATTTACTTTTCAAATTTTCTTATAATCTTGTAAGTGAAGCTTTTAAGATTTTATAATGGTAGAAAATAGCCACACCCGCCGTATAAGTTAAAAAAACATTCATACCTTAATTTTTTCAAAAATGTTAAAAAGAACCTTGTTTGGAAAATGATAGAATGATTCCTTTATAAACAAATTATAAAAATTCAAACAAGGGTTTAAATGAAATTAACCCATATTTTTTAAAATAGTAATAATGTTTTGAAATACATTTTTAAAAAACATGGATGTGGACGATTAAGAAATCCCAGTATATTATCACATATAAACAACCTCGGATAATGAAGAGATTGTGAAATAAACCCTTAACTTGTACTTTTCCTTGGTTGGGGAGAGGTTAAAATCTTGTATAATGGTGAAATAATTGTTATTAAATTATAAAAGAATCATATAAATTAATATGATATCAAATATGATCTTTTAATATTTCTTTGTTAATAATATCTTAATATTATTGTCGTTTCGGGTGTTAACTTACTCATTTTCTTTTATATGATTTGTTATGTAAGACATGTTTGTTATGGATAGGTTGTATATTATTCATATCCATAATAATATTAAGTCCTTAAAAATTATTATTAATCTTCAAATGATATTTAGACTTGAATGGATACAATGGAGAATGAATCTCATCGCGTTCGTGGATACGGTAGTACGTACGTACGCACGAGCGACAATATCATTATTTTGATATTAAAATAATATTTAATTGGATGGTATATCATATATAAAGAATCATTATCATGTTATATTTATTATTTAAATGAATTACACATCATTATTATAACCATTAAAATAATAATGTTTTGAATAACAATTACACCACGACGTGGAGACGGTAAGCCGTACGTACGCACGTATGGTGACATGTCATTAAATGGATGGATATCATACTTAAATATGGTTGTAACATGTTTATAATAACATAAAATTATATATAATATACTGGAGTTATTATTTTATAATGGAAATAATAAATAAAGAAGAAGTGGAAGAAGAAAGTAACTTGAAAAGGGTGGTGAAATCATTACCTCTTGTTCGGGTTCTTCCTTTTTGATTTGATCAAAAGGGCTCCATACGTTGGCTTTCTGACTAAAGTAAGGCCTTTAAGAGGAATTTAGGGAAGTTGAGAGATTATTTGGGTAGGTTTTGGCCGAACTAAAAGGCTTTGAAGGTGTGAATTAATGATAATGGGGAGTTCCCTTTTATAAGACGGGTGAGTGGCACCTTTGGAAAACCTAGAAATATTATTTTATAATAAATTAATATTCGGTGTTAATGGATCCAAAGTGTATTTTTTAAATTTTAAGGTTGGGATGGGTCTCAAATCGCTCAACAAATAGGATTTAGATAGGTTTGTGTTACTATAATAACGTTATCATTAAGTATTAACTCTTAGTTAATTAGTTTCACTTTTACAATGTCTCTTTGTATTTTTATAGTATATGGTTAATAAACATACTATATACATCCAAGAGACCCCAAAGTGTTCCATTAATGATACACCTATCAAGATATAAGTCTCTGGGCCTAACATTAGATTTTTAGGAATTTAATATCAATTAATAATATAATATTTTTTTAAAAAACTCTTTTATGTCAATTTTGACACTATTCAATAATTGATTTTTTAAAAAATAATAACAGAATTATTACTACAAAAAAATTTAATTAAATAAATTCTAACATGTATTATTATCAACTAAAATTTTTGGTATTTATAAAAAGACCCAAATTACATTTATTTGGGTATTTATAATATCAATTATTCTAATTTTTCATTAATTCGGTAATTACAACATCACCATTGTTTCATAAATAAATTAAATTATATAATGTCTAAAAATTAAAATAAAATACGATTATGTAGGCAATCTTTTTATCTTTATAATTAATATTTATAGTCAAAAATCAAACATATATAACCCTATGTAAAAATTATTTTTCTAAAAGATATATGCTTATCTCATTTTTGTATTTATTTTAACTTAATTAAAATAAAGTGTCCTTATCACCTAAAAGTGGCTCCATGGGGTCCCAAAATAAACCTAAAGATGCCCATGGTCGGACATGTGTCCACCATAAGGTTAGGACATGTTTTGGGGAAATTTATTATTATTATAATATTATTTTTAACCATTATTTACCGGATTTACCCTTTAACCATGGTAAATAAAATATTTACCGAAGTAATTATTCAAAATGTATAAAAATAAAATTTACCAATTTACAAAATTTGGACATCCTGATTCCAAATATGGATTCCTGTTTTTCCAAATTCAAAACACAGAAGTGCAAGAAATTAATTTAAAATTAATTCCCGATGTCAAAACAAAAAGCGTGTTTTTATGATATAATAACTATCAAAAGATTGATACTTGTTTATGTTCGGTTTAATTGTGAATTTATGTCCAATGACCAAAATTGTATTAAATGGTAAAAATATATTCTAAATATACTTTAAAACCACTCAAATTCATAATTTATCACTATTAATTATTTTGATTAAAAAAAATTTAATTAAAATTTAATAATTTTCACTATTCATCAAAATATTGAAGTTATCCGAAAAGTACCAAAATTTCACCTTAGGCTAAATTCGATACTCTGAATCCAAAAAGGAAGTCCGTTTTGAGAGATAAAATTTATAAATTTAAAAAAGTAGGTATTAATATTCATAACGGCTAGTTTGATTGGTTGTGGTGTGTTAGAACTCGATGTTGAGTACAACACACACTATTGCATTATTCAAAGAGAAGCGTACCGTACAAGATTGGGGTGTTACATAAATAGTCTCCCACATCACACACAAAAAGGATGTGTCCATGGTCATTATCTATGCCATGGGGGAGATCAATCAGAACAATGATTCCATGAGACATGGTGAGCCCACATTCGATGTTAATGGGATTATCCCCATAATGTACTATCTTTAGAATGTGACCCTCTCATCAATGTTATCTAAGATGGAATAGATATGAAAATGTGTAAAAACACCTCCCTTTATGATGGGATGAATTTAAAGAAAGTTATTTAAAAAATTGGATTTAATTGAGTTCTCTATTATGCATCATAGAAAGAGAAACCCACACTATAATTTTGGAATTCATATGGGATTTTAAGGATCCCAATAGTTAGGTACCAATATCTCCCACAATATTAGGATACTCAGTTATTTATATACAATGATGATCATAGAATATATAGGATGACCAAAAAACACTAATAGTTTTCATATACATGATAATTTCATCCATTCTCCCTCATACCAATTCTATACTTCTAAATACTCCAGTTTTGTTGTTTTCTAGTGAACGTAAATAATGGGGAAATTCCCCTTCCTAAAACTATGAAATTCAAGTAAATATTTATAATATTCTACTAATTCACTTAATGGGATAATAAAATACCTATAAAATTACTTGGGAGGAAGAAAATCTTCAACTTTGAAAAGTTTTCCATAGTTACAATTTTTGGTGACCCTCAAATGATATTAGAAAAAATGGCACATACCTATATTCCTACATGTTGAAAATGATATATCAGGGATAAAACATAAAATCCTACCATTCAACTCACTTTCATGTATTTTAAAATCAGGAAATTTTGTCCATCAATAAGAATCTTCAAATATAATCTAGATCATAGTGAACATGGATAAGAAATATTATCCAAACAAACTCTTACAATCCCAGTGGACTGACTATTCCATGACTCACATGGCCGCAAAAGTTACACAATATTCATTTATCTATAGAATGGTGATAATTATACATGTTGAAATCCAGTTACCTTCACTTTAATAAAATATCATTGATTATCACTAAGTGGATGAATAATCATAGAAGATACTTTATTAGTTAGAATGAATAAATGTGACGAGGATCCATATATCAAAGAACCAACAATTCCATCAGAAATCGATCATATGAGCCTTCCAAGATAAGTTCCACCAATATTAATTTCTATAAAGAGGGTTTTTATTTTTTCTTATAACCTTGAAGATGCTAGGAAGGAATCATAAAGAGGTATAACTAATGTGGGAAGGAACTTATTTGATATGTAATGTCTATTCCAATATAGCTTCCCTCATAGTCATGATAGATGTGGAAAACATCACAAACCCACCAATGAAATGTTCATTTGAAAATACTTGGTATAATCCTTGTGTGAAAACCCATGTCCTGGAAGAAATACTATAAAATGAAAATCACTCATGTCATGGATTCAATATATTAATATACATAGAAATTATTTCCTAGCCGCAATATTTTATACAAAATTTCATATGGCCCATATTGTAAGGTCATTGACTTCGTAGATTGGGAAATCCAACTTAATATGTGACATGCATGAGATCTACATTCACATAAAGAAAATCGCATCTCCAGACATATCGAAAAAATATTAAAACTATTTGTGGAATTATTCCCATTTTATGTAAAAAGTAGTTATTCTTTGATCTTTATCCTAGTACCAACCAATGATTAGACAAACAAACAACGACCCCTATATTAGTACATGATCCACTTATTAGGTGTAATAAATTAAAGATATATTAATTTATTTTTTCCGATTTTTTTAGGATGTGTAGTTAATTCTGAATCTTATGTTCTTCATCCTTCCATAGATTTTGTAAAGAATATATAGTAATTATCTACTTATTCACATGATAAATTAAAATTTTCTTTCTATGTATTGGTATGTGACCCCTCACTAATTTATTTATAGTCTTTTATTTCTAAAACTAGAGATAATTTTGGCACACTTCACATGATTATTGGACAAAAGTGAAATTATATTATTTCCTAATGGAAAGACCTTAAACTACATAACATCCACATCATTACTATCTGATGTGCAACTGAAAAGTATCCATCCACTTCATATGATTTTAAATTGTGAGGTGGAGGCCCATCAACCATGAATGTAACACTCTTTTAGAGGTCATCAATTAATTTCTTCATTTTTTCCTATATTATTTCATGATTCATATAGAATCCTCTGGCACATAGATGGTAGGTGACATTAAAAAATAATTTCCCCTTTCCTACATGCAATATTGATCTTCATGGGATATTTTCATTTAGATTCCCACAAATATATACCTATTATAGGAATAAAATACCAATTTATCTAGAACATGATTCAAATTTGTATTGGAAAAATTCATTCAATGAAATATGATTTTCTAGACTTTTGTATATATTATATAGTTATGTATTCCGCATTCCCTTATCTTGGACCTGGAAAAAATATCAAAACATTTCTTCCACTTAAAAAATATCTAAAACCAAAAAAGGGATATTCTTTATTATATTTTCATATTGATTCATTCCTAACCATTCATAATTAAAATAAATTGTTTGGTATATTACACTAGGCACCCATATAGTATCATCTCCCACAGATCATTCCCATGTTATCGGTCAATATCAAAAATTTTCACCCTCATTTGATTTCAAGATTTTAAAGAATCCCATACGAGTTATATCCTATATCAATATAAAATTTTATCACCATCAAAATATGTTATATTTTTTGATATTTTCCACTCATAACATATTAGGTAACCTTTTTTAAGTAATAAATTCATATTACCCTATATAATATCCAATTTTTTGTTTTTGAACTTATATCTTTATGAACATTTTGTGGATTGATTGATGTTATTACGGAGGACATAGTGAAGTTATGATATTCTACCTAGGTCCAAACTACAATCATTAAAATAACAAGGAATCAGTTACATTTCCTATTTATTTGATCTACATTTGGGTAGGGGAGTAAGACATGATTCCTTTAACCAAAAAACCCCATCATCAGAAAAAAAATCGGTATGGTATTTGAACCCTTAAAAATGAGGGGTTATATTTCACGACCTCACTAAATGCCCCTATTCTAAAGTGAACTTATTCTTTTTCCTACACATGATCCAAATCATTGAATGGAAAATTTATCAATATGAAACACATGTGGCTTGATTAATCATAGCACATGATACACCCCTAACATTAAAATATATTATATTTATAACAATCGTGAATTTGAAAAAAAAATCCATCCACAATCACAGTGTTTAATCATTTTGTGAAATAATTCACACTCTAAATGAAACTTCACAGAGGATTGATTTATCCCTAATCCCTTACACATGAGTCATATATATGTGGAGGGATCCTCATAATTATTTTTTAATACCTTATGGATTTTAAATTATCCCCATAGAAAATTTTTATCTATATATGGATCCATATATGAGTTGTTTTCCCCATGATTCCTTTAAATGTAGGATATATAGTGATTCTCAAATATTATAAATATGGTCCTACTAAAAATAACCAAAGAACAATTTTCCATACACATGATATTGATTTATACATATGGTTCTCAATGAAAAAGAGGATTATGACTTGATTGTTTTCCTTACAGGATCCATAACGACTGTCATATAGGGTAATCCAAATAAATTGTAAATTCCCAAAACTCATAATGATTACCAAAGAAGATGCCTATAAGTAAACATAGTTATTTCATCATCACTAATGTATGTTACTTTTATTTCATGAGAAAATCAGATTCATGAAAAATTGAAAATGTTAAAGGGGCATCCTCTGTCGTATAAACTAGAACTACACAAGAGTCCTCAATATGGGTCCACTTATATATTGACCCATTTTATGGTAAATTTTTCCCAATATTTTATATCAATATTATTTAGAAAATCCTATCTAACATAGTATGATTTATTATATGACCACCAGTTTTTTAACACGCTGAGCCTGGATCACAATTTCTTAGAGGACATGGTTGATCATCCCATTTATCATAATTAGGAGCTTTATGATAATAGATTAGAGGAAATGTGGGACACTATTCCAGACCATAAATGTATCAAGAATGGATATAAAAAAATAACCTTACCTAATATTGAGTTCGATTTATATATGGTCTCCAAATATATAAAAATTTATCAATAACCTTATACAAGGGTAAATATGACCCCATAACTCCGTCTGTCTATATGATGTTAAAATACATAGTATAAGGTCCCCATCAAGTGATTCTAAACTATAGAGAACATATTTTTTATAATATAATATATAATATAATGATAGATTAATCATATTTTTTTGATTATAAGTGGTGGAAGACATCATTCATTACTACCAATTTATTAATAGACTTCAACATCCTCATTATGGTTAACAATAGTGTGGGATATTTGCATAATATTTTCCAAGAATGTTAGTCTATAAGTAAAAATTTGTGTCATAAAGCATCCTAGATCCCTAGAATCCTTCCAAACCCCTTGGTGATGAGGATATTACTATAAGGGTCCATCTACGAGACTATACATGTCATCCCATAGAGCTTATAAATAATCACCAACCTATCAAACACATGCTTCTTTGTTATGAAGAAGTCCATTCGATCCTTGTGTTAGCTAGAAACACGAAAACAAAGGCCAACACCCAACTATGATTCATTTTCGTAGTCTCCAGAAATTTATACTATAACTATACTCATGATGCAAGAACCCTGATCCACAATTTGGAACATCTTTATCCCCCTATTTGGAAGTGAGATATTGTATCCATGATGATGATAATCAGAATTGTGTTATTTTCTCACACAAATCCACTATAAAAGGCCTAATAATTATACCATAAACAATGTGTATAGTGAACCTCACTTTTCATACAATAACATTACATCAACTATTTTCAAAATAATTAATACATTACACGACAGAAGCACAATGACAATATTAGTCTAGTGTAGTTGGATAAATGGAAACATAAACAGTAGTACATAAGTGAGTTAAATTTTCTACCACTAGTGACTTCATGACTATCATCCTTCTAAAACAGATCATATATAATAAATATATTCATAACATGTGGACCTGAAATATAAAAAGGGGTTATCTGAGATTCCAAAAAATGGTAACTAAGGTGATTTTTTTGAATAAACATTATCATAAGGGTATGACAAAATGATCACTACATTATGAGATCATACCCAACATAAAAAATATCATAAACCTGAATCATGGAGTAAATATTGATAGTCTACATGAAATGAATTATAAGGGAAATCACGATCATAATCCATGAAATCATAACATAGAAATAATACATAGACATGGGGAAGACAAATAAGAATATAAAATGATTTCCATAGTATTCAATGAATCACTAAAAAGGACATCGTAATTGCATGGTTTCACTCTCTATAGTATATAGGTAGTAATATTTCACTCCCATGACCATCTTAGATGTCAGGGTTCACTTCCCGGACTATCTAGCAGACGAAGTCCAATACTGAACTAATTTTACTCCCCATTCTAGCCATGTATGTCATATGAGATTTAAATAATTACCCAATGCATTGGATGAAGATATGGGTCCCACACATCTTATAAGTATATGATATCTACATGTTCCACAAGATCATAAAAATAATATCGTAACACATGAAATGAAATGGATATCATAAACATGTTATCATAACATAACATGTGGAAATAATACATGATTCATAATCAATTCATCAAAGAATAACCCGTAAAAAGAAGAGGGTTTCATAAAAATATAACATGTGATAGGGAAATGGTTTTTTGAAAAATATATCCCATTAATGTGAAATGAGTATCATAAATATGTAACACATGAAGGAGAAACAAGTTTCATAAAGTTCATTCCATCAAAATATAAACCATTTTGATGAATAATATAAACAAACCATTTGATAATTTTCTTGAAAGGATTTATTAACACCCACATATTAAATATTATATGTAAAATAATTTTTAAATATCCTTTAAAAAATTTCATGTGGGAAGTATCTATTCTTCTTTGAAAAAAGATTTTTTAAATACAAAACTTTTTTCGAACCATATTTTATATAAAATAAAAATGAAACTTATAAAATAATCTTAAAAACCATAAAACATTATTAAAAACAACATTACCTAAATACGATCCTAAAATAATATTTTAATCCATATTTGAAAAGATGGGTTTTTTAATAAAATTGATTTCTTATCAAAAATTGAAATTGGAGCATATCTTCTTAAAACATATTATTTTCATGATAATGTAAAAAATAGTGGCAAATGGAATCAATTCATTAATAAATCATGAATATGACGATGAGTATAAAATAAATGAGTTTTATTGAGATATTTATCATAAAATTTCACTAAGGGAACCACAATCATAAACAATCCACATAAACGTTGATATTGTTGTAACACACTCGTACCATATGATAACATTGAATCACACTACCCATATAAGAAAATGAAAATACATTTAGATTAAAATACCATATATATATAAATATATTAATTATATAATATTTTATATTTCATTACATACACCTCATAAAATAATTTAGGTACAAAAGAAAAAATGTTCCACTAAGAACGAAAATTGAGATAAAACTACATTACTTATTAAGAGAACTTTTGAACCGTAAAACCCCATGATGCGAAATCATATAATTTAGATGTAAATACCCATATATTTATGTATAATATTCATTTAATATATTGATGGGTTGTATATACACCACACAAAAGAAATTAGTGATGAATAATGCATAAAACTCATAGAAATAAAAGTGTGATAAGAAGGCTCATAACTTATCTCTTAAATGTCATCATAATCATAAAAACTAATCTATAATAAATATATGTTTATTTTAAATATAAAAAAATATTATTTTATATAAAGGAATATATGGTTTTATTATGAATTTATGTTATCAATTTATTAACAATTCCATGTTAATGTTGTGTGGTATGTTATATCTGCTGTGTTTTTCATACCTATTTTATCTTTTTAGTATTGTTAATCTTATTTTGATATTGATTTAATTATTTATAGAATGTAAAAATTTTATAATTATCATGAATATTAAGTATATATTTATTTATAATAATATATAAGTAACATATATTTGAAATGGAATACACCATTCTTGGAGATGGTAAGACATATTTAGGCTTGAACATTATTTTCATTTTATTTTCATATTGAAAGATTGAAAGTTAATAATAAATATGTATATATATATATATATATATAATATCATTAGATTTTATTTATTATCTCATATATATCATATAAGTTCACTAAACTAATCCACAATACGTTCTATGTAATGTTTTAAGGAATCACCTCACTTTGAGGAGGCGGTAGTCCACACATCCACAAATGATGTTTTCATATTTACACAAAATGGAATGCATGAAAGAAAATTTTATGTGGTACATAAATAAGTACAAATTCATAATTAATATCATAAATATCATATATAAACATATATTCTATTTTAATTTCCAACTATTATAGGTGGTGAGGGAAAAATTTACAACATCGTTTAATAAGGTTGTTGTCCTCCGTACACATGAACGGTAAATTCGTTAACCATTGGATGTATGTGTGTATAAGTGTATGTTAAAATATTACAATAGAAAAAATTTAGTAATTTTAGGATACTGATTTTATTATATAGTCATGTAATGAGAATATATTAAGCAGTGTAGAATGAAAATAAAACAATAGGTCATGAGGAAAGATGTTACCTCTTCTTTGGGTAATGCCTCCTGGTTTGCTCCAAAGGGATTTTATGATTGGATTTCATCCCAAAAAAACTCGTCTAGTATTAATGGAGGTTATTTCTTAGGATAATTGGAATATTTTCATCCATGAAAAAATGCATGAGATGTGTGAATAAGTGGGATGTGTGGGTGCCATTTTATAGTGGAGGAGGAGTGGTATTCTTGTAAATTTTTTGAAAAGGAAATTCCACCAAATTTTTTCCATTTAAAGTGGATAAAATACTATTAAAATTAAAAAAATGGTTGATAGTGTATAAATAAGTAAATATAATGGATTTATGGAAAGATTAAATGTAATTTTGGGAACTAATTTTATGATTTAGTCATTTTCTAAGCTAATTTTATTGTTAATCGATGTAATTAAATATTATCACATTCACTAATATTTATTTGTAAAAAATTAGTTAACCTTATTAAAAATTATAATTTACGTTGATTATAAATTTTAAATCATTTATAATTAATTTTATAAAAATTAGTGGTAGAAATTAAATTAAAATTAATAACATATATGTATGTAATAAGAGGTTTGTAAGAGAAAGTGTAAAAAACCATGATATGTTTTTCGATATAATTTCAATATGAAATTAGCTACAATGACCTAAATTAGATTAATTTATTTAAAGTTAATCTAATTATATTTAAAATATTAAAATATAATTCAAACATATAAATAAATTAGACGATAAATAATTTTTGAATTTAAGTTTAATATTTTTCACTATTAATATAATAATGACTGTTTTGTAAGAAAAATACCTAAAATTTACACTATGAAAATGATGAAATTATGAATTAAAAAGTTATCTTTATTTTTAAAATTTACATTTTTAAAATTTATTTTATTATTGTTTATTGATGGGCATAAAAATCAGTTTAATTGTGGAAATAGTTTTTCAAACTTATAAAGACTTTACCAAAAATTACATTTTTATTATCAATTTGATTTATTTAAATTAAAAAACAATTAATAACATGATAAAAGTTATTATTATTGTTCACAATAATATGTTAAACAACTATGTCATAACTATATGGTTCAAATAAATATAATAATAAAATGATGTTTCATAGAAACTCATTGTTGTGTGTTAGGCATGCCAAGTCAATATTGTCAATAGTGAATGCTTATCATTGGGAGTATATAAAGAATGTTTACAATAGTGTATAATGTGATAAAATACATCAAATAAAGTTAATTTATTAGAATAATTTTTATAACAACTAGGGTGTCATATTAACCCCCCCCCCAAGTGAATTTGGAACACAAAATTATTCATTTTGAAATAATGAAATGAGGATAATTATACCTCATCATATCCTTGTGTTCCCAAATTTCTTCCAATAACTGGTATATTCTCTATAAAACCTTAACCATGTTAGAGGTCTAGTTTCATAGAACATTCTCTGTAAGTTCTCAAATTTCAGCTGGTTGTTCCTCATAAGAAAGATAATGCTCCATTAATAAGACCTATAATTTTAGTTAATGTGAATGGTGTGGTATGTTCATCATTAGTGTAGATACATGGAACAAATCCTGAACTTGAGAGGGGTTTGGTGGGATTTCCAAGTGATATGATACAATCCCAATACTATCAATAATCTCAAAGAGACCCATATACCTTGGGATTAATTTTCCTTTATTTTTTAATCATATAACCTACACCCATGGATATATTTGTAGAAAAAAATATTTCCAATATAAAATTATAGATCACTATAATGGTTATCATAATAAATTAAATACTGACTACGAGAAGCCTTGATATGCTACAGAATGGCTCAGACACCCTCTACAATTTATTTTTCTATATCAGTTCCCAATTTCATTATTTCTCAAACTTCATCCTAAAAAATTGGAGCTATACATGTATTCCTACATTGGGATTCATAAGGGGCCATCCCATTTTAAATCCAATGAAAAATATCTCAACATATTTTATATAGTTTTTTATCAGAATGATCATCCATTTGAGAATAAAAAGATGTTTTGAAACTCAATATTTTATCAAATTGTTACTGAATACTTCGACAAATCATTGTGTTAGACCTCAGATCTGGATTAGATACAATAGAATGTGGTACTCCATAAAACCTTAAAAATTCCTCAATTTCTATCATATAATGGTTTTCCAGATAGAATTATACTTTAATATAAATGATGTGTGTGTACTTAGTAGTGTAATTTAAAACCAACCATAAAAAATTAAACACATTAGAGGTCATGTGGAGTTCAATGGATAAATCCATAGGTATGATCTCCGATTGCCATTTTAGTATGTGTAATGCATGGAACATCCCCTTAGAATTTTCTATTTCAACATTAACTTTTTGGAATACCAAGAACCAAATTGAAAAACTCTATGATATCACCCTTAATAACATCCCACTAGATATTTTCCTTCAAGACTCTATACACCATCTTAATTAGGGGATAAATATATAATGATGAAATATGAGCTTCTTCAAATATCTCCTTCGCCAGTCGAGTATTGAACGAATGCATACATGGTTCCTGATCATTATCATTCCATCATGATCAAGGTTAAGCTCTGGAACATTTCTGACATTCTTTTGTAATTATACGTCTTTCGTCTATTCCTAATTAATCTTCACATTGATAGAAGGTTAATAATTCAATTAACCAAGATAATATTTTTCTCTATCCTTCATGATTTTCGGATTTATATTTTAAAAATACAGAAATATTGTATCTTTTTTAATCCTCATGATGGATAGGTTTTCATGATATATTTGACTCAAATAATCATCCACCTTCTTCACTTTCCCAGGGTTTTACTATATTGATCAGTCATAATACTTTATCACCTCTAACCATATATTATATTTTATGTTCAACTCCATCTATGTGAATGTATATTTCAATCTTCAATGATTGGTATATATATCAAAGTTTCTCTATAATGATAATGCCTCCATATATTTATTGAAAAGGTATTTCTACTAACTCCAAATATTGAGTTTGGAAATTATATTCAAGAATAATAAATTATTATAATTCATATGAAAGAACAATGTAATTATAAATGAGAACGCATCACATTATATGCTTGTATGAATCACCATATATTACAAATGATTTTCACTATAGGGTAATGTATCCATAGGTGGATTGTAAAACTTTATCTTCAGTTCCTTGAAACATTACTCACATTAATCTATCCTGGTAAACCATGCACCCTTCAATGTAAATTTGTTCAATGCATTAGATAGACATGATACATTATCAAAAACCCTTTCATAATATCAAGATAAAATATGAAAACTACAGATCTTAGTCATAGAGGTTGGTCTAAGACAACATTCAATAGCCTCTATCTTTGACGGATCTTCTATTATACCCTATATTGATATTATATGAAAATGAAATGAATCCTTTGGTATCCAAATTTTACAATTTGTAAATTTTTTATATATTTTCTCCTTCCATAGGGTCTTTAGTATAATTATCATGTTTTTTCATACTATTATTTTCTCTTTGAGTGGAAGTGAATATTATATCTAAAGAATACTATGAAAAAATCATGGTATTCTCTAACCAATATATTCATCAAATACATAATGATAGAAGGGATTTATTAATAAAAAATGGCTTCAATATATATTGATAGTGTCTATACACTATATGTAATTTCATCCTGGTTATATTATCCTTATTGATCCTCAATTGATGATATCAATAATGAAGGTCCATCATTGAAAAGTATTAAGCACAACAATGTTTACCAAATAATTCATCATTATAGGGAAGATTATAAATTTTCTTGAATGTGGTCTTATTAAACTCATGATAACAAATGGAGAGTCACATTGATCCATCTTTCATTTTTAAAAAAAGGATAAGTGCCCCCAATGGTGACATATATGGTTGAATGAATCCATTTTCATGGTTTTTTGTGGTTTATTCTTCAATTAAAAAAAACAAAATTTGGTATATTGTATAGGGATTCATTGAAATTGGTAGAAAAGTTTTATGAACACTATGAATAACTGAAATTCATGATTTGGGGGAAGGCTAGGGAACTCTTCTGAAAAGACGACCAAAAAATATCAAACATTAGGAATATCATCAATGTTAATTTTCTACCCAACCATTTTAGATAAAAATACCATACTGAATGGGAATTAATACCCATACATAGGATGTAATCTCCATAAGAAGTTCATACTCATCGCCACACTAATATAGGATCATATGTTGGTTTAAAACATTAAACATAACTTCCTTACTCAATAATTGAAGTTGATTTTGTGAATATAATTCCAATCAATAACTAAGATGCTATCAAACTCAACCAAACGATAAATGAAAAGATTTGTTTGAAGCACATTAATACAAACTCCAAACAAATAAGAATCATATAATTGAGATGAAATCATCACACCATTAGGGTTTTTATTATAACTCCCCATATAATTATTTGGGTGTAACATTAATACCCATTGAAAATTATTAATATATGAATGTGTGGGTAGATCCCGAAACAAGAAAGATACTAGTAGTTATAATGTGGATGGTAGGTGCACATTTCACAATGTTTTTATCACACTCCTCATAATTAATAGTGTTTGAATTTTATTTCCCCTTATGCCTCATTAAAAAATGTTACCAAAAAAATATCATCATCATCAACCATCATGTTTGGGAACTATTTAGCATAATTCTGATTCTCCATAAACATATAGCACTAAATCCGGGGAGGTATATTTTTTGCAGTTTTCTCTCCATTCACATTATTAGAAGATTTTTCCCATTAAATAGGTAATCAAATTCAAAACGAAATTCCTTTCAACTCATAAAAAATCTATTTTACCCCTTTTGATAATTTCCTCCATGCATCTTTCCTCACATAGAGCATAATGAAAATATCATCATATTCTCTTCATTGTTTTTAGATTTTCATTTGAGCTCCACCTTCATTCTTTTTCAAAAACCATGAGATTTATCCTTAACCCCAACATCTATTCCAATCATGATTTTACAACACACTATCTCTTCATAAATACTAACACTACTACAAATACCCCTTTTATCAGCGCTAACAATCCCATTTTATCAGCATTGGAAAAGCACTATTAATATCGGTGAAGATAAAGGGGGGGCCTTTATCAACACTTCCTTTATCAGCTCTTTATTTTTAGTGTTGAAAAAGGACCCCTTTTATCAGCGCTTTTTTAAAAGCACAGATAAAAGTTAAATAAATAAAATAAATAAATAAAATATAAAAAAATAAAAAAATCCTACCAATCGGGGGGGCTTTATATCACTAGAGACCCCCCCCCTTTTACATCACTTTTCCACCCCCTCTAGAGCTCCCACACACCCCCTCCACCATTTATCAATGCTATCTCCCATATTCCCCAGGTGTGTGTGCCCCTGTCCCCACCAGGTTTTGACCTCAAGACCTTCCCCCTGTGCGACTATGACCTTACCACTTCTCTATTTTGTTGTGTTTTCCATTTAATGATATATATATATATATATATATTTAGTTATATTTATTTGTATAGTAATATATATTTATATTAATATATATAGTTATGTTAATATATATCTCTATTTATATATATATAATTAGTTATATTTATTCGTATAGTAATATATATATATATGTATTTTAATATATATATATATATATATTAATATATATAGTGATATTAATATATATATTTATAGTGATATTAATATATATATTTACAGTGATACTAATATATAGATATATATTTATAGTTATATTAATATATATATATATATATGTAGTTATATTAATATATATATATATAGTTAGATTAATATATATATTTATATAGTTAGATTAATATATAGGTTTATAGATATTTTTATGTTTTTAGTTTAAATAAAATGTATATTAGTTATTATTTAGATAATGATAATATATTTTATATAAAAATATATTTTATTATTTATATTTAGAATAAAATTTTTATGTGTGAGTATATAAAAAATATGAATATATTGTTATATATTTGATTATAAATAGCAGTGCATTATAAAAAACAATAAAATTTCAAATAAATAATATCAATATGAATGTAATACCTTAGAATAAATTTATTCCCCACCAAAAAATCCAATAATACCCCCTTAAACGAGTCTGAAAATCCACAAAATGTTAAAAAAAATCAGGGTATCCTGACTAAAAAATAAGTTTTGGAGGACTTCTGGTCCTTTTTTGGCCTCTGAAAATGTGACAATGGCTTTGTATTAGTCATTAGTGCATAGACCTAATCACAGGATTCAATTTGATATGCTATAGAGCTTAAACGGACACACGGGTCAAAAGTTATGGCCGTTTAAAGTTCTAGTTGCATTTTCAACATATTTCGGATCTTTTTTAATTTTTTAGTCTTCAAATTGTTATTAAATGACTATTACTCTGTAATAATTAGTTAGTTATTAATTAAAAATATATTTTTTTAAATTTTTTATAAGCCATTTTCACTAAATATCATATATATTAAGTATGTTAACTGTAAATGTATATTTATACTTATCTAAAATATATTTAAAAATTATATATTATTTTTATATCAATATAACTATATTTATATATTTATATATTTATATATTATTTTTAATTAAGTTTTTATGAAGTCTACCCTTTATCAGCGCTAATAAAAAAAGCGCTCATAAAGGGGGTCCCTTTATTAACGCTAAAAAAAGCACTGATAAGCGTTGTACCTTTATCAGCGCTAAAAAAGTGCTGATAAAGTTACCACCATTTATCAGCGCTTCTTCATTAGCGCTGTTAAAGGTTAGAGCCGGGAAAAACTGTTTTTTTTTGTAGTGTAATGTCTCTTATTGTCAATGCCATTTTGAGACTATGATTTGTCTCACTGATGAACCTATCAAATTTTCATTCATGTTACATGATAATACCAGAATCCTACCTCGCAAGAACTTTGAAATTATCCTTGTAGGTTCCAATATTTTCATCATATTTTTTATTTAACTTAAGGATATCCTTCTCCATATTTGTATATCTAATATGAGTACTGAGCTGATTGAAAATTATGTTCGTGAACTCATCCAAATTGATGAATTAAATTTCATCTTACTTCCTTGTATTCTAGATTATAGACCACCACAGGTCTACCGCACCTTATATACAATAAACAACTAGAATGAATTTATTAGGATTTTAACAATGGACAATGGGGAAAAAAATTCAGTGTTACTAATCCATTTTTATAAAATAAGTGGATGAAAATAACCACTTACCAAAGGTGGAAATTGCCTCATCAAGGAATCATCATAATATTGTTTCCTTTTCATTACCATCATGACTCACATCTTGATAAATTCACGTGATCATAGTAATGATGTTTTTCATTCCTTACCCCATAGTATTCAGATTTTTAAGAGAAAAATCATTGCATTTTCTATCACACACATCATTGACGTAGCTCTTTGGGGTTAAATCCATTGACTAAAACCAACTTGTAGAGTGTAAGAAACAATAATCAGAGCATGAAATTGCATAATCATGAAAACAAATTATATGATATCTAAATTATGAAACCATATTTAATCTATGACACCATAGGTATATCATAGGTTATCCATGACCGCATATATTTAAAACCATCATGATGGTTTCTATAGTGTTTTTGAATTTTGAAAGCATATCACCCAGGAGTGTCAAACTAGGTGTGCATCAAGGCCCACTGTCATGCACCAGTTCTCAAATGATATTTAATAAAAATGATGTTTTCAGGGATTTTATAACTATTTATATATATTCCAGATCCACATCCACTTGTATTATCTATACAAGGATTCACTTATAAGATACTACTCACTAAATCTGTTACTTTAATTCCAGAACATTTTCTTATATTTTCATTTTCCATAAACTAATACATATAAATTCCCTTAGGGTTATCACTGTGGTTTTTCATCCAATTTTGAAAATGTAAACTAAATTTTTTCTTGAATACCAACTATAAAAAAATCCAACATTTCATATATTAATATTACATCATTTTGTTTTTTGGAATACTCAATGCATTATACAATAGATTCCTAAACACTATGTTAGTCTAATACCTTTAGAATCATAGAATCATAAACACTATTACATAGGTGAGATATATTATCTCCCACTAGGTTCTTGATAACTATTTACTATCTTAGACAAAATATTCAAAATAAAAATCATCATAAACCATGGAAAATAAACATAAAATGGGGTGATCTTTAAAGATCTATAAACTTTAGAATAAGGGTATTATAATGTGATAATGACATTAAAAGATCATAACATTCATACAAAATATCATATACATGAATATTGTGATTAATTTTGTAAATTCATAAGACATGAATCATAATAGAATCAATAGAATATTCCATTAAATCATAACATAGGAATAACACAAGGAATTTTTGCACACATAGAATCATATAAAATGATTCCTATATTAGTCATGGAACCACTTCCAAGGCCATATTAGTTTTATGGGTTCACTCCCCATTCCATATTTGTAGTCATGATTCACTGCCATAACCATGTTAAAAGTCAAGAATCACTCCCAAGACCATCTTAGAGGACAATTTCCATTACGGAATTGAGTTCACAACATGTTCCAGCTATATATCATGATATATAAATATTTACCCAATGAATTAGAGGGAGATATAGTTCTCACCCATATCATTATTAAATCATAAATATGTGTTCTATATGATCATAAACAATCATATCACAACCCATTTAATAAAATTTTATTCATAAACATTTCATCATAACAAAACTTGTGGAAAAGATTAAAGTTTTATAATAATTTCATCAATGAATAAGCCTTGAAAATAAGAGTCTTTGAAAAACAAAATCCTAAAATGGAAACAGGTTTCTTAAACATAAAAACTATGATTTGGAAACCATTTTTATAAACATGTTACACATGAAAGCTAAAAAAATTAATAAATAACATAAAATCAAAACATAAACCATTCAGAGTAAGAATATGAATGAAAAAATTGAATAATTTCATAAAACAGCTTGAGTAAAACTAACAAATTTTATATTATATAGAATATTGTTTTGAAATATCCTAAAAAAATTATTTATTGTGGAAAATATCATTTCTTATTTGAAAAATTATTTGGAAAATATAAATCATTATTATGAAACATTTTCATTGAAAATATCTTTGAAAACCAATAAAATAAGGTATGAAAACCTTAAGACATTTAAAATCCTTTTAGTTGAAATTTAAAATATATGAAAATTTAAAAAAAATTGAAATAATTCTTGAACAAAAATGTTTTTGAATAAAAAATATTACCTACCAAAAAGAAAATTGAGAACATGTTTTCTTTAAAATGATTATTAATTATCATAACTAATAAAGAGTGGTAAATAGTAACAATAAATTAATACATAATTAATAACTATAAGAGATTAAAATTCATGAGTTTTCATGATATATGGAACATAAAATTTAATAAATGGAATCATAATCATAAATAATATCGATAAATAATGAGATTGTTGAAATAAAATCGTACCACCTGGTAAATTTGAATCATAATCCCCATTTATGAAAAAAGAAATTTTATAAAGCATAAAATAACAAGTAAGTAAAAAAAATAAATATATAAAATAAAAAATGGATATATATATATATATACATTATAAAATAATACATGCTCGTAAAAAATCATGTCCTTATATAAAGGAAATTTGAGGCCAAACAACACATCTGATTTTGTAACTTTTGAACAGTAAAACCACATAAAAGAGATATCAATAAATGGATATTTAAATAAAAATTACATTAAGTATAATATTTTTAGAATATATTCATGGAAAGTATATACACCACAAAAAATAAATTTGTTGTGAATAAGGCATAAATCTCACAGAAATAAAAGTGAGACGAGAAGACATTTATGTTATGTCATCACTCTCACCGTACTCGTGAAAACCTCCAGAATAATAAATAAAATTATATATATATATTATTGAACCATATTATTATATATAATAACATATAATGTTTTATTATGACATTATATAACCAGTTTATTTATAATTCCTTGTTAATGTTATGCTTCAGGCAATATCTACTTTGTTTTTCTTTTAGGTTTTGACTTGTTATTCGTGATCCTATAACATAGATCATGATTTAATTATTTAAAAATGTTAAAAATGATATAACTTTCATATATATTTAGTATATAATTATTTATAATAATCTATAAATTATTGAAATATGGAATATAATACACCTTTCATGGAAACGATATTCCATACACATTTATGAGCACTATTTTAGTTTTACTATCATTTTTAATGAACGAAAGTAATTGAAACACACTTATATATATAAAATATAATTTTAGTGGACTTATTATTTCATATATTTCATTTAATTTCACTAATCCCATCCTTAATATATTTCCTATAAAATTCGAACCAATCACATTTCTTTGAGATGTTGGTAGTTCATATGTCCAGAGTTAATGTTATCATATTTACAGCAAATGGAAACCATGAAGGTATGTTTTATATGATTGTTTAAAAAGTAAAAATACATCATAAATATCGTATATATCATATAAAAACATATTTACATCATAACTACTACCCAGGAGAGGGGGTAATGGAAAACAAACAACATTGATTTAGGTGGTGTTAGTTCAACGTACACAAGATTTATAAGTTCGTCACACATTTGATAGAAGTTTTGTAATATATAGGTTGAACCATTAGAAAAAATAGATAATTATATTTTGGATACTTGTTTTACAATAAATTCATGGAATAATAATATTTCATATGGTGGATAATGATAATAAAACAAAGGATCTTGAGGAAGGATGATACTTCTTCTTTGGGTAACTCTGCTTGGTTTTCCCAAAATGGATTCCTTTGTTGTCTTTATTCTTAAATGAGGATTCTATAATGAAGGGAGTGTATTTTTAGTATTTTTGGGTTGATTTTTTTAGAGTAAAAATCTTTTTATGTGTGAATAAGTGGGATATGTGAGTACCATTTTATAGTAGAGGAGGGGCATTCTTTTAAAATTTTGAAAATGGAATTTGACCCATGTCTTTCCCATGTAAAGTGGCAGCAATAATTGTCCAAATTTGAGAAAATGGATTATAGTGTCTAAATATGAAAATAAATATGGTTTTTAAAAGTTTCTATGTCATTTTGTGCCTAATGTAAAACTTTTAGTCATTTTTAAACAAATTTTTATCTTATTCATTGTAATTAATTTTAATAAATGTTACGATTTTTTTTATTTTTTTTAAAATATTAGATGTTGTAAATAATTATTATTTGAAATATGCAATACATTTTTTCAAATTCTAAACACATAATTGGAAGAAATTAACAAAATATTAACTCTGCATATGTTCTGTGACAATGGGTTTTTAGGCGAAAATGATTAAATGTTTGAAATGATTTCATATCTAATTTTGTTGTGAAATAGGTTATAGTGATTTTTTTATTAATTTATTTATAATTTATTTAATTAAACTTTAGAACTGAAATAAAATATAATTTTACAATGTAAATAAATTAGATGAAATATTAATTTGAATTAAAGTTTGTATTTTTCAGTATTCATCAAAAATAAATTCTTTCATGAAAATCCCTTAAATTCACAATAAAATAATTTTAAAATTATGAATTTTAAAATTATGATTATATTATAAAATGATTTTTTTAACATTTTATAAATCAAATTTTATTATTTTTGACAGAAGGACCTAAAAATTATTTCATTTGAGAAATATTTATTTTTAATGATTTAATTACATTACAGAAAATTAAATGTTTTATTAGATATTTTCATATTTATATATAAACATTATAAATAATATTTTAAAATTAATTTGTTTTATTCATATTATTATTTTTAAGGGGTATTTTATAAATATATTGTTTAAAAAAATATAATAATAATATTTTGTTCTGTAGAAACTCTTTGTTATGTATAATGCAAGATATGTCAGTGTTTCATATATAACACAATTATATCCCTATAATGTAAAAATAATGATTAACATTGTGTATTGTGTGAAAAATTAAATCAATGAATATAAATTTATATGAAAGAAATAACAATAACTTGAGGTGTTCCAATATGCACGTTGGTCAAAGGTGTAAACTTATTAAATTCTGACCCAAATTTTCCATGTTTCTAGACAATAAACTAATACTGAAAGTCTCGTAAAACCTATCAAAATGAAAACCCAAAAACAATGGTCTAAGAAAAAATGGATTATCCTCTCACTAGGATCTTCATAATCATGATCTTATAAAAATGTTGGAGACCAATTAGAAAATGAAGATAGATTTTTGGTCCTATCTTATGACCTTAGAAATAGATAATCCATGCTCACTATATGCTTTTTGATATTGAGAAAATTAATAGGAAATATTTATTATATCATTTCACCTTGAAATTGTGTTTAGTATATACCATGAGAAGATTTATGTTTCCATAACCCTCTTTGGGTAACCCTCAATACATACCTATAACGACCGAGTCTTGACATAGATTAATAGTTCATAACTTATGTAAAATACTTAAAACATTATACAAATAGATTCCCAAAGACCATACTAGTGTAGTTACTTTGGAAACATAGAAATGTAAACACTAGTATATGAGAGAGATATATTATCTCCCAATAGGTTATCAAAGACTATCACACCTCTTAGACATATCATACAAGAAATATATCTTCATAACATTGGGAAGGAAACCTAAAAAGGGGTGAGCCCAGATGCTCAGTAGGGGTAATCAAGGGAGAGTTATAAGCATAAACATGATAATAGAAGTATGATAACATGATCAAAACATTAAAATACCACACCCTGCATATCAATAATCATAAATTTTAATTATTGAATAATGCATGGTAGTTCATAAGAAATAAATTAAAAGGAAATAAATATGATTATCTATGAAATCCTAACATATGAATAAAACATGGAATTAGGGTAGAAACAAAATTATATAATATGATTTCCATAGGGGTCATGTAATCTCATCCAAGACCATCTTGGTAGTATTCATTCACTCCGCTTCCCTTCTTGGTAGTCAAGGTCTACACCCATGGCCATATTAATAGATTGTGTTCACTCCTCATTATAACTTGGTAGTCATGGTTCACCCCCATGTCCATCTTTTATTGAGTAGGTTCACTCCCAAAACCATATTAGTATATATCTTGAGACATAAATCTTTAACTAATTCATTTTAGGGAGATATAGGTCTAACAGATCTCATAATAAAATTATACGTACATATTCTACAATGTCAAAAATAATCATATCAAATCGCATGACAAGAAATCTTTATCACAACAATATGATCATATCATAACCTGTGAAAAATTATATATGGTTATCCTCATTTCATCATAAGCAAAACTTGGGAAAATAAGATGGATTCAAATGCATATAACTCATGAATGATAAATGGGCATCACATGAATAATTCCATTAATATATAAACCATTAAATAAAGAATATTAATGTGACATTTCAATGATTTCATATAATGGAATAAAAAACATTAATGAATTTCATAATAGGTGTAAATAACTTTGAAGTATATATTGAAGAAAATTTATTGAATAAAATATCCTTTATTCTTAGAAAAATTCATGTTCAAACATAAATCCTTTTGAGAACTAGTTCTCTTGAAAAAAAATATAAAAACATAAATCATAGGATTTAAAATATATTGAAAATATTTTTCCTTAAATATTATAAAATCATATTGGAAATTTTTTGAAAACTGTTTCATTAAAAATACATTATGAACTTCTAAATGATGCTTAAAGTCATTTTGAAAATTCTTTTCCTTGAAAACATATAAAGAATCATGAAAACAATTGGAAATCCATTTTTCATGAAAATTTATAATATTTAAATTGAAAACTTTTGAAAAATATTTATTTGAATATTATGCCAAAACATATAAAATTGGCTTGAAATCATTTTGTATATTTTTTTCCTTAAAAACATGAAAATTAATATGAAAAACATTTTGAAAACAATTTTCCTTGAAAACATACAAAAGAAGATTGAAAAACTTATGAAAAACACTTCATTGAAATTATCATTTAAAAAAATACTTTACAATTATCCTTTAAACATGAAAATAAGGCTTCAAATGATTTATGGTGGATAAATCTGTACATTTTGTACAAAGTAAAAAAAATAACATTACTTTTTCATTATAAAAAGGTTAAGAAAATGGCTATTTTGAAAATAGGAAATAAGATTCATTTTAAAAATTTTGTAATTTCCAAAAAGGGTAAAATTTTATATTAATGATAATATCATCTTGGTATAACATTCTTGAAACAAAATTTTGAAAATATATATGGTTTTGAAGGAACATAGATTTCCAACTAAAGAGGCATAAAAGTAGATATTTCATAAAAACACATTCTAAATTTATTATATAAAAAATAGTGGAAACATAGTACCAATGTATGAATATATCATTAAAATATGTAGTATAAAAGAGTACTATATTTTTCATAAGAGGTGGATAATAATATTTAAACGAAGGAATCATAATCATAGACAATCTAAAAATGTGATGAGATTGTTTCATTAATCTCTTACAAATTTGCGACCATATACCATATTCCTCGTTAAAAGACTAAAATTACATGAATATTAAAATATAAATAAATAAATTAGATTCATGTTATATCATTTCTATGGTTTTAAACACACCTCATGGAAAAATATAGTCACGTAACCTGACACGCGTCTCAGAGAAGGTCAATTATGACAAACAATATTATGAAAAACTATATTACCGATTTGGTATCTATTGACAAATAAAATCCACAAAAAGAATATCATAGAATAGTGTTGTAATTTCCCATAAATTTAATAAAAATTATCATATAATACATTCACGGAAAATTTATACACCACACAAATGGAAATAGTGGTGATGATATAATGTATCTCATGGAAAAAAAGTGAGGTTAAATCCCCTTATCTTTTTTCATAAATCTCATCATACTCATTCAAACCATCTATATAATAAATATAAATTTATTATTAATACTTTAAAGAACCATATTATTATATTTAATAGAATATATTTTTTGATAATTAACATATATTACTCACTTTTTAACAATCCCATGTTTATGATTCACTTCGACTAATAAGCTTTATATTCTTCGCATGTATCTTAATTAGTTATATTTTTGGTCCTTAAACATATATAATGATCTAACAAATTAAAAACATGATATATATATATAATTTATATTCAGTATATTTTTATTATAATATTATATATAACATATAAGTGTGAAATGGAATACACTATTCATGGAAATAGTAAGTCGTACGTACATATGAATGTTATATTCATTTTTATTTTCAAAATTAAAGAAACAAGGTAAATTAAATATTTTTATATATATTTTTATATATCATTATTCTAGTAGAATTTTTATATCATATATATAATATAATTTCACTGAATATTTCATTAATACATTCCTTGTAGTGTGCAAAGAAATAACATCACTTTGAGGGGGCAGTAGTCCAAACATCCTCAAATGAAAATATCGTATTTATAGAAAACTGAAAGTATGATGATATGTGTTGTAACATAACAAAATAACACTAATTACCTAATATATATAATATTTAAAATATATAAATTGAGTTTCGCTTATAATTTCTTCCCATATAGGTGTTAAATTAAAAATGAACAATCATTGTTTAGTGGAGAGGTAGTTCACCGTACATATAAATAATATTTTCATTACCCATTAGATGAATTTGAGTGAAAGTATATGTATATCTCTTTACATAAAAATATCCATGTATATTTAGGATAATATTTTTAAACAATCATGTAATAAAGAGTGTGGAGGGGTGGAGAAAGAAAATAAAATAAAGGATCTTGAGAGAATACATTACCTCTTAATCAGGTAACTCATTTTGGTTTGTGGCAAAAAAAATTCCATTGATTTCATTCATTGTCAATGGAGGATTAAAAGAGGAAGTAAGGGATTTTGGGAAGCTTATTGGGAGATCATAGATGATCCTATGTTGTTCGATATGTGTGAAGGAGGGGTAGAGGTGGATGCCTTTTATAATTGAGTAGGAGTTGTGCTCCTATAATATTTTGAAAATGGAAAACCCCAATCCCAATTTTTATTTTAAATGGATCCAATATTTATCCAAATAATTGGAAAATATATACAATTTTTTTATATTGTATGAAAATGAATTTTGGATTATTGTATAGGTTGTTTTGGGTTTTAGGGGTATGATTTAGTCCCTTATTAAGCATAATTTAACCATAACCATTGTAAATAATTTTAATGAAATCTTATAAAAGTTTTGGTAAAAAACAAAGTTGCCCATATTATTCATTACATATTATGCAGTTTAATATATGGAATCCATTTTTTTAAATTTTAATCCCTGAAGTGGAAGAAATTAATTTAAGTTTATTCTCACTTTCGGGATGGAAATACAATTTTTTAATGTAAAAACATTTACGTGGTTTTCATCATCGAGCTAAAACTGGGCTTCTCAACCACATGCACATTATGATTCATTTTGATTCAGAGAGATATATGATTCAATCCTGGTATTTTTCACCTTGTATATTCAACGGATCATGATTCTTCTTATTCAAATGGTTAGATGATTTATTGATTAAGCAGGACTCTCTATCTACTAAGATCTGGGATTGTTTTATCAAGCTTCATATCACTTTACATAACCCCTTTATTATCAAATTCTTGGAATTATAATAGGTATATTTTTTTATTCTTATAGTAGATCCATGGATGTTTTCGACTATATTTCTCAAAATATTTTCATTTATGTTTATGTTTCAAGAGGTCCAGTCTACTTCATGTGGATAGTTTTAGGTGAATAATTATGATATAAATAACCTATTTTCTCAAAGACATGGGTGTATTTCTATTCTTCATGTAATAAACTAGGATACCAGAAGCTAGTGTGAAGACATGGGTTCAAACACCACACATATATGAAGGATTCATTAGGGTCAGACCATAGTATCATTGATCTGATGACTGTGTTGGATAAGAACTTGAAGACTATTTGTTCAGGGGTAGAAAAATAGTCGGTGATAGATAGGATCCATGCCATAGGGACTATATCCAAATGTGGAAGATATATAATCAACCAATTGAATTTTTTTTTGAAGAGGAAATGTTGGATTTCAAAAAATTTATTGGTATTAGAGGCGATAGAGGGGCCTTGTCCCTCAAGTCAGGTGACCCCTAAAAGTATAGATATTGAGATGGTTACCACTGTGGAAGCTGAGAAAACTTGAAATTCCTTAGAGGGGATTGTATAGGAAGATAAAGATCATCCATATCTGAATTTCAAAGGATAAAATTATTTCCCTATGTCTGAGGAAGCGCTATGTCAACCAAACATTAACAATGGAATAGAGTGGTTTTAAGAGGTGAATGTTTTGGGTTCCTTGAACCTAAGAAATTTCATCTCAATGGACACATCCTACTCGAAGAATGTGTGAACTGGAATGATGTATGCCTCTGCGGTTAATGAGGTAAGGGAGGATTCCTTGAGCAGGATGAGTTTTATCGAGGAAGGTATAATGATAAAATTTTAAAACCTATTTGAATGATTTGGGGTTTAAGACTCGGTAATGGTTCAAAATGATGTTGAATAAGGTGACAAAAGTTACAGAAAATTTTCAGTTTATTGTTTGGATGGAAAGAAATGGAAATACCTCCAAGACCAAATAAAGAAGAATGGGGAAATGGGAAACTGAAACTCTGGTAGATGCATTGTGGCTAAGGGGAATAAATTAAAAGGCTAAAAAATCTATTCACATTTTATCAAATATATGGACATAATGGTCGACCATGAAAGGTGATTGTAACGGAACCCTGGTCCATTAGAAGTGGAAAAATGAAGACCATAAACAAGAGCAATTCTATATGGATGATAAAGTAGTAGAGGCCAAATATTTAGGTGGGGAAATCATGGAAGGTAATAATCAGGCTATTATTATACATTCTAATTAGAACTTCCCTTAGAATCCATCTATATTAAGGCTTTAGCGGAAGAGCTGGACATAATCTTAGAGAGACTCCCACAGGTGAAATCAAATGAGGATTAATAATCTTGGATCAGTAATAAAGATAAAATCATGTAACAAGGTTTGAATGAGGTTAAGATTAATGTTTTTGAGTAATATCACACATTGGACACACTTTCTAGTCACTTTGAATATCTACACCAAGAGGACCAAAACTTGAAGTTGCATTATCTTTTCTGGAAGATATATTAGTTAAGAGAATCCACCAATTTTTCCTTATTTTTAATTTTGTGTAATTTATTACACCATTTAAATTTCTTGAACTTTTTTGTTTTTAAATTTTCCCTAAAACTATTCTTGGAATAAAAATTTTAATTTAGTATTAGTATTATTATTTTCAACTATTCATTAAAAAATAAAACATAACAAATATATATACAAATTTTACCCTAATATAATTATTATATCCCTATTTCAATTATGATGTTTAAATTGACAAATTAAATCTATAAAATGTATAAAATAGGATTTAAAATGGGTTCACCATTAAAAGGCTATACAAATTCCTTAATATAAATATTGGTTTTAAGCATAAAATTGGGTTTGTTCTTATATTATGTATATCAAATATATTGGATGAATAAAAAAACTATTTTATTGAATATATAAAATATATATTACATTATTATCACCAAATAATTATAATTTATTTTATTTATTAGGTTAAAAGAGATTTTGACCATAATAATAATAATTTTCCCCTTATATTCAATCGGTTTTAATGTTCAATTATAATTAATCGGAAAGCTATGAATTCATCAATATTTTTGTAATTAAAATATTTAAATAAATTAGATATTACTATTTAAAACCACTAATTTAACTGCTTCATTATATATTGTTATATTATTTAATAACATTTTAATGACATACTATTTATCAGTAAAAATTATTTTTGCATGTTACACAAGCCATCATGGGAAGTCATTGTTTTGTGTAATGCAAGAAAACCTTAGTGTTTTTTATAGAAGAAGATAATGTTTTGGTTGCGTGTAATGCATTTTTAACTTGGTTTTTCATATAAATCAAGCCAAACATATTGCTTTATTATAGTATAAGCTATCTTCAGTGTTGCATGAAATGGAAAATATGAAAAATGTTAAATTAATTCATAAAATAATACAAAAAATATAGGGGAGTTACATTCTACCCCTATTAAAATAAATTTCATCCTTGAAATTCATCTCATTTATAAAACAAATAATATATGAATGTTTCATTCATAAAAAACCCACCTCATAAAAATGGATAAAAAAAATTCCCTTTAATTGGAAGGTTGGAACCATAATAGTTAACCAAAGGTATATATATATTGGTTTCCACATAAGAGAACATATGTTGGGAGTTGATATTGGACACATAGGAAATGCATTAATATTTATATGGAGTGATTTAGGTCATAAATCAAAAAAAAATGTGAACGATCAATAAAATTTTTAGGGCTTCTAAATCATAAATATATGATGATCTAAAAGTTAAACGGTTCAAGAAAATTACGAGTTAAGGAAAACAATTCTTCAGATGAATATCATGATTTTAAATAATTATTTAATTGACTATGAATATAAGAAAATATATATATGTGATATATTTTTAGAAAAATATTCCATTTATTAGTGGTGATTTTATCTATTTTTAATTGTTCCAATACTTAAAGAAATGAATGTCTAGAAATTAACATTTATTATTAAAGTGATATAATACAGTTTTAGAAGATTTTGAGGCCCATAAAAATTAAATATAATAGTATTTGTGTGAAACAATTATTCAAATAAAATAATGTTAATACATAAATTTGTAAACATAAACACTAACTATATGAGTTCATCATTAAAAATTATTAACCAAAAAAAATTACCCATTATCCTGGAAATCGTGTAGGGTAGAGGTATGTGTGAAACCCTTATCTTTCCCTGGTTATGGGTTCAACACCCATGTCCATGTCAGGCTTGATTGGTTGTCACCTGATATACACGTTCTCATTTTCTAAATCATCACTAATAAAATTTAAAAAAATAAATTAGATGGACATCCTTGAAATAAGGTTAATCGTTAAATACCCTTTAAACCAAGGTTTTCAATACAATCTTAGTGCATAAATACTTCCTCCAATATTTAAAAATAATAATTTTAATTTACATTTAACCTCGTAGCCATTCTGAATGATGAAAATACAAAACAATATAAATAAATTCCGTAAATAAAATTAATATTGATTCTCCACTATATCACAAATTATTATTTTTTGTTTTCACATTCTAAACATGTGAATACACTCATCATATATTCTCTCAAAATATGGAATTGACCTGAATTTTACTAAATCCTTATTGAAAAAATGCATGATTTCTTATTCCGAGTAAATTAATTTTATTCCATAAATCCAAAAACATGTTAACTTATTCAATGATAGCACGAACCACATGTTAATATGTCCTTAAATTGTCACAAGGAAATCAATAATATCAAATTTACTCTTTAATATCCCACATATCTTTGTCCAAATTTATTTTTCATGAAATAAGGATCATATTAATGGTTATATTTCCCTTAATCATGTTTTTTCAATAGAAATCACTTTTCCATTATATCACTTCTCTAATGCACTTGAACCATTAAACACGTTGTTATAAATATTTAACAAATAACATATACTGAAAAAACCATATATATATCACAAATCATATTGGATAATTCATGAATTCAAATATATAAATACATTTATTATTCCACATCATCCTTATCCCATTAACATGTCTACCCCATCCTATTACACAATACCTCTTCCCTTTCACATTTCATCTATTGTATCATCGTTATCAAGAATATAGACATTATTCACACCACTTTGATAATTATATTCAGAATATTTTCTCTTGGGACATTAATTTGTATAATGAAAATTTATTCCACAATTAAAACACTAATCCTTCAATGATTACTTAGGGATTCCAATATTCTCATCAATTATGTTAATCAAACTCTTTATATTTCTCCTAAAGTCACTTGCTATGCGTCGTTATATTCCACATTCAACACAACATCTTGTTCCACTAATTCATAAACATAGGTTATTAATTCCACATTCATATAACACAAGAGACAAATATTATTTCCTTCATGGTATCCATTACATGAAATCTTAGTGAACTCCTTCTTTCTTTTCCTTTGGGAGTCTGATAGTTGGTAAAGGTACAAATTGGTAATCTTGTTCTATGAAAACTAATTAGGCCTTATCACAAAATCTTTCAGTCCTGTGACAATCCAACATGACCTCACATAAAAAAATAACCCATGAAATTCAAAATTAATATAGTTCTTTTCAATACCAGCAACTATCTAAAACCAAAATCATAGTGTGGGAATTACATATAATGGTAGAAAACCACATAGTCATGGAAAATAATTATAATAGGATGCCTAAATCATGAAACCTTCTTAATATATGACACCATAGGATCATCCTAGTTTATTAACGATAACTTATATTTATATATTCCTTGATGATCCATGAATAATTATTTGAATTCTGAAAGTATATCCAATGGGAGTGTCAAACCATGTGTGTAGAAAGGCCAATTGTCAATTAATAGATTACCCCAAGACATTTGCAGAACATCTTGTCAGAGTGGTTACCTCAAGGTTTATCTATTCCATAGCAACATCCACATGTAGTATCTATAATGATATGTATTTCTAGGAAACCACTCTCACTACCCATTACCAGAATCCCCTAACATTTTCTTCAATATTAACTCATCGTTATACATATCATTAGAGACATCTGTACATATATACTTTGAAATATAACAAAGGATATCACTATTGTTTTTTCATCCTAGTTTCCAAAGAATAACAAAACAACTTATCTGATACCAACTACATCAACCATCTATTTTCAAACATTAACATTACATAACTTTTTTGTATTACATAGAACATTAAACAAACACACACACAAATACTGTATTAGTCTAGTGCCTTTGCAAACTGGGAAACATAAAAACTAGCACATGAGTGGCCTAAAATATATCCCACTAGGTTCTACAAGTATAGAAACCCTATTAAATATTTAATGCATGAAATATAACTTCATAACATGGGGAAGGAAACATAAAAATGGGTGAGATTAGATGCTCAGTAAATGTAAATATGGGAGACATGTAAGAATAATCATGAGAATAATAGTATGAGAACATGATAAAAAATTTGAATATCATACCCAACAAATATTTTGTCATTAAAATGAATCATGGAATAATGCCTGGAAGATCATAATACCTTAATCCAAATAATATAGATAACATTATCCATGATACCATAACATATAAAAAAACATGGAATTGTGGATGAAAAATAATCATAGTATATGATTTCCATCATAGTTATGGATTTTATTCCAAGCCATATTGGTAGTATGGGTTCACTCCCTATGCCATCATGTTAGTCATGGTGAAATTTCATGGCAATCTTAGAAGAATGAGTTCAATACTCATACCATCTAGGTAGTCATGGTTCACTCTTGTGGCCATATTAGTAGTCAAGGTTCACTCCCATGACTATAGTAGTCTATCTAATGAGCTATAAATCTTTACCCAATGCCTCAGAGAGAAATATTCATCATGAAAATGTCATAATGAAATCATACATAAGTGTTCCACATAAAAATAAACAATAAAATTATATACCATGAAATGAAATGTTTTTCTTAAACTTCTAATCATATCATATCCTATGGAAAAAGATACAAGTTTTATAATCATTACATCCTAATAAGAACCCATGAAAAGTAGTGGGACTGAAAAGTATATGAATCATGAATGGGAAATGAGTTTCATAGGCTTCATTCCTCAAAACATACACCATTCATGAACAAATATGAATTGAACCATTGGATCATTTTTTACAAGGACATTATTAATATAAACAGATGGCATTATAGATACAAAATAACATGGAAGGATATTTTGAAAACAATATTTTAAGAAAAAACCTTTATATATTGAAAAATACTTCTTAAAACATAAAACATTATGAAATCCATTTCCATTACAAAATCATTGAAAACATAGAAAAAATGATTAAAACAATTATTGCAAACAGTTTTCCATAAATATATACAAAAAGGATATTGTAAATATTTTGAAAAAAACTTCTTTGAAAATTCTTTAAAACATATAAATTAGGTTATAAATAATTTGAAAATCAGTTTCTTTGAAAACATATAAAAATATTAAAACAATTTTGAAAATAAAATTTATTTGATAACATATAAAATAATCATGAAATCTATTTGAAAAATTATTTCTATGAAAATACATTTCAATCATATAAATGAATCTTTAAATCATTTTAAAAATAGTTTTCCTTTAATACATATAAAAGATTCTTAAATACATTTTGAAAAGAATTCATTGATAAATTAAAAAAAATCTTGAAATAAATTTTAACACCATTTATATTAAAATATATTACAAGAAAATTTCTTAAAAATGAAAAATTAAATATGATAATAAATCATCAATATATTGATAACAGATAAATATATTCAAATCCTATGAGGTGAGAATAACATTCATTTTCACGGTAAAAATGATAGAAAAATATCTCATTCAATAGGAGACAAGAATATTCCTTTGAAATTTTTTTTAAAAGATAAAATGGGTAATATTAATTTTAATGATCATAGGATATTAGTATAATATTATTGAAATACCTTTGTAGAAAACACATTTTTTAAGGAACAACGATTTCTGACTGAAGATTGGGTAATGTCTGGATTTTTTTAAAATAATTTCTTAACTATCTTATGTAAATAATAGAGGAAACAATGGTACCAATATATGTATATGTCATTAATAACTATATTAGAAGAAAAGTCAAGTTTTTTCTTATGATATAGATCATAATAGTTCATCAAATGGAGCATAATCAAATACTATCTCAAAAAGTGATGAGTTTTATTTAATAAACTCTTATAACACGGTAACAATGAACAATATTCATAATTTAAGAAAATGAACTTAAATGAAGCGTAAAATATCATTAAAATAGGTATATTCATTATATATCATCCCTATGTTATTATATACTCCTCATGGATAAACATAGGTGAATTATTTCACATTGTCTCACACAAGGTAAATTAAGGCAAAACAATCTTACCAATTTTGTATCTTTTGAAACATACACCCCAAAAAAGGAATATAATATAATAAATATGTGATTACACGTTATTTTATGAATAATAATAATATAATATATTCATGATAATTATATATCTCAAACAAAATGACAGAGTCCTTAACATGGCAAGTATATACCTGAAATAAAATGTGACATGATATCCTCGTACATTGTGTCTTGACGCTCATTATACTCATTCAAAAAACCAATATAACAAATATAAATATATTATAAATATTTCAGTTAAAAATATTTTTAAATATAATATAATATATAGTTTTATTATGACCTTATATTACCCACTTGTTAACAATCCTATGATATGGTTTCACTTTGAGTAATTTCTGATTATTTCTTCACATGTGTCTTAATTTATTATTTCTTTGGTACTTATACTTATATCATCATTTAAAATATGTAAACCATGATATTATTATAATTTTTATTCAATATTTTTTTTATTATAATAACTTATTGAATATATACGTATGATTTATAATAAACCATTCATGGAGACGGTAAGCTGTACGTACACGTGAAGACTATTTCTGTTTTTATTATCGTACTGAAAAAAAAGAAGGTAAATGAAATATTTGTGTGTATATATATATATAATTATTCAAGTATAATTATTATTTCATATATATAATATAATTTCACTAAACCCACGCATAATAATTTTCATTTAGTTTATCTATTAATGACATCCCTTTGAGGGGGTGGTAGTCCACACTTCCATAAACACAATTATCATATTTACACCAAATGGAATATATGAAAATATGTGTTGTAAAAGGATGAAAAAATAATAAATATAATATATTACTTATATAAATATATTTTCCAACATTATTTCTAACATGATAGACCGTAATTAAAAAAATAATAGTCATCATTTAGGGTGGCGATATATTCCCATACATATAAAGAGTATATTTGTATCCCATTAGATTGATGTGTGAGTAAGTGTAGGTAGAACCCCAAAAATTAAAAAATAATATTATATTTTTGATACTTTTGTTTATACAATGATTCAATAAATAAAGTGGATGTGATGGAGAAAGAAAATAAATTAAAGGATCTTAGGAGAAGACATTACCTTTAAATCAGGTAACTCCTTTTGTTTTGTGCCAAATGGAATCCTTGGATTGATTTATTCACAAAGACAGGATACAAGGAAGAATTTAGGAATTTCTATATGTTTATTGGGCATATAATGGATGAAAATAAGTGGTTTAAGATGTGTGAGGAAGAGAGAGAGGTGATTTCCTTTTATAATGGAAGAGGATTGCCGCTGTTGTAATGTTATGGAAACGAGAAACCACACCTGTGTTTTTTTATTATAAGTAGGTGGAATTGTCACGACCCGTCCCCTGGGGCCTATGTCGTGACTACCCCAAGCCCTCCTTATATAGGCCAGGGGCTGGCGACTAGCACCGAAAGGCGTAATACCTAAAACTGGGAAGGTATTGACTTTATAATTTGTAAACACATGAAACCTAGCAAACTGCAAGATACAAACACAAGTAAACTGAATAGTAAACATAATGAGTACAGAAATAAAAAGGGGACAGAATACAAGACCAACTGGAAATTACATGAAACTCATATTACATGAAAACTGGAGAAACAGGGAAGGTAGCTACTGGGACATCCTTCGAGGTTCCTACCTGAAGGGTAGGTACAGATCACCTCCTCAGCACTCCATGCCCGTCTGTCTCCTCTGTGTACCGACTCATCATAAGGTCCTCCTCTGGGCACCATCCAGTTTTGGTACCCTCAGTCTCGATCAACGATGTCCGTCGTATACACCAAACACAACATGGTACAGGCATAGCCCGTGTTGAGGTGAGTATAACGATACTCAGTAGGGACCCCAAGACCCTCTATGTCTCATAATGTCCACAAAGGATAAACCTCAAAGCATGAATTCAATTGTAAACCCAACTTAGTTATATACCCCTACATATACCTAAGATATCATGTATATCCATGTCAATCACAAGGTCTAAACGAAATTCCCAAATCTCAACTGTTCCACAAAGGAAGGAAAACCACAAAGGCAAGTACCACACACGTACACCACACAGAAGAATACCTCCAACTTATT
Source organism: Viscum album (assembly GCA_963277665.1). Taxonomy (NCBI): domain Eukaryota; kingdom Viridiplantae; phylum Streptophyta; class Magnoliopsida; order Santalales; family Viscaceae; genus Viscum; species Viscum album. Next base: position 750,158,943 of record OY728129.1, on the reverse strand, counting down.
ACCAAAAAGGAAAGTATCACATGGGTATGAACTCAGTTCACACCAGGTATAACCTAAGTACAGTAGTAGAGATGATTAGATATAACTAATGAATCATCATACTATGTCAAGAAGTTACCCCAGACAAGATCACTAGGAGCTGACCCACACAAGATCGCTAGGAGCTGACCCACACAGGACGACTAGGTGATGACCCACATAGGATCGCAAGGATCTGACCCACACAGGATCACTAGGAGATGACCCACACATGATCTCAAGGTTTTGACCCACACAGGAGCGCAAGGAGATGACCAATATAAGATCGCTAGTAGCTTACCCACATAGGATCTCTATTCATTCTTCTCATCACAGCCAGCTACTGGGTTCCCGCACAAAACATGCTCGTCTTCGAAAGGATCCACTCCTCAATCCACTAGTTGATACTCCAATTTCCACGTAGTCTCGTGAAGAATTATCTCAAAGGACCGTCACGTCATAGGGGTCTCAACGCAACAGACGTCATATCATTCGGACTCCCAGTCTTTCTGTTATTAGCCTTTTTGAACCGAGGGCCCGGTTGGATTCGTGATCGATCAAACCCGACCACTACCCCACATTATCCAAAACACTAGTGGGGTATACCAAAGGGATTTCCTAACTCTATGGTTTCTAGCGCCACTAATGGTTCTTAAAACTAGCTTTTTGTGCCAATGGTATGGACCAAGTAAAATATAGCTTCATATCTAGTCTGGGTCTGGTCTGACTCAGTCGGACCGACCTGACCTAGACCTAGCTTGGGTGAACCCGGATCAGGTTGACCCGGGCCAAACTGCTAGGTCAAGTCCAGCCCAGTGGTGTGGTCAGTGAGGCTACGAGGGCTGCGAGGGGCCATGGAGGTCGTGGGTTCTGCGGGGTGGTGGAGGCCACGGGTCGGCTTGGCTGCGGAGGGCGTCTCGGCCACAGAGGTGTCGTGAGGGTGTGGGGTGGGTCAGCGCGGCCTGGGAAAGCTCGTCCAGGAGGGAAGATGCCATGGGGAGGTTTGGCGGGGGTACCCCGTGGGCACGTGGTGGGTCGTCCCGACCATGGGTGACTTGGCTGAGTGGGCGGAGGTCGTGGGATGTCTTGGCTGGGATGGTGGAGACTGATGGGAAGTTTGGTGAGGCCACGGAAGGCAAGGCGGGGCCACAGATTGTGGTGCCATAGGGCCGCATCTCGGCCACGGGGAGGTACGGCCGCGGATGGCGGTACGGCTACGGGGTGGCAGCTCGGCCATGGGGTTCGGCCCCGGATCGAGGCTCGGTCGCAGAGGGTGGAAGATCGGCCACAGGGCGGAGGTCCATTCATGGATGGCGCGAAGGCTGCAGGGTGGCGGTGGCTGCGGGGCGGTGCAATTTCACTATCTCCTTCATCGCAACCGGCGGTGGTGCTAGTTGCTGTTTTCATTCCCCCCTGTTGTTCGTAGCCATTCCTCCATAGTGATCCACAATTAATGACAAGGTTTGTGGATAAGACGGGCCATGTTTTTTTATCCCACACTCTCTGAGTTAGAGCAGTAGCAAGCGGCTATAATTCCTTTCTGAATTACAAAGAATTATCATGAATATAAAGAGAGAATAATTTCAAACAACCACCCTACCTTGGATTGATCGTTGACGTAAGCGCGAGAAGGAAGTCGAAGAAGGAGAAAAGAGTGTCTATGATCGTCGCTTCCAAAACCACACTTTGATGTCGAGATCGTTTTCCGTCCACTTACTTGATATAAAGAGAATGTTCTTTAATGGATTTCTTCATTAGAGGTTGTTTTGAAGAACAATTCTAAGTCATGCGTCGGTGTTCTTCGTTTGAAGAAGTGTAAGCCTCCAAGAGCTCTCCCCTTCATAAATACTTTCCCCCAAAATGAAAAATAGCCAACTGTTGTGTTTCCCCAATTTTATTTGTTAGAAAAATTTCAAATTGGGTTAATTAATTACATAGGTTGGCATAATAAAGTAAATGGGGTGGCACCATTTAAGTGGGGGTTGTTTGAGAGGCTTCCCCATACATATGAGGGTGTTCAAGGGGTTCAAGGGGTTTTATGCCTTGGGTGGTCCCCACCACCATAACCTCTCATGGGAGGTTAGGCTTGGTGGTCCCCACCTCTATAACCTCTCATGGAAGGTTTTTGTTCAGGTGGTCCTCACCTATGAAAAAAATCCACACGGGTGGTTTCAAAATAAAATAAAAATAAAATGTTACACCATTTTATTTTATTTTATTCCTTCACAAAAAACCCAAATTCTATATTTCTCTCTCAACCCACTATGGTAGAGGTGAAGGTATATTTAAGAGAATATCGGTGTTGTGAGTTCAATGGTGTCATCATATTTCTTTTCTGAGCAGCGGTCCAAAAGTTACAAAAACCCGCTAGCACGTTTATTGAATGTACCCGAAAAAAGTTCAGAAATTCATTTCGGGCCCACCATGCCTCAGAATCATGCGTCATAAATTTTTGTGGACTCATAAAATTAAAATTTAATTAAAAAAAGTTTCATAGAATTTCTGGGTCATTACATTCTCCAAACCTTTGGGCTTTACGTCCCCATAAACCATAACTCAAAACTAGGAAAACAATTAGAGGTACTGAGCAAGAATCTGAGCCTCTTGCTCCCATGTGCTCTCCTGGAGGTTCTTGTGCTGCCATCGAACGTGCACCATATGTATCGACCATCAATGAAGGAACCGCTTATGTCGATCCTCAATCTCTACTGGAACCTTCAAAATAGTCTCCCCATAATCGACGTCTAGCTCACTATGGTCGATGATGTCAGAAGGGTCGTTCACGTATCTACTCGACTGGGATACGTGGAAGTGGTCATCCACCTGGTGTGACTGGGGTGAAAGAGATAAGCGGTAAGACACATTTCCAACTATACTGAGGAACTGAAAATGCCCGATTAACCTCGGAGACAACTTGGTGCCTTGAACAAATCTTCTCAAAAATCATCAAAGGTGATACCCTTAGAAAGATGTGGTCACCATCCTCTAACTCTAGAGGTCTCCATCTTCTATCGGCATACGACTTTAGCCTACTCTATGCAGACTTCATCCACTCCTGGATGATCTTCACTTTCTGTTTGGTAGCCTGTACCATCTTTGTTCCCACAAGTACTGACTCGTTTGGGTCAGTCCAGCACAAAGGTGATCGGCAAGGTTGCCTGTACTGGGCCTCTAAAAGTGTCATCCCAATTGTGGAGTGATAACTATTGTTGTTTGAAAACTCCACCAACGGCAAGTGATCCTCACAGATTTGACCAAAATCGAGGACACAAGTACGTAGCATGTCCTCAAGGGTCTGAATGGTCCACTCGGTCTGACCATTCGTATGAAGATGGAAGGTGGTGCTGAAATGAAGCTACGTCTCGAAAGCCTCCTACGACCCCTTCTATAGCCGGGAAGTAAAACATGCATCAGTATCAGAGAAAATCGTCGAGGGTACTCTATGTAGCCACTAAATCTTCTACCCATAGAGGCTTCCCAATATCTCAACTGAATCCTTCTCTCTATTAGATAGGAAGTGGGGCGACTTGGTGAGTCGGTTGATGATCACCCAGATCGAGTCATGAACTCTTAACGTACATGGAAGTACCGTAACAAAGTCCATGGATATTCCATCCTACATTCACTCTGGGACCTATAAAGGCTGAACCAAGCCAGCTTGTACCTGATGCTCAACCTTCACTTGCTGACAAATGAGGCATCGAGAGATGAACTCTACTACTGCTTTCTTCATTCCCGACAACTAGTGATATCATCAGAGATCCTGGTACATCTTCGCCACTCATGGATGTACCTCTAGAGGGGATGTGTTGAACTCCCTCTACACATCCTCCCAAAGTGACACTGGTACCATGGTACATCCTCTGAAAAGGATGACATGCTCCCCACCTTCAAAAAATACATCAAGTGTCTGTCCTGTGGATATCAGAGCACGTCGTGTCTCGCAGTCAGCGCCCCCACACTGCACCTCCATGACTCGCTAAAGAAGCTGGGGAGTGATTGTAAGAGATTGAAGAAAAACAACTGCATCTCTATCCACAAAAAATATCTGCAAAGAGTCCAGTTTCTCCATCGCCTTGCCTAGAAGCTGAATATCAGACCTACTGCTGAGTTCATCTACTAACACATTACCCTTCCCAAGAGTATAGATTATCTTGAATTCATAGTCCTAGAGGAACTCAAGACAATGTCAATGTCTCCGGTTCAGGTCCTTTTATGAGAATATATACCTGATAATCTTCTGATTAGAGTACACTATAAAACATTCTCCCATCAGATAGTGTCTCCACATATTCAAAGTGAAGACCACAACTCCTAACTCCAGGTCATGGGTAGCATAGTTCTGCTCATGTTGTCTCAAATATTGAGAACCATATGTGGTCACTTCTCTCTCCTGTATCAGGACACATCCAAGCCCAATACATGATGTGTTGTAGTAGACTACGTACCCTATTCCCTCCTCTAGAAGCCTCAAGATAGGGTCACTAGTCAGCCTCTACCTCAACACCTGAAAACTCTGTTGGCATCTCTCCGACCACACGAAGGGTTTCCCCTTCTTCGTCAACATAGATAGAGGTACTGTAACTCTGGAAAAATCTGGCACAAACCACTGGTATCATCTAGCCAAAACCAAGATACTTTGTACCTCCATCACACTCCGGGATGGCTCCCAAGAAAGTACAACCTCAGTCTTCGCTATATCCACTACAACTCCAGCCTCCGATATGACATGTCCCAGAAAGTAAACATCTCATATTCAGAACTAACACTTTGAGATCTTACCATAAAGATGGTGCTATCAGAGTTCATTTTATACTACCTACAAATGAAAATCATGTTCTTCCTTAGTAGCCGACTAGATCAGAATGTCGTCGATGAAGACTACTACAAAGCGATCAAGGTATGGCTGAAAGATCCAGTTCATGAGTCCCATGAACACTGCTAGAGCATTGGTTACACTGAATGGAATAACCGAGAACTCATAATGGTCATACCGAAATCTAAAGGCCATCTTCTCTACATCCTCATCTCAAAATCTGAGTTGGGGATAGCCCGATCTGAGGACTCTCTTCAAGAACCACCATGCTCTCTTCAACTGATCAAAGATATCGTCAATCCTTAGAAGTCGGTACTTGTTCTTCATAGTCACCTGATTCAGGAGCCGATATTCAACACACTGCATCAAGCTCCCATCCACCTTCTTTGCGAATAGAATCCGGGGGTGCCAAAGGTGAAACACTGGGCCAAATGAATCCCTTCCCCTGCAAGTCCTCTAGCTATAACCGCAACTCATGAAGCTCCGCGGTAGCCATCCGATATGCTGGTGAAGATATCGGTGTTGTCCAGGGGTACAAGTCAATCTAAAATTACACCTCTCTGCGATGTGGTAGACCTGAAATATCATCAGGAAAGACATATGCTTATTGTTCCACCATTATAGGATAACTCGAACTCACCTCCTCAACCACTCTGAGGTTAAGGCTAGTGAAATGATGTTTAATCGGATACACCCTATTCTGAGAAAGTCTATCCTACCCTAAAAAGGTTCCCCTCTCACTAGTGAAGGAAAACCTGGTCCCATCCGTGCAGACACACTTCACTTTTCACCTAATATAGTCAATCTGAGCATGGATTGTAGACAACGAGTCCATGCCCAAGATGACATCGTAAGGCCTCGACACAGCTACTAGGAGATCCCATCCAATGATCTCGCCTCCTAGAGTAAGATCACACTACCAGAACCAGTTCATAATCGTCGAATCTAATCCCATATAAGTCTCTGGCCATAAGGATCGAGCTAATTGAAACTTCAAAATCTTTGAGCTCCGAATGAGGGAAGTGGAAATAAAAGAATGATTGGAACCTGTGTCTATAACTACTGCAGCTAAGGTGGAGTAGAAACATATCGTACCTCGTATCATATCTGAAGCACCACGGTGATAGGCCTCAGATGCCTGGAGTTGAGCTTTCACATGTTCACCTACTCCCTGTAGTCGGGGTGGACCTTTTGATGGTGGTGGTGGTAATATCTAGAATCGTCATCCACCGCTAGCTGCACATCCATCTCTTTGTCCATGTCCACATACTCCCTGAAAACCTCCTCGGTCGAACCTATATCTCTTCCTGGAAGGTCCTTCGATGATCTTCTGGTCATCTGTATGGCGTTTCAGACAATCACAAGCCATCTGACCCTGCCTGCTAAATGCATAACACTGCCCTCTCTTGGAATGATCATCTTTTCCTCAGGTTCCTCACACAACTGAACCTGAATCCTGAGGTCATCCACCTATAATTCTGTTCCTCTTAGACTTCTACGTCATCTGTCTGCGGCCTTCTCCATAAGACTCTGCTACATGATGACTGGTGGTGGGACTCACTGCTGGTGGCTACTCAGTAAAGATACTCTCCACTAATTGGGCTTTCTCTAACACCCCGTCCTACGTCAGGATGTTGAGTGAGATCATCAAAGCCCTAATCTCTCGCCTGAGACACTTCTCGAAGGTACGGGACCTAAAGAATGGGTCTCACACCATATCTATGGAGTAGCATGAGAGGTCAGTGAATCTCACTGAGTACTGAGCCACAATCATGCTACCCTGCTGCAGATGAAGTAGCTCCTCAATGTGCACTGTGTGAAGAGTTTCTGGAACAAACTTTGCCTGGAACAGGATCTCGAAGTCTTCCTAGAGAAGCATCACCTCGTCATGAAGCTAGAGCATCATGCTCCACCATCTGCCTACTCCATCTTGTAGAAGGCTGGTAGCAAGGATTACCATGAGATCGGTTGGTGTCCCAACTAGTCAAAAGACTCTCACTACAGCCTCCAATCAATATTTAGCTTCATGTGGGTTTTTCTATCCCCTAAACCTGGGTGGCCTCTAGCGCTGGAACTCATGCAACGTGCTCAGGAGGCGTGCACCATCTGCTGCTGGGGCTGGTGGAATCGGTGTACCAACGGTTAATGGTTCTACTAGTGCCTCTGATGGTGCCTCTACTGGAAGAGGGACCTATACTGAGGCCTCATTTCATAGTGGGATATCAATGCTTGCTACTCTCAGAACCCTAGTTGGATATCTCCGTGGAGGAATCCTGAAATGAAACAGGTGTTCCATGGTCAATAAGTTATACATGGTGAGTTGACTCAAAGATATCATAAAGAAAACATTTCAAATCACACACACAATCCGTGTTTTCATGAATTTAGTCAGAAATCAGAAGTCAGTGTCCTAGGGTATGGACACGTCGGCCGCCACACAAACAATGGATCCTTTAAATGATAACCAAACTCCCTACTCATAACACTATTTTGATTAAAAGAAAGATCAGAGTCTTATTTTCTATGGTAGAACTGACTCCTCTGATAATAATGTGTCGTGACTCATCCCTCGGGGCCAGTGTTGTGACTACCCCAAGCCCGGCTTCCGAATTCTAGGTCCTAGCGACTAGAACCGAAAGGCATAATCCCTAATACTAGGAAGGCATTACCATTATAACATGTAAACACATACTACCAAACACACAGAAGGACATGAACAAAAGTAAACTGAATAGTAAATAGAGTGAATATAGTAAGAAAAAGGGTCCAGAATACAAGCCTAACTAGAAAGTACCCAAAATTAAAATTAAAAGTAAAAAAGAGAAAAAAGGGAGATAGTTGCTGGGATATCCTCTGAGGTTCCTACCTAAAGGGTAGGTACAGATCGCCTCCTCAGCACTCCACGCTCGTCTGTATCCTCTGTGTACCGACTCGATGTAAGGTCCTCCTCCAGGCACCGTCCAGTCCTGGTACCCACAGTCTCGATCAACGATGTCTGTTGTCTGCAACAAACAGAACAAGGTGTGGGAATATCCCATGCCGGGGTGAGTATAACGATACTTAGTAGGGACCCCAAGACCCTCAAGGTCTCACAAAATCCTCAAAGGATAAACCTCAAAGCATGAAGTCAACGATCAACTCTACTTAGGTATATACCCATACATATACCTATGTTATCATATATTCACATATCAATCATAGGGTCCAACCCAAAATCACAATGCTCAACTATTCCTCGATGGAAGGAAAACCACAAAGGAATGTACCACACATGTATGTCACACAGAAGAATACCACCAAGGTATTACCACAAAGGAACGTACCACATCAGTACGAACTCATATCACACTAGGTATAACATAAGTACAGTAGTATAGATGATTATATGTAACTATTGAATCATCTTACTCTTTAAATAAGATGACCCACACAGGATCGCTAGGATCTAACCCACACAAGATCACTAGGAGCTGACCAACACCGGATCGCTAAGTGCCGACCCACACAGGATTGCAAGGAGCTGTCCCACACATGATCACAAGGAGCTTACCCACATAGGATCGCTAGGTTCTGACCCACACAAGAATTCAAGGAGCTATCCCACAAAGTATCTATAGGAGCTGACGCACATAGGATCGCTATTCATTCTTCTCATCACAACCAGTTACTGGGTTCCCGTACTAAGCATGCTCTTCTTTGGGAGGATCTGCTTCTCAAGCCGATGGATGATACTCCAACTACCATGTAGTCTCACAAATAAGTATCTAAAAGGACCTTCATGTCATAGGGGTCTCAACGCAACAGACGGAGCGTCATTCGGACGCTCAGTCAATGAGTTATTAGCCTTTTTGCCTCGAGGGCCCAGTTGGATTTGTGCTCCATCCAGCCCAACCATTCGCAAACTTTATCCAAAACACCAGTGGGGTATTACAAAGGGACCATCCCCCTCCAAAGTTTTAGGAGAAGTTGGCAATTCGTCAAATGCACATCTGGTGTCAGGGTTATGGCCCAAGTAAAATATAGGTTCAAATCTGGTCTGGGTCCGGTCCGACGTGGTCGCGCCGACCCAACCTAGACCTTGCCTGGGTCGACCCAGTTCGGGTCGACCCAGCCTTACCCAGAGGTGCAGCCCGGCCTATTGGGTGGTCTGGCAGGCCCAGAGGGCCACGAGGGGCCGCAAGGGCTGCCGTTATCTCGGGGTGACGAAGGCCTTGGTTCGGCTCCGCAACGGATGGCGGCTCAGCCGCGGGGGGTGCCGTGAGGGGACATGGTGGCTCGGTTGAAAGGGCGGAGGTCACGGGGTCGCCTGGCGGTGGTTTCCATGTGAGAGCGGCGCGGCTCGTCTGGGTTGGCGAAGGCCGCGGGGTGGCTCGACAGGGAGGGCGAAGGCCACGGGGTGGCTCGATGAGGCCATGAGTGGCATGGTGGGGTCACGGATTGTGGTGACACATGGCGGCGGCCAGCACACTTGGTGGTTCGGCTGTGTGGTCGTGACTCGGCCGCAAGGTTCGGTTGCGGATGGTGGCTCGTCCGCAGAAGGCGGCATCTTAGATGCAGGGCAGTGGCCCAACTGCAGACGGAACGGAGGCCACGGTTTGTGGGGCCACAGGTGTGGAGGTTGCGGGGCGACGGTGGCCACGGGACGGTGAAACGCCACAACCCTAGCAGTCCAGAGTCTGTGCATTATTACGTATCATCGGCATGATCACAAAAGATCACCTCTCGAAAGGAAAATTAGTTTAGTATCCTTGAAACACTAGATATATTCATAAGGTTTTCATTACATCATAAAATGAAAAACTACAACAAAATTGTTTCCAAAGACAACACTGAGATTCCATGGACTATCCCTGCAAGTCTGTCATAATATACTTCTTCGCATCCTGGGAAAAAACATAGAATGGGGTGAGCTCAGATGCTCATTAAGGATTACAGTATAGTGGAAACTTTCAAAAATAAGCATAAACATTTAAGGCAGTGTATAACTAAATCAAAATCCTTTTAAACTTGAACATCAATATAATATGGAAAAAATAAAATTAAATAGTTCCATTTACTTATTGAAAATGATATTCTACTAATCCAATAATCACATGAAATATCAATAACCACTTTCATACTGATGGAATGCATAATGTCAGACTTTCATAACCACATAGTCAAGGCCTTGTGCCAACAAATATGATTTTGTTAAGGCCTTATGCCAATACACTAGTTTGTCTCATGAGACCTACCAATGCATCGAGGATCTATAGCGGGATCCACCTGTCACTTACTAAGTCCAATGTATTCCTCATATGAACATGTTTAAACATAACATAAACATTCATATTAAAACTAGCATATGAAATGTCAACACTTTTTCCATAAAATATTAATGGTATAAAAATAACACATCCACAGTCAAACATATCAAAAATATTTTAATACAATATGCATGTTTTGTATCATAATAAAACAGCTTCAAATAAGCTTAAAATCCATCAAAGGATGTTGACATAGATGAAATGAAAACCTTTTTAGAGAAATATCTCTTTCTATTTTGAAATCATTTAAAAGTAATTTAATTATAAATGAAAATATTTATATTTGAGAATATTCTTATAAGCATGTAAGGGAAGCTTCAACAATGTTATAAAGGTAGAAAATAGCCACACTCACTGTATAAGATAAAAAAATACATTCTTACATTAATTTTGTCAAAAAGGCGAAAAAGTACAATGTTTGGAAAAAGATAGAAAGATTCCTCTCAAACCATTTTATAAAAAGTTAAAAAAGGGTATAAAGGTCTTTAACCCATATTCTAGTAAACAGTAAAAATGTTTTAGAATACATTTTTAAGAAACATTGATATGGATGATGAAGAGGTCCCAGTAGATACATACATAAAAACAACCTCAGATAATAAAGAGATTTTGAAATTAACCCTTACCTTTTACTTTTCCATGGTTGAGGGTAGGTTAACCTTCTGTATAATAGTAAAATAATTGTTATTAAATTATAAAAGTATCATATACATAAATATGATATCATATATGATCTTCTAATATTACTTTGTCAATAAATGTTAGTATTATCGTCGTTTCGGGTGTTCACTTACTCATTTTATTTTATATGTTTTGTTACATTAGCAGTTCTTATTATGAATAGGTTTTATATTATTCATATCCAAAATTATATCAAGTCCTTAATCATTATTTTTAATCAACAAATGATAATTAGCCTTGAATGGATACGATGGGAAATGAATCTCATCACGTTCGTGGAGACGGTAATCTATACGTACCATGAGCGACAATATCATTCATTTGATACTAAAATAATATATAACTGGATGTTATATCATATATATAGAATCATAATCATGTTATATTTAATATTTACATCAGTTACACATCATTATTATACCCATCCAAAAAATAATGTATTGAATAACAGTTACACCACGACGTGGAGACGGAAAGCCGTACGTACGCACGTATGGTGACATGTAATTCAAAGGATGGATAGAATAATGAATTTGGTTATAACATATTTATAATAACATCACACTATATATAATATACTGGATTTATTATTTTATAATGTAAACAACGAAGAAAAGGGAAGTGGCAGAAGAAAAGAACTTGAAAGAGGTGATGAAATATTTACCTCTTCTTCGGGATCTTCCTTTTGATTTGATCAAAATGGATTCTTAGGTTGGATTTATGATAAATGTAAGGCCTCTTGGATGAATGCAGGACAGTTTATAGGGTATTTGGGCAGGTTTCGGCTGATCCAAAAGGATTTGAATGTTTGAATTAGAGAGAAGGGGGAGTACCCTTTTATAAGAGGAGTGAGAGGCACCTTAGGAAAAGATAGGCATATTATTTTATAATAAAATCATTTTCAGTTTCTAATGGCTCCAAAGTGTACTAGTTAAAGTATAAGGTGGGTATGGGTCTAACACCATTCAAAAAATAGGTTTTATACAGGTTTGTGTCATTTTATTAAACTTATCTTTTTGATTTAACTCTTAGTTAAATAGTTTGACATTTACCATGTCTCTTTTTATTTTTATATTATATGGTTCATAACCATAAAATAAACTTCCAATAGAACCCTAAGGGGTTCATTAATGATAGAAATATCATTATATTAGTCATTTATATGAATCTTATATTTTTTGGAATATTATATAAAATAATAATAAAATATTTGTTTTAAAAACTCCTTTATGTCAATTTTGACACTATTTAATAATTGATTTTTGTTAAAGTCTTAAAAACATTATTAATTCAAAAAAAATCATTTAATAAATACTAACTTGTCATATTAACCTATAAAATTAGTGTATGGCATCAAAATGTTCAAATTATATTTATTCTAACATTTATAATACCAATTATTTGATTCTTTCATTAATATGGAAAATACTGCATCATCATTGTGTCATAAATAAATTTAATTATTCAATGACTAAAAATTATAAATAAAATACCATTATATAGGTAATTGTTTAATATTTCTAATAAATATTCATATTCTAAGAGATAACATGCACAACCCTATGTAAAAGTTTTTTTACTAAAAGATATATGCTTATGTCATTTTTGTATTTTCTTTCACTTAATTAATATAAAGTGTCATTATCACTTGAAAGTTGCCCCATGGAGTCCCAAAATCGACCCATTGATTCCCCTTGACGGACATGTATCATCAAAAGGGGTTAGGACAAGTTTTAGGGAAATTTAATATTACTATAATATAATTTTTTTACCCTTATTTACCAGATTTATCCTTTAACCATGATAAATAAAATATTTACCGAAGTAATTATTCAAAATGTCTAAAAATAAAAGTTACATATTTACACAATTTGGACCTCCAGATTCTAAAAATGTAATCCATCTTCCAAAATTCAAAACATAGAAGTGGAAAAAATTAATTTAAAATTAATTTTCGTTGTCAAAACAAAAAGCGTGTTTTTAAGAAATAATAACTATCAAAAGATTGGCACTTGCTTATTTTCAGTTTAAATGTGAAATTATGTCCAAAGACCATAATTGGATTAAATGGTAAAAATATAATCTAATTATACTTTAAAAACACTAAAATTAATAATTTATCACTTTTTATTATTTCGATTAAAAAGATTTTTTAATTAAAATTAAGTCATTTTCACTATTCATCAAAACATGAATGTTATCATAAAAGTACCAAAACACCACCCTAAGCTAATTTCGATATTAAAAATCAAAAAATGAAGTCCATTTTTAAAGATAAAATGTATAAAATTTCAAAAAGTGGGTATTACTATTTATAATGACTACTTTGATTGGTTGTGGTGTGTTAGAACTTGAAGTTGCGTACAACACAAGCTATTGTATTATTCGAAGAGAAGCGTATCGTGGAAGCTTGGGGAGTTAAATTCTCCCCTCCTTCAAATAATTTCATCCTCAATATTTCTAGAATACTACTACATAAAAAGACTCGGGTGGTTCTCCATCATAAGTTCCTCGGGTTCCCACATTGCCTCTTCCAACTTTTGGTTTCTCCATAGATCTTTAACAGACGAGTCGTCTAGTTTCTCAACACTTGTTCTCTAGTATCAAAAATCATGATGGGATCTTTGCAATAAGATAGATCGGGTTCGAGTTCTAATTCCTCATAGGTGAGTACATGTGTTGGTTCAGGCATGTATTTTCTCAAAAGTGATATGCGGAATACATTGTGGTCTTTGGAATGACTTGGTGGCATTACCAAACAGTAAGCTAAAACCCTAATTCGTACTAGAAATTTGAAAAGTTCGATGTACCTGGGACTGAATTTACCCTTCTTACTGAAACTTATAACACCCTTCCATAGAGATACCTTCATGAAAAAATTATCTCCAACCTAAAATTCAAAATCTTTTTTTCGGTTATCAGCATAGCTATTCTGCCTACTTTGAGCTAGTTTAATGTGATTTTGGATTACCTTCACCTTTTCCATCAATTCCTCTACAATTTTTGGACCTACGAGTTTTCTTTCACCAACATCATCCCAACAGTTTGTTCTGTGACATCTCTTTCCATATAATGCTTCATATGGTGCCATCTGAATACTTGAATGGAATATATTGTTAGAGGAAAATTCTACGAGAGGTAAATATTGATCCCGCATACCTTGAAAGACAAGTGAGGAAGATCTCAACATGTATTCTAAGGTTTTAATAGCCCGTTCTGATTGTTCATCAGTTTGGGGGAGGTAGGCAATACTCAAACAAAGTTCAGTATCCAGGGATTATTGAATACTTTTCCAGAATCTTGATGTAAAATGTGGATGACGATTAGAAAAAATCGATAGTGGTACTCCATGAAGCCTCACAACTTCATTAATATACAGTCTTGCTATATGTTCAAGTGGTAGATCTTCTCTTATACCACGAAACTATTCTGACATGGTAAGACGATCAACAATGACCCATATTGGATCGTTCCTTCTAGGAGTCTTTGATGGTCCCATGAAAAAGTCCATCGTAATGTTATCCCATTTCCACTCAGGTATGGGAAGAGGTTTCATAACTCTTCCAGGCTATTGCCTTCCAGCTTTCCTTTGTTGAAAAACTATACACCTTTACACAAAATCAGTAATATTCCTATTCATGTTGTCCCACTAAAAATGTTCTTTCAAATCTCTATACATCTTACTGTTACCATGGTGTATAGAGAAATTTGAATTATGAGCATCATCCAACAATTCCCTTTTTGGATCAGGTACATCGGGAACACAAAGTCTCTTACCTAATTTCAAAATTCCATCTTCATACACAAAGTCACTCAATCTCCCATCATCCATAGCTTTAATCTTCTTTTGAAACTCTTCATCATCGGTCTGAGAACTCTTTATCCTTTCTAGTAAGGATGATATGGAAACCATTTAAAAATGTGTTGATTTTTCACATTCCATGGTAATTCACATATCCATATTCACTAGATCCATGGAAATAGGATCCCTTTCAACTCTTATCTGGATGAAAACTCCATGATCCTTTATACTCAATGCATCGCCACCTTATTTGGCTTCCCTGGGTGGTAGTGTATGGGGAAATCATAATCCTTGAGTAGTTCAAGCCATCTCCATTGCCTCATCTTTAGTTCTTTTTGTGATAAAATATACTTCAAACTCTTGTGATCGATATATATCTCACATTTTTCACCACAGAGATAAATACCACTACAAATTCATTAAGATATTCCATGAAAACCTTGTTCATTATATCCATGAAAATAGAGGGTGCATTAGTCATCCTAAAAGGCATTACAGTAAACTTATAATGCCCATACCTGGTTCGAAATGTTGTTTTCGGAATGTCTTCCTTCTTTACACACAACTGATGATATCCAGATCGAAGTTCAATCTTTAAAAGGTATTGATCTCCATGAAGTTGTTCAAATAAATCATCATTGCGAGTTAGGGGTTTCTTGTTCTTTATTGTTATAGCATTGATCTCCCTGTTGTCAACGCACAACCTCATATATCCATCATTCTTCATCACAAAAAGAACAGGGGATCCCCATGGAGAAACTCTAGGGAGAATAAATCCCTTATTACACAATTCCTCTAGTTTTTTCTTTAGTTCCACTAATTCCAATGTGTCCATTCTATAAGGGGTCTTTGATTTGTGCTGTGAACCAGGAATTAAGTCAATGGAAAACACAATTTCTCATTTGGGAAGATGTCCAGGTAAATCCCCTAGAAAAATTTCAACATATTCTTGCACAATAGGTACATCCTCTATTTGAACATTCCTTTCCTCACCCATAGTTATTTCATTCTCTTCCCCCCCCCCCAATAATTTAATTTAGTTGAGATTTTGGGGGTCAATCTAGATAAGAATTTGGTGGTGAAGTTTCTTCTATAAATATAAGGTACTACTTATCATCATCAAAACCTATAACATCCTTCTTCTTATAATAAATTTTCACATCATGGTCCAAAATACAATCCATACCAAGGTTTATATAAAATTCCATCATGGGTATGATGTTGAGATCAGCAGATAAATAACGTTTATATTCTTTAATGGGAACTGATTCACAAAACATTGTTGCAATGATACTTCCCTTAGGAGATTTGACTGACAACTCCCTTGTTAAATAAAATCGAAAATATATAATTTTCTTAGCAAACTGGGATGATATGAAACAATGTGACAATCCAAAATCAAATAAATCATTGGATAAACATGATGAAACCATTAGATTACATGCAACCACGTCTTTCGGAGTTTCAACCTCAGCAGTAGTGATCACATAAGCATGGCCTTGATCCCTTGGCCTTTTCTGAGGTATGTTTCTTTTATGCTTAGGACATTCATCTGCATAATGTCTCATATCCCTTCAATTTTAGCATTGAACACTGGTGGATTATTTCTTCCCCTTGCAATCACGAGCTTGGTGGCCTTTTTCACCACACTTGTAACAGACTCCCATTCCCTTCAAGCAAGTACTGTGGTGTTTCTTTCCACAATTACTGTAGTATAGATATTCAAATTTTCCCTTATTCCCCTTATTTACATTTCTAGAGTGATCAACAGATCTCTTCTTCTCTTTCTTTCCTTTAAAGTCGTAAGAATTATAGAATTCCTTTTCTATCTTGATAGCACATGAAACAATATATTCGTACGATCAGAAGGATTGTGAGACTAATGCTCGATGGAGAAATGTTTTTAATCCATAAAAGAAACGATCAATATTACATATATGGTTACATATATAATATTCATCATGCCTTGCTAACCTTGTAAAGTTATACTCATACATTGCAACATTCTCATCTTCCTTTGTCTCAGACTCAAGAATTGCCTTTCCATATTTGCTCGATGGTCACGAGGATATTATTTTTCTAATAAAAGCTCTTTAAACTCCATAAATTCCATATTTGATACTTCATCATCTTCCAATGTGCTTTGAATCAATGACCACCATTGATCAACATCTCTAGTGAGGTGGTAAACCGCCATGACAACTTTTTCCCTTTCACTACTCCCCAAGACATGGAATATTTTCTCTTAGGAATTTATCCATTTCTCAGCTAATAATGGATTTTTAAACCCATTTAATTTTGGTGGTTGTTTCCTCATGAAGCTATCTAACATTGATCATCTAGTATGTGGATCATGGTGCTCCATACCGGTAAGGAAATTATTCATAACCTGAGTGAGTTGTCCCATTATGGGGATAAGTTGATCATCACTAGTTGTATCACCAGCTCCACTATATTTATCTTGAGTAGTATGGAAATCCCTACATGGAGTGTGTGCATTGATACGATTTACATTCCTTTCACTAGGCGTCATTTCTAAACAATGGAATAAACAAAATTAGTTTATGAATTACAATACATAAATCCAAACTTGTAAAACACTTAACAGAAATTGACTAGTTTATGGATATAATCCATAATCATAAAAAAAAATTTCTTTTAGGAAGTATATAATCATAAACCATTCATAATAGTTTATCAAGAAAATGAGAATTATCCTATGCATATCCCCCAGGAGTTTCGGGACCAAGAGTGTTGAAAGGCCCGTTGTCGTGCACCAGTTCCCATTCGAGTCTAGCTCAAAGTAGTGTTTTCAGGTTTAATCCCTAGGTACATCTGTGCCAAAGCCACCTCTACCTGCTTATATCCAGATAGGGATGTATTTCTCAGAAAACTCCCAAAATATCTACATTACCAAAATTCTAGGTAGATCTTCAATAATAATCCTCAAAGTCTATCTTAGGGTAATGTGATCTAATCAGAGTTTATCGAAATCTAGATTGCATGGTTTGTACTAAACTTCCTCTGATACCAACAGTAATGCCCCAACCCCAGAAGCCCAGAGTCAGTGCATTATTACGTATCATTTTCATGATCACAAAAGATCAAGTCTCGAAAGACCGATTAGTTTAGTAGCCTTGGAAACACTAGATACATTCACAAGGATTTCATTACATCATAAAATAGAAAACTACGACAACATTGTTTCCAAATACAACACTGGGATCCCATAGACTAACCCTATAAGACAGTCATAATATACAACATCGCATCCTGGTAAAAAAACATAGAAAGGGGTGAGCTCAGATGCTTAGTAAAGATAACAGTACATCGAAAACTTTCATAAATAAGCATAAAGATTTAAGTCAATGTATAACTAAAACAAAAGCCTTTGAAACTTAAACATCATCAAAATATGGGAAAAATAAAATGAAATACTTCAATTTACTTATTCACATAAATATTCTACTAATCGAATAATCACAGGCAATATCAATAACCACTTTCATAATGATGGAATGCATAATGCCAGACTTTCATAACCACATAGTCAAGGCCTTGTGCCAAGACTACAAATACAATTCTGTCAAGATTGTGTGCTAAGATACTTTTTTTTCTCATGATAACTAATGATGCATCGAGGAGCTATAGCCCACTCCACCAGTCATTACTAAGTCTAATTCATTCCTCATATGAATAGGTTTAAACATAACATAATCATTCGTATTGAAACTAGCATATGAAATCTCAATACTTTATCCATAAATCATGAATGTTATAAAAATAACACATCCACAGTCAAACATATCATGAATCCTTCAGTACAATATGGATGTTTTGTATCATAATAAATCAACTTAAAATATGCTTAAAATCCATCAATGGATGTTGACATAGATGAAATGAAAACCATTTTAGAGAAATATCTCTTTCTATTTTGAAATCATTTAAAAGTCACATAATTACAAAATAAAACTTTTATATTTGAAATTATAATTATAATCTTGAAAGGGATGTTTTGACAATGTTATAATGGTGGAAAATAGCTACACTCTCCGTATAAGTTAATAAAGATATTCTTACCTTAATTTTGTCGAAAAGGTTAAAAAATACCTTTTTTTGGAAAAGAACAGAAGGATTCATTTCAAACCATTTTATAAAAATTAAAAAAGGGTATAAATAACTTTAACCTATATTCTAGTAAATAGTAAAAATGCTTTGGAATAAATTTTTAAGAATCATAGATGTGGATGATAAAGAGGTCTCATTAGAAACTTACGTAAGAAGAACCTCAGACAATAAATAGATTGTGAAATTAACCATTACCTTGTAATTTTATTTGGTCTAGGGTAGGTTAACCTCATGTATAATAGTTAAATAATTGTTATTAAATTATACAAAATTCATAAACATAAATATCATATCATGTATGATCTTCTAATATTTGTTTGTAAATTAATTTTTAGTATTATCATCGTTTCGGGTGTTCACTTACTCGTTATCTTTTATATGTTTTGTTACATAATATGTGTTTGTTATGGATAGGTTATATATTATTCATACCCAAAATTATATAAAGTCCTTAAACATTATTTTTAATCATCAAATGAAAAGTAGTCTTGAATTGATACGATGGGGAATGAATCTCATCACGTTCGTGGAGACGGTAATCCGTACATACACACAAGCGACAATATCATTCCTTGGATATTAAAATAATTTATAATTGGATGTTATATCATATATAAAGAATAATTATCATGTTATATTTATCATTTACATTATTTAAACATAATTATTATACCCATCAAAAAAATAATGTATTGAATAACAATTACACCACGACGTGGAGATGGTAAGCCGTAAGTACGCACGTATGGTGACATGTCATTCAAAGGATGGATATAATAATGAATTTGGTTTACAATATTTATAATAACATCACAGTATATATAATATACTGGAGTTATTATTTTAGAATGCAAACAACAAAGAAAAGGTAAGTGGAAGAAGAAAGGAACTTCAAAGAGGTGATGAAATATTTACCTCTTCTTCGGGTTCTTCCTTTTGATTTGATCAAAAGGGATCCTTAGGTTGGATTTATGACTAAATAAGGCCTATAGGATGAAGGTTGGATAGTGTAGATGGTATTTGGGTAGGGTTTGGCTGACACCAAAGGCTTTGATGGTGTGAATTAGAGAGAAGGGGGAGTTCCCTTTTATAAGAGGAGTGCGGGCACCTTGGGAAAAGCTAGAAATATTATTTTATAATGAACTCATTTTCAGTTTTTAATGGATAGAAAGTATATTATTTAAATTATAAGGAGGATATGGTTAAAAAACCACTCATCCAATTGATTTTATATAGGTTTGGGTCACCATAATAACCTTGTCTTTTAGATTTATCTCTTACTTAAATAGTTTCACATTTACCATGTCTCTTTGTATTTTTATACTATATGATTAATAAAATCACTATAAACTTCCAAGATAACCCCAAGTGGTTAATTAATAATAAAAAAATCATTATATAAGTCATTTTCCCAATCCATAGATTTTTAGGAATATTATATCAGTTAATAATATAATATTTGTTTTAAAAACACTTTTATGTCAAATTTGACACTATTTAATAATTGATTTTTGTTAAAGTCTTATCTGCTTTATTAATTCAAAAAAATCATTTAATCAATCCTAACATGTCATATTACCCTATAAAATTCGTGGATGGAATCAGAACTTTAAAATTATATTTATTTTAACATTTATATTACCAATTATTTGATTCTTTCATTAATAAGGAAAATACGACGTCATCATTATGTCATAAATAAATTTAATTAATCTGTGTATAAAAATTATAAATAAAAATTATTATGTAGGAAATATTTTAATAATTCTAATTAATATTTATGGTTTAATAGAGAACATGTATAACCCTGTGTAAATTTTTTTTACAAAAAGATATATGCTTATGTCATTTTTGTATTTACATTAACATAATTAATATAAAGTGTCATTATCACTTACAAGTGGCTCCATGGGGTCCCAAAATCAACCTAAATATGACCATGGTCGGATTATTATCATCCAATAGGGTTAAGACACGTTTTATGGTAATTTAGTATTATTATAATATTATGTTTTTACCCTTATTTACCAGATTTACGCTTTAACCTTGGTGAATAAAATATTTACCGATGTAATTATTCAAAAATTTTAAATATAAAAGTTACCTATTTACACAATTTATACCTCCTGATTCTAAATATGGAATCTATTTTTCTAAATTCAGAACATCTAAGTGGAATAAATTAATTTAAAATTAATTCCCGTTGTCAAAACAAAAACCGTGTTTTAAAAAATTAATAACTATCAAAATATTGACACTTGCTTATGTCCAGTTTAAATGTGAAATTGTGTCCAATGACCAAAATTTGATTAAATTGAAAAAATATAATCTAATTTTAATTTAAAACCACTCAAATTGATAATTTATCACTATTTATTATTTTTATTAAAAATGGTTTTTTAATTAAAATTTAGAAATTTTCTCTGATCATCGAAATATGAAAGTTATCAGAAAAGTAAAAAAAATTCACCTTATGATAATTTTGATATTCCGAATCCAAAACATGAAGTTCATTTTTAAAGATAAAATGTATAAAATTTCAAAAATTGGGTATTACTATTCATAATGACTAGTTTGATTGGTTGTGGTGTGTTAAGACTCGAAGTTGCATACAACAAATGCTATTGTATTATTCAAAGAGAAATGTACTGTGGAAGTTTGGGATGTTACATACGACATTGTTGTGCTATCGCCTTCATCACAACCGACGGGGGTCCTGACTGCCGTTCCCGTGCCCCACCGTGGTACTTAGTTGTTCCTCCATTGTGATCAACAATTAATCACAAGGTTTGCGGATATGACAAGCCATGTTTGTTTGGCCCGCACATTCCGTGTTAGAGCGGTAGCAAGGGACTATATTTCCATTCTGAATTATAAAGAATTATCAAGAAAGTAAAGAGAGAATAATTTCAAACTACCACCCTACCTTGGATTTTTCATTGACGTTGGCGCGGGAAGGAAGTCAAAGAAGTTCAAGAGAGTTCCTACGGTCGTCACTTCTAAAACCACGCTTCGATGTCGGGCTCATTCGTCGTCTTCTTCCTTGATTTCCGAATAACGTTCTTCGATGGCGTTCTTTGTTGGAGGATGTTCCAAAGAAGAATTAAAAGTCATGTGTCGGTGTTCGTTTTTGGATGAAGTGTAAGCATCCAGAGCTCTCCCCTTTGTCAATACTTTCCCCCAAAATGTAAAATATCCAACTGTTGTGTTTCCCCAGTTTTAATTGTTGGAACAATTTCAAATTGGGTTAATTAATTATACTTTTTGGCATAAAAAATTAAAGTGGGTGGCCCCATTTATGTGGGGGATGTTTAAGAGGCTTCCCCACACTTATGGGGGAGTTCATGGGGTTCAAGGGGTTTTAAGTCCAAGGTGGTCCCCACCAACATAACCTCTCATGGGAGGTTAGGCTCGGTGGTCCCCACCTCCATAACCTCTCATTGGAGGTTATAGTTATGGTTATCCCCATCTGTGAAAAAAATCCACATGGGTGGTTTCAAAATAAAATAAAAATAAAATGTCACACAATTTTATTTTATTTTATTCCATCACGAAAAACCCAAATTCTATCTTTCACTCTCGACGCATTGCGGTCGAGGTGAACATCTCCTTTAGCGAATATCGGCACTGCGAGATCAACGGTGTCCTCAGATTTCAATTCCAAGCAATGGTTCAAAATATACAAAAACCCGCTATCACATTTACTGAACGTACCCGAAATAATGTTCATAAATTCCTTCTGGGCACACCGGGCCTCAGAATCATGCACCGTTAATTTTCACGGGCTCATAAAATTACCAGTTAGTTAAAATAAATTACAAGGAATTCCGGGGTCTTTATAGAAATAAGGATCCAAGGTATATAATATGTATTATATGGTATATATATGGTCATAAAATTTATTTGGGACAAGTTTATAGGTCATTTGGGGCCTTAAGGTTATGGTTTAGTCCCTTATTAAGCTTAATTATCCGTAATCATTGTAATTAAATTTAATCAACATTACTAATACATTCAGTAATAAACTATGTTGAACTTATTATAAAATATAAATTATTATGATTATAAATATATAATCCATTTGTAAAAATTAAAATAACATAAGTTATAGAAATTAATTTCAAATTAATCCCACAGTCGAGAGGATAATGTATATTTTAAAAGTAAAAACATTCAAAAGCTTGCTATGTTTTTATACCCATGTTTATAGTGAAATTTTTATCAATGAAATGAATTGTATTAAGTGATAAAAATATTATATAATTAATATTTAATAAAATTGAAAATATAATTTATCTTAATAAATTAGTTATTTGGAAAATAAATTTCAAACAAATGTTCAGTATTTTTCACAATTCTTTAAAAAAAACGTAGATAATTATAATATATTTAACCAAAATTATTAATTATGCTATTATTTCAAATATAAAGTTTATTTATAAATATTTTATCTATCAATGTTTCAAAAATTTAATATAAAATTTCTTATCCATTAAAAGGCGCTAAAAATGCCATAATAAAAATATTTGTTTTTATACAAAAAATTGGGTTTGTTCTAATATTATTCTATCAAATATATTGGATGAATATGAAAAATATTTGGTTGGATATAATATATATATATTACATTAATATAACCCACTAGTTATAATTAATTTAATTCATTAGTGTAAAATATCATTGTGACCATATAAATAATAATTTTTCCCTTTATATTCAATTAGTTTTCATATTCATTTATAATTAATTGGTAACTCATGAATCCATATTATATTTTTTAAACCATATATTATATTAAATTAGTTAATAATATTAATAACCAATAATTTAACATCAAGATATATCTTATTATATTATGTAACTACATGTTAATGATTTACTATTTTTCTATAAAATTCATTTTGGCATGTTATGAAAGCCATAGAGGATTGTCATTGTTCCTTGTAACACAAGATAAACATAGTGTTCTATGTTGAGCAGTATAAAATATATTTTTCTTATAGAGCATGTTTAACTTGTTGTTTCATATAATTCAATACAACCATAGTTCTTTAATATAAAATAAACTATCCTCAGTTCTTCTAGAAATGAAATATATTAGAAATGTTATGTTAATTCGAAAAAATAATTCACAAAACCTAAGGGTGTTACATTCTACCACCATAAAATGAATTTCACCCTCGATTTTTTTTGGGTTCTCAAAGTTATAATACATGATTATTTCATTCATTGAAACCCACAATGTAAAAATAGATACTAAAACATCGCTTAAAAATGAAATGTTGGGACCATAAAGGTTACCCAATGTAACATATATCACAGTTTCCACATAGGATATATTAGGTTGAGAGTGATGATTGGACATAGAATAAAAGTGTAAATACTTATAGGGATTGATTGAGGTCATCAATCACCAACAACTGAATGATCAAAGAAAATTTGAGGGCGTCAAAGTCATAAATATGTGATGATTTAGAAGGCCACCAATTAAACAATGTTATGATATTAGAACAAAAAAATTATTTTGATAATTATCTTAATGTTGAGTAATTCTTTTATTGACAAACAATATAAGAAAATATACTTGATATATTTATATAAAAATTGTTTCACTATTTAATTTTGGTTTTATCTATTTCTAATTCATCCATTACATCATCAAATGAATGACTGGAAATTAGCATTGATGACTTAAGTGATAAAATACGCATTTATCAGATCTTAAGGCTCATAAATGAATAAAAAGTATTTCTATTTTTCTTTAACTATTCTTCAAAATCAATATATGTAACACTTTAAAATTTCAACATAAAAAGTAACTCTATTGGTTCATAAATACTAATTTTAATAAAAATTAATTACACATTAACAAGGACATCATAGAGGCTAGTGGTAGGTGTGAAACCCTTTATCATCCTTTAGTCAGGAGTTCAAGACCGACAACCTTGTTAGACATGATTGGTTGTCACCCGACATATATTATTTCTTTTTCTGATAACCCAGTAATATAATTTTCAAAATAAATATTATGTACATCCTTAAAATATGGGTAATAACTAAATACCATTTTATCCAAGGGTTTTAATATATTCTAAACGCATAAATACCCCCTCTAATTTTTATCTTATAATTTTCATTAATGGTTATCCTTATTACCCTTTTGAAAGATGAAAATAAAAAACAATACAAAAAAAGTCACGAAATTAATTTAACATTAATTCCACCATATATCACAATGTACCACATTGTTTTCACTTTCAAAACATGTGCATACTAGAATAATATATTCTTTTTAAACATGGTAATAACATGTATTAAAATATGTACTTATTGAAAACATGAATTCTTATTTATTCAATGTATACAAAATTTATTCCAAAAACAAAAAAATTAATATGCTTCATTAATTATAGAATAAAACACCTATCAACAAGTCCTTTTTTAGTTACAAGGTAATCAGTACCTTCTTTTTGACGTATTCAAAACCCACATATCATTATCCAAAGAACATTATCGTAACATCTGTAAAATATTTAGTATTATCATCCCCTTAATCATGTGATTTCAATGTAAATCACCATGCCATTATATCACTTCTCATTTATATCAGAACCATTAAACATTTTCATAGAAATCCATAGTGAAAAACAAAAAGTAAAAAATCAATAAATTCTTCACCATTAAATTAACATAATTTTTGAATAAAAATTAATAAATTATTTTAATATTCTACTTAATCCTTTTTAAATTATCAAGGCTAACTCACCCTATTACACAATACCTTTTTCCTTTCATATTTCATCTATAGTCTTATCATCATCGAAAATGTAACCAATACCAACACCACCTTGTTGATTCTATCTAGGATATTTCTACTTGGTACATTGTGTTTTTATAAATACCATTTATTTTACACTAAAAACCCTTAACCATCTATGATGACATTGGTATTCCCATATTCTCATTTATTTTTTTTAACAAAATTCATTATTTTTCCCTTATAGTTACTTTATTTGTGTCCTTCATTTCTACATTCAAAAAAACATTTTGTCCCTCTATGAAATCCTACAAGGTTATTATTTCTACATTCTTAGAAAAAATGAATTTGAATCTTCATTCCTCCATGGTATCCATTACCATAAATATTAGTGAAATCCTTATTTTTCTTCCTTGTGAAGTATGAGAGTTGGTTATGGTGCAAGTTGTTAATCGTGTTATGTTAAAGCTAATTAGGCATGATCAAATAATATTTCACTATTGTGAACATACCCCTTTAATTTTCATTATAAAATAATAAATCACATTCAATGTTAATCCAGTTCATTCTAGTTCCCACAATTGACTAAAACTAACATAATAAATTGAGCATTACTTATAATAGAAGAAAACCATGGAGTCAGGAAAATAATTACATAATGGATGTCAAAATCATGAAACATTACATAATATAATAAACTATATTTTCACCATAGGTTATTCATATACCACTTATATTTAAATACTACATGATGGTTCGTGTAGAGTTTTGTGAATTCCAAAAGCGTATCCCCTGTGACTGTCAAACTAGGTGCACTGAAAAGACTATTGTCACATACTAGATTACCCCAAGTCAATCCTAGAACATGTTTTCAAAGTTTTTACCAATAGGTTATTATATTATAGAGACACATCCACTTATAGTATCTATACAAGGATGTATTTATATGAAACCACTCACTCTATCCTTTATGAACACTATAAGACATTTTTTTTAATATTTAACACATCCGTATAGGTATCATTACAGACATCCCTATAAAAATTCTTATAAATATGCCTATGTATATCAAAAAAGATTTCTCAGCCTAGTTTCCCAAGGGAAACTAAAAATTTTATCTAATACTAGAAATATCATTCCAGTATTGATATACATTAACAGTACATAGATTTGTTAGAATACATGAAAAATTATACAAACAGATGGCCAAAGACTGTATTAGTCTAGTGCAATTGGGAACATTGAAATTTAAAAAAATGTTAAATGCATGAGGTAAATTATCTCCCAATAGGTGATACAATACTAGTATGCCTATTAGAAATTTTATACAATAAATATATTTTCTTAACAATAGTATTGAAACATAAAAATGGGTGAGTTCAGATTCTTTGTAAGTGTAAACAATGGTGACGTGTAAGCATAAACATGGGAATAGAAGTATAATAATGTAATTAAAACATTTAAGGATCATACACTTCATATAAAATATCATAAACACAAATAATGTAAAAATAATGATATTTTATAAGACATGAATCATGAGGAAATAAAGAACATTATATATGAAAGCGTAACATATGAAGGAAAAATGGAATTACGGTAGAAATATATTCATAAAATATTATTTCCATGTTAATGAAGTCATCACTTACAAGACTATATTGTTATTATGGGTTCACTCCCCCTTCCATATTTGTAGTCTTTTTTACTCACATTTCCATCTTAGTAGCATTAGTTCACTCCCAATACTATATTGGTAGTCAGGATTTCATCTAATGAAAATCATAGTAGTCAAGGTTCTCTCCCATGACAATATAAGTATATTTCATTAGTTATAAATCATTAACTAGTGTATTGGATGGAGATATAGGTCCCATACATATCATCATGTAATCATACATACATATTCCAAAAATTGATAGACAACATATCGTTTCACATGAATTTAAACTGATATCATAAAGAAGTAATCATATCACAACCTTTAGAAAAATATATAGGTTTTATAATCATTTCAGCATAATTATATCCCATGAAAATAATTGGGTTTCAAAATTATACAACATGTGAAAGGTAAATACTTTTCATAAGAACCAATCCATCAAAATATAAAATATTAAATAAGTAATATGAATGAAACCTTTGGATCATTTCATATAAGGTAATTGAGTAACATCAATAGATGTCATCCTAGATGGAAAATAAAATGGAAGGATATTTTTCGAAAAATTCTTGAGGAAAATATTCTTTCTAATTTGAAAAATTCCCTTTATAACATAAAACATTTCGAATACCATTTCCTTTGATAGAATTGATAACATAGAAAGAAGGTATGAAAATTTTTTGAAAACCATTTTCCCTAAAAACATAAAAAATGATCTTGATTTTTTTAAACCATTTCATTGAAAATAATTTGAAAATATATAAATGAGGCTTCAAATCATTTTGAAAACTATTTCTTTGAAAACATATAAAAGATGTTTGAAAATATTTTAAAAGCATTTTTCTTTTAAAATGTAAAAATATTCCTCAAATGCTTTTAAAAACATCTCTTCAATAATTATTTGTAAAATTATAAATGAGGAATAAAATAATTTTGAAACCCATTTCCATGAAAACATATAAAAGGAATTTGAAAACATTTTAAAAACAATTTTCATTGAATCCTTATAAAGGAATCTTGAAAAAAAAATTAAATCATTTCATCGAACATCTCTATTCAAAAAAAATATAAAAATTTAAATTTAAATCTAAAAAGAATGATATAGCTTATTGACAATAGGTAAATATGTACATGTCATATGAGGTAAAAATAACATTCTATTTGCATGAAAAAAAGGATAAAAAAATGCATCATTTTAAAATAAAATATAATAGTACAAAGATAACATTGTTAAATTAAAAAAAGTGTTAAAATTGGTTTAAATATTCATAGGATTGCAGTATAATTTTTTGTAATCCATTTATAAAAAAAATATATTTTAAGGAAAATTAATATCTACCCAAAGAGAGGTTAAAGGCATGTTTTCTTAAAAAACATTATTAAATATATTCTAATCCAAAGAGTTGATAAAATGGTAAGAATTTTTGAATTTATCATTAATAACCAACATATAAAAAAATTGAAGAGTGTTCCTATGATATGGATAATAATATTTCATCAAAGAAGTATAATCATTGATAATCTCAAAACGAAATGAGATTGTTTCAATAAAATTTTACCACTTTGTAATAGTGAACCATATTTATAATTTAATAAATTAATATTACATGAAGATTAATATATCATAAAATTTAGTTTATTCAATATATAAAATTCCAAATGATGTATATACACCTCATGGATAAATATAGGTTCATAGCATGGCATGTGTCTCAAAGAATGTAAATTGAGACAAAACTATATTATCGATTTGGTATATTTTGAAACATAAACCCAATGAAAAGAATATCACATAATGGGTATGTAATTAACCATAAATTTAAGAATAATAATCATATAATACATTCTTGTGTAGTATATACACCACAAAAATTGAATGAGTTGGAAACATGGAATATAGCTCATAGAACTAAAAAGTGAGATGAAATCACATTACCTTGTGTCTTTACTCTCATCATAATTATTAAAAACACCTATATAATAAATATAAATTTTTTAAACATATTTTAAAGAACCATATTATTATATATAACACTATATATGGTTTTATTATCCCCTTATATTACCCTCTTGTGAACAATTATATGTTAAGGTTTCAGTTCGGGTAATATCTACTTTGTTTTTCGCATGTGTGTTAAATTGTTATATCATTGGTCTCTAAACCTATATAATGATTTCTAGAATGTAAAAAAATTATATAAATATCATTTATATTTATTATATTTGTTTTATAATAATTTATATAATATATAATGATGAAATGGAATACAATGTTAATAGAGATGGTATGTTGTCTGTACACATGAAGGTAGTTTCTATTTTTAATTTCGATTTGAAATAATGATTGTAAATGGAATATCCTATATATATATATATATGTATGTATATATATCATTTTTACATTAAAATTAATGGAGGGTTCGGATTGACCGCACCGCCTCCGGTCTTGCGATGGAGCCAAAGCCAATTAATGAGGCAGATTTCCCCCTCACCCGGGAGGTGGAAGGGTGTAGGATGATATGATTGCACTGCCTCTAGTCTCGTGAATTCTGTTCATCCTTTTTTCAAACCCTAGTTTCCTTCCAAAGTTTATGGTGATCTTTCTTATCCCGAAGGCCCCTCATCTTGTCCTCTGTGATCCTCAGTTGTCGATATCATTGATGGAGTTCTATGAAGCATCGAGCCATCTCGATTTGACATTGGTGGCTTGTTTTAGTCACAGAAGGCCTCAGTTGATGATTTTTACCATTTTGTCTTCGACAAATGGGACTTGAAAACCTCACGGTCATCGGTCTTCTTGATAAGAGTCACATTATGGTCCATTTTTATTCACAAGAGGATTTTATTTGAGCCTATTCCAGTGCCCCTCGTCGTTGTAGTGGCTATAAGTTTTCCCTCCTTCGATGGCCTTTTGATTTTGGTATGAATCATGATCCTTCCACCATTGTGGAATGGGTGAGTCTTCCTCAACTTCCTATACCATTTCAAAATACTGTGATTATATTCATGATTGGTAACATAGTGGCCCATTATCTCTGTTCCGATTTTCTACTTCCATGGTTAGTCATCGGATTAATCCCTGCATCTATGTTGAGGTGGATGCTGCAAAGCCTGTGGTGAAGTGGATTTGGATTATCGTGGGTGAGGAATTACAAAAGAAGCATACCATTGTTTATGAGTCTTGGAAAGATTACTACACTAACTACTGTCGATTGGGGATCAGTGTTTCTAAATGTCAATGAGAATTAGTGATCCGGAGGATGTTTGGTCTTAAGGGGAAGATATATAGGTTTCTCAGTCAGCGACCTACAGCAGATCCTGTGATTGGCATGGTGAAACATATTGTAGTGAGTGAGGGGAAATAGCTCCCTAATCTATTGGTTTATATGGTTTTTAGTCTAATAAGGAGGGATCTGACTTCAGGGGTTGGGCATAAGCAGTCTGTTGGTGGTTAGGGGACTGGTGTCATGGGGGAGCCATCGGGTGTAAGTGTGACCAAGGCCTCTCATCAAGAGGTCCATATATTGGTGGATACAAGTGGTAAGGATACAGGTGATTGCAAGAAGCTGGAGCCTATGCTTGATGTTAATTTTGGCACTTCAGGATGTGAGAGTTGTCCCGTGGATGTGTTGTAATTTTCTGAGTGTTCTTGAGGAAAAGATGTGAGTGATGCTTCGGTGATGATTGCAATTGAGACTGAAAATTGGTTCCAAGGAATGGAACATGAGAACTCCAAAGAGGCTTCTCAAATGGATAAAGGTGGTAGTGTGAAGTTGGGGATCACTTCTCCATAGGTTGGAATTGGGAAGAAAGCCTTGCAGTATGGGACTCTGGACTGTCTTGAATTAATGGAGCAACCTAAGTGTCTAACCCTGATTGACCCTAATTATCAATATCAGTAAGGATGAGGAGGGGAAGATGGGTTCCTTGAGTTTCATATTTCTAGAAAATGGGGGTATTATTCAGATAGTGGAAAGGAGAATGATAGAGGCTTTACCAGGCCTTTGTATAATGAGATTGTTCAGGGAGGGGGGATGAAGATGATCAGAAATCAGGGATGCAAGAATGTTCAATCACGACGAAGGCTGAGGGAGGACTACTCCAACTTACCAAAGCCGATGCCCACCAGGTCATCAATTGGAATCATAGAACTAATATCCTTGGAATGAAGGAACCTACGAAGGAAGTATGCAATGTTTCTCAAACATTATGAGAGTTCGGAATGGGAAATAGCTACTCTGGAGGAGGCTTTTTTTCAACGATGTGACGATGGGTACGGTTTCTTTTATATGTAATCTTCTCCTTCAGATTGTGGTACTCATTTACTATCCCATTATTTTTATTTAATAAATGGTTAGGTGGTTATCCTATGATGGAATTTCTGGTATTTTCACTAAACCCATCCATAACACATTCTATGTATTCTCTGAATGAATCAAATCACTTAGAGAGGGTAGTAGTCCACACATCCTCAAACGAAATTCTCGTATTTACACCAAATGGGTAGTATAAAGATTAGTGTGGTAAAAGGATTAAATAATCTTAAATACATAATTAATATAATAAATAACATATATTAAAATAAGTTTTTAATCATAATTACGAACATGAGAGATGGTAAAGGAAAAATGAATGATCATCATTTAGTGGGGAGGTAGTTCATCATACACATAAACAATATGTTCACTACACATTAGATGGATGTGTGTGTAATTTTAGGAAGAAACCTTATCATAAATACGTAATAGTATATTTATGAAAATAGTTTTCTATAAAATCATGTAATAATGAGATTTTATAGGGTGGAGAAAGAAAATAAATGAAAGGATCTTAAGAGAAGAAGTTACCTCTTAATCGGGTAAATCCTTTTGAATTGTGCCAAAAGGATTCATTGGATTGATTTATTATAAATTGGTGGCTTCATGGAGGAATTGAGTGATGTTTGAAAGTGTATTTGGTATATATATTTTTAACCTGATTATGTTGATAGGTGTGGATTAGAGGGACTTGTGGTGCCTTTTATAATGGATGATGAGTACCACTCTTGTAATATTTTTTAAAAGGGTAACCATACCAAAGTATTTTATTGAGAGAGGTCTTTATAATGATAAAAATTTGAGAAAAGGGATTATATTTTCTTCATATATCCATAAATTGGATTTTAAAAATGTTTTTAGGTCGTTTTGGGACATAATCGTATTGTTTAGTCCCTTATTAGGCTTAATTTAACCTTTATTGTTGTAATCAATTTCAATCACTTTCACTATTAGTTTTGGTAAAATACTAATTTGACCTTATTAAAAAATATAAATTTTGATTATTACAAATATAGAATCAATTTTTCCAAATTATAATCACATAAGAGGATGAAATTAACTTAAAATTAATCCCAGAGTGGGGTCGACAATATGGGGTTTTAGAGGAAAAACATTCATAATATTGCGTAGTTTTTATACCCATGTTCAAAATAAAAATTTTCTACATGAAATTAATTGAATTATATAAATATTTAATTATTAAAGTTAAAAAAAATCAAATACAATTTATCTTGATAATTAAATTAGATGAAGAAATAGTTTTAAACCAAAATTCAGTATTTCTGACTATTCATTAAAAATTAAAACATCACAGAAAAATACCCAAAATAACCCAAACCTAATTATTATGATCAAATTTAAAATATTTTTTTTTCATATTTGATATATTAATGTTATAGAAATTTTATTTATAGTCGGTTCTTAATTATAGGGCGGTAAAATGCCTTAATAAAAATTTTGGGTTTCAAGTATAAAATTGAGTTTGTTCTTATATATAGTCTATAAAATATATTAGATAAATTAAAAAATATTTGATTGAATATATAACATATATATTACATTAATATTAACCAAAAGTTATAAATAATTTAATTGTTTAGTGCAAAAAAATTTTGTGACAATAATATTAATAATTTTTTCCTTTATATTCAATCGGTTATCATATTCATTTCTATTTAATTGGTAACCTATGAATTCATATTATATTTGTGTAAAAAACATGTACTAATATATTACTTTATTATATTCAAATCTCTTAATTTAATAGCTAGGTAATATATTTCTATATTAACTAATAAAATTTTAATAATATAATATTGTTTATTAAAACTCGATCTTTCATGTTATGCAAGCCATCGAGGAAAGTCATAGTTTCATGTAACATAAGCTAACATTGGTGTTACATGTAGAGAAAGCTAATTTTTATATTTTATTTAGCTCATTATTAACTTGTTGTTGCATATAATGGAAGGTAAACATAATGAATTAATATAATTGAATCAATCCTCAGTATTGTGTGAAAGGAAAAATATCAAAACTGATAAATTAATTCAAAAAAAATTACAAAATCTTAGGGTTTTACAATACCTTACATCATTTCTCAAGTGTTTAAATTATAGAAAAACTCAATAACCCTTAAATATTTCATAAGGGAAATATATATTAGTGTATTCATGTAATTGAAAAGCTCGTGTATATGGTCCCCATGACCATTCAACTAGATGTGTTATAACCATAATAAAATGGTTCATCTAATCTATATGTGCCTTGGAAACATGATAATATTGTCCATCACCCAAATGTGATTTATGGTAATTTCCCTATGATTGTTTTTCCATCCCATCATACTTATTTTAAATTCACTGATTCATGTTTTATAAAACCAATAATCCATATTTCGATGTGGAATTGACATTCTTGATTTCACATCATAGTATATCATACTATTTCTCTAAGAAATGCTACAATACCTTATTATATGTCTGAGAATCATGATCACTAACAAAGAAAAACTTTTTTAAGGATACATATATGAGAAATAAATCCTAAATTCATGATGTTATTTAGTCATCCCTTGTTTTATTAGCTATCTATTGGGTGATTGAATCATTCTTGGAAATATTATTCATCATATCCTTCAACATTGATCAAGTGTTTGATTCTATAAAATCCTTCCAAGACCCATGGAAGAAATATATAATTGTATTCAATATACCATCTATATAACTACTCAATTTTCCACTGACTCTTACATATAATCCCAAACCATCCATGTAGATTCATCTTTATCTTGAAAAAATAGTTCTCTAATACTTGTGTGCTAAGGTAATATAGATATAGATTCTGTCACCACGATGTGATTCACTATCATAATCTCATCAATATCATTCTATGATAGATCCCTAGTTAAAAACCCTTCAGTCATGATTCACAAAACCATATTCCAAATATCCAAAAGGATTCGACATCCTTGACATGATATCCTCATATACCAAACTTATTCCAAATGTAAGTGTTTAGGGTACTAGAACATTTTGTTTCTAATCATTATATATTGTCCATTTCATATATTGAGAATTCACATCCAAATGGAACATTTTGTGTCTATTGGTTGGGATAATATTCTCCTTTAATGAAATAATTTGTTGAAAATGAATTTCTTCATATTGTTATGGAATATACTCTCCCACAATTTTAACCAGATGCATTATCACCTTACACGAATGCCCTTAAACCACAAAAAACTAGGAATAAAATTAGTAAAAATTATCACCATAGTGTGAATCATGATCATTCCACCTATTTCACTCTCACTAAACTCCTTGATTCAATATACGATACTTTATTTATCCTTTCCATGTTTCCAATGTTAAATATATGGTATTACATTCCTCGTGAAAGGAATCATCTCTATGAACATAAACTATATATTAATATCAACCCAAGCTATATGAACATAATCTAAATAAACATATTAATCCATGATGTATTTCCCTAAACAGAAAAAACATATTAGCCAAAGATATAAGATCTTAAACTAGGAAAATATATGCGTACAAGCTATATACCATTAAACTAATGCATCTTTCAGTCCAATCTGCAAAACATTAATCTTTCGCATTGATAAGTCCAATATTTAAGAACATAAATATAATCTATATTGGTTTAATTTTCACGAACATGAAATTTATAAATAAAGAGATAGATAACTCATTAGATTAAAATCCAAAAAATGAAAATATGGGAAAAAGATAAGTCTCCTTCAATAGACACACACCTTGACTGATAGAGGAAAAAATGGGCACTATGAAATTAAAAAATGAATGAATCTATTTATGTTGAACACCCATAGAGGGAGGACAAAGAAAAATCCATGTCCCTACCCTATTTTCTTTGCTAACATGTTGATTGAGAAAAAGTAATTGTAACATTATGAAAATTTTCATTATGTTAATAAGGGATCTTATTTTTCAATGACTATTTTATTACGAGAACTTATAAATAAAATTAAACATCACAATAATATTACATATCATTAATTAGTAATGACTATAATATCTAAAAAATGCATGGAGATAAATTAAAAGTAACAATGAACACACTAATATAAACACCATTGTATTGAATTCTTTAAAAAAGATAAATCCTTCTATAAAACCTATAAAATAAAATAGAAGATTTAGAAATATTATAGAATTTATTATAGGAAGATTAAGGCCTTTTATGTGAAGTAATTAATATTGAAGAATGATAATAATGGATTAAATATAGGTTATACAATGAAAATACCATTAGGATCTAATCTTTACAAAACCATTGGTTAATATTTCCATTAGGAATTATGGAAATTTATAATATTCCTAATAGTAGAACTATTTTTCATAATGGTTAATAATTAGAGATAATTGATGTTGAAGTAGAGAATGATGGAATTAAATAGAATGATCATTCCTTTTGTAGACCATTTTTAGAACATGGGAGGGTGGTAGAGCCACTATGATTTTCGATTGACCAATCATAAGTATGTCTTGAATAAGTATGAATCAGACAAAATAAGATATATTATAGGTTCAAGTAGGTGGATATCACCACTAAATAATTTTTAGATGATCCATCCCATGAACACACAATAATCACAACCATTAACCAAAATGTGTATGCTAATTTAATAAGGGGATATTGATCTAGACCATAGTATTATAAAGGTTTAATTATATTTTTGGGAATGAAATTTTAATGTATTAAATTTCCTGATCATTATTATTATATTTAACACAATATACATGAATATCAGATGAATATGATAAATTGATTTTAGGATATAAAGAAAACATAACTTTATTTTTAGGAAGAATATAATTAAAATAATATTTTATGGTAAATTCTGGTATTCTAAAGAAATGTATTTTTATGAAATAATCTTACAAAAAAAATTTTATTTAAATACAAATGATAAAATAATTTTATGATGTCGAGGGTAATTATTATAATGGTTGT
Organism: Viscum album; assembly: GCA_963277665.1. Classification (NCBI taxonomy): domain Eukaryota; kingdom Viridiplantae; phylum Streptophyta; class Magnoliopsida; order Santalales; family Viscaceae; genus Viscum; species Viscum album. Next base: position 750,122,455 of record OY728129.1, on the reverse strand, counting down.
AATTTTTTCTATGTCAATAAAACTATTTTTAACAAAAAAAATTATTTTTACTTAAATATTAAAATTACCATATTTTCAGAATTATTTTAATAAAATAGAAAATATTCTTGAAATCATAAATTGAATTATAATAGGTGCTTGTATTCATATTTTATAAAATAAATTATTTTCAGTGAATAAAAATATATAGTTTTCTGTTTTTAATATATTTTATAACCTCATAATATTGAAAAAAATTATAATAATTACTAAAAATTAAATATCCAAAAATAAGTTATTATATTAATTTATTTCATTCTAACTAATTGTAATTTATTTCAGAAAAATATAAATAACTTTTAAAACCCTACAATAAAAATTGGGGATTAAAAGAATATTTTCCTGAAAATTTATTCTCTTAGGTTGAATGTAAAATAAAATATTGACATTCAGTTATAAAACCTAAATATGAAAAAAAAACATTCATTTTTTCATAAATGACGATCCAAAACCATTAATAATTCAATGGTTTTCCATTTACAAAAATCGATAAAAACATGTCCTATATTAAAAAATTAACAAATAATCCTCTTAAATTTCTTTTAAATGTCGACCTATCTATTTAAAATCATTCACTACCAAGGAATTAAGTATAAATTTTCCTTGATTGTACATTTATACATCCATAATAATGAGTTTCTATGGTTCCAAGGAACTCTCCACGAGCTTTAAGAAGACATCCCTCAAGGTAATGTAATCTATACCTCTTTCTTTTTATATAATTACTTTATTTGGATTTATTCTTCTGATTTCAGAGTTATAATATTCTCATATACTTATTATCAACACATTACAATCCAAATATAGGTATTTCAATTATGTATGTCTATTCTCCCTCATTAATCATGTTCCATAAAATATATGTTATACCAATTTTTAGACCAAATTAATTCATTGATTTTTCTTTTGTTTCTTTTATATTTTGAATATCCAACCCCATTTTTAATCATTTTTAATAATATTTATGTAATTATAATTCATTTATTTAGTATTATAATGTATGAAAACCACATTATCATATCACATATTAAATAATGAAATGTTTATGTTTCTAATAACTTATTTACACAATTAATTTACATAAAACCCATTCTTTATTCTCTAAGGGTAAATGATGAAATTTTTTATTGTGATCTATGTGGAACACATGAATTAATACATATGAAGTGGATGCATTTATAGTGCTCCAGTGCATTGGGTATTGAATTAATAACTAGATAAGATATTTTTTTTGATTACATTGTGAATAACCATGATAATATGTTTTATGACACCTTGGTTTTGAAAATTGTTATAAGATTACAAATTTTTTAAATTTTATGTTGTAGAGACCTTCCTGTATTATATAAAATATACATATGATTATATTCTCATGATATTAATTTTTTCATTATTATTTTTTATGTTCTATTTCATTTTTTACCCATTATTAGTCATTAATCCCACAATTTTCAATTGATGTATGTCACTATGAAATAACCTATTATGAGAAGAAAAATAATGGAATAATAAAATAGTTTTTAAATAGGATTGTTTAATATTTATGTTTATATTTTTCGTACATACTTTGTTTATTATGTTCCTATTTTACAAGAAACTAAATCTCAAAATTTCATTATGTGGTATTAATGTAATATTTTGGTAAGTAAAAAGCATGTATTAATAATTGTTTTCACTATAGATAGTATCAATTTGTTCATTAGTTTTATGTGGAAATTAGTACTAAATAACATCATTCAGAACCATTGAAATATTTAAAAATCCATATCTAATTTATAATAAGATTTGGCTCTCGTATATATTTATCTATGAATAATAATCCCTATAAGGGTGGAGTGGATATTTACTTGATTATCATATGGCATATGATAAAGAGTCCTTAATTAACACCATGATTGACATTCTCATGGGTTATGATATCTTTAATCCCTTCATTTTACAAAATATTATGAATGAAATATTGTTATTATATAATTTTATTAAATTATTTTAGTATATAATCCAAAAAGAACGATATAAAACTTTTAGGATTGAAATTCCCATTTTAATAATTATTATAAGATTCATAATGTAAGTAATTCCACACATTGTATTATAATTGTATAAAAATGAAATGAAATATGGCTTATGTAATAATAGATAAAAAATTAATTTCACAATTCAATATTAAATATATTTAGAGATGAAGTTTAAAAAAATCATGATAATAGGGAAATGGTTATCATGGGTTTTGAATATCAACCTAAAAAATGTTGAGTATCAGACTTCACTATTTATGGAAAAAACTATAAGATGAATCCTTTACACATCAACAACTATCAATTTTTTGTATAACTTGTGATAGAATGATATTATTATAATGAATCAAACCTGTAAAAATATATTTTATATTCTCTATTTTTCTGATTGGTACAATATTACATTGGATGTATATCACTTAGTGGGGGAATGAAATTAGTGGTGGACATGGTTCAAGAAGAAAAATATAACATATGTGTTGGAAGTCATGGAATTTGAATAATTCCAAATCGTCTTTTTTTAAAATGTATAATACTAAGACCACTTGAACAGAGATGGATTTGTAAATAATTGAGTCGAAACTAAGCGAAAATGTATTGGTGAAAAAATACATGATGAATTCTATACATATTGTGCAGTACACTTAATGATTTAACATTTATTCTGATGAGAATATTTATTGATCCATTGGGGGACTATGACCCTATATATTGAAATATTGTTTAAATATTAAATTTTGGGAGTAATGAAGAGATAGTATGATGTTTTTTCAATATTGAAATTATGTTTTGAGATGAAAAATGGTATTGTGAAAAGAATAGTAATTAGTGGAGAATGGAACAAAATTTTTAATTGAAATTTGACCATAGAAGAGAAGGAAAGAAACCAAAAAAACTCTTGTGAAATAATTATTGGAATAATAAGTTTTATAATTATTCAACAAGTAATTGAAATTTTTATACAGGTTTATAAAAAATATCTATATAGATCAAAATCGTCATTGACATTTAAAGCCACAACATCTAAATGTTAATGAAAATGGAAGATGGTTGATAAAAATACTTTTATAGATCAATTTATTTATAATATATGATTCAATTATACAACATTGTCCAATATTTGAATATTTAATCAAATATTATAAATTGAGCATCAGGTTTAAATTTTAGTCGAAATTCAATTTTTACCCTTTTAAGAGAACATTAATATTTTTATCACAAACTTTTTTGTGTGGTGAATATTTTAATCAAATTTTATTAGAGTCTTACACTCTAATATATTAATATTTAATTATGATAAGGAAATATATATTCTCTATTTATGGGTGACAAATGGCCATGAAATTAATGCTTATGTGGACCTAACTACATGTGTTCTACCATAATAATTCAGTCTTAACATTATGTAACACAATTGTATTTTCCAAAATTTATGATAAAAGTTAGAGGAAATTTATTTGAGAATTTGTAATAGATGGAGAAAAATATTGTTCATGTATTATCATGGTTGAAAACACATGTGGATTCAACACATCTAGATTTAATTAATATTCCAACCTAGAAATAGTTTCATCAATGATTTTTCCCTAAACCATCCCTTACACATCCAAATATACTGAGATTATAACATTGAAAGAGATGGGTATTAGGGTAATGGTTTATTGAAGGGTACACTCCCATAACCTTCCAGTGAAATATCTAAAAAAAATTGGTCATTTTTTTATAATTAATTAGGATAGTATATCTAGAAAAAATTATATTAATAATTTAGCCATATCTTTTTAAATACCTGGCCAAATAATAACATCTTTTGATGGTGAAAATTGAATACAAGGAAGAAATAATTTCATAACAATGTTATTTATATATTCATCAACTTAATGGTCAAAAACTTATTAAAATTTATGAGGATATAATTTAAACATATATTTTTAACCTTACATGCCAATAAATATGTACAGCCTCTTCTCTTTAGAGAAACAAAATTTTTAGTGATCCATTCCATAAAATTATTGTTTTTATCTAGAAATTTTTTTCATATATATTTATTAATTTCTCTCCTTCTCATCCATTTCAATTTTCATTATTTTCTAATTTGTGTTCTCCAACACGAACCCTCTTAACTTCATGAAAATAGAGAAATAATATTGTATCTTATTCGAGTAATGAAACATTGATTTTTTGAGTTCATTTCACATAAAAATTTATTTTTATTTTATTCTAAGAAGTGTAATATTTTTGAAACCAGTTTTCCAAAATTCTCATCCCACATTCTATACTATTTTTTTCTTTTTCCTGATTATTTTTATTCATCTTCATCACAATTATAATATTGCATATAATGGGTTATTATAACATTGTAATAATTTTGTGATAGATATTATATTTTATTATAAGTGTCATTATGAGAAAATAATAATTACAAATGGAGGGTGTTAAATGATATGGTTGATTTTAACAAGAGATTAAATAATGAAATAAAATTATTAATGAACAATGATAACATCATCTCGAACTCCAAATAAAGGAAAAATATTTTCACTTACACCTTTTTATATTTTATTTTTATTTTAATTTTCAAAATATATATATTTGGTATATTTTTATATCATTCCTTTTAAAAACCCCATAATTATAGTATTTTATTATTTAATATTATATTCATTATAAAAAAATCATGATAATAGAAAAATGGTTCATATGAGTGGACGCCATTAGAGACAGATAATAGGAAGTGTATTAAACAACATTAATAGGTAAATAAAAAATTATTGATGTGAGATTACAGTAAAAATACCACAAATAATTTTTTTGTTATTTTTAGGGAGGCATATCACATGTAAATCTATTTTCTAAAAAACCATAAATAAAAATAAATTAATACATGAAAAACCCTCCACATTAATATTTTAAAATACTAAATTTATTGAAATACATTTAGGAGGTTTTATAAGTATAATTGTAGAGAGGTTGTGTTTCATGTGTTCATTGGGGACATTAAGAAAGACCTCAAGAATCCTATTTTGGAAACCTCATATATTGAGCTCAAATAATTGTCACACTAATTTCTAGTACTACATCAAGTAATGGAAAAGGAAGAAAAATTTATTATATATTTTAATTATAAGTATGAAATACTGGGGTTTGAAACTAAAATAAATAACACCTTTTCCCATAAATATTTCTAAAATTATTTATAAGGGCTTTAATGATGAACCAACACAGAAAGCTGCTCAATTGATGGGAGTGGAGTTATGAATGGATTACATACTTATATATTTTTCACTTTTATCAAATACAATTAGCTGTTTTTATTTTTATTTTTCATATCCAAAAATTATTCATCCCCTCTAGAGTGATGATTATAAAGATGTAGTGGCCACCAATGAGGTGAAGGTGGTGTTGGGATTTGAAGAATGATATTTCAAGGAGAATATAGTGTTTAAAAAGTGATAATAAATATGTCAAGGAGAATATGGTGTTGGAACCATGGATGTTCTATGAATGAATTGGAGTATGGTTTGTGTTTGTTGTCAATATTTAGTGGAAGTTCAGAATGTGTGCCAGTAAAGTGATCATACAGTTCAAGCAGACAACAGTATTGAAGGTGGCGTTGTTCCCCAATGTGTTCCAAATTTTTGTACATGAAAATTGAAAAATGATGGCATGGGTTGTTGGAAAAATGAGTTGTGTTCAAAGAGGAAGTTATTTGTAAAATATTTGAGGTGTGCACAAAAAACATCGGGGTGCACGGAAAAACTGCGTGGTGAGAAAAAAATAGCATGGTTCGCAAAAAACAGAAGGGTGCTCGAAAAACAGTGGGGTGCGCGAAAAACAACGTGGTGCATGAAATAATCGAGAGATGTTTTTCACACAATAGGTGTTTCAGAATCATAATGTCGAAAAATGGCAAAGGCATTGGCTGCGTGAAAAAAATGAAGATGTGTGAAAAAAATGATTATTGTGCGAAAAGTATTGCGCACCGAATGAGTGGATTTTCGCGCCAAGATGGGTTTTGCGCACGGGGGTCGGTGACGCCTATAAATAAGAGGTGAAATCCTTCATTCCATATGGATGAAGACTAAGATAAGATCCAAGTACTGATGCGCATAAATCTTTCACGTAAAGGGAGTTGGGAAAAAATTCCGAGCTGCATGAAATATTCTAGCTTTCGCAAAAAAATATGAGTTGCGTGTAAAAATTGAGGCAGTCCGTAAAAGAATCAGTTGCGCGAAAAGGGTGTTCTTGTGAGAAATATTTTTTCCCGCGCAAAAAGGAAATATTGGGCATAATTGTATGGTATTACACACAAAGGTTGGTGTTGCGCGCAATTATCCGTGAAACCTGTTTTCACATTATGGCTATCTGATTCAGTGGATTAGTGCCTTCAAGTGCATCATTTTTGGATATCAATGCAAGAAGAGTCTCATACTAAGCAGAGGCAAAGTCTTCCATGATAATCAATTGAAGATTCCTTCACATCTATAAACCGACTAGGAATTCACCGAAGGCAGTGAGCCCGGGGGAGTCAAAGGGAGTGACTCGAGGGACACAGTGAGCTATCCATGAACATTTGTAAAGGCTCTGAGCCTAGGACAGAGTGATTGTTCCCCAACCTTTGTAATCCATAACTTGTGAAGAATAGTTGAATTAGGTATGACCAACACACTATCAGCGTATTCTCCTTGCACGTATCCCTTTATGGTGAACCAAGTAAAAGTGTTGTGTCATCTCGTTGCTTTTAATTGGTTGATAGGTATTACAAGTTCCTACTTAAATGGGAATAAGATCCACCACTTTAAAAAGAAAAAGATGACACCCTGATTCTCCCCTCCCCTCTTAGGGTGTTCTAGGTTCCTTCATATAGTAATATGAAAACTTCTTCAACATTAAAAAACAAATCACATGGGGGACACCATGATAGTTGTGAAGGAGAACCCATGTATTTTTTCACTCACATCTACACCTTAAATTACCTCTTTCTTCACATGTTGTGGTTGAGATATTTTATATTTATTATATGAATTCCCACTCATGGAATATTCTTATGTATATTGGTAGGAATATCATATGTTTATTTATAAAAAAGTTACATTGTCTATCATCATATTGGGTATAATGTTATAAAACATCCAAATGAATCGAAGTAAAAAAAGTACCCACTTATGGATACAATCCATGTTCTATAGGTTTTATTTAATTCCCTCTTATCTTTAATTTTATTGAATTTTAATTCAATAAATGTCTAATTTAATTTTTTATTATTTACATATATTTATAATGTGTTTTTATTTTGAATATTTACTCAATGAGGCATCTAAATAATAACATTAGATTGTATCTTTCATTATCTTTTTATTTTATTCCCTTTCTAGTTATTTGTTTAAGAATAAATGATCAGTAGTTAAATTTTTGTGTTGGTGGAATGATAACATACTAGTAATAATTCATTGGTTGTTTTTATTTTATTTCCACATTTTTATGATATATGAAATTATATTAATATTTATCATCATATTTCAGACTCAAATTTATTTTGAGAGAGTTTTATTAATTCTAGATAAAAAAAATTTTATAAGGTTGGTTACGTCGAAAATTTTTCATGGATTTTATTATTCATTGTGTTTTATGAGTTTGAACAATTATGGAAGTCCATGTTCTGGAAGAACAGAATCAAAAAAAAATTCCCTTAATGTGAGAAATTCTAAACCATTTTGATATATTCATCATAATACCCACACATTCAGAAGGGAAAATTAAATTTTTTGTGAAAACTATAACTTGTAATGAATCTCTTTTTAGGATTTTGAGTTCATAAAATATTTTTGATAAGATTGAGGAATTTATTTTTAAATACAAATTTTTTTGAGACCAAACTATTTCATTCAATATTTATTGTATCAAAGATGATATGTATTATCAAAATGGTTTAAGCCAAATAACATGATATTTTTTCTTTACATACACTAAATCTGTATATGTTTACATGGATATTTGTTGTTTGAGTGCTGGGGAAGAATCTTTTGTGTGTGTCCTATGGGGGTAAATTATTTTTTTTGGTGTGTGGTGTTTGATTCAATATTTTAGGCATCACATAAAGATATAAATGGGTGTAAGTCAATATTTATTGTATTTCATTTGATTCATTTCACTATTTAAATACAATAAATGTATGGATTATATTTTTGGTAGGTCAAAATAACTATTAATAAGATGATGTTATTATAATCATTTGAGATAAGGTGATTGATTTATGATTTGTTCTATGTGTATATTTATATTAAAAACACATGAAAATGTAAAAAAGAAAAAAAGGAAAAAAATAGAATGTGAAAAAAAGATAACTGGGATAATATTATTAAGAGTATTTATTAAATGAATCATTAACCATGTTATTTTAAAACGGTATTCTGTCTTTCATATATAAGGGGGAGTGAGTGAGTAATCATTCCTTTATTTTAAGTGAATATTAACGCACTATAATTTAGTTGTTAAACCCTCTCTTTTAAGCCTTAAATTTTTCATATTTTTAACCACCAATCCCGAGATAAAATAATTTCCTTGAAATGGGAATCACGGTTAATGAAATTTTTTCTCAAGAATCAGAGAGGTGATAATTTTTTGAATCCTGTAACAAAACATTAACATTTGATATATTACCATAAATAAATATTTAAATTCTCTTGAGTATAAAATGACATGAATTTTAATTTTATGTTGGTGGGACTGTGTCAGGAATTCAATATTGAGGATGAAAAAAACTTATATATGAGACAATAAATTGAATTGAAAATTTTTATTAAAAATGATACATGATAAATTTTATTTCCAAAAAGATAATTTTAAATTATCTTATTATTTTACATTTCAATTAATTTGATAAGTATATTGTTATTTTTCTTTAAGTAAAATAAGAGTTAGTGTAGGGGAGTTGATAAAAAAATCTATTGAATATTTTATTAATAATAATTTATTAAATTATCTCACGTTATTTACTATTTTAATATTTTATCAAATATAATAATTTGATCATAAAGTTTAAATTTTTATAGAAAATTTGGTTTTTACCTTTTCATTAAAAATTGTGTATTTTTTTCACAAATTATTTTATTTCGAGAGTAATTTCATGTAATATTTTTGGATTATTTGAAACTAATTGATCATATATTTTCATTAATATAAATATACTCTAATCTATAGTTTGTGGGATGATAAATTTTAACACCCCAATCTTCCATGGTATGCTTCTCGCTGAATAATATAGTAGCGTGTGTTGTACGCAACTTCAAGTTCTAACACACACCACAGCTAATAAAACTAGCCATTTTGAATAGTAATACCAACTTTTTTAAATTTTATACATTTTATCATTAAAAATGGACTTCATTTTTGGATTCGGAAAATCTAAATTATCCTAGGGTGAAATTTTGGTACTTTTCAGATAACTTTCATATTTTAATGAATAGTGAATATTACTATATTTTAATTAAAAACAACTTTTTTAATCGAAATAATTAATAATGATAAAATATGCATTTTAATGGTTTTAAAGTATATTAAAATATATTTTCACCATTTAATACAATCTTGGTTATTGGACATAATTTTACATTTAAAGAAGACATAAAGAAGTGACAATCATTTGATAGTTATTATTTCTTAAAAACACGCTTTTTGTTTTGACAGCGGGAAATAATTTTAAATTAATTTCTGCCACTTCTGTGTTCTGAATTTGGAAAAATGGATTCCATATTTGGAATCAGGATGTAAAAAATTTTTAAATAGGTAACTCTTATGTTCAGATATTTTGAATAATGATTTCGGTAAATACGTTATTTACCATGGTTAAAGGATAAATTCGGTAAATAAAGGTAAAACAAATAATACTATAATAATATTAATTTACCCTAAAATGTGTCATAAACATATTGGTTGATACATTTCCGACCATCGGCATCTTAGGGTCGATTTTGGGACCCCACTGATCAACTTGTAAGTGATAATGATACTTTATATTAATTAAGTTAAAGTAAATACAAAAATGACATAAGCCTATATCTTTTTGAAAAAAAAATCACATAAGGTTATATATTTTATATTTTTGACTATAAATATTCATTATAAATCTAAAAATATTTCCTACATAATGGTATTTTAATTATTATTTTTATACATTAAATTATTTAATTTATTTATGACACAATGATGATGCAGTAATCACCTTATTTGTGAAATATTAAAATAATTAATAATATAAATACCCAAAAAATATAATTTGAGACTTTTAATGAATTACACGAATTTTATTGGTTAATATTGCATGTTAGTATTGATTTAATTAACATTTTTAGAAATAATTATGCTGTTATGATTTTCACAAAAATCAAATACCAAATAGTGTCAAAATTGACCTAAAAGAGTTTTTAAAACAAATATTATATTATTAATTGATATTAAATTCCTAAAAAACTAAGGTACGGCCAAAAGACTTTTATCATGATAGCTGTATCATTAAGGGACCACTTTGGGGTCTCTTGGATGTATATATTATGTTTATTAACTATAAAATATAAAATACAAAGTGACATGGTAAATGTCAAACTAATTAACTAAGAGTTAAAACTAAAAGATAAGGTTGATATAATGACCCAAACATGCTTAAAATCTATTGGTTGAAATTATTTCAACCCATATCCACCATATACTTTGAATAATCCACTTGGAGCCATTAGAAACCGAATATTTATTTATTATAAAATAATACTTTAAGTTTTTCTTAAAGAGCCCATCCCCCCCTATAAAAAGACACCACTTATAACCAATTATTCACACCTTAAAAGCCTTTTGGCTCTTCCAAAATCTGCCCAAATATCCTCCCAACATCCCTCACATAAACTTAGAGGCCTTAGTTTGATCATAAATCCAACCTATGGAGCCCTTTTGATCAAATCAAAAGGAAGAAGACGAAGAAGAGGTAACGTCTTCACCACCCTTTTTAAAGTTCCTTTCTTCTTCATCTTATTCATTCCTTGTTATTTCCATTATAAAATAATAACTCCAGTATATTATATATAATGTGATTTAATTTTAATTATGGAACAAACAAATTCATTATTCCATCCATCCCTTGAATGATATGTCACCATACGTGCGTATGTACGACCTACCGTCTCCACGTTGTGGTGTAATTGTTATTCAATATATTATTATTTAGATGGGTATAATAATGATGTGTAATTCATTTGAATAATAAATATAACATGATAATGATTCTGTCTATATGATATACCATCCAATTATATATTATTTTAATATCAAAAGGATGATATTGTCGCTCGTGCGTACGTACAGATTACCGTCTCCACGAACGCAATGAGATTCATTCCCCATCATATCCATTCAAGACTAAATTTCATTTTATGAATAAAATAATTTTTAGAGACATGATTTAATTCTGTATATGAATAATATACATACCATCCATAAAAAATAAGGCTCTCAAAACAAATAATATAAGGGAAAACGAATCTGTTAACACCCGAAATGACAATAATACTAAGATATTATTAACAAATCAATGTTAAAAGATCATATATGATATCATATTAATGTAAATGATTTTTGTATAATTAAATAACAAATATTTCACCATTATACAGGAGTTTAAACTACCTTCGACCAAGGAAAAAGTACAAAGTAAGGGGTTTCTTATCTCACTTTTAATTCCGTGAGATTTCCATTGTTCACCACTTATTTATTGCATGTGGTGTGTGTACTTCCCATGATTGTATTAATTGTGTAATATAATTTAATTTATGGATATTTACATCATCATTGTATGATACTTCTTTCATGGGTGTATGTTTCTTATGTTACCAAATTGATAAGGGAATTTGAAATTTCAATTTCCACTCATTCAGCTTTACGCATACTTCATTGATTATTTTACACCAAGATTACGTGTGGAATCACTATTCATTTGCTTATGTCATAATTTACACTCCTCTTTCTGTGGATATAATTTTAATACACATAATCACGCCATTAATAAATTCTCAAGTCATTGATATGAACTTGATACGAGTAATTTTAACTCAATCTCTATTTATTGAGTTAAACAACCAATTCATTAGTGTTGTTTTTACAAGAATATGTGTGAATGTACTCTGATTGATTTACACTGAATATCCAATCATATTTAGTGTATTTATATTTTTCACACATAATTATGTCATTGATTTATCCTTAACCTAAGGATACTATCTTTATAAGGGACTTAATCTCAATTTACATTCCATTGAGACTTCTTTGTTGTTATACACCAAATCACTTTTATGTGGTGTATATAATGTACTTTGACATAGTATATCATGAATACCTTTATTATCATGATATTATAAAGTTTTGATTACCTCAATTATTTTTATTCAAGTGTCTCTCTTTTGGTTAGAGACTCTAACTAAAATATCAATTTTAAATTTTTTAAAGACTTATTCTTCTAAATCTTTCTCATTAATGCCCATGTTTTAAAAATGGTTTTAAGGATTTATTTATATGAACATTAAAGATTTAAAATTAAAACTCCTTTTAAATGATTCAAAGTGGTATAGGACACTTTGATTCAAAAATATATTATTAAACAACTTCTTGACAAATAGTGTGACTTTTAAATGTGTTCAAGAAAAAGGGGGATATTTCTCTCTAATATTTTTGATCATTATTCTCATCTCTGTCAATATCCTTTATTATTCTCGATTGAGGTTAATCTGTTACAATACAATCTTCCATATTGTATTGAATGAGTAATGTTTGACTGTGGATGTGCTATTTTTATACCATTCATGGTTTATGGAGAAAGTATTGACATTTTGTATGCTAGTTTTAATACGAATGTTTATGTTATGTTTAAACCTATTCTTATTAAGAATTCATTGGACATAGTAAGTGACGGGTGGAGCCCGATATATCTCCTCGATGCATCAGAAGGTCTCATGAGACAAACAAGTATATTGGCACAAGGCCTTGAAAAAATCATATTTGTAGTCTCGGCACGAGGCCTTGGCTACGTGGTTATGATAGTATGGCATTAATTATTACATTATTATGAAAGTGGTTATTGATATTTCATGTGATTATTCAACTAGTAGAATATCCATGTGAATAAGTAAATGGAATTATTTCATTTTATCTTTTCCATATTATGCTGAAGTTCAAGTTTAAAAGGCTTTTGTTTTAGTTATACATTTCCGTAAGTGTTTATGCTTATCTATGAAAGCTTATGCTATATTGTTATCCTTATTGAGAATTTGAGATCACCCCTTTCAATGTTTTATTTTTACCAGGATGTGAAGAAGTAATTTATGAATGACCTATAGGGATAGTATGAGGGGATATGAAGACACGATGTTGTTGTAGTTTTTTTTACCTTATGATATAATGTAAGACTTATAAATACATCTACTGTTTCCAAGGCTACTAAACTAATCAGTCTTTCGAGACTTGATCTTTTGTGATCATGCCAATGATACATAATAATGCACCGACTTTGGGTAACTGGAGTAAAGGTGTTACATAAATTCACATAAACTCAATGATGATATCGATCTAACTAAATTCTCCCAACAATAATAATTTGGAATTAACAATATGTTTTTTACTTGGATTTCCATGAAATTTAGATTATTATAGAAACAATTATTTGGATAATTTAATCTAACATGAGTAAATTATTATTTTCAATTTTTCTTGGTTAGACACCTATATGAATTCAATGCATCCATATTCAATGTAACTATCGGTCTTGAAATGGTTTCATAAATTATTTGACCATAACTAGTTTAATATGTAGCCAAATAACATGAAATTTTAAGCATTAATAAACAATGTGTTTGGGATAAATTTCAATGAATTACCAACTCTAATATTTGAACATTAAAATATCCTAAAAATGGGAATTTTTTACAAAAATGAGGAATCTATACATGGGAAAAATTATATTTATTAATCATTTTTTCATAATATCATTGATAAACCACATATAAGTTCAACTTTTGTGGGAGAGGAGAGTAGAAACTGAAGAAACAATTTCATTAAAAAAAGTTGATTAATTATCCATATAATTTTCCAAAAATGGGTGATCATTCAAAGGATAGAATCAATACAAATATTTTTAACCTATCATGCCTATAAATATTTATGTAGTCATATTTTCAATGAATCAAATTTGGAGAGGGAAATTTTATCGAATTTTTGTAATTTTTTTGAGGTAATGGTTTTTTTATATATTTTATTATTATCTCTGCATTTATTCCTTTTCTCTTATCATTATTTTCCCTTTTGGGTTATCCCACAATGTTCCTTATCAATTCCATGACAATGGATAACTAACCTTATCCCTTATTTGAGGGAGTTAATTTTGATGGGTTGAGTTTTTTTCATGGAAATATACCTTGTTAATATTATTCGATGAAATTAAATATCATTGAAACCAATTTTGGTGTTGGTTTCAGCCTAATATCTATAAAACTTGTTTATTATTACTTTTCTTCTATATTTCTCTTCATATTTATTACTATATTACATATATAGGGTCATTGTAGCATTGTCATAATGATGTGAGGGAGATTATATTTCATGAATAGGGTTAGTGTGATATAATAATTACTAAAATGGGATGTTTTTACAATATAGGGTTGATTTAAACACTTGATAAAATATTGAGATTAAATTTTTTCAAAATAATGATAGCATCATCTTGTATTTCTACGAAGGGAAACATTATCTCACAAAAATAATTGTTCATTTTTTATCAATTTTTATTATTATATATATTCATATAATTCATTTTGAAACCCCAACCCCACCATTATATTATTATAATATTTTCTATTAAATTAATCATAACCAAAACATGAAAATAAAAAAATGGGGAACATAATTGGTCTCCTAAAGAGATCAACCCTAGGGTGCACATTATACTACAATATTATCGATAAATAAAAATTTCTAGAAGAATTCATGAAATAAAATCCCACACAACAATGGTGAAGGTATAATATGTAGTATATTTAATTTGATTTTGGGGAACTTAAAACTATTTGTAATCAAGGTCCAAATCAAAATATAAGGGACGGAGAAACCCATCAACCTATGGAGAGGCAATAGGTTCATCATCCTGATTTCACAATGTGGCCAACTGATGATGAGGATCATAATGATGTTGTGGTTAATACACTCAGCATACACACTATGATATCTTGTATGTTATTTTTTTGGTTATACATATTACTGTATTCATATTTTTAAATACCATCATGTTAAACCCTGATCTTCTAGTGGTGGAGTTGTTAGTTAGAACACCTAGATAGAGTAAACAAGAATAAAGGATATATAGGGATTCCCTATTACCATTGGTGGGTATAACGTACATAAAAAATATATGGTCATTATGACTGTGTAATTTTTCACAATATATGGGTTGGATTGGTTATCAGATAATAATACCAAGGTTAACTATAGAATCACAGGGTTTCAATTTCCTTGAACATGAAACCATCATCAATGAATAGATATTCAATCCAGATTCTTTCTATGGTTAAACATTTATTTCATTATGGAATTTATTGAGGAATAAGAAGAGGTATAAATAGAATGTATAAAGATTGGATATGTATGCCATTTTTTGGTAATAAATTGATTTATACCATGAATAGTTTCCCATAACTCCACTAGAAAGAGTGGTATAGTTCTCAATAATGCTAATTATTTGTTCTAATATAATACCCAAAACCCCATATGAAACATAATATTTGACATTATAACAATCAAATTATTAACATCAATATCTTTTTGAGGAGTGTTATATTCGACCAAGTGGGTCTCTTTTGGTAGTAAAAATTCTATTTGTGATAATGAAGGATGGATCAATAAATTCCATTCATGGATAATAGAGAACATATTGGGATTATAGAGAAGAAAAGATACCCTCTCTAAATACTTATGATTTTTTATGAAACCTTTTTTGTTCAATTACTCTCAAATATTGACCTTAGTTATAGGTATCATCAATTGACTGTAAGGAGAGATGATATAACAAGGAATGCATTCAGAATAATATGTGAACATTATGAGTTTTTTATGACATTTGGATTGAAAAATTATCCATATATATTTATGGATTTGATGAATATGACCTTTATAGAAAACCTTGAATTTTTTTAATGATAGTTATTTATGATATTATAATATATACATTATTATTTGAGGAGCATGAGGACCGTCTAACTATCATATTACAAACTCCAAGGAAATTTTTTTTATAAATAAGAAATGTGACCTCTATTTATAAAAAGTACCATTCTTGGGAAATATCATGAAAAATGATGGAATATTAGTGGATATAGTAATGAAAAAGATTATAGAGTGTTGGTCACATCCTAGAGTAGTAACTAATATTTGAGGTTTCTTTGATCTAGCAAGTTACATTAAAAGGTTTTTTTGAAAAACATTAACGGAATTATAATCAAATAACCCAGATAAATCGAATTGTATTTATGTTTTCTAGTGAAAATGAGTGTGAATATTGTTTCTAATAACTATATAAGAGGTTGGTTAGTTCACTTGTGCTACCATTACCCTCTAATTGAGAATGATTTTTTAATTATTTTCATGTGTCCATGAATGTATCTTATGTTAACTCATAGAAAATTTAATTTCATTTCTTATAAATCCTAAATGTAAAAGTCCCCTTGGTAGTATATCATACATATTATATATGTTAGTGGTATTTATAATTTCATTTATGGAATGGAGAAAAAATATATATGAAGAGATGCCTGATTTATACACCAACCTACAAAGTTAGAAGTATATAGCTACAAAAAATGACTTGAAAATGAAACATATGTGATGGTTAAAACATATTAAATATAATTAAACTTCAATCCATTACCACCATGGAGAAAAAAACAATGTAGATAACGTGCTAATTGGGGAATACACTTGAGTTATTATGATGAAGAGTATCAAAGAAGATCAAATGATCAAAGAGTTGGTAAGGATGGAAATGGAAGTCATATGTTAAGTGATAAAATCATTATTATCCTAAATGGTTTCTAAACTATCATTAATAGATAAGATCAGGAATGCATAAAGAGATGATATTATGTTATAAAAAGAAAATAAGATTAGGAAAATGAAACCCTTTTGAGTTCAATTTTATTTCAAGGGGAATATTGAGGTTAGGTATAAGGTGATTTATCCCATCTAATAATGAGTTACTCATAGTGATGATGTGTGAATATCATAGATCATGATTCTCTAAAAATCTTGCAAGAAAGAAATTATAAGAAATCAGTGAGAATATATTTTGTATGATAATATGTAAAGGGAATTTTCTAATTATAAGGAAATATTTTTATTTTATAAGCAAGTGATGTTATAGTTAAAACTACCTAGTAGAGTCCTACAACCACTACCCTTACCAATATTAAAGTGTTAAAACATCACAATAGTATTGGTACAACCCTTCTATATATATCATGGGAAATAATTTTTTATATGTAATTTTAATTATATTAAATAAATATTCTCATTTTTTTTAAATGGAAATGTCCTAGAAAACGACAACGACAAAAAATAGAATTATCAAGCGAGAAGATTACAGAAGTATGAAAGAGGGAATTTTATTACAATCTTTAGTAAGGGGAGGGAGGAGGTCATCTGGAAACTCATCACACCATGTAATGGCCTCGTTGATCTCCTTGTTGGCAAGAGAATCTACCACCGTATTAGCTTCACGGTAGGCATTGGTGGCAATATATATGATCTCCAAAAGTATGTTCAAGAAGATCTTCCAACTCATAGTAAGAGGCCAAGATCGATGGACCTCTTCATTCCAAATAGCTTGAAAAATGGTGGTGTAGTCGCTTTCAATCCAAATATTGTTCCAGCCTTTGTATTTGAAAAATTGGATAGAATGGATGAGAGCAATCATCTCACCTTCAATGGAGGAAGTGACCCCGTAGCTGCCATAGAAACAACCATGGCAGTGACCTGTGGAGTCTATGAAAATTTCCCCACAACCCGCAGGGCATGGATTTCCTTTGGAAGCACTATCCACATTGATCTTAATTCATCCAAGAAGCAAGGCTTTCCAGAAGACTTCAATAAAACAACTTGGAATAGGAAATATGACTTCAATCTGAAGACGCTGCAATGTCACAGAGTCACCAATCGTGTTGTCACATTTGGCTTTCTGGATCGAAGCAACATCTTTAATAGCAATCAGAATTCTCGTGCGACCGGAAATGATATTGGGTGAGTGATTAGTGTGAATAGTGGAATTTCAATCATACCAGATAATGTTTAGAAGCTCCTCCACAACAGATAAGAAGAGGTTTTTGATTTGTGGTTAGAATTTAAGCACCACACAATGCTTTATCTGAAAAAGTATATTTTCAAAAGGAGGCCATCTGCAATCAAATATATCATCAGTAAAATTCCACATAGAAAATGCCTTAGTAGAAGATAAAAAAATATTGTTGATATCTTCTTGGTGTTGGTGATAGAGGGGGAATTTAAAAAAGAGGAGAATGAAAAATGATTGGAGACAGTTCTTAGTTGGGATACATTTGTAAACCAAGCGCCAAACCAGATTGTGTAAGGAAGGTTTAATCCAAGGTTTTTAAAAAAAATTAACCAGGAAAAATCATATTCAGAGTAAGAGAAAAAATTATTGTAAAAATTTTTAGAGTCAAGCATACCATTGTGAGCTGGTTCCCAAACCAAAAGGTCATCATCTCTAGAGAAAGGGTAGCCATCAACCACCTGCATGATGGAGTAAGGTATCTTTAAGGTTTTGGAATGCATAACTTCCTTTATAGTGAAGATAATGATTTCAGGGGAAGTATTATAAGGATTCATGGAGATAAGCGGGGAGTTAGTCCAATTATCCAGCCCAAAAAAATTGTGGAATCAAGGCTAACAAACCATCTAGAGTTAGTCATGATACGGACAAATGAGATTCTTAGAGAGGGCCAAAGAAAAGATTGTACATTATTTAGATTCCCATTTTTTAACTTCAAAAGAAATTTATTTCTATGGAATTCAAGGGGGTCAGAGGTGTTATTGATCAGTCTCCAATTGAGCCTTGTTTAGATGTCTTCATTGAACAACTTGATATTTTTAATATCAAGGCCACACTTCTTGAGAGGGGTGCAGCAGGTCGACCAGGGGATGGTAACATATTTCTTTTCAAGTATGATGTCGGTCCAGACAAAATCTTTAGTATAAGTATTAATTCTCTTGACAAGACCATGCGGCCACTTATAGATCATTAGGGAATAAACCAATTTGGAGATAATTGTCAATTTTACAAGGTAAATCCTGCCATCCATGCACATAGATTTTCCTCTCTAGAAAGTAAGCTGATTAATAACTTGATCAATGACAGTATTAAAATGAATAGCTTTTGGTCTGCCCCAAAAAATGGGAACTTCAAGATAAGTAAATGGTAAAGAACCTTCCTTGATGCCAAAATTATCTATAATGTGACCTTTTCGGGAGAGGGTGAAGGATTTCCCAAAGAAAATAAAGGATTTGTTCCAACTGATGGATTGCCCCGAGACCTCTTTATAATGGGATAATGCTTTTTTAAGGTTAAGAACATTCCTTTTATTTCTATTGAGGAAAATAATTATGTCATCGGAATAAAGGTGATGGGTCGGGACAGTTAGATTCCTAGAATTCGAGAAGGATTTCAGTTTACCTTGAGAAACAAGGGAGAAAATAAATCTACTAAGGTAGTCTTCCACAATAGAAAATACAATGGATGAAAGGGGATCACCTTGACGAACTCCTTTAGAAAATTTAAAATAACCCTTGGGAGAACCATTAACCAGAATTGATATTGAAGTAAAGTTGAAGAGATAATGAATCCTACTAATGAAGACATCACTGATGCCAAAAGCTTTAAGAACTTTGAAAATGAAAGTCCAATCAATAGTATAAAAGGCCTTCCTAACATCAATATTTATGGCATTGTTGCCTCCGCGGGAGTCTTTGTTTAAGGAGTTGGTGCATTCCGAAGCAAGGAAAATGCAATCTTGTATGGACTTACCTTTGATGAAACTAAATTGATTCCAGGAAATAATTTTTTTACATAGAGAAGAAATCTTATTGGAAAGAAGCTTGGTAATGATTTTAGAAATTGAATTGATTAGAGAAATGGTCCTAAAGAGATGTATTTCAGAGGCATGGGGCACCTTTGGGATAAGGGTGAGAAATTGAGCGTAAAGATCATAAGGAAGGGAACCGGTATTAAAAAAATGTTTAACAAGTATACAAACATTTGTGTGGACAACCTCCTAGAGATGTTGAAAAAACCCATTATTGAAGCCATCAAGACCAGGGGAACTATCAATGTTTAGACAGAAGACCGTGGCTTTGATTTCATGGGCCAGGGTTGGAGACAGGAGAAATAGATTTTCATCCTCAATGATCAAAGTCGGGATGATCCTAGGATGCATATTCCTATTAATATGAGGACCATTGAAGATATTTTCAAAATAAGTGACAACATGATTAGAGATACCAGATTCAGAGGAAAGAATATTGTTATTATCTTTCAGAGAGGATAGAGGACGATTGATTTTCCTAATCCTTTGAAGGGAATTGTAAAATTTTCTGTTTATTTCACCATCAGTGAGCCATTTCATTTTGAAGAACTATTTTCAAATGTTACCTTTGAGAGCTAAAAGGGATTTGATCTTAACGGCGATGTTTATTTTGGTTTGGGGTTCAGAGGTGAAGTCAGAGTTAGCCGAGGAGATTTAAATTTGGTTAAGATCAGTTACAAGTCCGGAGATGTCCTGGTCAATTAGTTTGAAATTATCACCACACCAAACATTGAGACAAAGATTAAGATACTTAATCTTAGTGATACAGGCAAAAACATTGGAGTGCTGACTGATAGAATTCCAAAAACATTGAATTAGATGAGAGTAGTCCTGATCATTGGACCAAGCATTATTGAATTTGAAGGGTATACTAGATTTGGATTTTTTTTGAGTTAAAGGATACCAGAATATGATGATGATCAGAATTAAGTTTAGGTAAGGTGGTACTAGAGATGGTATCCCACACATCAAGAGACGGGACATTCACAAGATCCCTATCAAGTTCTCTAGCAACAATCCTGTTATAATGCCTATGATACCAAGTGAATTTAGCACCTATGAGATTGACTTCAACGAGGCTAAAATATTCAATTGAGGCTCTGAATTCTCTAGAAGCTATAGGGGAATGGGAAGGTCCCAGCTTCTCACTGGGAGAAATAATGGCACTGAAGTCCCCCATCACTAGCCAGGGGTCATGCATGGAGCTAGCTAAGGAATAAAGGTCATACCAGATGGTCCTACGATCCTGATAGCTATTTTTGGCATAGAAAAAAGTGAAAAAGAATTTCATGTTATCATAGGAAAAATTACAAGTTGTCATTTTGTCAGAAGTGATACTAAATTTGATATCAGTCAAACAGTTGTGATAAAGTATCCAAATAGAATCAACATAACTATTATTAGTGCAAGCACCATGAAAATTGTACCCAGCAAAGTGATTCATAAAAGTTATGGATAAATTAGTTTTGGGTTCAGCAAGAGATAAATTTTTAGGTTTATGAGTTGCAATAAGTCTTTTAAGAACCAAAAGGGTGTTAGAGTTTTCTAAACCCTGACAATTCCAAAAAAGACATCCATTGAGACCTATTTTTGGAGCCCGATCTCCTTTTTTTCTTATTGGATCTTTTCGATCCTTTTTTGCTCCTAGATCTTCTGAGGTTGGAGGATGAGGCTTAATGGGTATTTATAACCTTTTTGCTCAAAGGAGAAGTAGAAAAGATGTTATTTTTATTTAAAACAGTCAATTTTATTGAATTATCATGGGAATCCATCTCAATGCAGGGAGAAGAAGATGTTCTTTTTAGGCTTAAGTGTTGGGGGGCAATAGCCATCACTAGAGAAGCCTGTGTGTCTTCTTCTTCAAAAGATAGAGGTAGCAGGGGTGAGTGCTGTAAATCAGGGTTAGAAGCCTGCAAGGGCATATCATCAATCTATTTTAGAAGGAAAAATTATTTATAAGGAGATATTATCTGTCAATTTTGACCATGATCAGTGATTTACATCTATGTTATAGAAAAACATACAAATGTCTATAAATATCAAAGTATACCTTAAAAAACTTATCAAATAGAATATTATAGGATGTTTTAGAGGACTAATCATGCATTATAAGGCATAATATAGAATAGAACACATTATTTTTAATGGATTTAGGATCAAAATCATCCAATTGTAATTTTTTTACAATAATATTTTTCAATTGAGAATTAAAATGATCTTTATGATTGTCTCTTTTAGAAGAGGATACAAACTCAATCATTCTAGTATTAAGATAGACAATTATTAGGTTTAAATGGTGATATGAAATCCTAATGGGGGGGGGGTAAATCAGGGTATGTATATTGTTATTGAAATTAGTAATTCCCAACTAGATCATGAGCTATTATTTATTTTGGTCAAATTATTTGAACATAATTGTTAATGCCGATCTAATTCTATCCATATTTATTTGATGATGATGCTTTGAATTCAATGTAGGAATTAAATCACAATGATGCAAAAATATTTAATTTTTTCACTATCATTAGTCTATATCCAATGAGAATACATCAATGATATACCGATTGATAATGAATTGATTTAAGTAAAAATGAGATAGGGGGACAGAATATGCCCCATGTGCTCGGTAGTTTTCAAAAAAAATTAACTATTACCCCACTAGATGGCCATGCTTTAGTGGAGGTTTCAGCAACGTTGATCTTTGAACTTGGTGTTCCAGCCTTTGTTGAGCCTTCGCAGCCTTTGGAGATCCCAATCCCTACTCCATGGCCTCTCCACCCCGTGAGGTCCTTTCTAGATTCCTTGTGTGGATCATCCTGTGACTCTCATCAGGTTTGCTTCGTGTCTGTGAGGCTGGTTAACCCGATGGTGTGATAATACGGTTCTTTCATTTCATTAGAGGTTACCCCTACGACGTTCTCGTTTCAGGGCGGAGAATCCATCCCTAGAAATTTTCAGACTCTTTTTTGGAACCATGGGGCCTGCTTGGCACGGTGAGGATTTCAGGAATCCATCATATGTCCTTAAATATGGTGTTATAGTAAGATTTTGATTTCATTTTTTCATGGATAAAAGCTCCTAGATTGTTGTTTCTCTTGTGTTTTATTTTGGATCCTTGGTCTATGGAGGCTCACAAGGGGAAAAAATGTTTTAGAGTTACGGTCTAGGTTGGTCTCCATAGCCTTTCTCATCCTTTCCAAAATGGTGTGTTCCTAAATTCCATTGAATAATCTATTGGGGGTTTTAATTTTATGGATGACCACACCCTATCTTGTGATGATATTCTGGTTTCAAGAATTTTTATAGAGTTGGATCTTTTTCTACTGATTCCATAATAGATCTCATTATGGGTGCAGGATATGGTGGCTTGGGAGTAAGAAATTTCCTACCCGGTGTTCCCTAGGTTATTTCCCTCTTGTTGCTTTCAGGGTCACTCAATTCAGTTTTGTTGAAGGCAGAGGTCAGGTGGCCCTAGTCTGGTTCAATGTGATCTTTCAATCAAGGTCATGCCTCCTATTATGGTTGGTGGTCTCGTGCTCATCCCTGGTCGGGAAGAGGCTGCTGAGATGGTGGTTCTTCATCTAGAGGCTCCACCTGTTATACCCCAAGATTTTCCTCCTTCTGATCAGGATTTGATCTAGTGTTTGAGCTTGGGGCCTCTCAGATTAGAGGTTCTATTTTCGAGGATTTCTATCCTTACAACATGCTTGTTCAGGATTCATCAGTTTTTATTAACAAGGAAGTTGTGAGGTAGACTTCACTCCTCCGTCTTTCCCACAAAGGATAACTAGGTGCTCATCCTTCCCTCACCTGAGCCCCTTCCTGCAGTTTCTAAAGAGCTGGTGGTAGTTTCATGCATTTCCCCTCTTCCCCTTTCATTTTTTGTGGTCTTGAAGGAAGACATTAGCACTGTTGTGGATGGTCCAGTTTGTTCTGATCCTTTTGATATGAAGGCTATGAATCCCCTTTCTCAATATTTCTCAGAAGTAAGGTGAGGGGTGTGTGCTTATCCCTCCTCACCCCAGACACCCTTAGCATCTATTTCTCCAATTAAGAGTCTTGGAGTGAATATGCGTGTGAGATCCAAATGACTTAGGGAGGGTCTATCCTCTCAAAGAATCATGACTGAGATTCCTGGGGTCAAAACATGGCCTTTTTGTTTTTAATGTAATCAATGATCATTTGGAACTCCTATGGAATGTGGGATCAGATAAAGACCAAATTCATGGCTTCAAATGTTATGAAAAACAATTTTTTCAATGTGGCTATCCTGGAACACAAATATAAGTTATTTAAAATGCAAGACATTTGTGGTAAGGTGAAGATGCATGGTTTCTTGTATGCGGACCCGCTAAACAATCATATTTGATTTTTTTTAGAATAGGGAGGTGACAGTCGATTTGATTAAGGAAATTTATTAGTTTATTACTACGAACATGTCAAAAGTCACGGAGTTTTTTTTGTATCATTTGTTTATGGGAGTTGTGATGACAAAGTCAGGAACCGTCTCTGGAAAATGAATGGATCCTTCATCCCGGAAGAGCTACCATGGCTTGTGGTAGGGGATTTTAATTCTATCTATGACCCTAATGAAAGGAAGGGAAGAGAATATTTCCCATGTCGAGATATATTTTACATTGTCCAGTTCGCGGTGAGCATGGAGCTTCTTGATATGTGATATCTTAGTGATCGTTATACATGGTGCAACAACTAGCGAGGTGGCAAGAGATGCTGGATATAACTATACTATTGTATGGAAAATATAAATGCTATTAACTCGTTTACAAATTCCATTGTTAAACATCTAGGATTTGGCCTCTCTGATGATTCTCCTATGCTTGTTTTATTTCTCCCATGTATGGACTCACATGAGCATTTTAGGTTCTACCATCAGTGGGATCATAATCCAGGATACCCTACTGTGATTTGAAACTTGTGGGAGGGACCTTCCATGGGGTAATATTGGGTGGCTCTTCATTATAATTTCTGGTGGCTGATGAAGGGGATTAATGTAGGGGATATATCCTTACCTCCCTTTGACCAGAACCTTAAGGATATGAAACAGACCATCATCAACCTGGAATCTCAGATAGAGGAGGTATGGAATGATACGACGTTTGAGGAGTTTAGGATCAAGAAGTATATTTGGGAGGATTTTCTTCTAAAATAGGAAAGAATGGTGCGGGATCACTCCTTAGTGAAATGATTGAAGGGGGGAGACTGAAACACTTTGTTTTTCAATTTTTATTATAAATAAAAGATGGATGTTTCATCCTTGAATTTTACTTAAAGATGGGTCATACACCAATGATAGGAGCACTGTGGGGAGCATGAAACATTCATTGTACAAGGACCTTCTTACTATTCCAAACTAGAGGATGCTCAGTACATACCCATGTGGTAACACTGATATATTGGCAACGATTCCTAATTTTGTGTTTGTCCAATATAGTGAGGGCCTGGAGGAGATCCCAAATGAGGAGGAGATCCATATGGTGATGATTCATATTAATCCCGATTGTTCACCTGCACTAGAATGTATTCTAGGATAATTTTATAGGGGTCATGGGATGTGGTTATAGGGAACATCATTGGATTTATCTGATACTTTTTTCACGGAGGTAGTCTCCCTCGAGTTGCCCGTGCTACTGCCCTTGTTCTCATAATGATGGTCAAGGATCCCTATTCTCTTTCGCATTAATGGTATGGAAATTTGTGTAACATACCTAATAAGATCTAGAAAGTATTATTAACATGAATTTGTCAAGATTTCTACCCTAGTGTATCTCAATCTAGAAATACTTTTCTGTTAGGGGTCACTCCATTCAGGGATTCATTTCTCTGAAACGAGAGTTGATCTGGGACATCAACATTAAAACCACGGCTCTAACATAGAAATAAAAATTTTCATGAACAAATCATATGATATGATATAATGGAGTGTTATTAATAGTTTTCTCATAACTATGGGCCTCTAGATCAAGATTATTGATCTTCTCTTCCATTTTTTCATCTCATCTTGGTTTGATTATTCATTTTTGGGAAAGTCTCATGGCTTTTTTAAGGCCATGGGGGGTCTCCTCCAGGGTGATTGTCTCTTTATGAGTATCTTAATCCTTTCACAGGATGCTTTAAGCCACATGATCAACCGAGGGTTGTCTGTTGTATAAGTTCTCCTATACCATATGAAGAAAAACCATCCCTCTATCTCGAACCTAATGTTTGTGGAAGATTCACTTATCTTTTATAATTTTGCTAGGGGCACTATTCTTGGTCTTAATTGGATCCTCAATGTGTACTATATTTGGAGCTGGAAAGTGATCAGTAAATCGAAAAGAAATATCTTCTTCAATTATAAGAGTGCTCCCAGTCATGTCGCCTCTCTCTACACCTTCCTAGACATGCAATGAGATACTTCACCTTGGAGTATATGTGTTTTCCTATTTCATTAGGAAGTATTTAAGTATTTTAATTTGAAGACTTTCTTAAAAAAATTACTAGTCATGTTCCAAATTTGAAGATTTTCTACATATCTTTTTGGGGTTGTATTGAACTTGTTAATAGTGTATTGTCTTCCATTCATGTTCATGATTTGGCCTCCATTAATGTCCTACATTGTGTTATAAACACCCTCAATAAGGTTCTAAGTAGTTTCATCTAGAATTCTCTTTCCACGGGGAAAAGGCGATGGGACTCATGGGACTGGTTGGAGAGACCTTTCCATGAAGGAGGGATTAATGTCAGTAGTCTCCAGAGTACTCTCCATTGCATGAAAGGAAATCATGCATTGGATGTTGATGAGGAACACAACTTATGAGGTTAATAAATGTCTCTTATCATCAGTGGTAATGATGAGGGAGTGTGAGGATGTCTCTCTCCATTTTGTTTTAAGATAATCCCACTCTTCCAAGTCCTCTAGAAGTACTCTCATTGGATTTTTGGTGAAGGAAACATCCCCTTATGGTATACAAACTGCGAGGCGGGGTCACTGATCGATTTTCCTAGATGTCTAGCTCTAATGATTACACTAAAGGAGGCCCAGTGAATTCTCAGATTTAATAAGGCTGTTCTAGATAAGAAAAATATGGATCTCATCAATTCCATTGTGATTAACTCTAAGCTGGATAGGTGTGTGTTCACTCAGTCGTCCTAGGGATCATGAAATTCCAAGGATTTCCATAAGTTGTATCTTTATCAAGATCATCAGAATAATGGGAACGATGTGGTGTGGTGTAATAGGATCCCTGAAAAATATAATTTAATTTCTTGGTGCATCAGGAACATATTGATTAATACATATGAGAATGTTAAGAGAGTGGGTATAAGTGTTTCTTCAAGGTTCCACTATTTCAATTCTAGGTGGGAGGAGAGTACTAGTCAATTTTTTCATGAAGGCCAATAGGCTATTGAGGCGTATACTTCCTTTGGAGGCTTCACCTCATTATCTTCTCGTGATCCTAGGGGCATGCCTTTCTTAGAGTGGTGGTTCCCAGGAACTCATGATGTCGGCGTTGAATTGTTGGTCAGGTCGGTGATCTTTAGCATTGGGTGTTGGTGCTTCTGGAAAGGTAGAAACCATTAAAGGTTTGATGGGTCTCCTCCCTCAGCAAGGTTTATCAAATCATGGTCTTGACTCCTACTGGGGGACATGATTAATCTTATCCATGACTAGATGGATGTTCTGTCCCCATATTTTCTGCAAGCCAATAACCCCTCGACTCATTCACCCCAAGGAAGACCTATGAGGAGGTGGGTTTTCTATCGCCTTCTTGATATGGGTTACAAATTACAAACTGATGGGTCCTACATGCTTGGAAACATGAGAGGCAGGGGTGTGGTTCATGGTGCCGAGGGGGATGTGGTCTGAGCCTTCTCTGCATTCTATGATAATGGAATCTCTCTCATGGATGAGGCTGAAGCCATGATAATCGGGATTACTCTTTGTACTCCACAGAATATCGACATTTCTTAGGTTGAGACTGACTCATTAATCCTTCATGACTCCCTATATGGTAAAGGATATACCCCTTGTTTCATTTCTTACATTATATGTCAATCTAGATCCCTTCCCCATAATAACATCTAGGTGACCCATATTTGGCGATAAAGAAATTTGGTTGCAGATTACCTTGATTCATTGGTGGATCAGAGATCCCTTTACACTTGTATTCTCAATCCTATATTCCTGTGGCCGATGGATTTTAATTTGACTAGAGGGGATTCCCTCGTCTTGTACTATTTTTGGCTCCCTTGACATTGATGTGTCCTTATTGTTCTTTCTCCTTTAAAAAAAATATAATTTAGATGGATGTATTGATTATACCAAATTCATTAAGGCTCACTACCAATAATTATTTTTTGGGAAAGATAACTTTTATGCCTCGGATCACTACCTTTACAATGTTTAGGTTCTTCTAACATCATTCCCTACAGTCAGTTCCTACGTATCTTCATATGGATCATTTTATATGGGAAGGATCACCGGTTTCCTTTTCCTTCACCCACTACTCTTGGAAGGGATCCACTCACTGTTTATGGACTTCAAAGATCCCAATTATCTCCAATGAATGTTGCATCCTCCACTATAGATATATTATCTATTGAAGTTCCACTATCATCCATAGATGAATACCACATTATCGCAGTATTATAGGGAAACCTCAAATATTTCACACAACACTTCTTATGTCATACAATGATGTTTTATTCTTATCCTAAAACCCACTTCTTATGTGCAACATACTTCTTACAAGAAACACCAATATTGCATGAAACTGTGTTTGCCTGCATGCAACTTCAATATTATGTGTAACATCTTTAGCTTGTGTGAAATTCCCAATATAACGCATAAATCCCTTAACAAAAAATTATTACAAGATTTATAGAACATATTATATCTATTTGGTTTGCTGAATTAAATAATATGCGATCACATATTTTATATAGGAATCACTGACCGGTAAATAGAGTATTCAACGCAATGTACAAAATATTCTCTGAGTGCGAAAAACAAAACTTTACATCGCATTGGGTGTGAAAACCTCTTTTGTGCAAAATAATCTTTTACACACATTTCAAAATATTTTTGGCACTTACTGCCTTTTCCATATTTCAACATTCTGATCTTAATACATTCTTTACATGCCTGTTTCCAAACCACCTTCAATCTTTCACACAATATCTTTTTCCAAAAATACATTTTTCCATTTTCTTTCATTGAGGCCCTAATATTTAGAAAACAATGGAAAACATCACCACTTTGTATATGTTCATTTTGTACTACCTCTATATCATCCATTCCATTAACATGGTTCTTTTTTAATGTAGACGTTGAAAATAGATCTAGAACTTGAAAACACATCATGGAAATCCTCTTGGTCAAAAAATACAATCAATAGAAAATGCTTCAATGCTACCTTACATGATATTTTTCCATCAATAATGAAAACTATTAAGGGTATATAGTTTTAAATACAATAAAAAAAGATGAATTTGAAAGAAATATCAATCCATCTTAGAGTATAATAAATTTATTTTTTACAATCAATGGAAGGACTTATAGTTTCAAGTCAGGTATCTTCTTTTTCCCAAAATATCACCATGAAATGGGGTCATGAGGTTCAAAATGAAGTGGAACTGATTCCAAGTTATATTATATCATTTAATATTTTGGAATGTTCTAGAGAAGTTTGCTTTAATTTAGAAACACCCAAAAATATTCCCAAATTCCATTACATCTTCCACAAGTCATTATTTAAAAAATATATATTGAAAATAACACATATTCCTGATATAATGATGTGAAATTCAAACATAACCTATCATATAATGAAATAATAATATATATTCCTGATAAAAGGGAAAATAATTTGAGTAAATAGACAACCTAAATCACTAAATTCTTATAGGGAATGTAAATGTTTTAAAAAGTAACATAAGAGCTTGAAGAAGTCAAAAAGGAGAAATACCTCCATTTGTTTTGTGGTAGGATTAAAATTTTCAGTTGATATTTCATAAGGGGGAGAATATAACTACCCTCAATGTTAATTTATGTTATTAATAGCTCTTATTTTATAATAAAAAAATTTCAATGAGCATATACAAATAATATTACCTTTCACACGATCTTTACATATCATGAATTAATATAGACTATAATATCTTGAAAAAACAAATGAGATAAATGAATATGAATGAAAAAATTAATGTAACCTCCATAGGATTAAATTATCCACTGAAACAAATTCCATATATAAAAATATTAAAAGAAATAAAATTGTTAACAATGTATTAAAATTGATAATGGTAAATATAGAAAATTTTAATGGGAATTAAATAACATTGAGGTATGAGAACAATCTATTATATATATGGTAAAAAGGGAAACATATATATTAGGTTATTATAGTTACCTGACTATTGGTAAATAAGATTATTACTGAATATGACATTTGGAAAATATGTCTAATGGTAATAATGTTATAGTCAAAATTACTATCTATAATGGGTAATTCCAGAAGATAATTGATGGAGAATGAAGAAATAATGGTCATAATTAGTAGGATATTTCATTTTAATGACAAACTATCAGAACAGGCGTAGGAATTATCAGCACTAGGGTTCTACCTTGGAAAAACCTAAGATGTGATTCCATAAGTGTAGTTCAACTATAATCAACTACATGGGAAGTTCATGTTAGTGGAGATCACCACTAGTTAAATTTTATAAGATCCACCCATATAAATTACCACCATCACAATGCATAACCTTATGGGCTATAAAATTGTAATAAGGGGCTATGTATCGAGAAATTAGATTTATGACAGTGTAATTTTCATTTTTGAAATTAAATATTTGTTTCTTGAATTTTGTTTTAAATATTAATTTATTAATAAACATACACATGATTATAAGATGAATATGATAAATAGATATTTTATAAAAAGATAGCATATTTATTTACTGTGATGCATAAATTAAGATTCAATTATATGATAAATTCTTGTATTATAAACAAAATTTATTTTCATGAAATATTTTTATAAGATACTAAATATTTAAACTTAAATGATAATATTTTTTATATTGTCCCATGTAATTTTTATAATCATCATTAAGTTAACTATGTCACCAAAAATTTAAATTTTTACTAAATAAATATTTACATTTAGAAGTTAATCCTCCCATAAAATGAGAGATATGTTAATAAAATAGAATTTATTTTTTAATTTATCACATTAAAATTTTTTTAGGGTGGAAATTTGAGCATTTTTCAAAATAATTTATTTTATAATTTTGAAAATATATATTTTTTGTTTCCATTATATTTGGTTACTTCGTAAATATATTATAATAATTTTTAATTAAAAAAATAGTATCCTCAAGAAAAACATATGATATTTTATTAATATATTTTATTTAAATGAATTAAAATTAATCTCAAAACCTATAAATCATATATCAAATTATAAAATAGAAATTATGTTTTCAAATATATTATGTTGTTGAATATTATTTTCCCTTGATAGAAATTATATAAAATGTTGATGTTTTATTCTGAAAATTAAATATGTAAAAATTCAAAAAATATATTTCATAAACCATGATACAAATTCATTGGTATCCTATTGTTTCTCCATTTTCCACAATCTATAATTCAATAGATTTTTTGAAAAATTTGTAAAAAATTCACCCACCTTTTCAAAAAATACACAAATATTTTCTTCATATCATTCTATCATAAGAAATTAATCATAAAATTTCCATCAATTTCCCTATATAGAACCTTACCATGGAGTATTTAAGGCTCAAAGGAACTATCATGAAATCATCACACAAATAAAGGTATTTTTCATCATTTTCCTATTTTTTCCAGGTAATTTATTTTGAGTTATTATTAATATTAAAAATTATTATGTTCCCATTCAATTAAGATCAATCCATTACTCTCCAATCACTATTATATCAATGAGGTAATTTTGTAATATCTCATTAAGCATGATCCATAAAACAAGTTATATACCTATTTTACTTCAAAAATCATTCATTGATTTTTCATTCCCTCCTTTTATATTTGGAATATGACACACTATTTTCATTATTCTATATTAATATTTATTTAATTAAAAATCATTGATCTGTTATGACCATTTTTGAAACTGAATCACCCTTCTCATGGGTTAAAAATTATTAAAATTTCAACTATTTTGGCACTTATATATGCAATGATTTTATATAAAACCCATTCATTTCTCTCCATGGGGTATTGATGATATGATTTATTATGATATATATGTTATAAAGTAATTAACATATATGATGGATTTAAATTTATAGTTCTATAATTAATTGTTAAAAAATTACTCTCTAGAGACAGCATGTTCTATGATACCTTGGTGACTTTCCTTTGAAATATTTTTTATGAAACCTATGTGTTGAACCATGGTGATATGATTTGGAACGTATCACTTTAATAAAAAATCCACATGTCCATATTATGTATCCTATAATTATGATTATTACCTCACATTTTTCTTGCTGTTTTATCTATATGGTCTCTTATATTCAATTTCCTTTATATGTCCCATATTCATATTTATTCTCACCTTTTTTTATATATATGTCCCCAGGAAATCACTTGTAGTGAGATAAACTATGAGTTAATAATAAAGGAGTATTTGGTGGAGACTATAATTAATTTTGTTTATTATTTCATTATGAACTTTCTTTATTACGTACATATTCTTTAGTACAGTAAATTTGAACAGGGTTCACAGTAATTAATACTGTAATATTTTGATAAAAAATTATGATTTATAAAATTGGGGGGTTTCATGAATAATAATAATAATAAATAGATAAGGATTGTGGGTTCTGTCATTTTTCCCAAAAAAATAGAAAATATAATATTTTTATGATATTATACATAGAAAATGTTAATACACTCACTTTTAGTAATGTAATCATCCATGTCACCCTTTGAATCAAGTAATTCATATATGATTTCCAATGGACTAGCTATCTTTTTTTAGTAATGGTTTAAAAATCATTATATGTATGAATGTTATAAAAAAGAGGAGTTAATTATATACTGAGTGTTTTTGTTTTTAATTTTACTGGATTTATATTTTGGGAAATCCTAACGTGTCTTTAAAATTTATAGGATAATAAGTCATTAAGATAACATCTAATTAAAAAATAATTGATGGATGAATTACAACCATACAATCATCTATTGATATATTATTCTATAACAAGAAAAAAGGAGGGATGAATATCAATAATTAGGGTTCACTCCCATAATCAAAAAAATAAAAATTCTCCTAAAATGTTCAATATTAATAATATTAATGATCATAATACTCCTTGTGATGAAACATCATCTTAAATAAGGTTGGTATGGATATTCTTAAGTGATCTACTGATTCAATATCTACCTTTACAACCCATCATAGTGCCTCTTACATGAAAAAACATCATATTTAGACTAGTTTTCCATATCAATGATCTCCTAATATTCTACCATTTGCTTTTATGAAATTTTATGAATATATAAAAAATGAGACATACCATTTTGGATCATGTCAATATCAGACTGACCATCATTGGGCAAATATCATAGAAGATATTTTTATGTTTCATATTAGGATGCCTCACATAGGTCCCCATTTTTACATTGGCCAAATGATGATGAGGCCTCCACCATTGAAACTATCATATCAAGGTATATTTTCTTCCCTCTCATGGATAAAATATCTGTACCTTGGTATGGAGTTCCCAATCATCAATCCCTCTATAGAACAGGGTTGTGACATGTACTAGAAGTAGATCAACCAATCCTTGATCTATTTAATGGGTACCTATTTGATTACACTCAATATTCTCCCCAAACTTTCTTCTTCATCCGCTAATGATATTATAATTACTTATTACATCGAATTAGGATTAGTCCAATATCGAAGAAGTATTCTCGGACCAATCAAATATTCAAATAACTCATACATATATACATTCGTGTGATTTGTGAATGGTATACTTGTGTCCATGTTATTGTTATTAGGAGAGATCATGAGGAAGAATGATTTGTGCCCTATGGATTATGAGATGAACTAAATAAAATTTAAATCATAAATAATATTATACAATTAATAAATAATTCCACCAAATAATTAGAAATCATTTTAACCATTTAAGATATACCTACTTTAGTCTTGGTATTTATCATTTATGTCTCCTCAACCTCATCACTATAGGATATAGTTATGTATTCCTATGTTGCGTGACATCATGTCAGGAATAAAATCCCTTCAACTGACAGAATTTATTTAGGGAGTGTTCAAAGTTCATCTACTTAATGGGATGAAAACTTTATTAGAATATAGACAAAATTAGGTAGACCAAATAATGTATACAATTTTTTTAAAAAAAAATAACCTCCACTTGATATTCCTCTACACAAATCATGAACGTAATTGGATAACGACCTATGTTAATAGAATCTAGGATTGGACCCACCCATGTTAGGTCAAGAAGAATGAGTTTTACCATTATCATACCTAAGCTATTTCAATCCCTCCATGTACCTTTCCTAGAGACTAAGGTTTAACTAGATGGATAACAACTGTATCTCCATATGTAAATGAAAATGTCCCTATGAACACCTAATTAGAACATGTACAATAATATATGATTGGAAATGTAACTAGAAATACTGAAATGAAAAAAATAAGTGTATGAAAAGTATATAATTTATTATTGATTCCATAGGATGATTATTCATTGGTTATGAATGATTCATCTTTTCATTATTCTATATAGAAATACCCTTAGAAATAACTAACACTAGATGTGTAATAGGTTGAACTAAAAGATTAATTTGTATCCTTTATTCCAAATTAACAACCACCACTTCCATGAGTTTCCACTAGCCATAGATCCATGGTTATCATTTTATCGGACTCTGTCAAAGGAAACCTCAACCACCATGCCTATGAGAGAATATATCACATAGGTGAAGGGTGATTGGATATCTCTAGTCTCATACAATAACCAAATTAAATATATGAAGAGTTTTGAAAATAATCAATGTATATGATGGTAATGATAAACCTGATCTTACTTATTCACTCAGGACATGTTGGTTTCATATATCCTAACATGCCACTATTATGATGGAAATCATCATTCATCACACTCAGGGTGAATAGTGGATTTGAACCTTCATTAAATTAATTATTTTATCATTGTTCTATAAGAATGAATTCAATTTAGTTATTTAATGTTCATTTAAAATATCCCATTGTGTTGTAATATTCCCAAATCCCACCATCTATACCTCCACCTACTATAGTACCATTCAAACCTAAGAAATTGTGGTATTATTTCTCCACTTATCCAATTACTGAAATTAAATAAGAATTTTATACCCAACTATAACAAGGAACTTTTTGAATTATATGTACTCAATATAAAAACCAAAAAAATTAAGTTAGATTTATTTCCTGATTAAATGTGTTTCATATTATATCTTTTATACTGTTATATACATACAACACATTATGAAACAAAAAAGTAATTATTTCATAATTTAATAATTTTACATAATTCAATAAATAAACAAAAAAAATATACAGATTTATAATGGGATAAAAACTATAAAATAAGAAAAGTAAATT
The DNA here is from genome assembly GCA_963277665.1 of Viscum album. Lineage (NCBI taxonomy): Eukaryota > Viridiplantae > Streptophyta > Magnoliopsida > Santalales > Viscaceae > Viscum > Viscum album. The sequence goes on along the minus strand of OY728129.1, from coordinate 750,086,548 downwards.
AGAAAAATCAGGGTCCTTCTAATCTGCTAGAATTATCAACCCCACAAACAAAATATTAGAAAACAAACAAAATATTATAAAAACAATAAAAATATTATAAAATAAAATTATAGAACCTTAAAAGGAATTTTTTTGAGTGTTTAATAATGGAATAAAAATATCTATATAGGATTAAATATTATCATTGGAATATTAATATAATTGTTAAAATAATAACCTATACATTTAGAATATTAATGTGAATATTGGGAAAAATAATCTGACTACTAGAATGGTTATTTGACAAAAAATAATAAAATTTAATGTAATTAATATTTATCAATATTAATTTATCTCAGTATAATTATTATTATTCTTTTAAATAAAGATCAATATTATAAACTGAAATAATTTCAAGAATGATTTAAATAAAATGTATTTTACTGTATTTTTTAAAATTCATGATTATTATATTAAAAAATGAAATTACCAATGATTGAATGATATATTTATAAAATTAATTATATTTAGAATCATCATGTTTAATGTTTCCAAGGGATATTTCTTTTTGGTAATTTTCTGAAATACATCAATTTTACATGAATAATAAAAAATAATATTTTTATAGTATCTTATGTTTTATGGAATAATGATGATGTAATAATGAATTAATATATACTATGTTAGTAATTTATATCCAAAATAATTTTAATATGATAAATTTATAATTTAAAACTAATAAACATAATTTCCAAATATAAAAATTAGTTTCTAAATTCTAAAGTCAAAAGTTTTCCTTTAAATTACAAATATTTCATTTTTTTCATATTACTTTTTAAAAAACTAGTGAATTTGGTTTCTAAAAAGGATATAAATGTCTATATATTTTTCCATAAATTATTTTTAATTTTAAAAATATCCCAATTATAATAAATACTCTTGATATTGTGTTTTATTCAATACATTAACTCAAAAATAACTCTCTCCACTTGTATAAATACCCCATCTCCTTCCGTTGGGAAACTATTCCTTCCAAATTTACTAAAGACATATATCTATCTAAATAATCTCTCTTAAGTTTATTGAGGACCCTTATGTATAATCGTGAATAAATTCACAATAATTATCATGGGATTTTATGACTATATTAGATAAGAACCATTGAGAAGAGAGTGGGTTTTTAGTAACATTTATCTCATCCTCTTTATCTCTTCCCTCTATTCCCAATTCTGTTGAAAACCAAATATTATAGTATTAATAATTTATTGTTTGAAATTATATAAAATATGTTAATCTCTTATTAATATTATATTTATTATGTATTTATATTTTATACTTCCTTATCTTCTTCTTTAGAAAATTCCATATATATTACATGTTAATGTCCAATGAGGATGTTGGCAAATCCTTTATTATAACCAAACTTATTGATGGTTATGAAAAATAATTTATTATATATGAATTTATAAATATAGAAATTGTAATATTGTGTAATTAATTCAATTTATTTACAAATGAAGTTAAACCAAAATCAAAAAACACTGAAAAAAATGGGATATAATTAAACAAAAAATGATATCATGAAATTTCATAATTATCAATTGAAATTAATAAAATAAATACAATAATTAAAATTGATAAATAGTGAATGATTTGAAATAATTAATTGACAGTTACATGTTTTTTCTTTCTAAGTTTATTATTTAGGAGGAGGAAAAAGAATGAAATAAATAATGATTTAAAGGAAGGGGATTCTCAAATCAAATACCTTTTTTTGGGTTATCCCCACTTTCACCTTTTTTCCTATGTATGTTATTAAAATTCACTTAAAATAAAATTTAATTATTACCTACTTTATCTTTTTATGTTTATATATGATTCTATCCTTTATAAATGTTTTCTAATCCATTTAACGAGCTTTAAAAAAACTTAACTTCCAAAACATCACTTTTACACCTCTTGAGTTATTTTTTATTCACTTAAGCATGATGATAATTTATTCCAAAATATTATTAAAAATATTTATTTAGGAAACCCAAAGGATATTCATGAAATTATTCTTTACAAAACATTAGTGAAACCCATTTATTTTCATGGGTTTATTTCATGCCTTTGACTATTCTAATTCCATGTGGAATGAATAATTATGAACATTTAATTATGTGGTGGGTGAATCTAGAAATATAAAGCCTTAAAATTCATTGTTTAATGTGATATATCTCATTAGTTTATGTGTGCCATCTAAGAAGATTATTCTATATTTTTTAATAATCATGATGATATGATTTATACACATATTTTATGCATGAAAATGATTCTATCATTGTTCAGATCTAAGTGCGGTATTTGACTAATACGATATAATGTTTCATTATTATGAATATAACACGTTTCAGGGATTCATAAAATGTTTATCTAATTATTGTGATGATGATACTATGATTTTTATAGTATTATACTCATTACGAACATCTATATACTATTGATTCATGTCCCTTATTCTTATCCTTACTAAGATTTTAACTCACCCCATTATTTATAGTATGTCCATAGGTGAATACGTATACTAGGGAGAATATGAGAGATTTTTTCATGATAGAGAATATGTGTTTAAATAATGTGTATTTTTTATTTCATACATGTAAAATATGAACATAATTATACTTGGATACTAAAACATTTCATCCATGAAAGTAGTAGTAATAGTTTTTTTCTATAAAAATGTTGTAATAGTCTTGTATAAATTTTTTTTGGTCGATATAGTTTCTATTACAGTCATTGTTTATTTAATTTTTTTAATTAAGATTACAAAATGAAAGTGAATACCCTAGGGATAAGTTTGATTATTAATGAAAAAATCATATGTATTAGTATAGAATATGAGTCTATGGATTAAGAGAAATTAAATTCCCTTCTGCATACTACATGTTGATATGGTTACAACATTGTTTTATATAGGGTTAACAACCCTAAAAAGTGTGAATTGGAATTTGAATCAATCATCACCAGGCACATGAATAAAATTATTTTTATACACTTTGTATGACACTCCAAAGGAATATGGATCAGTTAGTCATAATTCTCAAACAAACCATTTAGAAGGATAAATAACTAATGTAATAGTTCCTATAAAATTAAAAGAAGGATGGAAGACCAAAATCTTGTAGTCATCATTTGAGGAAATTAATAAAAATATGGAACCCATAATATAAGAATTTATAATGTATTTTTACATAAAAAATTATAGATTCAATATTTCTTGACTTATATTTTTTTAAAAAAATCTATTTTAGAAAAAGGTAGAAACTAGGAGAAACATGACCAAGAACCCCTTTGAGGGACAATGTAGTGATTGTCTGAATAAAATTCCAAATGAAATGGGTTTTGTAGTTAAAAAATAATTTAAATTTGTTGTTATCTATTTCAGGATATAAACTATATCCCAAACCATGTCAAACATTTTACTTCACACAAGAATGATTAACTAGCCTTCATGTCCTTTATAAATAAATGTCCACTGACATGTAATAGATCTACTGATCCACTGTTTTTATAAGTGTAATAACTTAATGGGGAATATTAATTTTGTGATCCCTAACTCTGAGATGGATATGGTAAAACCAAAAATCAATTTTTTGGATGGAATAGTTAATTAATAGTGGATGATGATAGAGAATACAAATAGTATTGATTAAATAGAGCAAATTGAGTGGGAAAACATTGTGAATTTAATTCCTTACAAGTATTTACCTCTAAATTTTAGAAAAAATATGGGAAGATAATTCCATGTGACTAAACAATATGTGTGACACTCTATGATATTTTGAGTAGTATTTAAAAAGTCATGAAATCTACACATACAGTTTTTTATCAATGAAAACAAAAAATAAATAAATATTCATCTTTTTTAAATACACACCTTTTAATGTATTGAGAATTATAAGAATTAGGGAGTTATGTAGATGTTTTTAGAATGATCATAAACTAGATATTGGATTTGGATAATGGTCGCATAATTTTGAAGATAAGAAATGGAATATGAATTTTCATTCCTAGGGATCAAATGGAAAACTAGAAAAGAAGATAAAACCAGTAACAAGTTAGAAATACAGAATAAATAATCACTATAATTACTTTAATATTAAATTTTAATTCTTTATGTTCTTGGGAGGACACCAAGAAAATTAATATCTAGGAGACATGAATAATCCTTCAAATATGATGGTAAAATGGATGGAATATCATAATGCACCACCCATGGTTCAATGCATCTACAATAGGGAATAAGGGCTCCTAGAATGTCACAACACTAAACCATGGGACATCGATGGTAATAAACCCTAGAAACTGTAAAAGAAAAATATGCTACGGAAATATTATTCCATCAATACTACTTTGGTGAAACATGAAATTGAAGTCATGAAAGGTTCACTGCATATTCACTAAATAATGAAAATGGTTTTTATTTTAGTTCAATTAATATCATTATCTCCTACATTTTTTCTATAATTATGGAATCAAATCCATAATACCATGAAATAGATATATTCATAAAAATAAATACTGTTGAGATCCATGTAATTTATGTTTTGGACACTTATCATGATGACATATGTGGAAGGGTTCTTCTTTCAAATATAATAATCATCCCTTGGTGGATTTTTTTTGTTATACTAGAAATTGATTGGATCTCATTATATAGAGATCACATCAACTTTTGAGAAAATTAAATCACTTTATATGTTATGAATCACTGTATTCACATATACAAAATGAAAGTAATGTTAGGAATATTATTCGGTAATACCCTCAATATAATGGGTGTTGGTACCCAGAAAAGAAATATTACTTTCCAAAATCTGCGAGTCAAAGGTATTTATAAATCATGAGGAAAATACCATTTTAATGGAATAGTGTAATTATTTTCATAATTAACTACCAATAATCTCCTTATATCATTATTTATATTTCTCAATATATCTTATATGTAAATACACTCTTATATTTAAATACCCATATTAGATAGCCCCAATCGAACTGGAGGAGATAAAGAAGTACCTACAAGTGAATTTGGAAAAATGATTTATATTACTCCATGCATCTCATGGGGGTTCACCTATTTTATTTTTAACGAAATAAAATGGATCGATGTGTTTTTGTATCAATTGTCAAAATGTCAAGTAGATCACCATAAATAACATAAATCATATTTAAAAGATTAATGATTGGTTTGATCAACTATGTAGAACTCAATACATCAAAAATGTAGATCATTATTCTAGATATAATCATATATTGGTGAAGAAGGATGATACCCATAAATTAAATTTCCATACATAATATGGATAATATGATTTTATAGTGATACTCTTCAAACATACTAATTCCATAGATATATTCATGGATATTACGAATATGGTCATTAAATAATAAAATAATTGTTTGGTATTATTTATCAATGGAATTCTCATTTACTCCATGATCAAGGAGGAACATGGAGTGAATCTAAGGATTGTGTTGGTGACATTATGAATAAAGAAATCGTATTCTATGCTCAACAACTACCACTTTTGGATTCATCTAGTAACATTCATGTGGAATGTGGTAACAATTAAGGAAATTATATAGACCCTTCAATGAAAAGGGAAATTGAGGAACATACCAAACCAATGAGTTTCATTGATATCCTTATTTTTTGTGGATTATCTAGGTACTCACAATATTTTGGTAAAATTATATTTTGATTATACGGCCTTCTAAATTTGTTAACATAGAAATGGGTAATGTATGCTACAACAGAAGAATGTGGGAGTTAGATTTAAGGAGATCAAGAAGAGGATAATCACTGCATGTTTAAACACATTATCATCAAGGGAATAATGTTTTATGATATACAATGACCCTTCATAAAAAGTATTTGGTTTTTTACTTATGATAAATGAAAAATTGATATTCTAGGAATCATGAAAACTAATGATCTAATATTAAAACTAATAAACTCATGATATGAAGTTAGAAGATTTTATAACCCCTTTAAACTTTTTGTTACACTACCTATAGGGTAAGATGTGTCATGTATATATATATATATTAAAATAGTCTAATATATATATTCATCTATAAAATGTTAGAAATGAATCGATGATGATTGTTAAAGATGATCAATTACTGTAAATGATCTATTAAATTCCATAAGGTAGAGTTTAACAAGGTAAATGATGCTCTTAATAGAAAAAAACATTATACTATTTCTATAATATATATTGAGTGAGACATTATCATCATGGATTTGTAAAGGAAAGATCTAGAAACCATAATGGTAGGGAATACATCATTACTTTCCCATATTATTTCCCAATCATATATCCATGTAAAGATCAAGGAGGTAAAAATGAATTATATTGAGTTTTAAAAGACGGTGGAATTATTAATGGAGGGTATGCTTCATGAATTAAACATTGATGAATATTATTTAATTTATTCAGGAATCATAAATTTTGATCCTTCTTATGGATAATGAATGATTTATTTATAATGAATATTGATCATATTTCTGCATCTATCCTTGATTTCCCATGATGTCTTGTGATCATGGAGAAAAAATTTATTTAGACAGCATGAAGGAACATATCACAAAGTACACATCAAGGTTCTTGGTACGTCATCAAGTTAATGATGTGAAACATAAGTCCATTGGGTTAATGAAACCATTTTATATACCAACATAGAAATGAGAGATCATCACTGGGAACTTTATCGTCAATCACTCTATGAAAACCAAAGGAAGAAATGCAATATGGTTTAAGGTGGATTAGCTCATAAAAAATCCCCAATTTTTGTATTATCCTGGTAAACTTATCTCCTGAACAACTCTCTAATATATATATATATATATATATATTTCAAGTTGTGAGGTTATATGGGGTAACAACTTCAATCATCATTTATCACGATCCACGGTTCAATTCCAATCCTTGGTGGAGTCTTCAATAGGATCTAAATACAAAATTGAATTTGAGTATGGACTCTCACCCCAATAGGATATCCAATATGAAAGGACCGTTCATACACATGATTATATACTGAGATCTTCCCTAATGGAATTCATAGGTTAATGGGATTAAAAAATTTCATTACATGAGTTATCATATAGTAATAGATTCCACAAATTTTTTAATCGGATCCATAGGATGTTCTATATATGAAGTGATGTTTAATTCTTACTTGATTGGATAGAGTTGGTGAAAAAAAAGCTAAATTCTCCCAATATTATTATATAGATGAAAGAAACAGGTAAAGCAATCCAAATGTATTTAAATGCTAAAAAAATTTATATAAATTATGAAAATGGTTGATGAGACATTTATTATGTAGTTGGTGATAGTGTAATCCTTAAATATTCAGCATGAAGAGATTCATGTACTAGTAAAGGACAAGTAATGGTTATCCCTGGGTACATTGACCTCATTTAGATCCTTGATCACATAAGGAGCCTATTTTTTACCACTAAAAGATACATATCTCAATTTTATAATTTATTCATTGTATCTCACATACGTTTGTAAATACTACAACACATACTTTTAATAAGTCCTATGGTATGAAAATTATAGAATGACCTCTCTTATGAGAAGAATATAGTGAAGATAATAAAGTCCACCGAAAATGTTCTACATGAAATTTTTTCTCAACTTCTAAAATTTATATAAAGGTACCATAAATATGAAGGGGAAACAATGGAATTTTTGAAAAAAAATGTAACATAAGTACCATCATCCATTCTCAATTGATAACATTAGGTTTAATTTAAAGTAAATATTTTATGAAGCGGGAATGAAAACAATGACATAGAGTTTGTAGGTGATATTTAAATTCAAAATAAAAATGTGTTATATTATATCATCTATTTTATAATACATATAAAACACCTAAAGAAACCCGAGAAAAATTATTTCATAAATTAAGATTGTTATATTAGTTATAGAAAAATAAAAATTTCAAAAAATCTATTCATACAAAATATAAAAATTGAGAAAATTAGAATAGAAAAATATAGCTCCTTATAATTTGATATAATCACCTCCCCCATGAACACCACTTTTGGAAAGATATAGAATATAGTAATACCAATTGAAATCATATAAAAGAAAAATATTAGTTATTTTGAGGAATTTAAGTGCATGTTGAATGAAGGAATGAAGAGGTATTTATATGAGTTAACATGATCGTTGGAATAGTAATGTAACCATTGGAATAAAAACCTAACATTTAGCAATTGTATCTTAATCATTGAAATAGTATATGGATATAAATATAAAAAAATCAATGTCATGAATATTTATCATGACTAATTTATGAACTTATAAATATTATAACTCTATAAAAAATATCCAAAAAAACTCAAAGAAATTAAAACACCATGTTAATAAACAGTTGTCAAATATATTTTGTAAAAATAATAACATAAATATTAAAAAATAAAATTCATATGTTAGGAAACTATTTTCCTAAAATTAATTTCATTTTAATAATAATCACATTGGAATTTTATCAGGGGTTTTTCATGGTTATTCTCTAAAATACTTCAATTTGTTCATGAGTATAAAAAATAATTGTTTTCAAATTCCTCATGTTTTATGATATAATGATGATGGAATAATTACTTAATAAATAATAAATTTTTAATTTTAGCCTAAAATAATTCTAATAATATAAATTTATCATTTAAATATAATAAACATAATTTCTAAACACAAAAATTATCTTCAAAAATATATTTCAAAAGTTGTTCCCATAAAATAATAGTTCTTCATTTTTTTCCTAATTAATAAAGTATTTCATTATGAATATAAAGGTGTTTAAAGATTTAAATACACAATATTTTATTTAAATGTGATTAAAATTTTTTATAATAACCTTATTGCAATTTTTTCTAAGGATATAGTAATTTATCGAATATTTTGACAAAAAATACCCTTCTCCTCATGTATATATTACCCATCTCCCATGCCTTAAAAAACCAATCTTTCCTCACATTAAAAATACTGAAATGTTCCCAAATACTCTATAATAATCACCTTGATACCCTTATGTGAATTATTTCAACAAACCTAATCCTTGAATCAATGGATATTAGTACTGTACAAGACATGCAACATCAAGAAAATAGATTGTTTTTATCGACTATTCTATCTCATTTCTCTTCTCTTCCCCTTTTAGAAATTACATTCAAAATAAAATCATATAATATTAATTAATAAATATGTTAAAAATATTTTAATGATTTAAAATTACTTTATAAATTATAAATATGATGTCTTAATATTTTATAAATCTCATTATTCTTCTTTGGACAATTTCATATTGACATCCAGTTAACCACCAATGAGGATGTTTCCAACCCATTTCGTTTCAGCAACCTTATGAATGGTAATTGTAACAACCAAATATTTAATGAAACATTATTTTTTTAATTAAATTAAATATCTTTGTTATATTCCATTACACTCAATATAGAGTGAATCTTGTGCTACAGGAAACACTTCGTTAGCTTGAATTAAACAAAGTAGTGAGATTCAACCCAACCACAATATATAATTAATATAGTTATTCCATCATGGCCATTATAACCTAAAATTAAACATAGTGATTATAATATCGATAAAAAATTATTTAATATTTTGAATAATGGTTTTATATAATGGAATCAAATTGAAAAAAGAACATAATTTTCTATAATGTAATTTAATGTTTCTACAACACTATTTTCCTAAAAAATTTATTTTTGTTTATTTTTTTAACATTAATAAAATTAATATTAAAAACATTTAGAAAATTAAATTGATAAATAAACTTAATTTGTAAATAATACTTTCAAAATTTACTGAAGCACATTTTTGGATTTTTTCCAAATGATTAATTTTTGATGAACAGTGAAAAGTACTAAATATTAATTGAAAATTGCCTTTTGGATTAATTTATGTATAAAATAAGTTATATATTAAAATGGTTTAAAATTATAATTAGTTTAATTATAAATCCAATAACCCAATTTGGTTAATTTTAATCAACTTTATATTGAATTTCGATATAAAAACATTGTAAAAATTTGATAATTTTCTCATTAAAACCCTGCTTTCTCACCTCGTTTGTGGGATTAATATTAAAATAAATTTATATAAATATATTAATGGAATTTATAAAATATATTTAAAATTTTTTCTCAAAATAACAAAAATTATACAAATATTTAAAATATTCTTCCTAAATAAATAGTAAATATAGTACGAGCAATTTGTTGTTGTTTAAGTAAAAATTGGTCTACTAAGGTGTTTGAACTAAAAAGGTAAGGGTTAAAAATGAAAAAAAATAGAGCACCCATTAATGGAACTATTTCAATGTTATTTCTTCTAGGATATATAATGTCCAATTTTGGACCGTTTTTATTAGTACAAACATGGGAGAAATTAATTATTTTCAAGAATACCAACCGTATCCTCTCAACCACATATAACTAGTTACCGCGTATTTTATCTTGTTGAAACTGTTAGAGCATTTTTGTAAAACCATGAACATAAAAATAACAAAAAAACTTATTAAATTTCATAAACCTTATTTTTTATTGAATTCCAACTATGGAAGTATTTTGGTGGAAACATAAGGAATATACCTGATGAAGAGATAATGTTCATCAGCGATCATTTCGATTTTATCTCTTCCACCACCTCCTTAAAATATTTTATAGAAAATAATGATATAATAACCATATTATATTCTATATACTATGATGTTTTTCTGTTAAATGTATAAACATAAACTATCTCCACTTTGATCAAATGTGTTACAAAATCTTTATTTGTGTGTACGAAGAACTACTGCCTCGAGAACTGATATAATTAATCTTTTCCATTCCAAGTTGTTGAGGCTGAAAATAATGATATATTTGTTTTAAATATATAATATTTATTGTATTATTATCTTAATTCATATATTATATTACGCATAACTTCATAATTTCCAATTTGTTGAAATATGATAATAGTTCTTGCGTGTACGACGGACTACCGCCTCGCGAAGAGATGTGATTTATTAATGATTTTAATTGAATGTAAAATAGTTGGGTTTAAGGAACATATGTCATAAATATGGAATAAAATTTTTTATTTAATTATAATATATCATGTACCTTTTGTTTCGTTAATTCAAATAATAAAATGGAAACAATGTTCATGCGTATATATAGCATACCATCTTCATGAATGGTGTATTACATTTTAAAGCACATAATTCTATAAGTAAAAATAAATACTTATATAAGAATAAATATTATATTTATATTATTGTTATATTATATAGATGATTAAATTATCATTAAAGTAAGTGAAAAAAATAACAAATCAAAACATATATGAAGATCAAAGCAGTTATTGTCTATAACATGACTTTAACACGAAATTGTAAATAAAAAGGTAATAAACTGTCCTAAGTAAATCATGTATAGAATGATATATATTACTATGTATCCTTAATATATTTAAAATAAAATTATATTTATTATATTGGTATTACAAAAATTTAAGATGTATTTCTAGACATATGATAATCGATTTCCCGCTCTCTTTTTTAATTATCTAAGACACATACCAAATTTACCAACAATCTGTTATATGTAGTGTCTATAATTCCAATGAATTTATTTTTGTATTATTAGGTTGAAATTTTATTGGATTTATATATCTATTTTAAGATCTCACATACATGGTGTTTATAGTTCAAAAGTTACAAAAGTGGTTACAGATTGTTTTTCTTAATTAGCCTTCTTTGAGAAGTTTGTTATATTATGAAAATGATTTTATTCATGAGGAGTATATAAATACACATTAAAATTTAATAAAATAAATTTATTTACAGTAATGAAATTTTATTTTCCTTTTTAATTATCTCATAAATGAGGAGTAAGATTCAAAGTTACCAATGTGGTAAAGACTTTTTGTTTCAACTTTTCTCTTATCAAAATTGTTTATGACTATGTTTATAATGATAAATACTCTTATCAGTTTCATAATAAACTACTGAATTTTTTATCCTAGTTTTATTTATTATATATTCAAGAAATAATACCATTTTTCAACCCACTGGTATTTATACTAATTGATAAAATGTTTTTAATAATAATCATTATTATTTATCTCTTTGGTCAACAACACATTTTTATTTCTAAACCATGTTTTCAAAAAAGGTATTAATTATGTTTTATTATTATCATATTATTTTTAAAATATATTTTTAACCAGGTTTAAATTATTAAAATAATGTTTACAATTAAATCATAATGTACTTTTCCAATTATTCCTCCTTTAGAATTTATCGAAAATTTTAAAGTAATATGTTTCCATTCTGTATGACATGAAAAAACCTCATGTCGTCATTTCCATTATTTTATTTGAATCCTATTATAAGGACTCAGCCTTAAAACATTAAAAAATATTGAATTAAATTAATAATTCACATTGAAAATATTTTCAGGTTTATAGTTTTAGGGAATTATGACATAACTATTACATCTCAAACAATTATAAGGTAGACACTTCTACACAGTTTCCATTTTTTCCAGAAATAAAAACTCCTGAAAAAATAGAGTCATGTCTAGTTCCATGTTTTAGACAGCATGACTTTTCCTTAATCCCATCCTTTACCCTATTCATCTTTATTTCATGTGAAAACATTTCAAAAGTTGGGATGAGCATAAAAACCTCAGTAAGGGTTATAAAACAAAGAATAAAAACATTTGTTCATAGGTTTATCACGGAACCTCCCGTATACGTAAATAATTCCAAAGAACCATAACATGATCATAACAAATAATATAATCATAAAGGAAGGATAACATTTCCACATTGCAATAATAAAATATCATTTCAAGATATTGAAATAATAAATCCATTCTCAAAATCATTTTCAATACCAAAATACGTAAAAATAGTATATTGTATTTTTTCCCTTTTAAAAACATTCCAGCTTGTTAAGCAAGTCAAAGATCAAATAATACTCACGGTAGTAGAAAGGTCGTTGTCACCACTGTTGGACTCCTCATGTATTAATCATGTTTTAATGATCACAAATCCTATTACTGTTATTTAATCTCAATCTAAATTTCACATCTTGCTAATGCTATTAAATCTCAATAATAACTACACATCATTTTTTAATGATATCAACTCTTATTGATGTTAGTTACTCTCCTTATTATTTACAAGTCTTATACATGATCACAAATATCACTTGTAGTATCAAGCCTTTATATTTATGAATCAAGTTCTCTTACTCTCTAATGATTAAGATTAATCCATATTCTACATATTACTGTCTAAATCTAAATATAGATATTTTTTATAGAGACACCGTGATGTTTGACACAGTAAGTCAGACAGTGTACAAGACACAGTCACAGTCAGACAGACGCCGTGAAGGACAAACCGTGACCCATACACCGTGAAGGAAAAACCGTGACCCAGACACCGTGACCCAGACACCGTGAAAGACACACCGTGACTGAGACACCATGACCGAGACACCGTGAGCTAGACCCCATGACATGGCGATACCATGAACCACATACCGTGAAGACCATACCGTGAAGAAGACACTGTTTACATAATCACTGTGACATAGTGTCTTAACCTTTTGTCAATATTAATTAAATAATTCTAATAGTCATATTTTAGTTTTTTAATGCAATTAATGTTATTTAATGATAGTTATTAGCATGTTAGGAAATCACATCTTGTACCTATGAAAAGGGAATCATTCCTACTACCAGAACTCGTGGAATATAAGGAAGATTGAGATGCAGTACACATGTGCAAGTGTGACGATACAACAAGAAGAACTTACATACACCTGAAATCATTGTGCTGAACAAGAAGAACAATCCCAAGCAATAAAGAGATTGCAAGACTTTCAAAGAACTCTCACGAGTGCAATACAAAACCACTGGAGAAGACACGAAAAATCAATATATCATTTTTACTCTTGTAGAACACAATCTGAACTACGAAAATATCCTTTTCAACAGAAAAACTAGAGAGGGACTCAGAAGCATTCCTGCTGAATCCAACGAGTCCAGAGCTGCATTGATAATCACTATATCCTTCTATCCTCTTATCTGTTTTCTCTAACGGATTTGATTATTTACTTTCGAGTAGTGTGGTGTACTCTGTATATCTTACACACACATTGTCTCCTGCACTGAACTCGACAATTTCAAAATACTAAATCCAATACTCTTAACTACTGTTTACCTATGTCAACTGTGGAAGAGGTCCTTGTGTGGCATGGTCTTTGTTTGTTTTCCACAATGAACTATGGTAGAGATCCTTGTGTGGCCTGGACAGTTTTTTAAACTGTTGTTAACCCCGATCCAGGGTGTGGATAAAATTTATATAAATTTGAGAGGTTTAAGTCTCGGCTTCAGACTGAACCTCTTGTTATATTTGATGCGCATATTTAGTTTATGTTTAAAGTATACTACATATATCTTTTATATTCCGATGTTGTTACATTGAAATAAAAAAACTATTTTAAAAGATAATTCGCTAGTTAAATTAGAAAGTGTTTACACTTATTGTAAATCAGTAGGTTAGTTTCAAATGTTAGTTTAATGTTGTTGATAAATTAACTAAGACCTAATCAATATTTGAGAAGATAAGTTAACATTTATAATCTGTATAAATTCACTACAGTTTAACTTGTTTTATAAATTGGGGGATTTTAAAAAATATATTTTAACAGAAATTTTTTTTGGAACTCAATTCACCCCTCTTTGGAGTATCCACTCCGACCAACATTTGGTATCAGAGGATTTGTTTTTATTTAAGGATTTTTGAAATAATCTGTTTTTAAACTGTGATTTTAGTTGCATCTTTAAAGATCTTAAATTTTTGTTAGTTCTAAATTTTATCTCTTTAAATTTACTTTCTAAAATCTAGCTATGGACAATAGACTAGAGGGTGCTACTACTAACATGCCACCTTTCTTTAATGGTAAAAACTATGCCTAGTGGAATATTAAAATGAAAATTCATTTGGAAAGTATGAGTTTTGATATCTGGACTGTAACGACCAAATTTTTTTAATAAATCTTGTTTCCTAATTTTATGTGTTATTTTATTTTATTTTTATACTCAACAAAAATGTTTCATTTGATAACATGAGTATAATTAAAATGAGACCATTGGGTTTAGACTGTTATATGACCATTAGTCTATATGACCGCTGTAAACTATATGTTTCGATTATTGTCTCTAAATACAAGTAATCTTGGTTAATTATTATAGAAAGAAGATTCGATGACCTCACCCAGTAGTGTTGGACCGATCGAAGCCCATCTAACAGAACTTGGGAAGGAGGTAGCACCACTGGGATTTGCTCTGGACCAAACCCAAACCGAACTTCATCATGTGAAGCTAGAACAGAATCGACTTTGCGAGAATTTCATACTGATAGAAATTACTACTCGTGCGATGTTGGCCGAGCCTCCCTCATATTCTCTCACTTTAGAAAACCTTACACTTAGGTCCTATGCTGGTGTGATAAGGTGCTATGTAAGGAGACCATAACTGCCTTGTGTAATCCTTTTTTTTAAATAAAAATTGGGATTTCTTCTTATAATGATGTTTATGAATTTTCAAATGACCGGATAAATATAGTATGCATGTTTTTTATGAATTTTAGAAAAATGATATTTTAAAAATGTTTATGTAAACCTTAAATAATTAAAAATGTGTAATGATTTTCAAAAAATGGTCTTCAACAATTATGTTCAGTACGAAATTTAGAGTATAATAAGATCAACTTAATTTTTGATGAATAGTAAATTATGAATAGTGATTTTACGCTTAGGATTAGTAATGTGACCAAATGGATTAGTAATCTCACTTAAAGAAAGTATTAATATACTCTAGGCACCTTGATTTAGTAATGTGATTCAATAAAATGGTTAAATAAAGGTTTCATAAATTATTATTCAAGTATTAGTTTTTCCAGACGAATAATGTTTTTTAATTAAAAATTAAATTAAAAATATTCAGAAAATTATTTTTATAAAATGTATTTCATTTTTGAACTCAGATCATCGATATTATGTGATGGTAATTTTTGGGGTTTTTTCTGAAAAAAATGAATTTTCAGTGAATAGTGTATTTATTTAAAAAATAAATTAAAAATATTTATAAAATTATTTTTATAAAATTGAGTTCAAATTTGTAATCAAAGTGTTGATATTTGGTTAAGGTGAAATTTTGGGATTTTTCTGAGAAAGATGAATTTTCAGTGAATAGTAAAAATACAATTTTAGGGTTTCGGTATGTTTAATGACATCATAACTGTGTCATGATGATGTCATAAGATATTTTATGGGTTGGCCGACCCAAGGTGATGAATTATTGTATTGGGGGACCCATGTGGCCTAACTTTATGGGAAATATCTTGGAAGAGCACATGGTTTTGAGAAACCCACTTATGATGTGTCCCTTTGCCATTAATGCCTTGTCCCATCACATTCCCTATAAATACCAAGTCATTCTCTAAACCTTTGGACTCCAAAATAATTCTCAACTACGTTCTGGTATCCCTACCTCCCAAGGAGTCCTCCAAAGGTTCCACCAAGCCCTCAAGGTCCCAACCTTTGAGTTTTAAGAGTTATGTTTAAGGTAAGGGATCTGACCCCTCTCTTTCTTTTCAAGTGATCTCTTTTATGTCAATTATTTTATACTCCATGTTCATATGTTGGAGGAGGTTCTTTTATATTCATTATACTTTCATTTTTATGTTCATATGATGAGATACCCCCTCTTACTCTCATCATTTCTTTTTAAGAATGTTTAAGTGGCGTCGTTAGGCTGCCGACTTTTTAAGGGATTCTTTCACCCTTCCCATTTTTCAAAGTTCTACTTTCATGTCAAGTCTTTCAAGTTCCTTTTTATTTTGTTGGGGTATTATCTCTATATATATCATACTGAAATTTTATGTTCATATGATGAGAGACCCTATTTGATCTCATCAATTCATTTTTGTTGAAGTTTAAGTGACGCCTTTAGGCTGCTGAATGTTTAGGGGATTCTTTCACCCTTCTTGTTTTCAAGATCTATTTTCATGTCAAGTCTTTCAAGTTACTTTTTATTATGTTGGGGTATGATATCTATATCAATAATACTTAAACCTTATGTTCATATGATGAGAGACCCTATTTTGATCTTGTCAATTCATTTTTGGTTGAAGTTTAAGTGACGCCGTTAGGCTACCGAATTTTTAATGGATTCATTCGCCTTTCTCATTTTTCAAAGATCTACTTTCATGTAAAGTACTTAAAGTTCCTTTTTTATTTTTTGGGGGTATGATATCTATATCTATCATACTTATCTTTTATGTTCATATGATTATAGATCCTATTTGATCTCGTCAATTCATTTTTTTTGAAGTTTAAGTGACGCCGTTGGGCTACCGAATTTTCATAAGAGAAATCTTATTTTTGTCTTCCTTTCATGTTCTTCATTTCATATGTTATATATTTCAAATTTCATTACCATGTTTATACTTCCTTCATATTATGTCCCTGTACTGTTTTATGGGTCAATTATGAATGTTTGACCCATGTCCCCTCTCTTTTCAATGTTTTCTAAAACCCTGTAATGTAGATGTTATGGTGTAGAATTTTCGTCTCAAAATGCCTCTCTCTTTTCTCAAAATTATTTTATGTTATAAAGTGAATAATCAAAGCTCTTATTTCTACAGGGATATTCACATATATATCAAAATGTTCTATTTTAAATTCTGGTATTTATATACATGAATCCCACTTTCCCTTTCCATGGGTTTAAAGTGACATAAAGAACATGTCTTTAAAGCGGTTTTTAAAACGTTATGATTAGGAAATGAAACCCATTTATTTTATGCTATATGGGTTTTTTATGAAATGATATATGATGATATATGTGTCTCACATGATAATAAAGGCATTTCAAGGGTGCACCCAGATAGAGCTCCAATGCATTGGGTAAAGACTTAATCTCTATAGTTGAATTTTTAGACTGATACCTTGGTGAATAACCTTGGTAATTTTTTAATGACACCATGGGGATGGACCTTGGTGAAACGAAATGATTATCAATATTAAATTTTGTTGTCACATCTTCATGTTATGAAAAATTTTATTTTTATTATGATATATCTCATGATTTCTTTCTCATGCCTTAAAGTTCTTTTCATGACCTTATTGAAGTATCTCAAGTTAACATGTGAAATGTTTCTCTTGTTTCCCTTACTGGGCCTTCTGCTCACTCTTTCTTTTGATGTATGTCCCCAGGTTATGAGATGCATTAATGAACCTAGTATGAACATGAGTAGAATCTTTTCAAGTGTTTAAGAAGAATGTTTTATGTTTTCATGTTTTAAGTTCCTGTTTTCCAAGACACTAAACCTTAAAGATCCCCGGTTTTGTAAAATGAAATGAAAGTTTATGTGATAAAAAGGCGGGATGCTATAGTTGGTATCAAAGGATGGTTTAGTTATTTGTGGAAATTAGGATATGAAAAAATTAGGAATAAGCCTATAGAAAAGTTTATATATAGTAAATCTTCCTGGTATTTTGGTGAGAATTGAGTAATGGGTTTCCAAGCAAATACATCCTTGTCTGGATACGAGCAGGTAGAGGTGGCTCTGGCACAGATGTACATAGGGATAAAACCTGAAAATACCGCTTTAAGCTAGACTCAAACAGGAACTGGTACATGACAACAGGCATTGCGGCACTCTTGGTTACGACACTCCCGGGGGATATGCTTTGGTAAATTCATAAGCTTAGTATGAACCATTGTTAAAGGAACAACGATAAAATAAAATAAAGATTAACATAAGAATATATGATCATGGATAACCTAGATGGGAACCTAGGGGATCACAAGTTAGGGTATACTTTTCTTCCACAAGTTATCCTTATATTCTTTAAGTTCCTTTTCATGATTATTGGCTAAGTATTCAAGCCCCTAATTGTACTTTCTTTTCATAGTTAATGGCGGGAAATGGAAGAACATATCCCAACAACCAATGTGATAAGAAGTGTGGAGATTTCCATATTAATATGACAAAGATGATTAGGGGATTAAAATATGATTATTATTTTGGAAGACGTTCACTATTTTTGGGACCCTATACGATCGAGATAAATATATTACTACGGTATTTTCATTGAGGAGTAAAGGTTGACCTATATTTTGAAGAATCGATGAATTTAAGGTGGACTTATAGTAATTTAGGTTACTTATGGGAATGATTAACCTATCTTGGGTAAAATATGTTTAGGTTATCTACTTTTGTTATAAGATGTAAGGAGTGGTTGATTTTGTTTGGATATGAACAATGTAGTTTATTTTGGAAGACTATGTTATCAAATCCTGCTTTTATTTGTGTTTCAATCTTATTTTGAGGAATCTTAAGGACCACTTTTTATGGAATGTTCTATGATGAACTTTGGGTAGTACCATGGAACTTTTAAGATTTAAAAGTACTCTCCATTCCTATGGGATTCTTTCTTTTTGAAGGGTTGTTTTACCTTACCCTTTCTGTTTTTGGGATAATGTTTAAAGATAGAATAAATAGATAGTTAATATTTTTTGGATTATGTGATTCTCTAGAAGATGATTCTTGTGTTTTAATGATACCAAGTAGTTTTGAATGCTTGTAATTTGGAGAAAAGATTAGTTTTGGTAGAAACTTATTAAAGGATGAAACTCTACATGAAGGTAGGTATATTTTCTTATGTTTTTATTCTATGTAGTAAATTAATTCCTCAAAATTATGAAAAGGAACGTAAAACGAAAACATTATTGGTTTATGTTTCCTAATAGGTAATCAAAGACCGTTTACACACATCATAAGTTTGGGTTTTTATTATATTTAACTTTCTCCTAATCATGTTTTCTATCACTCTCCCTCAGAACTTGACCCTTTGTTTTCTCCTCCATGTCCATGTATTCCTACATGGAATCCTAGTGTGGGTTTACTCAGGTGACCTTTGTACTTCCCTTTCATTCTTTTAAGGTAATATTTTCACTGACTCCTTTTCCAATGTGGGACATTCAATGAAATTTCAAAACCCAATTTTAAAAATTGGGAGGAAGCAATTTCTTAAGGGGGGAAGATTGCAACGACCCGAAATTTTTAATAAATCTTGTTTCCTAATTTTATGTGTTATTTTATTTTATTTTTATACTCAAAAAAATGTTTCATTTGATAACATCAGTATAATTAAAATAAGACTGTTGGGTTTTGACTCTTATATGAACATTAGTCAATATGACCGCTGTAAACTAAACGTTTCAATTATTGTCTCTAAATACAAGTAATTTTGGTTAATTATTATAGAAAGAAGATTAGATGGCCTCACCCAGTAGTCTTAGACCGATCGAAGCCCATCTAACAGAACTTGGGAAGGAGGTAGGACCACTGGGCTTTGCTTTGGACCAAACCCAAGCCGAACTTCATCATGTGAAGCTATAACAGAATCTCCTTTACGAGAAGTTCAAACTGATAGAAATTACTACTCGTGCAATGTTGGTCGAGCCTCCCTTAGATTCTCTCACCTTAGCACACCTTACACTTTGGTCCTATGCTGGTGTGATAAGGGGCGATGTAAGGGGACCGTAAATGACTTGTGTAAACCTTTGTTTTAAATAAAAATTGGGATTTCTTCTTATGATGAAGTTTATGAATTTTCAAATGACCGGATAAATATAGTATGCATATTTTTTATGAATTTTAGAAAAATGATATTTTAAAAATGTTTATGTAATCCTTAAATAATTAAAAATGTGTGATGATTTTCAAAAAATGGTCTTCTACAATTATGTTCAGTACGAAATTTAGTGTCTAATAAGATCAACTTAATTTTTGATGAATAGTAAATTATGAATAGTGATTTTACGCTTAGGATTTGTAATGTGACCAAATGGATTAGTAATCCCACTAAAAGAAAGTATTAATATAATCTAGCCAACATGATTTAGTAATGTGAATCAATAAAATGGTTAAATAACGGTTTAATAAATTATTATTCAAGTATTAGTTTTTTCAGATGAATAGTGTTTTTAATTAAAAATTAAATTAAAACTATTTAGAAAAGTATTTTTATAAAATGGATTTCATTTTTGAACGCAGAGCATTGATATTATGTTATGGTAATTTTTGGGGTTTTTTCTGAAAAAAAATGAATTTTCGGTGAATAGTGTATTTATTTAAAAAATAAATTAAAATTATTTATAAAATTAAGTCCATATTTATAATCAGAGCGTCGATATTTGGTTAAGGTGAGATTTTGGGATTTTTCTGAGAAAGTTGAATTTTCAGTGAATAGTAAAAATATAGTTTTAGGGTTTCGGTATGTTTAATGACATCATAACTGTGTCATGATGATGTCATGAGATATTTTATGGGTTGGCCGACCAAAGTTGAGGAAGTATTGTATTGGGGGCCCCATGTGGCCTAACTTGATTGGAAATATCTTGGGAGAGCACATGGTTTTGAGAAACCCACTTATGAGGTGTCCCTTGGCCATTAATGCATTGTCCCCTCACTTTCCCTATAAATTTCAAGTCATTCTCTAATCCATTGGACTCCAAAATAATTCTCAATGAAGTTCTAGTCTCCTTACCTCCCAAGGAGTCCTCCCAAGGTTCCCCCAAGCCCTCAAGGTCCCAACCTTTGGGTTTTAAGAGTTACGCTTAAGGTAAGGGATCCGACCCCTCTCTTTCTTTTCAAGTGATATCTGTTATGTCATTTATTTTATGCTCCATGTTCTTATGTTGGAGGAGGTTCTTTTATATTCATTATACTGTAATTTTTATGTTCATATGATGAGAGACCCCCTCTTACTCTCATCATTTCGTTTTAAGAATGTTTAAGTGGCGCCGTTAGGCTGCTGAATTTTTAAGGGATTCTTTCACCCTTCCCATTTTTCAAAGTTCTACTTTCATGTCAAGTATTTCAAGTTCCTTTTTATTATGTTGGGTATGATCTCTATATCTATCATACTGAAATTTTATGTTCATGTGATGAGAGAACCTATTTGATATCATCAATTCATTTTTGTTGTAGTTTAAGTGACGCCTTTAGGCTGCTGAATTTTTAAGGGATTCTTTCACCCTTCTCGTTTTCAAGATCTATATTAATGTCAAGTCTTTCATGTTCCTTTTTATTATATTGGGGTATGATCTCTATATCAATCATACTGATCCCTTATGTTCATATTATGAGAGACCCTATTTTGATCTTGTTGATTCATTTTTGGTTGAACTTTAAGTGACGCCGTTAGGCTGCCAAATTTTTAAGGGATTCGTTCGCCTTTCTCATTTTTCAAAGATCTACTTTCATGTCAAGTATTTGAAGTTCCTTTTTATTATGTTGGGGTATGATCTCTATATCTATCATACATATCTTTTATGTTTATACGATGAGAGACCACATTTGATCTCGTCAATTCATTTTTGTTGAAGTTTAAGTGACGTCGTTGGGCTGCCGAATTTTCATAAGAGAAATCTTATTTTTGTCTTCCTTTCATGTTCTTCATTTCATATGGTATATCTTTAAAATTTCATTACCATGTTCATACGTCCTTCATATTCTTCCCCTCTACTGTTTTATGGGTCATTTATGAATGTTTGTCCCATGTCCCCTCTCTTTTCAATGTTTTCTAAAACCATGTAATGTAGCTGTTATGCTGCAGAATTTTCGTCTCAAAATGCCTCTCTCTTTTCTCAAAATTATTTTATGTTATAAAGTGAATATTCAAAGATCTTATTTCTATAGGGTTATTCACATACATATCAAAATGTTCTATTTTAAATTCTGGTATTTACATACATGAATCCTGCATTCCCTTTCCATGGGTTTAAAGTGACATAAAGAACATGTCTTTAAAGCAGTTTTTAAAACGTTATGATTATGAAATGAAAACCATTTATTTTATGCTATATGGGTTGTTTATGAAATGATTTATGATGATATATGTGGCTCACATGATAATAAATACATTTCAAGGGTGTGCCCAGATAGCGCTCCAATTCATTGGGTAAAGACTTAATCTCTAGAGATGACTTTTTAGACTGATACCTTGGTGAATAACCTTGGTAATTTTTTAATGACACCTTGGGGATGCACCTTGGTGAAATGAAATGATTTTCAATATTAAATTTTGTAGCTGCATATTCAAGTAATGAAAAATTTTATTTTTATGATGATATGTCTCATGATTTCGTTCTCATGCCTTAAAGTTCTTTTCATGACCTTATTGAAGTATCTCAAGTTCACATGTAAAATGTTTCTCTTGTTTCCCTTACTAGGCCTTCTGCTCACCCTTTCTTTTGATGTACGTCCCCAGGTTATGAGATTCAGTAATGAACCTAGGATTAACATGAGGAGAAGCCTTTCAAGTGTTTAAGAAGAATGTTTTATGTTTTCATGTTTTAAGTTCCTGGTTTTCAAGACACTAAACCTTAAAGATCCTCGGTTTTGTAAAATGAAATGAATGTTTATGTGATAAAAAGGTGGGATGCTATAAGGAATGCTATAGAGACTCAATATAAAATTCCATAAACTGAAAGAACAATTTGGGATGAACCTACAAAGACTGCTTATAATAATAATTTTAACGATATGAATGCTTTGTACTATGCTCTAGGAGATTTGGAATTTAACAGAATATCTAATTGCAAAACTGCTTATGAAATTTGGGATACTTTGGGTGTTTCTCATGAAGGAACAACCAATGATAAAGAAATGATATTAAATACATATATTATTAAATATTAAAATTTTAAAATGAAAACTGATGAACCTATTTCTAATATGTATCTCAGGTTCAATGAGATAGTCAACACAATGAATTCACTCAGAAAAGCTATTCCAGCAAAGGAACAAATTATGAGGATACTGAGATGTCTACCAGACCGATGGAGAGTCACATATGTTTCAATAATAGAGTCATGTGACATTACTGCTCTACCTGTCAAAGAACTCATCGGTAAGCTTATGATGTATGAGGAAGAAGTAAAGGTGAATAAAGATGAGGATTATGAAACAAAAAGGAAATAATTGGCTTTCAAGACTACTGCTTCAAAGAACAAGGACAAAGAAAAAGCTCAAATACAAACTGAAAGTTCAATAAGTGAATGCTCATACTCTGATAGTCATGCTGAAATGGCTCAGATAGCCCGAAGGTTTAAGAAATTTTATAGGAAGAAGTAAATTTTCAGAAAAACAAATTACAAGGGAAAGTATGACAATAAGGGACATTGGAAGAAGGACTGGAAAAAGCCAGATAAAAGTGATGAAGTTGTTTTCTACGAGTGAAAAATAAAAGGACACATTAAAGCAGACTGCCCAAAGCTAAAATTCATGAATAAATATGATTACAAGGATAGTAAGTACAAGAAATCTATAAAGGATACCTGGAGTGCTTCTGAAGATAGCACAAGTGAATCTGAAATGTATGATTCTGAGAAGAAACGTGCCAACATGTGTTTCATGACAAACACATATGAGGTAACCTTAGATACTCCTGTTTTAAATTCTTATTATTCTGGAGATGATGCAGAATCTGATTCGGATTCTGAAAACATGACTAGTGAGGAATTATTTGAATATTTTAATATTCTAGAAGAGACATGAAATGAACTTAAGGATAAATACAAATCATTGAAGAAACAACATACTCTCACTACAACTGTTAAAACAGAACATACTATCAAAAAAGAGAATATTGGTCAACTGTTAAAGGAAAATACAGAACTAAAAATGTTAAATGAGTAACTTATAAAAGACTTAAATAAGTTCAAAAATGGAAAGGGTACAATAACTCAAATTCTAAGAAAGAAAGTGGCACCAAAATACACTACTAGAATAGGCTACAAACCTGGATAGTGACATATTACCAAGAATAGATTTATTCCTAAATCTGGACAGAATACTGCTAGTTCTAGTTCTGGACATTCATATGCCTCAACTAGTTATTCACATAGTTATCAATAAAATAGAGTTTATCTCTCAAAATATTTTGATTCTGTAAATTATATGATACCCATAAGACAAATCTGGGTACCAAAATCATTGATTGCTAACCTGTCTAGACCCATGAATATCTGGGTACCAAAATCATATTCTATCTAAAACTCTTTTGTAGGAAACCTTCTTGAAGAGTTACCACAAGAAGACATGGTATTTGTATAGTGGATGTTCAAGACATATGTATGGGGATTACTCATGCTTCAAGAGTTTAATAAAGGTTGATGGAGGCTATGTCACCTTTGGTGATAATTCTAAAGGAAAGATCATCTGCCTAGGCCAAATTGGTTACACTAATTCAGTTTTAATTTCCAAAGTTTTATTTGTTGATGTACAGAAATATAATCTATTAAGTATTTCTCAATTGTGTGATGATGGTTTTAATTTCATATTTGAAAATGGTTCCTATAAGTTTTTTAACTCTAAAAATGTTTTAGTATTTTCTGCTTTAAGAAATGAAAATGGTTATGCAGTTGATTTAAATTCTCTAGCTAAGAAAAATATTACCTGTTTAAATGCCTTTCATAAAGAGTCATGGTTATGGCATAGAAGATTAAGACACTAATATATACACTCACTTATTAAACCGACTAGGAATAATTTGGATACAGACCTACCTAAACTTGAGTTTCCAAATGAAAATGTGTGTAATCCCTGTCAAAAGGGAAAGCAATATAAAGTTTCTTTTAAATTAACGAAAGAAGTTTCAACTTCTCAACCACTCGAGTTGGTTCACATGGATTTTTTGGACAATCTAGAGTTTCTAGCATAAATGGGAAGCACTATGTATATGTCTTAGTAGATTAATTTTCTAGATATACTTGGGTATACTTCTTAGCTCACAAAAGTGAAGCTTGTTCTCACTTTATTAAATACTCCAAGTCTGTAGAAAAATCGTAGTGGACATAAGATTAAAACTCTAATAAGTGATCATGGTCGTGAGTTTGAAAATCAAGAGTTTGACTCTTATTGCTCACACATTGGATATAATCATAACTTTTATTCTCCTAGGACACCTCTACAGAATGGTGTAGTAGAAAGAAGAAATATAACCCTTCAAGAAATAGCTAGAACCATGATTAATGAGTATGACCTGCCTATTTACTTTTGGTATGAAGCTGTAAATATAGCTTGTTATATCATTAATAGAGTCTTGATTATACCAGTTCTTAAGAAGACCCCATATGAGCTTTGGAAAAATAGAAAACCTAAAGTCAATTACTTTAGAGTCTTTGGCTATAAAGTATTTATTCTTAATACAAAGGATAATCTGGACAAGTTTGCTTCTAAGAGTGATGAAGGAGTCTTTTTAGGTTATTCTATAACCAGCAAAGCCTATAGGGTTTTCAATAAGAGAATCATGTGTGTGGAAGAATCTTTTCACATCAAGTTTGATGAAACGGATCCACATGAGTTTAAAACCTCTCTTGAAAATCTTGAAGAAGATTTGAGTGTTCTGGACATTAATGACAAATCTAAAGAAACTGCTATAAAGACAACTAGTTCTGGACGTATTCCAGAATCTGCTTCTAATGAATCCAAACCTAGAGAAGACCCTGAAATTTCTAGTCCTACCTTTACTAGATCAACTAGAATTCTAATGAATCGTCCTTTAGTTACTATTGTAGGAAATATGGATAGAGGGACATAGACTAGAGCTTCTCTTAAAAATCAGGTTGAACATCAAGCCTTCTTGTGAAAGCTTGAACCTAAAAACATTGATGATGCTATTAATGATGAATTTTGGGTAATTTCTATGCAAGATGAACTCAATCAGTTTGAAAGAAATAAAGTTTTTAATCTTGTTGAATGACCTAAGGACACATTCACCATAGGCACTAAATGGGTGTTTAGAAATAAAGTATATGAATCTGGAAACATAGTTAGAAACAAAGCTAGGCTAGTTGCACAAGGCTATAGTCCAGATGAAGGAATTGACTATAAGGAGACCTTTGCTCCTGTAGCCGTATTAGAAGCTATTAGGATTTTACTTGCTTATGCTGCACATTTAAATTTCAAACTATATCAAATGGATGTCAAGAGTTCATTCTTAAATAGATATATTGCTAAGGATATTTTTGTTGAACAACCACCTAGATTTACAAACCCTCATTTTCCTAATCATGTTTTTAAATTATCAAAAGCTTTATATGGTTTAAAACAAGCTCCAAGAGATTGGTATGATAGATTAAGTACTTTTATAATTTCTAAATGTTTTACAAAAGGTATAGTTGATCCTAATCTTTTTATAAAAAGAATTTATAAGGATTATTTAGTTGTACAAATTTATGTATATGATATTATTTTTGGATCTTCAAGAAATTCCCTATGTATTGATTTTTCTAAAATGGTGCAAAATGAATTTGAAATGAGTTTAATAGGTGAACTCAAATTCTTTCTTGGATTTAAAATCTTTCAAAATGATGATGGAATTATTTTAACTCAAAGTTAATATACTAGAGGTATTTTAAAATGTTTTGGATTGGATAGCATAAAAATTAGTAACACTCCCATGAGTACCACCTGTAAGTTGGAACTTGATGAAGATGGTAAATCTGTTGATCAAACCACTTATAGAGGAATGATTGAAAGTCTACTCTACCTGACTGCTAGTCGTCCTGATATTATGTTTAGTGTGTGTATGTGTGATTGTTTTCAAGAAAACCCTAAAGAGTCACATTTAAATGCTATAAATGGAATTTTCAAATACCTCAAGCGTACTCCCAATTTAGGACTTTTCTATCCCAAAGGACAATCATTTGAATTAATTAGTTATTATGATGCTGATTTTGTGGATGTAAGTTAGGTAGAAAAAGCACCACTGTAACATGTCACCTTTTAGGAAATTCACTAATATTATGGTGTAGTATGAAACAAAATTTTGTTGAATTATCTACTGCAGAAGCTGAATACCTAGCTGCTGGAAGTTGATGTGCACAAATTTTTATGGATGAAACACACATTACTAGACTATGGATATCAATTCTGACATGTCCCAATAAATTGTGACAACACAAGTGCTATTAACATTTCTAAGAATCATGTATCTCAATCTAGGACAAACATATTGATGTAAGACATCACTTTTTGATGGATCATAATAAAAAAGGTGATATCACTTTGTAATTCATTGGTACTGAATATCAACTTGCTGATATATTCACTAAACCATTAAATTATGAAAGATTAGACTACATCATACATGATCTTGTTATGATTAATCATAAATAGATATTTTACTGATCTTAATGTTTAATACTTTACTGTATTTTACATTACGGTTTCATGCTCACTGTTTTACAGTTACTGTTTCATGCATACGGTCTCACCGTTAAGACCGTGTGCTCACGGTCTGTCAACTCACTGTCTCGCCATGTTTGCACAGAATGGTCACTGTCTCACCGTGCCGACCACCAACTGTCTCACTGTGATGACTATTTTTCATCACACCATAATGCCTACTCACAGTCTCACCATGAAGATTATTTATACTCTTATTTTAACCTGTGTCGCGGTAATTTTTATTTCACCGCTATTTGATTTCCCGCATTTTTGTTTTTATGACTTTTGACATTCTCAAATAATAAAACTTAAGGGTTTCATTCTATTCCTTACCCAAACTCTCTTATGAACCTTCCCCTTCTTGGAAAACCTTCTCTCTCCTCTCTCGCCTGAACCTTCAGTGGATGCGAAGGATGAAGCGTCCGTCTTCACCCTCGTCTGAGAAGCGCCACTCTATGAAACGAAAGAGAATATCGAGGATACCTCTCGATGGACCTCTAAACCCAAACTTGGTAAGCCATACTGTTGTACCTGAAAAACAGATTTTCCCTGAGTGGCTGCTTTCTATCAAGTTGTTAGTTTTGAAAGTTTTAAGAGAACAAAGATGGCTTGAATGGTTCCCTGGAAAAAATAGACCGATTTACCCGAGATTTGAATCTCAATTCTATCAATATGTGAAGTTCTCCTTTGATTTTGGAGAAAACGTTATGGTGACCAGCTAGATCAATGGTCAGAAGTGTTCTTTCACCTCAAGGTAGTGGGCTGCATGTCTAAGAATCCCTCATGAAGGAGTTTGTGAAGACTACCAGAGAGACCATCCTCCATCATCTGATATCTTCAATCTGGAAAATGCCTTAGAAATTTTAACTAGAAATGGAACCAAGTGAAGGTCTATAGCTGCAGAGTTATATGGAGAAACTAGACTTCTATTCAAATTTGTTCAGAATTTGATCAGTCCGAGAAAAGGGGATTTTGATGTAATGAAGTATCAGGATGTGTTCCTAATTAACCTGTTGAAGAATGGCCATAAGATAAACCTATGCAAGTATGTTATTAACCATATCTATGAGTTGATTAATGTCACTTCCAAATCCACCTCCTTTTTTTACTAAAGGATGATTTCATCCATGCTAATTACCAAAGGGATGGTTGGACCAAATGAAGAAAATCTAGAGGACTTTGATTTCTGCTTATCCAAGCCTATCATCAGAAGGATGAAGATTAATTGGAACCCCTGGAAGAAGGAATGGGTTGAGGATAATGATCAATTGTATAAGAAGTTTAATCCCATTGATTATCCAAGAAGACCTAATAATCTAGCTGATCCTAGTTTGGAACCATATGAAGTGGATGAGTATTCAGAAGAAGAAGAAGAAGAGGAATTGGAAGCTGAAGCATCACTTAGAAAAGAAGCTGAAATACCACAAGTGGAAGAAGATCCTGTTGAAAAAGAAAGGACGGTTGTCTCTACTGTTGTCCCTGCTGAAATACCTTAAGGAGAGGAAGTTAATGTTGGTTTGAGAGAAGAAGAAGCTCCTGCTTCTAGTGAGGATGTCAATACAGAAGATAATCCAATGGATACAAGAAAATAGATTTTTACTGATTTAGAGCAGAAATCAATATTACAGAAAGATCCTGTTGAAGTGGATCTCCCTATTGAGAAAGAAGTCAATCTGGAAGCACAACCAGTGGAACAGTTAGTTCCTGAGATAATTCCCTATGCTGAAGAGAGGATGGAAATTGAGTTTCAGATGGCAAGGAAAGAGTTTGCTGAAGAGATTAGATATGA
This sequence comes from Viscum album, assembly GCA_963277665.1. Classification (NCBI taxonomy): domain Eukaryota; kingdom Viridiplantae; phylum Streptophyta; class Magnoliopsida; order Santalales; family Viscaceae; genus Viscum; species Viscum album. The sequence goes on along the minus strand of OY728129.1, from coordinate 750,056,389 downwards.
TGATGTGGATCTTGACCATGTTATTGAGCCTATAGTCTCTGAAATGGAAACACAATTTGAGGGGGAGGAACCACAAAACCTTGAGATTATAGAAGCTGGATCTGCTGAATCTTATCAACCTACTATCACATATTCTGTGTATACTCAGTATTATTTTCCATGTTTTTATGATGTGAGTGAGTCACAGCAGATGACAACAATTGGTATATATTTCTCTTCTTTATTTCAACTGAAGTCTATAGCTCATCCAGAACCAGAACCAAAACCAGAACCAGAGCCTCATTATCAATCTGAATCAGAATCTGAGTCTGAAGATGACTATGAACCACAACCAGAACCTGTTCCACTACTTTTACCTACACTCTTACCCAAGAAACACGCATTTGTAACTAAAGATGATCATAAATTTTTTAGAGAGACTCTGTTAGCTGGTGTTGAGAAGATTTTATCCTCTCAACCTCGTCTTGTGACTCAGTTAAGTCATGAAAATGCATAAATTCTCTTGGGAAATATTATATTGCATATTCAACCAAGGATGATCTGAGAAATTCACAAATTCAGAGTAGAAAATGAGTTGTTGAGTGCTGATGTTGCTAACCTGAAAAGTATGGTAGCAAACATGCAGAATGAGTTGTCTTTGATATCATAGCCTCCTCTTATTTCTTCCCATGCACCTATTGCTGCTTATCCTAATCCAACAGATTCTACCCTTTCTAGGAAGATTGTTTCTCAACTTCATCCATATCTACTTTCTTTTTATGAAAAGATTGTAACAAGACATACCAAGATGCTGGAATGCATGAGGGAGCTTGTAGAAAATCTGAATAAGCTCACAGATGAGTACACTGGATGTCTGCAGAAAAGTTCTAAAACAGCTCAATGTTCTTTCCATAGCCCTAAAAGATTTTCCTACTTCTGGTCAACCTTCTGTTCCTCCTTTGGATGATTCTCTACTGAGATCCAGAATCAAGGAAGAACTTCATAATGCCTTCAGTATCTTGGATCTGTCTTCTTTGTCAGAAGTGGTTAAGAACAGTGATCGAGAATTGGATTTGGTTAGAATTCATTCTAAGATAGCCAATGATGCTCAACAGGAGGTCTCCAAGAAAATAGATTTTCATCTCACCCGGATTTCTTCTAAAATTGATATGATAGATCACTTAATATATATTGTGGAGAATTTCAGAATCTCTCTGGTAACTCAAGCTTTTAAATCTCAAGTTCAGAAGCTTACAGAGTTCACCAGATTACTGGACAAATTCATGGAAAATAAGGACAATTTTGAAAAGGCTATGCAATATGGTGGATAAATCATTACTGATTTCATCAATATTTTGAAGCCATAACTTCATGTGCAGAGTACTGCTATAGTTTCTCCAACTGCTGCACCCCTTAGACCTGGTCTACCTGCCTTAGCCTCAACTGCCATGTCAGTCTGCCAAGCTCTTTCTCAGATCCGGCCAGTCATTCTTGACCAACCACAGCCTAGATCTTCAACCGATCCTACTTTGGCTCCATCTGTTTTTGAAGGTCTAACCTTACCCTCTTTGCCTACCACATCTATGCCTTCTACATCGGCACCAGCTTCTGCAGCTGATAAAGGCAAGGAAAAAGTGGATCCCTGAAGAGTTCAGCGACTGTTACTGTTTTCTTTTTGATGGGATTTCATTTGTTGTTTAATGTCTTTATTTCTCTTGTTTGTTATATTATGAACTCTTTTTTAATGACAAATGCAGTGCTTCATTTCATTTTCTCTCTAATTTTTTATAATCCCAAAAGAGGGAGAAAAACTACAAGTATTAGTACTATAATATGGTATGTTATTATCAAATCTATTATTCTCTATTTTTTTCTATTCTAATATGATATTTTCTTTAATGTTGCATTTCTTTTATATTTTGACTATACATGATTTTTGATCATCAAAAAGGGGGAGATTGTTGGACTCCTCATATATTAATCATTTTTTAATGATCACAAATCCTATTACTATTAATTAATCTCAACCTTAATTTCACATCTTTCTAATGCTCTTCAATCTCAATAATTACTACACATCATGGTTTAATGATAACAAATCTTATTGATGTTAGTTACTCTCTTTATAATTTAGAAGTCTTATGCATGATAACAAATCTCAATTATATTATCAGGCTTTTATATTTATGATTCAAGTTCTCTTACTCTCTAATGATTAAGATTAATCCATATTCTGCATATTACTGTCTAAATCTAAATAAATATATTTGTCTAAGTATAGAGACACCGTGATGTCTGAAATAGTATGTCAGACTATATACAAGACACAGTCAGAGTCAGACAGACATCATGAAGGACAAACCATGACCCAAACACCGTGAAGGATAAACCGTGACCCACACACCGTGAAGGAAAAACTGTGACCTAGAAACCATGACCCAGACACCGTGACCCAGACACCGTGAAGGAAACACCGTGACCAAGACACCGTGACCGAGACACTGTGAGATAGACACCGTGACATGGAGATACCGTGAACCACATACCGTGAAGACCATACCGTGAAGAAGACACCGTTTACATAATCATTGTGACACTGTTTCTTAACATTTTTTCAATATTAATTAAGTAATGCTAACAGTCATATTTGATGATTTTAATGAAATTAATGTTATTTAATGATAGTTATTGGCATGTCAGGAAACTGCATCTCATACCTATGAAAATGGAATCATTCCTACTGCCAGAACTCATGGAATATAAGGAAGATTGAGATGCAGTACACGTGTGCAAGTGTGATGATACAACAAGAAGAACTTACATACACCTGAAAGTACTGTGCTGAACAAGAAGAACAATCCCAAGCTAGAAAGAGATTGTAAGACTTTCAAAGAACTCTCCTAAGTGCAATACAACACCACTGAAGAACACATGACGAATCAAGATATCATTTTTACTCTTGTAAAACACAAGCTGAACTACGACACTGTGTTTTTCAACAGATAAACCAGAGAAGGACTCAGAAGCATTCCTGCTAAATCCAACGAGTCCAGAGCTGCATTGATAATCACTAGAGATTTCTAAACTCTTATCTGTTCTATCTAAGTGATTTGTTTATTTACATTCGAGCAGTGTGGTGTACTTTGTATATCTTACACACACACACACTATCTCCTGCACTGAACTGGAGTATATCAAACTCCTCACTCCAAAACTCTTAACTCTTCTTTACCCACGTCAACTGTGGAAGAGGTCCTTGTATGGCCTGGTCTTTGTTTTGTTTCCCACAAAGAACTCTGGTAGAGTTCCCTGCGTGGCCTGGACAGTTTTGTAAACTGTTGTTAACCCCAATACAGGGTGTGGATCAAATTTATATAAATTTGAGAGGACTAGGTCTAGGCTTGAGACTGAACCTCTTCTTATATCTGCTGTGCATTTTAGTTTATGTTTAAAGTATAATAAATATATTTTTTATATTCTGCTGTTGTTACTTTGAAATAAAATAACTATTTTAAAATCTACTTTGATTGTTAAATTAGAAAGTGTTTACACTTATTGTAAATCAGTAGGTTAGTTTCAAAAGTTAGCTTAATCTTGTTGTTAAATTAACTGAGACCTAATCAATCTTTGAGAATCTATGTTAAAATTTACAATCTGTATAAATTCACTATAGTTTAACTTGATTTATAAATTGGTGGATTTTAAATAGACAATATTTTAACAGAAATTTTTATTGGAACTCAATTCACCCCCTCTTGAGTATCCACTCCGACCAACAACCGCTTACGTAAAAAAACATTCTTTTTTTCATTTAGTAAAAAAATTCGTATAAAAATATTCCCTTTGAATTAAATGAAAAATTAAAACTGTTTATACATCATATAAAAGAAAGTCGAGTATTAAAATACAATACGCCTCAATGAAAGAGATTGAGACGAAGTCCCTCACCTTGTGTCCGACATGACTCGATCGTTCTTTAATCTCCTGAATAATAAACTAAAGTTAATTTATACTTTCTTAAGAACCTTTTTCAAGTTTACTATTCCTTTTATATCACTTATTAACATGTTATAAACAGTATGCAATCATTTATGTTAATAAGGCTCATTTTGTCGATATTTAGTACTTGAGTCAAAAATGTATTTCTTATAATTACATGTTGTTCGTGTGGTCAAAGATTCATTATATCCATAATTTTATTCATGATATGGGTATCATATATATCATATATATCCATCATATACATATATTTATAATAGTACATAACATTTAGAGGTAAGAAATGAAATGCATCGTTCATGGAGATGGTAAGCCGTATGTACGCATGAACGCTACTTTCATTTCTATTTATTATTTTAATGTAATTAAAACATAATGATACATAGGTATATTATAATTCCAGTATAATATCATATATACTATTATTAACTCCATCCTTTATACATCCCACATAATGCATTAACGAATCATATCACTTTGAGGGGGCGGTAGTCTGCACTTCCTCAAATGAGATTATCGTATTTACCCACTATGGAAACCATAAATTCGTTCTATAAATGGGAATTATAAAAGCATAAGGAAATCATAAATAGAATATATATATAATATATAAATATAGTTCCATCAAAATGGCCACCATGAGAGGCGGTAAGAAGTAATTGAACAATCATCGTTTCGTGAGGCCTTAGTTTTCCATCCACAAAAACATTATGTTCTTCATCCATTAGATGGAGGTGTGTGTAAATGTAGTTCAAATACATCTCATAACAACATCCTAGTATATTTAGGATACTGGTGTTGTTACAAAATAAAGGAATAAAAAAGTTTTTAGGGGTTGGAGAAGTAAAATAAAAGAAAACAAATTAACAGAAACCATTAACTTTAATTTGGGTAACTCCCTTTAGTTTGAAGTAAAAGGACCTTTTGAAGTGCCTTCTGCCTAAGGTAAGGCTTCTAGGAGGAGGATAGGGATGTAGGGAGATTAATTCCGCATAGTTTAGATGAGCCAAATGGCTTGAGAGTTGAGAGAAATTGGTTGTAAGTGGTCTCTTTTTATAAGGGAGAGAAGGGGCTCTTTAGGAAAATGAGAAAATATTATTTTATTTTATAATGATATTATGTTTAAAAAGTTCCAAGAATCATTATAGTCGAATATTAGAAGAATCATGGTCGAAATAAAATCATCTAATAAGAATTGGACATGTTTTGGAAAATATTTTAATCATTATAATCGAATTTATTTAAATCATTTATTAATGAGGTAAATATTGCATCATTATTATGTCATAAATAATTCAATTTATATGTTGTCTAAAAATTATAAAAGTATTACAATGATGTAGGAATTCTTTTGAGATTTCCAATGAATATTTCATAAGGTCCAATGAACCTCAGACTCAACATTCCCTTCTTACCAAAACGCATCACACTTTTCCATGGAGAAACTTTGAGAAAGAAATGATCACCTTCCTCAAAATAAAGATCCTTCCTCCAGTTATATGCATAACTTTTCTGTCTGCTCTGAGCTGTTCTCATGTGCTTCTAAATCAACTGAACTTTCTCTGCCATCTCTTCTACCAATTCTGGTCCCATCAGCTTCCTTTCACCTACTTCATCTCAAAAAGCTGGATTTTGACAGTGCTTTCCATATAATGCCTCAAATGAAGCCATCTGTATACTGGAATGAAAGCTGTAATTATAAGAAAATTCAACCAAAGAAAGATGTTGGTCCCAACATCCATGGTAATCCATCAAGAAAGCACGTAAAATATCTTCTAAGGTCTGAATTGTTCGTTCTGACTGCCCATCTGATTGAGGATGAAAAGTTGTACTAAAATTTAATTCAGTACCCAATGACTCTTAAAGGCCTTTCCAAAAGATAGAAGTGAACCTGGGATCACGATCAGATACAATGGAGAGCATAACTCCATGCAACTTGACTATCCATTTAATATACAACCGAGAAAGTTGTTCTAGAGAAAAAGTATCTCTAATAGGAAGGAAATGAGAAGATTTAGTCAATTGGCCAACTATAACCCAGATTGCATTATTACCTAGAGATGTCTTTGGTAATCCCACATGAAATTCCATGGAGATATTTTCATGTTTCCACTCTGGCACCAGTAGAGGCTGAAGCATCCCTTTCGGTAATTTTCGCTATGCTTTAACCTACATACTAATCAAACACTTCACATTAAAATCCTCAATATCTCTTTTCATTATATCCCCCGATTAATACTTTCGAAGATCTCTGTGCATCTTAGTACTGCCAGGATGAACTTAAAACGGAGAACTATGATCTTCACATGACAACTCAATCTTCAACTTTGAATCACAAGGCACACATAATATCTTTCCAAATCTCAAAATGCAATCATTATCAACGTTGAAATCAGGAAACTTACCCTTCTGAACCAACACAACCTTTTTTTGCAACTCACCATCTTCCTTCTGTGCTTTCTTAATTTTGTCTGATAGAGATGATTTCACTGACACCTGAAACAAACAGAAAAATTTCATGCACAACAACTTCTATTCCAAAGTTCATCACATCAAAAACCAAAAGATCTCGTTCCAAACGTAACATGATTAATGATTAATTACTTTTTGACTCAAAGAATCAACCACTTTATTTTCTTTCCCCAGATGATAAAGGATCGTGCAATCATAATCCTTGATTAATTCCAACCATCTCCTCTGTCTCATGTTCAATTATTTATGATTGAATATATACTTCAAACTTTTGTGATTAGTATAAATTTCAAGTTTACTCCATACAAATGATGACTCCAAATCTTTAATTCAAAAACAACAGAAGCTAATTCCCAATCATGTGTAGGGAAATTTAACTCATGTGGTTTCAACTGATATGAAGCATAAGCAATTAACTGATCATTCTGCATTAGGACACAACCCATTCCTTTCAACGAAGCATCACTTTAGATAACATACTCACCATTTCTGGAAGGTAGTGCCAAAACTAGAGCATTAACCAATCATCTTTTCAATTCCTGAAAACAATCATCACATTATTTTTTCCAGATGAACTTAACACCTTTTCGAGTTAACATAGTCATTGGACTAGATAACCGTGCAAAATTTTCAACAAACCTCTGGTAATAACATGCCAAACCAAGAAAACTAAGGATCTCGGTTATATTTATGGGTCTTGGCCATTCTTCAAGAAGTTTTGTTTTAGTAGGATAACCAGTTATGACATTTTTTGAAACAATGTAACCATGAGAAGAAATTAGTTGTAACCAAAACTCACACTTTCTGAATTTCCCAAAAAAAAATATTTTCCTTTAAGGTTTTCAATAAAACCCTTAAATGAATTTCATGTTCTTCATTACTTTTGGAATAAACCAAAATATCATCAATGAACACAACCACAAAATTATCAAAGAACTCATGGAAAATTATATTCATAAGAACCACGAATAAAACAGGTGAATTGGTTAAACCAAAAGGCATAACTACAAATTCATAATGGCCATATCTAGTATGAAACACGGTCTTCAGAATGTCTTCTTCCCTTACTTTGAACTTATGGTACCCTGACCTTAAATCAATCTTCGAAAAACACTGAGCTCCCTGGAGTTGATCAAACAAATCATCGATATGAGGAAAAGGATACTTATTCTTAATAGTGATGTTATTCAATGCTCTATAATCAATACAAAGTCTCATTGAACCATCTTTCTTTTTAACAAACAATATCAAAGCACCCCATGGTGATGTTCTAGGTCGAATGAAACCATTATCTAATAACTCCTACAATTTCTTCATTAACTCTAAAAGTTCAATTTGAGTCATTCGATAAGGGGGTTTTGAAATTGTCTTAGTATCAAGAACTAAGTCAATAGTAAATTAAACTTCCCGATCAGGTATAATACTAGGAAACTCATCAGGAAAAACATCAAGGTACTCATTTACCATTGGTACATCATTAATCTGAACAGTTCCTTTGTTTTCAACAATATTTTCATGGTAACATTCATTTACATATTTTACTAGTTTCTCAGCTTACTGATATGTTATCAAAATCAGGGGTTCTTTTTTGTATACAAACTGAAAATATTTATGAAAATAAACATCTTTAGCTCTGTAGTCAATCATAGCATGATAAAAATAAACCCAATCCATTCCCAAAATGACATCAAAATATAATATAGGAAAAACAATAAGGTTTGTAGGTAGATTCTTTCTGCAGACAAGGACATGAATTTTCTTATGTTTTCATTTTTTCTCTACATTTCCTCCAGGTGTTATTACCGTAAGTTTAGTATTCATAACATGAGATGGAATTCCCAATTTACTAGAAAACTTCTCAGAAATGAATGAGTGTGCAGAGCCTGAATCAAACAACACATTGGCATAATCTGAACAAACAAACAGTGTAACTGACACAACTTCATTTGATGGCCCGACATCTAATGAAGTAGTTGTAATGGATTTCACCACCCCCTTCTGTTTGTAGTCTTGTTTCTTTCCTTTGGTTTAGTTCTTTTTTGGACACTCATTTGCATAATGACCCATTTTATTGCACTTAAAACATTTTACAGACTGTAAATCATATTTTTTCTTACCACTCCCCTGATCTTTTTCAGTGCAATTTCAAGCCTTATGCCCCATTTTACCACATCGGTATCACATACCATAATTCAAAATACATTTCCCAGCATGATTTTTACCACAATTTTCAAAAACTCTAAACATATGTTTCATACCATCAGTCTTTTTTGAAGAGTTATTCCCTTTCGCTTGCCACCTCATCCTCTTATTCTGTTTTTTTTTTCAAAGAATACATGATCATCAGAAAAATCCACTTCTATATTCTCCGCACAACGAACAATTTTTTCGTAACTGTTGAACTCATGAGAAGCTAAATCCCTTAGATACTTTGGATTAATCATGATTAAAAACAGTTGATTTTATTATCAAGATCTCATATGAAAGTTGAAGCATACCTTTCCATTCAAGTGAATTTTTCTTCATAAGTAGCCATTGAGTCATCCTCCTGCCTCAATTCTAGGGATTGTTTTTCCATTATAAGACATACCACATTAGGAAAATATTTCTCATGAAACATACATTTGAATTCATCCCAATGAAGGGTATCAATATCCACAATATCCCTAATATTTTTCACCATTGACCACCACTGATCTCCTTCACCTTCAAAATGGTAAACAGAAAGACTAACCTTTTGATGTTCTTAACAACCCATGACATCGAAAATCTTTTCCAGTGCATTAATCCACCCTTCAGCTAGTACAGGGTCAGATGATCTTCTGAATGATGGGGGATGTTTCCTCATGAAATGCTCCACTACTAACATCTTCCTCTTTGGTTGATCTAGTTGATCTCGTACATGGATACCATCACAATTTATATCCTAATTCAACTATTCCATCACTGCAACAAACTGTTCATTTCCAATTCTGACCATTTCAGGTTGCTGATTTGGAAGTTTGTCTTTCTCCTGATGTCGTCCCTATACAGCTGCCCTATTTCCTCTGTGGAAAACCATTTTGAACATAATAATATCTTAGGAAAATCAACATGGTAATATATAAATGCTATATGATGTCAATATTAACATAAATTACTTTATAAATATTACTTTAACAATACCCTAACACATAAAGTTATCTAAACCGACCTCTGATACCAACTATAAGGACCCTGCCATAAAACATTACATAATATTGAATTAAACGAATAATTCACATTGAGGATCTTTTCAGGTTTAGAGTTTTATATAATTAGGACATAACTATTACATCTCAAAAGATTACAAGGTAGACACTTCTACACAGTTTCCATTTTTTCATAAAATAAAAACTCTTGAAAAAAAGGGTCATGTCTAGTTCCATGTTTTAGACATCATGACTTTTACTTGATCCCTTCCTTGACCCTATTCATCTTTAAGTCCTGTGAAAACATTTCAAAACTTGGGATGATCATAAAAAGATCATTAAGGGTTATAAAACAAAGAATGAAAAAATTTGTTCATAAATACATACAAAACATGATATTATTTACTTACCTCATGAAATCATAAGATTTATCAAAGACACATAGAAATCATTAATCATAAAGGTAACTTGTGGCATCCATATCATACTTACATTGTAGCTATCACACCTCATTGGGAGTTACTTTGAAATACCCATCACAGAATATTCCTTAAATCTCTTAGGAGAAACATTCGCGTTTACCTCCATCACTTACCCAATGCATTGGAGATCTATCTCGGGCTCACCCACCATAGGATTATCATGGAACCACCTGTATATGTAAATAATTCCCAAGAACCATAACATGATCATAACACATAACATAAGCATAAAGGAAAGATAACATTTCCACATTGCAATAATAAAATATCATTTCAAGATATTGAAATAATAAAACCATTCTCAAAATCATTTTCAATACCAAAATATGTAAAAATAGTATATGGTATTTATTTTTTTAAAACATTCTAGCTTGTTAAGGAAGACAAAGATCAAATAATACCCGCGGCGGCAGAAAGGTCGTTGTCACCGCTTACGTAAAAAAACATTCCTATTTGTCGTTTAGTAAAACGGTTCATATAAAAATATTCTCTTTGAATGAAATGAAAATTCAAAGGTGTTTATACAGCGTATAAAATAAAATCAGGTATTAAAATACAATACACCTCAATGAAAGGAGATTGAGACAAAGTCCCTTACCTTGTGTCCGACTTGAGTTGATCATTCTTTAATATCCTAAATAATAAACTAGAGTTAATTTCTAATTTCTTAAGAACCTTTTTCAAGTTTATTATTCCTTTTATATCACTTGTTACCATGTTATACACAGTATACAATCATTTAAGTTAATAACGTTCATTTTTTCGATATTTGGAACTTGAGTTAAAATGGTCTTTTTATAATAACATGTTGTTCATGTGGTCAAAGGTTCATTATATCCAGAATGATATTCATGATTTGGGTATCATATATATAATATATATCCAGCATATACATGTATTTATAATAGTACATAACATTTAGAGGTAAGAAATGAAATGCACCGTTCATGGAGACGGTAAGACGTACGTACGCATGAATGCTACTTTCATTTCTATTTCTTATTTTAATGAAATTAAAACATAATGATAAATAGTTATATTATAATTCCAGTATAATATCATATATAATATTATTAACTCCATCCTTTAAACATTTCACATAAGGCATTAATGAATCATATCACTTTGAGGGGGTGGTAGTCTGTGCTTCCTCAAATGACATTATCGTATTTACCCAATATGGAAACAATAAAGGCATGAATTACAGAAGCATAAGGAAATAATAATCATAATATATATCATATATAAATACAGTTCCATCATAATGGAAACCATTAGAGGCGGTAAGATTTAATTGAACAATAATCGTTTCATGAGGCCTTAGTTTTCCATCCACAGAAACATTTTTTTCTTCATCCATTAGATGGAGGTGTGTCTAAGTGTAGTTCGAATCCTTCTCATAAAAACATCCTAGTATATTAGGGATACTTATGTTGTTACAAAAGTGAGGAATAAAAAAGATTTTAGGGTTTGGAGAAGTAAAATAAAAGAAAACAAATTAAGAGAAATTGTTACCTTTAATTTGGGTAACTCCCTTTGGTTTGATCTAAAAGGACTTCTATAAGTGCCTTTTTCCTAAGGTAAGGTTTCTAGGAGGATTATATGGATGTAGGGATCTTAATTGTGTAGATTTTGGATGAGAGAAATGGCTTGAGAGGTGTGCGGAATTGGATAGAATTGGTCTCCTTTTATAAGGGAGAGGAGGGGCTCTTTAGAAAGTGTGAACATATTATTTTATTATATAATGATATTCGGTTTCAAAAGGTCAAAAAATCATTATGGTCAAAGATAAGATGCCTCATGGTCGAAATAAAGTCATCCAATCAGAATTGGACATGTTTTGGATAATATTTTATTCATTATAATCTTATTTATTTAAATCATTTATTAATGAGGTAAATACTGCATCATTATTATGTCATTTATAATTTACTTTATTTGTTGTCTAAAAATTATAAAAAATACCATGATGTAGTAAATCCTTTTATCTTTCCAATGAATATTTATAGTCAAAATTATGACTTATATAACACCATATAAAAATTAATTACTAAAAGATATTTTCTTTTGTCATTTTTGACTTTACAATAAATTAATTAATCTAAAGTGTCATTATCTTTCATAAGTGGCTTCATGGGGTCCCAAAATAGACCCAAGGATGCCCATGGTTGGCCAATACTCATCCAATAAGTTTAGGACAAGTGAAAAGGTAATTTTGAATAATTATAATATTCTTTTAACCTTGAATTTGTTGGAACCATGGTCTACTATGCATGAATTGGAGTTTGGTTTGTGTTTGTTGAAAATCCTCAGTAGATGTTCAGAATGTGTACCTGGAACGTGATCATATAGTTCAAGTAGACAACAATATTGATGGTGGCACTGTTTCCCAGTGTTTACCAAATTTTTGGGCCTGAAAATCGACAAATGGAGAAAATTGATTTTTGCAAAGACACATGTATGACGTATACTTGAAGGAGAGGGAACTTCTACGCCTAAGGTTTTTCAAGATCAGAACGTGGAAAATGGAAAAGGGATAAGGGTCGTGCAAGTATTGGTTGGGTCACGCAAGTGACCTGCACACCGAGAAGGGACTTGCGCGCCGGTGCCTAGGAGGTCTGGAAACTTGCACGCCTATTGTTCTTCATGATCAGAACATCAAAATATGGAAATGGAAAGAGGGTCGCGCAAGTATTGGTTTGGTCACACAAATAAGTTATGCGATAGAGACCTGGTTGATTGGAGTTTCACGTCGTGACCTGCGCGTCGTGAGGATACTTGCGCTCCACCGCGCAGGGGGTCCAGTTTTGCCTATAAATAGTGGACCACCCCTCCTCATTTGGAATAATGTTCAAGACTCAGATATTTTTTGAGCTCTTGTCGTGCAATTGATTGAGTCATGCAAGTGGTAGTTGCGTCGCGCATGTAGAGGATGCACGCCGGTTGTTGGATGCGCGACCAAGGTGGTTTTGGAGTTAAAGGCGCAACATCGCCCAAGTTTGGAGTTGAAAGAGGCAGTGTCACGCAAGTGGTTTGGTGTCACCTGTGCGCCAAGTTTGTACCGCGCAAGTGACTTGCACGCCATTTTTGAAACTTGCACGCTTGGCATGGACCTATGCGCCATGTATTGTTGCAGCATGCTGGTCATCTTGGAGCTGCACGAAAGCTGGAAAATTACCCAATAGCTTCGGTGCAAAGGGAGATCAGTTTACGGGTAAATGTTGGACTTCAACGGTGCATCTACACACAACAGAGGATGCATTCATTTAGCAATGATGAAGAGACCTTGACATCTATAAACTAAGTGGGACCTCACCAACGGTAGTGAGCTAGGGGGAGGCAATGGGAGTGACCCGAGGGACATAGTGAGCCATCCTGGAACAATTGTAAAGGTAGTGAGACAGGGAACGAGTGACTATTCCCAAACCTTTGTAATCCAAATCTACTGAAGTTTAGTGGAATTAGGTACGACCGAAAACCTGCCAGCGTATGCTCCTTGGACGTAGCCCTCAGTGGTGAACCAAGTAAATAGTGTTGTGTCTTCTCTGCACTTGTGAATGTTTTCTTTCTAATCATATTCATCATACAGGTTCAACAAGTTCCTACCAATGTGGGAAAACGATCCATCACATTAAAAGAAAATGTCGTCATCCTGATTCAACCCTCCCCTCTCAGGGTGTACCGGGGTCTTTCGGAATTACCATATTTACCTTTAACTGCAGTAAATAAAAGTCAAAAGTTACTATTCACCAAAACTTATTTTCATCTTAATTAGCCACATTTTACTTTTTGATAACAACCATGTATGTTGGATTTTTGAAATTCATTACATAGAAGTGGTAAAATTTTATTTAAATGAAAAAGTCAGTTTTTTAACTACCACTAACTGGTTTCACTCTTCATAAAAAAATGAAGTTTTTCATAAAAATACCAAAAATTCAGCCTAAGATATCTTTGATATTCCGAATTCAAAAATGATGTCTATTTTTTCAAATTAAAAACATAGAAGTGGAATTAATTAATTTTATAATTAATTCCAGTTGTCAAAACGAATAGCGTGTTTTTAAGAATCAATAACTATTAAAAGATTGATACTTGTTTATGTCAAATTTCAAAGTGAAATTAATTCCAATGACCAAAATTGGATTAAACGGTAAAAATATATTTTAATTTCACTTTAAAACCAATTAAAAAGATAATCTAACAATATAAATAAATTAGATTAAAAGGCACTTTTTAATTAAAATACAATATTTCTCACTATTCATTAAAAAATGAACTTTATCAAAAAAATACCAAAAAATTACCCAAAGTAAAATTTGATGTCCCCATTATAAAGAAGGTTTTTATTTGGTCAATTAGAATGTATTAATGTGAAAAAAACAATATTTAAAGATGGTTCTCAATTAAAATGGGATAAATCGGCCTTTTAATGTAAATTTTTCATAAAATTAGATTCATTCACATTTTAAGCCTCTAACTTTTTTATTGTATAAATTTAAATAAATTTAAAAAATCTATATAATTATTTTATAGTTAGTTCTGTTCATTTATTTCCATTATAATGGCTATCCGTTAATTACCTTTTAAAATAATAATATTATATCATTAGTGTGCAACGTAATATTTCAAAGAAACTCGTTGTTGCGTATCGGGTACTCTATCAAATATATAAACCCTTTTAAAGTAAAATTAATATTTAATTTACAAATATTAATAAATATGAAATATGTCTTATTCTTTATTTACCTGGGATGTTACACCTAGTGACTAAATATTCAATTTTATTTTAAATTAATTAATTTTTGTTAATTTTTTATGTTTTAAGACGTTTTTTTATTGTGGAAAGTATTTTTTCCTCATGATATGATTTAAATTATGTTTAACGATTCCCATATAAGTTTTATAGTTTATGTGAAGTGAAAAAGATTTTTGAAATGTTTATTATTAGTTATTTTCAAATAAGTTTTATCTTTCACAATTTATATCCCATGTAATTTATCTTTTAAAATCATTTTCCATCATTGATGATATCCATTGATGTTACCCATGACTTATTAGGGATATTATACAAGGATACTATTCCCATTTTTTCTATTAATGGTTTATTTTTATTGTTGAATTTTTTTTATAAATTTTCATTCTCATACATGGTTTATAAAATGATAAAATTCTAATAAAACACTCTCTTTATTCATGGGTTATTCTATCATGATATGATTACATTATGAGGAACCAAGTATGTTATCAATAGTTTATGATTTAATGAAATGTTTTTGAAACCCAATTCCTTTCATGTGTTATGATATGATGACTATTTTTTCATCTAGTAGAATACATAAATATGGTTTAAATTATTATATAAGTGGGGCCAATATCTCCCTCCAATGAATTAGGTATATATTTATATCATATAAGATAGATAGGTTTGGCATAGGGAGTGAGCACGGTTTAGTAAGTGAATTTGTCCACAATTATGGTCTTGGGAGTTAACCATGACAACCATGATGTGTTAGGGAGTGAACTTATTCAATTATTATATCTTGGGAATTTATCCTCAACTAATATGGAAATGATATTTTATTTTTATTTGTATACCACAATTTAATGTCATATACAATTATTATGCTCTCATGTATAACATTATTTTATTACATTATGGTTTACATATTATGAACTTACAATAATTGTACAATGACTCAATATTATGATATTTGATATGTAGGGAATGGTTTTATAATGTTATTATCATGGTATCATACCATTATGTTCATGTTATCTTTATATATCTCCTCTTTTTCCCTTTATGGGAAATTGATCTCATCATTTATTACATTAGTTATCCCCATGTTATGAAGAAATATATTGAATATGATATGTTTAAGAGACGTGCAAGTTTTTAAGATCCTGGTAGGATATGATTTAGTTTACTTATTCACTAGTTTTTTGTGTTTCCAAGTTTCCGATGAAACTAAACAATTATGGTCATTCACTGTGTGTTTGTGTAATGTAATAATAATCATAACAATGTTGTGAAGTATATACATGATAATCTTGGTTCTTTATAGTTGGTAATAAGGGATAGTTTTTGTTTACCTTTGGATAATGGGATGAGAAAAATATAGTGAGATCCCTAATGAAATATTTAATTATATATATTAGGTTGAGTAAATGTATTGAAAAATGTTAGGGAATTTTGTTAAGATATAGAGATAGTGGTTTCTATGAAATTAAATTCATATATGGATACAAAATGTACATGTGGATCTAGAATATAGGTACCTATGAGAAAAAACATAGAAAATATAAAATTTAGATATACCCAATCATCACCTATTGTACACCCATGGGCCTTGATGTACACATTCTTAGACACTCCTATGGGATACAATTTGGAAATTTAAAAACTATTTATGAACCACCATGAAGTATTTAAATAGATAATGACCATAAAAGACCAAATATAAAACTATAGTTTCATTTATTAAATAGTGTCTAATGTTTTAGACATACTATATGTTATTTTCCATGATTATGTGGTTCTCCAAAGATTATTATTTCTTACACTATGATTTTTGATATTACTTAATGGTTGGATCTTAAAGGAACACTTTAAATGTTGTGTGAAATTTATAATTCAATTAAATTTATCTAGATAAGAGATATGATAAGGGATTTGGAATGAAATATATCATTTCTATACTCATACAACATTCCCAATATATAAATATTAATTTAATTCCATTTGATCAATAGATGGGACAATATTATATTGATTTATTTAAAATGAAATGTACACCTTCCTTTATTAGAACTGTTGAGACAGTAGTTTTTGAGAAATGGATCAATAACAATGACAATATATTTTCCATGATTCAGTTTTCAGAATACAAAAATTCTGTTTTGGTTGTTTACCATTTAGATAGTTAATATGATCAATGGTAGAATGTTATCAAGCATATGAGGTGATGTGATGAAATTGAATCTATGGATTGGTATGTGTTCATGAACACGTTTTTCCATAATTACTTTTCTCATATTATAAATATTAATATATAGAATGGTTTCCATGAGTTATGTAACAGGGATGATGATACTGTTGGTACATATGAGGAAAAGTTTACAATACATTTGAGGTATATTTATGGAATTATCATCCACCATAATGAAAAGTTGATTGATTGTTAAATGGATTAGAACAAAGTCTCTAAATGGAAATATCCCTTCAACACATTAGTATATATGAAGATATGGTTTTATTTTCTATCAATAAGGAAACGAATGATTGAGTTGTGTATTAATCTCATGTTTTTTATATGAAAATAAAAATAATATTCTATGGAAAATATAAAACCATAGAAAGAAGAAGATGAGATTTTTTATATACTCAATGTGTGGAAAGCATCATGTAGTAAATTTTCATAAGGAGACAAGTAGTTTTAATAACTGTGGAATGTAATTCCATTGGGGTATTTTTTACTAATGTGATGGGAAGAAGTCAGATAATAATAAAAATAGAGATAAAGATATATAGAATAAAGAACCAACACCCTAGTGTTTCGAATACATGGAGCATGGGAACAATTATAACTAGTTACTAAATCAAAATCTTGGTGATGATTATCATCATAATCAAACTCTTAAAATTAGTTACAAGGGGAAATATCAAGTGACCGCAATTTATTATAAGGTGTGAGATGACGACATGGAAAAAGACACACTTACCCTCCACTCAATTCAGAATAATGTCTACTTAGACTCTGTATATACCCATTATTTAATATTTAAAAAAAATTCAAAGGGTGTAAATATTCAACCCCAATGATTAGATGTGTAATTAGAATTGAAATAAAAAAAGGTACATGATTTCATTACATGTATATGATTTTTCACTAGTTGATGTCTATGAGAACCTTATGACTGCAAATCTCATAATTCTTCCTCAACATGAATTTAATGTTATTTAGTTATGGATTATCTTTATTGATATAAATCACACCTCAATTATTGAGTAAGGGGTGTTACATTTGATATTACAAACTACCCTATGACCATCTATCAATGTGGCAATAAGTATTTACTTATGATGGAGAACACATCCACAGTATGGTTCTTAATTCCCATTCAGAAGGGATATTTATCTTAGATAATTAGTGAGAAACAAGAATTTGATGATATTCCTACTATATGGGAATTTTTTGATTTATTTTCAGAATAATTTCGTTGACTTCCCTTAAAAAATTAATTTATGTTCTCACAAAAACTTGTATTTGGTGCCACACAAATTTCAATGATTCCATATATATTGGCCCCCATTGAGTTGTAGGAATTGAAGAATAAAATCATGGAAAATTTTGAGAAGGGATTTGACAATCCAAGTGTTTCACCTTGGTGTAATATATTCTTTTTGTCAAAAATTAAGTTGGATCAATGTGACTCTACATTAGTTATCTAGAGCAGAACGAGAGTACAATTAAGTACAAGTATCTTCTTCCTGGTATTTATGGATTGTTTGATTAAATGAATAGAGCTTAATACTTTTCCAAGATTAAAATTCACTCTGGATATAATTAATTTAGGTATACGATGGGGGATATATGTAAGAAAACATTCCATGTAAGGTATGGACACATTTAATATATAGTTATGACGTTCTTTTTTTCTATTTCCCCCCACTGTCTTTATAAATTTAATGAATATAGTATTTAGGGAGTACAATGATTAGTTATTGGTAGTATTTATATATTATATTCTAATCTACTCAAATGAGAGAGAAATAGAATGAAGATAACATGAGAGTTTTACAAAATACCCTATGGAAGGGGAAACTATATTGACAATTCACAATGTCTAATTTTTTGAGGAAAATGGTTTCATTTTTTTGATCAAATTGTCCCAATATTGGGTATATTAGTATTTCCCTCAATGAAAAATGATATTGAATGTAAGACCAAACTAAATAGAGTGAATGATATCCATAGTATACATGGATTATATAGATATTATTTATGGTTTTGGGGGAATTTATCATGACTATCAAATCAACTCACCATGTTAACTTATATAGAATCCATGTTAATTTGAACATATAAATGTGAGGATGATTTCAAGGAACTTAAGAGAAGATTAATATCCCCACATAAAATTTCATTACCCTATAATGGATAATGGAATGCGATGAGTTCTTATTCAAAATTACATGGTTATGTCTTATTCCTCATACGAATTTATAATTAAAGATAAAAATTACCCAACCCCTGATTTTTATTTTCCTACAGTAGTCTACTAATTAAACATATGAAGATAATTATGGAGAAAAGTGTGATATATATTCCATCAATAAATGATTAAATATAAATTAACACAAAAAGATTTTATTATGCACCCAATAAGATGGTTAGAAATGATTATTGATTATAACTAGTTAATACATTACCAATATGGGAAAGTAAAAGATGTGGAAGATGCATTGATTCAAAATGTTCATTCCATTTTATCCATGATAAGGATTGAAAAATCTCTAATGTTTATGGATTTATTAATGATTGATATAAAATCCTAATTGAAGGGGAAAATGTATTATTACTGAATATTATTTTCAACCACCAATTTAATTGATGATTAATGGGGTGAATAAAGAAGATATATAACTGCCAAAGATAGTTATAAATAGTTGATAGTTTATCCTTGATCATGATATAATTATTAGGGTTAGCATCCTTGTGTGTGTTCCCTACATACTAGATTTGATGAATCAGTTGTTAGAGGATTCTCATAATTCTCCATTCTCGATTAAACCATTATGTTTGTAGATGTACATATATTTTAAAGAGTAACTAGAGTGGGATATCATGAAAATAGATGTCATGGAGTTTGTATCTCAGTACATGGTATGTCAAAAATTTAAGGCTAAGGAACAAAATTATAAGGTGATGTTACATCTATTACAAGTACCAAAATAAAAATAGGAAACATCAGGAGGGATTGTTTTGTTGGATTCCCCAAAACGCCTAAAGTTAAAAATGTAATATTGGTTATAAATTATATCCTTAAAAGGATAGTATATTCCATTTCTATTAGAAAATTATTGTCTCTAGATTATAATTCATGGATATAGAATAAGGAAGTGGTAAGGTTTTATGGGGTACCAAATTGCATTGTGTCTAATTAGAATATGTGGTTTTCCTCAATGTTTTGTTGATTTACTTATAAAGATATTGATATAGAGTTGATTTATATTATTTATATCATACTAAAATAGATGGTTAGTCTAGAAAAAAAATTCAAACCCTTGTGGATATGGGGATATATTCTACAATGGATTTAAAATATCGATATGATCAACATCTTCCTCTATTTGGGTTTTTTTCACAAACAAAATTAAATCATGAATTAAAATGGACCATTATGAAGCACTCTATGAGAAGAAATGAAGATATCTAAAATTGTGGAATTAGTATTGATAAAGACATATATAAGGTCCTATCACATCAAAAAAATTGAATAGAAGGTTAAATACATTAATCAAAACTTCACGGCATGTTAGAGTTAGTAAAAATTTGTGATGATAATAATTGATGTGATTTATAATTTTATATTGGTGATATTGTATTTTTAAAAATTTATCCAAGATATATGGGTATGAGATTTGGGAATAAAGCTAAAGGACCCTTTGTTTATCCATAACCATGAAATTTTTTACTATATTGGGATGGTAGCTTATCATTTTTCACTTCTACCAAACCTCTCTCGAGTTCATGTTATTTTTCATATGTCACTTTTGAGGAAGGTAATTCTGAAACCCTCACTTGAACTAATCAAAGAGGTAATACCAAAAGATAATTATCATTTTTATGAGGAAGAACCAGTGAATATTATAGACTAAATAAAGAACGTCTTATATTGTAATACCACTCACTAGGTTAATGTTTTGTTGAGAAAACATAGGTTTGAGGAAGCTACTTGGGTACTTGAGGATATGATGAAGAAGATATATACTAATTTTATTGTATCAGTGTGAATAATTTTGAAGGAAAATTCAACATATTGGGGTAGAATTTTTCACCCATAGTTTTATGGGTAATTATTTTGTTCAATTGAATTAAATTTATTTGATAAATTGTTTTATACGAAACACCACGTTTCTCTTACTCAATATAAAACACCGAGATTTCATTCGTTTCACACAACAATGAGTTTTAACAAATCCATGAATTTTTTTAAATATAGTTATTAAAATAAGAGAGATATAACCTAGTAATTAAACACAGTGAGATAAATTATAATAATAATTTTCAAAAACTATGTATAATGGTTTTATGTAATGTAAAAATATTGATAAAAATGTACTTAATTTTTGGTAAAGTAATTATATGTTTTGAAAAATAATATTTTTATAAAAAAGTATGTTTTTTATTTCTTGATAACGTTAATAAAATTAATGTTTTTACACTTTTATAAAAATCATATTATAAAATTAAATTATTTTAGAAATCAGAATAACAATATTATTTTATAGAGAATTATTGGAACTTTTACTTAAAAGATTCATTTTTTGATAAATATTGAAAAATACTAAATTTTAATTGAAAATATTAATTTAATTTAATTTATTTATAAATATAAATTATAGATAAAATTTTTTTATAGGAAAATTAATATATTTATACATCCTATAATCCAATTTAGTTCATTTTAATCAATATAATATTGAATTTTGATATAAAAATATGGAAATTTTTTACATTATAACCTTTAAAAGCATTATTTCTCATCACATCCGCAAGATTAATATTAAATTATATTTTTTCACTTATAGGAATGGAATTTAGAAAATTGGATTACAAATTTAGATTCAGAATAAATTATAATATCTAATAAGGTCAACATAATTTTCTCTCAAAATGAATAGTAATAGGAGAAAAAATTATTTATCGTAGTGAAGGAAAAACTGGGTTTACACGGAGATAAACCATAAATGATAATGGTTTAAAATGTTAAAAAAAATTAAAAAAGATATTATATATATATACTATGTGACTTCTTTGTTTTAAAATGGACCATTTTGGACCCTACTAATAAGTGAAAAACAAGGGAATACATAATTATTTTCAAAAATACAAATTGTGTACTCTCCCCCACTTATACAAGGACACCCCCTATAATATTTTATTATCACCATAAAAACCTTTTATATCATCAAATAACTTCCCAAATAACATAAAAATTCCTCTCATCTCAACCGACAAACCTTAATTTTTGAATACAATTATTCAAGGAATGATTTTGGTGAAAACCTAAAGAAGATACTTGAAAAAGAGGTAAATTCATCAATGATCATTTTTGTTTTATTTATTCAACCACGCATATAAATTTTTTTAATATAATGACGATATTATAATATGACAATCTAAAATATAAATTTATATTTTAGGGTTAATATCACAACCTATATAAATATTTATTCCAATTAAATGGGCTATGAAATCATCATTCATGTGTATAGAGAACTACCTCATTATGAACTTATGTCATTTGATTTATATTAAAAAATATAATTCATCGAAAAAAATTATGGATTTATTTTTTATATATGATATTTTTTATTTAGTTTTTTGGAATTATTATATCACACATAACTTCATACATTTTATTTTGTGGGAATAAGATAACATTGATCTTGTATATGATAGACTTCCCCCTTAGAGAGTGGTGTGATTCATTAATGCTTTATATGGATGGTAAAAAAATTGTTTTAATGAAAATATGTAATATTTATTTCATAAAAATTAATATTCAATGATAATATATCATTTATCTTTTTTATATAAATCCAAAATGAAAATGGAATCGTCGTTCATGCATATGTAGGACCTACCATCTCCATGAATAATGTATTTCATTTTATATAACTAAATATAATGGATTAAAAAATATATATATATATTTAATATAATTTATATTTATATCATGGTTAACATCCTAGAGGATATTAAATCATGATCAATGTAAGAGTACAAAAAAACAAATCAAAACATATATGAAAAACAAATCAGTTGTCTACTGAAATGTGACTTTAACATTGAATTGATAATAAATGGGTAATAAAAGATAATAACTAAATTTTATATGTTGTGATATGTAAAATTCTGTTTTTATAAAAAAATTATAATTTTTTGTTTCTTATAAAGGATGTTCTAATGTGTATAATTGAATTAGAGACTTAAGGTAAGGTATTTTCATCCCACATTTCATATCTATAAGACACATGCAAGATTAACCCCCTATTTTATTTTTTTGGGAGGTATATACATCAAAATAATGTATTTCTTGACTATTTAATAAAAATTATTTGGATTTATATATACATTTAAGGATCTCTCTTATATAGCATTTACAGTTCGAGTACTACAAAACTGGTAATAGAATTTTGTCTCATATTTTATTATTTGATAATTATTTCATATTATGCACCTATATTATCTACTATGTGTATATAAAACCCCATTTACATGTAATATAATGAATTTATTTATCCTACTAATATTCTAGGTTCCATTTTATATTATTCCATCATGGGACTTGTGATTAATTGTTTCTGAAGTGGTATTTATTTTTTGTTACAATCTCATAACTTATTGAGATTGATTATGATTACATTCCCAGTGATGATATATTATGGACCATTTCTCATAAAATTATTTAATTTTATTCTCATATGGTTATTAATTTTATTTTCATGGAATATTCCCATTTTCCCACTCTTTTGTACATGATATTATAAAATTTTGTTTTCCATAAAGATAATTTTATTTATCTATTCACATGAAACCTCATTTCTATTCAAAAACCATGATTTATAAAAAAAACTTTTTCAAAAATATTTAATTATTCTCCTATGAATTTTGAAAACTTTTGTACCCATGTTTGATTTTTTTAAAAAAATTTCTAAAGGATTCTTCATTTAATTTTCTAAATTTTGCTCAAATTTTATTTTACAAATAATGATAAAGGAGCCATTATTTTTAAAATGTATAGAATAAGAGAATCATTCTATAATCATGAAAATTATTTTGAGGAAACCTTTATATGTTTTTCTGGTTATATTAAAATTATAATATTTTGAAAATATTTTAGGTTTTCAATGTTTTTTTGAAATATGAAAATGATATTTTTCTGATGATTTTTTTTAAATGAATTTGAAAACATCTTCTATAAGTTTGCATTTATATTTACAATGAAAATGATTTCCAAAATGTTTTTAAGTTATTTTATATGAAATTTTATCATCAATAAAAAATGAACCATGTGATTTATTATTTGAAATCATTTTCTATCCAAGATGAAATCTATGGATGTTACATACTACATAGTGAGTATATTATCGAATGATAGAAATCTTATGATTTCTATGAATGTTTTAGGTTTATGATGTAATGAATTTAATGAAATCTTACTCTCTTCCACAAGTAATTCCATGAAACAATTCTTATGAAACCCACTCCATTTTATATGGGATATGATTTGTTGAAGTGATGAAATGATTATTAATTATATATATTTTTTATATGTTATAATATAGTTAAATGTCTATGAAACCCATTCTATTTTATTTTTTATGATATGATGAATGTTTTTAGAAATTGTAGAGAAAATAAATTGGTTTTTCATTATGATGTGAGTTGAAACGATATCTTCTCCTAATGAATTTGGTATATATTTATTTCTCATTAGGTATATAGGGTGGTAATACGTAGTGTCCCTATCTTAGTATGGGACTTTTTATGATATGGTTGTGTTGGGAGGGATCCATGATTACAATTATGGTTCTAGGAGTGAACCCATTCTACTATGATACCCTTAGAATCGATCCTTGAAAAATAATGATATTATTTAAGATTTTTATGTTTATCCCACAATTCTATGTCATATTCCCATATTATTCTATCATCGATCATGTTCTTTGACTACCATAAGTTTCATGCCTTATGAACTCCCAATATTTATTTCCTCACTAAATATTATGATTTTTAATAAACATGGTATGGTTTTCAAATGTTATTATGATATTATAATAACATTATGTTTACATTATGCTTACATATATAACTTTTATAGCCTTAATTATCATCTTATCTGATCATCTCTTATATTTCATATCTGTAGGTTATGGAGAAATATTTTACATATGATATTTTTAAAAATGGATCTAGTTATGAAGATAATTGTGGGAGATAATTTTGAATACCTATGTTCGATTTGTTTCCATGTTTAAAAAAATACTAAACAATTATAGTCCATAGGTGTGTGTTTGTGTAATCTAATGAATATATATAAAAAACAATTAATATCATTGAATGTAAAGGATTTTTATAGTTATTATATTTTTATTTTATTTTTAAATTAAAAAATATATCTATTTTAACATTTTCAGGTTACTTCTACTTCAGTATTAATGCCCATGAACAAAAATTGTGAAATCAGTACAAAATGTGGTATTTTTAAGAAAATATGATAAAAAACATTTTTTCCATAAAAATGATAATAAAGTAATAAAATCAAATGATTATAACTGATAAGTTTTGAAAGCATTAATATGACTAACTATTGGTTCTATGTTTCAATATGACTATATTTATTATTTATGGGGTGTAAAAATAATATAATAAAGAGTGATTTTAGGTAAGTGGATTCTCAAACCCAATTACTTCATTTTTTGTCCGTATATATGTTCTAAATATGTACTTAAAATTACCTTCAACTACACATTCTACTTTCTTGTAATTGATATACATTTGTCTACCCATTGAAATGTTTTCTAAGTTATTTACAACTCTTTTTAGAATAAAAAATAACTTCAAAAACATCCCATTGGCTCCGCTTGATTTTTTATCCACCCCTGGATGATGATGTTTTATGAAAAAATATGACTATTTTTTTAATTTGGTATCCCCATTGGTTATTCATGAACGAATTCTTCATGAAAACATTATGAGACCTACTTATATACATGGGTTTATTTCATGAATATGATTGTTATCTTTTCATGTAACATTCATGATTATGAGTATTTTATGATGTGATAGGCAGGACTATATTTATATATACCTCTTATTCATTGGTTAGTGTAATATATCCAATGATATTTTTTTTGTTATTCATGAACAATTTTCTACATTTGGACTCTTTTTTTTGTTATGATTTATGAAAATATATTATGTGTGATCATGAAACAAGATTTTTTCCCAACTATTTGTGGTAGTTTTACAAAATGTTTTATTGTTTATTTATTTCTTATGTGGAATATTATATTCTTTGATAAAATAAGTCCCTCAAGACTATGGTTATGATATAATTGTTATGATATTGTTATGTTCATTATCATTACCCATGTAGTATTGATTGATGACCCTTATTCATCCCCTTAATATTGTTTTAGGTCACCGCATTTCATTGATGTATATCCTTGGGTGATTACAAATACTAAAGATAATTTGAGATATTTTAGGTGGATAAGGAATAATAATTTAACTAACTATTATTTTTTATTATGTACAAGTAATGTGTAAGATTAATTTTCCAAAGACACTATATCTATTACTCTTTGAATGTGTTATTATTGTGATGTATATTATGAAAGTGATGTAACATTAATGTTAAAAAATATGGGTATATACATTGTACCTTCATCTCCAAAATCATTGAAAATTTCAAAACAATGGAGTTGAATCTAAATTCTTCATGTGATTTTGTGGAATTTATATATCCACATACATGTTGAAGGATATATCCTTTCCAGGACTCCAGATTGAGGATTTCATTGAGGCCTCAATACCCTCACCCTCTTCCACTATTTGAAACACTATATTATTTGAAATAAATACATCCAATTGATCATTAAGTTATTAATAGACCTAGCAATTAATGGAATTTGTTGAAGGAG
The DNA here is from genome assembly GCA_963277665.1 of Viscum album. Lineage (NCBI taxonomy): Eukaryota > Viridiplantae > Streptophyta > Magnoliopsida > Santalales > Viscaceae > Viscum > Viscum album. The sequence goes on along the minus strand of OY728129.1, from coordinate 750,029,345 downwards.
TGACACTCTCAACACTTAGAAAAAATAACCCTTGAACCTCAGTCTCCTGTCAAGTGAACATCATATAGAATTGATGGGAAACCGTGGGATTACTTTCTCAGTAAACTTAGGTAGGATCAATAATTATCATATAAATGTACTAAAATTTCTACCTGAACTAGCACAGTGAATGGAAGTCATAAAAATAATTCCATTGATTTGAGTTGGTAAGTTTCCCTATTAGATAGTTATTAGATATTCTCAGGCCTCTGGGTCACTCTTGTTCTTTTTAATGATTTCATAGTTTGTTTCCCCATATATAATGAATAAAAAAAATTCATGTTGGTTAGTCCAACTCTTTATCCAAAAATTTATAAAATGAGTGGGACTAACCCTATTAATTCTAAAGTAAAATGGCATGAACTAGGAAACTGAAAAATTGATAAAAACCATGCATGTTATGAATAATATATACATAACTATTCCCATGTGAATTTGATGATTTTTGTGGATTATTTTTTCTAGTAATGGGAAAAAATTAAATATGTATACTATCTAGAATCATCACTATAGTAACAATGCTAGAGAACCTAACCCCATTCTCTTTTTCGAATGTGGACATGTACCCACTCAAGTATGTCACTAGGAAACTGACTAATTGATCAAGGACATGAGATTGGGAGGAGGCTAACCGTCATTAGTCATTGAATTCAAAAAATCCAAAGGGAAGTATGTATTAACCCTCAAACCTGGAATATTATCATCATGGATGGAATTGTGTTTATTTTACATTTTTTCAATCAATGTATTTTGGATGAATAACTAGTCATGCATCCTGAATGGAATGTCGTCCCCTGAAGACGACTCCTCCCCAAAGACCTCCCTATTAATACTAATATGTTTCTTTATGAAGGTAAGACTTTGTTCTAAGTAATCCCATGTATATAGAGGAGGTATGATATAATATATATTCTAAAATTTTTATTGTATAAATTTTCTTGAAATCCTATAGACCGATTATGTCCTCACTGTTCATATATTGAAACATGTTGTTATCTAGACGTTTTGAGCCAACCATTTTGGCCATCACGCGTTTTTTTAAATAAGAAATTTTTTTTATAATTATAATATATTCCTAAAGACCCATTTGATTCAATTCATCATTGAACTATGTAATAACATGTTATAGAGAAATGGTTTATATTGAGTCCATTTTGATGATTCCACCTAATCAGATACACTAATCGGATAATAAAATAAATTTATGATTGGATATGTAAATTTATTTCATTGATTAATATAAATGGGAACTCATTTTGAATTAATTCTTAAACCATTTAAAATAAGTTAGTATAGAATTCATAATAGATCAATCATAGTATTTCAAAGTTTGAGGTAAGTAACCCATGTAATATATCTTTACTCAGAATGTGTTTTGAGTATTGAGGATCACGGAGGGAGGCAAGATCCACAATAAAGATATAAAGATGGGATCATCATTATGTAGTACAAACCCATAAAATTGAAATGAAAAAATAGTATACATTGAAACAAATTGTTCCCTATCAGACCCAAAAGATGCTTTTGGGTAGACAGAAAGTGGATTCAGGGGCCAAATTTCCCACTACTAACCATTTATTTTATTGATCCATAATAACTTCAAAATCCATTCTTTATTGCACCATAATTATGGGAAAATGTTAATTTAGTAAAAATATAATGTGTAATAGTTTTTTATTAAAATATTCTACAATAAAAAGGAGCACATGACTTGGGAGCCATCACACAAAGTGTCTGACCCATATAAAGTCATTTGATCATGTGACCATAACAAGATCACGTGATTTCATCACTATTTAACATCATTATATCACAAAAAAATTAAGAAATAAATTGAATTTCATAGTTATTTCATTGATAAAGGATTCATGGTTAATGTGATTTACCATCTATTTTTTATTCAATTCATTTATACAATCTAGTTATGTGTTGGGGTCACATGACCCTTTCACATGGATAATTCAAGAAATAATATTTGGATAAAGATTTACCATGAATAAAAAAATAGATAATATAAAACCATTGATGTTAATGTGATGTATCTATACTATCACCCAACTATTTATTTGTAATTTTATGGAATACCAATATTTATATAAAATAAAAAATACTAATGGATGAATAAGAGACATATGTAGATATACTGTGTCCTCCCTTATTTTTTTGTACTATATTTCATAGGTGGGGGATTATTTAGGATCCCCCAGATAAAATATGGAATGATTAATTGGGAGAAATACCCAAAAAATATGATCCATGTTGAAGAAACAATCATTTTGAGCAAGATACACATTCTATACTTGGATTACATGACCCCTTATGGATCATGAAATTGGGTTTTTTGGTGATATAATAGTCAAAGGTAAATGATAATGTATAATCATATCATGATTACCTAGTGCATCAAATCCAAGACATATGGGTATCGATGAAGGGACAATTATTTGGTAACGATTATTCATACATTTCCTTGGATACATTATTTTTTAACCCTAAAAGATTTATGAGATAGATTATGTCAATGATGGGAGAATCTTGTGGTCACTATTCAATATAAAACACACATTGGAGTATTTTGATCTCCTCATGAAGAATGAGTCATGTTATCGACTCCATGGTGATTTTTCCATGACATGACTATACAATTTCTATATTTAATGTGATTCACTAGGGAGACACCATTGGTGACATGATATTTAGTCACACACAAGAAATCATCTCATTCCGACTAGTGTGGATAATAATTCACCTCTTAATTTTCATGTACATTGATCTACCAACTTGAGAATCTGTGAAGATATAGTGAAGATACACCTCTATAACCCCCCCCCCCCCCCCCCGCATTTGAAATTAATGAGTGAGAATTTGAGAGATGTATAAACATTCAACATAAAGATAAATAATGATAATAACATGAAATCCAATTATCCCTATTAAAATATCACAGTGAGTAACTTCATAAGAATTTGAAAAGAATGGATGAATGTTTCCCACCTAATAACATTCACAAAATATGTCCACTTGAAAACCCTTTTTAATGTGATCATATGATGACATGTTAGTCATGAAATCATGTGATAATCTATGGGCAATGTCAAGGAAACATGCAATTACCAAACACAATACTATACACATGATCGTGTGACCCTCCTTACTTGATGCAATTATATGCACAATTTCATAATGTGAATAGTGAGATTTTATGTTCATTTTTTCATTTACCAAATCCAAAATGTGACACTCAAAATTCCTAATCTCTTAATTTATTCATCTCGCATAAGGTTATATATTTTAATATTATTTATAGTATTTCCTAGATCATGGTAAGGGTCCCTCCTATTTCATCTATGATTCCATAACAAATCTGAAGAAGGTAATATTATGAACTTTTTTGACAAGTATTCCTTTTATAATAATGATATTTAGGAAACCATTTCATTTTTTTGCTCTATAGGAAATATATTGTCATCAGTCACTCCCTAAAGCCATATTCCCTATAAAGACCATAATCCCCCCATACAATATCCTCATTACCATATTAATCATGAGAGATTATTTTTTTAATCATTGATATATATCCTTCGTGGATCTCATGAAAATATTCCCCTAAGGAGGTATTAGTTTGTAAAACACATACAAATTAAATATTACATCCATAAGAAACTTTTCTGATCTTCTACACTATTTTATGTCCTATATCGAGAACAAATCATACAGTCTTATAGATTTATAATTATAATAATGTTTCATTTATAAAAATACTACAATTACATTCATAAACATTAGGTGTAAGTCCCCACTATATCATCAATTATTCACAGGTACATACTCCCAATGAAGAATCTCAGGGAAACCCTGTATCTATATTCCCTACCCAAACCTCTATTTTCAAACTTTGAATAACACATATGCCCTCATATCTTTTAATAAAATTTATCCCCATAGGATATATATTATACCATTCTAAGTATTTATCCCCCATATCTCATAAAAAATTTATCTCTTTACATCATAATCGTGTGATGTTAAACTATACGATAACATTTTTACCTCATTCTATCGAACTACATTATGTGGTATGAATATAGAACATTAAGTAATGTCACTCAAAAAATGTGATAATGTATTCATTTCATGATGTGATATGTTGGATGATTCCTTGTGGTTTAAATCATATTTCGTTAACCTTTATTGTCATCATCATTAGCGTATACTCATAATTATATCATTTACTTCCTTTCCTCCCTAGTATATTCTCTTTTGTTCCATCTTGTCCATATTCATCATGAAAAATACTATATTATGAAATATCCCTATATATTAATGAAACAACATTGGTGACACTTATTCCTTCATCACCTTTCTCATGGAGTGAGAGTTTGAGCTTCTAGTTGACTCTTTAGCCCAACATCTTTTTTTAGGTTCTTATAGGGAATGATTCTTTGATATCAATTATATTTTAGTAATGCGAGATATCTCATAGTGGAGAGGGTTTTTTTGTTACCAATTGGTCATCCAAATGAGACATTATGATGTCATATTGGATATGGATAGGTTTAACATAGTTCAATCTTGGATAGAGTGTCACTACTGACAATTTAGATTCCTTCGGATATATGGTATGAGCTTCTCCATTGTGGGAGAGAGAGATATCATGGAAATGATAGTTGTTTTCACAAGAAGGAAGATGGAACCCATCACATATCATTTGGTGAGTTTATACCATGTATTATTGATATATTACTTTATATGGATTCCTTATATCGTTGAGGATTATATGGGTATCTTCACTAAGGATGATACAACACTACCTCTGAGGTGGGAGATGCATCTTTTCATAGAATTTCACACAATGACCAGTTCTATTTTGTGAAAAAATGAATACATAAGAATGAATATTTGTGTTTATTTTCATCACATAAACAATTCCCTAATAAATAATAAGTACCCCTTAGTGAGGATTGCGGAACTATTTGATCAATTCCAAGGAGTAAGATAGTTATCGATGACTGATCCAAGGCCCGACTTCCACCAGTTGAGGGTTCTCAAGGATGGTAATATGATTTTTCATTCTGGTGTCACTATGAACACTATGACTTTTTTGGCATTTATTTTTAGTGTGATAAACACTAAAACTATTTTTATAGATCTAAATAAAAATATTGTTTTTCCAAACATGGTACTGTTTATGGTTTTATTCATTTATGGGATACGCATAGACTTTATGTCAGAGGAAGATCATGTAAAGCACTTGAGTATAGTCTTATACATGCTTTAGAAGAACTATATTTTTTGGTAAGATCTTGACATTTCATTTTTGGATCCATGAGTTTGAAATTCATGGGCATGTAATATATATAGAAGTATTATTTTTGGCCTCAGTGTAGATCTATAATGTGATTTCTCAGGATCCAACCAAGATAATGTCATAGGTGAAATGTTTAATTAACATTTTAGGGTAAAAAATGAGGGTTGTGGTTGACTTCTCATAGATTAAATCTCCTTTGACCACACTGATATGGAAATGGAATACATTTCCTTAGTTAAATTAGTGTTATAAATATTTTGTGGTGTTTAGACCGAGGTTGATGAGTGCTGGTATTTGAAGAATAATAGAAGAGTTAATGGGCTACATAATATATTTCAACACCTTGGGAGATGGGATCAGCTATGTTTTAATGTACGGGGTGCACGGTATTAGATTTTGGATGGGATGGTTGATAAAATACGAGTAGAACTACATGACTCACGACATGGACTTTGAATCAGTGGTCTTCACATTGAGGATATAGAGGAACTATATTCTATGAGATCAGATTTTTGTTTAAGTATACTATATTTTTCTTAGGTATTCCTTCACATAGAGATACCCGAACAGAGATTGAGGCACTAGTAAGATTTCCTATAGGAAATTAAATATGAGATAACCTATACTTCTATGAAGGGAAACGTAGTGGTAGACTCTCTTATTAGTATGTTATAGTCTCAGTTTGTGGAGGGGGTGTCTAATTAGTTGTCTTCGTTATAGTTTCCCCTAGTAGAAGAGATGTTTACAACTTATCATTAGTCAATGGGGTTGAATCATCTACTTCTACAACATGTGACGGAGGCTAATATGGGAGACATTTATTGTGAGGTCCTATGAGACCAAAATATCCTTAGTTCATTCACCATATTTATTCTCTTATGGACTTAAAGAGGTCATAATTTTCCATGAACATATGGTTGTTCTAGTCACAATTTGATATTAGTTAATGAGGGAGTTTCAAACATCTCTTTTAGTTATACATCCTAATGTAATAAGTATGTACAATAAAATTCACTACAAAATAAATAACCTTTTCGAAGAGAGGTATATCTGTTGGTAAAAGTGCATTTTCTTTTGGTAAAAAATTTTACCAACAAAAATTGGAATGCATCTAAATTGTGTGTAAACACTCTGTCGCTAAATGTTATTATGATAGATAAAATTATTCTCTTGGAATTATACTAATACTGACATATAATATATATGTTGGTCAAAATGATTAGCGACATATTAAAACGACAAATTTATCTATTGGTGATATTATTGTATTTCATCTTTCCATTTATTATATTAAATATCAATGATTAATATTTATTTATAAATTATATTTTTAATAAAACTCTATATATGGGTATTCCAATATTTATTGAAAAAATTATAAATTCTATTTATTGATATATATATTATCATTATTATATAATCATTATAAAATATGATTATATGGTCATTTTCAATCTTGAAATGAAGGAGTACGAAACATGATACAAATATGGTTAAATGTATTTGAACTCCAAAAAAAATACATGAAACTCAAAACTCTCAAACATCATTTAAAAATACAAGGTTTACAATAGAGGTGTGTTCTTGCATGCAGTAATCATCAGCCTCTCCACCATGTCATGCTTCACATGCCTCTCCTTTTTTTGACAACCTCACCCATGAGTCTACATTGTATAATATTCTTCTCATGCATATTCAATGCCACAACAGCACCACCCTACAAGTTCTTCGTGCATGTATTGATGCTCCCATAGTAGAAAATTTGATGCTGAACCAAAATATTTTTCACTATGACATGCTCTCTATACCTCTTCCATGCCATGACAACCCCACCCATGAGTCTCCACTACAACATCTTCAGCTCATACATGTTTGGTGCCACAAAAACACCACTATGTCATCCTCCCCATGCTTGTATTGATGCTTCATTAGTACAAGACAATATATTAAAAATGTGAAGAACATAATTTACTTATGTTATGAATTTATGTGAGATACACATGATGGGGAGATGATTAATTTGATAAAAGAAAAAAATAGATCTAAAAAGCATATCAATTAAAAGAAAAAAACATATCAAAAAAGCCTATCAAATCCTAATATTGTCTCTCAAAAAAATGTTGGGTGAGGTGATTAGTTAAGGAAAATCATGTGATGGGTTCATTCTGTGTCACATTCCCTCTCACCCTTTAGTACTCGGCATGGCCAAGAAATGACCCATTGATCTTCCATAAATCTGTAGGCTTATTCATCATAATCACAAAATAACCTTCTCGATCTACCACTGTACTAAGAAATTTAGGGCACTTCACTAATCTATCATTCACGTCTAGTAAAAATTCCTTCACACATCATCTCAAAGTAAATCAATCATCAAAATTACAGAATTTACATATAGCTGATTTGGGATTCAAGACTCAATCATTCGTCATGCGCTTCCCAATCACCTTAATCATTATACAATTGGACTTGACAACATTGAAATCTATGGTGGTGATATCTTTATTTATAAGAACAATAAGGGTCAGAGACACACCAATGATGCACAATCTCTTAACATGTTGATAAATGTATTGGTATTTTTAGGTCTTGATAAAATCTAGAGTAAAATACACGGACAAGTTTTACTCTACAACATAGGGAGGAACATTAAGAAGGTCCCATTGATTGGGCACTAGATCCTCCTTAAAATGTTTCACTAATTGGTCCAGATATTCTTTCCCTTTCCCTTTTCATGAGGGATAGGTGGAAAAAAGTATTGATGAGTGAGGAACCACCATCGATGTCGTTCATCACTGACAATTCAAAGGGACTATGGCTTCCACTGTGATAGAGGATTTGTTCCTAAGTTATAGATGGGGGAAATGCTCTAGTGATGCCCTCACCCAAAGCTCTACATGTCATATCCGACAGACCAATGGGTTGATGCTACCATATAAGATAAATTGAAGCTGCAATATAAGATTTTCCTCACCTAACATTAACAAACACGAACAGGGTTCAATTCCAATATCAATATACATTAAAAAATAATTTATTAATATAAATTCATGATGATTTATTCATTATAAACAATAAACAATAAACGAACATATAACAAAATGAAAAAAAGAAATATGTGTAAGTAACTTATTTTTTAGACCAAATGGTTGTATGAAATGAAAATAAAAATATGTGAGTATCAAAAATACTAATTGAAACAAGAAAAAACAATAGAAAAAAAAAATAATTAAAATATTACAGTTGAAGGAACCTAATTTACAAATGTGTAACCCTTCAATCACATAAATCATCATAAATTGTTCATCAAAAACTAGAAAATTTATTTCTTCACAACTTGGAGAACAGTAGAATTCCCATGCATGACCTATAAGAACCACCATGGAGAAAAATATAATGGAATAATGATACAAATAAATATAATGAATATATGATATGTATATGGATGAATTTAATGACACAATTAATTCAAGACACTAAACAAAAAGGATTTAGAATGACCACATTGAATTAAAATGAAAATACCAAGATTGTTAATCAATTAAACCTATCCTTCATTACATAGGAAGTATTCCTCCCTATTAATCCCACAAATGAAAATAAAAAATTATTTATTTTGTATATCACTAAGCTAAATGGATAATATATTTGATTACAATCAAAATGAGGGAATTTAGTTCCCAAGAGAGCCAACCTAATCATATATAAATTGTTAAAAAATTATTCAATATAAACTCGCTAATCTCTAGCCTTACTATCAAGAACCTAAAATTTCAATTATGAATAATGGTTCCTTTAACATTACAATATATTTAACCCATTCCATTATATATGAATTTAACAAATGAAACAAAAAGAAGATGATAGAAAAGTGGGAAGCTTCATTATTTCTAAATAATTAAAATATAAAATTTTTAGAAAAAACAACACAAGTGATATTTAACAACAATAAACTAAAATAAGTATATCTCAGTAAGTTTTTTCAAGAGTTTTTTCATTGTGTAGACATATAGAAATTAGAAAAACATGATTATAATATAGTGATAGGGTAGATGAACTTTGACACAACATGTGTAAATGAAAAAAAAAACTTAACAACCATTAAAAGAACGTCACAAGAGAATATCTTTTATAGAATTATGTAGTGAAAAGAGGGAGAGAACCCACAAAAACTGTATTCTACTGGGTCCCTATAATGCTAAGTCTTCATAAAAGTTCCTCATCCTATTTAATAATGTAGTAAGAAATGGATTTCATTTACCTTGACTAACAACATGAGTACACCTACAATTAATATATGTTGACTTTTAGATTCCACTTTTTTCATGTTGTTGGTCCATATTCACATAAATTTATTTCAACTATAATTTGGTTCATAAGACAAAGGCTGATTCGCCTCTTAGACAAACAACCCAATTTAACATTCTAAAACATTATCATTAACAACACGACTAGACATATAAAACATAATCAACTTCAGGCCTCCAAACATCAGGTTGGAGTACAACCATTCAGTCTTGAACACATAATTATTAATATATCAAATATTAACCTTAGTCAATGTACTAAACTTTCACTGAACTAAGGGATCTACACATGGTCCTCCAAAAACAGATCCTTGTATTAATCATCTGTTGACTGTATAACAAGAACTTGTAATACTATCTCTGCCTTGTCATAAAATCAATGAACACATTAACAATAGAAATATCCAGATTAATGAAATACTACATGGGATAGAAACTATTAATGATGGTGTCCTTTAATATAAAACAATATTCGGATCCCCTTTGATTCTCAACTCTCCATTCTCAATAGTCGGATCTAGGGAACCACCAAGAACATCACAACTTGAACCTCCATGGTTGAAACACCAAATTCAAAATATCTCATGGCCTCTAAACTCAGCACTAAGCAAGCTCATGGGAACAAGTGTCATCATACCCGGTTGTTGAAGCTCCATTCCAAATCTGTATTTGAAATATATCATTTTAATTACCAAGGTAAGATCACACATAGAAGAAAGAGGAAAACATCATTGATCATTCAGAGGTAGTTTGAGGTCATGAACAAAATGACAGACCAACTCAACAAACAACATTTCCTTCTCAACCAATGATTGTTTAAGAATTCAATCCACCACAAACTACAATGCATCCGAATTGGGAAGGTAGTGCTGGGATTTTGCTTTATTGAAATTCTTATATGCATACCAATAATCACCCATGTCACATGAAAAAGGAAAAAACCTCTGAAATGTCCCTTTATTATATCCATTGTCATGTGATATTAGCTCCATATACCACTTCTTTACTTTATCAAATCTCTCATCATCAAAAAAATCTATCATCAAATCATTGATGGTATGAAGGCCATTCTTGACACCTTTTAGCTTCAGTTCTTCAAATGTCGCCACTACATCATATATTCTCTTCTAAGAAACCAATGATTCAATTTTGGCATGGTAATTCTATGTGGAAGGAGAAAGTCCCCACATTCCAATCAGCATCCAATAATACTCTTCCTCTGAGAGCCATCCATTCCCATTTATCGAAAATCTAATCAAAAGACTTGTTTATTTTCTCCACTTCATTCTTCTCCATCTCCCCCAACACAAAAACCCTTGAATATGACAACCCCATCATCTGATGCCCCTCTATAAAAATGTTGTAGGATGAAAGATCTATGTTTATGGAGTGATCATAGAGTACCTCCTAGAATTTATTCTAGACATCATTGAAATTTTTCATCTCAAGAGAGAAAAAGGGGAAGGAATTTCAAGGCATCGTCATGTGCTAACACTTAATTTCTTAGAACATCATGTGATGGGATCCAATATGCCCAAAATTTCATATAAATGTATCATTTTCACCAAGAACCTCTTGACTTATATGCTCGTGTACTTCTAATGCTCTTAGGCGATCTCTTCAATCAAAGAGAACTGGTCTGCGAATTCCATCTGGCAGGCCGCGATGAAGAAGATATGTCGATGTGTGCAAATCCCATGATACTTGAAATATTTAGTAAACTTTTCAGCAAAATCTCTACAGTAAATTTCATTTTGGACATCATTCAAAATAGTCTGACTGTGAATTTAAAAATAGGATGGGTACCATAGAGGTGATGTTAAACAATTACGTGTGTCCAAGATCAATGCATGGGTAGAAGATGTGGATTGAAGAATTGAATGGAGGGAAGAGTCGAGGATGATTCCACGATGTTGGTGGCAGAAAATGATAGAGTTTTCCTCTCCCCATTTGATTTTTTTGGGTACGCTTATATCGAATGGGAGGGATTTCGGGTGGTAGGTAAAAGAGGCATCATATTTTTATTTCTATTAAAAATTAATATAGATAATAAATAACTAACTATAGTATAATAATATTTAATTTTAAACATATATATATATATTCATATGCATCCTTATTTTTTCAAATTTGTAAATTTTGAGTTGATATTGTTTTTGAATAATTTACCAATAATAAAATATTCTATAAGTTTATTTCATGAAAACATTGTTGAATTATTAATATAATAATTCAATGTATAAATATGTTCTTTTATCGAAAACAAATACATGTTAGAAGTAACAAAATAATAAATATATATTAAATAATTACAAAATGATTTATTCTTATTGGATAGTTTATTGCAACATAATTTTCTAATTGTAAATGTTTTGTTGGTAATAATAATTAATAACATCGATTTATTTTTTATTAAAACAATTATTATTATTAATATGATAAAACAATATATTTTACTATTTGTAAAAGATTTTTTGGTATTGAATGATTAATTTCAACTAATATAGTTGACGGGAAAAACATTTATTGGAACATTAATATAATACCAAAAAGTCTTGATATCTATGGAAAATAATCATTTTTACCAACATCTATGTTATCTGTCATTGAATTTATGTTGGTATAAGTGATTTCTTTGTATTTATTCATTGTAAATTTTGATGGGATTTCATGAGGTAGAGGATGGATGAGTTCAAAAACTACTATCTCACATGTCAGTAAGTGATGGAGGAGCACTATGTTCTAATAAGTTTTCAAGAAACTGATTGAGGTCCTAGAGTGAAAATAGAATTTCATATCCATGGAATTTATGAATTTTAACCCAAATATTGTGATAGGCCACGAGGAAAACTATGTGATTGTTGATGAACTAACCAAGTTACTGAAATTGCTTGTTATTAGCGAGTAGAGTTTGTTAGATTTTTTGGGGGTATTTTTACATGGAATAGATCATATGAATTCATGATAAACTATTGAAAATTATCTCTGATTGTGATGCAAGATTCAAATAATGTTTTCAAAGAGTAATGTGATAATAAATGAATACCCAGTTGGGGATGAGTATAAATTATCACACCTAGGCGGATGGACATATCGAGTGCACTATTTATGTATTAGAGGACATGTTGAGAGTTTCCTTATTGTACTTCATTAGAAGCTAAGATAATCACCTATATTTGTTATAGTTTTATTATAACAACTTCAACAACTCTGCTATCATCATGTAACCTTTGTAGGACCTTTACATGAGACCTTGTAGGTTACCCTTATGCAATACTATGATTTGGGAGGCATTTCATATCAAGCTAGAGATAGTTCAGGCAGTGACTGAGATGGTCTTAGTGATACGTGAGAGGATGCTAACATCCTGGAGAATGTATAAATATTACGCATATGACACTATAGGACCATATATTTTAAGAAGTGAGGCCATATTTTCTTGAGATTTTCCCCACAATGAGGATTGTAAATATTTAACATGGAGGAATACTATCCTTGAGGATCATTGGGAAATTCAAGAGAGTGCCCACATGATGAGGATTGTAGAGATAATTATAGATAGGAAATATATCCTTGAGTTTCATTAGTCCACTCTAGATATTTCTATGGTATGGTGAGGTTTATAACTGAATAAAATTACCCTCCTGGATTGAGCGGGTGCATGAAATATTCTATGTGTTGAAACTGAGGATATACATGCATGATCATATACCCATTATTGAGAAGGGTAAGCTGGATGTCAAGGACACATCCACCATCATAGAGTACCTCATCACAATCAAGGATCGAAATGAGAGAATCATAAATGGGTTAACAGTTCCCTTAGGTTGTGTTATTTGGTATCATGTAATCAAGAGGGATTGATATTAAGTAATCGAGTGACAGATGCAGGTTCGGTATACCAACCATTTTTCACAGTTTTTGAATTTAGGGGAAGAAAATGTTGTTGGATGTAATAATTTTGAGGCTTTAATTTCATAGAATGTCATTAAAATAAATTAAAAAATATTTTCAGAGATAGGTATTGAGACGACATGAAATTATGTGGCCCGGTAATCACTTGATTAATTTCATAAAAAAATTTAATTTATTTTATATCAGGATCATGTGGGTTTTAAAATAAAATGGAATATATCCTAAATAGAGTATCAATTTCTAAATATGATACCATAGTCGAATCATGAGAATGTGGTTTACCTTAGGTGAAAAACATATGTTGGTTAATGTTGGACATTCAGAAGACGCAGCTATTGGGAGGTGCATTTAAATTAAAATAATTTATTTATTTATTTATTTTAATTTAAATGACCTAAATATAATTATATAAAAATATGTTGTTATAATAGATAATGGGTCCAGCCACAAAACCATGGGATCATTGAGAGGAGGATCCATTGTTCTCTTTTGGTGGATTGAGATCAAACAATAATCAAAGACCAGATCAATGTGGAATTACAAAATGTGAATGAAGCAGACAATAGCCATTTATATAGAACATATTATTCACCTAAAAAAGATCCAATATCGATCTAGGGATACTCAATATCAGTTTTATCCATTTAATAAAAGATTTATCATTTTTTATCTTATATTCTTTGATCTCTAATTAAATTATTCCTTCAGATGAGACCAAGAATTGAATTCAATTTATTTGACCATTTACTCTCGTTATAGCTTGTTCTTAACCCCAAATATCACCAATATAAACTCATTATCAATGAATTGTTTCAAAATGATTGATTTACCTTTTTTCTTCAGCCTTTCCACACCCATTCTTCACATTCTACGTCATTTGACAACAAGGCCATCATTCGACATTTTTGGTAGTGTCCAAGACGGATCAGACCCCCAAATTCATGATGGATGTGACCATGATGACCAGATCAATGATTTCAAATTAGATCAAGATAGAAAATGGGTTTTAATCCATGGATGTGGGATCCAGATTAGTGATAGAGATTGGTGGTGTACAGGATGCTCTATGAGATTCCATTACATGGCATCATTCTGACATCCAACTACCAGATACTGATAAATAAATGACCAATATCATTAAACATGATATAATTTTATTAATGGTATAATTAGGTAATATTTGGTAGTGTAAGAGATGAATATGGAAGTTTTGTGAAGAACTAGTCCCCCAAAAATAGGGTGTTTTATATTATCCACTCACATCATGAAATTCCATGTCTATAATGGATAGTGTTTTAGGAAAAGGATAGGAATCACACGGAATGTGTCTCGGCCACAAACCATGTTACCCTCCCATGGAATAATGTTCCAATTCCATGTTCACAATACTAGGATCCCATGTGGGGGGGCACACTGTGAACTCGTGGAGTATATAGTCATTACTTGAAGGATACAACCATGATTGGGAGAATACTAAATGGCATCGGGAAGCCAAGAAACATGATACAGTACCCTTACATTTTGTGTAGTAATTCGTGGGAAAATTTTTTGTGGGATTGTGAGGAAACATAAAAGAGGAAATGTGAGGAACATCATTATGTTGAACCCCTTAAATGTTTTGTACTGCTTTCAAACACTTATATGTCTTGTATATCATTTATCTTGACTAGGATTTTTTCCCATGAGAAGCCTATCTGGATTTTATTCTGGTAGAATTTTACAGTGACCTTCAAAGAGATTTTCAATATAATATAATAGATATTCCAATTGTAGAAATTACTTAATATATTCTTTATAGTGATACTGATAAGTAACAATCATCAGAGGTGGTACTCCCATGTCGCACCAGGGAATATTTCCTCCACACTCATTATACTGAGATGGAGGTTGTTTCCTCTAGAAATGGGGATGACCTTGTTTGTTTAAGTTTCAAGCATTCCAATCGGTTTCTAATGAGTTTCTTCATAGAACCCGAAACATCCAATGATTCTATATCCATTTGGACTTACTTTCCAAAGGTAGGTGCTCATTAGTTATCGACTGATGAGGCTTAAAAATTTGCATTGGTCGAGATGATGGGAGGTCATACTCATCACACCTTTTTGGGGGGGAATTATTATCTACTTGGTTACTCTCTTTATATATTTAAGTTATATTCATGAATACTTATTAAATTACCAATTTTGAAAATGATCTTTCCTTTAGACCAGACAATAAATGATTAATATGTATGAGATTTAGAGAATCTTTTATATGTATTTGAGGTTCTTCATCAATAAAAAATCATCTATATTTGTTAGAGATTATTATTCAATGGTATCCTTCAACACATTAATATAAATCTCTTTGTCATTATGATAACCATACTGGTTTCAAAGCCACTCAGTGGGGCCCTTGAAGATTATTTTCATTCAGAATGACATGGATTATTTCAGTGTTAGGTTCGTACCCGTAAATGGTCTATCTACATATCTTTTTTTAGAAAAGGAATCAGAACCCACGTAGTTCGAGTAAATAAGTATGTGGTTTATGCATAATGGATGGCCCAAAAAAAGATGTCATAATTTCTTTTACGCTCTATGCTCACGTGAGTCATGCTCGGTGTGAGAAACAAGAGGTATCAGTAAAACCTGACGATTATGCCACGAAAGATGCAATCATAAGGAACAATGTGGGGATTATATATATATGAATACCCAGATAGATTAATATTGGGATTTTACATCAGGGAAGAAACCCAAGAACAAGGTCCATAAAAGTATATGTGCTTTATGGATATTTGGATACCTAACATAGGGATTACTTTTGTGGAGGAGGCCTAAATTAGAGGGAACTTATGATTTCATTTTATTCCTAAGAATGAATCCTAGATCAAAAGAAATTAAGACTGGGGATTACTCCTGAAAAGGATTCCCAGGTTAAGGGAAATTATAACTGGGACTTACCACTGAAAAGGAGGCCCAGGTTAGTGGAAAATTATGATTGGGGATTACTCCAGAGGAGGATTCCCATATTAAGGGAACTTGGACTGGGGATTACTCATGAAAAGGAGGCCCAGGTTAAAGATCTTCTCGTCTTTAAAGGATTAGGAGAGGTGGATTTGAAGAAAATAGGTTAATAGGGATGAGGGGAACCCAAAAAGAGGTAGGCGAGCAAGTCCTGTTGGGGTGCGCAAGTACTGCTCGTGAAAGTATACTTACGTGACACATGTGTAATTGCGTGACGGTTAACCCATAGGGTAATACATGGGAGAGTCTTGGCTAAATACATTATTATTATCCCTAGAGGCTTCCAAAAATGTGGCATTCATGTTTTGTTGACGGGATATGGTGGCACACAAGTGTCTTCATTTTCCGTATGGGTTAGACACTTAGGCAAGAAAGTGTTGACGAATTTCAACGCTTAGGCCTTGTTCCCCCTATTTAGATCTTCCATTCTAGGTAATAAATTACCTTAGAAATGTCTGGAAGACTTCAAGTAGAGACTAGGGAACTGAGAGCTCATATCTGACTTTTGGAATTTTCAATCCTCTAAATGGGGGCCCACAAGGGGTATTTATAGGCTACTGAAGACCCTAGGAGAAAATCAAATAGGGAGAACACGTCACTTTCACACCCAATATGTGGCGTGCAAGTATACTTGCGTGACCATGATGAAACTTGTGCGGCCTATCTTTCTACAAATCCTTGTTCATGCCTTTGTCAATTTTTTGTGTCTCTTCAAAGGATGAATCTCTTTATGCTAAGTTATTATCCTTTTTCATTCGTTAGACTCTATGATGGAAAAGAGCATCATAAAAATTCCCCCCTCATAGTTGGATCCAAAAGGAATGAGGATTTAACTCTGAGGTAAAGAAGAAAACCAAGGAAGGGCGGCGCACAAGTTTTGAGCATGTAGGTATCGGTGCACAGGTGAGAGTCGCACAGGCTTCAGTGCGAAGGTGTGCAACCTTGCCTATAAATATGCGCCCTATTCTCACACAGAGCACCCGGCATTGAACGCTTCTGAGCTCTCACCGCGTAGGTTTCTCTCATCATGCAAGTATACTGTTTTTTTGCGGTTTAATTGCTTCCATTTGTGTCTTTCTTCTGTAGAGGTAGTTTGACTTGCGTTGTGATACTTGCGCACCCAAACTTGCGCGACACAGTTACACTTGCACGCCAACTTTGGGTTTCTCGCCTTAATGAATTATAGATTTTTTTTCATTTTTCTTTACAAATTTTATGAAAAACCAACTTACTTAAGAGTAAATTATTCGACATTTTTGAAGGTTAAATGGATCCAAGAAGAATTGGAACGGCTGATGAACTGGAGAGAAAGAGAATTGATGATATGATGAACATTGTTGGCCATGATTACTATGATATATGTGACATCACTCCCCCAGATTTGGCCAAGTACTTGAAGAATTATCATCTTAATTTTCCATAGAGCATCTACTTGACTCTATATGGGCATGGTCATCTGCAAGCAGTCAATATTCCAGAGGCAATGAATTATTTTCCGCAATCTTGGTTTTAGACTTACACCAATTTTGCTTCATCAAATGTCACAATGGGAGGATCATTTGTTAATACTGGAACAGTGGAGAAGGCCTACATAATGAATCATATCCCTTGTGCCCCAGATCTGAAACTTCACAAGCTTGAGTGGCAACCACATTATTATCATTTAATCTTCCAAAATTCTCAGAAGAATCAATCCAAAGGCTGGAAGAAGAGTTGGAACATCCGTCCTGGAGGAGGTGTGAAGCCAACTTGGATGTGGGCATATTGGGTGAGACAAACCTGTGTAGATTTTGTCGAGGATTTGAAAAGATATGTAATATATGAGGTCGTTTAGGATGGGCAGACATATGTCTACAGGAATCATGACTTTGTGTCGTAGCTAATCAGCCTCTGGAGCCCAAAAACCAATTCCTTCCATCTGACTCTTGGAGAAGTAGGCATCAGTTTTTGGGATGTCTACAAGATCTCGGGGGATCCAATTTTTGGTGATATGTATGATGAATTCATCCCCCCTAAGGTGACTTGGAATGCTTCGGAGAAGACTCCAGCTTTGGCTCGAGAGTTATTGAAAATTTTCTACAAGCTCAAGAACTCAAAGACCCCCAAAACTCATTCTAGAAAGGATATTCATCTAGAGGAGTGGATGGATATGTTTCTTACCAAGAAGGAGGTGAAGGGTCCCACCTATACTCGTCCTACTACCTGCCCCAGAGTAGTGAAGAGGGGTGCTTCTAGAACATTCTAGCCGACTCTAGAAGCAGGAGAATTTGAGAAGTGGGGGTACAAAGTGGATCAGAGAATCCCAAAAAAGACCCGTTCGGCGGGCTTCATAGCCTTGTGGATCAGTGTTTATATTCTTCCAGTTAGGGATTCAAAGGGAGGTGTCAGGCCAAGGACCTTTGTTGTGGCAGCCAAGTTGGCTGAAAAGAAAATTGTTGGGTTGGCCAACCCAATTTTGGCGAAGATTCATATGAGATTACTCCATGTCTTTATGGGTAAGTCTTCTTTGAGAATAGTGGGACCATTTCATGTTTTGTGGGGATGGATCACCACTAATTTCAAGACATATGTTGTACAGAATGGAGAACAGGTTCCTAGAAGTTCTTTCAGGCCATCAGTGTAGGCATTTTCTGGAGTTGCTCTGTTAGCTCTCCACATCTATGATATAAAGGTGAGGCTGAGCATGTTCAAGGAATTAAATTTAGTTCCTTATGGAAACCCGCAAACCGGTCAGTTTGTTGATGATGGAACAGCCGGCCTAGAACTAAAGTCATACATGCTATAATGCAGAGATTGTGTGTTGGCCACTAGTATTGATGAGGAGATTATATGCGAGGCATATGCTCCATACAGATTTGAACTCCAATTCAAGTGTCTGCAGCAGACTGTTGCATACCCTCCTATGCATGTCAGGTCAGAGCAGCATCTAATGGTTTCCTGACAACTATGGTTGCTGACATATATGGAGAAGACCGGGGCAGTGTTTGATCTACCAATTTCTAAAGCAGCGAGTAACTTCACTACATGGTATGCCGAGAACTAGATAGCATCATACCCTGAAGGGGTACTGAATCATCTGGTTTATCAGTTGGGAAAAAAGAGAAGAAATGTAGAGAAAGAAACCCTTCATCTAGAAGGTGACTCTTCCCCACCTGGAGTTGATTCACCAGATTCATCACATAGGGATGACTCGCTAGATTCCCAAGATGGGGATGATGAGGCACAACATGTGGCAAAGCAGCCACGTGCCAGATATAATCTTCCTGTCAAAATCAAGAGACCCAATGCATCGACTCCTAATGAGTTACTTCATTGGGGAAATTTAATCTCCATTACTTTATAAACAAACAAGTCTTATTTTATTTTCCTTTATCTGTACTTGCAGGAGATGGGAAGAAGCTAAAGTCTAAGATTGTAGGAACCTCCTCGCAACTTTTTGGTACACATGCTGAATATCTATGATCAGAGGATGTCAAGAAATGGTGGAGTTTATATTGTGATGCTGAAACTGCCTGGCTGGATCTGTGTGAGGGGCTACACATCCTTGGAATAGGGAATCTTCAGGCCTCCACTGATATCTGTTTCACGGATAACCCTGATGAAGTGCAGGCTTACATTAGAGAGCTGAAGATGCTCATATATGCCACTGATGATTCCATTCCTGTCACCAAGCGAGTGAAGGAAATGATAGATCGTTGCACCACAGAGGGTATTGGTGCTTCTGGAGATGAGGAGTGGCACAATTATGTGGATCCTGATGATGTAAGTCCCTTTCAATGTTTTCTTCACAACTTGATTTCAGTGAAATCTTTGTTACTCAAGGAAATTACTTTCTTCATCCTGCAGCTTGCAATGAAACGAACTGTAGAGGTTCCTTCACCACATTATAGCCCTGGTGGTAATTCCATCTGGGCTAATGAATCTCATCACGAGCCGGGCGAGGTATCAATAGGCCAGAAAACCTTGGAGGAGGAGTTAGGAATGGCTCTTCATTCTCCAATTTCTATATTTGGAGATGATGATGTCATCACTCCCAAAAAGCCGAATAAGCAAAGGAATCGAATGAATAATTCCACACATAAACGCTTCATTAGTAGTGGTAAGTCCTTAGGATAGTCATGAGTTTTAACCCATGCAAAGATTTCTCATAATTCTTGGGATTGCAGGGGCTCCATAAATTTCCCCTTTGAGGGAGAGGTCTAACCCTCCTCTGAGAACAATAGTGGGTGCTAGTGAACATTCGCAAGTTCATGCTAACTTGGCTGCTCCTGAAAGAGATCCAGCGTCTGTTCCCAGTACGTCTCCTACTGCTGTTACAAGTCGAGAATAGCCTACTTTTGGAAATTTAACAATGCTTCATAGAATCTTGAATGAAAACATCAACTGACTTCCATTCTGTGATACTTTAGGTTCAACACCTACACCGGAAAATTTGGTGGCCACTGCAACTGATGTCGTAATTTTATCTGAAGAAGCTATTTGGGGTCAGAGGCCGTAGGATGAGGGTTTCCAAGAACACACATCAAATTCTCCCACTGGTGATACTAACTCGGAATCTGATATATCATTGGATGAAATGATGAAACTTGGTGCATCTTTTGAATACTTTTTAGACCATGTTAAGTTACCATGTAATTTAGAAGATTTGGACGTGAGTTCTATCCTTCATCCTGTAAAAATAACTTCTTATTACATCTCTGACCATGATTGGTTAAAATGTACAGTTCCATCTGAGAAAGCTGCTGAAATGCCAATGCTTCAAGGGGGTTTGGACAACCCTACTATTTCAGAGACACTAGCTCAAGTGGACCTGAACCAGGTAGGGCTTTTTAAAACCCATATTGAAGATCTTGTTGAAGCAATGAAAGATGGGGAGGAGCCTTCCCATGTTGCGGATCTACCATTGTGTAAGAGATAACAATATTTGTTGTTGCACATAATTTTCAAGGCAACTTAATCAATTGTCATCCTTTGAAACTGACCAAAAACTGTCAATTGAATATACAGGGCCGTCAATTTCAGTGGCTAGATCTGGAGGTGAAGCATCAGCCTCCGCCCCCAACGGGAATAGAAAGTGGAGTAAAAAAGGGTCAGGGGGGAAGGAGCAGAACATGGCACTTCTCTAAGTGCATTAATCCTGGATTATATTCCCTCATGTGATAGTGATGACGAATCAGACCCAGAGCTACAAAAGGCACTCCAATTTTCATGACTCAAGGCATGACAGAACATATGGAAGATCATATATGAAGTGCCTCTTGAAGATCTATCATCGCAGATCCCCCGACTTTCATCCATGTTTGTCATGTTCAGAGTTGGCGGTTTTGGATATCAAGAGATCCATGTCGTAGTGAAACAAGTCATTTTAAGAAGGGAGCAGGAGTAGAGGTACCATCAAGACCTGAACAGAGTAAGGATGTCATCCAATATCAACGAATTTGAGGCCGCGGTGTCCCGAGCTGAGGTTGATCATGCTGCCAAGTTGAAAGAGCTGAAGCATAAGATCAAGGAGAATGTTGTCCAGCAGAGGAACCTTCAACAACATTTAGTTGTTGTTACTAGGGAACTTGACCAGCTTAACAATTCATTGGAAGGAGTTCAAATAAATGGTAGAGAAGCCATCGGTGAAGCCAAGAGTGCAATCCATCAAGCAGAAAAGAGTGAATCTGGTCGGGTGCATGAACTTCAAGTGGCTACTGATGAAGATCAGGATTCCATAAATCAATGGAAGACTTATGTTGAATGTATCTTGTAATCCCTGAAAAAATAGAAGAGACTCCAGTCTGTGGATGTCCGACTAACTTTTTTGAATCAAATGAAAACACTTTCATCTTCAATCATTTGTGCATTCCCTCTTTTTCTACCTTCTTTAAATTTTTACCTAGGCCAATGGTCCTAGTAAGCATAGTTTGATTTTTTCTAGGATTATTATAAATAACCCTATAAACTTTGAATATTTTTATTGCTCAGTCTTACCTAAATAATACAAAATATATGTTTAGTGAGCTGGGACATTGACTTTTGTTCAGAGTTCCCTGGTCTTTTGTGGGCAGTTTAAAGTCATGCACGTCAAACATAAAAAGGCTAATGTTTAAGGTCAAAATTGTAACACCCCGGCCCCTGTTACCCAGAGTCGGTGCATTATTACATAACATCAGCATGATCACAAAAGATCATGTCTCGAAAGAAATATTAGTTTAGTAGCCTTGGAAACACTAGATACATTCATAAGTCTTACATTACATCATAAAATGAAAAACTACTACAACATAGTCTCCATAGTCCACACTTCTATCCCCTCAGACTATCCCTGTAGGTCAGTCATAAAATACTTCTTCACATCCTAGGAAAAATAAAACATAGAAAGGGGTGAGATCAGATGCTCAGTAAGGATAACAATATAGAGGAAACTTTCATAAATAAGAATAAACATTTAAGGCAACGTATTACTAAATCAAAAGACTTTTAAACGTGAGATTAAGCATAATATTGCAGAAATAAAATAAAATACTTCCATTTACTTATATACATGGATATTCTACTAGTCGAATAATCACATGCAATATCAATAACCACTTTCATAATGATGGAATGCATAATTTCGGACTATCGTAACCACACATTCAAGTCCTTGTGCTAAGACTACAAATAATATTTTTTCAAGGCCTTATGTCAAGACACTAGTTTGTCTCATGAGACCTACCGATGCATCGAGGAGCTATAGCAGGCTCCACCCGTCACTTATTAAGTCCAATGCATTCCTCATATTAACAGGTTTAAACATAACATAAACATTCTTATTAAAACTAGCATACTAAATGTCAATACTTTCTCAATAAACCATGAATGGTATAAAAATAACATATCCACAGTCTAACATATCACAAAACCTTCAATAATATATGGATGTTTTGTATTATAATAAATCAGCTTCAAATAATCTTAAAATCCATCAAAGGTTGTTGACATAGATGAAATCAAAACTATTTTAGATAAATATCTCTTTTTTTAAATCATTTAAAAGCCACATAATTATAAAATAATAAAATTAATTTCAAAATAATATTATAATCTTGTAAGGGAAGCTTCGATAATTTTATAATGGCAGAAAATAGCTGCACCTGCCATATAAGTTAAAAAAATACATTCTTGCCTTAATTCTATAGAAAAGGTTAAAAAGGACCTTGTTTGGAAAACGACATAAATATTCCTTTATAAACAAGTTATAAAAAATCAAACAAGGGTATAAATGACTTTAACCCGTATTCTGTAAAATATTAAGAATGTTTTGAAATATATTTTTAAGAAACATGGATGTGGATGATAAAGAGGTCCCAGTAGATAATTACGTATAAACAATCTCGGATAATGAAGAGATACCATTACCTTGTACTTTTCCTTGTTAGAGGGTAGGTTAACCTAATATATAATAGCTAAATAATTTTTATTAAATTATAAAATAATCATATACATAAATATGATATCATATATGATCTTTTAATATTGCATCGTTAATAATATTTTAGTATTATCGTTGTTTCGGGTGTCCACTTACGCGTTTTCTTTTATATGTTTTGTTACATAAGTTGTGTTTGTTATCCATAGGTTTTATATTATTAATATATAAAATGATATCAAGTCCTTGAACATTATTTTTAATCATCAAATGAAAATTAGTCTTGAATGGATACGATGGCGAATGAATCTCATCGCGTTTGTGGAGAGGGTAGTCCGTACGTACGCGCGATCGACAAAATCATTCTTTTGATATTAAAATAATATATAATTGGATGTTGTATCATATATATAGAATAAATATGATGTTATATTTATTATTTAAATCAAATACACATCATTATTATACCCATACAAATAATCATGTATTGAATAACAATTACACCACGACGCGGAGACGGTAAGTCGTACGTACACATGTATGGTGACATGTCATTCAAAGGATGGATAGAATAATTAATTTGGTTATAAAATATTTATAATAACATCATTTTATATATAATATACTGGATTTATTATTTTAGAATTGAAATAACAAAGAAATAATAAGTGGAAGAAAGGAACTTGAAAGAGGGTGGTGAAAACATTACCTCTTCTTTGGGTTCTTTCTTTTGATTTGATCAAAATGGATCCATATGATGACTTTCTGATCAAACTAATCCCTCTAGGTTGAAGTGAGTGAAGTTGAGTGAATATTCGGGTAGGGTTTGTCTGAGCCAAAATGAATTGAAGGTGTAAATTAGAGAGAAGGGGGAGTGCCCTTTTATAAGAGGGGTGAGGGGAACCATTGGAAAAGCTAGAAATATTACTTTATAATAATTAAATATTCGGCTTCTAATGGCTCAAAAGATGATTATTTAAAGGCTAAGGTGGGAATATGTCGAAAACCACTCAAAAAATAGGTTTTAGTCACTATATTAACCTTATAATTTATATTTAAATCTTAGTTAAATAGTTTGACATTTACCATGTCTCTTTGTATTTATATATTATATAGTTACTAAATTTACTATATACATTCAAGAGACCCCCAAGTGGTCCATTAATGAAACACCTATCATTATATAATCCTCCTGACCAAACCATAGATTTTTAGGAATTAAATATCAATTAATAATATAATATTTTTTTTAAAAACTCTTTTATGTCAATTTTGACACTCTTTGGTATTTTGTTTTTTCTAAATTCATAAAAGCATTATTACTTAGAAAATAATTCATTTAATAAACCCTAATATGTAATATTAACATATAAAATTATAGGAATTCATAAAAAGTATCAAATTACATTTCATTGGATATTTATAACATCAATTATTTTAATATTTCATTAATTAGGTAATTACTGCATCACCATTGTGTCACAAATAAATTACATAATTTAATGTCTAAAAATTATAAATAAATTATCATTATGTACGATATCTTTTTATATTTATAATGAATATTTATAATTGAATTTATCTTATGTATAACCCTATATTAAAAATGATTTAGTTATTAATATTTTATTTTAACTCTTTTAACTCTTCTTTGATTTAAATATTAATAAATGTCCTAATCTAATCAAAGTGGACAAAAGAAGTTCATATGTTATTACTAAGGTTGTTATTGGTCTAATAATACTTATCTAATTGAATTAGGACATGTGTTAGGGTAATAATAATATCATTTTTACCCTTAATTACCCTATTTACTTTTAACCGTGGTAAATAAAAGTAAAAAGTTACTATTAATTAAAAAATTATTTTTATCTTATTCAACCACATTTTACTCCTTGATATTAACCATGTCTCTTGGATTTTCAAAATTCCACTCACAGAAATGGTAAAATTATATTTTATGTGAATTTTTAAATTCTCCAATGAGATGGGTAAAAGACAGTGAAAAGTTGAACAAAATTTTTATATATCTAAAATTATTATAAACTGACTCCAATGAATTTCATTGAACTTATATAGGTATTATGTATCTATTTTGATCTAAAATAAATTTAAATAAAATAAATAATTATTGAAATAAAAACTCGGTTTTAAACTATAACTCCGTGTTTTTCACTATTCATAAAAAATTGAATGTTTTCAGAAAAATACCAAAATTTCACCCAAGGATAATTTTGGTATTATGAATCCAAAAATGAAGTCAATTTTGAAATATAAAATATATAAAATTTTAAAAAGTGGGTATTACTATTCATAACGGGTAGTTTGATTGGTTGTGGTGTGTGTTAGAACTCAAAGTTGCGTACAACACACGCTATTTCATTATTCAAAGGGAAACGTACCGTGGCAGCTTAGGGGTTACATTCTCCCCTCCTTCAAATGATTTCGTCCTCGAAATTTCTAGAATAATACCTCATGAAAAGACTTGAATGGTTCTTAATTATATGTTCCTCGGGTTCCCACGTTCCCTCTTCCATCTTATGGTTTCTCCATATAACCTTTACCAGACGAGTCACCCGGTTTCTCAGCACTTGTTTTCTGGTGTCAATAATCCTAAAGGGGTCTTTGCAATAAGATAGATCGGGTTCCAGTTCTACTTCTTCATAGGTGAGTACATGTGTTGGGTCAGGCATGTATTTTATCAATAGTTATACATGAAACACATCATGAACTTTTGAGAGACTTGGAGGAATTCCCAAAAAGTAAGCTACATCCCCAATTCGTTCTAGAATTTTGAAAGGTCTGATGTACCTGGGACTCAGTTTACCTTTCTTACCAAAATTTATAACTCCCTTCCATGGAGATACCTTCAAGAAAACATGTTCTCCTACCTGAAATTCCAAATCCTTCCTACGGTTATCGTCATAGCTCTTCTGCCTACTTTCAGCTACTTTGATGTGGTTTTGGATTTAATTCACTTTTTCCATCGTTTCCTCCACCAGTTATGGGCCTATGAGTTTTTTTCCACCAATATCATTCCAACAGGTTGGTGTGCAACATCTCTTTCCATATAATGCTTCATATGGTGCCATTTGAATACTTGAATGGAAGCTATTGTTTTAGGAAAATTATACCATAGGTAAATATTGATCCCACATACCTTGAAATTCAAGTGAAAATGATCTCAAAATGTATTCTAAGGTTTGAATAGTCTGTTCTGATAGTCCATATGTTTGATGGTGGTAGGCAGTGCTCAAACGAAGTTCAGTATCCAAGGCCTTCTGAAGACTCTTCCAGAATCTTGAAGTAAAACAGGGATCACGATGAGAAACAATCGATATGGGTACTCCATGAAGTCTCACAACATCTTTAATATATAGTCTTTCAAGACGTTCAAGTGGTAAATCTTCCCTTATAGCAAGAAAATGTGCTGAACTGGTAAGACGATCAACAATAACCCATATTTCATCGTTCATTCTTTGAGTCTTTTCTATTCCCATGATAATGCCCATCGTGATATTATCCCATTTCCACTCAGGTATGGGAAGAGGTTGCAATACTCCACCAAGCTGTTGCCTTCCAGCATTCACTTGTTGAAAACCCATACATCTTGACACAAAATCTTATATCTCTCTATTCATGTTTTCCCACAAAAAAGGTTCCTTTAAATCACTATACATTTTGGTGCTCCCAGTGTGTATAGAGAAATTGGAACTATGAGCATCATCCAAAAATTCACTTTTTAGATCAGGTATATCGGGACACAAAGATTCTTCCCAAATTCCAAAATTCCATCTTCATACACAATGTCACTCAATCTCCCATCATTCACAACATTAATCTTTTTTTGAAACTCTTAATCATCATTCTGAAAACTCTTAATTCTTTCTAGTAAAGATGGTTTGGAAACCATTTGAAAAAGCATTGATGTTTCACCCTCCATGGCTATTCCCATGTCCATCTTTACTAGATCTATAAAAATAGGATTTCTTTCAATTCTCATATTGATAAAAAATCCATGATCTTTTCTTCTCAAAGAATCTAACACATTATTTTCCTTCCCTACGTGGAAGTGTATAGTGCAATCATAATCTTCGAGTTGTTCAAGCCATCACCTTTTCCCCATGTTGAGTTCTTTCTGTGAGAAAATATACTTCAAACTCTTGTGATCGGTATATATCTTACATTTTTCACCATAGAGATAATTTCTCCATATCTTCAAGGAAAAGATTACAGCAGCTAACTCAAGATCATGGGTAGGATAGTTTTTCTCATGAATTTTCAGCTGTCGTGATGCATAGGCAATAACTCTATCATTCTGCATAAGGACACAACCAAGTACTTTTTTCGATGAATCACTATAAATAACAAACTCATCATTTCTCGATGGTAGTGTCAAAATAAGAACATTGACTAATCTTCTCTTCAGTTCTTAGAAACATTTTTTACACTCTTTTGTCCAAAAATATTTAACCCCTTTACATGTGAGCTTTGTTAATGGGTTAGCCAATCGGGAGAAATTTTGGACGAAACGTCGATAATAACCTGCTAAACCAATAAAATGGCGTACCTCAGTTATACTCATTGGCGCTAACCATTATTGGATTTCTCTTGTATTAGAATGATCAATAGAGATTAAATCTTTAGAGACAATATGACCATGAAAAGAAATCTTCTAAAGCCAGAATTCACACTTACTAAAGTTCACATATAATTCATGTCTTCTCAGATTGTTCAGGATAATGCGCATGTGATTTTCATGATCTTCGTAGCTTTTGGAATATACCAAGATATCATCAATAAATACCACCACGAAATCATCTATATCTTCCTTGAAAACTATATTCATTAGATCCATGAATACAGAGGATGCATTTGTCAATCCAAAAGGCATTATTGTAAACTCGTATTTCTCATACCTGGTTCGAAATGTTGTCTTTGGAATTTCTTCCTTCTTCACACACAACTGATGGTATCCGGATCGAAGGTCGATTTTTGAAAAGTATTGAGCTCCATGCAGTTGGTCAAATAAATCATCAATGCGAGGTAGGGGATACTCGTTCCTTATTGTTATAGCATTGATCTCCCTGTAGTCGATACATTACCTCATAGATTCATATTTCTTCTTAACAAAAAGGACAGGGGATCCCCATTAAGAAACACTAGGGTGAATAAATCCATTATGGCTCAATTCCTATAGTTGTTTCTTTAGTTCCACTAATTCCACATTGGCTATTCTATAAGGGGTCTTTGATATGGGCCTTGATCAAGGAATTAAATCAATGGATAAACCCAATTTCTCATTTTGTAGGATGTCCAGGTAAATCTTTTGGAAACACATCTACATATTCTGTCACAACTAGTACATCCTCTATTTTAACATTCTTTTCCTCACCCACAGACATTTCATTCTCTTCTTCCCCAATAATTGTATTTATTTGAGCTACAGGGGGTGGATCTAGATAAGAATTAGGTGGTGACAATTATGCTCTAAAGATAAGGTGTTTTTTATCATAATAATCAAAAATAGTAACCTCCTTCTTCTTACAATAAATCTTCGCATCATGGTCTGAAATCCAATCCATAACAAGGATTATATCAAACTCAATTTTAGGTATGACGATGAGATCAGATGATAAACAACATTTATATGATCTAATGGGAACAGATTCACATAACTTTGTTGCAATGATACTTCCCTCAAGAGTTTTAACTGACAACTCCCTTATTAAATCAAATTAGAAATATCTAATTTTATTAGAAAACTAGGATGTTATGAAACAATGTGATGACCCCGAATCAAATAATGCATTTTCTAAACGTGAGTAAACCATTAAACTACATGCCACCACGTCTTTCAGAGCTTCTACCTCAGGAGTAGTGATAGCATAAGCTTGGCCTTGATCCCTTGTCCTTTTCTGAGGTATGTTCCCCTGATGCTTGGAACATTCATTTTCATAATTTCTTATCTCCCTGCAGTTGTAGCATTGAACTTCGGTAGCTTCTTTCTTCCCATTTCAATCACGATCTTGGTGTCTTTTTTCACCACACTTGTAACAAACTCCAATTCCCTTCAAGAAAGTACCAGGGTGTTTCTTCACACATTTACTGCAGGATGGATATTAAACTTTTCCCTTCTTCCCCTTATTTCCATTTCCAGAGTGATCAGCAGATCTCTTCTTCTCTTTCTTTTCTTTAAAGTCGTATGACTTAAGGAATTCTTCTTTTCTTGATAGTGCATGAGACAATATCTTCGTACAATGAGAATTTTTGTGAGACTAATGATCGATGGAGAAACGGTTTTAACCCATCAAAAAAATGATCAATATTACTTCATGGGTTACATATATAATCTGCAACATACCTTGCTAACCTTGTAATGTTATCCTCATACTTTGTAACATTATCATCCTCCTTTTTCCTCAGGATCAGAAATTGTCTTTCCATATCTGCTCGATGATCATGAGAAAATTATTATTCTAAAAAAATATCTTTAAAATCCCTCCCTTCCATATTTGATACTTCATCATCTTCCTTCGTGTTTTGAATCAATGACCACCATTGATCAGCATCTCCAGTGAAGCGGTAAACATCCATGACAACTTTTTCCCTTTCTCTACTTCCCAAGGCGTGGAATATTTTCTCTGAGGAAATTTTCCATTGCTCTACTACTTGTGGGTTTGTACCCCCATTGAATGTTGGTGGTTGTTGACTCATGAAGAGATCTATCATTGATCCTCCACGTTGTGGATCGGGGTGCTCCATATGGGTAAGGTTATTATTCATAACCTGAGTGAGTTGTCCCAGTATGGAGATTATTTGATCAGCACCAGTTGCATCACCAGCTCCACTATAATTATCTTGAGAAGGAGGGAAATATCTACATGGAGTTCATGTTAATCAAGTGTTTTTTTCAATAATACATAATATTTTTATTTAAAGGGGGTGTTTATATTAATACTCAATCTCTTTTAGATAATTTTGATGCTCACAAATACCCTTAATTATTTTCTAATGATTTTATTTGTTAAGCATTTTTCAAGAATTTATCATTTTATTTTACTCTTGAAATTACGGGAATTTACTATTAAAGTATCCGTATTTTAGCATGTTCTGGAAACACTGTTCATGCGGTACTTATTCAGAATCTTCTTAAACGTGTTCTGAAAACACTATTCATACCCTACGTGGATAAACATAGCGTAAGGATAGAAACTGTGTATACTTTTTGAGATAAGGAAAAAGTATGGTTAAATTACCATACCTTGTCAGAAAACTATGGAAGAAGAACCCTACGTTAGGAAGGAACCCTACATTTGGGATATCAGGAAAGTATGGAAGAAGAACTGTACATAAATATTGAACGTTACATTTGTTTCTAAAATGTATGGTTCATCAACCTTACTTTTGTGAACAACCATACGTTCTTGGAAAATTATGGATCAAGTAAAAGTATGAATATTTTATCATACGTTTGAAAGTTGAAAAGAAAAGTATGGATGACCAACCCTACATTTGGAATGAACCTTACATTTGTTGTCAATTTTACGTTGTCAACATTACGTTGTCAACCTTATGTTGTGAACATTACATTTGAGTACTATTTCATCAACTTTACATTTATAGGACACATACAATTCAACTTAACCTTACGTTTGGTGTTGGAGAATTTAAAGTCGATATTTTTATGCAATGGTCAATACGCTGATTATTAGGCTGATTTCAAGAGTGATTAAAATCTGATTTTAAAGTACGATTTTGACTGATTCAAAATTGTTTCATTAATTAATTGATAATCTAATTAAAAGGATATTTTTATACTGAGTCTTCAGGGAAGTTACGACTACTCTGTAAATTCAAATGTTTTAATATCGCGAGTAAAAAGGAAACTTTTTTGGATCTAATATTACAGGAGAAGTTCTTATCATTATTTTATTTATATGGGATTTTTTAAACTACATTGATGATTATTTATCGTGTGTGATATTTTGATTATTCTGAAAAAGAAGAAAAATAGAGACTACTGAAACACACCGATCTACTGGTTCAAAAGGAGAATCAAAGCTCTGTTTGTTAAAAGAGGAAGTAACGTGATAGAAGATTCACTTGTTCTACAACGAAGATATACTGTGAATTTTATACTGCTGAAGTTGTGAATTATATTTCTATATCTACTGCAATGGGATTGACTCAGAACCTTTATTATTTGAAGATTAATATTTCTGAAGGTGATTATTTATCTACTGTCAATTGCATGCTGTTGAAATTGTGAAGAACATTTGGAAAATATTTTCAGAATACAAAAATCTTTTCTTTCTATTATTGAGTGATCGGCTTCTCATACTAAGCTGTGTATGTTCTATAAGCGAAATAAAAGGTTTTATTTTGCCTTTGATTGTAAAGGTGTCAACTGCCTGTATGCAGTTGTGAACCGGTCTGTTGAAACGAGGACCAGATATTGAAAATCACCAAACTCGTGGAGTAGAGAATTGGTGGAGTGGACTAGGGGCTTCTGTTCCCCGAACAACTATACATCTTGTGTTTCTGCTATTTAAATTTCTGTTGCATCATTTTATCTGATTAAAATTAAAAGGTAGAACAGAATAACACAATTATTTTTCAAAACACACAATTCACCACCCCTCTTGTGTATATATGGTGTAATACGATCCAATAATTGGTATCAGAGGTTGAGCTTTATGACAAAGCTTTAACAAGATGAAAGTGATTATACATAGAGAAATATGACTGATACAAGAGAGGGAATGTCTATGTTCAGAGCACCATACTTCAACGGGGAATACTATGGATGCTGGAAGTCTCGAATGATTATCTATCTGAAAAATAGTGGATACAGAGTCTATTATAAGATTTTAACTCCATATGAAATATCATAAAAACCTGAAACATGGAGTGCAGCTACTGATGCGGAATATGATATTAATTTGAAGGCAATGAATGATATTATATGTGTTCTAGGACCTGATGAGATTAACAGAGTACCTCAATGCCCAAAATCATATGAAATGTGGAAAACTATTGTTGTTTCTTATAATGGAACTAACAATATCAGGGAAATGAGATATGCAACTGCTAAGATTAAATTTGATACATTCAAAATGGTTGAAGGTGAGAGTATTACTCAAATGAATTGAATATTGAAAGAGATTATCAATAACATAACTGCCTTGGAAGATACCATTAAGAAAGCTGATCATGCTTTAAAAGTGTTGAGAGTACTGCCTACAAAATGGAATGGAATCTTTGCAGCAATCAGACAGTCGACACGTGTGAAAGATTTGACCATGGGAGAACTGATTGGATCATTAATGATGTATGATTATTAGATAGAATATTATGCTAATGAACATAATGTGATTATCAAAATTGAATATACTTCCTTGAAAGCATCATCACAGAGTAAAAACAGATAGATGAAGAAAAATGAAAAAGATAAGTCAGAGAGTTCTAAGTTATCTAATTCTAATGTGTAATTGGCTCAGCTAGTCTGAAGATTCAAAAAATTCTATTGAAAGAAAAGAGGCTTCAAAAATCCTTTAATAAATATAATAAGGAATTAAGATTCTATGAATGCAATAAAATGGGGCATATCAGACCTGACTATCCTCAGCTAAGATAAGACAAGAGAAAGAAATTTTTTAAAAGAAATGACTATGAGCATAAGGATAAGAAATCCATGAAAGCTGTATGGAGTGTATCTGAAGACTCTAGTAGTACATTTCAATCAGACTCAGAGAAGGAGGAAGAAAATCTAAAATCTGTCATGTGCTTTATGGAAGAAACATATGAGGTACAATCTTACTAATCTTCTGATTCAAGTTCTGAATCTAATTACTCTAATGAAAAACTTGCAGCCTACTGAAATATTCTTGAAGAAAAATATGACTCTATATTTAAGAAGAATAAGTATTTAAACAATATTCATAAGGTTGTTTCTGATGAAAGAGATACAATGATGAAACAATATAATGAGTTAACTGAAAAATTTGATTCAATTAATTCTAACAATACAAATTATGAATCAAAGATAAAATCACTGCAAACTAAAGTAGAAACTTATAAAACTGCAGCCCTTGTTTTTACTAAAGGAGAAAATACATAAAATGAAATCCTTGGGAAAATTTCATTAAAAAAATATTTGGAATTGACAGTAAAGGAAAAAACCCCAAGCTATACAAAAACTATTTTATTCCAAGTGAAAAAAGACTAAATTTTAATTATTGTGCAATAAGGGGACATATTTCTAAAAACTGTTTCTTAAGACAACCCCAAATAAGTGGCATTAAGACAGATTTTGTATCAAATGATCTATTCGACTAATGTGAAATTAAAAAAACAAAGCAAGTCTGGATTCCCAGATCCTTACTAGTTAACACTATTAGACCAAACAAAATACGGGTTCCAAAGTAATCTGTGTAAATGTCTTTGTATGGAGAAGGTCACATGAGAAAAAAAGGACATATGGTATATGTAAAATGGATTCTCAAGACATTTGAGTAGACACTCATTGAATTTCTCTACACTCACTCAAAAAGATGGTGGACTTGTCACTTTTGGTGACAATGCCAAAGAAAAAATCATTGGTATTGGAACAGTTAGAGATCGAGAAGCTGTCTCAATTAATAAAGTACTTTATGTACAAGGATTGAAATACAATATGATAATTATCTCTCAAATATGTAATGATGGTTATGTTTTTTATTTTTCTAAAAATTTATGTTCTGTTTTAAAAAAAATTACTTAAATTTAGAGAACCAAGAACTGATAATGTGTATACCCTGGATTTAAATTCCTCATGTAAACAAAAAGTAAATTTCTTGACTGCCAAAATAAATTAATCTTAGATCTGGCATGGGAGACTTTATCATTGTAATATATATATTTTAAATAAGTTATCTAATAAACATTTAGGTTCTGATTTTCCTAGTCTCAAATTTGAAAGTGAGAGATTCTATGATGCATGTCAACTTGGCAAGCACTACAAATCATCCTTCAAATCTGTTAACAAAATTACTACATCTAACCCACTAGAACATGTTCATATGGATTTTTTTGGACCCTCAAGAGTAGAAAACTTACCTGGTAAATTATATCTATATGTTTTAATTGATGACTCTTCTAGATTTACATGGATTTTTTTTTGAAATTTCAAAATGAAGCTTTTAATTTATTTGAATTTTTTTGTAAATCTATTCAAAATGAAAAAGTATTTTAAATAATTTCATTATGAATTGATCATGGTGGAGAAGTTGAGAATCAAGAATTTAATTCCTTCTACTCAAATATGGGTATTAAACACACCTTCTCTACACCTAGAACACCTCAACAAAATGGAATTGTTTAAAGAAGAAATAGGACTTTTCATGAAATTGCTAGGACTATAATAAATGAATACATCCTTCCTACCTACATTTGGGCAGAAGATGTAAGCACATCCTGCTATATAATGAATAGTGTTTTAATTAGACCTCTTTTGAAAAAAAACACCCTATGAACTTTGGAATAACAGAAAACCTAAAGTTAACTACTTTAAAGTTTTTGGATGCAAGGTTTACATCTTAAACACTAAGGATAATCTTGGTAAGTTCGATCCAAAATCTGATAAAGGTATTTTCTTTGGATATTCAGCTACTTACAAAGCTTATAAAATCTATAATAAGAAGTCAAGGATTGTTAAAGAATCAGTTCATGTGAAATTTGATAAACTTGATCCCTTTGAGAAATGAACAGATCAAATGGATGAATCTGACTCAAATGATAACACGAGGCTTAAGAACTTGAAAAATGATTTTGAAATAGATATAAATAAAATTTAGTCCAGTTCAGAAGAACATGATATTGGAGAACCTATAAGTGTGTTTCCTAGACAGACTAGAACCCTAAAGAATCACCCTTTTGAAACTATAATAGGCGACTTAGATATATGAATAAAAACAAGAAGAAATATAGGAAATGATGTATAATTCCATGCCTTTCTATCCCAATTAGAACCCAAGACAATAGAAGAAGATTTAGATGATGAAAGATGGATGATATCAATGCAAGAAGAATTAAACTAGTTCAAAAGAAAAGAAGTCTGGGAATTAGTTGAAAGACCATAGAACTATCCAGTAATAGGAACCAAATGGGTCTTTAGAAATAATCAAGATGATCAAGGAATAATAACAAGAAATAATGCCAGACTTGTTGCTAAATGATATAATCAAGAAGAAGGAATAGATTATGATGAGACCTTTACACCTGTAGCTATACTAGAAGCCATTAGAATCCTCTTAGGCTATGCATCTCATATGAACATTAAATTATTTCAGATGGATGTTAAGTATACTTTTTAAATTGGTTATTTAATGGAGGATGTTTATGTTGAGCAACCTCCTAGTTTTGAAAATTCTCAGAAACCATATTCTGTTTTCAAACATAATAAATCTCTCTATGGCCTTAAACAAGCACCTAGAGCTTGGTATGAAAGATTAAGCTCTTTTCTTTTGAAACATGATTTTACTATTGGAATGGCAGACCCAACACTATTTAAGAAAACTATGATTTCTAATATTTTATTGGTTCAGATTTATGTTGATGATGTAATTTTTGGATCAACTAATAAAACCCTTTGTCATGAGTTTTCAATGTTAATGAAAAATGATTTTCATTTGGAAATGTTTTTAATCAAAGCAAATACATTACTGATTTGTTGAAAAAATTTGGACTTGAAAACACCAAGACATATAAAACACCTATGTTTACTAATATAAAACGTGATTTGGATGAAACTGGAAAATCAGTTTACAATAAGTTATATAGAGGTATGATTGGTAGTTTATTATATCTTACTACTAGTCGGCCAGATATAATGTATTCAGTATGTCTTTGTGCAAGATTTCAATCAAATTCTAAAGAATCTCATCTTACTGCTGTTAAAAAAAATTAGATATTTAAAAGGAACTATTTTTAAATATCTTCTTTATCCCAAAACATCTAATTTCAATTTGATTTCATATTCAGATGCAGACTTTGGGAATTATAGATTAGATAGTAAAAGAACATCAGGAACTTGTCACTTTTTAGGAAAATCATTAGTGTCATGGTCAAGTAAGAAACAACATTCAGTTGCCCTGTCAACAGCTGAGGTAGAATATGTTTCTGTGGGCAGTTCCTGTGCACAGGTGTTGGAGATGAAAAACACTCTTATGGACTTCGGACTAAATTTTAATAATATTCCTATTTTATGTTATAATACTAGTGCTATAAATATTTCAAAAAATCCTATTAATCATTCTAGAACTAAGCATATTGATATCATACATCATTTTCTAAGAGATCATGTTCTTAAAAAGGATATATATTTGGAATTTTTAATTACTGAAATTCAATTAGATGATATTTCTACTAAAACACCTCCCACTGCAAAGTTTGATTTCATTAAGGGGGGGCTAGGTTTATTTGATTTTAAATAAAATTATATTTTACAATAGTAGTTATTTATTTTAATTATGCTTAAAATAATTTATCTATTTTGTTTTTCAAACCAAAAAAGTTTCATTTCCCCAAGTAATATATTTTATTTATTTTTAAATAGATGTAATGATTATTAAAAACATGGGAATCAAGGTTGTCAGAAACCCTTTCGACTTCTAAACCGTTTAATTTCTATCGAAACCTTTTCGAACCTGCAAACCGCACCTCTACTCATGAACCCTAATCTTCGAACCTCTGAAACCCTAACCTTCAAGCCTTTAGAGATTCTCATAGAGATGGTAAGGACTAAAATATCCAGTGAAGCCGAGACAAGAAATTCCAAGAGACAGCACTCCAAAGGACAAAAAATCTTATAGGGAAAGGTAATCGATCTCGACAGGTTATTTCAGACATATATACTATTGAAACAAGCACTCTCATTTTAGAACCTTGAATAGATGTTAAATAGTGAAAATACAGAATTTTTGTATAAGGTAGAACTTAGATACCTTTTCAAATATGTATAGTTTAGTCTGGGAGATACTGAGGATAGTATGATGGCTAAGAAAGAGGATCAGGATTTCTCAATCTCATCAGTAGAAATTGGTCAGATTCTCAACTGCCCTCATGAGGGAGTTTTTCATTTCGATTTGAAAAATATTGGAGATTCTATGCATAAATTAGAGGAAATAATGTTGTTTCTTTTTGGTATTAAGACTTAAAAAAAATTATCAAGGATTTGGTGCCTGATCATAAAATTTTGGTCAAATTTGTGCAAACAGGGATTGCACCGAGGATGTCTGAGATGGAAATGATATTATATCCTGATATTTATATAATTTATCTTTTACTCAGTGATGTAAAACTCAATTTTCCTAGGTATATGGTTAGATACCTAAGATATTATTGTCAGAGTGATGCCCGAATGAACTTTTATCCTTTTGGTCGATTCATTTCCAAGTTTTTTCTTAAGAAAGACATGGTGAGATTGGTGGATGCCAGAGTACACTGTCATCACAGCAATGTGTTTAATGCTGGAACTTTAAGGAATATTGGATATTTCTGGAGTTCTATCAAAGGAAAACTTTTTCCAGTAGGAGAAGATGATGAATCAGAGAGTGCTCAAGCTCAATTTGCAATATCCAAGGAGGGACAAGCTGAATCGAGAGTCAGCACTACAACATGGAGGATCAGATTTGAAGTGGTAGAAACTGAGGAAGAAAGAGGTCAGGAGGGACTACAAACACAGAGGAAAAGACATGTGACTGAGGAACTTATTTCACCTGATTTAACTACAGGAGATTTACTCTCTTATATCTTTTTCATAGAAAAGGTTGTTGAACAACCTCAAAAATAGAATGTCACTATTACAGATCCTGATCATGAAGGGATTGTAGTTGAACGATCAAGACAACAGGATGTAGCTGATGTTGAAGTTGACATTCAATAATAAAAGGAGGCAGAGCCTGGTGAGGAAGTGGCCATACCTCAGGAAACTCAAGAGAATATTATTTTAGATATTACATTAGATGAAAAATTTCAGATATTTGTGAAGAGCATGCTTCTGAAGCTCACAGAGAAGTTCATCTAGAGGATTTTTCTATGGAAGAGTCTGGAAAGGACTCTGGGGAAAAATCTGTGGACCAACCTACTCAGGCCAAGGAGAAATAGAAATCCGATGATGAATCATTACCTTTAGTACTACTACATCACACATAACCTGAGAATGCGAATCAAGCACAAGGTGCTTCTGATTCAAGGAATAAGGAAGCTGAAGAGTTGTACAAAAAGTTATCTCACCTGTAATGTGAGAATGATTCTCTGAGAAGCATTTTAGCATCCAAATAGTTCAAATTTCAAAGACATAAGGAGAGTACTGTTTGAAGACAAGAATTCAAAATTTTTAAATAGGATATGCTAAATGATGTTTCCAAATTGAAATATGAAATGGTTATGAAGTCATATTTCTTAGATCTTAATTTGTTTCTGGAGACACAATTTGCATCAATTGGAAATAGTGCTGCTAGTGGATCAAGCACTTTACCTGATTTAATCAGAATATTTCAAGCTATCACAGCTGCAATGAGAAATATGAATAGTAGGTTTCCAGATCTTCAGTGCTACAATTCTCCATTATCTATTCTCCTAGATAATCAGAAATTCTTAGTTGATCAGTTAATATCCAGTGAGCCAGGAATCCATTCTGTCTTAGAAAAATTCACAGAGAATATTTCATTGTTTATGGATAAAGAAGAAACGCATCACGAGTTTTTCAGAGTCAATCTCATTGAATATATTCATATGACTCAAGAGGCCAGAGACATTATTATTAAGCTTGGTGATGGATTAATGAAAATGTTTAGAGAACAGTTATCAGAAATCAAGTCCACAGTCCATTGATGATAAACCCTACTTGTTCACTGCAAAAAAAACCTTGATTCTTGTGTTTATCATCCTTGTATCTATTTTTGACTTTTAATGAAAATTTGTTTCTTTATTTCTATTTGTTTTACTGCCTTTATTTTGATATGCCAGTACTCCAGATTTAATTATTGATAAACAGTTAATAATAGCATTTTCCTACAGTTCAGTGCGACATTAAATATGTTAAAATCCATGATTTATAATTCTTTTTGATATCACAAAAGGGGGAGAAATTTGGATAAACACAACATTTTATTTTAAAAACCTTATTTAAATAATTTCCTATATATTTAAAAAAATTTGGATTTATACAGATTTATACTTATACAGAAAACTATTTTTAGTTATTAATAGTCATTTATTATCAAGGTAAATTTTCTTTTACTTTTTATTTAGAGGGAAATTTGGATAAAACTAGAAACTTTTATTTTTAAAGTAAAATTATTTTATTTTCATGAAGGGGGAAAAATTTTTATTTATTGAAATGATTTTGTTAAAATTAAATAATGTTTTATCCTCTCAAAAATCTAAAACTTTATGTAACTAATTTTGAAAGTTAATTTCATTTAATTAGTTTTATTATTTTATGGATCTTGTGATCATAAAAAAGGGGGAGATTCTTGAGCATGTGTTTTTTTCAAAAATACATAATATTGTTATTTAAAGGGGGAGTTTATATTAATACTATTTCTATTTATGATAATTTTGATGCTCACAAAGACCCTTAATTATTTTCTAATGATTTCATTTGTTAAGAATTTTGCAGGAATTTATCATTTTATTTTACTCATGAAATTACGGTAATTTATTATTAAAGTATTCATATTTTAGCGTGTTCTGGAAACACTGTTCATGCGCTACTTATTCGGAATCTGCTTGAGCGTGTTCTGGAAACACTGTTCATACCCTACGTGGATAAACGTAGTGTAAGGATAGAAACCGTGTATACATTTTGAGATAAGGAAAAAGTATGGTTAAACAACCATATGTTATCGGCAACGTATGGAAGAAGAACCCTATGTTAGAAAGGATCCCTACGTTTGGGATATCTAAAAAGTACGGAAGAAGAATCGTACGTAAATATTAAACGTTACGTTTGTTTCTCAAAAGTATGGTTCATCAACCTTACTTCTATGAACAACCATAAGTTCTTGGAAAACTATGGATCATGTAAAAGTATGGATCTTTTATCGTACATTTGAATGTTTAAGAGAAAAGTATGGATGACCAACCCTACATTTGCAATGAACCTTACATTTTTTGTCAAGTTTACGTTGTCAACCTTATGTTGTCAACCTTACGTTGTGAACCTTACGTTTTAATACTATGTCATCAACCTTACGTTCAGAGGACACATACAGTTCAACTTAACCTTACCTTTGGCGTCAGATAATTTAAAGTCGATATTTTTTTGCAACGGTCAATTAGATGATTATTAGGTGGATTTCATTCCAGATTTAAAGCTGATTTTAATGTATGATTTTGGCTGATTCAAAACCTTTTCATCAATTATTTGATAATCGAATTAAAATGATCTTTTTATGCCGAGTCTTCAGGGAAGTTGCGAATGCTCTATAAATTCAAATGTTTGAATATCATGAGTAAAAAGGAGACTTTTGTGGAATTTATTTTACAGGATAAGTTCTTATCATTATTTTATTTATATGCGCTTCTTTAAACTACATCAATGATTATTGATCGTGTGTGACCTTTTGATTATTCTGAAAAAGAATAAAAACAGAGACTACTGAAACAGACCGATCTACTAGTTCAAAAGGAGCACCAATGATCTGTTTTTTAAAAGAGGAAGGAACGCGATAGAAGATTCACTTGTTCTACAATGAAGATCTACTATGAATTTTCTACTGCTAATGTTGTGAATTATATTTATATATCTACAGCAACAGGATCGACTCGGAACGTTTCTTATGTAAAGATTATTATTTCTGAAGGCGACGATCTATCTACTGTCAATTGCATGCTGTTGAAATTGTGAAGAACATATGAAAATTATTTTCAAAATACTAAAATTGTTTCTTTATATTCTTGAGTGATCGGCTTCTCGTACTTAGCTGTGTAGGTTCTATAAGTGAACCAGAAGGCTTTTTTTTCCTTAAATTGAAAAGGTGTCAACTGCTTGTACAAAGTTGTGAACTAGTCTATTGAAACGAGGACCAGATAGTGAAAATCACCAAGCTCATGGAGTAGAGTGTTGGTGGAGTGGACTAGGGGGCTTGTGTTCCCCGAACCACTATACAACTTGTGTTTCTGCTATTTAAATTTACGTTGCATCATTTTATCTGATTAAAGTTATAAGGCAGAACACAATCTCGCAATGATTTTTTAAAAGACACAATTCACCCCCATCTTGTGTATATTTGGTGTAATCCAATCCAATAGTGCGTGCATTGATACTGTTCCCATTCCTTCCACTAGGTTCCATTTCTAAACAAAGTCATACACTATATTAGTTTATGAATCGCAATACATAAATCCATACTTGTAAAACACTGAACATAAATTGAACAGCTTATGGATATAATCCATAATCATAAAAAATGTTTTCTTTGAGGAATTATATACTCATAAACCCTTCATAATGGTTTGTAAAGAAAATGAGAATTATCCTAAGCATATCCCCGGGGAGTGTTGTAACCAAGAGTGAAGCAAAGCTCATTATCATGCACCAATTCCCGTCGGAGTCTAGCTCAAAGCGGTGTTTCCGGTTTTACCCCCCGGTACATCTGTGCCAGAGCCGCCTCTACCTACTCGTAACCAGAAAGGGATGTATTTCTCAGAAAACTCACAAAATCTCTACAATACCAAAATTCTAGGAAGTTCTTCTATACTAATCCTCAAATTCTATATTTGGTCTATGTGCTCTAATTAGAGTTTATCTAAATCTATCTTCCAAGGTTTGTACTAAACTTCCTCTGATTCCAACTGTAATGACCCGACCCCAGTTACCTAGAGTTGGTGCATTATTACATAATAATGGCATGATCAGAAAAGATCATGTCTCGAAAGACCGATTATTTTAGTAGCCTTGGAAACAATAGATACATTCATAAGTCTTACATTACATCATAAAATGAAAAACTAATACAACATAGTCTCCATAGTCCACACTCATATACCCTCAGACTATCCCTGTAGTTCAGTCATAAAATACTTCTTTACATCCTTGGAAAAATAAAACAGAGAAAGGGGTGATCTCAGATACTCAGTAAGGATAACAATATACCATAAACTTTCATAAATAAGCATAAATATTTAAGGGAATGTATAACTAAAACAAATGAATTTTAAACATGAACTTCCACATAATATGGCAGAAATAAAATGAAATAATGAAATTTACATATTCATATGTATATTCTACTAGTCAAATAATCACATGCAATATCAATAACCTCTTTCATAATGATGGAATGCATAATTCCAGACTAGCATAACCATAGTCAAGGTCTTATGCCAAGACTACAAATAAGATTTTG
The DNA here is from genome assembly GCA_963277665.1 of Viscum album. Classification (NCBI taxonomy): domain Eukaryota; kingdom Viridiplantae; phylum Streptophyta; class Magnoliopsida; order Santalales; family Viscaceae; genus Viscum; species Viscum album. The sequence continues at coordinate 749,985,975 of OY728129.1, read as the reverse complement.
TCAAGGCCTTGTTCAAAGACACTAGTTTGTCTCATGAGACCTACTGATGCATCGAGGAGCTATAGCAGGATCCACCCGTCACTTGTTAAGTTCAATACATTCCTCATATGAACTGGTTTAAACATAACATAATCATTCATATTAAAACTAGCATACGAAATTTCAATAAATTCTCAATTAAACATGAATGGTATAAAAATAACACATCCACAGTCAAACATATCACAAAACCTTCAATACTTTATGGAAGTTTTGTATCATAATAAATCAACTTCTAATAAGCGTAAAATCCATCAAAGGATGTTGACATAGATGAAATAAAAAATATTTCAGATAAATATATCTTTTTTAAATTCATTTACAAGTCACATAATTATAAAATAAAACATTTACTTTCAAAATATTCTTATAAGCTTGTAAGGGAATTTTCGACAATTTTATATTGGTGGAAAATAGTTGCTCCGGCCGTATAAGTTAAAAAAAGACATTCTTACCATAATTCTGTCGAAAGGGTTAAAAAATACCTTGTTTGGAAAAAGACAAAAAGATTACTTTATAAACATCTTATAAAAAGTCAAACAAGGTTATAAATGAGTTTAACCTATATTCTGTAAAATATTTAGAATGTTTTGAAATACATTTTTAAGAAAAATGTATGTGGATGATAAAGAGTTCCTAGAAGATAATTACGTATAAACAACCTCAGATAATGAAGAGATTGTAAAATAAACCCTTACCTTGTAATTTTCCTTGGTAGAGGGTAGGTTAAACTCCTGTATAATAGTTAAATAAATGTTATTAAATTATACAAGAATAATATGCATAAATATTATATCATATATGATCTTTTAATATTGATTTGTTAATAATATTTTAGTATTATCGTCGTTTCAGGTGTTCACATACTCATTTTCTTTTATATGTTTTTTTACATAATCCGTGTTTTTTATCCATTGGTTGTATATTATTCATATCCAGAATGATATCATTTCCTTGAACCTTAATTTTAATCATCAAATGAAAATTAGTCTTGAATTGATATGATGGAGAATGAATCTCATCATGTTTGTTGAGACGGTAGTCCGTCCGTATGCACGAGCGACAATATCTTTCTTTTGATATTAAAATAATGTATAATTGGATGTTTAATCATATATAAATAATAATTATCATGTTATATTTATTATATACATCAAATACACATCATTATTATACCCATCCAAATAATCATGTATTGAATAACAATTACACCACGATGTGGAGACGGTAAGTCGTACGTACGTATGTATGGTGACATGTCATTCAAAGGATGGATAGAATAATGAATTTGGTTGTACCATATTTATAATAACATCATTTTATATAGATGATACTGGGGTTATTATTTTATAATTGAAATAACAAAGAAAGAAGAAGTGGAAGAAAGGAACTTGAAAGAGGGTGGTGAAAAAATTACCTCTTCTTCGGGTTCTTCTTTTTTATTTGATCAAAAGAGATCCATAGGATGGATTTATGATCAATCTACAGCCTCTAGATTGAATTTAGGGAAGTTTAGAGATTATTTGTGCAGGGGTTGGCCATTCCAAAAGGCTTTGAAAGTGTGAATTAGAGAGAAGGGGGAGTGTCCTTTTATAAGAGGGGTGAGGGGCACCTTTGGAAAAGATAGAAATATTATTTCATAATAAATTCATATTCGGTTTATAATGGCTCAAAATTAGATTATTTATAGGATAAGGTGTGGTTTAGTCAAAAACCACTCAATCAATAGGTTTTAGACAGGTTTGGGTCACTATATTAACCTTATCATTTATATTTAACTCTTAGTTAAATAGTTTGACATTTATCATGTCTCTTTATATTTTTAAATTATATTGTTATGAGATTTACTATATACTTCCAAGAAACCCTGAAGTGGTCAATTAATGATACACCTATCATTATATAACTCTCTTGGCGGATCCTTAGATTTTTAGCAATTTAATATCAATTAATATATAATATTTGTTTTAAAAACTCATTCATGTCAATTTTGACACTATTTGGTTTTTTTTCTAAATTCATAATAGCATTATTACTTTGAACCTAATTCATTTAATCAACCATAATATTTAATATTAACCAATAAATTCGTTTAATTCATAAAAATTCTCAAATTACATTTATTTGGATATTTATAATATCAATTATTTGAATATTTCATTAATTATGTAATTACTGCATCACCATTGTGTCATTTATAAATTAAATAATTTAATGTCTAAAAATGATTAATAAAATATAATTATGTAGGAAATTTTTTTAGATTTCTAATGAATATTTATAATCGAATTTATCTTATGTATAACCCTATATTAAAAATGTTTTTGTTATTAAACATTGATTTTAACTCTTTTAACTCTTCTTTGAATTAAATAATAATAAATGCCCTAATCTAATCCAAGTGGACCAAAGAGGTTCATATTTTATTAATAAGGTTGTTTCTGGTCTAATTATACTTATCCAATAGAATTAGAACATGTGTTAGGGTAATAATAATATCATTTTTACCCTTAATTACCTGATTTACTTTTAACCGTGGTAAATAAAATTAAAAAGTCACCATTAACCAAAAAATATTTTTATCTTATTGAACCAAATTTTACTCCATGATATTAACTGTGTCTCTCGGATTTTCAAAATTTCATTCACAGATGCGGTAAAATTATGTTTTATGTGAATTTTCAAATTCTCTTATGAGATGTGTAAAAGACGGTGAAAAGTTAAAAAAAAATTATATATCTAAAATTTTTATAAACTAACTCCTATGAATTACGTTTAAATTATATAGGTATTATTTATATATTTTGAAATAAAATAAATTTAAATAAAATAAATAATTATTTAAATAAAAACTCAGTTTTAAACTATAACTCAATGTTTTTAACTATTCATCAAAAATTGAAAGTTTTCAGAAAAATACCAAAATTTAACCCAAGGCTAATTTCGGTATTCCAAATCCAAAAATGAAGTCCATTTTGAATGATAAAAATTTTAAAATTTCAAAAAGTCAGTATTACTATTCATAATGGCTAGTTTGATTGGTTGTAGTGTGTGTTAGAACTCGAAGTTGTGTGCAACACATGCTATTGAATTATTCAAAGGGAAACTTACCGTGGAAGCTTGGGGTGTTACAAAAATATATTTTTCTAAATGGATTAAAATTGATTCAATTCTGTGACAATTTATCTAAAAACATATTACTACACTCAAGTATGGGAAAAAATATGTAAACTATGACTTAATAAATTTCAAATATGAGGAATGATATGAAAAAAGGACTAAGAGGCATTAAAAGAAGTATTTCATAAGAGTGAAGTTACCATTATTTAACAATCCCATTAGGGGTTTGAATTATGCAGGGCCACCTAAGGGCATTGGCTGCATAGTCAAATAATAGCATCTTTTGGATGACAGGTCTGTTATGTAGACTATTTATGCAAGGCCTCCTACAGGCACATGCTGCATATTCAGGAAAAAAGAACTCTCAGAAATTTTACATTTCTATTGCTAAAAAGCCAGTGAATGTTTATGGAGATTCAAATTTTCCAAATCATAGATTCTGTTGTATGGAGAGAATTACTTGATTATGGAGAGGATATTTCCAATCATGATTGTCGAAGAATTAGATGAATGTCACTCCTATGAACGTATGACCCAAATGTAGGGAAGGGAAATATAAACCATAAACTTAAATACTTTCCGATCATGAAATATAGTGTGGAAAAAATATGTTAAGGATGGATATTTTTGCGGATCCCTTCATATTTTTGTTAAGAAAAATAAGGACAAAAGAGGTTTTCCTCCCAAGAATTAAGTTTCCACTATTTAACAAACCCGTTAGGGGGTTGAATTATGCAGGGCCACCTAAGGGAATTGGCTGCATAGTCAAATAATAGTATCTTTTGGCTGACAGGTCTGTTATGTAGAATGTTTATGCAAGGCCGCCTAAGGGCACGTGCTGCATAGTCAGGCAAAAGAACTCTCAGAAATTATACATTTTGTGACCAGATGTCAAGAAATGGGTTATTGAGATCTGGATGTATTTAAGGTTTGGAGTATGACACATGAAAAATGGGTATTGTCCAATGCATGAAAGAGATACATAGATCAATGCTGACCATAATCATGTTGTGGATGGGTCTTGAATTGAAATGATAGACTTCAATACGTATCATATAAGGATGGGAATCAATCCATATGTAGTTCTTTAAATACAATTTAACGTCATGTGGGATGAGTGTATAAGAGATCTTAGTTTAGTTCCATGGAGCTCGGACCAAAGGAGACTTTTCAGCCAAGGGACTGAAAGTGGAATTTGGGGTTAGGCCCAATGACTTGGGGCTGGATTTGAGGGATGCTCGAACGTTCCTACATATCCAATAAGGATGGGAATCAAGCTGCACGTAGTTCTTGAAATTCCCTCTATACAGATTTGGTTCGTACATATGATGTGTGAAATGGGACTTCAGTGCAATGCTGGTTTGACCCAAGATTAAGGTTCGGGAATTTCCATGTATGCACGTAGTCTATGGAATATAAAATGATTTGAGATCAATGTGAATAATGATTCCCTCTTAGGTGTGGGTGTCAATGAATGTTCTAGTTTATTGTCGTACATGACAAAAGTGAGATTACTTTAATGTCGTATAGCAAGGACGATGGTTAACCAATGTAAAAAATATTGGTTCTGGGGGTGGTTTCATGATACAACATCGTATGAGATGGAGGTGAACCGATGTGAAGAGATTGGTTTTGGGATTGAACCTCGGGAGGTTGCCTACGTACCCATCCTAGAATGTAAGGATCATAGTCCGCATAGTTCTATAAAGAATGAATTAATGATCATGTTTTACTTGAGGACAACTCGAAGACGGTGTTGGGACATATGCTTGATTAGCGACCCAAAGAGGGTGTTGTGGTTGAAGTTTACTCTAAGCTCACGTGAGTCATACTTGGTGTGAGAAACAAGAGGTAGAAATAACCATAACGATGCATAGTGTAATGTCATGTAGCAAATAAGGGACAAGACCTAGTTTAACATCATGTTAGACGAAAGAGGGACTATGTAGTTTTAAAGTCTTGGAGTAAAGACTTTGGGGGGATTATGCAGTTTAATGTCATGCAGTAAGGGAAAAAGGGTGTTGTACAGTTTAACATCATGTAGCTAGGACGTATTAGGGAATTTTATAGTTTAACGTCATGTGGGATGAAGAGGTTCACAATATAACGTCATATAGCTAGGATGATGGTTATGCAGTTTAATGTCTAATTGGACATAAGTACGAATAGTTTAAGGTCATATGCATGGACCGATGATACACAGTTTAGCGTCATGTAGCTAGGAAAACACAGTTTAACGTCATGTAGGACATATAGAAAGCATTTTTTTACACAAAATACTTCTTCCGAAATCTGGCATTGGTTGGAGTCGTGATGAGATCCCCATCCTTTGAAATTAAAGAATAAGCTCCATTGGAGTAGACCTTATGTATTGAGTAAGGTACTTCCCACTTTGGCTCAAGCATGGGAGGTTTCTTTCCTGGTATCATTGGTGTTCTAAGAACCAATACCAATTCTCCTTGAATTAATGAACGAAGATGAACTTTTTTGTTGAAATCTCATGCTTTTCAATTCTGATAGACTTCCAAGTGGTGTATGGTGCACAATCTTTTCTTATCTAATCATTCCAATTCATCCAATCGCTTTTGAGATTGTTCATCTATAGATGACTGATCATAAATGGATACTCTAAGAGACGTTAATTGAACTTAAATGGGAAAGAATTCATCTGTGTCATATACCAATGAATAAGGAGTTGACCGCGTTTCAGTGCGGGTGTTGGTACGATAAGCCCATAAAGCATGAAAGAGTCTATCAGGCCATGATTTCTTATATTTATCCACCATCTTTTGCAGTGTGTTTGAAAGAGTCTTATTGAAAGATTCTATTTGGCCATTGGCTGCTGCATGATACTGATAGGAATGGTTGGATTTGATGTTGTATTCTTGATACAACTTCCTTACCTCAGATGAACAGAAGTTGGTGCAATTTTCCATCAATATGATATGAGGGACACCAAATCTGGTAATTATGTTAGACATGATGAAGCTAACAATGCTTTTAGAACTAAATTATTTAAGAGGTATTGCCTCTTCCCATTTATAAAAGAAGTCAGTAGCAATAAGAATATACTTAAACTGCTTGGATGTAGTCGAAGGGTAAGGTCCCACTACATCTATTCCCCATGTGGCAAATGGCCATGAGTATTTAGCTGAATGAAACAACTCTGGGGGTTGATGAATGAAATTGGAACATATTTTGAAAGAATGAAACTTTTTCGTGACATCAACACAATCTTGTATCATTGAAGGCCAAAAGTATCCAAGCCTTAGAATTTGATCAGACAGTCTATCTCCAGACTGGTGGGTACCACAGACTCATGCATGTACTTCTTTAATAACAGCCATTTTCTCTTCACCATCAATGCATTTGAAGAGAATTCCATCAAAACCTCTTTGTAGAGAATTTTTTCTAGGTGATCTGGGATATCATAAAGAGTAAAATTGACCATAGTTCACCAGACATGTTCTTTCCCGAATCTATCAGGTGGGAGTGTTCCATTTTGAAGGTATTCCCTGATAAATTCCATCCATCTTGTAGTATGACCATATGGTTCATAAATGGGACTAATTTCATTGATTTCCTCTATTATGATTTGAACATATGGTGAAATTGTATGACGGTGGGCAATATTGATGATTGTTTCGTCCCGATTTGGATCTGCTAGAGCTGTGGCTATATTATCCAGTGCATCAGCTTGCTCATTTTGTGATCGCGGGACATAAGAAAATGTTGGTTCTGAAGGAAATTCCGCCATTAACTATCTGACGTAATCATACAAATGGATTAACTCTTCTTTTCTGAAGGCATAATCCCCATTGACTTGTTTGATTACTAGGTCTTATTCACATTTCACCTTTAAGTGATTCACTTGTGCCTCAAGCGCCAAATCTAATCCTACGATAAGAACTTGATATTCTACTTCATTATTTGTACCACCTTCCTATAATAAGAAGGAATACGGTAGCACTGCCTTTTCTGGTGAAATAAGTACAATTCCTAACCCAAATTTGTTGAATTTAGGATCATCCATGTTCTTCCCTGTTGGACTTCTGAAAGCACCATCAAAGTAAATTTCTCATGATTGAAAATTATCTTAAATAGAGAAGACTTCCTCATCAGGAAGTTCAATATCTAAAGTTGTATATTCTACTAAAGGGTGTTCATCAAGTAAATCAGTTATATATTGGCCCTTTATTTCCTTTTGAGACACATACTAGATATCAAATTGTTTCAAAATAACTACCCACCTTGCCAGACGTCTGGTAAGTATTGGACGACTAAGTATGAATTTGATATGGTTATTGAAAGATACCAATTGGACCTCATGATGTTGCAGGTAGTGTCTCAATTTCTAAACTGCAAAGATTAATGCTATGCAACACTTTTCAATACTTGAATATCTGGTTTCTACTTCAATCATTGTCCGACTGAGTTATTAAAGTCTATTTTCATTCCCAACATAATTCTTTTGGGCAAGGAAGACACCCAATCACTACTAAAAATTTAGGCAATAGCCACAGTTCTAAACCGTGGCTATAGGCCCAAAAACTGTGTCTATAGGTTATAGCCACGGTTTCATGAACCGTGGATGGTATTGGCGTGGCTATAGGTCGATACCTATAGCCATAGTTTGAAACCATTTCTAAATACCTATAGCCACGGTTCGAACCATGGATACATCCCTAAGGCCACGAATCCAACCATAGCTATAGCCCTATAGCCACGTTTTTTAAACCGTTGCTATAGGGACAGCCCTATAGATGCCAATAAATGCCACGGTTATCGTGGCCAAAGTCCTATATCCACGGTATAAAATCGTGGATATAGGACTTTCCACTGCATAAAAAAACCAGCACGGTTCACCGTGCTGGCTGTTGGGAGGACTGCACTAACACCCCCCCCCCCCAGCACCCCCCACCCCTCCTCCTGCACACCTCCCCTTCCCCACCCCCATGTACCTTGCACCCCACCCCCTGCCCCCTCCTCACTGCACACCCCCTCCACCTAGACTGCCCCCACCCTGCACCAGCACCCCCCATACAAGGTAATCCAAATCCCATGGAACCACCACCTTCTTCGGAAATAGCTGAACCAACACAATTGGGTCGGATTCTACTTCATCAATCTCCTCATTGAAGATATTACACAACAAAAGGCATGTATTCATCGCACTCACCTCTTCCCCGATGGAGGTACCCATTCAGTAAAAGGAATTGAAACACAGAATCACCAATCCCTTATTGTTCTGAACCAACCAGCCTCCCCTTGTCTCCCCCGCAATACACGATCCATCCACATTCAATTTTAATGATAATCCCCTATTGTTATGAACCAACCCTCCTCCCCTTATCTCCCCTACAATACATGATCCATCCACATTCAATTATAATCCCATAGCAGTAGGCTTCCATTGAAGCCTCCTTTCCTTGACTACCATGGAAAGAATCACTATTCATACAAATCCATGGATGAAATCTTTTCAGGGTAGTAAAAAAAATTCCTCCCTTGATAATCACTCCCAACTCTACCCCAATCATTTTCACTTGATCCTGAAAATAGATTGAGGAATTACTCTTGTCTTCTCTTACATTATTCCTACCATCCCAAATAGTCCCACACACATCTAAGAAATAACATAAATGAATAATAACCTCCACCCCTGGCTCTCCCCTTGGAACAAGGCCTCAATAATCTCCTACATGGTTTTCTCGCTACTATTGATATTCAATAAATTGTCCCATAAACTCCCAGATCCCCCTCACCCAGTCACACTGAAAAAATAAGTTCCAAGAAGATTCATAGTGTGGACTTTGTACAACAGTGACATCCAGAGGCCAGATCCACCCCCTAATTATAAATATTCTCCTCTGTTGGAAGCGCTTAATGTCTCATTCAGCATAAAAGAAAAATCATCTTGTTTGTGATATCCTTGTACCAGAGTTTCAAAGCCCATTCATTCATCTCGCATCTTATATGAACCAAATTTATGAACTCCCTGCTCCTGCACACCTCCCCTGCCACGCCCCCCTGCACCTTGCACCCCACCCCCACCCTCTCCTCACTGCACACCCCCTCCCCCTAGACCTCCCCCCACCCTGCACCATCACCCCCAATGGAGGTGAATATAAAGTAAAAAAATACAAGACCTGTAAAATAAATAAAATAGTAACAATCTATATACATGTGTGGGTAGTGAGAATAAAATTAAGTTTTTCACTAAAAATAATTACTTTAATATATCCCATAATATGTTGGGTTAGTGAATATAATGTAAAATAAATAAAATAGTAACAATCTGTATATAGATAACAAGGGTGGTCCACCAAGTGCTAACAATGTCACAACGATACACAAATAAGCTCCAATAAATTGGTTGTTTGAAACATTCCTGATAGCATCAGTAAAAGCATGAAAAGATTAAAGACTTTTCACTAAGGATGCTCGAAATTCATACAAACTAAAGCAGTGAAATCTGATTAATTACATTGTAACTAAAACTATGTAAACTAGAAAGTAGTCAATTCAATTAAGTGTTGTTTAAACAAACCATCTACTTACAAATCGTCAAGGGGAACGCCAGTAGGGGCATCAATTAGACCAGTTAATTTATTGATCTGTAAATACCTGAATAAAGCCATAAATACATTAAAATTTATAATTATATTAACTAAAGTCTTTGTTGCTTACAGTGTACCAAGGATTGAAAGCGACGTGAAACTATGAGGTAAGTTCCCCATCATTGAGCTGTATGGGAGATCCTCATATGTGAAACAAATAATTATTAAATAATATTCAATTGAACAAGAACCTTCTAACATAACAGATTAAGAAAAGACAAAAGTGGACTCAATAAATGAAAATACAAATATGAAAGAACTGTAAAAGGATAATTTATAGAAGCCCCACCTATTGGACCCCCTAGACTGTAGCCCCCCCACCCCTTGTTGGACCCACCCTAGACAGCAGCCCCCCCCCCCCCCCACGGATATCCCTCCTAAACAGAAGCCACCCCCAGACAGCCCCCCTGGATAGAAGCGCCCCCAAACAACCCCCCCCCCCCTACTGGAGCCCCCTGGATAGCCCCCCTGCTGGATAGCACCCCCCCCCCCTGCTGGACCCCCCTAGACATCCCCCCCTACTAGATAGCAGCCCTCCCTACTAGGGCCCCCAGGACAGCCCCCCCTGCTGGACAACAGCCCCCCAGTCGATTTAGGGGGTCAAATTTTAAACCAATCCTTTGATTAATCATGCATGGAAAATGGGAATACAAATAATTAGATTACATCAGAGGATACACCTAGGTTGAAAAAGGTATTTTAGACCTCAATGAAGTTAGATATGTGTTCCTGAGGATTCTCACTCTGTTGTTTTCTATGATGAACTATTTTATAGTTTATACTGATGAGACCATTTTTTATTTCAAATGAATCAGCCAGGAGAGGAGGGAACAAAATACTGGGTGTGATAATATTAATTCATGGATAGAAATAATTCAGAATGTTTCAATCCAGTTGCATATTAGGAGTATCTCCTTGATGTATTGTTGGAACATATCGAATGTTGGGTCAGTTGGGACTGGCTAATTTGTTGTGGTATTCCATACATAAATGGAAGAAATTGGAAAGGTACCATGAAATTTTAGGCATGAAGGTAAGCATTTAATGGGTTTCATGACCATTTGAATATGTTAGAGGGTCATGACACATGAACTAGGCTTTAAAAATAATGACATAGTGGCTTCCTAAATAAAAAAGGAAGGATTAAAAATAGAATATGGGGATGGTGATGTTATCCTAGGTTTTTGATAAAGGTCCCTATGCATAAGGATGGTAAACATATTTCCTGTCATCATCATCAAAATTTGACGATCTCATATTTATTATTTACTTTACATGGGCTATAGTCAAATTATAATTCTTTTATCCCAAACTTCACATGCTATAATTTTGTATTATATTGATAGTGTGGGGTCGAACCCGTGGATAATGTTTCATAGAATAGAAAATTGGACTCTAAACATTTTTTAGGACTCCTCAAAATTTGTATTTTTTTGGGATATGATTGATGCTATTGAGTTTTTTTAACATTTAGTAAGAAATAGGGATCACAGTCTATTTCGGGATTGAGGTCCAAAGGATAACATTGGTCCTACCATGGAATAATCCTCAGGATTAGGCTTTGAAGTGGATTTTAAAAAACTATTTTTTTCATGGAAGACCCAAAATAGATCTATATTAGAGTTAAATATTCATCAGTTTTGATATAGCTAAAAATGATGATTCTTTAATCCTAGTTGTAATGTAAGAATGTGGAAAATGGTAATAGTCATAGCCAACTCAACTCTAATCAGGCCAAGTTAAATCATATAAATATAATATGGTAAAGTATTCATAAAATAATTTAATACATAGAATTTATTCTACATTTTTACTATCATTTGGGCTAGATGGTTCTGATTTAGAAATTCAATAAGATCATAAGACTCATACACTCAACCCTTCCCCTTAGTTGTTTAGCCACACCGGACTGTGATAATTAATATCGAAGAAACAAATTCATACATGGATATGTTATACATATATAATAGATGACCTAAGGTAGTTTTCAATTGATTTATCAAGAATAAAGTAGTTTTCAATCATAGTAATCAATAAATCAATAAAACATTAACATGAAATAATAATCACACAAGAACATTGGTGATGCCCATGTTAGAATGAAATGAAAATGTTTGATGAATTTCAAAATATTAAATGGTAATTAAAAAGATGTAGAATGTGTGTAAAACACTCAAAATATCTTGGAATCAATCACAACAGTAATAACAATTGTTTAGATTTGATTTGGGAGAAAAAAATAAGGGAGAAAATGAGAATTTCTCCCTTCCCCTTGCCCACCCACCTGCACACCCCCCCCCCCTGCCCCCACCTGCCCCCCCCCCCCCCACCAGCACGCACCCCCCCTGCCCCAGCACACCCCCCTACCCCCACCTGCAAACCCCCTCTCCCTGCCCCCATGCCCCCTGCACCCCCACCTGCACACACCCCTCCCCCTGCCCCCAGCACACCCCCTGCCCCCTGCCCCCCCCCCCCCACCTGCACACCCCTCCCCCTAGGAACCCCCTGCCCCCTTCCCCCCACCTAATCACCCAAAATATTCAATAGGTGCATTATGAACCTTGAAATACAGCCATCACGAGGAGTAAAATAAGACTCATGTAGTCAACTTCTACCATTTGATCGAATGCAAAATAGGGAAGTGAGTTCCAGACCTACACTTTCTTCAAAACATGCCTCAACATGGAGAAATCATTCTAGATTCTAGTAGACATTCAACACAGTAAATCCTCAGTTCTTTGTTCAATACCTGAAGTCAATAATGAGATTCCTTCACGCAGTGTAGAGTTCAGGAAGAGAGATAAGGAAAATCCAACATTCAGTCTGTAAAGAACCAAACCAGACCAGCAGAGAACAAAATCACAAAACCAAAAACATTCAGAAAAACAGTCCAACTGAGAAGAGAAGTAGACATCATAAAAAGCCCATTAACCCAGATAAAATTTGACAAAATCGAACTAAAGAAACAAAAGTGAAATCACATAAAGTAGACAACCATGGTCCATGCAAGGATAACAGTGATAAATTAGAATTCAGGCATGAGGAGAAGATAAATTTAAACTGAACCTTCTTTCAAAAATACCTTGTTTAATCTTAAGGTAGGTCTCCGCAGATATTTCTGCACATTGTAATTTTTTGTAAGCAATTTTCCTTTGTCGTTCATTGTGAGCATCAAATTCATGAAGTGCTGGTTCCTTGCTGTGTTGGTTTTCCTTCTCCTTAGGGACATCAACAATAGGATTTTGAATAGTTTGAGTGTATTCCTTAGGCGTATTGATCGAGCATGTGACAATGGTTCTTTCTACCTATTAGTAGTCCCTTCTTTTCCTAGTTTTTTTGGGGTTCGGTGTGATGAATTCATCGACATCAACCATAGGTTTTTTGCCTTTCCTAGCCAATTATTTCATATTTGTATCCTCAACCTTTCCATCATTGTGAACTAATGGGGAATTTTTAGTGGTTATATAATGTTGGAGACTCATACCAGAGTGGTTTGGGTTCCACAACCTCTAGGGGAATGATGACCCAGTCAGAACCATCAAGGGAAGAAGATTATGAATTGAGAAGTCATGGCATTAGGGCTATATCTAATAATAGGCATAGTTAGCTTAAGGTTGATCTACAGGTTAGTAGTCATTCTCATTCCCAATCAGATATGGTAAATTTTAATGATATTGATCAAAAAAGCAGTGTAATCAGATTCATGAAATGTGATAGTTTGATGTACTACACTTAAGGTATAATATATTATTGTACGATTCTTTGATACTAGTGAATATAACTCCATTATTTCTTACTTTCTTCTGTATTTTTTGAAATTTATGATTGATATCATCCCTTATGAGATGTAGTTACTAAACTTGCTCAATAAGGAGAAGGATCAAAGTTTCAGGTGTCTGTCCTACACTCTCACTCGTTCAAGGGTCAATCTGAAATGGGATTTCCTAGTTCTATAAATAAACCTTTTTGATTTAATCTTCAATATGGATTGGAGGATATTTTATAAGCAGGAAGACCATGAAATAAAATAGGGGAATGTCCATGTTTTCAATACATTATAATATCTAAATAAAAAATACACAATGCCCACTAGGTTGAAAATTTGACAAGGTAATCATGGGAAAAAATTAATTCTCTTCATGATGGGCATGAAATTTTCATTACCTATTCTATATCAACTATTAATAAATTGAAAAGGAGAAAAAAATTACCAAGTCATATATTATATAACTGGGAGGCCTGAGAAAAATCCAAATTCATATCTTTATCACATGAAAACTATAGTAGATACATTAGTATAGAATATCTTGTCAGTGATAATTCATTAGGGTTTCTAAAGAAAAATATATTGAGATTTAAGCATTCAAATACAAAAATTCAGTTTTAATTTCTATTATGAAATGGATTGGTATCATTAATGATCTATGAAACATTAGATCAAATAATTATAATGTACATCATAAATAAAATAAATCTGGTCAAATATATGAAATTATTAGAACATTAATTTGTTGATAATATTCATAAAAAATGATTAATTAACGCAATATAGAGGATCTATGAGGATTCCATAGAATACATTTGTGATTAGACTATAGTGATTGTTAATCTGCTTAAATTTTCATGTCAGTGAGAGACAAACATGAAGCCCATTCAAGAACATGGCCATGAAATAGTCTTCATTGATAGATTATGTAGTCACCACTTAGCTAATAAATCTTCCATCACCGACATGCTAACTTGTATTATCATGCATGAATCCCTTACCAGGAAAAGAAACCCATTCAAGAACATGGCCATGAAAAACACCATCCTATGTCTTAAGGAACTCGTCATACATTACCTATCTAAAATTAAAATTTACATCAAAAGTGAGTCTCAATATCAGTATCATTAGAATCATGATAACCCTCATTCACACCTCCTACAGAAACACCATCACCACCTCTCACACCACCCACATCATCATCGGCATCTGCATCCGAACCGACACCAGCACCGGGACCAGCACTAGGTCCGGATCTGGCTCCGATAGAAGAATCTACATTTGCAGAACGCATCGACATCAAAAAGGAATCAACCGTTGCAGCTGATTCTGGTGGAAGTGTAGAAGAAAGGGAAAACATAAATTTCATCATATTTTTAGTTATCGCCTGTTCATATTTTTCACTTGCTTCTTCGATTTCGGAATTCTTTTGTTCTACTATGACAAAACCTGAACCGGTACTCGAAGAAACATTAGTAGACCAGTATCGAGATGGTACAATCTTCTTCCCAGGTCAAAAATGCACTCTACCCTAATGCTCATCTCCTAATACCTGATGTAGATGATCGTTTGGGCCCAGATTTTTAGGTTCTTTTTCTGGGAATACCTCTAAATCATTCTATTGATTGATATACAACATAAATTAAAATGATAAAATAATATAAGGAATTAAATTCCGTAAAAATAAAATAAATTTAATTATACTTACAATCACCTTCTCGGTGTCGGTATTTGGCACAGTACCGTCTTTCTTTTTCCGGCTTGTACAAAAAAAATTTGTGCGAGAAATGCGACCCTCGATATTCAATTCATTTTTCTGGAAAAAAACAAAGAAATAAATCAAAAATGGATGTCAAAAAAATTACACTAAAAAAATATAAATATTTTAAATGTTGAATTACATGTGTCTGCTCATGATCTAGTAATGAAGTGTGCCCGTGAGTATAAATGTGTTTCATTGCACTCTTGTTTGTTTTATTTATGTTTGATTTCACCTATAAAAAAATAATTTTATAAATTCATTAACATAAATAAAACAAGTAATTTAAAATCTTTTTCAAATAAATAAATGAATATATATATAAATTTAACAAACACCTTACACGCTAGACTCTTCCAATAGCTGATTATCTCTTTATATTGTGATATTGTGCAATCTTGAATCACCGGTACTTCTTCATGCTCTGTACCAATTATCTTTTTTCAATCAAGATATAAATCATACTTGTAGGCTCGCCACATTTCACCTAAATCCATTATCCTTGCAGCCTTTTCATTTTGTCCATCAGGAAAATTATATCGAAGCTGCAATGGACATATTATTTGTTAAGAAAATATTATAAATTTATATATATATAAAAGGTGATTAACATTAATTACCCAAATCTCTTCCCCAGATTTGTCCTTTATTTTTTGTCCAACTTCCTTCCAACATATCGGTTTAACCAGAATGTTATTGATGTTTCTAAAAAGTGTTCCCATAAAACTTTTACATTCCATTCCATTTTTATCAATTATAGTGTTTTCCCCATTGTAATCAACTATGATTTGCGTGTGCCAATTCCAAACCATGCTCATTTCTGTGCAGCCTCGTCGTCTGATAGAGGCTGGATCTAATCATGAAACCAAAAATAAAAGAAAATAATATATATGAATTATAATTAATCAGTAATAGTAATGTTTAAACAAATACTAGCAGATGGGGGATCTGATGACCCCTGAAGTGTTGCGTCTGGAGGGGGGGAAGCCTCCATGGTAGGTGAGATATCTACAGGAGTACTATGTATAGTAAATGCAAAGTGTACTGATGGAGGCAGAAAACCCGATGGATAACCCTATACAGATGAGGGTGGATATGGATATGGATATGGCGGTGGGATATATGGGGGCATAATACCCTGTACAGTGGATGGTGGGAATGGAAAATGAGGGATGGGAGTCTGAGAACTACCATCCGATGTGGGTGAGGGAAAAAAGGGATACGGAAAAGGTGGGTATGGATAATATGGAGGTGGCATAATGGGAGGATGGCCTCTTGGTGTCTTAAGCAGCATAGTAGTAGGCTGACCTTTATATTTAGTACCCCCGCCATAATATCATCCTTAGTGGCATAATCCAAGTGTCTCCTCGACGATGCAGCCTAAAATAACATAGATGATAAAATAAAATGAACTATAACAAGATAAATAATATGAAAGTCCACAATATTCAAACAGAATTTGTAGTTACATTGTTTCCAGGAGGCGACCTACGTTGTTCATTTCTCGGTATTCTTCAAATCCTTGTAGTATCATCATAATCAGACATTTTGACCTGGAAATTTAAAATAATATTCTCAAATAAATAGAAATAATGAAAAATTTTAAATAATAAAATTGTATCATAAAACAATGAGATACATTTTCATGTGTGATATTTATATTGACAAAATATCAAGACTTTTCTATGTTCAAGATTTACTAGAGAAGTGGTTAAACATAAATTGGTCAGGCTATTAATAGTTTTATATTCGATAATGTAATAAAATATACTAGTTATTTTGATATCATGTATGGAAGTTAAAAAAAGACATACAATATTAAGGTAATATCAGGTAAATACTTACAAATGTGTCAACGCTATGTGGGGTCTGTGACAATTTCTGGTTCACAATCTGTTCTAACAATTTCATCATATGTATCATTAAATGCAACATTCTAATAAATACTGATAGTTTCATCCACAACATCATTGTCATCCATGCCTTCTTCAAAAATATTTCAAGGAATAACATCAACAATAACACCAAATTGTGTTTGTAACGGGTCACATACATAAAACACATGTTTAGCTTATGACGCAAGAATATAAGGTTCATTGGTACGAAGTTGGCGGTTCATATCAATCACTCTAAATCCACAGTTATCAATATGCATTCCTTGTCGTGTCATTGAATCAAACCACTTGCATTTCATCATTGCGACACGACCATGTGCATAGTAATCTAATAAAATGATTCCTTCAGCAACACCGTAATATGATATATTTTCTGATCAAGGCTGCCTGTCCGATGCACTCGCACAACAATATGTTGTGGCGCTTATCGTGACATTGTCATGCTGTATTTCCTTTTTTTACACAACTATTTATAAAAAATTTAAATCCATTGACAACAATTGACTTACAATCATGTACCACATCATTTGGAAAAAGGACAATTCTTTTATTTCATCTGATACGTCAATCATTGGTAGAGTTAAAAACTAAAAGATACCAACATAGAATATTAAACAAAGACATGTGATTATGTTATGACAAGAAGAAAAAGAAATATATTACCTTTGACTTTAACCAGGAAGAAAATTCTTTGCTATGCAATAGTTCTTTCCTCTTAATAGATAGAGAGTGATGTCTCTTTTTTATAATTTCTAAATGTTCTCTACAGATATGAAAGCATTAAAATGTTAGAAGATATAAAGAAATCACAAAATGAAAAAAATACATATTTATTAGTTTACTTACTTGATATAATCATCAAGAACACTACAGTTGAATAATACTGTGCGATGTTCCATTTCCCACTCTTCCATTCTTAAAGTACACAATGAGTACGATCCAGATATCCCCCCTGTTTGGAGAAGTGAAGGAAATGTAGTCTCAATGGGATCATATTGCTCATCTTCAGTTCTCATTAGTCGATTAGACCTCGTAGTGACATTATCCAAGTACGATGAACAGAAATCCATGCATTCCTGTGAAAAATATCATTTCATAATAGATCCTTCAAGATGATATTAATTTCTCACATAAGATTTCAATGTAAACATCATTCTTTCGGTAGGATATATCCACCGACTCGAAACATGACCACCAAGGAGAACTTCCGTGGGAAGATGCACAGTCAAATGTAACATACATGTGAAAAAAGATGATGGGAAATTTTTTTACAAGTCACAAAGAATAATCGGTGCATCTCTCTACAATTTCTGAACAACACTTCTGCTCAATCTTTTGGCACAAAGATCTCAATAAAATTGACATAACTCATTCACCATAACTCTAAAATTATGTGAAAGTAAATGGTGAACGGAAATGTGAATCAACTCATGTAACAGGATATGGTAATCAAGGGTTTTAGATATTTGAGTTTCACATCTTGTGTATTCACCATTTTCAAAATATTACTTGAATAACCATCCAGAAACTTCAAACTATCCAAGACCTGAAGAAATTGTTTTTTCTCCACATTTGTCATTGAATAACAGGCAACAGGTACTTTCCACTTATTTTGACCAATTAACTCAGGATGAAGTCTTTCTCTTTTACACCAATCCATCAAATCACGACGACACCGCAAATCAACTTTTGTTTTTCCTTTAACATTTAAAACTGTAGCAAGTAACATCTCACAAATGTTTTTATCGATATGCATTACATCCAAACAATGACGTAATAAATTCGATGACCAATACAGCAACTCAATGAATATGCTTTTCTTTGTCCATTTGCTATTGGAATTATAATTGGCATGCTTTTGCTTTCTAATATTTGATTGAATTTTTCCATGAAAATAATTCAAATCATCATGTTCTTTAACAATATCAGTCCCCGACATTCGTTGAGGTGTCTCATCATTCTCGATGGCATTATCGAACTATCTCTAATTTTTCCTGTATGGATGATCCATTGGTAGAAAATGTCGATGACCTATGAAGTTGAAAGTTTTTTGAATCTTTAATCATTAGAAACGTATATTTTTCATACAAATAGGACAAGATAATTTTCCTTTAGTACTCCAACCAGACATCATTCCGTAGGCAGGGAAATCATTTATCATCCATATTAAAGCTGCACGAAACATAAAGTACTCCTTTCTGAATGCATTATATCCTTGTGCACCAACAATCCAAAGCTCATTTAACTCATCTATTAATGTATTCCAGTATATATCAATATCATTTCCAAGATCACTAGGTCCAGATACCAATATACACAGGATAGTGAATGAATTCTTCATACACATCAATGAAGTAAAGTTATAAATGTGAATGAAAATTGGCCAAGTACTGCGTGCACTATGCATTTGGTGAAATTGGTTGAAACCATCACAGGATAATCCCAATCTACCATTTCGTGGGTCAGCTGTAAAATCAGGATATAACCTATCATATTTCTTCTAAGCCAACCCATCTGCAGGATACACTATTTCATCGTTATCCTTATTTCTTTCATCTGCATGCCATCTCGTATTCTTTGCCATTTGTTCTGACATAAATTTTTTTTGACGCCTGTGAATTAAAGGGAAGTGCCACATCACTTTCTGTGGTATGAAAGATTGAGAACCTTCTTTATTAGTCTTCCACCTTGATGTACCACACTGTTTTCACTGACTCAAGTCTGCATTATCCTTCCAGAACAAACAACAGTCTTTGAGACAAGAATGATTCTTACTAGATGGAAATCCAATGTTTTCAACAAACTTTAATCCCATGTAATCATTTTCTCGAATACATTAATCATCATACAGTATATCCTTAATAAATGTAAACATATAGTTGACCTCAGTATTACTAATTCCATACATTGTTTTCTCATGATATAATCACATTAAAAACTACAGTTTTCTCATTTTTCCACATGCTTGATATACTGGGGTATTTGCATCTTCCATCAGCTTCCTAACACTCTCAACATCATCATCCTGATTAATAGATGAGAATTGCGTTGCAGTATTCATTTCCTCTTGAACTGATCTACATGAGTAGCTAGCATCAGAAACAAAAGGAAACCGATCAGAAATCAGATTTTTCATACCAATCTTTTCCGCTGAATCGATGTCATTAAACATTTGAGCTTTTTCTCCATTGTTATACCAAACATGATAATTTTTTTGGAAACCACTTTTAGTGATATGGTAACTCACTTCCTCACGAGTTATCCAAGGTCTTCCAACACAATGAAAACATGGGCATCGAATCAATCTACCATCTGAATCATTTGTGAATGCAAAGTCCAAAAAATACTGTAACTCCTGAAATTCATAAGTGATCTGATCAATGTTGTACATCCAGTATCTATCCATTCTGAGGAGAATATACATATATTAAATAAATAATCTATAAAATGACTTAACATTATATGTATTGTTTCATAATATGTTAATTAATCATCAATAACAAGTTAATAAAAAAATCATAACAAATATAATAAAATTATAGTTTAGGGAATTCATAAATGTTTTAAATTATAAAAATTCACAAATAGTCATACATAAGTTCCAAGAATGAGGATTGATTATAGTAAAAATAGTTTATATGAAATCTAAGAGATAATAATAATCAATTCCCAAAAGTGTTTGGGTTAATTCATAACAAGTTGTGATGTTTTGTATTAAATCTACAAAAATTTATTGAAATTTAGAGACATTTTGAAAATATAAACCAGATCATATACCAAGCATTAATATTAAATAATTGGCTAAGAATTACAATGGTATGAAGATGAGAATAATAACTACTATCTGAATCTATACTTTAATGATGGTGGTCACCTTAGAAAATGGATATCCCATCTACTTGGTTGTTCCCACCCTTGGTCGTATCTATGAACTGTTGGGTCAAATATAGGAATGAAGATCCCCACATCACCTCAGTGGTCCATTTCCATTATTTTATGGATGGGTGGTGAAGTTCTATCAATGTTATGAGTACCGGTATACTGCAATAGTCCCCCACTCTAACTTTCATCCAACCCTACTCTACATTGTTTTCATTCTACAAAAATCAATGGGAATTTCTAGTTTGGTTGACTTGTTTAGTGATTTTCTCGGTTTTCTTTTATTCCTTACCCCACACACCATTGAGTAGTGGTAGATGACAGAATGGGTTCTTTAAAAGAAATATCATATATCATTATGTTGCGAGATAAGATATTAACCTCTCAGGTGGATAGGGTAACCATTTTTGAACCCTACACTCCTTAAATATTTTAAAGGAGGTTCGGATGATTACATAAATTTGTATTTTTACCATTTACCCAGATCCAAATAGAATCTCACTCGGCCATTCTTCATCAATTATGATTGTTGATGTTGTGTGAGGATTCTAGAATTAAAATATTTTCCCCTCACATGGGAGCCTTAATTAACTTTTCATGGGAGTATGCATAGATTTTGGTGGATTACTACCCTAAAGAAGTACTGGAAAGGTCAGTCTGATATGTATTCAAGCTGCTGGCCTCCACTACTCCTATGTCTGATGCACCCTCCTTATTGATTTCAATGGAAGAATGAATCACATCCAAATAATCTAAACCTATCATGGGAACTTCAACCTCTAACCACCTCTTTATATGATATGGTGTATATTTGACATTGTTATCTTATTCCTCTAGTATCCCTACAAATTTTGGTCCCTATGAATCAGAAATGGGAACCCCATAAATAGATGAGGGTCCTATTATCCTGATCCCAAAGCTGGGAAGGAAGCAAAAATATAATATTTTTCTACTCTTGAGTCATTATTTAATAAAAATATGTCTATTATCTTGCACTACTAGATTATATACCAGTGGTAGTGAACAATAAAAATCAGAATCCCCACATTTCAACCGAACACCTGGTTGTGTGGAGGTGGGCCTAGAACAAAATTATAACCATCGTCACAGATATTCCCCTAGCAGAGATGACCGATAAGTTGGACAGTCAATTAAAATCCTCACTTAATCAATCCAACAACTACATTTCCATTAAATCACTCAACTCTCACTATGACATCGAGGATCCCGTGACTATAAGAAATGTTGGAGGTGAGTAAAAAATGTATATATTACATCTAAATCATAAGATCCATCATCTATGCTAAGCCCTCCTCTTGACACCATCCATGTGAATTCCCCCTAAATGGATAGTATGTATAGAGGTGCCTACTTTTTCAAGAAACCCCCTAAGGCACTAAATAGGACTCATTATTTTAAAATAAAAAATTTCAATTTGGAAAACTAATTTAAATATCTTTAGAAAATCGACCAAGTCATTAAACCATTTTAAAAATATAGTCCAGAAGGCCAAAACATTCTTAAAATTTATAATTTGTTTAAATAAAACCATTTGGATGATAACCCAAGTATTTAGTGTATTTAACTTTTCAAAACACACTTAAAATATTTTTCACCAGGTAAAATCCATAGCCACAAATTAATAAACATAAAAAACATAGAGGAGGCTAATTTCATGCATCATAATCATTATCTATGATTTATTTACCATGAGACATCATGAATGACACCCAATAAAAAACCCAAGTAAACCGTGAACACCAAATCATATACCCAATAAAGAACCCAAGTAAACCATGGCTATAGGTCATTTTTTCTAGTAGTGGAATATAGTAAAAAGATTCTATATGAAATCTAAGAGATAATAATAATCAATTACCAAAAGTGTTTGGATAGATTCAAAATGAGTTGTGATGTTTTGTATTAATTCTATAATGATTTTTTAAAATTTAGAGACATTTCAAAAATATAAACCATATCATATACCATAGTGTAAGGACGTGACAACATTCCATTTCTGACTTTTAATCATGGAGTATAACACCGCTTCATGGTGAAGGAGATTGAAAACTCTTTATAATCTTCTTTTCTCATACCCAACAACCAAAACAAACCAACTTACCTTTTTCACACTTGAAGCCACAACCCAAACACCTACATTATTTTATGGATAAAGTAGAACCTATGAACTAGTTTTTTCCTAGGATAGCATAACCAATACACTACCTTTTGATGGAGGCACAACCATGTGTGAGTTGAGTGATTACAAGTCGATAAAACATTACACCACAAAGTAAATTCATTATAATGTATATAGAATAATTAAACCAATAAAAGTTGTTGAGAATTATTACTATTGTAGAATAACTGGATTTGAACCTTCACACAGTAGATATAGAAAAATTTAGCTTGGGCATTCTCGCAAGAGAAATGAGTTGATAAGAAGCATTAAAACCCATTGGTAAAATTCATTTAACATTAATAATCTAAACAACAGTCATTAATTTTTATTATGCCGATTATAAAATAACTATCATCTAAATGGAAATATGAAATTCTATTTTTGTATTTGTGTTGGTACTTAAAAGAATTATCCTCCAAATATCCAATCTCTAAGAGGGTATAGTTTTGAATCTACCCATACTAGTCAATTCACAAAACATCCATTGTTAAAAAGGCACTTTAAGTATAAGGCATTAAATTTCATACCCAGTAAGGTGTTAATGTAGGGTATAATAATTTATATACTCAATAGGGAATCAATGACATACCTCAAATCACAAGTGAATAACCAAATGTAAGTGTGAACATGTATACTAATTAGCATGTTTAAATAATAACATTTTTAGGAAAATAACCAAAATAATATTAAAATAATTGTAAATAGTTAGTTGAAAGACAAATACAAGTTATATCAAGTAACTCTCTATACTAGGAAAATGCATATTAGAACTTACCTAAGTTTATATTCTTTAATGGGGATTTTTATCGATGTCAATCTAGAGATATAGAAATATTGTAATACATATTGTCTCGGTTAGGTGTATGGAAATATTATAGGCCATCCCACCCAGGTGCACTTCTCGAGTCAGGTCCTAATCACATCCCATGGAATGGGGAAGGATTATACAAAGTGGAGGCCTAATCCCATCCCATGGAATAATTAAAGGGGTATACTCATTTATAACTCAAAATCATATCCCAGGTAATTTACATGTACATAAATAGACAGAAAACATGCTTAACAATATATAATAAAAAGGAAAAATATAAACATACCCTTTAGAGAATGATCATACTCATATATAAGGGTATTCTATGAATATGGTTGATATAAAAAGGTAAAAATTAGATAAGTAAGGTTCATTACAAAGTGAAAATTGTAACTTTTGGAATTTATGACTAAAATATCCTACTTTTGAATTGTGTAAATTTCAGAAATACAATGTATATTACACAAAACACTTAGAAACAAATTAATAATTACATAATAGTAAATAGAAACATAGTAATTCTAGAATAGTAAATAGATGAAAGAATAGTAAACAGATTAAACCATAAATACCAGAATACTAGATTAATTATGAGAATTAGAATGAAATATAAACCATGAAATACCAATGAGTAACAGTCGACAGAATACCAGTCGACACATAAGATCCACAAAACAGTTGGAAATAAACAAAAAACCCCTCCTTGAACTCCTCATGCAAACTGAAAACTTCCTAAACATAATAAATACTACAAAAAATATTCAAAGAACCCACAAAACAGAATCCACAAAATAGAAAATGCACCGAAACACAAATAGAATTAATACTACAAACTAGGAGCCACAAAACACAAACTCCTCTTGCAAATAAAAACAGTATTCATACTCATGGGATCCATAAAACAGGTTACAAAACTATAAACAGCTGCCACATTACATAATTAAGTAAATTAGCAGGGCCAACGCATCGTAGATAAGAGTAAGGCCCAAATAAGGGTGTGGAGGAGGGGAGGAACCCTTCGTCCAATGCATCGAATCGATGAGGCACACCCAAATAAGGGTATGGAGGAGGGGAGTACTGCATGAGGGATGGAGAAACCTTGAATGGAGAAAATGAGCCACGATTGGAGAATCCACGCTATGGATAAAGGAACCGCGATGAGGGATGGAGGAACCGAAGCTGGCGAGGACAACAGGAGAGGACAGTAGCGAGCACAAGAGATGATAGCCGGGAGGGACGAGAGGAGGGTGTGGTGAGAGAGGTCATCGGGAGGAGGATAGGTCGTTGAGTGAGAAGGGTGTCGTGATGAGGGTTTCATATTGGGGAAGGAGGAGCCCGACAGGAATCGGAAAAAAAATGAAAATGTGTAGCCACGGATGAAAATTGAACCTTGGGTATAACCAATCTATATACAGGGACTTATAAAACCATTTCTATAGGTACGTGGCTATAACATAAATTTCCAGTGGGGAATGATCACTCTAAAGCTGTCATATAATGAATAAGTGGCCTTACATCAACAGGAGGCATTAATACTGGTGGACTCAAGTGATATTTCTTGATAATATTGAATGCTTCTTGACATTCTTTATTCCACTGGTAAGTAACTCCCTTCATCATCAATTCGGTGAAGGATAAACACTTTCCTTCCAAATTGGCGATGAGATGACGAATATAGGACAAGTGTCCTTGATGTCCTATCAATTCACTCAAATTTCGAGGAGGTGACATACGATGGATTGACTTTGTCTTCTCAGGATCGACTACGATACCACGATGGCGTACAACAAAGCTAAGAAATTTTCCTGAGGTTACCCCAAAAGCATATTTCAAGGGGTTCATCTTCAAATTGTGTTGTCAAAGTTTGTGAAATATGACCTCCAAATCACCTAAGTGATTATAAAGTTGTTTGGATTTAACCATCAAATCTTCCACATAAAATTCAACAAACTTCCCTAAAAATGGTTTGAAGATACGGTGCATGGAACGTTGATACGTTGCACCTACATTTTTCAGGCCAAAGGGCATTACCTGATAGAAAAACACACCTTGAGGGGATCTAAAGGCTACTAATTTTTCATCTTCTGGAGCCATTCAGATTTCATTATACCCAAAATATCCATCCATGACGTAAAGTGCTTCATAGACAACTATTGCATCAATTAAGAGTTCTATGATCAGAACTAGAAAATCATACTTGGGACAATGCCGATTAAGATCTCTGAAATCAATGCCAACTCTAATTTTCTCCAGTTTTCATTTTCACAGGGACAATATTATCCAACCATTTGGGATATTGAACTTATCTGATGAGGTTAGCTTTGATAATCTTATACACTTCAGCATAAATTTTGGAAGCATAAGTTGGGTGTGTTCTTCTTGCAGCTTGCTTGAATCCTCGATGTTCTTCTGGAAAACCCAAATGTTGAGTAGCAACATCAAGATCAAGCCATGGAATTTCTATATAGTTCTAAGAAAATATATCTCAATTTTTATTTAAAAATGAAATATACATTTCTTTCCCTTCAAGAGTCATGGCCGTAAAAATTAATGTGGGGCGTAGATCTTCATTTTTACCCAAATTTATTTCTCTAAGTTCATTCACAGTGGTAGAGATACCCTCTTCAAATGCAGAAGGAGCATATCTGAGGTCTTCCTCTTATTCTTCAACATGTGTTATCTCTTCTACATATACTTGCATAGTAGATGATGAAGTAGAATTTACACAATTAAGAGAGATGTTAAAGTTTGAACATCTTGAAGAAGAGGCTTCTATTTCTGACCCTATTTATGATGAATGGTCATCCTTGTGTAATAAAGAGGAGATGATGGTTTGATAATCGACATCATCGTTCACCTCTGACATTACTATAACTTATTATGGCTTGTTTGATGAAGTATAGAATTGCTGGATTTCAGCAGATGAAATGAATACATTTCCATTTTAGCTTTAATCATTGCTTGGTGAATCACCAATTTCTCACATGCTTTCGGGCTTGGTTTCCATAATTGACATTATGGAAGTTTCCATAATTGACATTATGGAAGTTTCCATAAGAGTATTTGTATTTGGGCCTATCCTATCAATTTGACTGATTGGAAACACATAATCTGTACTCACATGTATGAATGAGATTACTGGAATCTTTTCCAAACCATATGGGGCATTAATTTTGGTAACCTCCCTTTTTGTGTATTTCTCCTTACCCTCCATGTGATAGAATTCCACATCAATGTATTGAGATTCACATGTTTTTAATGGGACCTTATCATAAAAAAATGTCCCAATTTGACCATTGAAACAATATTTGAGACATTGATGGTATGATAAAGGGATAGTTGCATGTTGATGTAGCCAAGGTCTTCCAAGAAAAATGTTGAAGGCTGTGTCATGATGAAAAACCATGAAATCTGAATTGGGTACAATGTTTCCAAATTTCGTTCTGAGTGTAATCTCGCCCAGAGGTTCTTGTTCATTTTTATCATATCCTTGCAACATCAACATAGAAATAGATAAATCAGATTCTATGAGGCCCAATCAACAAAGTGTACGAATGGGGACGAGGTTGACTCCTGAACCATTATCATTGAAAACTCTTCGTATGTCTACATCATTGACCTTTACAGATAAATACAAAGGTCTAATATGTCCATGCACAACATCATCTTCATCTTCATCTATAAAATATATCACGGCATGGCATTCTGCAAGATTATTTTCTACATGATAGACTTCAGCTGTAGCAATTTCAGTTTAGAACTCCTGAGGACTTGACAAAGCCTCAATGAGTGCCTCCCAAAAATCATTTGATAGATTTAAGGCATCCAGAATTGATAATTTGGCTGGTACTTGGTCCAAATGTTTCAAGACATCATAAATTTCATCTAAATGTCTCTGTTTCCCAATAGGAACATGTGGTTTTGTAGGTGCCTTAAGAAGTTGATACTTTGGAAGTAGATGCTTCTTGTATCGGGGTAGGAGTTGGAAATACTCCTAGCTTTGGAAGTTTAGACTGACTAGGCCTATTTGTTTACTAAGAGGAAGAATGTGTAACCTCCTACCGATCTTACAAAATAATTGTGCTAGGACTGAATCTGCCATGCATAGAAGAACTTTATTGTTCTTGTTGAGCCTGCTGAAGAGCTTTTCCATTATTTTCTGCTGCATATATAGTTCTAGTAGGGGTATTATTGAAATAGTGGCTTCTGGGATATCCACGTCTTCCTCTATATCCTAAACCTCTGGAACTCCTTTTAATTCCTCTGTTTAATACAGGTAACTCAAGCTCATCAAGATCGAAACTGTGATTGGCATATAGATCTGTTAAGTGAATCATGTTAATAGAACCAAATATCAACTCTTCATGTGATGAAGAATCTGCCTGATTATCCAATTTAGGCTGTGTTGTTTAGTGGGGAAGTTCCCGTAACTTTGATGTAGATGGAATAAAATCTTCCACAGTCAAAGACAAATTGGGCTTTGACACGATCGGATCTTCTTTTGACTGCTCTTCTTTCTTTGAGTTATGCTACTTCTTTGAGGATTTTCCCTCTGATGAAGAGGGTTTTGCTGTGGCATTCATAGTAGAAGACACAACTGGTTTCTTCAATTGTGTTTGTAAAATGTCATGAGTTCGGTTGATCATTTTCATAACCATCGAATCATCATATTTATGTTCTTTTTTCTTTTGACATCATGCCACTCGCCTTCTTCCTCTGGATCTATAGTAGTAACACATGATACCTGGGCTGAGGAACCTTTCAGTTTGACATGTCCTGAGTCCACCATTTTTTTAGGAGGTCCTTGAAGACAAAACATTCCTGAATGGGATACCCCAACATCTGATGAAGTGGGAAATAGTTGGGATGGTCTTCATATCATTCCTTGATCGACCTTTTAGGCCTTTGAAATTGAACCAAATTATTTTCCAGAGCCAAAATAAAGTAACCAGGAACTTTTTCATTTCGGAAAGAATAAACTTTGCTCTTTAACTCTCCAAATTATTTCCGTCTTTGATCTCTTTGAACATACTGACAAAATGGCCACTACTGTTGATGCTAAATAGGTGGAGACCTTCGATAGGATGAAGGTTTTGATGTAGAGTCTAGTATAGGTGCTTTTTGAAGCGTAACTGTAGTAGTCTCTACTTTACCCATTCTCCTTCCTGGAGCTGATAAATTACAAGAGTTTTATCCACAATATTTGTAAGAGAATATTTACTCTGCTAAGCAATCAAAATAAGGTCTCGAAACCCTCATTTGTATTTCGCAGGGATCAACGGTGTGCATAATTCATCACGCAAATTTTCCACACATATTGGAAAAAATTCTTCTTGAGGGAGTTCTAAGCTTTAGGAATATATTAATCCCTTCCAGCGAGCAATGTAATCCAAAACTTTGTCATTCTCACTTTGCTTACAATTTTTAGATCAAAAACTATTATCTTTGGAAATGTTGAGCTGAATTGAAGAAGGAATTTTTGTAGGAGATCCACCCACCCAGTAATTGGCCGGGATTGCAAGATTTTATACCAGACAAAAGTAGGCCCTTGTAATGACTGGTCAAAACTCCTGAGCTTAGCTGCTTATTGTTGTTGAGGAGTTTCCATCATAGGATCACAACGAGAGAAAAAATGTGTTAAGTGATGTTCTGGGTCTCCGGAAACATTAAAAATATGGAATGTGGTACTTGAAAAATCTGACGGGGGAGGAATTTCGTCATCCCATTATGGGTAAGGACTTTTCTCTGGTTGAACTGGTGCATGTTTTCCTTCCATATCTTCCAACCATGCTGTTAATGACTCAATGGAAGTAAATAATTTTTGAGAAGCATATGGTTGATCTTGGACCTATGCAGGTGCAATAACTGGAGTTTGAACGAGTGTAGCAACCAGGACTTCCACTAATGGTAGTATTGTTGGTTTTTGTTGTGTATAACCCATATGATTGGACCTCTGAGGGTGTACTAGTAAAGGAGGATATTCTTGATCCATCCAAGTAGCTGCAATGAATTCCCTTGACTGACTGACTCCAGCATGTTTAGGAGGAAGAATACCTTGAAGTAGTTCTGCATTCAACCTCCTTAACTACTTCATTTCTGCCCCTTGTTGTGTGAACCGTTCCTCCAATGAGAGTGATTGGACTTCTCCATTGGTAGGGGAAACCTAAATTTTTTCTTTTCCCCTTGTTGGACGCCTTTCAGAGAGGTGGAAGTTGGTTATTGGAAGGAATACCTAAATTCTGGGTAAGCCTTTGATTCCGGGTACGCAAACCTTCTTCATTTGCCTCTGTGTTTACAGCCTCTTGAGCAGGAACTTCTTCATATGATCCCATTGAGTAAGCCTCATGTTTTTCAGGTTCAACAACAACAACATTGATCTCATTTATTGATTCATAATGCATTGAATTCTTTCTATCGCCATTTATGTGATACTGCCTTCTTCTATGTCCCTGTTGAGTCACTACCTTCTGTTGAGTTGATCCCTCAAGAACTTCTTGATGAACCATAATTTGGAAGGAATCTCTTGATAATTCAGCTCTGTTTTTCTCTTGTGGCTTCTTCCCTAATCTATAGAAGACTGACTTTCTTTGAGGAAGAGATTAAGGATTTTAAAAAGTCTCCAGTCTGGTGGACTGGGGATGTTCCTGTTTTCCTACTCATCTTATTGAATCCTATTTGTTGATCTCGAGGGTTGGGTTAAAGGAGTCCCCGACCTAGAAAGATAGGGTGGATCTTGAGATGCTACATCCGAGACTTTCTTAAAATCTCTCCTGCTTTTCTAGACCTTAGTCGAGAAATTGGCTAGATGCATCAACCTACATCCACTCAAATCACCTGGCTCAAATGACCGTTGGATGATTTCTTACACTTCTGTCACTTGATTATGTTCCGGCTCTAAACGAGAATCTTGTTCGATATTCTGATTTTCTTGATGCAAGAGTAATTCAACAAATTTTTCTTTGTATGCCAGATTTTGGGAAGAACTATTTGAGGCCTGTTCCTGAGCAAGCCATTGATTACACACAGAACCAACTGGTTGTGGCCTTCCATGGGCAATAACACTGCATGAGACCATTTTTTGTGGGCTTTGTTTATTGGAGAGTACAATGAAATTCATTGCTCCATGAAAACCCCATCCCCTGATATGAATACCAGATGGGGCATTGGAAATTAATAGGTGAAATATTTTTAGTGCACCAAGGCATGAACGCTGAAGGTCTCTCTACTGCATTTTAGCCATCGGATATCAAGAAATTGAGAGAGATGCGAAATAAATTTGGCATTGTAACCCTTATATTATTTTGACATGCTTTTCATATTCACCATAAGATAATATTTTCTTTTTCAATTGACAAAGAGTTTTCCACATGTTGAGATGAATATCGTGAATACAATGTTTCGTCAACATTTTTGGAATATCATACTGAGAGTCAGCCAAAGGCCAAAACATTACTAGTACTTCACCTTTCGCTAGTTGTTTTCTCATATTCAACATTTCCTATTTATCATTCAATAAAAATTATTCTACCAGATTAGACCAGAACTGGAGCTTCCTTGTTGCTTCATCATATTCAACAATATTGGTAGAGAATTTATTTATCAAACAAGAAGATGAATGACCTAGGGGTGGTTCAGAGAATGACCTACACCCCGGGATTTCTTCTGATTGAGAAAGTATTTCACCTACTAGCGGTAAAGCATCAGACATGACTGGTTTCACATTTTCAAGTGCCTCAAGATAAGAGGGATTTCTCGTTACTGCATTTTCCTTTAAATAATTTTCCATAAAATGAGAATTACTACTACAGAGAGGACTTCACAGCTAAATTTATCATCATGGGGAGTAACACCATGGTGGGTTACAGCAAAAGATGAAACCTTTTTATCCTTTATCTTCTGGACACATATATGGTTATCATGTCTCTCATCTGAAGATGATACTTCAAGATCGA
Source organism: Viscum album (assembly GCA_963277665.1). Classification (NCBI taxonomy): domain Eukaryota; kingdom Viridiplantae; phylum Streptophyta; class Magnoliopsida; order Santalales; family Viscaceae; genus Viscum; species Viscum album. The sequence continues at coordinate 749,953,952 of OY728129.1, read as the reverse complement.
CCGAACTATCATGAAGAAAGCATTCATGAGGTAGTGTCTGATGAAGACCTTCGGAATTTTTGTTCCCACTATTAGGAAATGAGAGAGTATAATCTTGAGTTGCAACAGACAATTTTCTGAGTGCTTCAAAAACTCCAGTATCAAGCAAGGCCTTATTGCAGATTGGCTCTTGATTTATCGACTGTGGTGAATGATTATTTTTCTAAGACGCCTTCTTACACACTTGAGGAACCACTTGTTGACTAAAGTGGTTATTATGGGTAGGTGTATGTGCCTGTTTAGGATAAATAGTCATGTTAGGCTGATTATCTCCATTCAAATCAGGTGTATGTGCCTGACTTGATTGTTTTTATGGCATGGTGGAGTATGCCCCACAACCCTCATGGACTGAAATAGAGGTGTGTATCTGTCCGGAGTGATATGTTGATGAGTCACTCCACTGGTAGGGAAAGATTTGTATTTGTTTCCTTATGATTCTACTGAAGCTGTTATGATATTCTGACAGGCATCCAGAATATGAGCATTGATTTGCTTCTTCTCTTTCACCATTTTCAGAATGTGCTTGGTGACTTCAGATACTAGAATGGGAATATACATCCATTTCATATCTGGGGTAGGTTTATGTGCCTTCTCATATCCTCCTTTTCCTGTTAGTGAATTCTTACAGTACTCATGCATAGGGGCAGAGAGTTTAGTCTGCTCCAAATTTGACGTCGGGGCTTTCTGATTGACTTCTCCAGGTGCTACCAAATGAGACTGTTGGTTAGCCTAATAAACATTGGTAGGTGTATGTTCCTTCTGTGTATTCTTCGTCAAGTATAGTTGATGAATTTCCTTCAATACTGGAAGACAAGACTGTTGATAGAATTGTTGATTGTAAACAGGTGTATGTTCCTGCTTATCAGTTTCCACCATATTAAATTGATGAGATTCTTTGGGTTCAGTCAGATGAGCCTACTGACTAGTTGATAAATTATAAACAGGTGTATATGCCTGCCTATAATATTCCACCAGAATTTCCTTATGTGATTGGTGAGTTGCTACAAGATGAGTCTGCTGGACAGTGGGATTAGAACGGACGGGGGTATGTGCTCGCTTGTTGCTTGCCATCAAGTTAGGTTGATGGAATTCTTCGGAGGGGGCATAGGTAGTAACCTTCTCCCAGTTGGATGGATTTTACCTCTGGCGGATCATCTTGTGGACTCGGGTATGAGGGACCGGAGATGAACCCCTAAAGGCGATACCCTCATCATGTTGAGGCTGTACTGTCGCACAAGTCTGGCGGCGATTGTTGATGGGAGCCCTTGGGAAGGACTCCTGCTTTCTTGAACTAAGTCCTTGAGTTAACTATTCATTCACCTCCCTATAAAATGGGAGGGACTGGTTGTTGTGTTCTGGGGATAACAACCCGAAACGGTTGGAGATGGTGGTTTGCACCGCCAGTTTCTTGATAACTGATTGTCATTGTCCAGAAAACCAGGGGGAATTATTGACTTGGATAGCTTGTCGAGCAGCCTCCAGAGTTGTAATGGTACCATGTTGACGATATTTCTTAATCAGTGCTTTTGATACCAAGCATTGAAGACACTGAGTAGGTGATGTCTTCCTCAGAGCGGACGAGGATCCTCTAGGAGTAGCGGCAGATGCATTCACATGTGTGAACTTTATAGAATCCATTTCTATAACACAGAGAGATCTTGGAAACGAGTGCATGTTTGATATAACTGACACAATCAAGATAAGTTCGACCACTACATCTTTTGGAAAGGCACATATGTTATTGATTACTTTGTTGGCCCTTATATTGAGTTAAATAGGGGCCTAACAAATAAGTAAAACATCATTTAACTTGGTTAATGATTCACATCGGGTTCACCATTTTTGGTTTCCTCTAGAAATGGGAATGACCTTTTTTGTTTAAGGTTCAAACATTCCAATAGGTTTCTAACAATTTTGTTCATAGAACCAGAAATATCCAATGATTCTATATCCATTTGGACCTACTTTCCAAAGTTAGGTGCTCATTAGTTATGGACTAATGAGGCTTTTGAATTTTCATTGGTCGAGAGGATGGGAGGTCAGACTCATCACACCTTTTTTGCGGTAATTATTGTCTAATCTAGGACTCTCTTTATAGATTTAAGTTATGTTCTGGAATCCTTATTAAATTACCAAGTATGAAAATGATCTTTCCTTTAGACCTGACAATCAAGGATTAATATGTATGAGATTTAGAGAATCTTTTATATGTATTTTATGTTGTTCATCAACAGAGAATCATTTATTTTTGTTAGAGATTCTTATTTAATGTTAGCCTTCAACACATTATATAGAAATGTATTGCTCATTATGATAATCATACTGGTTTTAAAGCCACTCAGTGGGGCACTTGATGTTTATTATCATTCAGAAGGACATGGATTATTTCAAAGTTGGGATCGTACTCGTAAATGGGCTACCTACGTATCCCTGTTTAGAAAAGGATTCAGAACCCACGTACTTCGAGTAACAAAGTATGAGGTTTATGCATAATTGATCGCCCAAAGACAGATGTCATAATTACTTTTACGCTCTAATCTCACGTGAGTCATGCTCGGTGTGAGAAACAAAAGGTATCAGTAAAACCTGACGATTGTGCCACAAAAGATGCAATCATAAGGAATGATGTAGGGCTTATGTATGTATGACTACCTAGATAGATTAATATTGGGATTTTACATTAGGGAAGAAACCCAAGAACAAGGTCCATAAAAGTATATGTGCTTTATGGAGATTTTGATACTTAATTTAAGGCATACACCTGAGAAGGAGGCCTAAATTAGAAGGGACCTATGATTGGGTTTTATTCTTGAGAAGGAAGCCCAGATCAAAAGAAATTAATACTGGGGCTTACTCCTGAAAAGGAGGCCCATGTTAAGGGAAATTATGACTGGGACTTACCCTAGAAAAGGGGGCCCAGGTTAGAGGAAAATTATGATTGGGGCTTACTCCTAAGAAGGATTACCATTGTAGACCCCATAAAACGCGTCCCCAAAATTTTCCAAATGCCTCCATACATGATCCAAGATCGTAGTCAATTTCTCATGCATCGATTTGGTAGGTCGTAGGCCCCTAACGGAGTTACAGATTAGGAGTTATGGACGTTTTATGTTTGGATGGAAATCTGGTTCGCGAAGCCCATTCGCGAAGCCCCCTCCGTGATCGTGGAGCGCCGCCGCGAAGCAATGAGGCGGGAAGCTCCGTAAACCTTTTTGACGTTTGCAATGCGCCGCGAAGACCTTCCACGAAGCTCCGGAGGTGGTAAATCTCCGCGAACGCATTTGACGTTCGCGAGCCCGCCGCGAAGCTCCAGAGGCGGTACCTCTCCGCGAACGAATTTGACGTTCGCGAGCACGCCGCGAAGCACTTGAGGCGGCGCGGGAGTTATGCTTCACGGCGCCCATTGCCTATAAATACCCATCTCACCCCCTTCTCCAAGAGGAAGGCCACAGCCACTTCGCCCCTTGGGCGGCCGAGCGGAGCTCCGCATTGCGGCTCCGCAAAGCCATGCTCCGCGAGCAGCTTCCTTCGCGTTGCTGCTCCGCTAGCCGAGACTCCGTGAGTCCATGCTCAGCGAGCCGATGCTCCGCGATGCTGCTCCGCGAGACCAAGCTCCGCGAGACCCCTTTGCTCCGCGAGACCCCTTTGCTCCGCGAGAGACCATTGCTCCGTGAGGCCATTCTCTGTGACGCTACTTCGCGAAGACCTATCCTTCGCGAGGATCCTACCTTCGCGCCCACCGGTCCATACCGCGGGGGCTACGCCCCCACACCTCTTCTTGGGGTCTGTTCCGGCCTTCGGTCCCGCCCCTCCGGGCCGGTCCCTTCGCAACCGTCACACACTCCCATGAACATTGGAGAGTCACATCGCGAACTTTTCGGGCCGGGATGCCGGGATTTTCCATTGCACCCTTATGAGCTCCCACCTTCAACCTATGGAATACCATGATTTGATACACTCCTTCACACACCATGAAACACCTTGAGTTGACGTATTCCTCTTGGTTTGTTTCCTATGTCGTGAGTTGAGGTTCTCATCATCAATTCCCCGAGTACCTTGAGTCGAACCATTCCTCAGGAAACTCCTTCAAACCCAATCACTTGGCTCCTATGCCAGGTTGAACCAGAAAGGGCCGCCCTTGCATAAGTCCCAACACCAACCATTTCTAGGCACCTTCTGCCTAATAGTCCTCTCTACATGACTATAAACTGCAGTTCACCCTATGTCCCAAACATAGGATGCCTCTTCCTCCATACGAGAGATGCCTTATGCTCCAAGCGTAAGATGCCAATAGTCATACCTACATGACTCTAATCTGTAGTGTTCTACCTATCTAACAAATTATAGGATTCCCCTTGCTCCAAGAAAGAGATGCCTTATGCTCCTAGCATGAGATTCCAACAGTCCTACCTACAAGACTATAAACTATAGTATTCTCCCTATGTTCCAAACATAGGATGCCTCTTGCTCCAAATAAGAGATGCCTTATGCTCCTAGCATGAGATGCTAATATTCCTACCTACAAGACTCAAAACTGTAGTATTCCCTATGTTCCTAACGTAGGATGCCTCTTGTTCCAAACAAGAGATTCCTTATGCTCCAAGCGTAAGATGCTCAATGCCACGACTACAGTGGCATGATTCCAATGCCCCTTGGCATTATCCCTCTTGTGCACCAGTGCATAGGTGAAGGCCTCAATACACCAATGGGTTGGGATGCCCTCATAGCCAGAAATGAGGAAGACATTACGGGCATCTCCTGGCATAAGACCCATTCACCATTCCCGCTCCATAGCGGCACCCGGGTAGCTCCTTGGATAAGCCCCATTCACAGTTTCCACTCCGTAGCATCACCCGAGCAGCATCCTAGCGTAATCCCCATTCACCATTGCCGCTCCCTAGCGGCACCCGGGCAGCTTCCTAGCGTAAGCCCCATTCACCATTGCTGCCCCATAGCGGCATCCGGGCAGCTTCCTAGTGTAAGCCCCATTCACCAGTGCCGCTCCTTAGCGGCACCCGGGCAGCTTCCTAGTGTAAGCCCCATTCACCAGTGCCACTCTATAGTGGCACCCGGGAAGCTCCTGTCATAATCCTCATTCACCATTGCCGCTCCATAGCGGCACCCGGGCAGCTCCTTGCATAAGCCCCATGTTGGAACCATGGTCTTATATGCATGATTTGGAGTGTGTTTTGTGTTTTTTGTCACTCATCAATGGAAGTTCGGATCGTGTACCAGCAAAGAGATCATACCGTTCAAGCAGACAACAGTTTTGAAGGTGGCGCCGTTTCCCAGTGTTTGCCAAATTTTTGGGTCCAAAATTTGGAATTTGGTGAGCATCGCGAAAATAGTATTTCCATGAAGATCGTGATTTAATATGGAAAAGGCATGAATTTCGTGAAGATGGGATGCATGGACTGGATTTCGCGAAGACCAGAAGAATGGAGGCTGTGAGCCTTTGCGATTACGTCAAGCTTCGCGAACGAGAGCGGATGGAGAGCTTCGCGGCGATGAAGGGCTTTGCGAGGGAGCTTCGTGGCGAAGGCGCGAAGGAATGTTGGGCTTCGCGAAGGGAGCGTCACGGCGCTATCGCGAAGGTATTTTGACGGTGATTCTTCGCGACTACGTTAAGCTCCGCGAACGGAAGATTGCTGTGGAGCTTCGCGATTTGGACAGAATTCCGGCAGAAACTTTGGAGCTTCGCGATTTGAGTTGACGTGGCGTTGACTTCGCGTGGAAGGGACGAGGGTCGGTGGAATCACCTATAAATAGAGGCCTACCCCCTCAAGAGAAGCAGAGAGAATTTCAGGGAAAGTCCTTTGCTCTCGGTTCGCAAAGGTCTCTCGCAAAGGCAGCGTGCTTCGCGAAAGAGGGGCTTCGCGGCGGCTATTCTAGCTCCGCGAAAGACGGACGCCCCGCATTGGCTTAGTGAGCATCGCGAAGAGGCAGGAGCTTCATGATAGCCAAGCATTGCAAATGCTGGAGCATCGCGAGAGTGCTTCGCGATTGAGCTTCGCGATTGAGCTTCGCAAAATGGCAGGGGCTCCGCAAAGGCTTGTTTGAGCATTGCAATATTGGGAGCCTCGCGAAGTAGGGTACTTTGCGAAGGCCTTTTCCAAAGGTTGTTTGCCCTGTGAACAAGGGAAAAGGGGTTTTTCCTCAGTGGTTGGAATTTGGATCTTAACAGAGCATTAAACTCAGGACTCTGATGTAAGAAAAGTCTGATGCTGAACAGGAGACAGTGAACTTCATGACTTTCAATTGAAGAGACCTTCATGTCTATAAACTGAGTGAGACTTCACCAACGGCAGTGAGCCAGGGGGAGTCAACGGGAGTGACCCGAGGGAAGTAGTGAGCTATCCCTGAACCTTTGTAAAGGCAGTGAGCCTGGGACAGAGTGATTGTACCCGAACTTGTGTAATCTACAACTAGTGAGGAATAGTGGTTTTTGGTATGACCGACAACCTGTTGGCGTATGATCCTTGGATGTATCCCTTAGTGGTGAACCAAGTAAAAAAGGGTTGTGTCTTCTCTGTGCATGTGAATGTTTGATTTCTAATCATAATCTTCATACAGGTTCAACAAGTTACTACCAACATGGGAACAAGATCCATCACTTTAAAAAGAAAAAGTGGTCACCCTGATTCACCCCTCCCCTCTCAGGGTGTCCCGGGGTCCTTCAAGTGGTATCATAGGGTAAAGGTTGCTGGTGTTGAATCAGACCTTTGTTTTCGTTATGGAAAACGCAGTCAATGTTAGGGGAGTCCCTCCCTTCGATGGAAGCAATTTCAAGATCTGGAAGAACAGAATGAGATCTCATCTGAGATCTCTTGGAATGGAAGTTCTCTTTTCTACTGTCCAAGGAATACAAGTCACTGATCCAACAAGCCTTGCTATGACTGAAATAGACAGGAAACTTCTTGATGCAGATGCTAAAGCACAGAATGCACTCACTGCAGCCCTTTCTGATCAGATCTACCTAAAGGTGATGAACTGCACCTCAGCAAAATCCATGTGGGATAAAATTGAGAATATTTATGAAGGTGATAGAAAAGTGAAGGAGGCAAAACTACAAGTTCTGCACAATCGGTTTGATGATCTGAAGATGCATCCAGATGAGAATGCAGACTCTTTCTTCAATCGAATTACTGAAGTGGTTGGAGCTATTCGGGGTCTAGGCGAAGAAATCAAGACATTTATATTGTAAAGAAAATATTGAGAAGACTTCCACCTCTTTATAATGAGAAGGTGTCAGCCCTTGAGGAAAGAGATCTTTCCAAACTTTCTCTAGATGATCTACTTAGCAGTTTGGTAGCATATGAAATGAGAGTCAAACCTGAAGATGCTACGACTCGGGTGAGCAAGGAAATGGAATTCAAGGCCATGTATAAACTGAAAATCTCAAAGGATAGTAGCGGTGAAGATGACGAAGAAAAATAAATTCTTTCTCTCATTGCAAAGAAGTTCCAGAAGGGGAAAGGGAAATTCAAAGGGAAGTTACCTCTCGCGTGTTTCCGTTGTGGAAAAGTTGGGAACATTGCCTCTCAGTGTTTAAAAATGATCAATGATGAATATAGTGAGGATGAAAACTTCAAGAAGCCTCAGAGAAGGATCTTCAAAAAGGGGGACTTCAAATCTTGTAAGAAAATGCAAAGGAAGAGTTTTGTCTGTGAAGAGGAAGAAGATGATAATTAATTCTGTGATGAAGAAGAACCAGAATTCAAAACTGGGAACCATGCTTCTATGATGGCCACTGTTGAAAATCTAGAAGATACTGAAGGAGAAAAACAACTGCGAACTTGTGTAGATCCTGAGATGCAACTTAAGGATGCGGTTAGTAAGCTCAAGATTAAATGTAAGTGCTGCAATAAGTGGAAATCAATTGTAGAAGAATCAACTGAATACGTTGATCAACTTGAAGCTGAAATTGAATGACTGGAAGAATTTGTGAAGGTACAGTCTAAAATAATTGAAATTAATGATGATGTAGCAGATCTGAAGCTGAGAATTGAAGGGCAGGCTAAGGTCATCAATGACCTCACCTCCAGACTGGATGAAAAATCCAAGACTACTGATGGTCTTGAAGAGGAAGTAGTTACTCTAAGGAGTAAACTGTAGACTGAATCAGTTCCAAAAGAATCGAGGAAGAAAATACAGTTTGGAAGATTCTCAGATGCAGAATTACTAGCAAGAGCCAAGTGTGGTTCAGATGGGGTTGGAAAAATCTTGAGTAATCAAAGACCCGCTTGCATGGGAAAGAGTGGAATTGGATGTGAGGCTGAGACATCAACTGCTGGAAGTGAAAATACCCAAAAGAAAGATAAGATGAAAGTTGAACATGCTGAAACGTTGCCTAGAATTCCAAAAAAGTAACCCTCATTCCAAACTAAAAGGGGACCTACAAATTATCCTCAATCATTCAGAAATGATAGACAGTCTTACTATTCTCCCAAGGAAGAAGGTATGAGGAGAAATTCAAGTGAGAAGACATTTCCTCTCATGAAGTGTCAGTTCTGTGGCTATCTGGGCCATACCATTTCATATTGTGAAGAGGCAAGAAGCTATATGAATGGAGAAGATATAGAAGCTCAACAAAGGAGAAACATTTCATATCGTAATTCTTATAGAAGAAATAATTTCTATGGATATTGTTTTTGTTGTTCTAACTTTGGTCATAAGGCCGCTAATTGCAGGCAGAGAAGGGACATGGACACCTCATACCGAAGTTCAAGACAATTCAAGTCTCGTCAGCAAGATATTGTTGCTCTTTCAAACAGGTTTTCACCTCTCAAAGAAGACTTTGACTATGAAGAACCCAGGTATGCAGAAGAGATAATTCAAAGACCATCGGTTCTTTATACTCATTCTAATGTCTCATGGAAGGAAAGGAAGAAGATTGAGAAATCCAACCTTGCAGAGGTGGCCCTTAAAGCTACAAAGAACAACAGTACCTGGATTATGGATAGTGGTTGTTCATCTCATATGACTGGTAATGCCGGCCTACTAACGAATATCATAAGGAATGTCGATGGTACAGTAAGATTTGGTAATGATGGGGCTCTGAAAATCAAAGGGTGTGGAAGTACCGAATTAGATAATGGAGAGCTAAATAAGACTGAAGTCCTTTACGTAGATGGCCTATGTCATAATCTCCTCAGCGTAAGTCAACTCTGTGACTCAGGACTTATAGTCACGTTTAATCATAAAGGATGCACTATCAAAGGAAAGACTGGAAATTCTCTTATAAAGGGATGCAGAACAGAAGGCAACTTGTATCAAGTTGATAGTGAAGAAAATGTATGTTACATGACAATTTAAGAAGAAAACAATTTGTGGCATCGGAGACTCGGACACATCAATCAACAAGACATGGAGAAAATATCAAAATCGAGAATTGTCATGGAAATTCCCAACCTGAAGCATGAGCGTGAAATATCTTATGATGCTTGTATGCGTGGGAAGCTGGTCTGCAGTTCATATCGACCAAAGAAGAAAAGAGCGTCTCATCTTCTTGATCTGATTCATACAGATGTTTGTGGGCCAATAAATGTTGCTGGAACTCATGGAGAAAGGTACTTTGTCCTTTTCATAGATGATTACAGTAGAATGGCATGTTTGATGGTCATTCAGAGGAAAACGACAAGTCCTTGACTGCATGAAAACATATCGGCGAATCGCCGAGAAAGATACTGGACGAACAATCAAAGTGTTGTGATCTGACAATATAGGAGAATACACATCCATTGAATTTGAGAATTATCTAGAGAAGCATGGGATACAGCATGAGGTAGCTGCTGTGAGAACTCCACAACAAAATGGAGTTGTTGAACGTAGGAATCAACAGGTGAACAACATGGCACGAACAATGCTGATTGAGAGTCGTATTCCACGGCATTACTGGAAAGAGGCTTTTCAAGCTGCAGTGTACATTCAGAATCGAATAGGACTTTATATGGGTGAGACGAAGACACCATATGAATTGTGGCATGGACGGAAGTATTCTCTAAAATACTTTCGTGTCTTTGGAAGTAAATGCTTCATTAGGAACAAAGAATGAAATCAAGGGAAGTACGGTGACAATGCAGATGAAGGAATTTTCCTCGGTTACTCAATGAACAGCAAAGCCTACAAATGTTTCAACAAGCGTTTGGGAAGGATTGTGGAAAGCAGTGATGTTGAGATAATTGAAGAGAAAACCATAAATTCTTCAAGGACGCCATATGCTGATGTGATAGAAAGTCAGGAAGAATGTGAACGTGAAGACAATACAAATGGAGAAATAGAGGAAGCTGTTCAAAACACTCAGCAGTCACATCAAGATGTTGACTCAGAAGAAGAATCTGAAGAAGAAACAATGGCTGAAGAGAATACTACTGAACCTCGCAAGAGAAATCGAAGAGCTGAGATTGATCCATCCAACATAATTGGGGATAGGAGTGCACCCACTCAAACAAGAAGGATGAAGAATACCACGCAATATGCATTTCTATAAGTTTTAGAGCCATCCTCATTCGAAGAAGCTGGAAAAGATGAGTCTTGGGTGAAAGCCATGAATGATGAATTAGATCAGATTGACAAGAATCAGACATGGGATCTTGTCCAGAGACCCTAAGGTCACAATGTTATTGGTACCAAATGGATCTTCAAAAATAAGTTTGATGAGCATGGAAGTGTCATCAGAAACAAGGCACGACTGGTATGTAAAGGATACTCCCAGATTGAAGGCATTGATGTTGAAGAAACCTTTGCTTCAGTGGCTATACTAGAGTCAATCAGGCTTTTCCTTGCCATGGCACTCCAAAGAGGATATAAAGTATATCAAATGGATGTCAAGACAGCTTTCTTGAATGGTGTACTCGAAGAAGAAGTCTACATTGAACAACCAGTGGGCTTTGTTTTGGGTACTGATGAAACAAAGGTCTGTAAACTGAAGAAAGCGCTATATGGTTTGAAGCAGGCACCACGGGCATGGTACTCACGGCTGGACTCATATCTCAAGAAGTTGGAATTCAAAAGAGGAGGAGTTGATCACAATCTCTATGTGAAGAATTCTCCAAAAGATCAATTCATGGTTCTTGTCTACGTTGATGATATCATATTTGGTGGCAGCAGGAAGAAATCAGTGGATGAATTTGCCAACCACATGACATCAGAATTTGAAATGTCTATGATTGGGGAGCTCACATATTTCTTGGGGCTGCAAGTGACTCAAAAGAAGGAATACACTTTCATTTCTCAGGAAAAATATGCAAGAGAGTTGCTGAAGAAGTTCAATATGCAAGACTCCAAACCAATGTCAACTCTGATTGCAGTTGGAACTGAACTTGGAAAGCATGAGGATGGGAACTCTGTTGATTCCACCATGTACAGGAGGATCATTGGAAGCCTACTGTACCTGATAGCGACAAGGCCAGATATTGTCTTTGCAACATGCCTTTCGGCCCGCTTTCAGAGTAATCCAAATGAGGAACATCTGGAAGCAGTAAAAAGAATCATGAGGTACATTCAAGGTACACATAACTTCGGGTTATTTTTGCTGCAGGCAGGGACAGTGAATTATCAGCGTTTTCTGATGCTGACTGGGCTGGTGATGTAGTAGACAGAAAGTCCACTAGTGGTGGAGCTTTCTATATTGGGTAGAAATGTGTTGGATGGTTGAGAAAGAAACAAGAAAGTACTTCTCTTGGTACTGCTGAAGCCGAGTATATCTCTGCCACAAAGGCATGCACTCAACTTCTATGGATGAAGCAGCAATTAACTGACATTGGCGATGAGGTGACGCAACCAATGGTGATTTACTGTGACAATAAGAGCACAATTGATATTACGAAGAATCCTGTTCAACATTCTCATACAAAACACATTGAAATCAGGTATCACTTTATCAAAGACAAAGTTGAGCAAAGCGTGATTAGATTGGATCATGTGGGAAGAGATGAACAAGTGGCTGATATCCTGAAAAAGCCACTGTCAGCAGCTGTATTTGAGAAGCATCGGTTGAACCTCGGTGTTCGACCACCTCCCAGTGCATAAGGAGGATACAGAGTACCCCTCTCCCCATTTTTTATAAATGTTTTAATATGTTTATGGATATGATGCAGGTTTATGGGGGAGATACTATCCAGGGGGAGTATGGTTTGAGCTGACCGTGAAAACTTTTACTTGTCTTTGGATTTATTGTCAATGGGGGAGAAAGGAGAAGGAATAAATTCAGGCAAACTTCTATGATGAGAAGAATGAGAAGGAAAATATTGGAACCCGATTCAAGCCTCCTCTCTTGTTTTCTACACCGAGCATTGCTCACGTAGACTTAGAGTGTTGGCTGGGTTGATTCCTGTTTGTTTTGGTTTTCACATTGATGGAGATCTATTGAATTTTTCTTCTGATTGCCAACAAACCCAAAGGGGGAGATTGTTTGAACCATGGTCTTCTATGCATGATTTGGAGTGTGGTTTGTGTTTTTTGTCACTCATCAATGGATGTTCGGATCGTGTACCAGCAAAGAGATCATACCATTCAAGCAGACAACAGTATTGAAGGTGGCGCCGTTTCCTAGTGTTTGCCAAATTTTTGGGTCCAAAATTTGGAATTTGGTGAGCATCGTGAAAATAGGATTTCCATGAAGATCATGATTTAATATGGAAAAGGAATGAATTTCGCGAAGATGGGATGCATGGACTGGATTTCGCGAAGACCAGAAGAATGGAGGCGGTGAGCCTTTGCGATTACGTCAAGCTTCGCGAACGAGAGCGGCTGGAGAGCTTCGCAGCGATGAAGGGCTTTGCGAGGGAGATTCGCGGTGAAGGAGAGAAGGAATGTTGGGCTTCGCGAAGGCAGCTTCTCGGAGCTATCGCGAAGGTATGTGGACGGTGATTCTTCACGACTACGTCAAGCTCCGCGAACGGAAGATTGCTGTGGAGCTTCGCGATTTGGACAGAATTCCAGCAGAAACTTTGGAGCTTCGTGATGTGAGTTGACGTGGCGTTGAATTCGCGTAGAAGGGACGAGGGTCGGTGGAATCACCTATAAATAGAGGCCGACCCCCTCAAGAGAAGCAGAGAAAATTTCAGGGAATGTCCTTTGCTCTCGGTTCGCAAAGGTCTCTCGCGAAGGCAGCGTGCTTCGCGAAAGAGGGGCTTCGCGGCGGCTATTCTAGCTCCGCGAAAGACAGACGCCCCACGTTGGCTCAGTGAGCATCGCGAAGAGGCAGGAGCTTCGCGATAGCCAAGAATTGCGAAGACTGGAGCATCGCGAGAGTGCTTCGCGATTGAGCTTCGCGATTGAGCTTCGCGAAATGGTAGGGGCTCCGCGAAGGCTTGTTTGAGATTTTCAATATTGGGAGCCTCGCGAAGTAGGGTACTTTACGAAGGCCTTTTCCAAAGGTTGTTTGCCCTGTGAACAAGGGAAAAGGGGTTTTTCCTCAGTGGTTGGAATTTGGATCTTAACAGAGCATTAAACTCAAGACTCTGATGCAAACAAAGTCTGATGCTGAACAGGAGACAGTGAACTTCATGACTTTCAATTGAAGAGACCTTCATGTCTATAAACTGAGTGAGACTTCACCAACGGCAGTGAGCCAGGGGGAGTCAACGGGAGTGACCCGAGGGAAGCATTGAGCTATCCCTTAACCTTTGTAAAGGTAGTGAGCCTGGGACAGAGTGACTGTACCCGAACTTGTGTAATCTACAGCTAGTGAAGCATAGTGGTTTTTGGTACAACCGACAACCTGTCGGCGTATGCTCCTTGGATGTAGCCCTTAGTGGTGAACCAAGTAAAAAGGGATGTGTCTTCTCTGTTCATGTGAATGTTTGCTTTCTAATCATAATCTTCATACAGGTTCAACAAGTTCCTACCAACGTGGGAACAAGATCCATCACTTTAAAAAGAAAATGTGGTCACCCTAATTCACCCCTCCCCTCTCAGGGTGTCCCAGGGTCCTTCACCCCATTCACCGTTGCCACTCCTTAGCAGCACCCGGGTAGCTTCCTAGCGTAAGCCTCATTCACCATTGCCGCTCCATAGCGGCACCCGGGCAGCTTCCTAGCATAAGCCCCATTCACCATTGCCGCCCCATAGCGGCATCCGGGAAGCTTCCTAGCATAAGCCCCGTTCACCAGTTCCGCTCCTTAGCGGCACCCGGGTAGCTTCCTAGCTTAAGCCCCATTCACCAGTGCTGCTCTATAGCGGCACCCGGGCAGCATCCTTGCGTAAGCCCCATTCACTATTGTCGCTCCATAGCGGGACCCGGGTAGCTCCTTGCATAAGCCCAATTCACCGTTGCCGCTCCTTAGCAGCATCCGGGCAGCTCCTTGCATAAGCCCCATTCACCGTTGCCGCTCCTTAGCAGCACCCGGGCAGCTTCCTAGCATAAGCCCCATTCACCATTGCAGCTCCATAGCGGCACCCAGGCAGCTTCCTAGCATAAGCCCCATTCACCATTGTCGCTCCATAGCGGCACCCGGGCAGCTTCTCAGCGTAAGCCCCATCCACTATTGTCACTCCATTTAACGGTAAGCCGTTCACACCCAATCCAGCGGTAGGCCGTTGTGACCCCATCCAGCGGTAAGCCGTTCACACCCAATCCAGCGGTAAGCCGTTGTGACCCCATTTAGCGGTAAGCCGTTGACATCCTTTTCCAGTGGTAAGTCGTTGTGACCCAATCTAGCAGTATCTCGTTGTGACCCCATACAGTGGTAAGCCGTTCACACCCAATCCATCGGTAAGCTGTTGTGACCCCATTTAGCGGTAATCCGTTGACATCCTTTTACAGCCGTTGTGACCCAATCCAGCGGTAAGTCGTTGTGACCCCCAATCGGCGGTAATCTGTCATCAGAACTACGTGGTCTTTGATGCATGTCAAGGCATGGTATGGAGGAAGCCTCTTCAAGGATCAAGCCCAAAACCATCATCCTCCTTTTCTTTGGGCCTCCATCCTGGAGTAAGTCCTAGCACTATGGGCCGCCTAACGCGTAAGCCCCTCTTCACTTCTCACGGACGCATCCTTCGCGACGTGATCGTCAGGTCCTTGCAACCTCTTGTTTCTCACACCGAGCATGACTCACGTGGGCTTAGAGTGAGCACCGACCCTGGCCCCCACCCTTTGAACTATGAGGTCTTTGATCCATGTCAAGGCATGGTATGTAGGAAGCCTCCATGTGGTTCAAGCCACATTGCTCGGTTGTTCATTCACGTCGAGTTTCTACCTCGTCCAGCATGACGTTAAACTGTATGCCCCCTTGTCCCGTATGACATTAAACTGCACACCCATTTGAACTATGAGGTCTTTGATCCATATCAAGGCGTGGTATGTAGGAAGCCTTCCTGAGGTTCAAGCCCACCCATCATCATTCATGTCGAGTTCTACCTTCGTCCAGTATGACTTTAAACTGCATTCTAGTCCGACGGCAAGCCATTGTGACTAACCCGAACTACGAGGTCTTTGATCCATGTCAAGGCATGGTATGTAGGAATCCTCTACGAGGTTCAAACCCACCATCCGGTCGTTCCGACCTCATTCACATCGGTTCACCCCAGTCCATCATTACTTTAAACTGCATTCTAGTCCGACGGCAATCCATTGTGACTAACCCGAACTACGAGGTCTTTGATCCATGTCAAGGCATGGTACGTAGGAAGCCTCTACTACGAGGTTCAAACCCACCATCTGGTCGTTCCGACCTCATTCACGTCGGTTCACCCCCATCCCGCATGATGTTAAATTTTATTACACAACCCGAACTACGAGGACTTTGATCCATGTCAAGGCATGGTACGTAAGAATCCTCCCAGAGGATCAAGCCCATCTCCCATCGGACCAAGGTCCCTCATTTATGTCGGTTCACCGACACCCACCGCCCTTCGTTTATTCACGGCAGGGTTCACTATCGTCCCGCATGACGTTAAACTTTATTCCATCAATCCTTTGAACAACGAGGACTTTGATCCATGTCAAGGCCTGGTACGTAGGAAACCTTCCCAAGGTTAAAGCCCACCACTAGTGGACCCACGGGTCTACTTTCACATCGGTTCACCGATGAAGCCTTTTGAACTACGAGTTTTGTGATCCATATAAAGGCATGGTACGTAGGAAGCCTCCCCGAGGTTCAATCCCATCTCTTATCGGACCAAGGTCCACCTTCACGTCGGTACACTGACGATGCCCATCGGACCAAGGTCCACCTTCACGTCGGTTCACTGATAACATCCATCAGACCCAGGTCCACCTTCACGTCGATCCACCGGCACCATCCCAAACTACGCGGACTTTGATTCCCTGCCACATGGATACGTAGGAAGCCTCTTCAAGGATCAATCCCAACGTCATTGTCACCCCCTGCGATGGTCCCATTTCATTCCCCCTCCACTTCATTCATCCATCCATCACCCATCCTGATTCTCACCCGGGCCGCCACATCCCGGTGGAATCATGCCATCCACCTCCTCGCTGCTCTTAGCGGCGCATGGGCCACTTTCCACATGTAAGCCCCATCATATCTCCGGGTCATTTTCCTCTGTGTACACCCCGATTCATCACCCTTTTCCCCTCTAGGGAGTGCACCACCTCGGATCCATCCTCATTGGGCATTCTGATCCATCCATCTTCTAGATGTTATCCCTTTGGGATATACCAATCTGATCTGTCTCTATGGGACGTTCTGATCACCCTCATTCCGTCTCCACAAGATGTTAAACTCACGACCTACCTCATGATAAACATGAGATTCCTGAGGAAAACCTCAGAAGACACGCCTTTGGTGTAACCGTCTCTGCTGGACGTTAATCTTGCAACATACCCTGTGTTAAACAAGGGAAGCTGGGGAAAACCTCAAATACATGACTCGGGTTCTGCACCCTTGAGATGCCCTCTTATGAAGAAGAATACAGGTCCCCCTATGTCCACGCACCCAGAGATGCCATGACATGCCTGATGTTTCCATCTACTCTGACCGAAGGTCGCTACCAGGTCAAGACCCTATGGAAAGTCTTGACGTAAGTAGTGTAATTAACCGGCGTCCATGAAGATATGGCACCGGGTATGAGATTCACGAACAATGAATTAAATCTACGAGGGAGACCCGGACTAGGTGACGAGTTCCAAGGAAGAATCCACCGAATGAATAACCGACATCTCATCATCCCGTTTCGATTAAGGAGAAAACGTACCTGAACAAGGAACGAATGCCGCCTGCCTTTGGAAAGCGGGAATGCGGGGCAACAGCAGCGCGTCCTCCACAGACGGATGCATGTGCCTCAGCGAAAGCGTCAGAAACAACCATATTAAGGGAACTTGGACTGGAGATTACATCTGAAAAGGAGGCCCAGGTTAAAGATCTTCTCATCTTTAAAGGATGAGGTTGAATGAATGAAATCTATAACCTTAGTGAAAAAAATTTATGTAAATCACATAGATTTTGAGAGATGTTCCACAAAATTCCTTTAAGATATGTTAGCCAACAGAGGAACCATTCCATAAATGACTTTGAAGAGGGTTTTGATGGCTAAATCTTGTAGAGGAGAGGTGTATTTGATGAAAAGAGATAAATAGGCCGGAGCGGCACCCAAAAAGAGGTAGGCGCGCAAGTCCTGTTGGGGCGCGCAAGTAGTGGTCACGCAAGTATACTTGCGTGACACATGTGTACTTGCATGAAGGTTAACCCATAGGGTAATACATGGGTGAGGCTTGGCTCGATCCCTTATTATTATCCCTAGAGGCTTCCAAAAGTGTGGTGCGCAAGTTTTGTTGAAGGGATAAGGTGGCGCACAAGTGTCTTCATTTCCCTAAAGTGGTAGACACTTAGGCGTGCAAGTGTTGATGAATTTCAACACTTAGTCCTTCTTACCCCTCTTTATATCTTCCATTCTAGGTAAGAAATTACCTTATAAGTGTTCGGAAGACTTCAAGTAGAGAATAGGGCGCCGAGAGCTCAAATCTGACATTTGGAATTTTCTGTCCTCGAAATGGGTGGCCTAGAAAGGGTATTTATAGGCTACTGAAGTCCCTGGGAAAAAAATAAAATATGGAATGAAAGTCACATGTGCGCCCAATATGTGGCGCGTAAGTATACTTATATGACCATGGTGAAACTTGCGCATCCTATCTTTTAACAAATCCTTGTTCATGCCATTGTCAATATTTTATGTTTCTTCAAAGGATGAATCTCTTTGTGCTAAGGTATTCTCCATTTTTAGTAATTAGACTTAGTGATAGAAAGGATCATCTAAAGAGGTGTAAATCCACTATAATACCATGGAGAATTTCTTTTATACATGATTATGGTACTTCCCTATTGCACCAGAGTGTGGTTCCTCCATACAATTTGTACAGACTTAGATGTGGCACTTACCTATTGCCCCTGGGCACATTTCCACTATCCATGGGGATAGTAATCTCCTATCCCACCTAGGTGAATCACTCCATACTCATTGCATAGATATATTGGCAACATTACTATTTTTTAATATGGTGTAAGTCCTACTTGCATAATGTTTATACTCTCCTGTCACACCATATCATAGGTCCTGGAAATTAATTTTATATATACATAGGTGAAACTCCCCTATCGCTCGAGGGAAAAAGTCATATATACATAGAGAATGTGATCCCCTATCATACTAGGGTATAGTTCCTCTATACTTTATTTACATATACAAAGGACGAACTCACACATCACACCAGGGCGCAGATCCTCTATTCAAGGATAAATTTCTCCCCTATCACACAATGGAGCAAGTCCTCTATAATCATTTTGTAGAAAGAGTATGTAATACCCTATCATACCAGGACACTGATCCTCTATCCGTGGAGATATTACTACCATGTCTCACTAGTGAATGGATCCTCCGTATTTTATGCTCAGATATAAATATGAAATGTCACAATCTTACAAGTTCATGGGTCTTATATCTTGAATATTTATCCCCATTAAGCTATATAGTATTAGAGAGGTAAGGGAACTCATAACATATTCAAATAGACACATGAGATCCCGAGCATCAATGATGGACACATAGAGATGTGGGAAGACTCATTATTAATGGATGGGTTGTGGATGTGGAGATCCACTTCATCTCTTTAGTTGGTCTTCCTATTGAGCATAATTATGATTATCATTATAGTTATTGTCTAATATTATGATTGGCATGAATTTTATGGTTTAAGATAACTACTTTAATAATTTCACTTATTACCCCCCTTTAGTTTTTATGGTACGCTACAGGGTTTTTATATACTCATTTTACAATGGGATTTCCAAACACATTTTAATTATTTTGTTGAATACACACATATCAATGGTCATTTTAGTAGATATTTTTAATATACTAGTGTATACGCCTTTTTTGGGGGTCAACCATATAGATTAGGGTCTTAGATTTTCCAAAATTACTATATTCTAGTCGTTTCTATGATGTGACATATTTTCTTGTCAAGGGTGTTTATTTGACCTTTATATTTTTCTTTATAAGGTCATACCCTTCTTCACTTTCCCTTTTACACTATGGATATATGATTTTTTACTCTAATGTATTCTTTAGAGATTATTGTATAAATATTGTATCTCTAGATGTTAAAGTTGTTAATTTTTATTCCTTTCCACTTATATATAGAGATGGTTGGGTATGTGTATAAAGGTACATTTGAGAAAGGACTCCCATCTTTATAACTCCTTCTCAGATCTTTTCTCTAGCTTGTGGGCTATAGAGGTAGGATTGGGGATGCGTAATCCCGATCTTCTACCTTCTAGGAAGTCCTTGGTGGGTCATGCTAATACATAGGATGTATGACGCTACATATATTTTATACATATTATTTTATCATTTTATCTAATATTATGCACAAAATAAAATCTAAAAATATCAAGAAACGTAGTGTCATTGGGTGATTAGACTAATAACACAATATCTTGAAATTGGATAATATAACATTATCTATTGGGTAATACAATTCCCTTAAATGCAATTTAACTACTTAAACAGTGTGTGATAGTATGGGGACATACAAAATAAAGGGGTGAGCTATAAAGCATAGTATATGAATAATCAATGAAAAAAATAAAACATTGTTTTAAATGTGAGTCATGATAAATAACACATTGATGTAGAAAGTTATGTTTCATAATGATGAGAATTAAATAATGGTATAAGATGATTAGATCAATCCATCATAGAGATGTGACAACAACATAAAACATGACATTAAAAGCATAAAACAATTATATCTATTATGAAATGATAATATTGTATGCCTAGGATAACTAACCATGAACCATATGTTGAATCACCTAAGATAAAAACAATACCAAATACATTGGGGGGGATATGTAATCCCACACACACCCATAACATTCATATCATGCACATGCATTTGTGTACCACATAGATAATACAAAATAAAAACGTCTTTTTTTAATATTAAAACCATGATTAGAAAGTGTGGGTTATGTACATAGAAGACTCCAATCAATATTTATTGTAAAATCTAGGTGAAACCCCTTGATTTAACATGGGGATGGGAATTCAAAACACAAACATTGGGCATAGAAAATCATGGGATAATGTTTACAGTAGAACATGTGTACATAATGGTTTATAGAAGGTATTAATGAGAGTTTATGGTGGTCTTAAATTACTTATACATCGTAAGGAAAATAATGTGTGTCTGATAAAATATTAGAACTAGATAAAATAGAAATAAAAGGGAATAATATGAAGAAAGTACCTAACTGATGGGAAGGAAGGAGAAAATCCCTTACCTTGAGAGGGTGATACCAAAATCTTGGAAGAGGTTATTAAGATATTGGGAACATCTTATGAGGGAATTAGAGTGTTATAAGGATAGTAAATTCATAGTAAATTTTTTGTAGTTATGATTAATGGGAGTTTGTGTCAATAGTTATATCAAAAGTGAGTGGAATTCTTTATTAATTTTTAAGCTTTGGATTTGGACTCCAAGTAAAATAATAATAAAATCCACCAACATTCCCATATTTTATAACAAAGTATTATACAAAAGTGGATCATCTTTATATTTTATTATGCTGAGAACCAAAATTATCAATATAATACAATTCATGTGTTGATGTTGACTCATGTTATTAAATAATTTTTTTTAAAACCACAAAGTATAATATAGTTTTTGGTGGATTCAATATAGGTTTCTAAATTATAAAAATAAAATAAAATTTTATTTTAAATTTAGAATAATTTTTTTTCATGGTTTCCTATTATTGTATTTCTTTCATCAATTTTGTGAAATTATGATTTAATAAAACCTACAATATATATATACCATAATTTAGTTTTTCCAACTAATTTAGAAGTATTAAAAATTATTACACATTTTCTATTGTAATTATGTATAAATTATAATTTAATAAATGATATTTATTTTACAAAAAAAGTTTTCAAAATTAGGGAATTTAAAATTTATATTACAAAATATTATTTACTGTAAAATAATACGTTTTTTGACATTAACGACTTTCCGACCATTATAAAAATTAAATTGGACTAAATTAAATTTTATTATCATTTACATTGAACTAACTAATAAATATTATTATTATTTAATTTAAAAAAAATTTAATGTTTCAAAATGTGTGTTTTAGTTGAAAATATATATTTCCGAAAAATTAAAATTTAGATCAACCCATATCAAAATATAATTATTATCATGATTATTGTATAATACTCTCTATATAAAAAGTAATTATGAAAAGGTTAAAATATAAGTATTTTTTTATTAAAAAAAATATAAAAATTCATACTACTAGGGTCTAGATACATAACCCATTTTGACACTATCATAACAGGAAGGATTAAAGTCCACAATATTAGTACATTCATGTGATGGTTCGATAAACATGGTTTCGGTAGTAATATCTATGAACTTGATCTACTCATGTATACAGTTTCACTCAAGTTTCAGTTATTTAATCTTCATTGGGGATTGGTCATGGGGAAGGCCCAGTAATTCCATCTCCATTAGATGCTCTGATAAATGGACATTATAATGTATAAACCTTCTATTCATGGTCATTTCGTTATCCTTTAGTGTCAATTTGATTTTATTATAAACCTTATTATATAAAAATCATAATGATAACTGTATATTTCATATTTTTTATTGATTTCTAACTCATAATGGTATTTTATGAACATTAATTAATTAGTAATATATTTTATAATAGTACAAAATGAAAATTAAATATAGTTCTTTATTTTCTATAAAATCATTAATTAATAAGATATATATTCATTCTAAAGGGAATTTCATGTTTTAAAATTTGGGTAATTTAATTTTTCAAATCACAATAAATTTCAAACTCCAAATATTATTTCATACTCTTAAATTAATGAGTTTATTTCTGTTTAATTTCTACTTATGGTTCCCACGTATCCTACTTAATCTTATGGTTCGTCTATAGTACTATGGCCAGGTAAGCTATATCATTTTGTAGAAAATTACCCTAATGATATAATATATTCATTGGTTACTCCTAGAATGAAATATAATCATCCATGGGTACTGCCTCTTGATTCGGTACATGTAAAACTTTTTGTACGAACTCACTAAATATAGATACATGGAATAATTCATGAAAATAAGATTGTTTAGGTGGGAGTTCTAGTCAATGGTTCATAGATCCAATATAATCAAGGATCTAAACGATGCCTAGAAATATAGGACTAAATATTCACTTTCTCTTAAACCTCATAAATTTAATCTTCCAAGCTATATGGAGGAACAATATATCTTCATATTCAAACTCTTTGTCTCATCAATGAATATATTTATATATTTCACATCTATTGTGGATATATTTCATAAAAGAATGATTCTTTCATGATTTATCTACTATATCATGAACATGATCATGTGCCATTAACTTCCACTCCCTATCATCATCCCATCATGTTATAGTTCAACACATATTCCCATACAAAACCTCATAAGGCTCCATTTGAATAATATAATAGAAACTGTTATTATTTGAATACTCCCCTATATTGATCCCAACATCTTTGTAAATCTATTGAATAAGATCTCAACACATCCTTAGGGTTTTGAATGGTTCTCTAAGACTAACCATCTATCACAGGGTGATATAAATTATTGAATCATAACTCTATATCCAAGGCTTGTGGATTGATTCTATAGAACCTCAAGGTAATCCTCATATCACAATTAGATACAATGGAGTATTTTACAACATTCTGTATTACCACATCACTTATGTATATCATACTGATTTGGTAAGGACTGAAATATTACTTAAGTCTTATGTAATTCACAGAAATTTTAAAGTGATTGGACACCACCCATATGGCATTATAACCTTGTTTTGTTTAGCTGAGTCCTATGAAAATATCCCTGGTTATGTTTTCATATTTCCATACTAGTGTGTAAAATAGTTTCATCATAACCTTAGATTTCTATTTTATGACATGGATTGTCAAAATACCAAGAATTAAGATACAAAATATTCAATATCCATATTCATTTCATCCTACCAGAAGTTACTCATAAAATATCCACATATATTAGTGCTTTAAGAATGAATAAATAACGATGTGATGTATATATCATACATAAGTTCTCCCTTTTGTTCTGGTTTTCATTGCAGACATATATGGGTTTCAAACATTATATTTCTTTATTTTGAAAATTTGAATTCCAAAATATTCTATGTATCTATAGATTATCATTTCCTTTTTATGATTACCTCACACTCTCAAGAATGTATAGTTGATAATTTTTTATGGAATTGTAGGAAAAAATTCTTTTTTATAATTAACATTTACATCATTTTCATGATTATGATGATTGGATTCCATTCAATTTTCATCAAGTATAGGGATCATTGATCCTTTATAATCATATAATCTTCCACGTTATTCACCTTCACTATATGGTAATCGATTAAAAAAACATAATCCTTGATCTTCTAAAACAACCATCACTGAAACATATTGAGATATGTTTTTTTAGTATATTATTATGGATTTTATAATCCATATATATTTCACACTTATCCTCATAGAAATAATACCACCAAATCAACAGTTCTAAGTTCATTGTGGACACTTATAGATCATGTGTTGGGCATTTCTACTAAGGTATCCTTAATTAGAGGGAGTCATAGGCAATCACTTTTTAATTTTTGTTTTGGAAAAAATCCAATCCCTTTTTCGGAGTCATCTGCATATATAAAAAAAATTCCACTTTTGTGGATAATGATAGTAGAGGTGCAATGATTAGCCTCTTAATTAACTATTCAAAGTTATCCCCTCTTTCTTTGGTATAGAAAATCATCAATCCCTTTTAGTATATCTTGGTCAGTGGTTTTCATAGTATTGAAAAGTTTCTAAAATGAAAATTATAGCACCAACGTAATCCAAATAGACTATAAATATCACTCATATATGTTGTTATAAGACATAATTATTTTACCTCTATATTCAATGGATCTAAAAATATCTATTTTTCAGGGATAAAATTCCCCTGGAATGTTACCCATTCCATAAAAAACATCCGTTTTCTATATATATCATAAGAATTATCTTTTAATAAGGTATTTGTTACATAAATAATATACTCCCAGTATCCCTTATTTATTTTGGATTATATTTGATTATGATATATAAATACTACCATAAATTTATTAAGGTAATAAAAGAAGACTCTATTTATTATATTAAATAATGTATATAGAAACATTTTGATTCATAATGGCACCACTATGAACTCATAGTGTCAATAACTTGTATGAATATTAGTCTTCATGATATCCTCTTTCTTCACATTTATATGATAATATACCATCCAAAGATACCCCTTATAGAAGTACTGGGATCAATCGATGATCGATCAAGTCATTAATCCATGGAAGAGGATTCATGTTCTCTATCAGAATCTTTCTCAACTCATGATAATCAATGCAATGGGTAATTGACTCATCCACATTGATAAAAAAAGGACCATCCATGGAGAAGTTTTTGGTAGTTTAAAAATTTTATCTTGATTATCTTGTAGTTGACTATTTATCTCATTAATTTCAATAGTGGATATTCACTATTGATTATTAGATATTGGAAAAAAATTTGGAATAATTTTGACTGAGAACCCAACCTCTCAACTGTGAAGAAGGAAAAGAAAATCTTCATGAAATTCATCAAAATATTCTCTTTCATTGGGAATGTCAGCCTGGATGATATATTCCTTAGTATCTATAATTAGAGAAGTATGCTATTTCTAATAAGGTAGTAATATACATTCATGATGTAGTTATTCCAAAGTAGATCAGTCACCCTTCTTACAAATATTTAGAATCATTGGGGGATTCATGATATAGTGGGTGATTTCCTTCTCTTATCATTTTGTGTCGGATTTGTAAAAGGATGTATAATCCATTCCTTATATGAAATTGAATTATTCTAAAGGGTGTTTCAAAAATATTTTTCACAAATTTTATATGAAAATATTCACAGGGTAGAAGTTATATACTTAAGATCAAATCACTACTCCATTTTTTGTTTTCAAAGATATAATATGTTTTGTTATGGAGGTGGTGTCTGAATAATTCAAGTCAACATTCAATAAAGAAAATAATTTATTGAACCTGAATCAAATTTTATGTTCACTATGATTTAATAAATGACTAGAAATTGATCACTATTTCTTTTTAAGGATCCACTTCATCATATGTGATAGAATTTTATCACCATTTATCTCTAGGAATTAGATTTTATTGTCTTTGGTTATATCCAACCACCCTTAGTATAGTGGATTAGTTTCTATAGTATTATTGTTCAATTCAATTGAAATATTAACTAGTTGGATAAGGGGTGACAAGATAATTCCTTTATTAACATTGGTGGGTTTCTCTGATCAACATTTTGTAGCAACATGCCATTCATTTCCCACACCTAAGGACTTTACTTATCCCCTATAGGAAATTTTGGGGATTTTAATTTTGAAACATTTAACTAGGGGATGTTTTACATTGTTACAATAATTATATTTCTCTTTCAGTTTTTTCATACGTAAACACCATTCTAAATTTTATATCTCCTTACCCATGAGATATTTTAGATTCATTGATCTCTACATACAATAAGTAGAAACACCAATAATTTCTTTACAGGTTTCAAATCCTTGAATCTC
The DNA here is from genome assembly GCA_963277665.1 of Viscum album. Taxonomy (NCBI): domain Eukaryota; kingdom Viridiplantae; phylum Streptophyta; class Magnoliopsida; order Santalales; family Viscaceae; genus Viscum; species Viscum album. The sequence continues at coordinate 749,927,752 of OY728129.1, read as the reverse complement.
AAAATATTTTCATAGACCATATTTTATCCCATTGGAAAATTATAGAACATTAATTTGGGGTCATCAAAAATGAGATATATTTATTTCCCAATTCTTGTAATTTTTTCATCATACACTCTGATGGATTCATTGACCATTTTATTGAGTAACAGAAATTCACTACTTATTATTAGAAAAGTATTGTAATGATTTTATTTATGAGAAAAAAATTATCTTGAACTATAATCACTCAATAAATATCATTTCAACCTCATTATTCATATTCTTGATCAATTTCCGCCATTGATTATATTCTCCCTTCATGAGGTCTATAGCAAACATGACCTTCTCATTTCTAAAAAATTGGTATATTGAGAATATTATTAATAGTGTTGATTTATTTTTTATTTATTTAAGGGACCATGAGATCTAATAATTTATAAAGGCCTTTTTCACATAATGGTATCAGTTGAATCTTTCTTTTTTTAAAGGAGATGTTGGTGTTTATCTTAATATATGATTCCATTAAAAATGGTTTAATTAAGTAAGTATTTTTATGAAGTTATCAAATCCTACTAGTTTCAAGCTAGAAATATCATTTGGGATGTTATCACATTTCGAATCACAATGGTTGTGAACTCCATTCCTCATATTTTCAGTCATTCACTAAAATAAATAGAAAAAAAATATTGATTAAATACTGAATACATAAATGGAAAACTATAAACATTGATGGAACAAGTCGTAATTTAAATATAATCCATAAGAAACGAATTTCTAGGTTTCATTCACTAATATCCCTGGTCACATTCCTGTTTCAATATTTTATAGACATATTTATTCCCTTAATAATGGTTTTTATAAGAATGTGATTTTTCAAACATGTAACCCTAAAGACTGTAAAATTAGGATTGTAGAAAGATCTATTAATCATACACCAGGTAATGATGGAATTAATAAACATTCTAAAATCCTCATGGTAATTATAAATATATAAAATTGATCAAAAGGAACATAACCATATATTATCTAGATAATGATTTCATTATGGTGAAACCACTCACTATGTACTTCACCCATTTTTTGGGATGTTTCCCAATGATTAGCCATATCACTAGTTTTCACTAAGATTTTATTTCACATACATGTTTTTAATTTGAGTTAATATTCTTTTAGTTTTTCTCTTGAATTCTTTTATTGACTCCCCTGGTGTTTTTTGAGAAAATTGGTGTTTTATGGATTGGAAAGAAGATGGAAAATGGATGGAGCACAGTTATTAGAAAACATACACTAGGCCAGGAGAAACCATGTTCCCTAGACACTGGCACTGTTGAGGCTGTATGGCCTACCACATAGTTGTGTCGATATAATGTTCCAAGACCAAATGATATTTCTGGGGGTTTTTAGTCACTGTAAAGGGGGGTTTCCTCCCCTTGGAAACCATTTGTCGAAGATCATGTTTGAATATAAAGGGATGTACAGTACTTGTATGGATTGGAAAAAAATGGGGTATAACCATGCGAAATGTCCTTGTATTTTAAAAAAATATGATTTTACCCTTTATCATGTTCAATTTTAACCATAAACCACCCCTAATTCTAACCACATTGGAACTACAACCCTAGGTGCCTTCTCCTCCATCATTTCCCCCCTTGAACATTATCTTTTTGGATTTTTTGTTTTTGGATCATCAATGATCATCTGGTGAGTACCATATTTTCTCATTTCATCATTTTTTAGAACTCTTATTCCCTCTCCATTGGGTTATTCTCTATCCATCAGGTTGGTTTCCCAAAAAGGGTTGATACATGGCTATTTTTATTAAAATTTTGTGTTTATGGCTTTATATTTCCTATATGGGACCCTATGGTGTGGGAATACAGTTTTCCACTAGATTATAGAAGTGTTTAAGTGTGAAGTAGTTATTTTCATGATTTATCATTATCATATGAATTTGGTATTGTTTATTGTTTTCTTAAATGGTTTTTATACATTCAATGTGTGGATCGAAATGTGTTTTATTATTTTTTTGAGTTTTGTATGATATGAAAACTGATTTCCACTAAAATTGGTTGGATTTCATATGTTCTTCTGCATTGTTCTTCTCAAATATGTTCTAGAAAATGTGTACATTGTAAAAAGTATATTTATAAATATATTTTTGGTTTGTATGGATTTTTAAATGGTTTTTCCTATGAATAAGGATGTTTCTTCATGTGTATTATTATTACTTGACGTGTGTATGTGAATGTTGGGATCTATGTGTTGTGAAAAATTAAACCAAGAACAAAGGGGATCTTTGGTATCCAGTTGGGAGGACTAGGACTAATACATTACATGTATCTATGGGGTAAAGTCCTAGTTTCTTCTAGAAGGATTTATTCTACAACAACAACTAATCTTTTAATATGATTAGAGACCGTTGAAACTTGGGATAGATTCCACGTTAGTGGATCATCCACGAAGATGTTGTTGGTTATGGTTTATATACAAGGTTTCACTAGATATGAGGTTTATATGGTCCCAATAGATCAAGAATCATTAGGAATTACCTATTGTTCTATCTTGTGATTTTTTGATTACCATCTCCATATATTGATCATTGCCTTGATTTTAATTTCAAATCAATATTTGTTTAAAAATGTTTTTCATAAAAGATTTATTAAAACAGTTTCAAAATTTTTATCATTAAAAAGTCATGTTAATTTTCCTTCTAATGTTATTTAATGGAATCAATATTGTGTGGAATCCTATTTTACTTTATACTATACCCTGTATTCACCCTTGGGTGTATGTATGCCTTATTAGATTTGACACAAGTAAAGGAAATATGTATTGTGGTGGTGGTGGTGGATGTCATTGCTAGTACCCTCTTCCATGCAGGTGTTGGTGGAGTCAGAATAAGGGTGTTGGCCATCTTTTTGCATGGTGGATGAGTTGTGTTGTTGGTACCCCTCCCAATTTGTGTAATTTGATTATTTAATTATTTAAATTATTAAATTGTGGTAGTTGGATTTATTTTGGTTATTTTTAGTTTTTACATTTTGTCGTTTAGTTCTTTTCATATGTTTAGGGTTATTTATCATGGGTTAAATCATTCCTAAAAGAATATTTTTAATACTAATGAACTTGTTTCTAGACCTTATGGATCAAGAACACCTTTTTGGCTATTCCTAGTGATGGTTTGAGTGTTGAGTTGGATGGAACTTAGGCTGGGGTCATGACAAGATTGTATCATAGAAGGTTTCACCCTTTCATTTGGTCTTGTTATTTGGGAGATTATAGATATATTGACTTCATGAAATGTATAATTGATTTTGTGTTGGGTATTTGGATAACACACCTCATAAGAGTCTTTGAATATCCATGGGATTTTGGTATTTGGTATGTAATCTCTTCCAAGTGAGATTTACAAGCTGAAAACATTATATGGAAACATTGTGGGGGTGAAGTGTTTTGGTTTGGCAATTTATTATGTTTTTTATCAGTGTGTTGATATTTTAATTATTTTTATTTGATGATATAGCTAGATTATTCCCTTTAAAATTCATATACAATTGTAGTAAGTGGATGGAGATTTTTCTCTATCACAAGTTGATAGGAGTCTAGTATAGTTTGTGGTTTGATCTATCCATGCCTAGGGTCAAAGAGCAGCCCCTGGTCCTACCGAGGTTAGGGAAACTGAACCAAGTTTTGAAATGGACAATAAATAGGAGTTCATAAAAAAAATACTCTTTATTTTATAGGAATCATGGATCTCCCAGAAGAAGAGGATTTTTTTTAATATAGAAATGGTGTTTCATCTCCTTAACACTCCTGAAGAAGTTAAGGTGATATGTGATTCATTATTGTTGGAGGGTCCAAGTTGTAGGTGGTGGGACATGGCTTTTCATGATTTAAATAATTATAATATGGATAGTAACGACTTCAAGGTTGTATTAATTGAGGATTATTCCCATGATTCCTTTCCCATTGATAAGACCTGGGAGTTTCTAGATCATCACAAAGTGGATAAGAGATTAATGGAGCATTCCAATCACTTTGTTGAGAAGGTTCGGTTCACAATAGCGGAGGTATCCAAAGAGATGTTGAAGGATAAATTGTTTTAAATGGGGCTAAAACCATAAATTTGATCATTGTTCTTCTTACTCAAATTAAATATATACTTTTGAGGTGGTTGATCCTTATTTTATGGTAGAGATCAATCGTAGTGGAAATTATTTGTTTCTCTAGAGAAAATTTATTTATGGCCTATGAAAGTAGTCATTTGTCAGAGAAAAAGATGACATGAGTTCATCTGGAGAGGAAGTGTGGGGGTAGTTCAATCCATCCATCCTAAAGTACTTCATACATGGATTCTGTTGCATAATCAGTTATTTTCCATCAGTGTAGAAAGGCAGGGAATATATGGTCTATGTTTTCAGCTCCACCTAGACCATGTCATAGGTGTGGAAGTAGGGGTATGTTTTAGTTATTTTTAAAGGTTTCTTACTCTTATCCTAGTAGAATAGGTTCTATAGATTATAGGTGAATCTCATCCCAGTCAAAACCATCACGAAATGTGGGTTCCTAGTTCGGTGGTCATAGAGGCACAACTAGTTCTTCTTGTGGCTAGAGTCAACTAATGGTTGTGGGAAAAGTTATTTGTATTCCTCAGGCTCATTTTGAGATAATTAATCTTCATACAATGTATTAATAAAGAATATAATTGGATTAAGGTGCCAAAAAATTTCAGGGTACCATTTTATTGTGTCAGATATAGTTTATTTTTGTTTGGCACTGGTGCATCTATTTCCATTATTTATTCCCATATTTTGGATTCCTTGAATTTTCAATATGATATTGTTACATATACGATGGAGTTGGTAATTCCACTAGTTTAAATGAAATAGAAAGTTTTCAGGTGACTGTCTTGTGCACTCACCATGTCAGGGGTCGATCTGGAATAGAGTCTACTAGTTTTAGAGATGGACCTAATTTTTGTGAACATAGTAATGGATTGGATGGTGATACTTTAGGTAAACATCATTTTTTTATCATCTATGAGTGTATTTTTTTTGTACTTGATTGATGATATGTGTTTTTTCTAATTTAATGGGATCCTCGATTGAGATTTCCTAGACCTTCACTTCCAGAATTGGGTAGTCTGGTTTTCTAGATATCATTGTTTATGCTGGAGGATGATGATGGAGGCCTCTAAAGTGGATTACATCCTATTTTAATTGAGTTCCTAGTGTTATTTCAAGATGAATTATCAGGCTATCTTCTATAATGCAATATGGAATTCACCGTTTATTTTTCATTTCATACACATCCAATATCTCCTCCCTCCTACCATTTGTGCCCCAAAAGGATGAGGGAATTAAAGATAGAGCTATTTGATTTTAAACCCAATGTATTCATGAACTAAAACATCCAATATTGGGACACCCCTTTATGGTTTTCCAAAACGAATGATGAATATCTTAGGTTGTGCATCGACTACTGGTAGATGAATAAGGTGATGATCAGGAACAATTATTTCTTGCCCCGTATCGATGACCTTTTTAGTGTCTCAAGGTGTGTGATTTGGTTCCCCGTGATCAATCTTTGTTTCAGGTATCATTACATTAAAATAAGGGAGGTGGATGTTCTAAAAATATATTTCCTAATTATTTATGACCATTTTATGTACATTTTCTTTCCTTTGGTATTAATGAATTTTTTAATGGTCTTTATGAAACTAACAAAAAACATGTTTAATCAGAATCATGATTCCTTTTTCATGTTATTGATGGATTAAATCATTATAAAATTAGGGATGGAAGAGGATCATGAGTGTCACTTGAACATTATGCTAGGTATCTTAATGATCACCACCTTAATGAAAATATTTCCAACTGAACCTTAAAAAATATGGATGGGAATTTTATGTGACATGTGGTCTTAGAAAGAGGGGATTCAGATGACCACAATATGATTAGTGTTGTGATTTCATGGGAGTAGCAAAATTATTTTTTCAAGAACAAGACTTTTTTGTCCTTGTAGGGTATTATAGGCGATTCATTAGAAATATTTCTTTGTTGGCTTCCCCCATTATGACCATTAACTAGAAAGGGGAGATGGTTGAATGGATTTCAATGTGTTAAGAATATTTTTATATGATTAAGATATGGTTCACCATATCCTCTAATTTGATATTGATGGAATATGGAAAAGGGATATTTGGTCTATTATGATGTGTTATGTGTGAATAATGGGTGTGTGTTTAAGCAGGATGATCATGTGGTGGAATATAGATCTCACCAACTCTGAAAATAAGAAAATAGTTACCCAAACCATTACATGAAAATAGTTTCAGAGATTCATTCCAAAAAATTAGAGGATGAATTACCTTTTTTTGGGAAATGTATGTGTTGTATTCATATAATGAGAACTTAGACAAAATTTTATCCAAGAATGATCTAAACAACAAGCAGTGTTTTTGGTTTGAAGACCCTCAAGGTTTTGATTTCGAGATCATATACACGCTAGGAAAAGGTAATGTGGTAGCGTATTACTTGAGAAAAAAGTTATAGTGAATTCTTTGAAATAGTCTTCTGAAGAGTGGACCCTGATGGGACTATTTCCCATATTCATCTAGTTACCTATTAAGACATAGTAGGTGCATTCTTGGAGAATTTTCAGCTAAAAACTTCCATTATAGAGTTGATTTGGTAGGAAAATTTTAGTGATGATGGGTACAATCAGTCTATGTAGTTCCTAAATAGTGTGAAGGTTCTTAGTGTTCCTTTATTCCTGGTACCACCATGATTTTTATGTTGTGTGAAATTAGTATTGGTGGATAGGTATGAGATGTGACATAGTTGACATAATATCTATGTTCTATACATGACAGAATTTCAAATAATAACACTAAAAACCCATTATTTCTCTTCATCTATTACCAATTCCAACCTTGAATTGGGATGAGGTCTCTATCTAATTAACTATTGGAATACCTCATAACACATGGGAGGAAGGAAATTTTGGTGGCAATTACCGCCTAAACAAATCGAACGGTTTTTTTTAATAAAGTATTCAACTCGATTTTAGAAATTGAATAAGTTATATATTCAGGAGATAGTGAGGATCCATGGTGTTACATTGAATATAGTTTCAGATTGGGACCAATATTTTACCTATTGGTTTTGTGAAGTCATTTAGAGGGCGATGGGATCCCGGGTAATGTTGAAAACAGAAAACCATCCACAAGTGGATGGTCATATAGAGTGGGAAATCAGATTTTGGAAGTCATGATATCTCCATGTTTCTTTGATTTCAGAGGCTCATGGGATATAAATTTATTGTTTATTGTGTTTTTATATGATAAATGTTACCAGTTCTCGATAATAATTGATACCTTTGCGGAAAATTATTGTCGACTATTCCAGTCTCCCTTTTTCTTGTGGTGTGGTAGGTGAGACCTCCTTGTTTAGACTATATCTCGTATAGAAGATGCATGAGAATTTCAACATCATCACGTTGAGTTTTATGAAAGTTCAATGTCTCCAAAAAAATTATGAGAATCACTAGTGTCAAGATTTGGAATTCTTTGAGTGTGAACATGCATTTTTTAATGTGTTACCTCCCTTGGGTAACTGTCATCTTGGTAATCAAGGACGGATAACATCAAGGTATGTTGGACCTTTTGAAATTATGAATTTCATTGTTAAGGTGGAATATAGTTCATATTTAAAAACATTGTTGTTGTAAATTTATGACATGTTTCATGTTTCACATTGGGAAATGTATAATCTAGGTCTATATCATGTGCTTAATTAAGAAGAGTTGTAATTAGAAACCGGTTTCTCTTTGTTTGAGCGACCAATACTAATTGTGACTTCCAAGTATAAAGTACTTAGTGGGATGTCCATACTAATGTTCTGAGTCCTTTCAAATCATATTAATGATGAACATGAGATGTGGGAGTGGAATTCATAAGCTGTGAAGTAGTATTCATTTTTTTCTCTAATCAGACTATAGAATTACTATCTAAGGATAGAAAAATTTCATAGTGGTGAAAGCTTTCACATTCATGTTTTTATTTTGTGGTATTATTATATTTATATTTTAGCTCATGGTTTCATGGTTTTATATGGTGTTTTAGAAAAACAATGGAGTATTTGGACCTAAATATAGGTGGTGCATGGTTGGAAAGTAGATGTTAGAAATCTTGTGTCTCTTTAAGAGAAATATGTGCTATGGACAGTGGTACTATCAAGGCCCCACAAACTACTACACGGACATAAAAATAACTATATTCCTAGGCCAATGGACAAATTTGGGGACACACAGTCACCACACAGACATTCCTCCTCCAATAAAAAACCATGCGGTATCCTTCCTCTTTAGAAAGAGAGGGACACCCAGTATTCACATGGGTTAGAAAACCATGTGTGCTATCATTTCAACCAATCCACGTCATTAAAATTTGTGATTTAACACTATTACCTATTCATATTCAATACCAAACCACCTCTAATTTGAATGACTTGGGATTTACATCCCTATTTGCCTCCTCATCTCCCCCTTTCCCCCATGAACTTCAAATTTTCGGTGATTTTTTCTTTGGGTCTTCATGAATCATCAAGTATGTCCCTTATTTTCTTATTTTTTCGTTCCTTTTGGGACTAATATTCCCTCTTCCATGGGTTATTCTCCTTCTAGTGGAGTTTTCCCTTCAAAAGCAGAAATTATGGTTCTTTGGGTTTAATATCGGTGATTTTGGGTTTATCTTTCTTTCATAGGGAATCTTGATGTGTGATTATGGTTCTCTACCACATTTCAGATGTTTCGAAGTGTGAGATAGGTGGTCCCATTATTTACCATTATTATATTATTTTTTTTCATTTCTTGGATTAATAAATGTGTTCCATATATTATGTGTGCGGTGAAAAAATATATTTTATAATTATTTTGAGGTTTTTATGACATGAAAATTTACAGTCAAAATGAAATTTTTTTTATTTCATGTGTGATTCGATGTTGTGCTTCTCAAATGTGTTATATAAATTGTTTCATTGTCACTTTGTATATACCAAAATGATTTTGGTGTGTGTATAGATTTTTTTTAATTTTTTTCTTATTAATAATGATGGTAATTTATTTGTATTTGAATTTATTGTTGTGTGTATATAAAGGTGGTGATCTATGTGATGTGAAAAATGAAATTGAGCACAAAGACAATCCTACATATATTGGTGGGAGGACTATGATGACCGTGATCGTTAGAACAAGGGGGTTGAGGCTGAGTTTCTTCTATCAGAATTGATGCTAAAACACTAACAAAGCATTGATAATGATTAAAGACCACTAGACCGTGGGTCATATTCCACTCTAGTTGCTTGTACATGAGGATGATGTGGGGTATGGTCTCTATTCCATTTTTAATAAAGATACATGGATCGTAGGGTCCCACTATAGCTATATCCTTTATATATTACCCACGGAACACTATTGTGATGTGTTTCTTACCATCGACTTACGTTGGACTTATCATTACATATAATTTCAATGTAACATTCTTTAAAAAACATTAACTCAAATGTTTTATTAAAAAATATTCAAAATTATTTTTCAAAAAGATCATGTTAATTTATCTTCTAATGTAATGGTCTCAAATATTTTTTTGGTAACATCCAAATATTATTTAGATAACAACCTACATACACACTCCTGTGTATATAGACCATGTTTTATTTGATTTATGCAATGGAAAGTGGTATCATTCTAGTGATGGTTGATATGATTTCTAATACCATTCTCCATGGAGGTGTTGGTCGAGGTGGAATGAGGGGTTAGTCCATATTGTTACATAGCGGTTGAGTTTTTTTTATTTGAACCACATTCCATTTATGTAAGTTGGGTTTTGTTTAATGTTTTATACAGCTAACTTGTGATTGTTATATTTATTTTAATGACGTTTATAGGCTACTATGTTTTATATTTATCGTGAGATTTTTTTTTTCATTATTATCATAGGTGAAATAATTCCAAAAATCATATTGATGATACCCATGAACTAGTTTCCATCCCATGAGGATCATGAATGCCCTTCAGGCCATTCCATGGGTGAAGTATGGTGTCGGGTTGGATGAAATTCATATCTGGTTCACAAAATTTCAAATCCCCATTCCCCAAAATAAATATATTCTTCTTTGATACAGTCTAGGAAAAGATATATATTTTATATAGTTTATTTCATGATTATTTACATAAATTCACACATAATAGAATCACAAAATATTTAGAGACCTAGTTTATTTGAATCATCACACACAGGGAGTAATATAATTAAGTGGGGATAAAAAATATTATTTAAAAACTCCATAAAATACCCTTAAATTATATTGATCTTATAAAACTATATGGGATTACATAGGGATTCACAAAAGAAAGGGGTGAGATATATAGTCCATTAAGGTAATTAAAAATCATAGTATAAAGGAATGTGGTGAATTTTAGTAAATCTGAATAAAACAATTTTATAATAGGGTGACATTAAAAATCATTTACATATAATACTTATATAATAAAACAACATCAAGGAATTCTAGGAATGTGGAAACAATATGAAAAATGAAATTATAAGAATTATTTGTGTCTAACTACCAATACATCAGAACATAGTGTTCTTAAGGAAATCAATCATGAACCGAACATGTACTATCATGAGAAACAATCATTAACTAATCCATTAATGGTCTATATAATTTTGAGCCCACCCATAACATTTATATTATGTATATGAACTTGTGTGCATCATATATCATACAAAATAAGAACGACTGTCATCAATTTTAATCAAATGATTAAGGAGTCTAAGATATTTACTTTGAAGTCCCTATTAAATGGATTTTTTTAAATCTAGGTGAATAACCATTATTTGAAATGGGTATGGGTATTCACATCTGTTTTTGACGCTTTATCCGGGGCAAACTCATCCGTCTTATTTGGTGGAAAAAGGCACGGTTTTGTTGCCCTGCATTCGGGATTTCCAAAGGCAGGCAACATCCATCACTTTTTCAAGGACATTTCACCATGATCGAAACAGGATGATGGGATATCAGTTCCTCCTTCCATGGATTCCCCCTCAGAACTCATCACCTAGTCCGGGTCTCATTTATAGATTTAAGACATTGTTCGTGAAACACTTCTTAGCACCATATTTTCATGGACACCAGCTACTTACAATACTTATGTCGGGATATTCTAAGGGGTCTGGTTAGGGCAGAAACCTTTAGTTAGGGGAGTAGTCATGTTGGGTATCGCTGGAATGTCTGGGCATTGGGACACTGGCGCGTCTCTCTTTTGTCCCTTTTTATAGGGCTTCTCGAGGGTGTGAAAGCCTGAGCCATCCAACATAGAATGTGGCGAATCATATTCCATGGGAATTTATCTAAGGGTTTCCTTGGCTTTCCATGTTTAACATAGGTTATTCCGTAAGTTTAATGTTTAGTGGAGACGTTTCAGACTGATCAGAACACTGACTAGAGTGGATCAGATGGGTGCAACCCCTCTAGGGAACATTGCTATAGGTGGGTTGACATGACCTCACCATGATGTGGTGGCCAGGGTAATAATCAAGATGGATGATCGGGTGCTGAGTGAAATGGGTGTTTAATGGGATGGAACTACCATCAGGGAAACAATAATGTTGTGTTTGAGTCTTAAGAAGACTTCCTATGTATCCACGTGGGAGGGAATCAAAGTCCACATAATTTAGGGGGGTGAGGGGATTCATAAGGAGGAGATCCATGAGAATGGATGCATGGATGGGACCCAGAAGAAGTGGAACCTTTGGGTTGGGGCATGACCATCCTGAGACACATAGGCTCAAGGGAAAGGTCAGGCAATGAGCTTGAATTGGGGTGTACACATAGGACAAAAACCCGATAATGTGTATGGTGCTTACGCGGGGCTAGCAGCACGAGTTGGTCGGACTCCACTAGGATGGACCAAGGATTAGGTTCCTAATGAAAGGGATTACAATGGCTTGACGTTGAATAGGGTATGTAGTAGCTTACCGCTGATCAGGATAAAACGGTTTACCATTGATTGAGGGACACAACGGCTTAATGCTATGTGTGGTTTACAGGTTAATGTCACGCAAGATGAAGGTGGACTGACGTGAATAAGAACCTGGGTTCCAAATGGATGGTGTGGGCAAACCGACACGAAGGGGGGTTAGAATGACCAGGTGTTGGGCTTGAACCTCATGGAAGCTTCCTACGTACCTCACCATAGCAAGGATCAAAGTCCATGTAGTTCAGGAGGGGTGACTTTGGTATCCCGACGTAAAGACAGTTGGGACCAATGGTTGTTGGGATTGAACCTCATGAAGGCTTCTTACGTACCTCACCTTATCGAGGATCAAAGTCCACATAGTTCGGGAGGGGTGACTATGGTGTCCTGATATGAAGACGGTCGGGACCAATGGTTGTTGGGCTTGAACCTCATGGATGATTCCTACGTACCTCTCCTTAGCATGGATCAGAGTATATATTGTTCGTGTATGGTTATGGGGCTTATGCTCTAGGCTACTCAGGGTGTTGATGAACTGACGTGAAGATGGTTGGAATGACCGGGTGTTGGGATTGATCCTATGGGAGGCTTCCTACATACCTCACCTTGGAAAGGATCAAAGACCACGTAGTTCAGAATGGGGGCTTGGTGCAGATACGTGAAGGGGGTCAGAATGACCAATGGGTGCTGGGCTTGGACCTCAGGGAGGCTTCCTACGTACCTTTCCAAGGAAAGGATCATAGACCACATAGTTCATGATGTGGGCTTGGTGCACCAATGTGAAAGAGGTCGGAGCGACCAATGGGTGGTGGGATTGGACCTCAAGGAGGCTTTCTACATACCTTGACTTAGTAAGGATCAAATACCACATAGTTCATGTTGGCGTATGTGGCTTACACTATAGGCTGCCCATAGAGGATGTCATGGTCGGTGCTTGCTCTAAATCCACGTGAGTCATGCTCGGTGTGAGAAACAAGAGACAGTAAAGACCTGATGATCATGTCATGAATGGTGTGTCCATGGGAAATGGAGTGGGTCTTACACGTGATCGCAAATCAAAGAAGAAACAGGGTGGGATTATTCATGGTTAGAGGTCCGAAGAGGGTGGGAAATACTCCAGGATGGAGTACCTCTGTTGACAAATCCCAGCGGGAGAGGGATTTGGCACCGAAGAAAGGAGGGGCAGGGATGTTCCCTCCTGCACGAAAAGCTAGGGGATTACACCATAGTGGTTTCCCTTCCCCTACATAGGATGCAAGGGGGGATGTCATAGTTTAACTTCATGTGTTGAGGATGATGGTGCTTGGCAGTTTAACGTCTTGAATCTCGGACGAGGCGGGTTTGCTCCGCACCCCTAGGACATACATAACGGGTACCTTCTTCACCTTGGTGAAGATAGGGGATAGGCAACGCCCTGGCTGGAGGAGTTGAGATGTGATCCCATTGGGAGTCCATGTTATTGTGGCTTTGCAAAGAAGCAATAGCCATTAGCGTGCCTATGCGAAGAAGCATGAGGAAAAGCAACGCAACTGGAAGTGGTTTCCAGGGGAATTTTAAGTTTCTTCGTGTGAACCTAAGAGGTTGAACGAGAGAGGGAATTTTAGAGAAAAGGGGTTTACGAGTAGAGGCCTCGTATAACTCTAGTGCTCCAGGCAAGGTTAGGGCTTTGTCAATGTGTGGCCTTCACGAAGTGAAGTGGACTAGCCTAGACATAGGGTATATGTGCATAGAAGAGGTGCTTCATGAAGTTGAATGGAATTCACAAAGAAAATCCCTACGAAGCATTAGTGCCTCGTGAAGCAATGTCCTATGAAGCAATGTGCTTCGTGAGGTATAGTGACTCAGCCTTAGCATTTGAGTCACATGTGCATGGCGGTGCTTCGTGATGTATGAATGCTCCGCGATAAACCATGTCCCCGTGAGGATTTCCTTCTTTCGTGAAGGCTCATGGGCTTCGTTAAAGGCATCCCTCTCGAAAGAGAGGATGAAAACAAGGTAAAGCAGAGGCACTTCGTGGAGGAAAAGTACCTTGAGCAGCTCATTGTTTGCAGAGCAAATAGTGATTCATGATTTGAGAGTCCAAGAGAGGAAAGGATGGATGATCCATGCTTTGGGCCTAGGGGAGGCATGTATTTATAGGCAAGAGGCACCGAAGAGTAGTGCTCGCTCGGCGCGAAGATGGATTCCACTCCCAGGTGGGCTCACGAACGTCAAAGGGGTCCATGGAGAATCCTGCCTAATCGATTCGCAGCGGTTTCATGAATGTAAAAGGGGATCAGGGAGCATCCCACCTCCTCGCTTCGCGGCGGGCTCACAAACATCAAATCGACACACGGAGCATCTCGCCTCCGTGTTTCGCGGCAGGCTCACAGGGCCATGGCCCTCCGTGAAAGGTCTTTGCGAGGCAGCTTCGAGCATGTTCTTATTATCCTTCTTCATTCTGATTTTTGGTCCCAACACATGCCCCCTCATAGACATGGAGCTGAGGGAAAATCAAGGGTCTACCTCTAAGGGTCAAGAGCCAAAATTCCTTTGTCGTTTCGTGATGCTAGATCACGAAGGAGGATCGCTGAGAAGGATAGAGACTGGTCATCTCGGCATGCCTCTAACCTCACCATGGTCGAGACATGCCGTAAAGCGTCGAGGGTCATCACCTATAAATAGAGGAGCTGACTTTTCTTTTGTATTATCTCTCCTTCACGATCTAGGATTTTAGAACTCCTGATTCATGAAGCTCTACATACTCTGTGATTTCTCTCCATGAATAAGGAATTCTGCTTCACAGCACATAGTGGGTCTTTGAATTCACATATGTGCGCTTCGCGACTCTACTTTCAGATGCCGAGGCAGGGCTCCGAAAACAGACCCCGAGAACGTGCTCTGCAAATGATCTTTGCGACCGAACCAAAACAATCCCCGCACTCTAAAAGACGGTATGGCTTATCCAGAAGATTCCCTAGGGGTCCTTGTAGATTCTACTTGAAGGGACGAGATGGCGAATAGCCTGGGTTTAGGAGAGCTAGTTCAGAGCCACTATGACCATGGTTATATGGTGGAGCTGTTATTAGAGAGCTATATGAAATACCTGTTATGAAATAAGTATCTTTTGTATGGATTCTAGATGAGTGATGACGTCTTCATCCCAGAAGGGAGTCGGGACGAACCATCTAACTAGTTCAGGAGCACGTTGTTCCAGTGCTGATGGTTCAGGGTGGCTGACGGTCATGCCCAGGAGGACTTCACACCCGTCATTGATAACTTCTTGTACAACCTCATGAATAACATTGACAGGAAGGTGTTACAGCTAGAGACGTATCCGCCCATGCATCAGATGACAATGAAGGCGGCTCTGGGGAACCCAGAGAACTGGTGGTCTGAGGAGTTGGACATGTGCCAGGGCGACAACATCATAGATGATTGGGCCAGGTCCTATTGGGTTGGCGCCTCATGTGAGGATTTTGGGGCAGAGCTGAGAAGAGTGGGATTGTTAGAGGCATCTTGGGCCTCCCAGTTCCACATCTACTAGCCGAAGTAGCTAATGCTGCAGCTGTTGAGAAGGAGGTCATCAAGAACCAACACATTCCATTTTCACCATGGGGAAGTCAGCATCAGCTTGTGGGGTGTCCACCAGATCTCGGGGGTCCTGATACTGGGGGTTATGTATGAAAATTTCTCCTTGTCATGAGTGCATGGGAGGACCTAGAGCAAATGCCACCAATGATAATGGATTTTATGGATCTTGTGTTGGGAGAGGACAAGGAGGCGGTGAGGGGATTCCATTTCAAGTGGTGGTTCAAACAGTTCTTCAGCTTCCGAGAGAATAGAAAATTTCCGGTTAGCCCTTGGACTTTCCCAAAGGGGGGTCAGAGTAAGGAGCACTCATACTGGAGTCTTTTGGAGAGAATCTAGTGGAAGAAGTGGGGATTTAGTGTCTTAACTAAACAACAAGTGATATTTAGGCTGGCTGCATTCATCGCGGCTCTAATATGTGTTGGATACTACTAGTGAGGGATACCAATATGGGATTGCAGGAAAGAACATTCATTATAGCATTCGTGTTGGCGATAGGAGGGAGGGTCAACCTCAGGATCCCGATGCTTGACAAGTTTTATAAGATGCTGCAACATATCAGCGAGGGAAAGAGGCCACAGAGAATATGAGGGCCATTCCATTTCCTATATGGGTGGATATCGGCACACGTATGGGGGGTTTATGAATACCTGAACCCCATTTACCCTCCACGATTGAACTTCTTCCCATCAATCTTGAACGTTGTTGGGAGATTTCCAGCCAAGGTGACCGCACGGTCGATTCTGAACCGAGTGTGGAAGGTGGATGAGTTCAATTTCCACCCATTTCCATTGTCGATGGGGGTATTCACTAATGATGGTTGGGGAAAGGAGGAGCATTGTGCCAATCTACTGGCCTTTCAAGGTGGATTTTTAGTGCCAAGGGTGGATCATGAGCCTCTCTATGAGTTGTACACCTCACACTGATTTTCTAGGAAATTCTAATGCATGCATCGACTGACCCTGCAGGTCTATCTGAGGGTGCGCTATGAGTAACACCCATGTGTGATGATATATATGTGAATTATGTTCACACGGGAAGATGCGGAACCAGCTCCCCCTGCCGACCACTATCATCAGGCTAGTGAAGAAATATGCCCAGAGTTGGGAGGAGGCCTACCTGTGGGAAATGATGAAGAAACCAACCATTAGAGTTGATGATGGCATGTATCCCAAGCCCTATGGTCGAGTTCTGAAGGCAGTAGGGGAATCTTGCATTGGCAGGGATTTCGTAGCGGCGAGGCCCGTATCAGTTTAGGGAGAGGAAGTAGTGGCAAAGGACCTGGTGGTCCTAGAAGAGCAGAGCCATCTTGAGGGGAGGCCACCGAGAGGGATCCGTAGAATATCTACTCAGTCTCTAGGGAAGCGGCTACGCAAAATTTATATGCAAGAAAATGATGTCTTCTAGGAGGCCTGGGACATCTGGGAAGTTAACTAGTAATTCCTCGACCCATAGGAGTGTGGAAACATCTGAATTGTTTCGGGATGGATTTGCTGGGGATTTTCTCTATCAGGTCTGGCTTTGTGGTATCTTAGGTAGAGGTGAAGCTATACCTGATAGAGATGGAGGACTTTGTGCAATCTGGGGGTACCCTGTGTCCGATGACGGATCGAGTCAAGGTGTTTCTCGACCGTACCAATCCCCTGTAGTTGTTGGCTACTGACTTAAAGGAACGATTCCCTCTGTCAAAGGAATCAAATGAATCCTCTTAGGGAGATGAGGCAGGGATACAGAGCCTGTTGGAGGAGGGTGATGTCGGGGATCAAGACTCGAATGTTGAAGAGTTTGCCGAGGCCCATGAGGTAAAGACTCCAAACCCCTTCTTCATAGCACACATTCATGTCATTCTGGACTCTTTTCTAGTATCTAAATTGTGAAGGAGATAATTGTGCATAGAGTTTGTTCTCTCCCTTTGAGAGATACAGACGTGGGACCTTTGGGGTCCACACCTACTGTCGGGGAGATCACCATGTCTGGAAGGGCCGGGATACCTGAAGCGGCCCCCGAATCTTCAAACCTCCCAATAATATATGGAGGGCCACGCATCGGGGTTCCGATGGCATAAAACCAAGAACAAGACCAATAACTAAATCTCTGTAAGTCACCTCTACCAAATTAATGAATGGAATGCATCGACCATGTTAACTGACGTGCATGATTCCTTTTTGGTATGCACAGTCCTCCAAATTGTGTGGGATGCTATGGCGAGGTTGTTCGGTATCCCTGGAAGTGACTTTCCCTGGGGAATGTCGGTGACTATAGAGGTGGAGGCCCAGATTGATCAAACAGTGGTTCTCCTAATCACCAGTGAGACCGTCAGGGAGGCTGAGCCTCAGATCATTGAGGTGGGGTATGACGATGAGGATCGTTCGGACAACCCAAGTCCCTCCATGACTAATCAAATACCATATGTGTATCTGACTAATGACTTCCTGGGGGAATTACATGCATATGATCCTGCCAACAGCGCTGACTGGGAAAAGATAGCCTCAGATGAAGAGGATAGTAGAATAGCCCTTCTCTGATCATGGAAGTGGATCAAGTGCTTCATTAATGACACCCCCAAATAATTATGGCTGGATGAGATGGACATACTTCGCTCGTGACTGTGTGAACTGTTTGTGGGGGATTTGATTCCCAACATCCTCACATGATCATCCGAGATTTTATGGTAGAGTATATTCGGGAGTATGAACATAGACTCGGTATGGGATGGAAGCGGAGGAAAGAGGTGAACATTAAGGGGATACCAAAGGTTGAAGATGAGGTCCAATGGCTACAAACTCAGGAGGACGAGCACTCGGCCTCCATCAACATGCAATCTGTGCTAATATTGTGCTTGAAGGCCTAACTGGCAGAGGCTGAAGAGGGAATGAAGCGAGCCTTCAAGAAATGATCGTCATCATGACCGGCGTGGAGTGGGCCTAGATTGTGGCTGATGAATTATGCACCATCACTGCCGAGGAGGAGCAGTAACTGAATAGGTTGTAGCAAATCATGGACGCCACAAGCTAGAGGGTGGTGGAGATGCTATGCTCTTTTGATGAGATCATCCTGTCCATGGGAGGGGTCGATTCTAGCGTGTTTTTATGACTATAACCTTTGAATGCACTTACAGGGTTTGATTATTTTATGACAACTGCATGCATGAGTTCTGTTATTTTTGTTGGTTAATTTCATTCTTGTGACATTCGTGGAGATTCCAGTAGTCAATACTTAAGCTCACGTGGGTCGGGCTCGATGTGAGAAATAATGGACGACCACCTTATTGTAATGTTCAAATGTAAGAGTGAAAACCAGGATTCGGGCATATGGGGGTTTGAACAACCAATCCAGAATCCTGGGATGTGAAGGGAGAGACCTGACTGGAGAATGGTGCTCTCAGAATATCTGAATTACCTTTTTCCATGTGTGCTCTTTTGCACGAGTGGGGTAACTCCAGGGGCGCTGGAAGAAATCCGAACATAAGGGAATGGAAAGTCTGAATTAAAATATCCCAAATTCGTAAAAATGTGAGGATGGTGCGACAATAAATGATAACTGTTGACCATGTTCAGAACAAAGAACCTATAATCCTGAAATGTGGATGAAAAACAAGGGCTGACCGCTGACCATATTCGAAACATGGGGCCTGACTCAAAATTTCATCGATTATCTGATCGGAATATTGTCCCAGGATAGTAGGTGAGCCATAGGCTGCACATTCATACTGTTTTAGGGTTCCTTTTGATGTTAAGGGGATGCGGGTCCGAATTAAACCCACGCAAAGCATGGAGTGTGGAGTGATGGGTTTTTTGACTGGAATCCAAAACTCTTGAAAGAATGCAACCATGGTGGAGACACATTGGGTGGGGGAATCGTTCTGATCAGGGATCAAACATACTTCTGAACCGGACATCTCTAGTAAGGACCTGGAAGGGCATGCAGGTTTACAATATATGGTAAAGATGTTGCACATAGTTTAAAGGTCATACTTCCAGGACTATTGTTAACAGTTTAAATTCATGTTACATGGAATGTAGGCTCCTAGTTTAAGGTCATAGATTGTGGACCATGATTGGGCTGAGGGGCCAAAATGATTAATTACCTTGGGGTTGGGACCAAGGGGAAATGCATGGGAATCACTACGTATCCCATAAATATGAGAATCAATCAAAGCAATGTTCTTGGGGAACATTGTGGTTAGAGACCAACACTGGTAGGGATAATCCTCTCTAGAGAGGAAAGTGACACATCCCATGATTAGCATAGGGCATCTGGACCTTGTTCAGGGCAGAACCACAGTTTCGTGTCATGCATTGAGGACTTTTTTAAACATGCAGTTTAACATCATATGATAGGATGAATAGTGAAAGGGGAGATCCCAGGAAGGGAGTATGTGGTGAGGTGGCTATAAACCTGTAGTGAATGATGATTTGGTGTTCGGATCACACCATGCATCCCCGGAGGAAGCTCTTTAGTTCAAGGGACCGTAAGTGAAAAAAATTTTGGGCCTAAGACACGATGCTTGGATGTTCCTATGTATCCCATTAGGATGGGAATCAAGCCGAACATAGTTTTAAGAGATCAATTTAACGTCATGATGGACGAGGAAGGGCATGATTGTGCCAGTACAAATCCTACCATAACTACTAATCCTAGATTAGTCGTACTCGATGTTGAAAACAACAAGCAATGGTGGGACTTTCCTGGCACAAGAAAGAACATGTTTTGTGCGAAGGGACGCTCGGTGAATGTCGTCCCAGTGATTCTGACCCATCCATGTAACACACCAAGATGCGTGAAGAAGTAAATACAAGTATGTTGGAATTCCACTTGAACATAAGAGAGTGGAAAAATGTGAATCATGATGCTTGAAATCTATATTGCAATGATGGTGACATGATGATAGGGTATAATTGTTGACAGTGTTCGAAACATAGCATCCATATCGCATTATCCTGGAATGGGGACTGACAAATGAGGGTCGATTGTTGACCATATTCGCAATGTAGGACCTCTCCCAAATGTCTTCCGAGATCTTTAGGGATGTTGGCCCAAAAAAGTAGGTGATCTGAGGTTGTATTAGACCAGGCCATGAAGGAGGACCCTTCAGATGTGGATGAGGATGAGGATCCAAATAACGGGCTCATGAAGCTTGGACATGAAACAAGGGGAATGTCCCCGTGAAATTTCCACACATCGGGCTATTTGCCTAAATGAATCTAAGTATGACAATGAGAAACATCAGATAGAGGGAGTCGAGTACCTTCCCAATGACAAGGGTCCTGGGGTAGCACACATTCAACAAAAAGTCCTGGGGTAGACCATTAAGGGGGTTCTTGATCTAATGGGATGTGCGCAGGGTGGTAAAATAGACAAATGTAATGTGCAATTCCCATAGGGAGACCTTAGAATAGGGTCATAGAGTTTGGACCACTCTGGGAAGAAGGTGCAGGAGGCACATGGTGCGGTGTTTTCAAATACCTGATGTTAATGAGGACCCATGATATACTTGCTACACCACATGTTCCTCAGAGTGTTCGGGCTAAGGGGCCAAAAGAGAGTGGACAAGATTTTGGATTCATGGGGCTGGACCTAGAGACAAGATTCCTGGGCATTCCTATATATCCCATGAGAATGGGAATCAAGCCATACGTAGTTCTGAGTGGTGGCATGGTAAGGTACCAGTGCCAAGGATAAAAAGGGTGTGTGGTTCTGGCCATCATAATAAAAGAAGTGGAATTTGATAAGTCTTTTTTGTCCTTTAGGGTGATTAGAGTTGTTTTTTAGGTGATGGGCCTAGAATAGCGAATCCAAGCATCGCAACATGAATCGAGACAAATGAAGGCATTGAAAAATTGTAAGGTATTTAAACAATACCGAACATGATTTCCCTTGACCAAGTGCACCACAATGCTGCACTGTTTTTCATTGTGCGCCTAGGAACATACTGTCACAGTTTATGGTCATGTGACAGGACCAACCATGAACTTTAATGTTTTGATGCATAGACATAGTAGAGACAAGGCTAAAGGGGGAATGTGGACGGTGAAATAAATAATACCTGATGTGAATGAGGGTGAGGTCCACACCATACCATGCTCTATTTAGAGAAAGAAACATCGGGCCAAGGGGCCAAAAATAGGTAAGAGGGTGGAAAGTAGGAGAGATAGAATGTCATTTAATTTGGACCCATAGACGAGGTGTCTGGGTTTTCCTACATATCCCATGGACTGTAAATCAAGATGTACGTAGTTCTTCAAAGGGGAAATACTAAAAACAATCAGTTTAAGGTCTTAGAACTTGGACCCTAGAGAAGCGGGACTATTCAATGTAAGTGCAGACCACAACCCAATCCCTAAGACTATGTGAGTCAAACTTGTTATAGGAAACAAGGGAAGATAAGGTATTTTCAATATGTGAAATATATGAAAAGGGGAAATCTGTAGTGCATTGAATGATTTCATTATCGCGGATTTTTCCTCCTAACGTGCGGATGAGCACTAAAAAATAGTACCAAGAGTCTCAAAATTCTACTTGGACATGATGAGGTGGAGAAGGGTGTGAATCATGTAACAAACATTTTTGGCTTAATGGGGTTGGTGTGATGATGGGGGATAATGGTTGACCATGATCTAAACACAACATCCATATCGTGTTAGGCTGGAATGAGAACAACAAACAAGCATCGACCGCGGACCATATTTGCAACGCATGACTTGTATCAATTTGTTGCTCAGAGCCCTTGAGAATGTTGGCCTGTATTGGTTAGATGGCCCTTGGGCTGAGCATCCATGCCATTAAAGGGTCCATTTGGATGTTAATGGTGATAGAAGCCCTAATAAAGGGGAACACATAGCCTGAGAAATGGGTGAAATCATGTTCAAGTAGGGTCCAACAATCCATGTACTAAACCAGAGTACCCTTGAGAAAATTGGTGAATTACCGATGAGGACCAGGGGGATAACTAGTGGGTGGATAATTTGAAAAGATGATTATAGTAATATAGGATCAAGAACTATCAGCAGGGAGAAGTACATGGTGTGGTCGTTACGAACCCGATGTGAATGAGGACATAGTCCCATGCCACATCATATACTCCCCTCCTTGAGAAATGGTAGGCCGAGGGGCCAGGTGAAAGGGAGATCTCCAAAATAATGGGGCTGGACCCAAAGTCTATATGTTAGGGTCTTCCTATATATCCCATGAGTATCGGAATCAATCCACGCATAATTCTTGAGATAAATGAGAGTAATGTGTTGTTTTTTTCACGCATTAAGGATGCAAATGATTAAGATACCCCACGCACGAAAGGTGTACAGTGCGGTGAGTAACCCAATGTGAATGAGGATATAATCCCATACAACACCGTACAACCCTATGTGAGAACCTGGGCCAGGGCCTGAAAAGGATGAGGTGCCTGACGCTGGGCCTCCGATAGAAAGGCCCAACCATTTTGTAGTTTAACATCTTACAGTGATGATGAAGAAAGGGGTATGATACCCCAAACAAGGGAGGTGTATAATGCGGTGAGTAACCCGACGTGAATGTGGACATAATCCCATACCACACCATACAACCCTAAGTGAGAACCTGGGCCGGGGCCCAAAAAGGCAAAGGGGCCTGAGGCTGGGTCTCGGACGGAAAAGCCTGACCAGTTTGCAGTTTAACATCTTGTAGTGAGGACAAAGAAAGAGGTAAGATACCCTAAAAAAGGTAGGTGTACTATGCAACGAGTAACCCAAAGTGAATGAGGACATAATACCAAACCACACCGTACAACCCTAAGTGAGAACCTAGGCTGAGGGCCCGAAAAGGCCAAGGGGCCTGAGGCTGGGTATCAGATGGAGAGGCCCGACCAGTCTGTAGTTTAACATCTTGTAGTGAGGACAAAGAAAGGGGTAATATACCCCAAACTAGGGAGGTGTATGGCGCGGGGAGTAATCCGATGTGAATGAGGACATAATCCCCTACAACACCGTATAATACCATACGAGTTTATGACTTTGGACTGGGGGCAGATATTTGGCATGCGAAGTGCGGCAGGGCATGTGTCTGCGGTATGGATAATACATGACGGGATTGATGTCTCAATAGGGTCTATGTGGAAAGGTGAAAGAGCCCAACATGAATGAGGACACAAGTACACTTCACGCCACACTACCCTAAATGAGAACTTGAGCCAGGTGCCAGAAAAGTCCAAGGGGATGGAAAAGGCTAAGGGGCCTGAGGCTGGGAGTCCCGAACAATGGTAACCATACAACCTCTTGTGTGGTTATCTCTTCATCACATCTCCTAATCCCATGTGAGAAGTGGTTTTTGTTGGAAACAAGGAGCCGGACTCGGCTCTCCCTATCATATAGGGGTCTAATAGCTGGCATCGCCAGAGGGGAGTTCGTCGCTAGGAGATTCAACAGGGAAAAATGAACCACTACACTCAATTATTGGGACATCTTGGGGTGGCAGTAACGAAAAAGGATAGTTGTTGACTATGTTTGAAACACAACTTCACTATAGTGTCCTAGACTAGGAACACAAAATGAGAATCGGCCACTAACCGTATATGAAACACATGACTTCTATCAATTTTTTGCTCAACTTCCTCAAGGACATTGGTCCGAAGTGGTAGGAGAGACCTTGGTCCTAGAATCCCTGCCGTTTGAGGGCCATTCTGGATGGTAGAGATAATGGAGTCCCAATAAAAGGAGTGGGTGAAGAATAGATGTTTCTATCTGTGAAAGAGGCGGACACCTACAAGTAGTGGGACGTATGGAGGGATCAAGATGAGATCAACGTGAATTGGGGAAAAATCATGCACCACACCATATCTCTTGACCTGAGGGGATATTCTGGCTTTTGGTCTAGGCCAACAGACGAAATATCCGAGCATTACCAGGCATACCATGAGGATGGGAATCAAGCTATACATAGTTCTTGAAGGCCATGCGGTTTAGCATCGTGTGATAAGTGGAAGGATATAACAACAGGGAGTGAGAACATGGTGCGACCATTGTAATCTTGGCATGTGTGGGGCTAAGGAATCCTACACAATATCTTGCAATGATCCTCTGATAGAACTATACCTAGGGGTGATAGTCAATGAGAAGATTTTGGGGTTGGTCCCAAGATGAAGCGCTTGAGCGTTCCTACGTATCCCATTCGGATGGGAATCAAGTCACGTGTAGTTCTATGGGTGCAACTTAACGTCTTGTTGGATGAGATAAAATTTATCATCATGCGGGACGAAGCAGTTTAGGGTAATGCAGGGCCATCATGCATTTTAGGGTCATGTAGAACCGAATAGTTTAAGGTCGTGTCGGACCAGCATGGAGTTTAGGGTCCTATGGGACCGTCATGCAGTTTAAGGTCATGGAGGACCATGAGGCTTAGGCAAATTATTCCTTGAGGAACTTGGAATTGGTGGGAGGAGTTATAAGCTCACCATCCTTGGTCACCCGAGAGTATTCACTATTGGGGTAAACCATATGAATTATATAAGGCCCTTACCACTTGGGATCCAATTTGGGTGGTTTCCTTCCAGGGATCTACCATGTCTGTAGGGCCAATACCACGTCGCCTTGCCGGAAAGAGTGGAGGAGAACCTTCTAATTGAAGGCTCTAGCCATCTTATTTTGATGCCTTTCCAGATTTTGCAGGGCATGCAGCATATTCTCGACATGTGATTCAAATTCAGCCAGAAAAATTTTGGCACCCTTGTCTGGCACCTGCTGGTCATAGACCGTTGTGCGTAATGAAGGAAGCTGGATCGCGATGGGCAGGATGACTTTAGCTCTGTGCACTAGCGGATATGGGGTCACCTGGGCGGAATTACGATTCATCGTCTGATAATCCTAGAGGGCATTGGGGAGCTTTTTCATCCCACTCTTCTTGTTCTGACCAACCATTTTCTACATAATGTTAGATAGGGTTTTGTTGAACGCCTCAATCTATCCATTTGACTATGTGTGGAAGTGGTATGTATGGTTTGAACGGATGTTGTAATTGGTGTACAATTTATTTACCTCAATTTCTCAGAAGTTCGTTCCATTATCGGTGAGGATGATATGAGGGACTCCAAACTGGTAGATGATATTGGAGCTCACAAAGTAAATGATAGAACGGGCCTTGACCTCCTTGAGTGGAACTGCTTCTGCCCACTTGGAAGAGAAATCCATGGCGGTCAGGATGGACCTGCACTGGCGAGCTATTGCTGGTGGATATGGTCCCATGACATCAAGTCCCCACAACACAAATGGACAATAGTAAATGGTGTATTGGAGAGGTTCTGGTGATCGATGCATGAATTTAGTTTGAATTTGGAACGTGTGATATCTCTTGGGGAACTCGATACAATCATGGATCATGGAGGGACAGAAGTACCCCATTCTCCGGATCTGGTGAGATAGCTTTAGCCCAGTCTGGTGGGCACCATAGGAACCGACATGAACCTCCTTCATGACCTATGAAATATCAATTCATTGGATGAAATGGAGGAGAAAACCATCAAACTCGTGCTTGTAGAGGGTATGCTCAGGACCAGCACCACTCTAGAAGGTGAACTACAGAGCACGATGTCAGATTCACTCATGCTCGGCCAGATCAGATGGGAGGAAACCATTTTGGAGATACTCAACAATGGGGGCTCTTCGGTCAGGGGTAACTTATACCACTGCATATGAGGAACCTGGGGGTCATGACGTGGAGGCCCCATTGGTAAGATGTCTTACCTGTGGGTTGTCATTATCATTTGGGGTGACATGAGCAATGAATCTCCGATGTGAAACATGTATAATCAAGTCATCCTACTCAGTTTCTTCAAGTGATGCAGCCAGGCTGGCCTGGGCATCCGCTCGACCGTTCTGAGATTCAGGGACATGAGTAACTTCTGGCCGAGTTGGAAACGGGGCCACTAGATGGAGGTTGTGATCCAAAATTGGTATGAGCTTTGGATTTCTGACAACTTAGTCACCATTTATTTTCTTGATGACTAGTTCGGAGTCCCCTTTCACATGTAAATGGGGCACATCAATCTCAAGGTCCAGCTTGAGGCTAGTGATGAGGGCCTGATACTCTGCTTCATTGTTGGTGCATCCTTCCAACAACAAGAATGAGTACGGCGGGATGACTTGTGTTGGGGTAATAAAGTCAATATACATGCCTACTCTGTTGAGTCTATGATCATTGAGCCTCTTGCTAGTGGGTTACCCGGAGGCGCCATCAAAGTTCATTTTCCAACACGAAATGGCATGATCTACTGAGAGTATTGCCTCATCGGGAAAATCTAGGTCTAGGGACTAGTCCGCGGGGGTTGGAGGGGAAGAAATAAAATCTACCAGTGCATATCCCTTGAAAGATTTCCGAGGGATGAACCTAATGTCGAACAGTTGAGGAATTTCTTCCCACCATGTTAGAAATTTGGTCAACATGGGGCAGTTTAGAATATAGTTAAGCGGGTCTACCTGAGACACCAACTGTACCTCATGGTGCTGCAAGAAGTGTCGAAATTTCTGTACAGCGAATACCAGTGCATGGCAGCTCTTTTCGATGGATGATTATCTAGTCTATATATCTATGAGCTTATGACTGAGGTAGTAGAGGCTGTTATGTGTCCCCTCATTGTTCTTCTGGGTGAGGAGGGTGCCTAGATATTATTCCAAGGTAGTCACGTATAGGATCAACAGCTTTCTAGAGATGGGTGGAATCATGACCAGAGGCTGGAGCAGATTCAACTTGATTTCCTCAAATGCATTCTGGCACTCTTCATCCCATTCATAGGCGGAACCTTTATAAATGAGCCGAGGAAAGGGCCTACACTTTCCAGCTAGATTCGCAATGAATTTGCGTATATATTCTAAGTGGCCTTTGAAACCTTGAAGCTCTCGAATATTGCTCGTGAGAGGTATCTGTATGATGGCCTTGATATTCTCTGGATCGATCTCGATACCCCACTATTTTACAACAAATCCAAGGAACTTCCCATAGGTGCTTCTGAAGGCCACTTTCAGTGGGTTC
This sequence comes from Viscum album, assembly GCA_963277665.1. Classification (NCBI taxonomy): domain Eukaryota; kingdom Viridiplantae; phylum Streptophyta; class Magnoliopsida; order Santalales; family Viscaceae; genus Viscum; species Viscum album. The sequence continues at coordinate 749,900,164 of OY728129.1, read as the reverse complement.
GTTTTCATGTGGCGAGAACAGAGGAAGACGAACACTTTCTCAATGTCCTTGAGATGGTCCTAGTGCTGGTGAGATTTGTCCACCAGATCTTCCACATAGCATTCCACCAATTTCCCGAGGATTGGATTGAATATGTGATGCATGGCCCGCTGATAGGTGGCACCTGCATTCTTCAAGCCAAATGGAATGACCTGATAACAAAACGTACCTTGTGGAACCCTAAAAGCTATGGAATCCTCATCCTCGCTGGCCATCTAGATCTAATTATATCCAGAGTACCGGTCCATGCAGGAAAGGGCTTAGAACCGAGTCATAGAATCGATCAACATTTCTATCACTAGAAGGGAAAAATCATCCTTTGGGCACTGACGGTTGAGATCTTGGAAGTCAATTAAGACTATGATCTGTCCATTATTGTTCTTGACTCGCACAATGTTGGCCACCCATTTGGGGTAATGGACCTCCTTGATGAAGTTGTCTTTGATGAGCTTGTCATCTTTATCATCAACCATGACACCGTGAGACGGGTGAATCCATCTTGGAGGCATCTTGAACCCGCGATGATTTGTCGAAAGAACAAGGTGGTGGAAAGTTACCTGAGGATCTAGCCCTAGAATTTGGTCGTAGATCTAGGAGAATACATCACGATGCTATTTCCGAAAATCTGTGTAGCTATGTTGCTCCTCAGGGGGCATGGTGACACTGATCAATGTGGGTCTCAGTTCTACCTCTTTACCAAGGTTAAACTGTACCGTTTCATCAACCATGGTGGAAACATACTCTTCAAAGGATGGAGGAGAGTCCCCCAGATCCTCTACTTCACTAGCAGAGGAGGGATCCCCAGTGGATGAGATTTCTCTAGGTCATCAGATTCCGACCGGAGGCTGGTACCAGCGTATCCAGCAGTGGTCACTACATCAGGAGATTCTGGTACTGCCGAAACCATAACAATGAAGTTTTTCAGCCTGATCCCATCTGGTCTTCAGCCCAAGGTGCCACGCTTGATGATATCAAAGAAATAGTGGCGCATCATTTTGAGATGGTTAATTCAATCCCGGATAAACCAAAACATATGACGTACTGCTCATGCAATGTGGAAGACATCCCGATACCTTACTAGGGTAAGAGGCTCTGGGATCACCTGAGCCTGATTTGTGTAGGAGTATGAGGTGATCTTCTGCCGTCACTTAGACTTGGGAATATTCTTCCCCCTTGTACCAGAAACAAAAAATATTGCCCCATGTCGAGGTTCATGGCCTCCAATCTATGGATCGAAAAGACGTAGGCATCATCAAGACCTTCCCAAGGGTCGGTTGCGACTGTGATGGGCTCGACCTCACATGAATGAATCTGTTTATCCTTTCTCTTGTAATAGTTCACATCCAGATTGTGGGCATCAGAAGAGGAAAAAGGAGACGCGTCACCTTGGAGTACGCCTACTCGACCATTGAGGGAATACTTGAGGCATTGGTGATACAATGAGGGGATCGTCGCGTGCATGTAGAGAAATGTTCTTCCCATCAATTCATTGTACATGGTGTCCTAGAGACAACCATAAACTCAATGCTGGAAACTAGGACACTGAACTGGGTCTTCAAATGAATCTTACTGACTGGGGTCTGCTCTATCCTATTGTATCCCTAGATTCATAAATCAGTGGGATTCAGGTAATCGTCGGATAACCCCTGCTTACATAGTGTCCGGGTCGAGGTTAAGTTTATCTGAGAGCCTATGTCAACAAGACAGTGGTGAACCTCCACACCATTAAATTGGTAGGAGATGTACAATATGTGGATGTTCCCTTGTATGAGAGATCCTTCATCTTCTTGAGAGAATCAAATGATGGACTGAAATTCAATGTTCTTGACTGCTTCATCACGAAAGGCTTCTGCAGCTACTACCTCTGTCTCAAACTGGAGGGGGATTTTAAAAGGATCAGCGAGGGCCTCACACATATATTCTAATATAAGAAGGTCCTTGAGGTTGAAAAGCCTCGCTGGGATGCTGATAAGGTGATTGATAACATCATACATCCATGTCAGGCACAAGCTTCTACTTGCAGGAGGTCGTTCTGTGACAGGAGTAATGGTGGGGCGTACCGGTGGGGCTGGCGGCTGACTGGTGCTATGCATATCCTGTTTCTCACTAGTTGAAGCCTGTAGAGTATCTACCAGATGATGTCCAAATGGATGAGACCAACTTGTAGCAGGGCGTGGCTGGTCGCGGCGTGGTTGATGTGGCTCTACCAGATCTAGTAGTACAAACACCGATGAGGGTGGACCTGATGAGACCAGATTAGGATGCTACTCATTCTGAGCTCTGCGCTGGGATTGTTGTCTGGTCTCAGTGGTGTGGATAGCTTGACTAGATGTTCCAACTAATTTCCCTCGATGACCCACATGGTCACAGGTCCACCGATGTTGACTTCGGATGGGAATGTTGGGGATGTTTTTCTAGCACTCCCTATTTCCGGGGTCATGTAGGGGTTTACCAACTCCATGGTATTAACCGAAGCATACACTTGACTATCACTCGAAGATTCATCCATTACTGGGAAGATTTTGGGATGAATCCCTGTCTATGATAGCATGAAATCACCGAGAGTTATGGTCGATGATGGGATTGGTGGGCGTGTTTCTTTCCCTTACATCGCCGATGCTTTCTCTTATGGGAAGAGGCCGACTGAGGTGATAATGCAGAAGTAGTGGCTACGGTTTCTTAAGGCTTTGACTAATTCAGGTGTGCATGAATGATACCATGAGAATGAGAAAATATTTTGTGGGCCATTCCATTTTCATACATCTGGGAATCACTGTTAAAAACCTCTGCCACTCTCCTTCGCTATTGCTGCTACTGTAATTTCATACAAAGATGCATGCCACTTGTGCTGGAGCCAGGCCCAACCCGAAAATGTTGTTATCAACATGGTCCTGAATCCAATCATTGAACATATCACAGTGCTTGAGGTTGTTCCCTAGGATCTGGATATTATGGCATTAGTTGGGGAGATCAGTGAGGTTTGCCTCTTTTATCCTTCTGTACTCTGGAAAATGCACAATCCCTTGTTCCAAGGCACTTCAGAAATAACCGGGGACTTGATTCTCATTGAACAATTAGGTTCGGTATCTTCTATCTGGAAAGGGGTTCTATAGATCTTGGCCCTGATGAGGGGATGTAGGGGCTTGTTGAGTAGGCAGATCCTAATTGGCATGCCTTGGCGGTGGTAGTTAATTTTGTGAGGGCACCTGCCGATTATGAAGAAACCACTACTGGGATGGAGGATGCACCTGTGGTAGCGGGATTTTGTGAGGATGGGAAGGTGGCTCCACTAGTAATAAATCCAGATGTCGGGGGCCTCTCTTTGGTCCACCATGGCACGATTGGCTCTAGCATCCCTCCTTGTGGGAATTACAGGTGGAAACAGATGTTCCTGGCTAGCCTGTTGTAGGGATTCTTCCAGGCATTGGGTCTTATCGGAGAAGTCTCAAAATCCCCCGAGGTAGTTCTGGGTGATAATAGAGGGAACTAGTTCCATCTTGACATTCCCAACACACATCTTTAGTAATTTTTCTTGATTCAGTGGCATGTCAAAGGAGTATGTAAGTCTTTTTCTCACCAGGTGATAATGTCTGCAACACGCTCATCTGACCTCTGTTTTCACCTGAAGAGGTCTACGATGATTATCTTTTGTGTGGTGGAACTGAACATGTAAAAGAATTTCCTATGTAGGTCCTCCTAGATGGTTACCAATCCGGTGGGTAGCTTGCTATACCAGAAAAACACATGCCCCTCTAATGTCTACACAAAGAATCAGACTTTGGCGGCCTCCTGCAGTGATGGACTCCATAACATGGGCCCACACCTTGGGTTGAAGTGGGACAGGTGCTGTGGCGGGTCCCTCATCCCGTTAAAGGGGGAGAATCTGGAATTCCCAAAGACCGTAGGGTCCATCATATCATCCACCCATGCTAGATAAGGCATGCCATCAGGCGGTATTTCCACTTGTCGTGATTCAAATTCTTCAATGAGGGAAATGATTTCTACCATTGGATCATCTGAGTGGGGGGTCTCGGTCTTGATGGGGATTCCAAACCACAAGCACATTGGTGGGTTCTTCAAAATGGTAAGCAAGACTAGTGGCTCATGGAGTGGCTGGAGGAACGACCTTAGGGGAATCTGGGGAAGCACGAGAAGGGTCCCATTGATTGTCGCGTCGTTCGGGAGGGTTTGGAGAGACATACCACGCCCTCTTGTCGTATGTTCTGGCCTCAAACATGTCTGTGGGGGCATGATGGTCAGGGTCTCTTTGAGGCAGCTCACTGAGAGGATTTTACTCCAGCCCCTGCTGCCCTGGCCTGGGATCACCGTAGTCCGGTTGTCACTCAGCAGCCCATTCATCCAAGAGGTCATTGACCAACTTCTTCTGCTCGTCATGTTATTGGCTAAATGGGGCCTTCTCAGGGTCTTCCTTCGTCTTCTGCACTGAGGCGGATGGTCGGAGTGCTTGGTATCTCTGATGTGCTCTTTACCTTTACCATCATTCTGGATGAGTACCAATGCCTCCGTGGGTGCAGGGAGACCTAGTAGGTTCTTCTGCTGTTGAGTAACCCTCTCTGATGGGTCCAATAGTGGTGGAACTACCTCGGGGTTTATGTCCCCTTAAAGAAGGTCCGACTCCTCCTCCTCGTCCACTATGTATGCCATGTTGATCATGACCCTTCTTTGGGGCATGTCCTTGATATAGCCTAGCAGGTCGGGCTACCGCCAAGTAGGACTGAAGAGGAGGGAAGCATACTACCCCCATCCATAGACATGCACATGGGGGGAAGCCTCATTGATGATCTTTCAAAGTATATTGAAACTCTGAACACATTGATCTTACAGAGTATCTTGAAACATTGAACGCATTGATTGCGGAGGGCCTTACGACGACCTGGTGACTCGGGGTGTAGAGCCATAGGGAGCGCAGCCAGATCGACAAGATGAAATTGCTTGCAAATGTCTTCGAAATTCACTTGGCTCCAGGGATAAACCACTCACTGATTAAAAATGCGAAAGTGTGACACCCAAATGTTTTAGTGGAAACACTCAATCTCCTCTTGGGTGAGGGATTCATGTGCGTGAAAATTTGGCGTTGCCACGGACCAGAACATCTCGGGGAAGTGGTATGCCGTGAGGATGTTCTATAATCTCCTCAACACAGATTCATGGTCTTGCACTTGATCGGCCCATTCTCCAACTGGGGGAAGCTGAGGAATTGACAGTGGTACTGAGGTAGACTACTGGGACAAAAGGATGGCCAGTGGAGAGTATGACATGTGGGCTGACTGGCCGCCGAATCTCGGGCTATCTTCCTAAGAGTGTAGCGACCTGGCCGCCACGTCGCGATAAGATGGGATGACATACTCATTTTCTGTATCAGTAGCTTGGGCTACTAGCGATAGGTCGTGATGTTTTTCACCCACCATTGGTCCCCAAAATAACTCTTTGTGATCTCTTGTTGAAGTAGATAGCGATTCTGGTGATGACGGTGGTGATTTCATGACCGTGACCTGGGGCGTTTCCATATTTTCATCCTATTGGATATACCTATGGAGGGAGGTGTTAATCCTATGGACATCACATTCTGGGAGCACTAGGATGATGCGGCTTGTTCCTACCCCAGCCCTAGACTCCGATGAGCGAGAGGAGGGTTCCCGAACGGATTCATATTCTGATTTAGAGTCCGAGAAGCCGACTAGTTTGATCTCTATATGGACCATCCCATAATACTCCTTATAGAGGCGATGACCCATATTTCTTACCCTAGGTGGCTCCTCGGGACATGGAAGATTTCTAAAATGAGGTCCTTCAGCCGCACTGGTGATGGGACAGAGAGAGTTTCCATCTGAGAAAGTCAGGGTGCGAGGAGCACCAGGACAGATGTCAACGGGGGCATGGGGGGTCTCTAAAGATAGGGATGGTGTGGGAAATACCTCCTCTAGAACTACCAGAATCATGGGGAGGACCTCCATGATTGTATCTCATTGTGGCCTCAGTATGAGGAGGGTCCTTGTACCAGGCTAGCTGAACACGGGTAGGTCCTCTGTGCTGGGCACGGGTGGAACAAGGATAGCCTTCACGCCTCTGGTAGATGAGGCGAGGAGGACCTTCACCAGCTTCTAAGAGTACATGGGGAGGATTCCCACATTTAATAGATACCGGATGTGCAACATCCCCACAACAGCGGTTGGGGGCAGGAGAAATGACTCCATACCCGATGTAGTCGGCACGGGAGAGACATCCGTGCTGAGCGTTACTGCCGTGAGGAAGACCATCATTTGGATTGAGGGTGGAATGGGGCGGACCACCATGTGGAGCTTGAAGCGGTGAAGTCCCATGCTTTCCATGGTAGTGGTATGGGGAGGACCTCTGTACTAGGTTGCATTACTGCGGGTTAGCTTGCAGAGGCCACTGTTTTAGCCGGCGACCAAGAGAGTCGATCAAGCCTACCCATGGGGTGGTAGGGGCCTCGATTCTAGAAGGGAATATAAGTTCCCATAACTAGTGTATTCAATGAACTGATGATATGTGTCGGTTGTGGCTTGGGCCACAGTGGCCATCAACGTTGACTCCCCTTGGTGAGCGTCCTCCTCAGATTGCGCCCAATGCTGGCTTCAGGTCAGATGAACAGAGGCCAGTGGTGCAGGTATGTGGCTTACCTGCTCCTCATCCAACAAGACCAGGTGGCAGTGCTGACGTGGCCAAGTGGGAGCCCTCTCTGGGAGCCCCTGGAATGGGACTCTGACCGGTATGGGCCAGAATTCACCTACCTCATTAACATAAGGCAGGTAGTCGTCAAATCATTCTAGGGAGAGGCTCTTGAAATGGTTATATGTCGACATGAGGAGCAACGGGTCCCAGCGTGGTCCTCAGGGGCAACATTGGAAATGAGGTGCAGATGCCTCTAGATCCAATAGAGCCATATCCCAAGCCAGGATTATGACCTCCACCTCGTAACAGTGCACGAGGTCGTTGATTACCCACTGTTGAATAACCTCATAAGGGTATATGGGGCATGAGCGCTGTAGGGCCACGGGTGTAGGGGTCATTGCAGAAGAGGTGGAGCTGTGCAGAACTGCCGCATCGACACTTCCCCTGCCCCTGTGTTGGTGGGAAAGCGGTGATCGCGTCCCAGGTGCATCAACATGATTCTTGAGTATTAAAGAGATTAAATCATCAATGCTGAAAGAAAAAGGAATCAATGACCAATCCCCTAGTTCCATTATGTCTTCCGTGACCGGTAAGAGGGATCCACACTGACAATTTCACAAAACGAGATGTCCTATGTCCTACTACCCCAACTTATGGTGAGTTTAACTCTAGGCCCGCTATTTTTCTGGTGGGACCCAGCACCTGGTAACTGGATCTAGTAAAACATCAATCCATTTATGCATCGAGCGCTACTAATTTCTACATTGAGGAGAATAATTTCTCATCAGGTTCACCATTTCTGTTTTTGACGCTTTCACTGGAGCATGTGTATCCATCTCGTTTGAGGAAAAATGGTTTGGTTTTATTTCCCTGAATTCCCACTTTCGAAAGGCGGGCGACATCCATCACATTTTTAGGGATGTTTTCTCTTTGATCGAAACAGGATGATGGGATGTCGATTCTTCCTTCTTTGGGTTCCTCCTCAAAACTCATCACCTAGTCTGGGTCTCCCTTATAGATTGATAAAGTTGTTTGTGAAACTCTTCCTAGTGCCATATCTTCATGGACACCAGTTAATTACATTTTTTCTTTTGTGACATTCCAAGTGGTCCGGTCAGGGCAGAAACCACCAGTAAGGGGAGTAGTAACGTTGGGCATCGCTGGCGTATTTGGGCACTAGGACACTGGCGCGTTTGTCGTTTGTCTCTTATTATAGGGTTTATCAAGGGCGTGGAAGCCCGATGCATCCCACATATAATACGGTGAATCCTATTCCATGGTCATGTATATAAGGGTTTCCTCAGCTTCCCAAGTTTAACACAGGGTATGCCGCAAGTTTAACGTCCAGTAGAGACATATCAGATTGATCAGAACACATACTAGAGTAAATAAGATGGGTGTAACCCCTAGAGGGAGCACCGATATAGGTGGGTTGACATGACCTCACTAGTATGTGGTGAACAGGGTAAGAATAAAGATGGATGATGGTGTGCTGAGTGAAATGGGTGGAAAATTGGATGGAACCGCCGTGCGGGCAATGGTAATGTTGGGCTTGAGTCTCAGGGAGACTTCCTACGTATCCCCGTGGTAGGGAATCAAAGTCCGCGTAGTTTTGTGGGGTGATGGGATGCTTAAGGAGGCGATCTGTGAGAATGGATGTGTGGATGGGACCCGGAGGAAGTGAAACCTCTAGGTTGGGGAATGACCTTCCCAAGACACATAGGCATGAGGGAAGGGTCAGGTGATGATATTGAATTGGGGTGTACACATAGGACATCAACCCGAATATGTGTATAGGGCTTACGCGTGGTTATTATCCCGTGTTGGTGTGGCACCACTATAATGGACCAAGGATATGGGTCCCAATGAAGTGGATTAAAACATCATTCCGTTGAATAGGGGACGCAGTGTCTTACCGTTGATCAGGATACAACAGCTTACTGATGATTGAGGGACACAACGACTTACCGTTGTGTGTGGTTTACAGTTTAACGTCATGTGGGATGAAGGTGAACCAACATGTATAATGACCTGGGGTCCAGATGGATGGTGTGCGAAAACTGACATGAAGGGGGGTCAGAATGACCGGGTGTTGATCTTGAACATCAGGGAAGATTCCTTAATACCTATCCTAAGAAAGGATCAAAGACCACGTATTTCGGGAGAGGTGAATTTGGTGTCCCAACATGGGGATGATCGGGACCAATGGTTGTTGGGCTTGAACCTCATGGAGGAGTCCTACATACCTTTCCTTAGCAAGGATCTCAAAGTCCTCATATTTCGGGAGGGGTGAATTTGGTTTCCCGATGTGAAGACGGTCGGGACCAATGGTTGTTGTGCTTGAACCTCATGGAGGGTTCCTATGTACCTTGCCTAAGCAAGGATCAATGTCCATGTAGTTCGGGTATGGTCGTGGGGCTTACTTTCTAGGCTTCCCATGGTGTTGATGAACTAATGTGAAGATGGTCGGAATGACTAGGTGTTGGGATTGAACCTCTGGGAGGCTTCCTACATACCTCACCTTAGCAAGGATCAAAGACCACGTACGTAGTTCTGAATGGGGGATTGGTGCACCAACGTGAAGGGGGTTGAAGCGACCAATGGTTGGTGGGATTGGACCTCAGGGAGGCTTCATATGTACCTTTCCTTGGCAAGGATTAAAGACTATGTAGTTCAGGTTGGGGGCTTGGTACACTGATGTGATGGAGGTCAGAGCGATCAATGGGTGGTGGGCTTGGACCTCAGGGAGGCTTCCTACATACAATGGCTTGTAAATGTTCAATGACCACGTAGTTTGGGTTGGTGTGTGGGGATTACACTCTAGGATTACCAAAGAGGATGCCATGGTCGGTGCTTGATCTAAGACTATATGAGTTATGCTCGGTGTGAGAAACAAGAGACAACAAAGACCAGACGATCACGTCGCGAAAGGCATGTCTGTGAGAAATGGAGTGGGGCTTACACGTGATCATAACCAAAAGATAAAATAGGGGTAATATATAAGGTTAGCCATCCAAAGAGGTTGTGACTTACACCAGGATGGAGGCCCGATGGTGACAAAGCCCTGCAGGAGGGGGATTTGGCATCGAAGATAGGAGGGGCAAAGATGCTGCATCCTACAAGAAAAGCTAAGGGATTACACCAGAGTGGTTTCCCATTCCCCGAATAGTATGCATGTGGGGAAGTCTCATTTTAAAGTCATTTCCTATGGATGATGGTTCTTGGTAGTTTAAAATCCTATAGCTCAGACGAGGTGGGTTCACTCCTCACCCCTAGGAGTTACATAACTATTACCCTCTTCACCTTGGTGGAGAGAGGGCATAGGCAACGCCATGGCTGCGTGGTGTTGAGAGGTGATCCTGTTGGGGGTCCATATTAGCGTTTCTATGTGAAGAAGAAATATTCATTAGCGTGCATATGCGAAGAAGTATGAGGCAAAGAAACGCAACAGGAAGTGGTGTCTAGGGGACTTTGAAGTTTATTCGTGCGAACCTAGGAGGTTTCACTGGAGAGGGAGTTGTAGAGCAAAGGGGTTTATGAGTAGAGGCCTTGTAGAGCTCCAGTGCTCCATGCAAGGGAAGGGATTTGTGAAGCTGTGGGCTTCACGACGTGAAGTGTCCTAGCCTAGACATAGGGCATAGGTATATAGAAGAGGTGATTCATGAAGTGGTAGGGAATTCGTGAAGGAAAGCCCTACGAAGCATGGGTGACTTGCCAAGCAAGGTCATGTGAAGCAATGTGACTAATGAGGCATAGTGACTCGGCCTTAGCATTTGATTCACGTGTGTATTGGGGGTGCATCGCGAAGAATGAATGTTGCGTGATGACCTGAGTCCCCGTGAGGATCTCCTTTCTTCGCAAAGGCTCGTGGGCTTCATGAAAGGCATCCCTCTAGAAAGAGGGGGTAAAAAAAGGCTGAGGCACTTCTTCGAGCAAAAGTACCTTGATCAGCTCATGGTTCGCAGAGAAAATAGTGCTTCGCGATTTGAGACCCGAGAAGTGGAAAGGTCGGATGATCCATGCTTTGGGATTGGGGGGAGGCTGGTATTTATAGGAAAGGGGAGCTGTGGAGCAGTACTCGCTCGGTGTAAAGATGGATTCCACTCCGCTGTGGGATCACAAATTTCAAAGGGGCTCATGGAGCATCTAGCCTCCTCAATTCGCGGTGGGATTGCGAACATCAAAGTTTCTCACGGAGCATACAGCCTCCTCGCTTCCTGGTGGGCTCGCGAACGTCAAATTGGCTTGTGGAGCATCCCACCTCTGTGATTCGCGGAGGGCTCACTGGGCCATGGAACTCCGTGAAAGGTCTTCACAAGGTAAATTCAGGCACTTTCTTATTATCCTTCTCCCTTCCGATTTTTTGCACCAACAACATCGTAAAATTTGGGCATTGAATTTCAATGTATAATTCCAGCTACATAATAGGTGTACATAAAGGTTAATAGAAGGGATTAATGAGAATTAATGGTGGAATTTCATTACATTATAACCATAAGGATGAAATATGGGTGTGTAAAAACACATTAAAACATTAATTTTTTTAATAAAATTGATTAAAATATATAATGTACATGAATAAATAGAATACATTGTATCCCTTTTCATGATAGGGCTATTCAGAAGCTTGTTGGGTGCTTATCTAGATCATGGTATCACCTTGGGGTGGATTTATAGAGGGAGAAGGAGAGAATATTTTTTAGGGGTTTAAGTGAAACTTATTTCGAGGTTGGGTTTTTATTTATTTTAATAGATAGGGTAATTCATTATTAATTTAAAAAATATATATTTTAGACTCTATGTAATAAAATTAACAATACCACAAAATCTCCCATGGATTTTCCATGGATTTATAAAAAAATAGTTTAATTTATTATTTTATTTGGATATGAATCAAATTCATTTTCAATTAAACTGTTAAAAAAGTGAGGTTAATCATCTTTATAATGAATGGTTTTTAAAATATTTATATTTAATATAGGTTTTGGAGGATTCACTATAGGTTTGTAAAATTAATCAAATAACCTTAAAACATATTATTTTAATAGGAAAAACTATTTTTGTTCACGAATTCCTTTTATAGTGTTTGTTAAATGACTTTTGTGATATTATTATGTCATAATACATACCATATATTAATACCATGTTTAACTTTTACCTAAAAATATTATTGCCTAAAAATAATATGAGAAACTCCCCTATGTGAATTTAAAACAATATAATTTTATAAATTATATTTCACTTAAAAAAATATTTTCAAAATATTATAATTTATGAATTTAAATCAAAATTCGTAATTACTGAAAAACATGTTTTTTTACCACCACATTCTGGCCCCTAAAAAATTTAAATTGGTCTTCATTAAGTTATATTATCCTTATATTTAAAAATATATTATCTATTAAGAATAATTATTTTTAATATAATTATTATTAAAAATAATTGAATATATCAATAAGAGTGTTTTCATTGAAATTATATATTTCCCAAAAATAATATTTATATTTCATCATATCAAAATCTATTTTTTTATTAAAATCATTAGGTAATAATTTGTAAATATAAAGTAATAATTAAAATGGAAAAATAATTATTTTTTTAAAAGTAACATATACATATCCTTACCACTATATTCTAGACACACACACCTTTATTGAGTTAGTGTATACTCTAAGGGTAAGGTGTGTGATTATAGTACTTTCTAGGGCCACTTTAGTAAACATTGTTTGGTAGGAGTTATATATGAGATTGAAATTCTCCCATAAACAATTTCACTCGAGTTTTAGTAGTAAATTCTCTACATGGGATTGCTCAAGGAAAAAAACTAGTGACGTTATCTACCCCATATGGATTTATTAATGAAATTTAATTGGTATAATCCTACAGGTAGAGGGAATTTCTTCTTTATTAAATGTAAATTATATACTATTATAAACCTTAAAATATATAAATTTTAATGGTCACTATATAATGACTATATTATAAATGGTTATAATGATTAATGAAATATCATGAATGTCAAATAGTTATGTCTATATTTAATTATGGACCCAAATAACAAATAAAATTTAGTTCACATGTTTTTTAACTACATTTCAAAATAATGAAATTATTTATTCATAAGGTAATTTCATTTAGAAATTTTGGTGTTATAATTGGAATTCCATTCATGGGATCGATCCTAACACTAGAAACACTCACCACCTTCCTAAATGGTAATAAATTAAATGTACCCTAATTTTAAGTAATTAAAATGTAGAAATCCCAAAACTAAAATTAATATATAATGATGGATAACAAGATATAGAACCTATAATACATACAAAAGTTTCCATAAATAGAGAACCTCCAATACATACATATGTTTAGATTGATAGGATGCCTATAATATGTAATAATATTATTTTAAGTTAGTTACTGGTTGTTTATGTTAACATATCCAGACCCACATTAGGATCATGTAATGACTAATGAAAATGAAATAAATCTATTATAGATCCCTATATTAGAGAATAATTGTAACACCCTGAGATTTTATGAGAAATATTATTTTTAATTTCTTTGACATCTTTTGTTGATTTCTTCACCAATATTATCTTGCAGTATACGCAACCCCATATTAGCTTGTATTATACGCAAACACTATTCTTGCATTGTGTTGCACGTAAGAGCGACCTTCTTCAATAGCTTGTGTTGTATGCAATACTGAGTTTCCCTAAATAATGATATATTGTTATGAACCAGCCGTTACGAATAGTATTAACAAAATTTTAAATTTTATTACATAATAATTCATTTTACACATATTCTAGAACATGGTATGAGAACAAAATAATTTTTTTGTCTAAAATAATTATTTTTCAAAAATTAATGTTTTGCCACCTTTTGATGGTGCACCCACATTAAATCTATTTTTTGACATTTTTAAAAGTCCAATTAGAATAAATAAACTTATTAATTGCAATAATTATATAAAAATTTACTTTTTATAAATTTTTCATATTATTCTGATAACTTTCATATTTTAATGAATTGTAAAAACACGCTATATTTTAACTAATAACAACTCTTTTCATCGTAATAAATTTTATGGTTAAATTATAATATTGAATTGTTTTAATGTATAAATAGAATATATTTTTACCATTTAATATAATTTATGTCATTATCATTGATTTTACATTGAATTCATAGGTAAAATCATTTCAATCTTTTGCAATGTTTTAACTTTTAAAACTTGTTTTCTTAACAACGGGATTAATTTTAAATTAATTTATGAAACTTCTGTGATTTGAATTTAGAAAAATGGATTCTATATTTTTAATCATTTTGTTCAAATTATGTTAATAGGCTACTTTTTATTTTTGGGCACTATGAATAGTAACTAAGGTAAATTTTATTTACCATAGTTAAAGGTAAATCGGGTAATTAAGGGTAAATATAATATTATAAAATTACCCTAACACTTGTCTTAATATAATTGGATGATTATATTTAGTCCTAATGAATATTTGGGATGAAATTTAATCCATTGTAAACCACTTGGATGTTATTAATATCTTTAATGTATTTTATTTTAAATAAAGTGAAATATGTCTCACTCAAACATTAATAATTAATGTATTTTTAATATAAGGTTATAAAGAAGATGAATTCGATTACAAATACTCATTTGAAAGAAAAAAATGTTTTTATTTATTACGGAAATTTATTGTTAATTTTTTAGAGATATTTAATTACCTTAATAACTTATACATTAATGATGCAGAAATTATTTATTTAGTGAATAATCAATACTATAGTTTTTATTAAAATAATAATACCCATTAAAAGACCCCAAAACCTGCACAAAACTTATTTTCCGTATATATATATACAAAAAACATTCAATGGTCTAATGTTTAACCATTTGGAGCTTTATAAATGCGATTATGACACTTATATTATTTTATTTTAAATGATGTCAAAGTTATCACCTTCATAATTTAATAAATATAACAATTTAAATGTTGTGATTTTAAGATGATAAATTCAAGTAAAAGTATTATTTTGAAATATATTAGGTTTATCATCATCAAAGTATTTAATTTTAGTTTTTATTCAACTAATAAGTATATTAAATTATTATACAAAAATGATGTAGTAATTGTTTTATTATGAGAAATATCAAATAAATGGTTTTATAAATATTAAAATAAATATTATATGAACTAATTAATATTCTCCACAATTTTTCTAGTTTAATATGAAATGTTAGGAGTCCATTATATATTTTTTTCTAATATATCCTCTGTGTGGATTTTATTTAAATTCAAATAAATTAATAGTGTCAAAATTGACACTATTGTTATTTTATAAAAATAACATATTATAAAATTATTTAAAAATCACAAAAATATTTAAAAATAATAAATTGAAATTTATATGGACTAAATGTTTATATATTATCCAATTATGGACAATTCACAACACATAAGTAATTATTTATAACAATTTATAATTTGAAACTTTATTACCACAAATAAAATTAAATATATTAAATATGGATAAATCAAGTTGATAAGGTTTAAAATAAATTCCCAAAATGTCTAAATTTAATTTTTTGATGATATTACAACCCTATATCATATAATATTTGGATTTGAGTCATTTTCTTAGGTTTTTGTCTGGGGTGTTAATTTATTATAAATTAATATTTCTCATGTTTCCAAAGGTGCCCCTCTCCTCCCTAATAAAAGGGCACCTCCTCCCTCTCCTCCTAACACCACTTTGAGATTTCATGCTCGGCCAAACCCTTCCCATTTATCTTCTACACTTCCCTAGAAACATACTAGAGGTCCTAGTATTCTTAAATGACCAAATTTAGTGCCCTAAGAGGAGGTTTAGAAGAGGCGCGTCGAAGAAGAGGTAATATCCTTTACCGATTCTTTCAAGTTCATTTCTTCTTCTACTTCCTCTTATTTTGTTGTTTCGTAATAAATTAATAACATCAGTATCACTAATATAATTATATGTTATTATAAATATGAACCAACCCTATTTCACCTTCTATCTATCCTACGAAAAACAAAATCACCGCGTGTGTGTACGTACGGAATACCGTCTCCACACCGTGGTGTAATCTGTTTTTCCACCACCACCTTACATGGATAGATATAATGGTGTAAAGAATAAATATATATGGTTATTATAACATGATACTAATTATGAGATATTATATCATCCACTCTAATTCCATTCAATAATTATGGGAACGATATCATCGCTCGTGCGTATGTACGGATTACCGTCTCCACAACGCGATGAGATTCATTTTCCACGTTAGCCCTAAAAAATGATTATAAGTACATATATTAAATAATCATTAAATATATGACATAATAATGATACTGGATTTATGTATATGTTATTTACTTACTTCCATTCAATTTAATAAGGAAACAAAAATAGCGTTCATGCGTACGTACGACCTACCGTCTCTATGAATGGTGTATTTCATTCCATTTATCAATCTATTATATATTTATATGATGAATATATATTATATATAAATCAGGTTTTACATTCTAGAAATATGTAATCATTATCTAAGTAATTATATGAAGAATTAAAAGTCAAAACATGTATGATAAATGAAACAATTTTACCCGGAACACTGCTTTAATATGGAATTGATAAAAGAACAGGTAATATAAACTCATAAGCGAATCATGTATGATATCATAAATATTGTTATGGTTCTTTTACAAGATAATAATATGTTTAAACCCAATATATAGGAGTCTCGGAAACATACGGAAGAAATTGGACACAATTTAAGGGATAATTTTTCATATCTCATTTTTATTAGAGATTTCTTATACATAAGTATTTATTGGGATTTTGTTTATCATCCATGTCCATGTTTTCTAAAAATAATTTAATAAAAATTTTATTGTTATTACATTAATTTCTGAAGTCATTATAACCTTTTTTGACTTTTTACAACATTTTATGGAAGTAATCTTTCCTTTGGTTTCTATATAAAGAACTTTTTGACTTTTCCGGCAAAAGTACGAGAATGATGTTTTTTTATATGGAATGAATGGATTTTTACTATTTCATAATGCAATTTCATCATGAATATTACTATACCAGATTTCATGATTATTTTTGATAAAATCATTTTCTTTTCAAATTTCATTGCATTTTTTGAAAACAAAATGATTTTGAAGTAGAAAGGATATTTTCCTCAAGAATTCATTTCAAGTGATTTATCAAAACTATTTTCCATCTAAGATGACATTATTTAGAATGTTTATGTTTCAAGAATAATTTCAATATTATTTACATGTTTTTATTTTTATTATAATGAAATGATATCCATTTTTTTATATTGATTATGTCACAATGGGATGATGTTTATGAAACCCATTTTATTCTTTGGTTTATGATGAATGATTTATTTTGTGGCACACGTAAGAATGATTTCAATATGAGATTTGTGGGACCTATATCTCTCTCCAATGCATTGGGTAAAGATCTATATCTCATGAGATAGAAATGGATATAATGGCAAGTTAATCTGGTTCAGTGATACAGGACTAGAATGAAGAGTGAACTCAATTTAGTAAGAGACTATGTCTACTATGATGGTCTTGGAAGCAATGCCTTGACTACTTTGGAAATGATATCACATTCTTAATGGTTTTCCAAAATTACATGTTTTATTCCCCATGCTATTTTAGAATGATTTATGTTCCATTATGATCTATGCCTTACGTTCTTCCATGGTTTATGTCATTGCTCAAGATTTTCATGTTTAAACATTACATTCATGTTTTTAAATTCAAATATATATGGTTTATTTTCTCCATACTTACCCTTACTAAGAATTTGAGCTCACCCGTTTATATGTTTTATTTTCCCCAGGATATAAAGAAATGTTTTAGGTAAGAAAACAAATGGGGGAGATCTTTATGGGAGATGTTGAAGATCTTTCACCATGATTAGATTATTATGTTCCATTTTCCAAAGACACTAAACTACTACAGTCTTTGCGCATTTGTTTTAGTCATGTGTTAAGTATTCCGCAAAAGCAATGTAATTTCTATGTACATCAATATATGGGTCTCTATAGTTGGTATCAGAGCGAAGGTTTAGTTAACCTTTGGAAACTTGGATGCGAAAACATTAGTGAGAACCCTAGAGATATTTCTAAGGTATGTCAAGGGATGTCCCTAGGGTTTAGTATAACTATAGGTTAAATTCCTAGAATTATGTTGACAATAATGAATAAACTAGGGTGAACCTAGGGCGTCATGGATTAATGAATGGGTGATAAGTTAGACATCCCATAAGTGACTTTTTATAATTATGTGGTTCCTTGTTATTTTAATTGTTTCTTACACCGTAGTTTTTGGTTTTAGTCAACGGAGGGAACCAGAAGGAGTTGGGTCAACATTGAATCCAATTGAAAAATTGGTGACTATGAGCAAAGAAATTGCGTAATTCCTAGAAAGAAAGATTTTGTGATTATGTCGAATCAGTCATCGCGATATATGATTAACAAGGTGAACTTTAGTGGTATTTTAAATTCATCAAATAAGAGGAAGATGAAATTTTATGCATGTTTTCATTGTGAGGAGCATAGAGAAAGGAAGATTGAGATTTCTAAAGAAGGGAAGAAGAACCTTGATGAATGCATCAAATGGAGGGGGAGATGTTATCTGTGTGGAGAGAAGGGTCATAGAGTGACAGAATTTCATGGAGTTCAACGTCTTATCTGTGGAGAACATGGGAATTACCCAACTCAATGCCCTGACCAAAGAGGTTACTTCTAAATCAAATAAGTCCTTAATCCTTGACAATCATTGAATATGATGTATTGTAGTGTTTATGTGTTGTTATTCAAGAATAATGTTGTTGAGGTACTTTTATGGTATATTGGAATATCTATGTATTGTTCCATTGTGGTATATTGAAATATTTTTGGAAAGCAGATGATATTCTCATAATGAAGGGATAATAAGAACATAATATGTTTGATAGTATTCATGATCTCATGATTGAGATAAGAAAAAAGTGATATCATGGTTTGAGTGTATAGAATTATTGGGATTTTGGTATGTGGAAAGAGTTACCTTTTGACAACATTCATGTTTTCACTAAGGTTCTATGGTAATTTATTTTTCAAGAGAATACATGGTTATGGTATTCACATGTTTGGAATACCATCAACGAGATATATATTATTATATATGGTGGATAAATGATGGTATTCATGTGATTTTTATGTGGCCTTTCCGGTAATCATTTTCTTTATACTCTGAGATTGAACAGATGTATTTTAGATAAGTATAATGATTGGAATGTATTATGTCATACATCAGATAGTTTTGTTTAAGGATAGAACTTTTTTCAATATTATTTCAATAATGTTATAATAGTTTAGTTTTAGAAAAAGGAAAACCTGTAATATGGGTGACAACCTGTCGCGTCGGACAATTCTGTGAGAATCGAACCCACAACCAAAGTGCGACAGGCCTTTATCACCTACCATTGGCCCATAGGAAGTCCTTGGTTAGTATAAATTAGTATTATTTTATTAATAAGTATGATAGTTGAAGTATAAGTCCATTTTTGTAATTATATACGGTTAATCTCACAATGATATGGACTTATGTATGTAACGTTTGCTAACCTTATGTTTGAGATAGATGGAATGACCTATCATTTTATCACATGATCTGCTAACACTTCACAGAAGACAAGTTCAACTTCATTTCTTTAAGAGATGAAGTGGAAATTGTTCAAGGCACAAACAACAGTGAGATTGTACCAAAATCAAGTAAGTATTTATTTTAATTCTTCAACATTAGGGAAACAATATTGAAAACCAAAAATGTTTTCTTAGTACCCTCATATTCGATGAATCATATGGTACCATAGATCATCACAAATTTATGGCTTTGTGATTGTTGGATTTTTCATAGCCATGTTATCTACCACTCTTCATCAGTACATGATAGTTATATTTCTCTTCCATATCAATATTTTCACTGATGTTCACCTATGTGGAAACCCAGTGATGAGTTAATTTGGGTAACTATTACTTTTCATACTTTAGTTATTAAAATTAATTTTTAGTATTACTTTTTACGATGAGGGTTTCTATAAAATAAACCTTCCAGTAGAAAATGATTTATAAACCCAACGAATTTCGAGGGAGAAATTCATTTTAAGGGGGGTAGAATGTAACACCTCGAGATTTTATGAGAAATATTCTTTTTAATTTCTTTCACATCTTGCGTTGTATGCTTCACCACGATTAGCTTGCATTATATGCAACACATGATTAGCTTGTAGTATATTCAAACACTATTCTTGTCTTGTGTTTCACGCAAGAGCGACCTTCCTCAATAGCTTGTGTTGTATGCAATACCGAGTTTCACTAAACAATGATATATTATTATGAACTAACCATTATGAATATTATTAACTAAATTTTGAATCTTATTTCATAATAATTCATCTTACACATATTCTAGAACATGTTATGAGAAAAAAATAAATTTTTTGGGTAAAATAAGTATTTTTCAAAAATTCTTATTTTGCCACATTTTGATGGTGCACCCACTTTTAATCTAGTTTTTTACACGTTTATATGTTCAATTAGATGAAATAAACTTATTCATTGTAATACGGATATAAAAATTTACTGTGGATAAATTTTTCATATTATTCTGATAACTTTCATATTTTAATGAATAGTAAAAGCATGGTATATTTTAATTAAAAACAACTCTTTTCATCGTAATAATTTATATGGTTAAATTATAATATTGAATGGTTTTAGAGTATAAATAGAATATATTTTTACCATTTAATATAATTTATGTAATTTTAAATGATTTTACATTGAATTCATAGGTAAAATCATTTCAATCTTTGGAAATGTTTTAACTTTTAAAAATCATTTTCTTAACAACGAGATTAATTTTAAATTAATTTCTACAACTTCTGTGATTTGAATTTGGAAAACTAGATTCCATATTTGGAATCAGCAGGTCCAAATTTTTTTAATAGGCTACTTTTTATTTTTGGGCACTATGAATAGTAACTACGGTAAATTTTATTTACCATAGTTAATGGTAAATCGGGTAAATAAGGGTAAATATAATATTATAAAAATACCCTAACACTTCTATTAATATAGTTGGATGATTATATTTCATCCAAAGGAATATTTGGGATGAAATGGAATCCATTGTAAACCACTTGGATATGGTTAAGACGTTTAATTTATTTTATTTTAAAGAAAGTGAAATATGTCTCACTCAAACTTTAATAATTAAAGTTATTTTAATATAAGGTCATAAAGAATATAAATTCGATTATAAATACTAATTTGAAATATAAAATATTTTTCTTGGTTATGGTAATTTATTTGTAATTTTTAAGAGATATTTAATTACTTTAATAGCATATACATTAATGATGCAGAAATTATTTATTTAGTGAAAAATCAATAATATAGTATTTATTAAAATAATAATACCCATTAAAATTATTAAAAAACGTAAAAAAACTTATTGGTAGTATATATCTAAACCATAAAAATCCAATGGTAGAATGTTTGATCATTTGGAGGTTTATAAAAGCGATTATGATACTTATATTATATTATTTTAAATGATTTCAAAGTTGTCACCTTCATAATTTAATAAATATAACAATTTACATGTTGGGATTTTAAGATGATAAATTATAGTAAAAGTATTATTTTGAAAGATATTATATTTATCATCATCATAGTGTTTTATTTTTAATTTTTATTCAAATTATATGTATATTAAATGATTATACAAAAATGATGTAACAATTGTTTAATTAAGAGAAATATCAAATAAATAGTATTATAAATATTAAAATAAATATTATATGAACTAATTAATATTCTAAAAACAATTAGATGAATATTACATGTTATGAGTCTATTAAATATTTCTTTTCGAATATATCCTCTGTGTGGATTTTATTTAAATTCAAATAAATGAATAGTTTCAAAATTGACACTATTTTTATTTTATAAAAATAACATATTATAAAATTGTTTGAAATCAAAAAAAATATTTAAAAATATAAATTGAAATTTATATGGTCTAAAATGTCATAATTTATCCAATTATAGACAATTCACAACACATATGTTATTATTTATAACAATTTAAAATTTGGAATATTATTACCACAAATAAAATTAAATATATTAATTAAGGATAAATCAAGTTGATATTGTTTCAAATAAATTCCAAACATGTATAAATTTTATTGGTTGATGCGATTACAATCCTATATCATCTAATATTTGTATTTGAGTAATTTTTGGTGGGTTTTATGTGGGTTTTGAATTTATTATATGTTATTATTTCTTATGTTTCCAAAGGCGCCCCTCTCCTCCCTTATAAAAGGGCACCTCATCCCTCTCATCCTAACACCACATTGAGCCTTCATGATTGGAAAACCCTTGAAAATTTCTCATTTAACTTCCCTATAAACATACTATAGGTCCTGGTCTTCTTCAAAGTCCAACTTTAGTGCCCTAATAGGAGGTTTAGAAGAGGCGCGTTGAAGAAGAGTTAATATCCTCAAATGATTCTTTCAAGTTCATTTCTTCTTATACTTATTATTCATTTGTTGTTTCATAATAAAATAATAACATAAGTATCCTTCATATACTGATATGTTTTTATAAATTTGAACCAACCATATTTCACCTTCTATCCATCCTACGGGAAAAAAAATCACCGCGCGTGCGTACGTATGGAATATCGTCTCCACACTGTGGTGTAATCTTTTTTTACACCACCACCTTACTTGGATGGGTCTACTGGTGTAATGAATAAATATATATGGTTTTTATAACATGATACTAATTATGAGATATTATATCATCCACTCTAATTCCATTCAATAATTATGGGAACGATATCATCGCTCGTGCGTATGTACGTATTACCGTCTCCACGACGCGATGAGATTATTTTTCCAAGTTAGCCTTTAAAAAATGATTATAAAGTACATATATTAAATAATAATGAAATATATGACATACTAATTATACAGTATTTTTGTATATGTTATTTACTTACTTCCAGTCAATTTAATAAGGAAACAAAAACAGTGTTCATGCCTACGTACGGCCTACCGTCTCCATGAACGGTGTATTTCATTCCATTTATCGATCTATTATATATTTATATGATGAATATATATTATATATAAATCATGTTTTACATTATAGAAATATGTAATCATTATCTAAGTAATTATATGAATAATTAAAAGTCAAAACATGTATGATAAATGAAACAATTTTACCCAAAACACTACTTTAATATGGAATTGAAAAAAGAACAGGTAATATAAACTCGTAAGTGAAT
The DNA here is from genome assembly GCA_963277665.1 of Viscum album. Taxonomy (NCBI): domain Eukaryota; kingdom Viridiplantae; phylum Streptophyta; class Magnoliopsida; order Santalales; family Viscaceae; genus Viscum; species Viscum album. Next base: position 749,877,047 of record OY728129.1, on the reverse strand, counting down.
CATGTATGATATCATAAATATTTTTATGGTTATTTTAAAAGATAATAATATGTTTGAACCCACTATATAGGAGTCTCAGACACATATGGAAGAAATTGGACAAAAGTTAAGGGATAATTTTCCAAATCTCATTATTATCCGAGATTGCTTATACATAAGTATTTATTGGGGTTTTGTTTATCATCCATGTCTATGTTTTCTAAATATAATTTCATAAAATTTTTACTATTATTCCATTAATTTCTAAAGTCATTATAACCTTTTTTGAATTTTTACCACATTTTATGGAAGGAATCTTTCCTATGGTTTCTATATAAAGAACTTTTTGACTTTTCCGGAAATAGTATGAGAATGAAGATTTTTTATATGGAGTGAATGGATTATTACTATTTAATAACGCTTTTTCATCATGAATATTACTCTACTAGACTTCATGATTACTTTTTATAAAATAATTTTCTTTTAAAATTTCATGGAATTTTGTGAAAACAAAATGATTTTGAAGTAGAAAGGATATTTTCCTCAAGAATTCATTTCAAGTGTTTTATCAAAAATATTTTCCATCTAAGATGAAATTATTTAGCATGTTTATGTTTCAAGTAGAATTTATATATTATTTACATGTTTTTATTTTTATTATAATGAAATTATATCCATTTTTTATATTGATTATGTCGCGATGGGATGATGTTTATGAAACCCATTTTATTCTTTGGGTTATGATGAATGATTTATTTTGTGGCACACGTAAGAATGATTTCAATATGAGATGTGTGGGACCTATATCTCCCTCCAATGCATTGGGTAAAGATCTATATCTAATGAGATAGAAATGAATAAAGCGGCAAGTTAATCTGGTTCTGTGATACAGGACTAGAACGAAGAGTGAACTCGATTTAGTAAGCGACTATGTCTACTATGATGGTCTTGGTAGCAATTCATTGCCTACTTTGGAAATGATATAACATTCGTAATGGTTTTCCAAAATTACATGTTTTATTCCCCCTGCTATTTTAGAATTATTGATGTTCCATTATGATCTATGCTTTAAGTTCTGCCATGGTTTATATCATTGCTCAAGATTTTGATGTTTAAACATTACATTCATGTTTTTAAATTCAAATATATATGGTTTATTTTCTCCATACTTACCCTTACGAAGCATTTGATCTCGCCCTTTATATGTTTTATTTTCCCCAGGATATAAAGAAAGGTTTTATGTAAGAAAACAAATGGGGGAGATCTTTATGGGAGATGTTGAAGATCTTTCACCATGATTAGAAGATTATGTTCGAAGTTTCCAAAGACACTAAACTAATACAGTCTTTGCGCATTTGTTTTGGTCATGTATTAATTATTCAGCAAAAGCAATGTAATGTCTATTTACATCAATCTATGGGTCTCTATAGTTGGTATCAGAGTGAAGGTTTAGTTAACCTTTGGAAACTTGGATGCTAAAACTTTAGTGAGAACCCTAGAGATATTTCTAAGGTATGTCAAGGGATGTCCCTAGGGTTTAGTATAACTATAGGTTACAGTTCAAGAATTATGTTGACAATAATGAATAACCTAGGGTGAACCTAGGGTGTCATGGATTAAATAATGGGTGATAAGTTAGACTTCCCATAAGTGAATTTTTATGATTATGTGGTTCCTTGTTATTTTAACTATTTCTTACACCATTGTTTTTGGTTTTAGTCAATGGAGGGAACCAGAAGGAATTGGTTCCACATTGAATCCAATCGAAAAATTGGTGACTATGAGCAAAGAAATTTCTTAATGCCAAGATAGAAAGATTTTGTGATTATGTCGAATCAGTCATCGCGATATATGATTAACAATGTGAACTTTAGTGGTATTTTAAATTCATCAAATAAGAGGAATATGAACTTGTATGCATGTTCGCATGTTTAGGAGCATAGAGAAAGGAAGATTGAGATTTCTAAATAAGGGAAGAAGAACCTTGATGAATACATCAAATGGAGGGGGAGATGTTATCTGTGTGGAGAGAAGGGTCATAGAGTGACATAATTTTATGGAGTTCAATGTCTTATCTGTGGAGAACATGGGCATTACCCAACATAATGCCCTGACCTAAGAGGTTACTTCTAAATCAAAGAAGTCCTTATTCCATGACAATCATTGAATATAATGGATTGTAGTGTTTATGTATTGGTATTCAATAATAATGTTGTTGAGGTACTTTTATGGTATATTGGAATATCTATGTATTGTTCCATTGTGGTATATTGAAATATTTTTGGAAAGCAGATGATATGCTCATAATGAAGGGATAAGAATAACATAATATGTTTGATAGTATTCATGATCTCATGATTGAGATAATGAAAAAGTGATATCATGGTTTGAGTGTATAGAATTATTGGGATTTTGGTATGTGGAAAGAGTTACCTTTTGACAACATTCATGTTTTCACTAAGGTTCTATGGTAATTTATTTTTCAAGAGAATACATGGTTAAAGTATTCACATGTTTGGAATACCATCAACGATATATATCTTATGATATATGGTGGATAAATGATGGTATTCACATGATTTTTATGTGACCTTTCCAATAATCATTTTCTTTATACTATGAGATTGAATAGATGTATTTTGGATAAGTATAAAGATTGGAATGGATTATGTCAGACATCATATAGTATTGTTTAAGGATAGAACTTTTTTCAATATTATTTAAATAATGTGATAATAGTTTAGTTTTAGAAAAAGGACAACCTGCAGGATGGCTGACAACCAATCGCATCGGACAAGTCTGTGAGAATCGAACCCACAACCAAAGTGCTACAGACCCTTATCACCTACCACTGGCCCATAGGAAGTCCCTGGTTAGTAGGAATTAATATTATTTTATTAATAAGTATGATAGTTTAAGTATAAGTCCATTTTTGGAATTATATATGGTTAATCTCACAATGAGATGGACTTATGTATATAAATTTTGCAAACCTTATGTTTGAGATAGATGGAATGACCTATCATTCTATCGCATGATCTGCTAACACTTCACGGAAGACAAATTCAACTTCATTTCTTTAAGAGATGAAGTGGAAGTTGTTCAAGGCACAAACAACAATGAGATTGTACCAAAATCAAGTAAGTATTTCTTTTAATTCTTCAATATTAGGGAAAAGATCTTGAAAACCAAAAATGTTTTCCTAGTACCCTCATATTCGATGAATCAGATAGTACCTTAGATCATAAAAAATTTATGGATTTGTGATTGCTGGCTTTTTCATAGCCATGTTATCTACCACTCTTCATCAGTACATGATAGTTATATTTCTCTTCCATATCAATATTTTCACCGATGTTCACCTATGTGGAAACCCAGTGATGAGTTAATTTGGGTAACTATTACGTTTCATACTTTAGTTTTTTAAATTATGTTTTTTTATTCCTTTTTAAGATGAGGGTTTCTATAAAAGAAAATTTCCAGTAGAAAATGATTTATAACCCCAACAAATTTCGAGGGAAAATTTCATTTTAAGGGGGGTAGAATGTAACACCTCGAGATTTTATGAGAAATATTCTTTTAATTCCTTTCACATCTTGTGTTGTACGCTTCTCCGTGATTATCTTGCATTATACGCAACACCGGATTAGGTTGTAGTATACGCAAACACTATTCTTGTCTTGTGTTGCACGCAAAAGCGACCTTCCTCAATAGCTTGTGTTGTATGCAATACCGAGTTTCACTAAACAATGATATATTATTATGAACTAACCATTATGAATAGTATTCACTAAATTTTGAATTTTATTTCATAATAATTCATCTTAAAAATATTCTAGAACATGTTATGAGAACAAAATAAATTTTTTGGGTAAAATAACTATTTTTCAAAAATTCTTGTTTTGCCACATTTTGATGGTGCACCCTGTTTAAATCTAGTATTTGACACGTTTATATGTTCAATTATATGAAATAAACTTATTCATTGTAATATGGATATAAAAAATTTATTTCGATAAATTTTTCATTTTATTCTGATAACTTTCATATTTTAATGAATAGTAAAAACACCGAATATTTTAATTAAAAACAACAATTTTCATCGTAATAATTTATATGGTTAAATTATAATATTGAATGGTTTTAAAGTATAAGTAGAATATATTTTTACCATTTAATATAATTTATGTAATTTTAAATGATTTTACATTGAATTCATAGGTAAAATAATTTCAATCTTTTGAAATGTTTTAACTTTTAAAACAAATTTTCTTAACAAAGAGATTAATTTTAAATTAATTTTTTCAACTTATGTGATTTGAATTTAGAAAAATAGATTCCATATTTTGAATCAGCAGGTCCAAATCTTGTTAATAGGCTACCTTTATTTTTGGGCACTATGAATAGTAACTACAGTAACTTTTATTTAACATAGTTAATGGTAAATCGGTTAAATAAGGGTAAATATAATATTATAAAATTAACCTAACACTTATCTTAATATAATTGGATGATTATATTTAGTCCAAAGGAATATTTTGGTTGAAATGGAATCCATTGTAAACCACTTTTATATGATTAAGATGTTTACTTTATTTTATTTTAAAGAAAGTGAAATATGTCTCACTCAAACTTTAATAATTAAAGTTATTTTAATATAAGGTCATAAAAAATATATATTAGATTATAAATACTCATTTGAAATCTAAAATATTTTTCTTTGTTATGGTAATTTATTTGTAATTTTTAAGAGATATTTAATTACTTTAATAGCTTATACATTAATGATGCAGAAATTATTTATTTAGTTCAAAATCAATAATATAGTATTTATTAAAACAATAATACCCATTAAAAGTATTAAAAACCTTAACAAAACTTGTTGGTAGTATATATCTAAACCATAACCATCCAATGGTCGAATGTTTGATCATTTGGAGGTTTATAAAAGCGATTATGACACTTATATTATTTTATTTTAAATTATGTAAAAGTTGTCACCTTCATAATTTAATAAATATAACAATTTACATGTTGGGATTTTAAGATGATAAATTCTAGTAAAAGTATTATTTTGAAAGATATTAGATTTATCATCATCATAGTGTTTTTCGGTTTCATAATGCCTTTTCATCATGAATATTACTCTACAAGATTTCATGATTATTTTTGATAAAATCATTTTCTTTTAAAATTTCATGGCATTTTGTGAAAACAAAATGATTTTGAAGTATAAAGGATATTTTTCTCAAGAATTAATTTCAAGTTTTTTATCAAAACTATGTTCCATCTAAGATGACATTTTTTATCATTTTTATTTTTCAATTATAATTTCTCTATTATTTACATGTTTTTTTCTTATAATGAAATGATATCCATTTCCTTATATGAATTATGTCACAATGCGATGTTGTTTATGAAACACAATTTATTCTTTGGGTTATGATGAATGATTTATTTTGTGGAACATGTAAGAATGATTTAAATATGAGACGGGTGGGACCTATATCTCCCTACAATGTATTGGGTAAAGATTTATATCTCATGAGATAGATATGGCTGGAGCGGCAAGTTAATCTGGTTCTGTGATACAGGACTGGAACGAGGAGTGAACCCGATTCAGTAAGGGACTTTGTCCACTATGATGGTCTTGGTAGCAATGCCTTGGATACTATGGAAATCATATCATGTTCTCAATGGTTTTAGACAATTACAGGTTTTATTCCCCTTACTAATTTAGCATGATTTATGTTCTATTATGATCTATGCCTTACATACTACCATGTTTTATGTCATTGCTCAAGATTTTGATGTTTAAACATTATGTTCATGTTTTTAAATTCAAATCTATATGGTTTACTATCTCCATTCTTACCCTTATTGATAATTTGAGCTCACCCTTTATATGTTTTCTTTTCCCCCGGATATAAAGAAAGGTTTTAGGTAAGAAAAAAATGGGGAGATCTTTATGGGAGATGTTGAAGATCATTCATCATGATTAGAAGATTATGTTCTGAGTTTCCAAAGACACTAAACTAATATTGTCTTTGGGCGTCTATTTTTCTCATGTATTAAGTATTCCACAAAAGTAATGTAATTTCTATGTACGTCAAGCTATCGGTCTATACAACAACTTCTCACAATAGTCCCAAACTTCTCTTCTCTAAACCATTGTGATTCTTATAGCGTCATTGGTCTGGGATCCCAATGACTGCTCCCTTTTGAATGAATTCCCATAGCTAGATATAGAAGTGGGAACAATTTGGTGTTTACAATTCCAAGAATAAAACCTTTTTTTAACCCATGTAATTATAGATTCATTCATTTTTATATATATCACTAATGAATTTTATAATTGTATTCATTACAAAATTGCCATGTATTCATTAATTTAATAAAGAAAATATTTTAAATAAATTATTTTCATATAATTATTTTTTAAAAGTTCAATTTTAAAATTGTATAATTTGAATTAAGAAAATTTAAATTTATTTTTGATATCAAAATGTCAAAATTATTTGAAGGCCATTTTTTTATAATTCTTTGAAGATATCGATTTTTTAGTGAATGGTGATAATACTAATTTCATTATTGAAAATATTATTTTTTCCCAAGTATTTTAAAAAAATTATAATATTGATATTTTTTATAATTTAATTAGTTCATTTTGATTTTAAATAATCTAAATATGGGTTTTAAAATAAATTTATACATTATTTTAATATATAACTATTTTATATTAAAAAGGGAATTTTTATGAAAAAATATTTTTCATCGAAATATTTCAGATTAATATTAAATTAAATTATCAAAATACTATTAATTTAATAGTAAAATATTTATTCATTCTTTAGAATAAGTGATTCCAATTTTAGTTAAAAATATACTTTTATTTTTTTCCTAAATGAATAGTGACTAGTATTTTCTGTTATCAAAGTAATGAGTAAATCAGGTAATTGAAGTTAAAAATAAATTGGCAAGGACTATAAAACGACCATAACACTTTCATAAATTTTATTTCATTATTATATTTCATCTATAGTCAACCAAATTTATAATATATTTCCATTTTCAATTTGGATGTGATTATAAATTTTATAATAATGTATTTGAAAAATGAAAAAATTTGCACAGTTTTGATTTTAATAACATAAAAAATATAACTTGGGGTTAACCATTTTATATTTTTAGTTTTAAATATGATTTTAAAAAATAAATAATTTATATTCATCATAATAATTTATTTTTAGTTTTAACTAAATAAATAATTACAATATATTCTTACACAATATTACTACAGTAATTATGCAATTTAAGGAAACCTAAAATAAATGTTATTTAATATATTATAAATAATATATTTTTTTATTAAACGTAAATTTTAAAGACTAAAAAATTATTTGGATGTAATGAAATATTTTTTTTATTACATTGGTTTTCATTATGTTATAAATTTTAAGTTTATAAATAGTTCTAAAAATGACATTAATGATATTTTATAATAAATAATTTTTTATCAAATGATTTAACATTCCTAAAAATATGAGATTGAAAAAATTTATTATAATATGGTTTTTAATATATTTAGTGGTCTATTTAAGAGTTAATTTTCTATATATAGTAAATATTATGACCCTCATAATGAAAAAACATTGTTGTTGCAATAAGTGTGATAATGGATAGTGATGGGTTACCACGAAAGGTTAAGGCTAAAAATTATATCTAGATATGTCCAAATTTTGTTTTATATGATTATTTGGACTCATAATCATAATATATTTTAATTTTTTCATTTTGGATCAATTTTATAATATAAATTACTATATAATAATTTAATATATAATGAAATCCAAAACATGACTGTAACCTCTCTTATAAAAGGGATCATATTCTTTTCATTTCATCACACATAAAATAACATTTCATTCAGATAAAATCAGTCAAAATAACATTATTTTATACCTTTTAAAATCCTAGTTTTTTTGGTTTGATAAGAAAAATAATCATAGAAAAGATGTTGGAGTAAAATTTAAAAGAGTTTTTGAACATGTGACATCATTCTTAACCGAGAGCTTTTGTATTATTTCCTCTTCCTTATCATTCACATATAATTTAACAATTATTAAATAACAAAACCATTTTATTACATATATAATGGGATTTTATGTTAATTGAACAACCTATTTATATATCCTAATACATCAAATTGATATGGAAACCATCGTTCATATGTACTTTGGATTACCACCTCATGAACCTATTTAATTCATTTCACATCACCATCTATAATGGATTATTATATTGAAGAAATTAATGTTTATAATATATTCATGAAATATTTATCATTATAAAATGTATTATATTAATAATAATTTTATAGCTTCATTAACTGAAAATAGATAATTCTATTCATGAGTATGTGTGGACGACCAACTACATAATGTTGTGTGGCTCATTTTTTATCACTACCTATGGATGGAATATATAAGAATGTTTTAATAAAAATATTTTATTTATGATATAATAATAATTATTTAGAGATAAAATAATATATAACTTCTTTCCATAATGATCATTGGAAAATGGAAACATTAAATATGAATATATACGACCAACCATCTGCATGATTGTTACAAAGTTAATTTTTCAAAAATATATTTGATAATTAGCTTTAAAATATTAATTAATGTTAAAATGGGAAATTATGTAATTATTATTACTCATCAATAGATTTTATACTGAATGTTTTTCCATATTTGAGCTACTAAATTCATTTTTGTCATATAAACCGAATAACATAAAATCTTATGATAAAAAACATATATTATTATGAAATTATAAATGACATGGTGATAATAAAAATAAAATTTAAATTTAAATTGAAAATTTTCATCAACCAATAAAATAAATAACATGATTTTATTAATCGGGATGGTGAATAACAAACATGATGAGTGACACCTGAGGAAATGAGAACATTTTCTCAAGACAACATTTTAAATGTTATAATGAATACCTTTCAAAATGGTTCACTTATTTTCCCATGTTTGTAAAATTATTTTATGAATATACTTATATTTGACTAAAATAACTATTTTGAGTATTTTATGACACTTTATATCATTTTTTTAAAAAAAATCGATATTTTTTTCTTAATATTTTGAATTTCATTACAAAAGACAAAATGATTGTCCTATTTTAAATTACATGGTAATAGTTAATTTTCCCACAACCATAATAATTTTATTAAGTTTTTATTTATTTAATATATTTCTTTTTTTCAGTAATGAAAAAACATCTTTCCTTTTTCATGGGCATTTTTTATTGAAAATCTGTTTTTAAAAAAAGAGGGTATTTTTAAATCCAAAATTGATTCGCAGATGAGTTTAAAATTTTTTTTGAGATGTTTTATTCATGATATAGTCCTTGGATATTTTTTATGAATGCTTAATTTTAAATATAGATTATGGGTGAGCACAATATGGATTTTATGATGGGTTATCTTAAATAACGCATCAATTCATTGGGTAATGATTCTGTTCTCTAGATAATTGTATTGGAAGTCACCCGTATGATTATTCAACTTGTAAGGGTTTTATGATATCTATGATAATGATTTCCCAAGAAATATAAATGACTTTAATATTAATTATAATTAGTTTAATTAAATTTATTTTGATTTCAAAATTTTATATAATGTTCTTCTTAAAGGAAACGTGAATCTATATTTTGGTAAAAAAAAATTATGAAATAGTTTTTCATTAGCATTCATGTATTACAATAGACTAATGGATTTGATCATTTTTATGTCAATTAATGGTATTTTTGAACTCATTCCACATCATTAAAAAAAATTATAAGGATTCAATGATTATTAGGGAAAAGCATGATTTGAAGATCAAATTTGTGAAGATATCTCCTAAAGATAAAACATGTTTCTTTTAAAAAGGATTGTTTGGTGTAAAAAATGATAATATGTAGAACTTTCAATTTTGTAATATATGATATTTTTATGTATTATATATTTCCTAAATCAATAAAATTATAGAGCGAAAAAATTATGCGAATGAAATACATTTCATTCTACTTTATTGTCACGTGAATAATTAAATATTAAGTTGGGTTCAATATAGTTGGTATTAGAGGAAATGTTTAGATAACATTCAGTGTTATGATAAGGATAATAGAATAAATCTAAATTATTTTACCTTATTTTTATGTTTAAATTGTATAAAATATGAATATCAACTTGTTTATTCATCTAAAATATGTTTTTCAGAATGACATTCCATAGAGGAAACATGTATGCTATAATAGAAAGATAGTAATATTAAGATATTTTTCTAAATCAGAAACCCAAATTTGTCAAAATTTGATATAATTAGTATGAAAATTTAAAGAATCATGTAAAAAAATATATTAATGGTGGTGGAATATATATTATAGATAATATTGATATAGCAAAGATAAAATGTCAATGGTTGAAAACTTCATGAAACAACACCCTTACGATTTTGGTGAATCTTCATATCTAATGGGCGGAAAAGGATTTATCAATCCCATAAAAAAGATATTTAATGTCCTATGGTGTTCAAAACATAAAAAATATTACCCTTTACATTTATCATTTTTATATGAAGCTGATGAATAGTTTCATTTCATAAAGAATACCATAGAGAGGGATAATATTGATTCTATGGAATGAGACACATTTAAGAATATCTTACATGAGATATATTTCTATATTGTTGTTCCACTTATGATACTAAATCAATTCATACAATTGAGTCAAATGGATGATTATTTTGTTGCCACATATGAATAAAATTTTCCCATATTTTCCTTCTATGTACTTGATTTTATTAGGAATTTTATTTTTAAGTTTAATCTGGTTTCACTCAGAATTGAAAGAAAGATATCAATAGGGGAAAACTTCCAATGAATTTAAATTTCATGAGAAACTTGTTTTTTTTATAAGAAGGTAGAAAAAGAGTTTAATGATGATCATGTATTCCATTAAAATAAAAAAACCGTCTAGATAGAAGCTAATGGGGAAGCATTCATCATGTAAATATAATGTTATGAAAATATATTTATCATCTTTTGATAGGTTTTGTTAAAAAACCTGTTGAATGTCAATTTAATTAATTCTAGTCTTACTGCTGTGGTAAGTTTGTTTATAAGGTATGTGACAATAAATAAAATTGTCCTGAACAATTAAATTATGGGGTGCCATAAATATTCCCATTAGTGAGATGTTTTATTTTGAATGAGTTGGTTTATTATGATAATATGTGTCTGAAGACAGTTACCTTGGTTAGAAATCATCTTGACTGAATGATGAAATGTGTGGAAATATCATTTTATATTTCTATCGATAATGTGGGGTCATCAAATGAAGTGGTGATAAGTATTTTAGTTGTAAATTATAATTATTACAATACCTTATTTGACTCTAAATATTTAAAGTTGTCCATTCTTGATAATTTTCATGTAAATTTGGAATATTACATATAAAAGGTGTCCTAGAAATTATTGTGAAAACATTAGCTGTAAATATTAAAGAAAACATGTATTATATGAATATTAATTTATTTATTAGTGGTATGTTATTCCCAAACAGTTTTTTCAAACTACCCACCATTGAGTTAGATATTATATTGGGTATGGATTTAATTTAATTTTATGATGATAATATTGATTTCAGAACAAAAATAATAATTTTATTATTTTAAACATTTGATAAATAAACAAGAATATAGGTAATTGATTAAAGATGTTAGTGAAAGTTACATAGAATAAGTTATTTCTTTGAAATAAATCATTTATATTAGTTATGTAGCAGTAGTGAAAATAATATATGTATGTTTTTTCTAATGGGTTATTAGGAGTTATTCCTGATTGAAATGTTGAGTTTATTGTGGAATTAATATCCTATTCTAGGAAAATTTCAAAGTATCCTTGTCAAACTGATAAAGTAAAAGTATTATAATTGAAAAATAATTTAAAGGAGATTATAGATAATGGATTAATTTATCCAAACACCTCACCATGGTTTGGCCCTATTTAGTTTGTTAAGAATAAAATATTGAATTATAATAATTTTTAGTGATTACATAACCTTGAATAACATCAATATTAAGAAGATGTATTATATTCCTCATATTAATGATTTCATTTTTCCACTCTAGTGATAATAGTAGTTTTTATGATAAATATTTGTTCAGGGAACAATTATTTGAAGGTGATACAGGATGATAAACTGGAGACTATGTTTTAGACTCGATATGGGCACTATGATATTGTAGTTATGCCTTGTGGTAGGAATAATGCACTAGCTATATTTATAGATCTAATTAATTGAGATTTCTAGGAGTTATTAGATAATTTTTTTGTTTTTTATTGATTATATATTTTAATCTTTTTAAATTCATGAGGATAATGAAAAAACCATATTTAATGTTTTCAATCTTTAAAAAATAATCCATATATTAAATTTAGTATGTGTGAATTTTGGTTGCAACAAATTCTTTTTAGTAGTCATATAGTTTCTAAATATTTTCTAAATTTTTACCCTACTAATAATTATGATGATAAAGTATGTGAAATAACTACCAATGTAATATAGATTCATATTTATTTTGGTTTAGTTGGTTATTACTAGTGTTTTGTTGAAATATTTTCTCCATTCTTTATCCCACTAACAATGTTAACATAAAACATTGTGAAATTCATTTGGATAGAAGAGTGAAATGTTTTTATAAACTAAAATAACGATTAAAGGATACTCCATATTTTTTCTAACCCTATATAAATGGAGATATTCTCTTTTAAATTGATGTTTATTTTAAGGGATACAGTTGTGTGATGATGTGTAAGGATTAGTTAATTTCTTATGCTTCACATCAAAAAAAATATTATGAGATAAATAAAAATACACATGATTCAGGAGCAATTACTGTGGATTTTTCTAAAATATTAGTGGTAAATCATTTACATGGTATAAGGTGTGAATATTCAAAAAATATATAAACTTAAAATTGACTCAGAATAAGTTTAATATTAGAGATAAATGATTTTTGGAACTGATTATGGATTATTAATACAAGATTCATTTTCATTATAGAAAGGAAAAATATAACATATGAATTTTGTTAGAAAAATAATTGTGCATTAAAAATGATTCATTTAAAACATAACCCTTTGGATAAGTATTTGATTATTTTTTTTATAGAATATTTGGATATAAAGGAGAAATTTATTTTGTTTTGGGTGTCTAAACACATATCTCGGTTCAAAATAATTAAGCATGTACATAAGGAAGATTTTGTGTTACAGGAAAATGTTGAATTGGTTCAGAAGAGAATGTTTTCTAAATATAATTTTAACAATGAAGTTTTTTTTATGATTTATAATGATATTATGTGTCCCTTTTGATTATATGTTTGATGGATAATTATTGGGTGAATCTTATTCTTCCATATTTCACATTCATCATGTTAGCTTTTTGACATACAATGTCCTTTGGGAGTGTGACTGTTAAGATGGAATGAAACTAGATAATACAGACATAACTTGGAAATATTTTACATGAAAACATGTTAAATAAGAAAAAAAATCAAAGGGATTTCTTCATACTTATATAGTTCCAAAGTGAAAAAGGGAAAAATAACCATCAATTTCATAGTGGGATTTACAAATAATTCTATAGGTAATAATTCAATTTTGGAAATTATTGATCGATTAAATAAATCTAAAAATTTTATTCCAATTTGATAAACTATGTATTTGGATTATAATTCTAAATTATGTAACATTAATATATTATGTTTTAATCATGTTTCTATCTCCATTGTGTTTGGTCATGATGTCATATTTACATGATTTTTTTAAAGGTAATCCTTAGTCATTGGGTACTAAATAAGATTTTAGTATATATTTTCACCCTTAATATGAATTAAAAACCAAAAGAATGATTCAGACCAGGGAATATATGATTTTTAATTTTTGAATAGATTACCATGTATTTTGGGATCAACATCATTCCTTGGATTTATTTTCTCATATTAATTGTTTTCAATCGAGTATATATATATATATCAAATTTTGATGCATGATATAGAATATGATGATGGAACAAAATATTTTGGGATGTAGTAGGATAAAGTATAATGATGAGACTATATTTGGAAGATTAAATGATAGATATGTTGTAGATAATTATTAGTACATAAATAAATATAATAGTATATAGAAAATATATGCAGACAACTGAAAAAATGATCTTTCTTTTGAGGTCAGTGATCAATTTTTTTAAAGTGTCTCGATGGAAACGTGTTATATTCTTTGGTAAAAAGGGGAATGAAAGTACATGATTAATTGGACAATAAAAAATTTGTACCAAATTTTGATTAATTTTTTATTGATTATCCATACCTCTAACTTTATCCATTTTACAAAACATTTTTCTTGTTTCTATGTTAAGAAAATATATAATTGATTAAAGTCATTTTTTGATCCCTAATATAGTTTATTATGATGATAAACATTATTATAAGGAAAAACATATTTATATTCTAGACAATAGGTAGAATGTGTAACAAAATAGGGTGATTTACCATGATAATATTGTTTTTGGGAAAACCCATATGGTTGAAGAAGAACAAAGGGTGTATAAATATGCTATGATGAATGGTACCCCCACTTTTCTAGTAAAAGAATAAAATTTTAAGGATGCAATTTTCAAGGGGGGGATATAAAAACCCATGTAATAAAAGAATATACCTTTTTTATATATATCATGATTTAATTGGATAGTTATATTTATTATAAAAATATATATTAATTTTTAAATAAAAAAGAAACTATTTAATTAAACAATTTTCCATTACATTTTTATTTGAATGTATAATTTTATAAATCAGAAAATTTGATTTTGAAAACCAAATTTTCATTTTTAATTTTCTCATAGTAAAATTATCATTAGATAAATTGTTAGAATTTTTTAAAGGGGTTTAATTTTAATATGATAGTTTAAAATTTTGTATTTTTGTATTGAAAATTGTATTTAATTTCAAGAATCAAAAAAGTAAAATTCTATTTTAGATTAGTTTTAAATTATAATTACTTCTTTATTATTTTCAGTAATCCAATATTAGGGTTCTACATGAAACTTAGACATTAGTTTATTATGAAAAAAATTTTACATTAAAATTATATTTCTTCCTAAAACATCTTTATTGCATTTTTCCTATTTAATTTTAAATTTAATTCAAAAAAATATTTGTATATAATTTTGAAAATTTGATTTCATATTGTTAATTACGACATAATTTTTTTAAATTTTATTCGTTTTTTTAAAATCAATAGTAACCCTAGTATTTTTTGTTACAGATATAAAGAGTAAATTCGGTAATTAGTGATAAATATAAAAAGATATGAACTATTAAATGACCCTAACACTTGAATAAAATTTATTATATGATTATATTTTTCCATATTCATCCAAATTTCACATATATTTAATATTTTACATTTTTATGTGACAATTACCTTTATAAAATTGTATATAATGAAATAAAAAATTCACAATTTATTTTTAATAACTATATTATTTTTACCATGGGAATAGATAGAGGATACCTTGAGTTAAAAATTTTATTTGGAAATATAAATGAATTCTCTTCATCATGAGAATCTATTTTTAATTTTCAGTAAAAATATTTACCTTAAAATCATATGAAACACTAACATGGTAACTATCCATGTAATGGAAAAGTTAATTAAATTATATTAAAAATAAAAATATATTATAATTTGAGTTAATTAATGTGATCCATGAAATTTAAAAATTCCTATAATTTTTTAGTAATGTAATAATATTTTTTTTCTAATTTCATTTGTTGACTTCATGTTATTAATTTCAAAGAAATTAATTTTTCTATAAATTCACATTAATAATATTTTATGACAAATAATATTCTATTAAATGATTTAAATTTCATAAAAAATTTATAATATGCCAAAATATTTTATAATTTTTAATAATATATAAATTTCTCCATTTATGGGCCATTTTTACATTTTTTATAACTATTATAACCCTAAAAATGCACGTTGTGTCCATAACTGTTTGAAACGAGATAAAAAAGGGTTAATGCCAAAAATATAAGAATAAAAATTTGATCTAAAATGTAAATTTTTTTATTTTCTAGGATGATTTAGACTCTATAATTAATTCATCAAATATTATCAATTTGGATCGATTTTATCATAGAAATTAATTTATATTAATTCATATTTCATGAAATTATATGATTTACCCTCCCATCTGTTATGAAATTTCACTTCTTATCCTCATTTAATAACAAATTTAAAATAAAATTGATAATAAAATATCATCCCAAATACCTTACATATGGCCCTAATCAAATTCTAGTGGCCATGGTTTTATCCTAAAAGAAACCTTACAAATATTTAATTTTACACTTTATGTTATTTTCCGAAGAAGATATATTGTTATTAACCAAGTGTTTTTGTTATATTTTTTCCTTCCACAACCTAAAAATATTCTTTAACCATGATGAAATATTAAAAAAATATATTATATATAATTATGTTTTTTATGTTAATGTTACACCCTATATCCATCTCATCTTCTGTTAAATTAGAAATACAACCATCATTCATGGGTAGAGTGGACTATGCCCGGCAAAACGATGTAATTATTTTTTGATCACCGTCTCTCATAGATAGTTATATGGACCAGATTTATGTATATATATTATATTTATTACATGTTTATCATTATGGAAATTTAATATATCATATAATTTATTAACATTATATTCTCTAAAAAATCAAAATGTCCTTGGTGCGTACGTGTGGACTACCAACTCCATAAAGCTATGTGATTATTTTTTATCACAAACTATCATGATGATATATTTAAGAATGTTTAATGAAAAAATATAGTATTTATTATATAATTATCATTATGTACTAATAAGGTAATACTTTAATTTTTTTCATAATGATCGTTGAAGAATGGGAATGTAACTCATAAGTATGTACAAACTACCATCTACATGATTATGACATAGTTCATTTATCATAAAAATCATCCATGATTGTATTTATAAGTATAATTTAATTTTAAAAATCATAATTATTTAATTATTATTATTTGTTTATAATTTTTAATAGTAAAATCATTGACCATAGTCATACTTCAAAATTCATTTTGGATATATAAACTGAAAATCATTAAAACATTAGACATAAACATAAATATGTAAGTAATTGTATAAGACATTTTTGACGCTCCCTTCTGTCATAGAGTCCAATGAATGGAAAAGGGGAAAACCTTAAGCCCAATAAGGGTCACCCTTTTAAGAACATCAAAAGTTGACAAAGGGATGAACTGAGAACTCATATGGAGGGTGTCGCTCACGTATCCTACGCGTCGTGCAAGTCATTTGCATGACACATATGGGTCGCACAAGTCACTTGTGCGCCCTATTCCGTTTTTTACCCAAGGTACCCAGTGGCCTATAAATACACCCTGTGGGCCCCCCATTCAGAAGATGAATTTTCCAAAACTCAGATTCAAGCTCTGGTCGCCCAAGTCTTTTTCTGACATCTTTCTGACACTTCTAGTGTAATTCTATACATAGAATGGAAGATCAAAAGAGGAAAAATATGTCCTAAGTGTTATAATTCATCAACACTTGCACGCCTAAGTGTCCACCCCTTAAGGGAAATGAAGACACTTGCGTTCCTCCTTGACCACTTAAGGGAACTCGCGCGCCACACTTCTTGAAGCCTCTAGGGATGATACTAAGGGATTAAGTTTAAAGTCGCCCAAGTATTACCCTATAGATTATTAGTCGCCCAAGGTGATTCATATTGCGCAAGTCTACTTGCCCGACCAGGACTTGCGCACCAAAAAAATACTTTTGCACCTTCTTTCTAGTCACCTCCATTCCTTAAATCCACCCCTCCTCTTCAAGACATAGCCTTCAAAACACTCTTCGAAGACATTTATGGCATGGATCCTTTGTTGGATTCGTTATCTAAAAGGAATTCTGTGAGAACCTCTCCTAAAACCTCATGACTTACATGTTTTATTTCAACATGGTTAGAGGCTTCCTATATAACCTCATCCTTTAAGATGAAAAGATGCTTAACTTGGGACTCCTTCTCAATAGTAAGCCCCAGTCATAATCCCTTTAATATAGGCCTCCTTCTCAAGAGTTAGCCCCAGTCATAGTCTTTTAACCTAGGCCTCTACCTCTGGAGTAAGCCCCAAGTTACAAATACCTTTAACGTGGGCCTCCTTCTCAGGATTAATCCACAGTCATAATTTCGTTAACCTGGGCCTCCTTCTCAAGAGTAATCCCCAGTCTTAATTCTTTTGATTTTTGTTTCCTTCTCCAGAATTAAACTAAATCATACGTCCCTATTAATTTAGGCTTTATATACAGGAGTAAGTCCCGCGTTAAAATTCTAAATTTCTATAAAATATAAATACCTTTATGGACTCTGCTTCTTGGGATACTTTTCTAAGTCTTGGTCTACATTTACCTGGGCAGTCCCACATACGTATGCCCCACATCATTTCTCATAACTACATCTTTTATGGAACCATCGTCAAATTTATTGATACCTCTTGTTTCTCAAACTGAGCATGACTCACGTGAGCTTAGAGTGTGAAATTAATCACATCATTTCTTTCTAGTAAATTAACCATGCATAAACCCCATATATCTCTTATCGAACTACGTGGGTTTTAATTTATTTTTAACAAGGATACGTAGGTATCCCATCAGAAGACATGATCCCAACTCTGAAATAATCATTGTCTTTCTGAAGGACAATAAACTTCAACTGCCCCACTGAGTGGCATTAAAACTGGTATGGTCATCATAATGAGCAGGTGATTTCTATATAATGTATTGAAGGATACCATTGAGTAAGAATCACTAATACATACGGATGATTCTTCATTGATGAAGAACCTCAAATACATATAAAAGATTTTCTAAATCTCATATATATCAACCATTGATAGCTAAATATACATGGAAAACTCATTTTTTATTCTTGGTGAATTAATATGGATTCATGAACATAACTTAAATCTATAAGAGAGTCCTGTAGTAGGTAATAATTTCCCTCAAAAAGCTGTGATGATCCTGACCACCCATCCTCTCAACCAATGCAAATTAACAAGCCTCATCGGTCCACTACTAATGAGCACCTACCTTTGGAATGTAGGTCCCGATGGATATAGAGTCATGGGATGTTTCCGGTTCTATGAATAAACCCATTAGAAGCTGATTGGAAATATTGAACCTTAAACAAACAAGGTTATCCACATTTCTAGAATAAAAAAAATGGTGAACCCTGCGTGAATACTTAACCAAGTTAAAATGATATTTTACTTATTTGTTAGGCCCCTATTTAACATAATATGAGGGCCAACAAAGAAGTCAATAACATAAGCACTCATCCAAAAGATGTAGTCTGGCTAGACTAATCTTGATTATGTCTGATATATCAAACATACACTCTTTTCCAAGATCTCTCTGCAACACAGAATGGATTCTTTAAAGATCACACATGTGAATGCTTCGTCCACTACTCCTGTTGGATCCTTGTCCACTCTGAGGACAACCTCACCTACTTAGTGTCTAAAATTTTGAGTCTCAAATGCATTGGTTAGGGAATACCATCAACACATTACCATCCTGAATCTAGAGGCTGCTTGAAAAGACCTCTAAGTTAACAACTCACCCTGGTTGTCCAGACAACGACGACTAGTGATCAAAAAGCAGAAAGTTCTAACCACCGTCTCCAATCGTTTCGGGTCGTTATACCTGAAAGGCCACAACCAGTCCCTCCCATATTATAGGGAGGTGAATGAAGAGGTCACTCAAGGCCTCTGTTAAAGAAGAAAGGAGCCCTTCCTATGGACTCCCACCAACAATCGTCACCAGCCTCGTGCGGTAGTGCACCCTCAACACGATGAGGGTATCACCTCTAGGGGATTGGCTCAGGTCCCTCATACCCATGCCTGAAAGATGAACCGTCAGAGGTGAAATTCGGCCAATAGTTAGTAGGTTCTTACCTCTTCCCCCTATGGAGAAGTCCATCAACCTAACCTGATGGAAAACAACGAGTGGGCACACACACCTGTTAGTTCTAATTCCACTGTCCAGAAAACTCGTCTAGCAGCAACCCGCCAATCCTGCCCGGAAATTCTGATGGAGTACTATAGGCAGGCACATACACCTATTTATAATTCATCAGCCATTCAGTAGGATCATATGTCTGCATTCAAAGAAGCTCACCAACCAAATATGGTGACCACCTATAAAGAGGCACATACACCTGATTAAAATCACCAATTATGTTAGCAGTCTCGACTACCAGTATTGAAGGAAACCCGTCAACCATACTTGACTAGGAATATCCAGCAGGCACATACAACTTCCAATATTCATCAAGTCTGCCAACAGTCTTGTTTGGTAGCACCCGGAGAAGTCAGTCGGAAAGCTCCGACGACAAATTTGGAGCAGACTCAACTATCTTCCCCTATGCATACGTACTTTCAATATCCATTGACAGAGAAAGGAGGACAGGAGCAGGCACATACACCTAATCTATACACAGAATGGATGTATATTCCTATTCTAGAAGCTGAAGTCACCAAGCACATTTTGACAATGGTGAAAGAGAAGAAGCAAATCCCTGGCCATATTTTGGATACCTATCAGAATTTAATAACAACTTCAGTGATAGTGACATCACAGGGAAAGAAACAAAAATCTATCCCTATCAGTGGAGTGACTAATCAACATGTCACTTCGATGCAGATACACACCTCTATTTCAGTCCAGGAGACTCATGGGGTATACTCCCCTATGTCATAAGGACAATCAATCCGAGCACATACACCCGATTTAAATGGAGATAATCAGCCTAACATGAACATTTATTCTAAGAAGGCACATACACCTACCCATAATGACCACTTTCTTCAACAAGTTGTTTCCAAGTTGAGTAAGAAGGCATCCAAGAAAAAGACCCATCCAGCACAGTTGAAAAACCAAGATCCAATCTGCAATAAGGCCTTGCTCAATGTTGGAGTTCTTGAAGCCCTCACACAATTATCTGTTACAGATCAATATTCTAATCTCACATTTCCAAATTCTAGAAGTAACAACAATAATTCTGAAGGAATTCATCAGAAACTTCCTCATGAAGGCTTTCTTCATGACAATTCGGTCAATCTCGAAGTATTATCTTCAGATGAGAGCCACGATGACCCTCTACGTGGACAGAAGACCAAGGAGTAAGAAGATTCATCTTTTTCTATAACCCACCATGGTGATCCTCCCCATGATGATTAATTTAGCTGTGAAAGTCCTCTCTAAAGTAATAATTTGCATTGCTGGAAAATTCATCAATGGACAATGCAGTAACGAGAAAGATCTCATATCTCGAGGCACTTGAAAATGCGAGGAAATTTATGTCGGATGCCTTACCATTAGCAGGCGAAATAATTTTCTCAACCATAGGATAGCCCGCGGTGTAGGTGATTCTCCAAACCAACCCTAGGTCATTCATCTTCTAATTTGACAAATTAATTCTCTACCAATCTTGTTGAATCTGATGAAGCAACAACGAAGCACCAGCTTTGGTCCGATCAGGTAGAAGAATCTTCATCAAATGACAAAGAAGAAGTGCTAAATATGAGAAAAATCTGGAAAAAGGTGAAATACCAGTCAATTTTTGGCCTTTGGATGACTCTCAGTATGATCTTCCAAAAATGTTGACAGAATACTGTATTAATGATATTCGTCTCAACATATGGAAAACTCTTTGTCACTTAAAAGAGAAAATATTATCTTATGACTAATATCAAAATCATGTCAAGATAATAGAAGGGTTGTAATGCCAAATTGACTTGGCATCTCTCTCAGTTTCCTGACATCAAAAGGTTGAAAAGCAGTAGAGAACCCTTCAGTGTTCATGCCTTGAAGCATTAAAAAGATTGTGCCAGTTAATTACCAATGCCCCATCTGATATTCATATCAGGGGATGGGGTGTTCATGGAGAATTGCATTTTACTTTGATCTCCAGCCAACAAAGCCTGCCAAAAGTGGTCTCATGAAATGTTATTGCCCATAGATGGCCACATCCAACTGGTATTGTGTGTAATCAAATTCTTGCTCAAGAACATGCATCAACTAGTTCTTCCCAAAGTCAGGCATATAAAGAACATGTTCTCGAATTACTCTTGCATCAAAAAAATGAGAATATCGAACAAAATTATCATTCAGAGAATGAGCATCATCAGGTGATAGGGGTGTCAGAAATAATCCAAAGGTCATCTGACCCAGTTTATAAGAGTGGATTAATTTGATGCATCCGACCAATTTCTGGACTAAAATCTGGAAAATCATGATAGATTTTAAGAAAGTTTCAGATATAGTAGATCAAGAGACACCTCAGCTTGCTAGGTTGGGGACTCTTCTAATTCAACCCTCGGGATCAACAGAGATGATTCGAGGAGTTGAGAAGAAAAAACAGGAACAGCCCCAGTCCACTGGACTGGGGACCTTTTCAAATTCTCAATATTTTCATTAGAAAAAGTCAGTCATCTCTCGATTAGGGAAGAAGCCACAAGAGGAATGTAGATCTGAATTATTAGGATACCCACTCTAAATTACATTTCATCAAGAAGATCCCGAGGGATCAAGCAAACAAAAGGCAATGTCTCATAAAGTACATGGAAGAAGACAGTATCTCAAAAGTGCGAAAAGAAGGGTTGCAATGCTTTATACATCGTTAAAGGTCATCAATTCCGTTGTCACCAATCCCCCAGAACAAGAATCTCATTCAGGAGAATCAGATGAGCAGTTCCTGTTCAAGAGGTTGTATACACAGAGAAAAATGAAAAAGGTGTGCATACACGAATTCAATGGCTTACCCAGAATCTAGGTATTCCTTCAAAGAACCACCCCTCTCCAAAAGGCATCTAACAAGGGTAAAGGAAAAAAATCACGTTACATTCTACCCTACCTTTGGATAAGGTCAATCACTCTCATTAGAGGAATGGTTTGCATAGTATGAGGAAGAAATGAAGGAGTTAAGGAGGTTAAATGCATAACTACTTTAAGGTAGTCTTCCTCATAAGTATGTTGGAGTTAATCACTAAAGGGAATTTGTTTCAGCTACTGGGATGGATCAAGAATATCCCCCTTTACAAGTACACCCTCATAGTTCTAATACTATGGTTCGTACATGACAACAACCGGTAATGCTACCATCAGTGACAGTACTAGTCTCCACACCCATCCAAACTCCAGTTCTTGCACTTGCACAACTCCAAGATCAACCGGATTTTTCTCAAAAATTAATGACTACCATTGAGTCATTAACAGCTCGATTGGAAAGTATGGAAGGAAATCGTGCACCAGTTCAACTCGAGAAGAAAGCATACCCAGAATGGGTGGACGCAATTCCTCCCCCCTCAAATTTTGCGAGTACCATATTCCCAATTTTTAATGGTTCGGGAGATCCATAAAAACAATTAACACATTTTATTTCTCTTTGTGATCTCAAGATGGTAACTCCTCAAAAACAAGAAGCAGTTACACTCATGTGTTTTGTACAGTCAATACAAGGACTTGCTTTCGCCTGGTATACAAGCTTTCAATCTCGATCAATTACTGGGTGGGTGGATCTCCGTCAAAAATTCCTTCTTCAATTTATCTCAACATTGCCAAAGATGATAGTTTTTGATGTTACGAATAGTAAGAAAAGTGATATAGAACTATTTTTAGATTTCATCACTCAATGGAAGGGATTAACATATTCTTTAAGTTTAGCACTCTCTCAAGAAGATTTTCTGCCAATCTATGTGGAAAATCTGAGTGATGAATTACGTACACCGTTGATCCCTATAAAATACACAAGAGGGTTTCAAGACCTTACTTAAATCTCTCAGTAGATAGAAGATTCACTTACAAAGACTAAGGCCAAAACTCATACAATTCCATCAGTTCCAGGAAGGAGAATAGGGAAAGCAGAGACTGCTACAGTTACTCTTAAACAAGAACCTATACCTGCTTCCACTTAAAAACCTTCATCATATCGAAGGGATCCACCTCTTGAGCATAAAAAACAATGGCCACCTCGTCAAAATGATCAATGATATCCATGATGGAAAAAATTTGATGATTTAAAGAACAAAGATTATTCTTTACGTAATGAAAAAGTTCCTAGATACTTTATCTCGGCTCTGGAAAACAAGCTGGTTCAGTTGCCAAGGCCCAAAAGGCCAAACAAGGAAGGATATGAAGACCTCCTCAACTATTTCATGTTTGATCAGATGTTGAGGCATCTCATTAAAGAATGTTTTGTCTTTAAAGTCCTCCTGTAAGAGATGGTGGACTCTGGACAAGTAAAATTGAAAGACTCTTCATCTCAGGTAGTATGTGTTACTGCTATTGATCCAGAGGAAGAAGGAGAATGGCATGAAGTCAACAGTAAAAATGTGCAGAAATATGATGATTGGATGGTCAATAAAAAGATCAACCGAACTCATGCCATTTTACAAACATGATTGAATCAACCAATTGTGTCTTCTGCTATGAATGCCACATCAAAAACCCCTTCATCAGAAGAAAAATATTCAAAGAAGCAACATAATTTGATGAAAGAAGATCAGTCAGAAGAAGACGAGCTCATGTCAAAGCCTAAATTGTCTTGGAATCAGGAAGATTTTATGCCATTTGCTTCAAAAGCATAGGTACCACCCCACTAAACAACACAGCTTGAACTGGATAATCAGGCAAAATCTTTATCAGATGAAGAATTTATCTTTGGTTCTGTTAACATGATTCATTTAACAGATCCTTATGCCAATAATATTTTCGATTATGATGATCCTGAAATCCAATTATCTAATAGTGTAATTAGAAGAAAAGATAGAGTTCTAGGATACAGAGGAAGACGTGGATATTCCATATGCCACTATTTCAATCCTACCCCTGCTAGAACTGTATATGCAGCCGAAACGTGTGGAAAATCCCTTCAGTGGGCTCAACAGGAAAAATAATTTCTTCCACACATGATAGATTTGGTCCTGACATAGTTATTTTGGAAGATCTTTTAGAGGTCACCCATTATTCCTCTCAGTACATAGATTGAACTAGTCAGTCTAATCTACCAAAGCTAGGAGTATTTCCAACTCCTACCCCTATACGGGATGCATCTTCAGCCAAAGCATCAACTTCCAATGCACCTACAAAACCACATTTTCTTGATGGGAAACACAGACCTTTGGACCAAAATTATGATGTATTGATACATTTGGCCCAATTACCGGCCATGTTATCAATTCTGGATGCCTTGAATCTATCCAAATATCTTCGAGAGGTTCTTATTGAGGCTTTGTCAAGTCCTCAAGAATTCAAAACTGAAATTGTTGCGGCTGAGGTCTAACATAGAGAGAATGAATCTATAGAATACCATGTAGTGATACCTTTCACAGATGAAGATGAAGATGATGTTGTACATGGGCATATCAGACCATTGTATTTATCTGGAAAATTCAATGATATATACATCTGATGATCTTTCTTTGCTAATGGCTCAGGAGTCAATCTCATTCCAATTCGTACACATCGTCGATTGGGCCTCACCGAATCTGATATATCCACTTCTACTTTGATGTTTCAAGGATATGATAAGAATGAACAAGAACCTCTAGGTGAAATTAAACTCAGAATTCAGTTTGGAGACCTTGTATCTAATTTAGATTTCATGGTTGTTCATCAAGACACAACCTTCAACATTTTTCTTTGGAAGACCTTGGCTACATCAACATCCAGCTGTACCTTCGTCATAACATCACTGACACAAATATTGTCTCAATGGTCAAATTGGGACATTTTATGGTGACAAAGCCACATTCAAAACATGTGAGTCTCAATACATTGAGGCAGAATTTTATGACATGGAGAGAAAAGAAAAATCGACAGCGAAGAAGGTCACCAAAATTATTGCTCCATGTGGTTTGGAAAAGATTCTAGTAAATCCATTTATACATGTGAGTACATATTATGTGTTCCCTATCAGTCAAATTGACTAAATAGACCCAAATCCAAAAACTATTATGGAAACTTCCATAATGTCAAATATGAAAATTGGGCCAGATAGCATGGGAGAAATTGTTGATTGGCCAAGCAAGGATGTAAGCTTAAATGGAGATGTCTTCATTTAATCCACTGAAATCCATCAATTATATACTTCACCAACTAGGTCAAAAGAATTTTAGAAATACTAGAAGTAAACAATGATTTCGATTCTCAATCCATCATCTCCTCCCTATCACCATAGGAAGACCATTCATCATCAATAGGGTTAGAAATGGAAGCCTCTTCTCCAAGATGTTCAAATTTTATGTTCTCCCCTGACCATAGAAGTTTTGCAACGTTATCTACTATGCAAGTAGAATCATAGGAAGGAACACATATTGAAGAAGAAGAGGAAGATCTTAGAGATACTCCTATAGTATTTGAAGAGGGTATCTCTATTCACGCGGATTAACTCAGAGAAATAAATATGGGTACAGAAGTAGATCCATGCCCCACATTAATTAGTGCGTCCATGAATCATGAAGAGAAAGAAATGTATACTTCATTTTTAAAGCAAAATTGAGATGTATTTTCTTGGAATTATACAAAAATACTAGGTATTTATCCTGATGTTTCCACTCATCATTTGGGTTTTCCAGAAGAACATCGAGGATTCAAGCAAGCCGCAAAAAGAACACACCCAACCTATGCCTCCAAAATTGAAGCTAAAGTTGATAAGCTTATCAAATCTAACTTCATCAGAGAATTTCAGTATCCCAAATGGATGGCTAATATTGTCCCTATGAAAAATAAGAATAGACAAATTAGAGTTTGCATTGACTTCAGAGATCTTAATCGGCATTGTCCCAAGGTTAATTTTCCAGTTCTGATCACGTAACTCTTAATTAATGCAACAGCTAGCTACGAGGTTCTTTCCTTCATGGATTTTTATTTTTGGTACAATCAAATAAGAATGGCCTCATAGGATGAGGAATCAACAACTTTTAGAGCTCCTCAAGGTGTGATTTTATATTGGGTAATTCCCTTTGGCCTAAAAAATACAGGTGCAACGTATCAACGTTGCATGCACCATATATTCAAACCCTTTTTAGGAAAATTTGTTGAATGTTATGTGGATGATTTGGTGGCTAAATCCAGACAATGTTTTGATCACTTGGCCGATTTGTAAATCATATTCAACAAACTTCGAGAACACAATTTGTAGATGAACCCCTTGTAATGTGATTTTGGGGTAACCACATGGAAAATTTCTCGGCTTTATTGTACGCCATCATGGTATCAAAGATGATCTTGAGAAGACAAAATCAGTCCTTGGTATGTCACCTCCTCGAAATTTGAACAAATTAAGATGACTTCAAGGAAACATGGCCTATATTTGGTATTTCATTGCCAATTTGGTTGGCAAGTGTTTACCCTTCACCAAATTAATGAAGAAGGGAGTCACCTATAAGTGGAATAAAGAATGTCAAGAAACATTCGTTATTCTAAAGAGGTATCTATTGAGTCCACCAGTATTAATGCCACTCATTGATGGAAGACCACTTATTCTCTATATGATAGCTTTAGAGCGATCATTGGGTGCCTTCCTTGGCCAAAATAATGATGTTGGGAATGAAAACAGCCTTTATTATCTCAGTCAGACTATGCTTGAGGAAGAAACATGATGTTCAAGTATTTAAAAGTGATGCCTAGCATTAATATTTGCAGTTCTGAAATTGAGACACCACCTAAAAATTCTTGCGGTCTAATTGGTATCTCGTAATAACCCACTCAAATTTATACTTAGTCGTCCAATGCTTATAGGATGTCTGGCAAGGTGGGTAGTTATTTTACAGCAGTTTGATATCTAGTATGTGTCTCAAAAGTCAATAAAGGGCCAAGATCTGGCTAATTTCCTTTCTGAACACCAATCTATAAAAGATACATCATTCAATATTGAAATTCATGATGAGAAAGTCTTCTCTATTCATGATAATCCTCAAACATGGGAAATGTACTATGATGGTTCCTCCATAAGTACAACAGGGAAGAAAATGGAAGATCCTAAATTCAGAAATGTTGGGTAAGGAATAGTACTTATTTCACCAGAAAAGGCAGTTCTACCCTATTCCTTATTATAGTTGGAAGGTGGTACAAACAACGAAGTATAATATCAAGCTCTCATCGCAGGCTTGTAATTGGCACTTCAGGGATAGGTGAATCACTTGAAAGTAAAAGGAGATCCAGATTTGGTAATAAAACAAATCAATGGAGATTATGCCATCACAAAATAAGATTCAATCCCTTTTTGTGATTACGCCAGAGAGTTAATGGAATAATTTCTTTCAGAACCAACATTTTATTATGTCCCACAATCACAAAATTCCCAAGATGATGCACTGGCTAATGTTGCCACAGCCCTGGAGATCCAAATCGGGAGGAAACGATCATCGGTATTGCCCACCGTCATGTAGATTCACCTTTTGTTCAAATTAGAACATATGAAATCAATTAAATCAATCCCATTTTGGAACTATATGGTCATACTATAGGATGGATTACACCTATCTAGGAATACCTTGAAAATGGAACTCTCCCACAATAGGGTCGTGAAAGAAAAAGTTTGGCGACGTGTGGACAGTTTTACTCCTTTTGATAGCCCAGATCACCAAAAAATTCTCTATAAGTGAGTTTTTCATGGAATTATCTTCAGATGTATTGATGGTGAAGAGAAAATGGCTGTCATGAATGAAGTACATGAAGGAGTTTGTAGTTCCCACTAGTCTAGACATAGACTTTCTGGAAAAATCCAAATTCTTGGATACTTTTGGCCTTCAATGATGCAAGATTGTGTTGATTTCACTAAGAAGTGTCATTATTTCCAAGTATGTGCCAACTTCATTCATCATCCCCAAGAGTCTCTTCATTCAACTAAATACTCATGTCCATTTCCCACATGGGGAATTGATGTAGTAGGAACTTATCCTATGGCTACATCCAAGCAGTTTAAGTATATTATTACTACTACTTACTTCTTTTCCAAGTGGGCAGAGGAAATACCTGTAAAAGAAGTTAGTTCTAAACGCATTGTTAGCTTTATCAAGTCTAACATCATTACCAGATTCGGTTCCCCTCATACTATTTTGATGGAAAATGGAACCAAATTTTGTTCATCCGAGGTGAGAAAGTTGTATAAAGAAAACAACATCAAATCCAACCATTCATCTCAGTATCATGCAACAGCCAATGTCCAAATAGAGGCCTTCAATAAGACTCTTTCAAACCAACTGAAAAAGATGGTGGATAAATATAAGAAATCATGGCCTGATATACTTTTTCATGCTTTATGGGCTTATCGAACCACCACCTACACTGCAACGTAGTCAACTCCATATTCATTGGTATATGTAAAAGAAGTAGTCTTGCCCATTGAGGTTCAATTACCTTCACTCAGAGTAGCCATTTGTGATCAATCATCCAAAAATGAACAATATCAGAACCCATTTCATGAATTGGAAGAATAAGAAGAAAAAATATTGTGCACCCTACACCACTTGGAAGTCTATCATAATCGAATAGAACAATCTTTCAATAAAAAAGTTCATCTTCGTTCCATCATTCAAGGAGAATTGGTATTGGTCATCAGAACTCCAATGATACTAGGAAAAAAGCCTCTAAAGCATGATCCAAAGTGGGAAGGACCTTACTCAATACATAATGTCTATTCCAGTGGAGCTTATTCTTTAATCTCAATGGATGGAGAACTCATTAAAACTCCAACCAATGCAAGATTATTGAAGAATTATTTTGTGTAACACAAATAGACCCTATAGTCCTCACTATAAGACTTTAAACTCCATGGTCCCTTTTGTCCTTACTGCAAGACATTAAACTGCATAGCCCCTCTATCGTCCCACATGATGTTAAACTGTGCCCCCTTTGTCATCCAACACTATGTTAAACTGTAAGTCTGAGCTGCAAGACGTTAAATTGCCAAGAACCCCATGTATATGACACATGACATTTCAACTATGAAACAGTCCATTATATATTTCCTATATGATGTTAAATTGTGCATCGTTAGGGTTTTTGTTACCTCTTGTTTCTCACACCGAGCATGACTCATGTGAGCTTAAAGTAAGATTCAACCATAACACCCTCTCTGGGCCGCTAACCATGCGTAAGCCCAAACACCATCTTCAGGTTGTCCTCAAGTACAACTCGATCACCAATTCATTCTCAATCAAACTACATAGACTTTGATCCTTTCCTTCTAGGCTGGGTACGTAGGCAACCTCCTGAGGTTCAAGCCCAAAACCAATATCTTTACATCGGTTCAGCTCCATCTCATACGATGTTGATCCGTGAAGTCCCACCTCTGATACCAATATAATTACATTGGTTCATCATTGTCCTTGCTATATGAAATTAAAATATACAATCCCCTAATGTCCTCACTGCATGACATTAAACTGCTTAGCAATACGTCCTAGCAACATGACACTAAACTACGCAGCACCGGTCCATGCATATGACCTTAAAATATTCACACTTTTTTCTTATATGACAATAAACTACAACGGTCTCTAACACCCTCACCTGATAGGTAATCATTATTGACATTGATCTCTAATCATGCTATATTCCAAGGACTACGTGCATAAATGGCAATGCCCAAACCTTTAATTTTGGATCCAACCATCATTGCACTAAAGTCCCCTTTCACCCTTCACATGTATGAACTAAATCTATATAGAGGGTATTTCAAGAACAATGTGTGTCTTTATTCCCATCCTTATGGGATATGTAGGAACATTTGAGCATCCCTCAAACCCAGCCCCAAGTATTTGGGCCTAACCCCAAACTCTACATTCAGTCCCTTGGCTAAAAAGTCCCTCTGCGAACACATGAATGTGGTATGAAAACCTTGTTATTTATTCACATCAAGTTTATAAAAAACACACAATGGGTCTCCCTCATTATGGTATGAGCTCTATGACCCTAAACTAAGATCTCTTACGCTCTCATCTCACATGACGTTAAACTGTATTTTCAAGAACTACATATGGCTTGATTCTCATCCTAATGAGATATGTAGTGAAGTCCAACATCTCAATTCAGGACCCAGCCACATCATGATTATGGTTATTATTGGTCTATGTATCTCCTTCATGTGTTGGACAATACCCATTTTCATGTGTCATATTCCTAACCTTAAATACTTCTAGATCTCCATTACCCTTTTCATGACTTTTTCTCACAAAATGTCTGATATCTGGGGATTCTTTTTCCTAACTATGAAGCACATGCCCCTAGGTGGCCCTGCATAAGTAGCCTATATAACAGAACTATCCGCCAAAAGATTTTATTAATTGACTATGCAGCCAATGCCCTTAGGTGGCCCTACATAATTCCACCCCCAACTGATTCTTCAAATAGTGGTAACTTCATCTTAGGGGGAAAACCTATTTTGTCCTTATTAGTGATAACAAAAATATGTAGGGATCCACAAAAACAGCCATCCTTAACATATTTGTCCCATACTCTTTTTCATGATCTAAAATTACTCAATTTTATGGTTTATATTTTAGTTCCCTACGTTTAGGTCAGACCTTCGCAGAAGTGATATTCATCCAATTCATTTAAAATATTGATTGGAAATATCCTCTCTATATTCAAGTACCTCTCTCTATATAGCAGACTCTATACTTTGGGAAATTCAAATCTCCATAAACTTTCACTGTCTTTTAGAAATGGAAAACTAAAATTTATGAGAGTTCTTTTGCCTAACTATGCAGCACGTGCCCATAGGTGGCCTTACATAAGTAGTCTACATAATGGACCTATCATCCAAAAGATGCTATTATTTGACTATGATGCCAATGTTCTTAAGTGGCCCTGCATAATTCAACCCCCTAATGGGTTTTTCAAATAGTGGTAACTTCACTCTTAAGAAATACTTCCTCTACTACCTTTTAGCCCTTTTTTCATATCATCCCTCTGATTCAAAATTTATTAAGTCATAGTTTACATGTTTTCTCCATACTTGAATGTGGTAATATGTTTTCAAACAATCTATCATGGAATTGAGTCAACTTTAGTCCATTTCAGTCAAAGATATTGAACCTTAAATATTATCCTTTTTATGTACCACATGTATGACATTAAACTGCCAACAAGAGACAGGGTACTCATTAAATTGGGAACCTGTAAAAGGAACTCTGAACAAAAGTTGAGTCACAGCTCGCTAAACATACATTTAGTACGATTTAGGAAATATTGTGCAATAAAAGATGCAGAGTTTGTGGGGTTGTTTGTATAATCCTAGAAAAAATCAAACTATACTTACTAGGCCCATTGGCTTAGGTAAATAACTATATAAGTAATTAGCAAGAGAATGTAGGTACAAATGATTGAAGATGAAATTTCTTTTTCATTGATGCACAAGATTAGAAGAACATCCACAGATTTGGGTGTCTTCCCTTTTTCATGAATTACCAAAGGAATTAAATATAACTTTTTCATTTGATTTATGGCATCTTGAGCTTCATCAGCATCCGCTTGATGTTCATTCACACGACCAGCTTCACTCTTTTCAGCTTGATGGAGTGCCTTCTTGGCATCTGAGATGGTTTTCATACCATCTATTTGTACTCCTTCCAATGAATTGTTAAGCTGGTCAAGTTCCCCAATAACGGTATCTAGATATTGCTGAAGATGCATCTGCTGGACAACTTTCTCCTTGATCTTATTCTTAAGATCCTTCATTCTTTTAGCGTGATCAGACTCATCTTGGGACACCGCAACCTCGAATTTGCTGATATTTTTCAGCAGCCTCACTCTGATTAGATCTTAATGACACTTTTGCTCTTGCGCCCACCTTAAGATGACTTGTTTCACCGCAGTATAGATCTGTTGATATCCAAAACCACCAAGTCCAAGCATGACGAACAAGGACAACAATCACAGGATCTTTTAAGACATCTCTTCAAGAGGAACTCCATATATGATCTACCATATATTTTTCCATGCTTTGGGATATGAGAATTTGAGCGCCTTTTTCACCTCTGGGTCTGATTCGGTATCACTATCACAATGGGAAATATAGTCTGGGATTAATGCACTTAAGGAAGTGCCCGGTTCTTCTCCTTCCCCCTGACCCTTGGTACTTCACTTTTTACTCCCGTAGGGGCTGAGGCCGAAGCTTCACCTCCGGATCTAGCCATTGCAATTGACGGCCCTGCATAGTAAATTGAATTCTTTGGTTAGTTACCAAGGATAACAAAAGTTTATTAGCTATTTGAAAATTATGTATAGCCACAAATATTATCATATTTTACCCAATGGTAGATCAGCAGCACGAGAAGGATCCTCCCCATCATTCCTAGCTTCAACAGGATTTTCAAGATGGGTTTCAGGAAGCTATGTAGGGTTACGCTCCACTTGAGATAGCATCTCTGCAATGATAGGTTTCTCTCTAACCCCTTCAGGCATTGGCAGATCAGCAGCTTGCTCAGATGGAACTGCACATTTCAACCAATCATGGTCAGAGATGCAATAAATGTTTTAACAGGATGAAGGACAACACTCACATCCAAAATCCTCTAAATAACATGGTAATTTAACATGATCTAAAATATCATCAAAAGGCGTTCCAAGTTTCATCATTTCATACAATTATATCTCAAATTCCAGGTTAGTCTCACCAGTGGGATCATTTGACATGTTCTCTTGGAGACCCTCCTCCTGCGACCTCCGAACCCGAACAAATTCCTCAGAGAAAATTGCAGAGTTAGTTGTCGTGGTCGCCAAATGTTCTGGTGCGGTGTTAAACCTAAATAATCACATAATGAAATTCAATTGATGTCTTCATTCATAGATTTATGAATTATTGTTAATTTTCCAAAAGCACGATCTTCTCTCCTTGCAGTAGAAATAGGAGCAGTACTAGGAATAGAAGCTGGCTCTTCTTCTCTCCTCGTTTCTTCATGAGCAGCCAGGTCCGAATGAATTTGTGACTATTCACCGATACCCTCTGTCATCCTCAGAAGAGGTTCATTCCTTACCCTCAAAGGGGAAATCGATGGAGCCCCTGCAATCCCAAGAAGTATGAGTAATCTTTTCATGAGTTATGATTCATGACTATCCAAAGAACTTACCACTACTGATGAAGCATCTAGTTGTGGACTTCTTAATTTGATGCCTTTGATTCTTTGACATTTTGGGTGTTTTGACATCGTCACTTCCAATTACAGGTATTGGAGACTAAAAATACATTTCTAACTCCTCGTCAATGGCTTGCTGGCCTAGAGATACCTCGTCCGGCTCGAGAGGAGATTCAGCGGCTCCAAGAGCAGTTCCACCAGGGCTGTACTATGGTGAAGGGACCTCAGTAGTTCCTTTATTAACAAGATACAGGATGAAGAAAGTAATTTCCCTGAGTAACTAAGCTTTGATTGAAATTATGTTGCAAATAAAATAAGTAATGAAATTTACATCTTCAGGAGCCACGTAATCTTACCACTCCTCATCTACTGAAGCACCAATCCCCTCAGTGGTGCCACGATTGATCATTTACTTCACCCTCTTGGTAATAAGAATGAAATCATCAATGGAATATATGATCATTTACAGCTCTCTGATGGAATACCCAACTTCATAGGGGTTATTCTCGTAGCAGATATCAGCAAAAGCCTGAAGATTCCTCACTCCAGGGATATGCAACACTTTTCAAATGTCCATCCAGGTGGTTTCAGCATCAAAATAGAAACTCCACCATGTCTGGATAGCCTCTGGTCAAAAATATTCAGCATGTGCACCAGAAGTCCGTGAGGAGGGTCCTACAATGTGGGACTTCAACTTCTTCCCAGCTCCAGCGCGCTATCATTTGCGCGCTGTTGAACCCTTGTTTCTCGTTTTCCTCAAAGTCAAATCCTCTTTCCGTTTTCAGATCCAACTCAGAGGGGTACTTTTGTTGATGCTCTTTTCCATAACAGAGTCCAAAGAATGGAAAATTGGAATACCTTAAACCCAATGGGGGTCACCCATTGAATAACATCAAAAATTTCAAAGGGATGAACCAGGAACTCATTTAGAGGGCGTTGCACAAGTATCTTGTGCGCCACACAAATCACATGCGCGCCACATATGGGTCGTTCAAGTCACTTGATTTCCCTATTCCTTTTTTCACCCAAGGTGCCTAGTGGCCTATAGTTACCCCCTGTGGGCTCCCCATTTAGAGGAGGAATTTTCCAAAACTCAAATTCAAAATCTGGTCGCCCAAGTCTTTTTCTGACGTCTTCTGAACACTTCTAAGGTTATTATTTACGAAGAATAGAAGATCTAAAGAGGATGAATAAGGCCTAAGTGTTACAATTCATCAACACGTGCACGCTTAAGTTTCCACCCCTTATGTAAAATTAAGACAATTTCACGCCGCCTTTACCTCTCAAGGTAACTTGCACGCCACACTTCTGGAATCCTCTATGGATGATACTAAGGGCTTGAGTTCAAAGTCGCCCATGTATTACCCTATAGATTATTTGTCACCCAAGGTGACTCATGTAACGCAAGTCTACTTGCAAGATCTGGACTTGCGCGCCAAAATAATACGTGTGCGACTCCTTTCTATTCACCTCCTTTCCTGAAATCCACCTCTCCTCTTCAAGTCATGGCCTTCAATACCCTCTACAAGGCCATTTATGGCATGGTTCCTTTTTTGTCTTCCTTATCTTAAAGGAATTCTTTGAGAACCTCTCCTAAAACCTCATGGAATACATGGTTTATGTCACCATGGTTAGAGGTTTCCTATATAACCTCATCCTTTAAGATGAGAAGATACTTAACCTAGGCCACCTTCTCAGGAGTAATCCCCAGTCATAATCCTTTTAACCTGGGCCTCCTTCTTATGAGTAAGCCCTAGTCATAGTCTTTAAATCTTGGCCTCCTTCTCAAGAGTAAGCCCCAAGTTAGAAATCCCTTTAACATGGGCCTCATTTTCAAGAGTATGCCCCCGTCATAATCCCTTTAACCTGTGACTCCTTCTCAAGAGTAAGCCCCAATCATAATTATCTTGATTTGGGTTTCCTTCTCAGGAATAAAAATCAATCATAAGTCTCTCTTAATTTTGACTTCCTTTTAAAAAGTAAGTCCCGGGATAAAATTCCAAATATCCATAAAATATAAATACCTTAATAGAACCTACTTCTTGAGATTCTTTCCTAATTCATGGTCATCATTTTCCTGGGCAGTCATACATATGTAAGCCCCACATCATTTCTCATAACTGCATCTTTTATGGCACCATCATCAAATTTACTGATAACTCTTGTTTCTCACACTGACCATGACTCACATGACCTTAGGGTGTGAATGTAATCACGAAATTTCTTTCTGGGACACTAACTATGCATAAACCCCGTATTTCTGTTATCGAACTATGTGGGTTTTGATTTATTTTTAATAAGGATACATAGGTAGCCCATTTGGGGGTATGATCCCAACTCTGAAATAATCATTGTCTTTCTGAAAGACTATAAACTTCATGTGCCCCACTGAGTGTCTTTAAAACTAGTATGGTCATCATAATGACCAAGAGATTTCTATATAATGTGTTGAAGGATACCATTGACTATGAATCTCTAATACATACGGATGATTCTCCATCGATGAAGAACCTCAAATACATATAAAAGATTTTATAAATCTCATAAATATCAACCATTGATTGCAAAATCTAAAGGAAAACTCATTTTTTAGACTTCGTGAATTAATAAGGATTCATCAACATAACTTAAATCTATAAGAGAGTCTCGGAGTAGTTAATAATTTCCCCCAAAAAGGTGTGATGAGCCTGACCACCCATCCTCTCAAATAATGAAAATTCTTAAGCCTCATCAGTCCATGACTTTTGAGAACCTACCATTGGAAAGTAGTTCCAGATGGATATAGAGTCATTGGATTTTTTCGGTTCTACGAATAAACCCGTTATAAACCGATTGGAAAGTTATAACTTTAAACAAACAAGGTCATCCTCATTTCCAGAAGAAACAGACATGGTAATAATTCAAATTAATGGAATAATGTACTTGAAAATAGATCTCAAAAAAGTTTATATTTTTCATGAGTTTATAATCTAGGAATATAATGAACATATGAGATTATTCAATCTTGATGTTAGGGAAACATTAAAATAATATCTCAAATTAAATGTTATTATGATTCATTTTTTAAAATATTTATCTTCTTATTCATGTTTTTAAAATTATTTTATAAATTTTCTTATATAGAAATAAACTAAATTTAATGTTAATTTTTTCCTTCTTTATTTTAAGTTTTTTCTAAATGGAATATTTTTACAAAATGTTTTTGACATTATTTACAAATGACAAAAAGAATTTTCCATTTTAATATATACAATGATGAATTTTCTAGATTCAATATCAATTATTTTAATTATGGATTCCAATAAAATATTTATTTTTTTTATTCTATGAAAAAAAATATTTCCCTTTTTCTTGGTAATTTGTTATTTAAAATGGGTTTTAAAATAAATTTTTATTTTGATAATCGAATGTGTATTCTACACATGATAAAAAGATTTTTTTTCAGGTTTTTTAATTACGATATGGTTCTTGGAATTATTTTATGAAAGGTTAATTTCAATTATATAACATATGAGAACCTGAAATAACATAAATGGTTAGTTTTCAAATACAATTCTGAAATTCATTGGGTAATTTTTATGTTACTCAGATAATTATATCTACAGACGGTCGTTTGGTTTTTCTAATTAAAAGGGTTTGGTATGGTTTTTATAATAACAGAAGCTTGGGGTACCTAAATGAAATTCATATTATTGATAATTAGTTCTCATAAAAAATAATTTATTTAATAAGGAAATCTAATAATTTTTCAATGAAAAAATAATGCTCATTTCAGATAAAATATAACATTTTACTTAAAATATACTTCATTTCATTTAATGTATTTCACTAGAATAATATATTTATTCTATCCATGTTCCTTTGTAATATTATTTTTTCTCATACCATGATTTTAATGGGTTTTTATAAGTTATTTAAGGATTATTATGGACTATTATGAAGTAAAGATGAAATTTGTGAGGTTATTTCATGAAAAGAGAATGTGGATCTTTTTAAATGTTTTTTGGTCGGAAAAAATTTATACTGAGTAGAATATTCCATTATTTAATATAGAGAATTATTATTTAATTGTTTTTAACTAACTCTCTTATACTTTTATAACAAAATATCCTTGGAAATGAAATTAGTTTAATTATAGTTTAATGTCACTGAAATTTATAATATTTAAGGTGGTATCCTTAAACCATTGTAGACCATCAGATGTAGGATCAGTGTCCCCTCACAAGGTTTGTTTAGTCATTATCATCCACTCATAAAATATAATTTTTGATTCACCCTATCTTGGGTCAAAACAACTATCAAAAATGATATATCACTTTATTACATTAATATAATAAAAAAATACTTACTAAACATATATAAATATTTTATAAATATTTTTTTCAACCAATGGTCAACTACTGAGAAGAGTAATTTATCATGAAAAAAAATTAAAGGGATATTTTTTTCTATCATTCTTAGGATAATATTTATAACCATATAAATAAGCATAATTTTTTGAATTTGGTAAAGGTATTTCATAACCATGATAAAAAGAAAATGAGAGACTAGATAACCAAATATTGACCACATGTTCACATAAAAATAAACCCTCATGTGACCATAAATCATACTATAATTCTAGTATAGTCAAAACATATAAAATATAAATATAATAAATTTAGAGGTAAATTGAAATGTCTTATAAATATTCTTTTAGAGAGAACATGAAACCAAGTAATAGGTTCAATATTGATAAAACATATTGAATTAATTTGTCTTTCACTATAATTCCTATTATTCTATTAATATTGAAATATGTTTTATTTGAAATATCATGATATGATACAAAATAAACCTTAATCAAATCATATAAATTGACAAAAACATCGTTTAATCCTAGAAGCAATGGTAATAGAGATGCAATTTTTAATAAAATTTTATTATAAAATATGTCTAATATAAGATTTGATTTTTTGGAATAATATATTAATGATATAATCATTGATGATTTAATTAAATATAGTTATAATGAAACTCTTTCTAATGGATTTTTTAAAAAATCCAATAATGATTTATCCAAAAAATGCAAATATTTTTTAATAAGAGGAGAATGTGTATGGTCTAATGGATTTATAATACCCTATAAAAATTGATATCTAAAATTATGTTTTTAATATTTAAAATTTCTTCATCATTCCATAAGACAATTGAAAAATTATTTTTCACTTTTTATACTCAAATACATGGCTCATTTCAGTGGAACATTATACAAATGTAAAATGTAATCTTAGATTTTATAATAGAAAATTTTGGATCCTGGGAGTATTATTATTCATATTCAAATATCTTTTTAAATTTATACAGTATGAATAAATTTTGAGGAATCCATTAGAGAATTAAAATGGGAGGCCTTTCCAATATAAATCATATTGGATTGAGATATGGGTAATATCACTATAAAAATATATCTAGATTTAAATAACCATTAATTTGACCCAATTTACAATCATGCATATGTTTTCTTCAATGATAAATATCAATTTAATTAAATATTTCCAAAGGATACCATAAATGTTTATACTCAAAATAACCTCTTCTTATATGCCTCGCCATAATTATGATACCATATAATCATGAAGTTGGTGAACTAAGTTCCATATTCTTTTGTTTATCGAAGGTCATTGATTATGTCTTGGATATCTAATTTTTTAAATTACACCCATTATAAAAAATTGTTTTTGATAAATTACAAATATCATATAGGAGAAATTAAGATCATGAAAAATCTCATCTGATCTTATTAAAAGAGGAAGATCGAAAGATAATTATTATTTGAATTGGATGTCATTTTTTAATAAATATATCATGTTAATGTCTTATGGAATTTGTTTATTCTATATTTGTGAGGGAAAAGGAAGCTTAACCAAATATAAAAAATTATTTATCATGATAATATTATATAGGATACTATAATATTAAACTACATTTGAGGATAAATTATAATAACCATAAGGTGAAAGAAATTGCAATCGTTCCATGATAGAAAACAAAAAAATTATCATTAGGGAATTAATATAATTTGTTATCGAATTTTTCATTACTTTTAAAAATGGATGTTTAATAATTGAATGAATAGTTATCATGATTTTTAAAAATGTTCAGCTAATTTAAATATTTATATTACCATGATTGATAACCACTATCTTATATGATGTGGATTGATTCATACTAGTTTTGTTCTGCATGTCCCATTGGTTATTATGACTCTTACTTGTACATGTTTTTTGTAATTCCATGGTTTTATAGAATTATATATATAATTATGCAATTTTATTTATTTATTTTGAAAGTATCATTATTTACTTTTTAATAATAATAATAAATCTAAATTTTTTTAATATTATTTTATTTCGTAGAGGCGTCATCCTAATAAATCAAGTAATTGACTTATCCTTTATTTCAATGTGATGTTCTTTCTCTCCCTCTCACATAATTTTTTCCTGAATCTAGGATTTTCCAATCATTAATTCAATAGTGTATTTATTTTAAACATAATGAACCTGTTAATATTCAACTTATTATACCTTTCAAATACCTTTTATTTTGATTTTATTTCATTTAATATAGCTTTTAACTTTCATTAAACATAGTTTTTAATAGAAATATTGAGTTTATATATTTATATTTTCTATATTTTTAGTACATGTAACATCATCATTGAATTGGAACATTTAAACAATAGGTACATAATAGATATTTCCCATTTTTCCTCCCATGATTTAAATATTGTTGATATTTTTCTTAACAATATGTATTTTATTTCTATATTTCCAATATATAAATATTTTTGTTATATTAGGAATCAGATTGTTGAGTTTTTTAGATCACATAATAATTATATGGATTTAATCAATTAAATATAAAACATTGTTGAAGAATAATTATATGTAAAATTTTATTATTCCTTAATTATGATCTATTTAATTTATTTAATTTAATATTCAGAATATGTTTCGAATTGGTTTTTTATTTTGGAAGTCCAAATTAATTGGAATTTATAAATAAAGTTTTCTTCTTATATAATTTTATTTTTAGTTTTTATATATTTATATATAATTATAATTATAATATTTCTTTTGGATTATAAATTTTGTAAACAATTGAGTATTAGAAATAATGTGGTACATAAGGTATTAATGTGATGTTAGTTTTTTACTATCCATATTAAATCATGGAGTATTATTATGATAATTATATGAAATAATTAAAGAATGTAGAAATAATTTTTCAAAATTTAATCAATAATGAACCAATTTATCATTGTGGCCCGTAGATATAATATATGAAGGAATATATGTTGATTAATGTTTTTATTATTTTATTAATGATGTAAAATGGTTTAGATAATTGTTTTATGTTTTTTATATGATTTATATGTAGTTAATAATCATTTAGTTTAATTGTAAATAGGTTGTGAAAATTCATATCATGTTTTTGGAAAACAATTATTCATGGGAGAGTCTGTAATTAGTTTCATTTGATCATGAATTATATGTTGTGACCATTATTCAGAACATTGGAATATACATATAGGATGATTCATAGGACTACCACTAAAAATTTATTTCAACACAATCACATTAGTTACTAAATAGAATATTATATGTACTATTGTTCAATTTTTTTCCACATATCGTATTGGTGGTGTAGACCTTAATGAAACAGTATACATGAGCATAATGATATTTAATGTTGGGAACAACCATATATTCCATTGACATGATAAAATTTATCTTTGTGCAATATATGACGATCATTTATTTTATTATATTAATTTTAATAGTGATATATGGTTTTGATATTTTTTATCTCCATAAGAGTATATTACTAACTGGATATATTATGAATATTGTAAAATATACAAAAAAAAACATTTCACATGTTTATTGTGGTAATTATGTAAATACTACATTATTCAGTATACTAAAATCACACATGTTTAGAATATGTGTATATATAGATTATATTTAACGGGGCAGTGGAAAATAAACGTCCTATTGTGTGACAAAGATGGTCAACATATTTAAATTTCAAAAATTCTAGGTTAGTTTTATTGGTGTCTATATAAGGGACATTAATCTGATGTTTTACAATTATTCTAGAGTTCATTTAGGAATCCCTACAAAGAACGAAATTTCTAAAAACATTACATTTTAAATTTTGAACATTCTGATAATTATTTTAAGGTCCTAAAAATAGCTCCATGGGAAGAAAACACTCCTAAAATTACTTTGCAGAAGGAAGCAAGAATTCCATCAAGTCTAGTAAAGTGAATAGATACAAATTGAGTTGAAAAAAACAAAAGAAACTTGAAGGAATTGAATTTATATAAAAAAATTATGTGACACTACTACCATTACCGGGAAGGGATTAAGAACAACATAAACCGCGAACCACCATTACAGAGTACAACTCATGGGGTGATAGCCTGCGGAGCGATGGCCGGACAACTCAGGAAGCTGTAAAATGCATCACTAGGGAAATCAATTGCTCAAAGGCCATTC
The DNA here is from genome assembly GCA_963277665.1 of Viscum album. Lineage (NCBI taxonomy): Eukaryota > Viridiplantae > Streptophyta > Magnoliopsida > Santalales > Viscaceae > Viscum > Viscum album. The sequence goes on along the minus strand of OY728129.1, from coordinate 749,834,204 downwards.
TCATACCATCTCACAAGATCAGTAGTTTGAAAAAAAGGAAAATTGCAAGGGTTTTTACAACCATGACTCCTGAACAACAACCTCTGCAATCCTCGACTGAATGAGTCTTCCATGGATCAAGATATCTCTTCATGGGAATCCAAAAATGGTTTTGCATGACCATAGATTTCATTTCCCCAATGCTTTATAAATGTATCACTAAAGGAATTGAGAGAGGATAGACGAAGAAAGCACAGAGGAGACCATAATGGTTGGAATAATGAATTCATAGAGTATTCCTGATTTATTCTTGAATCATCGATGAAGTCTAAATTAGAGACCACATTTATGCATGTATAACCATCTGAAAACCATAAAAAGAAAGAAATTAATAATAATGGGATAACTGGGAACCTAATTGGTTAGATTGCTAACCACATATTCCCCACAGATGAACTCCTTGCGAATGATAGTCTTCAGGACCCTCCATCAATATGATGTTCCTCACATTGTATCACTATACAGAATTAAACTAGTACATGTACTACATCATTATATGGACGGAACCCGAAACGGCATGGCATACATCATTTAGGACCATAAACCACTGTGGTTCATGGTGGTCCATGCCCAATCCCATTTACTACTTCGGTACACATATGACCACTCTATCCACATTCCACTATGGTATGTGGATCTCCCCCATCTAGCATAAAAGAACAATACATGAAATGGGGTGTCTTTGGGTGTTCTTCCCTCCAACTCCAATCTCACCCCACTATTACCATCCAGTATAATGCTCCCCCATGAACCAGACCCTGGGCATCAGGCCAAAGCCTCCTGCAATGACACCGAACCCATAAAATTAGATCATTGGGCACATCAGCATGCCACTTTGAGTCTACATACCCATGGTATGTGGGGTCATGAAGGCTCTCCACAAAATAGTTCAGACTCTAGAGATGACTATAAGTCTATATTCCAATGGTAAACCAGAGTCCAACCTTGTGACACTAACACGAGTCCCCCTTTTATAGAGATTATTAGTTATCACTTTCTTTTCCATTGATTGTGTGTTGGCGCCAAAATATTTCACGAAATGAAGGGACGAAAAAGAAGGCTGACACACTACCTCGCGAAGCACCGACGCGAAGCCCCCGAGCATCGCGGTCTCGCGAAGCTCCATAGGCGGTAACTCTCTGCGAATGCATTTGACGTTCGCGAGCGTGCCGTGAAGCTCCAGAGGTGGTAACTCTCCACGAACGCATTTGACGTTAGCGAGCCCACCGCGAAGCTCTAGAGGCGGTAACTCTCTGCGAACGCATTTGACGTTCGCGAGCTCTCCGCGAAGCTCCAGAGGCGGTAACTCTCCGCGAACGCATTTGACGTTCGCGAGCGCGCCGCGAAGCACCTGAGGCGGCGCGCGAGTTCTGCTTCGCGGCGCCCCTTCCCTATAAATACTGGACTCCCCCTGAGTCCTGGGGACGGATGATCCGACCTTTCGGCTTCTCCTCTCCTGAATCGCGAAGCACCCTTTGCCCTCGGGAATCCTGAGCTCTGCGAGGTACTTCTACTTCACGTGACGCCTTCGCTTTGAATCGTTTTGAGCCCCTCTTCCGAGACGGATGCCCTTCACGAAGCTCAAGGGAGTTCGCGAAGGAAGGGGATTCCCAAGGGAACCTGGGCATCCACGGAGTGTTTATACTTCGCAAAACACCCAACCTGTACTAGTGATCCCTATGCTAAGGCAGGATCGCTACACATCGCGAAGCACACTGCTTCGCAGTACCCTGCTTCGCGAGGCACCTCTCCTTCACGAGGCAGTGCTCCGTGAATACTGTTCCAATTCTCGAACCACCCTCCACTCATCTATATGCCCCATGCTAAGGCCAAGGCACTCCTCTTCGCAAAGCACACTCCTTTTCTTGTAAATTCCTCTTCCCGTGTGACCCTTCAGGTTTGCACGATGTGATTTCAAAGTCCCACGGACAATACCACTCATAGAGTTGCTTCGCCTAATTCTTCTTCACATAGGCACGCTAAAGGCTATTGCTTCTTCGCATAGCCACGCTAATGTGGACCCCTCGATGGTTTGCTCCACAAACCCCCTTGACCATGGCCTTGCCAGTACCTTCCCTCCCCCAAGGACCAGAGGGTACCGGTTATGTAAGTCCTAGGGGTGCGGAGTGAACCCACCTCGTCCGAGCTGCAGGACGCTAAACTGCCAAGCATCACGTCCTCAACACATGACGTTAAACTGTGACCCGACCTCGTGCCTCTCACGAAGGGTCCCCCCAGCTCGAACATTTTTTTCGCCACTCGTCTCCACAGGAGTGGAATCACCCATCCACAAGGGATGATATCCTCCTTATTGGAGTGGCGTATGTTCTCAGGAGAAGGGCGACCCTAGTTCCCCAATGGATGGCTGCACCCCTGCATCTTTGTACTTCCCCACTACCAAGGTCAGTGGAGGGTCTGATAGGGAATGAGGCACCTCCCATCATTGGTCCCAAATCCCTCTTTCGTTGTGCTTTGTCGCACTCCGGGCTTCCATCCGGGAGTAAGTCCCAACACCGTGGGCCGCCTAATGCGTAAGCCCCATCTTCGCTTCACATGGACACATCATTCGCGGCGTGATCGCTAGGCCCTTGTTGTCTCTTGTTTCTCACACCGAGCATGACTCACGTGGGCTTAGAGTTGGCATTGGGCATGGAAATACATCATTCAGCATGACGTCAAACTTCATTCCCTCGTCTAGCATGACATTAAACTGTATGCATCCTTGTCCCGCATGACATCAAACTGCACACCGATTTTCAATCCGAACTACGAGGACTTTGATCCATGTCAATGCATGGTACGTAGGAAGCCTCCCCAAGGTTCAAGCCCACCAGTCATCCAATTCACATCGAGTTCTACCTACGTCCAGCATGACGTTAAACTGCATTCCATTCCGACGGCAAGCCGTTGCGACCAACCCGAACTATGAGGACTTTGATCCATGTCAAGGCATGGTACGTAGGAAGCCTTCCTGAGGTTCAAACCCAACAATCATTGGCCCAAACCATCTCCTTGTCGGTGTTCCAAGCCCCCATTTTCAATCCGAACTACGAGGACTTTGATCCATGTCAAGGCATGGTACGTAGGAAGCCTCCCAGAAGTTCAAGCCCATCTCCCATTGGACCAAGGTCCCTCATTTACATTGGTTTTCTGACACCCACCGCCTGTCGTTTATTCACGTCAGGGTTCACTACCGTCCAGCATAACGTTAAACTGCATTCTAGTCTGATGGCAAGCTGTTGCGACTAACCTGAACTACGAGGACTTTGATACGTGTCAAGGCATAGTACGTAGGAAGCCTTCCTGAGGTTCAAGCCCAACAATCATTTATATTTTTCCTTTGAACTATGAGGACTTTGATCCATGTTAAGGCATGGTATGTAGGAAACCTTCCCGAGGTTCAAGCCCACCACTAGTGGACCCTCGGGTCTACTTTCACGTCGGTTCGCTGACGAATTCCATCATCTGAACTATGAGGACTTTGATACATGTCACGACATGGTACGTAGGAATCCTCCACGAAGTTGAAGCCCACCCCCACTAGGGCCCTCCTAGTCCTCCCCATTCACGTCAGTTCGCTGATGATGCCCATCGGACAAAGGTCCACCCTCATGCTGGTTCACCGGTACCATCCCGAACTACGCGGACTTTGATTCCCTGCCATGGGGATACGTAGGAAGCCCCTTCAAGGATCAAGCCCAACTTCACCATTGCCCTTGTGATGGTTCCTTGCCATTCCCCCTTCCACTTCATTCGTCTATCCATCATCCACCCTGATCCCCAGCCAGACTGTCATATCCCAGTGAGACCATGTCGGTATGCTCCTCTTCACAGCCGCCCATGGGCTGGTCCCGGTATCGGCACCCCTTCAAGGGAAATCCCTCAATCTGATCTATTCTAGCTAATGCTCCAGTCGGGCTGATCCGTCTCCGCTGGACGTTAAACTCGCGGCGTACCCTGTGTTAAACACGGGAAGCTGAGGAAAACCTCAGATACGTGCCTACGGCATATAATTCCCCACGCTCGATGTGGGATGCCTCGGGCTTCCACACCCTCGAGAAGCCCTGTGACCAGGGATAATAGACAGACAAGCCAGGTTCCCCAGCATCCAGACATGCTACTGATGCCTCAACATGACTACTCCCCCGACTGAAGGATACTGCCCTGACCGGACCCTTTGGAATGTCCTGACAGAAGCGGTGTAATTAACCGATGTACATGGAAACATGGCACTGGGAAGAGTTTCACGAACAATGTATTAAATCTATGAGGGAGACCCGGACTAGGTGACGAGTTCCGAGGAGGAATCCACGGAAGGAAGAACCTACATCAAATCATCATGTTTCGATCAAGGAGCAGATGTACCTGAATAAGGAGTGAATGCCGCCCACCTTTGGAAAGCGGGAATGCGGGGCAACAAGCGCAGCGCGTCCTCCTCCGCGGATGGAAGGATGCGCGCGCCCCGGTGAAAGCGTCGGAAACAGAAATCGTGAACCCGATGTGAAATTCTTCTCCTCAATGTGGAGATTAGTAGCGTTCGAGGTACCAGTAGATTGACCTGTCACCAGATCCAGATATCTGGCGCCTGGTCCCGCCAAGCAAATAGTGGACCTATCGTGAAACTCACCGGAAGTGGGGGCAGTAGAACGTGGGGCACTCCGTTCTGCAGTGTGTTGGCATAGATCCTTCTTACAGACGTGAAGAATGGAAGGACGTTGGGGCACTGGTTGTCAATCCTTTTCCTCTCAGTGCTGATGAGTTGATCCCTTCATTTCTCAGGAACCAGGTTACTGTTACAGAGACGCGATCGCCGCCCGCTCACCTACGTAGGGGCAGGGGCAACACCGCCACAGCCAACCCGCATGGCACTGTTACGGCCACGATGGCCGCCACATTGTGGAATATAGGGAGCCCACGTCCCCTTTCCCCATCAGAGGTCATCCAGTGAAGGTTGATCAACATCCTCGTATGCAGGTACGAGGAGGAAGGGGTCATCCCAACTCGGGATATGGCCCGCTTGGACCTGGAGGCCACCAGGCCCCGCCGTAAACGCCGCCCTAACAGGCCGCGCAGGGAGCCCCAGCTCCCCACCCCAATGTTCAACCGTTTCGGGAGCCTGTCCCCCGAACGCCTCGACGACTCCTCGCCTTACGCTGATGAGGCGGGGGCCGCCCGACTCGGCCCGCTCAGGGTCCCGACCCAAGGGCTCCAGGCAAGGGCTCCCGTTTGGCCGTGTCAGCGCCGCCGTCCGACTCCGCAGGAAGATTAGGCAGGCCATGCCCCTGTACCACCTACACCAGCTCATCTGACCCGACGTCAGCACCGGGCCCGGGCTGAGGACGCTCGCCCAGATGCGTCAACATCAATAGCTACAGTGGCCCGAGCCACCGCCGACGTGCATCATAAAGTCCCTGCATACACCTAGCAGGGGAACTCCTTCACCCAACCAGGATCGAGACCCCAACCGCCCCACGGGAAGGCTGGGTTGACTCTCCGGGTTGCAAGCCCGAGTGGTGATCGCCACGAACTAACCCGTGGTGATGTCACCCCGTACGGAGGCCCTCCCCGTACCACTACTCCACAGAGTGTGGGCCTTCCCCGCTCCGACGCTCGTCATGGAGGTATGGCTCGTGCTACCCCCATCCCGAAGGAAGACCTGCCCCACGGCAGTGACGCTCGGTGCGGAAACCTTTCCCACGCCCACTATACAGGGTATGGAGTCCATCCTCCTGCCCCCGACTGCTGATCTGAAGGCACTTTCCATCCAGTACTTCTCCAATGTGGGGGCCCTCTCTATGTCCTCTCTGCAACCGGCGAAGGTCCTCCTCGCCCCAGCAACTTGAGGAGTGAGGGTCAGCCTTGCTCCGCCCGCATCGACCATGGAGGTCCTCCCCATGCTCCTGCCGATTCCAACAGAGGCTCCGCCCACATGGGTGCTATCCATGGATGTCCCCCCCATGTACCCTTCGACATATGCCCTGGTTCCCCTCGCACCTCGGCTATCTTGAGCGGGAGCCCTCTCCGCCACGGTGCCAGCGCCACCCCGAGGCTACCTATTAGGGATCAACCCTATCACGAAGAGCCACCCCGAGGCAGGAGAGTGGGTCGTCGCCGCCACAAGAAGAGTCCTGTGAAGGCCCGGGTGGAGATCAAACCTACCCGCTTCTCCAACTCTGAAGCGGAATGCGACTCAGCGATGGAACCTTCTCCCCGCTCCTCCGTATCAAGGACTGGGGCAGGAACCAGACGTGTTAGACCCATTCTCCAGGAATATGAGGTCCACCAGATTCCCATCTCTCTCTGCAGGTACATCCATGAGGAAGAAATCTTGGGAACTCCGCAGGTCTCGACTGTGCAATCACGGCCATTGTTACCAGAAGCGCCCTCTACCTCTAACAGAGATCACAGAGAGCTATTTTGGGGGACAACGGTGGTAGATCGATGACATGACCTGTCACCGGTAGCCGCGATTCCTGTGCCGGAAGTTGTGGCTATCAGCCCATCGTATCTTGACATCGTGGCCAGGTCACCTCACTCTTTAGAGGATGGCCCGGATTTTGGCGGCCAGTCAGCTCGTTCGCCGTATTCTCCGCCGCCGAGTTTATTATCCCAGAGGTCTGCCTCGGTACCGCTACTGGTCCCTCAGCCACCACCGGTTGATGAGTGGGGCAATACAGGGCCAAACCCCGAGTCCTAACCCAGGAGCTTCTGGAGTATTCTTACAGCGGATTACTTCCCAGAGAAGTTTTGGCCGAGGGCGGCATTGAACTTTCGCGTACCAGAGTCACCTACCCCTGAAGAAGTGGGGTGCTTTTGTCGAACCCTATGGGCGACGCACTTCCTCATTCTTTACGAGCGGGTGGTGTACCCCAGAAGTCGAGAGAACTTCGAAGAAATTAGCGAGCAATGCTACCTGATCGATTCGGCCGCACTCCTTGTGGCCCAGCACCCTGAGTCGCCAGGCCAGCAGAGCGCCCTTCAACGGAAATGTGTTTAGAGTTTCAAATTACTTCGCAGAATTGTCAGGGAAGCTACCCCCCATGTGCAAGTCTGTGGTTGGGGACACTATGCCGCTCTCCTCTTCGACCCTATCAGATGGTAGCCCGATTCGTTATGCGACATCGAGGACATGCCCTCGAGAGGGGTCACGGTCCACATGGCTGACGTAGTGGAAAAAGAAGATGAGCATGAGTTCCTTGATAGAGACTTACCCCCCGAGGGCATACCGCCACTACTAGACCCATCAAGGAGGGTTACCCGTCAGCAGAGGAACCTGCTAGGCCTCCCCGTACCCACCGAGTCGCTGGTACTCGGTCGAAATACCGGCAAGGGTAAGGAGCACGTCGGAATTGTCAACCACTCCGACCCGTTTGCCTCTGTGCAAAAAATAGAAGAAGATCCCGAGAAGGCCATGTTACGCCAGTAGCATGCTGAGCAGAAGAGGCTGGTTGACGAACTCTTAGCTGAGCGCACCGTAGAGCGGCGACCCGACTATGGTAATCCCAGGCCGGGGCAGCAGGGGCAGGAACAATTTCCCCCCTGTGAGATGCCTCCGGGAAACCCTGATCATGCTACTCCTGTAGATAGGGAAGAATCCGGATCTTATGGAAAGAGGGCGTGATACGTCTCGCCAACCCCCCCCCCCCCCCCGAACGACGGGGCAACCTGAAGAATCTAGTCCGGGTTCCCCCAGTCGTCCCACAGGTCGTTATGCCAGTTGATCAACAAGCTGCCGAAGCCATCTACCGTGTTGAAGAACCTGACAACGCACCTGTGGTTAGGGATCTCCGTCAAGATAGGGACCCCCACCCGGATGATCTTATAGTGGCTCTCACAGCCCGCCTAGAAGCGTTGGAAACGCAGAAGGTGGCGGTCCCACCGGATGGCAAGCCGTATCCTGTGTGGGTGGATGATATGCCCACACCCCCGGGTTTTGAGAACCCCACTTTCTCACCCTTCAACGGGATAGGGGACCCACCGCAGCACTTGGCTCATTTTTCTTCCAGGTCTAGCCCCATGCTGGGGACCACGGCTCAGCAAGAAGCCGCCAAGCTCTGATGTTTCATACAGACATTGGAAGGTCCAGCATTCGTCTGGTACAGCCAGCTCCCTATCGGATCAGTGACCGGTTGGGCGGATCTCCGCCGGATGTTCCTATACTAGTTCAGCTCCACCACGTGGAAGACCAGTATTGCGGACCTCTTCAAGTGCAAGCAAAGGCCTGATGAGCGAGTCACAGATTTCATCACCCGGTGGAAGGGACTTACGTATTCCCTCGATATGCCACTGACTCAGGAGAAATTACTGACGATGTGTGTGGGGAACGTCAAAATGGAGCTGGTACCCTCCTTGAATACCCAGAACTACCCTGGAGGGTTCAGAGATTTCTCAGATAAGGCTCAGCGCCTTGAGGAGGCTCTACAACAGGCTAGTTAGGCACGTTCGTTGCCCCCTGTGATCCCAGCCAGGGGGACCGCCAGGGATGAACCCACCGTGGTGGCCCAAATAGAGGCCCCTAGGCAGTTGGAATTACTGCCAGTGGCACCATCCCCGCAACCCCACATAGGTCCCCCACCTCAAGCACATGATCCTACCCAGCAGCGACCACCTCAGAATCGACAGGTTCCCCCGCGCAATGCACCACCGCCACCCAGGCGAGGCAATCAGGCGCCGCCTCCTCGGAAGGCCCCTCCGGCCCCCCATCAGGACCAGGCCCCCAGGGCCCCCTATCTGGAAAGAAGGCACCAGACTTATTCGTTCAATGAAAATCAGGTCCCTGGCTATTTCGGAAGTGCTCTAGAGCAAGGGATTGTGCGCTTGCCCGAGTGCAGAAGGCCGGCAGAGGCGAATCTCACCGATCACCCCAACTACTATCCTTATCATCGGATTCTGGGGCACACCCTCAAGCAATTATATGTGTTTAAAGACTGGCTTCAAGACCAGGTCAAAAACAAAATAGTCAGGTTGGGCCCGGCACCAGCACAAGTGGCGGGTGTCTTTGTAGGGTCAGAGATCAGCAGTGACAGCGAAGGCGAGTGGCAGCAGGTCCCCAGCAGCGGATCCCGAAAATACGACGACTGTATGGCTCGAAAAACCGACGTCTGTGCCCATGGTATCATCCAGGCGCACCTGAACCAGTCGGAACCTTCAGAAGAAGTAGCTGGTACCTCCGCATCGTCTTCACAGTCGACCTCTTTCTAAAAGGGAAAGCAGCGGCGACGCAAGAAGAAGAAAATTGCACCACCAGTTCCATCGTCATCCCGTACTCTCGGCGAAATTATACCCCCTGAAATGGGTATTACTCCCAAAATCCTCCCGGTGGTGGATGACTCCTCGAGCGACAGCTAGGGGTACGCTTCGGTTAACACCATGGAGCTGGTAAAGCCCTATATGACTCCCGACGAGGGGGAACGCCAGGCGAACCTCCCCAACATTTCCAGCCAACGTCAACGTCAGCGGAGTCGCAACCGTGTCGGTCATCGAGGTACGTCAACGGGAACTTTTCGCCAAGCCGTGCACTCTACTGAGACCAGACAGCAGGCTCAGCGCAGAGCTCAGCATGCACAACCCCATCTAACGCCCTCAGCTCTACCTCCACAGCTGTTTGTGCTACTAGATCAGGGAGAGCTGCCCCATTTGTATCACAGTCAGTCTTGCCCGGCTAGAGGCCAGCCTCCACTATCCCACCCTAGTATGGCGACTACTCTCCAGGATTCAACTAGTAGGCAGCAGGATGTACCCAGTACCAGCCGATCTCCTGTTCAACCGGCAGGACCCGCTATGCCTCCAAATGCCGAACGACCTCCTGTAGGCAGAGGCTCGTGTTTGGCACGAAAGTATGATGCCCTGAATCACCTGGCCGGCATTCTAGCAAGGCTTTCTATCCTTGAGGCCCTTCGCCTGTCATCCGAAATGCGCGAGGCACTTGACGAGTCCCTAAGGATCCCCCTCCAGTTTGAAACAGAGGTAGCAGCTGCAAAAGCCTTCCATACCGAGACTATTGAGAACGCCGAATGGCAGGCGGTTATCTCATTCTCCGGTGAAGATGAGGACCCTCCTCTACAGGGGCACATTCGCCCGCTGTACATCACTGTCCACTTCAATGGCGTGGATGTCCGCTGCTGCCTCGTTGACACGGGTTCCAGAATCAACCTAATTCCGACTCGGACGTTGCGAAAGATGGGTCTGTCTGAAGGTGATTTAACTCCCTCTGACCTCAAAATCCAGGGGTACGACAGGACCAAGCAAACCCCAGTCAGAAATATCCACCTGAAGACTCAGTTCAGTGGCTTAATCTCCAGCACCGAGTTCATGGTCGTCTCTCAGGACACCGCCTACAACGCGTTGACGGGTAGGCAATGGCTCCATCTGCATGCAGCGGTCCCTTCAACGTATCACCAGTGTCTCAAATAATCACTCAACGGTCGAGTAGGCGTGCTCCAAGGAGATGCGTCTCCTTTCTCTTCTTGTGAGGCCCGCTATCTAGATGCAATTTATTACAAAAGTAAGGATAAGCAAATCCTAGTAAGTGAGGATGAACCCACCCCGGTCACAAGTGATCCCTGGGCAAGCATAGATGATGCCTACATCCTCCCGATCCACCGATTGGAGGCCACGACCCCCAACATGGGGCAATGTTTTATTGTTTCGGTTACACAAGGAAGGAATGTTCCCATGTCCAAGTGACGGCGGAAAATCACCTCGTACTCCTACATCAACCAAGATCAGGTGATCCCGGAACCTCCTACCCCTGTACGGTACTGGAATGTCAAGCTTATGACAACGACAGTATGCCATACGTGTCTCTTCCGCCGGGGTGGAATCCACTGACTCAGGCCGACACATCACCACTGCTTTGATATCATCAAACTTGGCCCCTTAGGCCGAAGGCCAGATGGGATAGGGTTGACTTCCTTCATTTCTATGGTCTCATTGGCGAGTGAGTCTCCTAACATGATGACCACTACTGCCCAAGCCGGCACTAGCTTCCCCTCAGGTTTTGATAGCCCATGAGTATCTCCCGTTGCGGGAAGTCCCCCCACGTGTGGGGAGGAAGACTTGGAGGATGCTCCCCCTGCCTTTGAGGAAGGAGTCTCTACCATGGTTGATGAGATGATACAGGTGAACCTTGGTAGTGAGGCAGATCTAAAACCCACATTGATCAGTGCAGCCATGTCCCCCGAGGAGTGGCAGCAGTACGTAGAATTTCTCAAACAACACCGTGACGTGTTTGCTTGGAGTTACAACGAGATTCCAGGACTAGATCCTCAGGTAGTCGTTCACCGTCTGGGCCTCCCGGGAAAACATTGTGGGTTTAAGAAGCCTCCCAGGAAAATGCACCCTTCTCATGGTGCTATGGTTGAGGCCAAAGTTGACAAGTTTATCAAAGCCAACATCATTAAGGAAGTCCAGTACCCCAAGTGGATTTCCAATATTGTGCCAGTCAGGAAGAAGAATGGGCAGATCAGAGTCTTCATCGACTTCCACGATCTTAATCGCCACTACCCAAAGGATGACTTCCCACTCCCGGTGACGGAGTTATTGATTGATACCATGGCCGGGTTCCAAGCTCTCTCTTTCAGGGATGGGAATTTTGGGTACAACCAGATCCGGATGGCCCCCGAAGACGAGGAGTCCACTAACTTCAAGGCTCCCAAAGGTACCTTTTGCTACCAGGTTATGCCATTCGGTTTGAGAAATGCAAGTTCCACTTATCAGAGGTCCATGCACCGCATATTCAAGCCGATTCTCGGAACATTGGTGGAATGCTACGTAGATGACCTCATAGTCAAATCATGTCAGCGCCAGGACCATCTCAAAGACCTTGAGAAGGTGTTCGGTTTCCTCCGTTCCTGTCACCTAAAGATGAACCCGTTGAAGTGTGCCTTCGGGGTCACCTCTGGGAAGTTTCTGGGATTTGTTATCAGATACCGAGGCATTGAGATCGACCCAGAGAAGATCAAATCCATCAGCCAAATGCCTCCCCCGAGCAACATTTGGGAGCTTCGAGGCCTCCAAGTCCACTTAGACTATATACATTGATTCATCGTGAATCTATCCAATAAGTGTAAGCCCTTTTCCCGTATCATGAAGAAGGGCGGCGCCTATGAATGGGATGAGGATTGTCGGAATGCCTTTGAGGAAATCAAGCAGTATCTGCTTAATCCTCTGGTTTTGATGCCACCCCTCTTCGGAAAGCTGCAGATCCTTTACGTGACCGCCTTGGAAAGATCCCTCGGTGCATTGCTCGCCCAGAAGAATAAAGAGGGTACTAAGAACAGTCTCTACTATCTCAGCTGCATGCTTCTCGATACAGAGGTCAGATACTCCCCTATCGAAAAGAGTTTCCTTGCGCTTGTCTTCGTCGTGCAGAAGATGCGACATTACCTGCAGCACCATGAGGTGCAATTGGTCTCTCGGGTAGACCCACTGAAGTACATCCTGAACCTCCCCATGCTGACTGGACGACTAGCATGGTGGGCAGTGATTCTCCAGCAGTTTGATATCAGGTTCGTACCTCAGAAGTCCATTAAGGGACAGGCGTTGGCAGACTTTTTAGCAGCCCATCCAACCTCCGTGGATCAATCCCTAGACCTGGATTTTCCTAATGATACGATCCTCTCAGTCGATCATGTCGTCCCGTGTTGGCAAATTCATTTCGACAGCGCCTCCCAGAGCCCCACCGGTAGGCGGCTCAATGATCCTAAGCTCAACAGAGTGGGCCTGGGTATTGTCTTCATTACCCCAGCGCAAGCCTTCCTGCCATACTTGTTCCTGTTTTCAGAAGGTTGTACGAACAACGAGGCAGAGTACCAGGATCTCATCACCGGCCTCGAGTTGGCCCTTGAGATCCGTGTGCCCCATCTGCATGTGAAAGGAGATTTTGAGCTTGTAATCAAACAAGTTAATGGCGACTACGTCGTCAGGAAGCCGGAGCTTGTACCATTGCTGGAGTACACCCTCCGCCTAATGGCCCAGTTCTCTTGTCAACCAGAGGTTACCCATGTCCCGCGGTCACAGAACAGTCAAGAAGACTCCTTGGCTGGCTTAGCCGCGTCGCTCGCAGAACCCGAGAAAGATGATTTGATCATACATGTGGCACACCAGAGAGTCATTGCCCCCGTCACCAAAGAGGACAATGGTGGCCTGTGGGTAAGTCATCTCACCGCCAGACCCTCCACGTCAGGGGTCCCGGGTTCGTCAGACACAGTGGTTGAAGCCACTCCCGACTGGAGGGCACCTTTTGTCGAGTATCTCCAAAATGGTCGCCTCCCGGACGACCGGGTCGAGCGTGAGCGAATCCGACACCGCGCACTGCAATTTACCCTCTAGAGAGGCCCCAGTCTTGAATAGATCCTTTATAAGCGGAGCTTCTATGGTGTCCTCCTCTGTTGCATTCAAGGAGTAGAGATACCTCAAGTTATGCAAGAGGTTCACGCTGGTTCCTGTGGCGCCCATCAAGCTGGGCCAAAGCTGTCCCATCAAATCCGGAGGTTGGGGTACTTCTGGCCCTTTATGATCCACGATTGTATTGGGTATGCCATGATATGCCACGCGTGCCAAGTTCACGCCAACTTCCAGCATCGGCCGCCGGAGCCCCTCCACCCCAACAAGTACTCATGTCCATTTACGGTATGGGGACTTGATGTAGTGGGACCGTATCCACCGGCAATAGCCCGCCAGTGTAGGTTCATCCTGACTACTACAGATTTCTTCTCCAAGTGGGCAGAGGCAGTTCCACTCAATGAGGTCAAGGCCCGCTCCATCATTGACTTTGTGATCTCCAATATTATCCACCGGTTTGGGGTCCCTCACGTTGTCCTCACCGACAATGGCACCAACTTCCGAGCAGCTAAACTGAAGAAATTTTATGCCAAGTACAACATCTGTTCGAACCATACCTCCCGCTACCACACGCAGGCAAATGGACAGATCGAGGTGTTCAACAAAACCCTCTCTAACATTCTGTAGAAGATGGTTGGTCAGAACAAGAAAAGTTGGCCGGACAAGCTCCCCAACGCCCTCTAGGATTATCGGACGACGACTCGCAACTCTACCCAGGTGACCCCATATTCCCTGGTATATGGAGCTGAGGCCGTCCTACCCATTGAGATCCAGCTGCCATCGTTACGCACTACAGTCTATGATCACCAGACATCAGATGTGGTAGACGAAATACGTCTAGCTGAATTAGAAGCACTGGACGAGAACCGGCTTCGTTCCCTACACAATCTAGAAAGGCATTAGGATAAGATAGCGAGGGCCTTCAACAAGAAGGTTCATCTCTGCTCTTTTCTACAGGGCGACCTAGTACTGGCCCTTTGAGCACCAATGATTCCCGGTAGGAAACCTCCCATGTTAGAACCCAAATGGGAAGGGCCTTATATCATCCATAAGGTTTACCTCAATGGAGCATACTCCTTGGTGACCACGAATGGAGAGCGCATAACTCCTCCCACCAACGCCAAGTTCCTCAAGCGATACTTTGCCTAGGGAAAAAGGGTCCTGCATGACCTTAAACTGCATCTTCGTCCTGCAAGATGATAAACTGCAAAATGGTCCGAGATCTATGAACTTAAACTAAGATCTCATCTCATCCTTACTGTAAGACGTTAAACTACAGGCCAGTCAGGTCTTCCTGACCGAGGCTCAGCCTCAGGCCCCTTGGCCTCCTCGGGCCCATGGCCCCCGTCTTCACTACGAGACGTTAAACCGCAAGCTAGTCAAGCCTTCCTGATCGAGGCTCAGCCTTAGGCCCTGTGGCCTCCTCGGGCCCACATCCCCTGTCTTCACCACGAGACGTTAAAACTGCAAGATGGTCAGGTCTCCCTGACCGTGGTCCGACCTCAGTCCCCTTGGTTTTCCCCGACTTACCCCCTTGCGAGATTGTACGGTATGGTGTGGGACTACGTCCTCATTCACGTCAGATTACTTGCCACACCTTACATATCCCCCCTTCGTCCTGCATGACGTTAAACTGCATCTCACGAACTACGTGTGTCTTGATTCCCATCTTGATGGGATACGTAGGAACGCTCGGACGCCTCGTCTTGAGCCCAGCCCCAAGCTTTTCTCTTCCACTACCCCCCTTGTGAATAGTTTCCTTGGAGGATCATTGTGTAGCGGGGATTAGGCTTTCTTAACCCCGCTCATACAAGGGTTGTGAGGGTTTCACCATGTGCCCACTCCCGTTCTTCTATCCTCCCACGTCCTCACCGCATGACGCTAAACTGCATGGCCTTCAAGAACTACGCATGGATTGATTCTCATCCTCATGAGATACATAAGAACGCCCGGACATTTTGTCTGTTGGCCCAGCCCAAAAGCCATAATCTTCCCCTCGGGTCAAGACATATGGCAGGGTGTACACTTTTTCCCCAACTCACATCGAGCAAGCCTCGACCTGGCTGCACATCCCCCCTGGAGATGTTTTCCTCTTTCGTAGATGGATACACCTATGATTCACCCACTCCTTTACTGGGATTCCATCATTTTGCACACCCGAAGGGACCCCCAAGTACGGCCTGGATACTACACCCAAGGGCTCTCCTACCGATACAAGCCAACATCCCCAAGGGTTTTCAAGAAACAAGCCGATACCAGTCCCGCATTGCGAATTTGGTCAGCGGTCGATGCTCATTTGTTACTCCCATATCAGGTCACCATAGGGGCGTTGTGTTTCGAACATGGTCAACAGTGTCCTGGATCTTCGGGTCCACCCCGAGATGTCCCAGACATCGAGTGTAGTGATTCATTCTACCCCATCCCGAAGTGACAAACTTCCCCCTGGGTGGTGCTAGCGGTCGAGCCCATAGGGGTGTACGGTGTGGTGTGGGACTACATCCTCATTCACGTCGGGATCATGTACCATGCCGTACACCTTCCCTTACGAGGCCCAGCCTCAGGCCCCTTGGACTTCTCAGGTCCCCAACCCCTGTCCTCATGTAAGACGTTAAACTCCAGACCCGTCAGGCCTTCCTGACCAAGGCCTAACCATCAGGCCCCTTGGCCTTTCCGGGACCCGGCTCAGGTCCTCTCTTATAGGAGTGTATGGTGTGTTGTGAGATTATTTCCTCATTCACGTCGGTTTATTCGACGTACAATACACCTCCCTTGTTTGGGGGTATATTACCCCCCCCCCCCCGTCCTGTATGACGTTAAACTACATCTAGAGAACTACGTGTGGCTTGATTCCCATCCTCATGGGATACGTAGGACCACCTGAATGTCTAGGATTCAGGTCCAGCCCCATCTCTTGGGGATCTTCATCCCATCTTGGCCCCTTGGCCTACCCTTCCTCCATGAGAGGATTACATGGTGTGGTGTGGTACTACGTCCTCATTCACATTGGTCTCGTAATGACCACGCCATGTATCTCTCCCTCCTGAGTTGTTTCTTCGATCCCTTTTCGGCGGTTCACCAATGTGCCTAAGAGTACTCTGGTTTAATACCTGGAATACCAAGCTTTACTCGGACACGTCCGCACCCACTTTCTAGGCTTTGTGTATCCCTGCATCAGGGCTTCCATCATCTTTCACACCCGGAGGGACCCCCATGAACGGACTGGATACTACGCCCAAGGTCTCTCCTACCGTTACGGTCCAACGCCCCGAGGGTTTCGGAAAACAAATCGATAAAATCCCATGTTGCGAATATGGTCAGCGGTCGATGCTGTTTGTTGTTCCCACCTCAGGCTAACACGATATGGATGATGTGTTTCCACCATGGTTAACAGTTTTCCCCTATCACCATGCCAATCCATTAATCCCAAAATTCCAGGTACACAATTCACACCCTTCATCGCTTCATCGTGCCCTAGTGGAGTCTCGGAACTCTTGGTACTTTTCCTCCATGCACGTCTGCATGTTGGGGAAGAAAGCTATGTCGAAGGTGTCCTTCGGGGCTCTCTACCAACTCCCCTTTGATGGATTCCCCAAGTATTGTGATAAGGATCTCCCCCCCCCCCTGTTTCCCACACCGAGTTTAACTCACATGGGCTTAGGGATCGGGTTGACGTCTGCGCTAACTTGGGAGGTTGTTACCATTCATGGTCCGAGCTCTAAGACCGTAAACTAAGGTCCATCCGAAACTCCGTGAAGCTTGATTCCAATCCTCATGGGATACATAGGACCGCCAAAACTCCCTGTCTTTGGGTACAACCCATTTAGGGAGCCAGTCTCTCCCCCCTGTTTCACATCTTACCTCTATATAGGCCCCTCGACCTAAGGTCTCCCTCTCTGAGTGGTGTACAATGTGATGTGGGATCATGTCTCCATCAATTGTGTTTTATAACTCTACGCACGTTACCCACCTAGCATCGTCTCTGCTATGTTTTCGCTTCATGACGATAAAATGCATGCTTGGTCCTATCACACGACCCTAAACTGTGACATTATCATCCTGTCCGCATGATGAAAAAAGACACTGCATTGTGGTGACCTCGTTGTAGAGGACATCACGTTGGGTATTGGTCACGTTCCATGCCATTTGTCAACGCCCATCACGGCTTGATCCTTGTGTTGACACCACGTCCTACTACTCTAGGCCCGTCGCTTCACAAAAAAAACCACTCACCTTAATGGACAAAAAAGATTTATCAAATTCCGCTTCTTTTAGTGCAAGGGCCACGACCACACTCCTCTTTTCCCCTGGCACTAGTATCTTACCATGTCACCATTAAGAACTACGTATGTCTTGATTCTCATCCTTATGAGATACATAGGAGCGCTCGGGCACTTCCCCATGGGCCCAGTCTAACCTTTGTGTTCGGTCCCTCGACTCGAGCATTTCCCCAGAGAACGCATGGTAAATAGGGTTTAGGT
This sequence comes from Viscum album, assembly GCA_963277665.1. Lineage (NCBI taxonomy): Eukaryota > Viridiplantae > Streptophyta > Magnoliopsida > Santalales > Viscaceae > Viscum > Viscum album. The sequence goes on along the minus strand of OY728129.1, from coordinate 749,816,343 downwards.
CCTCCTTCATGACGGTTCTTGTTGCCATGTGTCCCCTACTCCCTTTACCCATTTATGGTCAAAGGTCCATCAAGAACTATGTGAGGCTTGATTCTCATCCATATGAGATACGTTGGAGCGCCCGGGCACTTCCCCGTGGGCCCAGCCTAACTTTATCTTTCGGTCCCTTGACCATAAAACCTCTCCTAAGGGGGTCGTGCGGTGTGACATGGGATTACGTCCTCATTCACGTCAGGTTGTTCACCGCACCGTACACACCCCCTATTCCCATTCACACCAGGTGTTTGAGTTACTCTACCATGTTCCTCTTATGTCTCCTCCCATCCATGGTCCGAATTCTACGACCCTAAACGAAGATCTCCCTATGGGAAAGGAATCTTCTCCCTCTATCTAATATGTCTCGTTGTCATATTCAGATGTGTATTGACAAAGAGCCCAAAGTGTGGTATTTTCATAGCGACATCCTCCTCGTCCCATGACCAAGCTTCGTGAACTCGCTATTTGGATCCTCATCCTCTTCCACATCCAAAAGGACCCTCAGACGACATGGATAATAGGCTTAAGGGATCTCCATGAATGCTGGACCTAAGGGCCCTCCAATCATTTCGGGCCAACTTCCCTATGGATATCTGACAACATTTGTGACATGGTTCCGTGTTTCGAACATGGTCAACGGTCAAACATCATTTGTTTGTCCCCATTCTCGGCTAATGCGATATGGATGCTGGGTTTCCACCATGGTAAACAGTTATCCTCCATCATCACGCCGCCGTCATCGTGATCTGAATCTCGAGCACCATGATTCACACATTTCCACTTCCTCATGTTCAAGTAAAATTCCATCATACTCGCCTATTTCTCCTCGCGCATCTAGGTGCGCTAAATGATCGTGTTAGTGTCATTGGGCCGGTATTCACCGAACGTCCCTTTTCCCTAACCTTCCCCTTTTTGTGTCGGGAAATTCCCACCACTACTTTTTGTTTCCCACACCGAGCACGACTCACGTGGGCTTAGTAGTTTTGGCAGGATGTGTACCAACACGGCCAGGCTTCTCATAATCCCTCATGACATTAAACTGCGCTTCCAGAACTACGTATGGCTTGATTCCCATCCTTATGGGATACGTAGGGACACCCAGGCATTTCACCTAAGGTCCAACCCCAGGAATCGTAAAATCCTGTTCCTCCCCCTGGTCGGACCCCTCATAGGGGACTGTGTAACTATGACAATGCCCTGAACAAGTTCAGGATGCCCCAAGATTACATTGGGAAGCGATAGATCCCCTCGCCAGAGAGGCCCTGTCTGAAAGAAGGAATGATCCATGATCAAACCGATGCGGGGTGTACGGTTCGCAGAGTGGCTCACGATCTACTCGTGCCACCAAAACTCCACCTCGAAAGGCTATGAGGTAAGCCTGATGTTCTTCCGTTCCCCGCCCGTCATCAGTAAGTATCCCCGTCGGCAATGGGAAGGGGTGGAAATTAAACTCATCCACCCTCCACACCTGATTCAGAACCATCATCACGACTAGTTTGAATGGGAAGCTCCCGACCACGTTCAGGATGGAGGGGCGTAAGTTCGATCCCGACGGCGAAATAGGGTTTGGATACTCATAAATCCCCCTAATGTGCGCTGTGATCCACCCATATAGGAGGTGGAAGGGCCCACATATCCTTGGCGGCTTCTTTCCCTCGCTAATGTGCCGCATCATTCTGTAATGTTTGGCGAGCATTGGAATCCCCAGATTGATCCGCTGCCCCATGGCCAACAAGGACGCCATGATAAACGAGCTGGGCCGCACCCCCATGCTTGTATCCCTCACCGGTAGGATCCAACCGCAGATGAGAGCTGCGATGAACGCCGCCAGCCTGACTATCGACTGTTGTTCAGTGCTGACACTGAAACCCCAAGTCTTACATTGGCTGTCCTCCAAGACCCACCAATACGAGTGCCCCTTACCCCGTTGGACCGCCCTCGGACAAGTTCGAGGCCTCGGAGGGAACTCTCGATTCTCTGGGAAATTCAAGAATCAATTGAACCATCTCTTAAAGTGGACATCCCTCGATGCCTCCTTGTCATCTCTAAGGACGAGTGCCATAAGCACTGACGCCAGTCGCGGCATTTTCTCTATATCCTCCCACGCGCTCATGACAGGGAGGAACTCATCATACATGGCCCCCAAGATCGGAACCCCAGAAATCTGGTGGACATCCCACAGGCTGATGCCCACCTCCCCGTGATGTAGGTGAAACGTATTGGTCCTAGACGACCATATGCTCAGCAATTCCGGCATCAGTTGCTTTGGTTGGTAAATGTGGAATTGGGAGGCCCATGCCACCTCATACAACCCCACTCTCCTTAGCTCGGCCCCAAACTCCTCGCATGAGGCGCCTACCCAGTAGGCCCAGGCCTAGTCATCAGTAAAGTTGCCGCACTGGCACAGGTCCCACTCATCGGACCATCCCTTCTTTGAATCCTGCAATGTCGCCTTCATCATGGTACGGTAGAGAGGAGGGGACATCTCTGGTTGCAGTGGCTTCCCGTCAATATAGTTCAAATGGTTTTAGAGATAGTCAGCGGTGAAAAGTGTGAAGTCCTCCTGCGCATGACCATCGGCCACCCTGAACCATTGGTGCTAGCACGGTGTACTCCTGAACCAGCAAGCTGGTTTATCCCTACTCGCCTTAGGGATGAAGATGTCATCCCTCAACCCAAAGCTGTACAATGGTAGCTTCTTACCATCCAGCATGACGTTAAACTGCATTCCAGTCTGACGGCAAGCCGTTGTGACCAACCCGAACTATGAGGACTTTGATCCATGTCAAGGCATGGTACGTAGGAAGCCTTACTGAGGTTCAAGCCCAACAATCATTTCTATTTTTCCTTTGAACTATGAGGACTTTGATACATGTTAAGGCATGGTACGTAGGAAACCTTCCCGAGGTTCAAGACCACCACTAGTGGACCCCCGGGTCTACTTTCACGTCGGTTCGCTGATGAATTCCATCATCTGAACTACGAGGACTTTGATCCATGTCATGACATGGTACGTAGGAAGCCTCCACGAGGTTAAATCCCACCACCACTAGGGCCCTCCTGGTCCTCCCCATTCACATCAGTTCGCTGATGATACCCATCGGACAAAGGTCCACCCTCATGCCGGTTCACCGGCACCATCCCGAACTACGTGGACTTTGATTCCCTGCCACGGGGATACGTAGGAAGCCCCTTCAAGGCTCAAGCCCAACTTCACCGTTTCCCTTGTGAGGGTTCCTTTCCATTCCCCCTTCCACTTCATTCGTATATCCATCATCCACCCTGATCCTCGCCCGGACCGTCATATCCCGGTGAGACCATGTCGGTACGCTCCTCTTCACAGTCGCCCATGGGCTGGTCCCGGTATCGGCACCCCTTCAAGGGAAATCCCTCAATCCGATCCATTCTAGCTAATGCTCCGGCCAGGCTGATCCATCTCCGCTGGACGTTAAACTAGCGGCGTACCCTGTGTTAAACACGGGAAGCTGAGGAAAACCTCAGATAAGTGACTATGACATATAATTCCCCGCGCTCTATGTGGGATGCCTCGGGCTTCCACGCCCTCGAGAAGCCCTGTGACCAGGGATAATAGACAGACATGCAAGGTTCCCCAGCATCCAGACACACTACTAATGCCTCAATGTGACTACTCCCTCCACTGAAGGTTGCTTCCCTGACCAGACCCTTTGGAATGTCCCGAGAGATGCAGTGTAATTAACGGATATACATGGAAACATGGCACTGGGAAGAGTTTCACGAACAACGTATTAAATCTATGAGGGAGACCTGGACTAGGTGAAGAGTTCTGAGGAAGAATCCACGGAAGGAAGAACCGAAATCCCATCATCCCGTTTCGATCAAGGAGCAGACGTACCTGAATAAGGAGCGAATGCCGCCCGCCTTTGGAAAGCGGGAATGTGGGGCAACAAGCGCAGCGCGTCCTCCTCCGCGGACGGACGGATGCGCGCGCCCCGGCAAAAGCGTCGGAAACAGACATGGGGCTTACGCCGCGAAGGGTGCGTCCGTGTAAAGCGAAGATGGGGCTTACGCATTCGGCGGCCCATGGTGTTGGGACTTACTCCCGGATGGAATCCCGGAGTGCGACAAAGCGTAGCGAAAGAGGGATTTGGGACCAATGATGGGAGGTACCTCGTTCCCTATCACGCCCTCCACTGACCTTGGTAGTGGGGAACTACGGAGATGCAGGGGTGCAGCCATCCGTTGGGGAACTAGGGTCACCCTTCTCCTGAGAACATACGCCACTCCAATAAGGAGGATATCATCCCTTGTGGATGGGTGATTCCACTCCTGTGGAGACGAGTGGCGTAAAAAATGTTCGAGCTGGGGGGGACCCTTCGTGAGAGGCACGTGGTCGGGTCACAGTTTAACGTCATGTGTTGGGGATGTGATGCTTGGGAGTTTAGCGTCCTGCAGCTCAGACGAGGTGGGTTCACTCCGCACCCCTATGAGTTACATAACCAGTACCCTCTGGTCCTTGGGGGAGGGAAGGTACTAGCAAGGTCATGGTCAAGGGGGGTTGTGGAGCGAACCATCGAGGGGTCCACATTAGCGTGGCTATGCGAAGAAGCAATAGCCGTTAGCGTGCCTATGCGAAGAAGCATTAGGCGAATCAATGCTATGAGTGGTATTGTCCGTGGGACTTTGAAATCACATCGTGCAAACCTGAAGGGTTGCACGGGAAGAGGAATTTCCAAGCAAAGGAGTGTTCTTCACGAAGCAGAGTGCCTTGGCCTTATCATGGGGCATAGGGATGAGTGGAGGGTGCTCCGCAAAGTGGAACAGTATTCGCGGAGGATTGCCTCTCGAAGGAGAGGTGCCTCGCGAAGTAGGGTACTACGAAGCAGTGTGCTTCGCGATGTGTAGCGATCCTACCTTAGCATAGGGATCACTAGTACATGTTGGGTGTTTCGCGAAGCACCGACGCGAAGTCCCCGAGCATCGCGGTCTCGCGAACCTCCAGAGGTGGTAAATCTCCGCGAACGCATTTGACGTTCGCAAGCGCGCCGCGAAGATCCAGAGGCGGTAACTCTCCGCGAACGCATTTGACGTTCGCGAGCCCGCCGCGAAGCTCCAAAGGCAGTAACTCTCTGCAAACGCATTTGACATTCACGAGCCCACCGTGAAGCTCCAGAGGCGGTAACTCTCCGCGAACTCATTTGATGTTCATGAGCCCGCCGCGAAGCTCTAGAGGTGGTAACTCTCCGCGAACACATTTGACGTTCGCAAGCGCGCCGCGAAGCACCTGAGGAGGCGCGCGAGTTCTGCTTCGTGGCGCCCCTTCCCTATAAATACTGGACTCCCCCTGAGTCCCAGGGATGGACGATCCGACCTTTTGGCTTCTCCTCTCCTGAATCGCGAAGCACCCTTTTCCCTCGGGAATCATGAGCTCCACGACGTACTTCTACATCGCGTGATGCCTTCGCTTTGAATCGTTTTGACCCCTCTTCCGAGAGGGATGCCCTTCGTGAAGCTCAAGGGCGTTCGCGAAGGAAGGGGATTCCCAAGGGAACCCGGGAAGCCGCGGAGCGTTTATGCTTCGCGAAACACCCAACCTATACTAGTGATCCCTATGCTAAGGCAGGATCGCTACACATCACGAAGCACACTGCTTCGCAGTACCCGGATTCACGAGGCACATCTCCTTCGCGAGGCATTGCTCCGCGAATACTGGTCCACTTCACGAAGCACCCTCCACGCATCCCTATGTCCCATGCTAAGGCCAAGGCACTCCGCTTCGCGAAGCACACTCCTTTTCTTGGCAATTCCTCTTCCCGTGCGACCCTTCAGGTTTGCACGATGTGATTTTAATGTCCCGCAGACAATACCACTCATAGCGTTGCTTCGCCTAATGCTTCTTCGCATAGGCACGCTAACGGCTATTGCTTCTTCACATAGCCACGTTAACGTGGACCCCTCGATGGTTCGCTCTACAACCCCACCTTGACCATGGACTTTCTAGTACCTTCCCTCCCCCAAGGACCAGAGGGTACCGGTTATGTAATTCCTAGGGGTGCGGAGTGAACCCACCTCGTCCGAGCTGCAGCACGCTAAACTGCCAAGCATCATGTCCTCAACACATGACATTAACTATGACCCGAACTCATGCCTCTCACGAAGGGTCCCCCCAGCTCGAACATTTTTTACGCCACCCGTCTCCACAGGAGTGGAATCACCCATCCACAAGGGATGATATCCTCCTTATTGGAGTGGCGTATGTTCTCAGGAGAAGGGCGACCCTAGTTCCCCAACGGATGGCTACACCCCTGCATCTCCGTACTTCCCCACTACCAAGGTCAGTGGAGGGCGTGATAGGGAATGAGTCACCTCCCATAATTGGTCCCAAATCCCCCTTTCGCTGCGCTTTGTCTCACTCCGGGCTTCCATCCGGGAGTAAGTCCCAACACCGTGGGCCGCCTAATGTGTAAGCCCCATCTTCGCTTCACACAGACACACCCTTTGCGGCGGGATCATCAATCCCTTGTTGTCTCTTGTTTCTCACACCGAGCATGACTCACATGGGCTTAGAGTTGGCATTGGACATGGCAATACATCGTCCAACATGATGTTAAACTGCATGCCCTCATCCAGCATGACATTAAACTATATGCATGCTTGTCCCGCATGACATCAAACTGCACACCGATTTTCAATCCGAACTACGAGTACTATGATCCATGTCAAGGCATGGTACGTAGGAAGCCTCCCCGAGGTTCAAGCCCACCAGTCATCTAATTCACGTCGAGTTCTACCTGCGTCCAGCATGACGTTAAACTGCATTCCAGTCCGACAGGAAGTCGTTACGACCAACCCGAACTACGAGGACTTTGATCCGTGTCAAGGCATGGTACGTAGGAATTCTTCCTGAGGTTTAATCCCAACAATCATTGGACCAAACCGTCTCCTTGTCGGTGTGCCAAGCCCCCATTTTCAACCCGAACTATGAGGACTTTGATCCGTGTTAAGGCATGGTACGTAGGAATCTTTCCTGAGGTTCAATCCCAACAATAATTTCAATTTTTCCTTTGAACTATGAGGAGTTTGATCCATGTTAAGTCATGGTACGTAGGAAACCTTCCTGAGGTTCAAGACCACCACTAGTGGACCCCCGGGTCTACTTTCACGTCGGGTTCACCATTTCTGTTTCCGAAGCTTTCGCCGGGGCGCGCGCATCCGTCCGTCCGTGGAGGAGGACGCGCTGCTCTTGTTTCCCCGCATTTCCGCTTTCCAAAGGCGGGGGGCATTTTCTCCTTATTCAGGTATGTCTTCTCCTTGATCGAAACAGGACGATGGGATGTCGGTTCTTCCTTCTGTGGATTCCTCCTTGGAACTCGTTACCTAGTCCGGGTCTCCCTCATATATTTAATACGTTGTTCGTGAAACTCTTCCCAGTTCCATGTTTCCATGTACATCGGTTAATTACACTGCTTCTTTTGGGACATTCCAAAGGGTCCGGTCAGGGCAGAAACCTTCAGTCGGGGGAGTAGTCACGTTGAGGCATCAGTAGCGTGTCTGGATGCTGGGGAACCTAGCATGTCTGTCTATTATCCCTGGTCACAGGGCTTCTCGAGGGCGTGGAAGCCCGAGGCATCCCACATCGAGCACGGGGAATTATATGCCGTAGGCACATATCTGAGATTTACCTCAGCTTCTCGTGTTTAACACAGGGTACGCCGCGAGTTTAACGTCCAGCGGAGATGGATCAGCCCGACCGAAGCATTAGCTAGAATAGATCGGATTGAGGGATTTCCCTTGAAGGGGTGCCGATACCAGGACCAGCCCATGGGCGGCTGTGAAGAGGAGCGTACCGACATGGTCTCACCGGGATATGACGGTCCGGGCGAGGATCAGGGTGGATGATGGATAGACAAATGAAGTGGAAGGGGGAATGGCAAGGAACCATCTCAAGGGAAACAGTGAAGTTGGGCTTGAGCCTTGAAGGGGATTCCTACGTATCCCTGTGGCAGGGAATCAAAGGCCGCGTAGTTCGGGATGGTGCCGGTGAACCAGCATGAGGGTGGACCATTGTCCGATGGGAATCATCAGCAAACTGACGTGAATGGGGAGGACCAGGAGGGACCTAGTGGTGGTGGTATTTCACCTCGTGGAGTCTTCCTACGTACCATGTCGTGACATGGATCATAGTCATCGTAGTTCAGATGATGGAATTCGTCAGTGAACCGACGTGAAAGTAGACCCGGGGGGTCCACTAGTGGTGGGCTTGAACCTCGGGAAGGTTTCCTACATACCATGCCTTAACATGGATCAAAGTCCTCGTAGTTCAAAGGAAAAATAGAAATGATTGTTGGGCTTGAACCTCAGGAAGGCTTCCTACATACCATGCCTTGACACGGATCAAAGTCCTTGTAGTTCGGGCTCATCGCAACGGCTTGCCATCAGACTGGAATTCAGTTTAACGTCATGCTGGATGGTATTGAACCCTGACGTGAATAAACGACGGGCGGTGGGTGTCGATGAACCGACGTAAATGAGGTACCTTGGTCCAATGGGAGATGGGCTTGAACCTCTAGGAGGCTTCCTACGTACCATGCCTTGACATGGATCAACGTCCTCATAGTTCGGATTGAAAATGGGGGCTTGGAACACCGACAAGGAGAAGGTTTGGGCCAATGATTTTTGGTCTTGAACCTCAGGAAGGCTTCTTACGTACCATGCCTTGACACGGATCAAATTCTCGTAGTTCAGGTTGGTCGCAACGGCTTGTCGTCGGACTGGAATACAATTTAACGTCATGTAGGACGCAGGTAGAACTCGACGTGAATTGGATGACTGGTGGGCTTGAACCTCGGGGAGGCTTCCTACGTACCCTGCCTTTACATGGATCAAAGTCCTCGTAGTTCGGATTGCAAATGGGTGTGCAGTTTGATGTCATGCGGGACAAGGATGCATACAGTTTAACATCATGTTGGACGAGGGCATGCAGTTTAACGTCATGTTGGACGATGTATTTCCATGTCCAATGCCAACTCTAAGCCCACGTGAGTCATGCTCGGTGTGAGAAACAAGAGACAGCAAGGGCCTGACGATCACGCCGCGAAGGGTGCGTCCGTGTGAAGCGAAGATGGGGCTTATGCATTAGGCGGCCCACGGTGTTGGGATTTACTCCCGGATGGAAGCCCGGAGTGCGACAAAGAACATCGAAAGAGGGATTTGGGACCAATGATGGGAGGTGCCTCATTCCGTATCACACCCTCCACTGACCTTGGTAGTGGGGAAGTACGGAGATGTAGGGGTGCAGCCATCCGTTGGGGAACTAGGGTCGCCCTTCTCACGAGAACATAAGCCACTCCAATAAGGAGGATATCATCCCTTGTGGATGGGTGATTCAGCTCCTGTGGAGACGAGTGGCGTAAAAAATGTTCGAGCTGGGGGGACCCTTCATGAGAGGCACGAGGTCGGGTCACAGTTTAACGTCATGTGTTGAGGACGTGATGCTTGGTAGTTTAGCGTCCTGCAACTCGGACGAGGTGGGTTCACTCCGCACCCCTAGGACTTACAAAACTGGTACCCTCTGGTCCTTGGGGGAGGGAAGGTACTGGAAAGGCCATGGTCAAGGGGGGTTGTGGAGAGAACCATCGAGGGGTCCACATTAGCGTGGCTATGCGAAGAAGTAATAGCCGTTAGCGTGCCTATGCGAAGAAGCATTTGGTTAAGCAACACTATGAGTGGTATTGTCCGTGGGACTTTGAAATCACATCGTGCAAACCTGAAGGGTCGCACGGGAAGAGGAATTTCCAAGCAAAGGAGTGTGATTCGCGAAGCGGAGTGCCTTGGCCTTAGCATGGGGCATAGGGATGAGTGGAGGGTGCTTCGCGAAGTGGAACAGTATTCGCGGAGCACTACCTCGCGAAGGAGAGGTGCCTCGCGAAGCAGGGTACTGCAAAGTAGTGTGCTTCGCGATGTGTAGCGATCCTGCCTTAGCATAGGGAACACTAATACAGGTTGGGTGTTTCGTGAAGCATAAACGCTCCGTGGCTGCCCGGGTTCCCTTGGGAATCCCCTTCCTTTGCGAACGCCATTGAGCTTCGCGAAGGGCATCCCTCTCGGAAGAGGGGCTCAAAACGATTCAAAGCGAAGGCATCACACGAAGTAGAAATACCTTGTGGAGCTCATGATTGCCGAGGGAAAAGGGTGCTTCGTGATTCGGGAGAGGAGAAGCCTAAAGGTCAGATCGTCCATCCCCGGGACTCAGGGGGAGTCCATTATTTATAGGGAAGGGGCTCCGCGAAGCAGAACTCGTGCACCGCCTCAGGTGCTTCACGGCGTGCTCGCGAACGTCAAATGCATTCGCGGAGAGTTACCGCCTCTGGAGCTTCAAGGAGGGATCGCGAACGTCAAATGCATTCTTGGAGAGTTGCCGCCTCTGGAGCTTCGCGGCGGGCTCGCGAACGTCAAATGCGTTCGCAGAGAGTTATCGCCTCTGGAGCTTCGCGGCGGGCTCGCGAACGTCAAATCCGTTTGCGGAGAGTTACCGCCTCCAGAGCTTCGTGGTGCGCTCGTGAAAGTCAAATGTGTTCGCAGAGAGTTACCTCCTCTAAAGCTTCATGAGACCGTGATGCTCGGGGACTTCGCATCGGTGCTTCGCGAGGCAGCGTGCCAGCCTTCTTTTTCGTCCCTTCCTTTCGTGCAATATTTTGGCACCAACATTGTGGAACAGAGATCAGTCATGGTAATTTTGTTCCTTACTCCTTTTGACAAGAGGATATATTCCTCCTCTTTCCCAAAACATGTTATATTTCCCTCCCACTGAGGTATGTCACCAATCATTTGAGGTCCGAACCGTAGGACTTCCAATGTCATCCCACTTTGAAGTGTTCTCCACGCCCTCACCCACTGTCTCCCCGACCACTTATGTTGTAGTAATGCCCTCTCCCATCAATGGGAGAGGAGGTTTGTGGTTGGTTGGATCCCTCAAATCCTCCTACTTCTCTCTTCTAATATGACTCACGTGGTCATAGAGGTTGGTGGCGATTACACATCCGCACAACCAAACAAAAATAGGAGCTACGATAACTTTGATTCCTGCCCAAAAGACGATACATATTGTTGGTCGGAGTGGATACTCAAGAGGGGGGGTGAATTGAGTTCCAATTAAAATTTCTGTTTTAAAACTTTGTCTTAAAAACCCCAAATAAAATACTGAATTAAACTGTAGTGAATTTATATCACAGTAAAGGTTCTGTTGGGTTTTCAAGGGATTAATTATTTCCCAGTTAATCAAAACAGAAAGCTTGATAAACTTTTGAAACCAACTTACTTATTTCCAACTAATATAAACACTTGCGAATTTAATTATCAAAGTGACTTTAAAACAGTTTTGGTTTTAAAGTAATTAGCAACGGAATAAAAATAAATTAGAAAATAAATAAGCACATCAAATTTAACCAAGAGGTTCAGTCTCAAGCTGAGACTTAGTCCTCTCAAAACATTATATAACAGTGATCCACACCCTGGATCGGGGATAAACAATAGTATACAACTGTCCAGGTCACATGACCTCTACCACTGTTATCCGTGGGAAATAAAAGATGTAAGAGTATTGAGTGAGGATTTACAAATCCTCCAGTTAGAGTACAAGAGACAGTGTGTGTGTAAAATGCAACAGATAACACACACTGCTCAATATGTAAAAGGATAAATCACAGAGCAAATATTTAGAGTTTAGAAATGGCTCTAGTGATTTTCATGTAGTTATGGACTCCTTTGATTGATCAGAATTCGCTCTGAGTCCTCTTCTGGTTTTTGTCTGGAAAACAGAGTATCGTCTGTTTCCTTGACTTCCAGGTGTAGAGACAGTCGATGAAACTCTTGTGTTATGTTCTCATTCTCATCTCTTCACTGGTATGCAGTAATGAGTTCTTCGGGTAAGTTATGTAGTCTCTTTGCATTCACGCTCTTTTGTTCTTCCAGCACACCTCGTGGTATATGTATCTGTCTGTGTATTCGTCTATGTGCCTCGCACACCCTGTGGTCTGTGTATATCTGTATTCGTCCATTCATACTCTTTTGTAGTATCACATCTTTCCTTTAGTTAAACCACGTGCTCTGGAAAAAGATGATTTACTTTTTGCAAGTACGAGGTACGGTTCCCTAAAATCCAACAGCACACATTAAATAAATGTCAGTGTATTAAAATATACCTGATATGAGAGTTGGTTAGATTAAATAATGATAAAGAAATTAAACCAGTGTCGGGTTCTATCTCTGGAACAGTAGCTCTTGATATCGGTAGACTTGTGTTACAGTAGATGTCTGTATCGGTAGACTTCATTTGTCACGGTAGACTTTGTATCGGTAGCTGTCATAGTAGATTTGATCACATCAGTAGCGGTGGACTTGTAACGGTAACTGTGGCTCTGCCTTGTATCGATAGCGGTAAGTCTCTATCGGTAGACTTTGCATAACGGTGGACTTCAGCATATCGGTAGCTCTGTATCGGTAGCTATCGACTTCGATATAGCGGTAGGCTTGAGTACCGGTGAGCTTGTAACTGTAACTCTATCGGTAGACTTGATGTACCGTATCGGTAGACTTTGATGTAGCGGTGATCTTTGAGTTCCGGTGAACTTGATGTATCAGTGAACTCTGTATCGGTAGCTCTAATCCATAACAGTGGAATCGGTAGCTATATTTGATATCGGTAGCTCTAATCCATAACGGTGGTATCGGTAGCTCGTTTGTAACGGTAGCTGAAAACTGTTTGAGCATTCACTTGGCAGAATGGGTTAAGTCATAGTAAACATATATCTGATAATTCAAAAGACTTAATTTAAGCATAATGAAAGAAACAACATATATTAAAGTATATTTGGAATGTATTAAGCATAATCAAGATATAAATAAAGAATGGTTGGGATTATCAAAACACAATAAAGCCACTTAATTCCAGAGGGTTCAAAAATCTCCCCCTTTTTGATAATCACAACTTATGCCAAAATAAAGTAATATCAGAGGAAAAAAATATATATATCAAAGTATGATATCAACCGTATAGTTTCAGAGGAAAAATATGGAAACAAGAATATATCAAGAAATAATGTAGTATCAGAGGAAAGCACAAGCAAGATTCTTTGGTTTGCATATTTCTCCCCCTATCAATTTAACTACAGGATTCTCCTCCAAAGAAGTGATTTTATCCCCCTTTGTCCCTTTAGGTGAACAACATTCTCTTTCTCTCTCTCTGGGTATAGGTTTCCAATAATTTCTCCCCCTTTGTGATTAACAAAAGGATGGTATTAGAGAACAGAGAAGGACTATGAAAGAAAATAGACAGAGTAAAATAGACAGTGAAGAGAGGAATGAAGTATTGGATTGATAAGAAAAAGATACATTTGGGAAAATCAGAAAAGTACATAAATACAATGAATACCATCAAAAGAAAAATGGCTAGAAGCACTCAATCATCCTCTTGAACAGGTGTCTTTCCCTTGGGATTAGCAGAGGGTTCAGAGGTAGAGTCAGCAGGCTTGGGAATTCCTGAAAGAACTACTGGTGGATCAGCAACTGATACAGTACCAGATCAGTAATCTGAGCTCCTCTGAGTGATCATAGGTGTCAAGCTCCTGATGGCTTGAATTGGAGTCAGTTGAGGAGTACTCCTAGAGGCAGAAGCAGGAAGTGCCGGAGGTACAATCACTGGTCTGGCATACACATGCAGGAAGGGCAGCAACAGGTTTCGGAAATCCATTATAATGATTCCTCCTCTCTCCATTGCAGACACAAAATCATCTCTATTCTCTATAAACTTATCCAAAGCAGGAGTAAGCTCCCTGCGCTTACTAACTTGTTCCCTGAAGGCTTGGGTAACTAGAGGAAACTTCATATTTTCAAGAAAAAGCTTGAAATGGCTTGTCATTTGGTGCTTGGTATAAACCTTTTCAAAATAAGCATCCACCTTATTCTTGATTGCCTCTTGAGAAGCAGTAGCTGCCCGCAGGTGATCACGAACAAAATTACTAACTTCCCTAGTGGTAGCAAGAATCTGAGTATCTGATGCACCACTGGGACTGGCCTTAGCCAATTCTTCTTGAACAATAGTGCGGATCTGGTCAAGGTTCACACTAGAGCTAGTTGAGGGAAGAGGTTTCATTGAGAAGGCCACTGTCTCCTTGAAAGATTGAGTCAGACTACTAACTACCTTCTGAACAAGTTCATCCTGACTGTTCAGATGTTCTTTGACTGACTTCTTAAAGGCCTCAAAAACTTCAACAAACTGTTTGACCACTTCTTTGATATACCGAATGTCAGTGTGCACTTGGGTGGTAGAACTGTTCAAGGCAGTCAATGAAGCGATTGATTGTCTAAGAGAAACTACATCTCCTGTCCAACTCTCAATCTGAGTGTGGCACACTTTAAGTTCATCCACCATTTCTTTTACAGGACTGGACACACTACATACAATGGATAACTCAAGGGATTGATCCACGCTTTTTATCTCTTCATCCATACTTTTCATCATATCTGCCACTAATTCTCTTATTTCTTCTTTCAATTCAGATTTTAAAGACTCAAGGTCCTTCTTGGTTGCCACATTTTCAGCCACAGTGGGTAAAGTAACTGATTCCTTTTGGGGTTGGTCTTCCTCATCCGAATCTCCATAAGAAAGTCCAAGAATCATATATCCGGGATCTGATGTATAACCTTCAATGTCATATAACACTCATACTGAGCCAAGATTCTCCTACTCACTTGGAACATTCTCCTGATATATCTCTTCCAACTGTTCTTCCGGAGGTAATTCTGCACTTTCCTCTACAAAAACAGTAGATTCAATAGCCATTTGTTCTGAGTCATTAATGACTCTCTCATTAAAAGGTGTTGCTGCTATGTCTTCCTGATCATCCACTGTCCTGACTGTACTGACTATTAGAGGACTTAAACTGGTCTCTTTTTCAACATTTTCCTCATCAACTGCTTCACCATCAGCCTCTTTTTCTCCATTAACATTATGATCAGATTCGGTTGTCTCATCCTCCTCAGAGGTGTCCTTGACAACATACCGGCATGCTTCTTCTTCTTCTTCTGTAGTCTCTATATCATTGTCCTTTAAGACAATTTCTCTTTTTGGTAGTTCTTTTGGAGGGCTAGCTGCTCCATAAGAAATAACTTGATGCACAGGACTAGGGGGTAAGTCTGTATCTCCTCCTTCCTCTACTGATGTCTCTTCCTCATCAGCTTCATCATCACTGTAGAACGGTTCTGGATCATCTGGTCTAAGACCAGGATCTCTCATATCCTTTGTTCAAGACGGATAATCCACAGGAGTGAACTTGTCAAAAAAATTTCCATCATCATTCACCCATGATTTCTTCCAAGGATTCCAGATGACTTTCATGTATTTATAGATAGTTCTTATAATACAGAAGTTGTCCTTAACCACTACCAGCAAATCCTGAGGTACAACTATCTCCTTCACTTTCAGCATCACAGAAATTAGCTTTGAGAAAAACAAGGCATTTGATTTTGACTTCGGTCTAGTCATCTCTTCCACTTGAACCATAATCAATCTACATAGATTGATTCTCACACTGAGCTTCAGCATATGTAACAGATATATGTCTTGGAATCTCAAAGTAGAAAAGTCTCCTCTTCTCGGACTAAAAACATGATGAATAAATTTAAACAATAGTTTATCTTCTCCTACCATCTCTGTAGAAATCACCTTTCTAGGGGTCCCATTCCCTGTGAGTTCCAGCAGAGCATCTTCATATTGAAACACATCATTGGTTGAAGGTACAGACTTGGAATAATAAGTAAAATCGCCCTCATGAGAAACTCTCAGGTTCTCATCCCATTATCCTGAAGTAAAAGATACTTCCTGACCATTTACAACAGAAACCATTCTTCTTTCTTCTTCAGACTTTTCAAAACGAACGAATTCGTAGAATTGTTTCACCAGTCCTGGAAAATAAGGTATGTTGTTGTTCGCGAAGCATTCTAGCCAACCTTGTTCTTGTAAAACCTTAAGAACTAACGAATTGCTTTCCATCAGCCATTCTGCACACACTTCTTTTTCAACAACAATCTCTCTCCTTGAGAGATGCGGGTTTATTGGATTCTTTCGAGCTACACTTCCACTTCCACATCCACTGGCATTCGATACTTTCTGTCATTTCGCTTGCGGAACATCACTCCCATTTGTGACTTTGGGTCTCTTGACGTGGGCCATTACGGATTGGAGGCTAGGGTTCTGAAGTTCGAGAGGTTTAGGTTTAGGAGAATTCGAGCAGACAGGTTCGCGGTGAGATTGAGTGAGTCTAGTTCAAGTTTTAATAGCATTTTGGATTCATAAATCACATAAATCATAAATAAAATAAATAGCGGTTAGATGACTCGGCTTTACAGAATTTTAAAATAGCGCGAGATGTACCGGTAAAGTCTCTTAACGGTGAGGTCTTCTAACGGTGAGGTTTTTCTAACGGTGAGGTTTTCTAACGGTGAGGATTCTCTAACGGTGAGGTTTTTCTAACGGTGAGGATTCTCTAACGGTGAGGTTTTTCTAACGGTGAGGATTCTCTAATGGTGAGGTTTTTCTAACGGTGAGGATTCTCTAACGGTTTCAAGGGTAAGTTATCATTCTTAATTCGTGTCTAATGAAACTTAATCTTTCTGAACTTAAAGTCTTATTGAAAATATCAGCTAATTGAAGTTCGGTGCCTATAAATTCAAGTGTTATATCACCTCTTTGATACTGATCTCTTAAAAAGTGGTGTCTAACATCAATATGTTTAGTTCTAGAGTGAGACACAGGGTTCTTAGAGATATTAATCGCACTAGTGTTGTCACAGTTGATTGAAACATGTTTAAAGTCAAATCCATAATCCAGTAGTGTGTGTTTCATCCACAGAATCTGTGCAGAGCAACTACCAGCAGCGATGTATTCTGCTTCAGAAGTAGACAATTCAACTGAGTTATGTTTCATACTACACCATGATACTAGGGATTTTCCAAGTAAGTGACATGTTTTATATGTGCTCTTCCTATCTAACTTACAGCCAGCAAAATCAGCATCTGAATAACTTATTAAATCAAATGATTGTTCTTTTGGATAAAACAAACCCAAATTAGCAGTATTTTTAAGATATTTGAAAATCCTTTTAACAGCAAGTAAGTGTGACTCTTTAGGATTAGCTTGAAATCTAGCACACATACCCACACTAAACATAATATCTGGTCGACTAGCAGTAAGATAAAGTAAACTCCCAATCATACCTCTGTAATTAGTTTGATCAACTGGTTTCCCAGATTCATCAACATCCAATTTACAGGTGGTACTCATAGGTATATCACTTTCCTTAATACTATCCAAACCAAAACGTTTTAACAAATCTTTAGTATCTTTACTTTGATTTAAAATAATACCATCTTTAGTTTGAAATATTTGAAAACCAACAAAATACTTAAGCTCTCCCATTAAGCTCATTTCAAACTCATTTTTCATAACTTCTGAAAAATCAGTACATAAAGAATTTTTAGAAGTTCCAAAAATAATTTCATCAACATAGATTTGTACTATTAATACATCTTTTGAAATCCTTTTTATAAAAAGAGTGGGATCAGCTATTCTTTTTGTAAATTATTTTGAAATAAGAAAGTTTGAAATTCTTTCATACCAAGCTCTTGGAGCTTGTTTTAAACCATATAAAGCTTTAGAATGTTTAAAAACATGATTTTGGAAATGATGATTTGAAAAACCCGGTGGTTGTTCTACAAAAATATCTTAAACTATAAAACAATTTAGAAAATCACTTTTCACATCCATTTGATATAACTTGAAATTAATATGTGATGCATAGGCAAGTAAAATCCTAATAGACTCTAATCTATCTACGGGTGAAAAGGTTTCTTCATAGTCAATCCCTTATTCTTGATTGTAACCTTGTGCAACTAGCCTATGTTTGTTTCTAATGATGTTTCGAAATTCATCAACTTTGTTTCTAAACACCCATTTTGTGCCTATGGTGATAGTTTCCTTAGGTCTTTCTACTAATTTCCAGACTTTGTTTCTTTCAAATTTATTTAGTTCCTCTTGCATAGCCATTACCCAGAATTCATCATTGATAGAATCATTGATATTTTTAGGTTCCAGCTGTGACAAGAAGGCTTGATGTTCAACCTAATTTCTAAGAGAATCTCTAGTCTATGTTCCTCTATCTAGATTTCCTAAAACAGCATCTAAAGGATGGTTCTTTAAAATCTTAGTTGGTCTTGAAAATGTAGGGCTAGAGATTTTAGGTTCATCAATAGGTTGAGGTTCAACAGAAGCAGGTTCTGGAAAATTTCCAAAACTGGATGTTTTAACTACAGGTCCACTGTCATTATCATTAGGGTTCAAAACAGAGAGATCATCTTCAATATTTTCAAGAGAGGTCTTAGGTTCATGTGGATCAGTTTCATCAAATTTGATGTGAACAGATTCTTCCACACAATTGGTTCTCTTATTAAATACTCTATAGGCTTTACTAGAAATTGAGTAACCTAGAAAAATTCCTTCATCACTCTTGGATGCAAACTTGTCAAGATTATCTTTAGTATTAATAATAAAGACTTTGCAGCCAAAAACTTTGAAGTAGTTAACCTTAGGTTTCCTATGGTTCCACAACTCATAAGGGGTCCTCTTAGGAATGGGTATAATCAAGACTCTATTAATAACATAACAAGCTGTATTTACAGCTTCAGCCAAAAAATAAACAGTTAGGTCATACTCATTAAGCATAGTCCTAGCAATTTCTTGCAGGGTTCTATTCCTCCTTTCTACTACACCATTTTGCTGGGGTGTCCTAGGGGCAGAGAAATTGTGACTATAGCTATTGTGTGAGCAGTAAGATTCAAACTCATGATTTTCAAACTCACGACCATGATCACTTCTTAGGGTTTTAATCTTAATTCCATTAAGGTTCTCTACAGACTTGGAGTATTTTACAAAGCAAGAACAAGATTCACTTTTGTGAGCTAGAAAATATACCCAAGTATATCTAGAATAGTCATCTACAAGAACATAGACATAATGCTTCCCATTTAAACTAAAAACTGTAGAAGGTCCAAATAAATCCATGTGAACCAACTCGAGAGGTTGAGAAGTTGACACTTCTTTCTTTGATTTAAAAGAAACTTTATGTTGCTTTCCCTTTTGACAGGGATTACAAACTTTGTCTGCTGGAAATTCAAGTTTGGGTAGGTCTCTAACTAAGATCTTCCTAGCAAGTTTTCTAAGTGAATGCACATTGCAGTGTCCTAATCTTCTATGCCAGAGCCGAGACTCTTTATGAAAAGCATTTAAATAAGTAATATTTTTCTTAGCTAAAGAATTTAAATCAATAGCATAAAAATTTTCATTTCTCAAAACAGGAAACACTAAAACATTTTTAGAATTAAAAACATTGAAAGAATCATTTTCAAATTTAACATAAAAACCATCATCACATAACTGAGAAATACTTAACAAATTGTATTTAAGTCCATCAACAAATAAAACTTTTGAAATTAATACTGAGTCAGTGTTACCAATCTGGCCTAAGCCGATGATTTTTCCTTTTGAGTTATCACCAAACGTGACAAACCCTCCATCAACTCTAAATAAGCTTTTAAAGCATGAGAAGTCTCCTGAAATATGTCTTGAACATCCGTTGTCCAAGTACCAGGTCTTTTTATAGGAGCTATTTAAGCAGGTTTCCTACAAAATAGATTTAAACAGGAAATGATTTTGGTACCCAGATTTTCTTGGGTCCAGACAGGTTAGCCAATAACACTTTAGGTACCCATATTTGTCTAATGTGTCTCGTAAAATTTCTAGAATCAACAGATTTTGAGAGATAAACCTTATTAGATCCATAACTATGAATATAACTAGTCGAAGCATAGGAAGTTCCAGAGCTAGCTACATTCTGTCCAGATTTAGGAATAAATCTAGTTTGGGTAATTTTCCTTTGACTAGGTTGGTATCCTATACCAGTAGTGTATCTAGGTGCTATTTGCTTACCTAGCATTTGAGTAAGAGTATCTTTACCATTGGTAAATTTCTCTAAGTCTTTCTTGAGTTGCTCATTAGACAATTTTAGTTCAGTATTCTCTTTAAGCAACTGAGCATTATTTTCTACTTCAATATCCAGATTAGATTTATGTTTAACAGTTAAAGCATATTGTTTCTTTAAACCTTTGTATTTGTCTTTCAGATCATTACAAGTTTCTTCTAACATATCACAATATTCCAATAGTTCAGATTTAGACATGTTATCACATTCAGAATCATCTCCAGAATAATATGAATTAGAAGTAGGAGTTTCTGAAGTTACCTCAGAAGTGTTTGTCATAAAACACATGTTCGCCTTGTTTCTGTGTTTAGATTCAGAAACTTCAGATTCACTAGAACTGTCCTCAAAAGCACTCCAATTGGCCTTCATGGATTTCTTATACTTGTTATCCTTGTATTCATACTTCTTCTTGTATTTTATCTTTGGAAAGTCTACTTTTATGTGTCCCTTCCTTTTGCACTCATAGCAGACAACTTCATCTGATTTATCAGGCTTCTTCCAATCTTTTTTCCAATGTCGTTTGTTGTCATACTTACCTTTGTAGTTGGACTTTCTGAAAAACTTCTTCTTCCTATAAAATTTCTTAAACCTTATAGCAATGTGAGCCATCTTAGCATCACTATCATAATCACTCTCATTGTCTTCACAGCTTGAACATTCATTGATATCTTGAAGATTTTCCTTATCCTTATTCTTTGATGTTGTAGTTTTGAAGGCAACAGATTTTCTTCTATGTTCATCATCTTCTTCTTTGTTTACTTTGAGTTCCTCTTCATACATCATCAATTTTCCAATTAGTTCTTTGACTGGAAGTTCTCCAATGTCACACGATTCTCTAATGGAGACAGAGGTTCCTCTCCATCTTTCAGGTAGACATCTCAAAATTATCATGATTTGTTCCTTTGCTGGAACATCCTTTCCCAGAGAAAGAATTGTGTTGACAATTTCATTGAACCTGAGATACATATCAGAAATGGGTTCATCAGGCTTCATCATAAAATTATCATACTTAATAGTATAGGTATTCAATCTCATTTCCTAAACCTTAGTTGTTCCTTCATGAGAAACAGGTAAGGTATCCCAAATTTCATAAGCAGTTTTACAGGCAGATATTCTATTAAATTCATCATCTCCTAGAGAACAGTACAAAGCATTCATAGCGTTACAATTATTATTGTAGGCAGTCTTAGTAGCTTCATTCCAAGTAGTTCTAACAGTAGTAGGAATTTTATATTCTGATTCTATAGCAGTCTAAATATCAAAACCCATGCTCTCTAAATGAATTTTCATCTTGATTTTCCACTAACCATAGTTATTGCCATTGAAAAATGGTGGTCTATTGGTAGCAACACCTTCAAGTATATTATCCATGATAGCTAACTATAAGCAAAGATTTTAAAGAGATAAAAATTTAGAAATAACAGAAATTTTAAGAACATTAAAATAAAACTAAAATCACAGTTGAAAAACAGAGTACAAAATATTTTAAACATCCTCTGATACCAAATGTTGGTCGGAGTGGATACTCAAGAGGGGGGGTGAATTGAGTTCCAATTAAAATTTCTGTTTTAAAACATTGTCTTAAAAACCCCAAATAAAATACTAAATTAAACTGTAGTGAATTTATATCACAGTAAAGGTTATGTTGGGTTCTCAAGGGATTGATTATTTCGTAGTTAATCAAAACAGAAAGGTTGATTAACTTTTGAAACCAACTTACTAATTTACAACTAATATAAACACTTGAGAATTTAATTATCAAAGTGAATTTAAAATAGTTTTGGTTTTAAAGTAATTAGCAGCGGAATAAAAATAACATAGAAAATAAATAAGCACAGCAAATTTAACCAAGAGGTTCAGTCTCAAGATGAGACTTAGTCCTCTCAAAACTTTATATAAAAGTGATCCACACCCTGGATCAGGGATAAACAACAGTATACAACTGTCCAGGTCACATGACCTCTACCACTGTTAGCTGTGGGAAATAAAAGATGTAAGAGTATTGAGTGAGGATTTACAAATCCTCCAGTTAGAGTACAGGAGACAATGTGTGTGTAAAATGCAACAGATAACACACACTTCTCAATATGTAAAAGGATAAATCACAGAGCAAATATTTAGAGTTTAGAAATGGCTCTAGTGATTGTCATGCAGTTCTGGACTCCTTTAATTGATCAGAATTCGCTCTGAGTCCTCTTATGGTTTTTGTCTAGAAAACAGAGTATCGTCTGTTTCCTTGACTTCCAGGTGTAGAGACAGTCGATGAAGCTCTTGTGTTATGTTCTCGTTCTCAGCTCTTCACTGGTATGCAGTAATGAGTTCTTCGTGTAAGTTCTGTTGTCTCTTTGCATTCACGCTATTTTGTTCTTCTAGCACACCTCATGGTATATGTATCTGTCTGTGTATTCGTCTATATGCCTCGCACACCCTGTGGTCTGTGTATATCTGTATTCGTCTATTAATACTCTTTTGTAGTAGCACATCCTTCCTTTAGTTAAACCACGTGCTCCGGCAAAAGATGATTTACTTTTTGCAGGTACGAGGTACGGTTCCCTGACATCCAACAGCACACATTAAATAAATGTCAGTGTATTAAAATATACCTGATATGACCTTTGGTTAGATTAAATAATGATAAAGAAATTAAAGCAGTGTCGGGTTCTGTCTCTGGAACGGTAGCTCTTGATATCGGTAGACTTGTGTTACAGTAGATGTCTGTATCGGTAGACTTCATTTGTAATGGTAGACTTTGTATCGGTAGCTATCATAGTAGATTTGATCACATCAGTAGCAGTGGACTCGTAACAGTAACTGTGGCTCTGCCTTGTATCGGTAGCGGTAGGTCTCTATCGGTAGACTTTGCATAATGGTGGACTTCAGCATATCGGTAGCTCTGTATCGGTAGCTGTCGACTTCGATGTAGCGGTAGGCTTGAGTACCGATGAGCTTGTAACTGTAACTCTATCGGTAGAGTTGATGTACCATATCGGTAGACTTTGATGTAGTGGTGATCTTTGAGTTCCGATGAACTTGATGTATCGGTGAACTCCGTATCGGTAGCTCTATTCGATATCGGTAGCTCTAATCCATAACGGTGGTATCGGTAGCTCTATTCGATATCGGTATCTCTAATCCATAACGGTGGTATTGGTAGCTTGTTTGTAACGGTAGCTGAAAACTGTTTGAGCATTCACTTGGAAGAATGAGTTAAGTCATAGTAAACATATATCCGATAATTCAAAAGACTTAATTTAAGCATAATGAAAGAAACAACATATATTAAAGTATATTTGGAATGTATTAAGCATAATCAAGATATAAAGAAAGAATGGTTGGGATTATCAAAACACAATAAAGCCACTTAATTCCAGAGGGTTCAACACATATGACGTTTTCTTGAAGGCCCGAGTTCAAATGGGATCCCTTCTAAAAGGTTTCACCTATCCATTACATGAATCTCTCATGCGTAAGAACCAAATAAAATCTGAACTATGAAAAATCTGATTCCTGGTCAAGAAAAGATACGTAGGATGCCTTCTTGATGGCCCAAACTCCAAATGGTTCCCATCCAAAAGTGTTCACCCACCCATAACGGGAATATCTCATGCATCAGACCCAAATCAAAATATAAACTATGAGAAATCAGATTCATAGTAAAAATAAGATACGTAGGATACACTAACACAAAACAGGACAGGGGAAGCACTCCCTTTATTAGTGCTAAACAGAAATCACTGATAAAGGGGTATGACTTTATCAGCACTAGTCAAAAGCGCTAATAAATATACCCTTTATAAGAACTAAAAAAGCACTGATAAGGGTTTTTATTCTTAATTAATATTAAATTATAATATTTATAATCAAAAATAATATTTTTTGTATATATTGACAATTATATACCAATATTTATAAATATATACTCTTTATTGTTATATTTTTTAATAAATAGTTTTATATTTATCTTATTTACAATTTGAATTAAATATATAAGAATATAAATAAATTATTAAATAAAAACTGATGGAACCATTATCAGCGCTTTTAATGAGCACTCATAAAAGTTCCAGTGGTTTTTAATTAATAACCCTAATAGGCCCTCCTCTCATGCACGCAGTCATGCTTTCATAGAATCTGATCCAGTCCCCTCTTCTGCCACGACTTATCCTCCTCATCCTCCTCCTCCTCCTCCTCCTCCTCCTCCTCTCCCTCTTCCTCTGCCGACACCGCTGGGTTTTCCTCCTCTTCCATGACTTTCATCCTCCTTCGATGTCACTGCCTTCGTCGTCGGTGCCTCCACCACCGATGCCTCCATCGCCGCTTCCTCCGCCGTCGCTGCCTCTGTCGCCACTGCCTCCACCACCGCTACCTCTTCCACTGTTGCGTCCTCCGTAGCTGCCTTCGCCATAGCTTCTTCATCTCCAAGGTCCATCTTTATTTGATTTTACCCCAAACACCATTCTTATAAGAATTCCTAGTTACTAGGATGAAAGATTATTATTTTCTATTTTGAGATATTATTGTTGATAGGTTTACTAAATGCTAGGTATTTACCATAGATGTAATTATTTCAAATTTCTCAATCTCCAATGGAAATAGTCCAATCTACATGTATCATGGTTTGAATATTGGACTCACATGACATGTTCTTACATGTTTCTAAATGATTTTTTATGGGAGGTTCAACTGTTTAAAGTGTCATCAATAACATATATATGGTTTTTCAATGTAAAATATTGGTGTAATTATTATCAACTGAATTATAATGGAATGTCAATTCGATCATAGTTTATAATGATCCATAGTAGTTTATGTATAGGCTCTTTATGAAATGGATGCATAGACATCACTAGTGTGTCGACAAAGGAATTTCATGATTTAAGTGATTCAAAATGGTCATAAATTTCCATATGGAGAAGTATTTTGGTTGAAGAAGAGAACCAAAAAGAATCAAGAGAGGGTGAATTGAGTTCATGAATTTTTTATCAGATAAATCACCCTTTATTTATTCAATATAGTTTTTAATCCATTGTTTTCCCCAGTAAAATACAAAAAGGAAAATATAATGAGAATGATATCACACATAATTTTTAGTGGGTTATGGGGTTTGTGAGATGTGGTAAATGGTGTAATAGGTTTTAGATTATTTTATTCTCATTGGATTCCTCTATTTTATGTTTTCTTTTCAGTTAGAAATCTCCTAGACTGTGTGCCTCTCCTCTGCCACAAATGCACCTCTACCGTGTACTAGACGACACCATCACAGTGAGTTTTCTCATGTTACTCATTGGTTTCCTCTTGTTCGCATGTTATTACTATTTGATATTGATGGTTATAATATGAAATGTATGGGCTAAACGCTCCGCTGAAAACCAGGGTCATTGGTGGTCCTTGTTTGCGCACTAAATGCATTTCATGTTGGTTGGTTCCTGTTGAACATTTGAATATAAAAATTTGTAATTTACATATAATTGACTTAAGAATGAACATCCTATGATGATAAAACTACTGTTATTCCCCATGGATTAACAAACAAAATTGAATAATGGATTCTTTGTAAAATATGGTATTGTGATTGGTTGGTTTGTATGGTGTTGCGATTTTGAGCACGATTGTGTTTTTGTATGGTGTTGCAGTTGTTTGCATGATTGATATGCCATTTGTTTTCCATGTTATAGTTCTTCCACCATTGAATATAAATCCAATCTTTACCAATTTCAATGGCACCACCACTTTGTTACTGGTGCAAGAACACCGCTTCTAGAGGACTCTATGAGACATTTTATGGTGTGAAGATGATGTTTTTCAAACTCTATATATTTTTAAAATACATTGTATGTAGTCTTGTTAAATGGAACATGCTTCACCATACATGGATTTCATATATATTTTAATGTCACACAACATTTATCTCCAAAATTTACACCACATGACTCATCTTCTGACTCAAACATGGAATAATTTTCATTTTAAATGTTACATGTCATGTGAACCTAGGTCACACACAATGTATCTCCAAGATATATAATTCAGCATGAATCCACATACATGCCATGAAATAATTGTAGAACCACATGATATGTGTTTTACTTCACTCTCACCATGTATAGATACCAAGAAACTTGATGTGTATAGACTATACACCCCTAGTGGTCATGTAAGGACTACACATCATGTATTACACAAAAATACGATGCATAGCCGGTGAGGTGACTTAGTATGTATCTAAAGTACAGGCATTTAGCTCAATTTTTCTATATGTCATGTATTTTTAAAGTAATCATGTTTTATTTGTAAGACTAACTTGAATTTAATTTGATATATGTCAGATTAAATCAGGTATCTTATCCATACATGATGTTCACCCTACTAGACACACCATGTATATGGATTTTACATGAGTTTAGATATGGTAGTATACAACCAACCTTGACTGAGAACCCTATACATTTTATATCCATTGAACAAATTGTGTGTTTTGTTATTTTAATTATTATTATTTATTTTTCAATTAGATGATAGTATTTCATGGTATGAGTATCCCATTATAAATATCTTCTCATATAGATCACAATAGTTTGATTCCCTCAGTAATTTGAAATTTCACATGATGTGGTTTGGATATTTTAATTATTTTCACTCTGCTTGAGAGTTGACAAGTGAAAAGTGAGATATTTGGGGAAAATATAGAGTATGGTACTCCCCCATGTTTCGGTGAAGAGTCCTCCATTTATAGGTTTTAAGTACTCCATATAGATATAAAAGAGATATAGAACAGTCCCTCGTATATAGATAGAGTTCAAGTCCTTTCACATGTTTTGGGTTAGGTTCCGCTATTTCATGTATGAGTAGGCCATTATATCCTTACATTGTTTTTTAGGGCATCCTACTAGTTATGTTTACAATCACACCTGTATGGCCTTTATAACCACATGTGATGTGTTTTTTTATATTTTATAGGTCGGAGATGAAATTTGTGGACATATAGTTAGTGAGGATAGAGTAACAGTTAAATTGTATCCAATGATGGTTCATTGTAGAAGAATTTGTACCATGATTTTTTTTATAAAACCCAAACAATCCTACTTGATTAATTAAAACACAATATTAGGAATGTTCGAGATCGAACCCATAAAGATGATGAATATGAATAAATAATGGATGAATTCCAATCGGTTGACAAAAGAGTATGAAGATGGAGGGAAATAGTTTATCATGTTTGCAGAAGATCATGTATGTGACCCTTCTCAAATCCTTTTTCCGTGTTTACACTATTGTTATTCAAGACAAATAAGTCCAGGACAGTTGGAAGAACACCTGATCTGTCACAGAATAGATCGAAGTTATACATGTTAGAATAAACACAGGGAAAATGAATGTAGGTAGTGGCTCAGATAACAGGGCGTTTTATGGATCATTTGATTTTATTACAAGCATGAACAATAAAGACAATCGTATGGAGTATGTGATTACAGATGTGAATGAGGATGGAGATCGTATTGAGGAAATTAAAAGGACAGTTGAAGATGAACTTCGTGATTTCCCAAAATTGATTGCAAAGATAAAGAGTTGTGAAAAAACACCATTGTAAGATGGTTGCACTAAATATAAAACATTGTCAGCCATACTGAAGCTGTATTATTTGAAAGTAGGTAATGGGTGGAGTGACGCCAGTTTTATGGAACTACTTGATCTCCTGAATGACATGGTCCCAAAAGATAATGAACTCCCATGCTGAACATACGATGCCAAAATAATGCAATGATTGATGGGTATGATCTCTGAAAAAATACACGCCATCCTGAAAGATTGTATATTGTTTCTCAAGGACCAAAAACCGCTTAAATAATGCCAAAAGTGTGGTGCTTCTCAATACAAGAAAGATGATTCTGGTCCTACAAAATTTTTACGGTACTTTCGAATCATTCTAAGGTTTAGGCGCCTATATGGAAGTGAGGAGACTACAAGAAAATTTACATGGATTGTAGATACAAGAGTTACAGATGGGAAACAACGTCACCCAGTCGACTCTCCATGGTGGAAGAGAATTGATCACAAGCATCCTGAATTTGTAAAAGAGCCGAGAATCCTTTGTCTGGAATTATCTACAGATGGGGTGAATTCTTTTGGTTTTCAAAGTAGCACCCATAGTACATGGCCGGTTGTTAACGCTCCTTTAGTCACAGAGTCTAAAGACTGGAAAAGTGGATATCTTAGCCCAAAATGATTGATCCTTTGAAAAAAATATCAAAAATTTTCAAAGGAATGGATAAGAAGAACATTGCACAAGGTTCGCGCAATTTCTACCATGGTCGCGCAAGTACACTTGCACACCACATTTTTGGTCATGCAAGTCACTTGAGTGCCCTAAGTGATAACCGCCTGGGGTCTTCTCAAGACTATAAATACCGCTGGTGGGCCCCCCATTTCGGGAGGATTTTTTCCCGAATTCACATACAGAGCTCTGAACGCCCATGTCTCTTCTTCAGGTCTTCCGAACACTTCTAAGGTAATTATTTACCTAGAATGGAAGGTCTAAACAAGAGGAGTAAGGTATAAGTGTTATAATTCACTAACACTTGCGCGCCTAAGTGTTTTACCCTTATGGGAAATGGACACACTTGTGCGCCGCCCTACTTCTTCACCAGAACTTGCGCGCCATCTTCTGGAAAGCCTCTAGGGATAATACCAAGGGTTTGAGCCAAGTCTCGCCCAAGTATTACCCTAAGGACTGAAAATCGCACAAGTACCCATGTGTCATGCAGGTATACCTGGGTGACCAGGACTTGCGCACCCACGCGGTACCTGCGCGCCTTCCAGGACTTGCGCGCCCTTCTATTTTTGGGTTCCCTTCGTTCCCATTTAACCCCTCTTATGACATTCCACCTCTCTTATTCAAGATTCAGTCTTCAAGACACTCTTCAAAGCCATTTATGGCATGTTTTCTTGATTGACTTCCTTATCCGAAAGGAATTCTGTGAAACATCTCTCAAAACCTAGTGATTTACACATCTTTATTTCACTAAAATTAGAGATTTCATTCATTTATCCTCATCCTTTAAGATGAGAGAACCCTATTCTTGGGCATCCTCTTTAGGAGTAATCCCCATGTCCTCTTTAATATGGGCCTCCTTTTCAGGAGTAAGACACAGTCATAATTCCTTTAACTTGGGCTTCCTTTTAGGAGTAATCCCCAATACAAATTCTCAAATATGGGCATCATCATTAGGAGTAAGCCCCAAGTCCTCTAATATTATTTCAAAAACCTTAACATGGGACTTCATATCAGGAGTAAGCCCGAGTTTTAATTTCTCTGAACAAGTCTTAATTTCCTTTTGATCTGGGCTTCCTTCTCAAGAGTAAAACCCAATCATAAGTCCCCTCCTAACTTGGGAAACTTCTTTAGGAGTAATCCCCAAGATTAGAGTATCCAAATCTCCATGAAGCACATATACACTTATATACCATGTTCTTGGATTTCTTCCCTGAAGTAAATCTTAATCCTTATCTATTTGGGCAGTCATACACACATAAGCCCCACATCATTGCATCATTCGTGGCACAATTGTCTGGTTTCACCAATACCTCTTGTTTCTCACACCAAGCATGACTCACATGAGCTTAGAGTGTAAAAGTAATCCTGAAATCTTTCTTTGAGCCATCAATTATGCATAAACATCATACTCCATTACTCGAACTACGTGGGTTCTGATTCCTTTACAAAACAAAGGATACGTAGGTAGCCCATCTGTGGGTACGATCCAACTTTGAAATAATCCATGTCCTTTTGAATGACAATAAACTTCAAGTGCCCCACCGAGTTGCTTTAAAACCAGTATGGTCATCATAATGGCCAAGAGACTTTTATGTATCAAAGGATACCATTGACTAAGAATCTCTAACAAATAAAGATGATTCTATCTCGATGAAGAACCTCGAATACATATAAAATATTCTCTAAATTTCCTACATATCAATCATTGATTGTCAGATCTAAAGGAAATCTCATTTTGTAATTGGTAATGTAATAAGGATTCAAGAACTAACTTAAATATATAAAGGGAGTCCTGGAGTAGACAATAATTCCCCTCAAAAAGGTGTGATGAGTCCGACCTCCCATCCTCTCGACCAATGAAAATTCCTAAGCCTCATCAGTCCACAACTAATAAGCACCTACCTTTGGAAAGTAGGTTCAAATAGATATCGAATCATTGGATGTTTCTGGTTCTGTGAACAAACCCGTTAGAAACCTCTTGGAATGTTTGAATCTTAAATCAATGATATCATCCCCATTCCATAGGGAAACAAAAAATGGTGAACCCGACATGAATCCTTAACCAAGTTAAAATGATAGTTACCTACTTGTTAGGCCCCTATTTAAAACTCAATGAGAGGGCCAACAAGACAATCAATAACATATGTGTTTATCAAAAAGATGTAGTGGATGAACTTATCTTTATTATGTCTGTTATATCATACATGAAATCTTTTCAATGATCTTCTACATTTCCAAAATTGATTCTCTTAAGTTCACACCCGTGAATACTTCTGCTGTGAAAACCTCTATTGTGAATGTCACTGCTACAAATCTTGCAGGATCGTCATCCGCTCTGAGGACGACATCACCTACTCGGTGTCTTAAACGCTAGGTGTCAGACACACTGGTTAAGGAGTACCATCAACACGGTACCATTCCAACTCTGGAGGCTGCCCAAAAAACCCTCCAAGTGAACAACTCACACTGGTCGTCCGTACAATGACGACCAGTGATCAAGAAGCAGGTGGTGCTAACCACCATCTCCAACCGTTTCGGGTCGTTATCCCCGGAACGCAATCACCATTCACTCCCATATTCTGAGGAGGTGAATGAGTAGGCCCCTCAAGTCCTTAATTCAAAGAAAAAAGAGTTATTCCCAAGGTCTCCTATCAAAAATCGCTACTAGACTCGTGCGGTAGTTCTCCCTAAACATGATGAGGGTATCGGCTCCATGTGTTCGACTCAGGTTCCTCGAACCCGAGCAGGCAAGACGAACCTCCAGAGGATAAATCCAGTCAACCGTTAGTAGGTTCTTATCTTTGTCATCTCTGGAGAATTCCACCAACCTAACTTGGTGGCAAGAAACGAGTGGGCACATACACCCGTCCGTTTTAATCCTATTGTCTAGCAGACTCATCTCGCAGCAGCACGCCAATCCCGCCATGCAATTCCAGCGGAGTACTATAGGCAGGAATATGCACCTATTTATACGTCTTCATCTAGTCTGCAGGCTCGTCGGATTACATATGACGGATCTCGTCATCCATGTTCGGCAAGTTATAATCAGTAGGCACATACACCTTCTAGTATTGATCAAGCCTACCAACAGTCTCATTTGGTAGCACTAGGAGATGTTAGTCGAAAATCTTCGGTGACAAACAGGAGGCAAACTCAATTATATGCCCCCACACATGAGTACTGTCAGGATTCACTAATAGGAAAATGAGGACATGAGCAGGAACATACACCTTCTCCAAGAACGGAATGGACGTATATCCCCGTTCCGGCAGCTGAGGTCACCATGCACATTTTTTCAATGGTGAAAGAGCAGAAGCAAATCCCTGCTCATATTCTGGATGCCTGTTAGGATATTATAACAGCTTCATAAACATCACAGGGAAAGAATTGAAAAACTATCTCTACCAGTGGAGTGACTCATCAATAGATTAATCCAGAGCAGAAACACACCTCTTTTCCAGTCCAAGAGGGTTGTGGGGTGTACTCCCCCATATCATACGAACAACCACGTCAGGAACATATACCTAATTTGTGTGGAGATCGTCAGCCTAACCTGACCATCTCTCCTGATCAGGCACATACACCTACTCAGAGTATCCACTTTCATCACCAAGTGGTTTCCAAGGCGAGTAAGAAGGAGTCTAAGAAGAAGACCTGCCCAACACAGTCAAGAAATAAAGATCCAATTTGTAACAAGGCCTTGCTTGATGCTGGAGTTCTTGAAGCCCTCAGAAAATTATCTGTGGGAATCCAAGATTCCACTCCCTCATTTCCCAATAGTGGTAACATTAATTCTGAAGGTCTTCAACAGACACATCCTCATGAAGGCTTGCTTCATGACAGTTTGGTCGATCTTGAAGTTTCATCTTCAGATGAAAGCTACAATAACCCTCTGTGTGGCCAGAAGACCAAGGAACAAGAGATCTCACTTTTGTTGTAACCCACCATGGTGGTCCTCCCCATGATGATGAATTTCTCTGCAAAAGTCCTCTCCACAGTAGTGATGCACATTGACTAGAAAATGGTCTAGTGGACAATGTAGTGCCAAAAAAGCCCTCTTATCTTGAGGCCCTTGAAAATGTGAAACTATTCATGTATGATGATTCATCGCTAGAAGGTGAAATACTTTCTCAATAAGAAGATATCCCAGGGTGTAGGTCATTCTCCGAACCAACCCTAAGTCATGCATCTTCAAGTTTGATCAGTGGATTCTCTACCAATCTTGTTGAATATGATGAACCAACAAAGAAACACCAACTTTGGTCTAAATAGGTAGAGGAATCTTCATTTAATGGTAAATAGAAAATGCTGAACATGAGAAAACAACTGGCGAATGGTGAAGTGCCAGTAAGGTTTTGGCCTTTGGCTGACTCTTAGTATGACATTCCAGAGATGTTGATGGAAGATTGTGTTCAAGACATTCGTCTCAACATATGGAAAACTCATTGTCAGTTGAAAAAGAAAATATTATCTTATGATGAATATGAAAATCATGTCATGATAATAGAAGGGTTACAACACCAGATTGATTTGGCTTCTCTCTCAGTATCTCGATATCCGAATGCTGAAAAGCAGCAGAGATATCTTCAGCGTTCATGTCTTGGCGCACTAAGAAGATTGCACCAGTTAATTTCCAATGCCCGATCTGATATTCATATTAGGGGATGGGGTGTTCATGGAGCACTACACTTCACTATTCTCTCCTATCATCAAATCCCACTAAAAATGGTTTCATGCAATGTTATTGCCCATAGTCGGCCAAAGTCAATGGGTTTTGTTTTAATCAAAGGCTTCCCCAGGAATAGGCATCAACTAGTTACTCTCAAAATCAAGAATACAGAGAACAAGATGTTGAATTACTCCTGCATCAAGTGAACGAGAATATTGAACAAGCCTCTCGTATGGAGCAAGAACATCATTAAGT
The DNA here is from genome assembly GCA_963277665.1 of Viscum album. Taxonomy (NCBI): domain Eukaryota; kingdom Viridiplantae; phylum Streptophyta; class Magnoliopsida; order Santalales; family Viscaceae; genus Viscum; species Viscum album. The sequence continues at coordinate 749,783,042 of OY728129.1, read as the reverse complement.
GACAGAAGTGTCAAAAATCATCCAACAGTCTTTTGAGCCAGGTGATAAAAGTGGATGTAGATTTATGCATCCAGCTAATTTCCGGACCAAGGTCCACATGATCAGGAGAGATTTTAAGAAAGTCTCAGATATAGCATGTCAAGAGCCACCCAAGCTTTCCAGACTGGGGACTCTTTTAACCCAACCCTCAGAATCAACAAATAGGATTCGAGGAGTTGAGCTAGAACAGCAGGAACATCCCTAGTCCACTAGACTGTGGACTTTCTCAATTCATCAATCCCCTCCTCAGTGAAAGTCGGTATTCTATCGATTGGGAAATAAAACACAAGAGGAACGAAGAGACAAATTATCAGGAGATTATCTCCAAATTACGGTTCACTGAGAAGTTCCTAAGGGGTCAAATCAACAAAAGGCAATGTCTCGTCAGGGGCATGGTAGAAGACAATATCACATAAATGTTGATAGAAGGTATGTGATGCGTTATGCATCAATTAATGTCATTAATGTCGTTGTTGCTGATCCTACGGAACATGAGGCTCACTCAGGGGACTCAGATGAAGAGGTTCCTGCTCAAGAAGTTGTACGCACAGACACAAATGAAGTATGTGTGCATACACAAAATCAAAGGTTTACCCAGAAAATGGGTGTTCCTTCATATAACCCACTTCCCCCTCTCCGAAAGGGATCAAACAAGGGAAAGGTAAATAATCAGGTTACATATCCTTCCTCTGGAGAAGGCCAATTTCTCTTACTAGAGAAAATATTTTCACAAAAAAAAGAAGAAATTAAGTAATTGAGGAGGTTGAATGGAGAACTACTTCAGGGTAGTATTCTTCCTAAACGTGCTGGAGTCAATCAGCCAAGGGAGTTTGTTGCAGCTACTGAGATGGATCAAGAATATCCTCCTCTATCAGTACACCCTCAAAGCTCAAATCCTATGGGTCAATTGCAACAAAAGTTGGCGGTGCTACCATTAGTTGCAGCACCAACCACCATACCTATCCAGAATCCCATTATTGTGGCTTCCCAATTCCATGTTCAACTGGATGTTTCTAAAAAGTTAACAACTACCATTGAGTCATTAACATCTTGGTTAGAGACTATGGAAGGGAAGCATGCATAGGTTCAACCAGAAAAGAAATCTTACCCCGAATGGGTAGATTCAATCCCTCCCCCATCAAGTTTTGGGAACCCTGTATTCCCTATTTTCAATGGATAAGGTGATCCTAAATAGAATTTGACGCATTATGTGTCTTGTTGCGATCGGATGATGGGAACTCCAGAGTAGCAAGAAGCAATGAAACTCAGATGATTCGTGTGAACCTTGCAAGGATCAGCTTTTGTTTGGTATACAAGCTTGCAATCCCAGTCAATTACAGGATGGGAAGATCTCCGTCAACGATTTCTTCTTCAGTTTAGCTCAAATTTTCCAAAGACAACAGTGTTTGATCTTAAAAACTATAAGAAAAGGGAGAATGAAAGGGTATCAGATTTCATTTCTCATTGGAAGGGAATAAAATATTCCCTAAGCATAGCACTCCCTCAAGAAGAACTATTTCTAATCTGTGTGGCAAATTTGCGTGATGAATTACGCATGCCACTGATCCCTGTGAAATACATGGGAGGGTTTTGAGACCTTACTTCAATCGCTCAACAGATTGAAGGTTCTCTTATAAAGACCAAGGATAAAGCTCATGTAATTCCATCAGATCCAGGAAGGAGAATGGGTAAAGTAGAGACTGCTACAGTTTTTCTTAAACAAGAACCCGTACCTGCTTCTAACTCAAAACCATCATCTTCTAGAAGTGCTCCACCTCCTGAGCGTCAACAACAGAGGTCGTTTCGGAAAGACGATCAAAGAGATCAAAGACAGAAATAGTTTGATGAGTTGAAGAGTAATGTTTATTCTTTCCGAAATGAACAAGTTCCTGGTTTCTTCATTTCGGCCCTGGAGAATAATATGGTTCAGTTTCCAAGGCCCAAGAGGCCAAACAAAGAAGTATATGAAGACCGTCCCAATTATTGACCATTTCCTCATATGTTGGGGCATCCCATCTAGGAGTGTTTGTTCTTCAAAGACCTCCTGCAAAAGATGGTCGACTCAGGACAAGTCAAACTAAAAGGCTCTTCAGCCCAGGTAGCATGTGTTACTACTACAGTTCCAGTGGAGGAAAGCGAATGGAAAGAAGTCAGAAGACAAAATACACAAAAATATGATGATTAGATGGTTAGAAAGACAATCAACCGAACTCATGATATTTTGTGAACACAATTGAAGAAACCAATTGTGCCTTCTGCCATTAATGCCGCAACAAAACCCTCTTCATCAGAGGGAAAATCCTCAAAGAAATGGAATAATTCCAAGAAAGAGGAACAATCAGAAGAAGATGAGTATGTGTCAAAGCCTAACCTGTCTTTGACTCTGGCAGATTTCAGGACATCTACATTGAGATAACGGGCACCGTCCCACCAAACGGCACAAACCTAAATTGGCTAGTCCGACAGTGTCTTCATCAGATGAAGATTTGATTTTAGGTTCTGCTAATATGATTCAATTAACAGATCCATATGCCAATTTCAATTTTGATTTTGATGAGCCCAAATTCCCTATGTCAAATAAAGGAATCAGAGGAAGTTCCAGAGGATCAGTATACAGGGGAATACGTGGATCTTTCAGAATCCACTATTCCAATTCTACCCTAGCTAGATCTTTGTATGCAGCAGAAACTCGTGGAAGAGCCCTTCAGCGAGCTCAAAAAGAACAAGAAAGTTCTTCCACCAATAGAAAATTCAGTCCTGGAACAGTTATTCTGGAGGATCGGTTGAGGATTCCACCTTTATCCTCTCAACAAGTAAATGGATATAATCGGTCTAATATTCCAAAGCCATGAATATTTCCAACTCCTATCCCGATACAAGATGCATCAACCTCCAAAGCATCAACTTCCAAGGCACCTGCTAAACCACATGTTCCTGTTGGGAAACACAGACCTCTGGATCAAAAGTATGGTGTATTGAAACACCTGGCCCAAGTACCGGCCAAGTTATCAATTCATGGATTCTTTGAATCTGACAAAAGATCTTTGGGAAGCACTCATCGAGGCTTTGTAAATTCCTCAGGAGTTTGAAACTAAAATTGTTGCAGCTGAAGTCTACTACATAGAAAATAATCCTACAGAATGTCATGCAGTGATATATTTCATAGATGAAGATGAAGATGATGTCGTACATGGGAATATTAGACCATTGTATTTATCTGGAAAGGTCAATGGTTTGGACATCCGAAGAGCTTTCATTGATAATGGTTCAGGAGTCAACCTCATCTCCATTCGTACACTTCGTCGATTGGGCCTCAAGGAATCTAATTTATATCCTTATATTATGATGTTACAAGGATATGATAAAAATGAACAAGAACCGATTGGCGAGATTACACTCAGAACTCAGTTTCGAGATCTTGTATCCAATTCAGATTTCATGGTTGTTGATCAAGACTCAGCCTTCAACATCTTTCTAGGAAGACCTTAGCTACATCAACATGCGTCTATCCCTTTATCATACCATCAATGTCTCAAATATTGTTTTGATGGTCAATTTGGGACATTGTATGGTGATAAGGCCCCATTCAAGACATGTGAGTCTCAATACATGGTGGAGGAATTCTATCACATGATGGGAAAGGAGAAATCCACAACCATGGAGATTACTAATGTTAATGCTCTATATGGTTTGGAGAAGATTCCAGTAAATCCATTTGCACGTGTGAGTACAAATTATGTATTTCCTATCAGTCAAATTGGCATTATATACCCAAAACAAAATACTCTTATGGAAATATCCATAATGTCAATTTCAGAAATCGAGCCAGACAACATGGCAAAAATTGTGACCCACTAAGCAGTGATGAAATCCCAAATGGTGACGTCTTTATTTCATCTGCTGAAATCCATAAAATCTATACTTCACCAACTAGGCCAGAAGAAGTGATAATAATGTCAGAGGTGAAAAATTATGTCGATTTTCAATCCATCATCTCCTCTTTATTACCCAGAGAAGACCCTTCATCATCAATTGGGCCATAAATGGATTCCTCTTCTTCAATATGTTCAAATTTTAACATCTCTTCTGATCATGGAAATTCTGCTTTATCATCTACTATGAAAGTAGAAACGGAAGAAATAACACATGTTGAAGAAGAAGAAGAAGATCTCAGAGATTCTACTTCAGCATTTGATGTAAGAACCCAGTACTTATTTTTGAGGTACGAGCTTATTCTTTTTCCTTTTCATTAAGTGTTTTTGAGAAAATATGGAAAATGGGGAAAAATCCTAAATTTTGGAACTACACGCCGTATACTTTTTCCACACGCAGTGTACTTTTGGCCGTGTTGGGATGAGTACATGGGGCATGTAGCCTTGTCGGAGACGAATGGTGTAGGAAGCGACTACACACCATGTAGTGGTACTTTAGATTCCATGTAGTCAGTCGACAAGACTAAACAGTAAGGTGGTGGTGTAGCCTCCAGCTGGGCGACAGTACACACCGTGTTATTGGGAGTACATGCAGTGTACTCATGTCGACAGATGAACAGTGTGGCGGTGCCGCCAAAGGAAAAGTTAAATGAAAGAAGTACATGATCTGTACTCAGAAGTACTCGCCGTTTACTTTATTTTTTTGGCTTAAAACAGGCAGTAGCCTCCTCATTTGGCAGTGGAGGCATTTGAGCTATTTTGGAGCCAAAGGAGGAGGCCGAAACTTTGAAGATTGGCCGATTGTTCATCTGGAATCTGATTCCGCCTCGGACAATCTCGTTGGAACCGCGCGGGTAAGTCCTTTATTCTCCTTAAGACGTTCTTACCAATTCTTTCCTAAGGGAAAGTTATTTATGTTTGAATGGGTTTTCTTCTTCGTCATATCTACGTCATTCTTGGGTGTTTTTTGGATCGGTGTTCATGTATAACGCTCGTTGGTGTATAAGGTAGGTGGCTTGGTGTTAATTTTTTCCAACTGTCGTGTGTTCTGTGCATTTTTGTGCCATGAACCCATGATGGGGTGTCGTGTGGCTAGGGAAGTTTCTATATTTAACACCTAGAATTGATTAAGTATTTAATTATGATATTAAAATGCTGGTTGGGATTGTTGCTTGGATCCAGGACCACCCCAGGGGTGTGTTCCACTGTTTATCCGTTTGGCCAGGATACCCAGGGTATTACTTTAAAGTAGTACTTGTCGAATTGCCTCGAGAGGAATTTCTTTTTTACTGCATATTTGTATGTTGGTCATGGCTCGGTTACCTGTTTATCCTGAGGGAACTTTTGTGATTAGCCTGTGGGCACTGCACTGTATTAGCCTGAGGGCGTGAATGTATTAGCCTGAGGGCAACATCCTATTTTACCTGTGGGAAAACATTCATTACTAAGGTCTTGACTTCTGTGCCTGAGGGAGACACTTTCTACGCCTAATGGAAATTTCTGTTACTCCTGAGGGAAATACATGCGGGTTGGATTCTGTATAGCCGGAGGGCAAGCCTGAGGGCTTGGTTTACTATTTAGCCTGAGGGCACGGTTCTGGTTGGCCTGAGGTCTTGGTGCTGTTGAGCACAAAAATGTTACTAAATTAAATGAATTAAATGAATAATTAAATGGAAATTTAATTGTTAAGTTAGTTACCTTTCAGTACTGGTTACTTTATTGCATTTTACTATTGCACAATGTTGTTGCATGCTTACACGCAGTTGGGCACGGGCCTTTGGTGGGTGCCTACTGAGATATATTTCTCACACCCTATTTGGTTCACGCTTTTTGGCCCAAAAATATTACGTTGTTGTAGGTGTAGATAGGGGTAAGAGTCCCTATATAGGTACTTGACTGTTGTTGAGGAGTAGGAGGGCATGGGACCGAGCCTAGGCTCGCGATGCCGCTGCCATCTGTTTTCTTTGTTTTGTTGTACTCTTCATTTTGATATATTGTATTGATGTATAACATGATCTGGTTGTTTTCTTAGTACTTTAGGCATGTAGAATCACTATTTATATAATTTTGATTATTTCAGTTGTGTATGGTTTATTGCTTCCGCTGCTTGTTGTATGTTTTATTTAAATTCCTCTGCGCTACACTTTGACAAATGAGGGAATAGTTTCCCCACTATCGGTCCTGGACCCTCACTTCTAGTTGGCAGCCTCTGGCGTTTGGGGAAATGCGCTTGAGGTCACGTGGCGAACTAGGTTTGGGTCACCCGTTGCGTGCCACCTGGGTCCGGGATGTTACAACGTGGTATCAGAGGGGTTCATTTCTTTAACTTGCTATTTGGAGCTGTAGTCAGGGATATGACGAACGGTAGTTGGTAATAAGTTGTGCCCGGGCATAGCTAATCCATGTACAGGGAAAATCCAGTCTACCTCATATTTTGCAATTCATTGATTTTGCAAATTTTACAGTTGATATGTTTTAACCATTGGGTGACGCACTTTGAGATTGTGCAGTTTAACATTTTTCTATGGGATCTATGTGGTTGCAACCCGATGAGATAAGGGTATGCCGTCTCATGCATCATATAGGAAATGCTATAAATCACATGCCATGCATAGTTTCCATGCCTTGTAGGTGCATTAGAAATTCGCATGTAGTTGTGATAGTTTTTGTGCTATAAAAGCATGCTGTTGTGATAGTTGCTTGATAAATATCTGCTCCGTGATAGGGTATTCTTTGTGTGAGCTTGTTTATAGAATGGATGCCAAACATTGGTTTTTGGGGAGTATGGGCCCCCATTGACTGGAATTTGGTGGATCATTGAATTTTTATTAGTTATAACATATATGAGATGTCAAACTTTGATTCGTGGGGAGTATGGGCCCCCACGGGCCCAAATTTGACACTTAGGTGTTGTTTTTCAGTATTTTTTGGGTTCCGGGGATGTTTTTGAGGCATACTGTCTGGAAACCCAGTATACACGCCGTGTTGTATTTTTATACATGTCGTGTATGTTCTTCTGTTTGGGAAGAAAAATAAACTTTTTGAGTACACGTCGTGTACCCTGAGTACATGGCCTGCAGTCTCTTCTCGTGTCACAAACTGTGTGGGCGGTGACACGGGGTAGGGAATGTCTTGGGTGACACACGCCATGTATCTTTTGTACACGCCGTGTAGTGTTGACCCGGAGTCCAGCCGAGTAACTAACAACACGGGTCGGTGAACTCCTTGACCGAACATGCCGTGTCAATGGTGGCCACGCCGTGTAGTGTGACCTGGGGACTCGGCCATGTAACTAACAACACGGGACGATGTCACCTCTCTATGAACATGTCGTGTACCTTTGGGCCACACCGTGTAGTCTTGTCTGAGGACAGACCGTGTGGTTTTAGTCGGGTGGTTGGGAAACGGGGTGATGTACACGCCGTGTACGGGTGTAACACGCCATGTAGTGTCAAGACGAGTAGTCAACCATGTCACAAACGACACAGGAAGTTGGAAAATAACATCGTACACACCGTGTAGATATTATACACGCTGTGTGGTTTTTTTCAATGGAATCCGTGTGGCTTGGCCGTGTGTAAGGAACCGGGCAGGGGAAGAGAAGTCAAGTACACGGCGTGTAGTCAGTGTACATGCCATGTAGTCTTGTTTTTCAAATGATGAAAGCCTTCTTCCTCTTTGTTTCCTTTGTGGTTCCTTAGCTTTTTGGTCATAATAATCTTGAATCTGAGGCATTCTTTTGACCTTGTAGTGTCATGCCTCCTAGACGACCGCGCGTTGTTCGCCAGGAGAGCAGCGATGACTATACTCCAGAAATGGTGGGCCATGGGCTACTAGTGGATCCTCCAGCAGAGCCAGATGCGGCACCAGCTGTTATACCGGACACAGGCACAGAGGCGTAGTTCCGTGGAGACTTTATGCGGTTCATTTAGACATTTTAGGGAGCACCGTAGGCTGCCACATCTATGGCCGAGCTGTCTCATATCTTCCAACAGCAGCATCCGCCTACATTTTCAGGGGATGGTGGACCACAGGCTGCGAAGTCTTGGTTGGGGTCGATGCAGACTATTTTCAAGCATCTTGAGATGCCTCCAGAGCGGAGGGTCAAGCTCGAAACTTACATGCTGCGTGATTCCTCCAAGAGGTGGTGGAATGTTACCACCAAGTCAGAGCATCACAGAGACATGGTGTGGGAAGATTTTCAGGCAGTATTCTATGACTTCTTCTTTCCCGAGATGCTGAGGGAAGATAGAGCTCGAGAGTTCATGAATCTGTAGCAGGGCACTATTTCATTGATGGACTATTCTTCTTACTTCACCGAGCTTTAGCGTTTTTCACCCGTGCTGGTGGGTGATGAGACGGTGAGAGCCAAACGTTTTGAGGATGGTATTCGGTATGACATCCAAGCACTGGTGAATTTTTTCAGGTTTCTGTCAGTACACGCTATTGTGAACCAGGCGCTGATTAATAAGAGGAACCTGTGGGAATCTAGTGGTGTATTCTAGGGCGGTTCAGCACCAGTTACTGGTACAATTTCTACTGGAAAGAGGAAGAGAGAGATGGAATTCTCCCAGGGTTGCAGTACCAGCCAGGAAGCGTCTTTAGGTGGCCCGATCAGGTGCTACTAGTGTGGCAGAGAGGGTCACAAGAGACCGCAGTGTCCACAAGACCCAATGGAGTGCTAAACTTGCGGAAAGTTGGGTCATCTATAGCGCTTTTTCAGGGAGTTTCTACTAAGGGATAGTGAGAGGGGTTCTGTACAGACTCCACATGCGGGAGCAGGACTAGTGGTTTCTTACCAGTTAGGGAACTAGAATACGTCAGGGCGTGCAGGCAAAGATGGTGGTCATGGCCATGGTAGCCAGACACCGGGATATCAGAGGCAACAGGGCGGGATCGCTCAGGGTAGCCAGGCTGTGTCGCAGGGCCGTGACACTGGGCAGGCTTATACAGTGCAGCAGACCCATCACATGCAGGATCCCGAACCTTCTACAGTCAGAGGTACTATCTTAGTAGATTATGTATTATCTTCAGTACTTTTTTGATATAGGTGCTACGCATAGTTTCATATATGTTCCCATTGTGGAGAGCCTTGGGCTCTGTGTTTCTACTTCTTCTGATATCATGACACTAGACACTCCGTTGGGGACTAGAACGGTTGGTGTGCGTTAGTGCAAGGAGTGCCCCCTTGAGGTTGGAGGGTGTCACTTTCTATGGGGCCTCTATGTCTTGGAGATGACGAGGTATGATTTCATTCTCGAGATGGACTGGTTGGTTCCCTTTTCGAGCCTTTGTAGACTTATATCGTCACAGGGTGAGTTTCACGTCACCAGAGGGTGGAGAGTTTCTATTTAAGGTCGAGTGGGATGTTCAAGAGAGTCAAGATGGACCAGAACATCATGGGCGAGGTGGAGTCACAGCCCAGATTGCGAGCTTTTATCTGGATGACCAGGGGACTTGTTAGACAGATTTCCCTCCAGTTGTTGATATTTTCAGGGATGTCTTCCAGGATGACTTTTCAGGTCTAACTCCAGAGCGAGAGGTGGATTTCTCTATCGAGCTTGTGCCAGGGGCATCACTGGTGTCCATTCCTCCTTATAGGATGTCTACACCTGAGTGGAAAGAGCTCAAGAGTCAGTTAGAGGAGTTGAAGGAAAAGGGATTTATTCGACCCAGTAGTTCTCCTTGGGGTTCTCCGGTCCTTTTTGCGAAGAAGGTGGATGGTAGCCTTAGACTTTGCGTGGATTATCGGAAGCTAAACCAGTTGACAGTTAAGAACCGATATCTCTTGTTGAGGATTGATGATCTGTTTGATCACCTTCGTGGAGCATGAGTGTTCTCGAAGATTGACTTGGGATCGGGATATCATCAACTGTGTGTGAGACCATTGGATATACCACTTACAGATTTTCATATCAGTTATGGTATGTATGAGTACTTGGTTATGCTGTTCGGACTCACGAACGCGCCAGCAGTTTTCATGGATCTAAATAATCATGTGTTTCATCCTTTTCTGGATTCTTTTGTGGTAGTATTCGTGGATGACATCTTGGTGTACTCTCACACTCGACACGACCATGCCACCCATCTTGAGATCGTATTGAGTACACTGAGAGAGCATCGGCTATATGCTAAGCTCTCGAAGTTCCACTTTTGGATGGACCAGATTCACTTCCTGGGTCATATAATATTAGAGGAAGGAGTTTCAGTAGACCCAGGGATGGTGAGAGTAGTAGTTTCCTGGGAGTATCCTAAGAACATGTTTGAGATACGGAGTTTCTTAGGGATGGCTGGTTACTACCGATGGTTCATACAGGACTTTTCCAACTTAGCCGCACAGTTGACGGGACTGACTATGAAGGGTGTGATGTTCGTTTGGTCAGAAGCTTGCGAGGCAGCTTTTCAGGACCTAAAGGGAAGGTTGACATTAGCACTAATCCTGATACTTCCAGAGTAGGGGAAGAGATATATTGTTTAATGTGATGCATCAGGTATTGTACTGGGAGCAGTTTTGATGCTGGGCGACCGAGTTTTTGTGTACGGGTCTCGGCAGTTGAGGCCACATGAGTGGAATTACCTGATGCATGATCTTGAGTTGGCTACAGTTCTTCATGTGTTGCGATGTTGGAGACATTATCTTTTGGGAGAGAATTTTGTGGTTTTCACAGACCACAAAATCCTCAAGTATATCTTTACTCAGCGTGACCTGAATCTGAGGTAGAGAAGGTGGGTTGAGTACCTATAGTCCTTCAATTTTGATCTTGCCTATACACCTGGAAAAGGTAATGCAGTAGCTGATGCACTCAACAGGAAGACTCAGATACAGGCAGCGCAGGAGGCCAGTGGTGAGTAGCAGCTCATGGCTTTGTTCTCTGAGATGCATCTGGAGGTACATGATAGTCAAGGGTAGACTTATCTTTCATCTTTAGCTGGGACATCTACCCTCCTGGATAGAGTTAGGATGAGGCAACTATTTGATCTGGAAGGCCTAGTTCTATGGGATTCGGTGGCATGTGAGGACCCTCCTCCTGGTTGGACAATAGACGACGATGAGGTCCTGCATTTCCATGGATTAGTATGGGTTCCAGGAGATATACACGAGGAGATGATGCATGAGTTTCATGCTTTGGCTTGGGCAGTTCATCCCGGGGTTACCAAGATGTACCGTGACTTGAGACGTCAGTACTGGTGGATGGGTATGAAGAGAGATGTTGCTGGGTTTGTTACAAGATGTTCCACCTGTCACCAGGTGAAGGCAGAGCATCAGAGACCAGCTGGGATGTTACAGTAGTTTCCCATTCCAGAGTGGAAATGTGATGATGTCGCGATGGATTTCGTGATGGGATTGCTGAGGTCACCTCAAGACAATGACGTCGTGTGGGTTATTGAGGACAGACTCACAAAGGTAGATTGCTTCTTTCCGATTAAGTAGACCTTCGGTGTAGACGATCACGGGAGGCTCTATATCCGAGATATCGTACGTCTTCATGGGGTCTCTTGTTCTATCATTTCAGATAGGGACGCCCTCTTTACATCTCGTTTCTGGAAGAGTTTTCAGAGGGCACTGGGTACACAGGTGCTTCTGAGCACAACATACCACCCTCAGATAGATGGCCAGTCAGAGCGTACGATACAGGTTCTAGAGGACATGTTGCGTGCATGCGTCCTAGACATTGGGGGCTCTTTGGAGAAGCATATACCCTTAGTCGAGTTTTCCTATAAAAATATTTTTCAGGAAACTATTGAGATGACACCATACGAGGATTTATATGGTAGGCCATGCCGATCAACTTTGTGCTGTTTAGAGGTAGGTGAGGCAACTTTACTGGGACTACAGTTTGTGTAGTAGACATCTGAGCAGGTCCAGTTGATTCGGAAGAAGATGGACACTGCGCAGTCTCGACAAAAGTCATATACTAATCACCTAAGATGACCATTGGAGTTCGTTTTTGGGGATTAGGTTTTCTTGCGTGTTTCGCTGAGGATGGGACACAAGTAGATCAGGAGACAGGGTAAGCTTTCACCGAGGTATGTGGGGCCATTCGAGATTCTGGACAGAGTCAGTCTGGTTGCCTATCAGTTGAAGTTACCACAATGATACCGAGCCATGCACGACGTCTTCCACGTGTCTCAGTTGTGCTGCTATCATTCAGACCTGTGTCACGTTTTTCAGCCTGAGGAGGTTGAACTGGAGGCAAATGTGTCCATTGAAGAGAATCTGATTCGTATCGTTGAAAGGAGCACGAAGGTTCTCTGAGGTCGATTAGTTCCTCTCGTACGGATGTTATGGCAGCATGGGAGAGTGTAGGACGAGACCTGGGAGCAGGAGGCCGACGTACATGGTAAGTGGCCAGATCTGTTCTGAGATTTATCTTCACCACCATGGGAAGGGAAATTCGGGGACGAATTGCTATAAGGGGGGAATTTTGTAAGAACCCGGTTCTTATTTTTGAGGTACGAGCTTCTTCTTTTTCCTTTTCCTTAAGTGTTTTTGAGAAAATATGGAAAATCGGGAAAAATCCTAAATTTTGGAACTACATGTCGTGTACTTTTTTCACACACCGTGTACTTTTTGTCGTGTTGGGATGAGTACACGGGGCGTGTATCCATGTCGGCGAAGAATGGTGTAGGAAGCGACTACACGCCATGTAGTGGTACTTTACACGCCGTGTAGTCAGTCGGCAGTCCTAAACAGTAAGGCGGTGGTGTAGCCGCCAGCTGGGCAATAGTACATGCTGTGTACTCAAGAGTACATGCCGTGTACTCATGTCGATGGATGAACAGTGTGGCGGTGCCACCAGAGCAATAGTTAAATGAAGGAACTACACGTCGTGTACTCAGAAGTACACGCCATGTACTTTTTTTTTGGCTTAAAACAGGCAGTAGCCTATTCATTTGGAAGAAGAGTCATTTGAGCCGTTTTGGAGCCAAAGGAGGAGGCCAAACCTTTGAAGATCTGCTGAGTGTTCGTCTGGAATCTAATTCCGCCTCAGACGATCTCGTTGGAACCTCGCGAGTAAGCCCTTTCTTCTCCCTAAGCCGTTCTTACCAATTATTTCCTGGGGGAACATTATTTACGTTTGAATGGGTTTCCTTTTTCATTAGATCTACATCATTCTTCTGCATTTCTTGGATCGACGTTCGTGTATAACGCTCGTTGGTGTATAAGGTAGGTGGCTTGGTGATAATTTTTCCAACTGTCGTGTGTTTTGTGCATTTTTGTGCCATGAACCCATGATGGGGTGACGTGTGGCTAAGGACTTTTCTATATTTAACACCTATAATTGATTAAGTATTTAATAATGATATTAAAATGCGGGTTGGGATCGTTTCTTGGATCCAGGACCACCCCAGGGGTGTGTTCCACTGTTTAGCCATTTTTCCAGGATACCCGAGTGTATGCCTTTAAAGTAGTACTTGTAGAATTCCCTCAAGAGGAATTTCTTGTTTACTACATATTTCCATGTTGGGCATGGCCCGGTGACCTGGTTAGCCTGAGGGAGTTGTTTTGATTAGCCTGTGGGAACTGCATTGTATTAGCCTGAGGGTGTGAATGTATTAGCCTGAGGGAAACATACTATTTTGCCTGTTGAAAACCTTTCGTGCCTAAGGGCTTGAATTCTATGCCTGAGGGCGACACTTCCTATGCCTAAGGGCAATTTCTATTATGCTTGAGGGAAATACCAGTGGGTTGGATTCTATATAGCCTGAGGGAATGCCTGAGGGTGTGGTTTACTATTTAGCCTGAGGGCACGGTTCTGGTTGGCCTGAGGGCTTGGTGCTGTTGAGCACAAAAATGTTACTAAATTAAATGAATTAAATGAATAATAAAATGTCAATTTAATTGATAATTTAGTTACTTTTAAATACTTCTTACTTTATTGCATTTTACTATTGCACACTGTTGTTGCATGCTTACACGTAGTTGGGCACGGGCCTTTGGTGGGTGCCTACTGAGATATATTTCTCACACTCTGTTTGGGTCACGCTTTTCGGCCCAAATAGATTACGTTGCTGTAGGTGTATATAGGGGAATGATTCCCTATACAGGTACTTGACTATTGCTGAGGAGTAGGAGGGCATGGGACCGATCCGAGGCTCGCGATGCCGCTGCCAGCTGTTTGCTTTGTTTTTCTGTACTCTGCATTTTTCTTTACTGTATTGATGTATAACATGCTCTGGCTATTTTCATAGTATTTGAGGCACGTAGCATCACTATTTATATATTGTTTATTATTTCAGTTGTGTATGGTTTACTGCTTCTTCTTCTTGTTGTATGATTTATTTCAATTCTGTTGCGCTACACTTTGAAAAATGAGGGCATAGTTTCCCCACTATCAGACCTAGGCCCTCGCTGCTAGTCGGCAGCCTCTGGCGTTTGGGGAAATTCGCTTGAGGTCACGTGGTGAACCAGGCCCGGGGCACCTGTTGCGTGGCACCCGGGTCTGGGACGTTACATTTGAAGAGGGTATCTCTACCACCGTGGATGAACTCAGAGAAATAAATATGGGTACAAAAGAAGATCCACACCCCACTTTAATTAGTGCAGCCATCACTCTTGAAGAACAAGAGATGTAAATTTCCTTTTTCAATAAAAATCAAGACATATTTGCTTGGAACTATACAGAGATTCCCGAACTTGATCCTGATTATGCTACTCATAATTTGGGTTTACCAGAAGAACATTGAGGATTTAAGAAAGCCGCGAGAAGAACACACCCAATGTACGCTTCAAAAATTGAAGCTAAAGTGGATAAGCTTATCAAATCTAACTTCGTCAGAGAAGTTCAATATCCCCAGTGGTTGGCTAATATTTTCCATGTGAAGAAGAAGAATGGAAAAATTAGAGTTTTCATCGATTTCAGAGATCTTAATCGACATTGTCCTAAGGATAATTTTCCAATTTCGATTACATAACTTCTGATTGATACAACAGCTGGATATGAAGCACTTTCCTTCATGGATGGATATTCCGGATATAATCAAATCCGAATGGCTCTAGAAGATGAGGAATCTAAATCTTTTAGAGCCCCTCATGGTGTGTTTTGTTACCGGGTAATGCCCTTAGGCCTAAAGAATGTAGGCTCAACATATCATCATGTCATGCATCGCATCTTCAAGCCCTTTTTATGGAAGTTTATTGAATGTTATGTGGATGATTTGGTGGCTAAATCCAAACAACGTTCTAATCACTTTGCTGATTTGGAATTCATATTCCGCAAGCTTCGACAATATAATTTGAAGATGAACACCTTAAACTGTGCTTTTGGGGTAACCTCAGGAAAATTTCTCGACTTTTTAGTACGGCATCGTGGTATCGAAGTCGATCCGGAGAAGAAAAAGTCAATCCTTGGTATTTCACCTCCTCAAAATTTGAAATAACTGATAGGACTTCATGGACACTTAGACTACATTCGGCGTTTCATCCCCAATTTGGCAGGCAAAAGATTACCCTTCACCAAATTGATGAAGAAGGGAGTCACATACCATTGGACTGAAGAATGTCAAAAAAAATATGATATTATCAAGAAATACCTCTTGAGTCCACCGGTACTTATGCCACCTGTTAAAGGAGGTCCACTTATCCTCTACGTGACAGCCTTAGAGTGGTCATTGGGTTCCTTTCTTACTCAAAATAATGATGCTACGAATGAAAATAGCCTCTACTATCTCAGTCAGACTATGCTTGAAGCAGAAACCCGATATTCAAATATTGTGAAGTGCTGCCTGGCATTAATCTTTGCAGTTCAGAAGTTAAGACACCATCTGCAACATCACTAGGTCCAATTGGTAACTCGCAATAACTTTCTCAAATTCATCCTTAGTCATCCAATGCTTACAGGATGTATGGCAAGGTGGGCAGTTATTTTGCAGCAATTCAACATTCAGTATGTGTCTCAAAAGTCAATAAAGGGCCAAGCTCTGGCTGATTTCCTGGATGAACACCCTTCAGTGGAAGACACATCTTCAGATATTGAACTCCCTAATGAGGAAGTCTTATCTATTCAAGAAAGTCCTCAGGCATGGGATATGTATTTTTGATGGTGTATCCAAAAGTCCAACAGGGAGGAAAATGGAAAATCCTAAATTCAACAAAGTTGGCTTAGGAATTGTGCTCATTTCTCCAGAAAAGGTATCATTACCTTATTCCTTCTTATTGTGGGAAGGTGGTACCAATAATGAAGCAGAATACCAAGCTCTCATCGCAGGCTTGGAGTTGGTGCTTCAAGCACAAGTGAATCACTTAAAAGGGAAATGTGATTCAAATCTGGTAATCAAACAAGTCAACAGGGATTGTGCCATCAGAAAAGAAGAACTAATACCTTTGTATGTTTACGTCAGAGTTAATGGCAGAATTTCCTACGGAACCGACATTTTCTTATGTCCCGCGATCGCAAAATGCTCAAGCTGATGCACTTGCTAATATAGCCACAGCTCTGGCATATCCAAATCGGGACAAAACAACCATCAGTATTGCCCATCGTCATAAAATTTCACCTTATGTTCAAACCAGAATAGAGGAGATCAATGAAATTAGTACCATTCCTGAACCGTATGATCATACTACAGGATGGATGACACCTATCAGGGAATACCTTCAAAATGGGACACTTCCACCTGATAGAGCCGAGAAAGAACAAATTTGGCGACATGTGGTCAATTTTACTCTTTATGATAGCCCAGATCACCAAGAGAAAATTCTCTACATGCGTGGTTTTGATGGAGTTCTCTTCAGATGCATTGATGGTGAAGAGACAATGGTTGTCATGAAAGAAGTGCATGTAGGAGTCTGTGGTTCCCACCAGTCTGGATATAGACTGTCTGATCAGATTCGAAGTCTTGGATACTTTTGGCCTTCATTGATACAAGATTGTGTTGATTTCACAAAGAAGTTCCATTCATGCCAAGTGCATGAAAATTTCATTCATCAACCTCCAGAGTTGCTTCATACAGGTAAGTACTCGTGGCCATTTTCCACATGGGGAATGGATGTGGTGGGACCTTACTCTTCAGCTACGGCCAAGCAGTTTAAGTATATTCTTACTGCTACTGATTTCTTTTCCAAATGGGCAGAGGAAATACCTCTCAAAGAAGTCAGTTATAAATGAATTGTTATCTTCATCAAGTCTAACATCATTACCAGATTTTTTGTTCCTCATACCATATTGACGGACAATGGCACCAACTTCTGTTCATCCGAGGTGAAGAAGTTATATCAAGAATACAACATCAAATCCAATCATTCATCTCGGTATCATGCAGCGGCCAATGGCCAGATAGAAGCTTTCAATAAGACTCTTTCAAATATACTACAAAAGGTAGTGGATAACGAAAAGAAGTAATGTCCTAATAAACTCTTTTATGCTTTATGGGCTTATCGGACCACCACCCACACTGAAACGCGGTCAACTCAATATTCATTGGTATATGGAATGGATGAAGTCTTGCCAATTGAGGTTAAACCACCCTCGCTCAGAGTAGCCATTTGTGATCATTCATCTACAAATGAGCAATCTCAAAAGCGATTGAATGAATTGAAACAGTTAGATGAGAAAAGATTGTGCACTTTTCACCACTTGGAAGTATATCAGAATCGAATAGAACGAGCTTTCAACAAAAAAGTCCATCTTCGTTCATTCGTTCAGGGAGAATTGGTATTAGTTCTAAGAACTCCACTGATCCCAGGAAAGAAACCTCCCAAGATTAAACCAAAATGGGAAGGACCTTATTCAATACATAAGGTCTACTCTAATGGTGCATATTCATTAATCTCAATGGATGGAGAACTCATCACTACTCCAACCAATGCTATATTTCAGATGAAGTATTTTGTATACACACAAAATATATCATTTGTCATCGAACATGATGTTAAACTGGGTCCTCTTCATCTTCCTTTCTATATGACGTTAAACTATAAAAAAACAGTCCATGCATTTGACCTTAAAATATTCACACATTTGTCCAAAATGATGTTAAACTGTGAAAAAGCTCCCTAATATGTCCAAAATGATGTTAAAATGTGTCCTCTTTTGTCCTTACTGCATGACATTAAACTGCATAGTCCTCTTTTGTCCAACATGACATTAAACTGTATTGTCCCCATCGTCCTAACTACATGACGCTAAATTTACAGAAATCCCTTAATACGCCCTACATGACGTTAAACTGTGTCCTCTTTTCGTCCCTGCTACATGACACTAAACTTTGCAGCACCAATAGTCCTAACTACAAGACATTAAAACTGCATAGTCCCTTCATATATCCTACATGACATTAAACTGTGCATCGTTAGGGTTGTTTCTACCTCTTGTTTCTCACAATGAGTATGAATCACGTGAGATTAGATCAAACTTAAACTATAACACTCTCTCTGGGATACTAACCATGTGTAAGTCCCAACACTATTTTTTAGGTCGTTGTCCCCAAGAACAACTTGATCACTAATTCATTCTTTAATTTAACTATGCGAACATTGATCCTTACCTTCTAGGCTGGGTACCTAGGCAACCTCCCAAGGTTCAAGCCCTAAACCAATCTCTTCACATCGGTTCTCCTCCATCTCATACGATGTTGATTCATGAAACTGCCCACAGAATCAATATCTTTACATTGGTTCACCTTCATCCTTGTTATATGACGTTAAACTGTACAATACTTTTGTCATGTACGACAATAAACTAAAATATTATTTGATACCCTCACCTGAGAGGGAATCATTATTAATGTGATTTTCAATCATGTTATATTCAAAAGACTATGTACAATACATGGAAATACCTGAACCTTTTATGTTGGGTTAAACCATCATTGCACTAAATTCCCCTTTCACCCTTCACATGTACGAACCAAATTTGTATAGAGGGTATTTCTAGAACTACTTGGGCTTGATTCCCATCCTCATGGGATACATAGGAACGTTTGAGTGTCCCTCGAATCCAGCCCCAAGTCTTTTTGGCTTAACCCGAAATTCCACATTCAGTCCCTTGGATGAAAATTCCCCATGAAAGCACACACTATGTATTTCTTGTAATGGTCCAAGCTCTATGACCCTAAACTAAGATCTCCAATACTTTTGTCCTGCATGATGTTAAACTATAGTTCAAGAACTAAGTATGGCTTGATTCCCATCCTTATAGGATACGTAGTGAGGTCCAACGTGTCAATTCAGGACCCAGCCAAAACATGATTATGGTTAGAATTGATCTGTGTATCTCTGCATACATTGGACAATACCCATATTTATGTGTCATAATCCTAACCTTAAATATTTTCAGATCTTTATAACCCTTTTCTTAACTTCTAATCAGAAAAGGCTTGAAATTATGAGAGTTCTTTTTCCTAACCATGCAACATGTGCCCTTAGGCGGTCTTGCATAAATAGTCTTCATAACAGACCTGTCAGCTAAAAGATGATATTATTTGACTATGCAGCCAATTCCCTTAGGTTTCCCTGCATAATTCATCCCCCTAACGGGTTTGTTAAATATTGGTAACTTCATTCTTGGGAGGAAAACCTCTTTTGTCCTTATTTGTCTTAATGATAATATGTAGGGATCTGCAAAATAGCCATCCTTAACATATTTGTCCCATATCTTTTTTCATGATCTGAAAGTATTCAAGTCTATGGTTTATATTCTCCTTCCATAAGTTTGGGTTAGACCATCATAGGAGTGATATCCATATAGTTCTTAGATAATATTGTTTGGAAATATCTTCTCCATATACAAGTATATTTTTCCATATAGCAACCTCTATACTTTGGAAAATTTGAATCTCTATAAACGTTCACTGGATTTTTATCACTATGAAAGTAAATTTCTAAGAGTTCTTTTCCCTGAATATGCAGTACGTTCCCTTAGGCGGCCTTGCAAAAGTACTCTACATAACGTACCTATCATCCAAAAGATGCTATTTATTTGACTATGCAGCCAATGCCCTTAGGTGGCCCTATATAATTTAACCCCCTAACGGGTTTGTTAAATAATGGTAACTTCATTCTTGAGAACTACTTCTTCTAATGCCTTTTAGCTCTTTTTCATATCATTCCTTCGATTAAAATATTCTTAAGTCATATTTTACATTTTTTCCCTCATACTTGAGTATGGTAATATGTTTTCAGATGAATTTTCAAAGAATTGAGTCAATTCTAAATCATTCGGTCAAAGATATTTTGACATTAAAAATTAGCCTTTTTATGTCTGACGTGCATGACTTTAAACTTCCCACAAAAGACAATGGAACTCTAAATAAACGTCAAGTTCCAGCTCACTAAACATACATTTTTTAAGATTTAGGTAATATTGAGCAATTAAGAGATTCAAAGTTAGTAGGGTTATTTATAATAATCCTAGTAAAAATCAAACTATTCTTACTAGGACCATTGGTATAGGTAAAATTTAAAGCAGGTAGCAGGAAAATACGTGCACAAGTGATTGAAGATGATAGAATTCTTTCCATTTGATGCACAAGAATTAGAAGGAAATCCACAGAATGGAGTCCCTTCTCTTTTCCAAGAAATTACAATAGGCTGTCAACATAAGTCTTCATTTGATGAACAACATCCCGAGATTCATAAGCAGCTACTTAAAGCTCATGCATCCGACCAACTTCACTCTTTTCATCTTGATGGAGTGATTTCTTGGCATCTGCAATGGATTTCATACCATTTTATTGAGCTCCCTCTAGTGAATTATTGAGTTGGTCAAGTTCCCTAGTAACAGCATCTAACAGTTTCTGAAGGTGCATCTTCTGAACGACTTTATCTTTGATCTTATGCTTCAGCTCCTTCATCATGGCAGCATAGTTAGCCTCAGCTCAGGATACTGTAGCCTCATATTCGCTGATATTGACTGACAGCTTCACCCTGGTCAGATCTTCATGGCACTTTTACTCCTTCTCCCTTATTAAGATGACATGTTTCACCGCGGTATGGATCTCATGGTATCCAAAACCTCCAAGTCTTAGAATGACGAACTGGGATGACAATCGGGAAATCCTTGATGATAGCTCGTCAAGAAGCACTTCAGATATGATTTTCCATATGTTGTTCCATTCCTTGAGTCATGAGAAGCTGATCGCCTTAAGCACCTCCGAGTCTGATTCGACATCATCATCACAGGGGGGGCATGTAATCTGGGATTAATGCACTTAAGGAAGTGCCCTGTTCTGATCCTTCCCCTCTGACCCTAGTTGCTTCACCTTCTACTACTTTTTGGGCGGAGGTTGAGACTTAAACTCTAGTTCTAGCCATTGAAGTTGATAGCCCTGTTTGATCAATTAAAAGTATGGTTATTTTCATATAATAATGGATGTTGGTTGTGTATCTTGAAAACTTAGTACAATCATTACCTAAGAGTAGATCAGCAGCTTGAGAATACTCCTCCCCATCTTTCCCAGATTCAACAGGATCTTTAAGATGGGTATCAGGAGGGTTTACTGGGTTTAACTCCACTTGAGCTAATGTTTCTGCAATGGTAGGGTTGACGTCAATGTCCACACCCTCGTCAGGCATTGGCAGTTCAGCAGCTTTTATGGATGGAACTGCATATTATTTTCAGTCATGATTAGAAGTGTAAATTATAAGAAAATTTTCTAGATGACAGATAAAACTCATGCCCAAGGTCTTCTAAATCACATGATAACATAGCATGATCATAAAATTCTTTGAACGAAATTCCACGATTCATCATTTCACCCAAAGATATTTCAGAATACTGGTTAGTCTCACCAGTGGGAGCATTTGATGTGTCCTCTTAGAGACCCTAATTCTGCGGCCCCTGACCCTGGACAGCTTCTTCCAGAAGGATGGAAGATTTAGTTGCCGTGACCGCCAATAATTCTAGTGTAGGTTCTTCTCTACTTGTAGTAGCAGCAGGAGCAGTACTGAGAATAGATGTTGGCTCTTTTTCAGAAGCAGCCAAATCAGCCTGAATTTGCATTTGTTCCACAACACCCTCCATGGTCCTCAAAGAAGGATCTGTCCTTTCCCT
Source organism: Viscum album (assembly GCA_963277665.1). Classification (NCBI taxonomy): domain Eukaryota; kingdom Viridiplantae; phylum Streptophyta; class Magnoliopsida; order Santalales; family Viscaceae; genus Viscum; species Viscum album. The sequence continues at coordinate 749,761,078 of OY728129.1, read as the reverse complement.
CAGAGGGGAAATTGAAGAAGCCCCTGCAATACCAATGAAAATGAGAAATATTTTTCATGGTTTAAAATTTCATGATTATCCGAAGGACTTACCACTACTGATAAAGCGTTTAGCGGTGGAATTCCTCATTCATCGCCTTTTTCCTTTTTTATTTTTAGGAGTATCAGCAGTCTCCGTTATAGGAACTTGAATAGGAGAATGGAAATCCATGTCCAATTCCTCATTCATGGCCTACTGGCCTGGAGATATTTCACCCGAATTGCGGGGAGATTCAGCAACAGCCCCGATGGAAGTACTACCAGGGCTATATTGTGGTGAAGGAACCTCATTAGTTCCTTTCATTGATAGCTTCATGATGAAGAAAATAACTTACTTATGTAACAAATCTTCTAATGAAATCTAGTTGCAAAAAAAATAAGGAAAGAAAACTTACATCTTCAGGAGCCATGTACTCATGCCACTCCTCATCAGTGGCGTCGTGATCCATCATTTCCTTCACCCTCTTGGTGATAGGGATAGAATCATCGGTGGCATATATATAGGTCTTCGTCTCATTGACATATGCTCTTAATTCATCAGGATTATCCATGAAATGAATATTTGCAGGAGCCTGAAGAGTCCCTATTCCAGGAAGATGTAGCCCTTCACATAGCTCCAGCCAGATAGTTTTAGTATCTCATTATACATCCTGCCATGTATGGACGGCCTCTGGTTATAGATATGCAGGTGTACTAGATGGCTATGAAGAGGGTCCTACAACCTTGGATTTTAATTTCTTTCTAGCTCCTACAACTATAAAATGATAATGAAAACTTGTTACTCTTTAAAGTTACTGGAAATAAATTTGCCTCAATAATGTAACTCATCAGTAGTTGATGGAGTGACACTATTGATTATTATAGGAGGATTATATATGGAACATGGCCGCTTTGACACATGTTGTATCTCCTGAGGATCTGATGAACCATCCTCGGTTGAAGAACTATGTGAACTATCTTTAGGAGTGGAAGAAACCTGCCACCTGAATTGTTTCTTTCTCAATGGTTCTTTTCTTCTTCCCAACCCGATAGATAGGTTTATTCAATATGGCCTCAGGATATGACACTATCCAGTTTACAGCATACCATATGGTCAAATTTCTTACCTCTTCAGTATCTGGTAAGTCAAAGACTGTCCCAATCCTTTCCATAGCCATTAGCAACCATAGTTGCCGAGAAACCATTGGATGCTGCTCTGATCTGATGTGCACTGGAAGAGATACAACAGCTTTCTGCAAACACATGAATTGGAGTGCAAATAGATATGAAGCATAGGCCTCACATATAATTTCCCCATCAATTCTGGTGGCCAGTACCCCATCTCTGCAGGCCAGTATATAAGAAATCTATTCTAAGCTGGCTGATCCATCATCAACAAATCGCCCTATCGGGGGATTTCCATAGGGAAAGAAGTGGAATTCCTTATGCATACCTAGCCTTGGCCTAATATCATAGGCATTGAGGGCCAAAGGACAAACTCTAGAGAAGGCCTGAACAGAAGGCCTGAAAGAACTTCTAGGAATCAGTATTCCGTTTTGAACAGCATATGTCCTGAACTGGGTGGCGATCCATCCCCATAAAACTTGGAATGGTCCCGCTAATCTCAAGGGAGACTTACACATATAGACATGGAGTATGCTCCTATTAATTTTTGCCAAAACTGGGGTAGCCAGCCTCACCATCTTCCTCTCAGCCAACTTGGCTTTGATAATGATGTTCCCTGGCCTAACGCCTCCCTTCGAATCTATAACTGAAAAAATATAGACACTGAGCCATAAGGCTAAAAAGCCTGCCAGACGGGTCTTCTCTGGGATTTTATGATTCACTTCATACCCCCATTTCTCAAACTCTCCTGCTTCCAGAGTCAGCCAGAATGTGCCAGGAACACCTCTATTATTTTCTTTAGGGCAGCTAGTAGGATGAGTACAGGTGGGACCCTTTTCCCTCTTCTCTATGAGAGACGCATCCATCCATTCCTCTGGGTGAATATCCCTTCTAGAATGAGTCTATGAAGTCTTTGAGATTTTGAGCTTATGATAAATCTTCAATAACTCTCGAACCAAATTCAGAGTCTTCTCTAAATCATTCAAGGTTGCCTTTGTAGGGATGAATTCGTCATACATATCACCCAAAATTAGAACCCCTGATATCTTGGAGACATCCCACAAACTAATGCCTACTTCTCCATGGTTATACATTCTATACTAATAAACATGATGAAGATAGCACCATGCAGAATAGTGGGGTTACACTTGTGGCTGAGGAGATGCATGTTTCCAGTGATAAGGATAGAAATCCAATTTATGCGAATATGTCATACTTTGGAATCATCAATGGAATATGGGAGTTCGATAATACGAAATTCAAAGTGTCAATTTTTCAATGCTAGTGGGTTGATAACAGGAGTGCTATTAAAAAAGATGGATTATGACTCATGAAAGTTGATTTTAGTAAAGAAGGGGAGAAAGATGAACCATTTATAATGGCATCATATGAAGTACAAGCATTTTATGTTCAAGGCCCCACAAACTGAAATTGGTCAAATATTCTATTATCGACCAAAACAACTGAAGGGTTAGGTGAAAGTTCAATGGAGGATGACCCTTTTATAGGGACTTCACAATCATTTCGTAGTGGTACCAATGTAGAAGGCATTTTGTATGTCAGGGGAGACCACAATGAAAGTATTTACATAGTCGGTAGAGGAGTCAAATCTCTTCAGCCTTTAAAATAAAGTGAGTACAATAATCAGGTTATTTTTTATTGTAATATACATTGTGTTACATTATGTTATTATATATTCGCTGCTACTTTTATGTAATCTAAATTAAATGTTAAACCACTTCTGCAGATAATGACTTCTCCACCTGCTGATGCAGCCAATCCCGAGGCACAAAAGGTCTATCAACCAGCTGCTGGTGGTCCCAGTGCAGAGCAACAAATGGTTTTTCAACCAGTTGGTGGTGGTCCCAGTGTAGAGAAACAGTAGGTTTCTCAACCTGTTGTTGGTCCCAGTGCTGAGGTACAACAGGTTTCTCAACCAGTTCCTACTGGTCCTAGTGCTGATGTACAATGGGTTTCTCAGCCTGTTGTTGCTGGTCCCAGTGCCGATGCTAGCACCCCGGAGGAACATAATGATGATTCTTCTATGAAAATTCTAGGAAATGAATCCCTGAAATCAGAAAAAAAAACAAGAGCGTCTTAGTTTGACATTGATAGGAAAAATCCATAAGGCAAAAGCAAAAGGCATCAAATTTGAGGTGAGATGGAATAAGCGAGGCCAACATGTTAACCCCAATGGAGCCATCTTTTGTAGCTACACTGGAATCGTCACTCAGCAACGCGTGCTGATTGATGTACATTCTTCTTACCATGTTTTCCCCAGGATCAAGACACTAATGTTGGAAGAGATTATGGTAACATTATGATATCATTTTTTTAATTTGTTAATATAAAATAAAATACCAAAACATTGACTTACTCTTCATCATCCATTGAAGAATGCATTTATAGTAGATGCATCAAACAAGGTATATGTATTAAGAGTTATAGGAATGATTCCTAGAGGTTTCCTCACAATCTTAACGAAATATCATTTTAAAGATGCTGAACAAAAAATCATGTTGAACCCACCTCCTCTTTATGCACACTTGATATCCCAAGGAGCGTGGGATGCATTTAGCAACCATCGTGGGGAGAAGACATTTCAGGTACATTGTGTGGGGTAATTCATTGTTTGACATTGCTTGTATTCATCACTTTTATTGACTGTTTTTTATTTATGAAACAGAAATAGAGTGCTGAAAATAAAAAATGCACAACAGAACCAGCATACCCTTACCGTAAAGCAAGGATGGGGTATCCTTCACTTGAGAAAAAATTAGTACGTATTTTAAATATACCGTACTACTTATATGTGACATAAAACAACACCATAACCATGTTTCTCTATTTATATTCAGATTTATGAATCGAAATAGAAATCCATATTGATACCACGCCATGTTCTATAGATGGAGGCTCGTGTAAATGAAGAGGGGATACTGATAGATGAAAAGAAAAAAAAAGTGTGGGAAACATGTGTAAGTATGACATAATAAAAATTTGATTTTCTTTAAATCTCTATTAAATTATAATGACTATTTATTTATCTATATTTTCTACCTGACATAGTCATAGGAATCAACAACACCCGCACCAGATGCAAACATAATTTTAGTATCCTTGAAGCAGCCAGAACAGTATGGTCGTGTCAGAGGTGCGGGTTATGGGGTGACACCCCGAACATATTTTTAAAAAAACAAGAAGAGGATCAAAATGAAAAAATGGAAATGATGCAAGAAAATTTAGCTTTTTTTCAATAAGTATGACAAAACCAGATAGAGATGATATAATGTTTGATGGGGGAGAGGCAAAGAGATGAAACAACTCAACAACAACCTGTGCGTGATTGTCCCGCTCCACCCCCACCATCTTTGAGGCGAGCCACTCCCCTAAAAAACTTGACTTTTATAATGTAATAAATGTTTTCATAATTGTTTCAATGAAATGTGATTCACAGAGACACTGATACATTTACTGTACTAATATTATACAGGGTGAAAATTACAGTGATTTATATCTATCAACTCCCACCTATCACCATATAGTGAGGGCTACAATGTTCAATATGCAGAATGACATGCTAAAAAATAGAAAACTTCCAACAGATCATTTCAGAGTGGCAATTAACGTAGCTAATGATCCAAGTACCGAGCTACCTGTTCCAAATGACGATTATAACATTCATACGGTCGAACAAGATGTTGGAACCTTCATTACATGGTTTAGAATTCTTCTAAAAAACATGTCAATAAGGAGTTATCCATTTCGAATTTATATTTCAATATGGACCTTTAAAATTTAATAAAAAATGGTCTAAAACCATGAATGTTATTACAGAATGACAAAGAGAAGGGGGATAATTGAAATATCAACTCAAAACTATCTCAAGGATCAACCAACCGATTAAACGGTCTACTGAGATCACCTTCACCCCGCCCGTTCTATATCAATAGTTAATATCATTTCAGGATCACATGGATACAAATTTGATAGACGGCAATGCACACACAATTGTTTTTGAAAAAGATATGTATGGAGAGGAAGAATCAAATTTCATTAGTGATGAAAATGTAAATGAAATCCTCAAGTATGAATGGCTATGTGACTCAGTTATAAATGTATACATGAGGTATGTTTTCATGATTTTATTTTACAAAAGACGATATACTCTGATAATTATGACTAAATAAATTTTATAATTTTCAAAGGTGTATATATGAAAAAAATTGAAGGGATTTCCCCATGAAAAAAATGTGGACACGTTAGTCCTCACACCACCTCTCCAAAAGATGAAATTGATTATGATAAAGAGGTTGCAATAATGTCATTCCTCCTCAAATCGTTTGGAAACAAGATTACGAATGATGGTCTATTTTTAATACCAACGATGCAGGGGTAAAACTATACAATTTAATCATATCAACTATATTTTCATTTCATTGTTTAAACATTCCTTTTTTTTATTTTTATGCATCATTGGATGCTGATTGCAGTCAATTTGGATACCCCAAATTTTTTTTGCTAGATTCAATGCAAGGATATCCAACAAAATGAACACACATTATGGCGTTTGTTAATTTGTAATACACTAGATCCAACATTTTATAACTAAACATCTAGTTATATAATTTAGGTTATCTTTTAATGAGGATTCTATTATGATAGGGAGGTGCATCAATATTGTCTACAACATAGAATGAATCCAGGGCTTAAGGATAAGAATACCTAAAATAGCTACAACTGGAAAAGTATCCTGGTATATATAATAACATTGCACTATCCAAACACATATAAAGAAATTACTTATTTTTTTCGATGTTTCTGTAGTGTCCAAAAAAACAAATGGAAAGTACTCGGGTTATTGTGTTTGTAAATTTATGAAAGAGATCGCATTTCACCAACAAACCAGCATCCATGACGAGGTATTTTTGAAAATAATTTCGAGTTCATTTAAAATATTTTTTAATCATTTGTGTATTTATATTCTTTCAGTACTACCATGACTGTCGCAAAAACTCATATTCACACGATTATATAGATGTGTTTAGAAATGAATGGGTCACATACCTAATGGAAGATTGTACACAAATAGGATGAAAGTGAATTCCAACTAATGTTATTCATATATGATCATTGATATCTCCCTTGTTAACACATATTGAGAATATATGATCACCCTTTACTATGTTTTATATCATTAGGTTATAAAAATGGTTTTAGAAATAATTTTTAATTCAATTAAAGCATTACTAATTGGACTACATTGGTCAATAGTGTAGATTTCGGCCAATGTATAGCCATTCAGTCCACTCTCGAGCATCTTAATAGATTGATGGGAACCAATATCTTGGATTTTTAATTTCCTAATTTTAGTTTCCCTTAGATGTTGGTGGGGGATGTCCAGGAGACAGGGGTATCCAAGAGTGGGGGGGGGGGGGTCCAGGAGGGGGTGTGTCCATGAGGGAGGGGGTGTCCAAGTGTGAGGGTGTGTGGGGTGTCCTGGATGGGAGGGGGGCTGTCTTGGGGTGTCCAAGAGTGGGGGGTTTCCAAAAGGGAGGGGGTGTCCATGAGTTGGGTGACCAGGAGGGGAGGGAGGGGTGTTTCTTGAAGGGAGGGGGTGTCTAGACAAAGATCCATTCAATTCCATTCAATACTGATAATATACAATGGGAAGATCAATTATAGAGTTTCTTGAAGTGGGTCCATAGTGAGGCATCAAAAGTTCAAACCAATCAAACCAATTCCAAGCCCATGTAAAGGCCCAAGAATAATATTCCAGTCCAATTTGAGGCCCAATATGTCTTATTTAATGTCATAAAGACCCAACATATGCATCATTTACCTTTCTCACATTAGATTAATGTGAAATTTCGTTCCTATTCCTCCAATATATTTTTTGTTTGCTATTTTTTATTGATTTGATGAACTGTATCTCTTCAAAATATATATGATTTTATAATTAATATTATTGAATGATGGTGTTTGAATAATATTTATTCCATTATCAAATAGATGATGAAAATATAGTTGGATAAAGAAGGTTATTAAGGGGTATACACTTAAGATCTTGGAGGGTGGGGGTGTCCGGGAGTGGAGGGGGTGTCCAGGAGGGGGGTGTCTAGGAGAGGAGGGAGCTATCCAGGGGGTGGGAAGGGGGTTGTCCAAGGAAAGGGAAGGGGATGCAAGGGGAGGAAGAGGGGTTGTCCAGGAGGAGGGAGGGGGGTTTTAGGTGGAGTGGTAGGAGGGAGGGGGCAGCAAGGGGGGTGTCCAGGGGTTGAGAGGGGGTTGTCTAGGGGGGTTGTCTCAGAGATGGGAGGTAGGGGGGTTTTCCGGAAGGGGAGGGGGCTACCTAGGATTGGGGGGGGGGGGGGCTGTCCAGGAGGTGGGAAGAGGGATGTCCTTGGAAAGGCAGGGGGCTTCATGGGGAGGGGCGGGGGTGCTGTCCAGGTGTAGGGAGGGGGGGAATTGATGATAACCGGAGAGTCGAGGTAGATCAGAAAACATGATAAAAGAATTTTTTGAGCCTTTAAAAAAATCACCATGTTTCCTGTAAATAGACTTTAATATATTCATTTAGTCCATCAAAGACATGACTAAAATCCCAACAGATAAGACTGAAATTCACTTAAATGTAGGATATTGAAGTGATGAATTCTGTTCCAGGTTTTTTCCAAAAGTATCACCTCAGTGCTTAAAATAAGAAGTTGTTACAGTTCAATGTCTCATGAGTGATGGTGTGGTTCCATCAATGGGGTTTTTTCCTCCAAATAAGAACATCAGACGGTACCACTGGATTAAACAGCACTGATTCATATTCATCCGTAGTCTGAATGGCAGTGCAAACATTTTTATGGATATGTTCTCGCATGTTTCCCATCTCCTTGGTTCCCTTCCATAGAAAAACGTTTATCAGTTCCTTGGGAAACTTGGTTCCCATCACATGCGACTATGATCATGTTCTCTATGTTTTTATCAACTTTGTGTTATATCCTCCATGCTCTATCAACTCATGTTCCCACCTGCACTGATCTTGATCCCATCGCTTCTTGTGCAACGTGAGAGCTTCCATTTTGGATATAATGGATTGATTCAAAAAAATTCAAGGGTTTCTTCCAATTTTTATAATAGAAAAGTTTTTTATGAAAATATTTTCATTTGATCATACCCACTAAAATCTATTATTATTAATGTTACTATTTTCATTGATAGATTTACTGTTGTTTTTCTTTCATTGTCCAAAGATATCATTTGGTTTTTTCTGGTTCATGTTCCTTATATATTTGCAGAACAATATGTTTTTGTTCTGTACAGGGGGGTTGTCTCGGGGAGGGGAGGGAGGGGATTATCCAAGAAATAGGGGGTGTCCGGGAGAGGATGGGGGAGTCTAGGAGGGGAGGGGGTTCCCAGGAGAAGAGGGGGATGTCCAGGGGAATGTAAAGGGGCTATCCAGGGAAAGGGAGGGGGATTCAAGGTGAGGGAGGGGGTTTTCAAGGAAGAGTGAGGGGGTTGCAGGTAGAGTGGTGGGAGGGAGGGGGTGCCAGCAGAGGGCAGATGTTCATGGGTAGAGAGGTGGCTATCTAGGGGGTTGTCTTAGGGAGGGGAGGGATGGGGTTTTCCAGGAAAGAGGGGGTGTCCGGGAGGGGAGGTGATGCTGTCGAAGAGAGGATTGGGGGGGGGGTGTCCAGGAGGTGGGAAGGGGGTTGTCGATGGAAAGGAGGAGGTCTGCAAGGGGAGGGGGTGTCCATGGGTAGAGAGGGTATGTCTAGGGTAGGGGAGGGAGGGGTGGCTAGGAGAAGGGGGGGGGGGGTTGTCCATAAGGTGGGATGGGGGTTGTATAGGGAAAGTGAGGGGGTTGCAAGGGGAGGGGGGGTTGTCCAGAAGGAGGGAGGGGGTGCAGGTGGAGTGTTTTGAGGTGGGGGTGTCCAGGGGTAGGTAGTGGGCTGTAGGGGGTGTCCATGAGGAGGGATAGAGGCTGTAGGTGGAGTGGTGGGAGGGTGGGGGGATATCTAGCAGTAGGGAGGGGGCAGTCCAAGGGGCTGGCTCATGGAGGGGAGGGAGGGGGTTTTGGATAATCACACTTAATAACTAAGAGATCAAAATAAAAGTGAACTGGTATGATCATGGCCTATATAATTGTTTAGGTTTTTATCAGACCCTCTCTAAAACTGAGAAATAGAAAATAATATTTATAATTCAATGAATCATGTTGAGCCTCTTCTAAAATATTAATTCAATACAAAGAAATATAGACATGTAAAGGTTGTAACAGGTAACAATTGACATTTTATTAATGTATTTATTTCATATTAATGTTTAATTTATTTCCTTATTATATTACTAACATAATATTTGTTTTCTTATATAGGTGAAATATTTTTCCTGATTTCGAATTCTTTTTTCGGTAACTAATACCATGGACGACAATTTTTTAGAGTGGATCATGGATGAAAAAAGGATGAAAAATCATTTTTTATAACTTTTTGTTGGATAATTGTAATTGTAACAAAATTAAAAATTGTTCAAAATGTATATATCTGTGTGTTTTTTTGTATTCATGATTTCAAGTAAATGAATATGGAATTTTTTTTCTTCTGTTCTTTGTGTGTAGGTGTTGTTTGTGCTTTGTGTGTAGGTGTTGTCTCATGTGTGCAGGTGCGGTGCAGGTTCTGGGTTTGCACATGAAATTTGGCCTTTATCAGCAGTAATTAAGTGCTAAAAATTGGATAATATAGGAGCACTCAAAATAGTGCTGATAAAGGTAGTATTTATCAGTGCTATTTTTAGTGGTGATATATTATCCATTTATCAGTGCTATTTATTAGCGCTGATAAATTTGACTTTTATCAGTGCTAAAAAAGAACTGATAAAGGGGACCCCCCTTTATCTTCCTCGAGACTAAAGGTGCTTTTTTAACACTATTAAAGGAGGTTTATAACACTATTATATGATTTATTTGTTGTAGTGATTCCTGCTTGAAGGCACATTCTCAAAATCGTGCCCTTCTAAAAGGGTTCACCAAATAAGGGCCTCTCAAATGGACAGCTCTCATGCGTAAGCCCCAAACCAAATTTTGAACTATAAGAACTCCAATTCTTGAAAAAACATGATATGTCACATGCCTTTTTTATGTCCAGATATCAAAAGGGTGCCCTTCCAAAAAGGTTCACCACAATCACGCCCCCTCAAATGTGTATCTACCATTTGTATACCCCAAGTTCCTTAAACTATGTGGGATCTGATTCAACTCTTGAGGATACATAGGAGGCCATCATATGGGTTCAATCCCATATTCAAGTCAACTTATAGGTCCCTAGATGTTGATAAACTCCATAGTGCCTTTTTAAGGTCTTAAGTGAGCATTTCCACCGTTGCATCAAATTCATGTATGCCTGTGATGTTCATGAAAACTAGGGGTAGCCTCTGTACATAGTATTTGGGAATGAACAAAGGATTCCCAAACATATGAACAAGAATAAAAATCAATAATAGTGTCCTAGAATAGGCTATAACTCCCCCCAAAGGTGCAGTGAGATCGACCTCCCATCCTCCCGACACATGGAGTGCTTATGTTTCGTTGGACAAATCACCATCTAATGAGAAAATGCCACTACAAATAAATTCCTTGAATCATGGATACCAGGGTCTTTAGGGTGCTTATGGCTTTATGAATAAACCTGTTGGAGACCGTATGAAGAATTTATATGCTAAGAGGTCCAATTACAGAAATACATAACCCCACACAATTTCCCAAAGGGACCTTTTGACTATTGTACCACCTTCACAACATAGAAGGGGTAAAATACCTAGTCCTTATGAGGTCTATCCAATACTACTTTAAAGGATTATGATGCGGATAAGGTTGATACAAATATGGTGATGTGAATGTTTCTATGATAATGGACAAATGCTTGTCACCCATCAGGCCATTTTGCATTCTTCCCAACCGCACACCCACATCACCTCGAAAGTGAAAAAAAAACTGGTGAACCCAACATGAATCCTTATCCAAGGTTGCAGTTTTACCCAACTCAATCCCCTTCTCCTGACAACAAAAAAGAAGAAAGGATGACATGATGAATCATCAAATATGCATATGTTTAAGAGATGCTACTTTGAAGGGATTTGGATTTCGTTATATGTCATATATATATATATATATATATATATATATATATATTGTTCCTACAAAATAACCATTCATCCAAGTGAAATCTCTAGAACCCATGAAAACATGCACCTCAGTGATCCCACGGGATGACAAGGCCCTAATGGAGAGTAGTACCCCTATGCCAACTCAATGACTTCAATGATGGGTATATAATATGATGATCAATGAGTACCAATGAAATGGTAATCTCCCCATGAGGGAGGCCGCAAGACCATCCCTACAGTCTGAAAATGCTCACCAGCCATCTCCTTAGCCGTTACCCACAACCCAGCACAAGGCGGCCCGGGTGGTCATCTCAAACCATTTCGGGAGCCTGCCCTCGAAACATGACAACGAGTACCTACCAAATCTTAATGAGGTAGATGAATTAGATGCTTAAAAATTCATCTCAATCGTATAGGGGGCCTAATCATAGGCCCCGGCTATAGAGCATCACTGCCAACCAAGTTGACCAAGTCTCCTCATGCTGAAGAAGACCTCACACCAAGAGCAGCTGCTGATGTCTAGAAGACACGAGCCCCTCGGGCTGCCCGCCAAGGGAGGAAAATATGCATTCATGACAAGGATATAACCCTAGTTTCAATGGAGGATATCTTCCATATAAATGCATCGACATTGAATGGGTAGATATCCAAATCCTCCCCCTCCACTCAATCCCACCACATAAATAGGGTGGATCAATACGAGCACGTGTAGGTTCCTTCTAGTACTTGTTGATCCCGCCGTATAGACAGAGCAACAAATTATAGGCAGATGGAAATATCTACCAATTCATATCAACAACGTCATCCAAATAGGATGGAAACCATCTACAATCAAGCACAAATAAATACTGATGCATATCGTGCCTATCATCCGAATAAGATGAAAAATAGCTACACATGGGAACAAATACATGCCGATGAATTTCAAGATTATCATCCAAATAATATAGAAACCAACTACATGAAGGCATAAATACATGCTTATGTATATCAAATCCATATCCCAAATAAGAAGGAAACTAGCTACATACACGCACAAATACCTACTGATGCATATCAATCCTGTCATCCAAATAGGAAGGCAAGAAAATATGATCAGAGTCAAATTATTGTCGATGAATATCAATCCCATGAGAAAAATATAGAATCAAGAGAGATGATTAAAGTCTCTTCTCATGAATATGAATACCACCTGAAAAATGTGTTGGAAAATAGAGAAGACAATCATAATTAGACACATTCCTCTATCTCAACACAGTAGAAGTACCATTATCTACTGGCATCCCATGGGGTAACAGAGCATGCATAAAATCCTACTCCGAAATTGGAATGACCCTTCATAAATTTTCCATCCAGAGATGTATCTTAACACATCATGGAAACAATGGATTATTTTACGTCAACTATATACCATATCCTCCAAACATGCCAGGATATCATTGCATCGGCAGAAAATGCGAGAAATCAATCCCAAGAACCATTTTCCTCAAGCTGAATGACTTACTCAAAAAGCAGGTTAGACACTCTGGAGTAGTTATGCATCCCTACACGAGCCCAGGAGGGTCGATGGAAATATCCCATGATACATGAACAACCGTATCAAAAACAAATACTCATTCCAACTGGGGGATGTTGGTCCAATGTGGTTGTCTGTCTATGTAGGAATATATCCCTACAAAAAATCAATATGTATGTTGGCATATCCTAGTGGAATCATGGGAGACAACTTGATAAGGACATGTATATGAAGGTCATTACAAATAATAGGTGTCCCCAGTTACCCACAAGAGAGTGATCAAAAATGAAATGCTCCAAAGGAAATCAGATAATGAAGACAACATACATGATCCTACTCTGTTGAAAGTTGGATTTCATGATGCCCTCAAATATATATCATTAATGGTTCAAGATCCTATCGGTAAATTACCAAATTATGGAAGTGGTAGTAAATTTACTAAGGCCCTCATCACAATGTCACTACCATCAGCTCTAAAGGTCCTCCCCAAAGCACCCACATGGGCTTACTCCCACAGACATGAATGATCAATCATGACAGACTATCTTCTGAAGCATGTCAGGATATCCCTCCCTTTGACATGATGATCATATAGAAGAAGGGAATCCCCTTGTCGTCATCCAACCAGATAGTTCTCCCCAGGGTATACACTACATATATTCTTTTCCATGTATTTATACATTGAGTAATCATGGTAGACCACACCATGATGATAGTCATTGTGAAGGCCCTCCCAGAAATGGTGGTTACTTTGATTAACCTCCCCATAGTAAGATCAAGAGATGAGAAGTTCCTCCCCTCATTGTAGCACATTATGAAGTCCCTCCCTAGGATGTAGACCATAGAATTTCCCTCTACATTTACATATCAAGTAGTGATAGTAGTCCTCGCTATCATAGAAGACATCGATAGGGTCATACCCTCAGTGACATCAAGCAACAGGAGGTTCCTCCCATTGATGTAGCCTACCCAGAAGCTCCTCCTTAGGTTATACACCATAAGGACATTTCCCATGGTTAGGAATCAAGTTTCCATGGTAGCCCCCACAATTGCAGAATCGATAGCAAATGTCCTCCATGAAATCAAAATTCAAATTGGTAAGAAGGACCACCCTTTCTAGAAACAATGTCAGAAATCCCTCTTTAGTTGAGGCACATAGAAATATAGAGTCGGAAAAATCTGGCACTCCGTCTAGGAGGAGTGATATGCTTTCTAAACCATTGGATTTTCTGAGGACACACTCATCTTCTGATCCACCCCTACACTATTCACATATCAATGAGGCTCTTAAGATAATAGTTTCATGGAATGAAATTATTATGATGCTATCTAGTTGGGGATATCATGTAGACAAGTCCACAGAAGAACAACAACCTGATATGTTTCTCGTGAAAAGATAACTAGATAAGGAAAATATACCAGTGATGTATTGGACTACAACCACTTCACATTTCGACATACCAAAGGAGTTGTTTAAGTAATGTATCAATGACACCCGCATCAATATGTGGATGACTATTCACTAGGTAAAAGAAAACTTCTTTCCCTACGATGGTTTGCAGACCATGTTAGCATGTTAATGGTTCTTGGCCATCTAATCATCCTGGAAGCCCTCTTATCTACATGACAACCATGATCAGAAGGGAAAAAGGAAAACCTTGATCTAAATTGTTTCCATGAACATCAAAAGTTGCATTTCCTCATCAAAAATTCCCTGACTAGAGATTATATTAATGGATGGGGAGAACATGGAGCACCACACATCACCTCATATCTCGTCCATCATGTCTCATTGGAAATGATATCTTACAATGTCATTACTAAAAGGAAGTCATAAAATTGAATCCATACTCAGAAAAGAAGTAATACTCTACAAAAAACGGGCCCAGAATAAGTCTCTGAAGCATCAATCCTGACAAGATAAATTCATCAAAACGCTTATGAGACATGAAACTGAGAACATATAGTAGGCTTCCTTCATAAGGGAAGCCAATCAGCAACCAGTTCGAATGTCTTTAAAATCCCATGAATCCCATATGTGTCAAGTTCCATACTCAGCTCACAGCCACCTAGGAAGTCATGGACTGAAAAGATAGAAATATTAGAACCTACCACCACAATATAGGAATAGCCCCAACCCCTATGTATGGAGGCATTTTTACCTCAAAATTCCCCTATATGACCAAAAAATCCAGGTTGTAGAGCATCAATAGAAGAAATGGAGCAAACCTAGCCCACAAGGCTAGGGGTATTTTTACCTCAAATTCCCACACACCAGACATCTATCTTCTCATGCCTGGGAAGTATGATGAGCAGGGAAGTCACACATTCTAACTCATATCGTTGTTCCTACCCTCTGAGATGAAGCCTCTTTATGAGGTCAGATAAGGCCTCCCTTCAGGTCAATCTTCACTATGGAAGCCAAATAATACAACATAATGGAAGGAAAAATTACAAAAAAAGGATGCATAATTCTTTCATATCATTCGACAAAAGATACCACACCCCCAATGTGGTGTGCATCAATGAACATGGTAAACATCAAATCCATAGACCTTGAAGGAAGTTGTACAAAATGAAAGGATGCAAGAGAAGATGGTTACCTCCCAGAGTCCTCCAACACCGATCATTATGGTGTGTATACCCTAAACCATAGAGTGGTTTTTGGTTCCCCTAAATTAATACGAAATTACCTTCCACGTGAATCCCCAACAAGGGGAAGAATAAATATCAGGTCATTTATGACCCACCTCCTCCACATCCCAAGAATGTTTCATTCACCCTCAAGGAAAGACTCACCAAGGAGGAGAACGAAATGAAAGATATCAGGTTAATTAGCATCGAGCTATGTCGGGGGAGATGTCTTTCAAGATATGTTCCCCCTATGGAACATCAAAAGAGGTTCCTAGAAGAGGTTCCCTTTCCACGGTCACTCATCCTAGTAAATGAAGTTAAGATTGGATGCCTATCCAACCTAGCACTAGAATCATCTACATACATAAATCTGACCCGAGAAGAAAATCATTACTTTCCTCCACTAGGAAAGTAACCAAAGTATATTTTGGTGAACCCACAAAGGATACCCCCGGTAGGGTGTCCACCCCAAATTCCATCAGCAGAAGCATGTCCTACTCTGGCCCCTATTGCACCCACCCAAGCTCAAGTATATAAGGATATACATCAACGACCCTTGAATATTGTTGAGAAACTAACAGTTTGACTAGAATCCATGGAGGGGAAGTGTGCTATGATTCAACTAGAGTTCAAACACTACAATAATTCAGTGAGAAATATTTTACCACTTCCAAACTTCAGAAATCCCATATTCCCAGTTTTCAATGGCTCGGGAGAACCAGAATAGTATCTAATGTACTATTCCTTTTACTGTGACCCCATGATGGGTAGTCCAGAGTATAAAGAAGTAGTAAAACTGAGTTGCTTCAGGTGAACCCTTTATTGTTCATCCTTCATATTCAATACTATCATTTTAGCTAATTCAATCACAGAATTAGAGGACCTCCATTGAAAGTTTCTTTTCTAGTTTTGTTTGACATTTCCGAAGACAATGTTCAGTGATCTCATTATGTGAACTTAGTAAGAAAATTATAGAGTTTTATACTTCATTTCAAGATGGAATGGTATGACCTATTCCCAGAACCAACCACCACCAAGATGAAATGCTCGCTAAGTGAATTGATATCCTATATGATGAATTGGGAACACCACTCAACCTATTTAATTACACAATTGAGTTTTTATATTTCTGAATCATTTCCCTATGGTTATAATAGACCTTACAGAAGACTAATCTCAAGTCCAGAGTGCCCCCATCAGCCCAGAGAAAATAGTTGGAAAGCTAAACCGGATTCCGTCATGCATATGCCACCCTGAGTACCAACTACTGTTCTGAGACCTCCACCTAACCATAAGGGACCCCCAATATGCCAACAACCACCCCTGCATCAGAAATATTATCTAAGGTGTTCTAATTGAAATCACTTATTGTAGAGAAAAAAATTATTTCTACTCGTATTGAGATGACCACGTTGACAGCTACATTATAGACGCCATGAATTGCAACTTGCTCCGAAAACTAGAGAAAAAGTGAGCCAATGAATTAGGTATCAATGAATATAAAAATTTAATTCTCTATCATTGGATTCTGGGGTACACTATTTAGGAGTTCTTCATCTTCAATGATCAACTACAAAAGATGGTGGAGTCTAGGAATTTCATGTTGGGTCTGCCACCATCATAAGTGGCGTATGTATATACATTTGAACAATGAGTGGAAGTGGAATGTAAGATAGTCTCCAGTAAAAATAATAAATAATATGATAGTTGGATGAAATATAATATAGTCAACCAAGCTTTTTCCATCTTCTAGGCACAGTTGAAACAACTCATTGTGCCCCTAATAGCTCTAGATGCAACATAACTGTCATCCTGAGCCCCACAGTCCTCTGAGGGATATAAGGGTAGAATATAAGAGAAAGAATATTATCTCACACCGAATCCAATGCCAATGTTGATACATTTAGACATAATAACTATAGACTTGGTAAAACTGTCACTCCCTACCAAATAGTACAATTGGCGTCATCATGCCAAACGGGAAAACGGGTACTGCCCTATCAAACAGAACCACTGGAAAAAGATATCCAGACAGAAACATTAACAGATGAAGAATAGATCTTCAGCTCCATTACTATCATTAACATGGTGGACCAATTCTCTAATGGAAACTATTACTGTAAACCAAAATTCTTATTGTCCAACTAGAGAGCCTGAGGAAGAAGCCGCAGTGAATGAGGGTTTCTTTGAAGGCATGATCGTGGAAGGAGTCAGATTCCTAGCCACAACTTAACTCAAAATATTAATGTTGTGGAAAATAGTGGAATGATCCTCTAGTATAAACAACAAGAACTTGAATTTTTTCTCTACAACTACTGGTTGAAATATGAGTCTAGCGATCCTGGAGTATCAGTTGGTGGAAGAACATATATCAACTCACCCAAGGAATACAGGAAAACCAATTCAGTCGAACATAGAAAGGATGAAAACACCACCATTTTGTATCATATATACCGGACTATCTACATCCAATGATAAATCCTGTAAAGTGTCTATGAAAGATCATCATTGAGTTGAAAACGCTGACCATAAGAGAAATAATTTGATATTCTATAGAATTTAACTTTAGTACTAGCAAATTTATCAAGCTCAGATGCCTTGAGTCTATCCACAGACATTAGGGAGGCACACAAAAAAGCCTTAATATGTTCCTAGGAACTCAAGGCTGATGTAGTAGGGAACAAATTCAATTATATGGAGACCTATATCGAATAATTAGATGTCGTCATCTCTTTCACAGAAAGGGATGAATATTACACTATAGAGGGGCACATCAAACCCTTATATGTGTCTTGAATAATAAATGGAATTGATGTTCAGAGGATTTTTATCGACAACGGCTCTAGAGTCAACCTCATCCTACTATGAAAACTTTATCAATTAGGTTGTGATAAGGACAGTTTAACACCTTAAACCACAACTCTACTGGGATATGATAAAAGTGATCAAAATTTGTTGGGATGAATCATGTTTAAACCATGGCATGGAGTCTCCATGTCTGATTATGAGATTCTAGTAATGTGGTAAATTAAGGATTTTAATGTCCTCTTAGGGAGGCCATGGCTGCATTAGCATGTTGCAATTCCATCATCATTCCATTTGTGCATCAAATATTGCACTAAAGGTAAAAATAGAACATTGCATGCAAAAAAAACAATTCGAATCCTTTGAGTTTCATTACATCGACACATGGTTCAATGTACCGAAAGAGAAGCAATCTTTGGCCGATGATGTTGGCTGGATCACTTCCCTAAATGGATTAGTAGTGGATCCTACTGATTTCCTCCAATATCTTGGGGAAGAGTATATATTAATCATTAACCATGTTGAATGCATAAGTTCAATCTCTGATATAGACTAAATCATCTTCATGATCTCTATTATAGACACCATGTCCAAAGAAACTAAAGAGTAGGATGACTCCTATGATGTCAATGAAATCCCTAATAAAGATGTTCCTGGCCCATCCATAGGACCCCATGCCATTCCCACCTTACTCACTAAGGTAGAAAATTATTTGTATCCCAACAGCACATGGGTCATCTTAATATCTCCTCTCTACATCCTAAGAGGAAGAAGATCATGTAGAGGATGAAGATGATGAAGAAGAATAATATGACATCATATATGCCCCTCCCACATTTGATGATGGTGTCTCCACTACAATCGATTAACTTAGGGAGGTAATCCTAGAAACTGAAGATAACCAATGAACCACTCTAATTATTGTGTCTATGATTGTTGAGGAGAAAGAGGCATATTTCTTCTTTTGAAGATAAATTGAGATGTGTTTTCTTGGAACTAAACAGAAATGCTAGGCCTTGATTCTGAGGTCTCCAATCACCATCAAGGTCTGCTGAAATACCAAACATGATATGTGCCGATAGATAGACATAACCACCTGAATCATTATTCAAAAATTAAGGTTGGTGTTGACAATATGATCAATGCCAACATCATTTGTAATTTCCAATATCTGATATGTTGAGTAAAAATAGTCTATGTCAAAAACAATTACGTATATACTAGAGTGTTCATCAACTTCAAAGATCATAATCAACATTGACCGGATGATGATTTCTCGAATCCAACCACATAATTGTTTGTCAACACAATGACCAGATATGGGGCCCTTTATTTCATGGATGAATATTTTGGATACGATGAGATCTATATGGCCTGAGAAGATAAAGAAGCTACTACTTTTAGGGTCTCTCAGGGAGTTTTTTTCTATATGGAGATGGTTTTTAGTCTAAAAAAATTTCAGCACTACATAAAAACACATCATTCATCACATTTTCATAAACTTCCATTGAATATTTTTCGAGTGATTCATCAACTATCTGGTGGTTAAATCACGACAACACTCAAACCACCTGACCGATCTGAAAACAATTTCTAAAAAACTGCAACAACATAGTTTAAAGAAGAATCCCCAAATTTTTGACTTTGGCATTACCTAGGGGATATTTCTTGGATTCTTCATATTCCATCATGACATAAAAGTCAATCCTAAAAAAGAAAAATCCCTCCATGACATTTCTCCACCTTGCAACCTCATTGAGTCATGATGTCTCGATGGAAACCTAGCCTACATATAGCGATTCTTAGCCCCCCTTGTAGGTAAATGTTTACCTTTCACCTGGTTAATGAAAAATGGGTCTCATATTAGTGTAATAATTATTTTCAAGAAGAATTCAACAATCTCAAAATGTATATTTTAAGACCACTGGTGCTGATGCCACTAGTTGAGGGGATACCACTCATTTTGTATATAACTTCTTTGGAATGGTCATTAGGTGCATCCCTCGTGAAAAATAATGATGTCAGTAGAGATAACATTCTATATTACCTAATTAGAATAATGATTGATGAGTAAAATCGATATTCATGAATCTAAATGAACCGCCTATCCTAAATCTTTACAGTTCAAAAATTCATGGAATAACTACAGCACCACAAGGTCCACATGGTCCCTAGTTGTAACCTACTCAAATATATCCTAAACTATTTGATGATAACTAAACATCTATCAGGATTGGTAGTCATCATACAATAGAATGCCATACAGTAAATTCCCTATAAAGCTGTCAATTTCTACAAATTAGCATACTTCCAGGCAGAGTACCCCTTAGAATAAACTATGATATTGGATGCCTAACTTATATATGAAGTAGTGTTCTCCATCCAAGAGGAACCCCATCATGAGAAATGTACTTTGATGGTGCTTCAAGAAGCCCGATGGGGGAAAGGTTTCAGGATCCCACGCTCAAAAAATTGGGGCTTGGAGTTATACTTAAAACCCTTGAAAAGGCTATCTTTTTTTACTCCTTCATTCTTTCAAAAGGATGCAAAAATATTAAATTAGAATAATAGGACATCATTACGGGCCTAGAGTTGGCACTTCCGGCATGAACCAAACACATGAAGATAAAAAGAGATTCAGAGATTGGCATCAAGAAGATCAATGGTGACTATTTCTTTATGAAATATGTTTTGTCCCCACTGATGAAACATGTTCGAGAACTGATGGAATAATTTTCATCAGAACCAACACTAAACTATGTCCCCCAGTCAAAAATGCTCAAACCAATGCATTGGAAAATGCTACCATAGTCCAAGCTGATCCAGACAGGGATAAAAATATTTATCATCATTTCTCACTAAGAAGATCGATGAGATTAACCTCATTTCTGAGCCTTATGGTTACACCACCATCTGGATGACTACCATTGAAAATTTCTTCCATAGGGGGGGAACTCCCATCATATTGGACTGTAAGAGAAAATATTTAGAGACTGATAGTGAAATTTATCTTATATATTGGCATAAATCAAGAAATGATTCTCTACAAATGTGTCTTTGATGAAGTCTTTCTCAGGTACATAGATAGATAAGATACTACTTCTATCATGAAAGTTGTGCTCACCGAAGCTTGTGGAGTGCACCAATCGGCAACCAAGACCTCCCATCAAATTTTATGGCTTTGATACTATTGGATAACTATTAAACAGGACTGTGCTATATTCTTCGTGAAGTGGAATTCATGCCAAGTTCATGCCAATTTTATTCACCAAACCCCAGAGCTACTTCACACAGCTAAGTACTCTTAGCCATTTTCTGCCTAGGGGATGGATGTTGTGGGGCCTTATCCTTCCACCATAGCTAGACAATTCATGATCAATCTCACAACAACCGACATCTTTTGCAATTTCTCTAAATCCATAACCCTTAAATATATCATGGTGAAAAGAGTTGTTGGATTTCTGAAAGGGAACATCATTACCTTATTTGGTGTCCCTCATACAGTACTGTTGGACAACGACACCAAATTATACTCTGCTGAGTTGTAAATGTTATACTAGGAGTATAGAATCAAAGCCAACCGTTCATCCTGCTATGATGCAACAACCAATGGGTAGATAGAGGCTTTCAATAATAATCTATCCAACATACTCCAAAAGTTGGTAGATAATTATAAGAAACACTGGCCATGAAATCTCCTTCATGCTTTATGTTATTACCGGACCACGACCCGCACTACCACCCAAGAAATCCAGTACACACTAGTAAACATAATAGAGGTAGTTTTTCCTATCAAAATACACGTTTCCTCTCCTTGTGTGTCCATTTGTTACCAAAAATCCATATATTAACAATCCTAAATATGGTTTGATTAGTTGGAATAGATGGATGAGAAAAGGCTACACACATTTCACCATTTGGAAGTCTACCAAAATCCGATCATGAGCCTTCAACAAAAAGGTTTGTCTTCATTATTTCCTCGAAGAAGAGATGATATTTTTCCTCAGAACCACAATTATACTTGGGAAGATTCTCCCAAAGTTTGGACCAATGTGGGAGGGACCACATGTCATTTATAGGGTCTATTTCAATGGATCATACAACTTGATATCAATAGACGAACAACTGATCACGACTCACAAAAATGAAATGTTTCTGGAGAAGTACTTCACATAATATGGATGCCCACGTACGGTCTAAACACTATGACCCTAAACTATGAGTTATCATCCATAAAACATGACATTATAATATATGGTATTAGTCTATGAAACACAAAATTAAACTGGGATGCTCATGTCCTCACTGCATGACTCTAAAATGCACATAATAATTTCCAAGACTTAAGATGTTATACTGTATGCATGAATCACCAAAATCGCATGATGTTAAAGTACACGATCTCTCTGATAACTACTGAATTTTTTATTAACATTCAATAGTGGGATATATAGCAACACCTTGATTTTTGATCTTGGCCCATCCCCCCAAAAAAACTGCCCTTATCATATCATCTATCTCCCAATATTTACAAGGGAAAACATTATCACTCTCTGATTCTAAAATTGATTATAATTCATGTGAGATTAGGATCTATGGTAATGATTCCCATACGTAAAAAAATATTGATAAATAAGGTATACCTGAAATCTATAGCGGATGAAACCAAAATGTCCCTACATGTGGACCAAACCATTGTAGGGAACTTTTAGAACTACATATGACTAGATTCATGCCCTTTCAGAATATGTAGTGACATAAGGATTGCTTATCAAATACAACCACCAAAAAAATTCCCTCTCATGACCCTACACGTGGGAAAACCTTTTTAGAGAATATTTATAATTATGTATGGGGTGATTCCTACCATTGCATGATACGTAGTGATGCCCAGATTTGGCATCTTGACCCAACTACCATTAAACAAATTATTGTTCCCTATCTGTTGGTCATACATGTACATGGGAATCCATGAGAGGTCCTAACTACATGACAATAAACTGAGATATTTATCAAGAGTAACATGCGACCCAATTTTCAATGTTATGATATCCTGAACTCACCCTTCCCTCCCCACTCATAATAAGATAAAATATCTTGATTCCCCCTATACATATGAGACATATATATGGGGAATCTTCTGCAGTTTACATATGATCATGGTATGGGAATTTTTTATGTTCCAAGAATCGTCTTTCCCATTTTTCAAACTCCATACTCAGAGAATACTAGGATCCCCATAATCATTAATTTCTATATGAGGTGGAAGACTAGTGTCCTTTGGAAACCTTTGTTTGACTCTGCACATCATGCCCAGATGGCTCTACGTATATCACCTACAAAATAGACATCAAACAAAGGAAAATTCATCATCAGGAGATTCCTCTCCTACCTTAATATGCCTGATGGATTTCTAGCCCCATGTCATTCTTCAAGATCCACGTCCCCCCCCCCAGAATATGGTTTACACATTCTATCATCACTCATATATATGGAATGCCAGGATATACATAACATGATTAAATAAAAGCTATTAATAGAATCTGTGAAACCATTATGTCCTTACTTCATGACGTTAAAATACAAAAAAATGTCCTTGATGGATGAATTTAAACTACACATAAGGATTTCCTCACCACACGATGCTAAACTACATGATCAGAATCATACATGTTATATGAAGTTCAAATAAATAGCATTGGTTTAAGCCTAAATTCAGACTTGTGGTTGGTTTTTATATTCTAATGTGGTGATGCGAAATCATCATAATCCATTGTTTCTCACCCTGAGAATAGCTCACATGAGCTTTGGGATCTCAGCAAGAGATCCACCATTACATCATGGAAAAGCAGTCTAAGAATATGTTCCTAACATCATGACCATAAAAGGAATTTCACAAAACTGTTACTCGTAAAGAACCCTAAGTCCTAGCTGTATGACATTAAATGACAGGATAACCCAAACATGGGATGAATGACTCACACTGAATATTAGTTAGATCTATGTATGTGATACCTGATTACATGAGTGAATCATAACCCAATTGTCTCTAATGTATCTGAATACACACTTTCTATTCCTCAAACTCCTTTCTCTAGGTGATCATGAATCCCCATAACCTTCCATCGACATTTGAGATGGATGATCAGTGTCCTTTTGACACCATTTTTTGACTATGAACAACATTCCCTGGTAGTTCTCAATATGATTCCTAAAAGATAGCTATCAATTAATGGAAAATTATTCCATAGGAGAGTTCTCTACTTCCTCGGTATACCCAATGGCTTCAATGCCTCATGAAATCCTTCCCGATTCAAGGGCCCTCAAAGTCATGGTTTACATTATCCTTCATACCCATATCACGAATATATCACAATATGCTAGCCTGATTCGACTCTTGTCTCTCTAGATAATTATGTAAAAAGAAAGATATCATATCTATATGTGTGATGTTGATCCATATATAAGAGAAAAAAATTCCCACAATTATTTTTGGGTTCCCCAGATATGTTTAGCAAAACAAAATGTCCCTTCTCATGCTCAGGTGCACCCCCTTTCGAAGGACGTATTCCTTGTTCAGAAAGGTCTCAATCATTATAATCTTTTATAGCCATCAAATATGGACGGCTAGTTTCCCGTGGACACCATTATTTGACTATTCATATCATTCCTCGGTGGATCTCCATATGATGCCTTCAATATGGTCGTCAAATAGAGGGAAATTATTCCTCTAGAGAGTCCTTTCCAGTTTCTGTATGCTCATATGAAATTGATGTCCCATATCACCAATGGTATTTGAAAATACCCTCTAGAAACCATCTTATATAACCTCCCATTTTAAAATTCCCATACAAGAAAAAGTATTTATAATTGATCTAACCATTTACCGGCTCCCCTATACACATGTAAGAATTGTGATTGAGAAGTTTCCCATTCAAACATGATACAAATGTCCCTAATACTTTCATACATAATCACTCAGAAGAGACACCGACTATGAATCCCATTATTAAAAGAAATTCAAAGTGTTAAAAATGCTCATAGGCCATTGGAGATGGAAGACTAGTGTCATGCTGACACATTTGTTTGACTATGCAGATCATGGCCTGATGGATCTGCCTATAGAACCTAAAAAACGGTCATCAACCAAAGGAATGCTCTTCATCAAGACATTAATATTCTACATCTGTATGTCTAAAATGTCTCTTGAGCCTCATATATTTCTAAAACTCACATATTTATGGTCAATAAAAATCCCACATTCATGTCTACAATTTATTAGGACATTCCCATCTGGTGAATCTTAAATTAGGGCCCCTACCCCTTAATGATTGATCAATGTTGTTCGACCTAAAAATAGTAATAAGTCTGATTGGTAGGACTATAATCCTCCAGTGAAAAACATGCAATACTCGACTGAGTGAAAACCCATAAATGGAACATCTGGATAAAAGTCATGTATCAGTTTGTTAAACCTGTATTGTGAATGTTTTAGAGAGAAAAAGTGTGTGGAACTATCCAACGATACATAAATCTTTTTCGGTTGAAAAATTACAAAGTGATACCAAAGAAAAATTCATTTTATACCGTCTATGATTATGTTAAATAGGAATACGAATAAATTGGGGTGATAATGAACAACACACAAATGTTCGTGAGGTTTTCCATGAAACCTGAATAATAGTCAAAATATACATGGTGTGTCTAGTGGATCAAGAAACAATTAGATATCAATTAGATCATTTCACATTACTGGTTTCAAATCATGGTTTAAAATTAATACCTAATCGAAATGATTTTTATATGATTTATTGTTATCAATTAAAATAAACAGAAAAGGAGAAGAAGAAGCATTTGAAGGAAAATTATTTTCATTGACTTCAAGAAAATAAATGTGGGAACATCACCAGTTCAGAGTATCTCCATAGTATCAAAGGAAAATGAGTACACATCATGATTTGGGGAAAGTAAAAAATATGGATTGGCCCAACCTTTTCTGATAAATGGAAAGTGACTGCCGTTAGCCATCAAGAATTTGTTCTAATTAACCTCTCACATCCACTCCAACCCTTTCCATTGGGCGCATGCATTCAATAATTCGTTTAGGGTCCCTCCATGTCTTTGGGATAGCTTTTGAATTGTCACACCAAAGAGGCCAGTTGAGCCATAATATTTTCTACGAGAGACTCACACTCTCATAGCTCTTCCTTTTGGGTGATCACTAAATCATGATCCTTTTTCTCTTCATCCATTTGGCGATCAATTTCCTCCAAAAAATCTTGGATTCTCGTCACCTAATGATGGGAAGGATTGAACATGGCTTGTTTATCCTCCCAAGGAGCCATGTATTCCCAGGAAATTACAATCTGGTAGATATGAAGATGTAGATGCCGATAATCAATGTCACCGGATCACATATTGGTGAACAACTACCGAAATTTGTCAGTATCCTCAAAAATGTTAGTCATAGGTGATTCAATGATAAGGGAATATAATAGACACCATGCTTATTTTCACAGCACATGTTGCCTCCCCGGGGCACCAGTTCCTTGATCCTCCCTTACCAAAATGGGACTATAAGAAGGAAGTTTCATTACATGAGTGAGAAAGGACCTAAGATAGGTTATCAGAGATGGGGGGATCTCCTTACCATCAGATGATTCGACTACTAGATCCAGAAGTAGAGTACTTGCCATGGCTTCTGGGGTATCTTGTGATACTCTACTTGGGCTAGCCTTATTAGGGTTATGGAAAGTATCCACTAGATTGGTGTGGTTTGAATCACTCCCCACTCACAGAGGATGCACCATGAAGCCCCTTCCAGATGCTTTTGATGGTGAGTCAAGCGTCTTCTTTCCACAAGGGCTGGAATAGATTGCATAGCCATCATAGCCACTGTAGGGACATGAATAGTAGAAGTAGTTGTCACACTTATCACATGAGATTGAATATATGGCATGACCATCGAGGTCAGTATAGTGAAAAGAATGGATAGAGGTTTTTGGACCCGCCAAACTGGACTTCTCGGCACCCCATCATGGTGACAGACCACCCACAATTGGGCATATTCAAGTGATAAAAAAGTGGATCCCGTCATAATAGGGAAGATAACATACCTAGAGGCACCTTTCCTCATCATTATAAGCATAACTGGAAAATAATTTTAGGAAGATATTCTCCATTTAACTCAATATCAAGATGAATATCATTTTGTTGAAGGCACCCAAATTGCCTCATAAACCGGTAAAAAAGTTATGGATCACAAATGACCACTCGATGTTTTTGATTAGTGATAATACTATCCCAAAGTGAGATAATGAATGAGTGTTCCTTTAAGGAACCACCCATTTCACCTCTTAATGAATCATTAGGTTTAGGGTGTGGTGCATATGAGAAGAAATAATCATTATTTATCATCCTGGTTTCATCACTAAATATTAAAGTCTTGGGAGGAATACCAGAAATGTTTAAAATAGAAGGTTGAATGTCGGAGTGAGAAACCTTCATAGTGTATCGATATTTATAGCTAGAGAAGTGTTCTACCATCCTCCCATACAGGTATTGAAATGACTTTCTGAGATGATATGATGGTCTACCTTCTAATATCTATCCCATGAACTCATAAAGACGGGCTAGAGTATGAGTGGCTAAATTAATGGGATGACCCTCTGCCAGAACAACTGCAATCGTCGGATTGTATGCCATGACCCCGGTATATACATCGTGATTTGGGAAGAGCCACCCACTAAAAAACATGGAAAAGATACTTGCGAATCTAAGTGCAGGTGGAATTTCTAGTTGAAGCTCATACCCTAGGTGGTATATCATCCCATTTCGAGGGTAGCGCAATATGACCCTAGGATCTATTGATACTTTTGGGATGGATGAGTTCGACTGCAGTGAGCTCTTAGATTAGGTCCATTCACCTGTATAAATGACCCTATCCACACGTCGAATGAGATAATAGAGTGAGCTTATAGGTTATGATCAATTAATCCATTTTCCATACCTATTAGGATCCTTATCAATGGGGACACATGGTCGGTTTTATCTCATGTAATGGATGTCGGGAGAAACTCACCATACATTCTCCAAGGATACGAAGTTCTGAAAGAAGGATAGTGCCCCATAAGCTGATTCCCACCTCCCCCTGCAAAAAAATGAAAGGTGTTGGTTCTGGAATAGCTATAGCTCAGCAACTCAGGAAGGATTTATCCTGGGGAGAAGGCTGTGAACTGAGATTCCCAGGCTTCCCGATATGAGTTCACCACTTCCAACTAGTCAGGGGACTCTAAAAAAGATAGATGTACCCAGAATGCCCAGGACCGTTCATTAGATAATCATCCTCTAGATCCTAGGTCCCATTTGGTACTCTACCCACCATTAGTGGTTTCTCAAGAGGTGTTGATAATTGATGGCTACTCTTGGGTGAGTAGTCTCGAGGCATTGTTGTGACACATGCGATCTCTTCGAGTCCATGCTGATCCTTCTAATTGAACACATTTTTCGGAATCAGAGTAGATATGAAATCTACAATCGAGGAAATATTGGCCTGATCATGACCTTACAGTGCTTCCATGAGAATTAAATCAGTATTAGGGACAACTGAAGGCAGTGTAATGTCATTAAGAAGACCTAATCCGTAATGTGGAAACTGCATGGACAACGGGTAAACTAGGAGCTCTAGAGTGAGTATATCTTTTATGAAGCTTCCATAAGAAACAATGTAGGATCAAATATGGTCCTCACTGTCCCCCATCATGGCTTCCCTCGTCTTTATTTATTTCTTCAATTCTTGTGATAGATCTATTGTAGCATGCACAGAAAGATCCAAAAGTCCACAAAAATTTACTCAAATAAAAATTATTTGATAATGGCCTCCAATAATGGATAAAGGAAATAATGGATTGTCTGCATGAGGGATCCACATAATACTCCTAAAAATGATACATGAAATAAATTCCCATGTGCTACATGATCCGTAGCGATAATCACTATATACTACTACGATACACGGAAGATTGTTCATCACAGTTGGAGGTAGGATAACTTCGCGGCAGACTCCCTTGCCCGCTTGGGTAGGCAGGATGTGCCTCTCATTATTTATGACTCGCTTTCTTCCCTCCCCCTAGAATGTGACTCTTTTGTGCTGGGGGACGCCCTTGTACTCCACCATTTCCGACCCCCTTGAGGGGTGTTGTCTCCCTTGCCCTTTCCTTTTTGAATAAAAAATATACTAAGAAGGAACCAAGTCCTCTCCACATCCATATTAAATATTCCTCCTCAAATCTTTATGTCATGATTATTTTGATTTAAAATATCAGTTTGTCGGTTCATGTTCCATGTGTGGGACTCTTAAACCAAATTGATTTATCCTCTGTGGAGGACAAGATTTTATTTTTAAATTCCAAAATGTGGTTCAAAAATCCCAAAATCCAGTTTCTGGATTGAATAAATTGTGCAAAGATTAGTTCACGACACAAACAAAGTAGTTTCTGAATATTGATTTCGCAAAAGAAGTGGCATGTGAACATAGACAATGCTAAGGGAGAGTCGAGAGCACTTTTCTCTTTGAGAAACGGTAAGTGACAATTGACCTAGAACCCTATATAGATGTTTCTTTCCCTCCTATTAGACCAATATATTCTAATACAAACCACCTCAGTTTAGGGATACTTCAACATCATAATAGTCTCATCTTCATTCTGGATGGACCCCATTCCGATGGGGGCATTTTAATGTCCTAAAAAATCATCAAGGGATAAAAATCCACCCTCAATCACATTTCATAAAGAAAGAAATCATTCCTATAAGTCTGTAAATCAAGTGGAATAATATTGGGTATCAAAATTGAATGTAACTAGAAGGAAGTGAATTTCTAAAATAATATTAAGTGACACACGTACCATCACTAGGAAGGGTTCACGAACTACATGAACAATGAACCACAGGTACACGGAATGAACCATGAGGGGCTTCCCATGGAGCGATGGAAGACAAACCAAGGAATCCACAAACCACATCATTGGGGGAATCAATAATGTGAAGGCCATCCACATACCATCTTATGAACTCACTAGTTCGTAGAAGAGGAAAATTGGTAGGGTTGCGCAAACCATGATTCACGAACCATAACCTCAATAAACCCCAATTGACAAAGTCTTCTGAAGATTAATATATCTCTTCATGGGCTTCTAAAAATGTTTCCATGTGCTCATAGATATGATTTACCCAATTCTATACAAAAGGATAAAAACAGTAATTGAGAGTGGAAAGTAGAATAAATCATAGAGGAGACCCTATAGGTTGGAAGAAAGAATTAAGAGAGGATTCTGACTTTAGTATCGAATCATCAGTGATGTTCAAATTGAAAACTACGTTTATGTAGGTATAACCATCCATGAACCATTAAATGATGGAAATTAATAATTATTGGGGAACTAAAAACCTAATTGGTGAAACTGTGAACCATAAAGTCATCACAGATGAACTCCCTGTGAACGATAGTCTCTAAGACCCTTCTTTAATATGGTGTTTTTCAATGTGTATCACAATGTAGAATTAAATCGGTGTCGTGTACAACAGAAATATGTGGATGAAACCCTAAGCAGTGTGGCAGACCGCATCAAGGTCTGCATACCACTGTGTTGCATAGTGGTCCATGAAAAAGACCACGTACTGCTTCAGTCCATGGATGACCCCTCTCCCCATATACCACTATGGTTTGCAGATCTCCCTCATGTCCCGCATAAGAAAACAATACGTAAAATGGGGCATCTTTGGTTGTTCTTTCCATCAGCTTCAATCTCACTCGCCCGTTATCGTCGAGTCCTCCAAATCACCTCTGTGAACCAGTCCCCCAGTATTAGGTCAAATCCTCCTCAAAATCCACTGGACCCATGTGATTAGATAGTCGGGCGCATCAGCATTACCCTTTGAGTCTACATTCCCATGGTAGGTGGAGTCATGATAGATCTCCACAAAAGGGTTCAGGAACCAGGGACGTCAGTAAGTCTACATTCCCATGGTATCCTAGAGTCCAACCACGGGACACTGATGTGAACCTCCCATTTCTAGGAATTAATGGTGATCCCTTTCTTATCAATTCAACGAGGAATGGTGATCAGTCAAGGGAATCATGTTCTCCATTTAATTTGACAATATGCGACATTCCTCCCCTTTCCCTGAACACATTCTGGGGACCTCCCATGGAGGTAAGTTCCCAATCATCCAAGGTCTGATCCACATGACTTCTAATGTCTTCCAACATTGAAGGGTTCATTGGTCCATTCCCTCACCCACCATTTCCCCAGCCTCTTCTACTATAGGCTATCCCTCTCCCATCAGTAGGATAGTAGGCATGTAGTTTGTTGGATCTATCACATACTATTGTTTCTTACACCATGTATGACTCACATGGGCATAGAGATTTGTGACTATTATAACATCCATACAACAAAACCAAAATTTTAACTACAAGAACTCCAATTCCTAGTCAAAATAGGATACATAGCACGCCTGGTTAAAGTCCCAAACTCAAAAGGGTGACCTTCCAAAAGGGTCTACCCAATTATAACGGGAATCTCTCTTGCGTAAGCCCCAAACCGAATCTCAAATAAGAGATCTATGATTCGTGGTCAAAACAGTATGCGTAGGACAACCTGCTTGAAGGCTCGAGCTCAAAATGGTGCCCTTCAAAAAGGGTTCACCCAACCATAATGAGAAACCCTCATGTGTATGCCCCAAACCAAAATCATAACTATAAGAAATATGATTCTTGGTCAAAACATGATATGTACGAAGACTTTTTGAAGGCCCAATCAAAAGGGTACCATTCTTAAAGGGTTAAACAAATCATGACCTCTCAAATGGGCAGCTCACTTGCGTAAGCCCAAAACCAAATTATAAACTATAAGAAATCTGATTCCTAGTCAAACCAGGATATGTAGGATGCCTTCTTGATGGCCTAAGTCAAAACTGTGCCGTTATAAAAGGGTTCACCCAATCATGCCCCCTCAAATGGGACACTCCCATGTGTAACCCCAATGTTTTAAAAACTACATTGGCTTTGATTCCAATCCCTGAGGATATGTAGGAATCCCATGTTATGGACCTAATCCCAACATCAAGTCACCTTCCTTACCCCTTTGATGAAGATAAAATCTAGAGCACCTTATTGTGTGGATTAAGTCAGCATTGGCTGGATGTTATCAAATTCATGTATGCTTATGACAATCATGCAAACCTGGGGTAGCCCATTGACACACTCTTTGGGAATGAACAAAGTATTCATGAACATTTTAACATGACATAAATCTATCAGAGGGTCTCAAAATGGGAAATAATCCCCCCCATGGGTGCTGTGAGCCCGACCACCCATCCTCTCAACCAATGGAGTCCTTAAGTGTCGTTGGCCAAATCATTATCCAACGAGTTCCTACCTTTGGAAAGAAGGTCCAATATTCCAGAATAACAGGGATGTTGGGTGATTCTATCTCAATGAATAAACTAGTTAGAAATCATCTGATTATGTTATATCCTAAGAAGATAGATTTCACAACTACTTGACCCCATGAAATCCTCGACTATGACAATTTTACTGTGCCACCTCTTTCGTAATACAAAATGGATAAACTATGTAGTCCCCGTTGGGTTAATCCAATCCTCCTTTAAAGGATGATGAAGAGGATTAGGTTGAAACAAAGATGGAGATGTGAAAGTTTCTATAATAACGAACAAATTCTTTTCACCCATCAGACCATTTTGCATTCTTCCCAAACACTTACCTGCATCACCTCAGAGCTGAAACAGTTATTTAATAAAATAATGATTTATTTTTAATAATAAAAATATTATGTATACTTTAATCTATTTATAAGATATTATATTATATTTATTTTATGTTGATTTTTTATTTGTTTTCATAATGAAGATACCGAGGATCAACACTATTGAGTAGATTTTGTATTTACAAAAAACTTATTATTGAATTGTCAAAATTAGGAATTCATACATTCACATTTTTTGTATATTTCATCTATATTTTGGTTTCATTAGTATATAGAGAAAATATTCCCTCATGAACAATAATATTACACTTAGTGCAGAGTGATACCCTTGGGAAATCATGTGAATGAGTTTGTGGCCTTATGGAGACCTGAATTTTGAATCAAGGAGTTCTTGAGGTCTTTCATTATAATCATAATTTTAAATATTTTTGAATTAAGATTCCCTTAATTTTTTACAGTTATATAAGATACATAATGGAAAAATTATAACATTTAGTTTTATGGGTAACAAATGGTAAACTAGATATTATAAAAAGTGTAAAACATTAAAACAAGATAAGTATACATCATATCAAGAGTAGGATGTTTAAATATCCACATTTCATTAACAAAGGATGTTTCCCTCAACATTTATAATTAGAAACCTATTAGTCATTTTCTTAATATATATATACATTTTAGGACATGTCCTTAAACAATACATATCATGATGTTTTTCAACTATAATTACATTTGAGGATATTTTTAGTTTAGAGCTTTAAGGGATTAAGAAAAAATCTTTCATAGTAAAACACATGTTATAAATTGAAATCCATTCTCAATATCAATTTTTACACAAAAATGAATTATTTTAAAAAAATATTTTCAAGATAAATCATCAATACATTCCTCATGACATTTTCTTAGTCCTTATAATCTTATGATGTTTTAAAAAAATAGAATCAAGATATTACATACCACATTGATACTTTGTCAATAAAGTTTAAAATTATTATATGAAAGAATTAATTTCCATATAATAAATAAATAAAAACATTTTTAATGAATTGACATTAATGATAATTATTTGTAATAATAAATATTTAAAATATTTAAAATGACATTTTCTTTGAAGTGTCCCCTATCTTGATTATAAATTGTCATGTACCTTCTTTATATTCCTATATAACAAGAATTGGTTAGTTTTAAATTTCTTTATAACCTTATTATTATTTTTATTATTCATATTATTTCACTTATTACCATGTTATAATAATTAATTATTTTTTTTAATTCACATTAGATGTTTGGATGTTATTCGGTAAATGAGTCCAAAATGACTTTTGTAAGTCGAATATAGCCAAACTGGTCAGTTGGCCATCTTCTCTAGAATAATATTCAATAAATAATAATTACATTTAAATATAAAATATTCCATTAAATAAAATGATTTAGGTATTTTTATGAAAAAATATCAATGTCATAATCATATAGACGGTAGGTTGTGCGTACACATGAGTAATGTTTTCATTTATCAACGATATTTATGAAAATAAAGAGATTATTATTTTAACTTTATAGAATTATAATAATACCATTAATATCATATTTCATATTAATCATTTAAATATACTTATATATATCATCTTCATGATGCTTTGATGAAAAATCTATCATATCAGTTTGTGGATGTGATAGTCCACACGTACACGCGAATGAAGATACAAAACTCATGTGAGTGGAAAGTAAGAACATAATAGATATATAATATTAATATAAGGATAAATATTTAATAAATATCATATGTAAATATTAATTTTATCATTATAACATGTCTTTAGAGAGAGTAATGGAAAGTGAACTATATCAGTTTGTGGTACTGTCAGTTCCCACGCACTCACAAACAATTAATTCATTTCACATTTGATGGAATCATATATGTATTTATATGATTATATGAACATAATAACTTATTAATATATATATTATACCAGATTTATTATCTCATCATAGTTTGATATGATTTAATGGAAGTGGAATAATAAATAAAACAAATACACTTAATAAAAAAATGCTACATATTCTTTTGATGTTCCATTTATGATGAACATATTATCACCTATAATGAGGGTTTTAAGACTAATATAAGGAATATAAAATGTGGGAAGGAATTATAGGAATATATTTTTGTATATCATGGAAAATAAAAATAGGTTTTTAGGTGATAATAATCAAGAATAATGAATTCTTTTTAGAGTTTTGGGGAGTGGAACTCATAGAATTTCTCAAAGTATTAAATTAATATAAATTAATTTTCTTTTAAAAATTGGTCCAAACTTATTAATTTTTATATATTATGTTTTTGGGTATATTAAAATTTATCTAATGAAATTTATATATGTTTTGAATATTTTTTTAGTCCTTATATTTTTGTTTTAACCCTTATGTTACCTGTTTAACTCTTACCATGTTATAATGTAATATACACATTGAGGGTAAATATAATTACAATAATGTTCCATAAGACCAATAAATGGATAATTTATTAAATTTCATGACATATCCAAATTATTTTTTCTGAAGGACATTTTTTTGAATTTTTTATATTTTAATAAAATATTATTTTTTTAAGTACCATTAATATCAATTTTGACACCATTCAATATTTGAATTTTTTAAATTAGAATAAAAACATGATATCTTATAAATAACTTCATTATACCAGAAATAACAATTCAATGTATTCCATATTATTTTTGGATGATGTAAATTATATCAAATTATATTTATTTTAATATTTTTAACATTATTTATTTGATTCTTCAATTAAGGAAGTAATTATTATCATTATTATGTCACCATTTTGTTTAATAATTTCATTTATACAAATTTTAAATAAATTTCCATGATGTAGGAAATTTTTTATCTAATATATATTTTAGAAAAAACAATTTTATGATCCCAAAATAAAAATAATCTTATTAATAATAAGAGTGTATGAATTTTTTTTTTCTTTGAGTAAAATATTTTAAATGTTTTAAAGTCATTAATGTGGCTTTTAAAGAAAATATTTTTGACCAGGGATGCATTTAGGTCAAAAAAACTCCTAAAAAGAAATTAGGACGAGTTTTAGGGTAATTGATAATGCCATTTTTACCCCTAATTACCTGATTAAACCTTAATTGTAGTAATAAAAATAAATAATAATGTTACTATTCATATTTTTCAAAAATTATTTTAATCTTAAAAAATCATAAATTATATAAAGATTACAGTTGTGTATTTATAGTTTTCAAAATTCAAAACTAATTATTGGTTAAAAAATTAAAATTTAACCCCACTAAAGGATTGTGAAAAAAAGTATTTAATGTAAAAACGTTCAAATGTTCTAAAACAATTTCTATCTAATTTCAATAAGAAATCGATTTAAAGTACCTAAATTGGATATAACAGTAATAAATTTATTTAATTATACTTAAAATACAATCAAATTGTAATGTCCTAGACCTCTCTGGTCCTTTCCTTTTTGAAAATCTGGTGTTTGAGTGTTCAGGGAGTTCATGATGACTTATCTGTGAACAGTTCCATCGGTAGACCATTGTAAACAGTGCAACAGTAACCTTAGGTGAACAATTCCAATGGTAGAATGTTGTGAACAGTGAAATGGTAACATTAGGTGAACAGTTCCAACTGAAGACCATTGTGAACAGTGCAAAGGTAACCTGAGGTGAACAGTTCAAATGGTAGACTGTTGTGAACAGTGAAACGGTAACCTCAGGTGAACAATTCCAATGGTAGACCATTGTGAATAGTGAAATGGTGACCTTCTATGAACAGTTCCAAAGGTATACCATTGTGAACAGTGCTACGATAACCTTAGGTGAACAGTTCCAACGGTAGACTCTTGTGAACAGTGAAACTGTAACCTTAGGTGAACAGTTCCCATGGTAGACCATTGTGAAAAACGCAAGAGTATCCTTAGGTGAACAATTCCATCAGTAGACCGTTGTTAATAGTGCAACGACGACCTTCTGTGAACAGTTCCAACGGTATAACGTTGTGAAAAGTGCAACGGTGACCTTCTATGAACAGTTCCAATGGCAGACCACTGTGAACAGTACAATGGTAACCTTAAGTGAATAATTCTAATAGTAGACCGTTGTGAGCAGTGAAACGGTAACCTTAGTTGAACAGTTCCAACGGTAGACCATTGTGAACAGTGCAACGGTGACCTTCTGTGAACAGTTCCAACGGTAGACCATTGTGAACAGTTCAACGGTGAACTTAGGTGAATAATTCCGATGGTATACCATTGTGAAAAGTGCAACGATGACCTTAGGTGAACAGTTCCAATAGTAGACCGTTGTGAACAGTGCAACAATCACCTTAAGTGAATAGTTCCAATGGTAGACCATTGTGAATGGTTCAATGATGAGGTTCATGAATAGTGTTTCTTGAATGGTAAGGTGTATAGTGTTTTGAGAATGGTAGGTTGTACAATGTTTCAAGAATGGTAGTGTGTACAGTGTTTCCAGAACGGTAGGGTTTACAGTGTTTCCAGCTTCCTACAGTTCACCTCTTTGATGTTTCCTTTGACATAGAATGCATTTAAATCCTTTTTTAAAGACTCTAAGGCTGATTCAAAGGCCATTACTACTAAATTAATTATTCATAAGGCTCGGGATGTCTTTATTTGGTAAAACTGTGTGGTTTAATGCTATCCACTTTTAAAGAGAAATCAAGCGTATCTTAAATTGTCACTCAATTAAATCTTCAAAAGGGGTAAGATATCATCTTCCATTATTCTTCCTCATTGTTCTTTGGCGCGAGATTCTCAAACCTTTCCTTCTTTCCCATTTGTAATTGTGACATCAAAATTTTCCCTGTGGATTGGTTTCTTCGACATTATTCTTACTACAAGTGCACCCCCTATTTCGGTGCAACCAATGAGTATCCATCGATCATCGATATATGGTATGTTTTATCATTGTTCTTTTAGGGTTCATCTTCTACTTTTCTCCTTTACATAATATATCATGTGATCTCCAAGATTCTAAAAGAGTTTTCTTGGCTTTCGGTTGGTGTGGTCGTATTGTGGCATCCTCTGGTGGATGCAGTTGTCACGAGTGGAGGTGATCGTGAACCGTTGTGTGGAATGTTCTCGTGTAAAAAACATCAAGAACCATTTGAGGTAGGAGATTTGTTTCTTCTCTTTTCTTATATGTGAAACTATAGAGTTATCATGTTTCATCCCACTAGATGATAATGAAGTGGACAAAATAAATATTTGATCCTGAAAATAAATTGATATGGATCAAATGTTATTGCATCTTGTTTTCCTATAAAGTGTGATATCTATGCATGCTTCATTAATCTATTCGTTCATGATGGAAATTGGTAAAAAATGTAAAACAGAATTAATTGATAATTATTTGGATAAAGATAAAGAGGAATGTAAATTAATCTTGTTCTTCTTGAAGTAATTTTGATGTTAATCAAAATGGTGCAGTAAGCATGTTTAATTATTTGTGATAGATTACTATTTCGGTTCCCAAAGTTGGAACCTATGAATAATAAATCGTTTAATCCAAGATTGATTAAAGAATTGGGGGTTTGATAAATGATAATTCTCTGTATGGTTCTGAGTTACCCTCTTGATTGTTTAAGGGCTAATATCCAATTGATGTGATGTTTTTTTCCTATTGCTTGTGTTGTGATGTGAGCCTGGATGGCTGTTGTGATATGTGGAGGCAGGGAACCCTATTGGTTGTGGCAGTAGTTGACCCTAGGGTTTCAAGATGCATCGGTGTATGCATGTGGGTGTCGGGGAGGATACTGGGGATGACGGAATGGGTTGGATGTTAATGTTTGGATTCTTGTTGTTTCCTTGATTGGTTATCTGTTTTACTTTTCCCCACTACCTAAGGTTGTCGATCGTACTTACCCTTCTTCCGAAAGATGTGAAGATGCACGAGGTATGCCTTGTGCTTTCCGTGTTTAGCTTCTCTTGGGAGGATAGGTATACGTTCTTAATATAGGCGCCAAGACTCAACGGGTAGTACATCTACTCACCGTGATGAACCACATTGTGTTTAGTAACATAGAATGTTTTTGCAGAATGCCTAGGAATCCGGGAAAGTAATTCAATAATGACTAATTGAATGAATGGTGTTAACCCATGGGGTTTGGATCTTGCTGGGGTGAAATGTTGAGGTTTTATTTTGAAAGACCAATGTACATTGGGTGTGATGTGATTGATCTTTAATGTGGTATTGTTATTGGTTAAGTAATGTTTAATGAATTAATTAATGTATTGTGAAACTGGTAAAGGGAATGAGATACTGTATTAAATCTCTTTAAATGGTTTTGTGCTTATATGATACCTAGTCTTACAAGTAGCATCCCACAGTCCAAGAGACGTTAGTTGCAATTGAGTCTAAGACTAGGTTATTCCCATTGTGTGGTTGTTACACAGAGTATATCCTATAGTTTTTGGGTTTCTATATGCTACTCCACCCTTTTAGTAAGGGGAACTGACACCCAGAGGATTCTGAGTCCTGCGGGGGGTGTGTGTGGGGGGGTGTTTTCCCCAACATTCTGGTGGGAGGATGAATGGATGACTACCCCCTTTGTCCTTGCACTCTTCCCTTGGTAGTTAATTTTTATGGTAGGCACACAGGTTAGTTTTCCCCATATATGTGTGTAGAGGAGTGTAATGGATTTTGGTTCTTTACACACACATATTATGGATATAGTTTCCCATGGACTACTATAGGTGTAACGTGTATAGGTTGTGATGGCTTGAGGATCCTTACTCGGTGTGTGGGCTGTAATGGCTTGAGGTATAATACCCGATGTATGATACACATTATGCGGACTGTTGTGGCTCCCAGAAACTATGTGGTTACTTTTAATACATGGATATGGTGGGTTTGATGCCTGAGGTGCATGTTGTGGTGCTTCGCTCAGGTGTCTGCGGGCAATTATTTTTGGAGAGAGATGCATAGGATGTGTGACTTTGGGGAAATGTGGAAAACCAGTAGGGACGTAGTAGAGGGGTACCCTTGATATTATTTATTATATTATATACTCTTGTATGAGTTATGCAGTGATAATATCCATGGTGAGGTTGGGAATATAGTATACCCTTTTTAGGTGATGAGTTAGTTTCACTTGTTGTTAATTGTGCTTTATAATGCTTTCTTTACATTTGCATGAGAGGCTTCGGGGATGATCCTCCTGAGTATACTATTATACTCACCTATGTATATATAAATTTTTTTTCAAGTCACTTGGAGCAGAATGGAGATCAGGCTGGTGTTTATGATATTGGGGTTGCATGAGCTGTTCGGGCTTGTGGTTGCTGCTGTTTTACTTTCTTTTGGGTACTTTCATTTTTCCCCTTTTAGTTGTAGTAGTTTTGCATGACATGTGGTATGTGTACTTGGGTTTTCATTTATATTTCTCTTTTATTTGGATTTGTTTGGTGTCTATCTTATCTCTCTCTTCCGCATGTGTTCTCTTAGAGGGTAATGCCTCCCATTTGTGTGTTTTCTATACCCTTGGTGGTAGTCACCAACCTGGGGCCTACTGGAGGCGGGACTCGGTGGTCATTATCTCCCTTCTCACATTGACGGCCCTGGTGGGGTACACCTTGTGGGGAGGGGGTCGTGACAGAGTGGTATCATAGGGACGTTGAGGGATTGGATGAGGATTGGTGTGAGGCACAAGAGAGGCTGCATGGGTTGGTAGGGAAACAATGTCCTTCTTGTTTAAAAAGTGGTGTAAGCACCGGAGACCGGCTAGACATAGGCATTTAGGGACCCCTAGGATCTGATGTACAGAACTTTATGTTTACAATGGATACTAAACGAGGTGACACTAGTTGCAGGGTAGAGACCTAGTAATTTATCATGCATCATTCATCTTTGTGCTTGTGTTCGAATGGGTAGATGTTGGGATTGGATATCCAAAAATGAATAAAAAACTAATTAATTAATGTTGAGTCTTCTATATTCTAGGTTTAGGATCCCTAACTGATTGTTATTTTATAGGTATGGCTCCAGGTTGATGTCCTGATCAGGATTGAATGGAAGATGTCCAACATGTTGTTCCGGCAAATCGTCGTAGGGTAGATATTGATGAAGATGACACTTAGAAAAAGACACTCAGAGTGTTCCAGTGTCGGGGTCTTCAGAAGTATGATGACTCAATTTAATATGCAGTCACAGAAGACTGGTTAGAGGAGGTCGAGATTATCTTTAGATCGATCTGTGCTCGGAAAGAGCACATGGTGTCCTTGGTTGTGACGATTCTTCATGGGTCATTGTGGCAGTGGTGGACCATGTTCCTCGGGGATCGCGAGGAGTCAACAATATCATTGGAGGAGTTCCAAGGCAAATTTAGAGTCAAGTTTCTTTCTTCAACTACGATGGAATCCAGTGGCAATGAACTTCTTACCCTTCAAAAAGGGAGCTCCAATGTGTGAGATTTTGGAATCCATTTTGACAACCTTTTACGATATGATTCAGACCTATTTTCAGATGAGGAGGCCTGGGCGACGCATTTTGACGTATCTTTAGGTCCATAGATCCAGCTCCAGGTCACCCCATTTATGATGAAGACATATCTTTAGGTACTTACGAGGTAAGAGGTTGTCGAGTGGACTTTGGATAGAACTGGATCATCATGAGAGGGGAGTCATTGTGATTCTTCATGAAGCAGAGTTGTGGTCTGGGGTTCCCAGTTTTCAGGGAAGAAGAGTTTTCATTCATCCTGGGGTAGGCCCCATCCCTTCACATCTCGTTTCTCTGGGGGGGGGGCATCTCTCAGTCCTATTCAAAGGGATCATTCACCGGTTTTTCTTGTGGTAGTCAAGGTCATCAGCAATGAGATTGTTTGACCTTTCAGAGAAATAATTGTGCAACATGTGTTCAACTCTAGGTTCCTCCATTGAGGAAATTCTAGCAGAGGCAGCAGCAGAAGTTTGCACCAGCATTAGATCAGAAGAGGGTAGATGGTGCAGGCAGAGGAAAAACTCGTGAAGCTCCCCTTCCTCCGAGTGTAGAGAACGGTGTGGTGGTCATCATTAGGGTCATAGAGGCCATGGAGGTGGTCATGGTTATCTCCATGCTTTAGCGTTGCCAGCACCAGGCGAGCTAGACATTGTTAGAGGTAACCATAGCTTGTTTTCTACCTCTGTGTATGCCTTGTTTGATTCTGTAGTGACACACTCCTTCATATCACCCCCACTTCTCCATGCTTTGGGGCTTGATGTAGAGATTCTTCCAGTTCCCTTGGTGTTGAATATTCCAGTTGGAGGTCGAGCTGACTTGTTTGAAGTATGTAGAGACTGTGAGCTAGTGTTAGGGTAGAACTGCTCTTGGAGAGTTTTTCTCTGTCTACAAATACAACCATATTATGTCATTCTAGGCATGGATTGGTTGTATTCAGTGCAGGCTATCGTGGATTACTTCAGGAAAAGGTCATTTTCTTAAATGCTTATGGAGATCCGGTGGTGTTTGTTAGTGATCAAGATCCACAGATGGGTCATAGGAATGTTCTATCCTTATCATCCATGATGTCTAAGATGATGTGGATTTCTTCAGTGGTTCAGCAGTTGGTGTTTCCTAGGGTTGTAGAAGAGTACCCTAACGTATTTCTAGAAGAGGGTGTAGCATTACCCCTTGAAGAGAGATCGATTTTGGGATCGAAAAATAACCATGAGAATCTCTAATATCTATGTATCCATATAGGATGACCCCTTCTGAGTTACAAGATTTACATATACATCTTGATGGTCTGTTACAATGCAGTTTCGTTCGGCCGAGTGTGACCCCGTGGGGTGCACCGGTTTTGTTTTTCAAGAAGGTTGATGGAATTTTGTGGTTGTGTGTCGATTATCATTGCTTGAACAAAGTGACAGAAAAGAATCACTATCATCTTCCACTGATTTATGATTTATTCAATCCACTGATGGGTGCAATTTGGTTCTCAAAGATCGACATGCAGTCAGGATATCATCAGATGCGTGTGAGGGAATAGGATATCCCAAATACTGCTTTCCGTTGTCGTCATGGGCATTAAGAGTTAGTTGTAATGCCATTTGGCATGACTAATTCTATAGCTGTGTTCATGGGATTGATGAATGCTGTGTTTTGTGAGTTCCATGACAAGTTCATTGTATTTTTCATCAACGACATCCTGGTGTACTCTAAATCTGAATAAGATCTTGGAGAGCATCTACATGCCATTTTCGGAGTTCGTCAATGACATCAACTTTTTGGGAAGTTATTGATGTGTGAATTTTGGGCTAGAGAAGTCTGTTTCTTGTGGAATGTTGTGTGCCAGTAGGGAGTAGGAGTGGATCCATCAAAGATAGAATCATTTGTGTCTTGGGTAGCCCCCAAGATAGTGCCTGAGATGCGAATTTTCCTTAGTCTTGTAGGCTACTATAGGAGGTTCATAGCTGATTTCTCATGATTTGCGACACCTCTGATAGCTTTGACTAGGAATGGTCATGCGTTCATATGGACTAATCATTGTTAGGAAGCGTTCGAGTCTCTAAAGGAGAAGTAATTAAGTGCTCTTGTTTTTTGTCTTCCAGTAGTTGGAATTCAGTCGGATGTTTTCTGTGACGCTTCGCATCTGGGGTAAGGTTGTGTTCTAATGCACCAGATATTAGTTGTTTCTTATAGGTCTCGGCAGTTGCATCCCCATTAACATAACTATTCCACCCATGATCTTGAGTTGGTAGCTGTAGTGATTGCTCGAATGTTGTGGAGATATTTGCTCATTGGCGAAGGCTTTGTGGTTTTCACCGATCATAAGAGTCTGTGGTATGTTTTCTCCAGGTGTGACATGAACTTACGACAACATCAGTCAATAGAGTTCTTACAGAAATATGACATTGAGATATCATATACACCTAGAAAGAGGACTTTTGAAGTAGATGTGCTGAGTCAAAAGTCACATAGTGATGTTGTACGGGAATGTGGTGATTCTGGGAGAGTAATAGAAGAGATATCTTCATTACATATTTATATGTTAGAAGTTGGGGGCAGAGGTTGTATTTTTCAGATGAGGGTACAGTCATCCCTAGTGTAGAAGGTGGAAGAGTCCTAGTTGGGGGATCTAGAGGTGGAGGTCTTGACAGACCGAGTTGTTTGTGGCGAGGCCCCTGATGTTTGGTTGGAAGATGAACAACACTGAGTGTTGTATCACAGAAGGCTTTTTTTCCCATGACAATGCACGAGATGGTTCTCAGAGAGTTTCATAGTTCAACTTTAGAAGTGCATCCTGGCATTACCAAGATGTACCGAGCCTTGAAGAGCCATATTTGATGGCCTAGGATGAAGTGTGCAGTTGGATAGTTTGTGTCCTGATGTTTGGTCTTCCAGAAAGTGAAGGACGAACACTGTGTTCCTAGTGTTCTTCTCCAGCCATTAGATATTCATAAGTGGATGTGGGAGGACATCTCAATGGACTTTGTTACTAGTTTACCTCGAGCTCAGGGTGGACATGATGCTATTTGAGTGGTAGTGGTCCGTTTAACAAATTCGGCCCACTTTATAGTGATCAAGGAGTCGAGATCAGTGCAAGTTTTGATGAGGCAATATTTGGAGGAGGTGGTGGGACTTCATGGAGTCCCATGGACGATCATTTCTGATCGAGATCCTTGTTTTACCTCTAGGGTGTGGAGATATCTCCAACATGAATTCAGTTCTCAACTATGCCTTAACA
Source organism: Viscum album (assembly GCA_963277665.1). Lineage (NCBI taxonomy): Eukaryota > Viridiplantae > Streptophyta > Magnoliopsida > Santalales > Viscaceae > Viscum > Viscum album. The sequence continues at coordinate 749,716,319 of OY728129.1, read as the reverse complement.
CAATTTTTCATTTCCAAATGGATGGTAAGATAGAGAGAACCATCTAGACTTTTGATGACATGTTACGATCTTGTGTTCTTGAATTTGGAGGTTCATGGATGAGTCACTTACCATTGGTGGAGTTCTCTTACAATAATATTTTTCACTCCACCATTGGTATGACATCATTTGATAATTTGTATGGCTGACCTTGCCATTCCTCGTTGTGCTGGACTGGGATCAAAGAGTCAGAAATTATCAGACCGGAACTAGTGAAAAATACAATAGAGATGGTTCAGGTGATTTGTGATAGTATGAAGACAACAAAAGATCATTAGAAATCTTATGTTGATCCAAGGAGGAGACCCTTAGTGTTTAATGTTGGGGATCAAAAGCTTTTGAAGGTGACTCCCCATAGTGGGAAGTGAATGATAGGTCATGGGAGTAATCTTTCTCCCTGGGTTGTTGGGCCTTTCGAGGTGTTTTCTCATGTTGGATCTGTGGCATATCGAGTAGAAATTCCCCCAAAGATGAGTCAGATACATGATGTTTTCCATGTATCACAGCTCCGTAATTATCTTCATGATGACTCTCACATCATCGATTGGGGAGAGATCGATGTTGATGATGATGCCACCTTTGAGGAGCGACTAGTGGAGATCCAAGACCTCAAGGAGAAAGTATTACGCGCGTATTATATCCCTTTAGTTCGTGTCTTTTGGCGACATAGTGGCATGGAGGAGGGAACCTGGGAATGTGAGTCATAGATACGTTCTCATTACCCAGAGTTGTATGATGTTTAACTCTTTTCATGTAATGATTTCCCCTTTGTGGTAATAACTTTCATGTTTATGATATGAATTTCTTTAGTTGATTTTTGTAGATTTCTCTATTTTGAGAGGTATTTGGATTGGTGTTTGTTCGGATCGTTTTTTCCCTATAAATGGGTTATGAATTCTCGAGTATGAGAATGTTTTGAGAGGTATCTGATGTAATGTCCCAGATCTCTCTGGTCATTTCCTTTATGAAAATATAGTGTTTGAGTGTTCCAGGAGGTCATGATGACTTATCTATGAACAGTTACAATGGTAGACCGTTGTGAACAGTGCAACGGTAACCCTAGGTTAATAGTTCCTATAGTAGAACGTTGTGAATAGTGAAACGGTAACCTTAGGTGAATGGTTCCAATGGTAGACTGTTTAGAAAAGTGCAACGGTAACCATAGGTGAACAGTTCCAATGGTAGACCATTGTGAGCAGTGCAATGTTAACCTTAGGTGAACAGTTCCAATGGTAGACCGTTGTGAACAGTGCAACGGTGAGCTTCTGTGAACAGTTCTAATGGTAAACCACTGTGAACAATGCAACGATACCCTTAGGTGAATAGTTTCAATAGTAGACCATTGTGAATAGTGAAATAGTAACCTTAGGTGAACAGTTCCAATAGTAGACCATTATGAACAGTGAAATGGTAACCATAGGTGAACAGTTACAATGGTAGACCATTGTGAACAATGAAACGGTGACCTTCTGTGAACATTTCCAATGGTAGACTATTGTGAATAGTGCAACGGTGACCTTTTATGAACTGTTCCAATGGTATACCATTGTGAATAGTGCAATGGTCACCTTACGTGAACAGTTCCAATGGTAGACCTTTGTGAATAGTTCAATGGTAACCTTAGGTGAACAGTTCCAACGGTAGACCATTGTGAACAGTGCATTGGTAACCTTGGGTGAATAGTTACAATGGAAGACCATTGTGAACAGTGCAACAGTGACCTTCTGTGAACCATACCAACGATATACCATTGTGAATAGTGAAACGGTAACCTCAGGTGAACAGTTCCAACGGTAGACCGTTTTGAACAGTGCAACTGTGACCTTAGGTGAACAGTTCCAACGGTAGACCGTTGTGGACAATGCAATGGCCACCTTAGGTTAATAGTTCCAATAGTTCACTGTTGTGAATAGTGCAATGGTGAGGTTCATGAACAGTGTTTCTAGAACGCTAGGGTGTACATTGTTTCCATCTTCCTACAGTTTCACCCCTTGAACGTTTCCTTTGGAAGAAAATGCATTTAAACCCTTGTTTTTAAGGACTCTAAGGCCGATTAAAAGGCCATAACTACTGTATTAATTATTCATAAGGCTCAGGATGCTTTTACTTGGTCAAACCATGAGGTTTAATGTGATCCGCTTTTAATGGGAAATCAATTATATCCTCAACCGTCTTTCCATTAAATCTTCAAAAGGGATAGGATATCGTCTTCCATTATTCTACCTCCTTGTTCTCTGGTATGTGATGCTCAAACCATTATTTCTTTCCCATAATAATTGTGAGATCAAACTTTTCCCCATGGATTGGTTTCTTTGGCATTCTTCTTGCTGCATGTGACCCCTATTTCGGTGCGACCAAGGAGTATCCATCAGTCTTCGATATAAGGTATGTTTTATCTTTGTTCTTTTGGGGTTCATGTAATCATGTTATCCTTTACATATTATAGTATGTGATATCTATTCTTCTAATTAATCTTTCTTGGGTTTCGGTTGGTGTGTTCATACCGTGGCATCCTCGGGTGGATGGAGTTGCCACGAGAGGAGGCGAACGTGAATTGTTGTGTGGAATGTTCTTGTGTAAAGAATGTCAAGAACCAATTGAGGAAGGGGATTCATTTATTATTTTTCCTTATTTTTTAAACTTTAGAGTAATCATTTTTATCCCAATGGATGAAAATGAAATTGACAAAATAAATATTTGAACCTGAAAATAAATTGATATCGATCGAATTTTATTGCCTCTTGTTTTGCTAGAAAGTGTGATGTCTATGATTTATTCATTAATCTGTTCCATCACGATGGAAATTGGTAAAGAACATAAACCAGAATTAATTTATAATTGTATGGATAAGGAAAATGAATAATCTATATGAATCTGGTTCTACTTGTTGTAATTTTGATGTTAATCAAAATGGTGCAGTCAGCCTGTTTAATTATTTGTGATAGCTTACTATTTAGGTTACCCAAAGTTGGAACCTATGAATAATAAATCAATTAATCCAAGATTGATTAAATAATAGGTGGTTTGATAAAATATAATTCTTTTTAGTGTTTTGAGTTACCCTCTTGATTGTTTAAGGGCCAAGATCCAATTGAGGTGATGTTTGTTTTCCTACTGCTTATGTTGTGATGTCATCCTGGAAGGCTGTTGTGATATGTGGGGGTAGAGAGGCCTATTGGTTGTGGTAGCAGTTGATGCCTAGAGTTTTAAGATGCATCGGGGTATGTATGTGGGAGTCGGGGAGGATACCGGGGATGACGGAATGGGTTGGAAGTTAATGTTTGGATGTTTGTTGTTTCCTTGATTGGTTATCTGTTTTACTTTTTTCCACTACCTAAGGCTTCTAATCTTTCTTACCCTTCTTCCAAAAGATGCGATGACATGTAGGGTATGCCACGTGCTTTCCGTGTTTAGCTTCTCAAGGGAGGATGGGTCTATGCTCTTACTGTAGGTGGAAAAGAATCGACGGGTAGTATATCAACTCACCGTGATGAACCCCCTTGTGTTTAGTAGCATAGAATGTTTTTATAGAATTCCTAGGAATGTGGGAATGTAATTATGTAATGACTAATTTAATAAATGATGTTAACCCATGGTGTTTGGATCTTGTTGGGGCACAATGCTGAGGTTGTGATTTGAGGCAACAATGTTCTTTGGATGTGATACTAATGAACTTTAATGTGGTATTGTTATTGGTTAATTAATGTTTAAAGAATTAATTAATTTAAAGTGAAACTAGTAAAGGTAATTAAATAATGTATTAAATCTCTTTAAATACTTGTGTGCTTATAGGATACCTAGTATTAGAAGTAGCAGCCCAAAGTCCGAGAGACGTTAGCTGCAATTGAGTCTAAGACTAGGTTATTCCCATAGTTTGGTTGTGAGACATAGTATATCCTTTATTTTTTGTGTTTCTATATGCTACTCCACCCTGTCAGTAAGGGAAATTGACACCCCTAGGATTCTGATCCCTGGGGGTGTTTTCCCCAACATTCTGGTGGGAGGATGAATGGCTGACTACCCCCTCTGGCCCCACACTCTTCTCTTGGTAGTTACTTTTGCTGGTAGGCACACCGGTTAGTTTTCCCTATATATGTATGTAGAGGGCTATAATGGATTATTGATATTCACACACATATATTCTGGATATAGTTTCCCATGTACTACTATAGGTGTAACGTGTATAGGCTGTGATGGATTGAGGATCCTTACTCGGAGTGTGGGCTGTAATGTCTTGAGGTATAATAATCGACATGTGAAACACGTTATGTGGGCTGTGGTGGCTCCTAGAAACTACCTGGTTACATTGATTATGTGGATGTGGTGTTTTTTTTGCACGAGGTGCATGTTTTGGTGCTTCACTTAAGTGTCTGCAGGGAAGCCTTTTTGGATAGAGATTATTAGGACATGTGACGTTGGGGAAAAGTGGCAAACTAGTGGGAAAGTAGTAGCGGGGTACCCTTGATATTCTTTACTATATTATGTACTCTTGTATGTGTTACTTGGTGAGAGTATCCACGGTGTGGTTGGGAACATAGTATACCCTTTTAAGGCGATGAGATAGTTTTACTTGTGGCTCACTATGATTTAACATGATTTCTTTAGTTTTTCACGAGAGGTTTCAGGGAGGATTCTACTGAGTATACTGTTATAATCACCCTATTTATTTATAAACTATTTTTCATGTCACTCGGATCAGGTTGGAGATCAGGCTGGTGTTTACTAGATTGGGGTTGTTTGAGCTGTTCAGGCTTGTGGTTACTGCTGTTTTACTTTCTTTTGGGTACATGTAGTTTTCCCCTTTCAATTCCAGTAGTTTTACATGACATTTCATATATGTTCTTGGGTTTTCATTTATATTTCTATCTAAGTTGTTGTTGTTTGGTTTCTATCTTATCTCTCTCTTCTGCATGTATTCTCTTAGAGGGTAATGCCTCTCATTTGTGTGTTTTTTGTACCCTCGGTGCTAGTCGCCAACCCAGGGCCTACTAGAGGCGGGACTCAGGGGTCATTATCGCTCTTCTCACATTGCTAGCCCAGGAGGGGTATGCCTTGTGGGGAGGGGGTCATGACACAAATATATTATTTTCCACTCTAAATAAATTTGATGAAAAAGTTGTTTTCAATTAAAATGTAGTAATTTTCAGTATTCGTCAAAAAATGAATCTTATTATAAAAATAAAAAAAATTATAACGAAATAAATTTTGATACCCCAATTTAAAATTATAAGTTTATTTTTTCAAATTTTACATTTAAAAGTCTCACAATCCACATTATAAAGAGCTGCACTATTAAAAGGTGGTAGAAATTCCATTTTCAAAAAATACTCCTTTTTTGAATAAAATTGAATTTTATCTTATCTAATACCTAGAAAACATAGAATATTAATTTAATATAGTAGATTAAATAATATATATTTAATTAATATAACACAAAAAGGGTGGTTATATTTTTTTATAAGCACATTTTTTTCGCACTTAAACAGTTTTTCAGAAAAACGTTTCCATTTATTTTAAAAAAGGCCTTTTTCACTAATAGTTAATTTATAACCAAAAAAATAATTATATATACATTAATAATACATATTTTTATAATTCAGTCTATAATTTTTATACCCTCTAATCTAAAATCTACATTATAATGATAACATTTAAATATTAATATCTAGTGGGGTGTTTAATCTTTATGTGGTGTATCATGTACACTATTCACCCATGATTTTACTTTAAAAATATAGTATGTTACAATATCCCACATTTATTAAATTTGGTCCTCACAATTTTATCATTGAATCAAATATTTTGTGTTTTTTTAAATACCTTTTTTGAAATCACACATCAGAAATATAATTAATAAAACATCAACATTATAAGAAAGAAATAGAAGTATAAATGTTGCCTAATATAACACATACTAGGGATCCATGTAGGAAAAATTGATAAGGAAGAAAAAATAGCAATAATTTTCTGAATGATAGTGATAGAGAACATGTTCATGAGAATGTAAACAATCACAAAACCACAAATCTGTGATGTGTTAAAAAAGACATTGATTTCTTTGTATGAATGTAAAGAGATAATGTTTTTTATCCTCCTCAAATAGTTTATGAATTATATCAGTACATAGACTAAGAACATATGAAAATATTCTTACTTGACATGTTTAGTTTCATACTTTAATCAATTTTCACCCCAAGATAATCGTTTCTACAAATGATGCATGTTTTTGAGTAGTTTTTCATTTTTGAAGCATTAGAGACAACATATATGGAATTAGATGATCCAAAAAAGTTACTATCTATTTATCATGTATTTTTACATTAGAAAAATAAAAAGGGTTAATTTAAGATAAAACATTCCTATATATTTTATTTAACTTATATGATTAAAAAATACTCTTGTATCCAAAACTCAACATTGTCACCAAAGGTTCAGCATGGACCATTCAACAAATACTATCCTTAAAATTCATCAAAGTAATCAAAAAAACATTTAACCTAAAAAATAATAACTATTTAGTAACATAGTATTAAAATATCATTTCAACACTTATCTCAAAATAACTTCAAACACTCTTAATGCCTCATATAAAAATTTATTTCTAAAATAACATTTTCTTTTTTGTATGTTATTAATTTCCATAAACAACCTTAATCACCATAATTACATAATTAAAATATTATATTCTTCCAAAAAATAATTAAATCTTAGCTTATAAAATAAAAACAAATAGTATTTTATTTATCTTGATCATATAGGGTTTCAAAAATAATGAATTTATTAGAAAATTACATTAATAACTAAGTCACTAAATGATTTTTCAAATCCATGGTTATATATTCTATCAAATATATATTCCAAAAAAACAAATTCTTAATATATCAACTTGTTTAAATAAATATAAAAATTTATACTATTCCATACTACTCTTATTAATGTGGTATATTATTTACCCTTCTTTCCCTTTGACTGTAGGTTTGATTATCATGGCCTTTCTGGATGCGACGAGTTGTCAACTATCATATATGTGGTACATAATCTAAAAATATATAACTCATATAATATTTCAAAAATATGATAAATTCTTCACTAATAAACATAAATTATTTAACCACAAATTTTATCTCATACCTTTCATTTTTCATCCCAAAAGCAATAGCTCTTAATTTTCTAAAAAATAAATGTCTCCAATAATACAGTTAATCTACAATTATTTTCATAACATCAAGAATAAAAAGGGTTTCAAAGACATTGTACTTATGATCTTCCATAAAATTATAATCCCATGATGATATCCCTAACTCTTAAAAAGGCATTGTAATCTCTAATTTTTTCAAAACCATCATATCATACCATCATTACGGACCCAACATTAAATATTACATATCCTTGTTATTTGAACTATATTTAAATTTAAAAGATATTTGTAGTTTAATGTTTTATAGAATTATGAAAAACTATTAAAATGTCACCCATATACTATAGATGGAGATTTATACTTTCTATCCATTGTTTTTTCTCAAAAATATACTTATTTAAAATAAATTTTAATTTCTTTTCATGAAAAATCTTCAATAATTTCTTCAGGAAATCTTCATTGTCCTTACCAATCTTAAGACGTTTAAAAAATGATTTTTTAATCAAAGTGTACCATTCCACATTGAAACTTTTAAAATAAACTTTATATATAAAATTTTAATACATTAATATCCATATAAATAAATCCATAAAATAATTTTTGAATGAATGGAAATTAACGAGAAGGATTTATAAGAATAAATATTTAAAACATTTTAAAAAAATTTAGTTAAAGTGTCCCTTACATTGATTCCAAATACTAACTTAATGTATTTATAATCACGAATAATAAATGTATGTTAATTTAAAATTTATTCAGATCCTTCAGTTCATGTTCATTGTTCCCTTTATATCACTTATTACCAAGTTATAACAGTTAGTTAATTATTTTAGTTCACAACATATGTTTTGACGATATTCTATAAATGATTCTAAAATTACATTGGTAAGTCGAATACGGACAAAGTGGTAATTAGATCATCAACTATAGAATAATATACAGTAAATAATAACAAATTTATAAATAAATTATAAATTTAAATTAAACCATTTACGTATGTTTATGAAATAAAAACAATGTTATAATCATGGATATAGTAGGCCATACGTAGGCATGTGTAACATTTTCAATTTTCAACAATAATTTTTGAAATAAATTATGTGTTATTATATCATTAAAAAGTTTATATAATGTAATTAATATAATATTAATCAGTTATATATAATTATATATTTCATCTATGTGATTTGGAGAATAAAAATTAACCACATCGCTTTGTGGAGGTGATAATTCACACGTACACATGAACGACGTTATGATTTTCATGATCATGGAAAGTAAAAAACTTAATAGATATATTATTATATTATAATGGTTAATATTTACTTAATATAATATATAATGATTAATTCCATCATTATAAATAGTATTGAGAGACAGTAATGGAAAATAAATCACAACAGTGCGTGGAGGAGATAATTCACATATATGCACAAACAATTAATTTGTTTCCCATTTGATGGATTTAGAGATGGATATAGGTGACGATATTAACAGAATAAAATATTAGTATATTTTGGATACTTTAGTTATTATATCATCATGTTTGGATAATATTATAAGGAAGTGGAAGACTAAATAAAACAGAAACACTTAATTAAATATGATACATAATCTTCAGACGATCACTCTTGATTATATCCATCACATATATAATGTGGTTGTTATTACTAAAATACGGCCACTATAACAAGGGGATGTATTCTAGGAATGGTTTATTTAGACCATTATTGAACCAAATAGTTTTTGAGGTTAGGATAATAGAGAGGAACATGCGACTTTTTGTTGGAGGGGGCACTCATTGAATTATTAAAAGTATTAAATTAATAAAAATAAATTTTCAATTCCAAATAGAAAAAATCTTAGTAATTTTGAATATATGATGACTTTTTATAATACCATTCATATAGAGAATATTATATATGTTTCGACTTTTTAATCACTATCATTTTGATTTAACCGTTATTTTACCCATTTAAATATTATTGTGTTATCATGTAATTTACACTTAGTAGCTTAATAAAAAGACTATAACTTTACAAACGGCTTATAAATGATACATTTATGAAATTTTAGGACTCATTTGAATTATTTCTCTGAATAATATTTTAAAAAAATTATATTATTTAATAAAATATTATTTATTTTAAAATGTCAATAATGTCAATTATGACACTATTCAATATTTGACTTTAACAATTACCATAAAAACTTGATATATTCTATGAATCTCCCTTAAATCATCCATAACATGTTAAATTCATCCTTTAAATTATTTCAAGACCTAAATTATAGAATATTATAGTTATTTTAATATTGTTAATATCATTTATTTGATTCCTCCATTAGTGAAGCAATCACTATTATTATTGTTTAACCATTTAATTTTATTATTAATTTTCCTAAAATAATAAATAAATTAATGTGGTATATAAAGAAAATTTATATTTATGAATAATATTAATAGTCACACATAACCCTTATATAACCCCATAATTAATATAAATTACTTGTTAAAAATAACTGTGTGACAAAATTGACTTTTCTTTGAATAAAGAATATATACTTATTAATGTCATCCAAGTGTCTTACATAGGTTATATTTCATCCCAAAACTTCTTTTAGGTCAAAAAAAAACTCATCCAATGAAATTAGGATACGTTTTAGGGTAATTTATAATATTATTTGTACCCTTAATTACCCAATTTACCGTAAATCATGGTAACAAAAATAATTAAAAAAATTATATTCATATTTTTCAAAAACTAATTTGATCATATTATATCATAAATATCATACTTAATACAAATATTTATTTCCATTTTTAAAAATTCAAAACCCTTAAGTGGCTAAAATACATATAAAATTAATCTTTTCGATGAATCAAGTAAATATGTTTTTAAAGTAAAAAAGATTGAAAAGTCCACGAAGTATTAATATCCAATTCCAATGTGAAATTTATTCCAATGACCTACATTGGATTAAATGATAAAAAATGATTTAATTATAATTTAAAAACATTAAAATATATTATTTACCAATATAAATAAATATGATGGTCAATTCATTTTCAATTAAAAAGCAGTATTTTTTACTATTCATCAGAAAATGTATACTATCATAAAAATAAAAATAATTCATCAAAAGTAAATTCTGATACTCCAATTGCAAACAAGAAGCTTATTTTTTCAAATATAAATTATTTATGTGTAAAAATTATTATATAAAATAGGTGTTCCATAAAATGTGGTAAGTTTTATTTTTTAAAATAAATATTCCATTTCTGAATTTTTTTTAATTTTTTCTTATATCATGTATATAAAACATATAAGATAAATTTTAAAATTAATATTGAATATATTATATATATATCCTTAATAAATCCCAACATGAGTTATTTTATTATTTTATAAAGACAATTATTTGAACAAAGATTGTTTTTTAGAAAGACATTTCCTTTTATTCTGAAAAAGGATATATTTTCAATTACAATTAATTGGAAACTAAATAAGTAATTATATATAATGTGTGAACCATATTTTAATCTTTCAGTTAATACTTTTTATACCTTCCAATATAATGGCTTTGTTATGATAAAAACATTTAAATAATAATATATAGTTGTTGATTAATTGTTAATTCGGTGTATCATCTATGATAAAGAACATATTGTTTTCTTTTAAAAACTAGGGATGTTATAATGCACATGGAATTTTTAATTTATTTAATTTGATTTTTGAAATTAATCAACTATATTTTTTTGATAAGAAAATTTATATTTTTTAAATATTGAAATAATGAAAATCTAAAAAAATTTAATAAAAATAGAAAAAATAAGAAGTAAAACAAACATAAATTATAAACAAATAAAATAAACCTCATAGGTTATTTAAAATAGGTGGGTATGGAATTAATAATGTTAATGAAATAGGAAAGTTTGCCTGCTTAATATATTTGGAAGATTTTTTGAATTTCACCATAATATATTTATATGTAGGGATACATATCTTTTATGTTGAGGTTTAGACCAATATAAATTGACATGTTGGTACATAGGTGATGTAACCAATCAAACGACACTTAAAAATCACTTAAATTGGTTTCATTTGTCAATAAAAGAAATCACCAACAATCACCTAATGAGGTCCCAAGATCCTATATATTGTAATATTGGTACTCAGAGGATAATATCTTTTGAAAACATATTAAACGTACATAAGTAAACTTTCCTTATATTGTCTTAAAACATGTATTAATTAAATTATCCGAAACAAATATATTACATCTTACAAAGAACACCATCTATTAAAACAATGAAATATCCATCAAAAACCATGTTCATGAAACCTTACATTATTCTTGATTAATAAAATAAAAATGAAATTGTAAAAAAATAATTATCATGACAAAATGATATTAAATAAATGAAAATTATTCAATGATATTATAGTTGAAAAATTATTGATGAATGCCTTACATCATTTATTTAACTATGATTTATGATATGAATTTAAATAAATAAATCATATATATATTTCATCAATTCTTGTGAAACTAATTATGTTCTTATTGAAAAATAATTCCAAAGAAACTAATATATTATAAATAAATATAAATAAATCCCATAATGAATATTTTTTTAATTATCACAACTTGATCTGTATAAAAATATAATATTTTATTCCTCGATAAACAATATTTCTAGTGACCAGATGATACCAATATGAAAAAAATAAGTTAACCCCACTCTTATAGTTAAATAATTCCAAAAATTAGCAATCGTGAACAAAAATACAACACAAAAACACACCCAAAGAATTAAAATTATTACAACAACCTCAAAATTGATAATAAACATAAATATTGTACATAATTCATTATTAAATCATTTCAAATTTACTTTAGAAAATAGAGAAGAAATATGGAATAAACCATAAGGATAAGAGTGATATAATAGAACTACAAGGGTACTCCAAACCAGGGATATACATATGTGTTATTTCAAAATGTTATTCATATGTATAACCCATGTGAATCCTTCTCTAAATCATCAATACATCTACTTAGATATTTATTAATGTGGTTATTTTTTTCATTTTTAATTTAATAATTTTACATTAATTTATTTTTTTTAGAAGAAAGCAATAATATTTATTAAAAATTACTCAATCATATTGATTATTTTTTTTGAAAAACGTTAGCTATCCTCATTGAGAATTTCTAGTAAAGAACAATACTAAATCTAATAATCTAATTAAATTACATAATTAAAATATTTATAATGAATAGTAATACAAAATTAAATAATTAAAGTACTATAATAAATTTATATCTTTTATGTTTAAATACTCAAGGAACACACTGATAAATAAATTATCAATTTTTCATATTTTGTTAATGTATAATTAATAATGAATATTTATTTATTCAAAAATCAATAGTTATAATGTGATCAGCAAAAAAAATTAATACGTAAAAGATATAAAATATAAATGGATGATATAAATATTCATGGAATGAAAGAAAACATTTATGATTTTTCTCAATGATTGAAAATATGAGTGAAGAGTAAAAATTAATTTTTTTCAGTCAAAATTAATTCTATTTTTTCATTTATGAGTTGAAATATTTTTCCTCATTTTTTAATATTCATGAAATGAATCAATAATGATTACAACAAATATTACCTTTAGAATATCATGACTTATTTTTGGTTATAGATAAGTTTTTTATCATTAACCTTGTTATCCAATGTCATTATAATTTAATAACTATTATAAACATAAATTATATTTTTCTGAAAAATATAAATTTTAATAATTTAGATTATCATATAAATTAGCTCATGGTTTTTTCCTGACATTTGTTTAATTTGACATTAATATCCATTTTCATTATTGTTTTTATAAAATATATCATTAAATGAATTTAATATGATGACAATAGAACATATTTAGAGACTATTGTCTTGTTTTGTTAATGAAAATAATTTTTTTGGGTCATTATATGAAATAAATTTGATAATTTAATATTACCATATTCATATCCATATAGTATTTTAATTAAACACTTCAATGACTTTTAAAATATAATTTTTTTATTTTCTTAAAATATTATATTGTAATTATTTTTAAAAGAAAATATTAAATGACTTTGGACACATAAGTTTGGGTTTGTTTTCAAACAATTATATATATTTTATTTGGATATTACTAAAAAGTCATTCATAATTTATTTAATTTTTTATTTATAATTCCAAATTTAAATTCGTGAGTTATAATTTAAATGATCAAATTTCACATGAATTATCATTTTTGTATTTTTATAATAATTTATCATAGGTTTGGATCTAAAATATCAGGAAAACTAATTAAAATTATAATTTTTTTATTAAATTCTATTTTGACTAAGATTTAATTTTGAAACAATTCTTCTTTCGATAGACTGTTTTTTAGGGGTTTACTCATATATATATCTTTAGTTGATGAGTCCTAATTTTCATTAATGATAAAAAAATTAATTGTTAATTAAATTCACTTATTAATGTTCATTATTGATCATTTTATTTCATATTTTTTCTTTCCCACTCATGATTTTATAATAATACATATTATTCTTATAACTATAATTTATCACTGATCGTGTGTCACTTCGGGAATCTGACCACTTTGATAGATTTAAATACAAAAAATCTATAGTTGTTCAATCAACATTGTGATGTACACATCCTATATGCACATTATCCTCACATGATAGAAATTGATTAATATAGTTACCATATTATATTTCTTATTCAAGAAGTTTTTGGTCGAGTTTTTTTGTATTATGAGAGTGTTATTTAGAACCATATATCTCTTATAAATATTCTAAGAGAATCTTCATTATAGAATACCCATTACAGTATTAATATGTCCATAAATAATATTTAAATGATGTTATAAAAAATATTATATATTAAGAAAGGGAATTGTATCTTATTAACATATATTAGAATACTTTTTTACATCTACCATGCCTTTATTGGATTAAAACAAATTTTACCATCAACATATAGAAAAAAACTAGTATATCCTAAAATGAGTATTTATTTAAATTAATTTCTCATTTTTAATATAACTATATTATAAACTAGCCAAATCTATAGTGGTTTTTGTGTTTCCGGTTGAGTTTATCTAGTTATGGTTGCATGTTTCTCTCTTAAGTAAGAATTAATCCTATGATTCTATTTTAACAATGGATAATGATTTTTTATTTTTCATTAATTTTATAGATTAATTTTATTAGCAAATATTTTTATTTTTTCCCTTCTTCATGAAAAATTAGTAATTATCATATTGTTCCCCACATGCATTAAGATATAAATTACAGAAAAGAATATAAATTATAAACTATTTTTTTTGTATCTTAGGTAATGATAAATATTTCATTGATTAAATTAATATTATTTATTTAAATCAATTTTTTATTTCATGAAATTTAATATAAAATATATAATTTTACTCATCATTTTATTGTATATTATGACTCTATAGATCCCTCTACATGTAGTAAATTATATATTATGAAATCAACATGTCTTGTTGAGATTGGTTATTCTAATACATAAATTTAAATATTTTGGGTTTATAATGATTTCATTCTCTATAATTCAATTAGTGGTTCCCTATTAAACAAATATTGTAATTTTGATTTATTTTTTGATTATAATATGATAATTACTATTTGGGTAAATTCCAAAAAAAATTGTTTCATACATTGATAAACAATTGGATACACCTAAAAAAACTATATTTGTTTTCATTTAATTTTTGAAAATTAGGTTACACAAGAGGTAAAATATAAGTCTATTATTATAATTATTGATATAAGGTTGTAATATTATTATATGGATAAATATATGGTTTTTAAATTATATAAACGTTTTTTGAATGTATGTTTTTATATTATATCCCATAAATATTTTCCACGCTCATATAATTGAATTGAATAAAAAAATTGAAGACTAGAAAAAATATAACTCAAAATCAAACATAAGTCTGGATTTTCAATATTTTGTTATTCTTATAGTACTGAAATTAATTTTAAGAGATAAAATAATGTGTGAGAATAAATATTTAACAATATATGATATTCAATTAAATATCTAATCTCTTTATTTTAAAATTTAGATAAAGGTTAAAAATAATAGTAATGGTATAATAGATATTTGTAAAGTGAACACATAAAGAAGATGAAATATAATAAATGTAATAATTAATAAACATTTCATGTGTTCTAGTCTGTTCAGTGCGTGTTGGTGGGAAAAAAATTATGGTTTTTTTAAGATGGAAAGATTCCTTCTTCATATCGAGCTACAAATATATCTTTGTAGAGAAACATATATGGAATTTACTCAATAGAGACATATCACATATGTAATGTCAAACATCTCTCAAGTGAATGTTCTTATCACATTCATGAGGAATATGGATCACTATTATTTGGTTATTAAAAATTTCTAAATATTTTAGTACAGTCAAATATTAATCTAATTAACAAATATAAAATAAAGCTTTTGGATAAAAATATAATATTTATTTTTAATCCATATATGACATGGACGAAAGTATTTATGCGAGATAATAGATACTAAAGATGGGGGTGTGACTATAGGGAATAAAAATTCCTCACTGACATGTGTAATAGTAGTTTATAGATATATGATATTTCAGTGCCATATTAAATTATTTTTTGTTGAATTTTTTAACTAATTCATAATAGAGTTATGTATATTGCTTCCGGTTATGATAATAATATGAAAAATATTATCTCAATTTTGATGTAAATATATTTTTATAAAAGTTACCCATATTACTAAAATGAAACCTAAATTTATTTTTTCATTTAATCACCCCATAGGCCTTGTACACAACACTCCAAAATCAAGTTTTCAAATATTTATGTTTTAAAGGATAATTGAATTTCAACACTTCATCCTATTATAATTTTTTTGAACACATTACATTATAATTATTTATAAGCCTTGTGCTACCTATTATATATACGAATCTGAGTATTTGAATATCTTTTGTTAGAGAAATAAGTAATATTGGAAAAGAGTTTTTCAATAATATATGCATAGATTTTAAACAATTATTATAATATTTTTTTGAATATGTTGAAGAAATATTTTAATTTTATAAAAACATTCATATTTTATTGACATAATAATAGTTATAATAATTTTTACTTCTCTGAAATCACCCCAGAGAATTTCCACTTTCCAAGGGTGTTGGTAGATATTTTTATTTATATTCCTAGCTCTAATACATATAAAACAACTAAAATATAGTATAGTGGTAGACATTTCAAGTTTAATCAAAATAGAATAGTGTTCTAGATAATAAATATAAATAAATGTAATGATTTCATTAAATACATTATTAAAACAAATAAATTATTTTAAATACTCTTTCAATGTTTTTAATTTTCATTTATTTTATATTAGTTAATACTATTTCATTTATTTAAATTCCTTATATCTAAAAAATTAATTAAAGAGTTTTTGTATGAACTATTCTCAATTTCAATAGAAATATAAATGTTATTCTCAAAGAACTATAATTCAATATAATGTTGGATATCTTCTTTTATTCATATGTTTTTTAAAATAATGTTTATTAAATGAGATTATGGTTATACTCAAAATTATAATAAATATATTCTTTTAAACTAATATATAAATCCATCAAAATTGAATTCAATATTATACTGCTACTCTTAATTCAAATTCCTTTAAGGAACTACTCACTTGTGGCAAGTAGAGAATCAAAAAAAAGAGACATTTCAATACTATGATATGGTAAATCATGAAGATTAAGAATAAAATGTACTTAATAATTAATGATATGTAAAATACAAAATTTTTTAATGTTATTAAAAGAATAATGTAACATGTATATAAAAAATAAATATAAAAATAAAAAAACCCATATTTTTATAGTAGTTTGTAAATAATTATTCTACATCAACTCCTTAATTATCTTTAACTTACTATGAGGAGTGGTACCCATTATAATAACCCTCAATATTGAAAAGTTTGATAACAATTTATATAATTATAATTTCTTTTAAATTAGAGGCCCAACCCTACCTATACCAAAAATATCACAAATTAAATCTAAACCGTAAAAAACTAACTTTTGTTCTAGAGTGAAATACTAAAGTCCTTCCATTCTTTTGTGATATATAATGAAATCCAAGATTTGGTTTTAAATGGAAAAAATAATTAAAATATTTAATAGCAACAATTAAATTAATGAGTATAATGTTGAAAAACAAAAATATATGGAAAATAAAATGTTGAATAGGATGAAACTAGATATATCTTGGGCAACTTATTTAGATAACAATAAAACATTAAAACTCTCTTATGATCAAAATAAAAATGGAAGTCCCAATCATGTTGTTTCTTTAGTATCAAATCTATCATATTTATCATATCTATTATTATTCTCTATGTTTCTCAATTTGTCTTTTCATTTTACTACTTTTACTTTTATGGGCTCTCTTCCCTCAGAGTGTGTAAACCTTGTGATATGTGATTCTCTTGTCTTTTACTTTTTTCATCTAGAATGATGAACTTTCAGCCTCTATGCTTCTCAAATGACAAAACTTGTATATGTTTATTTTCATTTCAATAATTAAAAAACCAATGGATAACTCCCTCTTAATTAACTCTAAGTCATCTTTACCATATGGGTATTCCGGAGAACAAATTATAGCCTTTAAAAATTTATAATATATGGCACTAAAATAATACTATATACTATTATATAAATATCTTCTAACATGTCATTCATTAAATATTTAAAAAGCCAATATAAATTATTTTTCAACATCAATATGAATTTTGAAAATTAATAAAACAAATCAAATAAATCAAATAAATATATACTGAATCAAAATATTATAACTCTAAGAAAATAGTGTTTACAAATTTACATAAAAAATATAATGTAAATAATGAATAAATAACATATTTAGTGACTACTTTAGAATCATTTTATATTATATATAAAAATCAATTTATATACGAATGATTTTTTAAGGGTCATTTTTCTATATACGTAAAATTTATAATCCACATTTTTTATGTAAATATGGATTTTGGATATTGGATCCAGTTCACATGTAAGCATTGAAATTACATTTTTTATGATATTTATTTTGTATATAAATATTTTATTAATTTCAAAACAATAACATGGATTAAAAATTCCAGTTCGTATGACATTTTGAAATCATTCAATATATATTTTAAAATAACTACCTAAGACATTGAAAATGATTTTATATAGATTTTAGAATAACTTCATTTTAGTTTTCATGAAAACATATTACTTTTTATGAAATCATAGTATTTTTTTCAAAATATTATTTCTTATGATTCTGAATGAGTTAAATAATGTAAAAATAATAAAAATAATTCCAATGACATTATATAAAAATTTATACCATTAAAAAAATCATTTGACTTTTATAAAAATTTAATGAATTTATAAATTGACGAAAATTTTAAAATTAAAAAACAATAAAAAATATATTGACCGTATAAAATATTATAAAAAACTATTATCATAAAACATTTATTGATAAAGAAAATTGTATTTAATGAAAATCTCTGAAATTATAGCTATCTTATTTAGACAAATGAGATATTCGTAAACAAAGTGAGGTATTTAAAATATTTCTTAAAAAAAATAGTCAATATAAGAAATGCCCCTTCACTCAATAATATCACCACCAATCTCCCTCTATTTGGATGTTCCAAAACAAATTATATTTTATATAAATTAATTAATTCTAACCCAACTTGAAATATTTCCACAAATTAAAAAAATCTATAATCTTTCAAAAACCATTTTTCCTTAAAAAATATCATAGCATATTGAAATATGAAAATTATTGGTAAAAAACATAAGATCAAATTTTTTCATAAAAAATGGTTTATCCCCCTAAAAATGTATATAACACATTTAAAAAAATAAATAAGACACCAAACCTTAAGACATATCAATCTTATATTATAAATAGACTTCATAAAAATATTAAAAAAAATTATAAATGGTCATCCAGGTGACTTTAAAACAAAAATCCGAATAAAAAATATATAAATATTATACTTTCTAGTAAATATAGAAGAATATAATTCCATAAAAATCAACTAACCAAATATATTCAAGGAAAATTGATTTAATATAGCATATAACATATGATTTTTAGCAATAAAAATAAATAATAAAAATTTAGCATGAAAATTTTTCATTTTAAATATTTATAATTAAAGTTCAAATTTTATATTCCAAAAAATAGATAATATAAAGATTTGAAATATATATCAACATATTGATTATAATTTTTCTAAAAATTTATGAATATTACTATTATTATTATGATATCATATAAAAGGAAATTTGATATCAAAATATTTTTTACAAGAATTTGATTATTTATTATTTGACACTAAAATAGGTGGAATATTTCAATAGTAAACAATAATTTTATTAAAATAATAATTAAAACCAATTATTTATTTTTTTATAAAAATTGAAAATAGAAAATTTAAATAACTATATACATAGCCTTATTATGGATAATGAAAATGGTGAATACTTTTTAGATATCCCTTAAATTTAACGTTTACCATATAATTGAAACATACCTAAAGTACTCTTTCTATCATTCCTTCAACCTCAAAAATAAAAATCTTATTGAGATATTAAATCAAATTAGTTTAATATACAATAAAACAAGTCCATAATTACCAATAGAATATATATAACTTTCCTTTGGAATAGATTTTAAAACAGAACAGATGGATAAAATTATCAAAAAATTAAATCTCGATGTCTTCTAATAAAGTATGCTTTTAATCATTCCTCTAAAGAGTTTATTAACTAAAGATTTCTTAGATTTGGAAACATCTACATTATAGTTACATTTCAATGGGTATTTAAGAGTTTAAAAAGATTTAATATAAAATCATTTAACTACCTCATCTACATATTTATATTGATCAAGAATATACCATAAATTCATTGAAAATTTTCAAAAAAAAATTGACATTTTAATTCATCAAAGAAACTCATTTAATATTCACTTGTATTAAAAATAAAAAATTCATTACATATAATTCCACATGAATAAAAAAACACAATATCATCAATATGTATTTTCATTGTGAAAATATAATTAATTAAATTTTTAATAATCAATTTTGTAATAACCTAACCTCTATAAAAACTGTAATTGAAAAACATATAGTCTATCATGCAAATAATTATGATCTTTAATAAGACTATATATATTGATATTATAAATAAATGTTTTCGAACAATTTATTGTTAAAATATAGAGGTTTTATTTACATATATATGATATTAAACTATTAAATATTTTATTTTATGATTCATTTGAAGCAATTTGAATCTATAAAAACAAGAAAATGATATAAAAATATAAATATCTACGATTCTAGTAGCCAGGGAAAATTAAAATTAAAAATAAATACTTTCTTTTATAGATTTACTATGAGTAAAAAATATAGAATTTCTCAGACAATATTTCTTGATTCAGACAATCAATATATAATTATCATTTTAGTTCATATATCTTTTTTGTCTTTAAAAAATTCAAACAGATTCTAATCATTATTTCATATAAATTAACTCCATTTATCATACCTTAAAATAAGAAAAATAAAATCTCCAAAACACTAATATATATTTTTAGGTAAAAATAATCATGAAGAGATAGAATTTTTATAAAATTTATGACCCACTTTTATATATTTAATTATATATTAACATCTCCAATTAAATTTTCAAATAGATGGACGTTAAGTGTTTTGTCAAATTTTTATGATCTTATTTGAAATAGAAATTTTACCACGGAATAGAAATATAGTTTTAGATTCAAATTTAATAAAGTGAAATTTATTTAAAATTAAATCAAAATTTTCTAAATCCAATATTCAATTGTTAAAATGAGATTCATCAATATTAACATGAAATGTTTTTTTCTTTTTCATTATTATGTTGTTTCATAGAAAATAATATTTTATATTGATCATATATCATAAATAATACCATCAAATATTATTTTTTTATAAATTTATCTATATTATTCTAAGACTTTAGGAAAAACTTCTACACTCCCAAAAAGCCAAAATGAAAAATATTGGGTTCTTATCATTAATAATTTCATATTTAGTTTTCATAAAAATATATATATATATATTAAGAAACTATTCAAAATCTAATGATTATTATTAAGTGGTTTAATAAAAAAATTGTAGACTAAATTCAACATTTATGGTCTAATTCATTTTTTGAATATTTTCTTTCCACTTTAAGAAAATATTTTTTCGGTGTTATAAAATTATCAAAATTATTAAGATATCTATTATATTCATGATATTTTCTTAAATAATAGATTATAAAACTCACCTTCATTTTCACATCTATTCATAATTTTTATGTGAACTTTGTAAATATGAATTAATTTAAAAATAATGACAATATTAGTTAAAGTATCACATTTTTATAATAAATAAGTCTAGGTGGCCATACTGAATTCACCATTAATTTCAAAAAACATTCACACTTATTAATATAGTAGTCTTCAAAGGAATGAACATATAAATGTTTCACAACACAAATTATATAACTGTATTAATAAAACTAATAGATCTAAATCGTTGTTTTATATTTCATAACTTTTAAAAATGAATGAAAGAATCATTAATTATTATCATTAATATATAATATTTCTAAAATTATTCCATGTTTTTCTAGTAATAAAATTTAAAAAAATGAACATGTCTTGACCACCGATGAAAATGTAAATCATCTATGTATATAAAATTAATACACTAATAGTCATCTTGGTTAAAATATAAAAATTATTTAAATAAATTTTATATTTTTTTATTTTCAAAAAATGTGACTTAA
The DNA here is from genome assembly GCA_963277665.1 of Viscum album. Taxonomy (NCBI): domain Eukaryota; kingdom Viridiplantae; phylum Streptophyta; class Magnoliopsida; order Santalales; family Viscaceae; genus Viscum; species Viscum album. The sequence continues at coordinate 749,694,149 of OY728129.1, read as the reverse complement.
TTGTCATTAATCACTAAGAATTTGTTATCTTAAAACATAAAACTCACTCCATTATTACAATGAAATGATATAAAAATTTAATTCTTTTTTAATCTTTCGACATATAGTATTTTCGGTGTTATGATAGATTTAAATGCACTGACTTCTAAAACACCTCTAAAGTTTCATTTACAATTGTCTCCGAAGGTGACTGAGCCTCCATCACTTTGATTAAATGCTAAACAAATAATGTGAAACTATCATATATCTATATTATCTTCTTTCTATGTTCAATTAGGCATTAATAGTAATAATTATGAATTCATTAAATTCATATCAAATACAAAATTGTTTTTATACCTATTATATATTTGGACCAATATTATTAGTGATAAAATTCATCAGTACCCATACTAATTAAATAAATTTATTATACCATAATCTAAAAAATAAATTAATTTGAAAAAAAGTATTTGTGTTACCTAAATAATGAGTAATTTTTAATAATAATTAATTTCAATAATTAAATTTAAAATTTAATACAAACAATGTAATACTATAAGTATTTTTTTTAGTTTTGTAGGAACATATTATTATCCTACTTATGTAATTTTATATCAAAATCTTATTCAATCACTATATGGTCTATTTGTGTCCTTCATATTATTGAATATTTATTTATAATTAATGATTTAGATTATATTTCTTTCAAAAAAAATTTATTAAGATTCTTATTCTCAATTTGATTACCTTAAAAATCATTATATACGTTTTTTATTGATCATGATGCTGAATTAATTAGTTTTTATTCTTTATTTGATATTCTTATATTTATTTATCAATTTTATTCATCCCATCAAATAACTTATCAAAAATAAATGCTTCAATTTTAATATTCTTCAAATAAAATATTTTATTATATAATATTCATATTTATCATTCATAATTTTTCCTTTATGATCTATTTTTACAAATAAGAAAATTCATTAGATTATATAATTTTAATATTTCAATTTTCATGAGTAATTATATTGTATTTCTAATAATATTATTATTTTATTTTTTTGTATCACTCCCCATAGTTCATCCATTCAAGGAATACCATTCTAAATTTTTTTCATATTTTTTATTTATAGCATTAAAATCATTATTGGAATGATATTGGTTTCATAAAACAAAACATAAATAACCACTAATTTATTCTATTGTTTTTTCAATTAGGAATTTTTCATCAGATTTTCTCTCACATTTTGATTCATCATTTCTCGAGCATTACCCCTTAGTGTATCTCCATCCACATGGAAATTAAATCTCCTATTCCTATTTTTATTTCTCACCCTATTATTATAAATTTAATTTTATTAAATTTATTTTATGTTTCCCTTTTTTCATCACTCATAGAAATTTAATTTTGAAATAGGATTGTATTTATACAATTACCATTCATTATTCCCTTATGATCATTATCTAGACGAGATATTCTCTATCTCTTCTTAAATTCAATCAATATTACCACATATTTATGAACTCAAAATGTAATTATAGATATTTTATCCTTATTTCCATTTTATATATTACAGTTAGATGGGTTAGTAGAAAAATTTATGTTTTATTGGAATAAAATTCCAATCTTAATTAATATTTCATCTTTAAAAAAATTGAATATAATTTATGCTAATGAATATAATCTATAAGTTTATCCAAAATGTACACTTTATTGTTTTTTATTTCATCTTTTAAAAATTTCATTTCATATCACTTTTAAGGTAGCAATAACATAACCCCATCAACCAAAACTATATTATAAAGTGACATTCTGAGTTCACTATACATATTTGTCAAATATATGGATATATTGAACATTATGTTATTGGAATCATGTTCTTCCAAATATAAAGTCTTTGTAAATTTCATGAGTATTCCTATTTTTATTATTTAATGTTTTTATGAACTTTAGTGTTTTACATCTATAATCTCTCAAATTCCATGAGATTACATAGGTTCAAATACATAACAAAAATTTTAAAACTAATAAATCAATGTAATATATTCATTATTATTTTTATTTCAAAACATATATTACAAAATCATTACAAATATGTTTATCTTGATCAACATATGGTAACGTATATGGATTTACAATTATAATTCAATTATCAAAACTCTATTGATTTTGGTATACATTAATCCTGGAAAACTATAGTTTCCTCTGTGGAATCCTACCATCATTCTAATTCATTCAAAAAATTTGTCAAAAAACAATTACCATAGACTATTGTTTGTATGATAAGGTTATCACAGATAATATGAGCATAAAAACTTATATCCACAAGGAATAACTTCTAATACCAATTTTTGGGATAGAGTAAGATGTAAAAGTGATCTAGAGGGTAGTGGTGTAAATATAACGTAAAATGTTACTCATTTAAAACAATAATATTCACTAATTCGATATTTCTATTAAAATAAAAGACCTGAGATATCATCTTATATAAATGTGGATGCAAAAATGCCTCTCAACATATCATTTTTTGACATGTCAATTATGATGCACCCAATGAACCCACCTATCTATGATCATGTGGAATCATGTGTTTCATCATAAAATCTGAGTGTACGATTCATTAGAAGAATTGATGATGCCATTAATGTCTAAGGACCACTACACACACTCCTAGATATAAATATCTGACTTTACCAAAACATTATTAATAACTTATGGATGGTCTATTTTCCAATTCTCTTATCATGGAAATTAAAAAGTGTGAACTTCTCGAGAAGAATCCACAATTGTTTATGATTAAATACTCCTGTGAGAATTTGAAAAATGTTTCATATTATGTTACATTATCCAACTGAAAAACATTACTTAAGAATATCATCATATTAATTCAAGGTTCTTGTAATAGTAAAGAACATATATGACATTACCAATGCGGTGCATACTCTATGATATTATTACATTTGAGTCACTCAAAAAAATAAAAAAAAGGCACTAAGAGGTTTTATTATAATTAAATACATAAAATTGAATGTTTAATAAATTTAAAAATAGTTTTTCCTATGTAAAAAACATAAAAAAACTCCCACATATACTAGATCCAACTACCTATGACTTTCAACTATATAGACCTCACCTAATAATCAGGTGTTTTCATAGGAATGTAAATAGTAAAGGGGTCTTCCATGTTGTATTATATGGACTTACAACTCACTATAAGTTTACATCTCTGAGAAAAATCCGACAATAGATTATACATCCAATGCATGTTATCCTTTCACTGACATGAACTTTTCAAAAATCCAAGTTCCACCACTTCAGTATTATCACAAAATAGTGTTATATGATAATTATTACTAGGTACAATATCAAGACAGTTGATGAAGATTCACATGAACAATGCTTCTTTGGCTACCTTAGAAGACATAATATAATCTTAATCTATGATAAAATATATGTTCATGGAATTATTTGTCCTCTTAAATATTATCTTACCACCATTATATGTTAAAATGTATAATTTTATTGAATTCACGTCATATTTATTAGATTTTGAACTAGAATATGCATATACCCTAATGACTAGTTCCTCATATACTCCATAAACTATGAATATATCCTTAGTATTCCTCAAACACCTAAGGATTGTATTGAATTCCATCGAATAGAGATCACCTAGGTCTGGATGATATCTTCATATCACACATAATGTGTAGGATAAATCTAGAATGTATAAATAAAATCATACTTGAATGACCCAATCACTGATGTGTATGAAGTTTTTTCTAGTCTTTTTTTCCATAAATGTGTCTGAGGAAAAATTTTCAATGAAAGATTAATGCCATGTTATCCAGCAAATAATACTATATTGAATCGTACCACACTGAATCTCTTATGTATCTTGTGATTGTATTCAGGTTTACATAGGATGACCAGCCTCTTATATATATCATTATTGATCATGATACTTATAATATATGCTACCTCATCTAATTCTTACATATAGAATCATTTATTTAACCATTACATAATATGATGAATTATTGGAATTTTAATTATATTAGGTAATATTTCATCAATATATACTAATAAGAAAATTAATACACTCTCAGTAAACTATTTGCAGACACAAGTATAAAAATAATTATTTATGATAAAAAATTTCTTCATGGCTTCATCTAAATTAATGTTTTATGACCTAGATTATGTAATTAAAACATAAATGGACTTTTTTTTCAAATGTTCGTATTATTTTGGAAACCTATGGAGTCACAAATCCTTTTTTTATTATATAGATATATTCAAAAAGAAGGCTACTTTAACATCCATTTTCTAAATCTCATATTCAGGGTAAGTCTCAATCGCATGTATAATTCTAATATATTTTATAAATTATTCTAGTGAAAATGATTCATTTTAGTAAATTCCATGACACTTTTCAAACCATTTACTAATTTACACACATTATAGGTACTAATTTTTCCTTCCATGTAAATTTTCTTCTTGAATAACCATTTTCAACCAACAATTTTAACATCCACTAATGGATCATCCAAAATCCAAACATGGTTTTCATATATGGAATCAATTTCATAATTCATTATTTATTTCAACATAGAATAATTTCGTCCACTAACATCTTCTTTATATATTTGAGGATAATTATTATCTACAAATAACATGTCAACTTCATGAGTGGCTAGAAAACTTTGTCATTATGGTTATGTAACATATCTTGTACTCCAATATAGTGCTTTAGGTATCAATAATAGTTTCTAATTCCTATGTGTTTGTAAAATCTGTCATGTTCCTTATTTTTTATACCTTGTGAATCAACATAATCGAATTTTAATACACCAAACTATGTTTTTTTAAGGATTGAATCCCTCTCAATGAATAATTTTTTTATATTATTACATTTTTTAAAAGGGTTTATAGAGGTAATATCTTATGGTTTATTTGGTTTTCCTATAAAGTTACACTTTATTTCATGGGGAGATTGATTATTAAATAAAGATGAATTAAACAATTTTTCACCAACCCTCCCATGTATGTATGAAAATAGAGGTATCATTACATTCAATTGATGGTATGTTATACTTTCTACCGATTTATTCGGAACTTGGTTTATTAATTGTGCCATTATTTTTATCATGTATCCTAAGAATCTTAATACAAGACTTACATTAATCATCATTGACCACAGCATGTCTAACAATGTTTAGTTACTACATTCACTTACACCATTTCACAAATTTGTATAAGGAGGAATAAGTTGAGATAGGATCCAATAATATCCTAAGTAATAAATGATGTATTGATTAAGATATTCTCTACCACAGTCTTAACCTAGTTTCTTAATATTCTTACAAAAAAAGGATCTCAAAAAAATTATTTTATTCCTTTTATTTATCAAAATAATAAAAATTAAATCTCATTAATTAGACATATGAATTTCTACTAAAAATTATAAATGTTATGAATAAGGAGTATACACCCTACCTCAATAGGAAATGGTCTACGATTGTCTGTATAAAAAAATTGAAAAATATTTTTTTCCCTCCCGCCTTTCCCACTAAATGGAGTTGTAGTCATTTGAACATGTAAACATGTGTGAAATTTTCCAAATGGGATTAATTCAATCCGATATAAATATCTAACATGTTATAATTTAGTGAATCCCTTTTCATTCACATGACCTAATAAGTGATGTCATTACTGGGTGTGGAATGAGTCCTGTGAACAAGTTTTATTATTGATTACCATTACCTAGTTTGTGTAATCCAACAAAAAAATAATTATCTAAATGTTCTTTATAATAAACAATGATTTATTTATAAATGAATCAACATTAAATTACAAACATGAAAATAAATCCATTTTTATCATGTTTGTATATAGATATAATATTAAGAGTAACTTAAGGAACACAATAACATCCCTTTAAAACCACTATAATTATAGTTGGAAAAATTAATTTGTAGTCCCTAATAACTACAACAACAAGTTTATATCTTGTGGCTTATTGTAGAACAACCCACCCCCCTCATTAAATTATTTTGTATCTACATGGTTCCATTATTTTAATTCATATATGAGAACTAAAAGCTATATCTAAAACCTAATATGTAGAATCAGATAAATTAAACCCTATTATAATGTTACCTGATGATTCAACTTGCATATTTGGATGGGTTAAGTTTGAATTCTAGGGGACCTTCTTACCAGATGTGGGAAAAAAATGTATTTTTCACTTTCATACCCTTGTTCATCCTCCTATTAGATGGGTGAGATAAAGGTTTGGACTTAAAACCCTTTTCATCAATTTCTATTTGGTCACTATTATAAAAAATGTATTATAATGCTTCATTAACTTATAAAAATGAATAAGAAGATTGGGAATATCAAGAATATGATCCTCAATGATGTTTATATCAATGTTTAAAAAATCAATAGAAACTTTGAGAGAGTGATTCTATAATGATATTAGAGACATGTTCATTAGGTTAATTAAATCCTAGAACCTCTAGAATCTTAATGTAGATAATGGGATTAATGATTATAGGGCCACCTGGATAACCCTCTTAAATCATTCTCTAAAAGAGTTCATTGAAAATGTAAATCAAATTTTACCTAGATATGCTATAGTAAATACCATAAATGTTCTCAAGATTCATGATAATATATATGTTTTTATGAGAATTAATCATTTGACTAGACATATATAAAAATAATAAACACTGAAAATAGATCATGTCTTCAATTTGTTTTCATATATGGTGAAAAAATTATCACATTACTCTTTTATAGTATGATTATTAAGTGCTTACTATACCATTTATGATTTACATTCATGGGAAAAAACAAATTTAAGTAGTCTAAACCACTCTTGGAAATTACTTATAGTAATAAGATTGTATTTATATAATATATATTAAATGGATAATGTAGATGGGGAACTTGTAATTTTAATATTTCATTAAAAGAGATTATTTATAGTACACTTACTAATTACAGATTTTTGTAACCAAAATTGTTTTTTTGGTTTTATAAAATCTCTCACTATTTTATGAAGTCCCAATATACCACTCTGTTAAAATTGGAATGTTTAATTTTCATAGAAATTCAGGTGGAATGAATCAATATTACCCTTTTTATTACCCTAAAAATGGTTGGTCAAGCTACATGAAGGTATTTAGGAAGGTAGGTCATTTCCAAATGTGGGAATGCAGCTTCACCATCCATTGAGTAGGATCCCATATCATTAAATCCAAACATGTATTTACTCAAAATTTTCCTCTAGGTTACATAAATTCTAGAGATATATACTTCTTGTGATGTAAAATAGTCAATTAAACCCATAACCATTACAATAAATCTTCATTAAATGTGTGTTTACTAACAAGTGATGGTAAAAAAATAAATCCTAATGCTTTTATTATTAACCATGTAATAAGAAGTTCATGTTTAACATAATAATTAATTAGGTATTTTAATTTTATATGAATATTATTTATCTTGTTTTATCTATTTAATTTCCTTTTAATTTTAAGTGGATGTTACATAATTAATTATTTAGGATGGATAAAACATTAACCCGTATTCCATTTATTTTCATTTTATCATTTCACATTAATACATTACATTATGTGATCATGTTCTGGAATCCATAAAATTAAATAATGCATAGAAGAAAATAAATAATGATTAAATGAAAATTTAATGAGCTATATCTAATGGTTGTTTTAATGAGAGGAATGAAAATCAACTCGTGACCAATGATATATTACTCTTGTTGCTGATATTGGCATGAGTTACCACATTCCACCTATGTAACAATATAACACTTTGGTTGGAATCATTTGGTTTCCATCATGAACCACCTCTGAATTTATTGGGAAACACAATTAATTAAAATTATTTATAAATCACACATCGGTGAAGGGGAACTAAAGGATTAGTTAAATATACTTTACATAAATATAAATGTACACACATTTCCTAAATCATAATTGATATAGGAATCACTCACAATCCATCAAATTTAATTAAATAATTAATAATTTAAACCCATAAAAAATTAAATTATTTAAATTCCAACACATACAATAGTCTTGGTCTAGCTCATGAATGATCGTACATGCAATGTATATGCAAAGTAAATGAAAAAAAATCATTTCATTTTTTTTCTTTATTATTTTGATAATCACACTTTTCATTAACTAATTATTTAATCATTTAATTACCTTTCATATTAATGACCAACCAAATCCTTTATAGATAACCATTGAAAAGGCATTATAGTGAAATAAATAGATGAACCAATAGTTCTGGATTTATTACAATAAATTTATTGAGAATTTAAAATTCATTAAAACCATTATTAAATTGTAAAACATTTAATGTGGCAATCAATAAAATAAGGAATAAATTATTTAACTGTCAATTAAATGTAATATAATTCTTCTAGTAATTGGAAGAATGATCATCATGTGCTACCTTGTAACAGATTGTTTACATAAATTTCCAAGTATCTGGGTTGCATGTATGGGATTTCAGCATGTTAACTCATCCATAATACACGGCGTGTGCATACTCGCTACACACATTATATATAGTTTTCATTTCATTGAGATACTCTCTATGGTATTTATCTGTATGTCATCAAATTATGTGAATTTTATAGTCTACCATCACACCATGTATTCTAAATGCCAAATCCCCATGAAACCTACTAATAGACTTAATGTGTTTTCGGGCGAGAGACTACATAATGTGTTCTTCCTTCCACATGAAATGTATCTATAATTCTATGCGTTGAGATAAATAAATAGAAGGATTGATGTGAATCTCAGATGTTAGAATTGAAGAGCTACATTCCATTTACACTCTATAAAATCATACATATCCTAAATTCTATAGGTTTATAGTACCACATAGGTTTTCTATGTATAATGACCACATGGATTGTGTGATTTATACCAGTAACCTATACAAAAAATTTCACATACTTCATATACATATTGTTTAGTTTGACAATCGTGTGAGGGTAGGATAGTTAACATGTTGTGTAAATCATGTGTAATAACATTCTGGCATTCTATGTGTAACATGGCATAGCCTGGTATAGTGTACATGGTTACATGATTTGTACTCTCACAAATTTCCATGTAACGTCTCCTTAACATCCAAAGTTTAGCAGTTCCCAATGGAATATTTGATTATTCTTCAGCTATTCTTATATCATTTTGATAATTAATCCATAAAGTAAATTTTTTATATGTATATAACTTATTAATTCAAATGAGGGAATAATATGTGGATCTAAGGTCTCTCAATTATGCACAACAGAAACCACCATTTTTTCAAAATCATCCGACTATTGTAGATTCACTAAAAGGATAAAAGATGGTGGCATCTCTATCTAGACCATCTCAATGTCTATATCTGTCACCAAAAAATAAATATTTGTTTCCAAATGTCCTTTCATGGTCGTCTTATCAGTAAGAGATCGGCTTTATGGCTTCTCGATTTCTTAGTGAAGTGATTATTTAGGTAGTGCCTTCGGTTCCATCTCTCCCTTCCTTGCCGGTGATTCCTATGTTATAGTTCTATATGGGTATCACTGAGGGTATCCCGGATTTCATATTGCATGTTTATGCCTTCTCTGACGCAATTTCCTTCCATCAATGGTCCATGGTGGCTTTTTGGGTTAGGATCAACAACTGGTGTAATGGTTTTAGAATGTAATGGATTATGGGGTTTCGCTTCTATGATATGGGTCTTTTCATTCAATCTGAATTCCTTCTATATCATTATTTCATCATTGAAATATTTTTTTAATGTATGGTCCCATATATTTTGATCCATCAACCAATGAAAATTTAACCTTTTCTAGTGCTCCCTCAACATCCATTACAGGCATGACTCTCTTCATGAAGAAATACGGTCAAAATTATTGGTCCTTCCTCTTCCTCTTCACACTAATTATTTCCTCTTCTCTATCAATGATATGGTGGTCACTTTATTATGTGTTGATGAGCATAACAATCAACTAAGAGATGATTCCACGTGTCAACTCTATGTTGAGGCGGATGTTTTCCATCCTCCTCCTTAATGATTCATCCTACGTGTAGGTTCCTTCTCCTAGTGTAAAAATATATTACCTTATTTTATTGTGTGATTATTCTTGAAATGTAAACATCAAGGACACCTTACTTCCACTTGTAATATGAACATGATTTCTTAGATACTATTTTTCATGGACTTTCATCTGTAGTATTGAATTCTACTCTAGTTATTCCTTGTGACAACTCTTTTCCCCATCCACACTCTTCTAACAAGTATCAGTTATTAAAATCCATAGAGTAGGTTGACGAGTAGAACTCCCTCCCTATCCTGGAAATCTATCACATATTAGTTTTCCCATATGTGGGTTTACTCATAAGATAATCTACAAATGCATCAATGAAGTGAGTACTAGTTAATTATCATTAACCAAGATCCTCACAAATAATCCCAACCCACAATCGTTAACACACTATGGGAGAACCTAAGAATTTCCCTCATTTTTTTGACTCTAATGACTATGGGAATCTGAGTGGTTCATCACATTAGCAGATTAACTCTTTTTCTAATTTCTCTGATGTGACACTCAATAAAATTGGACTAAAATAGGTGGTTATAGATATTATTATACCCTCTATCCTCTTAGATAAATTTAATCTATATTTAAGAGGAATTAATATCAATATTAATCTGAGAACAACAGTGAAACACCCTCGAAGGTGGGTACCATATCCACTAGAACAATTTACTAATGATTTTTTTTCTTATTATGTAATGCTCGATGTCTCATCATGAGAGTTAAAAATGATTTAATTTTCACTGAGCATTAAAATACCAACACTTACATGGTATTTATTCTCAATCCCAACAATCAGAAATCAAAATTTTCTTTTTTTCTAAAAAAATAGTTTTTTATGATTATTTTCTTACAGATTCTCAAAACCAACATATCTGCTTAATCTAGAATTCTGGAATCATTATCAAGTTGATAAAATATTTTAAATAGATTATAACCATGAATGTTGACACGAGATTTCATTTTCTATTATTCTTTTTCATATATTAAAAATTTCATGAATAAGAAGGATAGATACAGTGGCATGACATGAGACTATTCCATCTATATTTTTCACCTGGGTTCATTGATGGGGATTTCAATGTAGTCATGAAGTACTTAGATAAAAAATGAAACAAAATATTCTCTCTTAAATCTATAAAACCCATCAATACCATTGTATCATTAACTAGAATCTTAGATATGGGGTTTGTAGGTGATCATTTCACCTATTATAATAACCAGAACAATTTCAAACACACTTTTTGTTACCTACATCGATTTATAGGGAATATTATTTCAATTTATTCATAAATATATTCTATGGAAATGGATCATCTTATATCTTTCTAATCATTAACCCATTATGGTGGAATTGAAATTCTGAACTGAAAACAGATATCTCTTTTTTTTCTCCGAAAAGTGTACCATTGTATCTATTTATAATCTACTATTTTATCTTCATTGAGAATGTCTATTATTGGATTATGTAGGAAGGATCTCCATAAAAATCATCACAAACATAAAATTAACCTTCAAGCATGGGAAAACAAACTCCCATCATGTTTTAATGATTTTGATATGATTAAATTTGGTATTAGGAATATTTACTTCATTCCAAGGGAAGTATATAATGAGGCATTCAATGATAATTTGTTATCATAAGAAGAAATTAGCTGATAATGTTATTTTTAAAATGAAATTAAAGTTACATGATCACTCTTGGATCAGGTTTTTGATGGACGGGGAGAAAAATACAGTGTTTTTTCATGAATGTTTGAAGGAAATAAATAGGCTCATCAGGATGAACATTTTATTGGAGGATGGAACATAAACAAATTATAAAGATGAGGTGGATAATATGGAGTATCTTTATTTTTAGTCACTTATTATATTTGTGAATCAGAACATGGATGTTGGATACCCTAGGGGATGTAATGAACTATTTGATATCATTAAATACATAGTGCCATCATGTTATAACATGAGTTTCAAGCTCATACCAAACAAGAAAAACATATATGAAGTAGTTTGGGGTGTCAACTTGAATAATTTGTCTGGCCATAATGGGTTTCCATTGTTATTACATATGGCTTCATGGGACCGTATAAATGTGTATCCCATCAGTTAAGTGCATCATTATTATTTTTAGTTGTTAACTTCCCTCTATGTCAAGAGAAACAATGCTAGTTTTCCTTCACAAAATCAATGACTCATTCTCTATTCAGTGCTACTCTCCTGTAGGACTGTGTAATTTCCCTTATAAATTTTTTTACATTATAATTAATAGGATTATATATCTATACAACTTCTTGTGGACTTCAAAGGAGTATCAAAATTTTACCAAATGAATAAATATTCAGGGTGCCATCAGGCTAGCCCAAGAGATGCTTAGAAACATCAATCATAATGTAGTGGGAATCAATGTGGTGATAAAACTCGGTAATGAAAAATCATATGATATAATAGAATGGGATATCATTATCAAGGTTATTTATAATATGGGATTAACTTCATTGGAATCTAATATCATGTAAAAATAATTTATATCCACATGACCTATCTTCTACATCTTCAAAAAGGGCTAGGTAATCTTCAAAGCGGTGTTGGGCATTTGGTATGGAGACATGATTTATCCTTCTATATTCAGAATCATTAAAGACTCCCTTACCTAGATCATTAACATGAGGGTTTTATTTAGAAACATTCATTTTTGTCATTATGGGAGGTCCTTTAGATGTGTCTCACATATTATGTGTGTGGGTGACAGTAGCATTTTTTTAATAGAGAAACAAGATCTATTGGTGGAATTTACAAGACCCTAGAGGATTACTATAAGTGGAATGGCCATATCATTAATAGAATGAAGAGTAGTGTGTTCATTTCGACAAGGTATTTCGATAGGAGGGATTTCAATATAGGAAGGATCCAGGGTTCCAATAGGTGATGCTTCCCAATAGACTATCCTGGTACTCCTCTATATCCTAATAGAATATTTATTCACCATTTCAGTTATGTGGAGGACAAGTACAATTAAAAAATTATCAACTATAAAATAGATATCTAACATTTGATGGTCACAAAAATATAGTGACTTCTGTGACCCTATTGACTATACTAAATATATTATATCTTTTCTTGTCTCTAAAATTGGTCATTGCTCAAATTGAAAACATATTCGAAACCTTTTTTTGGTAATATAGTCTAGATGGGATGAATCATTAGGACTTGTCATCTAGGATTTATCGTTCAATGATGTAAGTAAGAATTAATCATCTGGGAGTGATGTAATTAGAAAAAAACATACATGAAAGCTTATATGGGTGGCCATTTAGGGACAAACAATACAGGGAAGTATTAGCAGCCATAAATATAAAAATATAATTGAGATGCCACATATGAAATATTACCCATTATGGAATTTGATTCACATGAATTTTTTGGCTCTTTAATGCCATTCTAAATAGATTGTTGTAGGGGTAATGAAAACATTTGGTATCAAAATATGGGTAGATCCATTATTTAATTTTCTAGGATTGATGTTTCAGACATGACTATATGAAAATTAAACGAGTTATCATTCATTACTTATTCTATTCTAAGTGAGGAACTACACATGATACTCAATCATATTAAGTTATCACCCACAAAAAAAATATTATTTTCAGTCTCCTCTCTATGTTTTTTTCTGTGAATGACTACTTTTGACTAATATGTACCCATACAAAGTTGGATACAAGGGGAGAAATTATGTGGTGCAAGAAAATCATGGAAAGAATAAAATTACATGTTTTTGTCATTTTCAATGATGTTTTACCCATTGAATGTAGTTTTATTCCTATCAACATCAAGCATTTCCTATAGTATCTCTTGCTATGGGATATGTCATGAAGTGTCTCCAATATAATAGTGTTTTGATACCGATTGGTCCTACATGATGTGGTGTAATTTTGGAGAGATCAAAAGTTATATCTCACATGGATCACAAGATGTTTCATTTCTCAACAATTGGTTCCAGTTTGCAAAGCATTATAGAATTGATAAGAAGTAATGGTTATTTAATATTGATGTGGGGTGATGGTTTATGGGAAATGGTAGAAATAATTCCTAGAAGGAATAAATTTCTTATTCATCATTGGCCGTATATATTTAGAATTAGTATCATCCTTATTTAACCTTAAATGGTCATAAAAATAGAAGCGAATATCCATTATTGAGATTCCTTTTGAAAAAAAGTCTCCCTCTCCTAGAATATTCTATATCACAGGGTTTGTGTATTTGTCGGAAACTGTATATGCATGGGTACAAACATAATACAGATGATTCTTGTATTATGGGAAGAATGTGGTTTGGAAAATTATTATATAATAGTAAGGGTTTTGTCATTTGCTATTCAAATAATTCTAGGGTCAAGGTGACTCCCATTATGTGGAAGAAAATGTGATGCTCACAGTACTTGAGCTATGTAGAAGAGATAACATTATCACGGATGTAGATAATACCATCTTAGTTGTACACTCAGATTCCATACATAAAATTTTTGATACAAAATAAACAATATCCTATTATATTCATAAGGGAGTGAGAATTTTTGATCACCATATCAATATCTATCAAACATGGTGCGAGGGTAATAATTATTTTTCTACCTAGAGTTTAACGCCCCTCGTGATGAGGTTCTTACATTCATATTTGGTTTGGGGCTGTCTCCCTTGAAGTGATATAAATTTTCCATGGGGATACACTTGGTCTGAAACACTTTATCCCCCTTATCTTTCTTTCATTTTTTAACTCATCTTACAAAAACATATATAAATAAATTACAAATACAATGTTACTTAAAAATATATTAATGAAATAGCGATTTGAAATTAAAATTCAATTATGATTTCATATGGGTCAATAATCAAATAAATAATTATAAAATTAAAGGTCACCCTAATTAAATAACTTATATGTTGGAATAATATGGTGATCATGAGGTGATAGGATATATATTAAAAATTATTTTAATATTGACTTTCAAAAAACCATGAGTGGAAATATTTCATGTCAAATTTGTAATTAATTTTTCTAATATCGGAAAAAAACTATTAACAGATCTCCTAATTCATTATTCGTTGTATAAAAAATACCATTTCATATTTAATTCACTTCTTTATAAGGATCCAATTATATAATTTTCTTATTGTTGATCAACAAATTCCCCAATAATCTTTGAGAAACATTAATCGATATCCAGGTGCTATCGCAACGAGTCGAATGTACTTATTATTCAGATCGACCACTTATCCTTTTATCATGAATGAACATCTCTTTAATTTCTCATTATTAAGAGGATGTATGAAATGTTTCATTGATAGTGAGTTTTATTTTGATTAATGATTCTCATGATCATATTTTTGGATGCAATACTTAATAGACATAGTGTTCTATTTATAAATATATGGTTTGTGTTAAATTAAATGTTTAACTACATGAAAGACCATGTATATTATAATAATATCTAATGAACCCTTTTCCATATATTATTATTATTATTATTGTTTTTTTGTTCATGATAACTTGAGAAAAAATAATAATATTTTACCAGTTTGTTAATTATTCTTTTCCACTAGACTTTTCCTTTGTTAGTAGAAACTCTTCCAGCATTAATTGGACTCATGGATAACTATTTAATTTAAATATTTCATTTATAATTAATAAATTTTGATAGATAAAATGTAAATAAAATTATACCTTGGTATTGAGGTAAATATATGTTTATTTAGTTGTATTCAAATAGAATTTTATGGAGATCATTGGAAATACATAGTGGTTAACACCTTAGGATTCATTATCATTGTCATTTGGTGAGTGTGCCTAAAGACCAAAATTAATATATATAAATAGGTAAAGGACCCTAATAAAAATAATAATGTTGTAGAGATTAACACCCCACATGACTACTCAATGTGTAATATGATACCTTTTTCCTAATATCTCATAAATCTGGTCACACATCTATGTAACCAACCTATATGATCGATAGTTCTTTATTTTAATATCTGTTTCGGTGCGGATGTGCGTCGGGTTACGCTGTTCCGCCAGGACGCGTTCGCGCGTGCACCCGTCAACCCGAGGGGATGGGCGCGCGGCTTGTGGTCCCGCAGTCCCGCTTTCCAAGGGCGGGCGGCATCCGTCCCTTATTCAGGGGCGTCTGCTCCTTGATCGAAACCGGGATGATGGGATGTCGGCTTCTCCTTCCTTGGACGTCTCCTCGGAACTTGTCGCCTAATCCGGGTCTCCCTCATAGACTTAAGAATGTTCGTGAATCTCGTTCCCGGCGCCATATCTTCATGGACACCGGTTAATTACGCTGCTTCCGCCCGGACGTTCCAAGGAGTCTGGGCGGGGCAGCAACCTGCGGTGAGAAGGCCGGGTGGCTCTGGGTGCTGGGGGCGTGTCGTAACACTGCGGCTCTGCACGTCTGTCTTCCGTCCCTAATAGGGCTTCTCGAAGGCACGATGGCCTGAGGCATCCCGTACTAGGTGCGGGGAACTGTGTCACCTGAGGTTTTCCTCAGCTTCCCGTGTTTAACACGGGGTATGCCGCGAGTTTAACGTCCAGCGGGGACGGCATCGGACCGATCAACACGAAAAGTGGATCAGATGACAGAACCCCTTGCGGGGAACCTCCGACGCTGGGGCCAGCACATGGGCGGCTTCCCAAGTAACGTGGAGTGGAGTGAAGTGGCATGACCCCACCGGGATGTGGCGGCCCGGGTAAGGATCAGGATGGATGATGGAGTAAAGAGCTTGGACCCCAGGGGGGCTTCCTACGTACCGCGCGTTAACACGGATCAAAGTCAACGTAGTTCGGGCATACAGTTTAACGTCATGCTGGACGTCGGCAAGCCGACTCACGAAGAGGTCGAGGCCGCCGGGCGGAGGATTGAACCGAACCACCTCGCACGGAGGGGGATGGAACGGCCGGGTGGATCACAGTTTCACGTCATGCTGGACGATAAAAGGGGAAATGGAAAAGGGGGGCTGTGGGGAGGCACCGTGGAGATACACACGGGCGGTCTCCCACAGGGGCGGATTCATAGGTGAATCAACGCAAGCGTGAACCCTGGAGGGGTCCACTGATGGACGAACCGACGTAAATACGACCGGGACGACCAGGTGGTGGGCTTGGACCTCAGGGAGGCTTCCTACGTACCCTGTATAGAAGACAGGGATCAAAGTCCACGTAGTTCAATCTGTCAGGACTTACGCACTTGGGGCAGCCCGGATACTGCAAAACTCAGTTGGAAGGGACTTGGACCGAAAGCAAAAGACACCTCGATCCCAGTCAGACCCTCTACTGGCTTCGGCAGTGGGGAGGTGCAATGGAGATACACATATGCAGCCTCCCACGAGAAACTAGGGGTTTGTAATACCCTGCCCCCGTAGGGAAAAGCCACTCCCATTAAATCGTCCCAAAAGGGGGACAATCCCGACATCCCTGCAGAGACGAGCGGGTGGGGGCCACGTCCAAACCGGGGGAGACCCTGCGTGCGGAGCACGGGATCAGGTTGCGGACGGTTTAGCGTCTTGCCAGACGAAGTACAGTTTAACGTCATGTGTTGAGGACGAGGCACTTGGCAGTTTAACGTCTTGCAGCACGGACGATGGGGGCTAGGCAGTTTAACGTCGTGCAGCTTGGACGGGTGTGCAGTTTAGCGTCATGCTGGGCATAGGTTGCCGGACGAAGCACTTGGCAGTTTAACGTCTTGCAGCGCGGACGATGTACAGTTTAACGTCGTGCAGGACGTATATGCAGTTTAACGTCATGCTGGACGAGTATGCAGTTTAACGTCATGCTGGACATATATGCAGTTTAACGTCATGCTGGACATATATGCAGTTTAACGTCATGCTGGACATAGGTGCGTGTCACTTCGCGCAAGCCTGGAGGGCCGCACGGGAAGACAACGCACGGTGCGGGCACCCGGGATGAGAATCATCGGGTGCCACACAGGCGGGTAACCTTAGGAGGTCAACGGGGGCGACCCTGGCAGATTGCGCGCAAAAAGGAAGCTTTGCGCGCAATACTGCGGGCCGGCGCGCAATCGGGACGGCTGGCGCGCAATTGGGCCAGCGCCTTGCGCGCGGATGCTTCAGATTGCTCACACCGGGCTTCGGATAGCGCGCGGGGGCAACGGCTCATTCTCTAATGAATGGCCACTTGAAAGAAGGGGGGGTGCGCGCAATCGGGCCGGATTGCGCGCACCCCGGGGCAATTGCGTGCAAGCGGGTTCTTTTGCGCGCAAAGGCCTTAGGGTGAGTGTTTATTCAAATGAAAGGAGCCAGCGGGGATTGCGCGCGAAGGCGGACCCCGAGGCTTTCTTGCGCGAAAGAAAGGAGGTTACCTGAAGTTCGTCATTGCGCGCGGAAGGGGTTGAATTGCGCGCACGGGAGACGTTTCGACTTCCAGCAACCTCTGAAACGTTGGGGGTCGCCTTGTATTTATAGGCAACCCCGGGCGCGGAATCCAGGGTGCGAGCGCGAAATTCTTCTCGCGGGCGCGGAATCGGGCGCGGCGCGTAAGGGAGTCGCGCGGACCCGCGGCGCGCAGAATTGCGCGCCGAGCCGGCGCATTGCGCGCATCCCGGGGGTTTTCCGCGCGGGTCATCACCTTTGCGCGCGTGCCTCTGAAATTCCGCGCACGGCCTCCGGGCCCTCCGAAACATCCTTCCGACTCCAAATATGACCTCGCTTTCCGCATCCGGAGCTTCGTTTGGGAGCAACGGACTTTTCCGGCGTCTACAAAAGCCCCCCCTCGGAATCTGATCGGCGAGAGGTCGCAACGATCGGGTTCCGAGGGAGACGCCGGAATGCCGAAGTCCTGGGCGGCGCGGGACTTAGGCGCGCAAAAAGGGGCACCGGTCGCGAAATTCGCCGCTGCGGTCGCGCAAAGCGCTTTCCGCGCAGCGCGGGCCCGGCCTCGCCTATAAATAGGGGCGCTGGGTCCCGCGTTCCGTACTCTGGCCTTCCGCGCGATAAGCTCCAAAGCTCTCGTGCGCGAAATTGCCTCTTCCGGTCGCGAAATTCGCCCGATCGGCGCGCAAAACCGTCCGGATTTCGCCTGCTTTTGCGCGAAAACCCGGAACTTCGCGCGACAGTCTTCCCAATTGCGCGCCGTCCACTTGGATTGCGCGCCAACCTTCAAACTTTTCCACCAGCCTCGTCCGATCCCGCACTCTTCATCCCTTAACCCGCACGACTCCCGAAACTTCTGAGATGGCCGCGCACAGAGGAAATGAGGGGGATGCCGCCACTCGCAGAGCTGAGATGGCGACGAACGAGGAGGTTTACGGAGCCAAGGAGATTGTTTCCAACAATCAATCCTTGTTCGACTTACTAACGCCGGCCCAGAAGACATATCCACTGTCGGACAACCTGCCGCTCTGGAACTTCGGCATCCTCGATGAGGTTCCGGTGCCAGGGTTCGAGATTGATGCGCCGCGAACCTGGGTGACTCGGGAGGACGAGCTTCACCGCTATAACATCACCAACAATGGGCATCCTGCCAGGGAAACCAGGCACTTGGATGTCTACGTCCTGAACCCGAGGACGCGAACCATTGATGGGGGTGAGCCTACAGCGGAGAATTCTCCAGCCCTCTACTCGAGCACATACCGTCAGAGTGTCACTGACGACACCAAGGGCTGGCTGAAGGACTGGGACTTACGATCCGGGGGCAACTTTACCAGTGAATGGGCCTGGGCGTTCTGGGTACGCCACACTTGCGATCACTTCGCAGAGGAGCTGCGGTACATCGGCCTGTTCGAGGCGGTGTGGACGTCGCAGTTCCACTTCTACCAGCAGTCTGAGCTCGGGCCGGAGCTGTTCACTCGCTGGTCCCCGGATACCAACACCTTCCATCTTCACCATGGGGAGGTCGGCATCGGTCTCTGGGACATCCACTGCATCGGAGGTATCCCGCTGGAGGGCTACCAGTACGATGAGTTCCTGCCACCGAAGAACATCTGGGAGGACAGGTCACGGACTCCCATTCTGACCTGGCATCTTCTTGACCTGGCTACGCAGCGGCTCGGGATCCAAGACTTCCAGAAGGACATAGCCTACAAGGATTGGTTCGGCCAGTTCCTGGAGCATGACCCGGCGGTCAAGATGCCAGGCAGGGGGAAGCGGTGCCCGACCGCAGCTCAGAGGAGCCGGAACGGGTCGTACTGGCGGGTCCTGGAGACGGGCGATTACCGCTCATGGGGGTACCGCGTCATCGAGGCCCGGGACCCGAACGTCCGGTACGCGGCGTTCCTGGCCGCCTTTCTGAGCGGGTGGCTCCTGCCAGTGCGGGATGCGAGGATGGGCGTCCGTCCGGCGACGCTGGCGATGGCGGGCGCCATGGCTGCCAATAAGAGGTACAACCTCGGGGTCCCAGTACTGGCGAGGCTGTATGCCATTCTGGGACGCATCTCACGAGGGGGGTCGCCACGAAGGATCTGTGGGCCCTTTCAGTTCTTCCACGGCTGGGTGGCTGCTCACCTTGGTGGGTATACGTTCCCAAATGCCATCAGTCCTCCGGGCAACGGCCTGCGACCCTCCCTGCTGAACATTGCGGGGGTCGCTCCGATGACCCTCAGTGAGGAGGGCGTGAGGGTTCGGATTGGCAATCATGCCAATTTCAACTTCAGCCCGTTCCCCACTCCCGTCGGCCAGATGATCGACAACGGACAGGGCCCGCTGGAGCAGCATGAATACTTCCTGAACATGCGGGGCGGGGTGCTCGTGGCTCGGATCGACGGGAAGGTGATCTGCGAGCCTTACGTGCCGACCCGGTTCGCCAGGCAGTTCGGGTGCCTTCAGCGGATGCCGAAGAGGGTATTCACCGCTGTCCGGGAGGAGACGAACCCCGGCGTCCTTCGCCAGATGTGGCTGATGTTCGTCGCCTTCGGCTCTGGCGACGTCATCACCCTCCCTCCTACCGGAGTTAACGCAGGCTTGGCAACCGAGTACGCCGAACACTGGGCCATCGCGTACCCTGAGGGGCTCTTGCGGAAGCTAGTTCGGCGGCTCGAGGCTACCCGTGCGGAGACCGGGCGTCAAGGAAGGAGGCGAGGCGCCGCCACACGGGGGAGAACGGAGGCGCGCCAAGCAGCGGGGCCGGCGCGAGCAGGGACTTCGGCGGCGGGCGCATCGCAGGCTGCCGCTACGACCTCAGCGCCCAGAGAGGGGGCACATGCGGCGGTCGAGGAGCGGCCCGGGAAGCAGGTGAGACGTCTGCTCGAACCCTCCCACGATGCAGTCTTCCCGGCGCTGTGGTCGGCCTGGATGACCCTGCGGCAGTCACTGGGGACCGACGTCATCTGGCGAAAGATACTCAGAGAAGGAATCTATCTGCCAGAGGTCGGGCGCCTCCAGATCACCGACAGGGTGGACTTCAACCGGCAATATGCATATCTGACGGCCATGGACGAGTACGCGCGCCAACGTGGTCAGCGTGCGGAGCCATCCCTTCTGGTGAAGGTGATGCTCGGTCTCGAGCCCGCTCCGGAACAGATGCCGCCGGAAGAAGATGACAGTAACGACTCCGAGGAGGAGGAGGAGACGGGGGAGGATGAAGGCTCCGAGGGAAGGTCCCATCGGGGGAGCCCACGGGAGAGCGGCGAGGTGGCCGGCTCTGACAACGTTGATGTCACTGAGCTCCTCGAGGTCCGCTTCTATCCCTACTCAACTTGCTTCATCCATTCTCTTATGCAGCTTCTAACCCGTTTCTCCATCCTTCTCAGGAGCACACGGACGTCGGTCAGGCGTCCTCAACAGGAGTAGGAGAGGCGCCAGCAGGACAAGGCGGGGGCCAGGCACCCATTATCGAATTGACAAGCGCTAAGGGGTCCCCTGCTGCAACTGTTCCTGCGGCGACCGGGGTAGCGGAAGATGATGCTCCGAACTCCCGTAAGTCTCCCTACTTTACTGCTGGTGCTTGCCATTGACGATCCGTGACTAACCATGGCATGCCCTGCGCAGTAATCTCAACATCGGAGGCTCGTCGGGTTGCCGAACCCGGGCCATCTACGAGTGGACCAGTGGTGGACATGCCGCCTGCTCCGGAACAGGCTTCCCAAACCGAGCCGGCCCCACCAACTGCTGATCAAGGAGCTGCGGACGTCGGCGGTGCTGCCACCGGAGAGAGGCTGGGGGCTGACGAGGGTGTCAGCGCCGCTGGGGAGAGAGAAGAAGGTTGCCCGGATGTTGGGGAACCTTTCCCTCGTGAGGACCTCCCAGGGGCGGACCCTGCAGCAGACCTGCTGGCTGCCTTCCCTTCCTACCGGCCTGCCGACCCAGAGGAGATGGATGACTCGGACGCGGAGGCGGTCGAGGATAGCCGGGTAACGCGACGCAGGGGGTGGAAGTGCATCCAGCGCTTCCTCAAGCGAGACCCATCGGAATGGCTGGGGCGCATGGGATCACTTCAGACCTGGCTGCGCTTCCTGTGTGCCGGGGGAGCTGATGCTCAACGCCTCCATCTGACGGTCCGTGATTTCATGGCCGAGAAGATGCGCGAGAGCCGCCGGCGTGCCGACGTCGCACAAAGTCGGGACATGTCGGAGAGCACGCAGGCGCTCATCGCGGCAGAGCAGGAAGTCCGGCGCCTCGAAGGGCAGGCGGCAGAGAAGGAGGCCTTCGTCGCAGCATGTACCGAGCTTGTGGAGCAACTATCGGCACAACTGATCGACGCTCAGGTACAGCTGACGGAGGCGGGCCAACAGATGGTCACACTCCAAGTCGAGCGGGAGCGTGCACAGGCCAGGATTGACGAACTGCGTGCTGCGACCGCCGACGAGGAGAGGGCACGCAGAGAACGAGAAGCAGCCCTGGAGGCCGCCAGCCAAAGGGTAGCGGCATTAGAAAGACTCATTCAGCACGCTAATCCCTAAGGGCTGTTTTTTGCCATTCCCAGAACATTTGCTTCCGCTACTTAATATTTTGATCCACTTGTATGAATCGCCATATTTATCTGCGTCTTTTGGTTTAACATGCTCAACCACAATTCGTTGTCTTGCGGGAGTGTTAACCAAGCATCAGGCATCCATAATTGGGCCTGGGTTTCTGGAGAAAAGAGGGAGGTCATTCCTGGGAAAGGAGACCTCAGACCTAACCAATGTATCGTCCCCCAACTTGTTCCAACACACGAGCGGGACAACGCTAGGGGCGTTGAGATTTTATCCGAACATAGGGAAATGAGAAAGGGTGAATCGCGTGTCCCGAATCCAGACATCCACAACGATCGGCCTTCCAGGAAATGCCCAAGACGGTAGGCGGACAGTGGATCGACCATAACAACTGCAATAGACGGACCGAAAAAGGCCATCATTCATATTGCAGGAGGCGGACCACATGTCATCATGAATACCGCTTTGGGGTTCCTTCAGACACAAGGGTGGAAAATCCAGATCAACAGGGCATGCGAAGCGTGGGGCGAAGTGACGATTTGTTCGGACAGAATCCAACGCTCTCAAAATTGCGCCACCGTGGGGAAAGCGTATTGGGCGGATGCACTAATCTGGCCGTGAGTCACCTCAATTCTCAGACAGCACCTCTCTGACGAGGAAACTGTCGCTTCCCATCATTGCGATGGGGCATCCCGAGCTGAATCGGGGAGAATATCACAACTGCACCACTCTACCCGAAGTCAGGCCAGACGGCCGGCGACGAGGAGGGGCGGGACTTATCGATCCCTGAGGCTGGACCCGAGTCGAAATGCCCGGGCGTTCCTACGTACTCCATCAGGCTGGAGATCAAGCCACACGTAGTTCTGTGAGTGCAGTTTAACGTCATGCAGGACGTAGGACCCCATTTGGGGTAGATCTTAGTTTAGGGTCTTAGAGCTCGGACCATAAGGGCTGGATCTTAGTTTAAGGTCTTAGAGCTCGGACCATAAAGGTGGAGGATCTTAGTTTAAGGTCTTAGAGCTCGGACCATAAGGGCTAGAGGATCTTAGTTTAAGGTCTTAGAGCTCGGACCATAAGGGCTAGAGGATCTTAGTTTAAGGTCTTAGAGCTCGGACCAGAAGGGCTAGATCTTAGTTTAAGGTCTTAGAGCTCGGACCAGAAGGGGAGATCTTAGTTTAAGGTCTTAGAGCTCGGACCATAAGGGGGGGATCTTAGTTTAAGGTCTTAGAGCTCGGACCATAAGGGGAGATCTTAGTTTAAGGTCTTAGAGCTCGGACCATAAGGGGAGATCTTAGTTTAAGGTCTTAGAGCTCGGACCATAAGGGGAGATCTTAGTTTAAGGTCTTAGAGCTCGGACCATAAGGGCTCAAAGCACGCCACATCGTGGTCATATCCCCTGGATATGCGAAGATGCACTGAGGGATAGTGTCAAGAGTGTCGAGGTTTCGCCTGGTCAGAATGGGAGGTGGAAAATGTGAATCATGCGGCCATTCACTCGAGGACCGGGAGCACCGGCGTGACGATATGAGAATACTGCCGACCGTGGCGGAAAAGCAGCATCAACATCGCACCAACCGTTGGTGGAATGAGGCAGCAAACGAGCATCGACCGCTCAATCGCAGGATTTATATCGATTTGCTGCCCGAGGCCATTGGGGGTACCGGCCCGAGTCGGTGGGAGAGCACTGAGGCATTGTGTCCGAACCGTTCACGGGGGCTCCACCCAGGGCGTAGACGATGGGTCCGAATGAAAGGGAGCACGAAGCCTGAAAAGTGGAGGAAACCTGACCAAGCGGATCCTGACCCTCCTGGCAATAAACCAGAGTACTCTTGACACCGGTGGACCACGGCAAGGGGTCGGGGAACACGCCTTGAGGGTGACCTGAAGGCGGCGGATTCCCCAGAGAAGGGGGAATCTCTAAGAGGTGGGGGGCTGGACCCGAAGTTTCAAACATCCGGGCGTTCCTACGTATCCCATAAGGATGGGAATCAAGCCGCACGTAGTTCTTGAAGCGCGGTGCAACACAATCGGGCACCAGCGCGGGGAAGAGTGCGGGTCTGACCCTCGCACACAAAAGGAGCGGCATTTGATATTTCTTGTTTGTCCTTAAAGATGAATGGTTTTTCTTTGTGCGGCGACATGCCCGTGATTGAGAAATCTCTGGCGTCGCCACAATAATCAAGCCATGGAAGGCATTGATGAATGGCGTGGTCATTAACCAGCGCCCAACATGAGTGTCCCCTGAGGAGGACATCACGATGCAGTGCCGTTTCTCGTCGGGCGGCCAAGACGATCACAGTTTACGGTCGTGTGGTAGGACCAGACAACACAGTTTAAGGTCGTGTGGTTCGGACCATGGAGGAATCCGCTTACCGCGGTACGGCGGACACGGCGGAGGTGGGAGCATACCCAGCCCTGCGGTCACGCACGATTCCAGGAGAAGAGTCTTGGGATGGGGGTCTGCGTATGTCCATCACCCGAGGGGCAGAGATGCTAGCCTCCAGATATACTGGGCCCAGAACGCAATTGTTCGGGCGACTCCCTCCTCCTTATGGGGACGAGGGTCCAGCTACGCATGGCCCTTAGGGAGGATATCTGCATATATCCTTGGTGCTCAGATCATGGGAGCCTCGAACGACATCATTACCCTGGTTGGTCTGCCTAACGTGTAGAGGCGTACCGGAGGTCGGTATGAAGAGAGTGTCAAGATCCCACTACAACGCACAAAGGCGGAGTGTGATGAGGACTGCGCAACCAATGTTCAGAGCCCGAGAGAGCTGACATGGCGATCAAGGACGTTGCTGACGCATTCGCAACACAACATCCGATCGCGTCAGCCTAAGACGGGGCAAGCAAACGAGCATCAACCGCTCAATCGCAGGATTCATATCGATTTGCGGCCCAAGACCCGCCGGTAAATCGACCCGGAGCGGTGGGAGAGCACTGAGGCATCGTACCCAAACCGCTAACGAGGATCCCTTTGAGTGAAGGCTCGAACAAGAGGAAGCGCGAGGCCTGACAAGCAACACAGGACTTGTCGGGATTGAATCTGACACTACGAGTCATAGACCGAAGCACCCCAAAACATGTTAACAGATCTCCGGAAAGGGTCGGAGGACTCACCCTGAGAGCAACCGAAGGGGGGCAGGTCCCCGTGATCAACCAAGAGACGGGGCTGGACCTGAGACACAAGCGTCCAGGCGGTCCTACGTATCCCATAAGGATGGGAATCAAGCCGTACGTAGTTCTTGAAAGGCAGTTTAACGTCATGCAGGACGATGAGGAAAAAAGAAGGGGGGAGAAGAAGGCATCCCCAAACGTGGAGGGGGGCGTACAGCGTGACGAACAAACCGACGTGAATGAGGGCATAGCCCCGCACTCACACCATACGCCGCACACCCCGGGGCAACTGGGCCAAGGGCCCGAGATGGGATGGAAATTCCCGAAGGATGGGGCTGGGCCTGAAACACAAGCGTCCAGGCGGTCCTACGTATCCCATAAGGATGGGAATCAAGCCGCACGTAGTTCTGGAGAGGCAGTTTAACGTCATGCAGGACGAATGCTGAACAGTTTAACGTCTTGTAGCTCGGACGTAGTGCAGTTTAGCGTCATGCGGGACGAAGCACTTGGCAGTTTAACGTCTTGCAGCGCGGACGAATGCTAAACAGTTTAACGTCTTGTAGCCTGGACGAATGCAGTTTAACGTCGTGCAGGACGTGGTGACACTCAGGCAAAGTATTGCTTGAGGAACCTAGCGTTGGTGGGAGGAGTGACACGCTCACCATCCATAGTCGCTAGGGAGTACGCGCCATTGGGATAGACCTTGTGGACAACAAAAGGTCCCTCCCACTTGGGCTCCAACTTGGGCGGCTTCCTGCCGGGGATCATCGGTGCTCTTAGGGCTAGCACTAGATCACCCTGTAGGAAGGAGCGGAGGCGAACCTTCTTATTGAAAGCTCGAGCCAT
The DNA here is from genome assembly GCA_963277665.1 of Viscum album. Taxonomy (NCBI): domain Eukaryota; kingdom Viridiplantae; phylum Streptophyta; class Magnoliopsida; order Santalales; family Viscaceae; genus Viscum; species Viscum album. The sequence continues at coordinate 749,667,137 of OY728129.1, read as the reverse complement.
CCTGCTTTGATGCCTCTCCAAGTTGTGCAAAGCGCGAAGTCTATTCTCATCCAGTGCTTCCAACTCGACTAGACGGGCTTCAGCAACTCTGTCCGGCGCTTGCTGGTCGTAGACCGCAGTGCGCAAGGACGGTAACTGGATCTCGATGGGCAGGACGGCCTCAGCTCCATACACCAGGGAATAAGGGGTCATCTGGGTGGAATTGCGAGTCGTCGTCCGATAAGCCCAGAGGGCGTTGGGGAGCTTGTCCGGCCAACTCTTCTTGTTCTGACCAACCATCTTTTGCAGAATGTTAGAGAGGGTTTTGTTAAACGCCTCGATCTGTCCATTCGCCTGCGCATGATAGCGAGATGTATGGTTCGAGCGGATGTTATACTTGGCGTACAACTTCTTCAACTCGGCTGCTCGGAAATTGGTTCCGTTATCCGTGAGGATAGCGTGAGGCACTCCAAATCGATAGATGATGTTGGAGGTCACGAAGTCAGCGATCGAACAGGATTTGACCTCTCTGAGCGGAATCGCTTCTGCCCATTTGGAGAAGAAGTCCGTGGCGGTCAGAATGAACCGGCACTGGCGAGCTGTCGCCGGCGGGTAAGGTCCCACAACGTCCAGTCCCCAGACTGCAAAGGGCCAGGAATACCTTGTGGTATGGAGAGGCTCCGGCGGCCGATGCACAAAGTTCGCGTGAACCTGGCACGCATGGCACCTCCTGGCGTACTCGATGCAGTCATGGATCATAGAGGGCCAGAAGTATCCCAACCTCCGAATCTGGTGGGACAGCTTCGGCCCAGTTTGGTGGGCGCCGCATGAACCAGCATGAACCTCTTGCATGACTCGTGGGATCTCAACTCCCTGAAGGCAACGGAGGAGAACACCATCAAATCCGCGTTTGTAGAGGATCTGCTCCAGGCCGGGACTGCTCTGGAGGACGAACTGCGATGCGCGGCGTCGAACTCGCTCGCGCTCGGCCCGATCTGACGGAAGAATGCCATGTTGGAGGTACTCAACCAAAGGCGTCCTCCAATCAGGGGCTGATCCGACTGCTATATCTGGGGTACTCGGGGCTCCGGGCATAGGGGCAACCGTGGTGAGATTACTTACCAACGGGCCGCGATCTTCTTCCGGGATAACGGGAGCGATGAGCCTGCGGCGCGTCACGCGGACGATCAGGTTGTCCTGTTCAGGTTCCGCAAGTGACGCAGCCAGGCTGGCCAAAGCATCTGCTCGACCGTTCTGCGACCGGGGAATATGGACAATTTCTGGCCGAGAAGGGAACCGGGCCATCAGAAGGAGGGTGCACTCCAACAATGGCACAAGTTCCGGCTTCCTGACAACATAGTCGCCATTGATCTGCTTAATGACCAGCTCGGAGTCCCCTTTCACACACAGATGGGGCACGTCGATCTCGAGAGCTAACTCGAGGCCGGTGATGAGGGCATGGTATTCCGCCTCATTGTTGGTACAGCCCTCTGACAACAGGAAAGAGTATGGCAGCACGGCTCGCTCCGGGGTAATGAAGACGATGCCCAAGCCCACTCTATTGAGCTTAGGATTATCGAGTCTTCTACCGGTGGGGCTCCGGGAGGCACCGTCAAAGTGCATCTGCCAGCATGGATCGGCTCGATCAACTGAGAGAATGGTCTCATCAGGAAAGCCTAGATCCAGCGGCTGATCCGCGGAGGTCGGGTGAGCGGCCAGAAAGTCTGCCAACGCTTGCCCTTTGATGGCCTTCTGAGACACATACCTGATGTCGAACTGCTGGAGAATCACAGCCCACCGCGCTAGACGGCCAGTCAACATAGGTCGGCTCAGGATATATTTCAACGGGTCTACCCGAGAAACCAACTGTACCTCATGGTGCTGCAAGTAGTGCCGTAATTTCTGTACGGCAAATACGAGCGCCAGGCAGCTCTTCTCGATGGGGGAATACCTAACCTCCGCATCGAGGAGCATGCGACTGAGGTAATAGAGGATATTCTATGTTCCCTCGTTGTTCTTCTGGGCGAGAAGGGCACCCAGGGACCGTTCCAGGGCGGTCACATAAAGGACCAGCGGCTTTCCGGATACGGGCGGCATCAGGACCGGAGGTTGAAGCAGGTACTGCTTGATTTCCTCGAAAGCGGTCTGACACTCTTTATCCCATACATAGGTGACACCCTTCTTCATAAGCCGAGAAAAGGGCTTACACTTGCCGGCCAGATTCGCGATGAATCGGCGTATATAGGCTAAGTGGCCTTGGAACCCTTGCAGTTCCCGGACGGTACCCGGGGGAGGCATCTGGCTAATCGCCCTGATTTTCTCTGGGTCGATCTCAATACCCCGGTATCTTACCACAAATCCAAGGAACTTTCCGGAGGTGACCCCAAAGGCACACTTCAACGGGTTCATCTTCAGGCAGCGAGACCGGAGGAAGCTGAACACTTTCTCAAGATCTTTGAGATGGTCCTGACGCTGGCGCGATTTGACAACCAAGTCGTCGACGTAGCATTCCACCAGTGTGCCGAGGATTGGCTTGAATATGCGGTGCATCGCCCGTTGATAGGTGGCACCTGCATTCTTCAGGCCGAAGGGCATGACCCGGTAGCAAAAGGTACCTTGGGGGGCCCTGAAGGCAGTGAACTCCTCATCCTCAGGGGCCATCTGAATTTGGTTGTATCCGGAGTATCCATCCATGAAGGAGAGGGCTTGGAACCCTGCCGTGGCATCAATCAACAGCTCTGTCACTGGAAGGGGAAAATCATCCTTCGGACAGTGGCGGTTGAGATCGCGGAAGTCGATGCAGACTCTAATCTGCCCGTTCTTCTTCCTGACCGGCACAATGTTGGCCAGCCATTTGGGGTACTGAACTTCCCTCATGAAGTTGGCTTTGATAAGCTTGTCAACTTCGGCCTCAACCATGGCACCATGGGATGGGTGCATCTTCCTGGGAGGCTGCTTGAACCCGCGATGGTTCGCCGGGAGACCTAGGCGGTGGACGGCTACCTGAGGATCTAGCCCCGGCATCTCGTCATAGCCCCAAGCGAACACATCACGGTGCTGCCTGAGAAAGTCCACGTACTGCTGCCGCTCCTCAGAGGGCATGGCGGCACTGACCAATGTGGGTCTTGGATCTGCCTCGGTTCCAAGGTTCACCTGTATTAACTCATCGACCGTGGCGGGGACGCCCTCCTCAAAGGCTGGGGGTGCATCTTCCACGTCCTCTCCACTCGGGGAGGGATCATCCACGGGAGAGACTGCGTTGGAAACTGCATTGGGGCTACCAGATCCTGCTGGGCCACTGGTGCTGGCGCGGGCGGTCGCGGCCGTCTCATCAGGAGACTCGCGGACCGTCAAGACCATGGCGACGTCCAACCGGTGAATCGGGAGGACGTAAGCGTCATCCAGACGTGCCCAGGGATTGCTTGCAACAGCGACAGGCTCAACCTCACCTGCCAGGATCTGCTTATCCTTGCTCTTGTAATAGTCCGCGTCCAGATAGCGGGCTTCACATGAGGCAAAAGGAGAGGCATCTCCTTGAAGCACGCCTACTCGACCATTAAGGGAGTATTTGAGGCATTGGTGGTATGACGAGGGAACCGCCGCATGAAGGTGAAGCCATGGCCTGCCCATCAATGCGTTATACGCAGTGTCCTGAGAGACTACCATGAATTCGGTGTTGGCAACCAAGTCACCGAACTGGGTCTTCAAACGTATCTTGCCGACCGGGGTTTGCTCGGTGCGGTCGTACCCCTGGATCCTGAGGTCGGAGGGAATCAAGTCATCCTCAGACAACCCCAATCTCCGGAGCGTCCGAGTTGGAATCAGATTAATCCCGGACCCCGTGTCGACAAGACAACGCCGGACTTCAAGGCCATTGAACTGGCCAGTGACATACAGCGGACGGATGTGTCCCTGTATAGGAGGGTCCTCATCCTTACCAGAGAACGAGATAACTGCCTGACATTCGGCGTCCTCGATCGTTTCGGCGTGGAAGGCCTCTGCAGCCGCAACCTCTGTCTCGAACTGGAGGGGGCTCTTCAGGGCTTCAGCGAGTGCCTCGCGCATCTCAGATGACATGCGCAGAGCCTCAAGGATGGAGAGCCTTGCTGGGATGTCGGCCAAGTGCTTCAGGACATCATACTTTTTGGCCAAGCGCGAGCTCCTGGTTGCAGGAGATTGCTCTGCGGTTGGTGGCATGACGGGCCTTACCGGTTGGATCGGCGGCCGACTGGTACTTGGCGCATCTCGCTGTTCACTGGTCGCAGTCCGGGAAATGGTCACCGTACTGGAGTCAGGAGGCCGGGATGGACTTGTGGCAGGGCGGAGCTGGTCGCGACGCGGCTGAGGCGGTTCTGCCCGGTCCCATACCACAAACAGTGGCGGAGGCGAATCCGTCATCCCCGGATGGGGAGCCTGCGCACGTTGAGCTCGATCTTGAGCCTGCCGCCTAGTCTCAGTGGCGTGCACGGCCTGGCCGGAGGTACCGACGGCTGTGCCCCGGCGACTCCTGCTGCTGCGGTTCTTCCGACGGTGGCGACGACCGGGGACGCTAGGGAGGTCCACCTGGTGTTCTTCAACGTCGGGAACCGAAAAGGGATTTACCAGCTCGACGGTGTTAACCGAAGCGTACCCAATACCGTCGTCGGACGAATCATCCATCACCGGGCGGATCCGAGGAGGGACCCCCATCCCCGGGGGCATGAAATCGCCGAGAGTACGGGATAGTGGCGGAACTAGCGGGGCGCGCTCTTCCTTCTTGCGCTGCCGCCGTTTGCTCCTCTTGGAGGAGGCAGACTGGGACGACGATGCCGAAGCAGCACCCGCAGGTTCTGGGGGCTCAGGCTGATTCAAGCGCGCACGGATGATTCCCTGGGCGCGAATGGTCGTCTTGCGGGCCATCCAGTTATTATACTTCTGGGACCCGCGGTCGGAGACCAGCTGCCATTCGTCCTCGTTGCCACTATCGTCATCTGATCCCACGAACACGCCCGCTACATGTGCTGGAGCTGGGCCCAACCTGATTACATTGTTGTTAATCTGGTCTTGGAGCCAGTCCTTAAACACATAGCACCGCTGGATGGTGTGCCCCAGGGCCCGATGGTAGGGGCAGTAGCGGGGGTTATCCGTGAGATGTGCCTCCTCTGGCTTCCAACACTCAGGCAGTCGCACAATCCTCTGCTCCAGGGCGCTCCGGAAATAACCGGGGACCTGATGCTCATGGAATGAGTACGTCAGGTGTCGCGGGCCCCTGGGAGCGCGGTCTTGACGAGGGGCTGGAGGGGCCTGCCGAGGAGGTGGACCCTGATTATCTCGCCGGGGTTGCGGCGGTACATTACGCGGAGGGGCCGGCCGGTTCTGAGGCTGCCGTTGCTGGGCCGGGAACTGAGCCCGTGGAGGCGGATTCCTGTGAGGCGGTGGAGCTGGCCTCACCGGCAGCAGCTCCAACGGCCTGGGAGCCTCTATCTGGGCCACAGCAGCGGGCTCAGCCCTGCTGGCTCTCCTTGCAGGAATCATAGGAGGCAGCGGGTGTGCCTGGCTGGCCTGTTGCAGGGCTTCCTCAAGACGTTGAGCTTTGTCTGAGAAGTCCCTGAACCCTCCGGGGTAATTCTGAGTAATCAGGGAAGGGACCAGCTCGGTCTTGACGTTCCCGACGCACATTGTCAGCAACTGCTCCTGAGTCAATGGCATGTCAAGGGAATACGTGAGACCCTTCCATCGGGCGACGAAGTCCGCGACTCGCTCATCAGGCCTCTGCTTGCACTTGAAGAGGTCTGCGATACTCGTCTTCCGGGTCGTGGAACTGAACTGGTAGAGGAACTGTCTACGGAGGTCCTCCCAGCTGGTTACCGACCCGACGGGGAGCTGGCTGTACCAGACAAATGCTGGCCCTTCCAGTGTCTGGACAAAGCAGCGAAGCTTAGCGGCCTCTTGCTGCGCCGGAGTCCCCAACATAGGCCCGCACCTCGAGTTGAAATGGGCCAAATGTTGTGGCGGATCTCCGGTCCCGTTGAAGGGGGCGAAAGTGGGATTCCCGAATCCCGGAGGCGCCGGCATGTCATCCACCCATGCTGGGTATGGCTTGCCGTCCGGTGGGATCGCCACCTGCCGAGTCTCCAAGGCTTCCAAGCGGGCAATGAGTGCCGCCATCGGATCGTCCGGACATGGGTTCCAGTCCTGGCGAGGATCTCTAACCACGAGCGCATTGCATGGCCCTTCAATCGGGTCGTCGACCGGATCGTCGAACTCGGCAGCTCGTGGGATGGCTGGCGGAGCGGCCCTTGGGGCAGCGGGAGGAATCCGAGCGGGATCTCTCGGGTAGTCGCGCTGCTCGGGAGGGTGTGGCGAAACATACCGCGCCCTCTTGCCGTAGGCAATGGCCTCTCTCCTGTCGGCGAACACGGCGTAATCACGGTTGCCCGGGAGAGTCTCATCGAGGGGTGGTTGTTCCGGTCCCTGCTGCCCTGGCCTGGGATCACCGTAGTCAGGCCGCCGTTCTGCAGCGCGCTCGGCGAGGAGCTGGTCAACCAGCCTCTTCTGTTCGGCGAGCTGCTGACGTAGCGTAGCCTTCTCGGGATCCTCCTCTGCCTTCCGCATGGAGGCAGATGGGTCGGCGGGCCTTATAGCCTCGCTGTGCTCTTTTCCTTTGCTGACGTTTCGGCTCAACGTCAGTGCTTCAGTGGGTGCGGGGAGCCCCAGGAGGTTCCTCTGATGACGAGTAACTCTCACTGATGGGTCTGACGACGGCTTGTCTTCGGGGGGGAAGCCCCCGTCGAGAAGTTCCAAGTCGTTCCCCTCTCCCGACAGGTCAGCCATATTGACTGTTCCTGTCCCTGGGGATATACCCTCAGGGCCACCCAACGAATCGGGCTGTCGGCGAATCACACTGAAGCGTAGGGCAGCGTACTGCCCCCATCCACGGATATACACGTGGGGAGTGGCTTCCTCGATAACTTTGCGGAGTACTTGAAAGCACTCAACGCATCGTTGTTGGAGGGCCTCGTGGTGCCCAAATGACCCGGGGTGCCGAACCGCGGGGAGCATGGCCAGGTCAATTTGACGGCACTGCTCACCAATATCCTCCAGGTGTAGTTGACTCCCGGGGTATGGCATTTGTAGGCAGTGAAGACGGGAGTGAGTCTCCCGGAGAGTTCGGCGGAAGCACTCGAACTCATCCGGGGTGAGCGATTCGGGTGCATCAAAGCCCGGTCCTGCGACTGGCCAAAACTTCTCAGGGAAGTGGCCCTCTGCAAGGACGGTCCAGAAGCTCCATGACTCAAACTCGGGACCCAGATCTCCTCGGTCCTCTTCCATGGCTGGGAACGGACGGGGAACTGGTAGTGGTGCCGAGGCGGGCCGTCGGGCCGACGGGCTGGCCGGCGGTGAATACGGCGAGCAGGCCGATTGGCCTCCATATCCCGGGCCTCCCCCTGAGGGTGGCGGTGCCCCAGCTACCACATCACGATAGGACGGGCCGGCGAGCGAACATCCTGCCGTAGCATCGGTGCTCGCCGAGGGCGCACCAGATCGTGGTTCGACCGTCGGTCCCCAGAAAAAGTCTCCGGCTTCTCTGATCGAGACGGAAGGCACTTCCGGAGGGGCCGGTACCAACCGCAAGTTTGATCCTTGGGGGTCTACCAGGCCCTCGTTACTCCGGATATACCTTCGGAGAGACGCGGGGATCACATCGATCTCGCTCTCGGGGAGCACGAGGCTGACGTGCCGCATTCCTACCCCTGCCCTTGACTGGCGGGATTGGGGAAGGGGCTCTGTCGCCGAATCGTACTCTGCCTCTGAGTCAGAGAAGCAAACCGGTCGGATCTCTGTCCGGAACTCCGCAACATTCTTCCCTCGGCGTCGACGCCTTGCCTTCCTGCCCCTGGGTGGTTCTTCGGGGCAGGGCTGATCTCTGTCCTGGCGTCCTCCGGCCGCACTGGTGCTGGGGCCGAGAGGACTGGGAACCAAGGTGCGAGGGGCACCGGGACAGATATCAAAGGGGACGCAGGGAGAGATGATCCCGGGCAGGACTCCGGGCCGGGATCGGGAGGTGGGATGACCCATGCCTCCTGGATCGGCCACACAGAGTAGATCCTGCCGGTGAATAGCGCTACCGCGAGGTGGTCCGCGGTGGCTACTGCCAGTGCCAGCAACCGGGAGAGTCAACCCAACCTGCCTTTGGGGCGGTCGGGGCCTCGATCCGGGTCGGGCATAGGAGTTCCCCCGCTCAGGATGCGCAGAGGCCTGGCGACTGGAGCCAGCAGTGGCTTGGGCCAATGCGGCCGCTGTTGCTAGAGCCCCAAGGTGGGCATCCTCTTCCGCTCGTGCCCGACGTTGGCGTCGAGACAGACGAGCCGGGATGAGCGGCGCGGGCAGGTGGAGAGCCTGTTCCTCGACTTGAGGGGCCTGGCGGCGATGTCGCCGTGGCCTGGCGGGAGCCCTTATCGTGGATCCCTGGAGCGGACCTCGGATAGGGTGATCCTGGGCATCTTCCACTTCATCCGCATAGGGAAGGGAACTGTCAGAGCGCTCCGGGGATAAGCTCCCGAAGCGGTTGGACGTTGAGGTGGGCGGCGGTGCCTCCCTGCGCGGCCCTCGGGGGCGGCGGTGGTGGCGAGGCGCAGCCTCCTCAAGGTCTAGGCGAGCCATTTCCCTAGTGGGGATGACTCCCTCTTCCTCGTATCTCCGCACCAGGGTGTTGATCACCCTTCTCTGGATGACCTCCGAGGGGGAGAGAGGGCGTGGTCGTCCCGCAATTGCGGCTGCTGGGACGGCTGTGGAACGGGCGGGACCGCGCGGAGTAGCCGCGTCGGTGTTTCCCCTGTCCCTGCGCCAGTGGGCGGGTGGCGTTCGGGCACTAGATCGGGCGACCTGATTTCTGAAAGCAGGGAGAATGACCCATTAATACTGACAGGAAAAAGGAATCGACAACCAACCATTAGCGCCACGACGCCTTCCGTGGGGGGAACCCAGGCCCTCGACGTTGCGAGACGGAGTGCCCGATGTCCCTTCCCCAGCCCCTGGCGGGTAAGACTGAATGCTTGGCCGGGCAACACGCCGGTCTTCCAACACCTCTGAAAGCCATCGGTCTTCGTATCGAGGAGAAGAGATTCACGTCGGGTTCACCATTTTTCTGTTTCGGTGCGGATGTGCGTCGGGTTACGCTGTTCCGCCAGGACGCGTTCGCGCGTGCACCCGTCAACCCGAGGGGATGGGCGCGCGGCTTGTGGTCCCGCAGTCCCGCTTTCCAAGGGCGGGCGGCATCCGTCCCTTATTCAGGGGCGTCTGCTCCTTGATCGAAACCGGGATGATGGGATGTCGGCTTCTCCTTCCTTGGACGTCTCCTCGGAACTTGTCGCCTAATCTGGGTCTCCCTCATAGACTTAAGAATGTTCGTGAATCTCGTTCCCGGCGCCATATCTTCATGGACACCGGTTAATTACGCTGCTTCCGCCCGGACGTTCCAAGGAGTCTGGGCGGGGCAGCAACCTGCGGTGAGAAGGCCGGGTGGCTCTGGGTGCTGGGGGCGTGTCGTAACACTGCGGCTCTGCACGTCTGTCTTCCGTCCCTAATAGGGCTTCTCGAAGGCATGATGGCCTGAGGCATCCCGTACTAGGTGCGGGGAACTGTGTCACCTGAGGTTTTCCTCAGCTTCCCGTGTTTAACACGGGGTATGCCGCGAGTTTAACGTCCAGCGGGGACGGCATCGGACCGATCAACACGAAAAGTGGATCAGATGACAGAACCCCTTGCGGGGAACCTCCGACGCTGGGGCCAGCACATGGGCGGCTTCCCAAGTAACGTGGAGTGGAGTGAAGTGGCATGACCCCACCGGGATGTGGCGGCCCGGGTAAGGATCAGGATGGATGATGGAGTAAAGAGCTTGGACCCCAGGGGGGCTTCCTACGTACCGCGCGTTAACACGGATCAAAGTCAACGTAGTTCGGGCATACAGTTTAACGTCATGCTGGACGTCGGCAAGCCGACTCACGAAGAGGTCGAGGCCGCCGGGCGGAGGATTGAACCGAACCACCTCGCACGGAGGGGGATGGAACGGCCGGGTGGATCACAGTTTCACGTCATGCTGGACGATAAAAGGGGAAATGGAAAAGGGGGGCTGTGGGGAGGCACCGTGGAGATACACACGGGCGGTCTCCCACAGGGGCGGATTCATAGGTGAATCAACGCAAGCGTGAACCCTGGAGGGGTCCACTGATGGACGAACCGACGTAAATACGACCGGGACGACCAGGTGGTGGGCTTGGACCTCAGGGAGGCTTCCTACGTACCCTGTATAGAAGACAGGGATCAAAGTCCACGTAGTTCAATCTGTCAGGACTTACGCACTTGGGGCAGCCCGGATACTGCAAAACTCAGTTGGAAGGGACTTGGACCGAAAGCAAAAGACACCTCGATCCCAGTCAGACCCTCTACTGGCTTCGGCAGTGGGGAGGTGCAATGGAGATACACATATGCAGCCTCCCACGAGAAACTAGGGGTTTGTAATACCCTGCCCCCGTAGGGAAAAGCCACTCCCATTAAATCGTCCCAAAAGGGGGACAATCCCGACATCCCTGCAGAGACGAGCGGGTGGGGGCCACGTCCAAACCGGGGGAGACCCTGCGTGCGGAGCACGGGATCAGGTTGCGGACGGTTTAGCGTCTTGCCAGACGAAGTACAGTTTAACGTCATGTGTTGAGGACGAGGCACTTGGCAGTTTAACGTCTTGCAGCACGGACGATGGGGGCTAGGCAGTTTAACGTCGTGCAGCTTGGACGGGTGTGCAGTTTAGCGTCATGCTGGGCATAGGTTGCCGGACGAAGCACTTGGCAGTTTAACGTCTTGCAGCGCGGACGATGTACAGTTTAACGTCGTGCAGGACGTATATGCAGTTTAACGTCATGCTGGACGAGTATGCAGTTTAACGTCATGCTGGACATATATGCAGTTTAACGTCATGCTGGACATATATGCAGTTTAACGTCATGCTGGACATAGGTGCGTGTCACTTCGCGCAAGCCTGGAGGGCCGCACGGGAAGACAACGCACGGTGCGGGCACCCGGGATGAGAATCATCGGGTGCCACACAGGCGGGTAACCTTAGGAGGTCAACGGGGGCGACCCTGGCAGATTGCGCGCAAAAAGGAAGCTTTGCGCGCAATACTGCGGGCCGGCGCGCAATCGGGACGGCTGGCGCGCAATTGGGCCAGCGCCTTGCGCGCGGATGCTTCAGATTGCTCACACCGGGCTTCGGATAGCGCGCGGGGGCAACGGCTCATTCTCTAATGAATGGCCACTTGAAAGAAGGGGGGGTGCGCGCAATCGGGCCGGATTGCGCGCACCCCGGGGCAATTGCGCGCAAGCGGGTTCTTTTGCGCGCAAAGGCCTTAGGGTGAGTGTTTATTCAAATGAAAGGAGCCAGCGGGGATTGCGCGCGAAGGCGGACCCCGAGGCTTTCTTGCGCGAAAGAAAGGAGGTTACCTGAAGTTCGTCATTGCGCGCGGAAGGGGTTGAATTGCGCGCACGGGAGACGTTTCGACTTCCAGCAACCTCTGAAACGTTGGGGGTCGCCTTGTATTTATAGGCAACCCCGGGCGCGGAATCCAGGGTGCGAGCGCGAAATTCTTCTCGCGGGCGCGGAATCGGGCGCGGCGCGTAAGGGAGTCGCGCGGACCCGCGGCGCGCAGAATTGCGCGCCGAGCCGGCGCATTGCGCGCATCCCGGGGGTTTTCCGCGCGGGTCATCACCTTTGCGCGCGTGCCTCTGAAATTCCGCGCACGGCCTCCGGGCCCTCCGAAACATCCTTCCGACTCCAAATATGACCTCGCTTTCCGCATCCGGAGCTTCGTTTGGGAGCAACGGACTTTTCCGGCGTCTACAATATCTAAAATGAACACATCAATTTACCAAGTCAATGAAATTTAATGAAATTTTTTTATTCCAAAAATATGGTTAGGATAAAAAAATTCATAAATATGGATGGGACAAATTCATAATCAACTTATCCGCAAATGAAATGTCAATTTTGATGCATTCAACTTAACATACCTCATCATAAATATATGATGTCATGTTTTTCACAAGAGAAATTATGTGTGTGAGTCCTCGAATGAATTAATTTAAATAATAATGTCTAATTAAAATTTTAAATTCTTTTAAATATGAACTTCTAGTGGTGAAAAAAATCTAGAAATCCTACTGGATATTTTTTCCTCATAATCGAAAATTTTAGAGATCAAGTATTGCAAACTTCAAGGGAAGAAGCCTCATCATCTCACAATGACACACACCTGATAGCATTTGTACTAAGCGTCCCATCATATTATATTTCTGATAAAATAAAATTATTTCTGAATATGTCCATATTATATGATGGTTCCCATCATAGTGGGAATATTCTATGACATTGCAATGAAATGTATAATCTATGACATTTTTACATCAGATTCATACAGAAGAATAAAAAATTTATAAAAAGATATTGTATTATTATTCATTACGTATAAAATAATTTTAATATTTTTATAAATAGGTTATATTATGACATTAAAACCAACGGTAAATTTTTTTATATGGTATAAAAAATAGAATAAAAATTACTTTTGAATGACAAATTCATAAAATGGTGATCTATGAGAAATATAAAAATTGAATGAAGAAAATTTTGTGAACATGAAATAAACATGGAATAGAATATCAATTATGATGTAGAATAATTTATATTTTATCACTAGTGTAGAAAAGGATCAAATTTTTACGCTCTCTTATGATCATAGTAATAATGGAAATAATTTACTAATAGTTTCATCACTTTTGCATCTCGTATCTGAATTGTTTCCACAACGTATTCTCTATGTTTATCAATTGAACTGTGTATTTTTATATTTTAATTTTTTTAAATGATAATAAAATAATGGATAATATCCTCTACAATAATTTAATTTGATCAATACCACATATGGGGTTCTTTAGATAAAATAACATCATACGAATATTTTGAATGATATGACGATGAAATTATATCTTTTAACTATTATGAATATACATCACTCTTACTAATTTAATTAAAAACATAAAAACACTCTGAAAAATATCCTCAAAAATAAAATTAATTTTAAAATATGATATAATATATAAAATTTTATCATATAAATTCACATTGAAAAAAATACTAATCTTTTAGGAAAATAGTGTTTCGAAATTAATATAAATTGATAGAGTAAAGTATCTATAAATTTTATATTGATAAACCACATAAAAATAATTTTAAATTCTTCATAAATATTATTTTCCATAGGAATGATTAATCTATTTGGTTATTTTTTCTATAAGCCTAAATTTCATAGTAATGATTTTATTCATAAGGGTCATTTTTAGTCATTTCAGTACATTATCCCAAGAGTAAAAAAGTGTAGTTTTCACAAAAGTCATTTAAATATAGTAAATATATAATAAAATATTTCATAATATATTAAATATGACTTATGACATTGTCACTTTCATAGTTTTTTGAGTAAAATATTATGACTTCATGAATTTAATATCAAACTGGAAAAAGAATTTGAATTAAAAAAATTACTTAAGAAATTAAAATTTATTTTTCTATTCCATTTAGAATTAATTCATATAATGTTCTATATAATTGATAAAATTTAACTAAAACCAAATGAAATTTTTAAAAACCATTCTACAGAATGGATTTTGTAGGAATTGAAGACTTTGGAGAAAACTGTATTTGTCTAAAAACATATTTTATGGAATTAGAAAAATTGAATGACTTTTTAAAAATCACAAGACATTGTAATAAAAATAAATCACATAAATCAAAGAAAATATTTAAGACACATTGGATATATAATACATTATTATTATATTTTAATCATAAGATTATTTTTTAATAAAAATTGATATTAACAAAATCTATGAGAAATTATAATTACCCAATGTATACATATGAGGTATAATAATATTAAAATAATAAATACTCACAACCCCCCATCACTCATATTTAACAATAAATTTTGATAAAAAATTATTGTGACCCACTCGTTGACATTTAATTTTTGTGTTTTTTTTGTTATTGGTAACATTATTTTGTAATATTCACTTGGTTTGAATTTTAATTAATAAAATAAAAAATACATAAATCTATTACCATTTTGGATTATAAATTGTGAAGGAATTACTAATTACACGTATATTAAAATTTACTAATACAAAATGTCACTATTAACTAGAAATATAGTTTTCATTATGATATATTCACATTTTAAAATTTTATTTCCACTCAAACATATTTAAAATCCTAATTCTTATGGAGTGTTTTTAAATTAATTAAACAAATTCACTTTGAATGTTTCCTCAAATCCTACTACATTTCTATTTTATACAATTTCAATGAAAATACGAATAATTATGTAGTGTTAAATTCATTTGAATACATAAATTACTGAGAAATACTACACATATTGTTTTATCCAATTCAATAGTAATCTTAATTTTACATGTCCCTAAGAAAAATCTACATATCAAATAAAAAATCGACATTTTGGTAGGGGAATGATTTTATAATTATACTAATATACATTCTATCATAATTGATAATTAAAAACACATATTACTCATATAGTTCAATGTATCATAATCATGAATCCTATATAATATTTAGTTAAAAGTCTACTCCCACTCCACTTACATTATTCAATATTTCTTTTTTACCCATTTCATTTATAACCTAACTCACCAAAAAAACAATTCTATAAATTCTAATGACCATTATATTTTTTATGATCTATGTAATGTACATGAACTTATTTATACTATTATATGAATACTCAATATCAATATGAATCCAAACTGAAATAACCTATATAAAATTTTAATGATAGATTCTATGGTTTATTTTATGTATTAATAATTCATTCTTAGAGAATATTTTTTATGGTTTATTAAATTATAATAAATTATATTTAGATAACCTTAATGAAATATATAATCTCTTTCATATCCTTATATTTATCACTAATAACCATATCACCTTTTATCTTCTCCTCATTTCATAAAAAATGATCCCTTAAAAACGTTTTTATTTTTCCTATTTTTGTCTCATAAATTTCTTCTCAATTATTTTTTTAATAGAATGTCTGCATTGAAAAAGTATTTTCCCATTAAAATACCATTATTTATTCTCATCCCAAAAAAATTTTGATATTTAGAATAACATCATAGGTTAAACTTCTATAATGACTAAAGAATCTTGAATTATCCCATAGGAAGAATATGAAACTATCACCTCCACCACACTTATAATACAAAATTTATAGTAGATATAATATTTATAAGAATAAGATGAAAAGTTTCCAGTTTTTGGTTAATCCATAGAATTACACAACACATTATTTTTTCTACTTTTTCTTACAATAGAGGACCACTGTTATCACAATACCAAATTGATTATGAATCATTATTCAAACAACTAAGAGATAATTCAAATATCATTATCTATTTTTGATTGAAATTGTTTTTTTATACCTATAGGTAAAACCAAACTCCCCTTTTAAGAACACTATCAATCATGAAATGTACACTATAGAATTAATGGTTTGGAGAAAAAATGTGTTTATAACCTGACATACAATAATGTATTTCATTGTTGTTATGTGATTTAATAATGATCATATGTAAGGTAAGTGCAATGTCTTAAAATATTTAAAATTTATATATCTATGGAATGAATTATTTTAATGTGGTTTACAATTCACATTCTTTAAAAAGATTAAAATACACTTTCTAGTAGTGATGTATGACCCAAGAATCTATCATATATGAGGGTATAACAAATTATGTGTCAAATTTGTTTAGTGTTCCTCTTATAAATATCAATTTAAAATAAGTAATTCATGTTAGATCATAAAACATAAAAAATATATCTATTTAAAGAAATGATTCTTGAATTTTAGTCAAAATATATATATTATCATCTATACCTTATAAAAAACTCCAAATTATAATGATTAATAAATTCAATAATTTATAGTAATGATTTTTCAATTAATTATCCAGATAAATATATGTTTTTGAATATTTGACATTATTTTTAAAAACATTTGACGTCTCTTAGATTAAATAATTTCAAAACTCAATTTAATTCGAAGGATCCATCCCCCAAACCTGAATTAAATATTATTCCAAACATTTATTACATATGAGGGAATTTGACGAGGTCAAAAATTAAATTATAGAAATGGAATAGATAAAATATTTTAAAAATAATTCCACACATTCCAAAATTTATATATTATCATTTCATTATTTATTATAATTATTGAATTTATTGAATTTATTTTATATTATTAATTTTTTGGGTTTTTATCACTAATAAAACTTAATTTCTACACATGATAATTGTAATTTTCCAAAATAATGAATTATTAATTATTTAAAATTAAATTATAACCAAAATACGTTCTTTTAAATATTAATTAAATAATTTAGAACATTATTAAAAAATAATCACAATGAAATATTAAATTTATCCCCATATAAAATATTAAAGAATTTTATATAAAAATAATCAAACCAAAAAATTATTTAATGGTAAATCCTAATTCTTTTTTATGTCTTCGATATCCACCATATTGTTATATTTTGATCCATATTAATCATTTAGGGGTATGTATGTGGATAGTGTGAGCTCTTCTAGAGCCTACTCCCGCAACCATATAAACTTCATTAACTCTTTTGGGATCAACATCAGTGGTATTGACATAGAGTTTATATTAAAATTAGTAAAATATATGAATTTCATCTTGCATATTATTTAGATATATTTTCCATTACTCTTATACATATATCTAACACTTACTAGCATTCGATAATAAAATAATTATGATATTTATTGTTTAATGTGGTGTATCCCAAGTAGGGGTATGCCTCCTTTGAAAGGTTTTCAAAAATCTAGTTAGATGGGGGATGGAGTAAGTTGATTTGACTAAAAGATGAGTGGGATGAAATATTGGGTTAGAATGAATTCAGGGGTGTCCCATTATAATTAATTTCTGAAATAGACTGTGTTGTCTTGGTGTTAGATTTCATGTTTTCAATGATTGTGTTATATTGTAAAACTCTATTATTCGGTGAAAACGATGATGAACGTGAATGAAATTATAAAAATGGTATGGAGTTATATCCTCCAATAATCTTATGAAATTATTGTCAATGATGATTTGGTAGGTGTAGTCATTGGTCTCACCCGTGCTATGGGTCTAGCCTATAATATGAGGTATTGAATGAGTGGCCCTTATGGGGATTTCCCTATCCATCAATATAGGGGTACTCCTGTCACCAATACTTGTGTTTCCATTAATTCATTATCAGATGTATCCCTCCCATAATAATTAGTTAAATGAGTCACATAATAAAAAAGGAGGTGGTTTAAATTGAAGAATACAATTATAACAATACATTTTGTAAATTGGTAATAAATTTACCACCAATAATCATACTCATTTCCCTCTTCAGATTGAAAAAAATAAAAGCTGAATTGCATCACTTTATACATTATACATAGAGTACATTTGGTGTGAAATAGGCCTACATAAACCTAACACACAATCCTCTATAAGTTACACATTTAATCCCAATTGGATGTGATAGAATAGTGTATACTTCAAATGGGAGAGATCATAAATTTCATAAACTTTTTATAGTATATATCATAAAATAACTCAAGGTAAGTTTAAATACATGATTAAAATGCATGTATATATACTATATTGGGAACCAAAGTAATATCATAATATGTTAAAGTGATCATAAACTCATTAACATAAATCACAATGTCTATCCAAAAGTATTCTTGAAATTTTTTCATGTATAATATATATTTTTAGAACATAAAACCCCCCATTAAAAGATCATGAGTAGAAAAATTAGCAATATTTGTTAACTATAATAGTCATGTCACACATGGACAGTAATCTTCGTTTGAATAGATATTATCACCTCTATTATAGTATCATCCATCATGATATGGTTCCAAATCCTCATATATAATTTGTTTTCTCAATCATATTATATTTATTAACACATTCCCAATCTACACTTTTATATTAAGGATTCTAAACAGAAGGAAACCATAATTTTATAATTTAGATGAATCCCTACTAAAATAATATTGAGGGGATTACTGATAAATATATCTTGAGATTTGGTATGGTAATGAGGATTGTCTAAGGGATAAATTTGGTATAAGGGTGCGTGTTTCTTGTCTGTTGTATTTTTATTTCAAATATAGGATGTCATTTTTCTGTGAAGTAAACTTTTTGAACTAGTTTATAGTCAAATTAGAACATCACTTGCAAACTATTTCTGGGATAATCATTACTAATTATCACATACGGACTATTAGTCGTATAGTTCTTCATAATAGTGTGTATATATGAACTCTAATCAAATATCTTTTTGTGGAACAAATGATTTGGAAATGATTTTTTGTTCACTATTTTTTATTTTTTATTTTTTAAGTGGTTTTGTTAATCAAATAATTTATTAATTTGTATTAATTAATGAATTTCAATAATTTCATTAAATTAACATCAACATGAAATTTTTATTTTGATATGTTTTCCCAAATATTCAAAATATTATTCTAAACTATAACATGGTTATGGATCATAAACAACTATGCCAACATGGTGGTTGATAAACTATTATTTGATAAGGTAGATACTCCTCGGTAATGGGACTAGAATAGGTTTGAGACCTTCATCACATGAATTTAACTAGGTATGGATGGCGTTTAGGTTATAGTTTAGACCAAGGATTGGTGTGGTGGATTTCCCAGCAATGCCTCGTTACCCGATATCCATTTTTGGTTCAGTACCATAACTAAGGGGTACAAATCCACTAGCATTCACATCAAGGAGGCATTAGAATAAATAAATAATGGGTGTAGGAACTATTATATTACAATAGAGGTGGTGAACTAGAAAATGATAGTGGCATGCAGTGGTGATGACATGATACACAAAATATTCATGTTGTGATGCAAACATGACATAGGTCAAGAAACATAGTTTTGGAGACATGAGCATGATGATGCACGCATGAAGATGCACAATGCCTTCATGAAAGTAAATAGACCTTTGGACCATGTAATTTTCATCATTACCTATAGGAATCAAGTTTAGAATATCAATGTAATAATGTTGTTGGATGGATGGTCTATCCCCGGAGAGGGGGCCATGGCATATAAATCTATCTTATGTGTGTATGATTTTTTCTTTATATTATATGCTAAAACATATACCTGGTATAAAATTAATTTATTTATAGGTTCAGTAATTCATGAAAAACTATTAATATTTTTTTAATAATATATGTAATCTATATCTTAAACATTATATAACATTTACACACAAAATATGTAATTCTATAAAAAAATGTTAATAAATAGACCATTAAATTATCCTTCCACAAAATCCACTTATCATATAAAAATTATTAATAACATAAATGGGAATATTTTTCATCCTTTGAGATAGTGAATAATCAATTTTGAATTTTTTAAAATGATTCAAAAAAATAAATGAAAAATATAAGAAAATAAATAATATTGAATCATATATAACTCAAAAATTCTTGTGACGTTAGGAAAAGAAAACAAAAGTAATGTAATTTAAGTAGGATTTTTTAAATAGATTCTGGTTGAATTTAAATACATTTATGAAGTGAAATATAGATATATGATTATATGAAATTTTGATAATGTAACTTTTATTAAATGAAATGAAAATGTGCAACAATAATTAAAATATATAACGAGACAAATAGGACGAAAATGAGGAAAATACGAGAGATGGGGTGAGGTATCACTAGATAAAATTAGATATTTTAGGCTATACTTCCTTATTATAAACTCTTATTCATTTATATATATCCTTAAAATGTATTGATGTATCATTATCTTATAAGGAAAAAGGATTGTGTATTTATATCAAAGGGTGCATTTTGTTCCCTCTAAATGTCTGTCAAATTGTTTGGAAAACATAATCATTAAGAGTAAATTAATTTTAGAATAATTTTTTTTAATAATGATATATATATAATATTTTTAACCCATCCTTGAAATTTCATATCCATTATACTTTTAAATCATATGATATGACTATTTTAATAAAAATAATGTTGTTTTCCTCAGTTTTTATTTTTTTACAAGGCCTACACATGAATTAATTTACGTATATAAAATCCAAAATTGCTACCAAATAAAAATTAATAATTTATTCCTCAATAGAATTACTTCCATTATATAATATTTAAGATAAATTGGTTGTGTTTCTTTGAGGTAAATCCAAAACAATTTGTAGTGATCTATATCCAAGAAATATTATTGTTTTTATTGTAATCATGTTTTAGGATGAAAATTAGTTTCTTGGGCCTTAATTGTTTAAAATAAATATGAATATAATACGATTAAATTTCAAATAATGTTTTAGTTTATTAGGATTTCTATATTTACCATAAAAAACGCCTCATCATGTATAATATAGTTGATTGACCATTTGGTCACTCTTATGGGATCATAACAGGTCTCAAAATTGAAAAAGTATATGATGATTTGGTTAAAAGATTTTTAAAAACAAATGAGTCAATAATCATAAATACATTAATCATATAATATTTTTTAGTGTCATAATTTTCATGGTCATCAAGTAATTTTTATTATTTGGATGAAATATATAAATGTTCATTATATATTTTTATAATAAAGACATGAATATTAATTGAAAATTATATAATTTTCTTTAAAAAAATAAAAATGAAATTTATGATGAGATATTTAATAAATGTATATAATATCATGGGGAATCATGAGAATTAATTGTAATGATGTTCAAAATGGTTATCAGGGGTTTTATAGTGGTCTAGGTGTGTTGGTTAATGTGTATGATGAATTTAATAGATACCAACAGTTTTGGGGGTTCTAGGTGGGAAATTTTGTGAAGGATGTGTTGTAAATGTCATATGAGTGGAAGAGGAATACCAAAATGTATGGATGTATTACACTAATTATTTATTCTATTTTAATTGGGATTTTCTAATTGGATGTGTGGAATGAGGGTGTTCTATGAAAAATGGATTCGAACAACCCCAACACAAATTAGGGTTTGTGCTGGAGATTAATACATAAATTTTCTATCAAATATATTTAAAATAAATATTAAATAGGATTACCATTAAAGGTGTAGTAATTAGTGTTTTGGAATATATTTTAATAATTACGAGTTCAGTCATCAGTGTTATTGAAGAGGTTTTGTATTTCATGTCAACTAAAACATGCTAGTGAAACAAAATAAAATCCAAATTAGGGATTCAAGTCGAATCCCATTGGTGATATAATTGAAATTTAAAAGAATTGATATATATTGAAATATGATTTGATAAACATAATAAAAGATTTCTTTAGAGAATAATTGATGTTATTTGGGAAATAATGGAGTTTTCCTTAATAAAGGAGGAATTATCAAAGTGTAGTTACACAATTTACACCTTCAAGGAGGATATAATTACACCGAATAGAATTCGTATTGACCCCAAAGGATGTAATGTATGACCTAATATATTGTGGGAAAAATCATTATGACATAGATGTGTACAATACAATGAAATGTTTCCCTACAAGAATATATTTTGTTGGAACATTCTATAATAAGATTTATTGTAAACTAATTCACACTGCATAAGAAAAATAGCAGAGTTGTGTCCTAATTGAGTTGGATGAAAATTTACTTCTGAAAAAAAAGGAAAACATGAAGAAAAAAAACTATATGAAAATAATCATGTTATGCATGTGTATTTGTTTTAGGATCACTCCCTAATAGATATGTAACACCACAACTATGTATTTCCTAGAGATGAAGGAAATGTCATGTCACAATATTTTTATATACACTAAATGGGTGTGGGTTTTACCATGGACCTAGATTCAGTAAATTTTAGTGAGGATATAGTTAGATTAGGTTAAAAGGATAACAATAATATGGTGAGGTTCATGATGTAATGGTGTCAAGCCTATTAGAGGCACCATTTTCAGTTGTCTTATATGTTTAAGGAATTTCACTCTAAAGGTGATAAAGGGTAAGAATTGGGTCCATCAGTTGAGGATATTCAGACCATAAACAGTGATTTCCTAATATTTCTAACTGATATATTATCAAAGTTTTATAGATCTATGGTTGATAATAATATGATGTTGAAATGGATTCAATGACACCCTGTTTCCCTCTAGAATTGGGGATGACCTCCTTGATTTAAGGTTCAAACATTCCAATCAGTTTCTAACACGTTTGTTCGTAGAACCGGAAACAACCAATGATTCCACATCCATTTGAACCTACTTTCCAAAGGTAGGCTCTCATTAGTTGTGGACTGATGAGGCTTAGGAATTTTCATTGGTCGAGAGGATGGGAGGTCGGACTCACCACACCTTTTTTAGGGGAATTATTGTCTACTCTGGGACTCTCTTTATAGATTTAAGTTATGTTAGTGAATCCTTATTACATTACCAAGTATAAAATGTGCTTTCCTTTAGATCTGAAAATCAATGATTGATATGTATGAAATTTAGAGAATCTTTTATATGTATTCAAGGTTCTTCATCGATAGAAAATCATCTATATTTTTTAGATATTCTTGGTCAATTGTATCCTTCGACACATTTATATAGAAGTCTCATAGTCATTATGATGACCATGTTGGTTTTAAAGCCACTCAGTAAGGAACTTGAAGTTTATTCTCATTCAGAAGGACATGGATTATTTCAGAGTTGGGATCGAACCCGCAGATGGGCTACCTATGTATCCTTTGTTTAAAAAGGAATCAGAACCCATGTAGTTCGAGAAAGGGAGTATGATGTTAATGATTTATGCCTCAAAGAAGGATTTCATAATTAATTTTACACTCTAAGCTCACGTGAGTCATGCTCGGTGTCAGAAAAAAGAGGTATTTGTAAAAACCAGACAATTGTGCCATGAAAGATGCAATCATAAGAAATAATGTGGGGATTATGTATGTATGACTGCCCAAATAGATGAAGATTAGGATTTACATTAGGGAAGAAATCCAGGAATAGGGTCCATAAAGGTATATGTACTTTATGGATATTTGTAAACTCTAATTTGGGGATTACTCCTAAAAAAGAGGCCCAAATTATGAGGGGACTTATGATTGGGTTTTACTCCTGAGAAGGAGATCCAGATCAAAAGTAAATTAGGATTGGTTAAGAGAATATTAAGGGACTTGGGGCTTACTCCTAAGGAGGATGCCCATATTTGAGACTGGGGCTTACTCCTTAAAAGGAGGCCCAGTTTAATGAGGACTTGGGGCTTACTCTTAAGGGGGATGCCCAGATTTGGGAATTTTAAGATTGGGGATTACTCCTGAAAAGGATTCCCAGATTAGGGGACTTGGGGCTTACTCCTAAGTAGGATGCCAAGAATTAATGGGAATTATGACTGGGACTTACTACTGAAAAGGAAGCCCATGTTACGGGACTTGAAAAATTAAGGAACATTGGGATAAGTCTTGAAGAGGATACCCATATTTGAGACTGGGGCTTACTCCTGAAAAGGAGGCCCAAGTTAAGAGAATTATGGTTGGGGCTTACTCCTGAGGAGGATGCCCAAATTAAGGAACTTGGGGATTACGACTGAAGAGAATACCCATATTTGAGACTAGGGATTACTCTTGAAAAGGAGGCCCATGTTAAGAGAATTATGGTTGAGGCTTACTCCGGAGGAGGATGCCCAAATTTGGGGACTGGGGATTACTCATGAAAAGGAGGCCCGGGTTTGAGACTGGGGATTACTCTTGAATAGGAGGCCCAGGTTAAGAGAATTATGGTTGGGGCTTACTGCTGAGGAGGATGCCCAAATTAGGGGACATGGTCTTACTCCTGAAAATGAGGACAAGGTTTAGGGAAATTATGATTGGGGATTACTCCTGAAAAGGATGCCCAAATTAATGAGCACTTGGGGCTTACTCCTAAAAATGATGCCCATATTTGAAAATTATGACTGGGGCTTACTCCTGAAAAGGAGGCCCAGGTTAAAAGAGTTCTCTCATCATAAATGATGAGGTTGAATGAATGAAATCTCAATCTTTAGTGATGTAAAGATGTGTGAATCACTAGATTTTGAGAGATATTCCACAGAGTTCCTTTCAGATAAGGAAGAAAAGTCAAGAAATCATGCCATAAATCGCTTTGAAGAGTGTCTTGAAGACTGAATCTTGAATAGGAGAGGTGGAATGGAATAATAGGGGTTAAATGGGCATGAAAGGCACCCAAAAAGGCAGGGGCGCACAAGTCCTGGAAGGCGCACAAGTCTTGGTCGCGCAGGTATACCTGCGCGACACATGGGTACTTGCGCGTTTGTAAACGAGCATGGAAATACTTGGGTGTTCCTTGACCAATGCCATTAGAATTATCCTGAGGTACTTCCAGAATTGAGGTGCGCGTGTTTTGGTGAGGAAGTAGGGAGGTGCGCAAGTATGTTCATTTCCCTTATGGGTAAAACACCTTAGGCGCGCAAGTGTTAGTGAATTCTAACACTTAGACCTTACTCCTCTTGTTTAGACCTTCCATTCTAGGTAAAGAATTACCTTATAAGTGTTCGAAAGACCTGAAGAAGAGACTTGGGCGTTCAGAGCTCTAAATATGAATTCTGGAAAAATTCCTCCCTCCAATGGGGGGCCCACAGGGTCTATTTATAGGCTGGAGAAGACCCCAGGCAGTTATCCTTTAGGGCGCGCATGTCACTTGCGCGACCATTAGGGGGCGCGCAAGTATACTTGTGCGACAGTGATGGAACTTGCGCGACCCCTGTTCTTTTGAAGCCTTGTTCATGCCTTTGTCGATTTTTGATGTTTTCTTCAAAGGTTGAATCAATTTGTGCTAAGTCATTTCCCTTTCCATTCTTTTAGACAATGTGATGAAAAAGGAGTGTCAAAAAAAGTCCCCCCTCAGAGTTAGATCTGAAATAAATGAGGATGTGACTCTGAGGAAAGAAGAAAACCAAAGGAAAAGCGGTGTGCAAGTGTTGATGGCGTAGAGGGCGGCGTGCAAGTGTGAGTCACACAAGGCTGGAGCGTGCCTACTGTAGGCACATAGGTGGGTAGCATGTCCTCTAAATACGTAGTCCTTTTCCGCGCATAGAATCTGATTTCAGGATTCTCGAGCTCCCTCTGTGTAGGTCACCTTCGTCACGCAAGTCTCTCGTTTTCCACTGTTTCTTCGTTGTCGCACTGCTGTCAAGGTAATAGGACTTGCGCAGTGATACTTTCATGATAGAAACTTGCGCAGCACATTAACACTTGCGTGACACATCCATACTTGCGTTCCAAGTTTAGACTTGCACGCCATAATTCCTTTGCCATTTTTTCTGAAATTCCTTCACAAATTTTATGAAAAATCATCTTACTTAAAAGTTAATTTACTCAACTTTTGTGCAGAATCAATGGCTCTTAGAACCGGAATAGCTGATGAACTGTGCAACAAGTGGATTGATTATATGATGAACATTATTGTCCATGATTATTAAACCGTCAAAAGTAGCACTCTTCCAGATTTGGCTACGTATCTGAAAAAATATCATCGCGACTTCCCCCAAAGCATTTATTTTCCTTTGTATGAATATGGTCATCTGCGAGAAGTTACTATTCCATAAGCAAAGAACTATCTCCCATTTTCATGGTTTCAGAATTACACCAACTTTGCTTTAGCAAATATTACAGTTGGAGGAGTATTTCTAAATGATGGAACAGTGGAGAAGGCCCACATGAATCATCATAGCCCTTGTACGCCAGATCTGAAACCTCATACGCCTGAGCTGCAACCACATTGTCATCCTTCAATCATCTGAAATTCTCATATGGATCAATCCAAAGGCTGGAAGAAAATTTGGGACTTCCGTCCTGGGGGAGGCGTGACGCCAACTTGGATGTGGGCATACTGGTTGTGACAAACCTATGCAGAGTTTTTCAAGGATCTGAAAGGAGTGGCGATATACGAAGCTATCTGGGTTGGGCAAACATATGTTTACAGACATGATAACTTCGTTCCGGAGATACTCAACCACTAGAGTCTAGCAACTAATTCTTTCCATCTGACTCATGGAGAAGTAGGCATCATTCTGTGGGATGTCCAAAAGATCTCAGGGGCTCCAATTTTGGGTGACATGTATGATGACTTCATTCCACCCAAGGTGACTTGGAATGATTCAGAGAATACTCCTGCTTGGGTCGAGAATTATTTAAGATCTTCCACATGCTCAAAAGTTCAGAGACCTAATTAACTCATTCTAGAAAGGATATTCATCCGGATGAATGGATGAATATATTTCTTATTGAGAAGAAAGAGAGGGATCCAAAGGAGAAGGAGCCGAAAGAAAAAGGATCCAAGAAAAAGAAATCCAAGGATAAGTGGCCCAAACGTCCTACCACCTACCCAAAACCTGAGAAGAGGGGTTCTCTTGGCACATTCTGGCCAACTCTAGAAGCAGGGGAGTTCTAGAAGTGGGGATATGAGGTGAATCAAAGGATCCCAAAGAAGACTCGTCTGGCGGGCTTCTTGGCAATGTAGCTCAGTGTTTATCTCTTGCCAGTCTGGGATTCGAAGGGAGGCATCAGGCCAGGGACCTTCTTCATTGCGGAAAAGTTGGATGAGGGAAAATGGTTGGGTTGGCTACCCCCATTTTAGAAAATATTCACAGGAGTTTACTTCATGTATTCATGGGTAAATATTCCTTAAGAATAGTGGGACCATTCCAAGTTTTATGGGGATGGATCGCCACTCACTTTAGGACTTACAATGTACAAAATGGATTAAAAATTCCTGGAAGTTCTTTCAGGCTGTCAGTGCAAGCATTCTCTGGAGTTGCTCCATTAACTGTTAATGCCTATGACATGAAAGTGAGGCTGAGCATGTTTAAGGAATTCAACTTTTTCCCTATGGAAATCCGCCAACCGGGAGGTTTGTCGATGATGGAACAACCCACTTGGATTTGAGGGCACATATGCTAGCTTCCTGGGATGGTGTGCTAGTTTCCAGGATTGACTGAGAAATTATATGCGAGGCATATGCTCCATATAGATTTGCACGTCAATTTAAATGTCTGCAAAAGATTGCTATATCTCCTCCAGTACATGTCAGGTTAGAGCAACATCCGATGGTTGCTCGGCAACTATGGCTTCTGACGCCAAGGGAGAAGACTGGGGAAGTATTTGATCTACCAGTTGGAAAAGCGGCACATAATTTGACTACATATTATGCCGAAAACTAGATAGCATCATACCCCAAAGGGGTGCTGAATCACCCAATTTAACAAGTGGGGAAAAGGAAGAGGACTGTAGAGAAATAAACCCTTCCTCATGAAGGTGATGCTTCCCCACCTGAAGCTGATTCGGTAGATTCCTCCTCTAGAACTGATTCACCAGATTCACATGATAGGGATGATGAGGCACAACCAGTGGCAAAGTGGTTTCGTGCCCGATATAATCCTCCGGCTAGAATTAAAAGACCCACTCCATCAACTCCTGGTGAGTTACTTCATTGTAGTAATTTAATCACTGCTACTTTATAAAGAAATAAGTCTTATTTTATTATTCTCTATCTATAGTTCCAGGAGCTGGGAAGAAATTGATGTCAAAGATTGTAGGACCTTCCTTGCAGCCTTCATATCTAAGACCATAGGTTGTCCAGTTATGGCAAGGTATATACTGTGGTATTGATACCGCCTGGATGGATTTGTGTGAGGGCCTACAACTTCGTGGAATAGGGAATCTTCTAGCTTCTACAAATATCCAATATGAGGATAACCCTAATGAAGTGCATGCTTACTTAAGAGAGCTGGAAATGCTCATATATGCCACTGATGAGTCTATTCCTATCACCAGGAGGGTGAAGGAATTGATTGATCGTGGCGCCGCTGAGGGGACTGATTAGGAGTGGCACGATTATGTGGCTCCTGAAGATGTAAGTTTTCTTTCCTTATTTAATTTGTAACTTGATTACAGTCGAAGATTTTTTATTTAAGGATGTTATTTTCTTCATCTTGCAGCTTGAAAATAAAGGAACTACTGAGGTCCCTTCGCCAAATTATAGCACTGGTGGTACTGTCATCGGGGTTTCTGTTGAATCTCCTCGCGAACAAGGTGAAATATCTCCAGGCCAGCAGGCCATGAATGAGGAGCTGGCAATGGCTTTTCATCTCCAATCCAGGTTCCAATAAGGGAGACTGGCGATACTCCCAAAAAACCAAAGAAGCAAAGGCAACGACTGAGGAAGTCCACAGATAAACGCTTCATTAGTAGCGGTAAGTCCTTCGTGTAATCATGAGTCCATACCCATGAAAAGGTTACTCAAATTTTTGGGGATTGCAGGGGATTCTTAAATTTCCTCCCTGAGGGAAAAGACTGATCCTCCTTTGAGGACCACGAAGGTTGTTGTGGAACAATCACAAATTTAAGCTTACTTGGATACTCCTGGAGAAGAGCTAGCATCTGTTCCCAGTATCCCTCCTGCTACTATTTCAAGAAGAGAAGAACCTATTTCTGGTAAGTTAATAATGCTTCATAAAAAATGTTGAACAAAACATTGACTGACTTCCATTCTGTGATACATCAGATTCAACTCCTGCATTAGAGCTTCTGGAAGCTATTGCAACTAATGTCGTGATTTTATCTGAAGATGTTGTCCAGGGTCAGGGGCCGCAGGATGTAAGTCGCCAAGAAGACACATCCAACACTCCTACTGGTGAGACTAACCAAGATTCTGAAATATCATTGGATGAAATGATGAATCGTGGCATGTCTTTCGAAGAATTTTATGATCATGAAAAGTTATCATGTGACTTATAAGACCTTGGGCGTGAGTGTTATCCTTCGCCCAATAAATTTTCTTATAATTTACACTTCTAATCAAGACTGAAAATAATATGCAGTTCCATCCATAGAAGGTGTTGAACTACCAATGCCTGAAGAGGGTGTGAACCTTGATGTCAACCCTACTATTGCAGAAACATTAGATCAAGTAGATCTAAACCCAGTAAACCCTTTTGAGACCCATCTTGAAGATCCTGTTAAGACTGGTAAATATGAGGAGTCTTCTTAGGTTGTTGATCTACCATTGGGTAAGGGATAAAAATATTTGTGATTGTACTTAATTTTCAAGACAATCGATTCTTTTGTTATCCTTTGAAACTAACCAAATCTTTAAATTAATTATGCAGGGCTATTAACTGCAGTGACTAGATCTGGAGGTGAGGCCCCAGCCTCTGCCCCAACAAGAATTGAAAGCGAAGAATCACAGGTCAAGGGGGAAGGAGCAGAATAGGGCACTTCCTTAAGTTCATTAATCCTAGATTACATGCCCCCCTGTGAGGATGATACTGAATCATACCCAGAGGTGATTAAGGCTCTCAGATTCTCACGACGCAAGGCATGGAACAACATATGGAAAATCATATCTGAGGTGCCTTTAGAAGAGCTATCATCGAAGATCCATCGATTGTCGTCCCAGTTCATCATGCTAGGACTTGGTGGTTCTGGATATCAATAAATCCATACCGCGGTGAAACAAGTCATCTTCAGGAGGGAGCAGGAGAAAAAGTGTCATGAAGATCTTACCAGGGTAAAACTTTCAGTCAACATCGGCGAATTTGAGGCTGCAGTATCTCGAGTTGAGGCTGACTATGCTTCCAGGATGATGAAGCTGAAGCATAAGATCAAAGAAAAAGTAATCCAGAAGATGCACCTTCAGCAACAGTTAGATGTTGTTACTGGGGAACTTGAACAACTCAATAATTCACTAGAGGGAGTTCAAACGAATGGTATGAAGACCATTGCAGATGGCAAGAAAGCAATCCATCAGGCTTAAAAGAGTAAAGTTGGTCGAGTGCATGAGATTCAAGTAGCTGCTGATGAAGCTCGAGATGCAGTTCATCAATTGAAGACTTATGTTGACAGTCTTTTGTAATTTCTTGGAAAATAGAAGAGACTCCAATATGTGGATGTCCTTCTAATTCTTTTGCATCAAATGGAAAGAATGGTTTCATCTTCAATTACTTGTGCACTTATTTTTCTGCTACCTGCTTTAAATTTTTCCTAAGACAATGGGCCTAGTAAGCGTAGTTTGATTTTTACTAGGATTAGTGTAAATAACCCTACAAACTTTGAATCTTTTAATTGCTCAATATTACCTAAATCATAAAAAATGTATGTTTAGTGAGATGGTACTTGTCTTTTATTCAGAGTTCCTTTGTCTTTTGTGGGTAGTTTAAAGTCATGCACATCGGACATAAAGAGGCTAATATTTACGGTCGAAATAGCTTTGACTGAATGAATTAGAATTGACTCAATTACTTGACAATTCATCTGAAAAACATATTACCATACTCAAGTATGAGGGAAAATATGTAAACTATGAATTACGAATATTTAAACATGAGGAATGATGTGAAAAATAGATAAAAGGCACTAGAAGAAGTAGTTCCCATGAATGAGGTTACCATTATTTAACAAACCCGTTAGGGGGTTGAATTATGCAGAGCCACCTAAGGGCATTGGCTACATAGTTAAATAAATAATAACTTTTGGCTAACAAGTCTGTTATGTAGATTGTTTATGAAAGGCCACCTAAGGGCACGTGCTGCATAGTCAGGAAAAAAACCTCTCATAAATTTACTTTCCTAGTGATAAAATCTTGTGAATGTTTATAGAGATTCAAATTTTCCAAAGTATAGAGTTTGCGGTATAGAAAGAGGTACTTGAATATGGAGAAGATATTTCCCAACAAGATTATCGAAGAACTGGATGGATATCATTCCTATGAATGTATGACCCAAATGTAGGGAAGGAGAATATAAACCATAGACCTGAATACTTTCCGATCATGAAAAGGGATATGGGACAAATATGTTAAGGATGGCTATTTTTGTGGATCCCTACATACTGTCATTTATGACCAACAAGGACAAAATAGGCTTTCTTCCCAAGAATGAAGTTACCAGTATTTAACAAACCCGTTAGGGGGTTGAATTATATAGGGCCACCTAAGGGCATTGGCTGTATAGTCAAATAATAGTATCTTTTGGCTGACAAATCTGTTATGGAGACTGTTTATGCAAGGCCGCCTAAGGGCACGTACTGCATAGTCAGGAAAAAGAACTCTCATAAGTTTGACAATTTTGTGACTAGAATTCAAGAAAAGGTTTATGATGATCTAAAAATATTTAAGGTTAGGATTATGACACATAAAGATGGGTATTGTCCAATGTATGCAAAGATACAAAAATCAATGCTAACCATAATCATGTTGTGGCTGGGTCCTGAATGGAAATGTTGGACTTCACTACGTATCCCATAATGATGGGAATCAAGACATATGTAGTTCTTGAACTACAGTTTAACGTCGTGTGGGACAAAATGATTAGAGATCTTAGTTTAGGGTCATAGAGCTTGGAACATTATAATAAATACACAGTGTGTGTTTTCATGGGGGCTTTTTAGCCAAGGGACTGAAAGTGGAATGTGGGTTTAGGCCCAAAGACTTGGGGCTAGATTCGAGGGACACTCGAACGTTCCTACGTATCCCATAAGGATGGGAATCAAGCCCATGTAGTTCTTGAAATACCCTTTGTACAAATTTGGTTAGTACATGTGAAGGGTGAAAGGGGACTTTAGTGCAATGATGATTTAACCCAAGATAAAAGTTTTAGGTATTTCCATGTATGCACATAGTCTTTGAAATGAAACATGATTGAAAATCAATGTAAATAATGATTCCGTCTCAGGTGAGGGTGTCAAAGAATATTGTAGTTTCTGTCATACTGGACAAAAGTGTTGCATAGTTTAACGTCGTATGGCAAGGACGAAAGTGAACCAATGTAAAGATATTTATTCTAGAGGTGGTTTCATGAATCAATATCGTATGAGATGGAGGTGAACCGATGTGAAGAGATTGATTTTGGGCTTGAACCTTGGGAGGTTGCCTACGTACCCAGCCTAGAAGGCAAGGATCAAAGTCAGCATAGTTCAATTAAAGAATGAATTAGTGATAAATTTGTTCTTGGGTACAATGACCTAAAATGTGGTGTTGGGACTTACACATGGTTAGTAGCCCAGAGAGAGTTTTATGGTTGAAGTTTCCTCTAAGCTCACGTGAGTCATAATCGGTGTGAGAAATAAGAGGTATCAATAACCTTAACGATAAACAGTTTAATGTCATGTAGGATATATAAAGGGACTATGCAGTTTAAAGTCTTGCAGTTAGGACTATTAGTGATGAACAGTTTAGTGTCACGTAGAAGGGACAAAGCACAGTTTAATGTCATGTATGACATATTAAAGGAGTTTCTGTATAGTTTAGCATCATGTAGTTAGGACGAAGGGGACAATATAGTTTAATGTCACGTTGGACAAAAGGGGAACTGTTCAGTTTAATGTCATGCAGTGAGGAAAAAAGAGTACACCATTTAATTTCATGTTGGACGTACTAGGCACTTTTTTATATTTTTAACGTCATGTTGGATGAAAAAGGGATGATAGAGTTTAACATCATGTTGGAAGAAAGTACGAATAGTTTACAGTCATATGCATGGACCGTGGATGGTGCAGTTTAATGTCTTGTTGGACATAAGGGACTTGCAAATAGTTTATGTTCATATGCTGGACCGAGGTGCAGTTTAAGGTCATGCTAGACCGAGGTGCAGAATTTTGTGTTCATACAAAATATTTCTTCAGAAATCTGGCATTGGTTGGAGTAGTGATGAGTTCTCTATCCATTGAGATTAATGAATAAGCTCCATTAGAGTAGACCTTATGTATTGAGTAAGGTCTTTCACATTTTGGCTCACGCTTGGGAGGTTTCTTACCTGGTATCATTGGAGTTCTGAGAACTAATACCAATTCTCCCCGAGTAAATGAATGAAGATGAACTTTTTTGTTAAAAGCTCGTGCTATTCGATTATGATAGACTTCCAAGTGGTGCAAAGTGAACAATATTTTCTCATCTAACTGTTCCAATTCATTCAATGACTTTTGAGATTGTTTATCTGTAGATTATTGATCACAAATGGAAACTCTGAGTGAGGGTAATTGAACTTCAATTTGCAAGACTACTTCAGTTCCATATACCAATGAATATGGAGTTGACCGCGTTGTGGTGTGGGTGGTAGTCTGATAATCCCATAAAACATGAAAGAGTTTATTAGGCCATGACTTCTTATCTTTATCCACTATATTTTGCAGTATATTTGACAGAGTCTTATTGAAGGCTTCTCTCTGGTGATTGGCCGCTGCATTATACCGAGATGAATGGTTGGATTTAATGTTGTATTCTTGATACAATTTCTTCACCTTGGATGAACAGAAGTCAGTGCAATTTTCCGTCAATATGGTATGAGGGACACAAAATCTGGTAATGATGTTGGACTTGATGAAGCTAAAAATGCATTTAGAGCTGATTTCCTTGAGAGGTATTGCCTCTACCCATTTGGAAAAGAAATCAGTAGCAGTAAGAATATACTTAAAATGCTTGGACGTAGCTGAAGGGTAAGGCCCCACCACATCCATTCCCCATGTGGAAAATGGCTATGAGTATTTAGCTGTATGAAGCAACTCTGGAGGTTGATGAATGAAGTTGGCATGTACTTGGCATGAATGAAACTTTTTTGTGAAATCAACACAATCTTGTACCATTGAAGGCCAAAATTATCCAAGCCTTCGAATCTGATCAGACAATCTATGTCCAGACTGGTGGGCACCACAGATTCCTGCATGCACTTCTTTCATGACAGCCATTATCTCTTCCCCATCAATGCATCTGAAGAGAAATCCATCAAAACCACATTTTTATAGAATTTTCTCTATGTGATCTGGGCTATCATAAAGAGTAAAATTGACCACACGTCGTCGGATTTGTTCTTTCTCGGCTCTATCAGGTGGAAGTGTTCCATTTTGAAGGTATTCCCTGATAGGTGACATCCATCCTGTAGTATGACCATAAGGTTTAGGAATGGGAATAATTTCATTAATTTCCTCTGTTCTGATTCGGACATAAGGTGAAATTGCACGACGATGGGCAATACTGATGGTTGTCTTGCCCCGATTTGGATCTGCCAGAGCTGTGGCTATATTAGCCAGTGCATCAGCTTGAGCATTTTGTGATCACGGGACATAAAAAAATGTCGGTTCCGAAGGGAATTCTTCCCTTAGCTCTCTGACTTATTCATACAAAGGGATTAGTTCTTATTTTCTGATGCCATAATTCCCATTAACTTGTTTGATTACCAGGTCTGAATCACCTTTCACCTTTAAGTGATTCACTCGTGCTTGAAGCACCAATTCCAAACCTGCAATGAGAGCTTGGTATTCTACTTCATTATTGGTACCACCATTTCATAATAAGAATGAATAAGGTAGCACTGCCTTTTCTGGAAAATTAGCACAATTCCTAAGAAAACATTTTTGAATTTGGGATTTTCCATTTTCCTCCCTGTTGGACTTCTAGAAGCACCATCAAAGTACATTTCCCATGTCTGAGGACTATCCTGAATAGAGAGGACTTCCTCATCAGGGATTTCAATATCTGAAGATGTGTCTTCCACTGAAGGGTGTTCAGCCAGGAAATCATCCAGATCTTGGCCCTTTATTGCCTTTTGAGACACATACTGAATGTCGAATTGCTGCAAAATAACTTCCCGCATTTCCAGACATCCTGTAAGCATTGGACGACTAAGGATGAATTTGAGCGGGTTATTGTGAGATACCAATTGGACCTTGTGATGTTGCAGGAAGTGTCTCAACTTCTCAACTGCAAAGATTAATGCCAGGAAGCACTTCTCAACACTCAAATACCGGGTTTCTGCTTCAAGCATAGTCCAACTGAGGTAGTAGAGGCTGTTTTCATTCCCAGCATCGTTCTTCTGAGCAAGAAAGGCACCCAATGATCGCTCTAGAGCTGTCACGTAGAGGATAAGTGGTCTTACTTCAACAGGTGGCAAGAGTACAGGTGGAATCAAGAGGTATTTCTTCATAATATTGAATGCTTTTTGACATTCTTCAGTCCACTGGGAAGTGACCCCCTTCTTCATCAATTTGGTGAAGGGTAAACTTTTTCCTACTAAATTGGTGATGAAATGCCGAATATAGGCTAAGTGTCCTTGAATTCCTCTCAATTCATTCAAATTTTGAGGAGGTAACATACCAAGGATTGACTTTCTCTTCTCAAGATCGACTGTAATACCATGATGGTGTACAACAAAGTTGAGAAATTTTCCCGAGGTTACCCCAAAAGCACATTTTAAGGGGTTTATCTTCAGATTATGTTGTCGAATCTTGCAGAATATGACTTAAAAATCAGCCAAGTGATTAGAACATTTTCTGGATTTAACCACCAAATCATCTACATAGCATTCAACAAACTTCCCTAAGAAGGGTTTGAAGATACGATGCATGGAACACTGATATGTTGTGCCTGCATTCTTTAATCCAAAGGGCATTACCCGGTAGAAAAACACACCCTGAGGGGATCTTAAGGCTGTGGATTCCTCATCTTCTGGGGACATTCGGATTTGATTATATCTGGAATATCCATCCATGAAGGAAAGTGCTTCATAGCCATATATTTCATCAATTAAAAGTTCTGTAATCGGAACTAGGGAATCATCCTTGGGACAATACCGATTAAGATCTCTGAAATCAATGAAAAATCTAATTTTTCCATTCTTATTCATCACAGGGACAATATTATCCAACCACTTGGGATATTGAACTTCTCTGACGAATTTAGATTTGATAAGCTTATCCACTTTAGCTTCAATTTTGGAAGCATAAGTTGGGTGTGTTCTTCTCGCGGCTTTCTTAAATCCTCGATGTTCTTCTGGTAAACCCAAATGATGAGTAGCCACATCAGGATCAAGCCTGGGCATTTCTTTATAGTTCCAAGCAAATATATCTCTATTTTTATCTAGAAAGGAAATATACATCTCTTGTTCTTCAAGAGTCATGGCCGCACTGATTAAAGTGGGGCATGGATCTTCTTTTGTACCCAGATTTATTTCTCTGAGTTCATCCACGGTGGTAGAGATACCATCTTCAAATGCTGGAGGAGCATCTCTGATATCTTCCTCTTCTTCTTCTTCATGTGTTATTTCTTCTGTTTCAACTTTCATAGCATATGATGAATCAAAATTTCCATGATCACAAGAGAATTTAAAATTTTAACATCTTGAAGAAGGGGCTTCCATTTCTGACCCAATTGATGATGAAGGGTCTTCCTTGGGAATGAAAGAGGAGATGATGGATTGAGAATATACATCATTGTTCACCTCCTATGTTGCTCTAACTTCTTCTGGACTGGTTGGAAAAGTATAGACTTGCTGGATTTTAGTAGATAAAATGAAGACATCTCCATTTGAGATTTCATCATTGCCTTGTGTGTTACAAGTTTCTCCCAGGTTGTCTGGATCAATTATCGTAATTGACATTATGGATCTCTCCATAAGAGTATTTTTATTTGGGTCTACCCTATCAAATTGACTGATAGGAAACACATAATCTGTACTCACATGCGCAAATGGATTACTGGAATCTTTTCCAAACCATATGGAGCATTAACTTTGGTAATATCCCTGGTTGTGGATTTATCCTTTCCCTTCATGTGATAGAATTCCGCCTAAATGTATTGAGACTCACATTTCTTGAACGGGGCCTTATCACTATACAATGTCCAAACTTCACCATTGAAACAATATTTGAGACATTGATGGTATGATGAAGGGATAGTCGCATGTTGATGTAGCCAGGGTCTTCCAAGAAAGATGTTGAAAGCTGAGTCTTGATCAACAACCATAAAATATGAATTGGATACAAGATCTCCAAACTGAGTTTTGAGTGTATCTTCTCCCAGTGGTTATTTTTCATTTTTATCATATCCTTATAACATCATTATAGATGGAGATAAATCAGATTCCATGAGGCCCAATCGACGAAGTGTACGGATGGGCATGAGGTTGACTCCTGATCCATTATCAATTAATGTTCTTCGAACGTCTATGCCATTGACCTTTCCAGATAAGTAGAAAGGTATAATATGTCCAGGAAAGACATCATCTTAATCTTCATCAGTGAAAAATATCACTTCATCGAATTCCGTAGGATTATTCTCTATATGATAGACTTCAGCTGCAGCAATTTCAGTTTCAAACTCCTGAGGACTTGACAAAGCCTCGATGAGTGCTACCCGAAGATCCTTTGACAGATTCAAAGCATCCAGAATTTATAACTTGTCCAGTACTTGGGCCAGGTGTTTCAATACATCATACTTTTGATCCAGAGGTCTGCGTTTCCCAATAGTAACATGTGGTTTATCAGGTGACTTGGAAGCATATGCTTTGGAAGTTGATGCATCTTGTATCGGGAAAGGAGTTGGCAATATTCCTGGTTTTGGAAGATTAGACCAATTAGATCCACTTACATGTGGAGATGAAGAATATGGAACCATCAACCGGTCTTCTAGAATAACTGTGCTAGGACTGAATTTGCTATTGGTGGAAGAACTTTCTTGTTCTTGTTGAGCTCGCTGAAGGGCTCTGCCACGAGTTTCTGATGCATACACAGTTCTAGAAGGGGTAGAATTGGAATATTGGCTTCTGAAAGATCCATGTATTCCCCAGTATCCTGAGCCTCTGGAACTTCCTCTGATTCCTCTATTTGATTTAGGGAATTCGGGCTCATTATAATCGAAATTGCAACTGGCATACGGATCTGTTAATTGAATCATATTAACAGAACCGAAAATCAATTCTTCATCCGATGAAGACTCTTCCTGACTAGCCAATATAGGTTGTGCCATTTGATGGGGTGGTGCCCATTGATTTGAAGTAGATGGCATGAAGTCTTCCATGGTCAAAGACAACTTAGGCTTTGACACGTACTCATCTTCTTCTGATTCTTTTTCATTCTTTGAATCATGTTGTTTCTTTGAGGAATTTCCCTCTGATGAAGAGGGTTTTTCTGCGGCATTTATAGCAGAAGGTACAATTGGTTTCTTCAATTTCATTCGAAAAATAGCATTATTTTGGTTGATCGTCTTTTTGACCATCCAATCATCATATTTTTCTGCATTTTTTCTTTTGACTTCTTGCCACTCGCCTTCCTCCTCTGGAACTGTAGTAGTAACACATGCTACCTGGGCTGAAGAGCTTTTCAGTTTGACTTGCCCCAAGTCGACCATCTTTTGTAGGAGGTCTTTGAAGACAAAACTCTCCTGGATGGGATGCCCCAACATTTGATGAAAAGGGA
Organism: Viscum album; assembly: GCA_963277665.1. Taxonomy (NCBI): domain Eukaryota; kingdom Viridiplantae; phylum Streptophyta; class Magnoliopsida; order Santalales; family Viscaceae; genus Viscum; species Viscum album. The sequence goes on along the minus strand of OY728129.1, from coordinate 749,628,803 downwards.
AATAATTGGGACAGTCTTCATCTCCTTCCTTGTTTGGTCTCTTAGGCCTTGGTAATTGAACCAGATTATTTTCCAGAGCCGAAATGATGTAACCAAGAACTTGTTCATTTTGGAAAGAGTATGTTTTTCTCTTTAGATCCTCAAATTGTTTTCGTCTTTGATTTCTTTGATCATCTGGAAGAAATGGATTTTTTTTGGTGCTCAAGAGGTGGAGACCTTCGAGAAGATGAAGGTTTTGAAGTAGAAACAGGTACATGGGCTTGTTTAAGCATAACTGTAGCAGTTTCTACTTTACCCATTCTCTTTCCGGGAGCTGATGGAATTATACAAGATTTATCCTTAGCCTATATAAGGGAATCTTCAATCTGCTGAGCGATTGAAGTAAGGTATCGAAACCCTCCTCTGTATTTCACAGGGATCAACGGCGTGCGTAATTCGTCACGCAGATTTTCCACACAGATTGGCAATAGTTCCTCTTGAGGGAGTGCTAGGCTCAGGGATTATGTTACCCCCTTCCAGCGAGCAATGAAATCAGAGACTCTTTCATTCTCCCATTGCTTACAGTTTGTAAGATTGAAATCTATTGTCTTTGGCAAAGTTGAGCTGAATTGAAGAATAAATCATTGACGGAGATCTTCCCAACCGGTAATTGACCGGGATTACAAGCCTGTATACCAGGCAAAAGCTAGTCCTTGCATGGTTTGCACGAATCATTTGAGTTTCACTGCTTCTTTCTACTCCGGAGTTCCCATAATAGGATCTCAACAAGACACGTAATGTGTCAAATGCTATTCAGGATCGCCTGATCCATTGAAAATAGGGAATACAGGGTTCCCAAAATTTGATGGGGGAGAGATTGAATCTACCCATTCAGGGTAAGCTTTCTTTTCCGATTGAACCTGCACACACTTTCCTTCCATAACATCCAACCGAGATGTTAATGATTCAATAGTAGTTATTAACTTTTGAGAAACATTCGGTTGAGCTGGAATCTGAACAGGTGCACTGACTGGAGCTTGGACAGGTATGGCAGCTAGTACTACAACTGATGGAAGCACTGCCAATTTTTGTTGCACTTGACCCGTAGGATTAGACCTGTGAGGGTGTACTGATAAAGGAGGATATTCTTGATCTATCTCAGTTGTTGTAACAAAATCCCTTAGCTCATTGACTCCAGCACGCTTAGGAGGAAGACAACCCTGAAGTAGTTCTGCGTTCATCCTCCTCAATTCCTTCATTTATTCCTCCTGTTGCGAAAATCTTTGCTCTAGTGAGAGAGATTGGCCCTCTCCAGAGGGAGGATATGTAACCTGATTCTTCCACATTCCCTTGTTTGATCCCTTTTGGAGAGGGGGAAGTGGGTTATTTGAAGGAACTCCAAGATTTTGGGTAAACATTTGATTTCATGTACGCAAACCTTCTTCATTTGTGTCTGTGCGTACAACTTCCTGAACATGAACCTCTTCATATGATCCGTCTAAGTGAGCATGATCTGATGGAACAACAACAACGACATTGATGACATTGATTGATGCATAATGCATCGCATCCATTCTATCATCTTTTCTTTGATATTGTCTCCTTCCATTTCTTTGATGAGACATTGCCTTTTGTTGATTCGATCCCTCAGGAACTTCTTGATGAACCGTAATTTGGAGAGAATATCCTGATAATTTGGCTCTTCGTTCCTCTTGTGGCTTCTTCCCCAATCAAGAAAAGATTGAATTTCTCTGAGGAGGGGTTTGATGATTTGAAAAAGTCCCCAGTCCGGTGGACTGGGGCTGTTCCTGTTGTTCCCTCTCAACTCCTCGAATCCTATTTGTTGATTCCAAGGGTTGGTTTAAAAGAGTCCCCAGTCTGGTGAGCTGGGGTGGCTCTTGACATGCTATGTCTTAGACTTTCTTAAAATCTCTCCTGATCATGCAGACCTTGGTCCGGAAATTAGATGGATGCATGAATCGACATCCACTTTTATCACCCGGTTCAAAAGACCGTTAAATGATTTCTAACACTTCTTTCACTTGGTGACGTGCTTGCTCCAAACGAGAGGCCTGTTCAATATTCTTATCTGATTGATTCATGAGTAATTCAACAACTTTTTCTCTGTATTCTTGATTTTGAGAGGAAATAGTTGAAACCTGTTCTTGGGCAAGATTTTGATTACAAACAAAGCTAGGTATCTGTGGCTGGCTATGGGCAATAACATTGCATGAAACCATTTTCGGGGGGCATTGCTGACTGGAGAGCACCGCGAAATGAAGTGCTCCATGAACACCCCATCCTCTAACATGAATACCAGATTGGGAATTGGAAATTAACTGGCGCAACTTTCTTAGTGCGCCAAGGCATGAACGCTGAAGGGTTCTCTCCTGCTTTTCAGCCTTCGGATATCGAGAGGCTGATAGAGATGGAAATTCAATTTGGTGTTGTAACGCTTCTATTATCTTAACATGATTTTCATATTCATCATAAGATAATACTTTATTTTTCAAATGACAAAGATTTTTCCATATGTTGAGACGAATATCATGAATTCCATCTTCCGTCAACATTTCTTGGAATGTCATACTGAGAGTCAGTTGGAGGCCAAAACCTGACTGGCACTTCACCTTTTTTCAGTTGTTTTCTCATGTTCATTATTTCCTCTTTATCATTTGATGAAGATTATTCTACCTGTTTTGACTAGAGCTGGTTCTTCCTTGATGCTTCATTGGATTCAACAAGATCAGTAGAGAAATCACTTATTAAACTAGAAGATGCATGACTTAGGGGTGGTTCGGAGAATGACATACACCCTGGGCTATATTCCGATTGAGAAAGTATTCCACCTGCCAGTGATGAAACATTAGACTTGACTGGTTTTACATTTTCAAGTGCCTCATGATAAGAGGGCTTTCTCAGCACTACATTTTCCACTAGAGAATTTTCTGGGAAATGTGCATCTCTACTACAGAGAGGACTTTCGTAGTGAAATTCATCATCATGGGGAGGACCACCATGGTGGGTTACAGCAAAAGATGATATCTCTTTATCCTTGGTATTCGGGCCACACAGAGGGTTCCAGTGGCTCGCATCTGAAGATGAAACTTTGAGATCGACTGAATTTTCATGAAGCAAGCCTTCATGAGGAAGTGTCTTTTGATGAACCTTGGAATTAATGTTCCCACTATTGGGAAATGAGGGATCAGAATCTTGAATTCTAATAGATAACTGTCTGAGGGCCTCAATAACTCTAGCATCGAGAAAGGCCTTGTTATAGATTGGATCATGATCTTTTGACTGTGATGGGTGGGTTTTCTTATTAGACGCCTTCTTACTCACCTTGGAAACCACTTGTTGACAAAAGTGGATTCTCTAAGAAGGTGTATGTGCCTGATCAAGAGATGGCTAGGTTAGGCTGACGATCTCCACCCAAATATGGTGTATATTCCTGACTTGGTTGTCCGTATGATATGGGGGAGTATTCCCCACAACCCACTTAGACTGGAACAGATGTGTGTGTTTGTTCCGGAGTGAACTGTTGATGAGTCACTCCACTGGTAGGGATATATTTATGTGTCTTTCCCTGAGATTCCGCTGAAGCTATTATAATATCCTGACATGCATCCAGGATATGAGCCAGGATTTGCTTCTGCTCTTTCACCATTGATAGAATATTATTGGTGACTTCATATACCGGAACGGGTTTATACGTCCATTCCGTGATTGGAGTAGGTGTGTGTGCCTGCTCCTGTCCTCCTTTTCCTATCAGTGAATCCTAACAGTACTCAAGTGTAGGGGCAAAGAGTTGAGACTGCCTCCTGTTTGTCACTGGAGATTTTTGACTGACTTCTCCGAATGCTACCAAGCGAGACTGTTGGTAGACATGATCAATACTAGAATGTGTATGTGCCTGCTGATTGCACTTCACCGAACGTGGTTGACGAGATCCATCATATGTAGTCAGACGAGCCTGCTGACTAGCATGTGATATATAAACAGGTGTATGTTCTTGCCTATAGTACTCCACCGGAATTGCCTGGCGGGATTGGCGTGACGCTTCCAGACGAGTCTGCAGGACAGTAGAATTAAAATAGGCAAGTTTATAATGAACCATACATTACATACATTGTTATTACTTCAAAATTGAATCATACTTATTACAACATATAACAAAACCATGAAAGGACCGTATAGGTATAGTGTCTTTAGAAACTGGGAAACATAAACAAATGGTTCATAAAGCATCTACACTGTCTCCCATTTATTTCATCATATCTATACAAGAAATATCAATCACATCATATTCATAAGAACATAAGATTTTGGAAATCTTAACCTGCAAAAGAGAGCATAATTTCATAACATGGGATAAATCATAGTAGTGAAATGAAATCCCAATAATCATAACTTAAAACATGAAACATTGTGGCATACACACATAATCATAGAGAATCATTTCTTATTAGTCAAGACTCATTTCCAAGACTATCTTAGTGGAAAAAGTCCATTTCTGAAACGAGTTCACTCCTCGTTTCAGTCCTGTTTCATTGAACCGGTATAACCTGCCGTTCAAGCCATGTCTATCTCATGAGATATAAAATCTTTACCCAATGCAATGGAGGGAGATATAGGTCCCACCCATCTCATAATGATACCATTCTTATGTGTTCCACAAAATCATAAACCATAAATCATATTATAACCCATGTAAAAAAATGGATTCTTAAACATCACATCATCATAACATAATCCATAAAAGGATATCGTAAAAATAATTCCATCATAACATAATCAAATCAATGTAAAAATAGGGATATAAACAGAACCCTATATTATCTTAGATGGAAAATAATTTTTATAAAACACTTGAACTCCATTCTTGAGGAAAATATCCTTTCTACTTCAAAAACACTTTTCATTTCTTAACATGTCTTACAATTCTAAACTAAAAGCAGTTGATTAAAAATAAAATTGAAAATTTGAAAAGGAAGCTTTTTGGAAAAAATGTTTTAAAAATCCATTCATGCCGTATAAGTTAAAAAAACATTCTTCTCGTACTTTTGTCGAAAAATTCAAAAAGTACCTCATACAAAAAAACGACAAAAGATTCCTTTCATATATTTTACTAAAACTCAAAAAAGGGTAAAAATGGATTTAAACAATTGTAGGTGGATGGAAATAATATTACATATTGAGGAAACGTGTATGTGGATGATAAAATACACCCCAGTAAATACCAAAGTATAAACAATCTCGGATAAAAATGAGATTGTGATATTTTCCCTTACCTTAGGCCCGATTTGCCTCGTAAGTGTACGAACCTCCTGTATAATGATTTAAATAATGTTATTTACTTATTAAATAATCATAATTATTGTTATTATATCATATATGTTCATATTCTTAGCTTCTTAGTAGTAATATTTCATTGCAACTTGTTATTCAGGTGTTTATAACATTTTGTTCTTATGCGTGTTTTGTCGAATAAATTCTTATTATTCTCTTTAGGTTATAGATAAATCATTTCCAGAATGGTATTAATGTACTATATATCATATTTATTCATTAAATTAATTTATATAATCATTATTCAATGAAGATCATGTAGAACGAATCTCATCACATCATGGAGACGGTATTCCGTACGTACGCACGAGCGATGATATCGTTCCCATGATCGTGGAATTGTATTGGAGTGTATGTATACTATTTTATAATCAATATCACTTTACAATAATCATATATAGTAATTATTTACACCACTATACCCATACAATTAAGGTGGTGGGGGAAAATATATTACACCACGGCGTGGAGACGGTATTTCGTACGTACGCACGCGCGGTGATTTCGTTTTCCGTAGGATGGATAGATGTTGAAATAGGGTTGTTTCATACTTATAATAACATATCCATATATGAGTGATACTAATGTTATTACTTCATAATGAAACAACTAAAGAAGAATAAGTTGAATAAGAAATAATTTGGAAAGGATCGGTAATGGATATTACCTCTTTTTGACACGCCTCTTCTTAACCTCCTCTTAGGGCACTAGGGTTGGCCTTTGAAGAAGACCAGAACCTCTAGGATGATTCTAGGGAAGTGGGGAAGTGAAATGGGAAGGGTTTGGCCTAGATTTAAGTCTCAAATTGGTGTGAGGAGGAGAGGGAGGAGGTGCCCTTTTATAAGGGAGGAGAGGGGCACCTTTGGAAATATAAGAAATATTAGTTTATATTAAATCCCAACCCCACATAAAAACTTCTAAAATGACTCATATCCCAAGATTAGATGAGATAGGGTTGTAATCACATCAACCAATAAAATTTAGACATGTTAGGAATTTATTTTAAACATTATCAACTTGATTTATCCTTATTTATCAATTTAATTTTAGTTGTGGTAATAATATTCTAAATTTTAAATTATTATTAATAATTATATATGTGTTATGAATTTTCCATAATTTGAAAATTTATGACATTTTCGACCATATAAATTTTAATTTATAATTTTAAAAAAAAATTGTTATTTTTAAACAATTTTATAATATGTTATTTTTATAAAATAACAATAGTGTCAATTTTGACACTATTCATTTATTTGAATTTAAATAAAATATATACAGAGGATATGTTCAAACTAAAAGCTTTAATAGATTAATACAATGTCATATGTATCTAGAAAATTAGTGGAGCACATTAAATAGTGCATATAATAATTATTTTAATATTTTTAAAACCATTTATTTGATATTTTAATTAATAAAATAATTTTCACATCACTATTGTGTCATACTTAATGATATATATTTAATCCCTAAAAGTTCTAAAAAAATTCTTATGATGTAGATAATTGTATTAGATTTCTGTAGACTATTTATGTTTGAAGTTTCATTAAGTTTATCACCAAATTAAAATTATTATACTTATAAGATTTAAAAAAGTGACATGTTGTCACTTTCTTTGGTTTTAATAATAATTAAATTATTTTCATGGAAACAAAGTCTATTAAATGAATCTAATCCGAACCTTAGGTGAAATGGGTCGACTTTTAGTCATCCAATAGGATTTTTTCAGGTGGTAGGGTAATTTTATAATCTTCTATTTACCCTTAATTACCCGATTTACCTTTAACTATGGTAAATAAAATTTACCGTAGTTACTATTCATAATGCCCAAAAATAAAAAGTAGCCTATTAACATAATTTGGACCCACTGATTTTAAATATGGAATCCATTTTTCAAAATTCAAAACATATAATTTGCAGTAATTAATTTAAAATAAATCCCATTGTAAAGAAAAAGGGTTTTAGAAGTTAAAACATTGCCAAAGATTGAAATGTTTTTACCTATGAATTCAATATGAAATTAATGATAATGACATACATTATATTAAATGGTAAAAATATATTCTATCTATACTTTAGAACCATTCAATATTATAATTTAACCATATAAATTATCTCAACGAAAAAAGTTGTTTTTAATAAAAAATTAGCGTATTTTTACTATTCATCAAAATATGAAAGTTATCAGAAAAATATCAAAAATTTATCCAAAGTAAATTTTTATATCCTGATTCAAAAGAATAATTTTATTTTGTCAAATTGAACTTATAAACGTGTCAAAAACTAGATTTAATGTTGGTGCGTCATCAAAAGGCGGCAAAACTGCATTTTTTGATAAATACTTATTTTACCCAAAAAATTTATTTTGTTCTCTTACCATGTTCTAGATAATGTGTAAGATGAATAATAATGTTGTAAAATTTAAACATCAGTTAATACTATTCATAACGGCTAGTTTATAATATTATAATAATATATCATTGTTTAGTGGAACTCGGTATTGCGTACTACACATGCTATCGAGGAAGGTCGCGATTGCGTGTAGCGAAAGATTCCTTTGGTGGTTTATATAACATAAAAACAAAATATTTCTCATAAAAGTCTCAGGTGTTACATTCTACCCCCCTTAAAATGAATTTCGCCCTCGAAATTCTTCACTTTGTAACAAACAGATGAGGATACCTCTCCCTCATAATATCCTCAAGATCCCATGTAGCTTCTTCTAATTGGTGGTTCCTCCATAAAACTTTCACCAAGAGAGTGGTCTTGTTTCGTAGGACTTTTTCACTACGATCCAGAATTTCTATCGGTTGTTCTTCATAAGAAAGATCTTGCTCCAGTGGTACAACTTCTGAGCTGAGTACATGTGAAGGATCGGGTATGTACTTTCTCAGGAGAGATACATGGAACACATCGTGAACTTGAGAGAGATTTGGTGGAAGCGCCAATCGGTAAGCTACCATCCCAACACGATCCAGTATTTCGAAAGGACCGATATATCTAGGGCTCAACTTCCCCTTCTTTCCAAATCTCATGACCCTCTTCCAGGGAGATATTCATAAGAACACTTTATCACCCACTTCAAACTCTAGGTCTTTTCTTCGGTTGTCAGCATAACTTTTCTGTCGACTCTAAGCTGCTCTTATGTGTTGTTGAATAGATCGGACCTTTTCTGCCATCTCATCAACAATATCAGGTCCTAATAGATTTCTTTCCCCAACTTCATCCTAGCAAGTTGGAGTCCTACATTTCTTTCCATAGAGAGCTTCAAAAGGGGCCATCTGAATACTGGAGTGAAAGCTATTATTATAAGAAAATTCCACCAAAGGTAGGTTTTGATCCCAACCACCTTTGAAATCCATAGAGAAGCTCTCAACATATCTTCTAGAGTTTTAATTGTTCTCTCAGACAGACCGTCTTTCTGAGGATGATAAGCAGTGCTGAAACTCAACTCTGTATCTAGTGTATGCTGAAGACTTCTCCAGAACTTTGAGGTAAACCTCGGATCCCAATCAGATATAATAGAAAGTGGTACTCAATTCAATCTTACCACTTCCTTTACATATATCCTGGAAAGCTAATCCAGAGAGAAATCCTCTCTAATAGCGATGAAGTGTGCAGACTTTGAAAGACGATCAACTATGACCCAGATAGCATTATTGCATTTGGATGTTTTAGGAAGTCCTGTGACAAAGTCCATAGTGATGTTTTCCCATTTCCATTCGGGTATGGGTAATGGTTGTAACATCCCCTTAGACTTCTGTCTCTCAGCTTTAACTTTCTGACAAACCAAGCATCGAGAGACATATTCAACAACATCTCTTTTCATGCCATCACACCAGAAATACTCTTTCAGGTCCCTATACATCTTAGTGCTTCCAGGATGAATAGAGAATGAAGAACTATGAGCCTCATCCAGCAGCTCCTTCTTTTATTTGGGGATTGGAGGAACACAAACCCGATTCCTGAACTTTATTATCCCATTACAATCAAGGTTGAATTCAGGAACATTTCTTACCTTCTTTTGTAACTCGAAATCTTCTTTCTGTGCCTCTTTAATCTTCACATGTATAGATGGTTGAACATTCATTTTAGAAAGATATGATTTTCCCCCTTCCATTATAATTCAAAGATCCATCCTTTGTAAATCCATAAATATTGGATCTTTTTTTATCCTCGTCATGGATAAACTGGCATGGTCTTGTCGACTTAATGCATCTTCCACCTTGTTTTCTTTCCCAGGGTGGTAATGAATTGAGCAGTCGTAATCCTTAATCAGCTCCAACCATCTTCTCTGGTGCATATTCAGCTCCTTTTGTGTGAAAATATACTTTAAACTTTTATGATCAGTATAAATATCACACCTTTCACCATAAAGGTAATGCCTCCAAATCTTTATTGCAAAGATTACCGCAGCTAACTCCAAATCATGAGTTGGGTAATTTTTCTCATGGATTTTAAACTGTCATGAGGCATAAGATATCACCATATCATTTTTCATGAGAACGCATCCCATTCCCTTCTTGGATGCATCACTGTAGATTACAAACCTTTCACCACTACAAGGCAGTGTGAGCACAGGTGCACTGGATAACCTTCTTTTCAACTCCTTGAAATTCTCTTCACATTCCTCCGTCCAGACAAACTTAACTCCTTTCCGAGTTAACTTGGTGAGTGGATTAGATAATCGTGAAAAATCTTTCACAAAACGTCGATAATATCCAGCTAAAACATGAAAACTTCAGATCTCAGTCACTGTTGTTGGTCTCGACCATCTTTCGATAACCTCTGTTTTTTCTGGATCCACATATATCCCCTCTTTTGAGATTATGTGACCCAAAAATGAAACTCTTTGAAGCCAAAATTCACATTTGGTAAATTTGGCATAAAGCTTCTCCTTTCTCAGGGTCTTCAATATAATTCTCAAGTGATCTTCATGTTCTTCCTTTCTCTTTGAATATACAAGAATATCGTCTATAAAAACTACCACAAACTGATCAAGATAGTCTGTAAAGACTCTATTCATCATATCCATGAAGATAGCAGGGGCATTAGTAGGACCAAATGGCTTCACTATAAATTCATAGTGTCCATACCTTGTACGGAAAGCCGTCTTTGGTATATCATCCCTTTTGACACTTAATTGGTGATACCCTGAATGAAGATCAATCTTGGAAAAGTATTGATCTCCTCGTAGTTGGTCAAATAAGTCATCAATGCGTGGGAGAGGATATTTGTTCTTGATAGTGATCTTGTTAAGTTCTCGATAATCAATACAGAGTCTCATTGATCCATCTTTCTTCTTAATAAACAGAACAGGTGCTCCCCAAGGTGACGCACTAGGGCGTATGAATCCTTTATAAAGATTCTCTTGGATTTGCTTCTTTAATTCCTGCAACTCAATTGGGGCCATTCTATAAGGTGTCTTTGAAATAGGCAAAGCACTCGGTACGAGTTCTATTGAAAACTCAACTTCACGATTTGGTGGAAGACCCGGCAATTCCTCCGGAAATACATCATCAAACTCTCTTACAATGGGCATATTCTTAATTGTGAGTTTCTCACCAACCATTTGAGATAAATAATCTTCATTAAGTGGAATCAAGACCCATAAGATGGAAGAAATTTCCACTGGAAGGTTATGTTCATCCTTGCATCGATAGACGATCATAGATTGATCTGGAATATGAAATGTGACTTCCCTTCTTTGGCAATTGATATGAGCTCGATATAAAGAAAGCCAATCCATGCCAAGAATCACATCAAATTCCACTATAGGAAGGATCACAAGATTTGCAGGAAGCACTTTCCCACAAACTTCAATCGGAGAAGAATTATAAACTTTTGATGCGACTGTTGTGCCAATAGGGGTTGTCACAACTAACTCAACATCTAATTGTTGAGGTAATATGGTGATATCCTTAGAAAATTCTTAAGAAATAAAGGAGTGGGTGGATCCAGAATCAAATAAAAAATTTGCTACATTAAGTGTACCTTTCACCACATTGTTATCGTACTCCACATCACTGATAGAAATTTCATGTGACTTTCCTTTGTCTTTAGCCTTAAGAGTTTGTTGACGTCGACCATCATCATCAACCCTAGGATTTGGGCATTGATTGGAATAATGCCCCATCTCCATGCACTTGAAACATTGATTGTAGTAGGTTCATTCTGTGTGTCCCTTCCTTTGTTTGCATCATTAGACATATTCTTCCCATCATTGCGGAATTCAAATGCCCGATGTCCTTCCTTTACACATTTGAAACATTTACTTGTCCCTTTAAGACAACTCCCTCCATGTTTCTTTCCACACTTTGAGAATAAGGTAAAGCTCATATTATTTTCAGTGTGCTCTTTAGATTTTCCTTTGAATTCCATTTTCCTCTTCTTATCAAACCCATATGACTGATGGGTTACTCCAATCTCCATCTCAACTTTGAGAGCACATCGAACGATTTCCTCCTATCTATTGAAGTCCCTTATGGCTAACGCCCTTCGAAGACTTGGTTTTAAGCCACTAAAGAATCGATCGATCTTACTCCCAGGTGGGATAATAATACTAGAAGCGTACCTTTCAAGTCTTGTAAAATTTGCTTCATAGGTACCAACAGATTCATCGTCCTTTTTCTTCAGTTCAAGAAACTCTTTCTCCATCTTTGTTTGGAGAATACGAGGGAAGTACTTATTGAAAAATAAGTTCTTGAATTCGTCCCATTCCATGGACTCAATTTCATCCCTTTACCTCATATTCTTAATAATATTACACCATTGATCAGCCTCTCCTTCCAAACGATACACTGCTAGGATGACTTTATCATGTTCAGAACATTGAAGAACTGAAAATAACTTTTCAGTAGTACTAATCCATTGTTCAGCAACTAATGGATAAGTAGACCCGCTGAAAGAAGGTGGACGCTGCCTCATGAAGGATTCAATAGAATGTTGCTCCTTCCTTTTCTCGTTTGGAAGTCCTGCATGATTCATAGCTTGAGAAATTTGTGTGAGCATGGCTATAAGATTTTGCATTCCAGCTCCCATAACGTTTTGTTGCTCAGGGGGACAATCATTGCATTGCCCGTCGCATTCCGCATTAACACGGTTTTTTCGGGTTCCAGCCATTGACTAAAACCAAGAAGAATAGTGTGAGAAACACTAATTATAATAGGAAAACCACATAATCAAGAATAAAATTTCACACTTAAGGTATTATCATAGGTTTTTCATGGCCATTTCTAAAACACTAATATTGTGTTCTATGCTTAGACTTATCCTTAGGATTCTTACTAAGGCTTTCACATCCTATTTTCCAAAGGTTGACTATACCTTTCCTCTGATACCAACTATAACGACCCATACTTTACATACATTGTTATTACTTCAAAATTGAAGCATACTTATTACAACATATAACAAAACCATGAAAGGACCGTATAGGTATAGTGTCTTTAGAAACTGTGAAACATAAACAACTGGTTCATAAAGCATCTACACTGTCTCCCATTTATTTCATCATATCTATAGTCCCTTTTGGCATATCTTACTTAATAAGCTTCTTCCTGGCCTGGGGAAAGAAAACATACAAAAGGTTGAGCTCAAATGCTCAGTAAGGGTAAAATAAATATCAATCACATCATATTCATAAGAACATAAAATTTTGGAAATATTAACCTGCAAAAGAGAGCATAATTTCATAACATGGGATAAATCATATTAGTGAAATGAAATCCCAATAATCATAACTTAAAACATGAAACATTGTGGCATACACAGATAATCATAGAGAATCATTTCTTATTAGTCAAGACTCATTTCCAATAATATCTTAGTGGACAAAGTCCATTTCTGAACCGAGTTCACTCCTTGTTTCAGTCCTGTTTCACTGAACCGGTATAACCTGCCGCTCTAGCCATGTCTATCTCATGAGATATAAAATCTTTACCCAATGAATTGTAGGGAGATATAGGTCCCACCCATCTCATAAGGATACCATTCTTATGTGTGCCACAAAATCATAAACCATAAATCATATCATAACCCATGTAAAAAAATGGGATTCTTAAACATCACATCATCATAACATAATCCATAAAAGGATATCGTAAAAATAATTCCATCATAACATAATCAAATCAATGTAAAAATAGGGATATAAACAGAACCCTATATTATCTTAGATGGAAAATAATTTTGATAAAACACTTGAACTCCATTCTTGATGAAAATATCCTTTATACTTCAAAAACACTTTTCATTTCTTAACATGTCTTACAATTCTAAACTAAAAGAATTTGATTAAAAATAAAATTGAAAATTTGTAAAGTAATCTTCTTGTAAAAAATGTTTTAAAAATCCATTCATTCCGTATAAGTTAAAAAAACAGTCTTCTCGTACTTTTGTCGGAAAAGTCAAAAAGTACCTCGTACGAAAAATGACAAAAGATTCCTTTCATATCTTTTACTAAAACTCATCAAAAGGTAAAAATAGATTTAAAAAATTGTAGGTGGATGGAAATAATATTACATATTGAGGAAACATGGATGTGGATGATAAAATACACCCCAGTAAATACCAAAGTATAAACAATCTCGGATAAAAATGAGATTGTGATATTTTCCCTTACCTTAGGTCCGATTTTCCTCGTAAGTGTCTGAACCTCCTATATAATGATTTAAATAATGTTATTGAATTATTCCAGAATCATAATTATTGTTATTATATCATATATGGTCATATTCTTATCTTCTTAGTAGTAATATTTCATTGCTACTTGTTATTCGGGTGTTTATAACTTTTTGTTCTTACGCATGTTTTGTCGAATAAATTCTTATTATTCTCTTTAGGTTATAGATACATAATTTACAGAATGGTATTAATGTACTATATATCATATCTATTCATTAAATTCATTTATATAATCATTATGAAATTAAGATCATGTAGAACGAATCGCATCACATCGTGGAGACGGTATTCCGTACGTATGCACGAGCGATGATATCGTTCCCATGATCGTGGAATTGAATTGGAGTGTATGTATAATATTTCAGAATCAATATCACTTTAAAATATTCATATATAGTAATTATTTACACCATTATACCCATCCAAGTAAGGTGGTTGGGGAAGTAGATTACACCACGACGTGGAGACGGTATTCTGTACGTACGCACACGCGGTGATTTCATTTTCCGTAGGATGGATAGATGTTTAAATAGGTTTGTTTCATACTTATAATAACATATCAGTATATGAGTGATACTGATGTTATTACTTCATAATGAAACAACTAAAGAAGACGAAGTTGAAGAAGAAAGAATTTGGAAGGGATCGGTAATGGATATTACCTCTTTTTGACGCGCCTCTTCTTAGCCTCCTCTTAGGGAACTAGGGTTGGTCTTTGAAGAAGACCAGAATCTCTAGGATGATTCTAGGGAAGTGGGGAAGTGAAATGGGCAGGTATTGGCCGAGATTGAAGGCTAAAATTTGTGTGAGGAGGAGAGGGAGGAGGTGCCCTTTTATAAGGGAGGAGAGGGGCACCTTTGTAAATATAAGAAATATTAGTTTATATTAAATCCCAACCCCACATAAAAACTTCTAAAATGACTCATATCCCAAGATTAGATGAGATAGGGTTGTAATATCATCAACTAATAAAATTTAGAAATGTTAGGAATTTATTTTAAACATTATCAACTTGATTTATCCTATTTATCAATTTAATTTTATTTTTGGTAATAATATTCTAAATTTTATATTATTATTAATAATTACATATGTGTTGTGAATTTTCCATAATTTGACACTTTATGACATTTTAGACCATATGAATTTTAATTTATAATTTTTAAATATTTTTGTGATTTTTAAACAATTTTATAATATGTTATTTTTATAAAATAACAATAGTGCCAATTTTTACACCATTCATTTATTTGAATTTAAATAAAATATATACAGAGGATACGTTCAAACTAAAAGCTTTAATAGATTAATACAATGTCATATGTATCTAGAAAATTAGTGGAGCACATTAAATAGTGCATATAATAATTATTTTTATATTTTTAAAACCATTTATTTGATATTTTAATTTATAAAATAATTTCAACATCACTATTGTGTCATAATTAATGACACTTATTTAATCCCTAAAAATTCTAAATAAATTCCTATGATGTAGATAATTGTATTATCCTTCTTGAGACTATTCATGTTCTAAGTTTCATTAAGTTTATCACAAAATTAAAATTATTATACTTATAAGATTTAAGAAAGTGACATGTTGTCACATTCTTTGGTTTTAATAATAATTAAATTATTTTCATGGACAAAAGTCTATTAAATGAATATAATCCGACCCTTAGGTGACATGGGTCGACTTTTAGTCATCCAATAGGATTTTGGCAGGTGTTAGGGTAATTTTATAATCTTATATTTACCCTTAATTACCCGATTTACCTTTAACTATGGTAAATAAAATTTACCGTAGTTACTATTCATAATGCCCAAAAATAAAAAGTAGCCTGTTAACATAATTTGGACCCACTTATTCTGAATATGGAATACATTTTTCAAAATTCAAAACATATAAGTTGCTGTAATTAATTTAAAATAAATCCCGTTGTTAAGAAAACGGGTTTTAGAAGTTAAAACATTGCCAAAGATTGAAATGTTTTTACCTATGAATTCAATGTGAGATTAATGATAATGACATACATTATATTAAATGGTAAAAATATATTCTATCTATACTTTAAATCCTTTAAATATAATAATTTAACCATATAAATTATCTCAATGAAAAAAGTTGTTTTTAATTAAAAATTAGCGTATTTTTACTATTCATCAAAATATGAAAGTTATCAGAAAAATATCAAAAATTTATCCAAAGTAAATTTTTATATCCTGATTCAAAATAATAATTTTATTTTGTCAAATTGAACTTATAAACGTGTCAAAAACTAGATTTAATGTGGGTGCGCCATCAAAAGGCGGCAAAACTGCATTTTTTGATAAATACTTATTTTACCCAAAAAAAAAATATTTTGTTCTCTTACCATGTTCTAGAAAATGTGTAAGATGAATAATAATGCTGTAAAATTTAAAATTCAGTTAATACTATTCATAATGGCTAGTTTATAATATTATAATAATATATCGTTGTTTAGTGGAACTCGGTATTGCGTACTACACATGCTATCGACGAAGGTCGTGATTGCGTGTAGCGAAAGATTCCTTTGATGATTTATATAACATAAAAACAAAATATTTCTAATAAAAGTCTCGGGTGTTACAAAGTGTGTGTGTGCCTGCTCGTTGCTTGCCAACAAGTTAGGTTGGTGGACTTCTCCGGAGACGGCAGAGAAGAGAACCTGCTCACTATTGACCGGATTTCGCCTATGGCAATTCGCCTTGCCTGCTCGGGTTCAAGGAACCTGAGCCGAACGCCTGGAGTCGGTACTCTCATCATGTTGAGGGCGCACTGCTGTATGAGTCTGGCAGCAATTGGTGGGAGCCCTCGGGAAGGACCCATGTCTACTATAATTAAGGCCCCGAGGGACCTGATCATTCACCTCCCCAGAATAAGGGAGCGAATGGTGATTGTGTTCTGGGGATAACAACCCGAAACGGTTGGAGACGGTGGTTAGCACCGCCTATTTCTTGATCACTGGTCATCGTTGTCCGAACGACCAGGGTGAGTTATTCACTTGGAGGGCTTGTCGGGCAGCCTCCAGAGTTGGAATGGTACCGTGTTGACGGTACTTTTTAACCAGCGTGTTTGATACCCAGCATTTAAGACGTTGAGTAGGTGATATCGTCCTCAGAGCGGATGATAATCCAGTAGGAGTAGCAGCAGTGGCATTCGCAGCAGCGGTATTCACATGTGTGAACTTGAGAGCAGCCATTTCTTAGAATGCAGAAAATCTTTGAAAAGAGTGCCTGTTTAATATAAGAGACGTAATCAAGATAAATTTTTCCACTACATCCTTTGGATGAGCACATATGTCAATGATTGTTTTTTTTGGCCCTCTCATTGAGTTTTAAATAGGAGCCTAACAAATAGGTAAAACATCATTTTAACTTGGTCAAGGATTCACATCGGGTTCACCATTTTTTGTTTTCCTCTAGAATTGGGGATGATCTCCTTGATTGAAGGTTCAAACATTACAATCGGTTTCTAATGGGATTGTTCATAGAACCAGAAATAGCCAATGATTCCACATCCATTTGGACATTCTTTCCAACGGTAGGCGCTCCTTAGTTGTGGACTGATGAGGCTTAGTAATTTTCATTGGTCGAGAGGATGGGAGGTCGGACTCATCACACATTTTTGAGGGGAATTATTGCCTACTCTGGGACTCTCTTTATAGATTTAAGTTATGTTTGTGAATCCTTATTACATTACCAAGTATAAAATGAGCTTTCCTATAGATCTGACAATCAATGATTGATATGTAGAAAATTTAGAGAATCTTTTATATGTATTCAAGGTTATTCATAGATAGAGAATCATCTGTATTTGTTAGATAATCTTGGTCAATGGTATCCTTCGACACATTTATATAGAAGTCTCTTGGTCATTATGATGACTATGCTGGTTTTAAAGCCACTCAGTTGGTCACATGAAGTTTATTG
This sequence comes from Viscum album, assembly GCA_963277665.1. Classification (NCBI taxonomy): domain Eukaryota; kingdom Viridiplantae; phylum Streptophyta; class Magnoliopsida; order Santalales; family Viscaceae; genus Viscum; species Viscum album. The sequence goes on along the minus strand of OY728129.1, from coordinate 749,610,833 downwards.
TCGTTCAGAAGGACATGGATTATTTTCAGAGTTAGGATCGAACCCGCAGATGGGCTACCTACGTATCCTTTGTTTAGAAAAGGAATCAGAACCCACATAGTTCGAGTAATGGAGTATAATGTTTATGATTGATGGCTCAAAGAAGGATGTCATAATTACTTTTATACTCTAATCTCACGTGAGTCATGCTTGGTGTCAGAAACAAGAGGTATTGGTAAAAACCAGACAAGTGTTCCATGAAAGATGCAATCATAAGAAATAATGTGGGGCTTATGTATGTATGACTTCCCAAATAGATGAAGATTAGGATTTACTTCAGGGAATAAATCCAGGAACAGGGTCCATAAAGGTATATGTACTTTATGGATATTTGGATACTCTAATTTGGGGCTTACTCCTGAAAAGGAGACCCAAATTAGGAGGGTACATATGATTGGGTTTTACTCCTGAGAATGAGATCCAGATCAAAAGTAAATTGGGACTGGTTAAGAAAATATTAAGGGACTTAGAGCTTACTCTTAAGGAGGATTCCCATATTTAAGACAGGGGCTTACTCTTGAAAAGGAGGCCCAGACTAATGAGGACTTGGGGCTTACTCCTAAAGAGGATGACCAGATTTGGGAATTTTAATATTGGGGCATACTCTTGAAAAGGATGCCCACATTAGGGGACTTGGGGCTTACTCCTAAGGAGGATGCCCAGAATTAATGGGAATTATGACTGGGACTTACTCCTGAAAAGGAATCCCATGTTATGGGACTTGAAAAAATAAGGAACTTGGGGATTATTCTTGAAGAGGATACCCATATTTGAGACTGGGGCTTACTCTTGAAAAGGAGTCCCATGTTAAGAGAATTATGGTTGGGGCTTACTCTTGAGTAGGATGTCCAAATTAAGGAACTTGAGGCTTACTCCTGAAGAGGATACACATATTTGAGACTGGGGCTTACTCCTGAAAAGGAGGCCCATGTTAAGAGAATTATGGTTGGGGCTTACTCTTGAGGAGGATGCCCAAATTAGGGGACTGGGGATTACACCTAAAAAGGAGGCCCAGGTTTGAGACTGGGGCTTACTCTTGAAACGGAGTCCCAGGTTAAGAGAATTATGGTTCGGGCTTACTCCTAAGGAGGATGCCCAAGTTAGGGGACTGGGGCATACTCCTGAAAATGAGGCCCAGGTTTAGGGAAATTATGATTGGGGCTTACTCTTGAAATGGATGCCCAAATTAATGGGGACTTGGGGCATACTCCTATGTAGGATGCCCATATTTGGTAATAATGACTGAGGCTTACTCCTGAAAAAGAGGCCCAGGCTAAAAAAGTTCTCTCATCTTAAATGATGAGGTTGAATGAATGAAATCTCAATCTTTAATGACGTAAAGATGTGTGAATCACTAGATTTTAAGAGATCTTCCACAGAGTTCCTTTCAGATAAGGAATCCAAATCAAGAAATAAATCCATAAATGGATTTGAAGAGTGTCTTGAAGACTGAATCTTGAATAGGAGAGGTGGAATGGCATAAGAGGGGTTAAACGGGCAAGAAAGGCACCCAAAAAGGCAGGGGTGCGAATGTCCTGGTAGGTGCACAAGTACTACCTGGGCGCGCAAGTCTTGGTCACGCAGGTATACCTGCGCGACACATGGGTACTTGCGCATTTGTAAACCAGCATGGTAATACTTGGGTGATCCTTGACCAATGCCTTTAGAATTATCCTGAGGTACTTCCAGAATAGAGGCGTGCAAGTTTTGGTGAGGAATTAAGGCAGCGCGCAAGTATGTTCATTTCCCTTACGGGTAAAACACCTTAGGCATGTAAGTGTTAGTGAATTATAACACTTATACCTTACTCATATTGTTTATAACTTCCATCCTAGGTAAATAATTACCTTATAAGTGTTCGGATGACCTGAAGAAGAGACTTAAGCATTCAGAGCTCTAAATCTGAATTCTGGAAAAATTCCACCCTCCAATGGGGGGCCCACTTTGTCTAGTTATAAGCTGGAGAAGACGCCAGTTGATTATCCTTTAGGGTTCGCACGTCACTTGCACGACCATTAGGGGGCACACAAGTATACTTTCACGACAGTGATGGAACTTGCGCGACCCTTGTGCTTTTGAATCCTTGTCCATGCCTTTGTCGATTTTTGATGTTTTCTTCAAAGGATGCATCAATTTGTTCTAATTCATTTCCCTTTCCATTATTTTCGACAATGTGAAGAAAAAGGAGCATCAACAAACCCAATCTAGGTAATTTTGTTTCATATCACACTATTAATAGGATAATCAAACCATTATATAATAGTTTACAAAATATGAGGAAGATTTGATTTAATTTTCATTTATAAAAGATATAGTTTAATATTTGAGAGATATTACTGACCCAATTTGATGTAATTAAAAACATTTTAATGTATATTATAGTTTTATTAATCATGTGGTATTATAGGAATGAGAATAAATCAGACCCTTTGATTAATGTTTTGGACACTTGGAAAGAGTTTATAATTTATGAATTAGTAAGTCCGGAAGAAATGCATTTAGAAATTTAAAAATCAAGATTAAAAAATAAATTATCAAATATGTAGTGTTAATTAATGATAAATATAATATAAATAAGAATAATTTGAAATTATGGGGTTCCATTTCAATATCCATATTATTTTAGGGAAGAATTTGGAGATCAATTTTAATAGTTATATTAAATAATTATTCAATATCATTAAATAATTTATTACCATTGTTATTTTTAGACATTATAGTCTGACCACTATCATTAATATTTTGATCTCAATTCATCAATGAAAAATGTGTATAAAAAATGTTTTTTAATAGATCACCAAATATAGAGTTTTGATACACAATATAACTATTTCATATATATGTATTTGTAATATACCAGCATGTCTTTATAATAATTAAGATTCATAAAATTATTGAATGTTAATGGAATAATGTTAGTGAATATAGGGAGGTATTACACAGTTCTAGGATCTCCTCAAGGTATTTCGACTTTAATTAGAGTGATAATGATTGAAAATGTATAAAAAGTGAATATATTGATTTTTATATATCACGATTTTATCATGTGTATACACCTTGGATGTATGAAAATGTATCTAAGAAGAAGTAAAATATATTTGTGTTTTTTCAATATGTTTCTCATTAATAATTACATTTTGTGTGAATGAGGATAAGGGAGTGAAAGACATATTGTGTTCCATAAAACAAGGGAATATGATTTAATAATTTAATAGGGAATTAAAAATAAAATTTTAATTTAGATTACACTATAATTCACCCCTACAAGGGGTTAATCATGACAAACATGATAACACTATATTTAAATGAATTAGTAATAATTATAATTGTTTAAAATTTATAACAAATATTATTAATATACAATTGGAATTTTTCCACACACAAAGGATGTTCTGATGGTTCAGACATTCCATTGAGAAGGTGGCGATGAATCATTGGATTCAATTTTTTGTTAACTGTTTTTAAATTTATATCATCCTCTATATCATATAAATGATTCACCCGCTCAAATATAAATTCTCAATATCACATGAAGATAACTAACAAGTAGGATTGATGAACAAGATGACTTTTACAAGGATCACCTCTTTCCCTAAAGGACTAATTCTTTCCATGGTAGGTTATTCAACACAATAATGGATTATTTAAATTAAGTATATTATAATCATGATTGAAATAATGAGAATATAATTACACTTTCTTCCCCAAGAGTCACACTAATCTATGTAGCTACACACTAAAAATACAAAATAATAATACTATAATGAGAAATATCACAACGAAGGATCAATTTCTAAATCATAATTATATAGATATATTCTTCCATGATCCTATATAATATTAAATAATATTTTTTCTCACACTTTGACTAACTAGATGTAGATCTACATTATTATTCACAAACACAAATTATCTCACTAAATTTTCAATCTCTAACTAATATAGATGATGAATTTTTAAATTCAGCATTCTGGAAATCATCCTCTCTCACAACTTATTTGATGTTAAACAATACACATCACAAATTGTTATACCTTTTAATCCTCATTATTTACAAGAAACAATATTTTACATAATTAAAAATAGTTAGAGAGAAACATTTATATCACTTACTATCTTGATTCCCCATGACTTGAATCATAGACCATGATATTATCAACATTATATTTGTTTTTTCTTCTAAACAAGATCCATGATCTCAAAAACATACCAACTTCAAATTACTATATATCTTTAAAAATATTCCACAATCACACTCTTTTATTTCTATCTCAATGAACTAGACATGAAAATTTCTCAATGTTACAGTAAAAGATAAAAAACATAATTTATTAATATTATATTTTAGAATTACAGAAATACCCATATCTGTATTCCCACTATAACATCTCAAACAATACATATTTAGAAATTACTAATCATCACTATATCTTATACACTAAACATTGTAGTTAAAATAACAACACTACAAATATGACTAGAAATAACTTCAACAATTGTTTTCTGCGATTATTATAACTACACACCCTTAAAAATTGATCAAGCTAAAATAAATATTTATTTTATGGTGATAATTCATATAAAAATTCATATATGAATTCCATATAATTATTTCATAAAAAATAATCATAAAAATTAAAAAATATATTTATGCAAAGAGATCACCCTATTCAAAATCATCCACAAATAAATTGAAATATATTTTAAATAAGGTGATTTAACCTATTATGATATAATTTTAAAACATATTATTAAATTAATATAGAATACTAAAATTATAGAATTATTATTTATATAGTAAACTTGTCCAAATAGTCTCTTTGTATTGAAGTAATTCACTATGAAAGAGAGAAAATTTTTATGACATTACAGTCAAACTAAATCCCCGAAATCATATGAATGGACAATAAAACTTGTAAATTATAACACATAATACATATAAAATGTAACAATTAATACAAAACAACTTTAATATATTTGGAGACATAGTAAAAATTCATACTATATACATGAATTCTTATATCATCCCACTAAAAGTATTATGAAAAAATAAGTTATATAGAAACATTATACTTTTACAAATAAGAAAATTATAGAGTATAACACCTATTTAAAAAATTCTTCATTTAAACTAAATACATCAATATAAACCTAGTTTTTTTAATTATTTCAAGCAACATGTCATAAAACATTACAAATTATCAACTATAATTTATAAAAAATGAAAACCATCAAAAAATCTAAATTTACTTAAATTTTCTCTTTTTGGATTCTATAAAAACATTACTCAAATATTCTGGATAAACTGAATTTAGTTTAAAAATATATCAAATATCATAAGAATAATTAAATTATAGTCTTTCTAAAATGAAAAACTTCTTGGACCACACTACCAGATGAAGAATTGTGTTTGATAGAATTCAACCTCATGATAAGAATTTGGGAAAAGTTTCTTAAATGAACACTCACTAAAATAAAAACTAATTTTCCCACATCCATATGTAAAATTTATATTATAATATAAAAAAAAATTGTCAATATGTAGTGCACACTCCCCCTATTGAAAATTACTCTCTCCAAAATTTTCAAAGAATTGTGTATCTAAATTCTCCTCCTATATAATCAAAATCTAAAGTATTAATACAAGTTGATTTATAAACATTTTCAGTTGATATGAGATTAATAAATAAGATGTCTCATCCTCAAATAAGTGAAAATATCTCATGAAATATCTTTTTTGAAGATATATACATTCAAATTCATGTTAGATATATACACTATCTTGATTTCTCTAATGGATAAAATTTTAATAATGAAATAAAAATTTATTTCATTGAGTCTAGATCTAGAATGATGCATAGGGTAATTTAAAGATTTATTATATTATAATTATAACAAATAATAAATAATGGCCCCCCAATATCATTAAAGCTAATAACTATAATTTAATCCATAAACCATGGAACATGCCTAAGTAGAAGCTGCATACTCCTCTTTGGTTGTGATATGTATCACTAAATAATGATTGTTACGGTTTTGGCTCACATAATCTTATAAATTAACAATGTCCCACCTAAAGTGGATCTCATTTCAGAAATATAACATTACCAGGCAACAATATTAATTCTAATAATGTTCAACTTTATACTGAATTTGAATAACATTCAATAATTAGCTACACCACTGAACTTATTTATTTCATTCCCACAGACCAGAAAGTCATAAACTCTCTTAAATAGTCATTATTTTTTCAAATTCAATATATATTTAATATATTTTATTATATTACCCTATTTATAAGCCTTGAACCTTAATTTCATATTTCATCAACAAGGTATGATTCAGTTTTTCCAAATTCAATCTTATTTTAAACAATCCTTTTATTTTCACTCAGTAGTTGCTTATTATATTGATTGAAATTGGTATTTTTTATCGATACATTCCTCATATTCATGCATTAACATATGTTACATCTTAATTAGGAAAAAATAATATTTTTCATTTCTTGATGTGTCAAATATAATTTCTAAATGAGATATAGAATTGGTAAATATTTCAAAAAGAATCACATTAAGATCCACCATTAGATATTTAAAGAATACCATATTCTTGGTTATCATATTTATTTAATTTCTAATAGAAAATTTATTCATAATTGTTTTAATATTTGGATGATTTTTTTAAACATGTATCCCACTTTATCCTGTAAGGCTTCCAATATCACTCATAATCTAAAAATCCCATATTTTTAGTACAGTTAATTAAAAATGTCAAATTGAATTGAATTTATAGAATATATATGGAAACATTCAATCTTTCTTTTTTATTTTCCATTATAAATCCCTTCTTAAAAAGATATATAATTATTTCACCGTAACAATTATCATATCCTTTTTCAGATTCACAGTAATCTATATCATCTACATTCTCTTTGATTTTCAACTTTCTGATGGCCTAAAATGAAATTTCTTTTCAATCTTATTCATTATGGAATGATATTTTATAATATCATATGAAGTGATAATATTTTTCAATTGATATAGTGATATTAATTATCTTTCTTCAAGATATGTGATATTAGATTTAAAAATATCTGTAAATTTTCTCATGTTATTTTTGAAAATGGAAAAATATTCAAGCATTTCAGTAAATCATCAAATCTTGCTCACATTTTTTTTGAGATGTGTAAAATAATCATAAATATTATCGTCATTATTCTTCATAATGGATTCAAGTTTGCTTCCCCAACCTATAAATTAGACTCCAAAACATTCAAATTTATATTATATATGCATTCCATCTTGTCCCTATTTTCATTGGTTGATTGAAAACCCATATATTTTTTATAGATTTATTCTTAAAAAGGAATTAAAATTTTATTTTATATCTTTACATAATCCTCCATAATTATTTTATATAAAATGTTAAATATTGAATTTCGTTCAATATGTTGAAATCCAATAACTACATAACCTATAACCATCAATCCAAGTGTTATATGATATTTAAACATCATGTTCATAAAAATATTATAGTTCTTTCCATCACATGTATGAACAAACATTATTAATAGAATTTATATTGCCTGTAAAAATAATAATATTGATAAAACATAGGAAACCTTATATTGATAAATGTTAATATTCCTAGGATTAGGTTACTATATCATTAAGAGGTGGGGGTTAATTAGTTTAGAATAATTTTCATTATTTATTTTCACTTCAAAAAACATATGCATCCTGTTAATGTTTGATCCAATCAAAAATAAATTATCATCTTCAGCTGGACATAGAGAAAATGTAAGAGAAATAAAAAAGTATTTTTTTTGGTTTGGATCCTTCTCAAAATGATTAATTCATTCCATTATTGGTCATTCCCCCTATCCATCAATTCATATCCATTATAACAAGTGAACTAAGATTACATGAAAATGAATGACATCATATTATCCCTTTTTAGATTCAAAATATAATATATTGTTTCAAACATCTATTACAGCGTAATGTTACTAGAATTAGAATGATATATCTGATGGTTTGGTTAGAATATAAATAAAATATAAATATATTTATCCACAGGCCTCCATAAAATTATATAATATCATTCTAAATTTATTCATATCATGATTTAGATTTAATTCATGATTATGAAGCTTATATTAAATCACTAAATGATCAATTGAAAGTAGTTATAGATTATAGAATCTTAACACCAGGTTTCATGATATATTCTTCTCTCACAGATTTTTTGATAATCAATAATTCACATCACACCTTTCTAACTCATCAAAAGCCTAATATATTTTCGTATGATTATTTGATTGAATTCAAAATAATTCTGGAAAATAATATAAATATTATCCCTTAGTCATTTTCTATTAGTATCATTTTTTATCATCATCTTCTCATGTTCAAATTTTTTTTGGTTCCTAATTATGCATCGTGATCTCACATCATCCTTACCTCTAATAAACTTTAAATCTCATGAAATATTTCACAACTAAACATATTTATTTCATTATTAATAACAGGGAAATAAATAATCCTTGAATATACACTATATTCTCAACAAAAAAAATTAATTAAAAAATAATATATTTTTGAATTCTAGAAATACCCATCTTTATCTTCTCTCTAAAATTATAACACCCTCACCTGAATTTTTATGAACAGAACACAAGTGGAGACTATATATGATCTCATGAGAACCTCCTTATAAAAAATGCTTGGAAAATGTGGGACTTGGTTTAAGGTTTTATTGTGGATATTATATCCTCGGAAATCCTAGTCAAGCACCATAAACATTGTTAAATTCAACTACCTGAAATATCAGAATAGAATAGAATGTATCAATGTATTGTAAAAAAATTCACCTATCTATACATATATATAAATAAGGCAGCATATGTAGTGAGACAAACTATAGTATATAATTATATTTAGATAATAAAAAGAATTATCTTATGTCTATTGAATTTCAACCTAACACCACCAATATCTCCATAATCTATAGATCTGTTATATTCTGTTGTCACAGTTTACTTATCAAGATCCAAAATCATGATGTTTGTAAGTGCATCAACATTTTGATAGATGGCGTGAGTAATAGAAAAATGTATGAAACCACCAATGAATCATTAACATGAGTTCAGAAGCATAAAAATTGTATTCCATGAAAAATGTAAAAGAATAATAATTCCATTAGAAATATACAAAGCATTGATGTACTGAACACGTTTCCATGAGTCTCAACTATACACACTTCAGACCCATTATAGATGGATAATTATAAATATGTCTATTATGATCGAGAGTTAGCCACATGGATAATGATATCTTCTCACTACAGTCGCAAGGTATCAAGTTGGAATGGGACAAAAGGATGTCATATCCTTCCTTCATCATAGGATATGCCACAATCCCCCATATTCCATGTTAGTTATAAGTTCATAATCAAGACCATCTTATCCTATCTTTTATTTTGGTTTGGCTAGAGGGAAATCATACCCCTACAACCATTACATTGATAATGGATTCAAGGAATTAATTACCCAACCCTCTGTCTTGGTCCATCATCGCATGTCATTCACACTCCCCCTCAAAGGGATATTCGATGGTCCACCAATTTCGAGTATTGGTAGAAACAACTCTAAATGTACAAAAATAACACATAACATTGTAGAGTGTATATAGGAAGAAAATTACATGTCATATTTATAATTAGTAGAAACATATGAATACATTTCATCAATATCAATCGTTGTCTGAGAAGCTATATAGGCATACTCATGGAATCATGTGTCATGTATAGGTCTCACTGGGAACACACATACACACATACACACATAAAACCAGTATGAAGAATTTTAAAAACAAATATAAAAAGTGTCATATTATGGTAATAATAGTATAAATGTTCTAAATATGAAAATTAACTTTATACATTTTCTCATTGAATAAAAAACATGATACTAATTGATAGAAGATTCCTGAGTCACACAAAAGTAATAATCATATAAATCATACACACCAAGGACCCCAAGATAATAGTACAAATAAACTGTAACATAGATCAAAAATGATATTATAGATGAATCTATGAATATTTAAAATGATCTAAACCAAATCATGATCCTCCAATGATGTTATATTTGAGATTGATCAAAGGATGTTGCATTGGTGAAATAAATCTATAGAATTTCTTCAAATGATCAAAGTATTCATTCTTAGATAGAATATGAGTTGATATATATATGGATATATAATGTGTGATAAATGTTTATTATCATGGGAATAAGGTTATATATATATGAAACCAAATTAATAGAGCTTCATTGTTCACATACCATAATTACGTGATAACAAGTATACTTTTATCCACCAAATTCAATATTGGTGGGAATGGAATTGCTTGGAAGAGACTATATCGTATCTATGTTTGGGATGGAGGTAAATGGGATTAATAATCAGTCAAATTAGGTTGTTTATATCAGTTAAAATTAATTTTATTATCATTAATTCAGGAAAACATGGTTAGTTAATTTACTAAATTGTGATTTAATTGAGTGAGGCATTCTACATATCCTATAGACCTAAACAGTTTGTCCACATGGTTTGAAAAGTATGCAACAACTATAAATTTATCATATAAGTTAGGTTTTACTATTTATTATAAATGTATCATTATTTTATATAACAATTCTCTTAAATTTAACTAACAACTTTCATTATATAAATAAGGTACACTATTGCAGGTGAACAACCACATGTTTTCCTTTGACCATGCACAAACATTACACCCTCATAATGGTGTATATAACTCTCTAAAACCAATTGGAAAACTCTCGATCTAATGAAAAGCAATTAATAAAGTCCAAAAATTAAATAATAACATGACTTAAAATTAAAATTCCATTATATTATACCCCTCTAATGAATTCCCATCCTCACGAATAATCTATATGAATATTTCATGAAATACTCAGAAAAAAGAATCTAAAGGTTAGTCACCAACTCCCATGATAAAATATGTATTCATCCTTACCAAAAAATAATCAAGACATGTGGAACTATCATTACTTGAAATACTTTCTCACTCATATATATTATTCACATCTAACATTCTAAAATCGATGATATAGGATTCATCCTAACACTCCTGTAGTCAATCATAAAAGTAGGATCAAGAATGTACCACAAATGATGGAACAGATCGATTGCATTGTCAATAAGTTGGAAACATGAAGGTAGACAAAATGATAATATATATATCATATTCACTTGGTGGTCTCAAATTGTAGAACAAATATATGTCTTAACTCTCCTTTCTTCTATAAACGTAGACACCCTAACCGAGGATTCACCAATAAGAATATTCATCTACCCAGAAAAAAACTAAAGGTTTCCCTCTCATGTTTTTATATTATCATTACCTACTCTGATAAATGATGAAACAATTATTAATCAGTCTTACTCACTCATAGGTCTCCCAACCAATACTAGGACCGAGAAGGATACCACAACTTCCCTATTCTAATATAGTGGTAAACGAAATGAATAATCATAGAGAGAATATAAAGGATCCATATGAATATAATTTTAAAATCTATTGTTGTATATGAATACCAAAAAGATTTGGTGAACATCACAGGTTCAAATTAAATAAATAATGCTTTCTCATAACATATCCTCCAACATATTGATGTTTTTGTCTAACTGTACACCAGTTTTTGCATGATATGATGTTCTATGTTTCATTTAATTACCCAATGCCTTCAAATTATCATGTGAGAACCTTGAGGTGAAACACATGTCTTTTTCATGTATAATGATAAAGGTAATTACATGAATGTGTATAGTTTCTTATACGTGGTTCTATTGAATCTGTATAAATTAATCCACTTCCTTCAGAAGAACATCTATCAACCAAAACATGTGAAAATTTCTCAGATTCTGAGGTAAATGCATCACAAATTCCATTTTATCATTACCTCACATACACATAGGCATAACAATTCGTTGAGGAAAACCACACAGGTGTTGATGGTCAATCATGAACCACCAAAAAGAAATTCATTATAAGAAAAAATTGATTGGACCCCTCTTCATACATGGACATAAAAATTGATTTCAAATACAATGGTACATCATCACTTACACTACATAGACTACCCAATTTAAAGAATAAGATACTCACAGAAGTTTCTCTCCCTAGGAATCTATCATAACAACTCTCCCATGGATGCAGATCATATCATTATAGTATAATGATGAAATTTTATTAGAATCATTCCCCTTCAATAATTATCACATTACTAGGAACATAGGATCCAAATCCAAACTCAGTTTGACATTATCCCCCAACTAAAGAATAATAACAAATGGTACACATACTTCATGATCATTATTTTTATACATAATCCACTCCATGAAAAAATTCCTCGGACGCATATTCCTTCAGTTATGGATGATATCAATGATCCAACATCTCGAGGTTTTTCCTATCAAGAGAATCTATATTATTAATAGCCTTATTTGAAGTGTATGACATATTGATGTCGAATGACTTTATATACTCAATAAAATTCCTTTACCTCAAATTTATATATCCTATAGTGAAGATATATCATAGGGTTTTGTGATCTATGTAAATAAAAAACCTCAATCTAAAGAGATAATGTCACCAACATATAAATGTGTGGACTATAACATCCAACTATGTTTTATGTGTATGTTAGTTCCAATAATGTATTTACTAAGAAAATAATCCATAAGAAACAAAATGATCTATATGAATCATTATTACTCCTATCCCGACACATGAGGCAATACAGTGCACTATGTATTTGATCTTAGGATCAATATGAATAGAACACAATTTTTGTCAATATTCTATTTATCTCAAGGAAATTATTCTAACATTGATAAATCAATTAAAAATTTACCCCTTTTAGTAATCCCTATCATCATTTCAACATAGTGGGAGAAGTTCATGTTGTACTATTTATAAAATCCATCAAACCTGAGAAATTTTTTTATCCCAAAATAATTTAATTGGAGAGTCTAAGACATAAGCTAATCCACATTATTTTGGTCAACTAAAATTACTAACACATAACTATATGAATAAGAAAACATTACATTTTAATTAAAAAGTTACACTGCTAATTCTAAGCATATACATGATGTTCTCTATGTTTACTCAACATGGCGTCATGGTTTTTTGAATTTTACAATGATGTCCATGAATATATGTGGATATTTTCAACCATAACCCTAAAGAAAGAGTCAAGATATGAATATAAGATCTTGGTCATGAGATCCATGAATAGTAATGGTTCCGTAGTAAAAACAAATGGCTTGATGCAGTACTCAAACATTTGAAATCTACTCTTTAATTCAATTACAAGAATATCCACCTCTCTGGCCCAGAATATAAGGTAGCATGAATGATGTTCAATCATGGGGAACAACCAAGATCCCCATAACCGATCAAAGACATCATAAATCATAGTTATTGGATACATTTTATTCATTTTCATGAAATTTGGCATTATATAGTCTACAAAGATCTATATATTATGGTCTTCTATGTTGGGAAACAACACTACATCACCCCATAGAGATGTTCTTGGTCTGATAAACCCCTTATCCTCAAAACCGACTCACTACACCTTAAAATATCTCAATAAAATTGGTCCCCTATGATATTGTGGAATATATATTAGCTGTGTCTCCTGATTAAGACTAATATGATACTAAATTATTTTATCTTGCGGAATTCCTGAGATGTTATTTAGGAAAATATCCTATTAATAATCAACCATTAGAGGATAGGTATAGTGGGATACTATTATATATACTAAAAGAATTATTCCTACAACTTTTTATAGAAAAGGTATGATTGAAATCAAGTCTAGTACCATATTACCTACTTGGAAATCCCCCTAATAGGTTGTACCAAACTTCTCTTATTTGGGTGTGATGGAAGGAGAAAATCAATGAGAATATTCAAGGTGTGCATTAAATCTTTTCGGCTAGTCCATCCCAAAGTTCAAATAAAAACAATAAATTTCACATATTATCAAATATCAAACCTTTTAAACATATAAATGAATATAATACACTCTATAATCATCTGGAGGTGATTATATTTAGTATACAAGGGTGTTTCCAAAGAAATAAAATCAGAATAAAATTTAATCACTACATCAACATCAGTAAAATCATTAGATAATATAATTGAATTAGAAGATCAATTATAAAAATTATATTTAAAGAAAAGTTGTAATCAATATTTTACCTTGAATTATTAATTATTTGGATCCATTTTTATAAGAAACAAGGTCCATCACATAAAATTAGTGTACCTTGCCTCAAAAAACCTGACACTATGGTGCATGACTCACCAGAGTTAGTGTTGTCTGATGAGTCTGAACAAGATAATGGGGACCAGTTTAGATCCATAGGTCCTGGTTTCCAAATTTCATACACACTTATGAAAAAATTACCTCAAATATGTAGTGAAATATTTCTTCAGATTCACTATTTTTTTCACACTAACAAACTTACTCTTGGGCACTAAGTAGAATTTTTTATAATTTATCATCTTTCTGTAGATAATATATTTAGGAAATCATAATAATGGATATGTATAAGATATACACTTCTTGAGAATATTTCTACTACCATTTATGGAATGAGCAGTATTTATATTCCTAATATCATAACAGACACTAAACATAGTATTAAGTCATGCACCAACCAAATTTCTGATGGATGGAAGAAAACTAGCTGCTCGAACCTCCTATAGAAATTTCTCGATATTCAAGTCCTTTCATTGATCCTATAAAAACATTTTTGGTTTGAATTTCACAATTTTTTATCTGATAGTATGATAAATAGAAATCGCAAACTTATAGGCATTATATTCAATGTTTCTTCCCAAATAGGGGAGCATAATGAATCTTTTTCTTAAATTGACCGAAGAATGAAGACTCTATCATGGATCCACGATGAAGTTATATTAATTACTAATTATGATCTATCATAATTATTCTAGATAATGAATTGATAATTAAATGGTTCTTTAGGGTCTCCCACAAAATAACCTCATGAAATCCTCTTAGATTTATCATACCCCACCATCTCCTAGAGGGTCCTTAAAAAAACAATCTTGACCCATCAACACTCAAGTGTCTCAAACTTGTAAAATTTAAATTCTATAATTTGAATTCAGTCCTTGGAATCCTATGGCCATTTATCTCCCTAAAGGGATAGAGGATAATGATGATTGAATTCATGGGCATAGTGAACCATGGTGCTTTATACCTATTTTCAATGGTTGGGTACAATCTAAATACACTTGTTATAGAGTGAATCCAATTCTTGAACCATCAGGGCACATGTGGGAGTATTTTTAGGTGCATCTTCTTTTATATGTTATGGAGAAACTAAGACATCCACCATTGGTGGAGTATTCTAGAATGGTTCACTATTTGGTCTAGTCGGGAATATCTGAGGTGTCAATTTAGGAAACACTGAGAAACAATTTATAATTTGAATAATTGATTTCATATGATAAAAATATAAGTAGTTAAATGGGACTAATTAAGGATTTCTGTTAGATAAAAAATTCTAATAAATACCAACCCAAAGGGTATAGTCCTCCTATTTCTACCAAAGGCTCAATCCTAGTCCTCTATAACTGCCCGATAGTCATAATAAAATATATAAAAACATTAAACCATTCTCAATTACAACTAACTAATTCAAATAGATTTATCATGATGTTATCTAATTCAAATATATCAGTTATAAACTATCAAAAATAAATTCATCTTATTAACTAAATACATTACAGAATACAAAAGGTATATATATGAAATGTTATAAAATGTTCCTAAAAATGACAACAAAACACCCCCAAATTCCATAAAAGTACAAAAATAGAAAATATTCAGAAACTCATAGGATTATTAATAATTAAATGTTCTTGTAATGAATATAGATTATATATTTTTTTTGTTGAAATGAATAAGGAGTATTTAATAACATTGTTTACCTACAAACATATGCCTTAATGAACCATCATACATTATTTCTATATTAATTATACATTGAATTGGAAGGTATGAATAGTAATAACCACATGATAAAAAAATATTTAAAATATTTCTAAATAATGAAAATTTGTTAATTAGTTTATATTAAATTAGTTCTCAATTTTTTGTAATGTTAATTTCAACATCATAAAAAATGCATTCATCAAATAAGATTTAATTAATTTCTTTATAGATACATTATGAATAATTTATAACATTTATAAAAATTATATTTGAGTTCATAAATATTATTTTTTAAATTATCATTACAATAGTATCTGAGAGTGAATTATTAGGGTTTTACAAGTATCATTTATTTTCCCAGGAATAGTGAAAATAATGATTTTTGTAAACACTATCATTTAATTTCAACATAAAGTCCCTTTCATTAAATTTGATATTAAATTAACATTATATTACTTTAAATATAATTATTATAAATAATTATAAATGAATTTTCATTACATATGATTTGGGAATAAGTAAAATGTTTTCAGAAGAACCAACTTTTTCTAATAACTATTTATATGTGACAATATCTACTTTCCTTAATAAATTAAATTAATAAATCTTGATTTATGGTTTTGATAAATTTTTTAAAAAAATTTAATATAGTATTAATTTTTTTGGTTTTTACAATGAAATTAATGTAATTAAATTTTTTTTAGAACAAAAAATTACTTTTAAAAAAAATAGGTTTTCTAGCAGTTTGTACACTTTTTACCAATTAAATCCTTCTAATTATAGAATTTTAATATGATAAAATGTATTCCATATTTTGAATCATTACAACTAATATTATTAATATTTTCATTATTAATTTTTTTCATAGTGAATATGAGAAATACTAAAATCTTGTTACGATAGTTAAGGTTAAAATAGATTTACTAGGGGGAGGTTACACAATGAGATAAGGGTGTTATTTCTTCCCACACATATGTAATTCAAATTAGGTGAATAAATATTGACCTTATTTATCCTACCTTCTAATTAATATCCATTTATATCCACATTCCATTAATTGATGCCCTATATCATCAAAATTGTTTATTAAATTCCATGTATGTCATGCCCCTCACTTATAAAAGGATACCTATTCCCCTAAATTGTTCACATAATTAGAGTATTATATACCAATAAATATATAATTTTAACCCTTATTATAGTAATTCCTCTAATACTAGAGATTCATTTATTCTACCAAATCCAATATAACCATGATTAATTTTTTATCCAAAGGGGGAATTCGAAATAAGAGGATAAACAACAATGCATCAATGTCAATTGTATTTCTTCTTATAATTCCACTAAAAATGATTAAATTATAATTTTTCTTAAAATTATCAAAAAAATATAGAGATGTTATTATGATGGTGTAACAAATAGTTTCCACGTATTATTAATCAAATGGGAGATAAATGTATTTCTTGTGAGTGTGTGTGGACTACAACCTTCACATAGCAATGTAATTAGATTTCAATCACCAATCGTGATGGATAGCAGTCAAAACAGGGTTATTTTTTACATATTATCTATTTTAAATAATTATTATTCTATAAATATTATATCATATCAATATTTTTACCATCCAATCCATTGGTAATTGATAATATTTCTCAATCAAACATGTGGAATACCACCCCAATAAAGTGATGTGATTTTGTTATCTTTTCTACATTATGTAGCTAGAAAAACTGCTATATTAAATTAATATATTTGATATTAATTACATATTGATGATTGTATTTAGGTCTATTATCACATATATTTCTTTTATTTACTCCAAAAAAGAAGTGGAAACATCACTTGGGATTTTGTAAATATTACCATCTTCAAGAGGTGAAGTAATTATTTTTTCAGCAATCATTTATATAAATGATTTTAAATTACTATGTAGTAAATATAAATGATATTTATATCATGGTTAAAATTCAATAAATCAAGGAACAATTATAAAATTGGAATTAAAATATCTTCCAATTTGAAAAAAAACATGAGATGATGTAGTTAACACATTAAATGATAATGGTAATGAATGATTGTTGATTAATAGGTGATTAGAGGTTATAAGTAAAAAATGAATAGTATTATAGATATAAAAATAATTTTGGTATATAAGTATAGTAAATAATTATTTATTTTATAAGAGGTTATAACTCTTATGAATCAATACATACTTGAGGTAAGGGTTTCATGTTACAATCTCATTTTTAAAAGTATTTCAATGATTAAATATTATATTGGTGAAATTATAAAATATATCTATCTGAATCCATATGACTGTTATTCTCCACTATATTTTTTAGGTGACATGTTTTTCATTAATTTTCCTCTATTTATAAACTCATGAGTCTGTAAAATATTGTATTATGGAAAACTGATTTCATTCCATATTTAGCAGGAAATCATTTCTTCAAAGTGTATATTTAAAAAAAATGTTATAATGACTGTTTTTTACAATTTAATAATGATTTATTTATGAATTTTTTATGAATTTTTTCTTTGAATAATATGTTAGGGAATCATGTTTTCATTTTCTATATGATTCACTATTTATATTTTATGAAAAAGTAAATAGAATAATTTCTTTAAGGAAAACAAAAAGAAGTCACTTTCCTCCTCATGAATTCCCTTTACAATGAAACTTCCTTAATGAATTTCATGGATATTCTCAAATAAATTATTTCCCTAATAAAATTTATATTTTTAGTATTTAAAAATGTGATATCAAATTGAAAATATTATTTTCCTCATAAAATATATTAGTAATATTTTAAATGAATTTTCATATATAAAAACATCCTTTGATCCAACATTTGTTTTAATATAGATATTATCTAATTATATCATACTTACTCTTTCTCTGGGTGATATATATTATGAAAAAACAATGAAACCCATATTCATTCCAAGTATTTTTATATAATGATATGATGAATATTTTATGATCTTATGGAACACATGTGTATCATTATAGTTATATTATTAGTGGTATTATAATTTTATAACCCTTTAACGCATTTTGAATAAAATGATATGTCATGAGATAATAAGTACTGAAATGGGGAGTGATCCTAAATTAGTAAGGTAAATTTTACAAAAATATAGTATTTGGAGTGAAACATGACTAAGGAAATGATTAAATGGTGTGTAAAACCAATCCACTATGGTAGTATTGAAAATAAGAATTTGCTAAAAAAATGTTTTATATTATTCTGTGTATTGCAAAAAAATATCCATTTTTGTTATGCTACGTTTTCATAGCACATGAATAATTAGTGAGGATTTCAGAACTATTAGTTCTTATGATTTTTTTGAAATAACCTTAAACATTGATTCATTATTAAAGATCTTTTACTGATTTTGTATGATTCTTATAATTAATTTTTTTATGATAAAAATATGTTTATATTATACTCGCTTATGATCATTGATTTATATCAATTATTATTAACCAAACCAATCATTTGAGCACTCATTTTCTTAGGATTCCATTCCAAAGGTTATGAAGAAATGTTTTAAGAATGATACGTCTTACAGGGGTGCTGGGTTTTAAGAACATAATGGGAAATTATTATGATCCTTTATGTTTTAGTTTTTTATGTATCAATATTTATAATTTAATAAATTATTTATTGTTACGGTGCATTTATATTGATAAATGATTAACATTCTACTAATTATATTTTTTTTATTATATCGGTGATTTTTGGTCTTTTTATTATTTGAATCAGAACAAGGATTAGTGTTTTTTGAAATCTATTATGATAAAATATTTTTGAAACCCCTTATTATATACCTATGTATTAGAGAATATACTATGATATTATAAAAAATGGCATGTGGTTTTCCTATTTCAATAAATACCTCACTCGATGGTTGGAGAAGAAATTACCATGTCAGCTTATTAATAATGATGATAAGAAAAAATCCAAAAACATTTCTTCATAATGGATAATCCCTAAAATATTAATCGAATGGGTGAAATATTATGTTTATAAAATTATATTTTTACCATCAATACATGTGCAAATTAAGGAGGCATATGAGAAGTCTGTGGAATTGAAAAATAAGTTTATAAAATTCTATTTGTTAAAACATGATTGTGCTATAATGGTATATTTTGGGATCTATATTTCTTTTGGTTAACACAATACATGAAGAATGATCTATTTGTAGAATTTAATATCTTATAATTCATTATTCATCATGGAATAATATATCTTTATAGTGTTGTGAAAGAGTATTTCTGGTGGGATAACATGAAGAGTTATATTAAAAACTATATACAACAGTGCACAATAAATTAAAAAATTAACTTTGAGAGTTATAAGTATACAGGGATGTTATAAACATTACCCATACAGTAATTTAAATGAAAAAATATCATAACATATTTATTTGTCAGAATCCACAATATGTATTGGGTACTCAATGATAATTGTGTTATATTCGATCTTAATATGATGTATGTATGCATAATTTATATCAAATAATATTTAAAACTTGATTAACATCATGGGATATAAATTTATGAATTTGTAAGATAGCATGGAGTGAAAATTATATTCTATATCTTTGTGATATAAGGTTATCTAGAAGATCTAGATAAGTCACCATACATCTATGAATACAAATTTGTGTTTATGTACATCCTATAATCCATACATAGAATATATTTCTAAAAGAATCATTAAAACTATAAAGGATATATTGTGTTCCTATAATATGTATTTCAAAGGTTGTTGGGATCAAATACTTCCTTCAATCTAATTTTCATATAACATTGATATTCACTCAAGAATTCCAATTGCTCCTTATAAGGAAATGTCTAGATATAATTGATGAAATCTAGTATAATGGGATTTTTTTGAGAATAAAAGCTATTGGGGTATGAGATAGGTGAGGAAATTATATAAAATGTTAGATCTATTAAATAACACACCATTAAATCAATTATTAGATATATGTTTTTTTAGGAAGAACACCATTGAGATTAAGAAGACAATAATTTTCGGAGGTATTATCTTTGAACATCCCCACAGAATATGGTAATGCCATTTTAAAATAAGGGAATTTTGAGCCTTATTTATATTGGTCTTTTTGATATTTATGAATGAATTTCAATTTTTCCTATCACTTGCACACCCATTGAACCTATATTAATCATATGATGTGATCCATGTATATATAATTAGGAATTACATGAGTAAAACATACAAAGTACTGAACTCAATTGTTGTAATAATAGGGCATGATATTTCCACTGTAGAAAAACTAGTATAAATAATGGATCATATATACAATTTCAGATAGAATATGACTAGTCATCTTCATAATGTTATTTGGAGGAATTAAAATATTAAGTGTAATGGCCCGGACCTCTCCGGCCCATTCCTTTGTCAAAAAGAAGGCCCTGAATCGTTCTGGATGGTAAAATGGACTTTTCCCACACTTTCCATAATTTTGAAACTACAGACCGTGTAGTTTGAGTACATGTCGTGTACCCCCCTTGTCGGGTATACCCCATGTTGAAGGCTGTTTCCTTACCGTGTGAGATAAATGGGTACATGTTGTGTGTCCAATATACATGACGTGTAGTCTCTCCCCACGTATGCATAACCGTGTGTTGACCAGTCAATGATCATGTTCTGTGTTAGAGCCATGTGAAATAAATGCCTACACATCGTGTATCCAGTACAACACGCCGTTTAGTCCCACCCTGTGTATGCGATACCTTCAAACCGTGTGTTGACCAGTCAACGGCCGCAGAGCCGTGTTGGAAGTCGTGTGGAGACCGTGTGAAATAACCGAATACACGTTGTGTACCATAATGTACATGCCATGTAATTTTGCTTTTATCTCCTATAAAAGGAGAGGTCCCCTCCTCCTTTTCATCTCACCCCTCTCCTCCCCTTTCCACTGAGCAGAGCTCTCCCAAGAGACTCAAAGACTCTTTCTTCCATAACTTCATCGTCCGAGCTCCGATTTACGATCCGTCAGCGGCCACAAGATCATAACAACGAGGCGGAACTTCCAAGCTTGGATCCGTTGTCTTCCCAATGGACTTTCATTTCCGAATTTTACCCAAGGAGGTTTTGCTGGGAACCGACAGAAGTGACGGACGCCGACAAACATCTTCTAAGGTTGATCCGGGGGAGTGTTGTGATCGGAACCTATTGAGGTAGGGATCTTACCGTCGTCTCTCTAATTTTTTCATCATGTGGGGTTTGTATCCTCTTGTTTTCGTGAAACACAGTTGAACCGTTAAATAAAGATAATAACTGGTTAAAGAACGGGGATGGGGAATTTGTTATGTTTATCTTTATTTATATCATTTGATATTATGTTGTGAATTTAATAGGCTTATGCCTACTGAAAATAATGGTCGTTGGGGGCCTTTGCTTTCACAATTAAATGTTTTCCTATCTTTCTAGACCATTTTTGTGAATGGAACTTTGTTGAATGTGGAATTTGGTTAATCATGTAAAGTTGGATGATATAAAATCTAGAACCGTTGTGTGATCACCCTGGTTGAACCAAATAGAATAATGAACATGTGGGTGTTGTCTCGGATACGTGGCATGTGGTGGGGGTGTTTTGTGGGTTGTTGTGGATCGGGTGAACAGCGGTGTTGCGGTTGACTTGGTTGTGGGTTGGTGTGAATGTTATGTTGGTAACAGGCAGCAGGGCTACAATAAATGGTGTTAAAGGGATAATGATGTATGGTGTAAATGTAGTTATGGTGGTTGGCAGTGGGGCTGTATGGATGGGTTGGAATGTGAACGAACTATGGGTTTTGAATAATAAATAAAAGTGGAAGAGTTAATAAATGGTGGGTCGTGGTGATGGAATGGGATTAATAATCAATGGGTTTGTTGGCTGATAAGAAGGGACTTTGTTGTGTTTCTTGTGTTTTCCTATCTTGATGTATGGATGGCAGGGATATGTTTTACGAATGATCGATGTGGTTGGTTGTGGATAGTTTCCCAGTAGTTAAGGAACTAAATAAACTAATTCTTCTGAAACGTGAAAACCTAAATGGGGGTGGGGTTGTTTGTTGTATGCATGCTTCATAGTAGGTAGTGCTGAGGAACGTGCTCAGTTTCTCTGTTTAGAAGCCATGGGTTGGGAAGTGTGTTTGGTATACATATATATATCTATATATTTTGTGTTTTATCGCACCCCACCCATGTTGAGAACTTAGTGCCGAACACTCCCATTTCATGGGAGAGGGTGTTTTTCCCTTAGTTACTAGCTCCTTCCTTATCTTTATCTCCTAGGCTGTGATGGATTGAGGTGACCTTACACCTAAGACTCTTTGGGTAGGTTTTGATTGGGGTGGTTTTAGCCCAAGAATCTTCGGGCAGGTTCTACTGTTTCCCATGAATCTTCAGGATGAGACCCAGGTGTGTGCGGGCAGGATATGTGGTTGTGAGGCCCAGGTGTGTGCGGACAGGATGTGTGGTTTGTGAGGACTAGGTGTATGCGGGCAGGATGTGTGGTTTTTAAGGCCCAGGTGTGTGCGAGAGGGATCCATGGTTGCGAGGCCCAGGTGTGTGCGGGTGGGATACGTGGTTGTGAGGCCCAGGTGTGTGCGGGCGGGATGTGTAGTTTGTGAGGCCAAGGTGTGTGTGGGCGGGGAGAGTGTGGCTGCGTTAGGACGTTCTCCATTAGGAATAGCAGCTAACTACTGGTGAGGTTGGGTGGATATAATTCCTTGTTATTTTTCTTATGTTGTTCTCACGGGACATTAGGATGTCTCTCCACTTGTACACGAGAGCTTTAGGTTTCCCTACTGAGTATACTAGTATACATACCCTACGTTTAATTTCATGTTTCCAGGAGGACTACCAGGGCAGTGCGGGACCCTACTAGTCGGACAGTTGGAGTTTTTGCAGTTTCTGTACTCTTTTTTTCTTTTGGTATTGTACTTTGAGCTTTCTTGTACTTGTACCTTGTTATAAAATTGTTTAAACATGCATGTGGGATTGGTTTGGGTTATTTATATACACTTGTACATTTCCTTTTTGGTGGTTGACTTGTCCTATTTCCCGATCCTAAATAATAAAAAGGGTAATGCCTCCCATATTTGTGAAAACTCATACCCTTGGTGCTAGTCGCCACCCCGGGGCCTACTAGAGGCAGGACTCAGGGGTCATTATCTACCTTTCACCATTTCCATCTCAGGAGGGGCATCTTTGGTGGGAGGGGGTCATGACAGAATGGTATCAGAGGTGATGTTTGAGAGATAGGATGGAGTCTGGAGTTAGTCACAGTGAAGATTTCATGGGATGGTAGGGCGACAGTGTTAGTTAATCATGGTGCATGACATAGGCCAGGGAAGACCGGCTAGGACATGGGATTTTAGGGCCCCCCGTGATCTGATGGAAGGACTCTGAGCCTACCGAACAACCAATTGGGACTACATTGATTGTAGGGTAGAGACCCTAGGGAAGGTACATGCATCATCATGATTGTGTTTTACTTGATTTGGGTGTTCTGGGAAAGAAATTGAAATAAAATGATAAAATAAAACCTTGAGTTTTTCTTTACTACTTGGGATTAGGTGGTCCTTGTTTACCGTACAGCTATGGCACCTGGACGTCATCCCTGGGTGGCTCAGACGGCCGAGGCCCAACAGATTCAGGCGATCGATCAGTTGAGGATTGACCGAGAGGAGGAAGATAGCCAGTGGTAGAAGACTCTCTGTTCTTTTCAGCGGCAGACCCTCAAGAAGTACGAGGGTAATACTTCGGATACGGAGATGGAGGGGTATCTTGAAAAGATAGGTATCTCTTTTACCTCAATCCATGCTCCGAGGGAGTACTGGGTTCCCCTAGTAGTCAGTCAGTTGAGAGGTGTGGCGCGATAGTGGTGGACGCTCTACCTCAGAGAGAGGATAGAGGCAGAGGTTCCATGTGCTGACTTTGAGAAGGAATTCCGAGAGAAATTCCTTTATTCCATGATCAAGGTGGAGAAGCGGTAGGAGTTACTCTCCCTTCAGCAAGGGAGTATGTCAGTACGAGAGCTGGGGATCATGTTCAAGGATCTCCTGCGCTTTGCTCTGGATCTCTTTCCGGATGATGAGTCTCGGGCGAGATGTTTGGAGGAGGTGCTTCGTCATTCGCTTCAGTATGATTTCACCCCGTTCACCCTTCCGACGTACATGGCAGTACATAAGAAGGTATAGGTTGTAGAGAGGATTCACTCACTTGGAGGTGCACCCTGAGAGGGGATCCATCCGGGCTCGTTGAAGGGGAAGGCAGTTAGCAGAAGGTCTCCTACGATGGGACCTTCCAGGTTCAGGCCAGCGGGGAGCAGGCCCCAGCAGTTCCAGTTCAGATCTTCGGGTCCTCGTCCCTTTTTCACGATCCCAGGACAAAAGTGTTTTTCTTGTGGAGGTTTCTAGCACGTTTAGAGTCAGTGCCCGACCCGAGCTCAGTACGGTGGAGGTGGGAAGGTTCAGCGCCCACCTCAGCAGCACCAGTTGCCAGCGAGGCCCTACCAGCAGCAGCAGGACCATGCTCCTCTGAGGGAAGACTTTGCGGGAGGAGGCCGACCTCAGGGTGCTCCTCAGGGACCTCGACCAAGGCATGGTTGGGGAGGTGGATGACATCAGAGAGGCAGAGGAGCTGGGCGTGGACAGTTTCACGCAGCAGAGTTGACAGCTCCAGCAGGACCAGAGGTGGTGCGAGGTACAATTTGTTTTTTCAGCACTCTTGTTTCTTCTTTGTTCAATTCAGGATCTTCACACTCCTTTTTTACACCTGGTCTAGCCCATTCTTTGGGACTAGACATAGAGAGACTTTTTTTCCACTGGTACTGAGTACACCAGTTGGAGGCCAGACCAGTGTATCTTGTGTTTGCCGGAGATGTGGGCTGACGTTGGGACCACATCGATCTAGTAGGGACCTTATTCTATTACAGATGCAGCCATACGATGTCATCCTAGGCATCAACTGGTTGTTTTCTGTTAGTGTCGTTATCGACTACTTCCGGAGAAGAGTCGTGTTCTCCGACGTGGATGGGCAGCGCGTATCTTTTGTTGGAAAGAGGAGCTATCAGGTAGGAAGTCGGCATGTGAAGCCTCTCTTTTATTTTTTAGGAGGGTTATCAGTGGTTCCAGCTGATAGAGAGATGATGGATGTCCCAGAGGTTTTTGGGGAGTTCATCAATGTTTTTCTGAGGAGGTTATGACTCTAACCCCCCGACGTGACATTGAGTTCGGGATAGACTTACAGCCTGGTGCCCGTCTGATTTCGATGGCCCCTTATTGGATGGAACCTTCGGAGTTGCGGGTGTTGCGGATTCAGATTGACGATCTGATGGAGAAGGGTTTTGTTCAACCGAGCATATCACCATGGGGTGCTCCAGTTATGTTCGTGAAGAAGGAAGATGGTGGTCTCAGGCTATGCATAGACTACCGAATGTTGAACCAGGTAACGATCAAGAACCGTTACCCCCTTCCAAGGATAGATGATCTCTTCGACCAACTAAGGGGAGCAGTTTGGTTTTCTAAGATTGATCTACGATCTGGATATCATCAGCTGAGGTTAAAGGACAGTGACATCTCGAAGAAGGCTTTCAGGTACAGGTATGGGCACTTCGAGTTTGTAGTGATGCCGTTTGGAGTTACGAATGCCCCGGCTGTGTTCATGGGACTTATGAACTTTGTCTTCTGAGAGTTTCTGGACTGGTTTGTCATTGTGTTTATCGATGACATACTGATCTACTCAAGATCAGAGGAGGAGCATGTTGATAATCTTAGGGCAGTCTTGGAAGTCCTTCGACACCACCATCTTTACGGGAAATTGTTGAAGTGTATGTTCTTGACGAAAGAAGTACACATCCTTGGGCGCGTGGTGTCTCAGCATAGAGTGTCAGTGGACCTGTCGAAGGTGGAGGTAGTTTTTTCTTGGGTAGCACCCAAGAGCGTGGCAGAATTTTGTAGTTTCCTGGGGTTAGCAGGTTACTATCGGTGGTTCGTTTCATACTTCTCTTGATTTGCTGCTCCATTGACAGCCTTGACTAGGAAGAACCAGGTCTTCCTATGGAGCGAGCAATGCCAAAATACTTTCGACTACCGGAAGGTGAAGTTGGTTAGTGCTCCCGTACTCAGGTTTCCAGAGGAAGGGTTATTGTATGAGGTGTTTTTTGATGCTTCTGGCCTTGGTCTAGGGTGCCTGCTGATGCATAAGAAGGGAGTGATCTGTTATGGGTCTAGGCAGTTACACCCTCACGAGAGTAACTATGCCACCCATGACCTAGAGCTTGCAGCAATAGTGTTCTCACTGAAGTTGTGGTGACATTACCTCTTTGGGGAGTGCTTTGTGGTCTTCTCAGATCACAAGAGCCTGTGTTATATCTTCTCCCAGCGTGACCTGAACTTACGGCAGCGGAGATGGGTCGAGTTTCTCCAAGACTATGACTTTGAGATCTCTTACACTGAAGGTAAGGGTGACATTGTGGATGATGCCCTGAGCATGAAGTCACCTAAGGAAGTGGTTCAGGAGTCCACTGATTCTTGGAAAGTGATGGGATATTTGGCTGCCTTGCCCTTGGATTCAAGGGAAGAAGGTGTTAGAGGTTGTTTGTTTCAGATGACGGTGCAATCATCCTTGTTGCAGCAGGTGGAAGAGTCTCAGTGGGGGGACTCCAAGGCAGAAGTGATGTGTGATCATGTCGATCAGGGGAATGCTCCAGAAGGATGGTCAGAGGACAGCTGACATCAGATGCTTTTCCATGAAAGGTTGTTTGTCCCAGAGATAATGCGTGAGGGGGTTATCCGTGAGTTCCATAGCTCATCCTTGGTGGTACATCCAGGTGTTTCAAAAATGTACCAAGGCCTAAGGGAACAGTTTTGGTGGCCCGAGGTGAAACGGGTAGTGGAAGAGTTTTTGGCTAAATGCCTAGTGTGTCGGCAAGTGAAGGCTGAACACTGGGTTCCCAGGGGTTTGTTGCATCCTTTATATGTCCCCGAGTGGAAGTGGGATGAAATCTCAATGGACTTCGTCACAGGACTACCCAGAACTCAGGTTGGTTATGATGCTATCTGGGTAGTGGTGGATCGACTGACGAAATCAGCTCAATTCTAATCAATTAAGGAGTCCGGCCCAGTGATTACCTTATCACATAGGTACATGGATGAGGTTGTGAGGTTGCATGGAGTCCCTAAGACTATCGTCTCAGATAGGGATACTCAGTTTACCTCACGATCCTGGAGGGGGTTACAACATGCTTTTGGCACCCAGCTACGCCTTATCACTACTTTCCTCCCCAAGACCGATGGACAGACAGAGCAGATTATCCATACATTGTAGGACATGCTGTGATCATGCGTTCTGGATTTCGGAGGATCATGGGTACGACACTTTCCTTTAGTAGATTTTTTCTACAACAACAGCTTCCACTCTACTGTTGGAATGGCACCGTTTATGGCTTTGTATGGAAGGCCATGTTGTTCACCCATTTTCTGGGCAGAGATTTGTGAGACAGGTGCTCTTGGGCCAGAGGTAGTGCAGAGGACAACGGAGAAATTCCAGATTGTACGTGAGAAGATGAAAGCGGCTCAGGACCGACAGAAGTCTTATGATGATCGTCGGAGGAGGCCCTTGGAGTTCGAGGTGGGAGATAATCTGTTCTTGAAGGTTTCCCCTCGACGGGGGCAGTGGAAGTTTGGGAATGTGAGAAAGCTCTCACCTAGGTTCATTAGACCTTTTGAGGTGCTGAGGCGTGTCGGTGGGGTGGCATATCAGCTGGCCCTTCCACCTCAGTTGGAGAAGGTTCGTGACATCTTCCACGTATCCCAGGTTCGTCGGTACTTACACGACGACTCTCACGTTATAGACTAGGGAGAGTTTGATATGGGAGATGACGCAACCTTTGAGGAATGACTAGTCAGAATCAAGGATCGTAAAGAGAAGGTGCTCCATGGATGAACCATTCCGTTGGTTCGTGTGTTGTGGAGGCATGGCGGCCTCAAGGAGAGAACTTGAGAGCGGGAGACCCAGATGCATGATCAGTACCTGAAGTTGTTTTGACTTGTGTTTTCCCTTGTTCTTCTGAGCATTGTGTTGATGTTACACTCTGTACCTTTGATATATGGAATGCTTTGCTTGTCGGTTGTGAGACCTATTTGTTTCCTTGTTCCCTGGTAATGTGTAACATGTCCGGATGTGTGGGGAAAGGGAAAAACCTGACCCTTAATCGAGACACATTAATGAGGATGCGATTAAACCCGTGCAGGCGAGTCAGTGCCACCTAAAGCAAATAATATCTCAACATAAGAGAAGGAATTTCCCAAAACCACATGTTCGGGTAGTGTGTTGGTTGTGTGGTGTTGGGGGTAGTACGAGTTGAAAAATCCTAATGTACGAAAGTGGGAAGACCCAATTCTTAATCGAGACGCATTAATGAGGATGCGATTAAACCCGTGCAGGCGAGTCAGTGCCGCCTAAAGTAGATAATATCTCGACACAGGAGAAGGAATTCCTAACGCATATGATTAGGGTTTTTGGTTGGGTTCCTGTTATAACGAGAATCCTAAGAGGTATCTTGTTGAGTTCCTCTGGGATGGTTTTGATTTCTCGGGGACGAGAATGTTTTAAGAGGTATCCGATGTAATGTCCCGGACCTCTCCGGCCTATTCCATTGTCAAATAGAAGGCCACAAAGTGTTCTGGAGGGTAAAATGGACCTTTCCCACACTTTCCAGAATTTTAAAACTACACATCGTGTAGTTTGAGTACACGCCATGTACCCCCCTTTCCAGGTATACCCTGTGTTGAAGGTCGTGTCCTTGCCATGTGAGATAAATGGGTACACGCCATGTGTCCAATACTACACGTCGTGTAGTCTCTCCCCGCATACTCTTAACCTTGTGTTGACCAGTCAATGGTCGTGTGCCGTGTTGGAGCCGTGTGAAATAAATGGCTACACGTCATGTATCAAGTACTACACACCGTGTAGTCCCTCCCCGCGTATGTGTTACCCTCAAACCGTGTGTTGACCAGTCAACGGCCACAGAGCCGTGTTGGAAGCTGCGTGGAGACCGTGTGAAATAACCGAGTACATGCCTTGTACCATAAAGTACATGCAATGTACTTTTTATTTTCTCACCTATAAAAGGAGAGGTCCCCTCCTCCTTTTCAACTCACCCCTCTCCTCCCCTTTCCCCTGAGTAGAGCTCTCCCAAGAGACTCAAAGGCTCTTTCTTCTATAACTTCTTCATCCGAGCTCTGATTTACTATTCATTTGCAGCCACGAGATCGTAACGACGAGGCAGAACTTCCATGCTTGGATCTGTTGTCTTCCCAATGGCCTTTCCTTTCCTACTTCCACCCGAGGGGGTTTTTCTGGGACCCAACAGAAGTGACGGACGCCGACAGACGCCTTTTAAGGTTGATCTGGGGGAGTGTTGCGATCGGAACCTGTTGAGGTGGGGATCTTACCTTCATCTCTCTAATTTGTGCATCATGTGGTGTGGGTATCCTCTTGTTTTCTTGAAACAAAGATGAACTGTAAAATAACGATAATAACTTGTTAAAGAACGGGGATGGGGAATTTGTATGTTTATCTTTATTTGTATCCTATGATATTATGTTGTGAATTGAATAGGATTATGCCTACTGAAAATCATGGTTGTTGGGGGCCTTTTCTTGTGCAATTAAATGTTGTCCTATCTTTCTAGACCATTTTTGTGAATGGAACTTTTTGAATGTTGAATTTGGTTAATCAGGTAAAGTTGGATGATATAAAATTTGGAACCCTTGTGTGATCACCCCGGTTGAACCAAATGGAATAATGATCATGTGGGTTTTGGATCGGATACGTGCCATGTG
The DNA here is from genome assembly GCA_963277665.1 of Viscum album. Lineage (NCBI taxonomy): Eukaryota > Viridiplantae > Streptophyta > Magnoliopsida > Santalales > Viscaceae > Viscum > Viscum album. The sequence goes on along the minus strand of OY728129.1, from coordinate 749,579,850 downwards.
GTGGGGGTGTGTTGTGGGTTGTTGTGGATTGGGTGAGCAGCGGGGCTGCGGTTGACTTGGTTGTGGGTTAGTGTGAATGTTATGTTTGTAATAGGTAGCGGGGAAGCAATAAATGGTGTTAAAGAGATAATGATGTATGGTGCAGATGTTGTTATGGTGGTTGGCAGCGGGGCTGTAGGGATGGGTTGGAATGTGAACAAACTATGGGTTGTGAATAATAAATAAAAGTGGAAGAGTTAATAAATGGTGGGTCGTGGTAATGGAACGGGATTAATAATCAATGGGTTGGTTGGATGATAAGAAGGGACTTGGTTGTGTTTCTTGTGTTTTCCTAACGTGATTTGTGGATGGCAGAGATATGTTTTACGAACGATCGATGTGGTTGGTTGTGGATAGTTTCCCAGTAGTTAAGGAACTAAATAAACTAATTCTGCTGAAACGTGAAAACCTAAATGGGGTTGGGGTTGTTTGTTGTATGCATGATTCGTAGTAGAAGTGTCAAGGAACGTGCTCAGTTTCTCTGTTTAGAAGCCATAGGTTGGGTTGTGTGTTTGGTATACATATATATATCTATATCTTTTCTGTTTTATCGCACCCCACCCTTGTTGAGAACTTAGTGCCGAACACTCCCATTTCATGGGAGAGGGTGTTTTTCCTTTAGTTACGAGCTCTTTCCTACTCCTTATCCTATAGGTTGTGATGGCTTGAGGCGACCATACACCTAAGACTCTTCAGGTAGGTTTTGATTGGGATGGTTTTAGACCAAGACTCTTTGGGCAGGTTCTACTATTTCCCAAGAATCTTTGAAATGAGGCCCAGGTGTGTGCGGGCGGGATACGTGGTTGTGAGGCCCAGGTGTGTGCGGGCGTGATGTGTGGTTTTTTAGGCCCAGGTGTGTGCAGGTGGGATGTTTGGTTTGTGAGGCCCAGGTGTGTGTGGGAGGGATACGTGGTTGTGAGTCCCAGGTGTGTGCGGGCGGGATGTGTGGTTTGTGAGGCCCAGGTGTGTGCAGGTGGGGAGAGTGTCATAACGTCAGGACGTTCACCGTTAGGAAGAGCATCTAACTACTGGGAAATGGTGCGGGGGTACCCAATACTCTTGTTTCTTATATACTACTACCTGACATGATTGTGTTTTTGGTGAGTGTGGCTGGTGAGGTTGGGTGGATAGAATTCCTTGCTAGGTTTCTTCTGTTGTTCTCACGGGACATTAGGATGTCTCCCCACTTGTACAAGAGAGCTTTAGGTTTACCTACGGAGTATATAAGTATAATTACCCTACGTTTACTTTCAGGTTTCCAGGAGGACTACCAGGTTCGTGCGGGGCCCTACTAGTCGGACAGTTGGAGTTGTTGCAGTTGATGTACTCTTGTTTTCTTTTGGTATTGTACTTTGAGCTTTCTTGTACTTGTAACTTGTTATAAAATTGTTTAAATATGCATGTGGGATTGATTTGGGTTATTTATATACACTTTTTTTTCCTTTTTGGTGGTTGAATTGTCCTATTTCCCAATCCTAAATAATAAAAAGGGTAATGCCTCCCATATTGGTGAAAACTCATACCCTTGGTGCTAGTCGCCACCCCGGGGCCTACTGGAGGTGGGACTCGGGGGTCATTATCTCCCTTTCACCATTTCCAGCTCAGGAGGGGCATTTTTGGTGGGAGGGGGTCGTGACATTAAGGAATTTACATGGGATTCTTAGGATATGACGAAATAGAGATATTTTCATTAGATTCCATCATAGTGAAAACATTTAATGGTTTAAATTATTTTTAGAGGTATTAGAGTGCATCATATAAATATTTTATATCTATTTATATTGAAATAAACATGAGTTGTTAGATTTCTTGTTTTGCACAAAACCATGAGTCCAAATAAACTATGATTTAGTATTCCATTATAACATATAATTTACAGATGATGGTATAAATTATGATTAACACATTAAGAAAAAATATATGTAAAGGTTTTAAATAATGAAATCATATTGATTAATTTATATTTAATGTGTACTCAATTTTGAAATTTTTTATGCATTAAAAAAAATTCCTTAAAAACTAGATATTATTTGATTTTAAATTTGGAAATTATAACTAATGTATAAAATGAATAGAAATATAATTTTAGATATTGAATAATTTTTATAAATCATTATGTCAATATTATAATAGATTTACTTTTTTTTTTAAAAGATGATTTAATATTCATTGAATTATAAAAAATATAGATTGTTTAGTAGATTTTATTTATTTTCACATTAATGTTACAATATTATATATGTTTTATCTTAATGTAACTATTGAAAATGTAAAATGAATTTCATAATCATCGCTGCAAAATTCATCTGGTGATCCTCACTCAAGAAAAAAATGATATGTTTGAATAGAAATTTTTATACATTCCCGAAGAAGATTCAAGATAGGCTTAAATATTCTATAAATATATTTTATAATGATGGAAAAGTGGAAAGAATCCTCTCCAGTATTTGGCTATGGATTTTGAATATCGATAATGAAAATGTGTCGATGGATTAAAATTCAATTTTAGAGTTCATTTCTAGAGGAATTGGTGTATCAAACATATCACACAGTGAATATCTCTTTGATAGTTTCTATTTTATTATTCACAAAGCCCAAATAGATATATGGATCAAATGATAAGGAACTCAAAAGACTGAAAATTTGGTAATGGAAAGTGCATTGTCACACATGCCATCTATACAAACCTTCTTCACAAGCCATCCATGAAAGTCATCCACTCAAAAAATCCATGCAAGGGATCTATGAAATATATTCATTTAGGCCCATCCATGTATGTAAATCAGTTTCTACAAATAGACCCATCCACCTCAAATTTTAGAAATGATGGCCGAACTCCCAGAACATGATTCCTAGAGAGGGATTTGGCCACCCAGGTCCTCCACCCAAGTAGGTCGTCACTACTTGGGTGACCTTCCATTAACAGAAATCACTATGGAAATGCACCCATACCAACACATGGGTAACACATACTTGGGAGACCCATATTTGGGAAACCCATACCAATTTGAGGTAGTCGGTTCCTCCCTAGTACTGTATGGGCGAGGTATCACCTAGGAAACCCCATATATGGGTTACCAACCTATGGAGATCCTTACTAGGGTGACCTACTTAGGGTGCCCATAGTAGGGATTCCCACATGAGATACCCATTGGTCCATAATATAAAGGATCCCCCCTGTAACCCCAATTGGGATCACTACTGGGATATGTTATTAGACCTCTTAACTATTCCCTTCGCTTCCCACATTAACCTCCATAATAATGGAAAATCACACCATGAAATTTTTGGGGAGTTTCAAGGGAAATTTTGATTGTGCCTTATACAGACATAACATTCCCCCAAGACTAAAATTATTTGATATAATCTTCCACAGTCACTAAAATTATGTAAGTCAACTTACTCCTCTTTGTTCCTTTCTTCTAATACAATTTGATATTCTCACCTTGGATTCCTCGAGTGAATTCAATTGATAAACTCTTCAAAAAACTCCTCAAATGTCATCACATAACTCATATTATAGGATTCATCGGGAATAGGGGACCTTTTTAGGAGTAAACACCTACCAAACCTAAAATGGATTCTCTATTAGATTAATCCCCTATCCTTTCATATGGTAGGTTGATGTCTTACTACACTCCACCTCCACATACTCCATCTTAATACCTTACTCACATTGGACTCTTTTCTAATTTAATTTTAAGATAGGAAAGTGTCGTAACCCCTTTATCTTTTTCCAGAGAAGCAACCTCTTTGATCGTAGCCTTGGGATCTTCCACCAGTAATGGAGGAAAACATGTGGTTTTTCATGTTTTTGTTTCATCTTGTTTCTCACACTGAGCATGACTCATGTGGGATTTGAGGTTAACGATGACCATGACATCCACACAATCCATCTGAAGGATTGAACTATGAGGACTATGATTCTTATTAACTGGGATACATATGAATCCCAATTATCATTTGATATATATGGGTATCTTTTTTAGGAATAATCCCCAATCATAATTCCCATAATTTGGATATCATCCTCTGGAGAAAACTATAGGTTAATCCCCAAAATCACCATGACGGAAAACACCCCTCATGGTCCATTAATAGGGGATACCTTTTCATTAACAATCCAAAACCTATAATCTCAATGGTACATACTTCCCTACTATACATAACCTTGAGGGCCTCTATAAGCATGGGTCCCCAATAACGAACTACATGGGATTTGATTCCTAACCAACCATGTTACATTGGAATCCTCCCCAAGGTTCAAACCCGACCTCCTAAATCAACCCTATTATTTTGGGTGATATCTTGAGAAGGGTCTAATTCAACATGGAAACTCATATCCCTTCCATGTTCCTTGGACATTTTCGGCATAATTTCCACCCTAAACATTGACTAGGAAGCCTCTGCCTAGATGACCTCATAACGTGACATTAAACAATATGATTGGATCCTCATCAAAAAACCTTATAAGCTATGATGTTCCCCATTAAGAGGCTCCAAACTATGTGTGTTATGATTACATTCACAAGTATAATTAAGAAGCACATTTATCGGTTCAGTCCAAACATTAAAACAAATCTCATCTCCCTAGATGATGAAAAATTTCACAGTGACCGTCGCCTACATGGATGACAATAAACTCTAGAGTTCCCCCCTGTGTTGAAAAAAAAACAACATCATCAATATAATGACCAAAGAATATCTAATAAGTATATGAGAGGATACCAATAATATAGAATCTAAAATACATACAGATGTATTTTTCAATAAGGAACCTTGAATACACACTTATGATTCTAAATTCAATACAAGATAATAATTAAATACTAATTTTGGATGACACACATTATACATGGGAATTAATCATGTATTCCTTGACATATCTTAAATCTAAATGAGAATCCCAGATAAGAAAAAAATTTCTCCCCAGAAGGGTTTGATGAGACTGACCTCCCATTATGTCAACCAAATGTGAGTTGTTAAGCATTTTGGGTCATCATACCTAATGACCACATATCTTTTAAATAATTCACCTATAGATAGAAAACCATTCAGTGTTTCCAATTAAATAAATTAACAAATTGGAAACCATTCACAGATAGAAAACCACCATGGGTAGTGAAATTTGAGGGAAACAAAAAATTATGAACTCGTAGTGAATCCTTAATCAAAATTAGTGTTTCACTAGCTTGTTAGGACCATTCCATTATCAAAGGAAATAAGGGCCATAATGGTAAATAAATCACACACGTGTTTATGTAAAAAGATGCATATTTAATAAGGGTTTCTTGATCATGTGTGTTATATATCCACAGGAAATCACTTCCATGAACTCCCTTTGATCCAATGGATTCCTCAAGTTTTCACCATTAAATTCCCAAATTACTACTCAGCGTCGATCTTCTTTTTTGCGACGGAAATCATCACTAATCCATCATCTTCAATGATGGGTCTCAAATTCACTAATATGATAGTACCTTCAAAATGGAATGATCCCATCTATGGAGGCTACAAGACATGCCTTATAGCTCAACCAACACAACCAAAAGTCTGATCAATGATGACCGGTGGTCTTGAAGAAAATGACGATGACTACCATCTTCAAACATTTGAAGAGATTATCCCCAGAACACAATGAATATTTCCTATCATATTTCTGAGAGGTGGATCATGAGGCCACCTACAGCCTCATCCTGAATACATAGGGGTGCTTCTCAAGAGGTATTTCCAACAATCTCTCTCATGAATGTCACATTACAGTGAACCCTCAACATGATTAGGGTGTTGGTTTTGACTATCCGTCCTAGGTCCTTCAAACCTAGGTATTCCAGAAATCCCACCTGGGAAAAAAACCTACCAATAGGTAGCATCTTCATATCTTTTACCCCTCTATAGAGCCACCATCAACCCGATTTAGTGGAAAATAGAATGTGGGCACATACACTCATTCTACATCATTTAATCAGCCAACAGGCATGCTTGGCGGCTTCCAAGGAAACCTGAAAACTAAGTAAGGAGGCAACCTACAATAAAGAATATTTACCTACCTTTATCCACCAATCCCACCTGTATACTCTTATGGTAGTATTTATAGAAGTCTGATGACCATGTTTGACGTCCAACAATGAGCATGCACACATTCCTACCGATATTTATTAGGATACCCAGTAGCCTCCTTTAGAAGCACATGGATATGTTATTTTAAAGTCTTGATGAAATGAAAAGGTCCGACACAAAACCATACCCATGAGTACTTTCACTATATAATCGTAAGAAATAGAGGACATGATTAGGCACATACACCTACTCTAGAAAATTGAATGGGCATATATCTCTGGTTCGGTTCCTTAACCAACCTAGAATTTCTTGGAAATAGTAAAAGGGTAGACACAAATCCATCCCCACATCCTACAAACATTCCATTATTTCATCACGGAAATGATAGTAGTATTCGAGGGATGGACACATATGTTTGTCCCCACCAATGTGGTGGTTCATCAGTATAACACTGCATAGAAGACACATACCTCTACTCTTATCCACGAGGGTTATGAGGAAATATACCAATAATAATTGGAAAGAATCATTAGAAACATACACACACTCTAATCAAAGGTACTCAGCCAATTACAATGGCCACTCGAAGGGATACATACTCACCTACCCATAATGACCTCTTCTCCTTGTACATGTCTCCAACTGCTAATAAAAATATGTCAAAGAATAATTCTAGTCAATAATTGTTGGAGAACCAAAATAATATCTATGATTAGGATTTTCATGATTCTAGAGTTCATGAAGCCCTCAGAAATTTGTTTTTCACAACCTAACATAGTACCCTCCCACTACCAAATTACAAATATAGTAGTTGTAATTCTGAAGGACCTCATTAGACACTTCCGCATGAAGGCTTTCTTCCTGACAATAATTCCAATATCAAGATCCTATCTCTTGTTGAGAGACACAAACATCCTCCGTATGGCCAAGAGACCAAGGTGGGACATGGTCGTTCCCTTGGTATAATTCACTATGATGGTCCTACACATGATGGTGATCAAGGTGAATGTTCTCTCTGAAGTAGTGATTCACGTTGTCAAAATTATTCTCTAATTGAGAATACAGTGATGAGAAAGTCCTCTTACAGTGAGGTGCTTGAAAATTTCATTCTATTCATGTATAATTTTTTATCAGTGGAAGGTGTAATCTTTTCTCTACTGGAAGGCATCCCAAGGTGATATTCATTATCTGAACCACCATTTCATAAATTTTTTCCATCAATGAATAGGTAATCACAACCAATCCCATTGCTTGTGGTAAAACAATCGGGATGTTTCTACTATTGTCATACCTGGTCAAGGAACCTCTAGTGAAAGACAAAGAATATTTATTAAACATGAGTAAATAGATAGCTAACTATGACATACTAATTATGTTCTAGCCTTTAGCTACCTCTCAATACTACATGTCAGAGGTATTAGTTGAATATTTTATAAATGAAATTAGTCTCAACATATGGAAAACTCTTCATTACCTAAATAAAAATTTATTACCATATAAAGACTATCAAACCCATATCAAGGTAATATAAAAGTTACAATTCCAAATTGACCTGGCATCTCTCTTGGATTTATGACATCCAAGGATGGGGAAACACAAAGGATCCCCTCAACATGGATGCCTCGGTGCATTAATGAGGTTACAAAAGAAGATCATAGACACCTAATCTATTGTTCGTATCAGAATGTGGGGTGTACATGGATCATTTTATTTCAGTGTAATACCGTGTTGGAAAATCATTCCAAAAGTGGCATCAAGAAATTTCATTTCCCAATGATGGAAACAAAAAATATAATCTGTTCATGACAGAAGATATTCTCAGTATGGACATTCCATTACTGAATCCTACCAATATAAGGGGAGAAAAGAGAAATCTATTGAGAAATTTTGTGTCAAGATTCTGATAACATTGAGAAAACATCCCTCTTAGAGTATTTTATCATTCATATTTTAAAAAAATTCATAAATAGAATAATGATCATAAAAAATGAATTATTTATGTGATTCATGAATATTGTGCCCAACCCAAATTTAGTACACAATTCATAACATCAAATGATCAGCTGCTATAAAATCATCCATGGAAGTTCAAGAAGAACCCTAGCCCACTAGGGTGGGTTATTTTATAAACCAACTATCGATAACAGTAAAAAACTCCTAAAGGGTTGTGATGTATGAAAAGAAACATACATATCCCTCAGAGTTGGGGGATTTTTCACCTCAACAATTCCTTCATCAGTGGGAATAATTATTCTCTCTATTAGGGAAGATGTTGTCGAGTTAATCCTGTCAATTGTTTCTAACCAATGACCCTATGAAATCACTTGGAATTCACATGAATGAACTCTTTAGTAATTATATTTGAATCACATTCCCTCACACAGTTCCAAGGGAGCCAACAAACAATAGGACAAGGTCTGGTAGAGCGTTTAGAAGAAGGAGATATTGTAGAAATTACATCATAATTCCTGTGATAAACAATACAAATATGATTTTCATCAATGTTATCATTGGATATCCTCCAAAACATATGCCCGATTCAGGGGATTCGGAATAAGAAGTTCATATTCATGAGATGGTCCACACTAAAATGGTTGTAGAAGGTATGTATTAATTGAAACCAAACCATCACCCAAAATGTTGTTATCTCCTGGAATAATCAAACTCTACCACCTCGAAGGGAAAATAATAGTGGTAAATGAATGGGTCATAACAGGTTCAGCTTCCCACTGGAGAGGGTCAACCCCTTTAATAATTGGAAATATTTTCCAAGTAATATGAGGAAATGAGAGATTTTAGAAGACTAAATTCATAGTTACTACAATGAAGTCTTCATACCATGAATGATCTGCAAGTGGACCCTCAATATGAACTTCCAGTTGGTGAAACTAAGAAAAGTGGGTTTTTTGCTACAACTATAACACATAGGGAACATCTTCTCAACATGGGACATAAACCACAAATATATTAGGATCTTGAAAAAGAAAAACAAGAAATCACACTATTGGTTATGTCACTAGAATGTATTAAGGAACATCCTTATATTCCTTTTCCTATTGGTTACCCATGGAAGATAATAGCAGTGATTCCACCAGTGGTCCTTCCAGTCACATCACCCATTCTGGCATTATCCACTACACCTATTCATGCCCCGGGATACTCATATTTTCATTTATTTCTAATGAACACCGTTGAGTCATTAATGACTCAATTAGAAGCCAAGGAAGTATGGAATGTTCTAGTAGAGATATAAAATAAGGCTTATCTAGAATGTATGGAACATACCCCTCTTCCACCAAAAATTGGGAATACTACATTATAATTTTCAAAGGATCCACATATCTAAAGAGGCACACGACACTTTTCATTTTTTACTATGATCCCATCATGGGAACCCCTAAGCAACCTGAAGTAATGAAACGGATATTCTTTGTGTAATCATGATTGGGACCAGCCTTTGTATAGTACATGAGATTGTAATCCAAATCGATCACTAGATGGAAATACCTCTGTTAGATGATTTTCTTCGAGTCCATCTCAATATTGCAGATGAAAATAGTATTTTATCTCAAAAACTATAAGAAAAGGGAGAATGAAAGAGTCTCAGAAATCATTTCTTTTTGGAATGGATTGATATACTCATTGAACCTACCACTCCCTCGATATGTGTTCTTTCCTATATATGGAGAAATTCTTCATGACTATTTTTTCACAACATTGATCCCTATGAAATACACAAGAGGTTTTTGAGATATTGCTGCAATTTCTCAATACCTTTAAATCTCCATCACAGAGACCAAAGGAAAGTCTCTAATAATCTCATTAGCTCAAGGAAGAAGAATATGAATGGTATAGGTTTCTGTAGATACACATAAATATGGTGATGAAGATCTCACAAACAATTTCCCCTTCTAAAACAATTTAAGGAATATCATATTGGAGTGTTTTATTTTGAAATAATTCCTACAAAATAAGGTAGATTCTTGGAAAATGAAACTGAATTATTCACCTTACTAAGTAGCATATGTTTCTATTATTGATCCCGATAAGGATGGAAATGGTATGAAGTTAAATGAAATAATGTACATAATATCGATGACTAGATGGTTATAATGAAAATCAATCATACTCATTACATTCTATGAACATAGTTAAAAGAAACAATTATGAGTAATTTCACTTCTGTTAAAGGCCACATCCTCAGAAGGTAAATCCTCAATGTAGTGACAAGGCTATAAGGATAAGAAACAAAATAAAGAAGATGAGCTCATGTTATTTCCAAATTTTTCACTGAACTTATATGATTTCATGCTAACCATCTCAAATGTATGGGCACTATACCCCAAATGGTACAACAATTGTTAAACCCTAGGTAGAATAATCATCAAATGAGGTGTTGAACATTGGTTCTGTTGATGTTATTCAATTAACAGATCCCTACTTAAATTATAATTCTTATTATGAACCTGATTTAACTACAATGGATTAGGGAACTGGGGTAATATTCCATCCAGTTCAAATATATAGGTGGATAAGATGTCGTTATAAGAGCCACTGCTTCAACCAAACCCCCACTCGAACCATCCAGATGGTTGAACCATTGGGAAAATATCTCTAACATTTCTCAAAATGAACAAGGGATTTATTCCTCCACACATGACATGTTCTTCCCATATATGATTATCTTGGAAGACTGATTATATTATATTCCACCACCTCTTCATCAGTTAGGAAAACCTATCCGACGTAATCTGCAATGAATGGAATCATTTCCCACTCCTTCCACAAGGAATGACCAATCCACATCGGGAAGGTAAGATTGTTGGGAACATGAAAAAGAGAATATCCAAAGAGGGAAGAATACACCATTGGATAAAAACAATTCCCTTTTAAAAAAATGAACCAAGTATCAGCCAAGTTATCAATCCAAGATTCTTTGAGCCTATCAAATTACCTATGGGAGTCACTCATTGAGGCATTGTCAATCCCATAGAATTTGATCCTAAGGTCTCAAGTGTATAATTATATCATGCGGAGATTGATCTTGTAGAATTCTATTCAGTCATTTCCTTCACTGACCAAGATGATGATGCTATCATAAACGTACTTGCGAGACCCTTGTATATATATATCATGATAAATGAAATTGATATCTGATGAGCCATCATTGATAATGGTTCCTGATTCAACCTCTTCCCTATTCAGACACATCATCAACTGTGTATTAGTGAATATAACATGAATCCCTCCACTCTGATGTTATAGGTTTATTAAAATATTGAGAAAGATCTTCTAGGTGATTACATAATAAGAACTCATTTCATAGATCCTATATCTGACTCAACATTTAGGGTTGTTTGATAGGACACAACTTTCAATGTTCTACTGAGAATACCTTGGCTACATCAGCAAGCTGTCATTCCTTCCTCATACCACCAATGTCTCAAATTTTATATCAATGTTCATATTGGGACTTTTAATGGTGACAAGGACCCATTAAAATCCTATGAAACACAATACATTGATGTAGTGTTCAATCACAGTGAAGGGAAGCATTCAATGGCTAATGATATTTCCTGAATCAATGCCTCAAATGGCTCGGAGATGACCCAAGTAACCCTTTCAGTCAGTTTATATAAAATTACAAGATAAATATTAATCAAATTAAAATGGTGATATAGAATAATCATTTTCATTCAGAAACTAATGTATTGTCAATCACTAATGTCGATCCTAACAGAACTGAAGATGTTATCAATCCTCCAAATCATAATGAAAGATCGAATGAAAATGCCTTAATTTTCACCATGAGCTTCAACAAGCCCAATTATGCCAACCAAACTAGAAGAACCCATAATTATTGTAGGATAATGTGAATAAATTCATTCTCAATCCCTCATTTCCCCTTCAAGACTCCAATAAAGATGTATGAGATCATTTGATCCCAAAATTATTACCACATCCTTTAGATGTCCAAACGATCTCTTCCTTTAGAGGAACTATATTTATCATATCTTCTTTAGGAAGATATATAAATAGTGAATTATTAGGAAGAGGAGGAATAAAAAGATCTCAAATATCCCCCTCTAATATTTGATGAAGGAATCTCCACCATTATAGATGAATTCAAGGAAATAAATTTCGATATAAAATAAGATCTATGCCCCTATCTAATTATTGCGGATATGAATCCAAAATAATATGAGGTATACACTTCCATCCTAAAGAAGAATATGGGTTTCTTTTCCGTGAATTATATATAGATTCTCGACCATGTACCTATATTTTCAACACATCACTAGGGTTTTCTACAAGATCATATTTGATACAAGAAAGCATCCAGGAGGACAAACCCGACTCATCACACCAAACTTGATGTTGAGGTGGAAAAAATCATCAAGGATGATTTAATTTGAGTGGTACAATACTCACAATGGGTATAAAATATTGTACTTGTGAAGAATAAGAATGGTAAAATCAGATTTTTCATTGATTTCAGAGAAATCAATCGGCATTGTCCCAATGATAACTTCCCAGTTCCAATCACATATATCATGATTAATGGAATAGATGGATGAAAAGCCCTTTCCATAATAGATGGATATTTTGTTGAAATTGAATATAGATGGCCCCAAAATATGAATAATCAATATCCTTTAGAGCCCTTCAAGGAACATTCTTCTATATGGTAATTCCCATTAGCATGAAAAATTCAGGTGCCACATATTAACATTATATGCATCATATCATCAAACCCATCATGGTAATGTTTGTAAAATGCTACATTGATAAGATATTGGTAAAATATTGAAAATTATTTAATCACCATGATGACATAAAAACCAAGATCATCAAGTATTAAATAATAAATATGATGATGAACCCCATAAAATGTGCTTTTAGGGTAACTTCAAGAAAATTTCTCAACTTCATTATACTCCATCGGGGCATCATAGTTGATTATGAGAAGACTAAATCTATCCTTGGCCGGTCACCACCTCAAAATATGAATGAGGTAAGTGGAAATAATGGAATCATGGCCTACATTTGGCGCTCCATAGCCAATATTGTAGGCATGTTTTTACCTTTCACCGTATTAATGAAGGAGTTCACTTATCAGTGGACCAATGACTATCAAGAATCCTCTGATGTCCTCAAGAAATACCTATAAATAACACCAGTATTAATGCCACCTGTTGAATGAAGCTCGCTCATTTTGTACGTGATAGAATTAGAGTGATTGTTGGGTTCTTTCATTGAAAACCCCAATGATTCATAGAATGAGAATAGTCATTACTATCCCATTTGATCTATGCTTAATGCAGAGACATGATATCTATATATTGAGAAAAGTTTTCAAATGTTAATATTTGTAGTTTAGATGTTTAGGCACTACCAACATCACCATGTTATCCACTTTGTTTCTCAAAATAAACTATTCAAATTTATCCTCAATATTCCTATGATCACATGGATCCTTGAATAGTGTAACATCATCTATTAGTATTTAGATATATTGTTTGTTCCTTAGAAAGATGTGAAAGGACAAGCCTTGGAATAATTACCATCTAAGAACCCATCTAAAAAAGAGACACCATTTAATACTGAACTACCAGATGAATAAATCTTATATATTTAGGACAACCCTCTAATATGAAAAATGTATTTTGGTGTTTCTTCTAAGAGTCGAATGGGAAAGTTAAAAGAAGTCCCCATGATTAATAAATCTAGGTTGGGAATTGAGATTATCTCCCCATAGAAGGATGTGTTTCTAAACTCATTATTAGAATGATAGTACAAATAATGAGGTCGAATTTCAAGATCTTATTGTAGAATTGGAATTGGAACTCCATGTATAGGTGAACCCCCTAGAGGTGAAGGGTGGTTCTAAATTAATAATCAAGAAGATCAATGGGGATTATGCAATCATAAAGGAGGATCTTATTCCCCATTGTGAATATGTGTGAGGGTTAATGGTGAAAATTCCCTTCAGATACAACATTGAATCACATGCCATAATCACAAAATTCTTAGATAGAAGCATCGAAAAATACATCAATAGGTTCAACAGATCCTAATCAAGACAAAAATTTCATCATCATTTCACAGAGTCAAATGGATTTATCTTTTGTTCAGATAATGGAAGAAGATATCAGTGAAATCATTCCAATCCCTGGTCCATTTGGTCCTACCATGGGATGGATGAAACCCATCATGGAATATATCCACGATGGATAATTTCTACTATATTTGGTTGGAAGAGATTAGATCCAACAATGAGTGGAAAATTTCACTCTTTAAGCTTCTCCAAATCATCTGAAATTACTCTAGAATCAAAGAATTGATGGAGTGGTTATCATATGTATTGATGATGGAGAGGCTATAGAAATTATGCAATAAGTACATGTAGGAGCCTATGGTTCCCACCAATATGGGTATAGGATTTCTGATCAAATCAACAATCGTGGATACTTATAGGGATTGATGATGTTGGATTTCAAAGAATTCACTATAACGTTTCATACCTACATTGTGAATAACAACTTCATCCATAAACCCATGATGTTTCTAAATTAAGCTAAATACTCCAAACCATTTACTACGTTGGAAATGTATATTGATGGACCATATCCTTCTACTGTAGCTAAGATGTTTATGTATATCATTACTACTACCAATTTCTTCTCTAATTGGGATAAGGAAATACCCTTCAATGAATTTGGATCCAAAAGAAAATTTTGCATCTTCAAAGCTAACATCATTACCATATTTAGTGTCCCTTATAACATAATTATGGGCAACAACATCATTTTATATTCTGGTGAGGTAGAGAAGCTATATGAGGTGTATAATCTCAAATCCAATCAATCATCCCATTATCATGAAACATATGATTGATAAATAGTGTATTTTAAAAAGACCCCATCAACCGTACTCAAGAAGATGGTGGATACAGATATTAGATCTTGGCCTGATATCCTCTAGCATGCATTATGGTCATATCATACTACAACCCATACTGCATCATGAGAAACCCCATACGCATTGGTGTACGAAAAATAAAAATTATATTCCATTGAGGTTAAATTTCTATCCCTTAATATTGTTATTTTGTGACCTACTATTCATTGATGAGAAATCCCAAAAAACAACTTGATGAGATGGAGTGACTGGACGAAAGGATATTTCACACTATGCATCACATGGAGGTCTATTAGAACCGGATAGCATGAAACATTAACATGAATGTTGGTATTTGTTCATTCCTCCAAGGATAGTAGGTATTGTTCCATAGGACTTTAATTATACTAGGAAACTAGACATCAAAACATGATCCATGGTGGGAGGACCCATACTGCATACTTAAGTTCCACTCAAATTGATCATATTCCATAATCTCAAGGGATAGAGAACTCACTACAACTCCATCCAATGCAGTTTTCATGAAGAAATAATTTTTATAGTCACATAGAGTTCTTTCAAGCTATAAGATGTTAAATTACATATCACCATTTTTATCCCTATTTCACGATGATAAACTACCTAGCATCATAATCCTTGTCACATGATGATAAACTGAATGACATGTCATCCGAGCTATATGATGTTAAACCGTATAGAATCATTTTTTCTCACCACAAGATATTAAACTATATAGTTAAATTCTACCTTGTTTTACATTGTGAAAATCCCCATGATACCATGAGTAGAAATTCCTTGTTTTCCCTCTAACTATGAGTATATTCTTTGAGTAATACTTACTCACATCATTCCCATCCCCTTCTGGCACTTGATCCCCATTCCTCTAAGTGTTTCGATTAGAAATACATGGGGAATAATAGTCGAGAACTATATGCGGCTTGATTCTTTCCCTAACAAGATATTTATGGACACTTGGGTTTTATCCCCTACTCTAGCTGCAGTGTTTCTTTCATGTCTGGTGACCTTACATCAACTACATGATGATAAACTGCATGGTTCACCAAGAAATATGTGTTTTTTGATTCTAAATCCAGCAAGATATGTAGTGAAGCCAAATATCCAATCATGTTTCTAGTTGTGATCATAAAGAAACAATTTCCCTTTTTTACTTTGTATGAACTAAATCTAAATTGGGAACTCCTCCAGAACATATGGATTGATTTTTAATCCATTTAATGCCTTGAGAAGAACCTTTATTCTAGAAAATATATGATGAAATATTAAAGACCACTTTTTCACAAAAAATATTATTATTTTTTGTGTGGATCCATCCTTACGAACTATGTGTGGCTTGATTCTCATAATTTTGAGATATGTAGTCACAATCAGATCTCTTATCATATGTCCCGTCATGATATAAAAAAATCCCCCACTACCTATGTATGGATCAGACCTTTATGAAAAACTTTATCAAGAACTACGTGTTTCTTGATTCTTACACCAATAATATACAATGTGACAGTTGTATCTCCTATATCAAGGCAAACTAGAATGTTTAAAAAGAATCGTCATCCCATTTGTGCATGAATTAAACCTACACATGGATCATTTCCAATAACTATGTGTGGGTTTATTATAATCCCATTGAGATATATAATGATTTCAGGATATCTAATCCTAGTACTATCCATGCTTTTGAAAAAGAAAACCCTCTTTCCTTTTTCCCCACGCATGAAACGAATCTTCATGGGGAACTGTATTAAGACTTATTCATTGATTCTCGTTTCAATGATATGTCAGTGGATACCTATACTTCATTATTTACACCCAACCATCATTTTTGAAGTTATCAAAATTCTCCTTCCCCACATCAAATTCTGATTGGTGTCAGAAAAAACCTTCAAGAACTCTATTTTGCTTGATTATTATCTTAATGAGATACATAGTGATGCCTAGACCTCCAATCATGGGTCTAAATGTTATTTAATAATAAAGAGCCCTAACTTCCTATACAAAAATTAGATCTAGTCAGAGAGTCTACTAAGTACCACATGGGGTTTGATTCTCATCCCAATGAGATACATAGTGATGCACGGGTCCTACACCTTGGATCAACATCAATGTTATCATTCATTCACATTAGTTCATATTTTACATACTGCATAATGTCAAGTTAAAAAGAATCTTAAGAACTATTTTTTTCATGTTTCTCATCCACATGAGATATGTAGTGAATCCCAAGTCGTCAATCCTAGGCCTACCCATAAAAAAGGTACCAAAATACCATACTTTCATGTGTATAAGTCATATTTACACAGGGAGATACAACATAAGTCCTCAAATTATATATAAAACTATATATGTTGGAACTACATATGTATTGATTTGTATACCAACATGATACGTAGTGATGCCTTGGTAAAATACCCTTGTCTAGCTACAAAATTATTATTTTTTGTCGGAATCCGCCACATTTTTTCTGTAATCTGTTAAACGATATGACCAATATCTTCAACACATGACTACAAACTGCATGGTACCTCTAGAACTATGTATGGATTTATCAAAATCATATTAAGATACATAGTGAGTCCTGTGACTTAATCCATAGTCCCTATAATGAGGTAAAATAAAATATCCCCTCTCTTGCATTAAATCAAATATCTATGTAGGAAAATTATTTTTTTGTCATCTACTTAGATAACCCACAAATAAAATAAGAGATGTACCTATTATAAATATGAGAAAAATATGTTCAAGAGACTCCAAACTCATGGAAAATATTCGTCCAATTATTCATTTATGCATTGAAAAATTCTCCATTCACATGACACACTCCTAATCTTGAATACTTTTAGTTATTCCTAACCATTCATTAGATTTTAGTGGAAGAATTTATGATACATGAGAGATACTTTTACTGAATATGTAGTACTTTCCCCAATTGACCATTCATATAGTTAACCCATAACAGGTCTGTCAGCTAAGGGATGCCACATTTTGGATATGAAATACGTGCCCCAGTTGGACTTTCAAAAAAAACCAACATAACTGGTTTTCCAGCTAGTGGTAACACCATTTTTATGGGAATCTACTTTTTCCCTATTAATCATTTGATGATGGTTTACTAGAACCCAAAATTTAAATTCAGAATTTATACTCTATATATTGGTCCTATATCCTTTATCATAACTTAAATATCTCTAAGACCATGGTTTACACATTCCACCTTTATTTCGTGAATGCTTATTGGAATAATATTTCTCCATTTGACCACATATCATCCATAATTTCTAAAATCTTATGGTCCTATACATATTCTATATCACTACAAACACAATAAACCCTACACCTTTATTTCGTGAATTCTTATTGCAACTAGTCTAGATTTGTTTCTAATGATGTTTCCAGATTCATCAACTTTATTTCTAAACACCCACTTTGTGCCTATGGTTAAAGTGTATTTAGGTATTTCTACTAATTTGTAGAACTTATTTCTTTCAAATTTATTTAGTTCTTCTTGCATAGCCATTACCCAAAATTTATCATTGATAGCATCATTTATATTTTTAGGTTCTTACTGTGAAAGAAAAGCTTGATGTTCAACCTGATTTCTTAGAGAAGCTCTAGTATGTGGTCCTCTATCTAGATTACCTACAACATCATCTAAAGGATGGTTATTTAGAGTTATAGTTGGTCTCGAAAAGGTAGGGCTAGAGATTTCAGGTTCATCAACAGGTTGGGAATCAACAGAAGTAAGTTCTGGAAAATTTCTAGAACTGGATGTTTTAACTACAGGTCCACTGTCTTTATCATTAAGGTTCAAAACAGAGAGGTCATTTTCAAGATTTTCAAGAGAGGTATTAGGTTCATGTGGATTAGTTTCATCAAATTTGATGTGAACAGATTCCTCCACACATTTGGTTCTCTTATTGATAACTCTATAGGATTTACTAGAGACAGAGTAACCTAGGAAAATTCCTTCTTCACTCTTGGATGCAAATTTGTCAAGATTATATTTGGTATTAATAATAAAGACTTTTCAACCAAAAACTCTAAAGTATTTAACCTTAGGTTTCCTATGGTTCCACAACTCATAAGGGGTCTTCTTAAGAACAGGTCTGATCAAGACTCTATTTATAATATAAGAAGCTGTATTGGCAGCTTCAGCCCAAAAATAAATAGGTAGGTCATACTCATTGATCATGGTTCTGGCAATTTTCTGAAGGGTTTAATTCCTCCTTTTTACTACACCATTTTGCCGAGGTGTCCTAGGGGCAGAGAAATTTTGGCTATAGCCATTGTGTGAGTAATAGGATTCAAACTCATGATTTTCAAACTCACGACCTTGATCACTTCTCAATGTTTTAATCTTAAGTCCACTTGGTTCTCTACAGACATGGAATATTTAACAAAGTAAGAACAAGCTTCACTTTTGTGATCTAGAAAAATATACCCATGTATACCTAGAATAGTCATCTACTAGAACATAGACATAGTGCTTCCCATTTAAACTTGAAACTCTAGAAGGTCCAAACAAATACATGTGAACCAACTCGAGAGGTTGAGAATTTGACACTTATTTCTTTGATTTAAAAGAAACATTATGTTGCTTTCCCTTTTGACAGGGATTACAAACTTTATTTTCTGGGAATTCATGTTTTGGTAGGTCTCTAACTAAGTTATTCCTAGTCAGTTTTCTACGTGAATGTACATTGCAGTGTCCTAATCTTCTGTGCCAAAGCCAAGACTCTTTATGAAAAGAATTTAAACAAGTAATATTTTTCATAGCTAAATAATTTAAATCAACAGCATAGACATTTTCATTTCGCAAGGCAGAAAATACTAATGCATTTTTAGAATTAAAAACATTTCAAGAATCATTTTCAAATTTAACATTAAAACCATCTTCAAATAACTGAGAAATACTTAGTAAATTATACTTAAGTCCATCAACAAATAGAACTTTAGAAATTAATACTGAGTCAGTGTTACCAATCTGGCCTAAGCCGATGATTTTCCCTTTAGAATTATCACCAAAAGTGACAAAACCTCCATCAACTCTGACTAAGATTTTAATGCATGAGAAGTCTCCTGACATATGTCTTGAACATCCACTTTCCAAGTACCAACTCTTTCTACAGGAGCTCTTTAAGCAGGTTTTCTACAAAATAGATTTAGATGGGAAATGATTTTGGTACCCAGATTTTCTTGGGTCCAGACAGGTTAGCTAATAAAACTTTAGGTACCCAAATTTGTCTTATGGGTCTCATAAGATTTGCAGAATCAACAGATTTAGAAAGATAAACTTTATTAGATCTGTAACTATGAATATAAAAAGTTGAAATAGATGGGATTCCAGAACTAGAACTATCTACATTATGTCCAGATTTAGGAATAAATCTAGTTTTGGTAATTTTTCTTTGTCCAGGTTGGTATCCTATACCAGTAGTATATCTAGGTGCAATCTGCTTACCTAGCATTTGAGTAAGAGTATCTTTTCCATTTGTGAACTTTTCTAAATCCTTCCTAAGTTGCTCATTTGAAAATTTCAGTTTAGTGTTTTCTTTAAGCAACTGATCATTCTTTTCCATTTCTATTTCAAGATCAGATTTACGTTTAACAGTTAAAGAATATTGTTTCTTTAAACCTTTGTATTTGTCTTTCATCTCATTACAGGTTTCTTCCAACATATCACAGTATTCAAACAGTTTATATTTTGACATATTTTCAGAATCAGAATCATCTCCAGAATAATATGAATTTAAAGAAGGAGTTTCAGATGTTACCTCAGAAGTGTTTTTCATAAAACACATGTTTGCCTTATTTATATTTTCAGTCTCAGAAGCGTCAGATTCACTGGAGCTATCCTCATAAGCACTCCACATAGCCTTCATTGATTTCTTATTATTATTATCCTTATAGTCATATTTCTTCTTGTATTTCAACTTTCGACACTCTACTTTTATATGTCCTTTTCTTTTGCATTCATAGCAGACAACTTCATCATTTTTGTCAGATTTCTTCCAGTCCTTTGTCCAGTGTCCCTTGTTGTCGTACTTACCTTTGTAATTTGATTTTCTGAAAAAATTATTCTTCCTATAAAACTTCTTAAATCTCTTGGCTATATGAGCCATTTATGGATCACTGTCAGATGCACTTTCACTTTCTTCACATCTTGAGCTATCACCTACAGCTTGAAGTTTCTCCATGTCCTTATTCTTTGAAGTAGATGTCTGGAAGGCAACTGACTTCCTTTTTGGTTCAAATTCTTGTTCTTTTTTTACCTTAAGTTCTTATTCATACATCATCAAATTACCTATAAGTTCATTGACTGGCAGTTCACCAATATCACAAGATTCTCTGATTGAAATAGAAGTTCCCCTCCATCTTTCAGGTAGGCATCTCAAAATTCACATGATCTGCTTCTTTGATGGAACATCCTTTCCCAGTGAGATCATTGTGTTGAAAATTTCGTTACACCTGAGATACATATCATAAATTGGTTCATCAGGCTTCATCTTAAAATTATCATATTTAATAGTATAGGTGTTCAATCTCATTTTCTTTAACATTAGTTGTTCCTTCATGAGAAACACTTAAAGTATCCCAAATTTCATATGCAGTCTTATAAGCAGATAGTCTATTAAATTCCTCATCTCCTAAAGCACAATACAGGTAATTCATAGCTTTGCAATTATTATTGTAAGGTGTCCTAGTAGCTTCATTCCAAGTTGATCTAACAGTAGTGGGAATTTTATATTCTGATTCTATGGCAGTCCAAATATCAAAAACCATGCTTTCTAAATGAATTTTCATCTTAATTTTCCACTGATCATAGTTGTTTCCATTGAAAAATGGTGGTCTATTAGTAGAAACACCTTCAAATCTGTTATCCATGATAACTAGGTTAAAACAGAAATTTTAAAGAGATAAAAATTTAGAAATAACAGAAATTTTAAGAACATTAAAATACAACTAAAATCACAGTTGAAAAAAAAGAGTACTTCAGAAAATATTTCAAATCCTTTGATACCAAATGTTGGTCAGAGTGGATACTCAAGAGGGGGGTGAATTGAGTTCCAATTAAAATTTATGTTTAAAATCCTTTTCTAAAATCCCCCAATTTAAAATAGTAATTGAATTGTAGTGAATTTGAACTAAAGAAAACTTTCAGTTAGGTTCTCAAGGGATTGATTAATTCCCAGTTAATCTAATCAGAAGATCAGATTAGATTTTGAAACTAACCTAATGATTTAAAAATAATGCAAACACTTTCTAATTCAATTATCAGAGTAACTTTGAAAAATAGTTTATGTTTTAAAGCACTTAGCAGTGGAATAAAAGTTTTTGGAAAAAACAAAGCACAGCAGATATAACCAAGAGGTTCAGTCTCCATCCGAGACTTAGTCCTCTCAACAATTTATATAAATTTGATCCACACCCTGGATCGGGGTTCAAAACAGCTTACAATTATCCAGGTCAAAGACCTCTACCACAGTTCTACGTGGGAAACAAAAACAACAACAAATACAGTTTTCCAGGTCAAACACGACATCTACCACTATCCACAGTGGGAAATAAAAACAATAGCAAATATAGCTGTCCAGGTCAAACACGACCTCTACCACTATCCAAAGTGGGAAATAAAATATGTAAGGAGTTTGAATGAGGATTTACAGATCCTCTAGTTAAGGTTCAGTAGACAGTGTATGTGTAAATTAAAACTGATGACACACACTGATCGTAATGTAAACAATAAATCACTGAGCAAGATATAGAGTTTAGAATGTCTCTAGTGATTTCAGTGTAGCTCTGGACTCCTTCGAATTTGATCAAAAAAGGTTCTGAGTCCTCTACTGGATTTTTTCTGAAAAACAGAGTGTCGTCGGCTTGACATACAGGTTCAGAGATAGTGAAAATGTAGTCGATGAAGTTCTTCAAGGTCCTCGTGAATGTAAAGATAACTTCTTGAGTAAGTGTGAGTGTGTATGAGCTCTTGTGTCTTCTTGGTCATGCATGTATATCTGTATGAGCTCTTCTCGGGTATCTCACTTGTAGATCCCTTCTGTATGTATCTTCTATAGGTGGCAGCAACATGTACTTCTTGTATTTATGGCACGAGCTCCGGCAAAATAAATGATTTCTTTTTTGCAGGTACGAGGTATGATTCCCTGACATCCAACAACCTTCATTAAATAAATGACAGAGCATTAAAATATACCTAATATGACTGTTGGTTAGATTAAATAAAGATAAATAAATTAAGATAGCGTCGGATTCTATAGAATGGTAGCTTTGGATATCGGTAGCCTTGTGGCATGGTAGCTTCTTGTGTAACGGTAGCCTTTCTATCGGTTGACTTCATGTCTGTCGGTATACTTGATCGGTAGTGGTAGACTTAATGTACTGGTGACCGTGATGTATCGGTGACCTTCACGTAACGGTAGACTTGATGTATCGGTAACCTTCACGTAACGGTAGACTTGATGTATCAGTAGACTTTATGTATCAGTGGACTTGATGTATCGGTAGACTTGATGTATCGGTAGGATTTCACGTAATGGTAGACTTGTTGTACTAGTGGACTTGATGTATCGGTAGGCTTTCATGTAACGGTAGACTTGTTGCACTGGTGGACTTTATGTATCGGTAGTATTTCACGTAACGGTAGACTAGTTGTACCGGTGGACTTGATGTATCAGTGACCTTCATGTAACGGTAGACTTTACAAATCGGCAGCTTTGTTCTGTAACGATGACCACTTGTCCATTTAATCATTATATTGGCAGAAGGGTTAAGTTAGAATATATATCCATCCAGTAACCGAATTCTTTGAAGATAATGTAAATATTATAATATATGAAAATGTGCATGGTGTACAGAAATACTAAAATAAGTAATTAATCATTAATCAATATAGAGATTATCAAACTATAATTGAGCATAATTGGGATTATCAAAATATGAGTTCAACTAATTCTCCATAGGGTTCAACAATCTCCCCCTTTTTGATAATCACAACTTATGGCAAAGTATTAAGAAAAATAAAATGATGTCAGAGGAAGAATTTCTAAAAAAAATTAAAACAAAGTTCTCATTGTGTTCCCCCTTTCAATTGCATTCCCAGTTCTCATTAATTTCATTTTCTCATTAGTTTCCTTTTCTCCCCCTTTGTAATTAACAAAAATAAGGGTAGAATCAGAGAAATGGAGAGACTAAAAGAGAACGGATTACAAAGAAACATAATAAAGTGGATAATGTAAGAGTAAATTTCAATTAAATCACAAAAGGTAAAAACTGATAAAGTCAGTATTACAAAAATACAAGTGAATACTATCAAAAACATCTAGAATCACTCAATCTTCTGGTTGAATAGAAGTATTTCCATTAGGATCAGAAGAGGGTGCAGGTTTAGAGTGATTAGATGTCTTGGGAATAGCTGAAAGAACAACTGGAGGGCCGGCCACTGAAATTGTACCAGATTTGAAATTTGTGCTCTTCTGTGGGATCATAGGTGTCAAGATTCGAATAGCCTGAACTAGAGTCAACTGAGGTTTACTCCTAGAGACAGAGGTAGGAAGTGAAGGAGGTACAATCACAGGTCTGTCATCCACATGCAAGAATGGTAGCAATAGGTTCCGGAAATCCATAATAATACTACCTCCTCTCTCCATTGCTGACACAAAGTCATCTCGATTTTCAATGAATTTATCCAAGGCAAGAGTAAGCATCTTAGAGCTTACTAACATGTTCTCTGAAATCTTAAGTCACTGGAGGCAACATCAAATTCTCTATAAAGAGCTTGAAATGGTTGGTCATTTGATTCTTGGTATAGACCTTCTCTAAGAAAGCATCCACTTTATTCTTAATTGCCTCTTGAGAAGCAGTAGCTACCCGTAGGTGATCACGAACAAAACTACTAACATCCCTAGTGGTACCAAGGATCTGAGTATCTGAGGTACCACTAGTACTGGCCTTAGCCAACTCTTCCTGGATAACAGTTCTGATCTGGTCAAGGTTCACAGTGGAGATGGATGAGGGAAGGGGTTTCTCTGAGAAAGCTACTGGCTCCTTGAAAGATTGTGTCAGATTGCTAACCACCTTCTGAACAAGTTCATATTGACTGTTAAAATGTTCTTTGACTGATGTCTTAAAAGACTCAAATAATTCCACAAACTAATTGTCTACTTCTTTGATATATCTGATATCAGTATTCACTTGGGTTTGAGAACTGTTCATGGAAGTTAATGAAGCAATCGATTGTCTTAGAGCAACCACAGCTCCTGTACAATTCTCAATTTGAGAATGGAATACTTTAACTTCATCCATCATTCCCTTCACTGGAATAGACACAGCACATCCCAGAGATAGCTCCAGGGATTTCTCCACACTCCTCATTTCATCAACCAGGCTTTTCTTCAAATCTGTCACTGATTCTCTCAGTGCTTCTTTCATTTCAGACTTTAAGGACTCAAGGTCCTCCTTGGTTGCCAAATTTTCAGCCACAATAGGTAGGATAAATGATTCCCTTTGGGGCTGGTCTTCCTCATCATAATCTCCATAATTGAGTCCAAGTACCATATATCCTAGATCTGATGTCCATCCTTCAATGTCATACAACACAGAAACTGAACCAATATGCTCCCCCTCACTTAGGGCATTCTCCTAAGGAATCTCCTCTAACTGTTCTACTCGGGGTAACTCTACAGCCTCCTCTAAAACATCAGCAGATGCAACAACCATTTTCTCTGGTAGTTCAACAGTAGGGTTAGTCCTATCCTTTTCTGAGTCATCAATGACTCTCTCATCAATAGAACTAGATTCCTTTTCTGCTGCCTGAACAGGCACAATCTTTTCTGTATTAGCAATTAGAGGGCTCAAACTGTGCTCTTCTTCTTCATTTTCCTCATCATCTGCTTCACCAGCAGCCTCCTTTTCTCCATTAACAAAATGATCCGATTCGGTTGCCTCATCCTCTTCAGAGGTGTCATTAACAACATACTGATATGCTTCTTCTTCTTCTTCTTCTTCTGTGGTCTCAGTATCATTGTCCTTTAGAATAGTTTCTCTCCTTGGTAGTTCTTTTGGAGGGATAGCTGCTCTATAGGAAATATTTTGATGCACATGACTAGGAGGTAAATTTGTGTCTCCTCCTTCCTCAACTGATGTCTCTTCCTCCTCAACTTCAGCTTCATTATCACTGTAGACCGGTTCTGGCTCATCTGGTCCAAGACCAGGATCCCTCACATCATTTGGTCTAGAAGGATGGTCCACAGGAGTGTACTTTTCATAGACTTTACCTTCATCATTAACCCATGATTTCTTCCAAGGGTTCCATCTAACTTTCATATACATACAAACAGTCTTGGTGAGGAAAAAGTTATCCTTAACCACAACAGTTTCATCCTAAGGTCCAGCTACCTCCTTTGCCTTCAACAGAATTGAAATCAACTTAGAAAAGAAAAGTGCATTGGACTTAGACTTCAGTCTAGTCATATCCTCAATCTGAATCACTAGCAATCTGCACAAGTTAACCTTTACTACATGCATTAATAGATACAACAAATAAATATCCTGAAATATGAGGGTAGAAAAATCTCCTCTTCTTGGACTAATCACATGCTCAATGAACTTGAAAAGTAGTTTAACCTCCCCTGCCATTTTTTGCATCAATAATCTTTCTTGGGGTTCCATTTCCTTTCAATTCCAACAAGGCATCCTCATAGTTGAAAGAGTCACTAGTAGTAGGTATGGATTTTGGATAAAATCCATAATCACCACTATGAGGAACTCTATGGTTCTCTACCCATTCAACTGATGAAAATGAAAACTCTTGACCATTCACAAAGGAAATCATCCTATTTTCCTCTTCTGAAGTCTCAAAACAGACAAAATCATAAAACTCCTTTACCAGTACTAGATAATATGCTCCATTAGTGTTCGTGAAGAACTTGATCCATCCTTGCTCTAGTAAGATCTTCATAATAAAGGACTTGCTTTCCAACAGCTATTCCGCACATAACTCCTTTTCCACTACAATTTCTCGCTTTGATAAATGTGGATTCACGGGATTCCTTTGAGCAACACTTCTACTGCTTCCACTAGCACCAGCATTGGTTACTTTCTGCTTCTTAGCTTGCGGCGCATCACTCCCTTCATCCACTGAGGGTCGCTTCACACGGGCCATTTCAGATTCTGAGGCTTAGGGTTTTGCGAGCTTGAGAGGTTTAGGTAGGAGGGATTTAAAAAGAAGAGTTCACGGTGATTGAGTGATGTCTAGATTCGGGTTTAATATCATTTAGGATTCACATATAAAATAAATCTTATATTAAAAATGGTTCTACGTCTTGGCCTTAATACGAAAATTTTAAAACAGCGCGAGAGATGTACTGGTGAGGTCTATCCTAACGGTGAGGTTTATCTAACGGTGAGGATTATCCTAACGGTGAGGTTTATCCTAACGGTGAGGTTTATCCTAACAGTGAGGATTATCCTAACTGTGAGGTTTATCCTAATGGTGAGGTTTATCCTAAGGGTGAGGTTTATCCTAACGGTGAGGTTTATCCTAACGGTGAGGTTTATCCTAGCGGTGAGGTTTTTCCTAACGGTGAGGTTTATCCTAACTATTTTAAGAGTAAGTTATCATTCCTAATTCATGTCTAATGAAACATAACCTTTCTGAACTTAATGGCTTAGTGAAAATGTCATCTAATTAGAGTTCAGTGCCTATAAATTCAAGAGTTATATCACCTATTTGATAATGATCTCTTAGAAAGTGGTGTCTAACATCAATGTGTTTGGTTCTAGAGTGAGAAACAGGGTTCTTTGAGATTTTGATCGCACTAGTGTTATCACATTTAATTGAAACATGTTTAAAATCAAATCCATAGTCCAATAAAGTGTGTTTCATCCATAGAATCTGTGCACAGCAACTACCCGCATCTATATACTCTACTTCAGCAGTAGATAATGCAACCGAGTTCTATTTATTACTACAACATGATACTAGGGATTTTCCAAGTAAATGACATGTTCCAGATGTGCGGTTTCTATCTAACTTGCATCCAGCAAAGTCATCATCTGGATAACTTATTAAATCAAATGATTGTCCTTTTGGGTAAAACAGTCCCAAATTAGCAGTATATTTAAGATATTTGAAAATCCTTTTAACAGCAAGTAAGTGTGACTCTTTAGGGTTAGCTTGAAATCTAGCACACATACATACACTAAACATAATATCAGGTCGACTAGCAGTAAGATACAACAATCTCCCAATCATACCTCTATAATTAGTTTGATCTACTGGTTTCCTAGTTTCATCAGTATCTAATTTATAGGTGGTACTCATAGGTGTATCACTCCCCTTAATACTATCCAAACCAAAACGTTTTAATAAATCCTTAGTATATTTACTTTGATTTAAAATAATACCATCTTCAGTTTGAAATATTTGAAATCCATGAAAGTACTTATTCTCTCCCATTATGCTCATTTCAAACTCATTTTTCATAAACTTTGAAAATTCAGTACATAGAGAATTTTTAGAAGATCCAAAAATAATATCATCAACATATATTTGTACTATTAAAATATCTTTTGAAATTATTTTTATAAAAAGAGTGGGATCAACAATTCCTTTTGTAAATCCTTTTGAGATAAGAAAATTTGTATGTCTTTCATACCAAGCTCTTGGAGCTTGTTTTAAACCATATAAATCTTTAGAAAGTTTAAAAACATGAGTTTGAAAGTGAGGATTTGAGAAACCAGGTGGTTGTTCTACAAAAACATCTTCAAAAATAAAACCATTTAGAAAATAACTTTTCACATCCATTTGATATAACTTGAAATTTAGATGTGATGCAAAGGAAAGTAAGATCCTAATTGCCTCTAATCTAGCTACAGGTGCAAAGGTTTCCTCATAGTCAATTTCTTCTTCTTGATTGTAACCTTGTGCAACTATTCTAGATTTGTTTCTAATGATGTTTCTAGATTCATAAACATTGTTTCTAAACACCCACTTTGTGCTTATGGTTAAAGTGTCTTTAGGTCTTTCTACTAATTCCCAGACTTTATTTCTTTCAAATTGATTTAGTTCTTCTTGCATAGCCATTACCCAAAATTCATCAATGATAGCATCATTGTTATTTTTAGGTTCTAACTGTGAAAGAAAAGCATGATGTTCAACCTGATTTTTTGGAGAATCTCTAGTCTGTGTTCCTCTATCTAGATAACCTACAACAGCATCTAAAGGATAGTTCTTTAGAGTCCTATTTGGTCTCGAAAAGTTAGGGCTAGAGATTTCAGGTTCATCAACAGGTTGGGAATCAACAGAAGTAAGTTCTGGAAAATTTCTAGAACTGGATGATTTAACTATAGGTCCATTGTCTTTATCATTAAGGTTCAAAACAAAGAGTGCATTTTCAAGATTTTCCAAAGAGGTATTAGGTTCATGTGGATCAGTTTCATCAAATTTGATGTGAACAGATTCCTCCACACATTTGGTTCTCTTATTGAAAACCCTATAGGATTTACTAGAAACAGAGTAACCTAGGAAAATTCCTCATCGCTCTTGGATGAAAATTTTTCAAGATTATCTTTGGTATTAAGAATAAAGACTTTGCTACCAAAAACTCTGAAGTAGTTAACCACAGGTTTCCTATGGTTCCACAAATCATAAGGGGTCTTCTTAAGAACAGGTCTGATCAAGACTCTATTGATAATATAACAAGCTGTATTGACAGCATCAGGACAAAAATAAACAGGTAGGTCATACTCATTGAGCATGGTTCTGGAAGTTTTCTTGAAGGTTTCTATTCCTCCTTTTCACTACACCATTTTGCTGAGGTGTCCTAGGTGAAGAGAAATTGTGACTATAGCCATTGTGTGAGGATTAGGATTCAAACTCATGATTTTCAAACTCAAGACCATGATCACTTCTCATGGTTTTAATCTTAAGTCCACTAAGGTTCTCTACAGACATGGAATATTTTACAAAGTAAGAACAAGCTTTACTTTTGTGAGGTAGAAAATAGACCCAAGTATACTTATAATACTCATCTACTAGAACATAGACATAGTGCTTCCCATTTTAACTAGAAACTATAGAAGGTCCAAAAAATCCATGTGAACCAACTCAAGAGGTTGAGAAGTTGACACTTCTTTCTTTTATTTAAAAGAAACATTATGGTGCTTTCCCTTTTGACAGTGATTACAAAGTTTATTTGCTGGGAATTCAAGTTTTGGTAGGTCTCTAACTATGTTCTTCCTATTCAGTTTTCTAAGTGAATGTACATTGTAGTGTCCTAATATTCTGTTCCAAATCCAAGACTCTTTATGGAAATCATTTAAACAAGTAATATTTTTCATATCTAAAGAATTTAAATCAACAACATAGAAATTTTAATTTCTCAAGGCAGAAAATACTAATGCATTTTTCAAATTAAAAACAATGCAAGAATCATTTTCAAATTTAACATTAAAACCACCATCACATAACTGAGAAATACTTATTAAATTATACGTACGTCCATCAATAAATAGAACTTTAGAAATTAATACTGAGTTAGTGTTACCAATCTGGCCTAAGCCGATGATTTTCCCTTTAGAATTATCACCAAAAGTGACAAAACCTCCATCAACTCTGACTAAGCTTTTAAAGCATGAGAGGTCTCCTGACATATGTCTTGAACATCCACTATCCAAGTACCATGACTTTCTACAGGAGCTCTTTAAGCAGGTTTTCTACAAAATAGATTTAGATGGGAAATGATTTTGGTACCCAGATTTTCTTGGGTCCAGATAGGTTAGCTAATAAAACTTCAGGTACCCAAATTTGTCTTATGGGTCTCATAAGATTTGTAGAATCAATAGATTTAGATAGATAAACCTTATTATATCTGTAACTAAGAATATAACAAGTTGAAACAAATGGTCTTCCAGAACTAGAACTATCTACATTCTGTCCAGATTTAGGAATAAATCTAGGTTTGGTAATTTTTCTTTGTCCAGGTTGGTATCCTATACTAGTAGTATATCTAGGTGCAATCTTCTTACCTATCATTTGAGTAAGATTATCTTTTCCATTTGTAAACTTTTATAAATCCTTCCTAAGTTGCTCATTTGAAAATTTCAGTTCAGTGTTTTCTTTATGCAACTGAGCATTCTTTTCCATTTCTATGTCAAGATCAGATTTATGTTTAACAGTTAAAGCATATTGTTTCTTCAAACCTTTGTATTTGTCTTTTAGCTCATTACATGTTTCTTCCAACATATCGCAGTATTCAAACAGTTCATATTTTTACATATTTTTAGAATCAGAATCATCTCTAGAATAATATGAATTTAAAGCAGGAGTTTCAGATGTTACCTCAGAAGTGTTTGTCATAGAACACATGTCTGCCTTATTTCTGTTTTCAGTCTCAGAAGCTTCAGATTCACTGGATCTATCCTCAGAATTACTCCACATATCCTTCATGGATTTCTTATACTTATTATCCTTATAATCATGTTTCTTCTTGTATTTCAACGTTGGACAGTCTAATTTTATATGTCCTTTTCTTTTGCATTCATATCAGACAACTTCATCAGTTTTGTCAGATTTCTTACAGTCCTTTTTCCAGTGTCCCTTGTTGTCGTACTTACCTTTTTAATTTGATTTTCTGAAGAAATTCTTCTTCCTATAAAACTTCTTAAATCTTCTGGCTATATGAGCCATTTCTGCATCACTGTCAGATGCACTTTCACTTTCTTCACAGCTTGAGCTATCATTTATAGCTTGAAGTTTCTCCTTGTCCTTATTCTTTGAAGTAGATGTCTTGAAGGCAATTGACTTACTTTTTGGTTCAACTTCTTCTTATTTGTTTACCTTAAGTTATTATTCATACATCATCAACTTACCTATAAGTTCCATGACTGGCAGTTCACCAATATCACAAGATTCTATGATTGAAACAAAAGTGCCACCCCATCTTTCAGGTAGGCATCTGAAAATTCTCATGATCTGCTCCTTTGATGGAACATCCTTTCCCAATGAGATCATTGTGTTGAAAATTTCGTTAAACCTGAGATACATATCAGAAATGGGTTCATCAGGCTTCATCTTAAAATTATCATATTTAATAGTATAGGTGTTCAATCACATTTCCTTAACATTAGTTCTTCCTTCATGAGAAACACTTAAAGTATCCCAAATTTCATATGCAGTCTTACAAGCAGATATTATATTGAATTGTTCATCTCCTAAAGCACAATACAGAGCATGCATAGTTTTGAAATTATTATTGTAAGCTGTCTTAGTAGCTTCATTCCAAGTTTATCTAACAGTAGTGAGAATTTTATATTCTAAATCTATGGCAGTCCAAATATCAAAACCCATGTTTTCTATATGAATTTTCATCTTAATTTTCCACTGATCATAGTTATTTCCATTGAAAAATGGTGGTCTATTAGTAGAAACACCTTCAAGTATGTTATCCATGATAACTAGGTTAAAATAAAAAATTTAAAGAGATAATTTTTTTGAAATAACAGAAATTTTAAGAACTTTAAAATAAAACTAAAATCAAAGTTGAAAAACAGAGTACTTCAGAAAATATTTCAAATCCTCTGATATCAAATGTTGGTCGGAGTGGATACTCAAGAGGGGGGTGAATTGAGTTCCAATTAAAATTTCTGTTTAAAATCCTTTTCTAAAATCCCCCAATTTAAAATACTAATTGAATTGTAGTGAATTTGAACTAAAGAAAACTTTCATTTAGGTTCTCAAGGGATTGATTAATTCCATGTTAATCTAATCAGAAGATCAGATTAGCTTTTGAAACTAACATAATGATTTACAAATAATGCAAACACATGATAATTCAATTATCAGAGTAACTTTGAAAAACAGTTTCAATTTTAAAGCACTTAGTAGCGGAATAAAAGGTTTTGGAAAAAACAAAACAAAGCACTGCAGATATAACCAAGAGTTTTAGTCTCAAGCCGAGACTTAGTCCTCTCAACAATTTATATAAATTTGATCCACACCCTGGATCGGGGTTCACAACAGTTTACAATTTTCCAGGTCAAAGTCCTCTACCACAGTTCTACGTGGGAAACAAAAACAACAGCAAATATAGCTGTCCAGGTCAAACACAACCTCTACCACTATCCACAGTGGAAAAAAACAACAACAAATACAGCTATCTAGGTCAAACAAAACCTCTACCACTATCCACAATGGGAAATAAAAGATTTAAGGAGTTTGAAGGAGTATTTAAAGATCCTCCAGTTAAGGTTCAAGAGACAGTGTATGTGTAAATTAAAACTGATGACACACACTGCTCGTAATGTAAACAATAAATCACTGAGCAAGATATAGAGTTTAGAATGGCTCTAGTGATTGAAGTGTAGCTCTGGACTCCTTCGAATTTGATCAAAAATGGTTCTGAGTCTTCTTTTGGTTTTTTTCTGAAAAACAGAGTGTCGTCTGCTTCACATCCAGGTTCTGAGATAGTGAAAATGTAGTCGATGAAGTTCTTCAAGGTCCTCGTGAATGTAAAGAGAACTTCTTGAGTAAGTGTGAGTGTGTATGAGCTTCTGTGTATTCTTGGTCGTACATGTATATCTGTATGAGCTCTTCTCGGGTATCTCACTTGTAGATCCCTTCTGTATGTATCCTCTATATGTTGCAGCAACAGGGACTTCTTGTATTTATGGAACGAGATCCAGCAAAAGAAATGATTTCTTTTTTTCATGTATGAGGTACGGTTCCCTGACATCCAACAACCTTCATTAAATAAATGACAGAGAATTAAAATATACATAATATGACTGTTGGTTAGATTAAATAAAGATAAAGAAATTAAGACAGCGTCAGATTATCTGGAACGATAGCTTTGGATATCGGTAGCCTTGTGTCACGGTAGCTTCTTGTGTAACGATATCCTTTCTATTGTTAGATTTCATGTCTGTCAGTAGACTTGATCAGTAGCGGTGGACTTAATGTACCGGTGACCTTGATGTATCAGTGAACTTCACTTAATGGTAGACTTGATGTATCAGTAGACTTGATGTATTAGTGGACTTGATGTATCAGTAGACTTTATGTATCGGTGGGCTTTCACGTAACGGTAGACTTTTTGTACCGGTGGACTTGATGTATCGGTAGGCTTTCACGTAACGGTAGACTTGTTGTACCGGTGGACTTGATGTATCGGTATGATTTCACGTAACAGTAGACTAGTTGTACCAGTGGACTTGATGTATCAGTGACCTTCACGTAACTGTAGACTTTACAAATCGGCAGCTTTGTTATGTAACGATGACCACTTGTCTGTTTAAGCATTCTATTGGAAGAAGGGTTAAGTTAGAATATATATCCATCCAGTAACCAAATTCTTTGAAGATAATGTAAATATTATAATATATGAATATGTGCATGGTGTATAGAAATACTGAAATAAGTAATTAATCATTAATAAATATAGATATTATCAAACTATAATTGAGCATAATTGGGATTATCAAAATATGAGTTCAAGTAATTCTCTAGAGGGTTCAACACCAAACTCATTATTAGAATGAGAGTACAAATAATGAGGTCGAATATCAAGATCTTGTTATAGAAATGGAATTGGAACTCCATGTATAGGTTAACCCCCTAGAGGTGAAGGGTGGTTCTAAATTAATAATCAATAAGATCAATGGGGATTATGCAATGAGAAAGGAGGATTATATTCCCCATTGTGAATATTTTTTAGGGTTAATGGTGAAAATTCGCTTCAGATATAACATTGAATCACATTCCATAATTAAAAAATTCTTAGACAGAAGCATCGAAAAATACATCTATAGGTTCAACAGATCCTAATCAAGACAAAAATTTCATCATCATTTCGCAGAGTCAAATGGATTCATCTTTTCTTCAGATAATGGAAGAAGATATCAGTGAAATCGTTCCAATCCCTGGTCCATTTGGTCCTACCATGGGATGGATGACACCCATCATGGAATATATCCACGATGGATAATTTCTACTATATTTGGTTGGAAGAGAATAGATCCAACGATGAGTGGATAATTTCACGCTTTAAGCTTCTCCAAATCACCTGAAATTACTCTATAATCAAGGAATTGATGGAGTTCTTATCATATGTATTGATGATGGAGAGGCTATAGAAATTATGCAATAAGTACATGTAGGAGCCTGTGGTTCCCACCAATCTGGGTATAGGATTTCTGATCAAATCAACAATCTTGGATACTTATAGGCAATGATGATGTTGGATTTCAAAGAATTCACTATAAAGTTTCATACCTACATTGTGAATAACAACTTTATCCATAAACCCATGATGTTTCTAAATTAAGCTAAATAATCCAAACCATTTACTACATGGGAAATGTATGTTGTTGGACCATATCCTTCTGCTGTTGGTAAGATGTTTATGTATATCATTACTACTACCAATTTCTTCTCTAATTGGGATAAGGAAATACCCCTCAATGAATTTGGATCCAAAAGAAAATTTTGCATCTTCAAAGCTAACATGATTACCATATTTAGTGTCCCTTATAAAATAATTATGGGAAACAACATCATTTTATATTCTAGTGATGTAGAGAATCTATATGAGGTGTATAATCTCAAATCCAATCAATCATCCCTTTATCTTGAAACATACGATTGATAGATAGTGTATTTTAACAAGATCCCATCAACCGTACTCAAGAAGAAGGTGGATAAAGATATTAGATCTTGTTCTGATATCCTCTAGCATGCATTATGGGCATATCATACTACAACCCATACTGAATCATGAGAATCCCCATACGCGTTGGTGTACGAAAAATAATAATTATATTCCATTGAGGTTAAATTTTTATCACTCCAAATTGATATTTTGTGACCTACTATACATTTATGAGAAATCCCAAAAAACAACTGGATGAGATGGAGTGACTGGATGAAAGGATATTTCACACCGTGCATCACATGGAAGTCTATTAGAACCGGATATCATGCAACATTAACAAGAATGTAGGTATTTGTTCATTCCTACAAGGATAATAGGTATTTTTCCGTAGGAATCTAAGGATACTAGAAAACTGGACATCAAAACATGATCCAGGGTGGGAGGACCCATACTGCATACTTAAGTTCCACTCAAATTGATCTTATTCCATAATCTCAATGGATAGAGAACTCGCTACAACTCCATCCAATGCAGTTTTCTTGAAGAAATAATTTTTATAGTCACATAGATTTCTTTCAAGATATAAGATGTTAAATTACATATCACCATTTGTATCCCTGTTTCACGATGATAAACTACCTAACATCATAATCCTTATCACATGATGATAAAATGAACGACATGTCATCCTAGGTGCATGATTTTAACCTGTATATAATCATTTTTTCTCACCACAAGATATTAAACTATATAGTAAAAGTCTACCATGTTTTACATTATGAAAATCCCCATGATACCATTAGTAGAAATTCCTTGTTTTCCCTCCAACTATGAGTATATTCTTTGAGTAATACTTACTCGCATCATTACCACCCCCTTGTGGAACTTGATCCCCATTCCTCTAAGTGTTTCAATTATAAATGCATGGGGAATAATAGTCGAGAACTATATGTGGCTTGATTCTTTCCCCAACAAGATATTTATGGACACTTGGGTCTTATACCCTAGTCTAGATACAGTGCTTCTTTCATGTATGGTGACCTTACATCAACTACACGATGATAAACTGCATGGTTCACCAAGAACTATGTGTTTCTTGATTCTCAATCTAGTGGGATATGTAGTGAAGCCAAATATCCAATCATGTTTCTAGCTTTGATCATAAAGAAACAATTTCCCTTTTTTCCTTTGTATGAACTAAATCTAAATTGGGAACTCCTCCAGAACATATGGATTGATTTTTAATCCATTTAATGCCTTGAACAGAACCATTATTCTAGAAAATATATGATGAAATATTAAAGACCACTTCTTCACATAAATTATTATTATTTTTTGTGTGGAGCCATCCTTACGAACTGTGTGTGGCTTGATTCTCATAATTTTGAGATATTTAGTCACAATCAGATCTCTTATCATATGTCCCGTCATGATATAAACAAAAACTCCCACTACCTATGTATGGATCAGACCTTTATGAAAATCCTTATCAAGAACTGCATGTTGCTTGATTCTTACACCAATAATATACAATGTGATAGTTGTATCTCCTATATCAAGGCAAACTAGAATGTTTAAAAATAACGCTCACCCCATTTGTGCATGAATCAAACCTACACATGGATCATTTCCAATAGCTATGTGTGGGTTTATTCTAATCCTATTGAGATATATAATTATTCCAGGATATCTAATCCTAGTACTAGCCATGCTTTTGAAAAAGAAAACCCCATTTTCTTTTTCCCCATGCATGAAACAAATCTTCATGGGGAACTATATTAAGACTTATTGATTGATTATCATTTCAATGAGATGTTAGTTGATACCTGTACTTCATGATTTACACCGAACCATCATTTTTGAAGTTATCAAAATTATCCTTCCCCACATCAAATTCAGATTGGTGTCAGAAAAACCTTCAAGAACTTTGTTTTGCTTGATTCTTATCCTAATGAGATACATAGTGATGCCTAGACCTCCAATCTTGGGTATAAGTGTTATTTAATAATAAAGATCCCTAACTTCCTATACAAAAATTAGATCTACCCAGGGAGTCTACTAAGGACCACATGGGGTTTGATTCTCATCCCAATGAGATACATAGTGATGCACGGGTCCTACACATTGGATCAACAACAATGTTCTCATTCATTCACATTAGTTCATATTTTACATACTACATAATGTCAAGTTACAAAGAATCTTAAGAACTATTTTTTTCATGTTTCTCATCCACATGAGATATTTATTGAATCCCGAGTCATCAATCCTAGGCCTACACACAAAA
The DNA here is from genome assembly GCA_963277665.1 of Viscum album. Lineage (NCBI taxonomy): Eukaryota > Viridiplantae > Streptophyta > Magnoliopsida > Santalales > Viscaceae > Viscum > Viscum album. The sequence goes on along the minus strand of OY728129.1, from coordinate 749,541,864 downwards.
AAGGTACCAAAATCCCATACTTTCATGTGTATAAGTCATATTTACATAGGGAAATACAACATAAGTCCTAAAATTATATATAAAACTATATATTTTGGAACTAAATATGTATTGATTTGTAACCCAACATGATAGGTAGTGATTCCTTGGTAAAATACCCTTGTCTAGCTACAAAATTATTATTTTTTGTCGGAATCCCCCACATTTTTTTCTGTAATCTGTTAAACGATATGACCAATATCTTCAACACATGACTACAAACTGCATGGTACCTCTAGAACTATCTATGGATTGATCCACATAATATTAAGATACATAGTGAGGCCTAGGACTTAATCCATAGTCCCTATAATTTGGTAAAATAAAATATCCCCTCTCTTGCATACCATCAAATATCTATGTAGGAAAATTATTTTTTTGTCGTCTACTTAGATAACCCACAAAAAAAATAGGAGACGTACCTCTTATACATATGAGACAAATATGTTCAAGAGACTCAAAACTCATGGAAAATATTCTTCCAATTATTTCTTTATGCATTGAAAAATTCTCCATTCACATGACACACTCCTAATCTTGAATACTTTTAGTTCTTCCTAACCATTCATTGGATTTTAGTGGAAGAATTTCTGATACATGAGAGATACTTTTACTGATTATGCAGTACTTTCCCCAATTTACCATTTATATAGTTAACCCATAAAAGGTCTGTCAGCCAAGGGATGCCACGTTTTGGATATGAAATATGTGCCCCAGTTGGACTTTCAAAAAACAACCCACATAATTGGTTTTCCAGCTAGTGGTAACAACATTTTTATGGGAATCTACTTGTTCCCTCTTAATCATTTAGTGATGGTATACTAGAACCCAAAATTTAAATTCAGCATTTATACTCTATATATTGGTCCCATATCCTTTATCACGACTTAAATGTCTCAAAGACCATGGTTTACACATTCCACCTTTATTCCGTGAATGCTTATTGGAATAATATTTCTCTATTTGACCACATATCATCCATAATTTCTAAAATCTTATGGTCCAATACATATTTCGTAGCACTACAAATACAATACACCCTACACTTAAGTCCACCCATCATAGGGCATCCACCCCCCTGAATCTTTCAAAAATATTTATTTGGAATACCCCTTCCATATTAGTGTAAATTTTATAAAAAATATCTATGATTGATATAATCCAAATATCCATTAAATTTCATCGACATTTAATGATATAATATCATAAATCTTCAGAGCTCATTTTCCTAACCATGTATTATGTGCCCTAATTATCCTTTCATTAAACAACCCCCATAACAAGTTTTCAACCAAAGGATTTACTAATAGAAAATCCATTATGTGCCCTAGTTGGGATTGAATAAAACATCCCCAATAATGGGTTTTCAAATCAGTGGTATCATCGTTCTTAGGAGAGTCCTCTAATAACATCATAATATATTTTTCCAATACCAACTATTAGATACTTAAATCCCAAAATCACAGCTTATAATTATCTCCTTTCATATTGGAATAATGTACAACATTTCAAGATAGATTACTAAGAATTATAGAATCATCAATCCTTTGGTCAAAACTAAAGAACATAAATTATAGCCCCTAAATGTACATGCTACGTGAATTTAAACCACACAACATAATTCCCTTGGTATAGAACATTAAACATACCTTTATAATGTCCTTGTTGTACAACATTAATCAATACAATATAATTTTATTTTTTCATTACATTAAATTGAACAATGTAAGGAATTTGTTTCTTGAATTTAAACTATATGATAACTTCATCCTTTGTGAGAAAAGGTTACTTCTCCCCCTGAACTTGGTTAGCTAATAAAATATACACTCATTATAACATCAAATTAATGAATGAGTATTTTACCATCCATGTCTTGTGTTGACATAGATATTACCTTCATATTCATTCAACTTACTATGGAAAACCCATCCCTTTTGGTCTTGAGAAAACTGAATTTTCATAAACATCCTTCACATATGGGAAATAAAATGTCAAAGCTCATTGGAACTCATTTCCCTAAATATAAAGTTTGTTCCAACATTGAACATTCATAAGTCATCCTCATAATGGGCCTATCCACATAAGGATGTTAATACAAGACCATGCAGTACATGCCCTAGTTGGATTTCATAAAACACCCCTTATAATTGGTTTTTCAATCAGTGGTAACTTCATTCTCAAGACAGTCCTCCTCTATTATCAAATATCTTTCTATTAAATTTAAGAACCCAATAATAATGTCTTGAGATACCCTTTGGATATATATGAAGAATATTGGTACATTACTAGTCCCTAATCCTTTTTTGGGTTATCATTTCAATATTCTAGTCAAATATGATTCATCTAAAACACTATCCCTTTTAGTACATCATGGATTACCTAAAACTTCCCACAAAATTAGACATTGTACTCACCAAGATGAATACCCGTAATGGGAAATCTGGAAAATATATTATGTATTAGCTTTATAGTCCTATTAATTGTCTAGTTTATGTAATATCAAGAAATTAAATGTTAAAAGGCATAAATAATTTTAGGATGAAAACCTAAAAAGGAAGGAATAAAAAAATCCAATTCTCACCCACAAAATTTCATTCATATTGATCATAAAAAATTAGTGTGGTGATGAAAAAGAAATAAAATATTTTATGGTTTTCCACATGACCTTAGTAACAATTAAACTATACTCACTAATCCCCTTTTTTATGTAAATGTAAAAGACCCCCCATCCATTTTATTTTAATTATTATTAGCTAATATGAAGATTTAATTAAATATAATTAATATTTGACATTATGGTTATATGAGGAATGTAGGAATTAATACATATATAATCGGAAAAAAAAAATTCATTTCATTTGTGGAGAAAATTTGTAGAGCATCTAAAAAATGAAGTCTATATATCATAAATTACAAGAGTCCATCAACATAACTAATCATTTTTAAATATCCTCTCAATCCCCATCACATGATTATTGAGGATTAGTTATTTGAACCATATTCTCACTGGGCCCCCTAACATGGGAAAAAATTATAGCATCATTACATACATGATATCGATCTAAAACCCACCAAATGATAAGGGAGAGCATCAAGGGTCCCTAATATTACCATAGAAGCAAACACTTTCCATTCTGAATGAATCAAATTCTATTTTGGGGTTTTTTTGACACAAAAAAACGAATTTCTTGAACTTAACAAGAAAATTCACCATGTGATCCTCAATCAGACAACAAATGTTATATTTGAATATTAGTTTTTCTGTATGCAAAAATATTATATAATATGGATTCAAATATTTCATAAATCTACTCCATAATGAGGCTCAAGTAGAAATAATCCCCTCCAGGAGTTGGTTGTAGATTTACAAGATTAGTGATGAAAATGTATTGATGGATTAAAATTCAATTTGTTGAGTTTCTTTTGAGAATAATTTTATTTATTCAATATATTGAGAAGTGTATATCTCTTCAATATCTTCTATTTTAGTAGTATCAGAGCCGAAATGGCTGTACGAAACAGATATTATGGAACTCAGAAGATGGATAAATTTTGTAATGTAAAGTCTATTGGCATTCCAACAATCCACAAAATCCATCTGTATAAGCCACCAATGCAAGCCATCCACACAATCCATCCATGTAGGCACATCTATGCAAGTCCTCCATGTTCGATAAAAAGAACCCTTGTCAAAAAATATTGACATGACAGCCAAAGTCTTGGATCACGAATCATGAAGAGGGATCTAGTCATGAAGGTCCTCTACCCAAGTTGGATTTCGCAACATGGGAGACCATCGATGGAAGATAGATATAAAAAAATGAATTACACTGTTCATGGACACGATAGATCATGCATACAAAAGAATTTTGTTGTCAATTTTCAAAATATGGAATGAAATAAAGGTCAATGATAATTTAAATTTATATAATAATTATCACAAAATAAAAATCAATTATATTCTTTAAATCTATCTTTATTACCATCCTTATGAATTTAAATTGAAAAAATGGTTCACATTGCTTCATGGTGGTTGTAGTCCACACATACGCATGAACGACATTATCTTATTATAATGGATTCGAATTTAAGAATGTATATTCTATGATATAATTAAAAAGGAAAAATTATGTCATAAAAATTATATATAATCAATAATCACATCATAATACCCATAAAAAATTATTATTATGAAAACTGTAATGCATCACTATGTGGATACTCTGAGTTGTATGTATTCCTAAGCTATACATTAACATTCTATATGATATAAAAGAGATTGGATAATGGTAATTTAATAAAAATAATATCGCTGAATTATATTTTGGATACTAAATAATGTATTTTATGATAAATTCCAAAGATTTATAGTTGCTGAAGAAGAAGTAAAAACGTGATTAGATAAGGTGATTACCACTTCCTTGAAAGAACTCCATTAGATTACATCATAAGGACCCTACGTTTGATCTTTTGATAGTAGAAAGACCACTATAATGTGAAATGTAGTATTTAAAAGTGAAATTATCAGTTATTGTTTGAGATGGGATTCACAAATTGGTGTTAATAATTAAGATAATGGTGTAAACTTTTGTAATGAGGGGAAATGACACACTTGGAATTTTAATCATATAAAAATATAAATAATTCATTATATAGAAATATTCATTAAAATGATCATATATTTAAATAAAATATAGTATGTTGTTAAATTCTCTTCAAAAAATAAAATTTCCAATATTTAATGTTTATTTTAAACCTTCTATATTTATTTAATACATCATTTAACTGATTTTATCTTTAACTACAGTAATGAAGTTTCCGCAATTTAGGGTTTACAATTTCACTTATGTGGTGAAAACTGTCTCAAAAAATGGTAAGGGGGTGACATTTTATACTATATATATTCTCCATTATTTTCTTTTCATATTTAATTATTTTAATATAACATTACAAAATATTACTTTCATAAAATATCATTATATTTTTTTGGACATTTTTCAATTTATCATACATCAATTATATTTGGAAATAAAAAATTATTCGAAGATAAACCTTTATCATGCTTTTAATATTTTCTATTTATCAACATAATTCATCTATCATAAGAGCTCACCCAAGATAGGTAACTTTTAGTATTTATAGTATTATTTATTTTATATTACAATAAATTGAATAAATACCGTGGAAGCATTGGATATAAATTTAATTTAAATATATAATCAATAATAAAAATAAAACCAAGAAAATAAATTTTTTATTCTCAAAATAAAAAATGTATATTCATTCACCACTTAGTGTTTCCCTGCATTAACACATAATATATATTTACTAGTAATAGAGTGATAATTTATATATTTATATTCATTAAATACTATATATGTCATTTTTAGAGAAAAATTTCCCTTAAATACCAATATTTTAAAAATGATGTTACAAAGTATGAATTCACTTTATCATTTATTAATTTTTTTTAAAAATGTTTATCTTAACTCTTATTTTTAATATAGATCCACTTTATTTACCATTTACTAAGGTGTTGAATTTTACCATGGTTACAATTTATAATCCCTAAACATAAAAGGATCCTATTTAAAAAATAATAACAAGTTGATTCAAAATAAATAATAATTTTATAAAATTCAGTTCCTATAAGCATTAAAATTTAATTTTCATATAAGTAAGAAATACATGATTAATGCCACTTTAAAAAATGATATTGTTTTTAAGCATAAAATTTGATTTATTATTATCCGTTGAATAATAATAACAATATACGAATTTAAAACATTATATCTAATATATATTATATACATTTAATTATAATAAGTCAAAAAGTGTGATTAATTTAATTTCTTGACATAAATATACATTAGGTGCCTTATAATTTCTTAGAAAAACCAATATTTTACATTAAAACTAATTTCATTATCATTTCATTTGAATTGGTAATCAATTAATTTATTTGGCATATTTATTTTTCATTTGTTAATTATTCCAATTCATAGCAAACATTATAATGGCTATGCTATAATGGTATTCTATATTATGGTTCATTTATACATGGGGTTGAATATATAGAAAGCTTTAAATTGTTTCCCTTTTAAGAGAAGCATATATTAAACATTTAAGGGTTTAAAATTAATAATTTATACAGGTGACTAATTGAGAATGATTATTATAATTCTTGATCATGTTATTATACCCATATGGATATATTTTTTACACTTAGGGTCGTTGAATGGTATAATTTATTTATACCCTTATTAAGCATCTTATATCAAAATTTCCTAGGTTTCCTTTTCCCTAGTTATAATTAATGGTTTTAAGTTTTATATATCTTTGAAGGGTTCCAGTTATGAAACTATATGGGAAATTTTGTAGAAATTTTATGAATGAGTTTTTTATGTATAAATGTTTCCTAATGTATTATATATTTACAGTTCTTGTGTGGATTTTATTGATATGTAATGAATATACTATTAATGTGATAATATATATATATATATATTGGGTCATTAGAATATAGTAACATGTAAACTCCCATACTGGATTTCATTGTATAAAATAACACTTCTCCCATAACCACAAAAATAAAAAAAATGGAAACAAAGTCTATGAATCCATTTTTTAATGTTATAACACATATTTTCCCAAACAAGACATGAGTGGATGTGTTTGAAGGTGACATGTGTGTCTACCTTTACTAATGAGGCATCCAAATAGTTTATTAGGTCAAAAGGTAAAATTGGGAGTCAATTACATTAATAATAATCACTATAAACCATAAACATAAATACTTAAAATAACCTATGAGGTCGCAGTATAAGATAGTGTAGTAAAGTGTACTAAAAATATCACTCCTACCATACTTGTATATAAAATTTGATCCAAATGAGTTGATCCAAATGAAAATATATATTTGTCTAAAAAAATTATAATAAATGTGTAATTATCCTGGAAGCCGTCTTTTCACCATAACAAGATCCATACTCCATAGCACATCCATTTTTCACAGGCCCCATTCCCATAACATGATCCCTAATCATGAAGTCTACAACTAAATCGAGATTCCTATAAATTGTGTGAGTAATGAAATGTATCAGGAAAACACCAATTAATCTATATCTTTAGTGAAAAATAATAATACATATTTTCAATGACAAATAAAAATTCCTAGGTAAATAAAAACAAACATATATCTATACTTTCTGTGATAACTAAGATAGATTGATCCCCATCCATATATGATTTGGATCCATGTTAAAGGGATACTTATAAAAGATAAAGTGATTGATCATGATCCATCCAAATGGATATTAAAATTGTCTGTCAATAGTTATATTGCATCAAGTCGGATTATGACCTATGATCATCACCTTTTTCCTCCATCACAGGTTGGGCCTCAAGACCCTAAAACCTCATCCCTGTAACAAGTTTGTATTTATGGCTAACATACACTATCAATTCCTTAGTTTTGGACAGTTGGAAATCCTAACATTTTTTTCTTCCTTACATCTAGACTCCGGGATATCATTCCCCTAGCCAATGTATGTGATCAATTTCTTCATTATAATATATTATGTCATCTCTCCCTCTAATGGATAACCATGTTATGATAGTACACACATTATTAGTAGTTTTAGCAATATATCCATAGGTATGTTAGTTGAAAATAATATTGTAGATAGAGTATACGATTAAAATAGATTGTTTTCTTGGGAATCAGTAGAACAATACAAATATATGTAGTTGAAAAATGAAACATTGACTAATAAGGTATATATAAAAACTCATAAATTATTGAATAATTTATTCATCTTAAAGACTACAAATGAATACTCATAAGATCACTATCAATAATGGAAAATCATCTTATACCAATAAATTTAAAATATAATAGAAAAAAGAGCATACATGTTCTAAAGATTTGAAATAACATTCTACCTTTATCTCATTAATGAAAAACTATGAGACATATTGAGAAGTGATACCCAAGATACAACTACGGACCAATTAGATCAACACCATTCCCTAAGGTCCCCTAGAACTGATCCCAAATAAATAAAATAATGTTTCTAGAATTATAGGCATGAATTATATATGATACTATAAATGTTTTGGCACCATAATACCTCTCATGATATTAATTTTATTTGAGATATGAGATTGATCAAAGGAGGTTCCACTGATGCCCTAAATATTCCAATGATTTAGAAATGTTCCAAGAGTTCATCATTATATAGTATTATAATCCATATATCATTCCATGATATTACAAATATATGTTTTTACAAATGGAATAAGGGATAATATTGTAGAAACTAAAATAATAGAGGTTCATTTTTTTAAAAAGCATAATTCAATGATCACCAACGTTCTTTGACCCACAGAAATCTAGGTTAGAAGGGATGGAAATTACTAAATAGATCTCATTGAGTCTCTAATAATGATATGGATAAAGAAATATGAATATGTAAAATATTTTTTTTATAGAAATTGAGAGTGATTTCGGTATAATTAATTCAGACGAACCAGATTTGGCCACATGGTCTAATAAATATGTCACCAACCATTCAAGGTTTTCTTCCTCTAATAGAAACCCTAACGGTTTGGTAAACCAAAAAAATGATATTTTATACTATGTACAAGACCACATTGTTTTTTGGAAAATTTATATGTTTATATCTATAAATGAACTAACAATTTTTCTTTTTCCAAATAAGTTGTGTATTAACTAGGGAGAACCACATGGTTTCACAAAACTGTACTGAAACCATAAACCCCTAGAAGGCCTCTAAAAAATCCATAACCAAGAAGAAACCTCTAAAATTCATACTAGAAAATTCATAGGCCAAAAAACCAGAATTATGACCGACATGAACTCATAATACACCTAATGAATTTGAGCATAATATTAAAATAATTGGAACTCATCATATTTAGTAACTACAAACACTAACCAACTCTTCTCATTAAATATTATTGATTATAATATTAAAAAAATAAATAATATATTGAATCATATAAAAACAAGTTACATATTATTATTATAATTATAAACCAGAGAAGAATCATCACACTAAAAATACAAGATTGATGATCTGGTGATTCTACTTCTGAAAATTCAAATTCGTTTCCTTTAAGAATATTTCTAAAATATAATATTTATAATAGAAGAATATATTCATAAAGATCAACATAAATGAAATAATGTAAAAATCATGATGATTTATATATTAATTTTTATTCATTAACAAATAAGTACAACTAAAAAATATTCAGATTAAATACTCTAAAAAATATTCAAATTTTAAAAACAATGTTTTTCACAAAAAAAATCACTACATTATCAATATGTTCTGAATTCATACACTATCAGAAAAAAACATTTATTTTTATTTTAATTTCGTGATATATTCATGTTGTAATATTTTTAAAACATTCAAAATGTATATTCCATTTCAGAAGAAATATAAAATTATTGATGTTATATTAAAATACATTAATGACATATGTAATATACATCAATGGCATACATGATTCTGTTTATCATATATGATCCCACAAAAGGATTTCTGAATAAGAAAATATTATTTTCGTTACATCATAAAAAGATAAATATAATAATTTTAGGCTTCAACACCTATTCATTGAAATTTTAATTTCAATCATGGGGCTTCATAACACATATCAAAAACATTCTTCACAGATTCATAAGAAATTATACAAATAACTAAAAATATTCAAAATGGATTTTAAAAATTAAATTCAACACCAAATACAAGGGTACTTATATATAATATTTTATAATGATTTATTTTTTATATGGATTTAATATCAATTTCTAATAGAAGGAGATTAAAAGGTCTCTATCAGATTGTGGTGACATTGTTATACAAATTTTATACTACATAGTGAATGAGTTCATGACATGAAGACACAAAAGTTATTGAAAGAAATTTATATACAAAAATATTTTAATTAAAAATTAATTTGTGAAAGTTAATATTATTTTTGAAATAGTTTGGAATATATTTACATTAATTTAATTGATATAAATATTTTTTTAACCCTCTAGAAATTTTAAATTAAAATACATTGATAATAGGTTTTAAATTGAAAAACCTACTGTAAAATACAATAATTTAAAAGGAAAACATTATAATAGAATGAAAAATAAGAATCTATAGAAAGTTGATTCTCAAATGAGGATAAATTTTCATATCCTGTTGTAATATATTTAACTATGATTATTTTGGCAGTGTCTCATTAATCGAAATATAAAGACCCCCCAACAGAGTTGAAATTTTGTAGTAATTCAGTTGATAATGAAGAGGAAACTACATCAATTTTTCTAATGTGAAAAAATTATTTCAAAAATAAAGAATACATAATGTCTTTACATGGATTTATATATTTATAAAAAATCATATATTTTGAGGAATGTGTACTCATAGGAGAATTGGTGGTTGATAAAAAATTATTAATGTAATATGTGCAGGTCCCAAAATGATCTATTTAGGTAGAAGTTATAAAGATAAATAATAAAAATTATTTCCTTGAAGATAATTCATATGAGTTGAAGTATCAAATGTACAATGATAAGGATATTAACCAAACATTTATTCCAATCAATATATATCATTCTTAGGGGAAACAATTTTGTAAATAATTACGCTTCAGTATAAATAACATAGTTTAAATAAATGAAAACAACGTGAAGTATAATGTGATTGAAATAAGGATAAACATCTTTAGTTGGTAAGAGATTCCTCCCATAGAATCCAAATCTTGTGTATTTAATAAAAATTAAAATATATAAATAGTTAGCAGATAAAAATATATTTATAAATACGTAAAATATGGTTTTTACAATAACATGACTATTAAAATTTCTTATTGTGGAGTTGTGGGAAAACAGTAGTTATTTTTTTGGTTTCTAACAAACACAAACAAGGAAGGAAATATAAATTGAAATTGAAATTTTTTAATAAATAACTTTTGTAACTATAAGAACCCATGTTTTTCTATAATGAAATTGTGAGAATAAATTTGAATTTTTGCGTTCAGATGCTCATGTTGGGTAAATTATTATTTTTCTCTAGAATATGATCTCAGATAAATTTTTTCACCACTATGTTAGTCCCAGTATATGGTGTTTACTCTAGGACTGGAGTTTGGTAGAAATACAAGCCGTTCAAAATTTGTTAGAATAATTAATATTTAGTATTTTTTAAATTAAATGTTAAATTATTTATGCCATATTGTTCATTTATACCTTTAAAAGGAGTTTCAGATTTAGATTCAGTCATCACCATTGAGTCTTGAATAGTGAAATTTATCCTAGGCAAGGCGATGGATCATGTCTAGTGTCGGGGATGGCACATGGACCCTTTTCTTTTTCATTCTTTTCTTTTATATTTTTTTCATTATATTCCTTCATCCTCGACCTTATTCACGTCTCTTACACCTCCTCTATTTCCATGACCGAAGGTGAAATGGGATAAGGCGATTTATAGGGATTTGGAAGGAACAATAGGTACCATTGTGGAGCCCTCAATGCAGTGAGTCAGTGTACAACATCTGTTGATGATGAAATCAACTGAAGCCTTGAATGTTTCTTTCTGAAGGTAGTCATGTTTCTATTATCTATATATATCCCTTTTAAAATTTTTTTTTAAGGTTTTTAATGACTTTTTATGCTTTCTTGTGGCCTCTTAAGGATGTATCTGTTGTTTTAGTGTCTGAAATAGGGCTTTCATGCGATCTGAGGGTTTTGTCATCAGAGACCTAGGTTACACAGTGTGTGATCCAAGGGAACATGTCATGTGTTCTTCCAGTCCGGGTAAGAAGATGTTTTCTTAAGTACACATCATGTATTCTGAGAACATGTCATGTGGTGGTACACAACCATGTGAAAAAGAACATGTGTTTTTGGTTATAAAATATTACACACCATGCACTTTGAAGTACATTACATGTACTTGTACACAGGCTTACCCCAGGTTGTTCTGGCCATGTATAAGTACACATCCAAGGTGATTGATAAGCGTGCACACAGTGTAATCTAAAGTGCATTCCATGAAAGTTTTCCATCATAGTGGTTTGGGGTATTCTGTTCTCTATAAGTTAGAATTGGGCAGGTGAGTTGTCCATTCTGAGCATAAATATGTGTAGATCACAATGGTGGAATACTATTCAAATTTATAGGACATCTAAATAATGTTTTTGGTATTAAATATAAATGTAGATTTTCTTCCTCCATTTATCAAGTTCAATTGTCTCCTAATAGTGAGAATTGGGGTGGATGATAGGTTTGGTGTTCAGAACAACCAAGTTGATACCATTGATGTGAGATGAGATGTGAGCTATCTCCCATGACCTCTGATATTTAGGATATCCACTTATGATAGGTGCCCCTATAGCCTATGAGGCTATGATATGAGATGCTTCCAAGGATCCACTAATGGATGCCTTTGATTATTTGCTAACATAGGGAGCCCCTATAGGATCTCTCTCATGTTTTCATTTTAGATGATCCTTGTTATATGATTCCACTATTGTTCCTCATTCTAGGATTTCATATAAGATACTTCCCTTGTTTTTTTCTAAGGATCCTGTTAGGATTATTTCACTCGAGATTACCTTGAGGACACTGAGTAGGATTATTCTTCAGTTTTTGACTTGGGTGACCCAGTGGGAGCACATGGAATGACTGAACCTGAGTTGTTACATAGGGTCTAAGTAGAGATGGTGTTTGGGTGTCATGTAGAGCCTATACCGAACTAGTAATCCATGGTGTTGTGGTTTTAGTGTTGGGTTGGGGGTTCAGCCACCCTCACTCATTTTTTATATCTAACTTGGTTTTTCTGATTCCGTAGTTGTTACCAGAGGTACCTCCTGGTTGGTGGTGGTTAAACCTGACGCAAGGTATCTTTCTTTCTTTTGGGATGCCCAAAATTTTTCCTGGGATCATTATTGATTATTGGGATGCACAGACATGCTTACCTGAGATCCTACTTCTGAGATAGGTTATTTATAATATTGTTTCTATACCCAGAGGTACTACATGGGTCATAGATATTGATTTAGATTGTTTATATGTATATATCATGACGTATATGTTATTGGGATGAACATATATGATTCCTGGTATCTGAATATCGATTCTTGCTTGATATTTTTAGAAATATTAGACACTGGTGTTTATATCATGAAAGATTTCCCATGTGGTCGTATTCTATGTTTGACCTGTGGGTTTAGGTCATGAAAGATTTCCTAGGTGGTCGTACTCTATGTTAGACTTGAGGGGTTAAGATATTGGTATCAGACCAAGTGGTCATGTTCTATGTTAGTCCCACAGATCTCTGACTGTGAGTGCTTCCTAGGTGGTTGTATGTATTTGATTGATGGATTTTTGACCAAAGGGTTTAGACTGGGGGAGTTTTCCCAGAAGGTTATGTGTGGTGGGGAAGATTATCCTCTCCCCATACTATTATTGGAATGATTACACTCTTCCCAATCAGTTATGATTGACCATTTTTATACAGTACCATTCTTTACAGGATTGACCGTTAGTATATGGAATCCTTCTTTATAGGGTCGACCATCGGTATATGAAACTACAATTGTTATTGGAGGTGAGTATGGGTGAACTGTAGAGACCCAAGCCTGACATACATGGAAATTACATTAAATTTTCGGAATAATTAATACATAACAAGAACCAACACTCAAGGACTGTAATAGTTTAGTGTCTTTGGAAACTCGAAACATAATCTTCTAATCATGGTGAAAGATCTTCAACATCTCCCATAAAGATTGTCCCCTTTTGTTTTCTTACCTAAAACAATACTTTTAAATCCTGAGGAAAAGAAAACATATATAGGGTGAGAAAAAATGATCAGTAAGGGTAAGCATGGAGAATATAAAACAAATCATACACATTTTAACATAAAAAACATGAACATAAAGTTTAAACATCAAAATCTTGAGAAAGAAATCTTGGAAGTACATAAGGCATCGATCATAAAGGAACATTAATCTTGATAAAATAGCATGAGAATAAAACATGTAATTGTGGCATCCATTAAGAACGTGTTATTATTTCCATAGTATCCAAGGCATTGCTTCCAAGACCATCTTAGTGGACAAAGTCCCTTATTGAATCGAGTTCACTCATCGTCCCAGTCCTGTATCACTAAACCGGATTAACTTAACGTTCCAGCCATTTCTGTATCATGAGATATAAATCTTTACCCAATGCATTGGAGGGAGATATAGTTACCACCCATCTGATAATGAAGTCATTCTTACGTGTTCCACAATATAGACATAAATCATTCATCATAACACAAAGAATAAAATGGGTTTCATAAACATCATCCCATTATAGCATAATCCATATAAAAGAAATGGATATCATTTCATTATAAGAAAAATCAAACCATGTAAATAATAGATACATTATACTTGAAACATAAACATACATAATAATGTAATCTTAGATGGAAAATATTTTTGATAAAACACTTGAAATGAATTCTTGAAGAAAATATCCTTTCTTCTTCAAAATCATTTTCATTCCTCAAAATGACATGAAATTTTAAATGAAAAGGATTTTGTTGAAAATAATCATGAAAACTTGTAGAAGAAGCTTCATGAAAATTAGGAGTTATGAAACTGTAATAATCTGTTCATGCCGTATCAGTTAAAAAACATTCTCCTAGTACTTTTTTCGGAAAATTCAAAAAAGTATCACATATAGTAAACAAAAGAAAGATTCCTTCCATAACACAAAGTAAAAAAAAATATGGGTGAACATGACTTGAAATATACTTTGAATAATATCAAAACTTTATGAAAAACATTTTTTATGCATAGGGATGAAAAATATAACCCCATTAAATACTTACAAATAAAAAATCTCGGATAAAAACGAGATTGGAAAAGTTATCCCTTACCTTATGTCTGATATGATTCGAATGCATATGAACCTCCTATATAATTATTTAAATAAGTTCATTGAATTATTACATAATCATATTCATTGTTATGATATAATATATGGTTCACTTATAAATTTATATTACTCATTCTTTTGTAAAATCCATGTTGAAGCAGCATTTTGGGTAGAATCGTTTCATTTATCGTACGTGTTTCGACTTGTTGATCATGATATTATTACTTATATCATGATTTAATTAATTATCGAATGTAAAACATTATTGATATATAATATATATATTAAGAATATAAATATATATGATAAATCTATAAATGAAATAAAATACACCGTTCATTGAGATGGTAGGTCGTACGTACGCATGAACACTATTTTCGTTTCTTTATTGAATTGAATGGAATTAAGTAAATGAAACATATATGTAAATAAATCTTGTATAATTAGTTTTTAATATCCTTCATGATAATTTTATTATATATACTTTATAATCATACTTAAATGGTTAATCATGGAAAATGAATCTCATCGCGTTCGTGGAGACGGTATTCCGTACATACGCACGAGCGATGATATCATTCCCATAATTATTGAATTGAATTAGAGTAGATGATATAATATCTCAGAATCAGTATGATTTTATAATAACTACATATAGTTATTCTTTACACCATTATATCCATCCAAGTAAAGTGGTGGTGGAAAAGCAGATTACACCACGACGTGTAGACGATATTCTGTACTTATGCACGCACGATGATTTCATTTTTCTGTAGGATGGATAGAAGGTAAAATGGGGTTGTTTAATATTTATAATAACATATCATTATATTATTGATACTGATGTCATTACTTTATAATGAAACAACTAATGAGGAAGAATTTTAAGATGAAAGAAAACTTGAAAGAATCGGTAGAAGAGATTACCTCTTCTTCGGCGTACCTCTTTTAAGCTTCCTCTTAAAGCACTAGAGTTTGTTTTTTGAGGATACCAGAAACTCTATAATGTTTTTAGGGAAGTTAAGAAGGAAATGGAAAGAGTTTTTCTAATCTTTAAAGCTAAAAATTGTGTAAAGACAAGAGGGAGGAGGTGTCCTTTTTTACGGGAGGAGAGGGGCACCATAGGAGAAACATAAAATATTATTTTATAATAGAGTCATATTCGGTTTATAATAGCTCCCAATTGATTTATTTCGAAGATAAAGTGGGGATGGGTCGAAATACTATCAACCAATAGGTTTTATACAAGTTTAGATTACTATTTTAACCTTATCATTTAGATTTAACTCTAAGTTAAATAATTTAACTTTTACCATGTCTTCTTGTTTTCTTACACTATATGGTTAATAAACTTACTATAACAAGAAACAAGAACCCAAAGTGGTTCATTATTAATATATAACCTTATATAAGTCATTTGGATGAACCTTATATTTTTAGGAATATAATAAAAATTAGTATTATAATATTTGTTTTAAAAACTATTTTATGTCAATTTTGACACTATTTGGTAATTGATTTTTGTGAAAATCATAACATCAATAATAGTTAAAAAAAATTAATTAAATAAATAATAACATGTCATATTAACCTAGAAAATTTATGGAATTCATAAAAACTCTCAAACTTCATTTATTTGAGTATTTATAACATTCATTTTATTAATATTTCATTAATAAGGTAATTAGTGCATCATCATTGTGTAATAAATAAACTATATTATTTAATGTCTAAAAATTATAAATAAAATACCATTATGAAGGAAATTTCTTTTTATTTCTAATTAATATTTATAATCGAATTTATCTTATGTATAATCCTATATTAAAATTGTTTTAGTTATTAAACTTTGATTTTTACTCTTTTAACTATTCTGTAAATAAAATAATAATAAGTGTCCTAATCTAATCCAAGTGGACCTAAAGGGTAATATTTTAGTCTTATGGTTGTTTTTGGTCTAATTACACTAATCCAATATAAATAATACATGTGTTAGGGTAATAATAATATCATTTTTACCCTTAATTACCCTATTTACTTTTAACCATGGTAAATAAAACTAAAAAGTTACTATCCACCAAAAATTATTTTTATCTTATTGAACCAAATTTTAATCCTTGATATTAATTTTGTCTCTATGATTTTTTATATTCCACTCACAGAAGCTTTAAAATTAAGTTTTATATCAATTCGCAAATTCTCCTAGGAGGTGGGTAAAAGACGGTGAAAAGTTCAATAAATTTTTTATATATCTAAATTATTATAAAATGACTCCAATGAATTACATTGAACTTATATAGGTATTATGTATCAATTTTGACCTAAATAAATTTAAATAAAATAAATAATTATTTAAATAAAAATTCGTTTTTTAAAATATAACTCAATGTTTTTCACTATTCATCAAAAATTGAAAGTTTTCATAAAAATACAAAAACTTCACCCTAGGATAATTTTGATACTCCAAATCCAAAAATGAAGTCCATTTTGAATGATAAAATTTATAAAATTTCAAAAAGTGGGTATTACTATTTATAACAGCTAGTTTATATAATATTTTAATAACATATCGGTGTTTAGTGAAACTTGGTATTGCGTACAACACAAGCTATCAAGGAAGGTTGATATTGTGTGTAACACAAGCCAAGAATAGTGTTGAGTATACTACAAGTTAATATAGTGTTGCGTATAGTGCAAGATAATCTTGGTGTAGCGTACAACAGAAGACATCAAAGAAGTGAAAAGTAATATTTCTTATAAAATCATGGGGTGTTACATTCTACACCCCTTAAAATTAATTTCTCCCTCGAAATTATTCGGGGTTATAAATAGTTTACTACTTGAAAGTTTCATTCATAGAAACCCACATCCTAAAAAGCAATACTAAATCTTCATTTTAAGAAGGAGATTTAGAAACATAATGGATACCCAAAGTAACTCATCACAAGGTCTCCACAAAGGAGAATATAAGTGAAAATATGGATATGGAAGAGATATCTAACCATAATGTTTAGATGAAGAGTGGTAAAAAACATGGCTATGAAAAATCCAACAATCATAAATCCAATAATTTGTGATGATCTAAGGTACCATCTGATTTATCAGATATGAGGGCACTAGGACAACATTTTTGGTTTTAAAGATCATTTCCCTAATGTTGAAGAATTTTTGAATTAAAAATAAATACTTACTTGATTTTGGATCAATATTACTGTTATTTGTGCCTTGAACAATTTCCACTTCAACTCTTAATGAAATAAAGTTGAATTTGTCTTCAGTGAAGTATTAGTAGATAATGCGATAGAATGATATGTCATTCCATCTATCTCAAACACAAGGTTATCGAAAGTTATAAGTTCGTCTTATGGTGAGATTGATCATATATGGTTCCAAAAATGGACTTATAATTCATCTATCATAGTGCTCAATAAAATAAAACTAGTTTCTACAAACCAGGGACTTCATGTTGGCCAGTGGTATGCGATAAAGGCCTGTCGGACTTCAATTGTGGGTTTGATTCTCACATCCTTGTCTGACGCGATGGGTTGTCTCCTGTACTATGATTTGTCCTTTTTCTAAAACAATAGTATTATAACATTCCAAAAAAAAATCAAAAAGTTATAGCCTTAAACAATACTATCTTATGTCTAACTTAATATATTCCAATCTTTAGGCTTAACCAAACTCATAGTATAAGGAAAAATATTGATAGAGATGTTATCTACCAAGCATGTAAATACCATCATTTATCCCCATATATCAAAAGATATTTCTTGTTGGTCACATTCCAAACATTCTAATTCCTTAATCATGTATTCTCTTGAAAAATTAATACCCATTGGACCTTAGTGAAAACATGAATGCAGTTAAAAGTTAACTCTTTCCACATACCAAAATCCCAAAAATTCTATATACTCAAACCATGATATCACTTAGTCCATATATCAATCATGAGCTCATGAATACTATAAAACATAATATTTTTTCCTTATCCATTCTTTATTCTCATATCAACTAATTTCCAAAAATATTTCAATCACTTTTCATGGTTACATATACCGTATAATTATTGAAAACCATAGATATTCTAATGTTCCACAATACTATAAATTCGATTCGACAACATTAGTTTGGAATCCCATTACATAAACATGCAATCATTCCACCACATCATTGTCATACTCAACATTTCTAATAGTGATTGCATGTGACATCCCTTTTTCCTTTTCCTTAATAGGTTCTTGATGTCGATCATCATTAAACCTTGGATTAGGGCATTGGTTAGCATAATGCCCCATTTCCTTGCTATTGTAGCATTGAAGTGTTAGTGGAGAGTTCTCTGTAATCTTTTCTCTATCCAAATCATTCGCTACCTTTTTTCCATAACTTTGACACTCAACTACTCGATGACCATATTTTCCACACTGAAAACATTTTCTAGTACCTTTTAGACAATATCCACCATGCTTATTTCCATACATTGAGCATAAAGAAACATTCATCTTCTTTTCACCATTTTTCGGAGATTTCTCCTTGAACTCCATCTTTCGTTTCTTGTCAAAACCATGAGATGAATATGTAACACCAACTTCCAGTTCTACCTTGATACCACAAAGCACAATTTCTTCATAGCTACTGAAGTCTCTTATCACTAATGCCCTTTGAAGACATGGTTTTAAGCCACTGAAGAATCAATCAACTTTAATTTC
The DNA here is from genome assembly GCA_963277665.1 of Viscum album. NCBI lineage: Eukaryota > Viridiplantae > Streptophyta > Magnoliopsida > Santalales > Viscaceae > Viscum > Viscum album. Next base: position 749,522,154 of record OY728129.1, on the reverse strand, counting down.
AGTTTGGATAATAAATCCAGATGCATACATTGAAAGTCTTATAAAATTTGATTCATATATACCAATATATTCATCATCCTTTTCTTAAGCTGAAGGTACTCCTTCTCCATCTTTGTTCGAAGAATACAAGGGAAGTACTTATTGGAAAACAAGTTCTTGAACTCATTCCATTCCATGGATTCAATTTCATCTTGGGTACTTGTATTCTTAATTAGAGTCCACCTCTAGACTTATTCACCTTCTAAATGGTAAACAGATAAAATGACTTTTTCATGTTCTAAACAGGGAAGTATGGAAAATAACTTTTCCATGGTACTGATCCATTGTTCAGCAACGAGTGGATCAGAAGACCAATTGAAAGTAGGTGGACGTTTCCTCATGAAGGACTCAATAGAATATTGTTTCCTTATATTATCATTTGGAAGTCCAAAAATATTCATATCTTGTTTCCTTTTATTATATATTCTTTGTAATCATACTTGAATTATTAATCAAGGAAAATGAATCTCATCGCGTTCGTGGAGACGGTAGTCTATACGTATGCACGAGCGATGACATCTTTCCCATAATTATTGAATTGAATTGGAGTGGATGATATAATATCTCAGAATCCGTATGATGTTATAATAACTATATATAGTTATTCTTTACACCATTATACCCATCCAAGTAAAGTGGTGGTGGAAAAACAGATTACACCACGGCGTGGAGACGGTATTCCGTACGTAGGCACGTGCGGTGATTTAGTTTTTCTGTAGGATGGATAGAAGGTGAAATGGGGTTGTTGCATATTTATAATAACATATCAGTATAATAGTGACACTGATGTTATTACTTTATAATGAAACAACTAAAGAATAAGAATTTTTAAGAAGAAATAAAACTTGAAAGAATAGGTAGAAGAGATTACCTCCTCTTCGATGCACCTCTTTTATTCTTCCTCTTAATGAAGTAGAGTTGGTCTTTTGAGGAGACCAGAACCTCTATAATGTTTCTATGGATGTTTAGAGGGAAATGGGAAGGGGTTTTATGAGCTTGAAAGATCAAAATTGTGTAAATAGAAGAGGGAGGAGGTTCCCTTTTATAATGGAGTAGAGGGGCAGCTTAGGAAAAACATAAAATATTGTTTTATAATAAAGTCATATTTGGTTTATAATAGCTCTAAATTGATTTATTTCGAAGATAAAGTGGGTATGGGTTGAAATTCTCTCATCCAGTAGGTTTTATACAAGTTTATGTTACTATTTTAATCTAATCATTTAGATTTAACTCTAAGTTAAATAATTTAACTTTTACCGTGTCTTCTTCTTTTCTTACACTATATGGTTAATAAACTTACTATAACAAGACAAAATAACCCCAAGTGGTCCATTATTAATATATATAACTTTATATAAGTCATTTTTCCAAAACATATATTTTTATAAATATAATAACAATTAATAATATAATATTTTTTAAAAAACTATTATATGTCAATTTTTACACTATTTGGTAAGTGATTTTTATGAAAAACATAACAGCAATATTAGTTCAAAACAATTAATTAAATAAATACTAACATGTCATATTAATCTTTAAAATTAGTGTAATTCATAAAAAGTCTCAAATCAAATTTATTTGGGTATTTATAACATCAATTATGTTAATATTTCATTAATAAGGTAATTACTACATCATCATTGTGTCATAAATAAACTAAATTATATAAGGTTTAAAAATTATAAATAATATACCATTATTTAGGAAATATTTTTATCTTTCTAATTAATATTTATAGTCTAATTTCTCTTATTTATATTCCTATATTAAAAATGTTTTAGTTATTGAACTTTGATTTTAACTCTTTTAACTCTTTTTTAAATAAAATAATAATAAGTGTCCTAATCTAATCCAAGTGGACACTAAGGGTAATATTTTATTCCTAAGGTTTTTTTGGTCTAATTAAACTTATCCAATAGAATTAGGAAATGTGTTAGGGTAATAATAATATCATTTTTACCCTTAATTACCCTATTTACTTTTAACCGTGGTAAATAAAAGTAAAAATCTACTAATCAAAAAAAAAATTTTGTCTTATTGAACCACTTTTTACTCCTTGATATTAACCATGTCTCTCGGATTTTCAAAATTCTACTCACAGAAGTGGTAAAATTATGTTTTATGTAAATTTGCAAATTCACATAGGAGGTGAGTAAAAGACGGCGAAAAGTTCAATAAAGTTTTTATATATCTAAATTATTATAAAATTACTCCAATGAATTATATTGAACTTATATAGGTATTATGTATAAATTTTTACCTAAAATAAATTTAAATAAAATAAATAATTATTTAAATAAAAATATTGTTTTTTAAAATATAACTCATTGTTTTTCACTATTCATCAAAAATTGAACGTTTTCATAAAAATACCAAAAATTCACCCTAGGATAATTTCAATATTCCAAAACCCAAAATGAAGTCCATTTTTAAGGATAAAATTTATAAAATTTCAAAAAGTGGGTATTGCTATTCATAACTGCTAGTTTATATAATATTTTAATAACATATCGTTGTTTAGTGAAACTCGGTATTGCGTACAACGCAAGCTATCGAGGAAGGTTGATATTGCGTGTAACACAAGCCAAGAATATTTTTGCGTATACTACAAGCTAATACGGTGTTGTGTATAGCGCAAGATAATCTTGGTATAGCATACAACAGAAGACATCAACGATATTAAACATAATATTTCTCATAAAATCTCGGGGTGTTAAATGAAACTAGATGTAGGATCAGTTTCCCCATGTGGTGACATAGATTCCTCAGATATATGACCCTCATGCGGACTAAAAAAGGTTAACTTTCGATCAAGATTTTGGACCAATGGATCGAATATTTTTTTTGGCATTATGTTATTTGATACACATACCAATGAATATCCATATATATATACACATATATGTAGATATGGGACTATAAATTTGTTTGTATATAATTATGGACATCCATAGTGGAATATGCCTCGTTGGTAGGGATTACAGACCCTGGGATCGACTGTTGTAGCATGTTTAGTTTAGTTCCTTTTGTTGAGTTCCAGCTAGGTTGATCATGTTGTTATTACGTACACTTTTAGTAGAATAGTTATAGGTTTCTTGTTGGGGTGGCTTGCTAAGATTATATCTCACCCTTTCACATGCAGCTCAGTGTATGTGTATACATTATGTCTGCTTTTTCGGTGGGAAAACGTTTCATGGTGAATAAGGCAGAGGCCCAGTGTTACAGGATTGAGCAGATCTACTCGAGTGGTTCTTCGGGTTAAGTTGGTGAATTTTGACAGTGTTTAGTGATCAGGTATGTTGTTTGTCTCTGAGTGATTAGTTGAGCCCTATAATTTTACTTTAAGTTTATTTTGTACTAGTATCATTAAGGTCGGCTCACTGGGTGACCATTGTTGTATTGTATTTCATAGTTGTTCTGGATTTTTACAACATATTACTATTATGGCTTGTTCTATTTTCTGTTTTTTACTACGTCCACACTATGTTACATTCCACTATGTATATTACATAGTATTTTTCCACTTCTTACTCTGGTATGAGGGTATCGTCTCCACATTTAACTACCTTTACACCCTCACTTCTAGTCGACAGCCTCTGGTGTACCGGGAGGCGTGCATAAGGCCTTGTAGTGAACTAGCTCGGAGTACCGGGATGTAGGCTTCTAGGTTAAGACGTTACATTAATGTTTTAATAGGATATTATATAATTGTGATAAGAACGAATATATGGTAAATTATTATTAAAAAAAGTTATTGAATTTTAAAGCATGAAATACCCATGCCCATATCAAGAGGGAATGAACAGAAGATAGAAGTATTTATAACACTAATTAACATATTCATCCATAAGAAAAATAGTATTAGTGGAGACCAACAAATGGTTCATCTCAAAATATTTGTTTTTCATATAATAAAAATGAAAGATCTATTACAAAAAAATGATGAGGAAGAAAAAGGAGGGTTTCTAAACTACAAATAAATGAGGATGACTGCGTGAAGAAAGACAAACCATGGATAAATAAATATATGAAAATATTAATTAAGAAACATAATATCACATTGTATTCATAATATTTTTCAACAAAAACTCATTGAGTAAACTAGATAAGGTATACCAAAAGTAATATCTAGTGTAAGATGGTGTATTTTAAAGTATGATATTAAAAAACAACATTTGATAAAATTTTAACTATTGGGATTAGTCACATATAAAGGTGTTGGTTTAAATTATAAATAAGGTTGAGGATGTTAGATAATATGACTTTAATTATTTTAGTTGTAGTATAACACTTTGGAATATAAAAATGATGTATTGTAGGTGAATCAGATATAATGAGTTAGTTCATCATTAGAAAATATATTCCTCAACTAGAGTATGATCTATAAGTATCCCACTAGAAATTTATTTTATTATTTTAAATACAATTGGATAATTACTTATTTATTGTGTAGATAACATTCATCGGTACATGGTATATAGATTATATTAATTTAATAAATTATTTTATTGAAAACACTATATAACCATAACATAATTTTTAATTTTATATATTAGTTGACCCAAACCAGTGTAGAAATGATTATTTCCCAAGAACATCTATACGAAATCAAAACCCAATATCAAAAATTAATATGGTATATATAAAAAAATAAAAATTTCAAATGGTAATGGAAATATCATGTCGTTTAAATATTTACAATCATTTATGTAAAATTAGAGACAAATATATAAAATCAAGTTGAAATCGGAAAAATAAATTCATGAATGGATATGTTGATAAAAATTACTAATGATTATGGATGAATAATGTTTTTTTATTTCTTATGTAACATTGAGGTGTCAATTATTTTTCGGATACCAACATCCATATAAATAATACTGTCAATATAGTGTCCGAGACACAAATATATAGATCATAATCATATTAGAACATCAATGACCCATGGGGTGTTCCCCATTCTCTCTGGTCTAGTGACTAGAATCATGTTGATAAGTTCTGAATTTTATAATTAGTTTAAATATTAAAAAATTATAAATAACTTAGAACCAAAGCCTCGGAAAAATTCTTCTAGAATCATACGTATGTTAGATGATTCTGAAAAAGAATGAATTGATTTGGTGTATAGTATAAAATACATACAGATGACACTAGGTATATTCAAATAATCACAAAAATAAAATAAAATGAATATATCTATTAATTTAAAAAAATAATAATCGGGAAAGAATTAGAATAATCATATAGACCAATAATTCCCCAAAAAACCTTTATAGTGGTTTTTGTGTGATTATAATTATTATAAAAACTATATAATCATACTATAATATATATTTGATACCGAATACAATAATCTATACAAGAAAATAGCTTGTAAAAAGTATTTCAAGAATATACATACAAACCTTTTTTACATAAAATGAACTAAGTAAAACTCAATGTCTATATAAGTTTCGATACTAGTTGTGTGCCCAAATACTCAGTATAGAACTATAAATCATGTTTCAAATCTATAGTACAAAATAATTATATACTTTAATGTCTATAATAATTTACCTATTCATGTATTAAATAATATTTATATTAAATAATTAACATGGAAGAAATCAAGGGTGATAAAAATAGTGTACTGGAAAAAACTATGAGGAAAGTTTTCTATTATTATGAATTGAGTTTTCATGGGAAACAAAACCATATTTACCATTAAAATATGATTAATAAAAACTAGTTATCATGAAATACATATCCTATGGGGGGAATGGAATGGTCCATTATATAATATGGATTCAACTCCAATCATGATAATCCTAAAAATATTAGGAGGGACAATTCTCATCCCAATGAGACTAAATAGTCAATTAAGGTAAGAATATCTTTCCAAAAATAAAAACCTATTCCTATCAATATGGTTCCCTACAAAATAAACTATAAAAACACAATTTTCATTTTCTTTTAGTAAATATGTGATACCTATAGATATTCCTACAAATAAGTTATGATATATAATTAACACACTTAGAAAAATAATATAGAAAAAAAATATATCGTAAATAAAAATATATCCACCAATATAGAATATTCATCTTAATATATTAAAATTATAAATTGAATCTATAATAAAATAAAAAATATTTAATATAAACTCGATGGATGAAATATAATATAAATCATACACCAGAATTCATTTCTCAAAATAGACAAGAAATGATGGAATGCTAAGGACATCTATCCATGTTATATATATAATGACTTATAATATCTATATTAAATACATAAAATACCAAATAAATATTATACACTAAATTTTATTAATATGACAAAATAGTATTTTCTAGTTTTATTTAAATTTAATTATTTATTGAGATAAAAACGTTATTCTCTAGTAATTTAATGGGGTAGAATAAAATATCAATTTGATATTAAATATGATAATAAATTCATTTAATGTTATAATAAATTATAATAATGATAGTTTAAAATTCCAATCTATATATTAACCATGGTTTAAAAATTTATATAATCCCCACTATTGAAATTACGATTTAAATAAGGAAGTGATTTAAAAAAAATATGAAATGGTCTAACCCCAAGAGAATTCATTTATAAATAATATTATTAGTGTGAATGTATTTGAACAAAAATAAATTCCATTTTGAACCCATTATGAAAGGAAAATTAATTATGATGTTTAAAGCAATCGTCGCATATTAGTGTTATTCACAATTAAAATTTGGATAGTTTCTGTAGACATTTTCAACCAAATTTTAATCACATCACAATTGATATATATTATCTTGATATTATATATGGATTATTCAAATAAAATTCATTTAAATTAATTTTATAAGATGTTATTAACTTTATATATCATTTTAGAGTATAATAAGAGAACGTTTGAATAAGGGAAATTTGTTCCCATTCTAGGAAACATTCATGAATTATGGTCATTTATTTAATATTTTTTGAATATTAATTAGAAATTAATTTTATTTTGGAGTGTTTTTGTTTGAATTTTCTTAATTTATGTAATATTTTTCTATTAATGGTTTGTGAGAGGGGTTGTAGGTAAACTATGTGGTCCAACTTTCATGGAATATTTTGATAATTTTTGTTCATTAAATGGTTTTTCTACTAGAGTGATGCATAGTTTAATACAACTCATTTGAAATACACTATATACAATGAATGCCCATTTTTATTTTGGGTTATTGCTGTGTGTATTAAACATGGTTAGGGGAAACCCTGTGGATTTCCAATACATAGTACATCAGTTTTAATATAGGTTTTTTGCATTTGAATTGGAAAAATAAATAAATTATGAGGCCAAAAAATATGGGTGTGTGCCGAAAATCCATGTGTCGCATGGTTGGTGCATGGTTGGGTAAACCAATCATCTTAATAGTGAAAAATAAAGAAATCATTGCAATGTGAGATTATTCATTTACCATAATTAAATTTATGTGTTTTTGACACCCTCTCATTCTTATCGCATTCAGTAAACCCTATTTCCACATGAGGGAGCACCATTACTCTTAGCATCTTCATATTTCTACCTACTTCTTTTGATTCCAAGTGGTGTTACCATGTTATATCCTACATTAAACTATTTCTTTCAATTATTCATTCCCCACCTTCCAAATACATTTTTTTTCACTTCCCCTTATAACTATATCCCCTTAAATTAATTTATTATATGCTTAGGATGACATAAAAATGTGTGTTTTTATTGATATCCCAAATAGATATAGTTTCCTCCCTTAGTTTTTTATTATCCATTGAAGGTGACATGTAATGATATCGTTACACTTTGATTCATGTATGTGATTTTCTGTTGTTTCTTTAAAAGGGATTTCATTTAATGATTAGTGAAGTCCATGTGTTTTAATAAACAATATATATTTACATTTAATAAACATTATTATTTATAGAGACCATTAATGTTATTTCTATTATTTCTGGAAATCAATTTCAATGGATGTTATTTATTTTCATATATAATTAATGATTGTAAATCATTTTGAAAATGTATAATAGTTCTTCCATAAAATTAAATGATCAATAAACAGGGTTTTATTTATTTATTAGATCCATGGAATCAATGGAATGTTTTATTTTAATCGTAAATTTAAGTTGAAGGAATTTTTTATTATCAATTAAAAGGTTTAAAAGGGAATGTTCTCATAGTTTTTAATATGTGATGTTTTAGTAGATCTATATAAAATGTCCATTGAAATAGTATTTCAAATAATGGGAAATTTCTTGGAATACCAAGTATGATTTTGATGAATCTTCATTTAGATCCTTGAAATATGTTTTTATAAAATAAATGTTACCCATAGAATTTAAACCTCTAATCTATGCATTGTTTGATATCACAATGTGATGATTTTCTTATCATGTTGTTATATTTCATGATTTTGAAATGGAAGGTTTTATTTATTTCATAGGTGTATCAGGTGAATTGATATTTATTTATTAGATTTTGTAATTGATTTATATGATGGTTTTTTACATTATTTTATTTTCTTAACTCCATTTAATTATATCATAATACTATAGGTAACTAAATAGAAGGTTAATATTCTAATTAATGTAGCCTCGTGTTCACCCACTAGATTGTTTCCTAGTCGAGTAATGTCATCTTAAGGGATTATTCCCAACTATTTGACCTGAATCGGTGTTGTGTGGGATGTCTTAGTATCACTTGAGGACCCTTTATAGAGTGTATTAAGAATACTAGTTTCCATATAAATCCAGATGGATCCTAGTGTGTTTGTTTTTGTCCCTATTACTTGATGACATTGTATTATTAATTTTATTTTTCTACTCTTCTATCCACTGGAATAATTGGAATGTATGGACATAATACATTGTTATATTTATGCTTACTATTATTTTTTCTTTATAGGTATGGATTCTTAATGGATTTAATGGGTTTTTACATTTTATCTCACTTCCCCTAAGTAAATTTGAAGTGTTTGATTTAATAAAATGATGGAAAAGTGGATTTTCTAAGTGATAGGAAATAACTAGTTTGAACATGATTATTTTAGGTACTGTTTTTCATTATTTAAGGTTATTGTGGGTTTTAAATGACAGTAATATATTTTAATATATTTAATTGGTTATGCTTATGTTGGTGGTTTTATCCTTATTTTCCAAATGCAAATGTGAAACATTTATAAAATAGTTAAATGAAATGATATTCATTATCAGTCATACTTGTGGAAAACCTTTTATTAATATTTAGGTTCAAACTAGAAATTTTTTTCACATTTTTATTATTGGAACACACATTGGTCAAAATTAGATTTTATTTGTTATGAACTATCCCAGATACCATGTTAACCTGATATGATAGAAAACAATATCACTGCTTGAGGGGAGTTTATGATCCCCATGAGTGTAGAACTAGAAAATGACACCAAAAAAGATTATATAGGGAAAACAGTTTTCACAAAAATAAGGGAAGATAAAACATACTAGTCAGTATGCTCAAATCCCTATAAGAAAAATTTAATAGATATAAAAAAGGTTTTAGCTAGATCCAAAAAATATTATTATAAGTTTACACAAAAAATATCAATATAAACTCGAAGGTCCAAATTGAGACACCACTCCACGTTCAATGTATAAAGATCATCCCCCACCTCAAATTGGTACATTTTTTATTCAAAGTGTTAGTAGAAGGATTTATATAAACACTCTATGTAAAAGGTAGGATATCACCTATACATCCCATCAGGGTCTCACAAAGTGTTCTATAATATTTTTTTCTAATACTAAACTTAAAAATTCATTCAATTTTAATATAACATGAAGTAAAAATACATTTTCTTATTAAAAACATTCATTCATTTCAAAATTATTGAAAAATTTTCAAACATGGATTAAGGAAATATTTTTTTATAAAATAGTTTATATTAATCAACGTGAATGATGAAAACCATTCCATAAAAAATGAAATATATATATGTGAATAAAAGTTATCACAACAAGACCAGTGGTAATATTCCCCATATTATGATAGTTTTTAGTTATAGGACCATCACAAATCTCATATTAGTGATCACAAAGAGTGTGTGTACACACATCTCTTTGACCTTTGGTGAATAAGACACATAAACATCTCAGAAGAGATTGTATCTTCCAAACTAGATTATTTTTAGAGTTTTCAGTATTAGTTTATTTCCATGGAATTAGTTTCTTATCATGTTTATCATAAATAACCCACTAACTATCTAGTATCACATGTACTAAATCCATCAATCAAACAAATGGGAAAATTATCCCATTTCAATCAAAGATCATTTATAATTCAATTTCCCAATCTTAATTTCAATATTCCAATTCAATTTTACCAAACCAGAACTTCAGGTTTTCATTAATTTATACCTTTATAAAACAAAATAAAACATATGTATTCAGCAAATCAATTTTATAAAATTTCCCAAAACAATTATTAAATCAACTCATCAAATCCATTAATATCAATATACAACATAGATTCTAATTCCATTGGAATGGGGGGTTTTCCCCAAAATCCATACCATTCAAAATTATAATTCCAATTTAAATCAAATTGGTTTTCCATAAATCAATTGAAATCTAATTCCAAAAATTCCAGAAAATCATGTTTTATTCATATGGAAAATCTCAAATGAAAACATTTACCTTTAATCACAAAATCAAAATGTCGGACAACTATATTAATATCCAAAAAAATTAACAATATATAAAAATAACAAGAAATAACATTAATAATGAAGATTAAATTTTAAGGTAATTTATATCTATCAATAATAAGAATATAAATGACTACATAAAGAGGGAAAAATGTGTGGGCAAGAATACATTAGAGGATATTCAATTACAATGAGGAGATTGGATAAAATCCAACAGGCTTTGATAAAACAAGGAATTTCATATGAGGAATGAAAATTGGTTCTTGAGATCCTCCAAAAACTAAGAAATTGATTATGGTTGAATGAGGGTTGAGTGGGGGTTAAGAATGGGGCCTTGGGATATTTAAATTATATTTTATAATAAAAAAGTCTCATATGTATGGTTAGTTGGGTAGGTCAAAACGAATAGAGAAAATGTGCACCCCAATAATTTGACCTAGTCCTGGGGGCATTGTTTTTACTAGGTGGGCACACAATTTTTCAAATAGTGCGCCAGCCATTCAAATCCTCACTGTTTGAGGTTGCACGATTTAAACAAGAGGGGATCATGGTTTGGGGAAAAAATGAAACTATATTGATTACCCTTGAAAACCTCCAACAAAATTCTGTATTTCTGTACAAACAACATGATACAAATACCAAAAAAACGAATGATCAAAATAATGGCCTTGTAGTGCATGAAAACAAGTAACGTGATTTTACATCATTGGTTTCTTCTGAGTGACTCTGTGTTACATTTACCAACAATTCATTGGTTTTGGTAATTTTTTATTATTTTATGATATTTATCCATTTAATTTCTATATCAGATATTAATAATGGATTACCCATAATTATGGTGATTATTGTTCTACATTTAATTTATATTATGATGGGAAATATTTCATTATTTTTCTTACTGTTTTTCATAATATGTTTAGTTGATCCATTAATTTATAAAATATGTCGTTTTTTAGTATCTAACTTGTGTACGGGTCATTCCACATTTTGGGATAGGATCCAAAATATGGTTATTTGGTTTTATAGGGTGAAATCAATACAAATTTTACATTCTTGATACCAGGTAACTATTTTCTAGTGTATGGGGATCTGGAACTCCCTTTGGGCGAAATGGGGAATCTGTGATGATGAGGTTTTAGGTTATCTAGGTCATTTTCACTATAAATAGTATATGAGTCTATGTTCTCAAAAGGTCATAGGTTCTCAAATCACTCTCTTATTCATTGGGATGTATTTTAGTATATATATAGGATCTTGGAGAGTTAGATATTAGTGTGAGAAGATTCTAGATAACTCCTTCTCGCCGTGATCCTCATGTATCTGGTGGTAATAGAGATTTGAATCATGGGTTTGAATTTCTATTTTTTATTAGTTATACTGTATTTAAATTTTTTATGGAGGTATTTGTATCCATAATTTGAATTTTAGTGATTTTTATGGTTTCCTATTGTTTTGGTGAAAAATATGAGAAAAAAAACTAGAGTAGAATAGTTAACACACATGATTCGTGAAATTGTACAAAGCCCCTATAATATTGTTTTAAAACAAAAACCATAATGTTATTCATGATTAGTGTATGGAATAAAAAATAATTTGGCAAAAAATACACCAATATAACCCCCAATAGTTGGTTATATGACATCCTTTCACACTAAAATTGTTTTAGACGATATTATGATTCACATGAGGTGGAACTGAGAGAGATTTAGTGGGATTTTATTGTTGTTAGAGTGGAATGTATTTTACTTTTGTGTTATTCATCTAATTTATGAATGTTTTGATTAATTTTTATTATATAAAGAGAATATTAGAAAATATTTGGATTTCATAGATAAGTTTTTTTCAATGTATATGTTTAGAAGATGAAATTTGGAATGTTTGTTGAACTTTTTTAATAAAATTAATTTTACCCTAAATTTTATAGTGGTTTCATCATTTTGGGAGGAACAAAAATGATTTCATAACTAGAGAAAGGGTGTTTAGAAATTATTTATTTTCAATTAATTGATGAATTGTGAAATGAATATTAATTAAAATTATGATTTCATAAAAGGCAGTTGAGTTATTTTTAAATAGTATACTGTGTGGTCATAATGAGGGTGAGACTTCAATAAAATATATCTTGTGTACCTGTGAAAGGATATTTAATTAAAACTAAAATTTTGGTCAGTAAAATGTTATCTTAATTATTTTAACTAGTTTTGTAAATTTTTGGAATTTTTTAGATGAAGGATTTTTTTAAGTAGGTTTGTTTTCATAATGTAATTTTAAGGTATTTTATTAATAAATTATGGTTTCAATGGGGAATTATTTTATATTGTGATTCAATATTTTATCAAGAGAATTGAATTTTTATTTTAGGTGTTTTTTATGGTTTAGATTTATTTTTTTGAGAAATTAAGAAGGATCAAATTAGTTCTATTTTTATGATATTTTGTGTGATTCTCCCATAATGGTCTTCATTGAAGTATAAATCCTATATTTATCTGCCATTCTATTAATTATTCTGGTTTAACAATTCATGTAATTAATGCAACCCAAACATTAGATATGGTGGGAGAGTTTGGAATAATATATGTTTTTATATTCAACCCTTATTGGTGTTTTTACATAGCCTTATATTGAGGAATTTTCATCAACATGTCATCCAGACTATTTTTAGTAGTTTTTTAATGGTAATAACATATATTAGGAATGATTTTTCATTTTAATTTTTTTGAATTATTGATACTTTGAGGTAATTATTGTATGGTAAATTTTATTGGTTTTCTTTTGGATAAAACTATGTGATGATATATTTATTGGTGTTTTCATGTCTTGGTGATGACTATGTGCTATTCCATGATTGTTTTCTGTTTTTAATATTGCAGTTGTGTGCATCTTGGTTTTTGTTGGTGTTGAATATGGGAATCGTCTGGGTCAGTGATCAGGAACTCAGGATTGTTGTTTCATTATAAAAGATTAGTGAATAGTGGTGAATGAAATAGACTTTTTTGGGTTTACCATAAGATAGTGTCATAAGTTTCTAGCCTTCAATCACCCCTATATTTTTGTTGATACACGATGTGAGATATCATGTTTTTTATGATGGTTTTTGTTCTGGGGTTGTGTTTCTATGGGGTTCTTTTTGAATTATTAGATAAAAAAATTATTAAACCATGTATGGTAGTAATTTTGATTTTGGATGGGGGTGACATATTTTTGGGATGTAGAATTTGTTTTGTGAGTGGTCATTGTGTGTGTTGGATGGGTAAATTCATTGGATATTTTATGATGTTTATTATAATGTGGGTTTTACTCATTTTCAACATTTTATATTAATTCTAAATGGTCTGAAGACGTATTATTATATATAATATTCAAAGATATTCTATTGAATCAATATATTTATTATCATAATTATATGATTTTTGAGTTTCTAATGGTTTACTCAGATGTTTTTAGGGAATATTTATGAGGGTATGGTTTACATTATATAGGTGAATTTTATAGTCATTTTCTATTTATCCCTCATCTTGGGATTTGGTTTATATTTTTAATGTTTTATTTCTTTAATTACATTTATTATCATTCTTAGGAGAGATGGTTCCATGATGGGGATAATTGTGACACCACCAAAACACATGTGAAATTTATTAACATTATTATAATTTAAAATTTGTGGTAACTTATATTTTGAGAGTTGTGGTATGAAATTTTTTAACTTTTTTATAATCTTTCTTCTATGCACTATTAATGGAAACTTGTGAGGGTTGTCTTGTGAACGATATTTCCATTTCAATTCTAGAACACTATTTATTTAATATAGGGTTACATTGTTTAGTCTAAAATATGGTAAATGTAAAAGAAACAATGTGAGACTCTTTTTGGTTAGATGTGTTGGAATATGACTTGCATAGAGTTCAGGAAGACCATGTATGTTTTACACAGGAAGAGTTATAATTTAAATTGTATGGGTGTTCATGATTTTTCCATCGTTAGATAAACGATGAAACTAAGCCCTATGGGGAGTCTAGGAGGATCACATGTGATCCATATAGTTTTCATGTGGTTTGGTAAACCATACAACATAACCGTTCAAACACTCAATATTCACAAAGATAAGAAATTAATCATTTTAATTACTTTGATTTTAATTTTTTTCAAAAACCTATATTGAACATCACATTCGGTTGAACCCATTGGCGTGAAATGGAGATCCCCAACATCTTATTATTAAATTGGTTTTTCCCTTCATAAGATTATGTGTTGTTTCTAAATGGAAATTCCACCATCCACTTCTTTTTCATCCTTTCTTCTTTCCCCTCCATCTATTTTAGTTTTATCACTTACAAAAGAACCACATATACTAAAATTGTTATATTTATTCATTTTATAGACTATATTCATGTGTTTTATTGGTTATGTCATGTAGAGTACCTTTCCATGTTTGGTTGGTCTATTTCCATCGAAGGCGACACATATGTGATGTTCTTCCATATTGATTGAGATAGGTGTTTTTGTTTATTTTTTTAAAATTCTATATCATTAAATAAATGTTTCCTTAAAATGTTTAGAATGACTAACATATATTTATATGTCACGACCCATCCTCTGGGCCCGTGCCGTGACTACCCCAAACCCGCCATCCATAGGCCAGGAGATGGCGACTAGCACCAAAGGCGTAAATCCCGATAACTGGGAAGGCATTGCCTTTATAAAAGTAAACAAAACACTACAGAGTACAAACGGAAGTAAAACACTAAGTACAAATAGAAGTGCTGAAAGGTAAATGGGCCAGAATACAAACCCAAATGAAATTACAACTACAACTGAAAAAAGTACAACAGGAAAAGAAAACAGCTGGAAGAAAGGAAGCATCTCCTGGGTCGTCCTCCTCGGATCCTACCTGAAGGATAGGTACAGATGGCACAGCTCTTGGATCGTCCACCACGGATCCTACCTGAAGTTTAGGTACAGATAGCCTCCACAACGCTCTCGCCCGTCAACCTCCTTCGTGTGTCGTCTCGCCCTGAAGTCCACCTACAGATACTGACTCGTCGTGTAGTCCACCTCCGGGTACTGACTCGTCGTGTAGTCCACCTCCGGGTACCGTCCAGTCCTCGAACACTCGGCCTCCGTCAGCACTGCCCGTCGTCTGCAACCAACACAACGAGGTGCGGGCATAGCCCATGCAGGTTTGAGTATAACGATACTCAGTAGGGACCCCGAGACCCTCAAGGTCTCACCAAAACCAACAAGGATAACCACAAAGAAGATCTCAAAAGATAACCTCGACTTACGTATATTCCCATGCATATACCTAAGTTATCAAGTAACCCATCTCAATCATGATGAAAACAACAAGATCATGAAATCAACGGAGAACCTCCACCCAGGTATATTCCCATAAATATACCTAAGTTATCAAGTGACTCATCTCAATCAAGAGGTAAACACAAAGGTCAAAAGTCTCAGCTCAAACCAGGATTTTCATTATCGAAACCATAACTGCAGAAGAGCTCTGTCTCTGGAGTGTACAGTGGTCCTGTCACGACTCTGAGGTACTTCTCACTAACCTAAGACTGCTGAGGTACTCCTCCTGTTGAGTACCGCGGGTCAGCCACCCAAACACAGTAGTGCTTCCCGCCGGGGTATGTCACCCAAACACAGAAGTTCACACCCCCTAATAGCCTGCAGAGGTACTCTCCGGACGAGTACCGCAGGTCTGCACTATCACACAGGTAGTGCTTCGTCCTCCATGGGTCTGCACCTCACAAAGTAGTGCTCCATCCACTGGGCTAGTTGACTCACTCCAAGTCGAGTCGGTCAAGTAGTCGTCAGGTCTCAGTCAGCTACACGGTCTCCGTACTCCGCACGCTCGTCTCTGGGAGGGTCCGCTCCACGAGCTACAGGTCAATACTCCAAGTATCTCAAAGTCCCACTAAGAAGTACCTCAAAGGACCGCCTCATCATAGGGGTCTCAACACAACAGACGACGCGTCAATCGGACGCCCGGTTTGTGAGTTATTAGCCTTTTCGTCCCTGGGGCCCAGTTGGTTTCGTGTGCGAACCAATCCGGCCATAGATCAAGTGTAACCTGAAATATCATAGGGTATACTCATAGGGACCGTTTCTCAATTTGATCGCCAACGCCGCTGACGGTTCGTCAAACCGACGTTCGGTCTGAAAGATATCAACTTTTCCGTTCCAGGGGCCCTGTTGGATTTCGGGTACAATCCAACCCGGCCACTATCCAACTGCATCCCAAACTCGGGCGAATTATTCCAAAAGTTCCGTCTCATCAAGAGGAATTCAATGAGACAGACGGCGCATCAATCGGACGCCCGGTCTGTGAGTTATTGGATTTTTCGTTTTAGGGGCCCGGTTGGTTTCATGAGCGAACCAACCCGACCGCACTCCGACGGCATTCAAACCCTGAGCGGAGTAAGCCAAAAGATCCTTCTCACTTAGAGGAATCCATAAAAGTTGACGGCACGTCAATCGGACATCCGGAGCTCAATATATAAATGTTTCCGCTCCGAGGGCCCGGTTGGTTTCGTGTACGAACCAACCCGGCCGAACTCAAAGTAATCTGAAACCTTGTGTGCGATATACTGAAACGACCGTTTCGTTCCAAGGATCGCTACGCAACTGACGGTGCGTCGATCGAAGGTTCGTAGCCCGTGTTATGGGTAAAAGACCGAAAATGGTCCGAAAACGGGGGTTTCGGGCCTGGACCGACCCAGCCCGAGACCCCCCCGGTCGGCCCAAATCGGGTCGACCCGCCCCGGTTCCGGGTCGGTCCTGCCTGGGCGCGGCCCGGCCTGGGCACATCTCGGCCAACAACCGAGCCGTTTTTGGCAAGGGGGGGGGGGGGGGCGCCTGCCCCCTGGTGTAACCGCGGCCCCCCAATTAAGGGGGGCGTTTTGTATAGCTGGATGGGGTAATTATTTCCCCCGGCTCCCCGTTGTCCGGCCGGCCCGCACCGGCCGGCTGGTTCTGCCAACGAGGACCGGCGACGGCCGGTCCTTCTTCCTTCGCCGACACCGGCGGCCCGGAACCGGCCGCCGGTCACCCTGCTCCGCCGCGGCCTGAAACCGGCCGTGGCTTGGTTCGTCCGGCGTGGTGCGACGGCACCGCGCCCCTCCGCCGCGGCGTCTTCGGTTTTCTTCGACGCGACGCGACGGCGTTGCGTCCTTTTTCATCTTCACGGCGCGGTGCGACGGCGTTGCACATTACTTGTCGTGCAATTCCCGCGTGGTGCGACGACATCACGCCATTCCGTTCCATCCACAAAGAATCAAACATGGATAAAGGAGGGGGTCGGCCGTGTTTGTGCGGTCCGTCCCCCTCTCGTTAATCGGTATCATTGGGTCGTATATCCACGAAGAACGACAAACTAGAAATCACGAACGAAAATAATTAAATAAACCCCTACAACTTCCCGCAACAAAAACATTCCCAACCCGCAAGGAAAACGATCGCGGATCAACTAGATAATAAGTTGATCTGTGTTCTTTGTTTTCTTTAGAATGAAAAAAACAAGTGAATAAAATCGTTCTCAAAATAATTTCCTAACTCGAGCGCGGATTGAATGAGGTTTTCATCGCGGATGAATTCGTCACGGGAAAACGTCGTGGAAAGAGATGTCGCGGAAGAAGACGTCGGTGGCATTGCGGTAATCGGTTTCTGAAAACTCAGTGTTCTTCGTCGGAGACTGATGTTCTTCGAGTTCTTCGTCAAAGAAGAAGATGTTCTTCCCAAAACCTCTCAACGACAAAACTCTAACAACAAAATAAAATAAGCTCATTTCTTATTTTATTAACACAACAAGCCTTTTTGAAATTCAAGAGTTTGAATTTCACATTAACTCACCTCATTAATTCCATAACATAATAATCTTAAGTTAATAAAATTAATGGGAGTTGAGGAGGTTAGAGGATATGAAGGGGTGGGGTTCGTGTGGGCCCCACCTCCTTCATAACCTACAAAGGGAAGTTGGGTAGTTACCCAACTTCCTCCCAAAGGATAAAAACACTTAGAGAAAAATAAAAATTGTTGTTAAATTTTTATTTTTAACTTCCACAATTTTTATCAACTTCTCTCAAGTAAACGCAACTCAGGAATAGGCGTTCATAAGCAAATACCGGCGATGTGGTTCCATCGGTGCCCTCCGAATTTGATTCCGAGCACCGGTTCAAAAGTTAGAAATTCCCACTCGTTCGTTCACTGAACGTACCCGACCTAAACTTCATAAAATGATTCTGGGCACACCGGGCCTCAGAATCAGGCGCTGTCAGAAACTACGTTCTTGTAAAATTCCAAAGAAAATTAAGAAAAAAATTTCCTTAAAATTTCCAGGTCTTTACATTACTCCCACCTCAGGGATTTACGTCCTCGTAAATCTTAAATACAAACTAGGGATACAAAAGCGGTACTAAGCACGCATCTGAGCCTTCCTCTCTCATGTGCTCACCTGGAGACTCCCGTATTGTCAGTGAAAGCGCACCCGAGGAATCGACTATCCTCAAAGGATCTGCTCCTGTCGATCCTCGATTCCCACTGGAACCTCCGTGAAAGACACCCCATTTCCATCGTCCAGCTTCTCATGGTCGATGATATGTGAAAGGTCGAGCATGTATCTCCTCAGCTGAGATATGTGGAAGACGTCGTGCACCCGGTGCAACTGAGTTGGATGGTTGAAGTGGTAAACCACCTCGCCTAACCTGCTGGGGACCTAGAAAGGTCCATTGAACCTCAGAGATATCTCGTCGCCTCGGCTACATCTCTGTAAACCTCATCGAGGTGAGACCCGTATAAGGACGTGATTGACATTCTCGAACTCAAAGGTCTCCAACTCCTGTTTAGAACAGAAAATTAAAACGACTGCTACCACGAGGGTAAGGTTGACCGACTCTAGAATGATCAGCCACACCCTCCTATGCAAGAGTTACCCTGCGCTGCCTGGGGTTTCCTTTTCGCCAACCAAGGAAAACTCATCCCGACGTCGTAGTTAAACCACATCCTTTTTGCCTAATACAGTCAATCCATGTATGAACTGTGGATCTAATCCATACTCAGACCAACTTCGTAAGGCCTCGACGCTGCTACCAAGAGATTCCAACCGAAACTCTCGCCTCGAGGGTCTGACCACACTGTCGGCGTAAGTGTGATTATCAAGTCTCCTCCCAAGGTATCTCGAGACGTGAGGGTCAAGTCCACGGCTTACTGGAAACTCTAGGTCTGGAACAAGATTCGTGAAAGCAAGGAATGATTCATATCGACGTCTGTTACTACAGCAGCTAGTAGTGGACACAGACTGTCCCTTGAATCATTTTTAGATCCATTGGGTCACTCTCCCTAACCGCATGCAGCTACTCTCTTCCTCCGCCCTCCATCTCCCTGAGCCTGGCGGGGATAACTAAGGCGGGTGGTTGTAGCATGTTAATATGTACACCACCTCATGCTACTCTCCTAGCTCTGCCTCCACGTCTGCTGCTTTGCAGACTCATCTCTCCTTTAAGCTTCCTCTTATGGAAACATTTAACATGAATGAGTCTCTAAGACTGGAGCCGGTTTCCTGTTTCTTACTGCATTGTGTAGTCTTCATCCACTCCTGGATGATCTGCACCTTCTTTGCCTACGATCTGGTAGAGCTGCTAAAATTTCTCTTTTGCCGAAAAGAGAAACTCGGTCTCATCCCCTGGATGAACCACTCCCATTGCTTAATACAGTCAATCCTGACATGAATGATGTATTCATTCCATGGATGACGTTGTAAGGCCTCGACGTAACTACCAAGAGATCCAACTGTCACTCTCGCCTCTAAGGGTCGAGTCACACTGTCGGCATCAGTGTGAGGTCACTGGGTCTCCTCCAGTAGAAATCTATAAAGTGAGGGTCAAGTCAACAGTTTTAACCGGGACCACTCAGTATCAACCAAACAAAGGGACAGGAAAGCAAAAAAAGATAAGTGCCTTTTTATTATTGTAGCTCATAGTACAAAGACACAAATACAAATGCAACATGGAACTAGAAGTATAAGGGACGTATCCACTAGTTCCACTCCTGTCCACCTGCTCCCGGATCTCTACTGCCTTGTCCACTGCTCTGCTGTTGCTCAAGAACTCGTCTCTGCTTCTGCCTCGGTGACTCCTCCAACGCCTACAGATCAACTGTACGAGGAGTCGGACAGTCACGTGCTAGGTGACCCTTTCCACTGCATGAGTAACATTGTCTGTTTCTGGCATGCCTGGCTCTGACCCCACCCTGGGTGCCCCGCACCACCGGTCCTAAAACCCGAGATCGTCCAACTGCTGGTCTGGTCCTCCTGGACCTCTGCATCATCTGTCTACTGCACACAGATGACTCGGCTACTGATCGAAAAACACGCGGCCAAGGTAGAAGCTCCTGTACAAGCTCGGGGTTTAGAGCTACTGGCACAAAATCCACCCTGAAGAAGGTCTCTAAGTCTTCCCATGCGAAGGTCATCCCATCGAAAAACTGAAATATGTGGCTCCACCACTTTCCTGCTGCTTCCTGGAGAAGGCTGGCAACAAAGATCACTATGAAGTCTGCAGGCGTCCCCACTAACCTGAAGACTCTCACCACAGCCTCCATCCAATCCTCAGCCACCTACGGGTCCATCTCTCCCCGTAACCTAGGTGGCCTCTAGCACTGGAACTCGTGCATCGCGCTCAAGTGGCGTGCATCGCCTACTGCTGGGGCTGGTGGCATCGGTGGCCCAACATATGGTAGTACCGTTGGTGCCTCCGCTGGTGCCTCAACTGCAAGAGGGCCCTATACCGAAGCCTCGTCACTCGACAGGCTTTCAGTACGCACATCCCTCTGGGCTCTAGCTGGTCATTCAATAAAAGGCATCCTGAAAGAAACAACGTGACACGGTCAAACGATTATACCTGGTGAGCTGACCTGGTTTGAGTTGATATTTAAATAAAACTTCTGGAAAACATACATGCAATCAGTGTTTTCATGCACAAAGTCGGAATTCAGTTGTCAGGGTCCTGGTGTATGGATACGTCGGCTGCCTGAACCAACACTGGACTCCCTGAACTGAAAACCACACTCGGTACTCTTAACACTATTGCTTCACAGAAAGAAAACATCAGAGTTATAAGTTCTGCGGTAGAACCGACTCCTCTGATACCAATTTGTCACGACCCGTCCTCTGGGCCCGTGCCGTGACTACCCCAAGCCCGCATTCCATAGGCCATGGGCTGGAGACTAGAACCAAAGGCGTAAATACCGATAACTGGGAAGGCATTGCCTTTATAAAAGTAAACAAAACACTACAGAGTACAAGCGGAAGTAAAACACTAAGTACAAAGAGAAGTGTTGAAAGGTAAATGGGCCAGAATACAAACCCAAATGAAAGTACTAATACAACTGAACAAAGTACAACAAGAAAAGACAATAGCTGGAAGAAAGGAAGCAGCTCCTGGGTCATCCTCCTCGGATCCTACCTGAAGGGTAGGTACAGATGGCGCATCTCCTAGATCGTCCACCACAGATCCTACCTGAAGGTTAGGTACAGATAGCCTCCACAACACTCTCTCCCGTCAACCTACTCCGCGTGTCGTCTCACCTTGAAGTCCACCTCCAGATACTGACTCGTCGTGTAGTCCACCTCCGGGTACTGACTCGTCGTGTAGTCCACCTCCGAGTACCGTCCAGTCCTCGAACACTCGGCCTCCGTCAGCACTGCTCGTCGTCTGCAACCAACACAACGAGGTGCGGGCATAGCCCGTGCAGGGGTGAGTATAACGATACTCAGTAGGGACCCCTAGACCCTCAAGGTCTCACTAAAACCAACAAGGATAACCACAAAGGAGAACTCAATATATAACCTCGACTTAGGTATATGCCCATGCATATACCTAAGTTATCAAGTAACCCATCTCAATCATGAGGAAAACAACAAGATCATGAAATCAACTGATAACCTCCACCCAGGTATATGCCCATACATATACCTAAGTTATCAAGTAACCCATCTCAATCAAGAGTTAAACACAAAGGTCAAAAGTCTCAGCTCAAACTAGGATTTTCATTATCGAAACCGTAACTGCTGAAGAGCTCCGTCTCTGGAGTGTACAGTGGTCCTGTCACGACTCCGAGGTACTGCTCACTAACCTAATACTGCTGAGGTACTCCTCCTATTGAGTATCGCGGGTCAGCCACCCAAACACAGTAGTGCTTCCCGTCGGGGTATGTCACCCAAACACAGTAGTGCACACCCCCTAATAGCCTGCTGAGGTACTCTCCGGACGAGTACCGCGGGTCTGCACTATCACACAGGTAGTGCTACATCCTCCATGGGTCTGCACCTCACAAAGTAGTTCTCCGTCCACTGGGCTAGTCGACTCACTCCAAGTCGATTCGGTCAAGCAGTCGTCAGGTCTCAGTCGGCTACACGGTCTCCGTACTCCGCACGCTCGTCTCTGGGAGGGTCCGCTCCACGAGCTACAGGTAGATACTCTAAGTATCTCAAAGTCCCATTAAGAAGTATCTCAAAGGACCGCCTCGTCATAGGGGTCTCAACGCAACAGACGGCGCTTCAATCAGACGCCCGGGCTGTGAGTTAATAGCCTTTTCATCCCCGAGGCCCGGTTGGTTTCGTGTGCGAACCAATCCGGCCGTAACTCAACCGTACCCCGAACTCTCATAGGTTATAATCATAGGGACCGTTTCTCAACGTGATCACCAATGCCGCTGACGGTTCGTCAAAAGGACGTCCGGTCTGAAAGATATCGTCTTTTCCGTTCCAGGGGCCCTGTTGGATTTTGGGTACAATCCAACCCAGCCACTATCCAACTGCATCCAAAACTCAGGCTAAGTATGCCAAAAGTTCCGTCTCATCAAGAGGAATTCAACGAGACAGACGGCGCGTCAATCGGACGCCCAGTCTGTGAGTTATTGGCTTTTTCGTTTCAGGGGCCCGGTTGGTTTTGTGGGCGAACCAACACGACCGCACTCCGACGGCATCCAAACCTCGAGCGGAGTATTCCAAAAGATCTGTCTCACTTAGAGGAATACATCAAAGTCGACGACACATCAATCGGACGTCCGGAGCTCACGATATAAGCGTTTCCGCTCCGAGGGCCCGGTTGGTTTCGTGTACGAACCAACCCGGCCAAAATCAAAGTAATCTGAAACCTTGAGTGCGATATACCGAAATGACCATTTCGTTCCAAGGATCGCTAAGCAACTGACGGTGCGTCGATCGAAGGTCTGTATGCCATGTTATGGGCAAAAGACCGAAAATGGTCCGAAAACGGGGGTTTCGGGCCTGGACAGACCCGGCCCGAGACCCCCCCCCCCCCCCCGGTCGGCCCGAACCGGGTCGACCCGCCCCGGGTCCGGGTCGGCCCGGCCTGGGCACAGTGCGCCCAGCACGCTAGCCAGCACGGACAACGGCCGAGCTGTTTTTGGCAAGGGGGGGGGGGGGGGGTGGCGCCTGCCCCCTGGTGTAACCACGACCCCCCAATTAAGGGTGTCGTTTTGTATAGCTGGTTGGGAGGATTATTTCCCCCGGCTCCCCTTTGTCCGGTCGGACCGCACCGGCCGGCTGGTTCTACCAACGAGGACCGGCGACGGCCGGTCCTTCTTCCTTCACCGACATCGGCAGCCCGGAACCGGCCGCCGGTCACCCTGCTCCGCCGCGGCCCGGAACCGGTCGTAACGTCTTCCGTTTTCTTCGACGCGACGCGACGGCGTCGCGTCCATGTTCATCTTCACGGCGCGGCGCGACGGCGTCGCGCATTACTTGTCGTGAAATTCCTGCGTGGTGCGATGACACCACGCCATTCCGTTCCATCCACAAAGAATCAAACATGGATAAAGGAGGGGGTCGACCGTGTTTGTGCGGTCCATCCCACTCTCGTTAATCGGTATCGTTGGGTCATATATCCACGAAGAACGACAAACTAGAAATCACGAACGAAAATAATTAAATAAACCCCTACAACTTCCCGCAACAAAAAAATTCCCAACCCACAAGGAAAACGATCGCGGATCAACTAGATAATAAGTTGATCTGTGTTCTTTGTTTTCTTTAGAACGAAAGAAACAAGGGAATAAAATCATTCTCAAAATAATTTCCTAACTCGAGCGCGGATTGAATTAGGTTTTCGTCGCGGAGGAATTCGTCGCGGGAAAACGTCGTGGAAAGAGATGTCGCGGAAGAAGACGTCGGCGGCATCGCGGTAATCGGTTTCCGAAAACTCGGTGTTCTTCGTCGGAGACCGATGTTCTTCGAGTTCTTCGTCAAAGAAGATGATGTTCTTCCCAAAACCTCTAAATGAAAAAACTCTAACAACAAAATAAAATAATCTTTTTTCTTATTTTATTAACACAACAAGCCTTTTTGAAATTCAAGAGTTTTAATTCCACATTAACTCGCCTCATTAATTCCATAACTTAATAATCTTAAGTTAATAAAATTAATGGGAGTTGAGGAGGTTAGAGGATATGAAGGGGTGGGGTTCGTATGGGCCCCACCTCCTTCATAACCTACAAAGGGAAGTTGGGTAGTTACCCAACTTCCTCCCAAAGGATAAAAACACTTAGAGAAAAATAAAAATTGTTGTTAAATTTTTATTTTTAACTTCCACAATTTTTATCAACTTCTGTCGAGTAAACGCAACTCCGGAATAGGCGTTTATAAGAAAATACCGGCGATGTGGTTCCATAGGTGCCCTCAGAATTTTATTTCGAGCACCGATTCAAAAGTTATAAATTCCCGCTCGTTCGTTCACTGAACGTACCCGAGCTAAAGTTCGGAAAATGATTCCGGGCACACCGGGCCTCGGAATCAGGCACCGTCAGAAACTGCGTTCTTCTAAAATTCCAAAAACAATTAAGAAAAAAATTTCCTTGAAATTTCCGGGTCTTTACATTATATATTATAATATTCAAGATTAATAATTTTTTATTTTGTTGTTTCTTAGATCAACATAAATCTATTTCATAGGTTTTTTTATTATTTAAATGGGTTTAATGATTTCTGAAAGTTATAAAACAATTAAAGAGGGTTTCCTTTAGTACAATAATTGAAAAATATAATTTCAAACTATTTTAATATATGGAAAGGGTTGTTTTTTTATAATGTTTCTTTTTAATTCATGAAAATGTTTTTTGAGACATAAATGGTTTAAACGGAAATAGTTTATTTTCTCTTTGTTTTGATTTTTTCAAAACTCTATTTAAAATGATTATAGAAATATGGATTCAAATAATGGTAAATTTATTGTAATCATAAGTATAGTTTAAAGAAATAAAATTTGGAACCTTCATAGTGTGTTTTCTACAAAATATTAAACCTATTGTGATTGAACCCTTGGTATTTGATTTATTTGAACTTATAAGGGGATATTGTCCATATCATTAAATTTCTCTACATAGTGTATAATTATAAAGGGTTATTTATTTTTATGGTCTAGGTAGCATGGAAATTTTATTTTTATGTATTTTATAATTTAATAATTTGACTATTTGTTTGATTCATATTTTTTCCCACATCAAATCATTATATCATGAGATCCAAGGATATTAAGTAGATGTGGTTGATGTGTGTCGTACTGGCTCATAATGAAACTAGTAGCTAGTTCCCTCAAAGGGTGTCACCCTCACATGGATTTATCTTGTATATAATGACCTAAAAGTGTTTCAAATGGGATTTTCCAGTGTCACTACAGGACCTTTAATAGATTGTACTAATGACACGATGTCCTGTATCATTTTGGTCGAAGAGTTGTATGTTAACATGAAATCTTATTACAAATTGATACTATATAAGGGATTTTATTTTTCCCTCTTTTATGTCACTATTTGTATTGAAAGTCATTGAACCAATGTATGGTCATGTTTTTTCATATTAATTTTCATTCTTTGATAATGTACTTCCACTTTTAGTTATATTCCTTTTTTATTCATATAAATTTCCATATGTATAATTGGATTTTTGGTTTTTAAAAATACATTAGAGTGTTTATATTCCATGTAAAAAAGAAAATAACTGGTGTTCACATAGGTTTTATGAAATAATTTTTGTTTGAAAAATGGATGGATGTTTTGAAATATAAAAGAGTATATTTTAATGTACTAAAATGAAAAGATTTAAATGTTTTTTTTAATATTTTTTAAAAATGAAAATGTTTAATGTTTACAAAATTTTAAATTAAATGATATTTTTTTGATATTATACTTGTTGGAATCTTATTTTTATTATATTGTTTCAAAATATAATGTATGAAATTTTATTGGAATGTAAATATAACAAATCTTTAGTGAAATACCAATGGGGTCATTTTTCACACACTCAATATATAAACTATCTAACTATATGTATTTCTCTTGTTTGACTCTCATGTTTATAATTATTCTCTTCTATGGATGGATCTCTTTGTGGACCATATTTTATTATATAGTTTTGTGGTATGTGACTGTGGGTTATATGGCGTATGATAACAGTTTGGGTTTCAGGTTTCTATTTCTTGAGGTTTTAATTTTATCGATTCTAACTAAGATCATTTCTATTGTTTTACATGGTATGAGGATTTTTATTCACGTTTTTTAGTTTATATTGTGATAAATATTTAATTAAATATCTTACAGTCATTTTTTTTCTATATTTAGTTGATCCATTTATTTTTAAAATAGTTATTCTTTTCAATGGAATCCAAATTATGGATGTGTACTTTCAAATTATTACGTACAATATACATTATGGATATTTGGTTCTATGTAGTGAAATATTTCCGATTTCATATTTTATTATTAGGATATACTTTTTAGCTAGTGGAAATCATGAATTCCTGTCATTATAAGTAGCAAGTTGGGTTGGGCGATGTTTCAGGTCATCTCAGGATAGTTCATTACAATTTCACTTTAGTTTATAGATATTTTTCAATTATAGTATAAGATCTAAAAATCAAAAGTATATTACTGAATCATATTTAACAAAAATTCCTTGAAAAAATTTAAATGATATGAGACCATTCATGTTACTTTATAAAGATAATATTTGGTAACACAACATGAACCTATACTACCAATTTTTATATCAGACACTATTCAAAGAAAAAATATTTAGATGAATGAATTCATATATATACAAAAGCATGAAATCTATTAAATAGAACATGTATTTACATTAAGTATATGTGTCTTGAAATTCTAAAACCAAAGAACATGATTAATGTGTTTTACATAAAAACCAGGAAAGTACATAGTGTGAAAAAAATTATTAATGAGAAAATTTTACATTACCAAGGAGAAAATTCCATTTCATAATACGAATGTATTTAATAAGGGAAAAATTAAAAAATCAATAAATAATTATGGTCAATAGTTATTCAAATTAAAAATTTACATGGATGACAAAAAATTTACCTAAAACCATGCTTTCATAAAATGAAACATCATGTACATGTGGAAAAAATTAATAAAAACGATTTAGTTGTTTGAAATAATATATTATTAGAATTAAAAATCATGAAATACATAAATATCCATTAATATTCATCCATACACTATTAATATTTTTGGTTTTTATCATTTTTTATCTATTTTTAAAAACAAGTGGTTGAAATTTTCGAAACAATGACTTTGAATTTATGAAAAGAATAATGAATGAATTACATAACCATTACCAATATTTAAAAAATCTATATTAATTGTAAAAAATTTACCATTGATTTGACATTTCTATATCCAAAATAATAAAATAAATCAACAAATATAATAATGCTTTCAAAACATCAAGATGAACTTGGGAAGATATCTTCTAAAACAAATATTATATTATGCTCACTAAAATTAAAATTTATCTCAACCATACATCAATAAATTTTATCATCATATCATAAAATTACAAAAACCACACCTCAAAATAATTTAATCAAATAAACATTTGATGAATAGTAGATAACCTCTACAAATCATCACCATCTGTGACAAGAATAAAATTACAAATTTTTGATGATTTATAATATTCTCTTTTTTAATCAATAAAATAATTCCTAACCCCTAAAAGGGAAATGAATTGAATGGTATTTTATAAATAATTAGAGATTATGGGATTGAATTACTATGGATTTGGAATGAGGGAAACCCTTTATTATTCATTTATTCCATGGGGAAAGTATATTAGAATGAAAACAATATGAATTCATGATGGAGTCTCAGAGTTGGAAGTGTAAAAAATGGATTGAAGAAAACTAAAAATAGGTAATATAAAATAAACTTCAAAAGACCAAAAACAAAATTTTATTTAAAAAAAATCAAGTTTGGGGAACTAGAAAACAAATATGGGGCCATAAATGTCCAATAGAACATTAAGGAAAACACCCATTTTTTCTTACATAATTAGTATCTAGAGCCTCCCTCTAATTAGTTATTATCATATATAGTTTTAATCTACTTGTAAAAATAACTCCTAACCATACAAAAAATATAATACATTCAATGGTACCTTAAAACCTATCCATATCAAAAATAAGTTTAACTCTAAATATCAAAATTGAAAATCAAATATCAAAATGAAAAACCCCACTTTGAATATAAAAAGTCAAAAAGAATATATATTTATCACATTTAATGTTTTTTTAAAAATCAATAATAATTTAACCCATTTCAACATGATCCCTATAAATCCAATAAATAATATTTTTATTCATCTAATGAGAAACTGTAATATTATCCAAAATCACCAACATATGTATATTATCAATTCCTAATCAAAACAATATATATTTACCTGAGGAATATTTCAAAATTATGATCAAGGACTCCAAAAAGAAATATGAATAATCAGTAATGAAATATTATAACACCCAAAATACATTATATCATACCTATCTTTGATAAAATACAGACAACCAATCACATTCAACCTCATGGAGCTTCCCACCATAATAACTATATAAGTTTACATATACATGTTGTACCATTCCATTATGGTTTATCTAAAAATATTATTTTTTCAAATATTTAAATTTATATTTATATTTATATTTAAAAATTATATTTAAATTCATTCAATAAAAAACCTTATTTTTGTGAAATTATCCTAATTTACAAATCAACATTTAATGGATACATACCCAATTTTACATTATATGGGACTATTATTTCAAAAAATTGATTTCTTTTCAAAAATATATTTTATTTGAATTGTAAGTTTAAAAAAATATATTTTTTAGGTTCTGAAATATTCAAAATATTTACACGAACATTCATGAAAAATAATATAAATATTATCAAATAATTGCAATGAAAAATCTAAGAAAATACTAAAATAAAAATATTTAAAAAAATTATAATAATATATATCAATAAAAAATATATATTTTCTATGTAATGAAATAATATTTGTTATCCCAAACAAATTATCCTCTAAAAAATTTATATCATTATTAACTTATCGGCATATAAAAAAATTAGAATACATTATTCATCTTATAATTGATACCGTTCACTAATATCATAGTTATATTAGTTTTAAAAATACATTATTGAACATGTAGTTGGAAATATAATTATCATTAAATGTCACTAAATATTAATATTTTATTCAAATTCAGACAAAATGATATTTTTTAATGATTCAATACTTATAAAGTGAGAGATAACCATTTTTTATCTAATTTATATATGACTAACATTAATTAATTAAATATATCTCTATATGGAATCCACTAAATAACTTATTATAATTTTAGTCATAATTTATTTAATTATTTACATTTTTATATGTTTATTATATTGAAAAAAATCAACTTTTTTAAACCATCCAATGGACCATAAAAAATATGAATAAATACAGTAAGTGGTGCTTGGTTGATCCATTTAGGATACTGAAAAAAGAATCTAACCAATTCATTTGGTTCCAACTCAATATCTGAAAAACATTAGTAACATGGGATTACACAATAAATATAATGCATATGATATTATATGGGTTATACATTAGGTAAAAATATTTATTTATCATATTTTAACAACCCCATAAAATCCCAAAACATCATTCAGACACCAATTATAACAACCCAATCTCGGATACTGAAATTGTATCTGAATTTGTATTCCACAAACCCCATTTTTTCCCTAACTCATCAGAACCATATAACATTGTAATGGGTCTAGGATACTATTCGGGGGATCATATTATTGTATAGTGTATATGAAATATTTGATGAAGGGATCATTTTATAATATTTTCATGACTCATATGTATGTTAGATGATTCCAAAACAATCAAACATGATTGTATTTTCATGTAAAGTACATAATATTGACACCATGCATAATTACATAATAAAATTGAATAAAGTAAGTCAAAATATATATTAATTAAAATAAATAATAAAAAATTGTATTAAAATTTAGAATAATAATATAGGCTATATACTCTGCATACAGAAATGTAAATTAAATTAGCAATGGTCAGATACATATCATTACAAAAAAATCCTTTTTCTCGAATATATCAAAGTGAAAATATATATAAACACATAAAAACATTATAGTCATTTATTTTTTTAAAAGACACTTACATGATCGTACCCAAAAATCTACATGTGAAACGAATTTTCTATCAGAGTGTTCTTGAAGGGTGTGGGAATAAATATTCATTAGGGAACCACTAACTTGTTATCAATATTAAAGTTGATAATTGTCATATACATGAACATGTATATATATTTACATATTCATATATTAAACCTATTTTTAAATATAAAATAAATATGGTGGCGATCAAAACAAATTAAAATCATCGATCAATATAACCTATAATGAATAATTCCATAAATTGGGAGGATCCACGACATCGTAATTCTTTTTTTCAATGTATGTATTGAATCATAGTCAACATATGTATGAAAATAAATCTAATAAACATAATGAGCAGGATAAAAGGTATATAAGATATAATACATGTATAGACAATTAATTGAAATGATGAATAGTAGGATATGGGTGAAACACCTATCGTGAAGAGTTTAATACATGGAATCATGGCCATGACCATATTGGAGTTCTTGTATAGTTATTAAGAATGATACAAACATTGAAACTATGAAAATTTATCTATCATGATCATTGTACCTTCCCAAGTGGAATATAACAACACAATATACATTTTATCAAAATTAATATATGAAAAATATTATTATTCCCATGAATACATTATCAACAATGGATTCAACATACATAATAAAAAAATACACCAAACATTCTTATCATTATTGGATAACGAACACCATTATTTCATACCCATGTTAATGTAAGAAAAAGATTACTATATGTTATGTGTATATCAAAATTCTATACTGTATACTTAATTGATCAAATAAATCATAGTTTAAAGTTAAAAATTATAATATCTAACAAAATAAGATTAAATGGAAACATCACATGATCTAACCATGTTATACTTAAAATAATGTGTTTTGGATATAATAATAACATAGAAATATCCAAAGGAATTATCATCCACTATAATAAATTAAAATAACCAATTTTTTGGTTCAATATCAGTTAAATCATAATCATTAATTGTGTTATCAAAAAATAATTTTCACCTCCATAATGGAGCAACAGAAATTATCTATTTGATAATAAGTGTTTATCTAATACCATTATCAATTATTTTTAACTGTAATAATGATAGTTTTTAACTATAATCCCCACATATTTTTTGTTAAAAATTAATTGAATTAAAAATTGTATTCATCATTGAAATTTTGGAAGAGTGTTTTGATAAAATATTTTATCATATAGAAATTAATTATAAATGGAACAATTTAGTTGGGAAAAATCGATTTATCAAATGTCATGTCCAAATTTAAATCCCTATGAAACCCAAAAAAATTGTATACTTAACCCATAGATATAATGTTTATAAAGGTTATGTTTAATTCCTAAATAAATCATTCCAACGTTATCAATAAAACCATTATAGTTTCACTCACATAATATCATATCCCAATGTTATTTATGGATCATTGAATTATAAATCATTCAAGTTTACTTGAGAATAATTGATTTAATTTATTAAATAATATAAATTATTTTGATAGATTTTTTAATTAATATATGGTAATAAAATTATAAATTATTTTATTAACATGATTTAATTATACTATTTCGACTAATGAAAAAAAGGAATATGTATAATACCCCATTAACCTAAAGTCAACAACTCATAGTCTAAAGTAAGATAATATTTAGGTTAGTTTATTATGATAAGTCTATGTAACATAGAATTAATATATAAAACCCTTGTTCATTTATGTATATAAACCATTCAGTGATTAATAATTGTTATATTTAAGCACATCTATATATATTAAAATGTAACCAACTATATAAGACAAGGATTTATTCTATATTCACGGAGTGTAAAATTCTAAAACTAAAGATCCACCTTTATCGACTTTATATTATAAGCCATAAAATGAACATAGTGAAAAATATACTTATTTAAATATTCTATATTACCATTAGTAAATGTATTTAATAAATAAAGTGAAGATACAATTATAAAGAAATAAGATAACCACTTTAAAAATATAGACAACTTATTCATATTAAACATGTGTATTAATAAATATTATTTTATTAAAAACTAAATATTCATAAAACATATAGTGATCTAGATGAGTAAAACCAAATGGATCCAAACTATTTAATTTTATTACATGAAATCAAATTATTAATATATATCATTATATATAAAAATATCTTTAATTAAAAAGGTATCTAATAATTATTATCCATTTTTCAAAAATTGTGGCATGCATGTTGTAAAAATATCATATGAGTTCATATAAATGGATTAATACTCATACCATAACAAATGTAGACCTTTTTCATCATCTATAATCATTGATAAAATGGAATCCGTCAAATAAAATTTCTTGAAAAAATGAATCCATAAAATCATTCAGTAAAATCAATGTGTACTAAACATCAAGAAAACTCTTGGTATATTACTTCTAAAATAAATCATATATTTTGTCCTCTAAATATTCAAAAATAATCATCCTAACATCAAAATATTTTTAACCAATACAATAAAATCCCTTGAAAAAAACATACATAAATTTCTCACCATCAAAATGGCATTGAATGAATATCTTAAAACTTATCATGAACATATTTGACCAAGATAAGAAGAAGCTATTTAGTTTCTAATGAATTCCAACATGTTACTATTATGGTGTTAATCATAATATATGAGACCCTTGTAATAGAAATTATAGGAAATTGTTAGAGAATGGAAGAAGTGGTATGGAGAAAATATTTCAGTGTATTATTTATTATGAAAACCCTTGGATCATCATTGAATAAAAAGGAAAAATTAAGGATGGAATAAGACCAAATGAGGCCATGTGAGAAACTAATATCCGACTAAGAAAAATTTGGTTCAATGGATTTAAAAAATGGTTAAAATACGGTCAATATAATAAAACTTAAAATATTTTATTTTTTAATAGATTATGGTATAGGTTACCATGCCAAAAATATTGTATCATTGTGTAAAAATGGATCTTTATGACACACCCATTCTACCATTCTCAATAGTTTCCCAATACCTAAAACTAGTTACATGATAGTATTATTATTGTTAACCTATATGTGTAACCTCCTCCAATATTTTCATAAACTCCACAACATTAAACTAATCCACAAACCATGTCGAAAATAATAAATATTATCATTCTTAAACATCACATTTCTAAATATATTTTCAATTATGTAAATAAAATTTAATCCATAACAATAAAAAGTAAAACATGAAATATTTTTTTGATAAAATTAAATTCTTTTAAGAAACATAATTTTGTATTAATTTATTTTATTGGGACATGGGTCACTAAATACACAATGCAACAAATCAATTTTGTATGAAGTTCAATAGGTGATGATATTTAAGGTGAGTTATAAATAAAAATTTAAAGGTTGATATGACTTATATGGGAAACGTGAAAACCTATGTTATGGAATGATATTAATTTAAGTAAATTTTTGTCATAGTATTGTTTAAATAAGTGGTACAAATTTTAATTAGTGATATACTCTATGTTTTAATGATTATTTAATCATGATTCTATGAAAGTTTGATTGAAATAATAAATATAATTTTTAAAGGCTGATAGATGTTCATGTTTAATGTGTTATTAGATATATGTGAGTTTAATATACAACATTTACATCCTTAAATTAAAATCATGTTTATGATTATATTATCTGACTCATTAGGCATAAGTATTTTCTAATTACTGTTTTCTTTGTTATTAGGGTCCTCACTAAACATCTTTGAAGAATGAAATTATAGTCGGAAGAAGTGTTGAACATGAAATAAAAATATGATTCATCTTATATAAGTGGTATTATGATAAGATATACTTCAGGTTTATCATGTTAATATAGAATATTTGATTCGTGACTAATCATGTTTATAAGAAGACTTAGAAATTTAACAGTTTAAATTAAATGTTTTATAATTGGTCAACATAGTAAAATGTTCAATAAATAGGTAGAAACAAATCTAAAGATATCATATGAGAAATTTAAACAGACAAATGTTTATGAATAAATAATTTAATGGTAATTATTGATGAATGGGTAATAAATAAATTTGGAATTATCTAAAATATTTATATTTTAAAAAATGTGTTAAAGGTTTTGAAGTATTTCTGTGGCTTTGTTGG
Source organism: Viscum album (assembly GCA_963277665.1). Classification (NCBI taxonomy): domain Eukaryota; kingdom Viridiplantae; phylum Streptophyta; class Magnoliopsida; order Santalales; family Viscaceae; genus Viscum; species Viscum album. Next base: position 749,486,705 of record OY728129.1, on the reverse strand, counting down.
TGTCCTAAATATCATAATATTGATTATTGTCACACGAGGTGATAAAGTTATAGTATATTAGAGCCAAAAACTATATGTCAAAGCAAGAGATGATTTTTTAAAAAAAATAATGAAATCTATAGGTAGTATCTATGATTTTGATATATCTATAGAAATTATAGTCAATTTGGGTTATTAATGATGTGAAAAAAAATTGATGAGAATCCATCTAGAGATTAATGAAAAAAGGGGATTATATGATGGAAAATTATTCAAAATATTATCTTTGAATTATATAATCAATGGGGGATAGGGAGTTAACAAAAAATATATGTACTATGATGTATATTTAATCATAATGGGGGAGGGTTATCTTTTTCATTTATTAATGATGTTGAGACAAATATATAGTGTAATAGATAATAAAATCCATAGAGGGAAAATATTTAATTCAGTTTTTGTGATATGAATTAATTTTTATATAATATTATATTGAATTAGAATTGATTTTATAGGTATGATAGATAATAAATATATTTCAAAAATGAATCAATTGAAAATAATTATTTACCATTTCATGTTTTATGTCAATAAATGATTTACATGGTAGTGAAAGAAAAAAATTTGAATGGGGAAAACTCATAAACCCATGGGAGATAAAATGTAATGTGAACATTATTGATATATAGGACTATAAAGCATAATGATGTGATTTAAATGATATATTGGTATAATTATTGAAGAAATTATATAAATAATGAATTTTTGCCTATAAATAGAGACATGATCATGAAATAACTACATTATTCACTTAGTTATGGAGGATATATAACTATAAATATTAGAAACAAATTTCATAATTAACATGGTCATAATATAATGGATATTAGCTATGAATATACATGTGGTTATATGATACATTATATTATTATGTAGTATAAAACACATTATGTTATCATGTTAGAAAATGAATTGTTGGAACAAATTTAAATACTATAAATCAAATTATAATTCAAATTATATTTGAATAAAATTCATGTTATGTATGTCTAGTAATGGATACTGACTTACACCATAAATATAAGTACCATGCCACCATATAATTGTGTAGGAACAACATCCAACAACATATGAGTAAGTGATTAAAGATCACATTATAATAGAGATGTTAGGTAGAAATGGGATGATATTTTAAAATAAAGAAGGAATTTTCTTGTTGTAACATAACTATTTATAGAATAAGTGTGCGGTTTTTACCAAAATCCGGAATCCCAAAAATTTTAAAATTCATTTTATTTTAATATCATGGATGTATTTCACTATAATTGGGATATAAATTTAATAATGTTTTAGAAATTATGAGAATCCAAATTTTTATAGGTTTTTTGAGGTGAATGAATTGAATCGTGAAGGTGTTAGTCACATTATAGTGTGTTTGAGATTTTATGATGTTTAGAAGAAATTTTTTTGAGTATAAGAAGTATAATGTAAGATATTATACGTGGTTAATAAATATAACACTGACTTGAATATCACGATATTTTTTCACACCATAGTCTTGTTAAAGTAAAAACATATTATGATATATGGAGGGGAATCATCCAATAATCTATTATTCTCCATAATATATTTATTATCATATTTATATTTCAAAAATATAACATATATTAAATGGGTATTTATATATGATTGACCTAATTGGATGTATTTAACTATATTTAAATTTTTAATTTAAATAGATCAATCTTTGAGTGTCAGAGGAATGAGAGTCTATAAGGTCTCATCCTTAAACATTACTTAATCATGTGATAAGTCAATAATTTGACATTAATTCACATTGAGGATGATTTCATGTTTAGAGATTTAAATAATTAGGTAATAACATATAAATAACATATTGAATATTTCATGTAGACAATTCTACTCACTACCCATTTTTTTATAAAACAAACACTCTTTGAAATTAAATTTGACATCGTTTCATTTTTTTAATAGAATAACATTTCCAGGATCCCATACATGACTATTCATCTTTATGTATTGTGAAAAAAAAATCCAAACATGGGATGAATATAAAACTATCATTAAGGGATACATAAATAATGAAAACTATTAGTCTTGGGAGAACATGTTAACCATGAATACTTAATCATAAAGTAACACTTTTCACCTTTAAGAAGTAGTAAATATACTTTACTTAATATATGACCATTTCATACACTTTTTGTAACAAAAATATTACTATAATTCTCATAGAAAGAAACATATATAATATAAAGGTATCTTGATATATAAACATACATATATATAATAACCATAAGGTCAACTTCCACACATATCACTAAATATAAAAGTTATAGGACTGACTTTAATACACAATGTATTAGAAGTTATAACATAACCAACCGTCCTCGATTTATCAAGGAACCACCCATCATTTGGTTTATCATGTAACCAACTGCCATTGGTTTATCACGTAACCACCCAAAAAATGCTCAAGTACCATTACATAATCATAACACATAAAATATTACAAATATAAACATTTCTCTAATCATAATATATATTTTCAATAGATTGAAATACTCCATCTATTTCAAAAACCATTTTCAATACAAAAACACAAAAAATGGAATAATTTATCTCTTTTCCTTTTAAAAACATTAAGTCTTATATAGGAAGCCAAATATCAAATAATGGTTATGTCGGCAGATAGGTCATTGTCGCTGAATACGTTAGAAACATTACTTTTTGTCTTTTAGTAAAATTATTTATATAATAAAATATTATAATTGAATGAAATTAAAATTAAAAGGGTTTTATTATAAAATGTATAATAGAATGTGGTATATATTATCATTATATGCCTCAATGAATGGATATTGAGATGAAGACCCTTACCATGAGCCCGATTCATCATGTATGTTTCTTATTCTTCCTAAATAATAAAATTATGTAAATTATACATGCTTAAGAACCTTTTTGGAGTTTATCATTCCTTTTATATCAGTTATTACCATGTTATGAAAATTAAATAATTATTTAAGTTAATATCGGACATTTTGTCAATATTCGGTACTTGAGTAAAAAATGATCTTGTATTGTGGAAATTGTCTATGTAGGAAAAATTAAATCATCCTAAAAATGATATTTATGATTTAAATATCACATATATCCATTATATATGTATTTATAAAAGTCAATAACATTTGGAGATAATAAATTAAATGCAATGTTAATGGAGATCGTAAGTCGTACGTACTCATGAATGCTACTTTCAGTTATTTGTCATATTAATGAAATGGAAACTAAATGATACAAAGGTATATTATAATTACAATATAATAACATATGTTATATATGTTACATATTTTCATTAATACCATACTTTATACACTCCATGTATGACTTGAACGAGTCATATGACTTTGCGGGGGTGGTAGTCTATACTTCCTCGAATGAAATTATCGTATTTACACATCATGAAAAGCATAAATGTTTGTTTTTAAATCTAAAATTACAAAATAATAGATACAATATAAATATAATATATATCATATACAAATAAATTTCCATCATAATGTCCCCCATGAGTGGTTTTCGGGGAAAATCGAACAATCATCATTTCGTGTGCCAGTAGTTCGTTGTACACAGAAATAATATGTATGTATCCATTCGATGGTGGTTTTTTTAAGTGTAGTTAGAATAATTCTCATAAAACCATAATATTATAATGATATTACTGGTGTTTTAATTTATGAAAATAATAATAAGACCATAGGGAGTGGGCCAGAAAAATAAAGGAATGGAAGTTGAGAGAAGACATTACCTCTAAATCAGGTAACATATTTTGATTTGAGGCAAAAGGCTTCCTTGAATTTCCATATGCCCATAGTAAGGATTATATGAGGAATGGAGTGATATTGAAAGATTATTTTATAATAATTTGGATTATCCAAGGGGATTTATACATGTGATTAAATGGGTAGAGGTGGTGGCCTTTTATAAGAGTGATGAGTGGAATTTCAGAAATCTCTTGAAATATTATTTTATTATAAATTATGTTTTGTTTAAAATGGTCCCAAAAACATTAATTTCAAATATAATATGTTTTAGGGACTAAAAATACTCTAAAAATAGGTTTTAAATAAGTCTAGGTCCCAAATATAACCTTATATTTTTTTCATTGACCGTTAGATAAAACCGTTAACTCATACCATGTCTAATTGCATTTTCATAAAATATGCTAACTATATTTACTAGAAAATTACAAGAGATCCATAAATGGATAACTAATTAAATTTTAAACAATATATGAGTCATTTTACCGATTCATATACATTTAGTACTATTATATCATTTAATAATATAATATTTGTTTTAGAAACTCATTTATGAAATTTTATACACTATTTAGTAATTGTTTTTTTTTAATTTCATAAAAACTTAATTCCTTATAAACAAAGATAATAACTAAAAGATAATATGTAATTGTAATCCATAAAATTCTTGGAAGGAATCATAATATTCAAATTACATTTATTTTAATATATATAATATTATTTAGTTGAATCCTCTATTAATGAAGAAATCAAGGTATAATCACTATGTCATAATTAAAGTTATTTATTTAATGTTTGAAAATTATAAATAAAATACCATGATGTAGAAAATATTATTATATATCTATAAATATTTATATGAAAGATCATCAATTATATAACTCCACTTAAAAAATATTTTGCTGAAAGATACATGTTTATGTCATATTTCTCTTTAACTTAATTTTTTTAATATAACATGTCATTATCACCCCCCATGGGGATCCTTAGGATCACAAAATCATTCCAAGGATTCCCATGTTCTGATATATATCACTAAATAATATTAAGATATATGTTCAGATAGATTAATAATATTATTATATTATTTTTTACCCTTATTTATCAGATTTAACCTTTTACCATGCTAAAACAAATAATTACCAAAATTATTATTCATAATATCTAAAAATAAAAGGCATCTATTTAAACAATTTGGATATCCTTATTTCAACAAGGAATTCATTTTTCCAATTTCAAAACACATATGTAGCAGTAATTAAAATAAAATTAATTCCTATTGTCAAACCAACAGATGTTTTTTAATAAGTAATAACTATAAAATGATTGATATGTGTTTATGTCCAATTTCAATGGGAAATTAATTCCAATGACCAACATTGAATTAATGGATAAAAATATACTCCAATTACACATTTAAACCAATTAAAATAACAATAAAACTATACAAATAATTTAGTTGAAAAGGTATTTTTGAATTAAAATGTAGTATTTTTTACAATTCATTAAAATGTGAATTTTATCAGAAAAATAGAAAATTTTCAACCAAATTAATTTTGGATGTCCAAATTATAAATAAGAATTTTATTTTGTAAAATATAATATATAAAAGTTATATAAACTATATTTGAAAATGTTTTTCCATTAAAAGGATGTAACACAACCTTTTAAAAATATTACGGTATTTTATGTTTAAAATTGGATTCATTCTCATTTTAAGCCTCTAAAATTTATAGGATTAATATAAAAAATTTAAAAAACATGTATAATCATATTAAAGATTTTTGTTTTCATTCTCACCATTACAACATCTAGGCATTAACTACCATATAATATAATATTAATATTATGGTATTATTTTTTTGTATAACTCAAAGTTGTTTGCAAAGTAAGATTTCCGGGAAACATATTGTTTCTTGTTGAGTATTCTATTAGATAAAGTGTCCTATTTAACATAAAATTAATATCTTCTTCATAAATAATATTAGATATGAAAAATTATTATTCTATAAATACCAGGGATGTGACATCATGCCCCCTTTTTGAAATTGCATCATCGAAAATTTAATTACTTATCTATTAACTGCTCGTATTTCTCCTCCATAGCATTTTCAGATTCCCACAACACCACATTAACAATATGGGTATTTCAAAAAACCTTTACCAAATTTATCACCTTATTTTGCAATAATTGTCCCCTATGGTCAATAATTTGTACTAGTTGTTCCTTATAAGAATGTTTCTCTACCAACAAAACTACCTCTGGACTCAAAACATGAGATGGATCCAGCATATAATTTCTCAATATTAAAACATGAAAAACATTGTGTAAATTGGATAAACATTGTGGGAAATCCACCATATAGGAAACTAATCCAAAATTATCTAGGATTTCATATGGCATAATGATCTTCAAACTCAGTTTTTCCTCTTTAAAAAATCACATCACACTTTTACGTGAAGAAATATTGATAATGATATGATCACCTACATCAAAAGAAAGATCTATCCTCCAGTTATCTGTATAAATTTTCTGCCTACTCTGTGCTATCCTCATGTTCTTCTGAATCAATTGAACTTTTTCTGTCATCCCTTCTACCAATTTTGGTCCCATAAACTTCCTTTCACCTACATCATCCCAAAAATATGTAGTTGAACACCACTTTCCATATCATGATTCAAATGGTTCAATCTATATACTGTAATGAAAACTATTTTTATCAAAAAAACTCAACCAAAGAAATATTTTGACCCCAAATTCCATGGTAACTTATTGAACAAGCACGTTGCATATCCTTCTTGGTCTGAATTCATCATTTTGACTGCCCATCTAATTGAGGGTGAAGAGCTGTATTGGAATTTAATTCAGTACCCATTGACTTTTGATGACTTTCCAAAAGTTAGAAGTGAACCTTGGATCACAATCAAATACAATATATTGGGGAACTCTATTTATTCTAAATATCTTTTTAATATACAACTAAGAAAGATGATCTAGATATAGAGTATCTCGAATAGGAAAAAAATGAGTAGATTTAGTCAATCGATCAACAATAACCCAAATTTCATTCATTATTCTAGATATTATTTGTAACCCCAATATGAAATATGTGGACACATTTTTTCCATTTCCACTCTGGCACTGGAAAAGGATGAAACATATCTTTCGGTAACTTCAAAACTGCATTAACCTACTGAAAAATCAAACACTTCATTGTAAAGTCACCAATATCACTTTTCATTTCATCACACCAGAAATATTCCTGATAATATCTGTACATCTTCGTACTTCCAGGATGCACTAAAAATGGAGAACTATGAGATTAACATATAAACACTTTCTTCAAATGTGAATCCCAAGGAACACATATTATCTTTCAAAACATGAAAACACAATCTTTTTCAATGATAAATTTTGGTAACCTACCCTTCTGAACCAATTCTACCGTTTTTGCAACTCATTGTCTTCTATTATGCTTTCTTAATCTCTCAGATAGAGATGATTTAACAGCAACCTAAAACAAAATAGAGGAATTCCCTACACCAATAACCTCAAATAAAAAATTTATCAAATCAGAAACCAAAGGATCTCCTTCAAACTGTAGAATGTTTAATGTAGCATTACACATTCAACTCAAAGTGTCATCCACTTTATTTTCCATTCTCAGATGGTAATGGATCATGCAATCAGATTCCTTGATTAATTAAATCCATCAACAATGTATCATGTTTAATTCTCTCTGAGTGAATATATACATTAAAATTTTATGATCAGTATATATTTCAATCTTTTGCCATAAAATAATGCCTCTAAATTTTTAATTCAAAAACAACAACTAATAATTCGAAATCGTGTGTAGGGTAATTTAGCTCATGATGTTTCAACTGATGTGAAGCATAATCAATTACCTGATCATTATATATTTGGACACAACCAAGTCCTTTCAATGATTAATCCCTATAGATTACAAATTCACTATTTATGGAAGACATGGCCAAAACTGAAGCATTTAACAAAATTCTATTCTGTTTCTAAAAACAACCATCATGTCACTTATTCATGATGAACATAACACCCTAAAATGATAGCCTTGTTAGTGGGCTAGATAACTGAGAAAATGTTTCAACAAACCTCCAGTAATGACCCACTACTCAAAGAAAACTAAGATTCTTTGTGATATTGGTAGATCTTTTCCACTAATTATCCACATTTGTTTTAGATGGTTCAACATTTATGAAATTTTTAGAAACAATATTTCAATTTAAAGATATTAGTTGAAAAAAAAAATTCTCTCTTACTAAACGTTCCATATAGTTTCTTTTCTTTTATGGTTTTCCAAACAATCCTTAAGTAACTTTAATTTTTCTTATAAGCTTTTATAACATACAAAAATATCATCTATAAAAACTATAACATCCCATGTTTTTCTAAAAATAAATTGAAATGCATGAAACTTTGTTTTGTGTAGATATTTATAACCAGCCTTTAAATTTTTTTTCCACTTATATGATTTGAATTTCGAAAAAAACCATTTATATTTCTGTTTAGAATTTCATTTGAAGTCTAAAAGGGCCAAAAAATTTTTTATTAAACAGTAACATACCCTTATAAATAGTAATATGAATAGTAATATGACCCTAATGAATAGTAAATCATGTTATTATTTTATTTTATTTAGGAATTAACATAACAACATCTTGGTTAATTTTTCAATGTGACATAAAAGTAGTTATAGTTTTTAAATTATTAATTTTTTAATTAAATATGATTTTACTTAAAATTTCAATAAATAATATTCAAAAAATAATTTTCAAAAAATAAATTTCATTTTTGAATTATATACATTAAAAAATGGTTACGGTGAATTTTTGGGATTTTTCTAAAACAATTGATTTTTTGTGAATAGTAAAAATAGTGTTTTGAGTTTCGGTGTGTTAATGACAACATTAATGATGTAATAATGATGTAATAAATCTGGATGACTAGTGTACATTATAATGATATGTTATGTGTCCCATGTGGTTAATACCTAGAGAAAATACCAAGGTCAAGCCCATGGTTTTGCAAATACCACTAATGAGGTGTCCCTTTAAATTATTAAAATATTCCCATGCTTTTTCTATAAATAACAGCCCATTGCTTCTTTATATTCTGTCCCAATTCTTCTTCAATGAAGCTCTATCCTCCTTACCTACCTATTATTCCTAACAAAGATTATATAATCCTCAATGATCCCAAACTTCATGTTTTTGGAGTAACTCTACCAGGTAAGAGAATTCTCAACTTCTTTTTTTTCATTCAAGTTCTCATTTATGTTTTATAGTATTCATGAATCCATACCATGTTATTCTTTTCATATTATACATGATATATACTGTATAATGATTAATTTCTAGATAGGTTACCCTTGTCCCCTCTCATTTTAATGTTTTTATAACTTTGTTTCATATTCGTTAGGATGCCAAATTTTTTATGGGATTTCTCAACTATTCTTTTATTTTGAGTTCCTTTATTTTCTTATTATTTCCACAAATCCTCTTACCCAGGAGGCATGAAATCTACAGAAATAATTTATATTCTTGATTTTCTCATGTTCAGGGAAAATTAATCATAATTATTATTCTCCTCTCCCACTTATTCAAGGAATAAAAACATTGTTCGTGATGTTTCAAATTATCAACATCATGGACGATGTGATTTTAATTTACATTAATTCTTTGAAGGATGGTCATGAAACCATTTTTATGGTTGAACCATGTTATAATATATTTACTATGACTCATTCATATTTTTGTAATTATTTTTGACACATGGTTTTATTTTATAAAACCAAATGAGGTTGTTATTATCAAATTACCACTAAAATGATTTAAAGAACATCATTATTATTTTAACTTATGTTTCATCATCATGTAATAATAAATAATGATAAATTGAATAATTTAGTGTTCTATAAATAATTAAATACTACTCTGTTACAATTCTAGATTTTCACTTTCAATCGACAAGAACAATCCATCATGAACCGATCATGAAAATCATGTAAAAAACTCAACCAAAACAGTTCATGGAACAAAATACTAACAATTAAATGATAAAATGATGTAATTAAATGATCATATATGTTATTATAAAGATGTATATAATTCTTTAAGATATTAATAACACTATTTTAACCATTATACAGAATTTTTAAACAAGTTTTAAGTAATATAAACCCTCGATAAGGGGATTCTTAACCTGATTTCCATTCATTGGTTCAACCTTCTACTTCGTTTTTTACAAGGTATTACAATTGATTCTGTTATGGGTTTTGTTTTTATTATGTTTAATTATAATTATTTATTGTTTATTTATATACATCATCCACTTTATTAATTCTCACTTAGATTATATGATATATGTGAGGGGATTTTCTTTTAAAATGCACTTTTAAAATTCAATTTTACAAATTCAAATGCAATGTTTTTATGTAATCATTATTAATGTATGACTATTTTATGGTTATTGGGCATTTTTTATAATGAAGTGTGGGAACTATATTTACCTCCAATGCATTGGGTATGTGTAAGCTGTAGGTTGGTTGTATGGTTACACCATGTGTAACTACGATGGTTAAACGAATTGTAAGGTGTCCGTGAGGGTTACAAATTATAAGGTGTCCAAGAGGGTTACAAGATTGTGTAAGTAATTCAACAAGATACCTTTCTGATTATATTTATTTTCCCATGTTTTGTTTATATCATGTTTAAATCTATGTTTTCACAATGTAAGTATATATGGGTGACAAGCAAGTATTTAGAAAAAGTTTTCATACATTACAAGTATTCATGGACTAATGTGATATTTACTTCATTTACTTATCTTACTGAGTTTTTTGTGCTCATCCCATGTTTTTTTATATTATTTTTACAAGTCAAATGTATTTATAAGAAAAAGAATTATTTGAAGTTAAATGATTGGCGAATTGTCAAAGAAATCATGTTTTAAGATTTAATGTTTTATATTTTGTAAGAAATGGAAACTATTTTTATTGTATCCACTCTGTATAATGTGTAAGGTTATGAATTTATTATGTCCCAATTCTATATGCTATAAACGTGAAAATATCATCAATGTAAAATGATGTTATTTCTTGACTAAAATAAAGATTATGTAATGTAAAAAAGTCAGGTCCTTATATTCGGTATTAGAGGATGGTTTAGATAACTTTAGGGGTCTGGATGATGTTAAAATAACACCATAAATTATTTTTACTTTATGATTAATTTGAAATGTTAAAGAATTTAAAGGTTATCATGTTGCTTTACCTAATATTTCTTTGTCCAGAATGGTTGTCTCCAGAAGAAATAGGGAAGATGAAGAGGAGAGGCACCGACAGAATGACATCCTCCCGAATCTTCAGCCCAGAATGGTAGGGATTAAAACCGAGAATTTTTTGACAGGAATTTCTCATAAAACATATGAAATTAATTGTGGTGGAATCTATGTAAGAGAACAACTAGAGGTACCACAATAAAACATGACAATAGTGGAATTTGTTTTGTAAAAACACACTCCTTCTTTCAATGGATCTTCTGACCCAATAGTGGATGAAGGATGGATTAAATCCCATGAAAATATATTTGATGTTATAGGATGTTCAGATAGTCAAAAGGTAAGTCTTTCCATTTATCATTTTGAAGGTGAAGCTGATCAGTGGTGTTCAATGGTATATAATATCAGCGATAGATAGTTTATTTATTCCTTATAGTGCGCTTAAGGTGGTACGACATAGGATGGAGAAGAAATTCCTTGAATTGAAGAAAAAGGAGGAAGATTTTGTGGAAGTGTAGAAAAAAAACTTCCCTTGACTCGTGAGGTATTATCCAAAAATTATTTTGGATATTGATATCAAAATCAAACGCTTTTACTCAAGACTAATGCCAAGGTATAGAAATGCATTGGCCACCCGTGAATTCAAAAGTTGTGATAAACTTGTCTGATGTGATGAGAGGGTAGAGATAGAGTATGATGATAATCCCATGATTTTGAGAAACAAGGAGAAGAATATGTCCAAATTTTATCAAATGGCTAAGAATCAACAAAATAAATCTGATGATAAGAAAATCCAATTTCATGTTAGTGAAAAGTGTGGCAAGAAGAAACCTGGGGAATGTATAAGAAAAACCGAAAAGTGTTTTAAATATGGTATGTTTGGACATATGGACTGAGATTGTAATGAAAATGATCCTAAGACATATCCTGATAAGAAAACAGTTATCTCTTTTAAATGTGGTGAGATGGGTCACTATGAAAATTCCTACCCAAAGAGAGATCCAAATGATGCAAAGAAGCCAAACTATAAGTAGAAATGTGTAGTGAGATCTTTTGAGACTACGTTAGAAGATTACGTTCAATCTAATGAAGTTGTATCGATTACTTTATATGTTTACTCAGATTTTGATAATGTTTATATTGATACGGGGTCTACAAATTCCTTCATCTCTGAGAAATTTTATGGTAAATTGAAAATATATCATCAACAAATGATCCCATAAGTTCTTATTAAAACACCTGGGGGTATTATAAAAAATATAAATTATAAGAATCTTTCTATTGTGGTTTGTGGGAAGACTATAACAGCAATTTTTTTATTTTTACCCTTATTTGAGTTTGATGTTATTATGGGAATGGATTGGCATTATGTTTATCATGCTAAAATTTATTATAGAGCTAAAGAAGTCTTTCATTTAGAAAGTGTTTCAGTTTTTATATAATAATGAACCCACACAATTGTTTACATATCAGAAAGAAAAAAACTGTTGAATGGTGGAAATGAATGTTATCTTGCTCATATTTTTGAAAGAAAGGGAACTATTCAGATTGATGATGTGCCAGTGGTAAATGAATACCTTGATGTTTTTTCTCATGAGTTACCTGGTTTCATACATGATCAAGAATTCGAGTTCAAAATTGTCTTAGTTCCTAATTCTAGGCCAATTTCAATACCCCCATATCGTATGGATGAAATAAAACTCTTTAAATTGAAAAATCAGTTAGAGTATTTTCTTGATAAAAGCTTCACCCATCCTAGAACATCACCATGGGGATCTCATGTTTTGTTTGTTAAAAATATATATGGTTCCATGAGACTTTTCATTTATTATAGAGATTTTAATAACATCACTACTTAAAACAAGTATCATTTACCTCATTTTTATGACTTTTTTGATCCACTCCTGTGAGATCAGTACTTTTCCATGATTGAGATGAGATTCATCTACCATCAGACGAATGTGAAGAAAGATGACATCCCAATAATAGCCTTTCATACTAGGTATGGGCATTATGAATTTTTTGTTATGCAGATTGGGTTAACTAATGCACATTCTGTATTAATGAATCTTATGAATAGAATATTTCATGATTTCTTGTATATGTTTTTAGTTGTGTTTATTGATGTCATTCTTTGCATATTCTAAAAATAAATAAGAGCTTGAAAAACATCCCAGGGTTGTTTTAAAAACATTAAAGGAAAAGAAACTATATGAAAAATTCATCAAGTGAGATTTTTGGTTTCAAGAGATTTCATTTAATGGGCACATTGTATATAAGGATAGAATAATAGTTGATCATTCAAAAACCAAAGTGGCTAATAAATGGAAAAGACCCACAAATGTTACAGCGATTTGTAGTTTTCTTAGGTATGCAGGTTATTACAAAAATTTTGTTAATAACATTGCACGATTATCTTGCCCGATAACAATGTAAACACAAAAAGGTGTTAAAGTTTATTGGAAATAAGAATGTGATGTTTGTTTTCAGGAATTGAAGAGGAGATTTTTGAATTCCCCAATTTTGGACTTGCCTTTATAAAATGATGAGTTTTTCATCTACAATGCTACTTCTTTGAAGGGAAATGGATGTGTTTTGATGGAAAATGATCTGGTAGTTGCTTATGATTTAAGACAACTTAAACCTCATGAGTTAAATTATCCCACACATGATTTGGAATCAACAACTGTGGTTTTTTTCTTTGAAAATTTGGAGGCATCATTTATACAGAGCTAAATTTCAAATATAAATTGACCATAACTGTATGAAGTATAAATTTACTCATAAGGAGTTAAACATGAGGCAGATAAGATGTCTTGAACTAATAAAGGATTGTGATTTCATGATCAATTACCATACTGAAAAAGAAAACAAACTGGTGGATGGCTTGAGTCGAAAACGTCATGCATCATTAACATTGATACGTTTTGAAAATGATCCCTTGATTAATGATTTGATGAATTTTCTCTTACAATTTGTTGTTTCGGGAAATACCTTTATTTTTTCTCAGATTTCAGTGAAAACATTATTATAAGATAGAATTAAGGAAGAATAGAAGGAAGAAAATGAGATAAAAATAAAAAGTTAGAATTGGTTAAAATGGTAAAGTTTCTATAATTTAACCTTGGAAAAGATTGTTTTTTAAGGTTTGGAAAAAGGTAGTGTGTTCCTTGTGATTCTCAGTTGAAGAAATACTTTCTATGTGATGCTCATAGTTCTCCATTTTCAGTTTATCCTGAAATTACTAAGATGTATAGAGTCCTTCGGGAGTATTATTGGTGGGATATAACGAAAATATATAGTTATTATTTTATTGTAAAATTCTTGACATGTCAACAGGTTAATGTAATGTCACAGTTACTAGATGGGATGCTTCAAACATTGCCAGTGCCAGAGTGAAAATGGGAGAATGTATTCATGGAATTTTCGGTGGTACTACCAAATACATCTCGAGGAAACAATTTTTTTTGGGTTATTGTTGATCGGCTGGAAAAATATACATATCATATTTCTATTTGAGATACAATTTCATTGGATCATCTTTCTAGAGTGTACCTCAAAGATATTTTCAGGATATATGGAGTTCATCGTTCCATTATTTCTGACTGAGATCACATGTTCACTTTTATCTTTTGGATGGGAATTCAGAAGTTGTTGGGCATAGAATTAAATTTCAGTACAGATTTCCATTCTCAATCAGATGGTCAGTCAGAAAAAATGATTTAGACTTATAGTATATTTTTGATCATGTTAAGTAGACTATCAGGGACGTTGGGATCAACATCTTTCTTTATTTTTATTTTCATATAATAACAGTTCCTTTTAGTATTCAGATAGAACATTTTGAGGCTCTGTATGGGAAATGGTGTCAGACTGCAGTGTTTTGGAATAAAGTTGGTGAAAGAAAGTTGATGGGGCCAAAATTAGAAGAATAAGTTGCTGAGAAAATAAAGACGATCCAGTAGGACATGAGGACAGCTCAGAGTAGGTAGAAATGTTATGCAGATAACAGAAGGAAAGAATTCTCTTTCGAGGTAGGTGACATTGTTTTTCTTAAAATCGCTTCTCAAAAAAGTGTGATGTGTTTCAGTGAGAATGAGAATATATTTTTGAGGTTCATCGGCACTTTTAAAATCTTGGACAAAGTTGAAACAGTTTCATACCGAGTAGCTTTGCCTCCGTGTTTGTCTCAAGTACACAATGTTTTTTATGTTTCGATGTTGAGGAAGTATGTGCCAGATTCATCACATGTCTTGAGCCCAGAAGTAGTTTAGCTAGAGGATAACCTTTCTTTTGATGACATACCAGCTTAGATATTTGATCGAAGAGAACAAGTATTGTGGAATAAGTTAATCCACCAAGTAAAAGTTTTGTGGAAAAACCTCATGGTAGAAGAAGCAACATGGGAGTCTCAAATTGAAAATAGAGAAAGGTGCCTTCACTTGATGAATAAGTAAATAAAATTGTGAGGACACATTTTTCAGAACATGGGGATAATGTGACACACAATGGTTTTATAAAAATAAATTGAAATGCATGAATCATTGTTTTAATTCAATATTTATAACTAGCCATTAAAAATATTTTTTCCACTTCTATGTTTCGGATATTGAAAAATGGTCATCTACATTTATGTTTAGTATGTCTTTTAGAGTCTAATAGAACCAAATTTTTTTTTGTGAATAGTAACATTCCATTATGAATAGTAATATGAATAGTAATATATCTTTAATGAATAGTAAATAATGTTATTTTTTTATTTTCTTAAGGATTTATCATAAAGACATTTTGGTTATTTTTTCAATGATATATAAAAGAATTTATATTTTTTAAATTAATAATTTTTGAATTTATTATAATTTAATATAAAAAATAATTTAATAATATTTAGAAAATTATTTTCAAAAATTAGATTTCTTTTTTAAATTCTAGACTCCAAAAAATGGTGTGGGTGAATTTTTGGGATTTTTTCTGAAACATTTGACTTTTGGTTGAATAGTAAAAATACAGTTTTGAGTTTTGGTGTGTTAATGACATCATTAACGATGTAATAATGATGTAATAAATCTGGAAGACTTGTTTACAATAAAATAACATGTGAGGTGTCCCATGTGGCTAATAAATTGGTTGCATATCATGGTCAAGCCCATGGTTTGGTAAATACCACTAATGAGGTGTCCCTTGGAAATTATTAAAATATTCTCTCACTTTTGCTATAAATACCAAACCATTCATTCATTAAACTCATTCCAAATTATTCCTCAATAATAATTTAGCATCTTATACTCTCTAGTAGTCCTCCCAAGGTTTACTCAAGTCCCCAATGTCCCATCCATTATGTATTGGTAGTAACTCTAAAAGGTAAGAGAATTCCCAACTTCTTTCTTTTTTCCATTCAAGTTCTCTTTTATGTGGTATAGAATTCAAGATTCCATATCATTTTCTACTTTTACAATTATTCTTTCTATATTCTGTATTATGGTTCATTCTTGGATGTGTGACACTTGTCCCTTCTCATTTTATTGATTTCTAAAACTCTATTGCATAGTTGTTAGGCTGCTGAATTTTTGTAAGGGATTTCTCAACTATTCTTTTATTTTGAGTTCCTTTTTTCTTTATATATTCTTACACAATTGGCAAGAAATATCAAGAAAGAATTTATATTCAAGATGTTTTAATGTTTATGGAAAATTCATCATTATTATGTTTCTCCTCTACCACTTATTCAAGGATTAAAAACATTGTTCAAGTTGTGTCGAATTACAGACATCGTGGATGATGTGATTTTAATTTACATTAATTATTTTATGGATGGTCATGAAACCATTTTTATGGTTGAACCCATTTTAATATATGTATTATTTCTCATTCATGGTTATGGAATTATTTGGTACACATGGTTTTAATTTATAAAACAAAATGAGGTCATTATTATTAAAGAACTGCTTAAATGATCTACACGAACATCATTAATGTTTTAACTTATTAGTAATCATAATGTAATAATCCAAAAAGATAAATTTTATAATTTATAGTTCTATAAAAATTTATATACTACTCCATTAAAATTATGGAGTTTTACTTATAATCAAAAAGAACAATCGATCATGAATCGATCATGAAAATCATGTAAAGAACTCACCCAAAACAGTGCAAGGAACAAAATAAAAATAATTAAAGGATTAAATTATGTAATGAATTGATCATATAAGGTATTAAAAAGATTTATATGATTATTTAATATATTAATAACACTCTTTTAACAATTATACTGGAGGATTAAACATTTTTGACGTAAGACAAGCACTAGGTAAGGGAATTCATAATCTGATTCCCATTCGTTGGGTCAACCTTCAACTTCATTTTTTATGTGGTATTAAAATTATTTGTGTTATGGGTTTTTTTATATAATGTTTAATTATGTTTATTTACAGTGTATTTACATATTCTATCAACTCTATTAAGCCTCAATTTTATTATATGATTTATGTAAGTGGATTTTCTTTTAAAATCCTCTTTTAGAATTCTATTTTACAAAATTCAAAAGATATATTTTTATGTAATTATTGATGATGTATGATTAGGTTTGGGTTCCTTGGAATTGTTTATGATGATGTGTGGGACCTATATTACCCTCCAATTCATTGGGTATGTTTATTTTGGTGGTCATATATATGGTTATTCCATGTGTAACTATGATGGTTACACAAATTGTAAGGTAGTCATGAGGGATACGAATTATAAGGTAGTCGAGAGGATTACAAGATTATGTAATTAACTCCCCAAGATACCATTATAAATATATTTATGTTCTCATGTTTTGTGTGTATCTTGTGTAAATCTCATTTTTCACAAAAAATGTATATATGGTAGA
Organism: Viscum album; assembly: GCA_963277665.1. Classification (NCBI taxonomy): domain Eukaryota; kingdom Viridiplantae; phylum Streptophyta; class Magnoliopsida; order Santalales; family Viscaceae; genus Viscum; species Viscum album. The sequence continues at coordinate 749,468,692 of OY728129.1, read as the reverse complement.
TAAGCATGTCTTTTGAAAATGTTTTCATACATTACAATTATTCATGGACTAATGTGCTCTTTCATTCTTTTACATCCCTTACTGAGATTTTTTTTCTCCTACCAATATTTTCTTAAATTATTTTCACAAGTCATAAGGATGTGTATGAAAAATAAGGAATCCAAGTTAAATGTTTAAATAATTGTCAATGAAATCATGTATTATGCATTAATGTTTTATATTTTGAAATAATTGGAAACTGTTTTTATGGTATCTACTCTGTAAAAATGTGTAAGGTTATGAATGTATTATGTCCAAATTCTCAAAATCTCTCAACATTAAAATATCCTTAATTTTAAATGAAGTGAATTCTTGACTAAAATCTTGATTATATAATGTAATCAGGTCAGTTCCTTATAAAAACAACCACAAACTACTCGAGAAACAGATGAAAGACTCTAATAATGAGATTCATAAATATAATAGGTGCATCAGATAACCAAAATGGTATAACTAAAAACTCATAATGCCCATATTTTTACGTAAATCTATCTTTTTAATATAATCCTCTATCACCTTAAGTTTACGGTAACCAAACATCAAATAAATCATTGAAAAAAATGATATTCCTAGAGCTGATAAGAAAATCATCCATATGAGGCAAAATATACATTTTCTTAATAGTGATGTTATTTAAGGATCTATAATCAAGACATAGTCTCATATAACTATATTTCTTTTTCACAAATTAAACTGTATCACCCCATGGTAAAGTGGTAGATCAAATGAATCATTTATCAATTCATTCATGCAACTGATTTTTAATTCCATAAGTTCTACTTGGTATATTCGATAAGGGGGTTTTGAAATAGTTTTTCTCATCATGCACAAAATCAATAGTAAATTGAACCTCCTGATTAGGAATAATAACATTCATTTAATCAGGAAAAACATTGGTGAATTCATTCACTACATGAATGTCACCAATCAAAACTATTTATTTATTTTAAAAAATATGAGATATATAACATTCACTAACATATTTAGTGAATCCATTATCTTCCTGGTATGATATACAATGTATGAAATCGTTGAATAAAACTTTCATGGCTTTATAATCTATTTTAGCATGATAAACTGAAATCCAATACATACCCAAAATGATATCAAATTCCACTATGGAATGTTTAAAAAAAATACAGGAAAGACTATCCCACGAATGATAATTGGAAGATTCCTATAAATCTTGGTTTCTCTAATACATCCACCATGATTTTTTTACCCAGAGTTATACATTAATTTTATGAGGTTCTATATCCATTATTCTTGAAAAGCTCTCAAAAATGAAATAGTGTAAATATCTAGAGTCAAATTGTGTATTTTAATATTTTGATGAAATCTGTAAGATACCCTCCACCACTTAATTTGACTAACCCACATCAATCATAGTTTTGAGAAAGGATTTTGGCACACCCTTATACTTTTGATCATGCTGGTTTCTACACTGGGTAATCAACATCGGACACACATTGGCCTAATTTACTAAAACATTTCAACTAAAGAGTCCTACTACTGGTTTTTCATAGCCTGCATGATTATCTTCCTTACAGTTATGAACAATATGAACATTCATACAACATCATAATCAATTCATGTACATTGACATACATTCTTTAATATGATTCTTACCACACTTATAATATGTTGGAAATTCGTTTTTCTTACTTATATGCTTCTTTGATGAATTTTTTCCCATTTTATGCCAACTATATCTCTTCTTTTTTTCTCCCATGGAATACATGCTCATCAGAAAACAACATTTCTACCTTCTCATCACATAAGAAAAATTTCTCATAGCTTTTGAACTCATATGAAGATAACAACCTTCAATATTTCTACAACAATCCTTAGTTAAACCGATCAATCTTATTATCAGTATACTGGATAAAATATGGGACATATCATGAAAAACGGGTGAAATTTTATTCACATACAGCTGAAAAATATCCAACCTCTTGTCTAAATTCCATGAATTGATTTTCCATTATATGTCTAACTACCGTAACAAAATATTTCTCAAGGAAGATATTCAAAAATTCATCCCATTTATTGTGTAATTTCATTCAAATACTCTGGTATTTTTAATCATTGACCACCACTGATCAACATCACCTTTAAAATCATAAACTACAAGAATAACCTTTTTATTGTCTAAACAACCCGTTACATGAAAATTATTAACCATATCTTTAATCCACACTTCATCTTGCACAGTGTTAGATACTCCTCTAAATGATGGGGGTATTGCCACATGAAATTCACTATGATTTAAATATGATTATGTGGTTCATCTAGTTGATCTTGTCCATGGACATCACCACCATTTATCACCTGAGTCCACTTATCCATTATTACATCAACCTGTTCAGTTCTGATTCCAACCATCTGAGGATGTTGATTTGGATGGTTATGCCACTCTGTATACCCTCCCAGCACAGTTGTACTATTTAATCTATGGAAAACCATTTTGAAAAAACATATCATAGAAAAAGTAGAGTGGTAATCTTCAAATGTAATATAATTTCAATTTGACCATAAAGTAAAAAATATTTTATGGATTATATATTAAAAATATTCAAAATGACAAAGTTATCTAAACCAACCTTTAATATAAACAATAAGTCCCTAACCCCAAACATTACATAAACTTGAGATAGGTCAATAATTTTACTTTATGTAAATTTGAGGATCTTTTGGGTTTAGATCTATAGAGAATTATGTCATAAGATACATAAAATATTGAATATTACAAGTTGACACATCTACTCAGTACCACATTTTTTGACAAAAAAATATATAATAAGAAATATGAAATCAATCCATGTTTTAGCAGCATAACTTTTCCTTGATCCCATATGTGACTCCATTCATCTTTATGTCCAGTGAAAAACATTTGAAAACATTGGATGAGCATAAAAATATCATTAAGGGATACATAATGAAAGAAAACTATTAGAAATTTTAAAACATGAAAACTATAAATACTTTTTCATAAAGTACCACTTTTCACCTTTATGAAGTAGTAAATATACTTTACTGAATATAAGATTATTTCATACCATTTTATAAAACAAAATCTTACCATAATGACCATAGAAATCAACACATATCATATAAAGATGACTTTGGACATAAACATTCTTAAATGAAATAACCATACAGTCAAAATCCACACATATCACTAAATAGAATAGATTTATGAACGACTTCCTTACCCAATGCAGTGGAGGTTATAAGGTAACCATTATTCCTTGGTTTATCACATAATCACTTGGCATTTGGTTTATCACATAACCACCCATCATTGGTTTATAACGTAACCACACGTCAAATTTCCATGTACCATTACATAATCATAACACATAAAATAGTGAAAATACCAACATATCACTAATCACAAGATATCATTTCAAGATATTGAAATACTCGATCCATTTAAAAAACCATTTTCAACACCAAAACATCCCAAAATTTAATAATATATTTCTTTTCCTTGTAAAAACATTAATGCTTATTGAGGAATCCAAATATACATCGTATAAAATAAGTATGGGTATATTATCAAAATATGCATATATGAAAAGAGATTGAGATGAAGTCTCATACCTTGAGTCTGATTTGTCACATATGTACCTTGTTCTTTCTAAATAATAAAGTTCTGTTAATTTTACTTTCTTAAATCCCTTTTTTGAGTTTATAATTAATTTTATATCACTTATTAACATGTTATAAAAATGAAATAATTATTTATGTTAATATTAGTTGTTTTGTGGATATTCGGTACTTGAGTCGAAAATTAACCTGTTTGGAGGAAATTGTCTATGTAGGTAAAAGTACATAATCACCAGAACGATATTAATGATTAAAATACCATATATATTCAGTATATAGGTATTTATAATAGTCTATAACAGTTGGATATAATATATGAAATGCCCCGATCATGGAAACTATAGGCTATACGTAAGCATGAATGCTACATTCATTTATCTGTCAAATGGAATATAAATGATACTTAGGTATATTATAATTTAATTATAATATCATATGTTATGTATGTTACACATATTCATTAATTCAATCTTTTATATGATCCATGTATGGAATGAACGAGTCATATCACTTTAAGGGGGTGATAGTCTGCACTTCCTCAAATGAAATTATCATATTTACACATCATGAAAATCATTAAGGTATGTTTTTAAATAAAAATTACATAATCATTTAAACATTATAATTATAATATATATCATATATAAATATTTTTCCATAATAAAGTCCACCAAGAGTGGTGTTAGGGGAAAATCGAACAATCATCATTTTGTGAGGCAGCAGTTCGTCGTACACAGAAACAATATGTTCGTATTCATTAGATGGAGGTGTCTATAAGTGTAGTTTGAATAATTATCTTAAAAGATCGTATTATATTGAGTATACTAGTTTATTTATGTATTCAATTAATAATAATAACATAGGGAGTATAGAAGGAAAACAATGAAAAGATACTTCAGAGAAGATGTTACCTCTATATCGGGTAACTTCTTTTGATTTGAGCCAAAAGGCTTCCTTGAATATCCTTCTTCACAAGTTATGGATTATATGAGGAAGGGAAGGATATTGTGAGCTTATTTAAGAAATATTTTGATGATCCAAGGGGCTTGCGAAATTTGATTATGTCGGTAGAGGAGGTGGCCTTTTGTAAGTGGGAGGAGGGGCATTTTAGGAATGTCTTGAAATATTATTTTATTATAAATTTATTTTCAGTTTCAAATGATCCCAAAGTCATTTATTTATAATATAATATGTTTTTGGGTCAACAAACATTCAACCAAGAGGTTTTAGAAAAGTATAGGTCACAAATTTAATCTTATCTTTTTAGTTTTAACCCTTAGATAAAAACATTAACTCTTACCACATCTTCTTGTATTTGCGTTAAATATGGAAACTATATTATCTATAAAATTCCAAGAGAACCATAAATGGATAATTATTTACATTTTTATTATTATATGAGTCTTTTGGCCGAATCATATGCTTTTAAGACTATTATATAATTTAACAAAATTGTATTTGTTTTAAAAACACATTTATTTTAATTTTGACACTATTTGGTAATTGATTTTTTTAGAGTCGTAACAACATTATTACTTCAAAAAAGGAATTAACTTATATATAATATGTCAATATATTCCATAAAATTATTTTATGAAATAAAAATATTAAAATTACATTTATTTCAGTATTTATAATATCATTTATTTTATTCATTTATGAATGATGCAGTCACTGTATCATCATTTTGTCATAGTTAAATTTATTTATTTAATATATGAAAATTATACATAAAATACCATAACATAAGAAATATTATAAGATTTATAACAACTATTTATATACAAGGATATCAGTTATATAATAAAACATTAATTTTTTTTTAGTAAAAGAGACATGTTTATGTCATATTTCTATTTACTTTAATATTTTTTACATAACATGCCATTATCACTCCAATGTTGATCCATGGGGTTCCAAAATTGAACCAAGGATGACCATGGTCAGACATTTATCATAAAATATTATTAATAATTTTGTTTTAGTAGTTTATATATTATTATAAGATTAATTTTTACCCTTATTTACCATATATACCCTTTTACCATGGTAAATAAAATAATTACTGAAGTTATTATTGATAATGTATAAAATGATAAGGTACCTATTAACATAGTTTGGACATGAAAATTCCAAATATGGAATAAATTATTCTAAATTAAAAAAAAAGTTTTATTAATTAATTTAAAAATAATTCTGGTTGTCAAACCAAAATCGGGTTTTTAAGAAGTAATAACTTTCAAAACATTGACATGTGTTTATATCCTATTTCAATAGGAAATTTCTTAAAATGAACAACATTGGATTAAAGGATAAAGACATAATCAAATTACATTTTAATACCTATCTAAAATAACAATATAACTATATGAATAATTTTGATGAAAATGCAGTTTTAAATGAAAATGCAATAATTTTCATTATTCATTATAATGTGAATTTTATTAGAAAAATAAAAAAAAATTAACCAATGTAAATTTTGATGCCCCTATTCTGAAGAAAAAGTTTGTTGTTTTAAATATAAAATTTAAAATTGACAAAAACTATTGTTAAAAAGGGATCACCATCAAAAGATGGTCAATGGCCTTATAAAAATTTTAGAGTATTTTATGCTTAAAATTGGATTTATTCTCATTTTAAGCTATAAAATATTATTGGATAAATGTAAAACATAGAATAAAGTTGTATAATCATATTTTAGTTGGTTATTTTTATTCATTTTATTACAACAGCTAGGCATTAACTACAACTTAGAATAATAACAACATTATTGTATTATTTTTTCGTTTAACTCAAAGTTGTGTACAATGTAAGATTTCAAAGAAACTCGTTGTTGCATGTCAATTACATTATCAAAAAATTGTCATAATTAACATAAAATTAATATCTTCTTCATAAATAATAATATATTTCAAAAATTATTATTCTAAAAATACCTAGGATCTTATATAGTCAATAATAACTACTTATAAAATGTATTGTGACTTGTAATGAATTTATAATGTCTAATATGGAATTTCATAGTGACTAAAATAATGTAATTATTAAATACATGTTCATATATAATATATCCAATATGAAGTGATATTTATATATCCATATGAGTCAAGGGATAAGGCTTAAATAATGCATAGTCTTACAATTATATCTAGCTAATTATGGAGAATAAGGTAAAAAATATTAATGTTATCATCAATTTTGTCATTATCTGGATAAATATTTTCTCTGATGTGATAACTTATAATTCATTAAAACATTTTTTTCATTCATATTTTTATCTTATCTATACTTGGAGAAGAAAAACACTATAAGTATAGATTTAAATGAAGAAAAAAATATTGTGTTTTGATTAATAGTATAATAGATTCAAATATTGATATATAATGGGTATACATTTTTATATAAAATTGGGGATTCATTTATGTAGTATGCTGAAAATGAATAATGGGTGTGGCCCCTAGGAGGTATTCTATTATCACAAAATCATATAATGTTAATTCCCTTTGGTGTAGAGATTCTCTGACTATTTTTTTTCAAATGAATATTACACATAGATGATTTTGGGAAATCCTCACATATCCAAGTGTATGGTCTTTAAATGTATTCCTTTTCATTTTAAATGAGTTAAATTATTCTCTCTTTGTATTCATTATATTATATATTTGTAGTATTTTAAATTAGAACGATCAAGACTAAGAGGGAAATTGAATTTTTTCTTTATAATGATGTAATAAAATTTAAAATAAACGACTTTTTTTAATAAGAAAGTTTAATTTCCATTACAATCAAATTACATATCCAAATATCAGTTTCCCTGAGTAGTCATATGATAACTCACTAGTCCCAACAAATATAAAATTATAAATCTCTTTTTCATTAAATGTGACACTCATTATTCTGTTGTACTGATTTTTTTCATAACTTGAATTATTTTAATGAAAATACACAAACAACACTTTGCAAGGGGTTATTCCACTATCATGAAAATAGATAACAGTGTTTCCATGTTTTTTATCATGTTGGAAGGATAATATTGTGACATATAATATGTGATACATGTGTGATCAAATATTTATCCCCGCATAGGTGATTGTGGAATGGGGGGAAATATTATTCCATAATTACATAAGATTGACTTTTGAGGGGCTCAAAATGGTGTTACTGAGGTGTTTATGATAACACCATAAAACAAATGTGATTTTCTATTATTCTGTTCTTCATGTGTGGCGACATGGACATGAAGTGTTCTTTTATATATATATTTTTTACCTTCACATGGTTGAGATTATGTGATGGAATTTTAGTGTGTCCTAGACCACATAAATAATTATTGTCATATTGATTTTACCCATATACATATTACACAATTAAATATAGTCTTTCAACATGATAGACATTTGTAATTTATTAAAGAATAATAATTATTGTATGGCTTATAAAGATTTGTCATTACCATACCCTTTTAAAAAAATTACATGTTTTAATATTCATTGAAATCATTATAATATATCTTAACACCACCAAATGTGTCTTTGAATAAATATAAATTTTAAGGGACCATGTATATGAATAAAGTTTAATTACGTAGAGACATCCCAATGGTGCTACATCTATCAAATTTAAACATCAGAGCAGCATTATTGGAAAATGGAATTTGTAAAAAAAACATACCATAGATGAATCTCAAAATAAAAATTAATTTAATGTCAACAATATTTAGGTATAGGATTCTATTTAGTCAAATAGTAGGGAATGTATGATCCTAGATTGATGATGTTAGAGGTAGTGAATTTGGTATTGTCTATTCAAAACAAATGGTGGTTCCCCATTCAATTGAATCCCCAAAAAATCCATGTTGTAATATTCCTGATACAAAAAATATCCTTTACCATATCAATTCATTCTTAACATAGGGAAAAAATGAACTAAGAAAATTATATTTTTCTCTTATATGTATCTCATCAAAATAGGTCATTTTTTCATTTCACTTCCACGTATTATCGTTATAAATTATAAAATTTGAATATGAATATCTCTAAGTCTCATGAAACTCATAAGGATCTAATAATTTTATTCATTCTACATCATACTCCATAATGTTCACCAATTTTCCAACCCAATAATATTTCCGTGCATTTTCCCCCATGATGTGGTATGGTTTCTGATAGAAAAATTATAAATGATATATTTGCAATGGTTTTAGTACATTTAATAAGATTAATGTATATAATTGATTTTCCATAACTAGTATTTATAACATGAAATTATTTTTATTTTCCAAGACCATTATTAATTACCATTTCAGAGGATATTGTTATTATCAATTTTGATTGTGGTATGGATTTTTTGTGTGGTAGTGAACTCAATATTTCCCCAGTACACCCATCACTATGTTTTTATTAGACTGCTCTTCAATATTTATAATGAATAAAAATAAAATCTACCGTTCAAAAATATGTTTATACAATAATTTTTTTATCACATTAACTATGTTAGACAATGTTCATTTTTCTTTAAATAATTATAAGATATAATCAACACACACTAGTATGTATGTGTTCCCAATATCATTCAAGAAATGACCAATGAATTTTATCCCGCATATATTGAAAACATTGTCTTCTGTGATGGGTTATGGTGGAATAAAATATATATTTCTTACATTTATATAGTTGTGATAATAATCACATTTTACCATAATTATTTAATAATATTTATGAAATGTTATCCAATATAATCAAATTAGATTGATTTTTTCTCTTTTCTCTCGGGTCCATGGTGTTATCCAATTACTGAGGATTTCAAAAAGTCCAACATTATATTTACATCATTATCTATTAGGAACAGGTGATTCAGACCATCCGTTATATTTTAAAAAATAATATTTTTATAAAGAAATTATCATTAAAAATTTACCAACAACCAATTCTACTATTGATAAATGAATTATATAATATTTGTAAAGATTAAAAATACTATAATCAGAAAATATTTTTATTTTAATGAGATCTACTATCAGAATAATTAAAATATTAATTATTCTATAATATCAAAAACATGTTATCTACTATAATGTCGAAAATATATCATAAAATAATGTCCAATTAATTTTCCTAACACCTAATGTTTATATATCTCAATGATGAAATACTTGTTTATAATGATATTATGAATTAAATAGGATTTTTATCCCTATTTTTCATAAACAATTACAATGTAACTTGATTAGTGTCATTAACCACAATATATTGAAGAACATAAAGTTAAATATTAACAATTTTATGTAAGAATGTTATAAATCCCTTCAAAGAAAAGGTTTCATTTAATTGTATCTATGGAAGACTATGGATAACATTATTTATAATATAAATATAATCTATCCATTATTTTTCAAATAATTTCTCCAAATGCATATTTCATCACATTATAGATAATCTAAAATGGATTATCTAAATTTTTTCGTTCAATTATCAGGGCATTAAGTAACATCATATTCAACTCTTTGGATGATTTAGTTCAGTGTGGATTGAATAAAAATATAGGTAATTTTCTTAAAGATTAGTGGGGGATTATTAGTTTTCGGGAAATTATTCACAAAACTTCTTTAAAAAAATATATTTGATGATTATCTAAATCTACCTCATCAATGTCAGTTTTGGAAATTCTCTGATAAAATTTATTTTTTGGGATTGAACAATATCTCATATTTCTTGGTCTAATGAAAATCCATAATTTCATTCTTCCCTATAAAATTGTCCATATTATAATTTATCACAAGGCATGTATCGACACATATTTAAAATATGTAGTAATAATATTTAAGACAACCCAAAAATTATTGGACATAAATGTAATATTAATATATGAGTGTATCCTGAAACTCCTCTTTCATACTTCAAATTATGTGTCACATGCACCACAAAAAGGTATAGGGTGAATTGTACATACTGGCAGACATTTATAAATTGGAAAAGGTTCCATATTTTCATTTAATTTTCATTTTTACTATGTATTATGATTCCACTACAATTCGATTATAGTCTCCAATTATTTATAGAATGTAATGATAGTCATATATGGTTAACAATTATAGAATTATTCTATAAATGTGACGGTAATGTGATCCTTCTTTATTGTATCATTGAGATTCTTATAACCAAAAAAACTATCCACACCCTCCCTATTTGGTTCGATATTTGGTCATCGTCCTTTTTCATGACTAAATAATTTCATAAGAACCTCTTAGAGTTTGACAAAACATTCATTCTCTAAATTAAGATATGAAATAATAGTATCAAATAGTTTCATAACCTCTTTATTAAATATATATTCCATTTATGGAATCAAAATCCATTAGGGTTTCCCAATCACCTATTTTCTTTCCTCAAAGTAGAAATGGAATTAAAAATCCCTGTGATGTCAACTATACTTTAATAAATATAATTCATCCTTTGTCTCAACAGCATAAAAAACCAGGGATCATTCACTTTTAAAATTTTGGTTCCCACTATCTTCATAAATACAGCTACAACTCATAGGAATGAATATATGAGATTTCATTAAATATATTAAAACTCTATATTTAGTGGATTCAAGATTCAAGGAACCAATATTAAAATGGATTCCATCAACAAGTGATCCACTAAAGTGAATCTGTTCTTTTTTTTATGATATTCATTTTTATGTCCCAATATTTTTCAAATTATTCATTATATATCTTTTATATCAATCTCTCATCCTATAATAATATCAATAGAAGTATATATCCTCTTTTATAAGTTAAAAGGGACTAAAATTCTATTGGACATTCTACATTTTCTGATAGACTTTATAAAATTTAGTTTAATTTTTTCCTCTCAAGTATATAAAAATAAATATCCTTGACTGATTATAACGAGTTATTTTCAGAAGGAAATTATATTTCAAACAATAATTATCATTAAATCAACCAATTTTTATAAATATAAGATAAGAAAATTGGATAGAAAAATAAATTTACCTACTTTCACCATAATTTCCTTTAATATGAAAATGATATCATTTAAGGGGTTTTTCTTCTTGTCCAAGTAAAATAATTATGGGATTCAGATTAATTATCTAATGTTTCTTTAACATGATTAACGAAATATGTTATATACATTACCCTAATTATGAAAAGGATTTTTAAAATTTTACTGATCCAATTGAGGATGGGATTAAAATGATATATTTTACTCAATATTAAGTGGAAGCTTCCTATTGTAATGTTTATAGCACATCATATAGAGAGAAATCATTCTTTATTCCTTTTATTTATATTTCTTTTATAGTTGATCTCTTGAGAACATATTATATAACTATATTTGAGAAATTTTCAAAGTGAACGAATTAATGATATGTTTCAATTTTAGAATACCCATGATCATTTAGTACAATGATTTTTCCTTCAACTTGAATATCATCTATATATATTGGATATAAGGGTATTATTATTGTACATTATGTTTTTTTGGAGTTCCTTTCACATTCTTGGTCACATATATTTCAAGTCAATTATTAACTACATTTTTTCATTTTTATTGCTCAAAATTATTTATATTTAATATTATTTTATCCCCCTAATTTTTAACCCTATTTTGTTTTATAGGTATATATAACATTCTACCCTCTTCCACTCCTTAGATTCATATGATCTATAGCCTCTTTTTGAGATTTTGTATTACCTGTGATAGTACTGACATGCCTCTCAAAAAAATTGCTGGAAAATTTTCCTTTTTTATGTTCACTAAAACATATATAAGATTAGAGATTTTATATATATGATTTTTTATTTTATAGATTTTTTCCATTATGAGAAAGATAATGATATTTGTTGAAATAAATTAGTTACTAAATCCTCAAAGGAATGATTTTCTCTATGATGTTTAATGAAGAATTTTTGGGGATTCAGTAAAAATAATTTCTCTACGGTTTCAATTTTTATATATAAAGATAAAAAAAAATTTAGACAAGGGGAAAACCATAAGGTCCTTGGTTAGAACCTAAAATTTTATGCATCCTTTTATTCTTCAAAATTTGTTTAGATCCTAGTTTAGTCTTCCAAACCCAATTAATATTGAAAATAATTTTTGATATAATTGTATCTAAATATTTGATTTGTATATTTAGATATTACTATCTCCTTTTAATAAAATATTTGAGATTCCATAGACTTCCCCAAATATTTAATTAATGGTTTATTATGTTTCCAATTGTTATCATTAATTTAAAAAAGATATCAATTTGTCAATTTTTTTTGAAATTGTTATGATTATTTTGGATAGTTTACTGAAATCCATCATTTGATGAATTATGGATTATTTCGGGGCCTGAAGCTCAACAGATTCACTGATGGTGGGGGTGGGGAGGGGTTAATCAGTGAAAAATATATAATTTTTTTAATTTTAATATTTCTTATGAAATAAAACACTTTCAATTATTATTCTAATCAATCATTATACGAAACTAACTCACTAAAGAAAAAAAACAAAGGACACTCAATATACAAGGATCATTAATCAAAATAATTATATAATCCCTAGAACGGTATATATTCACCTTTTCCATATGGTTTAATTAAATAATTATAGAGTATACCAAAAATAATCATTTATCCATTAATTATTATAGAATAATATTAAATTTTGTTCTCCTGAAAAAGGAATATACGTTTATACCATGATTAAAATTATAGCACTACATTCTTATATTTTTTAAGATATGGATTATCCTTGTCATTTGATGATTTTATACATAAAATATTTTCATGATCCTTCACATATTAGTGGTTTATAATCTATCTATTTTTCTTCTTCCTTACCTGAAAAATGGTTGTGTTGATTTAAACACAAATCAATGCATTTTTATTCTACTCTTTTTCTACCACACACACTATAGTGAGTATCTTTATCCCTATGTATACTACATTGCACTTAATCTCTTATTCCACTATTTATCAACTAAATAATACAAATATATTATTCCATCATATGTTATGCATATGAATATTCACCCAATTTCATTTTCACATCACATTGTTGAAATTTTATTGCATTTAAGAAACTTTTTATATATACATATGACAATAATATCCACATTTTCATATTCAAATTTAAATTTCAAATTATTTTTAATTAATTGTCTACTATAAACTAATTTATATATTTTCCTTCTACTTATTGTACTTCTATTTCACTTTTTGAATTTATATTGTTCAATTATTTCATTATTCATATCATTTATTGAGGATATGTGGCATGGACAAATAGTTTTATCATACTAAAAAAATTATCCCTTTATATAAAAACATGCTTAATCATTTTGTGACTAATATGTTTTATTAGAAAAACATGAACCATAATATTCATAGAAATTAATTGAGGTAGAAATATGTGATTGTAAATCAATTTCATTTCTATAAATAGAAAATTATTTCACCTTTACAATAATCAATAATTATTTTTGTGTAATTGGATCAATAATTACCAGCATCAACATTTTATAATTTATTACTATATTCTAATTAACAAAAAAAAATTATTAATCTATTTTAATGTCTAGAACCTCCCTTTTTAAATACTATAATATCACATTTTTCAATAGGTAAAAAATCATACCCACTAAATAATATATTTTGAAACATTTAATTTGTACAAAAATTGTGTTTACGATCCCTATACTGATGATGTTTCCAAATTATATACCTCAAGGAAATTTCATAAATTTATTTATAATAATCCTAAAAATCCCATAAAATGTTATATATAACTTTATTACAGATTCACCCTCCATTTTGGACTTCCCGTGGAGATGAATATGTTATGTAATATATTAAATATTTTATTTAAATAAATTTATCCACTTTACATGCAGTTTCCAAATTCAAGAAGAATATATTTTTAGAACCCCATGACATTACCCAATTTCGATTTTAAAATACGGTTAATTTTTGTAATTGTTTTTAATGTATGAAACAATAATTTATCTTTGCATTACATGGATGATAAACATTCCTCGATAGCCTATGTAACACGCAAGACCGAGTTTTACAAACAATAGGATATTATTAAAATATTACTATTTAACATAATATGATATAACCAAAAAATTATATTAGATGTTAAGAATAATATAAATCACCTTATGAAATCTATATTTATTAAATATAATTTTAACAGTCATCTTATGATTTTTCTAGACATGATATAAGAGAAAAACCAGTTTCTTTACATAAACGAAATATTTTTCAAAGATGTTAATTATAACATCTTTTAATAGAGAGGAATTTTTAAAATTAATTTTTTTACACTTCTAGAATATTTATGAGAATAAATAAAAAATTTCATTGAATTTGTTAGTTCAATACTATCTTAGGGATAGTTTTTGGTATTTTTTATGAGAAGTTTAATTTTTTATAAATAAGAAAAAATACTGTATTGTAGTTAAAACTGCCATTTTGTTTAAATAATTACTATAACTTAAATAATGGTTTAATGTAAAAATAAATAAATTATACATATATTAATAAAATTTAGGTCATTTAATGGTTTTTATATTAAATTAGATAAAAAAATTATTGAAATTCAAAACGTTTCCTTTTTCCCGCCTTCCCGCTACACCTACTAGAATAGTGTCAAACATAATTTAGCCACATTCATGAATAGAATTTAGTAAAATATAGATAGAAAGTTATAGTAATTATTTTATTTATAATCTAATAGGATGAACTAATTATTTTAAATATTATGAATAGAAACTTTTGTAATTTTTTCTTCTACCACTATTATGGGTAAATCGTGTAATTAAATGTAAAAGTAATATTATAATATTATAAAATTAGCCAAACACTTTTTAAAATTCCATTTTATAAGTGGTTTTCAACCAAAATCAAAATTAGTCTAAAATTATAATCTTTTTGAGACACCTGGGAATTTATAAGACATTTATAATATTTTTTTAATGATAAGTTAAAATGTCATACTCATATTTTTAATAAGTATTATAATTTTAATACTTGGTTATAAATAAGATAAATTCAAATATAAATACTCAAGTAAATCATAATACATATATACTCCCTTTTATAATTTATTTTAAAATTGTACATAATAAATATTTTTTTTAAAGCCTTTCATAATAATGTTGCAATAATTATTTAATCAATTGAAATATCAAATAAATGATATTTCACATGATTTCAAAAATAAAATTGGATATAATTAATGAAATAAATGAATTTTATAGATACATTTTACATGTTCGATATATATTAGAAGTTTATTTTCTATGTTATCATGTTCTAATGATATTTTTAAAAAGATAAATATTGAATATGATCAAAATTTACAGAAATGATACATTAAAATAAATAATATTTTATTAAATGATATAAAATTCATAAACTTATATAATCCAGATAAATAAATAAAATATTTTTATATTTTTCATAAATGAACCATTTTGGTTAATTGGTCATTTTATATTAACTATATTAACCCTAAAATCAAAAAGGCCAAGTTGTTGTGATTTGAGTTAAAGAGATTAACATGGGGTTAATGCCAAAAAATATTGTTAATATTATGACCTAAACTTTTGTAAAAATACATTCTTATGATTATTTAGATACCCAATCATATTATATATGATATAAATCACATTTATAACAATTTTAAACAAGAAATATTATTGTAATTTTATATTTTAATGGACTCTGAGAGTGTCCCTCTCCTTTCTTATACAAGGTACATCCTTCATCACTTCCTTACACCACATTGAGAATTCATTCTCAAAAAACACTTCTCATTTCTATTGTCAACATATATATATAAATTATAGAGGTTCTATTATTCTCCAAATTCCTTCCCTATGTCTCTGAGAGGAGATCCAAAGGAGGGTTTCTAAAGATGAGGTAATCCCCTTTACCTACTCACCCCAAATTATATCTTCTTCTACTTCCTCTTCACTCATTTTTTCTTTTATAAAATAAATACAAAAATATAATCTATATGATGAGTTATTTTTATGATTATGGTACAACCATATTCCAACTTTTATCTATCCTATGAAAAATAATATCACCATACGTGTGTATGTATGACTTACTGTATCCATGATGTGGTGTAATTTTTTCACCACCACTTTATTAGGATTGGTATAATGATGAATGTAATGAATATAAATAATAAATATGAACTTATGTTGTTTATTTATCATTAATATACAATCCAATTCCCTACCACATTACCATTTAGGGGAAGATATTGTCTCTCGTGCATATGTATGACTTACCATCTCCATGATGTGATCTGGTTCATTCAAAATATCAACCACTCAAGAGTAAATATAAAAAATATAAATTATGATTGAATATTATATTTATGAACATAATATAATTATTTAAATGAATAAAATATATCATATTCATTAGAAATGCGACTTACAAGAAAAAACAAACATAAAAAATGAAGCAGTTAACACCCAAATCAATAGTAATAATGAAATATTATTAATAAAACTATATTAGAGGATTGTATATGATATCATAAATATGGATATAGTTCTAGTATAATTGAGTAACCTTCTTGGACCACTATACTAGTGGTAAACACACCCTCAACTAAAATAAATTACATGGTATGTGTTAATTTCACAATCTAATTATTATAAAAGATTTTTTATGAGTAAATATTTAATGGGTTATTGTTTTTATCCATGTCTGTGTTTCTTCAAAATGTATTTAAAAATATTATTTATGTCAATTTTAAAAAATTTGAAGTTATTTTTACCCATGTTTTAATTTTTATAAAATGTTTAGAATAGAATCATTTTTTCTTTTTCCAAACGAGGTACTTTTTTAACATTAGACAAAATATGGAAGGAATGTTCATTCTTCTAACTTATACAGTTAGAGAAAATACTCCATTACAGTATTATACAATTCATTTCCCTGAAACTGTTTTCATTGAAAATAATTCACCCCTTTTAAATTAATTTTAATATAAAATGGGTAATTATCTCAATATATTTTTTAATGATTTCAATATAGTGTTTTCATCTATGTCAAAATACATTTTTTGATCTCATTATTGATTCAGGTTGATCTCTTGTGATATCATTTAACATCTTTCGTTGATTATTTTTTGATTTATTTTTTCTATAAATGTGGTATTTTGATACCATTAATGGTTTATGGTTTAAGTATTCAGATTTTATATTCCATTTTTTATATAAATGTTTATTTTGATTATTTTTCATCATAAAATTTATTTTGGGAATGAATTGGACTTAATAAGTAGTGCACGAGGACCACGATATCCCATGGATGCATTAGATTGTCTTATTAGACAAACTAGTTTGGGTATTGGTTATCTTCTTTATAACAACCCATGGATTAAAATGTAAATTCAAATTCATGAAACATTGTTTTAAGTGGATAATTATAATTATCACTATACATAATTTTCCTACATCAGTGTTTTAAATTTCAATAAACAGACACACGCGGTTCCAATCTATAAGTTATTTAGAGTCTGATAAGACCAACTTAATTTTTGGATAATAGTAACATAACCTTATGAATTGTAATTTTACCCTTATAAATAGTAAAATACCCTTATCAATAGTACCATGACCTATGATAGTATATATATAATATTTAATTTAAGTTATGATATACCCATATCATGGAATAAGTATATAAATCTTTTAAATATGTTGTTTCCGAAAGAAAATATTTATTAATTCAAGAATTAAATTAATCATATTCAGAAAAATAGTTTAATAAAATGGAGTAAACTTTTGAATTCTACATGTTTAATAATTGTTAGGGTGATTTTTTTGGGATTTTTCTGAAATATTTATTTTTTGGTGAATAGTAAAATATTGTAATTACAGTATAAATACATTATGAGATAAATACAATATTACCTACATCATGGATGATGTAATCAACCATAAGTTTGAGCTCACATGAATTTATTACTATTGTTTTTCTTATATTTATAACAATTTCTTTTCATGTGTAAAAATAATAAAATAATGATTAAGATAATGTAAAACTCCTCCTCTCCTCCCCTACCAATACCACACAATCCACTTCTTCCTCCCACGTCTCTCAAGCCATGAACATTACAAAATTTCTACCGCTCAAGGCCCTTCCCCACGTCCAAGACCTTATGGTCTCACTAAATGGCCAAAACAAAGAGTCTTAAGAATGATCTCAAGGAGAAGAGATCAAGAGGTAAACATCCTCTTTGGTTTCCATACTTTTCATTTCATTTTCTTATCTATTCTTCTTATTGCCTCACCTCCAATTATCCAAAACGCTTTAATGATGTAGTATCTTACAAAATTTGGATATCATCATGTTTATAGAATATTCAACAATATAAATCTTCTCCTCTTCCACTTATTCTAGAAATTAAAACACTATTCCTGATGTATCAATTTACCGACATCATGGATGATGTGATTTAATGTTCATTTTGTTAAGTCAAAAGTCTTCTTTTGACTTCTATATCATGTTTTGGAAATCACAAATGTATTCTATCATATGTTTGTAAATTACAATTGTCTTTTATCATGTTTATCGTATCGTACGATGTTGATCATACCGACCAAATCGTATCGTACTGACTCTGTCAAACGTATCGTACTGACTCTGTCAATCGTATCGTATTGACTCTGTCAATCGTATCGTACTGACTCTGCTATTCAGATGATCACTATTTGTTTTGGTACTTTGTCAAAAACTCTCTCTGCATATGAATCGTACTCATGTTTTACATTTCTATATATCTCTTGTCCTAACAAAACGATTTCGTTGAGTTAGTTACAAACTAATCAAAACGATGTCGTGCTTTCTGTTTCAATATGACCGTTGGAGGCAATATGACCGTTGGAACCCGAGGCCTATAAATAGGAGGTCATTTGAAGCTGAGAGAACAACGATGAACGAAGAGAATGAATAAAGAGACTCTGTGAACTACGAAGATTCTAGAGAGAGACACTGTGACTTCTCTCATCAGCTTTGTGCGTCCGATCATCGTATCGAGGGCTTTCAGGTAATTGAAAGACAGAGGTGCCGATTACCTGCAAAATCGAGGGCTGCCGGGGATAGGCAGACAGACGTGCCGATCATCGTATCGAGGGCTGCCGGGGATAGGCAGACAGACGTGCCGATCATCGTATCGAGGGCTCACCAAGGTGTTGGTGAGACAGACCTTTTATCCTAGGTGAAAGGATAACCCTTCTCTTTGGGTTAAAAGAATTGTAATACTTTTACATTTCCGCTGTTACTTGTATTAGAAAGGGATTTGTATTGTTTCCTTTCTTCTTTACATATTCAATTGTAATTGTTTCGATTACAATCATTCTATTACATATTGTATTGATTGGTTCTATACGCTTTAAGGTAGAATCATTCATATTTGTATTACTCTGATTATTGTGTTCATCTTGAATACAATTGTTTTACTTTACATTAGTATTACAATACATCATACCTTTTATATTCAATACAATTGTGGGTGTTTATATTTGTATTAGTTTAAGATCATTTAAACTAATCTCTTTGTTGCAAAAACTCAAAGGTTTTTAAACCTACAATTCACCCCCCCCCCCTCTTGTATTGTTCCATCTAATAGACATATATATCTACTATTCGATCCAACAATTGGTATCAGAGGAGGTTTCCACTGATTTGTATTACTAGCTTTATTTCTTATTACTATCTTGAATACTTACTACACTAACGTGTGGAGTGGAAAAGTTGTTTTTGTTATATTAGATGGCAGGAATGAATATCGGATCAATAGATAATCTGAATCCTTCTAGACCACCAATCTTTGATGGGAATGATTATGAGTATTGGAGAGATCGTATGAAGACTTTCGTCATCAATACTGGTGTAGACAATTTTATTATGCTTACTGGGGGTTACAAAATTCCTGACAAAGAAGTCAGCACTTTCACCAACCAAGAGAAGCAAGAATATCAACTGAATTACAAGGTACGCAATACTTTATTATGCTCTATGACCAGGAATATATATAGTCAGATATCTTCATGTGAAGCAGCCAACTGTATTTGGAAGAAATTAGAAGTCACTCATTTTGGTACATCCAAGGTTATAGAAACAAGGAGAGCAATGCTTCGAGCAGAGTATCATGGATTTGTTTTTCCTTATGGAGAGCCAGTATGTAAAGTGCAACAAAGATTTATGACAATTGTCAACAGCTTACAATCTATGGGAGAAAAAGGACTTGATGATGAAGCTCTTGTTGATAAGATTATAGATATTATGCCAAATGAATGGGAGTCGAAAAGGACAGTTATTGATGAAAATAGAAAAGTTTCCCAGATTACTCTTGATGAACTCTTTGGAACTCTTCTACAGCATGAGACAAGAATGAAGAGAGATGCTGATAAGAAGAAGAATGGGAATGGAAGTGTAGCCTTTGCATCTAAAGCTAAAACACCTGAAAGGGTTACAAGGTCTAAATCCAAGAAAGTTGTTGTATCTGATTCAAGTGATTGTAATCTTTCAGACAATGAGTTAGCCAATCTTGCTCGGAGGATGAACAAGATTGTGGGAAAGAAAGATTTTCAATATAGATTCAAAAAGAAAGACAGGAAAGATAGGAAAGATTCAGAGGTAACTTGTTATGAATGCAAGAAAGCAGGACATATAAGGCCTGATTGTCCTTTACTGAAGAGGAAAGATAGAAAAGAGAAACACTCTGAAAGAAACAAGAAAAGGTTTTATAAGACAAAGAAAGTCTTGAAAGCAAATGATACGTGGAGTGCAAGTGGTAGTGATTCCTCAGATGATTCTTCAGAATATGAGACATCAGGACAAAGAAATATTGGACTTCTAGCCAGACTACCAATTGAAGATCATTGTCTCATGGCTAAGGTACATAATGCTGAAGCTGTTACAAATGTCTCTTTAAATGCAAATTATGTTGATAATAGATATTATGAATCTTCAAATGATGAACCCTCATCATCAGAAGATGATACATTACCTTCTTTTGAAGAAGTTTCTAGATTTGCTAAGTTACTTGAAAATGAAAATTCTAAACTCAAAAAGAGATTTGAAAAAGCAAATTCTAGAATTTCTATTTTGACTAAAGAAGTATCAGATCTTTCTAAAGATCTTGATGGGAAAACTTCTGATTTTGAAAGTATTTTGAAAACCCTTGAGAAAGTCAAATCTGATAAGGATAAACTTTCTAAGGATCTTGAAACTGAAATTTCAAAGAAAAACATTTTAGAGTCTAACTCTAGTTCTAATTCAAATGTTTTAGAAAACAAGAATTTGGTTTTAAAACTAAAGTCAGAGATTTTATCCTTGAAAAAGTGTTTGTCAAACTTTACTCATGGAAAAGAAAACTTTGATAGGATGTATTCTCAAATTAGACCGTTGAGAAATCGTTCTGGTCTTGGTTATACTTATTCCAAACCTGTTTTTAGTAATAACTATTTTGTTCCTCAAAAAACCATTTTCTGTTCCAAGTGTCAATGTGGTGGACATTGGAGAAGAGATTGTTCTCTTAATAAAACTCAATCCTTAGGATTTCATAAAGCTCATTTTGCAAAACAAATGTGGATTCCTAAAATTCTTTTATCTAACCCTTCTGGATCCAAACAAGTTTGGATTCCAAAAATCTAATTGTTTCTCTTTCAGGAAAACGAGAAGTGTATCAATAAGAACATTTGGTACATGGATAGTGGTTGTTCTCGACATATGACTGGAAACAAAGATTTCTTTGAAAAGGTTATCAAAACAAAAGGTGGAAAAGTTACCTTCGGAGATAATGCTCAAGGAAAGATTGTTGGTATAGGTAATATCGTTTTTCTTGGAAAAGTTCTTATTTCAAATGTTTTGTTTGTTAAAGGTCTTAGGCACAATCTCATCAGCATAAGTCAATTATGTGATGAAGGTTACCTTGTGAATTTTAGAAATGATAAGTGTCTAGTT
Source organism: Viscum album (assembly GCA_963277665.1). Taxonomy (NCBI): domain Eukaryota; kingdom Viridiplantae; phylum Streptophyta; class Magnoliopsida; order Santalales; family Viscaceae; genus Viscum; species Viscum album. Next base: position 749,446,041 of record OY728129.1, on the reverse strand, counting down.
CACAATTCCAAGGATGAATTCATTCTATCTGCCCATAGGCAAGAGAATGTTTACACTATTAACTTAGAAGACCTTAGGAACCAAAACTTACCTTGTTTAAGTGTAATAGAAGACCAATCGTGGCTATGGCATAGGAGACTAGGACACTGTAATTTGAGAAACCTAAGAAAACTCTCAAAGAAAGGACTTGTAAAAGGGCTACCGGATCTTAGATATGATTCTTCAAAAGTCTGTGATCCTTGTCAATTTGGCAAGCAACATAAAACTAGCTTTAAACCAATTAATGAAGTTTCAACTTCTAATGCATTACAGCTTGTGCATATGGATCTGTTTGGTCCTTCACAATCCGGAAGCATTGGAGGCAAATACTATGTATTTGTTTTAGTTGATGACTTTACTAGATTTACATGGGTCTACTTTCTCACAAAGAAATATGAAGCTTTTTCCTATTTCAAAACTTTTAGAGCCCAGGTTAAAAATGAGAAAAACCTACCATTGATAACTATTCATAGTGATCATGGTGGTGAATTTCAAAACTCAGATTTTGAAACTTTTTGTAGTAAGAAAGGTATTACTCACAATTTCTCAGCTCCAAGAACTCCTCAGCAAAATGGTGTTGTTGAAAGAAGAAATCGTATTCTTCAGGAAATGACTCGAACCATGTTGAGTGAATACTCAATTGCTAAGCACTTTTGGGCTGAAGCTGTTAGTACTGCCTGTTATACTATAAATCGTGTTTTAACTAGACCATTTCTTAATAAAACTCCTTATGAGTTATGGACTGGCCGAAAACCTAAAGTTTCATACTTCAAAGTTTTTGGATGCAAAGTATTCATTCTGAATACAAAAGACAATCTTCACAAATTTGCACCAAAATCTGATGAAGGAATCTTTCTAGGCTATTCTACAACTTCTAAGGCTTATAGAGTTTTCAATAAAAACACTTGTACTGTTGAAGAAACAGTACATGTAAAATTCGATGAAACTAACCCTTTTGTTTTCAACCAATCCAATCCTACATCCTCGGATGTGTTTTCCAAAAATGTTTATCAACCTTTATTAGAAGACCATTCTGATAAGGAAAATGTTCAAGAAAGTATTCCTGAAACATTTACCACAGAAGATTTTCTACCATATGTTGATGAACAGGTTTTACAAAACCCAAATCAATTGTTTCTTAGGAATCATCTCAGTGATAACATCATTGGTGATATAAATCAACCTGTAAGGACCAGAAACTCCTTAAGAAATGAAATAGAACATCTTGCTTTTCTTTCCCAATTTGAACCTAAAAGTCCAAGTGAGGCCTTAGGTGATGATGATTGGATCAAAGCAATGCAGGATGAACTAAATGAATTTGAAAGGAATCAAGTCTGGACTTTAGTTGAAAGACCTAAAGAAACAACTTTGATTGGTGTAAAATGGGTTTTCAGAAACAAGTGTGATGAAAATGGAATCATTGTAAGAAATAAAGCAAGACTTGTTGCTAAAGGCTATAATCAACAAGAGGGAATAGACTATGAAGAAACATATGCTCATGTAGCTAGACTTGAATCTATTCGTATTCTATTAGCCTTCGCAGCTTATTTCAATTTCAAACTATTTCAAATGGATGTCAAATGTGCTTTTCTAAATGGTTTTGTTCAAGAAGAAGTTTTTGTCGAACAACCTCCTGGTTTTCAAGACCCAAAACATCCTGATCATGTTTTTAAACTTACCAAGGCTCTATATGGTCTTAAACAAGCCCCTAGAGCATGGTATGATAGACTCACAGGATTTCTTTTACAAAACAATTATACAAAAGGTACAGCAGATCCAACTCTTTTTATCAAAATGGAAAACAAAAATGTTTTGATTGTCCAAATCTATGTTGATGGCATCATATTTGGATCAACTCAGAAATCTTTAACCGATTCTTTTGCAAACTTAATGAAATCTGAGTTTGAAATGAGTATGATGGGTGAGTTAACATTCTTTCTAGGTTTTCAAATTTCTCAAAAACCAGAAGGTACTTATATATCTCAACATAAGTATATTAAAGACTTACTCAAAAAGTATGGATTTGACAAAACTAAAAGTATTAGCACCCCAATTGGTACCTCAAATACTCTTGATCTTGATGAAACTGGGAAACCAGTAGATCAAACAATTTTTAGAGGTATGATAGGGAGTTTGCTATACTTGACAGCTAGTCGACCCGACTTGATGTTTTCTGTGTGCTTATGTGCAAGATATCAATCTAATCCAAAAGAGTCTCACTTAAAAGCCGTAAAGAGAATCTTTCGGTATTTAAAAGACACTATGGATTTAGGTCTTTTCTACTCTTCTGGAAATGATTTTTTTTAAAAAAGCTTTTCAGATGCTGACTTTGGTGGTTGTAGAATGGATAGAAAAAGTACATCTGGAACATGTCATTTCTTAGGAGACTCTTTGGTTTCTTGGTCCTGCAAGAAACAACACTCGGTAGCACTCTCCACTGCTGAAGCTGAATATGTAGCAGCTGGAAGTTGCTGTGCTCAAGTATTGTAGATGCAGCACACACTCACTGACTATGGTTTGAGTTTTTCTAAAACTCAAATTCTTTGTGATAATACAAGTGCCATAGCTCTTAGTAAAAACCCAGCACATCACTCTCGTGCAAAACACATAGATGTTAGGCATCACTTTCTTAGGGATCACACACAAAAAGGAGATATTATTTTACAATTCATCGGAACGCAAGAACAACTTGCTGACATTTTTACAAAACCTTTACCTTCTGATAGATTTGAATTTATAAAACAGAAGCTAGAAATGATTACATTAAAATAATCATTCATATCTACTTCCTGTTTTACATCTCTCCTAATAGTAAAAAAACTCCTCGTAGAAAGGGGGAGGACATTTCTTTCTGTCTTTATGTTTATTTTATCTTATGTTCTTTAACTATTTACTCTTTGGATTTTTGTTTTCTGTTTATCGTATTGACAATTTTTGTTTTCTGTTTATCGTATTGACAATTTTTGTTTTCTGTTTATCGTATTGACAATTTTTGTTTTCTGTTTATCGTATTGACAATTTTTGTTTTCTGTTTATCGTATTGAAAATTTTAGTTTTTCTGTTTATCGTATTAGTTTTCTGTTTATCGTATTGAGAATTTTAGTTTTCTGTTTATCGTATTGACAGTTTTATAGTATCATTTACTATCGACCGATGATGGTATTGAATTTCTTTTCCATCGTACCAATCAATCTTGGTATTGTATCGACCGATGATGGTATTGAATTTCTTTTCCATCGTATCATTCAATATTTTTGTATCGACTGATGATAGTATTGAAATTCTTTTCCATCGTATCATTCAATTTTGTTTGAATCGACCGATGATAGTATTGAAATTCTTTTCCATCGTATCATTCAATTTTTTTTGTATCGACCGATGATGGTATTGAGATTGTTTTCCATCGTACTGTCAGCTCATGGTAACAAAATTATTTTCCATCGTACGGTCCGATCATAGTAATGACTTTGTTTTTCATCGGCATCATATTTTTTTTCTCCTTACGATTGTTTTTTTTATACTTACCAAAACCAACAATCACCTTATGTTCTCCGACAGGTATCTTTTTCATTTTTTTTTAAATTTTCTTCCTTTGTTTTAATCCTAACCATTGATCTGGTTTTATCTAATCTTGACCGTAGAATATCAACGGTCACCCTTTTTCGACCGTAGAAGATCAACGGTCATCTCTTTATCGCCTATAAATACCCCCCTCCCCTCCCCAAACCCACATTGCTTTTTCAAGAATTGAGGCGAAGCTCTGCTCCACCGGCTATAAACAATCGTACGATCTTCTCATCGGCAGAACCTTTATGTCTCAATCCTCTGCTAATACTCCTGCCGAAATGTCTTCAAAGACTTTTACAGAGAAAGACTTTAACAGAGAAAGGTTAGTATCCCGAGACTTTTTCGATACGTACGATTCTACAATCAGGAGGATCATTTTGTTTCAAGGATGGGAACATCTCTATGTGGAAAAGCCTGATATTCAAGATCCAGTTCTTTTTGATGAAGTTTGTCAGTTTTACAAAACCGTTTCTTTCGACAAATATATGACTATAAACTTCGCTGTGTACGATAGAAAATTATCTATGTCTGTGAAACAAGCCGCACATTTCCTGAATGTTTCTATAGAAGGAGATTCTTTTTGTCCATCTCACAAACTACCAGAAGAAGTTGGTACGTTCAATAGAGAAAATGCTGAAAAGTCTTTGTTTCTTATTAATGAGGAAAAGAGGAAAGTGTCTCATCTTTCACCGGACAATCGTTTTGTCACCTTATGGATGCAAGGTTTTCTTATTCCAAGGAAAGGGGATAGAGAAACTCTTAAGGTTTCTGATATTTTCATGCTCGACTATCTTGTAAACATGAGAAAAGTGAATCTCATGGGGTATATTTTTGAAACCATCAAGAATGTCAAGACAGGAGGGATTAAGTCCCAGATGATAATGTATCCAGCCATTCTTACGAAGTTCATTTTTGAAAGTATGAAGTTTTGTAACATTCCTTTGAAAGGAAAACCCATGGATTTGAGGCCATCATGGATTAATAAGAGTACGATGAAAAAGCTGAATGTTTGTTTTGATTCAAATTCAAAACTTTTTGTCAGAGATGTAGAAGCTGAATTGGCTCAGAATCAATCGGCACCTATGCCAGCCAAGGACATTCAATCCACCGGTGTTACTCAAAAGTCTGATCCGCAAACCAGTTCGAAGCCAAAGAAGAAGCCAAGATACAGTAAGGAGGTTGTAGCAAAATGGAGAAAGGACAAAGAACAAAGAAAAGAAGGTGATCCGAAGTTCGGTCTTGACCCTGCTGAGGCTTTTGCAGAACGAGTAAGGGTAGAAGAAACCCTTCAGGCTGAAAAGAAAAAGAAGGTTCTTTTGAAAAGGAAGGCCCAGGACTTTGATGTCTCCAAAGTCTTGAAAGCAGTTGAAGATGCTAGTGCTCAAATAACTGAAGAAGTGCACCAAGATCCCATCGTACAGAGTCTTTCTGAGAAAGAAAAAGGAAAACAAGTGATAGAAGAAGTGGAAGAAGGAGACTTTCTTTTAGAATTTCTTCAAAGTTCAAAGAAAAGTAGAGAGGAATCGGTTCAAAAGCTGAGTGAAGGTGTTCAACAAACTCCTCATGCCGATCAAGCACAATCTCCGGACAGAATGTCATCTCAAGAAAAGCAAGGTGCTCAATCTTCTCATTCTGATAAAGTAATTGTCATTAGTGACAAAGTGGAAGAAAAAAGAAAGCAGAAAGAAAAAGCGAAAGGGAAACAGCCAGTTGTTGATTCAAGCAGATCGTATGAACTAGCATCGTACGATGAAGATACCGATTCAGAGCATACAATCTCTCTCAAGAAGAGTGATTACATTGTTCATGTTTTGAGAAGGATGGAGAAAACCATTCCTTATTTCCCGAGGCTGGAAGGGAAGATTGATTTTATTACTGAAAATCAAAGGAAGAAGTTTGGCTCTGTAAAAGAATTGAGGAAGAAAGTTTTATCTGTAGAAGCCGATTTGAAAGTTCTTTCAGAAAGCTCGGTTGCTCATAAGAAGGCTTGCAATAAGATGACCAAGTGGTCCTACAAAACAGAGAGCTCAATCAATGATCATGAAATAGCTATTGAAGATATAAGGAGGTTATCAAATGAGCTAGTAATTGCTTTCAACAAGCTTGATAGAGAAACGGTTGAAAGGCTGAACCTTTTGTCTTCTCAAAGAGCCGATGTTCCTTCAGTGAAAGATTTGCAAGAGAGGATGAATGTTTTCCAATCTGAATTCTCGAAGGTTTCATCTTTCAAAGATGAAATGGTTTTACTGAAGAATCAAAACTCTGTGTTGTCCAAGGATAACAAGACTCTGCAAAACAGAATTGATACCCTTGAAGAGGTAATCAGAGTCCAGGAGGAGACTATCAGAAATCAAGATCAGATTTTTGCGGATCAACAAGAGCTTCTCAAAACTCAGGGTGAATCAATTTCTGAAGACAAGAAGGAGATCAAGAAGATGAAAGATGTGCTTCATGAGCTTATAAAGAAGGAGAAGGAAAGAGAAAACAAATGATTGTTGTATTTGTTTCTTTTGGAACTTGTCTTTGTTTTGTAATAACTCTTATGATCCTTTTCTTTTATTTTTTGTCTTGTATTGCTAACTCTTTCAGTCAATTCAAGATTACTCTCTTTTTGTAAATCACAAAGGGGGAGAATGTTTACAAAGGGAAGAATGTTTTATAAAGGGGGAGAATGCTTTACAATGCTCTTAAGGAAAATCTACGAATACAATCCTTAGGAAAGTTCATACCTAAGGGGGAGTTAGTTGTATTCAATTTCTTATTCAGAAGAGTTTTCAAAAACTCAGGGGGAGATAAGTATTTCTTGTCACATTTATTTTGTGGGTTGTGCTTTCCAAAAAGGGGGAGATTGTTAAGTCAAAAGTCTTCTTTTGACTTCTATATCATGTTTTGGAAATCACAAATGTATTCTATCATATGTTTGTAAATTACAATTGTCTTTTATCATGTTTATCGTATCGTACGATGTTGATCATACCGACCAAATCGTATCGTACTGACTCTGTCAAACGTATCGTACTGACTCTGTCAATCGTATCGTATTGACTCTGTCAATCGTATCGTACTGACTCTGTCAATCGTATCGTACTGACTCTGCTATTCAGATGATCACTATTTGTTTTGGTACTTTGTCAAAAACTCTCTCTGCATATGAATCGTACTCATGTTTTACATTTCTATATATCTCTTGTCCTAACAAAACGATGTCGTTGAGTTAGTTACAAACTAATCAAAACGATGTCGTGCTTTCTGTTTCAATATGACCGTTGGAGGCAATATGACCGTTGGAACCCGAGGCCTATAAATAGGAGGTCATTTGAAGCTGAGAGAACAACGATGAACGAAAAGAACGAATGAAGAGACTCTGTGAACTACGAAGATTCTAGAGAGAGACATTGTGACTTCTCTCATCAGCTTTGTGCGTCCGATCATCGTATCGAGGGCTTTCAAGTAATTGAAAGACAGAGGTGTCGATTACCTGCAAAATCGAGGGCTGCCGGGGATAGGCAGACAGACGTGCCGATCATCGTATCGAGGGCTGCCGGGGATAGGCAGACAGACGTGCCGATCATCGTATCGAGGGCTGCCGGGGATAGGCAGACAGACGTGCCGATCATCGTATCGAGGGCTCACCAAGGTGTTGGTGAGACAGACCTTTTATCCTAGGTGAAAGGATAACCCTTCTCTTTGGGTTAAAAGAATTGTAATACTTTTACATTTCCGCTGTTACTTGTATTAGAAAGGGATTTGTATTGTTTCCTTTCTTCTTTACATATTCAATTGTAATTGTTTCAATTACAATCATTCTATTACATATTGTATTGATTGGTTCTATACGCTTTAAGGTAGAATCATTCATATTTGTATTACTCTGATTATTGTGTTCATCTTGAATACAATTGTTTTACTTTACATTAGTATTACAATACATCATACCTTTTATATTCAATACAATTGTGGGTGTTTATATTTGTATTAGTTTAAGATCATTTAAACTAATCTCTTTGTTGCAAAAACTCAAAGGTTTTTAAATCTACAATTCACCCCCCCTCTTGTATTGTTCCATCTAATAGACATATATATCTACTATTCGATCCAACACATTTACTTCCTTAAAGACTGGTCATGAAACAATTTATATGGTTGCAACAGATTATAATTTATGTATTATATATTATATAAGGTTCTTGAATCATTTTTTACACATGTTATTACTTTATAAAACAAAATGAGTTCATTATGATTGAAGAATCTCCAAAATGACCTAAACTAATTTCAATAATGTTTTAATATATGAATCATCCTCATGTCAGAATTCAAAATTATAAATGATATAATATAGAGATCTATAAATATGAAAATATCATTCCATTCCAATTCTTTAGTTTCACATGAAATTGATTAGAATATCCTTTATGAACCGCTTATGAAAACCATGTTATCCACGCAACGAAAAACAATGGAATTAACAAAATATTATTTATGAATTGGTGGAATTATGTTATAAAATATTCATGAAAGGTGTTATAAAAATTAATATTTTTCTGTAAAATATTTAATACACCCTTTTAACCTTCATTCAGGTGGTTTAAAGACGTTTGAGGGAAGTTGAACCCGAGGTAAAGGATCCGCTCTTTCTCACTTTTATTCAAGATTCACTTCTATGTTATGCTTTTAAATTATTAATTCCAAATGATGTCAGATGTTTAAAAACCTCCCCCATATTACCCTTATCATATATTAATGATATACCCCATTTCTACATCATTATTCCCTCCCATGTACATCCATTACCATGACGAAATTTCATATGTTGATTTCAAACACAATTTTTGTTCATTGGGTTAACCTTCAAAATCAATGGATTTTTATCATTGTAAGATGAATTGGGAAATTTAAATTGAATATATGATGTTTTATTATGTGTACATAATTTATATATAAATAATACATTCACATAATCAAATCTATTCAATGATAATGTATTTGAAAAGAACTTTCCTCTTTACTGCAAATAATTTTTTTCATTTTATGATAGCTGTCTTAGGGGTGTCTGGTTCCAAACATACAGCTCCATAGAAAAACTAAACCAAAAGGAAGCATAACAACACTTAAACATCATAAAAACCGACGACATCACCATACCCCAGACATCACCATACCCCAAACTGGATCCTCTTCTCCAATAGTCGATTCCCACTCCGAGTCTCTCCAAAAGCCCACACATTGAACGTGATTCCTAAGCTTGTCCAGAACAGCCGTATCTAGAGAAGACTTCTTAATACCGCTGCCCTTATTGACTACTAGAACCACCTGGTTTTTTGAAGCGGACCTGGTCCGTATTGAGCGCAAGAGATATGAATAGTTTTTCCTTGGTCTTCTTGATGAATTTGCAGCCAAGGATCCTTCACCTACAGTCTCTTTCTGAGTCCCCTTTTGAACAATATCACTGAAGGTGTGGCCAACCGGGGTATTCAGTATCACCTTTCCTCCCTTGGAGTTCTCCTTCCCCTCCTCGGGCTGTTCGCCATTGCTTCCACCCCTATGAAATGGCGTGCAATTCTCCCTCAAAGGGAGGCGCTCGACCTCCATCGATATACTCTCCCCAACCATGGCATGTTCCTCCATGCCTAGAAATCCTGTGTGGACATCTGGATCCTACCCCATGTTCCCAAAATTCAAGTCGTCAATATGCAAAGCCATTTAATCCGAGCCTTCCACCAAAGCAGAGTTCCTGTCCATAAGGGGGTCGCCTTCCAGATTCATAACAGCTGAATCCTGCCCCACGCCTTTAGCTGATTGAGCCACCACCAACTCCCTTCCATTCCCAGGTTGCTCAAACACTCTATCTTCCACCTGCTAATTATCCAGGACCACCACCTCACCCCCTCTCCCTGCATCCTCCACCTCCATTTCTTCAGCCAACATGTCCTCCGACAGTCCGTTAAACATGTTACTCAAAGAAATAAATGGTACAACCAATGGATCCAGACCTTTACAATTCCTATCACAATTCTTGACAACCACCTCTTCTATGATCACAGCCCTTTCTGTCCCAACCTATTCAGAAATCATACCACCCATTGAACTGGAAGGATTTCCATCCTCCTGCAAGGAAGCCTTGCTAGACCCATTAGTTTTACACTTCATAGCCAAACCCTGCACACATGATGTCCTCCATCTAACAACAGGCCCTGCCAAAATCGAGTTCTTTCCCATCTCGATGCATGCCCCCAATGTCTTGCCTCTATCCTCATCGCCAGTGATCACTGGAATGCCTTTTACCTTCCTGCGATCCTCCCTCAACCGTGATGTATGCGGTCTTCTGCACAGCTCAACCGAGTGACCCTGTCTCTTGCACGAACCACATAATTCTGTCCAAGTCTCATATATAACCCTCAACTTGTAGCAGTATTCTTCTCCAATCGTGATCAAAACAAAATCGAATGGGATGCGAGAAGCATCAACTTCGACACATACCCGTGGATTCACCGGGTGGAAAACTGCCGCAGTGCGGCTATCATAACATAGAAATCGACCCACCAAATTCCCCAACATTCGTATAATTGAAGGATTTTGAAATGGCAACAGAAGCTTAGGAAAACTTACCCAAACCGCCGTAGAGGGCGAGTCACGATTCATATGAAGGTCGAAAGACCACCGAAGCAGCATGAAACGAGAACCATTGAGGAGGCGCAGAGCCTCAACCACGCTTGAATGAGATCGGCTTCCGTTTCAAACCGGATCACGATTTGTTTGCTGTCAAACAATCCGACCACCGCTCGTTCTTGAAAATCCCAAGACCCGAAGACAAAACGGTCTAAGGCATCAATGGATGGCCTCTTCTGCTTGAATCGGGCCACCAATGTGAGATTCAATAGACCTGAAGCTTCGGAAAACTAAGAAGTGGAAAGATTGAGATTTGTCACCCCTTCAACTAAATCAGGAACCTTAGGGTTTAGCACCTCTTTCGGAAATGAGGGAGAAATTCCAGTCTAGAGAATGACCGAAAGAACCTTGCTCGCTCATGAAAAGACGATTCCTCCTTTCCCACAAAGGGGGTAGGAGCCGGCGAGGAGTCCGCCGTCGTCACTGGGTGGAATGGGGCATCGAGGGTTCCTCGGCGCGCCCGAAAAGAAAATTCCTCTTAAATCCTTTTAAATGACTCCTTTTTTAATAAAAAGAGATTATTCTTTCACTTAATATCAAGAGTTTTATCATCTAATTTTATGATGTTTTAGTGCTATAATATCTATATTATCTTTTATCATAGTTATTTTTTGAATAATATGATTTCATTTTTGTGTGTGTGATGTTTATATTCAAAAACTGTTTCAATAAGAAAAACGAGTATTTGAAATTTTGAATGTGTTTTTCTTAAGGGTGTAAATGATTTATATAGTGTTTTACTCATTATATGTTACTTGAGAATTATTTATATTGGTTTTATCCCATTATTGATCTATTTATGATGGGTGAGCCCCATTATATCTCAAGATATATTGGGTTGAGCCCATTATAGGTCAAGATATAACAAGTGAGCCCCATTATAGCTCTAAAATGAATTGGCTACTTCATAGATTGGATTTTGACCAAATGTTATTCAATGTGTAAGGGTTAATGTAAGAGTGATATGGTTAATATGTCTCAAGGAAACTACATGACATTTCTATGCATATGAGTTTTTGTTATTATGGCTTTTATTGGGTTTTATGTAATCACTAAAATAAAGATTTATTTATTTATATCCCTTTCTATGTTTTATAACCACCCTAATATTTCAAAATGTTTTTCACATGAAATAATAATGGAAAATATAAAGAAGGGAGTCGTGATGAATGATATAGAGTTTTGTCAAAGAAATCATGTTTTAAATTTTAATGATTTATATTTTAAAAAATAGATTCTGTTTTTAGTAGTATCCTTCTTGTATAAATATGGTATGTTATGTATGTAAGATATCCTAATTATATACAAATATAATCCCAAAAATATTCTCAATGTGTTATAATGTATGTTCTTGACTAAAATTCATGATAAAGTAACATTTTAAGGATGAGTCCTTATAGTTGGTATCCGAGGATGGCTTAGATAACATTAGGGGTTAAGATGATGTAACAAAAATACCATAAATGATTTTTACTATATTGTTAATTTGAAATGTTATCAAATTGATATATTTCCTTGTTGATTCTTCTCGGAAAATGTCTATTCAGAAAGGTTTTTTGCAGAAGAAATAGGGATTCTGAATTAGGAAGGCACCAAGAGGCTAGTGTCCGCCCGATTCTGCAGCATGTAATGGTGGGAATTGTAACAGAGTAGTTTGTGATAGCAATGGCTTAGTTGACTCAGGAAATAAGTAGTGGTGGTATCTATGCCATAGAGTAACATGATCTACCATGAAGAAACATGTCTTTTGTGGAGCATTTCATGAGGTATCATCCTCTAGTATTCAGTGGAACCATAGATCCAGTGATAGCTGAAGGATAAATCAATGCTGTAGAAATGATATTTAATGTCAAAAGATGTTCAGAACATCAAAAGGTAATACTATCCATTTATCTTTATGAAGTTTAAGATTATTAATGGAGGTATATGATTAAGAATATGATAAAATATATTATCTTGACACTCTAGAATGAGATGATTTTACAAGTCTTTTTCTAGAAAAATAATTTCATTAAACTGTTCAACTCGGAATAGAGAAAAAAATATTCAGTCTGAAGAAGAAAGATGGTGATTTTGCGGCATCATATGAATCCAATTATAAATGACATTCCGAGTATATACCATATTTTACTCAGTACATTCATAGAAAATTTAATATATTTTTTATGGATTAAATCATTTTCTACAGATATATTTGGATTAATGAGAGTTTAAATGCTATGAGAAACGTTTTTTTGTGCTAAAAAGTTGAGATAGTGCTTGCTGACACGTATGTGCCTTGTGATGAGAAAAACTAGAAGTGAAAAAGTTGAAAGAATTGGGTAATAATTCATCAATGAAGTATATAAGTAAGAAAATCAATTTCACTTCTTTTGAAATGTGTGGTAAAAGGAATGTTGGGAAATGTATTGTAAATTTTAGGAAGTTCGACCAATGTTGAATGTTTTATACACATGTCTCGTGAGTGAAAGAAAATGATCTTAAATTTAACGAGAAGCCGATGGTGATATTCTTTAACTATAATGAATTGGGTCATTTTGCTAATGTTTGTTCAAATCTAGTTACTGATGCAGGAAATCAAAAATATTGGAAAAAAATAGTGTGTAAATATACATTAAAACCACTTCAGTAGATGTTGAGCTGTCAAATGAGGTTGTATAATGTACATTTTCTGTTTTTATAGATTTATCACATGTGTTGTTGGTTTTGGGGTCTACTCATTCCTCCATTTATGAGAATTTTTCAGAAACATTTGGAATTCCACCCCATGAAATGAGACCAGAATACATGGTAAAAACAAATGGAGGAAATATTGTTGCAAAAATATATTATAATAATATGACTATTAATGTTTTTGGATAGATTTTACCTAAAAAACATGTTATTTATCTTCTAGTAGAGTTTGATGATATTTTGGCTATCGTCTGACTTTCTTTGTATCATGCTAAAATAGATTTTAGAAAAAGAGAAGTTGTTTTCCAAAAAGATTTTTAGTTTGTGTGCAATAATGAACCCATATAATTAGAAAAAAATCAGGAATCTAAGATATTGATAAAAGATATAAATTAAAGTTATCTTGCTCATATTTTTCAAGATATGGTAACTATCCAAAGTAATGATATAAAAATATTAAATTAATACATCGATATTTTTCCTGATGATTTTCATAGGGTTATTCCTGGTCGAGAGGTTTAAGTTTCTATTGAGTTATTTCATGGTGGTAAGACAATTTCTAAACCCCCTTGTTGAATGACTCAAATGGAATTTTTGGAATTAGAAAATTTGTGGCAGGAATTGTTAAATAAAGGATTAATATGACCTATCACATAACCATGGGGTTCTCCTATATTGTTTATTAAAAATAAATATGGTCCAATGAGACATTGCATTGATTATAGAGCCTTGAAAAATATTACAGTTAACAATAAGTATATTATTTCTCATATCGATGATTTTTTTGATCAGCTCCAGGGAGCATAGTATTTTTCGAAGGTTGAACTGAGGTTGGTGTACCATCAGTTGAAAATAAAGGATGAAGACATCACAAAGACTATGTTGCCTACTAGATATGGTCATAATGAATTGGTAGTTATGATTTTTGGGTTAACTAATACAATCATAGTTTTCATGTATGTTATGAATATAATATTTAATATGTTCTTAGATAAGATTTTGGTTGTTTTTATTGAAGAAATTATGGTGTATTCTATAAGTAAAGAGTAGAATGAGAAACATCTAATAGCTATTTTGAAAACATTAAAAAAATAAACCATATGGAAAATACATCAAGTGTGATTTTTGGTTAAAAAGATTTCTTTTTTTTGGGAAAATTGTAAATAAGAATTGAATAACAGATAATCCTGCCAAAACAAAAGTGGTTGGGGAATGGAAAAGACTTATAAATGATATATATATTCTTAGTATGTCTATATTAGTAGGTTATTACAGATAGTTTACTAAAAAAATTCATAGATATATATAATGATAACTAAGTTAACTCAAAAGGGGTTAAATTTATTTGGATAGAAGAATATGATGTTTGTTTTTAGGAACTGAAGAAGAGATTGGTGAATGGTTTAGTTTTGGAATTTCCTTGCAAAAGTGGTGTGCTTCCCATCTACTATGATGCTTCATTAATGAGACTTGGCTATGTTCTAATGCATAATGGTCAGGTAATTGATTATGCTTCATGTCAATTGAAACACCATGAGTTAAATTACAATACACATGATTTGGAATTAGTATCTATGGTATTTTATTAAAAAATTTGGAGGAATCTTTTATATGGGGCTGAATGAAAATATATACTGACCATACAAGTTTTAAGTATATATTCACTAATAATTAATTAAACATGAGAAAGGTACGATAGATTGAATTAATAAAGGATTAGGATTGCATGATTCAATACCTTATAGGGAATAAAAACAGAGTGGCTCATGCATTGAGTCGATAATGTAATGCTACATTAACCATGATACATTTGGAATTCGTTCCTTTGGAAAATTATTTGACGAATTTTGGCATAGAAGTTATTGTTACATGAAATATATCTATTTTGTTTCAGGTTTTAGTGCTGTCATCTTTGTTAGATAGAATTAACAAAGCACAGATGGAAGATTGCGAGCTACCAAGAAAGAATGAATTGGCTAAATGGGTATGTTTATAGAACTTAACATTTATAAATATCGTGTTCTAAGATTTTGTAAAATGTTATGTGTGCATTTTGATTCCCAGTTGAATATGAAATTGTTGTGTGAATATCATAGTTCTCCATTTTCAGTTCATCATGGTTGTACATAGATGTACAGAGACCTTCGGGTGTATTACTGGTGGTATGAAATTAAAAGGGATGTTTTTTATTTTACTATGAAATTTTTGAATTTTCAACAGGTCAATGTAGAGAGGCAGTTACAGATGAGGATTCTCTAGCCATTACTTATGCCAGAGTAAAATGGGAAAATATATCCATGGATATTGTTGTGGGACTACCAAATACTTCTCTAGGTAACAATGTGATTCGTGTGATTGTTGATCACCTGGATAAATATATTCATTTTCTTTCTATTCGAGATTCAAAGTCTATGAATCATCTCTCTCAATTGTAACTCAAAGATATTGTTAGGTAACATGGAGTACCTATTCCCATTGTATATGATTAAGATACCTTTTTCACCTCTATTTTTTGGAAGGGCCTTTCGATGTCATTGTGAATAGAATTAAATTTCATTACAACTTTTCATACTCAATAAAATGGGTAGTCTGAACAAACGATTCAGATTTTAGAAGATATGATTTGATCTTGTTTAATGTATTACCAAGGATGTTGGGATCAACATAATCCTATAGTTTAGTTTTTATATAATAACAGTTTTCATTACATTATACAGATGGAACCTTGTTTCCTTTGGAAATGGGGATGACCTTGTTTCTTTATGGTTCAAACATTCCAATCGGTTTCTAACATGTTTGTTCATAGAACCGGAAACATCCAGTGATTCTATATCCATTTGGAGAAACTTTCCAAAGGTAGGTGCTCATCAGTTGTGGACTGATGAGGCTTAAAAAATTTCATCGGTCATGAGGATGGGAGGTCAGACTCATCACACCTTTTTGAGGGGAATTATTGTCAACTCCGGGACTCTCTTTATAGATTTAAGTTATGTTCGTGAATCCTTATTAAATTACCAAGTATATAAATGAGATTTCCTTTAGATCTAACAATCAATGATTGGTATGTATGAGATTTAGAGACTCTTTTATATGTACTTCAGGTTCTTCATCGATAGAGAATCATCTGTATTTATTAGTGATTCTTAGTCAATGGTATCTTTCAACACATTATATAAAAATATCTTGGTTATTATGATGACCATACTGGTTTTAAAACCACTCAGTGGGGCACTTTATGTTTATTTTCATTCAGAAGGACATGGATTTTTTCATGGTTGGGGTCATACCCACAGATGGGCTAACTACGTATCCTTGTTTAGAAAGGGAATCAGAACCCACATAGTTTTAGTAATGAAGAATGAGTTTTATGAATGGTTGATGGCTCACAGAAAGATGTCATAATTACTTTTACGCTCTAAGCTCACGTGAGTCGTGCTCGGTGTGAGAAACAAGAGGTATTGGTAAAACCTGACAATTGTGCCACGAAATATGTAATCATAATAAATGTGGGGCTTATGTATGTATGACTGCCCAAATAGATGAGTATTGGGATTTACTTTAGGGAAGAAACCCGGGAAAAAGGTCTATAAATGTTTATGTGCTTTATGGAGATTTGGATACTTAACTTAGGGATTACTCCTATGAATGATGCCAAAATTAGAGGGGACTTATGATTGGGATTTACTCCTGAGAAGTAAGCACAAATCAAAAGTAAATTAAGACTAGTTAAGAGAAATTATATCTGGGGATTATTCCTGAGAAGGAGGCCTAGTTTAAATATAATTAAGACTGGGGATTACTCTTAATGAGGATGCCTAGGTTAAGGGAATTTGTAATTTGGGGATTACTCCTAAAGAGAACGCCCATATTTGGGAACATGGGGTTTAATCTTAAGGAGGATGCCCAAAATTAAGGGAACTTGAAGACTGGGGCTTACTCCTGAAAAGGAGGACCATGCTAGGGGACTTGGGGCTTACTCTTAATAAGGATGCCAAAATTAAAGATCGTCTCATTTTGAAGGATGAGGTTGAATGAATGAAATCTCTCATCTTAGTGACATGAAGATGTGTAAATCACTAGGTTTTGAGAGATGTTCCACAGAATTCTTTTCAGATAAAGAATCCAACCAAGGAATCATGCCATAAATGGATTTGAATAGGATTCTGTAGGCTAAATCTTGAAGAGGATATGTGGATTTAAAGAAAACAGCTGAAATAGAAAGGAGGGGCACCCAAAAAGAGGTAGGCGTGTAGGTCCTATTTGGGCACGCAGGTCCTGGATGTGCAGGTATACCTGCACGGCACCTGTGTACTTGCGCGCCTGTCAACCCATAAGGTAATACATGAGAGAGACTTGGCTCAAGCCCTTCGTATTTTCCCAAAAGGCTTATAAAAGGGTGGCGCGCAAGTTCTGTTGACAGAATAAGGCGGAGTGCAAGTGTGAGCATTTCCATTAAGGGTTAGACACTTAGGGGCGCAGGTGTTGGTGAATTTCAACACTTAGGCCTTGTTCCCTCTCTTTAGATCTTCTATTATAGGTAAGAAATTACATTAGAAGTGTTCGAAAGACTTCACGAAGAGACTAGGGCACCGAGAGCTGAAATCTGAGTTTTTGGATTTTTTCCACCCAAAATGGGGGGCCCTCAAGGGGTATGTATATGATGTTGAAGACCATGGGCGAAAATTATATAGGGCATGCAGGTCACATGCGCTGCCAATTTGTGGCGTGAACGTATACATGTGCAACCATGATGAAACCTGTGCGGCCCATTCTTAACCAAATCCTTCTTCATGCCTTTTTCAATTTTTGATGTTTCATCAATGGATGAATCTCTTTATGCTAATGTAATCATTTTTTTCAGTCGTATAGACTCTATGACATAAAGGAGCATAAAAAAAGTCCCCCCTAAGAGTTGGATCTGAAAGGAATGGGGATGTGACTCTGAGGTAAAAAAGAAAACCAAGGAAGGGAGGCGCACAGGTTTTGAGCGAACAGATAGCGGCGCACAGGTGAGAGGCGTACAGGCTTCGGCGCGCAGGGGTGCGTCCGGGCCTATAAATTTGTGCCTCATTCTCGTGCAAAGCACATGGATCTCAAACATTTCTTCTCTCACAGCACAGGTTTCATTCATCATGCGGGTTGCTGATTTTCTGCAATTTCATTGCTTCTTTTCTATGTCGCGCTACTGCAGAAGTATTTTGACATGCCTGGTGATACCTGCGCGCCAAAACCTTCATGACACAGTTACACCTACACACCAACTTCGTACTTGCGCACCTTAATGCCTTTGCCATTTTTCCGAATTTATTAACAAATTTTATGAAAAATTAACTTACTTAAGAGTTAATTTATTCGACCTTTGTGTAGATTCAATGGATCCTAGAAGAAATGGAATGGCTGATGAACTGGCGAGAAAGCAGATTGATAATTTGATGAAGATTTTTGGCTATGATTACTATGATATCTGTGATAGCACTCTCCCCGATTTGGCCAAGTACTGGAAGAAGTATCATCTTAATTTCCCACTGAGCATATACTTGCCTCTATATGGGCATGGTCATCTGAAGGATGTCAACATTTTGAAGGGAAAGAACTATCTCCCACATTCTTGGTTTCAGAATTACACCAACTTTTCATCAGCAAATATCTCAAGTGGAGGAGAATTTTCCAATACTAGAACAGTGGAGAAGGCCTATATGATGCATCACAGCCCTTGTGCACCAGATCTGAAACCTCACAAGCCTAAGTTGAAACCACATTGTTATCTTTCAATCTTCAGAAATTCCCAGATGGATCAATCCAAAGGCTGGAAGAATATTTGGGACTTCCGTCATGGAGGAGGTGTGAATCCAACATGGATGTGGGAATACTGGGTGTGAAAAAACGGTGCAGAGATTGTCAAGGATTTGAAAGGAGCTGTGATATATGAAGCCATCTGGTCTGGGCAGACATATGTCAATAGGAATGATGAGTTTGTGTCAGAGCTAATCAGCCGCTGGATCCCAGAAACCAATTCTTTCCATCTGAATCATGGAGAAGTATGCCTTAGTTGTGGGATGTCTACAAGATCTTGGGGGCTCCAATTCAAGGGGACATATATGATGAATTCTTCCCCCCAAAGTGACTTGGAATGATTCGGTGAAGACTCCGGCTTTGGCTCAGAAATTATTGAAAATTCTCAACAAGATCAAGAGTTCAAAGACCTCCCTAACTCATTCTAGAAAGGATATTCATCCAGAGTAATGGATGAATATGTTTCTTAACAATAAGAAGGAAAAGGATTCAAAGGAGAAGGGGGCCAACTGTACTCATCCTACAACTTTCCCCAGAACAGGGAAAAGGGTTGCTCTTGCCACATTCTGGCCGACCGTAGAAGCAGGAGAATTTGAGAAGTTGGGATATGAAGTAAATCAGAGATTCCCAAAAAAATACCCATCTAGCGTGTTTCTTAGCCTTGTGGTTTAGTGTTTATCTTCTACCAGTTAGGGATTCGAATGGAGGCTTCAGGCCAGGGACCTTCGTTGTGGAAAACAAGTTGGCTGACAAGAAAATGGAAGGGTTGGCCACCCCCATTTTGGCAAAGATTCACAAGAGATTACTCCATGTATTTATGGGTAAGTATCATTTAAGAATAGTGGGACCATTCCAAGTTTTGTAGGGATGGATCACCACTCATTTCAAGAAATATAATGTACAGAATAGAGTACAGGTTCCTGGGTGTTCCTTCATGCCAACAGTGCATACATTTTCTGGAGTTACTCCATTATCCCTAAACCCTTATGATATGAAGGTGAAGCTGAGCATGTTTAAGGAATTCACTTTCTTTCTTTATGGAAACCCGCCAACCGGGCGGTTTGTTGATGATGGAACCACTGATCTGAAATTGAGATCGTACATGCTAGCTTGCAGAGATGGTGTACTGGCTACCAAGATTGACGGAGATATTATATGCGAGGCCTATGCTCCATACAGATTTTCACGCAAATTCAAGTGTCTTTAGCAGCCTGTTTTATCCCCTCCTATGCATGTTAGGTTAGAGGAACATCCGATGTTTGCTTGATAACTATGGTTGCTGACATCTATGGAGAAAACCGGGGCAGTGTTTTATCTACCTATTGACAAAGCGGTGAGTAATTTGACTACATGGTATGCCAAGAACTGGATAACATCACACCCTGAAGGGGTGTTGAATCATCCAGTTTATCAGGTGGGGAAAAAGAAAAGAACTGGAGAGAAAGAAACCCTTCATCGGGAAGGTGACGCTTCCCCACCTCAAGCCGATTCACCAGGTTCCTCACCTAGGGTTGACTCGCCAGATTCCCAAGATGGGGATGATGAGGCACAACATGCAGAAAAGCAGCCTCGTGCCAGATATAATCCCCCTATCAGAATCAAGAGACCAACTCCATCAACTCCTAGTGAGTTACTTCATTGGGGTAATTTAATCATCATTACTTTATATAGCAATAAGTCTTATATTCATATCCTTTATCTGTAATTGCAGGAGCTAGGAAGAAGATGAGGTCCAAAATGGTAGGAACCTATTCCCAGCCTTCTGGTACACATGCTGAATATATACGGCCAGAGGCTATCCAGACATGGAGGATTTTATACTACAATACTAAAACTGCCTGGCTGGATTTATGAGAAGGTCTACACATCCCTGGAATATGGAATCATTAGGCTTCTACTAATATCTATTTTGAGGATAATCCCTATAAAGTGCAGGTTTACATCAGAGAGCTGGAGATGCTCATACATTCCATCGACGATTCCATTCCTGTCACCAAGCAGGAGAAGGAATTGATAGATCGTGGAACCACTGAGGGGATAGGTGGTTTCAGAGATGAGGAGTGGAACGATTACGTGGCTCTTGAAGATGAAAGTTTCTTTCCTTATTTTCTTTGAAACATGATTTTAGTCAAAGTTTTGATACTCAAGTAAATTATTTTCTTCATCCTGCAACTTGAAAAGAAATGAACTGTTGAGGTTCCTTCACTACAGTATAGCCCTGGTGGTACTGCCATCAAGGCTAATGAATCTTTTCGTGAACCAAGTGAGATATCTATAGGCTATTAAGTAATGGATGAATAATTAGAAAGGTATTTTCACTCTCCCATACCTGTATTTGGAGAGGAAAATGTCAACACTCCCAAAAATCCAAAGAAGCAAAAGCATCGAAGGAGGAATTCCACAGCTAAACGTTTCATCAGTAGTGGTAAGTCCTTCAGATAGTCATGAGTCTAAACCCATGAAAAGGTCTCTCATACTTCTTGGGATTTCAGGAGATTCTGTAGTTTCCTCTTTGAGGGAGTGGACTGTCCCTCCTCTAAGAACAACGGAGGGTGCTGGTGAAAAATCACAAGTTCATGCTGGCTTGGCTGCTCCTGAAGAGGAGCTAGCGTCTGTTCCCAGTATCACTCCTGCTGCCACTGAAAGGAGAGAAGATCTTGCTTCTGGTAAATTAACAATGATTCATAAGATGTTGAATGAAACATCAAATGAATTCCATTCTGTGATACTTTAGGTTCAAAACCTACGCTAGAGCATTTGGCGGCAACTTCAACTGACACCAAAATTTTAACTAAAGAAGCTGTCCAGGGTCAGAGGCCGCAGAATGAGGGTCGCCAAAATGATGTATTGAATTCTCCCACTGGTGGGACTAAACAGTAATATGAGATAACATTATATGAAATGATGGAATTTGGCGCATCTTTTGACGATTTTTTAGATCATGTTAAATTACCATGTAATTTAGAAGATTTTGGACATGAGTGTTATCCTTCATCCTGTTAAAATAACTTCTTATTACATCTTTGACCATGATTGGTTCAAACGCGTAGTTCCATATGAGCAAGCTACTGAACTGCCAAAACCTGAAGGGGGTACAGACAACCCCACTGTTATAGAGACACTAGCTCAAGTAGAGCTTAACCGAGTAGAGCTTCCTAAAATTCATCCTGAAAATCCTGTTGATGTTAGGAAAGACGGGGAGGAGCCTTCTCATGTTGCTAATCTACCATTGGGTAAAGGATAACAATATTTGTGACTGTACTTAATTTTCAAGACATCCAATTAACTTTTTTATCCTTTGAAACTAAACAAAGCTTTCAATTGATTATGCAGGGCCATCAATTTCAGTGGCTAGATTTGGAGGTGAAGCCTCACCCTCTGCCCCAACGGGAATAGAAAGCGAAGTAACATGGGTCAGGTGGGAAGGAGTTGAACAGGTCACTTCCATAAGTGCATTAGTCCCATATTATATTTCCCCTTGTGATAGTGATCCTGAGTCAGACTCGGAAGTAAAAAAGGCTCTCTAATTTTCATGATGCAAGGCATGGAAGAACAAATGGAAGATCATATTTGAAGTGCCTCTAGAAGAGCTGTCATCAAAGATCCCCCAACTTTCATCCCTGTTCATTATGTTGGGACATGGCGGTTTTGGATATCAAGATATCCATGTCGTGGTAAAACAAGTCATCTTTAGAAGGGAGCAGGAGCAGAAGTACCATCATGATTTGACTATGGTCAGGCTGTCATCCAATATCAGTGAATTTTATGCTGCGGTATCCTGAGCTGAGGAAGATCATGCTGCCAAGTTAATGGAGCTTAAGCATAAGATCAAAGAGAAAGTCGTCCAGCAGATGCACCTTCAGCAACAGTTAGATGTTGTTACTAGGGAACATGACCATCTTAATAATACATTGGAAGGTGTTCAAACGAATGGTATGAAATCCATTTCAGATACCAAGAAAGAACTCCATCAAGAAGAAAATAGTGAAGATGGTTGATTGAATGATCTTCAAGTTGCTGCTGATGAAGATCAGGATGTCGTAAATCAAATGAAGATTTATGTTGATAGCCTTTTGTAATTCTTAGAAAAGAGAAGAGACTCCAGTCTGTGGATGTCCTTCTAACATTTTTGCATCAAATAAAAAATACATTCATCTTTAATCATTTGTGCATACCTTGTTTTTCTACCAGCTTTAAAATTTTTACCTATGTCAATGCGCCTTGTAAGCATAGTTTCATTATGGCGAGGATTATTATAAATAAACCTACAAACATTGAATCTTTAATTTCTCAATATTACATAAATCATACGAAATGTATGTTTAGTGAGATGGGACTTGACTTTTGTTCAGAGTTCCCTTGTCTTTTGTGGGCAGTTTAAATCCATGCACGTCGGACAGAAAAAGGCTAATGTTTAAGGTCTAAATAGCTTTGACTGAATGGATTAAAATTGACTCAATTCCTTGATAATTTATCTGAAAACATATTACTATATTCATGTATGAGGGAAAATATCTAAACTATGACTTATGAAATTTTGAATATGAGGAATGATATGAAAACGGGGCTAAAAGGCATTAAAAGAAGTATTTCCCAAGAATGAAATTACCACTATTTAAAAAACCCTTTAGGGGGTTGAATTATTTCGGGCCGCTTATGGGAATTGCCTGCATAGTCAAATAATAGAATCTTTTGGCTGACAGGTCTGTTATGTAGACAACTTATGCAAGGCTTCCTAAGGGAACGTACTGCATAGTCAGGCAAAATATATCTCAGAAATTCACTTTTCTACTACTAAAAAGCCAGTGAATGTTTATTGAGATTCAAATTTTCCAAATAATTGAGTTTTTTGTATGGAGAGAGGTACTTGAATATGGATAAGATATTTCCAATCAAGATTTTCTAAGAACTGGATGAATGTCTCTCCTACGAAGGTCTGTCCCAAACTTAGGTAAGGGAAATATAAACCATAGACTTAAAAACTTTTAGATCATGAAAAAGCGTATGGGACAAATATGTAAAGGATGGCTATTTTCTGCAGATCCTTACATATTGTCGATAAGACCAATAAGGACAAAAATAGGTTTTTCCCCCAAGAATGAAGTTTCCACTATTTGAAAAACTAGTTAGGGAAATGAATTATGTAGGGCCACCTAAGAGCATTGGCTGCATAGTCAAATAATAGCATCTTTTGGCTGACAGGTCCATTATGTAGACTAGTTATGCAAGACCGCCTAAGGGCATGTGCTGCTTAGTCAGGCAAAATAATTCTCAGGTATCAGACATTTTGTGACCGGAAGTCAAGAAAAGGGTTTTGGCGATTTGGAAGTATTTAAGGTTAGGAGTATGACACATCAAAATGGGAATTATTCCATGTATGCAAAGATACACAAAATAATGCTAACCATAATCATATTTTGGTTGGGTCCTGAATTGAAGTGCTGGACTTCACTACGTATCCCATAAAGATGGGAATCAAGCCATACGTAGTTCTTGAAATATAGTTTAACGTCATGTGGGATGAGAGTGTAGGAGATCTTAGTTTAGTGTCATAGAACTCAGAAAATTATAAGGAATACACAGTGAGTGTTTGTTATAAACCTGATGTGAATGAAGGCCATGGTTTTCATACCACATTCATTTTTTCATAAGGGGACTTTTCAGCCAAGGGACTGAAAGTAAAATTTGGGGTTATCCCCAATGACTTGGGGCTGGATTCAAGGGATGCTTGAACATTCTTACATATCCCAAAAGGATGGGAATCAAGCCGCACATAGTTCTTGAAATACCCTCTGTACAGATTTGGTTCGTACATGTGAAGGGTGAAAGGGGACTTTAGTGCAATGATGGTTTGACCCAAGATTAATGGTTCGGGCATTTCCATGTATGCACGTATTCTTTAGAATATAACATGACATGAGATCAATGTAAATAATGATTTCCTCCCAGGTGAGGGTGTAAAAGAATGTTGTAGTTTATTTTCATATAGGATAAAAGTGTTGTACAGTTTAATGTCATATAGAAAGGACGATGGTGAACCAATGTAAAAAATATTGGTTCTGGGGGTGGTTTCACGAATCAACTTCATATGAGATGAAGGTGAACCGATGTCAAGAGATTGATTTTGGGCTTGAACCACGAGTAGTTGCATACATACCCTACCTAGAAGGCGAGGATCAAAGTCCGTGTAGTTCAATTGAAGAATGAATTGGTGATCAAGTTGTTCTTGAGGACAACAACCTAAAAAATAGTGTCAGGACTTACACATGGTTAGCGTCCCAGAGAGGGTGTTATGGTTGAAGTTTTCTCTAAGCTCACATGAGTCATACACGGTGTGAGAAAAAAGAGGTAGAAAAAACCTTAATGATGAACAGTTAAATGTCATGTAGGACATATGAAGGGACTATAAAGTTTAAAGTCTTGCAGTGAGGACTATTGGTGCTGTACAGTTTAGTGTCATGTAGTAGGGACTAAATACAGTTTAACATCATGTAGGAAGTATTAATGGATTTTGTTCAGTTTTACATCATGTAGGACGAATGAGCAGTACAGTTTAACAACATGTAGGTCAAATATAGGGACACAGTTTAACATCATGTTGGACATGAACACAGTTTTGAGTCATGTTGGACAATAAGGGTGATGTACAGTTTAGCGTCCTATAACTAAGACGATGGGGGCAATATAGTTTAACGTCATGATGGAAAAAAGGGGGACTGTGCAGTTCAATTTCATGCAATAAGAACAAAAGAGGACATAGTTTAACGTCATGTTGGGCGTATTAGGGACTTTTTCACAGTTTAATGTCATGTTGGACGATGGCACAGTT
This sequence comes from Viscum album, assembly GCA_963277665.1. Lineage (NCBI taxonomy): Eukaryota > Viridiplantae > Streptophyta > Magnoliopsida > Santalales > Viscaceae > Viscum > Viscum album. The sequence goes on along the minus strand of OY728129.1, from coordinate 749,420,471 downwards.
TAACGTCACGTTGGATGATGGTGCGAATAGTTTAAGGTCATATGCATGGACAAGCAATTATGCAGTTTAACGTCTTGCTTGATGTATAAGGGACTATATTGTTTAAAGTCTTGCAGCAAGGACAACACAGTTTAACATCATGTTGGACGAAAAGTGACAATACAGTTTAACGTCATGTTGGACGATAGGCAACAATATAGTTTAACGTCATGTTGGATGATGGTGCGAATAGTTTGAGGTCATATGCATAGACCATGGTTATGCAGTTTAGAATCTTTCTTGACGTAAGGGACTTCTGTACAGTTTAGCATCATGTAGCTAGGATGTCACATTTTAACGTCATGTTGGACGTTGGCATAGTTTAATGTCATGTTGGACGATGACACAGTTTAACGTCATGTTGGATGATGGCACAATTTAATGTCATGTTGGATGTTGGGTCGAATAGTTTAAGGTCATATTCATAGACCGGATTATGTATTTGTATTATACAAAATACTTCTTCAGAAATCTGGCATTGATTGGAGTCGTGATGAGTTCTCCATCCATTGAGATTAAATAATATGCTCCATTGGAGTGGACCTTATGTATTTTGAAAGGTCCTTCCCACTTTGGTTCAAGCTTGGGAGGTTTCTTTCCTGGTATCGTTGGAGTTCTGAGAACCAATACCAATTCTCCAAGAATGAATGAATGAAGACAAACTTTTTTGTTGAAAGCTAGTGCTATTCGATTCTGATAGACTTCCATGTGATGCATAGTGTACAATCTTTTATCATCTAATCATTCCAATTCATCCAATCACTTTTTTAGATTATTCATCTGTAGATGACTGATAAAAAATTCCTACCCTGAGCGAGGGTAATTGAACCTCAATGGGCAAGACTGCTTCTGTTCCATATACCAATGAATATGTAATTCACCGTTGTTGCAGTGCGGGTGGTGGTCCGATAAGACCATAAAGCATGGAAGAGTTTATCAGGCATGATTTATTATCTTTATCCAATATCTTTTCCAGTATGTTTGAAAGAGTCTTATTGAAGTATTCTATTTGGCCATTGGCCGCTGCATGATACCGAGATGAATGGTTAGATTTGATGTAGTATTCTTGAAACAACTTCTTTACCTCGGAGGAGCATAAGTTGGTAGCATTGTCCATCAATATGGTATGAGGGACACCAAATCTGGTAATGATGTTAGACATGATGAAGCTAACAATGCTTTTAGAACTATCTTCTTTGAGAGTTATTGCCTCTGCCCATTTGGAAAAGAAGTCAGTAGCAGTAAGAATATACTTAAACTGTTTGGCTGTAGCTGAAGGATAATGTCCCACTACATCAATTCCCCATGTGGTAAATGGCTACAAGTAGTTAGCTGTATGAAACAACTCTGGGGGTTGAATAATGATGTTCTCACATACTTGGCATGAATGAAACTTTGTTGTGAAATCAACACAATCTTGTATCATTGAAGGCCAAATGTATCCAAGCCTTCGAATTTGATCAGATAGTCTATGTCCGGACTGATGGGCACTACAGACTCCTGCATGCACTTCTTTCATGACAGTCATTGTCTCTTCACCATCAATGCATTTGAAGAGAATTCCATCAAAACCTCTTTTGTAGAGAATTTTCTCTAGGTGATATGGGCTGTCATAAAGAGTAAAATTGACCACACGTCACCAAATTTGTTCTTTGCCGGCTCTATCTGGTGGAAGTGTTCCATTTTGAAGGTATTCCCTGATAGGTGTCATCCATCCTGTATTATGACCATATGGTTCAGGAATGGGACTAATTTAATTTATTTACATTGTTCGGGCTTGAACAAAAGGTGAAATTTTACGATGGTGGGCAATACTGATGATTTTTTTGTCCCAGTTTGGATCTGCCAGTGTTGTGGATATATTAGCCAGTGCATCAGCTTGGGCATTTTCCGATCACGAGACATAAAAAAATGTTGGTTCCGAAGGGAATTCCGCCATTAAATCTCCGACGTAATCATAAAAAGTGATTAGTTCTTCTTTTCTGATTTCATAATCCCCATTGACTTGTTTGATTACGAGGTCTGAATCACCTTTCACCTTTATGTGATTCACTTGTGCTTGAAGCGCCAACTCCAATACTGTGATAAGATATTGGCATTCTCCTTCATTATTTGTACAACCATCCCACAATAAGAATGAATAGGGTAGCACTGCCTTTTCTGGTGAAAGGAGCACAATTCCTAACCCAACTTTGTTGAATTTAGGATCTTCCATTTTCTTCCCTATGGGACTTCTAGAAGTACCATCAAAGTTCATTTCTCATGATTTAATATTATCTTGAATAGAAAATACTTATTCATCGGGAGGTTCAATATCTGAAGATGTATCTTCAACTGAAGGATGTTTAGCAAGGAAATTAGCCAGAGCCTGGCCCTTTATTGCGTTTTGAGGCACATACTGGATATCAAATTGCTGCAAAGTAACTTCCCACCTTTCCAGACATCCTGTAAGCATTGGACAACTAATGATAAATTTGAGCAGGTTATTGCGAGATACCAATTGGACCTCGTGATGTTGCAGGTAGTGTCTCAACTTCTGAATTACAATGATTAATGCTAGGAATAAATTATCAATACTTTAATATCGGGTTTCTGCTTCAAGCATAGTCTGACTGAGATAGTAGAGGTTGTTTTCATTCCCATCATCATTCTTCTGGGCAAGGAAGGCACATAATGATCGCTCTAAAGCTGTCAAATAAAGAATAAGTGGACTTCCTTAAATAGGCGGCATTAATACTAGTGGACTCAAAATATATTTCTTGAAAATATTGAATTCTTCTTAAAATTATTCAGTACACTAGTATGTGACTCCCTTCTTCATCAATTTGGTGAAGGGTAAACTTTTTGTTGCCAAATTAGCGATGAAACGCCGAATATAGGCTAAGTGTCCTTGAAGTCCTCTCAATTCTTTCAAATTTCGAGGTGGTGAAATACCAAGGATTGACTTTTTCTTCTTAGGATCATCTTCGATGCCACGATGGCGTACAAAAAAGCCGAGAAATTTTCCCGAGGTTACCCCAAAAACACATTTTAGGGGGTTCATCTTCAAATTATGTTGCCGAAGTTTGTGGAATATGATTTACAAATCATCCAAGTGATTAGAAAATTACCTAGATTTAACAACCAAATCATCCACATGACATTCAAAAAACTTCCCTAAATAGTGTTTGAAGATACGATGCATGGCACGCTGATACGTTGCGCCTGCATTCTTCAGGCCAAAGGGAATTACCCGATAGCAAAGCACCCATGTGGTGATCTGAAGGCTGTATATTCTTCATCTTCTAGAGCCATTCAGATTTGATTATATCTAGAATATCCATCCAAGAAGGAAAGTTCTTTATAGCCAGTCGTTGCATCAATTAAGAGTTATGTTATCGGAACTGGAAAATCATCCTTAGGACAATGCCGATTAAGATCTTTGAAATCAATGCAAACTCTAATTTGTCTTTTCTTCTTTTTCATAGGGGAAATATTAGCCATCCATTTGGGATATTGAACTTCTCCAACAATGTTATATTTGATAAGCTTATACACTTTAGCTTCAATTTTGGAATCATAAGTTAGGTGTGTTCTTCTTGCAGCTTGTTTGAATCCTCGATGTTCTTTTGGAAAACCCAAACGATAAGTATCAACATTAGGATCAAGCCCTGGCATTTCTGTATAGTTCCATGAAAATATATCTCTATTTTTCATTAAAAATTAAATATACATTTCCTGATCTTAAAGAGTCATGGCCACACTAATTAAAGTGGGGAGTGGATCTTATTTTGTACAAAGAATTATTTCTCTGAGTTCATCCACAGTAGTAGAGATACCCTCTTCAAATGCTGGAGGAGCATCCCTAAGATCTTGCTATTCTTTTTAACATTTGTTATTTCTTCTGTTTCTACTTGCATAGTAGATGAAGAAGCATAATTTCCATGATCAGAATAGATGTTAAAATTTTAACATCATGAAGAAGACGCTTCCATTTCTGACCCTATTAATGATTAAGGGTCTTTCTTGGGAAATAAAGAGGAGATGATGGATTGAAAATCAACTTCATCATTCACCTCTAAAATTTCTATAACTTCTTATGGCCTGGTTGGTGAAGTATATACTTTTTGTATTTCAGAAGATGAAAAGAAGACATATCCATTTTAGCTTTAATCATTGCTTAGTGAATCACCAATTTCTCCCATGCTGTCTGGATTGATTTCCATAATTGACATTATGGAAGTTTCGATAAGAGTAATTGGATTCGGGTCATGCCTATCAATTTGACTAATACGCAACACATAATATGTACTCACATGTATGAATGGGTTTTCTATAATCTTTTCCAAACCATATGGATCATTAACCATGGTAACCCCCTTTGCTGTGAATTTCTACTTACCCTTCATGTGATAGAATTTCGTCTCAATGTATTGAGATTCACATGTTTTTAAGGGGTCTTTATAACCATACAATGTCCCAATTTGACCATTGAAACAATATTTGATACATTGATGGTATGATAAAGGGATAGATGGATGTTGATATAGCCAAGGTCTTCCAAGAAAAACGTTGAAGGCGGTATCGTGATGAACAACCATGAAACCTGGATTTGATACAAGGTCTCCAAACTGAGTTCTGAGTGTAATCTCGCCCAGTGGTTCTTGTTCATTTTTATCATATCCTTGTAACATCAAATTAGAAGGAGATAAATCACATTCTGTGAGGCCCAATCAACGAAGTGTACGAATGGGGATGAGGTTGACTCCTGAACCACTATCAATGAAAGATCTTCGGATGTCTACAACATTGAACTTTCCAGATAAGTACCATGGTCTAATATGTCCATGCACGACATCATCTTCATCTTCATCTGTAAAAGATATCACTGCATGGCATTCTGCAAGACCATTCTCAACATGGTAGACTTCGGCCACAACAATTTCAGTTTCGAATTCATGAGGACTTGACAAAGCCTTAATGACTGCCTCCTGAAGATCCTTTGATAGATTCATGGCATCCAGAATTGATAACATGGCCGGTAATTGGGCCAAATTTTTCAAGATATCATATTTTTGATCCAAAGGTCTTCATTTCCCGACAAGAACATGTGGTTTCACAGGTGCCTTAGAAGTTGATGCTTTGGATGTAGATGCATCTTGTATCGGGGTAGGAGTTGGAAATACTACTGGCTTTGGAAAATTAGACTGAATAGGTGTATTTAATTGGTGAGAGGAAGAAGGTGGAATCTCTAACCGATCCTACAGAATAATTGTGCCAGGACTGAATCTGCTATTGGTGGATGAATTTTCTTGTTCCAGTTGGGCTAGCTAAAGGGCTCTGCCACGGGTTTCTGCTGCATATACAGTTCTAGCAAGGGTAGAATTGGAATAGTGGATTCGGGGATATCCACGTCTTCCTCTGTATCCCAGTCCTCTGGAACTACCTATAATTACTCTGTTTTATACAGGGAACTCAGGATCATCAAAATTGAAATTGTGGCTGGCATAAAGATCTGTTAAGTGAATCATGTTAATAGAACCAAAGATCAACTCTTCATCTGATGAATACCCCGCCTGATTAGCCAATTTAGGCTGTGCCATTTGGTGGGACGGTGCCCGTGTCTTTGAAGTAGATGGCATAAAATCTGCAAGAGTCAAAGATAACTTGGGATTTGACACGATCTTATCTTTTTCTGAATGTTCCTCTTTCTTTGAATTATGTCGTTTCTTCGAGGATTTTACCTCTGATGAAGAGGGTTTTGCTGCGGCATTCATAGTAGAAGACACAATTGGTTTCTTCAATTGCGATCGCAAAATGGAATGACTTTGGTTGATCATTCTTCTAACCATCCAATAATCATCTTTCTATGAATTTTTTCTTTTGACTTCTTTCCACCTGCCTTCTTCCTCTGGATTTGTAGTAGTAACACATGCTACCTGAACTGAAAAACCATTCAATTGGAATTGCCCCGAGTCCACCATTTTTAGTAGGAGGTCATTAAAGACAAAACACTCCTGAATGTGATGCCCCAACATCTAATGAAATGGGAAATAGTTGGGACAGTCTTCATCTCCTTCCTTGTTTGGCCTATTGGGCCTTGGAAATTGAACCAAATTATTTTCCAGAGCTGAAATGAAGTAACTATGAACTTTTTCATTTCAGAAGGAATAAAAATTGCTCTTTAAATCCTCAAATTGGTTCCATCTTTGATCTATTTTTTATTCTTGACGAAACATCCTCTGTTGTTGATGTTCAGGAGGCGGAGCCCTTCGATAAGATGAAGGTTTTGTAGTAGAAGCAGGTTCAGGTGTTTGTTTAAGCATAACTGTAGCAATCTATGCCTTACCCATTCTCCTTCCTGGAGCTGATGGAATTACACAAGTTTTATCCTTAGTCTTCATAATAGAGTATTCAATCTGTTGAGCGATCGATGTAAGGTCTGGAAACCCTCCATTGTATTTCATACTGATCAACGGTGTGTGCAACTCATTATGCAAATTTGCCACACAGATTGGCAACAATTCCTCTTAAGGAAGTGCTAAGCTTAGAGAATATGTTAATCCCTTCCAGTGAGCAATTAAATCTGAAACCCATTCATTCTCCCTTTTCTTACAGTTTGTAAGATCAAAAAACGATGTCTTTGGAAACGTTGAGCTAATTTGAAGATGTAATCTTTGGCAGAGATCCTCCCATCTGGAAATTGACCGGGATTTCAAGGTTGTATACTAAAAAAAGCATGTCTTTGTAATGACTGTAGAAAACACCTGAGATTAACTGCCTCTTGTTTATGAGGGGTTCTCATCATAGGATCACAATGAGAAAAAAAATGTGTTAAGTGTTGCTCTGGGTCTCCCGAACCGTTAATGATTGGGAATGTGGTACTTGAAAAATTTGATGGGGGAGGAATTGCATCAACCCATTCAGGGTAAGATCTCTTTTCTGGTTGAATTTGAGCACGTTTTATCTCCATAGCTTCTAACCGATTTGTAAATGACTCAATAGTAGTTATTAACATTTGAGAGACATCTGGTTGAGCTTGGACCTGAGCAGGTGCAATAACTGGATCTTGGACAGATGTGGTAGTTGGTACTACAACTGATGATTACACCATCGGTTGTTGTTGCACCTGACCCATAGGACTAGACCTGTGAGGGTGTGATAGTAAAGGAGGATACTCTTGATCCATCTCAATAGCTGCAACACATTCCCTTGGCTGATTGACTTCAGCATGCTTCAGAGGAAGACTTCCTTGATGTAGTTCTGCATTCAACCACCTTAATTCCTTCATCTCTTCCTCTTGTTGTGTGAATCTTTTCTCTAGTGAGAGTGATTGGCCTTCTCCAGAGAAAGTGTATGTAACCTGATTATTTCATTTCCCCTTGTTGGATGCCTTTCAGAGCGGGGGAAGTTGGTTACTTGATGGAATACCTAGATTCTAAGTAAGCCTTTGGTTTCGTGTATACACACCTTCTTCATTTGTGTTTGTGCGTACAACTTCCTGAGAAGGAATTTCTTCATATGATCCTTCTGAATGAGCCTCATCCGGGGGATAAAAAACAATGTCATTGTTGACATTAATTGATGCATAACGCATTACATCTCTTCTATCGGCATTTATGCGATACTGTCTTTTTCCATGTCCTTGATGAGACATTTCCTTTTATTGATTTTAACCCTTAGGAACTTCTTGATGAACTATAATTTGGAGGGAATCTCATGATAATTCGGCTCTGTATTCCACTTGTGGATTCATCCCTAATTGAGAGAAGACTGAATTTCTCTGAGGAAGATATTTAGGATTTGAAAAAGTCCCCAGTCTTGTGGACTGGGACTGTTACTACTGTTCTTGGTCAACTCCTCATATCCAATTTTTTGATTCCGAGGGTTGGGTTAAAAGAGTCCCTAGTCTGGAAAACTCGGGTGGTTCTTGAGCTGCTATATCTGATACTTTCTTAAAATCTCTCTTGATCTTGCATACTTTAGTCCAGAAATTGGTTGGATGCATCAACCTATATCCACTCAAATCACCTAGCTCAAATGAACACTGGATGATTTCTGACACTTCTATCACTTGATGATGTTCACGCTCTATATGAGAAGCATGTTCGATATTCTTGTTTTCCTGATTCAAGATAAATTCAACAACTTTTTCTCTATATGCCTGATTTTGAGAAGAACTAGTTTAGGCATGTTCTTGAGCGAGGATTTGATTACAAACAAAGCCAATTGGTTGTGGCCGTCCATGTGAAATAACATTGCATGAAACTATTTTATGAGGGCTTTGTTGGCTGGAGAGTACAGTGAAATGTAGTGCCCCTTGAACACCCCATCCCCTGATATGAATAACAGATGGGTCCTTGGCAATTAACTAGCGCAGTCTTCTTAATGCGCCAAGGCATTAACGGTGAAGGGGTCTCTGCTACTTTTCAGCCTTCAGATATCGAGAAAATGAGAGAGATGCCAAATCAATTTGGCACTGTAACCCTTCTATTATCTTGAAATGATTTTCATATTCATCATAAGATAATATTTTTATTTTCAATTGACATAGAGTTTTCCACATGTTGAGACGAATATCTTGAATACAATCTTCCGTCAACATCTCTGGAATATCATACTGAGAGTCAGCCAAAGGCAAAAACATGAATGGTACAACACCTTTCACCAGTTTTTTTCTCATATTCAGCACTTTCTCTTTATCATTCAATGAAGATTATTTTACCTAATTAGACCAGAGCTAGTGCTTCCTTGTTACTTCATAAGATTCAACAAGATTGGTAGAGAATTCACTTATCAAACTAGAAGATGATTGACCAAGTGGTGGTTTGGAGAATGACCTACACCCCAGGCTATCTTCTGATTGAGAAAGTATTTAACCTTATAGTGGTAAAGAATAAGACATGAATGGCTTCACATTTTCAAGTGCCTCAAGATAAGAGGGCCTTCTCATCACTACATTGTCCATTGGATAATTTTCCAGCCAATGCGAATTACTACTATAGAGAGGACTTTCATAGCTAAATTCATCATCATGGGGATGACCACCATGGTGGGTTACAACAAAAGATGAAACCTCTTGCTCCGTAGTCTTCTGGCCATGAAGAGGGTTCTCGTGGCTCTCATCTGAAGATGATACTTCGAGATCAACAAAACTATCATAAAGCAAGCCTCCATAAAGAATTGTCTGATGAAGACCTTCAGAATTAATGTTCCCACTATTGGGAACTGAGAGAGTAGAATCTTGAGTTGCAACAGATAATTTCATGAGTGCATCAAGAACTCCAGCATCGAGTAAGGCCTTATTATAGACTGGCCCTTGATTTCTTGACTGTGCTGGATGGGTATTCTTATTAGATGCCTTCTTACTCACTTTAGGAACAAATTTTTGTTGAAAGTGGTTATTAGGAGTAGATTTATATGCCTTCTCAGGAGAAATAGTTAGGTTAGGATGATTATCTCCACTCAAATCAGGTGTTTGTGCCTGGCTTGGTTGTCTGTATGACATGGGAGAGTATGCCCCACAACCCTCTTGGACTAGAACAGAGGTGTGTGTCTGTTCCAGATTGTTATGTTGATGTGTCACTCCACTAGTAGGGATAGATTTGAATTTATTTCCCTATGATGCTACTGAAGCTGTTATAATATTCTCACAGGCATCTAGAAAATGAGTAGGGATTTACTTCTGCTCTTTCACCATTGACATAATATGCTAGGTGACTTTAGCTTCCAGAATGGTGATATACGTCAATTCCATGCTTGGATTAGGTGTGTGTTCCTACTCCTGTCCTCCTTTTCCTGTCAGTGAATTCTGACAGTACTCATGTGTGGGGGCAAAGAGTTGAGTCTTTCTCCTGTTTGTCATTGGGGCTTTCCAATTGACTTCTCCAGGTGCTACCAAACGAGACTAGTGGTAGGCTTGATCAATACTAGTAGGTGTATATGCCTGCTGATTACACTCTGCCAAACGTGGTTGATGATATTCCTTAAATACTGGCAGACAAGACTGCTGGCCGGATTGATGAGTGTAAGCAGGTGTATGTGCCTGTTTACCATTTGTCAACAAATTGGGTTGGCAGGCTTCATCATATGTAGTCATACGAGCCTTCTGACTAGCTAATGATTTATAAACCGGTGTATGTTCCTGTTTATAGTACTCTGCCAAAATTTCCTAGCAGGAATGGCATGCTGCTGCCAGAAGAGTCTGCTGGATATGGGAATTAAAACGGATGGATGTGTGTGCTCGCTCATTACTTTCCACCAAGTTAGGTTGGTGGACTTTTCCAGAAATGCAAGAGATATGAACCTGCTCACTATTGACCGGTCATCGCCTCTGGTGCTTCGTCTGGCCTGCTCGGGTTCGAGGAACCTGAGACGAACGCCTGGAGACGATACCCTCATCATGTTAATGGCACAATACCGCACGAGTCTTGCAGTGACTGTTGGTGGGAGTCCTTGAGAAGGACTACTGAATCTTTGAATGGAGGCCTTGAGTGACCTCCTGATTAAACTCCCTATAGTATGGGAGGGACTAGTTGTTACGTTCCGTAGATAACGACCCGAAACGGTTGGAGACGGTGGTTAGAACCACCTGCTTGTTGATTGCTGGTCATAACTATCCAGACAACTAGGGTGAATTATTGAATTGGAGGGCTTGTCGAGTAGCCTCCATAGTCAGAATGGTATCGTGTTGATGGTATTACTTAACCCGTGAATTTGATACCCAATTTTGAAGACACTGAGTAGGTTATGTCGTCTTTAGAGAGGATGAAGATCCAGCAGGAGTAGCAGCATAGGTATTCACAGTAGAGGCATTCACAGGTGTGAACTTAAGAGAAGCCATTTCTATAATGCAGAAGATCTTGGAACAAGTGCCTGTTTGATATAATATACATAATCAAGATAAGTTCGGCCACTATATATTTCGGATGAGCACATATTTTTTTGATTGTTTTGTTGGCCCACTCATTGAGTTTAAATAGGGACCTACCAAATAAGAAAAACATCATTTTAACATGGTTAAGGATTCATATCGGGTTCACCATTTTTTTGTTTCCGCTGGAAATGGGGATGGCCTTGTTTCTTTAAGGTTCAAACATTCCAATATGTTTCTAATGGGTTTGTTCGTAGAACCGGAAACATCCAATGATTCTATATCCGTTTGGACTTACTTTCCAAAGGTAGGTTATCATTTGTTGTGGACTGATGAGGATTAAGAAGTTTCATTGGTCGAGAGGATGATAGGTCGGACTCATCACACCTTTTTGAGGGGAATTATTGTCTAATACGGGACTCTATTTATAAATTTAAGATATGTTCATGAATCATTATTAAATTAAAAAGTATGAAAATGAGCTTTTCTTTAGATCTAACAATCAAGGATTGATATGTATGAGATTTACAGACTCTTTTATATGTTTTTTAGGTTCTTCATCGATAGAGAATCATCTTTATTTGTCAGAGATTCTTAGTAAATGGTATCCTTAATCACATTATATAGAAATATCTTGGTCATTATGATGACCATACCGATTTTAAAGCCACTCAGTGGGGAACTTGATGTTTATTGTCATTTAGAAGGACATGGATTATTTCATGGTTGGGATCGTACCCGCAGATGGGGTACCTACGTATCCTTGTTTAGAAAAAAAATAAGAACCACCATAGTTCGAGTAAATAAGTATGAGGTTTATGCATGGTTGATGGCTCAAAAAAAGATTTCATAATTACTTTTATGCTCTAAGCTCACGTGAGTCATGATCGATGTGAGAAACAAGAGGTATTGGTAAAACCTGACAATTATGCCATGAAAGATGCAATCCTAAGAAATGTGGGGCTTATGTATGTATGACTACCCAGATAGATGAGGATTGGGATTTACATCAGAGAAGAAACCCGGGAACAAGGTCCATAAAGGTATATGTGCTTTATGGAGATTTGGATACATAACATAAGGCTTACTCCTGAGAAGGATGCCCAAATTAGAGTGGACTTATGATTGGGGTTAACTTCTGAGAAGGAAGCCTAAATCAAAAGTAAATTAAGACTGGTTAAGAGAAATTATGACTGGGGTTTATTCCTTAGAAGGAGGCCCAGGTTAAAGGGAATTATGAATTGGGTTTACTCCTAAGGAGGGTGCCTAGGTTAAGGGAATTTAGAATTTTGGGATTACTCTTGAGGAGAATGCCCCTATTTGGGAACTTGGGGATTACTCCTAAGGAGGATGCCCAAAAAAAGGGAACTTGAAGATTGGGGCTTACTTCTAAAAAGGAGGCCCAGGTTAGGGGTCTTGGGGCTTAATCCTAAAGAGGATGCCCAAATTAAAGATCATCTAATTTTGAAGGATGTGGTTGAATGAATGAAATCTCCCATATTAGTGATATAAAGATATGTAAATCACTAGGTTTTGAGAGATGTTCCACAGAATTCCTTTCAGATAAGGAAGCCAACCAAGGAATCATGCCATAAATGGATTTTAAGAGGGTTCTGAAGGCTAAATATTGAAGAGGATATGTGTATTTGATGAAAATAGCTAAAATAGGTAGGAGGGGCACCCAAAAAGAGGTAGGCGCGCAGGTCCTGTTTGGGCATGTAGGTCCTGGCCGCACAGGTATACCTGCGCGGCACAAGTGTACTTGCGTGCCTGTCAACCCATAGGGTAATACTTGAGTGAGACATGGCTCAAGACCTTAGTATTATCGTGAAAGGCTTATAAAAGTATGGCAAATAGGTTCTATTGAATGAATAAGGCAGCACACAAGTGTGACCATTTCCATTAAGGGTTAGACACTTAGGCACATAGGTGATGGTAAATTTCAACACTTAGGCCTTGTTCCCCCTCTTTAGATCATCTATTCTAGGTAATAAATTACCGTACAAGTGTTCGGAATACTTCAAGAATAGACTAGGGACTTGAGAGCTAAAATCTGAGTTTTTGGATTTTTTCCTCTTGAAATGGGGGGCCCACAAGGGGTGATTATAGGCTGTAAAGACCTTGGGTGAAAATTATATAGGGTGTGAAGGTATACCTGCGCGACCATGATGAAACCTTCGCGGCCAATTCTTAACCAAATCCTTCTTCATGCCTTTGTCAATTTTTTATGTCTCTTCAAAGGATCAATCTCATTATGCTAAAGTATTCCCCTTTTTTAGTCATTTAGACTCTGTGATGGAAAGGAGTGTCAACAAACCTTGTGAGTAATTTTATGGGAAGAGCTGTCAGACTCTAGTGATTTGGGATGAAGTTGGTGATAAATTGTTGATGGGGATATAATTAGCTGTGGAAGTGGCATAGAATGTAAAAATGAACTAGTAGCACATGAGGACAGCTAAGAGTAGGTAGAAAATTAATGTAGAAAATAGAAGGAAAGAATTATCATTCGAGGTAGGTGACCACGTTTTCCTTAAAATATCTCTTTGGAAAAGTGTGATGTATTTTGGTAAGAAAGGAAATCCAAGTCTACGGTTCATCGACCCTTTTCAAATCCTGGAGAATGTTGGACCAGTTGCTTGCTGAGTATAATTACTGTTGAGTTTGTCTCAGGAACATAATTTTTTTCATGTTTCGTTTTTGAGAATGTGTGTTCTATATTCATCTAATGTTTTGATCCCAGAATTAAATTAGCTGGAAGAGAGCCTTTCTTATGAAGATAAACCTATCCAAATTCTTGATCATAGAGAGAATGTATTATGGACTATGGTAATACACCAGGTAAAGGTTCTTTAGAAAACCCACATGGTTGAAGAAGAAACATGGAAATCTGAAAATGAAATGAGGGAAATAAAACCTCACTTTTTTAATAACTAAATAAAATTGCGAGGATGTAATTTTCAGAAGGTGGTGATAATTTAACACTCCATTTTTTAAATGTAAATTGAAATGCATGAAATTTCTTTTTTGTAGATAGATATAATGAGCACTAAAATTAATTTTCCAACTTCTGTGTTTTTAATTATAGAAAACGGTCTTAAATTGTTGCAATCAAAATGTTATTTAGAGTCTAACAAGACCAAATTAATTTTTGGTGAATTGTAACATACCCTTATGAATAGCATTTTTAACCTTATGAATAGTAACATACCTTTATGAATAGTAGCCTCACATATGATAGTACACATATATGATTTAATTGATGTTATTATATACCCATATCTTGGAATAAGTAAATAAATGTTTTAAAATTGTTCTTTTAGAATAAAATATTTTTTTATTTAAAAATAAAATTAATCATACATATAAAATTATTTTTAAAAAATGGATTTCATTTTTGTATTATATGGTTGGTAAATGGTTTGTGTTATTTTTTGGGTTTTTTCTGAAATACTTGATTTTTTGGTGTATAGTAAAATATGATAATTAAGGTATAAATACATTATTTTAAAAAATCATTATTCCACGAATAATTGATATTTTAAGAACCCATTAGTTTGAACTCACATGAAATTATTAATATTTATGTTCTTGTAATCTACATATGTATTTTCTTGTGTAAAAATAATTAAATAATGATTAAAATAATGTATAACACTTCATCTCCTCCACTATAAATACCACCCACTCCCCCATCTCTCAAGCAATGAGACATTCAAAATATCTGAAAACTAATCTTATCATGCCCCTTACCCACGTTCCATAATTACTGGTCTCACCAGAATTCCCAAACCAAGGGCTTAAAGAAGGATCTAAAGGAGAAATGATCAAGAGAAAAACATCCTCTATTATTTTCTATCTTTTCATTTCATTTTATTTTCAATTATTTTTCTTTCATCATATGCCCTTATCTAAGAATAATTAATGATCCAGAATCATAAATATTATGGAATTCATTGTGTTTATGGAAGATTCACCATTAAAATTCGTCTCCTCTATCAATTATTCTATAAATTAAAACACCGTCCGTGATGTGATGATTTTCCGACATCGTGGATGATGTGATTTTAATTACATTTACTTACATCGAGACTGGTCACAAAACCATTTTTATGGTTGAACTAGTTTAAAATTCATATATTATATCTTATATAAGGTTATGGAATCATTTTTTATACATGTTATTAATTTATAAATCAAAATGTGTTCATTCTAGACGAAGAATCACCAAAATGACCTAAGAATTATCAATAATGTTTTAACTTATGAATTATCCTCATGTCATATTTCAAAATGAAAAATTGTAACGTTTACGATTCTATAAATATTAAAATTAATTTCCATTTTAAATCTATAGTTTAACTTCCAATCAACAAGAATATCCATTATGACCTGCTCGTGGAAACAGTGTAATGCACACACATGAAAAGATGGAATTAAAAAAATATTATTAATTAATGGGTGGAATGATGTTATAAAATGATCATGAAAGGTGTTATAAACATTAATATGTTTCTATAAAATATTAATAACTATATTTTAACCTTTACATAGTATGTTTAAACACATTTTAGTGAAGTCAAACCTGAGGTAAGGGATCCCCTCTTACTCACTTTTATTCAAGAATCATTCCTATGTTTTGCTCGATTATTTTTTATTCCTTATTTTGTTGTATGTTTTCACACATCCCCCTATACTACCATTATTATATATTAAAGAATAGATACCCCATTTATAACTCATTAATCCATCCCATGTACATCCATTACCATGACAAAATTTTGTATGTGGATTCTAAACCCAATTTTTGTTCTTTGGGTTAACCTATAACTTCAATGGTTTTTATCGTGAAAAGATGACTTGTGAAATTTAATTTCATTACATTATGATTTATTATGAATACATGTATAATATATATATATATATATATATATATATAAAATTAATTCATTAAATCAATTATATCATCAATGATAAGGTGTTTATAAAGAATATTACTCCTAAATCCTTTTAAATGCATCCATTAAAAAATATAGAGACTGTAATTTTTCTTAATATCATGAGTGTTATATTCTTATTTTAAGTTGTTTTATTTTTATAATATCTCCATTATATATTATCATATTTATTTTAGAATAATATTGTTTCATTATTGTGTGTGTGATGTTTATATTCTAAAAATGTTTCTATAAGAAAAAACAGTATTCGAAATTGTGAATGTTTTTTGCTCAAGGGTGTAAATAATTTATGAAGTGTTTTATTCATGATATGTTACTTGAAAATTTTTAATGTTGGTTTGAGCCCATTATAGCTCATGATATGAAGTTTTATCCCGATTATAACTCATGATATGGTGGTTTGAGCCCATTATAGCTCATGATATGAATAGTGATCCCTATTATAGCTCTCCAATGCATTGGGTACATTGGAGATAGAAGTTGACCAAAAGTTTATTCCGTCTATAAGGGTGAATTTAAGAGTGATATGGAAAATATATTTTGAGGACACTATATTATGTATCTATAAATGCAAGTTTTTATTATTATAGATTTTTCTGGTTTTTATGTTATAACTTTGCTACTAATTTCTTTCTTTATATCCCATACTGTGTTTTATACTAATCCCATGGTTTCATAATATTTTTACTAGGATATTTGGATGGGTAATAGAATGAAGGGATTCATGATTAATGAAAAGGAGTGTTTTCAAATAAATCATTTTTGTAATTTATTGTTTTATATTTTTAAAAAATGGTTTCTTTTTTAGTAGTATCCTATTTGTATAAATGTGGTATGTTATATATGTAAGATATCCTAATTCTCTAAAACTCTAATCCAAAAAAGATGCTAAATGTGTAATAATGAATGTTCTAGACAACAATTCAAGAGCAAGTAACATTATAATGATGGGTCCTTATAGTCTTTCAAGTTAATGCATGGTTTCTTGGCCCAAGAATTGACAGTATGTTTATGCTGTCCCAAATAAGGCCTTAAATCAATTTGATTTTAGTTATATATATTACATGTGATTATTAAACTAGTAGAATATCCATAGTTATTATAATTTATCGTGTGTCAATTTATAAGTATATATTTTATCATATTTTCCCCTACCATATTATTCTCATGATTATGTTTAATGGCATGAGTTTTTAGTTTTTCACCATGTCATATTGATTAGGTTTTTGATGTTATCTTCTATTGTATTGATTACCCTTACCGATCATCTGAGCTCAGCCCTTTCTAAAGTTTTATTTTCCCCTAGATGAAAATATGTATATTATGACTGACATTTAGTGAATATAAAAGGTAATAAGAGTGTTTTCAAAAGAGTTTCTATTTTTTTTTCATTTCATGATATAATATAAGACTTCTGTATAAAACCTAGACTCCATAAACACATAGCTAATTTTTCCATTGAGATTAAAATCATGTATATTTTTCAATTTAATAAAATAAGGAACTAAATCTAGGTTACTCGGTTTGGGGTTTTAATAGTTTGTATTAGAGAAATTTTAGTAGAAAACATAGAATGCAGTTTTAGAAAATAAATATTAGGGATGATAACTTTAACATATGCTTTGTGGACAATTATAGAAGATTATCCTAGAATTTTGTTTAGGAAGATATTATGTGGTTATTTCTAGAAATACATCTTTGTCTATATAATATAAGTTGATGTTGATCTAAAAAATACATACATATGAGTAACAAATATGACATAGTGCATTAGGCATAACTCGGTGTAACCTGGTATAAGACAACATTCCTTACTATACACTAGTTTTGACTACCTAAGCGAATATGCTTAGGATAATTCACATTTTAATTAAAAAAAATTATGAAGGATCGAAAAGTAAATTTTTCTACAATGAATTAATTTTTATTATTATATGATTATCTTGGCATAGAGTTTCATTTTTTGTTAAGTGTTTTATTTGATTGAAACTATTTATTATAATTCATAACCTAATCTACTGTATGCAATTGTTTTGAAATGGCACTTAGTTTAAGGAATGGAAACCATATCAGTGCAGGTAAAACCTATTGGGATTTTCCTCTTATTCAATTTAATAAACTTAGAGAAAGAGATATTATTTTAGCAGATATAATGCCTCAAACAAAGAAGCCCAGAGTCGATGCATTATTTTATTACACTGGAATGATTAAAAGGAATAAAGTCCCGAAAGACCGATCAGTTTAGAAGTCTTGGAAAACAAATTTCATACATGAACATTAAATTACACATTAGAAAAAAAAAATAATAAATGATCCTTTGAGAACACCATTAATACCATATTTTAATCATGCTTATCAATCATAATACAGATATTGTAATCCGGGGAAAAATAAAACATAGAAAGAGGTGAGATCAGATCTCAGAAAGGATAACAATATAGAGGAAACTTTCATAAATAAACATAAACACTAAAGTCAATGTATAAGACTAAAACAAAATACTTTTAAACATAAACATAATTATAATATGGAAAAGACAAATCAAATAACTCCATTTACTTATTCACATGGATATTCTACTAGTTGAATAATCACATGTAATATCAATATCCAATTTCATAATGATTGAATGAAAAATACCAGACTCCATAACCACATAGTCAAGTCCTTGTGCCAAGACAAAAAATAATATTTTTTCATGGCCTTGTACCAAGACACAAGTTTGTATAATGAGACCAACCGGTGTATTGTGGAGCTATAGCGGGCTCCACCAGTCACTGACTAAGTCCAATGCATTCCTCATATGAGAAGGTTTAAACATAACATAATCATTCGTATTAATACTATCATAATAAATATCAATACGTTATCCATAAATCATGAATTGTATAAAAATAACACATCCATAGTCATAAATATCACAAAACCTTCAATAGAATATGGAAGATTTGAATTATAATAAATCAACCTCAATCAAGAATATTATCCCGTAAAGGATGTTTACATAACTGATAATGATCGGTAAAAATATTTGAGAGAAATATCCCTTTTTCATGAAATCATTTAAAAGTCATATAAAGGAATCCATTTAAAATTTAGTTTTAAATCAAAGTGTCCCATACCAAGTGGAAACATTTGAATGGAATTGACATTTCAATAAATTCATGTCCATATAAATAAATCCTTAACACCATTTTGAAAACATGGACATTAATGAAAAGGGATTAGAAGAATAAATATTTAAAACATTTACAAAGATGGTTAAGTAAAAAACCCCTTACAAATAATCACTTTTAAAAATATTTTATGAAACATGGACATCGATAATAAATATGTCCCATTACATACTCACGTAAAAATAACCTTGGATAATAAAGTGATTGTGAAACTAACCCTTACCTTTCACTTTCATTTGGTCGATGGTACATTTAACCTCCTATATAATGAACATAGTATGTTATTAAATTATACTAGAACCATAT
This sequence comes from Viscum album, assembly GCA_963277665.1. Classification (NCBI taxonomy): domain Eukaryota; kingdom Viridiplantae; phylum Streptophyta; class Magnoliopsida; order Santalales; family Viscaceae; genus Viscum; species Viscum album. Next base: position 749,401,143 of record OY728129.1, on the reverse strand, counting down.
TTATATTTATTATACCACATATTTTTGATTTATGACTTTACACTACCCATTAAGAAATGATTTCCATGTTAAATTATCATTTCAGGTAATAATCACTTTCTTTATCGTACGTGTTTTAACTTGTTATTCTTAATCGTATAATTTAGATCATGATTTAAATACATCGAGAATATAAATATTAATTTATATATCATATATATTTAGAATATGAATATTTATAATAGATAGATATATGAAATGGGAGGCCCCATTTATGGAGACGGTAGGTCGTACCTACGCATAAACGATGTTTCCGTTTTCATATAGTATTGATCAGAAGTACGTGAAAAAGATATATGTAAGTACACACACACACACATATATATCCAGTAGCATTATTAATTCATATATTACATAGTTATTAATAATATATTTTTTCTAATCATCGTTGAATGGTGAACGTGGAAATGAATCTCATCTCATTGTGGAGACGGTAATCCGTACGTATGCACGAACGGAAATATCATTATATTGATGGTGAAATCATATGTAATTGGATGGTATATCATATATAAAGAATTATTAACATGTTATATGTAATATTTACATCATTTATACTAATTATTATACTCATCCAAATAATAAAGTGTTTGAATAACAAACTACACCACAACGTGGAGACGGTAAGCCGTACGTACGCACGTATGGTGAATTTGTCATTATAAGATGGATAGAATAAAAAATATCATTGTACAATATCTATAATAACATAATAGTATATATAACATACTGGAGTAATTATTTTAGTACGGAAACAACAAAGAAAAAGGATGTGGAATAAAAAAGAACTTGAAAGAAGGTGGTGAAATTATTATCTCTTCTTCGGGTGTTTCCTTTTGAATTGATCAAAAGGGATCCATATGATGGATTTTAGATAAATGTAAGGCCTATAGGTTAATGGTATGATAGTTTATAAAGTATTTGGAAGGATTTGGCTGTGACAAATTGTAATGCCCTGACCCCAGTAACCCAGAGTCGGTGCATTATTACATAACATTGGCCTGATCACAAAAGATCTAGTCTCGAAAGACCGATTAGTTTAGTAGCCTTGGAAGTACTAGATACATCCACAAGGTTTAAATTACATCATAAAATTGAAATCTAAAACAACATTGTTTCCATATACAACACTAAGACCCCATAGACTATCCCTACAGGTCACTCATAATATACTTTTTCGCATCTTGGGAAAAATAAAACATTGAAAGGGGTGAGCTAAAACTCTCAGTAAGGGTAAGAAATAACGTGGATACATTCATAAATAAGAAAAAACATTTAAGGAAATTTATATAACTAAAACAAAATCCTTTTCAACATTAAATTAATCATAATGTGTTGAATATAAATCAAAATAATTCCATTTAATTACCCACATGGATATTCTACTAGTTGAATAACCAAACGTAATATCAATAACCACATTCATAATTGTAACGACCGGAATTTGGAACCCCTCCACTGGTGCCCCATACCCGATTCACCACATGACCTCAAGCGCATTTCCCCAAATGCCAGAGGCTTCCGACTAGCAGCAAGGGCTTGGGTGAGTTATTGGGGAAACTATGCCCTCATTTGGTAAGGTATACAAGGTAAAGAAAACAACAATAAATAGTGTAAGAAGTAACAACAAACAGAACTGTAACTAAATAGGGGAAGAATAAATATATATCAATGATGATAATGATGTAGCAGGTACAAATATCTAAGGAAATCAGCAACCACAACAACGTGATGAAATACAACTGAACACAAAGTACTAAAGCAACAACAACTCCAGCAGCATCGCAAGTCGTAGCTTGGTCCCATACTCGCCAACTCCACAACAAGTCAACCACCTAAAGTAGAAGGGATATTTCCCTTATCTATACCTGAAATAACATTTTCTGCTTGGGCCCAAAAGCATGGACCAAACAGGGTGTGAGAAAAATTCCTAGTAGGCAACCACCCAAAGATCTATGCCTAACAGTCAAAGAATACATGGGAAGTAAAGTACAAGAACAATAAACAAGAAATACAAAGCAGCTACAATATACAGTCTTGCTTATAAAATACACAAGTATAAAATAATCAACAAGTAAAACAATGGTAACCCCCCCTAGGTAGTTCTCATAGCCTAACCCTTATGGTTCAACCTATAAGTACTATCAACCCCCTGGGAGGCACACACAGTCACAACCCTCTGGTTCTGCTAAAGAGTAAACTATCTGGGGAAGCACTCACCGTCAATTCCCCCTATAGTCTCGTATCGTACTAAGGGCTCTATGGGGAAGCACTCAACGTCAATCCCCACTATGGCCCGTGTCGAGGAACTACATACTCTCTGAGGAAGCACTCAACGTCAATTCCCCATGTGGTCTTGCAACGTAAATTAAAGACACTCTAGAGAAGCCCTGACATCCATTCTCCCTTTGGTCCATACACTAGGATCTCTCAGCCCTGTGTAATATAAACTTGAATTGCGCGTGTGTATTGCCCAAGTAAACCTTAAGAACTACTTGGCTATCATTCTAAGGCTCAGCGGAAAAACAACACAACAGTTCCACTATCCTACAACTAGGCATGGAATACTGGCATAATGCCTAACAGGAAAAGCAAGTACAGAAAACAACTAGAGTACAAAAAAAACTACTCTATTCACAAAGGTAAACCTATACTATAGAAATCAAGCAAGCAGGAAATCAATCAGGGGAAAAATAGGAAAACACACAATTCTCGTTCAAGGGAATTGGAGAAATTGCCCAAAATACTCAAGGGCTTCTTACAGAATGTCTCAAAACACCTACCTCGATCCTAGGAGATCGATATATGTGAACCATGATGACAGATTCTCTATAGAATGTCGTAGATATGAGAAAACGTCTGAAACACAAAAACCACGATAACTTGAGAAAGAGGAGGAATTGGAAAACAAGGCTCAAGCAGAAGGGAGAATTCACTCCTGCGATTCCAATACAATCAATGGTGCTCGAATCAGAGAACAGATAGAGAGGTGGGGGCTCATTGAAGATTCGCAGATTTTCGGTGCTCTCGGATGAACGAAACCTTGATGAAGACCTTTCTATGCATCATGCGCGACCCCGGTCCGTTTAATGAAAAAAAAGAAAGTACACGTTGTGTACTTTTAGAGTACAGAGAATGTACTAGGTTTTTCCGTACTCCGTTAAAATCGGCCTCCACATCATCCCTACACACTGTGTGTGTGGCTCGGAGACGACCAGCACAAGGCTTCGAGTGGGAAGAGAGTACACGGCGTGTACTCATAAAGTACATGACTTGTAGTTAGAAAATTTCCAGAAACTCCATTTTTCTCAAAAACACCAGAAAAAGGAAAGGCGTACTTGAAATGAAGATCTGGGTTCTTAAAAACTTCCCCCATTATAGAAATTCATCCCCGAATTTCCCTAGCTAGGCGTAGAAGAAGAAACCTCAAACAGCTCCGGGCACTACGATCATACATCGGCCTCCCTCTCCCAGGTCTTGTCCTGTACTTGCCCATGCTACATAGTACCCATACAAGAGGGGCAGACCACCCACGAATAACCTTTGTATTGCAATTGAAAATCCAGATGGGATGCTCCTTAAATGATGCATCCGCTTTGAGATCAACCACTTCGTGCTGAAAGACATGAGATCTGTCTGAAAAGTAACGTCAGAGCTGAGAGACGTGGAAGACGTCATGCATGGCCCGATACCTCTAGTGTAGCTGCAACCGATAGGCGACCGGCCCAACTCTATCCAAAACCTAAAATGGCCCGAAGTACTTAGGTGAATGCTTACCCAGTCTACGAATCCTCTTGTGTCCCAACCTCGGTATGACACATAGGAAAAACTGATCCCAGACCTCTAACTCCAGAGGTCGTCTCTGCTAATCAGCATAAGACTTATGTCGAGATTGTGTTGTAGCCATCCTCTTCCGAATCAACTCTATCTACTTCGAAGTCTCATGAACAAGACGAGGTCCCAGTAAAGATGCCTCTCCTGACTCCAGCTGGCATAAGCATGATCGACATGGTCTACCGTACAAAGCCTTGTAAGGTGACATCTATATAGTCGCTTGAAAACTGCTGTTGTAGGCGAACTCCACCGGAGGAATATGCTTCTCCAAAGATCCACCAAAGTCTAGAATGCAGGCTCAGAGCATATCTTCAAGCACCTGGATCGTACGATCAGGCTGGAAATCTGTCTGGGGATGGTATGTCGTACTCAGAAGTACCTGGGTACCCAAAGCCTTCTGAAGTCCCTTCCAGAACAGAGAAGTAAAGCACGCATCCCTGTCTGAAATAATGGATTGTGGGAATCCATGCAGACATATGATCTATAAGATGTATAGTCATCCCATATCATCAACACTGAATGTCTCAATGATTAGAAATAAGTGAGCAACCTTTGTAATCCTGTCGACGACAACCCAAACAACATCATTCCCTCAAAGGGACCTCGACAATCCGGTCACGAAGTCCATCACGACATCGTTCCATTTCCACTCCAGAATGGGTAACTGCTGTAGATGGACTGCTGGTCGCTGATGCTCCTCCTTCACCTACTGACAAGTAGAACACCTCAAGACGAAACCCGCAACATCCCTCTTCATACCTAGACACCAGTACTGGCGATGAAGATCCCGATACATCTTGGTGATGCCAGGATGAACTGCCCAAACTGAGGAATGAAAGTCCCGCATCAGCTCCTCACGTATGTCTGGTGGCACCCATACATGTCCCTGGAAATTCAAGATCTCAGCCTCGCCCACTGTCCATCCAGGAAGAGAGTCCTCTCCTGATACACTTTCTAGCAGGACTAAGCCTTCTGAGTCTGATAGCTGCCTCATCTGTACCCGATCAAGTAGTGTCAAGGTATCAAATACCAAAGATAGGAAGGTTTGTCCCTGTCAGTCGTGTACCTCCAGATGAATCTCAGAGAACATAGCCATAAGGTTCCACTCACTGCTGGCCTCCCGAACTGCCTGAATCTGAGTTCTCCTGCTCAACGCATCTCCCATTTCATTGCCCTTTCCCGGCATATAGGCATGCTCGAAATTGAAAGAATTAAGATACTCGACCCACCTGTGCTGCCTCAGATTCATATCACGCTGAATGAAGATATACTTAAGAATATTGTGGTTGATGAAGACCAAAAAGTGACCTCACAAAAGATAGTGTCTCCAACAACATAAGGCATGAACAACAGCTACCAACTCCAGATCGTGCGTAGGGTAGTTCCTCTCATATGGCCTCAACTGCCGAGACCCGTACACAACAACTACATCTCCATGAATAAGCACATCGCCTAGTCCAATACCTGAAGCATCACAATAGATAGTATAGCTCTTGCCTATCTTTGGAAAGAATAGTATCGGTGCTAACGTCAATCTTCCCTTCAGCTCTTGAATGGATGATTCACATGAATTTGACCATAAGAACTTCACCCCCTTATTGGTCAGACCTGTCAATGGTGCTGTAAGGTGGGAGATGTCCTGAATGAAGCGTCTGTAGTATCCTGCCAGCCCTAGGAAACTCCTTACCTCAAAAACGTTCTTCGGATTCTCCCAGGAGACTACAACTCTCACCTTCTCTGGGTCCACAGATACTCTTGCCTCTGAGATGACATGACCCAAGAAGTGAATCTGTTCCATCCAAAAGTGTCTCTCCGAGAGTTTAACATAGAGCCAATGCTCTCTCAGTGTACTCAGAACGATCTCAATATGTGTGGAATGGTTGTGTTCAGTGTGAGAGTACACCAAGATATCGTCCATGAAGACCATGACCAAAGAGTCCATGTAAGGATGAAACACTTGATTCATTAGTTCCATGAAAACTGCAGGCGCGTTGGTGATACCGAACGACATGACTGTATATTCAAACAGACCATACCTACTCTTGAAGGATGTTAGAGGTATATTTGATGGTTTAACGCACAACTGATGATAACCGGACCTCAAGTCGATCTTTGAGAACAACTGAGATCCTCAAAGCTGACCAAAGAGGTCATCGATCCTCGGCAAGGGATATCTGTTCTTGACCGTCAGCTAGTTCAGCTTCCGATAATCCACACAAATCTGAAGGGTACCGTCTACCTTCTTTGAAAACAGGATAGGCGAACCCCCAGGAGAAGTACTGGGTTAGATGAAACCTTTTGCATACAACTCCTCCAACTGCTTCTTGAGCTCCTAAAACTCATGTGTAGCCATCCTATACGGAGGAATGGACACCAGTGCTACTCCTGGAATGATATCAAAAAAATAGTCTACATCACACTCCGAAGGTAAACCCGCAAAGTCATCTGGAAATATGTCCTTGAAACGATCCACCATTTAAGGAAAGTCCAACTATGAAGTCCCCTGATCATCCAGATAAAGACAAGAAATCTGGGCTGTCACCCTTCCTAGCCCATGATGCTCGAGTCCTTGTCGGCTTTCCTGAACATCCCATTCACCTCTATGAAGAAAAGATTCACCCTCTGGTGAAACGAAACTCACTCTTTGGCGATAATAGTCGAAGATTACCTGTAAGGGAACCAAACAGTCCATCATGAGGATGACATCATATCATGTATTCTCTAGGACATAGAGATCCCATAAGAAACAATACCCTGCAACCTTGAGAGGGCACTCTCTACACTGGCGTACACTAGATTTCCTCGTCCCCAATGGTGTGTCTAGTGTCAACGAGTCAGCCGAAGAAAAGACACAGAGCCCAAGGCTCTCCACAACGGCAATAGAGATAATGCTATGCGTAGCACCAGTATCGAAAAGAGCTGAATATAAAACTGAGGCTACTAAAATCGTACCTCGAACTATAGAGGGTCCGGGATCCTGCTCCTGATATGTCTGCTCCACCACCAATGTCTGGCCTGCCCCGCGGCCCTGTGACCTTGTGTGACCACTCTGAGCTAAACCTCCCTGTTGTCGCTGAAGGACTGGTGACTGACTGCCACGGCCTCGACCTCCACCTCAGCCCGAATGGCCGAAAGAACTCCAGTTCCCCGACTGGTGTGAAACTGGTGGTGCTTCTCCTGAATGAGCCGTCATGGATGAACCCCCATCACCAGAAACTGGTGAGAAAACCTTGGAAAAACGCTGAAGGTGACCCATCCTGCCACAGGATCGACACTCCACTGGGCCCCTCTGGCACTGCGGGCTAGTATTCCTACTCCTACCACACTGGTAGCATATAACCTGGCTGCCCAGAAGATATATCTCGCCTCCTTGGGTCATCGCGTGAAGACTCCCTACAGTGTTTCATGCTATCTACTGGAGGAGCACTAGCTCTAGAAGCAGAACCGCCCTAGCTCGCAGCTCCGGAGTCTCACAGATTGCGCTTCGTAATCCGTTCCTGGTTGACGATGGAAGTGATGGAAGTCAACTGGAAGATATTCACATGAGAGCGGATATCCCACCTAAGACCATCCTCAAACTTACTTGCTAAGAACACCCCGATTCCATCCCAGAGGGGTGTGAAGTGCTGCATCTCGGTGAAATGAGAGGAATACTCCATGGAAGAATGATTACCCTACTCTAGACTCATGAACTCCAGGGCTCGATTGGCCCTCAGGGTCTACGGGTAGAAGTAGTCATAGAACACGTGCTGGAACTCCTCCCAAGCAATAACCTGCTAATAACCCGCCTATGAAATCATGTCCCACCACCTCTTGGTGGAGTCTCACAGCATATAGGTAGCGATCTTGACCCGCCTCTCAGGAGGTATCTTCAGATGCTCAAAGATGGTCAACATGGCTTCCGGACATGACTCCGTAGCCTGAGGTCCTCATACCCCTGAGAAAGTGGGAGGATGCTGCTACTGGAAAACCTGCTTCAAGTCTTCCATGGTCATGGCAAGAGGCGGTTCTTTCTAAAAGGTCTGCATCATCCTCATAAATCCTTCCCTGAACTGCGCATCAGTGCCTGCAACTAGTATGATAGCCGGTGCCAAGGATAACCCGACTGGAGGATCGACAGGAAGTCCCTGATCAGCCATATCTGGTGTCTGATCACTGCCTGACAACTGACGTACAATTGGAGGACGTCTCCGAGGCATAGCTCTGAAATATCAAAATCACATCTTAGATCAGAATTAACAAAGACAGAGAACACATGAGTACAAAACGGGAACAGGGGAAGGAAAACACACAAGTTTACCAAACATGACTACATGACGTGTAAAAAAACTACACGACGTGTCTTCTTAAGCAAATGATATGGGCGTATACCCCTGCCCTACAGGTCGTGTAACACCTCAAACTACACGGTGTGTTGACCCCACAAATGGTGTGTTCTTGAAATCTATTCCCCTGCCCGAGTCTCTTTACACGGCTAACCCACACGGTCCGACATAACCCGAGACTACATGACATGTTCTGAGAAAACAAGGTGTGTACTAGACAACACTTCGGCAGCTCGTGTTGTTGAATACAAAGCCGTCTACACGGTTGAAACTTACACGGTGTGTTCCGAACAAACACGGCATGTATAGGTGAAGGTGACACCATCCCGTGTTGTTCATGACACGATCGGGTACCTGAACAAGACTACACGGCGTGTTCCAAAAAAAAACGTGTCTAAGAGAAGGTAACATCGACCCATGTTGTTCGTGACATGGCCGGGTACCTAGACAAGACTACATGACATGTTTCATTACAACACGGCTTGTTCTACTCGAGCTTCCCTGACCCATGTTGTTAGTGACACGACCGGGTACACGGCTCCGAACTACACGTCGTTTACCTACAGTACATGGCATGTTCTTGATGTTAATTCTACAATAGCGTGTCCCTACTCACACGGTCAGTGACATGGTCGAAAAAATACATGGCGTGTAGTCAAAAAGTACACGCCGTGAATTCTGGGTAGTAGCTTAGAAACTGCACAGAAGCCCAGAAAACATAGAAAACAAGGCAATGAGGTGCCAAATTTTGATTCGTGAGGGCCCATACTCACCATGAATCAAAACATGCCTTTAATTTAGGAAAAGTAAAATACAAACAATCCTTTAACAAGGAAACAAAGATTCTATCAAGCACCTATCAAAATAGGATACATAATCTACACAAAGTCTATCACAACAGCATGAAATCACTAATGCACCCTAGATGGCATGGCAAGAATGCATGGCATGTAATTTCTACAAGTGCCTATATGATGCATGAGATGGCATACCCTCATCTCCTCGGGTTGCGATAGTAATAGAACCAAAATAGTCAAGAAAATAACAACACAATGTATGTGTATCACTCTAGGTGAAATCATATCAACCATAAAATCTCAAACCAGCAAACTGCAATTAACGAGGTAGTATGGCTTTTCCCTGTACATGGGTTAGCTACTCCCAATAACAGCTTAATACCAAGTACCGAATCCGTCCTATACCTGGATAAAGGCTCCAAATAGTAAATCAAGAGAATAGAAATGCCTCTGATACAACTTTGTAACGACCGAAATCTGGAGCCCCTCCACTGGTGCCCGTACCCGGTTCACCACATGACCTCAAGCACATTTCCCCAAACACCAGAGGCTGCCGACTTGCAACGAGGGCTTCAGTGAGTTATTGGGGAAACTATGTACTCATTTGGTAAGGTATACAAGGTAAGGAAAACAACAGTAAATAGTAGAAGCAGTAAAAACATACATAACTATAACCAAATAGTGGAAGAATAAATATTTAGCAATGATGATAATGATGCAGTAGGTACAGATATATAAGGAAAGAAGCAAACACAACAGCGTTCTGAAATACAACTGAACACAAAGTACTAAATTAATAGAAACTCCAGTAGAATCGCAAGCCGTAGCTTGGTCCCATGCTCTCTAGCTCTATAGAAAGTCAACCACCTGAAGTAGAAGGGCGCTTGCCCTTATCAATAACTAAAACAACATAGTCTGCTTGGGGCCAAAAGCATGGCCCAAACAGGGTGTGAGAAAAAGTCCCAGTAGGCAACCACCCAAAGATCTATGCCTAACAGTCAAAGAATACATTTCATGTAAAGTACAGGAACGGTAAACATGAAATACACATCAGCTACAATTTACAGTCTAGAAAAGAAACTACACCTGTATAAAACAATAAACAAGTAAAACAAAGGTAACCCCCCCTGGGTAGTTATCACACCCTAACCCTTATGGTTCATCCTATAACTACTAGCAACCCCCTGGGAGGCACACACAATCTCACCCCTCTGGTTCAGCTAAAGATTAGACTCTCTGGGGAAGCACTCACCGTCAATTCCCCCTATAATCTCGTATCATACTAAAGGCTCTCTAAGAAAGCACTCAACGTCAATACCCACTGTACCCCATATTGAGAAACTACAAACTCTCTGAGGAAGCACTCAACGTCAATTCCCTATGTGGTCTCACAACGTAAATTAAAGACTCTCTAGAGAATCCCTTACGTTCAGTCTCCCTTTGGTCCATACACTAGGTTCTCTCAGTCATGTGTAATATAAACATGCATAACGCACATGTATCGCCCAAGTAAACCACAAGAAATACTTGGATATCATTCTAAGGCTCAGAAGCAAAAAAGCACAAAAGTTCCACTATCCTACAACTAGGCATGGAAACTGGAATAACGGCTAACAGGAAAAGCAAGTACGGAAAACATCCAGAGTACAGAAAAAACTACTCTATTCACAACGGTAAACCTCTACTATAGTAATCAAGAAATAATGCAATCAATCAGGGGAAAAATAGGAAAACACACAATTCTCGTTCAAGGGAATTGGAAAAATTGCACAAAATATTCGAGGAATTCCTACAGAAAGGCACAAACCACCTACCTCGATCCTAGGAGATCGATATATGTGAACCACGATGATAGATTCTCCTTAGAACATCGTAGATCTGAGAAAAAATCTGAAACACAAAAACCACGATAACATGAGAAAGAGGAGGAATTGGAAAACTAGGCTCAAGTAGAAGGGTGAACTCACCGCTGCGATTCCAACACAATCAACGGTGCTCGAATGGGAGAACAGACGGAGAGGCGGGGGATCGTCGAAGATTAGTGGATCCTCGGTGCTCTTGGACGAACAGAACCTAGAAGAAGACCTTTTTGTGCGTTAGGCACGACCCTGGTCCATTTTATAAAAAAATAAAGTACACGTCATGTAATTTTAGAGTACACAACATGTACTAGGTTTTTCTGTACTCCGTTAAAATCAGCCTCCAAATCATCCCTACACACCGTGTGTGTGGCCTGGACACGGCCAGCACACGGCTTCGAGTAGGAAGAGAGTACATGTCATGTACTCATAATGTACATGGCGTGTACTTTGAAAATTTCCTGAAACTCCATTTTTGTCAAATACACCAGAAAAAGGAAAGGCATACCTGAAAAGAAGATCCGAGTTCTTACAATAATGAGGGAATGCATAATTCCAGACTTTCATAACCACATAGTCGAGGTCTTGTTCCAAGACTACAAATAAGATTTTGTCAAGGCCTTGTCCCAAGACACTAGTTTGTCTCATGAGACATACCAATTCATTGAGGAGTTATAGCAGGCTCCACCCGTCACATATTAAGTCCAATGCATTCCTCATATGAAAATGTTTAAACATAACATAAAAATTTGTATTAAAACTAGCATATGAAATGTCAATATATTATACATAGGCCATGAATGGTATAAAAATAACACATCCATAGTAAAACATATCACAAAACCATCATTACAATATAGACGAATTGTATCATAATAATTCAACTTCAAACAAGTTTAAAATCCATCAAAGGATGTTGACATAGATGAAAATGATTTGTAAAACTCTTTGAGAGGAATATCCCTTTTTCATGAATTTTTTTTAAAAGTCACACAATTTAGAAAGGTATAAATTTAAAGACATTTTTGAATCAAAGTGTCCCATACCACTTTGAATCTTTTTAAAGGAATTAAAATTTTAAAAACATTAATGTCTATATAGATAAATCCTTAAAAACCATCTTAAAAACATGGACATTAATGAGAATGATTGAGAAGAATAAATATTTAAAACATTTAAAAAGATTTTTTTGTAAAAAATTCCCTTCAAATAATCTCTTTGAAAACTCTTTCATGAAACATGGTCATGGATAATAAATATGTCTCAGTAGATACTTACGTAAAAACAACCACGGATAATAAAGAGATTCCGATATTAACCCTTACCTTGAACTTTTCCTAGGTCGAGGGTAGGTTAACCTCTTGTATAATGGTAAAATAATTTTTATTAAATTATACAAGAATCATATATATTAATATGATGTCATATATGATCTTTTAACATTACTTTGTTAATAATATCTAAGTATTATCGGCGTTTCGGGTGTTAACTGATTCATTTTCCATTATATGATTTGTTACATAAGTCATAGTTATTATGGATGGGATGTATCATATTCATATCCATAATGATATAAAGTATTTAAACATTATTTTTAATCACCTAATGAAAATTATTCTTGAATGGATATGACGGGGAATGGATATCATCGTGTTCATGGAGACGGTAATCCGTACGTACGCACGAGCGACAATCTCATTATTTTGATATTAAAATAATATATAATCTGATGGTATATCATATATACATAATCATTAACATGTAATATATTTTATTTTCATCAATTACACATCATTATTATACCCATCCAAATAATATAGTATTGAATAACAATTACACCACGACGTGGAGACGGTAAGTCGTACATACGCACGTATGGTGACATGCCATTAAAAGGATGGATAGAATAATGAATTTTCTTGTACCATATTTATAACTACATGAATTTATATAGAAGATACTGGAGTTATTATTTTAGAATGTAAAAAACAATGAAAAAATGAAGTGGAAAAAGAAAGGACCTTCAAAGAGGTGATGAAATATTTACCTTTTCATCAGGTTCTTCCTTTTCATTTGATCAAAAGGGCTCCTTAGGTTGGCTTTCTGACTAAAGGAAGGCCTCTAGGATTAAGGGAGGACAGTTTAGAGGATATTTGGACAGAATTTGGCTGATCCAAATGGCTAGGAAGGTGTGAATTTGAGTTAAGGGGATGTGCCCTTTTATAAGAGGGGTGAGGGGCACCTTAGGAAAAACAAAAAATATTATTTCATAATAAATTTATATTTGGTGTAAAATGGCTCCAAAATGACTTATTTCGATGATAGGGTGGGTATGGGTCTAAATACTTTCATCCAATTTATTTTAGATGGGTTTAGGTCACTATATTAACCTTATCATTTATATTTAACTCTTAGTTAAATATTTTGACATTTACCATGTATATTTGTATTTGTATATTATATGGTTAATTAACTTACAATAACAATCCAAGAGTACCCCAAGTGGTTCATTATTACTATATATAACATTATCTAAGTCATTTGGAAGAACCATAGATTTTCAGGAATATAATATCAATTAATAATATAATATTTGTTTTAAAAACTATTTTATGTCAATTTTGACACTATTTGGTATTTTGTTTTTGTTAAATTCATAACAGCATTATTACTTTGAAAAAAATTATTTAATCAACCCTAACATGTCCTAGTAACATATAAAATTATTGGAATTCATTAAAAGTCTAAAATTACTTTTATTTGGTTTTTAAATATCAATTATTTTAATATTTCTTTAATAAGGTAATTACTACATCACCATTGTGTCATAAATAAATTAAAATATTTATTGTCTAAAAATTATAAATAAAATAACATCATGTAGGAAATATTTTTAGCTTTATAATTAATATTTATAATCTAATTTATCTATTGTATAAACCTATATTAAAAAAATTAGGTATTAAACTCTGATTTTAACTCTTTTAACACTTCTATAAATAAAATAATAATAAATGTCCTAATCTAATCCAAGTGGACCTAAAGGATCGTATTTTATTCCTAAGGTTTTTTTGGTCGAATTATACTTATACAATAGAATTAGGACATGTGTTAGGGTAATAATAATATCATTTTTACCTTTAATTACCCTATTTACTTATAACCATGGTAAATTAAAGTAAAAAGTTACTATTCACCAAAAAATATTATCATTTCATTCAACCATATTTTACTTACCGATATCAACCGTGTCTCTCGGGTATTTAAAATTCAACTCACAGAAGTGGAAAATTTATGTTTTATGCTAATTTGTAAATTTTCCTAGGAGGTGGGTAAAAGACGGTAAAAAGTTCAATAAAATTTTTATATATCTAAACATATTATAAAATGACTACAATGAATTATATTGAACTTATATAAGTATTATGTATCTATTTTGACCAAAAATTAATTTAAATAAAATAAATAATTATTTAAATAAAAATTCAGTTTTAAACTATAACTCAGTGTTTTTCAGTATTCATAAAAAATTGAACGTTTTCTAAAAATACTAAAAATTTACCCTAAGCTAATTTCGATATTAAAAATTCAAAAATAATGTCTATTTTACCAAATTAAAAACATATAAGTTGCATTTATTAATTTAAAATTAATTCCCATTGTCAAAACCAAAAGGCGTATTTTAAAGAAATAATAACTATCAAAAGATTGAAACTTGTTTATGTCCAATTTCAAAGTGAATTTACATAAAATGACCAGAATTGGATTAAATGGTAAAAATATAATCTATTTAAACTTCTAAAACCTTCAAATTTTTAATTTAATAGTATTAATTATTTTGATTAAAAAAGTCGTATTCAGTTAAAATATATTATTTTTCATTATTCACCCAAAATATGGAAGTTATCAGAAAAACACAAAAAATTTATTGAAACTAAATTTTTGTGTCCTAATTCTAAAGAAGAAGTTTATCTTGTCAAATTGAATATATAAATATTTCAAATATTGGATTTAAAAAAGGTTCTTCATTAAAAGGCGGTAAAATTGAATATTTTTTTAAAAATACTTCTTTTATCTGAAAAAAATGAATTTGTTCTTACATTTTGTCTAAGAACCTCATAATATGGATTATAAAATTATAAAAATTATATGAAATTTAAAATTCAGTTAATACTATTCATAACAACTTTTGAACGTCTAGTTTGGTAAGTCGTGGTGTGCTTGAACTCAGTGTTGCGTGTAGTGAATGTTATTGAATTACATTGAATAAATAACATACTATGAAATCTTGGGGTGTTACATTCTTCTCTCCTTCCATAAATTTCATCCTCCAAATTTGAAATTGTTTTTAGAAAATAAAAGGTTGAAAATAGAAAATACCTTTGTGGGAAAACCCACATCATAAATTGGGTTAATAAAATTTAGTCTTAATTTGAGGAAAATGGGAATGAAAAAGTCACCACCAAATTATGATCTCGATTAGGAGAACATTGGTAGTAATTAGAGACACATAATTGGAGGAAAAAATGTAAATATTTACAGGGAGTGATTGAGTTCATCAATCAAAATATATCATTTAAATATATTGACATAAAAAATCCATTGTCAAAACCATTTTCAATACCAAAATACATAAAAAGAATATATGGTATTTATTTTCATTAAAAAACATTTTTGGCTTGTTAAGGAAGACAAAGATAAAATAAATCTCGCGGTGGTGGAATGGTCATTGTCACCACTTACATTAAAAAACATTCATTTTTTTAGAAGAACACTTTGTAGAAATGATTCCCCTCGATATGAGAAGTCAAAGGGTTTTATACACTGTATAAAAGAAAATTGTTTAGAAATAAAAGGATGCCTCAATGAAAGAAGACTGAGACGAAGTCCCTTAACTGAAGTTTAAGAATTAATTTAGTCATATAATAAGACTAAATATATATATATATATATTTACTTGATAAGTAGAGTTACATCATTTAACAAATTCCTTCCAAAAAATCTTCTTTCACTCCTTAATATTTCAAAAAAATATTCTATTAATCCTAATCGTATAGGGTTCCAAAAATAAAGAATTCATAATTCAACTATCATACCATTCAAAAAAAGAAACTAGATTATACAATCCAGGGACTTCATGTAGTCTAGTGGTAGGCGATAAATCCCAATCGCACTATGGTTGTGGGTTCGATTCCCAGATATTTTTCCGACATGACAGATTGTCACATAGTCCGTGTGTTGTCCTTTTTATAAAAATCCAAAAATAACTTTAACAATAATATCCAATTTCAAACATAATCCATTCCAACCTTTAGACTTATCCAAAATACTTCTATCCAAACTCATAGTCTAACATTTATAAGGAAGGTAAGCACAATGAAGAACCTTTTGCCACGTAATAACATGTGAACACCTTCATCATGTATTCTTTTAAAACACTGCAACATCCTGAATTACCTTAAAACCTTATTGATTACATTGAGGCTCCCTTATTCCTTATCGAATACTATATATACTCCTTCTATCCAATAATATTGTAAACTCTAATATTGATTGAATATACAAATCATTAATCAGTTTCATAGAAGTCAAGAATATCCAATATAATTTATCCAAATCAACCATCTTTTATTCCAAAATCACTACCTCATTATCAGAACCACATTATGGTTTATCTTTCACTCAATCATATATTTTCCAAAAATTTAACCTGATATTGAGTCACTTTTCTTGGTTCCACACAATCACAAGTCCTTGATGAAATAGTACTATATTATAATCCTTATATACTCTACAATTCTTATAACATGTACATCATTAATACAATACTCAAATGACACAATACTATAATAAAAACATAAAAATTCTAACCATTCCGCTTCATCTTCTGTAGTATCAAAACATAATTATTATCCAATAGCAACATTTGGGGTATACTATGATGATTTGAACATTGATTCGCGTAGTGTCCCAACTCCTTGCAGATGAAGCATTGTACATTTGAAACTTTTTTCTTACCCAAGCAATCACATACTTTGTGTTCCTTTTCACCACACTTATAAAAAACTCTCATTCCCTTCAAAAATATACTAAGGCGATTCTTTCCACAGTTATCACATATGGGAAAATCTGTCTTTTACCTCTTCCCTTTATCCATATTTATATCTTCCATCCTTTTCTTATATTGCATCCCTTCAAATCCATAGTACTCAAAGAATACTTTACTTATCTTATTAACACATGATACTATTTCTTCACATTTTGAGAATATATGGGATACTATTTCCCTTCTAAATGTTTTATTAATACCATGAAAGATATGATCCTTCTTACTCTTTAGATCATATGTATTGTTGGAGTTCACATTCCTTTTACTAGGCGTGATTTCTATAAAATGGCATACACTAGGCCAGTTTAGGAATTTCAATGAATAATTCCAAAATTGTAAAATATTTAATGTATATTGAACAGTTTGTGTATATAATCCTTAATCATAAAAATATTTTAATTGAGGAGGTATATACTCGTAAATCCTTCATAATAATTTGTAAAGAAGATGAGAATTATTCTAAGAATATCCCATGAGAGTTTCATAACCAAGAGTGCAGTAAGGCCCGTTGTCGTGCACCAGTTCCCGTTCGATTCTAGCTCAAAGCGGTGTTTTCGGGTTTTACCCCTAGGTACGTCTGTCCCAGAGCTGCCTCTACCTGCTCATATCTAGACATGGATGTATTTCTCTGAGAACTCACAAAATCACTACATTACCAAAATTATAGGATATTCTTCTATACTAATCCTCAATCTCTATCTTAGGGAAATTTGATCTAATCCGAGTTTATCTAAATCTAGCTTCCAAGGATTGTACTAAAATTACTATGATACCAACTATAACGCCCCTACCCTAGTTACCCAGTGTCAGTGCATTATTACATAACATTGGCATGATCACAAAAGATCAAGTCTCGAAAGACCGATTAGTTTAGTAGCCTTGGAA
This sequence comes from Viscum album, assembly GCA_963277665.1. NCBI lineage: Eukaryota > Viridiplantae > Streptophyta > Magnoliopsida > Santalales > Viscaceae > Viscum > Viscum album. Next base: position 749,383,295 of record OY728129.1, on the reverse strand, counting down.
GTACTAGATACATTTATGAGGTTTACATTACATCATAAAATGAAAAAAAACAACAACATTGTTTCCATATAAAACACTGAGATCCCATAGACTATCCATGTATATCAATCATGATATAAATCTTCGCATCCTCAGAAAAATAAAACCTAGAAAGGGGTGAGATCAAAATCTCAGTAAGGGTAAGCAATACAGCATAAACCTTCATAAATAAGCATAAAAATTTACGGAAATGTATAGAAATAAAACAAATGCATTTTCAACATTATCTTCATCATAATATGGAAAATATAATTCAAAATAATGCCATTTACTTACCCACATGGATATTCTACTTGTCAAATAATGACATGAAATATCAATAGCCACTTTTATAATGATGGAAGGCATAATTCCAGACTTTCATAACAATATAGTCAAGGCCTTGTGCCATGAATACAAATAAGATTTTGTCAAGGCCTTATTAGAAGACACTAGATTGTTTCATGAAACTTACCGATGCATTTAGGATCTATAGCAGGCTCCACCTGTCACATACTAAGTCCAATGCATTCCTCAAATGAAAAGGTTTAAAGATAACACAAACATTCGTATTAAAACTAGCATATGAAATGTCAATACTTTATCCATAAACCATGAATTTTATAAAAATAACACATCCACACTCAAACATATCAAAAAAACTTCATTACGATATAGAATATTTGTATCCTAATAATTCCACTTCAAACAAGTTTAAAATCCATCAAAGGATGTTGACATAGATGAAAATGATTTGTAAAACTCTTTGAGAGAAATATCCCTTTTTCAGGAAAACATTTAGAAGTCAATTTTTTTTAAAAGGAAGACATTTAAAGGCATTTTTCAATCATAGTGTCCCATACCACTTTGACACTTTTAAAGGAATTAACATTTTAAAAAATTTAATGTCCACATAGATAAATCCTTAAAAAGCATTTTAAAAACATGGAAATTAATGAGAATGATTTAGAAGAATAAATATTTAAAACATTTAAAAGGATGTTTTAGAAAAAAAAAGTCCCTTCAAAGAATCTCTTTGAAAACTCTTTCATTAAACATGAACATGGATAATAAATATGTCTCAGTAGATACGTAAAAACAATCTCAGATAATAAAGTGATTGTGACATTAACCCTTACCTTGTACTTTTATTGGTCGAGGTTAGGTTAAAATCCTATATAATGGTCAAATAATTGTTATTAAATTATACAAGAATCATATATATTAATATGATACCATATATGATCTTTCAACATTGATTTTTTAATAATATCTTATTATTATCGTCATTTTGGGTGTTAACTGATTCATTTTACTTTATGTGATTTGTTTCGTAAGTCATATTTGTTTTGGATGGGATGTATCTTATTCATATCCAGAATGATATCAAGTCTTTAAACACTATTTTTAATCACCTAAAGAAAATTAGTCTTGAATTGATATGATGTGGAATCAATCTCATCACGTTCGTGGAGACGACAATCCGTACATACGCACGAGCGACAATATTATTATTTTTATATTAAAATAATATATAATTGATTGTTATATCATATATACAGAATCATTATCATGTTATTTTTATTATTTACATCAATTACTCATCATTATTATACCCATCCAAATGATAATGTATTGAATAACAATTACACCACGACGTAGAGATGGTAAGCCGTACGTACAAAAGTATAGTCACATGTCATTCAAAGGATGGATAGAATAATGATTTTGGTTGTACGATATTTATGATAACATCACATTATATAGAATATAATAGAGTTATTATATTATAATTGATGCAACAAAGAAAAAAATAAGTAGAAGAATAAAGGAACTTGAAAGAGGTGATGAAATATTTACCTCTTCTTCGGGTTCTTCTTTTTGATTTGATCAAAAGGGATCCTTAGGTTGTCTTTCTGACTAAAGTAAGGCCTCTATGATGAAGGTAGGATAGTTGAGAGGGTATTTGGGCAGGGTTTTGCTGAGCCAAAAGGCTTTGAAGGTGTGAATTTGAGATAAGGGGAAGTTCCCTTTTAAAAGAGGGGTGAGGGGCACCTTACGAAAAACATAAATTATTATTTTATAAAAAATTCATATTCGGTTTATAATTGATCCAAAGTGACTTATTTTGAGTTTGGGGTGGAGATGGGTTGAAATACTTTCAACCAATATATTTTAGAGCAGTTTAGGTCACCATATTAACCTTATCATTTATATTTAACTCTTAGTTAAACATTTTGACATTTACCATGTCTCTTTGTATTTTTACATTATATGGCTAATAAACATACTATAACAAGCCAAGAGAACCCCAAGTGGTTCATTAATATTATATATAACCTTATCTAAGTCATTTTTCTGAACCTTATATTTTTATGAATAGAATATAAATTAATAATATAATATGTTTTTTAAAAACTTTTTTATGTCAATTTTGACACTATTTGGTATTTTGTTTTTGTTAAATTCATAACAACATTATTACTTTGAGAAATTTTTTTTAATCAACTTTAACATGTCTTAGTAACCTATAAAATTAGTTGAGTTCATTAACAGTCTCAAATTAATTTAATTTGGGTATTTAAAATATCAATTATTTTAATATTTCATTAATAAGGTAATTACTGCATCACCATTGTGTCATAAATAAATTAAATTATTTAATGACTAAAGATTATAAATAAAATACCATTATGTATGAAATATTTTTATCTTTCTAATGAATATATATAATAGAATTTATCTATTGTATTACCTTATATTAAAAATGTTTTAGTTGTTAAACATTGATTTTAACTCTTTTAACTCTTCTTTAAATAAAATAATAGTAAATGTCCTAATCTAATCCAAGTGGACCTAAAAGATAATAATTTATTCCTAAGGTTGTTTTAGGTCTAATTATACTTATAAAATAGAATTAGTACATGTGTTAGGGTAATAATAATATGATTTTTACCTTTAATTACCCTATTAACTTTTAACCGTTGTAAATAAAAGTAAAAAGTTACTATTCATAAAAAATTATTTTCATCCCATTGAACCACATTTTACTTATTTATATCAACCATGTCTCTCGTATTTTTAAAATTCAACTCATAGAAGCGGTAAAATTATGTTTTATGCAAATTTGTAAATGCTCCTAGGAGGTGGGTAAAATATGGTATAAAGTTCAATAAAATTTTTATATAACTAAACATATTATAAAATTAATCAAATGAATTATTTTGAACTTATATAAATATTATGTATCTAGTTTGATCTAAAATAAATTTAAATAAGATAAATAATTATTTAAATAAAAAATCAAATTTAATCTATAACTCCGTGTTTTTAACTATTTATCAAAAATCTAATGTTTTCAGAAAAATACAAAAAATTCACCCTAAGATAATTTTGATATCCCGAATTCAAAAATGAAGTCTATTTTACCAAATTCAAAACATATATGTTGAATTTATTAATTTAAAATTAATTCCCATTGTTAAAACCAAAAGGCATATTTTTAAAAAATAATAACTATCAAAAGATTTACACTCGTTTATGTCCAATTTCAATGTGAAATTACATACAATGACCAGCATTGGATTAAATGGTAAAAATACAATATATTTATAATTACAAACCATTAAAATGTATAATTTAACACTATAAATTATTTTGATTAAAAAAGTTGTTTTCAGTTAAAATATAGTATTTTTCATTATTCACCCAAATATGAATGTTATCAGAAAAACACCAAAAATTTATTAAAACTAAATTTTTATGTACCAATTCTAAAGAAGAAGTTTATATTGTCAAATTTAATATATAAAAGTTTCTTATATTGTATTTAAAAAAGGTTCTCTATTAAAAGGCGGTAAAATTTCATTTATTTTAAAAAATACTTCTGTTATCTGAAAAAAATCAATTTGTTCTTACATTATGGCTAAGAAACTCATAATATGGATTCTAAAATTATAAGTATTTTATAAAGTTAAAAATTCTATTAATACTATTCATAACCGCTTTTGAACGACTAGTTTGGTAAGTTGTGGTGCGCTTGAACTCAGTGTTGTGTGTAGTGCAAGTTATTGAATTACTTTGAAAAAATAACGTATTATAAAATATTTGGGTGTTACATTCTTCCCTACTTCAATAAATTGCGTCCTCATAATTTGAAATTTTTATTTTAAAATAACAGCTTTAAAATAGAAAACACCTTTGTGGGAAAACCCACATCAGAAATTGGGTTAATAAAATTTAGTATTAATAAAGAGGAAAATGGGAATGAAAAAGTCACCACCAAATTATGATCTCCATTAGGAGAACATTGGTTGTATTTAGAGACACAGAATTGGAGGAAAAAATGTAAATATTTATAGGGAGTGATGGATTTCATCAATCACAATATATCATTTAAATATATTGACATAAAAAATCCATTGTCAAAACCATTTTCAATACCAAAATATATAAAAAGTGTATATGGTATTTATTTTCTTTTAAAAAAAATTTTGGCTTGTTAAGGAAGCCAAAGATCAAATAAAGCTCGCGTCGGCAGAAAGGTCATTGTCACCAATAACATTAAAAAACATTCCTTTTCTTTGTCATTTAGTATAATGCTTCTTAGAAAAGATTCAAATTGTAATGAAAAGTCTAAGGGTTTTATACACTGTATAAAAGAATGTCGTTTAGAAATCAAAGGATGCCTCAATGAAATAAGATTGAGACGAAGTCCCTTTACTAATGTTTAAAAATTAATTTAGGTCTATAATAAGAAAGAAATAATATATATTTATATATATATTTGACAAGTAGAGTTACATATTTCAACTAATTCATACCATAAACTCATCTTTCACTCGAAAATATTTCAAAAAATATATTCTATTTATCCTAATTGTATAGTGTTCCAAAAATAAAGAATTTGTAATTAACCTATCAGACCTTTCAAAAAAAGAAACTAGATTATACCATCCAAGGACTTAAGGAAGTCCTATGGTAGGAGATAAATCCCAATCGCACTATGGTTGTGGGTTCGATTACTGCAGCTTTGTCCGACGTGATAGATTGTCACATGGTCTACGTGTTGTCCTTTTTATAACAATCCAAAAATATCCTTAACAATAATATCCAATTTCAAACATAATACATTCCAACCATTAGACTTATCCAAAATACTTCTATCCAAATTCACAGTCCAAAATTTATAAGGAAGGTAAACACAATGAAGATTCTTTTTACCACGTAATAACATGTGAACACCTTTATCATGTATTTTTTTAAAACACTACAACATCCTGAATTACCATAAAACCTTATTGATTAAATTCATTATCCCTTATTCATTATATAATTCTGGATATACTCCTTCTATCTAAAAGTATTGTAAACTCCAATAATGATGGAATACAAAAAGCGTTAATCACTTTCAAGGAAGTCAAGAATATCCAATATAATTTATCCAAATCAACCATCTCTTATTCCAAAAATCACTACCTCCTTATCAAGAACCATATTATGGTTTATCTTTCACTCAATAATATATTTTCCAAAAATTTAACCTAATATTGAGTCACTTTTCTTTGTTCTACACAATCTCAAGTCCTTAATGAAATAGTACTATAGTATAATCTTTATATACTATATAATTATTACAACATGTATATCATTAATACAATACTCAAATGACATAATACATTAATAACAACATAAGAAATCTAATCATTCCTCTTCATCTTCTATAGTATCATAACATTATTATTATCCAATAGCAGTATTTGGGGTATACTCGGTTGATTTGGACATTGATTCGCATAGTGTCCAAACTCCTTGAATATGAAGCATTTTACATTTGAAACTTTTTTCTTACCCTTGCAATCAAATACTGGGTGTCCTTTTTATACACACTTATAACAAACTCACATTCCTTTGAAACATTTACCAAGTTAATTCTTTCCACAATTATCACATATGGGAAAATCTTTCTTTTCCCTCTTCCATTTATCTATTTTTCTATCTTCCATCCTTTTCTTCTCTTGCTTCCATTCAAAGACATAGGTATCATAAAATTATTTACTTATCTTATTTACACATGATACTATTTATTCATATTTTGAGAATATCTGGGAGACTATTTCTCTTCTAAATGTTGGCTTAATACCATGAAACATATGATCCTTCTTACTATTTGGATCATACGTATTGCTGGAGTTCTCATTCTTTATACTGGGCGCCATTTCTACACAATGGAATACACTAGGTTAGTTTATGAATTGAAATGAATAATTCCAAAATTGTAAAATACCTAACATAAATTGAACAGTTTATGGATATAATCCATAATCATAAAAATATTTTAATTGAGGAGGTATATACTCATAAATCCTTCATAATTATTTGTAATGAAAATTAGAATTATTCTACGAATATCTCCTGGGAGGGTCATAACCAAGAGTGCAGCAAGGCTTGTTTTCGTGCCCCAGTTCCCATTCGAGTCTAGCTCAAAGCGGTGTTTTCGGGTTTTACCCCTAGGTACGTTTTTTCCAAAGCTGCCTCTACCTGCTCGTATCCAGATAGGGATGTATTTCTCTGAGAACTCACAAAATCTCTACATTACCAAAATTCTAGGAAGTTCTTATATTCTAATCCTCAAAGTCAGGTAATATGCTCTAATCGGATTTTATCTAAATCTAGATTCCAAATGTTTATCTAAACTTCCTCTGACACCAACTATAATGCCCCGACCCCAGTTACCCAAAGTCGGTGCATTATTACATATAATTTTCATGATTACAAAAGATCAAGTATCTAAAGATCAATTAGATTAGTAGCCTTGGAAGTACTAGATAAATTAATAAGGTTTACATTACATCATAAAATGGAAAACTGCAACGAAATTGTTTCTAGAGAAAACACTAAGATCCCATAGACTATACATGTAGGTCAGTCATAATATACTTCTTGTATCTTGGAAAAAATAAATCAAAGAAAGGGGTGAGCTGAAACATTCAGTAAGGGTAAGAAATACAGGGAAAACATTCATAAATAAGCATACAGATTTAAGGAATTATATAGAACTAAAAAAATACTTTTCAACATTAAATTCATCATAACATAGAAAATATAAATCAAAATAATTCCATTTACTTAGTTACATGGGTATTCTACTAGTTTAATAATCACATGCAATATCAATATTTACTTTCATAATGATGGAATGCATAATTCCAGACTTTCATAACCACATAGTCAAGGCCTCATGCCCAGACTACAAATAAGATTTTGTCCAGGCCTTATGTCAAGTCAGTAGTTTGTCTCATGAGACCTAACAATGCATCAAGTAGCTATAGCGGGCTCCACCCATCACATACTAAGTCCAATGAATTTCTCATATATCAAGGTTTAAACATAACATATACATTCGTATTAAAACTAGCATACGAAATGTAAATAATTTATCCATAAACCATGAATGGTATAAAAATAATACATCCACAGTCAAACTTATCACAAAACCTTCATTACATTATGGAAGATGTGTATCATAATAATTCAACTTAAAAAGAGTTTAAAATCCATCAAAAGATGTTGAAATAGATGAAAATGATTTGTAAAACTCTTTGAGAGAAATATCCATTTTTCATGAAAACATTTAGAAGTCACATAATTTAAAAATGTAGAAATTTAAACACATTTTTGAATAAATGTGTCCCACACCACGTTGAAACTTTTTAATGGAATTAACATTTTAAAAAAATTAATGTCCACACAGATAAGTCCTTAAAAACCATTTTAAAAACATGGAAATTAATGGGAATGATTTAGAAGAATAAACATTTAAAAAATTTAAAATGAAGATTTAGTAAAAAAATTCCCTTAAAATAATATCTATGAAAAATATTTCATGAAACATAGACATGGATAATAAATATATCTCAGCAGATACTTACATAAAAACATCCTTGGATAATAAAGAGACTGTGAAATTAACCCTTACCTTGTACTTTTCCTAGGTCGAGGGTAGGTTAACATCCTGTATAATGGTGAAATAATTTTTATTAAATTATACAGGAATCATATATATTAATATGATATCATATATTATCTTTCAACATTTCGTTGTTAATAATATCTTAGTATTATCATCGTTTCGGGTGTTAACTTAATTGTTTTCCCTTATATGATTTGTTAAGCAAGTCATATTTTGTATGGATGGGATGTATATTATTCATATCTAGAATTATATCAAGTCTTTAAACAATAATTTTAATCACCTAATGAAAATTAGTCATTAATGGATATGATGGTAAATGAATATCATCGCGTTCGTGGAGATGGTAATCCGTACGTACGCACTAGCGACAATATCATTCTATTGATATTAAAATAATATATAATTGGATAATATATAACATATACAGAATAATTATCATGTTATATTTATTATTTACATCAATTACACATCATTATAATACCCATACAAATAATAATGTATTGAATAACAATTACACCACGACGTGGAGACGGTAAGCCGTATGCACGCACGTATGGTGACATGTCATTCAAAGGATGGATAGAATAATGAATTTGGTTGTACCATATTTATTATAACTTCACAGTATGTATATGATATTGGATTTATTATTTTAGGATGGAAACAAAAAACAAAGAAAGAAGTGGAAGAAGAAAGGAACTTGAAAGAAGTGATGAAATATTTACCTCTTCTTCAGGTTCTTCCATTTGATTTGATCATAAGGGCTCCTTAGGTTGTCTTTATGACTAAATGAATTCCACTAGGATGAAGGGAGAATAGTTGGGAGGGTATTTGGGCAGGGTTTGTCCGAGCCAAAAGGCTTTTATGGTGTGAATTTGAGAGAAGGGGAAGTGTCCTTTTAAAAGAGGGGTGAGGGGCACCTTAGGAAAAACATAAAACATTATTTTATAATAAATTAATATTCGGTTTGAAATTACTCCAAAGTGACTTATTTAGAATATAGGGTGAGTATGGGTCTAAATCCTTTCAACCAATAGATTTTAGATAGGTTTAGGTTACCATATTAACCATATAATTTATATATAACTCTAAGTAAAATATTTTGACATTTACCATGTCTCTATGTATTTTTATATTATATGGTTAATAAAATTACTATAACAAACCAAGAGAACCCTAAGTGGTTAATTAATAGTATATATAACTTTATCTAAGTCATTTTTCCGAACCTTTGGTTTTTTAGAATAGAATAACAATTAATAATATAATATTTTTTAAAAACCCTTTTATGTCAATTTTGACACTATTCAGTATTTTGTTTTTGTTAAATTCATTACAAAATTATTACATCAAAAAATATTTATTTAATCAACCCTAACATGTTATAGTAACCTAAAAAATTAATTTAATTAATTAAAAGTCTCAAATTACATTTATTTGGGTATTTAAAATATCAATTATTTTATTATTTCATTTATAAGATAATTACTGCATCACCATTGTGTCATAAATAAGGTAAATTATTTAATTTATAAAAATTATAAATAAAATATAAATATGTAGGAAATATATTTATCTTTTTAATGAATATTTATAAACGAATTTATCTTATGTATAAACCTATATTAAAAATTATTTAGTTATTAAACATTGATTTTAAGTCTTTTAACTCTTCTTTATATAAAATAATAATAAATGTCATAATCTAATCCAAGTGCACCTAAATGATCAAATTTTATTCCTAAGGTTATTTTTTGTCGAATTATACTTATCCAATAGAATTATGACATGTGTTAGGGTAATAATAATATCATTTTTATCTTTAATTACCATACTTACTTTTAACCGTGGTAAATAAAAGTAAAAAGTTACTATTCATCAAAAATTATTTTCATCTCATTGAACACCATTTTACTTATTGGTATCAATATTGTCTCTAATTTTTTTAAATTCAACTCACAGAAGTCGTAAAATTATGTTTTATGCAAATTTGTAAATGCTCCTAGGAGGTGGGTAAAAGATAGTAAAAAGGTTAATAGAATATTTATATATCTAAACATATTATAAAATGACTCCAATGAATTATATTGAACTTATATAAGTATTATGTATCTATTTTTACCAAAAATAAATTTAAATAAAATAAATAATTATTTAAATAAAATAAATAGTTATTTAAATAAAAATTCAGTTTTAAACTATAACTCAGTGTTTTTCACTATTCATAAAAAATTTAAAGTTTTCAAAAAAATTCCAATAATTCACCCTAAGATAATTCTGATATTCCGAATTCAAAAATGAAGTCTATTTTACCATATAAGAAACATAGAAGTTTAATTTATTAATTTAAAATTAATTTTCATTGTCAAAACCAAAATGTGTATTTTAAAGAAATAATAACTATCAAAAGCATGACACTTGTTTTTGTCCAATTTCAAAGTTAAACTACATATAATGAACATCATTTGATTAAATGTAATAAATATAATCTATTTATACTTCAAAACCATTAAAATGTATAATTGAACACAGTAAATTGTTTTGACTAAAAAAGTAGTTTTTAGTTAAAATATAGTATTTTTCATTATTCACCCAAATATGAAAGTTATCAGAAAGACACCAAAAATTTATTGAAACTAAATTTTTATGTTCCAATTATAAAGAATATTTTTATCTTGTCAAATTTAATATATAAAAGTTTCAAATATTTTATTTAAAAAATCATCTTCATTAAAAGGCGGTATAATTGCATTTTTTTTTGAAAAATACTTCTTTTATCTAAAAAAATGAATTTGATCTTACATTATAAATAAAAAACTCATAATATGGAATTTAAAATTATAAAGATTATATAATGTTCAAAATTCAGTTTAAACTATTCATAACCTCTTTTGAACGGCTAGTTTGGTAAGTCCTGGTGCGCTTGAACTCAGTGTTACGTGTAGTGCAAGTTATTGAATTATTTTGAAGAAATAACATACTATGAAATCCTGGGGTGTTACATAAATGGAATTGGAGAAGTGATTTTGAGGGAAGGGGATGTTCCCTTTTATAATAGGGGTGAAGGTCACCTTAGGAAAAGATTAAAATATTAACATATTATACAATCATTTTCTTTTTATAATGGATAGAAATGAATTTATTTCAAGTCGTAGGTGGTTATGGGTAGACAAACCCTCAAACAAGTGGTCTTAGATTATTTTAGGTCACCACTTTATCCTTATATTTTAGATTTAACTCTTAGTTAAATAGTTTATCTTTTACCGTGTCTTCTTGTATTCTTACAAAATATGGTTAATAAGCATACTATGAACTTCCAAGATCACATAAAGAGGTTCATTAATGACATATATAATATTATTTATTCCCATTGGCAGAAATGTATAATTTTATGAATTTTATATCAACCAATAATATAGTATTTATTTTAAAAATTAATTTATGTCAGTTTTGACACTATTTGGTATTTGTTTTTTTAAGACAAAACATATTTATTACTTAGAAAAAAATACACAAAACCAATCCTAACATGTCATATTAACCTATAACATTCATGGATGGCATCAAAACATTCAAATTATATTTATTTTATAACATATAATACCATTTATTTGTTTCTTTCATTAATTATGTAATTACTGCATCATCATTGTGTCATAAATAAATTTAATTATTTAATGTTTAAAAATTATAAATAAAATATAATTATGTAGGAAATATTTATTTCTATCTAATTATTATTTATAGTTGAAAAGATAATTTTTATACGCCCATGTAAAAATTGTTTTTATAGAAGATATAAGTTTAGGTCATTTTTGTCTTTACATTAAATTATCTAATATAAATTGTCATTATCACTATCAACTGGCACCATGGGGTCTCAAAATCGACCCAAGGATGAACATGGTTGTAAATGTTTCAACAAATATGAATACGATACATTTTTGGGAAATTTTATATAATTATCATATTATATTTTACCCTAATTTATCATATTTATCCTTTAACCATGGTAAATTAAATATTTACTGAAGTTAATATTCATAATGTATAAAAAATATTACCTATTTACACAATTTGGACCTCCTGATTCCAAATATGGAATCCAGTTTTTCAAATTCAAAACACAGAAGTATCATAAATTAATTTAAAATTAATTCTTTTTGTAAAAACAGAAAGCATGTTTTTTAAGAAATAATAACTATCACAAGATTGACACTTGTTTATTTCTAGTTTAAATTTGAAATTACATCCAATGAACTAAATTATATTAAATGATAAAAATATATTCTAATTATACTTAAAAACCACTTAAATTTAAAATTTAACTCTATAAATTATTTCGATTAAAAAAGTTGTTTTTAATTAAAAGTTAGTATTTTTTCACTATTCACCAAAATATGAATGTTATCAGAAAAGTACCAAAAATTTATCCAAACTAAATTTTTATGTCCCTATTGTAAAGAATTATTTAATTTTATTAAATATAATATAAAAAATATTCCAATATTTATTTTAAAAATTGTTTTCTATTTAAATTTGGTAAATTTTCAATATTTAAAAAATACATCTTTTATATGAATAAAATGAATTTTTTATTATATTATGTCTAGGAAACACATAATATGGATTCAAAAATTATATGGAGTATATAAAATTTAAAATTCAGTTAATAATATTCATAACCATCTTTGAATGGCTAGTTTGGTAAGTCGTGGTGCACTCGAACTCGATGTCGCATGTTATTGAATTTCTTTGAAGATATAACATACTATAAAATTGTGGGGTGTTACATTATCCCCTCCTTCAATAAATTGTGTCCTATCAATTTGAAATTTTTTGTTTATAAGAAATGGTTAAAAATATAAAAATACCTTTGTGGAAAACCCATATAAAAAATTGGAATAATAAAATATAGTTCTAGTAAGAGTGAAAGGGAAATGAAAAAGTCACCACCAAATTATGATCTCAATTAAGAGAACATTGGTGGGAATTAGAGACACATAATTGGTGGAAAAAACATAAATATTTATTGTGATTGATTGAGGTCAACAATCAAAAACAAATATACAATTAAGGGCCTCATAACCATCGATCTATGATGACTTAAAATATCACCAGTTCAACAAAACATAAGGTATTATAATAACAGATTTTTATAGACATATTCCATAAAGTTTATAAATTAATTTATTCATATTACAATAGAATATATATATATATATATATATTCTTGACAAGTAGAGTTTCATCATTCAACTAATTTCTTCCACAAACTCATATATCACTCCAAAGGATAATAGAATTAAAAAATATTCTATTTATACTAATCGTATAGGGTTACAATAAAAATTAATTTATATTTAATTTTTCATACTATTTTAAAAATACTACATTATAAAAACTAGTACATCACGTAGGCCAGTGATAGGTGATGCACCCCTGTCGCCCTTCAGTTGTGGGTTCAAGTCTCACAGCCTTGCCGGATGCGACAGGTTGTCGCATGACCTCCATGTTGTCCTATTTATAACAAAAAAAATAATCATAAGAAACAATATAACCTCAATAATAGTATCCAATTTCAAACGTGATCCATTCCAACCTTTAGACTTAACCAAAATACTTCTGTCCAAATTCACAGTCCAATATTTTTATGGAAGATAACACAATGAAGATTATTTTTGCATTGTAATAACATGTGAATAACATTTTCATGTATTCTTTTAAAACACAGTAATACCCTAAATTACATAAAACCATATTGATTAAATTCATTCTCTCTTATTCCATATAGGATACTGTATATACTCCTATTATCAAAAAATATTTTAAACTCCAACAATAATGGAATATACAAATCATTAGTTAGTTTCAAGGTATTCAAGAATATATAATATAATTTATCCAAATTAATCATATATTATTACAAAATCACTACTTAAGTATAAAAACCATATTATGGTTTATCTTTCTCTCAACTATATATTTTTTTTTAAAATATAACTAGCTATTGAGTCACTTTTCTGGGTTCCACAAAATCTCACGACCTTAATGAAATAGTACTACTGTACAATCCTTATATACACTATAATTCGTATAACATGTACATAATTATTACAATACTCAAATGAAACAATACATTAATAACAACATAAGAACTCTAATCATTTATCTTCATCTTCTGTGGTATCATAACTAGAATATTATCCAATACCATCATTTGGGGTATACTTTGATGATTTGGACATTGATTCATGTAGTGTCCAAACTCCTTGAAGATGAAGCATTTTACATTTAAAATCTTTTTCTTACCCTTGAAATCATGTACTTTTTGTCCTTTTCCTCTACACTTATAAAAAACATCCATTCCCTACAAGAATTTACCAAGGTGATTCTTTCCAAAGTTATCACATTTGGGAAAATCCTTTTTCCCCTCTTCCATTTATCCATCTTTCTCTCATCTATCCTTTTCTTCTCTTGCTTCCCTTCAATGCCATAGGACAAAGAAATTTTTTTTACTTATCTTATCAACACATGATACACATTATTCATATGATGAAAATACATGTGAGACTATTTTCCTTTTAAATGATGGCTTAATACCATGAAAGATATGATCCTTCTTAATCTTTCGATCATTCGTATTTCTGGAATTACCATTCCTTCTACTAGGTCTCATTTCTATACAATGGCATACACTAAGTTAGTTTATGAATCACAATGCATAATTCAAAACATTTAAAATACCATATGTAAATTGAAAATATTATACATATAAAATATAATCATAAAATGTTTTCATTGAGGAAGTATTACTCCTATATCAATCATAACGACTTGTAATGAAAATTTGAATTATACAAAGCACATCCCCCGGGAGTGTTGTAACCAAGAGTGTATCAAGGCCCATTGTCATGTACCAGGATACCTCAGGTCAGGCCCAAAACTCTTTGTCGGAGTTTTCACTTCTAGGTACATCCTTGCTAGAGCCACCTATACCTGCTCGTATCTAGAAAAGGATGTATTTCTTGGAAAATACAAAAAATCTCTACATTAACAAAATTATAAGAAGTTATTCTATACTAATCCTCAAATTATATCGTAGGGTAATGTTCTCTAATCATAGTTTTATCTAAATCAATTTATATGGTTATTGCTAATCTTTCTCTGATACCAACTGTAACACCCTAAACACAGAAGCCCAGAGTTAGTGCATTATTTTAATACATTGGCATGATTACAAGGAATCAATTCTTAAAAGACTGATCAATTTAGACATTTTGTAAAATAGATTACATACATGAACGTTACATTACACATTAGAAAATATTATACAAAATAAATGATCCTTTTAGAAGGCTATTAATCTCATATCTTAACCCTTCATATCAATCATTATACACTTCTTCTAATCCTGGGAAAACAACATAGAAAGTGGAGAGCTCAGATTATCAGTAATGATAACAATATAGTGGAAACTTTTGTAAACAAACATAATCATTTAAGGAAATGTATAAAACTAAAAAATTCTTTTAAACATAAACTTCAGTATAATTTGGAAAAGATAAATCAAATAATTCCATTTATATATTAAAATGTATATTCTACTAGTCTAATAATCACATGAAATATCATTATCCAATTTCATAACGAAGGAATGCATTATTCCAGACTCCATAACCACATAGTCACGGCCTTATACCAAAACTACAAATAAGATTTTTTCCAGGCCTTTTCCAAGACACTAGTTTGTCTCATGAGACCTACCGATGCATTGAGGTGCTATAGCGGGATCCACCTATCCCTTAATATGTCCAATGCATTCCACATATGAAAAGGATTAAACATCTCATAAACATTACTATTACAACTAGCATAAGAAATTTCAATACTTTATCCATTAATAATGAATGTTATAAAAATAACACATTTATTGTCAAACATATCACAAAAACTTCAATAAAATATAAAATATTTGTATCCTAATAAATCAACATCGATCAAGAATAATATCCCATAAAGTATGTTGACATAGTTGAAAATGATCAGTAGAAATATTTGAGAGAAATGTCCATTTTCATGAAATAATTTAAAATTAATATAAAGGATGTAATTTTAAAGTTATTTTTAAATAAAATAGTTCCATACCAATTTTAAATTTTTGAATGGAATTAAAATTTATAAACATTCATGTCCATAAAAATAAATCCTTAAAACAATTTGGAAAACATGAAAATTAATGAGAATAGTTTAGAAGAATAAATCTTTAAAACATTTAAAATGATGTTTTAGTAAAAAGTCCCTTAAAAATAATTCCATTGAAAACTCTTTTATGAAACATGTACATCGATAATAAATATGTCTCAGTAGATACTTACATAAAAACAACATCGGATAATAAAGAGATTGTGAAATTAACCCTTACCTTGCACTTTCCTTTAGTCGAGGGTACGTTTAACCTCTTGTATAATGACCATAGTATGTTATTGAATTATAAAATAACCATATTGATATTTATTATACTATAAATGGTTCTATAATGACTTTATACTATCCCATTTAATATTATTTGTATGTTAAATTAAATTTTCGGGTAATAATCTCATTCTTTATCGTACATGTTTTAACTTGTTATTCTTGATCGTATCATTTAGATCATGATTTAAATACTTCCAAAATATAATAATTGATTCACATATCATATATATTTATAATATAAATATTTATAATTGTTATATATATGAAATTTGAGGCACCATTTATGGAGATGGTAGTCCGTATGTACGCATAAACGTTGTTCCGTTTTCATATCATATTGAACGGAAGTATGTGAATAAGATATATGTAAGTACATATATATATATATATCCAGTAGATTTATTATGTCATAAATTACATACTTATTAATAATATATATTTTCAAAATCATAGTTGAATGGAGAACGTGGAAATGAAACTCATCGCGTCGTGGAGACGGTAATCCGTACGTACACACGAGCGACAATATCATTATATTGATGGTGAAATAGTGTGTAATTGGATACTATATCATATATAAATAATCATTAACATGTTATATTTATTATTTACAATAGTTATACACATTATTATACTCTTCCAAATAATAAAGTGTTTGAATAACAAACTACACCACGACATGGAGATGGTAAGCCGTACGTACGCAGGTATGGTGACTTTGTCATTATAAGATAGATAGACTAAAAATATATTTGTACCATGTTTATAATAACATCACAGTATATAGAAGGTACTGGAGTTATTATTTTTTTATGGAAACAACAAAGAAAGGGGAAGTAGAAGAAGAAAAGAACTTGAAAGAGGGTGGTGAAATTATTAACTCTTCTACAGGTGATTCCTTTTGATTTGATCAAAAGGGATCCCAAGGGTGGATTAATGATCAATATAATCCCTTTATATTGAAGGTAGGATAGTTGAGAAGGTATTTGGGAAGTGGTTGGCTGGGAAAAATGGCTTTAGAGGTGTTATTTTTTGAGTGATGGGAATGTGCCCTTTTATAGGAGGGGTGAGGATCACTTTACAAAAAGATAAAAATATTAATTTATTATACAAACATTTTGGTTTATAATTTCTCCAAATTAATTTATTTATAGTGTTAGGTTGTTATGTATATAAATAATCTCAACAAATATGTTTTAGACATGTTTAGGTTACTATTCTAACCATAACGCTTAGATTTAACTCTTAGTAAAATAGTTTATCTTTTACTGCGTCTTCTTGTATTCTTACAATATATGGTTAATAAACTTACTCTAAACTACCAAGAGAACCTAAATTGGTTCATTAATGACATATATTATATTATTCATGGAAATTTTTGGAACCTTATATTATTCTCTCTAGTTATTTTTATCAATAAATAAATATATATTTCATATAAAATCGACACACATAGAAATTAATTATAATTCATTAATTTTTATCCAACATGATCAAACTCGATGTATGAAAAAATAACTGTAAAAAAAATACCATATAATATATTACAATTACTTGAATACATTTTTACATTTCACATTAAAACTATTGATTTTAATACCTCTTTGATAGTAATAGATATTCAACTTCTTATTCACATCCTCATCTCAATTTTTTATGTTGAAATTGTGTATAATAATATTCTAAACAAATTTCTCACCAAAAATGTTAGAAGTGTTCAAAAACATGTAAAAATCATAACATATAGATTTTAAAATGTCTCTTAAAATACCTAATCCCCCTAATTTTGATATTAATCACTAATTAGGGAAAACATGTATATTTTCATTCAATCACTATTTAGTTTTCACTCTATTGTTAAAAAGTTATTGAGGGGATTAATTTCCAAGATATAGCATTTGAAAGGTGAAAGATATGAAATTTTATTTATCCACCATGTATTAGAATTTATCTACCCATTTGGCTAAAAACCACATTAATAATTGTAATTATTATTCAACTCCCATTTCATATTTTGAGTACACACCTTCTTATATTTTTACACCACATAACATGATAAAGATTAGTTATTTTTTCTTATTTTTGATTCTTAATTATCCAATAATTCCAATTTAATTCCTAAAATGGATGAATATAATTAAACATTTATCATTATATAGTGTTTTTCTTTTTCAGATCAAAGGATAATATTTTTGTTTGATAATTATTTTTTCAATCCATTATGGAGTCAATGATCTCAACTAGTTTCACAAACCAATGTTTTTTTGGGATGAATCTTTTTATTACATGTTTCCCTTTTAATGTATATAAACCAAAAATCATTATGATCATAGTGCTACAATTATTAAAATAGTAGGATCATGAATAATTCTATAGTGATATGTAATTTTTCATCACATATCTTAGACACTCCATTCAAATCATCAAAATGATACATCAACACCCTATAATGTTATTGAATAAAAATATTCATTATATTATTTGCTTTTGAGTTCTATAACACCTTATATGTGTTCCATCCAACAGTATTCATGTAATCAATTGTTATCCCTATCAAATAGAAAAATATCATCATATTCCTACAACCCTCTCTAAAACAATAAAATGAATAAAAATTAAATCACCATTCCGAAAATAAAATATATCTAATAGTAATACATATATATAAGATTTATCATTTTAAGGTATGTGTAATATTTTTCTAATGAACCAACACATCCTGATATTCTATCCATGTTATTATTCATTATATATTACTTTTCTATTTTTTATTCAAAATAAATAATACATTTTCTTTCAATTTTGGACATTTTAGTATGAAAAAATTATTTATAATAATAACATGTACCTTTTGTTCAGTTATCTCATCATTAATTAGGATAAA
Organism: Viscum album; assembly: GCA_963277665.1. Taxonomy (NCBI): domain Eukaryota; kingdom Viridiplantae; phylum Streptophyta; class Magnoliopsida; order Santalales; family Viscaceae; genus Viscum; species Viscum album. Next base: position 749,363,940 of record OY728129.1, on the reverse strand, counting down.
TATATTACTCCTAATATTACAATATAATATTGTATCATTAGATTATACCCTAGTTAGAAGAAACAATATTGATTTTAATCATTATGTATATATATTTTAATTCTTTGAGGAATATCTTACTTCATGCCTAAAATTAGAAAAGGCAAAAATATGATCTTTTATATAAACCATTTTCTCTAGAAAGACATGATTCATAGATTATAAAATTTCATCCAACATAATATAATTCTAATCAACTAATTCATACTTGTTCTACCCCATGAAGTGTAAGACTTTTAATTAAGTAACTCATAAGTCCAAATTATCTTTTATCATTCTGAATTCATCTTTATCGAATTAGACTATATTATATGAATTCATATTTTACCTATTTTATTACACTAATTCACCTACTATGGAGATGGACTACATCAATAACACCTTTTATATGATCTCCATTTTATATTTATGTACCTCTTCACCAATTGTTGATGAAACAACTACTTTCATTGATTAATCTTCACTTACTCACTCATTTATGTCCAATAGAGAAATTAATATCTTCTCTCCATTTCAACATGAATAAAAACCACTTTTTTTGTCATAACATGATGTTTAATCCATAACAGATAAATAAATCATACATTTGGTATCTATATTTTTTTTATTGAACTTCAAAATGAAATCATAACTCTTATAAAATTATAATAATTCAACCATGAAACATCAAGAGAGTGTATTTATCCATCACCAAATTCATATACATCGATATTTTAACAGTTTGCAACAAACTATTCAGAAAAATATAGACAAAAAACATAAATTGTAACTTGCTGAGAATATTGAATTTTATTTTTTGTGATCCTTTTTCGATGGGTTACATGTGTTTGTAAAATCTTTTATCAATTAAACTATTCTTCTACCTAAACATGTTCAATTTTCTTTGAGTACCCTTTTTATGATCAAATACTTTTAAACATATTATTACATGATTTTGAGTGTAAATATACGATAAAAACATATTATGAAGAGTCCTACTGTCAGGATTATAATTTAAACAAATTCCAATAAAAAAATTATTTTATTCTATATAAGGATATTCTAAATCACTTTTAGCTATTAAAAATAAATTGGATCAGCAAGGTAATACATAAAAAAAATGAGTTATCTGAATATACATGTAATGGAATAAACATGATAAAATAATAATAATAAATGAATCAAATTAAATATCTTGATATCATAAGTGGAAGGGTAAATGAATTATCCATTTAGGCATAACATAAGTATGCAAGAAAAATATGATCAAGAAATCATATTAATATAGTAATTACATAGAACATGAAATAATCATATGTCAAGGATCACCCCAAATGAAAAATCACATTTTGGAAAGAGTCCCACCAAGGATTATGATTACTCATTATTCTCATACATACATTCTCATAAAAAATAAACATTACCCAATTAATTTGTGTTCTATATGGGATAAGCCATCATTCCCATTATATAAATATGCGTTCCTTGTCTTAAATTCACATATAAGGGTGAAGAATCCGAAAACCCCATGGAACGTAAATGGGATACATAATCATATCCTATAACATAGATAAATGTCATATCATAATGAATTACATGAAAAATTGTTTAAATACTTTTTAGATGTTTGTAAATAAACAAATAAATATATGAAAAAAATTAAATCCATTTCAATTTAATTCATAAAAATTATTGGAGAAAAGATTTTCTGAATATTCATTTTATGTGGGGTCTTGGAGAAAAGGGTTAAAGAACCATTAATGTGTCTAAAAGAATAATAAATTTCATAAAACAAAAATGATATAAAATGGTTTTCAATAATTAAATCAGTGTTTCTAAAAACAATATAACTTTAAAAATATTTCATTTTTTGGTACATGAAATTATGAGAGAAAATATATGAGTTCCATTTAATCAGCTATACTTAATGAATGAAATTGATAAAGAATACTTTAATAAAAGTATATCACCATAATAAAAAATTTAAATAAAATTTATATATGTGCATGTAATATATATTTAAAATATATAATATTTAAATTGGAATAATACAAATAGAAATTAGTGTAAAGAGGTATAAATAAAAAACCCAATGAAAGTAGGTTGTTTTGATGTGATCCATTATGTCTTATATAAATCCATTCAACACATCCACTTAACCTCCTAAATAAAATTATAAAATTTATTTAATATATTATTTTTAAATATAATTTAATATATTTGATTTATTCTCTATATTTTATAATAGTTTAGAGTCATTTAATTAATATATCATTTTAATTTCTACTATCCCATGTTCGTTTGTTAATAGTTCCATAGTGAGATTAATATATGGGTAATTATTAAATTTCATTTCAAATAATACTTCAAAAATTGAAGTGAAATGAAATTATATTCATTTAATTTAGGAAATTTATATTCCCCCAAATATTTATATGTTCCAACATATGTATTATTATTATTATTTTAAATTCTATCATTATATGATGTGTTAATTTAATTAGTTTTTCAGACCACCATGAAATAGATTAATTTTATTTAATTTAAAAATTTTTATGGAAATAAAGAAATTAAAATAAGTTATAATTTACTTTTGATAAAAAAATTTAAAAATAATTTTATTTATAAAACAATTCTTTAAGGTGGTAGAAAAAAAATTAAGTACATTATTGTTGGAGGAAATTAATAGACCAAATTATGATCAACAGTATCAATTTTTATCAATTTTGGGGAGGGAATAAAATATATAATCCACCATAATAATGAAATATATGTATATATATTAGATTTATGTTACTATTTTAGGTTTATGGAAATTATAGTGTGGTTTTAAAATAACAATAAATTTGAAAGGGAATCTATTGAAAATTTACATCTTCCTTTAGTATTTTACTCTTAGCCTACACTTAAAATCTTATTGGAAAATTAATTTATGATGAAAAAATAACAAGGTGATGGGAATGAATAGTTGAAATATATAATAATAGACATTTGTAAATAAATAGGACTTATAGGGTGTGAGGATAAGAGGATGGGAGAATTGTTTTTTATTAATGGTATTGTGATGTTTTTCAAATATTATATTCATTTTTTTATTATATGGATCATGACAACACATATTTTTGAATATAATGAATATATATAGTAATTAGAACATGGTAATTTGAATTAATTGTATCTTACCTCGTCATTGACTCATAAATTCATATATATATAGATAATAATGATAAATACATAATTTTTTTCTGAATTCAGTATTCAAAAAATATCAACTATTTTAGAAAATACCTAAAATTAATAAAAAACAGTTTTAAGATGGGTATATTCGAAAAAAGGGATTCATTTTCTGAAAATAAATTTCAAAATATTATTATAAATCTTCTAAATTAAAATTCACATGTAACTGAAAAAATATAATTATGATAAAATTTCTAAGACTTTGAAGAATTACTTATGGAATCTTAAAGATTTATTATAATTATAGTTATATTTAATATTATTTTATAAAAACTTTTTATAATGAAAAATATTTTATATCTCCACGTTTCTTATGAAAATAAAAATAAATCACATATATTTTACAAAAAATATACACTTATTTAATCATTTCTTAAACAACTAGTTTATTAAATTCATGGTATAAGTATGTTATATTTTCAGTTTGTAAGACACCTAAAATATATTTTATGTAATATAGGTGTGGTTACTATTTTCAATATCATTTTACAATTTTTGATGGTTGGATTATAAATACAACTTTCATATTTGTAATGGTTCAATGGGTTTCCATCATACAATAAATATGTCACATTTAATTCATTTTTCAAGAAATTATTTTTTATATAATGTTTATATATATTTTTCAAGAGTAAAATAAATATTTAATCCTTTTTATTCTACTTCATTTCTACTATTTTATTCCAGAGTGTGATCATTTTTAGGATCATGCACTTCATAATTTTCACATTATAGTTATCTTATATTCTAATCTTATCCCATTTAAATACCTTAAATTTTGTTGCCATATTTATTATTTTAATATAAGGTTAAAAAAATATAATAAAATATTTTTTGTTTTATCGCTTGTTGCATGTGTTTTATATGACACAAACATACTCAATATGAATCATTTGTATAATCATTATGAGAAATTCAACTGATAAATTCTGGGTTGTGAAAACCATTATTTATTCAATAATTTTAACGGGATTTCCTTTTGTAGTATAATATTCTTCCTTAGTATTCATTCCTAACTGATCTCATTTGAAACCAAGATGCATTTCTTGTCTTATAAAGTAATTGTACTAAGATCACAATCTTCTGGAGACAAATGTGATAACATCATATAAATCTAAAATGATACCAAGAATATTTTAAATGACATATTAATCCTTAATAGTATTAAACAATCCTTTAATGGTGTTTACCACTTCAATTAACCATATAAATAACTGTTTTAAATATATCATTCATGTGTGTGTATATAATTTTTATTTAATATTGAAATTTAAAATTTATCATTTCTATCTTTAGTATCCCCTGTATATATTTTTTTCTTTTCTGATGTGAATTTGAAAATATTTATTCCCATAAGATAAAAATAATCATCCCTTATAAGTGAGGGTATAATAGAATTTCTGTAATTACCATATATCTCAAAATTCTTCATAGAATCCTGAGTCAATGGTTTTCCTGGAACCACATGTGTAGGATATTTACTCACAATATCTATAACATTTATACCCATTGAATTAATGTGGGGTATCATTATTTTACTACATATATTTTAATAATTCTAAATGAATATATTAACACTACTTCCATTCAATAGATTATTATTATCTATCAAATATTTCAAAATTAATATGACAACAATATGTCCACTAAAACGCATCTACATAGATACATAGATATATCATTTATATTGAAACATATATACAAAATACAGTATCAAATAATTTTAAAACATATTAAAAGAAATTAATATTCAATATTATTGATCATTATATGAAACTTGGTTTCACTTATACAAATTTTGGTGCTCTTAGACATGGTAGGTGCATAATGAGGGGAGTAAATTAGTGAAATTCATGCATTTCCCCCCTACTAATTTCATATGAAATAATATTCCACCAGGTATTAAGGTGATAAATATCACTATTTATGTCACACACACTATTCATATAAGTGAAAACAACAATAGCCATTGGGAAAGGGATTTAAAAATTTTAATTAGTGAAGTGACAAGAATTTTTTATATAGGATGATCTAAGCCCTAGTTAAGGATTAGTTACATCATGTTAATTAATTAAGTAGAAAAATTAAAGAATAATTACCTCATTAGAATCAGTGTTAGATTCAACTATATCTTATCATAAAGAACTATTGACCAAATATATTATGTTGAACCCTTCTAGATCATCCACTGATGCATCAAGACTCTAGATGAATATCGATAACCAAATTTTGAATACTATTATAGTGCACCAAATAATCATACACTGTCATGATGATAATCTTGATCTAGTTCCTTTGATATGAAATTATGATCAATGATTGAAATTCTAGAATATTGAATTATCACTATGGGATTTTGGAAAGATGTTGTAGCAGCTCTCAAATTCATTGGTATGAATATTACCATTTAAAAAACTCCCTATTTCTTATAATGTTAATGTTAAATCCCAAAAAAGGGTTCATCTTCCCCAAAACAAGTAACACACACTAAATAACCAATAAAATAAATTTTATAATTATCTAACTATGTCATAAACATCTTTTATAATGTCTCACAAAAATTTAATATATGTCAAATATATTACATGATAACCATGGTTCTATTTCTAGGCATGTCATTCTTATAAATATTTAACAAACCTTTTATTTTTAATTAAAATTCATTTGTATAATATTTTTCAATTAATTCATGTAATAACGTATGAATACTATTAATAAATAAAAACAACCCAATTTATTAAATACTATAATAATAATGATTTTTTTCGATGATGTTTTATTCATAACAAAATCATAGACCCTATAATGGGTCACACCATGTCTCGTATTTCTATTTTGGAGAATATTGTCATATTTTGAATAAATTATTGTTTGTTACCTTCTATCCCCTTAACATAATAGTAATGAATACTATTCATTGACCAAGTGTGGATTTTAGCATCCCATAATTTCTGCTAAGGAGATAAGTAATATTCATTAGAAAAATAATAATTCCTATTACTGATCACTGTGTAATATAATCTCTTTGTCTAATGATATCTCATAAATTTGGATCCACAACTTATTTTACCATCCATTCATGACTTAACATTCATTAATATAATTGTATGAACTTTATTTTTTCTACCATGATAATTATTTAATGATCTTAATTCCATCATGATCAAATTCTCCTATGATTTCACTTCCTCTACTTGGATTTGACTAATTTTATCATGACCATACAACCTATGTAAGATAACCAAAGATGAACAAAACACATGATACCTTGGAATGCCATCAATTTTAGGGGTTTTCCTTGCAAAAAATTATGTTATCAAATGGTACACTGTGATAATGATATTATATCAATATACAAATAGACATTTTAATTGAAAAAAAATCCAATCAAACCTAAAACATGTAGTGTTTTTATTAGAGAGTCTCATCTTAGCATTTTCATCCAATCAAGTTCACCAAGGGAAAACATCAAGAGAAGAATATTGATTACTTTTCATTCCCCTACACCTAATATACCCACATAATATTTTTTCCATTCAGTCTGATGTATCTGGACAATAGAAAATAACATTAATATTACTTTCATGGTGTCTCTAGGTTCCCAATAACATCTAGGAATTTTTTTTCCTTTTGAAATGACATGTAGTCTAAGAACATGAACATAATTATAGGGGACAACAATGTATCTAAATGATGATTGTATGACAAAAACACACACACACACACACACATATATATATATATATGATACTATATAAATTTATTGGTAATAAAATAAGATACATTATTTGGGATCAGTGAACTCACTTAAAACACCCCATATACGCAAGAGACAACTACTAACAAGTCTCAACCCAGTATCTTTCAGAATAGAAGAATGCTTCTACTATGATATGTAGTTAGTAAAGAGTTTATCCATGTTTTACTCTATGGATACACTACTAACTATGACCTGATCCCACTATAAAAAATATATCATGAGGTAAAAATTATGAAGTATATTTTTTTCCTATATTTTAATTTTGCTCCTTAGTAAGAAGGACTTTAATAGTATTTTCACAATAAAAAAGAGTATGGTAACTACTTATAAAAGAAACACCATTGTATCTAAAAATGTTTCACATACTAATAACCTACATATATATATATCATAAGTCACAATATAATTTTATTCCTCTATATTATCAACAAACATAAGGTTATTTGAGATTTCATAGTTCATAACACCACCAATCGTACAAATAATATATAATGAATGTGATTTTATATCATTATGAACTGTAAAATAATAGGAATATGTGCATCCAATCAATACTAGTTACTCATATACCATAGACACCAGTAACATAATATTTATACAACTCATGCTCTTCAATCTTTTTTTTACAGCTACCCAATGTAGCTCTCCTTTATTATCCTGATATCTTCCTTCCATACATAAAGAAAAAGATACATAAAAGCAATTACATAGATTAATATTAAATATTGATTCCCTGAATAAGGAATAATGAATTCTACTCATTACTTTAGTATCCTCCTATTTTTGTGGAAAACGTTTCTCATAGATATTGATACCAAGTTCCATTGTCAACAATCCTCTCTTGGATTGTTCAATATTGTACATATTGAGTACATTGTCAATATTTGTACATTGAATTAGACCATGAATCCTAGGATATATATCTCAATGGATATTGATCCGAATAATATTGGATTCATCAGTAATGTCTTTCATGTAAAAGAATTTATTAATCTAATTCATAACTAACATTAAGAATAATACTTTATTTCCCATGATTAATTTTTATCAACATATAATACAAGACTAATGTCCACATTTACACCAACAATATTATATAAAAATGGATTGATTTAATGATTGATTGGACTAAATTCACATATATACACTTCAAAACTAACATTCTATTATTGTGATTCTATCATAATCCCATAAATTAAACTCTACAAAATCAATAATTTTTTTGATGTGGTTGAATTAATAAACACTTTTGGTTGAGTCATATAAACATATTCAACAAACATCTCATTTAGAAATTTAGTTTTGATAACTATTTTCCAAATATCAGACTCATGTAAGTATTCTTTAAAATTTAATATTTTGATTAATTTCATCATCTATTTTAGTGAGAATATTTCATCATGTGATATGACATGTTGTTACCTAAAACCCTTCACTACCAATTTTACATAATATATATTTACTTTAGCATTCTAGTATATCATTTTTATTAAATATTTATTTTCTCACAATGTGTTTTACATTGTCTTGGAAGTCTACCAAAATCAAAATAAGAATTTTGAACATGGAATCTATATTAGAATGCACAGAAACTTTTAATTTTGTTATATGGTTTCATTATACCAATTTTTTATTGGTAAGAGGTTCATAAATTTCTTTGTGCAGTTTTTCCCTTAAATATATGATAAGAAAAACATATCACACTGGTTCTCTAACCTATCGAGTTAATCTATGCAGTACTTATGTCTTAAGAATATCTTCATCTCCTAGTATATCTTGTAGATATTTTTCATGTTTCATATCATTGTACATCTGGAGCATCAAGTTCATAACAGCTGATCTTTCTCCTACCATTTCAATTGGAAACGTGATCCCTTTAATGAATTATGTAACTAATTCTAAAAATAATTTTTCAATCATAATGTTTATATAAATAGTATCTTTTTATTTCATTCAGATAACCTAAAATAATACACTTAGTTGTTCAGGAAGATCATTTTTCACAAGTTATAGTATCAATAAAATACTCACATCCCCATATATATATGTGTGATAAATTTCATTTTCTTCCATACCAAATATCATATTAAAACGTATAAGAAACTTTATTTGATACTCATCTAAATGTATAAGTTGTTTTCTATAATGAATATCCTCTAAAGGATTATGGAATTATTTTTATACTCACCATTCATCTAACCATGTTAAGAAAGGTCCAATTATTCCTTTCACTGACACCATTCCACTAAGGTGTATAAGTAGGAGTGAGTTGGGATACCATACAACACTTTCACAAAAGAAAAATGTATCTTTTTTTGAGATACTCATAACATATGTACGAGTGAAGTTCCATAATATTCATAGAATTATTGTTTTATAATTCATGCTGATACTTATGATTCATCTAAAACGAATCTAACTTATACCTCATTCAATAGATATAGCCATACCTACACTATTCATCTATAAATTTAATGTTGTATGAAAACCCACCACTTTCCTCTAATGTAAATAATCAACATTTTCCAGTATGAATCAATTATTATAATTTAGTATCTCTTAATTCATTCCCAGAGAAGGACGATTGGGTTATTTTTTCTTTCAAACAAGAATTCCAATATTCCATTTATCTTAACTAAGATGAGTCTAAAAACCTAAATTTTTGTGATTATAGTAAATTATTCTTATTTACGTGACAATGATTGAAGTTCCATAGGTAGTTGTTATATGATTCATTCTCACTAGGTTTATCATTGGCTTCCAAAATAGGATTTTTGAGATCAGGTATATTTAGTAAGATGATAAGATCTACCACACAATAATATATATATTTTACTTATAAAAGATAATAAAATTATTTCCAAACATGAAATAAAATTCCATTATATATAAACTCAACACTATTACTATGTATCTGGTTACTATAAGAACATAATAACAATTATTCAATATAAGAACCATATCATTGGGAAACGTCATATGATAATTTCCAACTACCAAGGATTCTAGTCATGCACCATTTGCCACTTATAGGTCCACCTGAACCTTTGAAATAATGTAGAATATACATGGTTAAAAAATTTGAATTCAAATGCATGAGACACATACTATATTTAATTCCCAACTTATATATAAATATTGATTGAACTCAATGATAAAAAACCCTAAAGTATAGCCTTTACGATTCATTATTTTCCTAACCTTCCATTTATTATTCAATTGTAATTTCTAGACACATGCAAAGTACATAAACTCTTACTAATTTCCCTTCCTATATATTGTAGAATTATTTGAAGGAAAATGAATAGGGGTCTTCATTTAGTGATTATCCTAAAACACCATAGCCTATCCCTTCATACCCTTGATCACTATAAGGATTGAAGATTTTTTATTCTTTATTTCCAGGTTAACATGGTTAACTAAATCCAATATATCTAAATGTGTATTTATCATGTTTTTCATTTTTTAATTAGATGTAATAGTCAATAATCTTGTATATTAGAAGTAAATAATGACATTGATTGGTATCTATTGGTTTAGTTTTAAAAAAGGGATTCAAGTTTCTCAATGTGCCCAATACTCTTAAGTACAAGATTCCATGATTGATCACCTTCTGCTATCATGCACCAAAAAAGTTCACTAGATATGTCAGTCCATACTATCCTTACTATCTCTTTATATAACTATTGTAGCTAAGATAAATTATTGTATGAATCTTCATCCTCAAAAATTTTATATAGATTTCTTGATATCGATGATAACATGATACATTATACTGCTATATCATTATATATATGTTTTTATATTTATGATTATCTTCCATGATTTCTCCCTAAGGGGAATTAACTGGAAGTGAGGAATCTAGCACATAATGTCTCCTCTCGTGGCATAAAACTATGCGCAAGTGCCTATACAACTCTTATATGTTATGGCCAGTTAGGATAATTTATTTTGGTAGAACTTATAAAGGTGATAATGTAGTTATATTTTTGAATTCCATTTTATCTACAACAAGTGAATTTATCAATTTGTACATTATAATTATATTATTTTAGTCCTTTTTGATTAATTAATTAAATCATTAAATACCTCCCAATATTTTGTAAACCACGGTATCCCGCATTAATAGATTTAAAATACCAAATTTATTGAGTATTATTGTGTCAAGGATCCCTGAAATATATAATCATAGTCTATGATGTGACTATAACAGTATGAATATACTTTCAAGGTATGTAATATACTATCAACTCATGTTAACTCATGATTCCCTACTCTATTGAGTGAACTCCTAACCTCTTAGAATAGAATCCATGATTCCATAATGTTTTCACCTTAGTAGAAATATAGACATGTATAGCGCATTACAACCAACATTAATAATGTCATCCAATCTCTCTTATAATTACTTACCAATAGAAGGAGGCACCCTCAACTAGTGATGACGAATACATCATACACCATTTACTGTTAAAATTTATGCAACAGAAGGAATTAATGAATTAATATTTGTTTGAGGTTATTTATTATTTTATGATGATGGTATTTTTTTTCTCTTTGATATTTATTTTATAAGTTTTCACTATCATCACTAAACATGTAATAATTGAAAACATTCATCACATCTTTAGGTTTAACTTTTTATTATTTTATGTGTTAAATAAAAAATTTAATGTTTTCAAAGTAATAAATAATGAAAAAATAAATAAACTACATGATTGATGTTGAGGATCTAATATTTGATTATCCATTTAAAATATTTAGATAAACCATGACCCATGGATATAATACCTTATTCAAGTGTCAAATCACCGAACAAATTTCCCGAAATCTAGTGTTTTCATATCCCATATATGATATCAACTCATATTGGAAAGGTCCACAAAATAAAATGTCATTATCAATAGTACATGTATACTCATTCATAGGCAAGGTGATCTATAGAACCACAATATACATAATGATAAGCAAATTGAGGCACATCACCTTATATTTTTAAAGAGAAGTCATAAAAAAATTAATAAATTTATGTTTTATATAAATTTAATATATAAATGGAATTATTTCAATTAAAATAATTTAAATTTATCATGTAACTGAATATATTTATTTTAATTTTCATAAAAATATTTTTTTCAAATATATTAATATTATTAATTAAAAAATATTTAAATTTATTTTTGAATATGATAAATAATTTTTCCAGTCCCTGGAATTATACCATTCAAATGGATGGTTGGAAAAATAACCCACATGCCCATTATGGGTTCGGAACAACCCCCACCCCCCACCATGTTGTGGGATGATCTGGACCTTCCTTATCATGTTCCAATTTGATTAAGACCAAAACCACCATTTATTGGGTCTGGTCAGTCCAATTATACAACAAGTAGACTATTTTATTGGATTCCTACACTAGAGGCTCACCATCCTAATGGGTATCATTCCACATGGTGATTGGCCTGATAGGGTGGGCCAATTCATAGCAATCAACAATAAAAGTGCGGCCGATTTTGGGAGATGATGACAATGTTGGTTGTGTATTCTAGAGAATTATATGACCATGATAGTGTGGTGTGGGGATTTTAAAACTCATGGAGGTGTCAGTGAAGATAGGTGGCACTTGTTTTGAGGCCATACATGGGAGATTTAATAGAAATCGATAGAAGAGATGGACTACCATGATGTTATCCATGATTGTGACAATGACTGTGTGGGGGTGGGTCATGGAGGGGACATCTGGGAAGTGATGATGTAACAGGGGATACAGCCTCATGTGGAATAATAGTGTCATCATCTTTTTTAAAAATTATTGCATCTACAAAATGACTTTTTTATCAACCATGAGAGAAAAAAACCACCCTATCCTTGACAATTATTAAAATTTTGTCATATTCTGACCAAGACCATCCACCCCATTTGATTGAAGTCCTATTAATTTTTTTTCCAAAATTTCACTTTTGATATCCTATTACACAAATGTTTTTGGCTAAATGTCATCTTGGAATTATCTTAACTGATGGAATAGTTCCAACCACTAGAACCAAATCAGAAACAATTTACAAAAAAGGAAATGACATGAAATCCTCACAAGAGAAAATATATATATAATTTTTTTATTAATACCATTAATTAATCCAAATTAAATTTCCCTGATGACCATATCTTGGAAATTCAAAATCATATCTATGTGCGGTATACTCAATGGGGATAAGAAAATTTGTCTATAAATTTTAATGGAATTTTTTTATGAGGAAATTTGAATGACTAATTTCATATTAAAATTTTATATCATGTAATGTAGTAGAAGCCAGTCAGTAGGAGATTTAAAATGTTTCATCATCGAAAAAATGAAACATCATTATCCCTGAAAATAAAATCCATGATAAAGTCCTAAGGATCTCATGTGAGTTTTATAATAAAAAAATATTAATTAATGATTAACTCATTTTAATTGGAAATCCATTCAAATGAATTACATTAATAAGAATTACGGCTCGAAGATTCCAAACCTAGAAACCTATATATTGAAAAATGCAATAACAATCCACAAAAATGTATATCATTGAATTTTGGGTTCTATAAAAAATATATGATGAATCCTTCATAGTCACGATGATCACGATGATCTTATTTGTTAGATACAAAACAATAATCGATGATAAAAATCCAAATATAGGGGTTTCTCTCTATATGATATAGGAAGGAATAATGATGTGATCAAAAATTCATATGAATGAATATTAAAACAAAATTTAACTCCATCTTAATTCTATTACGTATTTTAATTAACCAGAATGGGTTCCCTTACCCCTGTATATGTAACAACCACTAATTAACTAGTAAATGAATCATTATAATGAACTAAATCCATCATAAAAGTCATTATTTTAATCACCTATTTGGAATATATAATAAATATATTAAATGATAAACATGATCTTTTAGCCTAAATTTTCCGTTCTGTAGGTAATAATATAACCATGATCATTAGAATAGTATTCAATCGAATAATATTTTTCCATGTATCCACTTAATACTTGGTGAATACATTCAATAAGTAATTTTAAAAGTAATTATTATATACTCAAATAATATTTAATTTTTATATTGTTATTTGATAATTTATGTTAGGAATAATCACAATCCTCATTGTGGGGCCGACCATGCCTTGTATTCCTATTCACCTGAATTGGGTAGACATTTCAATATTATATTTTTAATAACCCTCAATGCCCATACCTAGATACTAGTGAAAATATTTTAGATAATAAGAGTGGTGTTTAACAATAAAATCAAGACCCCTAAGTAGATAAGTAATACTAATAGAATGATTTTTTTTACAAACACAAGTATGGTAATATAATATATTGTTCTTATGATATCTCGTATAATTTGATACACAACTTGTTTCATCACTCAAAATTTATTTATTATTCATTGATCTAATTGGATAGTCATAACTTCTTCTACCATGGATGTGGATTTTATGAAGATACAACTATCATCATAAACTCAGTATGGGATTTGAATTCCTCTATTCAGAAAAAAAAATCTATCCTGACCATTTAACCCATGTAATACCACTAAATACACACCCAACACAAGATACCTCACCATGACTTCAAATTCATGGTTATTTCCATTCACCAAATTAAGTGTTCAAATGGTACACATTGTCAATTGTATCATGTTAGGGTAACAATAAACATGCTTATAAATAGTAAAACCCAATCACACATGTATCATGTTATATTTCTATTGGTAGGTTAGTCTTCAGGATCTCATATACTTATGATCTCTATGCGCGAATACCATGACAAGAAGACTCAATGATTATGATCCCCCCAAAAATGATTCTCACAAATAATCTATGTACTATTAGTATGATGTATCTATATAATAGTAAATTAATTTTTGATTTCCTAAGTTACCTCCTTCATCAATTTATGGACACTGGCATGATCCTCTCATACAAAAGTAAAAGGAATGTCCCCTCCATCTCTCATCTCAAATTCGCTAAAGACACCCTTATTTTCTCAAATGGTGCTGAGCAATCTATCTGTGGCCTCATCATGGTTTTGAGAGAATATATTCATTGGAGTGGGAATGTCATTAAATAGAGTAAAATTATCTTATTCATATCAAGCAAGTGTTCCCCCAACAGGGTTGTCATGATTTGTCAGATTCTTGACATACAAAGTGGTGGCCTACCTATGAATTATTTCGGAGCTCCCCTTTCTTAAATTTGTCTTAAAATTCAGGATTTAAATAATATTGTAATCTAAATAAATTATAGAGTCCACAATTGGGAAAATATACACCTTTTGTTTGGGGGCCAGATCACTTTAGTGAATAGTGTCATTCTAGCCACACCAATCTACACGCTCCCTTATGTGAAGGTTCTAAAGGGAGAGATCTATAAGATTGATAAGACCCTAAACCACTTAATTTGGGATCCCTAGGATAAGGGAAAACATTATTTGGTCTCATGGGGAAACATGGAGAGGCCAATTTAGGAAAGTGGGATAAACGTTTGTAATCTTGCTTACATTATTCATTAAATTCAAGCTAAAATGGATAGGGGACATTATGAGCATCACTCTATATGGGTAAAGACTATGTGCATCACATAAATGGAAAACTCACAGATGGATAAGTGACACATGTCGCCCTTCATGGCCATGCTTCTCCCCCTGGTCACTACTCTCTAGTATAATGTTCAGTGGATCTTTGGGGAGGGAAAAGTGCCATTCTGGCATGTAAACTAGGCATGACCTATTCTTGAATTCTCGGGGTGCCTATCCTATATCATCATGAATATGAAGGCTAGTAGGTTTCCATCCTTCATCAGTGCAATTCTCAATGGGGAACAACAAGCCTCCTTCCACCATATCCCCACTAATGTGGAACCCAATAGGTGTGCTTTCCCCCTCAGCCTGAGGCACCTTTTCTTCTAGGAAATATCGTCATATCTTTTCTCCCCACTAGTATAATGACCAACGGAATGGCACTATTTGTGCCATGAGTATCCCAAAAAATATGAACATACTCACTTGAAGGCTTTTCCATGGTACATTTTCCACAGATGAAATCATTCGAAAATGTAGAATCTCTTTGGCCTCCAACTTCTTGTGTTGATTTGTGCATAAATATGAGAGTAATGATCACCTCTTCTTCAAGGGGGAATGGGAGCAGGAGGTTTGGCTCTCATTCAACGATTTTAATTATTTCTATGCACATCCTTTTTCAGTTGTCCGATTATTTGAGAGTTGGTTTAATGATTCAGGAAACACATTGCTTGAACATCTCTCCAGAGCAATCATTTTATGTGCGTGTTTTTGGAGTATATGGAAGGATTGGAACAGAGCTAGGTTTAAGGGAATTATTTATACTGGGAGAGAAATTATTTCTCCTACCCTTAGTATTCTGATCGATTTGACTAGGTGTATTTTCAATTGGTGGGATGCTCCCTCCATCTAACTCTTTCAAACGGTGTCCTAGGTGAATCCTTCTCCCTATATTACTCGCAGCTAATGGATCAGATGGAAATCATCTCACTCAGGTCTGAAGCTGAATGCTAATGGATATTTTATTGCGTGTGTCACACAAGGAGGTGGGGTGTTCCATGAATCAAGTGGAACCTTCGTTTTTTCAATATTGGTGTACCTTGGAAGTGACTCATCCCTACTAGCAGAGGAACTTCACTTTATGTCAGGCCTTACTCTATCATGTCAAGGCAGCATTGATTTTTTGGAATAAAAAACTAACTTTTAGATTCATTTTAAAGCACTTCTGGGCACCGACCATTTTCCCTGGTTGTCCACATATCCCATCAGGAAGTGTTATGCTCTTATCTCTAACAAAATTCAGTTGAATCACACACGTCATGAGGGAAATAAGGTGGTTGATCATTTGGTGATGATTTTGGAGCGTGGTCCATGTAAATCCTATTTATATAACATTACCCATTTGTATCCTGAGGTGGTTAAACTTATTATATAGTATTCTCTTGGCCTCAATTACATTTAGACCCCTAGGCCACTAGCTCTCGATGTACACATTATGTCTTGCTTTATTTTTAAATAAATAATAATGCTGATGATATGGTAACATAAAAACATATATGTATGAAAACTATATACAAGAAATGGTAATAAATATTGATAAATGTTTTGGTTATATGGAATGAACATACAATACACATGTCGAGGAAATTAATAATCAATGGAAACATGATGTAATAATTTTGGTACTCAAATTGAGTAGAATATACATGGCATGATTTAGAATAAATTGAGAGTGTATAACAAAAAATATTCACCATTAATGACAAAAAAACTAGGTTTTAACAATATCTGTTACTTAATGAGTATCTAAAATTTTATCTCCAACTAATTGATGACGGTATTTAATCACGAACAAACTTGTTTCACTATTTTATTTTCTTTATTGGGATATGGATTGTCATTCTCGTATTAATATTTTATAATTATATTAGTATTTCTATCTTATAATTATTTACTATTAATAACAATTTCAATTCCCATATGCTTTACTATAGTAAACTATTGTGAATATTTACATAGAAACCAGTGTGTTCTCTTTCTCTTCTTGTTCTACTGACACTGATAATCACATCTTATTTATTTTCATATAACCCTACCAACGTACACTTAATCAACTCTATATCTCCCAAAAACTCCTCTCAAATTACTCTCTCCATAGTCCTTGACCTGAATATCTTTTGTGTTTTTTATTGACAACACTCACATCACAAATCATTCTAGGAAAGTCCATGTTCATATATCTCTAACAAGAGAAACCTCTTCTCCATGATCAATGATTATTTTAAATTAAAATTAAAACCACCAAATGGTTTCAAATTACTAAAAATCATCTCATTAGATTATTATAAATCTATTTAACTCATTGGATCATTCTTGGTGGACTGCAATCTAATTCGTAGTGCAACGAGATTTTTTAGAGCATGGATATATTGTTTTTTAAACAAAAAACAAAACAACTTGTACTCCCATGGGATAAAAACAATCTAATTAGTTAAATGGAAGAAATTATCATATCAACAAGAACCAGAAATATTCCAGGTTTTCCATCATGGCTCAAGGCTCCACTTCAATTTTACCTACTCTATATTATTGGGGAACTATATCATTTCCATGGAAAAAAAATCAGATTTATCCCCTATCTGAATAATTATTTTATTTTTCACTTTTTATACATGAAAAGTAGATTCAACGTAAATATTTTTTCCAAATACTATATAACATCCCAAAATAATTATATAATAAATTCACTATTAATATTTAGATACCCCATTTTTATTTTTCAGAACAATGCAGTTTTGGATATGTTTAAAATTTTGTGTAAAACAAAAATATATTATATATAACATAAAATTGATAGAATACTATATATGAACCTAGTGTTGTAGACTTGTTAATATTATCAACTCTACATGAATATATTAAGTTTCATCTTACAAATCATATGTATTTAATAAAAATGTAACAGGTATCTAGATGTTTGAGTCCTTTTCTATTGTAGATTTCACATATAAAAAATATTTCAAAAAAAATATTAAAAATATAATAAATCACTTGTTATCCTTTAATTTTTACAATTTTTGTATCCTAGAATAATTTAATTTATCACATATATTAATATCTAATGTTCTTTTATACAATTATTATTCTATGAATATATCTTACTTATTGAACAATAAAACATACATAGTCTAGAAATTCATGATTTTCTCAGATAGTCAACATAAAACATGATCTGATGAATACAATCATGGTATTAATGGATTATAAAAATTCATTAAAAGAAGTAAAATTACTATTACTTTTTACCAAAACAATTAATATGAATTTCAGACTCTTTTGTTTTTCTATGAATATTCTTAATATCCAAAATAAATTCCAAAAAATTACGATCTATTCCAAAAAACAAATAAATATCATCAATAACTCCATAATATCAAAATATACATCAAATATATTAAATATATACATTTTTATGATTTTTAAAATGATACTATTATTACAAAAAATGTCCATGAAAATAAACAGACCAACTCCAACATTTCTAAATATCTTATTTTCTATTAATATACCACATAATAGTGGATACATATGTTATTCCACATATAAAAATTTCTTTTTGAATCTAAACAATATCTAAAATGTCATGATGGCTTCTTGAAGGGATATAAAATCATCCAAAACATATCTTGGTATCAAAACATTATTATTTAACTCTTTCCACATACCATTAAAAAAATTAGTTTTTATTGTATCAAAAATATCATTGGCCTGCGATATTGTTTTCTAAGTAAATGATCCTCTTTTTACTAAATCAATCATTGGTTGGGACTAAGGATTAAAAATAATATATATATCTAGGAACAAAATCTAATTAATAACTCTTGTATATGTGAACATTCAATTCCATTCTTTAAATTACTCTAATGTCTTTTTGTATTTTCCTTCATGGTGAGTAACATCATGTATTTCACAACATAGTTGATGTTTCATCATTAGATAGACATAGTTTTTTAGAATTTTTTTTTGATATAATGTCTCACTATAATCAAACTGAATGAAAATTTCATTTTCCAAACCAAAGAATAATACATTAATGAGAATGTGAAAAATATTAAACACACTCAGTAATGATAGAAATGGATTTTCATACATGGATATTACATATTTTTAAATTAATATTTCTTATAGTGTATATACATGTGATTATGAATCAAAAAAGTGTATTGTCTTGGGAAACATGGAAAACATTATTCTAAATTTATGAAATATCATCTACATCTACTATAATGATATTTACCTTCATTAATCCTACTTATGAAATTTCTTTATAACCCAGGGAAAGGAAACTTAATACAAGAATATATTATATACTATAGAAGGAAGAAATGATATACATAGGAATAACTTGAACATATGGGTTTGAGAACATGAAAACAACATTTGAAGATCATAGCCTATATAAAAAATTTAATTTAAAATAATCATCGATAAATATGGTAATAACATAAGACATTATTCATAAGGAAATATGGATCATAATCTATGAAATCATAGCATTTTTTGAACTTTTTTTGATTAAATAATTTGACTAATTTCTTTTATTTTGATTCTCACAAACACCCACATTTGTTTTACTAATGAATTTCCATTGAAGTGTATTTCAAAAAATTATTATTGATCAGAATATTTGTTATGTAATAATATTAATTTTATTGATCTATAAGAAATATTTTTTAATTTATTTAGAATTTGTTTTATTATATCATGGATACACTTTTCATACCCTGTATTTGTATGCATAGCATAATGATTGAACCATCTTCTCTAAAAAAATGTATAAATAGTATACCCAATGTTTGGAGATAACATTTTGTTTGAGAAATGGTAAATTATGGATAATGAACCCAACGTTCTAATTAAAAGCTTCATTGGAGGAAAAAAATGTATTCTAAATCAACCATACATTGTCAAACCCACATTTGATGTTTTTTTCCCATCAAGGAACCCTAAGATTGACTATTTAATGATTGATTTTTTATTATATGAAATTATTAATGATTTAAGAAATAGTCTTGGCATACAAAAAGATATATTTAGAGACTTTTATGAATTATTAAAATGTTCATTATGATTTATTTACGGGCTCGTATTCAATGGATTAATTTTCTCATATTCTTATTGAAAGTTTCAACCTACGTTAAATGTTTTTTATTTAAAATATTCAGGAATTATTGTGAGATATTTCATGTGTTTTTTTGACGTAGATCATTTTTACCTTTTCTATAAATATCACGACCCTATTCATTCGAACCAGATATGAATATATAGAAAAAGTGACATCCATACAATGGTATGTGTCATTTCAATCAAGGATACTCTTTGGAGATATTCTTGTTTTTATCTGTTGAATCTCGATTTTTAATGTTGTTATTAATATACATTATCATTAAATCTTCTTCTTCAAGGGTGAGTATTATTTTTGATATGATGGAAATTCGAGATATATATGTTTTTATACCTTTAAGGTGTTTTATCTGTACCATTTTAAAGATAAGATTTGCGACATTGAAAGTATATTTTTTATTTTTCCTTATAAAAAATCAATAAAAATATTTTAATTTTTACTATAACTGTAAAGTTTGATACATATTTAAAAAAATCAATATCGGTTGATATATTGGAATTTTGACTGCTCGAACTTAGTTGTGGTAAGGTATCAGATTCTTACACGAAGCTGTGGATTTATTATTCCTTGTAAAAGAACCATAAGGATCTATTAAGAATTATTAAAATGGGGTAAACATCTTACACTTAATTTTTTATTAAATGTCTTAGGATAAGAGAATAAAGTTAAAATCACCAAACTCATGGACTTGAGTGTTGGTGGAGTTAACTAAGGGATCTTTGTACCCTGGACTTTTATACATCACTATGTTCACATATATTATTTATTTTTTCTACTCGCTCATCATTCAGATAATAAGAAAGGAAGTATTCATAGAAATTAATTTTTTTTAAATCTATAAATGTTTTGATAACCAAAATTCACCCCCTATAGTGTCTTAGTATTAGTCATTATCACCCCAATCTAAAAATTGGTATAAAATGATGGTCTAATTCTTGAATATTATATTTGATATCAATAAGTGGTATCATAAGACTCCGATAAATATTAAATATCTCAAATAAGAATGATATAATGATTTTGTTGAGTATGTCATGATGTGGATGATTCTACAGAAGGCATGTTGATGACCCATGCTTCCTATTTTAATGGTCATATTTAGGGATGCTAGAAAATATCATATGATTACATATTTGAAAAATCATGGAGTAAGGGATTATATAAAGACAAATAATGCTTATGGGATTTATAAGGAATGTTTGGATGGTTGGAATGATGATATAAAAAGGGAATATGATGTAAATTCAAAAAAACAATAATTCTATTGTGTGTGGTTTATGAACTAACAAATTAAATCATGTATTATAATGTCTTACTGCATATGATATGCGGTAGATTATTGTCGTTTCCAATGAAAAATTGAAAATATTAAGAAATTTTGGTACACTAATACAAAATTAATATTTAATACTTTTCGGATATCTGATGGTGAAACTATCATGGAAATGAATGAATTATTAGAATAGATTTCCAACAAATTTGATTCTTTGGGAAATCTAATTTCATAGTTAAAACAAGCATTAAATAATGAGAATTTCATGATACTAAAATTAAAGAATTATTGGATGAAGTTGAAAATTTAAAACAGTCGTCTCCTATACTGATAAAAGGGGAAACATATTTAAATCAAATCCTTCGAAAATATAAAATAACAAAACAGAAATTTTGAATAGGACGTAATGGTGAATGAAAAAAATATAAGAATTATTTTATTCCAACAGTAAATTACAAAAAAACATGTATAATATTAATAGTATTTATTGAGTTATTAATGGTAACAATTAAAATTATTACTCTTTTATAAATATCAAAATTTTTGTATCTAAAATGTTTGTTTCGAAAAATATTTTTTTAGTTTGAATATTAGAATTATTATTCAAAATAAAAAAGGATGGTCACAAAAAATTAATTTCTAACATTGATATACCCAAAATAATATGTGTACCAACATGAAACTGTAATTCATGTTCTACAGTATTATATCAATAATTGACAATGTTAAACATTAAGTGGTTGGTCTATGGATATATGTTAAAGTTTCTACAAATGGTGTTAACACCTCTGATGTAGTTCATTATCAAAAACCCAACAGTACCAATGTCACCTATCTTGGAATTATTCTATATTAATATTTATATAAATGTGGTATAATAATATTTTTATAGATGAAATGAAATTTATTTCCCTATTTTTAATAAAATTTATTCTTTTCTATTTTAATCAAGTTTTAGTCTTTGTTGATTATAAAAGTGATTTGTTAAAATTCAAAAACTTGTATTTTTAAAATACAATATTTTTCATGAAATGTTATAATATTTTTTTGAAAAATTGTATACTTTATTCATATTGTTTAATTTTATGACAATCAGAATACATTTCTTATTTAATATGAAATTATTATTCTAAATTGTTTCGACTTAAGAATATGAAACCCACCTTTATAGTTTCTGAACCCAATGTTTCATATTCCTCTTTAAAAATTTATGTTATGGAGTAATTGTATTGATATTATCATGTTCAAACCATTCTAGAAAACCAAACATAATAAGATGAACCAATCAAGTACTTCATGTTTAGAATAAAATTCTTCTTACAAAAGGATAAAATGAAATCCTTCTAGCATATCGGTTTCGTATGTTGAAGATTATCTAGAAAAATCATCAGAATGAGATAAATAATTTTAAATACATAATGAACAAGACATATATTCTTCCAAAATATATTTTGAAAATATTATGTTTGACGAAACACCTTAAATAAAGAAAAGGTGAAGCTACAAGCTTATTGAGATGCATCAAAAAGTAATATGAAGATATGTAAAAGGATTCTATATCAAAAATTGTATATGATTCATTATAAAAGGAGTATTATAATATGAAATATAGTTTGATCTCAAGTTTATACTTTGAATCTTTTATATTAAAAATGATAGTCAAATGGAGTTAAATAGAAAAGAATTTGTTATTAAGCTAGATCTTAGTAAGATGAAGCTATTTTACTTGAAAAATATTCATATTCTTTTTATCAATGAAAAGAAGATGTTCAAAAGTTATTAAAAGAACTGAAATGAGTGTTAACTAATCTAAATGATAAAATTAAAATTTTGGAATGTTCATTCAATAGTTTCTTCCATTCTGTCACTTATTTTTATTTTATCATTTCATTTAATATTAAATGTAATTTTAAAAATATTTTTCATTGTAAATAACTATTATGTTTTATTAGTGAGTTCAAAATTTCTTTTTTTAGTAACTTTACAAAAGAATGTATTTAATATTTAATTTTTTCAAAAATATATATATTGAAAAAAATATTAATTTTATATTTTTTACCTATAAATTTTTTTGATTCCTTGAATATCATATATGTTATGATATATTGGGGGTTTTAATCAAATAATAAGTTTATTTTATTATTATCATTGATCTATTATATAAGTTTTTATCATTAATTTAGGGTTAGTTTATTTTAAATACTATATACTATTATCTTTTTTATGTCATAAAAGGGAATGGATTTTATATATTTTTTATATTCTTATGGTATAGAAATTTTTTATTGAATAATGTTTATGGTTATTATTTACATAATTTTGTTTCTATTGTTAATAATATTGACATAGAGAAATTTTTTGAGATCCTTAAATAAATCATTAAATATCATTAAAAGAAATATATTCATGATATAACATGTAAAAGGGTAGAATATACATCATGTAATATTATATATGTTCATAACAGAACAATTGTGTCAAAGATGGAAAATTTAGAAGAAAATTACTTTTCCGATTTAATAAATTTTGACCCATAATCCAAATTTAATAGATATGATGTATCTATTAATACCCACAAACCAAAGTATATGAATAATATAATGCTTTCATGGTAAGTATAAATTTAACGTCCTGGTTCTGGAAGCCACCCAGAGGCACCACGTACTCAGTTGGTCACATTGCCTCAAGCACATTTCCATAAATGCCAGAGGCTACCGACTAGCAGTGAGGGACTTGGGTATGATATTGGGGAAACTATGCCCTCATTGGCAGGGTAACACATCAGAAGTAAAAAAGATACACAATAGTGGAATGAGTAGTAATATCATACAACAGTAAACTGTATAAGACTAAAAGTAAGAAACAACTGGAGCACATATATAAATGATTCATAATACATATGTCTAGGAAAATAGCCAAACAAGTCACAATTATGAAATACAATACTAAACCAAAGTACAAAAGAAAATCGATAAAATCCTTATCATCACATGCCTCGGCTTGTTCCCATTCTCTCCAGTTGTAAAGAATTCAAGTACCCGAAGTAAAGGGGTGATTTCCCTTATCTATACCTTCTACAATATAATCTGTTTGGGAACAAAACCATGACCCTAATGGGGTGTGGGTCTAAATCCTAGTAGGAAACCACCAAGAGATCTGTTCCTAATAGTCGGTGAATATATATATGCAATAAAATAATCAAGTAAAAGCATTAAACAAGTAAATACTCAATTGTAAACATTCACACAGTTTCAAAGCATTCAAATACCACATATCAAGTAAGCAGATAAACACAAACAGGTAACCCTATGGGATGTAATCAAAGCCTAATCCCCTCTATTCCTACCTAAAAAACACAAGAAACCCTCTAGGATGTACACATTGTCTAACCCATATGGTTCAACTTTAGTATAGTCTCTCTGGGGAAGCACTCACTATCAATTCCCCCCTATACTCTCGTATCGGTAACTAAAAGGCACTCTAGGGAAGCAATTGCATCACATTCCTCTAGTGGCCTACGTCGAGGAACTACAAAAACTTTGAGGAATCACTAACGTCAATCCAACCTATGTACATGCATCGTAACTGTAAAAATAGACCCTTTGGAGAATCCCTTACATCCATTCTCCATATAGTCTAATACACCAGGTTCCCACAACATTGTGTATGTCAATCGAGCATAGAAATGAAATAAAACCAAATTAATCCTCCAGAACATCTTTTCTAATAGTCTACAACATAAAAATATGTCAGATACCAAACACTCCGTCCTACAATACTAGGGATGGAAAAAACAATAAGGTATCATAAGACGCTATATAGGACCAAACAGTCATAAAAAAAACCTACATGGGAAAAAACATCCAAGAATATCAATAAACCCTTTTCACAATAAATCATCCTATACTCAAGTATACATGCATAGATGGAAATTAATAGGGCTATGATAGTAAACACGCAATACCCCGTTCAAGGGTATTGGAAAAATTTCACATATAACCTAAATACATTCATAGAAAAGTCACAAACCACCTGCCTCGGTGTTTTAGGATCATTATACGTGAACCTCAAGCCATGAATCACCTTAGAACATTGTAGATGTACAAAAAGTCTAAAAAGTTCAACCTAAGATAACATGAAAATAAGAGTAATTAGGAAACAAAGCTCTAGCATAAGGATGTGATTGCCGAGGCGATCCCAACGCAATCGACAGCAGTTGATTCAGTGAATGGGTGCTCGATCGGGGGTTTGGAGATGTTATGTGGCCGTACGATTTATCTCTATCGAACTAGGCCTAAAATAAGATGGTTCTATCTATCAAACGCGTCCACAGTATTTTTAATGAAAAAAATGAAAGTACATGGAATGTATGTTAGAAGTACATGGTGTGTAATTTCTTTTACCGACCCCGCATTAGGCGGTCTCAAGGTCACCACGCACAGTCGCGTGCATGGCCGTTACACAACCATCACACCGAATACCTGCAGTAACCGAGTACATAGCGTGTACTTATAAAGTACACGATGTGTACTTAAGAAATTTCCAGAAAAACCTCTTTTCTCACAAATGACAAGAAAAGAAAAATCATTCCTAAAAAGAAGATCTGGTTTCTTACAAACTTCCCCCTTAAATAAATTCATCCTTGAATTCCCCTAGAAAGGCGGCTTAAAAGAAGAATCCTTAAAGACCTCCGGCCACAATCATTGTATATCAGCCTCCCTCTCCCAAGTCCCATATTGTACTCATCTGTGCTGCCATAGCACCTGTACTAGAGGAACAAACTGACCACAAAGAACCTTCATACTGTGATAAAAAATTCGGATAGGATGCTCCTCGAATGAGGCGTCCACCTCTAACTCTACCTCCTCAGGTTAAAAAAATTGAGATGGTTCAGAGAAGTAACATCGAAGGTGAGAAAAGTGGAAGATTTAATGTATAGTCTAGTACCTCTAAGGTTACTCCAATTGATAGGAAAGTAGCCCAACTATCTCAAACACATAAAATGGCCTGACAGACCTTGGTGAAAGGTTAAACTATATCCTAATCCTCATGTTTCCAAACCTCAGTGGGGCTCGTAGAAAAACCAGATCTCTGACCTCAAACTCTAGAGGTCATCTCTGTCAATCATCAAAAGACTCTGTAGAGCTTGTGCATATCCATCCTCTTCTGAATCAACTATATATGCTTTGTGGTCTCTTGGACATGACGAAGTCCGAGCATAGCTTCCTCTCCTTCCTACAACCAAAACAAAGGTGATTGGCATGGCCTACCGTACAAAGCCTCATGAGGTGCCATATAAATAGTTTCTTGAAAACTATTGTTTTAGGAAAAATACACAAGAGGTATATGCTTCTCCCAAGAACCTTCAAAATCCAGTATGAATGATCGGAGCATGTCCTCAAGCACCAAAATAGTACGCTCAGACAAGAAATCTATATGGGGATGGACAACTGTACTCAAAAGTACCTGTGTACCCAAAGGTTTCTGTAGTCCCTGACAGACCTAAGAAGTAAATCATTCATCCCTATCTGAAGCAATGGAGTGTGAAAATCCATGTAAACATACAATCTCTTGGATTTGAAACCTTCCCAACTCATCAACACTGATGGTATCTTTGATTAGCATGAAGTGGGAAACCTTTATTAGTTTTTCATTGAAAAACCATTCTCTATCATTCCCCTGAGGAGAACTCGACAATCCTGTCAAGAAATCCATTGCGACTTCATTCAACTTCCACCCGGGAATGGGTATCTACTGCAAAAGCCCTACTAGTTGCTGATTCTCCACCTTCACCTGATGACAGGCGGAACACCTCATGACGAAACTAGAAACATCTCTCTTCAAACCTGGCCACCAATACTGATGGTGTAGATCACGATACATCTTGGTGACACTAGGATGAACTGCCCAAACCGAGGAATGAAAGTCACACATCAGTTCTTTGTGTATATCTGCTGACACCTATATGCTCCCATGAAAACACATGATCTCATCCTCACCTATAGTCCACCATGGAATAGGGTCCTCTTCTTACATGATTTCCTGTAGGACTAGGACTTTATAATCTGATAGTTTCCTCATTCGCAATTGATCAAGATGATTAGAGGTAATAGCTACTGAGGAAATAAAAGTCTTCCCCTATCTTTCGTCCACCTCCAAATGCATCTTAGAGAATAGATCTATAAGATGATACTCATTGCTGACCTCCTGAACTGACTGTTTCTGAGTCCTCATACTCAGCACATCAGCCACAGTATCCCCTTTCCCAGACGTGTAGGCTAGCTCTAAGTCAAAAGACTGAAGGTACTCAACCCACCTTCGTTGTCTCAAATTCATGTCACGCTGAGTGAAGATATACTTGAGACTATTGTGGTCAGTGAAAACCACAAAATTTTGTCCTAGAAGATAATGTCTCTAACAACGTAAGGCATGGAAAACTGCTACCAACTCAAGATCGTGGATCGGGAAATTCTTCTCATGCGGTCTCAACTACCGAGACCCATACACAAAAACTCTTCCCTGTATAAGCGCTACTCCCAGCTTGATACCTGAAAGCATCACAATATATATTGTAGCTATTTCCTGGCTCTAGAAATTCTAGTATAAGTTCTGATGTCAACCTCCCTTTTAGCTTCAGAAAGGCTGATCACAAGAATCTGACCACCAGAACATTACACCCATCTTAGTCAGGCTCATCAGTGGAACTGCTAAACATGAGAAGCCTTGTATGAAATGTCTGTAGTATCCATCTTGCATTAGGAAACTCTATACCTCAAAGGCATTCATTGGTTTCTCCCATGAAACTACTGCTCTCACATTCTATGGGTCTACTGATACTCATACCTCTGAGATAACATGACCCATGATGTGAATCGAGTCCATACAAAAGTGGAATTTTGAGAGCTTATCATATAACTGCTTCTCTCTCGGTGTACTCAAAATGATCTCACGATGGGGGGTATGATCATTTCAATTGTGAGATTACACCAAGTTCTCATCTTTGAAGACAACCATGAAGGAATCCATGTATGGATGGAACACTCAGTTCATCAGTTCCATGAAAACTGCAGGCGCGCTCGTGAGACCAAATGGAATAACCACATACTCGTATAGACCATACCTGCTTTGGAAGGATATAAGAGGTAGATCATATGGTCTAACATGCAACTGATGGTAAGGGAATATTAATTCAATCATCGAGAACAACCGTGTCCTCGAAGCTGATCAAACATATCATCAATTCTCAGTAAGGGATATCAGTTCTTAACCATCAACTGGTTGAACATCTGATAATCCACACAATGTCTGAGGGTACTACCCACCTTCTTAGCAAAAAGGATAGGAGAACCCCAAAAATAAGTACTAGGTCAAGTGAAATCATTTTCTTGAAACTCCTCCAACTACTTCTTGAGATCCTGTAACTCTAGTGTAGCCATCCTATCATGAGGAATGTAAACTGGTGCCACTCCTGGCACAAGTTCAATAGAAAATTATACCTCACGCTCTGGAGGAAAACATGAAAAGTTCTCTAGAAATATGTCCCTAAAACAATCCAGCATTGGATGAAATTAAATTTGTGAAGGCTCTTGGTCATACAGATATAAATTAGTGATCTAGGATGTAACTCCCCCTATCCCATGATTCTTGGGTCCCGCTCTGCTCACCTGGACATCCCATTTTCCCTTATGAAAAAAAATTCGCATTATGGTGATGTGAAACTCACCCTACAATGATATCAATCGATAATAGCCTGGAAGGGAACCAACCGGTCTATTTTGAGAATGAAATCATATCCTATCAACTCCAAGACATAGTGGTCCCATGAGAAGTGAAACCCACCATCCTCAAGAGGGAACTCCTCGCACTAATGTACACTAGTTGTTCTTGTCCCCAACGGAGTTTATGGCATCAAGATATTAGAAGAAGAAAAGATACAGAGCCCAAGGATCTCCACAACAGCAACAGATATAAAGCTATGGGAAACCCCTATATTGAAAAGATAAATGGATAAAATGGATGCAACTAAAAGCGTAACTCGAACTGTAGAGGGTATGGGATCCTTCTCCAGATGGGTTTGCACCACTGCAAATGTCTGACCTACACTACAACCCTGTGACCCTGCCTGACCACTCTGATCTGTTCTACCCTATTGTCACTGAATGCTTGACGACTGGCTACCACGACCATGACCTCTACCTCAACTTGAATAGCCAGAAGATCTCCAGTTATCTGACTGAGGAGAAACTGGTGGTGCTTCTCCTGAACGAGGAGTCATAGAAGAACCCCTGTCACCAGTTTCTAGTGAGACGAACTAACAGAAGCGCTGAAGAATTCCCATCTTGCCACAAGATCGACACTCCACTGGGTCTCTCAGGTAATGATGACTCATATTACCGCTCTTCCCGCACTGGTAGCACACCAACTACCTACCAGATGAAGTGTATTGCCTCCTTGGATCACCATGCAATGTCTCCCTATGGCTCTTAATACTTTTAGTAGTAGGGATATTAACACAAGATGTCAAGCCGCCCTAGATCACAACTCCAGAATCCCTCAAATTTTTCTTCGTGATCAGTGCCTAGTTGACTATAGAAGTGATGGAAGTTAACCTGAAGATGTTTAGCTGAGATTAGATGTCATGCCTCAGACTATCCTAAAACTACTTTTCCAGGAATAACTCATCACCTCTTGGAATAGGAATTAAAAACTGCAGCTCTGTTAAACAAGAGGAATACGCCATAACAGAAAGAGTACACTTCTCCAGACTCATAATATCTCAGGCTTGATCATCCCTCAAGGTTTCTGGATAGAAGTATTCGTAGAAGGCACACTGAAACTCACCCTAAGCCATAACCTGCCGACGTCCCACCTATGAGATCACATCCCACCATCTATTGGTGGAGTCCTCAAGCATGTACATAGCGAGCTTGACCCTCATCTATGGAAGAGTATCCAGATGCATGAAGATGGAATGTGCGGATTATAACCATAACTCTACAGCATGAGGTCCTTTTTCCCCTGTAAATGTGGGAGGATAATACTACTAGAAGACTCACGTCAACTCTTCCATAGACGGGGCAGGATGCAGTACTCCTCAAAAGGATTGTATGAACCTCATAAAGCCCTCTCGAAACTATTAATTAAAACCTATTTTCAGAAAGATAGTGGGTACCAAGACCAGCAAAACTGGAGGATCTGCCGGAAGTCCCATGTCAGCCATGTCCGGTGTCTAATCACTGAATTGCAACTAGTGTACAACCAGAGGACGTCTCAGTGGCATGACTCTGCAAGGTCAAATGCACACCTTTGATCTAGATTATCAAGGACTGAAAACTATAAGAGTTAGAAGAGAACTAGAGAAATAAAGCATTCATGTTTTACAAAACATGGATACATGGCGTGTTTAATGCCTACACGGCGTGTTCCCTGAATCCTTTAACATGGCTTGTAATCCAGCCACAACTGGTCGTGTAACACCCCAACCACATGGCATGTTAACCAAAAACATGGCATGTACTTGACTTCACTTCCCCTACCTATATTTTTCTACCTGGATAAGCCACACGACCCTCCTAGAAAAAGACTACATGATGTGTTCATTATAGACACGACATGTACTATACAAGCTTCACTGACCCGTGTTGTTAGTGACATGGCCAGATACACGACTCACACTACACAGTGTGTTCTAGATACACACGACGTGTATTAGAAAAAAATCAACCGACCCGTGTTTTTAGTGACATAACTGATTACATGGTTTTACAACACAACGTCTCCTACCCAAGATTCCAAACCCAGTGTCCCTACTCACACAGTCTGAGACACAGTTAGAGACTACAAGGCGTGAACATATATTACACATCATGTACTTAAAAAAACAGTTTCTTCCCAAACAAAAGAACAAATGGCCTGTATTCATCATTACATGCCATGTATTCAGGGATTTTCCAGACATTAAGCCTTAGAAACTACTCTGAAAACCAGAAAAAACACTCAAAAAAACATTGAATGTGGTAAATTATAATCTGTGAGAGCCTATACTCCCCGAAAATCAAATCTTGGCATCTTATACATGTCATATAAAAGGAAAAAAAGTTAATGATCCCCCAAATTCCGATTCATATAGGCCCATAACACCTTAAAAACCAATGTTTGGCATTCATTCAAACAAGAACTTACTCAATGTAATACCCCTTCAAAAATTAGGTATCTTATCAAAGAATCTATCAAAAAAGCAGTCATATCTAACACAACACCTATCACAACATCATGTAATCTCTAATTCACCCTAAATGGCATGGAAAGAATGCATGATATGTGATTTATAGAAAGACCCTATTTGATTCATAAGATGGAATACCCTCATCTCATCAGGTTGCAGTAGAAATATAACCTCAATAATATCAACAATAACAACACAAAACAAGTGAATCACCCAATGGTGAAAATCAAATCAACTGTAACATTGCAAAATAATAAAAATTACAATAAGGAGGTAGAATAGATTTTCCTTGTACAAAAGATATCTAATCCCATGAATATATTATTACCATGTAAATATTACATCATATCCCTGACTACAGGCTCCAAACAGTATGTCAAGAAGAAAAAAAACTCCTCTGATACAACCTTGTAACATCCTGGTTCCAGAAGCCACCCGAACACGCCCCGTACCCGGCTGGTCACATGGACTCAAGATCATTTCCCCAAAATCCAGATGTTGCCGAATAGAAGCAAGGACCATTGGTATGATAGTGGATAATCGATGCCCACATAGGCAGAGTAAAACAGCGGGAGTAAAATAGATACACAATTGCTAAAGCAGTAGTAACATCATACAATAGTAAACTATGAAAGACTAAAAGTAAGAAACAAATAGAGAACATATATAAATGATGCATGATACATATGTCTAGGAAAATAGCCAAACAAGTCACAATGCTAAAATACAGTACTAAACCAAAGTACAAAAGAAAACAGATAAACTCTTATGCATCGCAAGCCTCTGCATAGTCCCTTGCTCCCCAACTTCAAAGTAGTCATGTACTAGAAGTAGAAGAGAGTTTTCCATAATCAATACTTGCTACAATATAATCTATTTGGGCCCAAAAACCTGACCCAAATAGGGTGGGAGACTAAACCCCATTAAAGAAACACCAATAGATCATTGTCTAACTATCAGTGAATATATAAATTGCAGGAAATAAGTAAGTAAAAGAAGTAAACATGGATGTACTCAACATAAAACATTATTTATAGTTTCAAAGAATTCAAATAACACATATCAAGTAAGCAGATAAACACAAATAGGTAACCCTCTGTGATGTACTCACAGCCTAATCCCCTTTGGTCCTACCTAGCAAACACAAGAAACCCTTTGCGAAGTACACACAGTCTAACCCCTCTAATTCCGCTTTTGTATAGATTCTCTAGGGAAGTACTCGCCATCAATTCCACCTATAGACTTGTATTGGTAACTAAAAGGTGCTATTGTGAAGCACTTCAATCACATTCTCCCTGTTGCCCGAGTCGAGAAACTACAAACACTCTAAGGAATCACTAACTTTAATTACCCCTATGGTCTCGCATCGTATCAATAAAACCAGACACTCGAGAGAATCCCTTATGTCCTTTCTCCCTATGGTCTACTACACCAGGTTCCCACAACCTTATATAATTCAATAGAGCATAGCAATGCAATACAGAAAAAGTAAACCTCAGGAAATACTTGGATAACAGTCTAAATGTAACAGAATGTTAGATAACAAACACTCCATCCAAAAATACTTGGAATGGGAAAAACAACAAGGCATCCTAACATGCAAAGCAAGAACAAACAGTCATAAACAAAACATGCATGAGAAAACAATTTCAAGCATATAAATTCTCCCTATTCACATTCAATCAACCTATAATAAAGCATACAATCATAGAAAGAAATTAACTAGGCTAAAACAATAAACACGTAAAACCTCGTTCAAGGGTATTGGTCAAATTACCCATATAACTGAAATAATTTCAACAAGAAGTCACAAACCACCTACCTCGGTGTTGTAGGATCATTATATGTGAACCTCAATCCTCTAATCACCTTAGATTATCGTAGATATACAAAAACTTCTTAAATTTTCAAGCCACGATAACTTGAGAAAGATGAGGAATTAGGAAATGGAGCTCTAGGAAAAAGGAAGATCTTACCGAGGCAATCTCAAAACAATCGACAGTGGTTGATTTGGAGAACAGGTGCTTGATTGGGGGATCAGAGATGTTTTTTGGCTGTACAGTTTCTCTCGGTCAAACCAGAACGAGAAGGAGATATTTCTGTCCATTAGATGTGATCCCGGTACATTTAATGAAAAAAAGTACATGGTGTGTAATTTAGAAGTACTCAGTGTGTACTTCCCTTTTCCAGCCCCCACATTAGGTGTTCTCCAGGTCACCACACACGGCGGTGTGCATGGCCATGACATGGCCAACACCTAGCTACCTGTAGTAACTGAGTACACGATGTGTTCTTATAATGTACACAGCGTGTACTTAAGCAATTTATAAGAAAACCTCTTTTTCTCAAAAATGACCATAAAAAAACATATCTGAAAAAAATATTTGGGTTCTTACAATAAACAATACACAAATGAAAAAAGTGGGGAATAAGGCATAAGTCTCAATGAAATAATTGTGAGACTAAAAATCCCCTTACCTTAAGTCTTAACTTTCTTTATACAGGTTCAAACCCCTTTTATAATAAAACTATGTTAATTATAATTATAACA
Organism: Viscum album; assembly: GCA_963277665.1. Taxonomy (NCBI): domain Eukaryota; kingdom Viridiplantae; phylum Streptophyta; class Magnoliopsida; order Santalales; family Viscaceae; genus Viscum; species Viscum album. The sequence continues at coordinate 749,329,121 of OY728129.1, read as the reverse complement.
TTGAAATATATGCATATATTATAACAAATATAATTCTATTATGAATTATTATTACCCGTTTATTAATAATTCAATGTTAATGTTACAATTTGAGTAATAACTATTTTTTATATGTTTTTTGACATTATAGTTTTGGTCCTCTTTCATTTTTCAGGTAATAGTTAGATAAAAATATAAATAATGATTTCAATATATTAATTTTTTTTATATATGTGTTTATAATAATCTATATTACATATAAATAAGAAATGAAATACTCTATTCATAGAGACGGTAGGTCGTACGTACGCATGAATATTGTCTTCATTTTCATATCATATTGAATGTAAGAAAAGTAAATGAAATTTATATATTATAATTACATTATAATATTTCGGTCATATATATCAATAATTATTATTAAATTCAAACTTAATATATTCCATTTAATGTGTGAAAAAATCTTATCTCTTTTACGAGGTGGTAGTCTAGACGTCCAACAATGATGTTATCGTATTCCCACAAAATCAATAGAATGAAGGTATGAGTTATATAGTAATAATATAAGTATAAATAAAATATAAAAACAATTTATTTCATATCAAAATAGTATTTCATTCATTATTTTCAACATTGAGTTGGGTAATGGAAGAACTAACAACTTTGGTTTGCAATGCGGCAGTACATCATACACTCAAATGAGGATTTTATATCCCATTTAGTGGAAGTGTGTGAAGTTGTAGTATTTACCCATAACATAGGATCATTTAATAATATTTATTGTACTTAATTTTTTATATATGTATGTTAAAAATCTAATTTAATGGGTTTAAAATGATGTAAATGAAAAGTGATCTTTGAAGACATTATCTCTTTTTTGAGTAAATCAGTTTAGTTTCCAGCAAAGGACATTGTTGATTTTTCTTCATCCCATAGTGAGGATTATAGGATGAGATTATGTATTATAATTGATTACTTTGGTATGGTTTTTATGAGACGAAATTATATATAGTTGTGATGAATTGAAGCCGGTGATTTTCTCTTTTATAGTGTAGGAGTGGAATTATGGTAAATACCAAATGGGTAAAACAATTGATAGGTATCAATTACATAATGCGCCTCCAATAATGATCTAGTTTAAATAAAAGATAAAAAATTGATTGAAATATTTCTATCCAATGGGTATTGTTCCTGTTTCTAGTTCATTTTTCCACTTAAATTAATGTTTAGTATATTGGATAAATGAATTTTCTCATAATTTCTATAATGATTTTATACTATTCTCACTATGTTTTTTGACCAAAAGTAATTTTACCTAAATATAAATTACATATTATTATTCTATATATGGAATCAATTTTTCCATTGTATATTCACAAAATATGAAGATACTAATCTAAAATAATTTTGTAGTTGGGATAAAACAATGGGATATTAAAGTGTAAATGTTGAAAAGTTTGAAATGTTTTCAAATATAATTTTATTGAGAAATTGATTCAAATTATCTCTATTTTATTCATTTATGTATGAATTATTTATATATACTTTAATCCCAATTTAAAAAGTCATTTAACTATATAAATAAATTATATGAAAATGCAATTTTCAATTAAAATTCATTATTTTTCACTACTCATAAAAATTACATCTTCATAGAAAACCCCCAAAAAATACCAAAATTAGATTTTTGGTATTATTAATTCAAAAATGAAATTTATTTTTAAAAAATTTATTAGTGTCAAAAATTAATTTTAAAACAGGTATTTCATTAAAAGGTGTTAAAACTTCTTTTTATAATAACACAACTCTGTAAGACTAAAACTGGATTTGTTCCTAACATATAGCTTTAAATATTATTTAATTAATGTCAAAATATTTAGATGAATTAAAAAAATATATATAACATTTTTATCTCTCTCTAATAGTGATTAATTTAATTTTTTTAGATAAAATGCATTTATGGGAATAAAAATAGTCTTCTCATAAAAGCACTACCATTATATTTAATAGGTATGTATTTTCATTTCTAATTAATTTATAATGATAGAATTAATTTTATAAACTTATTCAAATCATATTTTCATAATTTTTTAAATCTCATTCAAATAATCCATTCCAATGGCAAGGTGATAACAATAACAATATTTTAATAATATTATTGCATTTAAGTAATACTGGATCTTGTGTAGAACACTTGCTATTGCATGAACATATAATTATGTGTTACTGATTCCAATCATAGTTTTTTATTTATGGAATTATAATCTAATTATTGCATGCACCACAATCTAATCTTCCTGTTCTATATAAATAAATTTTAACAAGGTGTATTGTTCAATTAAAACCATCATGAAGTTTAATTTAATCAATAAAATTACTAAAAAATCATTTAAAACGGGAATTTTGGGAACATAATGGTTACCCAAATTAACTCAAATCTAGGTTTCCACATAAGAGAACATATGAGACATGTGAAACCATAGATATGGTAGATAAATCTAACTATCATGTTTTATTTAGTGCGATATAGGTCATGGTCATGGGAAATTTAATGATAAAAAATCTATAAACCAAAGAGGATTGAAAAAGGTCATTAATATCAAAAAATTGAGGGTAATGGGGAAAATTTTTATTTCACAACCCTTTGCCTAATGTTGAATAATTTTCATCTGAATATATTTTAAATTTATTTACTTTCCTTATGAAGAACAATCTCACACATTAGTTTCACATTGATCAATATAAACATCATTTCATAATCCAATATATTATGGTGAATTTTTTATCCCTGAAGAAATAAAGGATCATAATAATAATAGATAGACTAAAATATAATTCAGTTTATCATGGGGTGTCACCAAGAAAAAATGTTTAAAAATGTTATTCAATATCCATAAATCATCCTATGGTGATATAATATGTTAATCTCAAAAACCTCATCATAATTTAAACTCAAACCATTACATAAATAGTTATCCATATAAAACTTATGAACGATTCATGTCCAATAAATTAGAAAAAATTATAAGAAATTTCTTAAAATAAGATTCACATTGATCCCCCATATATAAAAAAGAACCTATTCATTGTCACAAACCAAACATGTGAATACCATCATCGTATATTCTCCTAAAATATGGTATATAACAAATAGGACCTAGTGACAGCATAGACACCTTTCCTTAACATGTTTGTTGGGTCCTGGCCCACTAGGTACCACCAGTTGCCCTGCAGACACATATCCCCCACCTTGTGGCCCACCCATGTGCCCGCATAGGTCATCTGACTAATGAAAATCCCAACAGGGTAACACATGTAATTTTAGTGTTCGTTTTCCTCACTCGTACACACCTTGGGAAACATCCAAGAAGGTCACCCAACTAGATCACTACTCCAGGCCAAGCACACTTAACTGTAGAGTTCTAATCAGGTAGGCTCCTAAAAAAGAAGGTTCCCCTTGTTTACATGAGTCATATAATTTAGTCATTTAACCCTTTATCATTTTGGAGATGTTATAATTACCCCCTTTAGAGCACAACATCCTCTTTAAGGGACCTACATCTCAACCTAGGTAGTGCACCACAATTAAGGATGGGTACCACCTCTGTTACCAAATGTAACAACTGGGCCTCAATGGCAGCACATACGCCTCACCTTAAGATGGTCGTCGGGTTTGGGCCTACCGCCAGGTTCCACCAGTTTCCCCGCAGACATGAAGTTCCCACCTTGGGGCCCACCCATGTGCCTGCACGGGTCATCTGACTAATGAAAATACCCACAAGACAACACATGACCTTTCTAGTGTGATTTGTCCTCACTCACACACACCCTAGGAAACATCACATAATATCACCCATGCTGATCACTACTCTAGGACAAACACGCTTAACTACAGAGTTCTAATCAGGAAGGCTCTCGAAAAGGAAGGTGTAACTTGTTTACATGAGTCATATCATTATTCATTTAACCCTTAATTATTTTTCGGTGTTGCATGGTTATAACCTGAATGACCAAAAAATATTGTAAATATATATGTTTCTTCATTCTTTATAGATAACATAGATTATTAGTTATATTCCCATGATAAAAAAAATATAAATTTTATTAATGGTAACATAGAACACTTTGTCATTAAATCCTTCATCAGTTATGAGGGTCTCAATATTATACAATTTTCATTATCCATATCTATAATCTCTTTATCAAAAAAAAAAAAATTCAATTTCATCAACATCCAAAACATATTAACGGTAACCTTCCATTGATCAAAATATCACTATTCTATTAAAAAACCTTTATCGGTCACCAACACCATTAAATATATTTTTATAAATCCTTAATTAGAAAATAATTTATGGTTATATAACATAATTTTTGAATTCTAATATATATTCAATTAAATATCCCCACTACTTTCTCAAACCATTAACTAGGCTTCTATAACGACCCGAATCCGGAGCCCCTCCACTGGTGCCCCGTACCCGGTTCACCACATGACCTCAAGCGTGTTTCCCCAAACGCCATAGGCTGCCGACTACCAGCGAGGGCCTTGGTGAGTCAGTGGGGAAACTATGACCTCATTCGGTAAATTATACAGCGGAAGAACAACCAGACACAATAGTGGAAAAAATAAACAGCATACAACAACTAAACTGAACAGCCGAAGCAATGTATAAAACAATAATGATGCAATATGGTGAATATGTATATGGAAATATGAAAAGAAACTGATGTGCTGAAGTAAAACTAAAAAACAATGTACATGGAAAACAAAATGAACTCCTCCGCATCGCGATCCATGGCTCGGTCCCATGCTCTCCATCTCCAGTGCAATCAAAAACCTGAAGTAGAAGGGCGCTTTCCCTTATCTGTACCTACAGCAACATAGTCTGCTTGGGCCCAAAATCATGGCCCAAACAAGGTGTTAGATACAATCCCAGTAGGAAATCACCCAAATATTTGTTCCTAACAGTCAATGAATACATGGCAGTAATAAAACAAGAAGCAGTAAACAGGAAAGCACAAGAAGCTACAATCCACAGTTCTAACAAACAAAGTACACAAGTAAATATCCAGCAACAATAAAGAAAACCCAAACAAAGAGAGGATAAAAGAAATGGGGGTTTGTAGGCACAAACCCAAATTGATGCTCAAAAAGATAAATAATGTAAAACCGTAAAGAGGAGAATCCTTGGGCGCCAATGGATTGATTGGAGTTGATGAAGAGCGCTCCCAAGCTTCTTTGATGGTGCTCCTTGGATGTGGAATTGAGTTGGAGCAAATGGGGATCTTTGAGGGAATGCACCGGAGGTTCGCCAAATAATGGAAAAATGTTCCCGTGGGCTACCGTTTTTTTCCAGGGCTTCCTAGTCCTTTATTTATAGAGGGGTAACCCTCAAATGGCCTTTGGGAGGCTTCGGAGCCGTTGGAGAGGCCTTCGGAGCCGTTGGGGGTAAAGTGGACAAGTCTGGTCAAAGCCCAACGACTAGTTTGACTGGCTCCACCGGCTGACCGGTGCTTGGCCACCGGTTGGACGATGCTTTGGAAATGGCAAGGCCTTCTGCCTAGGCACCACCGGATGGCCGGTGAGGAGGCCACCGTATAGCATCCCGTCTTTTTATAACATAACTTTTCATTCCATTACATGGAACTGAGGATCTTTAAGGTTTAGTGTCTTGGAAATAAGGAACATAAAACATGAAAAAAAAACATTCTTCTTAAACACTTGAAAGGCTTCTCCTCATGTTCACCCTAGGCTCATTACTGCATCTCATAACCTGGGGACATACATCAAAAGGAAGGGTGAGCATAAGGCCCAGCAAGGGAAACAAGTGAAACATTTTACATATGAACTTGAGATACATCAATAAAGTCATGAAAAGAACTTTAATGCATGAAAATGAAATCATGAGGCATATCATAATAAAAATAAAACTTTTTCATAACATGAAGATGTGGCTGCAACATTTAATATTGACAATCGTTTCGTTTCACCAAGGTCCATCCCCAAGGTGTCGTTAAAAATTACCAAGGTTATTCACCAAGGCGTTGTTAAAATGGTCATCTCTAGAGATTAAGTCTTTACCCAATGCATTGGAGCGCTATCAGGGTGCACCCTTAAATTTTCCTTTATTATCATGTGAGCCACATATATCATCATCAAACATTTCATAAATAACCCATATAGCATAAAATAAATGGGTTTCATTTCATAATCATAACGTTTTAAAAACTGCTTTAAAGACATGATCTTTACGTCACTTTAAAACCCACAGAAAAGGAAGGTGGGTCTCATGTATGTAAATCCCAGAATTTAAAATAGAACATTTTGGTATATATGTGAATAACCCTTTATAATAAAGAGCTTTTAGTATTCACTTAATAAAATAAAAGGACTTTAGAAAAAGAGATAGACATTTTGAGACAGAAATTCTGCAGCATAACGGCAATGTTCCGAGGTTTTAGAAGACATTAAAAGAGAGGTAAAATGGGTCAAACATTCATAAATGACCCATAAAATAGTACATGGACATAATAAGAAGGATACATGATCATGGTAATGAGATTTCAAGGACATACCATTTGAAATGAAAAACATGGAAGGAAGAAAAAAAATTAGATTTCTCTTATGAAAGTTCGGCAGCCTAACGGCGTTACTTAAACCTCAACGAACAATGATTTGAAAAGATAAAATAGGATCTCTCATCATGTGAACATAAGAGTTCAGTATGATAGATATAGAGATAATTCCCCAACATAACAAAAAGGAACTTGAAAGAATTGACATGAAAGTAGAACTTCAAAACGAGAAGGGTGAAGAACCACTTAAAAATTTGGCAGCCTAACGGCGCCACTTAAAACATCAAAATACTGAATTGAAGAGATAAAATGGGGTCTCTCATCATATGAACATAAGATTCCAGTATGATATATATAGAGATCATACCCCAATATAACAAAAAGGAACTTGAAATAATTGACATGAAAGTAGAACTTCAAAACGAGAAGGGTGAAGAACCACTTAAAAATTCGGCAGCCTAACAGCGCCACTTAAAACATCAAAATACTGAATTGAAGAGATCAAATGGGGTCTCTCATCATATGAACATAAGAGTCCAGTATGATATATATAGAGATCATACCCCAATATAACAAAAAGGAACTTGAAATAATTGACATGAAAGTAGAACTTCAAAACGAGAAGGGTGAAGAACCACTTAAAAATTCGGCAGCCTAACGACGCCACTTAAAACATCAAAATACTGAATTGAAGAGATCAAATGGGGTCTCTCATCATATGAACATAAGAGTCCAGTATGATATATATAGAGATCATACCCCAATATAACAAAAAGGAACATTAAAGACTTGAATGAAAATTGAACTTGAAAACGAGGAAGGTGAAAGAATCCCTTAAAAATTCGGTAGCCTAACGACGCCACTTAAACATTCTTAAAACGAATTGATGAGAGCAAGGGGGGGGGGGGGTCTCTAATAATATGAAAATTAAATAGGCAGTAGGATGAATATAAAAGGACATCCTCCAACATAAGAATATGGAGTATAAAAGAAAAGACATAAAAGAGATTACTTGAAAAGAAAGAGAGAGGTTGGATCCCTTACCGTAAAATGTAACTCTTAAACCTCAAAGGGTGGGACCTTGAGGGCTTGGGGGCACCTTGGGAGGACTCCTTGGGAGGTAATGAGACCAGAAATTCGTTGGGAATGAGTGGGGAGTCGAATGGATGAGAGGAGGGCTTGGTATTTATAGGGAAAGTGAGGGGACAAGGCATTAATGGCCAAGGGACACCTCACATGTGCTTTTCTCAAACCCATGTGCTCTCCCTTGTCATTTATCATGGAGTTAGGCCACATGGGGCCCCCAAAACAATAATTCATTACCCTTGGCCGGCCAACCCTCAAATGATCTCATGACATCATCATGACACCGTTATGATGTCATTAAACATACCGAAACCCTAAAACTGTATTTTTACTATTCACTGAAAATTCAACTTTCTCAGAAAAATCCCAAAATTTAAAATTAACCAAATATCAATGCTCTGATTTCAAAAATGAAATCCATTTTATAAAAATAATTTTCTAAATATTTTTAATTTAATTTTTAAATAAAAACACTATTCATCGAAAAATCATTTTTTTTCAGAAAAAACCCCAAAAATTACCATAACATAATATCGATGCTCTGAGTTCAAAAATAAAGTCATTTTGATAAAAATAATTTTCTAATTATTTTTAATTAAATTTTTAATTAAAAAACACTATTCACCCGAAAAAACTAATACTTGAATAATAATTAATGAAACCGTTATTTAACTATTTTATTGAATCGCATTACTTAATCAAGGTGCCTAGATTATTTTAAAACTTTCTTTAAGTGAGATTACTAATCCATTTGGTCATATTACTAATCCTAATCATAAAATCACTATTCATAATTTACTATTCATCAAAAATCAAGTTGATCTTATTAGACTCTAAATTTAGTACTGAACATAATTTCAGAAGACCATTTTTTGAAAATCATTACACATTTTTAATTATTTAGGGTTTACATAAACATATTTAATATATCCTTTTTCTAAAATTCATCAAAAATATGCATACTATATTTATCCGGTCATTTCAAAATTCATAAACTTCATCATAAGAAGAAATCCCAATTTTTATTTAAAACAAGGATTACACAAGGTAGTTATGGTCTCGTTACATAACCCCTTATAATACCAGCATAGGACCTAAGAGTAAGGTGTGCTAGGGTGATAGAAGCTTGGGGCGGCTCAGTCAACATTGCCCGAGTAGTAATTTCTATCAGTTTGAACTTCTCACGAAGGCGATTTCGTTCCAGCTTCACATTATGAAGTTCGGCTTGGATTTGATCCAGAGCAAAGCCCAGTGGTGCTACCTCCTTCCCAAGCTCTGTTAGATGGGCTTCGATCGGTCCAAGACTACTAGGTGAGGCCATCGAATCTTCTTTCTATAATAATTAACCAAGATTACTTATATTTAGAGACAATAATCAAAACATTTTGTTCACAGCGGTCATGTTGACCGATGGTTATATAATAGTCAAAACCCACTGATCTCATTTTAATTATAATCATGTTTATCAAATAAAACATTTTTGTTGAGTATAACAATAACACATAAAATTAGGAAACAAAATTTATTTAAAAATTTCGTGTCGTTACAATCTTCCCCCCTTAAGAAATTGCGTCCTCGCAATTTTAAAACTGGGTTTTGAAATTTCATTGAAAGTCCCACATCGGAAAAGGAGTCAGTAAAACTATTACTTTAAAATAAAGAAAGGGAAGTACAATGGTCACCCGAGTTAACCCACACTAGGGTTCCATGTAGGAAAACATGGACATGGAGGAAAAAAACAAAGGGTCAAGTTTTGAGGGAGAGTGATAGAGAACATGATTAGGAGAAAGTTAACCATGAGAAAATCCCAAACTTATGATGTGTGTAAACGGTCTTTGATTACCTAGTAGGAAACATAAACCAACAACATTTTTGTTTTACGTTTCTTTTCATAATTTTGAGGATTTCATTTACTACATAGAACAAAAACATAATAAAATATACCTACCTTCAAGTAGATTTTCATCCTTTAACAAGTCCCTACCAACACTAATCTTTTCTCCAAATGATGAGAATTCAAAAACACTTGGTCTCATAAAAGCACAAGAATCATCTTCTATATAATCACATAATCTACAAAAGATTAACTATCTATTTCTTCTATCTTTAAACATTATCCCAAAAACAGAAAGGTTAAGGTAAAACAACTCTTCAAAAAGAAGGAATCCCATAGGAATGGAAACTACTTTTAAATCATCAAAGTTCCATGGTACTACCCAAAGTTCATCATAGACCATTCCATAAATAACGGTCCTTAAAATTCCTCAAAACAAACCAAACTAAGATTGAAACCCAAATACAATAAGGATTTGATAACATAGTCTTCCAAAACAACTTCATTGTTCATCTCCAGACAACATCAACCACTCCTAACATCTTATAAAAAAGTAGCTAACCTAAACATATTTTACCCAAGATAGGTTAGTCATTCCCATAAGTAACCTAAATTACTATAAGTTCACCTTAAATTCATCGATTCTTCAAAATATAAGTCAACCTTACTCCTCAATGAAAATACCGTAGTAATCTATTTACCTCGATCAAATATGGTTCCCAAAATAATGAACGTCTTCCAAAATAATAATCATATTTTAATCCCCTAATCATCCCTGTCATATTAATACGAAAATCATCGCATTTCCTATCACATTGGTTGTCGGAACATGTTCTTCCATTTCCCACCATTAACTAAGAAGAGAAAGCATAATTAGGGGCTTAAGTACTTAGCTAATAATCATGAAAAGGAACTGAAAGCATATAAGGATAACTTGTATATGAAAGGTATACCCTAAGTTGTGATCTCCTAGGTTCCCATCTAGGTTATGAATGATCATATATTATTATGTGAACCATTATTTTATTTTATCTTTGTTCCTTTAACAATGGTTCATACCAAGCTTATGAATTTACCAAAGCATATCCCCCGGGAGTGTCGTAACCAAGAGTGCAGCAAGACCCGTTGTCGTGTACTAGTTCCCGTTCGAGTCTATCTCAAAGCGGTGTTTTCGGGTTTTACCCCTATGTACATCTGTGCCAGAGCCACCTCTACCTGCTCGTATCCAGACAGGGATGTATTTGCTTGGCAACCCCTTACTCAATACTCACCAAAATACCAGGAAGATTTCCTATATTAAACTTTTCTATAGGGTTCCTCCTAGAGTTTTCATATCCTAATTTCCACAAATAACTAAACCATCCTTTGATACCAACTATAGCATCCCGTCTTTTTATAACATAACTTTTCATTCCATTACATGGAACTGAGGATCTTTAAGGTTTAGTGTCTTGGAAATAAGGAACATAAAACATGAAACAAAAAAAAAAACATTCTTCTTAAACCCTTGAAAGGCTTCTCCTCATGTTCACCCTAGGCTCATTACTGAATCTCATAACCTGGGGACATACATCAAAAGGAAGGGTGAGCATAAGGCCCATCAAGGGAAACAAGTGAAACATTTTACATATGAACTTGAGATACATCAATAAAGTCATGAAAAGAACTTTAATGCATGAAAATGAAATCATGAGGCATATCATAATAAAAATAAAACTTTTTCATAACATGAAGATGTGGATGCAACATTTAATATTGACAATCGTTTCGTTTCACCAAGGTCCATCCCCAAGGTGTCGTTAAAAATTACCAAGGTTATTCACCAAGGCGTCGTTAAAATGGTCATCTCTAGAGATTAAGTCTTTACCCAATGCATTGGAGCGCTATCAGGGAGCACCCTTAAATTTGCCTTTATTATCATGTGAGCCACATATATAATCATCAAACATTTCATAAATAACCCATATAGCATAAAATAAATGGGTTTTATTTCATAATCATAACGTTTTAAAAACTGCTTTAAAGACATGATCTTTACGTCACTTTAAAACCCACAGAAAAGGAAGGTGGGTCTCATGTATGTAAATCCCAGAATTTAAAATAGAACATTTTGGTATATATGTGAATACCCCTTTAGAAGAAAGAGATTTTAGTATTCACTTAATAAAATAAAAGGACTTTAGAAAAAGAGATAGACATTTTGAGACAGAAATTCTGCAGCATAACGGCAATGTTCCGAGGTTTTAGAAGACATTAAAAGAGAGGTAAAATGGGTCAAACATTCATAAATGACCCATAAAATAGTACATGGACAGAATAAGAAGGATACATGATCATGGTAATGAGATTTCAAGGAAATACCATTTGAAATGAAAAACATGGAAGGAAGAAAAAAAATTAGATTTCTCTTATGAAAGTTCGGCAGCCTAACGGCGTTACTTAAACCTCAACGAACAATGATTTGAAAAGATCAAATAGGATCTCTCATCATGTGAACATAATAGTTCAGTATGATAGATATAGAGATAATTCCCCAACATAACAAAAAGTAACTTGAAAGAATTGACATGAAAGTAGAACTTCAAAACGAGAAGGGTGAAGAACCACTTAAAAATTCGGCAGCCTAACAGCGCCACTTAAAACATCAAAATACTGAATTGAAGAGATCAAATGGGGTCTCTCATCATATGAACATAATAGTCCAGTATGATATATATAGAGATCATAACCCAATATAACAAAAAGGAACTTGAAAAAATTGACATGAAAGTAGAACTTCAAAACGAGAAGGGTGAAGAACCACTTAAAAATTCGGCAGCCTAACGGCGCCACTTAAAACATCAAAATACTGAATTGAAGAGATCAAATGGGGTCTCTCATCATATGAAAATAAGAGTCCAGTATGATATATATAGAGATCATACCCCAATATAACAAAAAGGAACTTGAAATAATTGACATGAAAGTAGAACTTCAAAACGAGAAGGGTGAAGAACCACTTAAAAATTCGGCAGCCTAACGGCGCCACTTAAAACATAAAAATACTGAATTGAAGAGATCAAATGGGGTCTCTCATCATATGAACATAAGAGTCCAGTATTATATATATAGAGATCATACCCCAATATAACAAAAAGGAACATTAAAGACTTGAATGAAAATAGAACTTGAAAACGAGGAAGGTGAAAGAATCCCTTAAAAATTCGGCAGCCTAACGGCGCCACTTAAACATTCTTAAAACGAATTGATGAGAGCAAGGGGGGGTCTCTAATAATATGAAAATTAAATATGCAGTAAGATGAATATAAAAGGACATCCTCCAACATAAGAATATGGAGTATAAAAGAAAAGACATAAAAGAGATTACTTGAAAAGAAAGAGAGAGGTTGGATCCCTTACCGTAAAATGTAACTCTTAAACCTCAAAGGGTGGGACCTTGAGGGCTTGGGGGCACCTTGGGAGGACTCCTTGGGAGGTAATGAGACCAGAAATTCGTTGGGAATGAGTGGGGAGTCGAATGGATGAGAGGAGGGCTTGGTATTTATAGGGAAAGTGAGGGGACAAGGCATTAATGGCCAAGGGACACCTCACATGTGCTTTTCTCAAACCCATGTGCTCTCCCTTGTCATTTATCATGGAGTTAGGCCACATGGGGCCCCCAAAACAATAATTCATCACCCTTGGCCGGCCAACCCTCAAATGATCTCATGACATCATCATGACACCGTTATGATGTCATTAAACATACCGAAACCCTAAAACCGTATTTTTACTATTCACTGAAAATTCAACTTTCTCAGAAAAATCCCAAAATTTAACATTAACCAAATATCAATGCTCTGATTTCAAAAATGAAATCCATTTTATAAAAATAATTTTCTAAATATTTTTAATTTAATTTTTAAATAAAAACACTATTCATCGAAAAATCATTTTTTTCAGAAAAAACCCCAAAAATTACCATAACATAATATCGATGCTCTGAGTTCAAAAATAAAGTCATTTTGATAAAAATAATTTTCTAATTATTTTTAATTAAATTTTTAATTAAAAACACTATTCACCCGAAAAAACTAATACTTGAATAATAATTAATGAAACCATTATTTAACTATTTTATTGAATCGCATTACTTAATCAAGGTGCCTAGATTATTTTAAAACTTTCTTTAAGTGAGATTACTAATCTATTTGGTCATATTACTAATCCTAATCATAAAATCACTATTCATAATTTACTATTCATCAAAAATCAAGTTGATCTTATTAGACTCTAAATTTAGTACTGAACATAATTTCAGAAGACCATTTTTTGAAAATCATTACACATTTTTAATTATTTAGGGTTTACATAAACATATTTAATATATCCTTTTTCTAAAATTCATCAAAAATATGCATACTATATTTATCCGGTCATTTCAAAATTCATAAACTTCATCATAAGAAGAAATCCCAATTTTTATTTAAAACAAGGATTACACAAGGTAGTTATGGTCTCGTTACATAACCCCTTATAATACCCGCATAGGACCTAAGAGTAAGGTGTGCTAGGGTGATAGAAGCTTGGGGCGGCTCAGTCAACATTGCCCGAGTAGTAATTTCTATCAGTTTGAACTTCTCACGAAGGCGATTTCGTTCCAGCTTCACATTATGAAGTTCGGCTTGGATTTGATCCAGAGCAAAGCCCAGTGGTGCTACCTCCTTCCCAAGCTCTGTTAGATGGGCTTCGATCGGTCCAAGACTACTAGGTGAGGCCATCGAATCTTCTTTCTATAATAATTAACCAAGATTACTTATATTTAGAGACAATAATCAAAACATTTTTTTCACAGCGGTCATGTTGACCGATGGTTATATAATAGTCAAAACCCACTGATCTCATTTTAATTATAATCATGTTTATCAAATAAAACATTTTTGTTGAGTATAACAATAACACATAAAATTAGGAAACAAAATTTATTTAAAAATTTCGGGTCGTTACAATCTTCCCCCCTTAAGAAATTGCGTCCTCGCAATTTTAAAACTGGGTTTTGAAATTTCATTGAAAGTCCCACATCGGAAAAGGAGTCAGTAAAACTATTACTTTAAAATAAAGAAAGGGAAGTACAATGGTCACCCGAGTTAACCCACACTAGGGTTCCATGTAGGAAAACATGGACATGGAGGAAAAAAACAAAGGGTCAAGTTCTGAGGGAGAGTGATAGAGAACATGATTAGGAGAAAGTTAACCATGAGAAAATCCCAAACTTATGATGTGTGTAAACGGTCTTTGATTACCTAGTAGGAAACATAAACCAACAACATTTTTGTTTTACGTTTCTTTTCATAATTTTGAGGATTTCATTTACTACATAGAACAAAAACATAATAAAATATACCTACCTTCAAGTAGATTTTCATCCTTTAACAAGTCCCTACCAACACTAATCTTTTCTCCAAATGATGAGAATTCAAAAACACTTGGTCTCATAAAAGCACAAGAATCATCTTCTATATAATCACATAATCCACAAAAGATTAACTATCTATTTCTTCTATCTTTAAACATTATCCCAAAAACAGAAAGGTTAAGGTAAAACAACTCTTCAAAAAGAAAGAATCCCATAGGAATGGAAACTACTTTTAAATCATCAAAGTTCCATGGTACTAACCAAAGTTCATCATAGACCATTCCATAAATAATGGTCCTTAAAATTCCTCAAAACAAACCAAACTAAGATTGAAACCCAAATACAATAAGGATTTGATAACATAGTCTTCCAAAACAACTTCATTGTTCATCTCCAGACAACATCAACCACTCCTAACATCTTATAAAAAAGTAGCTAACCTAAACATATTTTACCCAAGATAGGTTAGTCATTCCCATAAGTAACCTAAATTACTATAAGTTCACCTTAAATTCATCGATTCTTCAAAATATAAGCCAACCTTACTCCTCAATGAAAATACAGTAGTAATCTATTTACCTCGATCAAATATGGTTCCCAAAATAATGAACGTCTTCCAAAATAATAATCATATTTTAATCCCCTAATCATCCCTGTCATATTAATACGAAAATCGTCGCATTTCCTATCACATTGGTTGTCGGAACATGTTCTTCCATTTCCCACCATTAACTAAGAAGAGAAAGCATAATTAGGGGCTTAAGTACTTAGCTAATAATCATGAAAAGGAACTGAAAGCATATAAGGATAACTTGTATATGAAAGGTATACCCTAAGTTGTGATCTCCTAGGTTCCCATCTAGGTTATGAATGATCATATATTATTATGTGAACCTTTATTTTATTTTATCTTTGTTCCTTTAACAATGGTTCATACCAAGCTTATGAATTTACCAAAGCATATCCCCCGGGAGTGTCGTAACCAAGAGTGCAGCAAGACCCATTGTTGTGTACTAGTTCCCGTTCGAGTCTAGCTCAAAGCGGTGTTTTCGGGTTTTACCCCTATGTACATCTGTGCCAGAGCCACCTCTACCTGCTCGTATCCAGACAGGGATGTATTTGCTTGGCAACCCCTTACTCAATACTCACCAAAATACCAGGAAGATTTCCTATATTAAACTTTTCTATAGGGTTCCTCCTAGAGTTTTCATATCCTAATTTCCACAAATAACTAAACCATCCTTTGATACCAACTATAGCATCCCGTCTTTTTATAACATAACTTTTCATTCCATTACATGGAACTGAGGATCTTTAAGGTTTAGTGTCTTGGAAATAAGGAACATAAAACATGAAACAAAAAAAAACATTCTTCTTAAACACTTGAAAGGCTTCTCCTCATGTTCACCCTAGGCTCATTACTGCATCTCATAACCTGGGGACATACATCAAAAGGAAGGGTGAGCATAAGGCCCAGCAAGGGAAACAAGTGAAACATTTTACATATGAACTTGAGATACATCAATAAAGTCATGAAAAGAACTTTAATGCATGAAAATGAAATCATGAGGCATATCATAATAAAAATAAAACTTTTTCATAACATGAAGATGTGGATGCAACATTTAATATTGACAATCATTTCGTTTCACCAAGGTCCATCCCCAAGGTGTCGTTAAAAATTACCAAGGTTATTCACCAAGGCGTCGTTAAAATGGTCATCTCTAGAGATTAAGTCTTTACCCAATGCATTGGAGCGCTATCAGGGCGCACCCTTAAATTTGCCTTTATTATCATGTGAGCCACATATATCATCATCAAACATTTCATAAATAACCCATATAGCATAAAATAAATGGGTTTTATTTCATAATCATAACGTTTTAAAAACTGCTTTAAAGACATGATCTTTACGTCACTTTAAAACCCACAGAAAAGGAAGGTGGGTCTCATGTATGTAAATACCAGAATTTAAAATAGAACATTTTGGTATATATGTGAATACCCCTTTAGAAGAAAGAGCTTTTAGTATTCACTTAATAAAATAAAAGGACTTTAGAAAAAGAGATAGACATTTTGAGACAGAAATTCTGCAGCATAACGGCAATGTTCCGAGGTTTTAGAAGACATTAAAAGAGAGGTAAAATGGGTCAAACATTCATAAATGACCCATAAAATAGTACATGGACAGAATAATAAGGATACATGATCATGGTAATGAGATTTCAATGACATACCATTTGAAATGAAAAACATGGAAGGAAGAAAAAAAATTAGATTTCTCTTATGAAAGTTCGGCAGCCTAACGGCGTTACTTAAACCTCAACGAACAATGATTTGAAAAGATCAAATAGGATCTCTCATCATGTGAACATAATATTTCAGTATGATAGATATAGAGATAATTCCCCAACATAACAAAAAGGAACTTGAAAGAATTGACATGAAAGTAGAACTTCAAAACGAGAAGGGTGAAGAACCACTTAAAAATTCGGCAGCCTAACAGCGCCACTTAAAACATCAAAATACTGAATTGAAGAGATCAAATGGGGTCTCTCATCATATGAACATAATAGTCCAGTATGATATATATAGAGATCATAACCCAATATAACAAAAAGGAACTTGAAAAAATTGACATGAAAGTAGAACTTCAAAACGAGAAGGGTGAAGAACCACTTAAAAATTCGGCAGCCTAACGGTGCCACTTAAAACATCAAAATACTGAATTGAAGAGATCAAATGGGGTCTCTCATCATATGAAAATAAGAGTCCAGTATGATATATATAGAGATCATACCCCAATATAACAAAAAGGAACTTGAAATAATTGACATGAAAGTAGAACTTCAAAACGAGAAGGGTGAAGAACCACTTAAAAATTCGGCAGCCTAACGGCGCCACTTAAAACATAAAAATACTGAATTGAAGAGATCAAATGGGGTCTCTCATCATATGAACATAAGAGTCCAGTATGATATATATAGAGATCATACCCCAATATAACAAAAAGGAACATTAAAGACTTGAATGAAAATAGAACTTGAAAACGAGGAAGGTGAAAGAATCCCTTAAAAATTCGGCAGCCTAACGGCGCCACTTAAACATTCTTAAAACGAATTGATGAGAGCAAGGGGGGGTCTCTAATAATATGAAAATTAAATAGGCAGTAAGATGAATATAAAAGGACATCCTCCAACATAAGAATATGGAGTATAAAAGAAAAGACATAAAAGAGATTACTTGAAAAGAAAGAGAGAGGTTGGATCCCTTACTGTAAAATGTAACTCTTAAACCTCAAAGGGTGGGACCTTGAGGGCTTGGGGGCACCTTGGGAGGACTCCTTGGGAGGTAATGAGACCAGAAATTCGTTGGGAATGAGTGGGGAGTCGAATGGATGAGAGGAGGGCTTGGTATTTATAGGGAAAGTGAGGGGACAAGGCATTAATGGCCAAGGGACACCTCACATGTGCTTTTCTCAAACCCATGTGCTCTCCCTTGTCATTTATCATGGAGTTAGGCCACATGGGGCCCCCAAAACAATAATTCATCACTCTTGGCCGGCCAACCCTCAAATGATCTCATGACATCATCATGACACCGTTATGATGTCATTAAACATACCGAAACCCTAAAACTGTATTTTTACTATTCACTGAAAATTCAACTTTCTCAGAAAAATCCCAAAATTTAACATTAACCAAATATCAATGCTCTGATTTCAAAAATGAAATCCATTTTATAAAAATAATTTTCTAAATATTTTTAATTTAATTTTTAAATAAAAACACTATTCATCGAAAAATCATTTTTTTCAGAAAAAACCCCAAAAATTACCATAACATAATATCGATGCTCTGAGTTCAAAAATAAAGTCATTTTGATAAAAATAATTTTCTAATTATTTTTAATTAAATTTTTAATTAAAAAACACTATTCACCCGAAAAAACTAATACTTGAATAATAATTAATGAAACCGTTATTTAACTATTTTATTGAATCACATTACTTAATCAAGGTGCCTAGATTATTTTAAAACTTTCTTTAAGTGAGATTACTAATCCATTTGGTCATATTACTAATCCTAATCATAAAATCACTATTCATAATTTACTATTCATCAAAAATCAAGTTGATCTTATTAGACTCTAAATTTAGTACTGAACATAATTGCAGAAGACCATTTTTTGAAAATCATTACACATTTTTAATTATTTAGGGTTTACATAAACATATTTAAAATATCCTTTTTCTAAAATTCATCAAAAATATGCATACTATATTTATCCGGTCATTTCAAAATTCATAAACTTCATCATAAGAAGAAATCCCAATTTTTATTTAAAACAAGGATTACACAAGGTAGTTATGGTCTCGTTACATAACCCCTTATAATACCAGCATAGGACCTAAGAGTAAGGTGTGCTAGGGTGATAGAAGCTTGGGGAGGCTCAGTCAACATTGCCCGAGTAGTAATTTCTATCAGTTTGAACTTCTCACGAAGGTGATTTTGTTCCAGCTTCACATGATGAAGTTCGGCTTGGATTTGATCCAGAGCAAAGCCCAGTGGTGCTACCTCCTTCCCAAGCTCTGTTAGATGGGCTTCGATCGGTCCAAGACTACTAGGTGAGGCCATCGAATCTTCTTTCTATAATAATTAACCAAGATTACTTATATTTAGAGACAATAATCAAAACATTTTGTTCACAGCGGTCATGTTGACCGATGGTTATATAATAGTCAAAACCCACTGATCTCATTTTAATTATAATCATGTTTATCAAATAAAACATTTTTGTTGAGTATAACAATAACACATAAAATTAGGAAACAAAATTTATTTAAAAATTTCGGGTCGTTACACACCGGTTGGCCGGTGCTAAGACAGTAGGTGTCACTATTTGACTGGGTTCCACCGGCTGGCCGGTGATGGGACACCGGTTGGACGGTGGTCTGGACAGAGGGATTCCTTCTGTCAAGACTCCATCGGCTGGCTGGTGGTCATCCACCGGTTGGCCGGTGGACTGATTTTCAGTCTACTTTTGCCTTCTTGGCCCAATTCCTTGGCAACCTTTTGCCTATCAACAAAAACACTTAAAACAAGATTAGATAAAAAAGAGAGTGATTGTGATCATGAAAATTAAACCACGAGGGGTACGAGAGGTACAACAATCTCCCCCAATTTTGATGATCACAATCACTAAAAACAAGCAATGTAAAAGATTGAAATGAGAGGCAGCTTTAAAGGATAAATTGAAAAGTAAAGCAAAGCATGATAGAAAGATTTCTCCCCCAATCAACCAAGAATTTCTCCCCCTTTGTGATTATCAAAATAGCACGGGGCATAAAACTTGATTGAGGGAAAAGTTGAAAAACAAGATAGAGTTTCTAAACCAATTGAAATTTTTGAAATTTGAATTGAAAGTTTTGAATTGAAGTTTCGAAAATAAAGCAAAAAGGCTTAAACGATCCTAACTCCCCCTAAATAAAAACCACAAATCACCGGGGAGAGGATTTTAGAACCGAGACAAATTTTGGTCCGGTGAGACTCGCTAAAAGGGATTTTTCAATCCAAACTTGTCTAGTGGCGGGTCTTCTCCTATGAAATTCATCATTAAAGGAAATGGTTTTGGGCCTACCATACCGGGCATTTTTGCAATCACACTCATAAATTAAGTGCCCGGGTTTTTTACAATAGTTGCAAAATTTATATTGGGAGCTCCCCCTTACAAAAATAGTTGGAGAATGGGAAGAGGAAGCTTGCTTGGAATAGCCAAGCCCTTGGGTGGTTCTAGATATGCATTGGGAACCAAGGAGCTTCGAAAGGTTATGTTCACCTTCGGTGAATTTAGCTAGGGATTCCCTTAAATCCTTGATTGTTAATTCCATAGAATCGACATCGGGAAGATTTTGGATCTTGAGGGACAACTCCTCCTTTTCTTTGAGAAGTTGTTCTTTTTCGGAAGAAAGTTTTTTGAAATTATTTTTTAAAGCAACAAATTTGGAAGAAAGTTCGTGAAAACCTTCCTCCAATTGATCTCTAGCATGTTGGAGATCCTCATAGGATAAATGATTAAAAGAATTTGAAGAACTAGAGGATGAAGAGTCGGAAGAGGTTACCTCATGAAATGCCATTAGGCATTTTTTACCGTTGTCACTTGATGTGGAGGAGGAGGAGGATGTGGAGCTATCACTCCATGTGGCCTTGAAAGCCTTCTTCTTTTCCTTTTGCTTGGCCTTTTTCTTATTGAGTGGACAATCGGGATTGTAATGGACTTTCTTGCCACACCCGTAACATGTTACCTCAGGCTCGGATTTTTCGTTGGGTTGAGCCTTGCGGGATTTCTTCTTCTTGTGCTTCTTCATGAATTTGTGCATCTTGCGGGCAAGATTCTCCATTTCTGAATCGCCGCTTGAAGAGGAAGACGATGATGAGGAGGAGGAGCTTTCTTCTTTTTGAACTTTGAAGGCGATGTTCTTTGGAACTTTGATCGCTTTGCCTTCCTTTTCAGCTTGCCTCCTCATGGTGATCTCGTAGGTCATGAGGGATCCGATGAGCTCTTCGACCGACATGTTCTTGATGTCTTTTACTTCTTGGATTGCCATGACTTTCGGTGCCCATGAGCTTGGTAGGATCCAAAGGATCTTCTTGACCATCATTTCTGCAGATACATCATCACCAAGGGAATTTCTCCCATTGCAAACATTAGTAAAACGTGTAAACATTTCAGTAATTGATTCGTGTGGGTGCATGGTGAAGCTTTCAAAATCTTGGCGATACATGTCCAATCGAGTATCCTTAACTTTGTTGGTCCCCTCATGGGTAACCTCCAATATTTTCCAGATTTCATGAGATGAAGTGCATGTGGAAACTCGATTGAATTCATTACGATCAAGGCCGCAATGAACAGGGTTCATGGCTTTGCCATCAAGCTCGAAATTTTTAATATCGGCTTGAGTCCATTTGGATTCATCGGGAGAAGAAAGAGAGTAACCATTCATGGCAATTTTATAAATAGGATAACCTATACTTCTAAGAAAAGTGGTCATGCGGGTTTTCCAATAAGTATAGTCGGTTCCATCAAAAAATGGAGCACGACCCAATGAATAACCTTCGGGGGTGAAAGAAGTTGAAGCCATCACAATGGATCTTGAATTTGAAACCGGTTAGGGTATTACTCAAATTTTTCCTCTGATACTAATTGTTGGGCGGAGAGTGATGGCAAGAGGGGGGTGAATTGCCTTTAAAAAATAATTAACAATTTAAAATCAAAGTTAAAAGTGCAGCGGAAATAAAAGAGGCAAGACACAAAACTTGATAACGGAGTTCGGCTTAAACCAAAGCCTACGTCTCCGCTCCCAACTCAACCGTTGAGAGATTTACTACCGCTTGATTTTCAATGGTTTTAGCAAGAAACCCACTAGACTTTAAGGTAGTCTAGAACCTATTACAGCTTGCTTTTAATGGTTGAGCAAGAACCCACTAGCTTTTAATGGTTGAGCAAGAACCCACTAGCCTTCTTACAGGTGAAGGCTAGCTCACCTATGACTCAAGCCTTTTAAAGGGAAGGCTTGACTAACCTCTTCACACCTTGAAGGTGGTGTGAAAACCCAAACAAAGAGAGGATAAAAGAAATGGGGGTTTGTAGGCACAAACCCAAATTGATGCTCAAAAAGATAAATAATGTAAAACCGTAAAGAGGAGAAGCCTTGGGAGACAATGGATTGATTGGAGTTGATGAAGAGCACTCCCAAGATTCTTTGATGGTGCTCCTTGGATGTGGAATTGAGTTGGAGAAAATGGGGATCTTTGAGGGAATGCACCGGAGGTTCGCCAAATAATGGAAAAATGTTACCGTGGGCTACCGTTTTTTTCTAGGGCTTTCTAGTCCTTTATTTATAGAGGGGGAACCCTCAAATTTCCTTTGGGAGGCTTCAGAGCCGTTGGAGAGGCCTTCGGAGCCGTTGGGGGTTCAGTGGACAAGTCTGGTCAAAGCCCGACGGCTAGTTTGACTGGCTCCACCGGCTGACCGGTGCTTGGCCACCGATTGGCCGGTGCTTTGGAAATGGCAAGGCCTTATGCCCAGGCACTACTGGCTGGCCGGTGAGGAGGCCACTGGTTGGCCGGTGCTGAGACAGTAGGTGTCACTATTTGACTGGGTTCCACCGGCTGGCCGGTGATGGGACACCGGTTGGCCATTGGTCTGGACAGAGGGATGCCTTCTGTCAAGACTCCATCGGCTGGCCGGTGGTCATCCACCGGTTGGCCGGTGGACTTATTTTCAGTCCACTTTTGCCTTCTTGGCCCAATTCCTTGGAAACCTTTTTCCTATCAACAAAAACACTTAAAACAAGATTAGATAAAAAAGAGAGTGATTGTGATCATGAAAATTAAACCACGAGGGGTACGAGAGGTACAACAGTAATTAAAAAACACTCTAGAGAATCCCTTTTGTTAATTCTCCCTTTGGTCTACTACTCTAGGTTCTAACGGTCCTGAGTGAAAGATAAAACATGCTAAGAGCACGTACATCATCCAAGTAAACCTCAATAAATACTTGGCTATCATTCTAAGGCTCAACGGAAATAATAAAGAAACAGTTCCACTATCCAACAACTAGGCATGGAAACAGACAAAACACCAAATAGGAAGAACAAGAATGGAAAAGCAACCTGAGAAAAAAATAAATTACTCTACTCACAAGCACAAACCTCTATTATAGAAATCAAGAAAAGCAGGCAAATAGAAGGGGAAAAACAGGAAACCCATAATTCCCCGCCCAAGGGAATTTGTGGAATTTACACAAAATACTCATCGACATTCAACATAAAGGAACAAACCACCTACATCGATCCTAGGAGATCTATATACATGAACCACGACGACAGATTCCCCCTAGAACATCGTAGATCTGAGAAAATGCACAAAATTCTCAACCCATGATAACTCGAAAACGAGGATGAATTAGAAAAAAAGGCTCAAGCAGAAGGAAGAACTCACCACTGCGATTCCAACGCAATCGACCGTGCTCGAATCGGAGAACAGACGAAGAGGTGGGAGCTCGTTGAAAATCCGGCTGTACGGGTCGCTCTCGAATGAACAGGAACTAGAAGGATGTGTTTTTGTGCATCAGGCATGACCCCGATCCGTTTAGTGAAAAAATAAAGTACACGGCGTGTACTTTTAGAGTACACGGCGTGTACTAGGTCTTTCCGTACTCTGCCAAAATCGGCCTCCACATCACCCCTACACACCGTGTGTGTGGCCGGGCACGACCAACACACGACTTCGAGCTGGAGAAGAGTACACGGCGTGTACTCAGAAAGTACATGGCGTGTACTTCAAAAATTTCCAGAAAGATCATTTTTCTTAAAAACTACGGAAGAAGGAAAACCATACCTGAAACGAAGATCCGGGTTCTTACAAACTTCCCCCCTTAATGAAATTGATCCTCGAATTTCCCTAACGAGGCGGAGAAGAAGAAATCCCGAACAGCTTCGGCCACTGCGATCGTCCATCGGACTCCATTTCCCAAGTCTCGTCCTGTACTCTCCCGTGCTGCCATAGCACTGGTACCAGAGGAACATACCGTCCACGGAGAACCTTCGTACTGCGATCAAAAATCCGGATAGGATGCTCCTCGAACGACGCATCCACTTCAAGCTCGACTTCCTCGGGCTGAAAGACATGAGACAGGTCTGAAAAGTAGTTTCAGAGCTGAGATATGTGGAAGACGTCGCACATATCCCAGTACCTCTGAGGTAGCTACAACCGATAGGCGACCGACCCAACTCTCTCAAAGACCTCAAACGGCCCGACGTACCGCGGTGAAAGCTTACCCTGTCTCTGAATCATCTTGTGTCCCAACCTTAGTGCGACACGCAGGAAAGCCTGACCACCAACCTCGAACTCCAGAGTTCGTCTCCGCTGATCAACATAAGACTTCTATCGATACTGTGCTATAGCCATCCTCTTCCGAATCAGCTCTTTCTGCTCTGAGGTCTCTTGAACAAGACGAGGTCTCAGCAAAACTGCCTCTCCTGCCTCCAGCTAGCATAAGGGTGATCGGTGTGGCCTACCGTACAAAGCCTTATATGGTGCCATCAGAATAGTAGCCTGAAAACTATTTTTGTAGGAGAACTCCACCAGAGGAATATGATTCTCCCAAGAACCACCAAAGTCCAGGATGCAAGATCTGAGCATATCCTCTAGCACTTGGATTGTGTGCTCGGACTGGCCATCAGTCTGGGGATGGTATGTTGTACACAAAAGTATCTGTGTACCCAAGGCCTTCTGAATTCCCTGCCAGAAACGAGAGGTAAAGCGCACATCCCTGTCTAAAACGATGGAGTGTGGGACTCCATGCAGGCGTATGATCTCTCGGATGTAAAGTCATCCCAGATCATTGACACTGAAGGTATCCTTGATCAGCACGAAGTGAGAAACATTCGTAAGGCTATTTATGACAAACCAAATAGCGCCGTTCCCTCGAGGCGTCCTCAGTAACCCAGTCACGAAGTACATCGCGACATCGTTCTACTTCCACTCCGGAATGGGTAACTCCTGTAGAAGCCCTGCTGGTCGCTGATGCTCTTCTTTCACCTGCTGACAAGTAGAACATCTCATGCCGAAGCCTGAAACATCCTTCTTCATACCTGGCCACCAGTACTGGTGATGAAGATCCCGATACATCTTGGCGATGGCTGGATGAACTTCACAAACAGAGGAATGAAAATACCACATCAGCTCCTCTCATATGTCTGCTGGCACCCATAGGCATCCCTAGAAAAGCAAGATCTCATCCTCTCCCACTGTCCATCTAGGAAGAGGGTCCCCTCTTGAAACACTCTCCCACAAGACTAAGCCTCTTGAGTCTGATAGTTGCCTCATCCGTATCCGATCAAGTAGTGTAGTGGTAGCAGCTACAGAAGATAGGAAGGTCTGTCCCTGTCTGTCGTGCACCTCCAGATGCATCTCAGAGAACAGAGCCATAATCTGCCACTCACTACTGGCCACCTGAACTGCCTGAACCTGAGTTATCTTACTCAGTGCATCTTCCACTGCTTTTCCCTTCCCTGGTGTATAGGCAAGATCGAAATCAAAAGAATGAAGATACTCTACCCACTTGCGCTGTCTCAGATTCATATCACGTTGAGTGAAGATATACTTGAGACTCTTGTGGTCAGTAAAGAACACAAAGTGCTCTTCCAGCAGATAGTGTCTCCAAAAGCGTAAGGCATGAAAAACAGCTGCCAACTCCAGATCATGCATAGGGTAGTTCCTCTCATTTGGCCTCAACTGCCGAGACCTGTACGCAACTACTACATCCCCCGGCATAAGCACAACCCCCAGCCTAATACCTAAAGCATCACAGTAAACAGTGTAGCTCTTTCCTAGCTCCAGCAAGACTAGTATTGGTGCTGACGTCATCCTCCCTTTCAGCTCCTGAAAGGCTTACTCACAAGAATCTGACCATAAGAACATCGTCCCCTTTTTGGTTAGACCTATCAAAGGTGATTCTAGATGAGAAAAGTCTTGAATGAAGTGTCTATAGTATCCAGCCAGCCCTAGGAAGCTACGTACCTCAAAGATGTTCTTCAGCTACTCCCAGGAAACTACAACTCTAACTTTCTCTAGGTACAAAGATACTCCTGCCTCTGAGATGACGTGACCTAATAAGTGAATCAGATCTATCCAGAAGTGGCACTTCGAGAGTTTATCATAAAGCCGATGCTCTCTCAGTGTACTCAGAACGATCTCAAGATGTGTGGCATGTTCGTGTCGAGTGTGAGAGTACACCAAGATATCATTCATGAAGACCATGAAAAAGGAGTCCAAGTAAGGATGGAACACTCGGTTCATCAATGCCATGAAAAATGCAGGCGCGTTCGTGAGACAAAACGACATGACTGTATACTCGTATAGACCATACCTGCTCCTAAAGGCTGTCAGAGGTATATCTGATGGTCTAACACGCAACTGATGGTAACCTGACCTCAAATCGATCTTCGAGAACACCCGGGCTCCTCGAAGATGATCAAAGAGGTCATCTATCCTTGGAAAAGGATATCAGTTCTTTACCGTCAACTGGTTCAGCTTCCGATAATCCACACAAAGCCGAAGGGTACCGTCTGCCTTCTTCGCAAACAGGATAGGAGAACCCTAAGGAGAAGTACTGGGTTGGATGAAAACCTTTTCCTACAACTCCTCCAACTGCTTCTCGAGCTCCTTAAACTCAGGTGTAGCCATCCTATAGGGAGGAATGGACACCGGTGCCTCTCTCCGCACAATCTCAATAGAGAAGTCTACCTCACGCTCCAGAGGAAAACATGAGAAGTCCTCTGGAAAAAAGTCCCTAAAATGATCCACCACTAGAGGAAAGTAAACTACGGAGTCACCTGATCATCCAGATAAAGAATAGAAATCTGGGCTGTCACCCCTCCTAGCCCAAGATGCTCGAGTCCTGCCCGACTCGCCCGAACGTCCCATTCGCCTTTATGAAGAAAAGACTCACCCTCTAGTGAAACGAAACTCACTCTGCGGCAATAACAGTCAATAAATACATGAAAGGGAATCAACCAGTACATGTCGAGGATAAAATCACACCCTGTCATCTGTAGGACCTAGAGATCCCATAATAAGCGATACCCTGCAACCTCGAGGGGGAACTATATACACTGGCGTACAGTAGATGTCCTCGTTCCCAAAGGCGTGTCTAGTGTCAATGAGTTGGCAGAAGAAAAGATTCAGAGTCCAAGGCTCTCCATGACTGCATAAGAGATAAAGATATGCATAGCACCAGTATCAAAAATGGATGAAGATAAAACTGAGGCTACTAAAATCGTACCTCGAACAATAGAAGGGTCGGGATCCTGCTCCTGATAAGTCTGCTCCATAGCAAAAGACTGGCTTGTACCGCGGCCCTGCGCCCCTGGGTGACCACTCTGAGATGAACCTCCCTGATGGTGCCGATGAACTGGTGGCTGACCGCCATGGCCTCGACCTCCACCTCGGCCCGAACGGCCGGAAGAACTCAATTTCCCTGACTGGTGAGAAACTGGTGGTGCTGCTCCTGAATGAGGAGTCATGGAAGAACCTCGGTCACCAGATGCTGGTGAGAAAACCTAATAGAAACGCTGAATATGACCCATATTTCTGCAAGATCAGCACTCCATGGGGTCCCTCTAGCACTGTGACCTCGTGTGCCCTGACCGGACACACTAGTAACATGTCACTTGGATGCCTGACGATGCATCTTGCTTCCTCAGATCACCACGCATAGGCTCTCTACGGCGCTTCTTGATGTCATCTGGAGGCAAACTAGCTCTGGAAGCAGGACCACCCTGGCTTGCAGCTTCAGAGTCTCTTAGATTGCGCTCCACAATCAGTGCCTGGTTGACAATGGTAGTGATGGAAGTCAGCTGGAATATGTTCACCTACGAACGGATCTCCCGCCTGAGGCCATCCTCAAACTTCCTTGCTAAGAACACCCCACTCCCATCCGAGAGGGGTGTGACGCGGTGAAGCTCGGTGAAACGAGTGGAATACTCCATGATAGAAAGAGTACCCTACTCTAAGCACATGAACTCCCGGACTCGGTCGGCCCTCAGGGTCTCAGGGTAGAAGTAGTCGTAGAACACGCGCGGGAACTCCTCCCATGCCATAGCCTGTTGTTGACCCGCCTATGAGATCACGTCCCACAACCTCTTGGCGGAGTCTCGGAGCATTTAGGTGGCGATCTTGACCTGCCACTCTGGAGGCTTCTTCAAATGCTTAAATATAGTCATCATGGCTTCCAGCCATGACTTTGCAGCCTGAGGTCCCCCTTCCCCTGAGAAAGTAGAAGGATGATGCTGCTGGAAAACCCGCGTCAAGTAATCCATAGTCGTGGAAGGAGGCAGTAATCTCTGGAAGGACTACATAATCCTCATGAACCCATCCCTGAACTATGCGTCAGTGCTTTCAACTGGTATAACAGCTGGTGCCAAGGCTGGCCTGACTGGAGGATCGGCAGGAAGTCCCTGATCGTCCCTGTCTGGTGTCTGATCATTTCCTGATGAAAAACGTACGATTGGAGGAAGTCTCGGAGGCATAGCTCTGAAAGATCAAGAGTACACCATAGATCAAGAAAACAAGGACAGAGAACACAAGAGTAAAAGGTGGAAACATGGGAATAAAAACACCCAAGATTGCAAAACACGAATACACGGTGTGAATAAAAACTACACGACGTGTCTTCTTAAGCCACTGACATGGGCGTGTACTCTTTCCCTATAAGTCATGTACACCTCAAACTACATGGCGTGTTGACCCCAACACATGACGTGTACTTGAAAACTATCCCCCTGTCCAAGTCTCTTCACACGGCTAACCCACATGGTCCGACTGAACCTGAGACTACACGGCGTGTTCGAAACAGACACGGCGTATACTAGACAAGGATTTGGCGGCCCGTGTTGTTAATCACACGGTCGTCTACACGGCTGAACCATACATGGAGTGCTCTGAACAAACACGACATTTATAGGGGAAGGTGACACCATCCCATGTTGTTCGTGACACGGCCGGGTACCTGGAAACGACTACACGGCGTGTTCCGAACAAACACGGTGTGTGGAAAAGAAGGTAAAGACGGTCCGTGTTGTTTGTGACACGGTCGGGTGCCTGGATAAGACTACATGGCATGTTCCCTCTGGACATGGAATGTTCTATCTATGCTTCCCCGACCAGTGTAGTTAGTGACACGGCCGGGTACACGGATCCGAACATATACGGTGTGTACCTACCATACACAACGTGTTCCCGGGTTACTTTCACGTCACAAAGTTCTACTCACACGGTCAGTGACAGGCCTGAAAACTATACGGTGTGTATCCAAAAAGTACACGCCATGTATTTTGGTTTTTTCTGGGCAGTAGCTCAGAAATTGCATAGAACCCCAGAATCACTAAGAACAAGGAAAAGTGGCGCCAAATTCCAATCCGTGAGAGCCCATACTCCCCATGAATCAAAGCTTGGCATTTCCCACATTCATACATAAGAGAAAACAAGATCATTTTTAAGAAAAGAGAAAAACAAAAAATTTCCTAACATAACAACAGATCATCTATCAAGCATCTATCACAACAGTATGCATAATCTACCCAGAGTCTATCACAACAGCATGAAATCTCTAATGCACCCTAGATGGCATGGAAAGAATGCATGGCATGTGATTTCTAAAAGTTCCTATATGATGCATGAGATGGCATACCCTCATCTCATCGGGATGCGACAAAAATAGAACCGAAGTATCAAAACAATAATAGCACAAGTCATGTGAATCACTCTAGGTGAAATCAGATCAACCATAAAAACTCAAAACCATAAAAATTGAAATTAACGATGTAGTATGGATTTTACCTGTACATGGGTTAGCTACTCCCAAGCACAGCTTAATACCAAGTACCGAATCCATAATATCCCTGGCTAGAGTCTCCCAATAGTAAAGAAAGAGAAAATAACTCCTCTGATACCACTTTGTAATGATGCGAATCCGGAGCCCCTCCACTGGTGCCCCGTACCCAGTTGGCCACATGACCTCAAGTGTGTTTCCCCAAATGACAGAGGCTGCCGACTAGTAGCGAGGGCCTTGGTGAGTCTGTGGGGAAACTATGACCTCATTCGGTAAAGTATACAACGGAAGAACAACCAGACACAATAGTGGAAACAATAAAGAGCATACAACAACTGAACTGAATAGAGGAAGAAATGTATAAAAGAATAATGATGCAATATGGTACATATGTCTATGGAAAGTAGCAAAAAAACCGACATACTGAAGTAAAACTGAAAAAAAAATACAAGGAAAACAAAATGAACTCCTCAGCATCGTGAGCCATGGCTCGGTCCCATGATCTCCAGCACCAGTGCAATCAAGAACCTGAAGTAGAAGGGAAATTTACCTTATCTATACCTGCAGCAACAGAGTTTTATTGTGCCCAAAATAATGGACCAAACAGGGTGTGAGATACAATCCCAGTTGGCAATCACCCAAAGATTTGTGCCTAACAGTTAATGAATACATGGTAGTAATAAAACAAGAAGCGGTAAATAGGAAAGCACAAGCAGCTACAATCCACAGTTCTAACAAACAAAGTACACAAGTAAACAACCAGTACCAATAAGGAAAATGGTAACCCTCTGGGTAGCTCTCATAGCCTAACCCCTATAGTTCAACATATAAGTACTAGAAACCCTCTCGGAGGCACACACATTCTCACCCCTCTGGATCAACTATGAAAATAACAGACTCTCTTGGGAAGCACTCACTGTCAATTCCTCCAATAATTGCGTATCGTGCTAAAGGCTCTCTGGAAAAGCACTCAATGTATATTCCCCATGTGGCCCGCATCAAGGAACTAAAGACTCTCTGAGGAAGCACTCAACGTCAATCCCCCATGTGGTCTCGCATCATAATTAAAAGAAACTCTAGAGAATCCCTTCCGTCAATTCTCCATTTGGTCTACTACTCTATGTTCTCACTATCCTGAGTAAAAGACAAAACATTTTAAGCATACGTACATCATCTAAGTAAACCTCATGAACTACTTGGATATCATTCTAATGCTCAAAGGCAATAATAAAGCAACAGTTCCACTATCCTACAACTAAGCATAGAAACTA
This sequence comes from Viscum album, assembly GCA_963277665.1. Classification (NCBI taxonomy): domain Eukaryota; kingdom Viridiplantae; phylum Streptophyta; class Magnoliopsida; order Santalales; family Viscaceae; genus Viscum; species Viscum album. The sequence goes on along the minus strand of OY728129.1, from coordinate 749,297,581 downwards.
AAAAAATACCAAACATGCAGAAAAAGCATGGAACAGCAACCTGAGCACAAATTAAATTACTCTACTCACAAACAAAAACCTCTAATACAATAGTCAAGCAAAGCAGGCAAACAGCAGGGGAAAAACAGGAAACCCACAATTCCCCGCCCAAGGGTATTTGTGGAATTTGCACAAAATACTCATCGACATTCAAAATAAAGGAACAAACCACATACCTCGATCCTAGGAGATCTATATACGTGAACCATGATGACAGATTCCCCCTAGAATGTCATAGATCCGAGAAAACGCACAAAACGCTCAACCCACGATAACTCGAAAACAAGGAGGAATCAGAAAACAAGGCTCAATAAGAAGGAAGAACTCACCGTTTTGATTCCAATTCAATTGACCAGGCTCGAATCAGAGAAAAGATGAAGTTGTGGGAGCTTGTCAAAGATCTGGTTGTACGGGTCGCTCTCGGACGAACGGGACCTAAAAGGAGGTGTTTCTGTGCGACAGGCGTGACCCCGGTCCGTTTATTGAAAAAAAAGAAAGTACATGGTGTGTACTAAGACTTTCCGTACTTCTCCAAAATTGGCCTCCACGTCACCCCTACACACCGTGTGTGTGGCCCGGCACGACCAGCACACGGCTTCGAGCCGGAAAAGTGTACACGGCGTGTACTCAGAAAGTAAATGGCGTGTACTTCCAAAATTTCCAGAATGTTCATTTTTCTTAAAAACTCCAGCAAAAGGAAAACCATACCGGAAACGAAGATCTGGGTTCTTGCAGCTTCTTCATATTATTATATAATATCCCCTTCCTAAAATATGAAATCTGAATCATGAATTATCTTATATCAACTCAATCTAATCATGATTATAAAATAATACTATTAGAACACAACATACATTTCAATTTTCGATTGTGGTCTCTTCTTTATTAGAAACAAGAACATTAATCATACAACCTTCCTTGTTTCATTCACGAGATTATCCATTAATAAATTGGTATGCATAATGATTATAATTTCAACATTTAATTCATTTGATTAATGACAATTCCATAGGCATTCTATTATTCAGATCTATTATGGTAACTAAACATTTCATTTTCCCTTTCCAGTTACTTGATTTTATGGCCTTATTTTTAACAATCAAATCATTGTCTAGTTCCTTTAATACATATATATGTAGTATCAAGAGAGTGATGTAGTTTTCTAGAAACTAATATCCCAATCTTTTTCAAATATTACAAGACATTTTCCCAAATACTGACTCATCCTTTCACTTATCCTTAGAGACATACCAAGTTATATCCTTAAACATATCCTTACGGGTCATAATAATGTTAACATGTCATAGTTTCTAATGTTTTATTAACCCTTTCCATTGATACCAACTATAAAAGCCCATGGAATATCATACATGTATATTACATCATATTAAATTACTATACGTTAAATTATATAAACACATTCTTGAAGACCTTAAATAGTTTACTAACTTTGGAAACTTGGGAGACATTCTTCTAATTTTGTGAAATATATAGAACATGTCTTCTAGATATTATCCTTTTTTGTAATCTTATTTAATAGAATTCATCACAACCTAGGGAATGAAAAAATAATAAAGGGTGAGAACAAATTAATTATAAGGGTAAAAAAGAAAATATGTATAAATAAGATTAAAAAAAGGGTATGAAAACATTAAAATAACTTTTAAATATCATACCCTACTTATCAAAGATCACATGCAATATTAAAGGAATAAATACATGTATATCATAAGACAAGAATCGTTAGGGAATCAAAAGCCTAATCCATTGAATCCAAATATAGGAATATGACATAGAATATTTGATAGCCATATAAACATATGAAATGATTTTCATATATGTCGTTACTCCCTTACAAGGACATATTAGTTAAATGGGTTCACCAACCAAATTATCTTAGTAGTCAAGGTTCACTCCAATTAATATCTTAGCAGAAAAATTCCTTTATAAATCCTCATTCACTCCCCATTTTAGCCCTAAACTACTGAGCAAGATTAACATACTATTGTATACATGTACTACTAACCCAGGATAACTTCATGATCTAGTTCAGTTTATCTCAAGAGACATGAATTTTTACTCAATGAATTGTAGGGAGGTATTGGTCCTACCAATCACATAATGAAATCATACATATGTGTGCACCATATCATAAATTTTATTTATATTATAAACCACTAAATGAAATTGGTATAATAAAAATTTATCCACATAAAAACCTTTTCAAAATAGATAGGTTTCAAAATCATCTATTTAAAGAATAACCCATGAAAATAAGAAGTTTTCATTAACATTTATTCATGGTATAACCCATGAATTAAAAATGGTCACATTAATAACATTTAATCATAAACATAAAGAATTTAAGAATGAATAATAATGGTTTTCTTTGTATTATAGACCAATTAATGTTTATACTATATCAAATAAGTTCATATTAAATGGGGAGGATTTTGAAAGATCACATAGATTATTTCTTATAGATTGTACCATTTCATTGAAGACCACTTATTAAAATGCAAAACATTTTCAGAATAATTTTCTATGAAATCCACATTGAAAACATATAAGTTAATAATCAAGACTCATTTAATAGACTTATTAAGGAAAATATAATTTATTATTTTCAAAATATATTTTTAAACATAAAAAATCTGATTTTTTTTAAATTAATCATTATAATTTATAAAGGATTCCTTGAATTTTTTTTAAAATATATATATATTTTTTAAAAAATATTCTTTACAAAAAGTATTGGACACTTAAAAGGATGATTTTAAATACCATTGAAATCAATTTCCTTAAAAAGAAAATTTATTTTCATTATTTAAACTTCATTAGAAATTATTTTGTTTCAATAAAATATATTTCCTACAAAATAAAAATAATGATAGATTCTCATAAAAATATTTTCATAATTTTTCTTATGTAAAAAAGAGTGAAAAAATTGTACCAATTAATAGAGATTACATGAATAACCATTTTAGAAGAAAATTGATGAGTTTTTTTGGAGATACAGATCATATGATTTTATCAATGGATGTATAATCATAAAAACTCTAGATAAATGATGACATTTTTGGAATGAACTTATATAACATTGGAAATATTAAATCATAATATCCATGATAAAATGAAATTACATGAATATGAAAACATACTTAAAATATGTATATGCATGATATAACATTTAAAATAGAATTATATACACCTCATTATTGAATTTAGATGAATAACATAACAAGTGTCCCAAATAATTCCAATTTAGATAGAATTACAATACTTATTTGGTAAATTATGAACTGTAAACCCCATTAAATGAAGATAATAAAATGGATAAAAAATTTGTAATATATTGATATATAATAAGAATATAATACATTAATGGTCATTATTTACACAACACAAAATAAATTATGGGAGAATAAGTCATATTTATAACAAATATTAATATAAAACTAGAAATCCCCTTACATTAAGTCTTGAATTTCATCATAAACGTTCAAAAATCAATTATAATAAATATATGTTCATTATAAATTTGAAAATTTTTCAAATTTTTGTATATATTATAATATTTAATTTTATTATGACTTCATATTACAATTTTCTTAATAATTTAATGTTAATTTCGTTTTTCGAGTTGTAACTATGTATTTAGGATGTGTTTTGACTTGTTATTATTGGTCATTTTACGTATATGAAAGCACCACTATTTGTAGAGTTGAAAAAATGATATAGTTATCAAATATATATTTATTATATATGTGTTTATAATAATTTGTAAAATATATAAATAAGAAATTCCTTAATGGATATGGTAGTTCGTAAGAACACATAAACACTGTTTATATTTTCTTGTTTGTTGTGACCTAAAATCATTTTAAAAAAATTGAGATGTATTGATACATTTGGAATAAAAAATGAAATTAAATTTAATAATTTGAATTATGGAAATGATCAAAGGGGTACTACCATGATAAAGATGTCTTTTGTGGATTGTCTCTCTTCTTGACATCACACAGCCCCACAAAGCACCCACGAAATGCACCAATTCACAAAATGGATGGAACTAGATGATTATGAATTAGAAGTAAACAATTCATGAAATAGATTGTGATTTACTCTCCAGTAAATAATCATATCCCGTGATATAAATCATTCGAGGGTAGAGGTTATGTTTTTAGCTAGTACAAATTAAATGAAGTCATTTTCAGGGCTAGCTAGGGATTTCCACACACACAATGGACGCCCCTACTGACTAAGTCCCTTATGGGATCCAGTAAAATACACTATGAAGGCCATCAAGAATTAGCAGTTATTCTAGTATCTAGTTCCTCAAAAACTATATAAATATAACCTATGGGGAACCAAAATCTTGATCAAAACATGGATGGAGATCCCTAATGGGATGAATGAAATCCAAAACATTTATAGTGAGGCACCAAGAAATATGGACTCCATGGATGATTCCACAAATTAAAATCATGACAAATGGATAAGGCTGATAAAATAAATTAATTTCCAGTATACAAACTTGAAATACTTTGTGGACATACATACTATGAGGCACAAAACAAATGGCCCATTTGAAAAAACCCCAAAAAGAAAATTTCTACATGGGAGGAACTCTACCATGCATAAAAAATCACAATTCGAGGGGAACATGATCCCGTGTAGTAAAATTATACATAGAAGTAACCTGGTCCCACATAAAAAAATTCAATACAGGCAAAACCCATATCCGTGTACAATGATATTACATAAACGAATCATTTCCCACATAATAATATGTTATGTTGTGGGAACCCCACCTCACATTGGAAAATTATACGTTGGATGAGGAATCCTAAACTATGGATACAACTATCCTATTCAATCGTCTCATCTCCCCCATGTTGGCCTCACTGTGAATATTTCCATGGGCACCAGTCCATGTCCCCTTCTAAATCCACCTTACACTTATGATAAAATCAACAAACACTTCAATGTGTCCTTTAAGGTTTACAAAGCCATGGTATGTAGGGTCATGTTGGTAATGTCCATAAAAGGATGATCCCCATAGAGTTACCAAGTTTAAATTAACATGGTAATGAGGGTTTGGGCCAGGGGATGTTCAAGTGAAGCTCCCTGTATTGGATATTAAGAGGAACCCATAGACTTTTCCTTCAATGAATTCAAGTGTGGAACATTACCCTCTCTCTTGGAACCAATTTCAATGCCATCATCCTATGGTATGACCCTAGATTATATTGTAGGCACTGTAATTTTTTCCCAAATTAACCCCTACTAAGACATATTTGGATAAGTCATAAATTGTTACTATCTTCCATATGAAAACAATATAACTAATGGGCATAATCAGAGACCTTTGTATATCTATTTGGGCTCCAACATCATCTATTTGCAGATAGGGTGTGATCATGTGATCATCAAGTCTACTATTTCTTATTTTTTTCTCACACAGATCATAATTCACATGGGATTTTAGGTTAGTGGATATTATGACATCTACATGTTACCAAACCTTTAATGGGCCTCCTACATGGTATATGTTACATGACCAGACTTAATCCTTCAAAAGACTATATTTTGAATGAAGAAACACCAAATGGGATGCTTCCATGAATAAAAACCAACTAAATTGGATAACATAAATGAGAATATCGATTTCATAATCTAAAATTATGTATTCAATAACATATCATTTTTATCTCTCATGGGTCGTGATGAACATCCAGAATTATTATATATTATACACATAATTTAAAATTAAAGTTCTTATGAATTCATTAGATTTAATGTCTTATAGAATTATAAAACTATATTACTATAATAACCCAATTTTTTTTATCAAATGTAAATTTTATCCACTAAATAGTAACCTAATTATCATATATCAACTCTTAAAAATCTCCCACAAATCTTCCACAAAATATAATCTTCTAAACATATATAACATATTACTTTTTTCATTAACATGGGAAGTGGGAAAATATGAAAATGCAATCTAAAATGATCATTAATGGTAACCATATGTGATAAAATTGTATGATTTCTAGTGACAATAATATAATTATGTTTTTATACTTAGGATTATTACCGATATCTTACACAAAAAATCATAGTTTTTAAATCCTATGGTATGTAATGAAATAACATAAAAAATGAAATAAAAGAGTGTGGAAAGAATATTAAATAAAAATTATCAATGTGCGTATGATATATTCTTACGAAAAATAATGAAACATTTTCACTATCATTGGTTCAATGAAATTTACTTTCATGATGTACACTTTTAGATAATAAGATAACATTGTAGAACATCATTAAAATATGGAACACATATTAGTATAACTGACATTACCTTTATGAAGAACACCATCAGTCCCCTTGAATTTGAGAAAATAAAACATACTCGTAGATACATGTCCTATGAGATATAAACATTTTAAAAATTAATTATAAGGTTATAAAATACCCCATATATCTTTAATCCATTCTAATATGTTTCAAAAGTAATGATTCATTCAACATATAATAAATATACCTTGTAATTAAAATGGGTTTCAAATAAAATTTAATATGATAAATATAAGGAAATATTTCAAAATTCCATTAATAATTATTACATGTTAATCATATGGAATATATGTTGGTTCCCAAATATATTCAACAAAATTGTTGTTAAATACCATTTTATAAAAATAAAAATAAAAAATAAATTTACACTTTATAGATAAAAGGTAAACGAATAACCCAATAATTTCACTAATCAATCAATGTATAGAATCTTGGTGAGAACCATTCAATTAAAAGAAGGAAATATTTAGAATTTCACAAAGAAAAGTTAGTGGGAGAAAATATTATTCACATTCACTATAGACAGTAATGTATGACAATGGTAGTGATGTATCACATTTATGATAGAAATTAACATTACATAAACAATCTAAATAAATAAGGTTGATGGTAAAAAATTGAAAATATCGATGATCAATAATATTTCATGTTATAAAAAAATAAGTAGATGAAAAATACTTCTTAATATATTTTAAAAAATTATTTCTAAATAATAAATATCATTTATTCTATTGAAATTAGTTTTTGGTAAATATTTTATTAATCATAGAGATATACAATTTCATCAATAGAAAATGACCATGTAAGTAAAATGTTTTATATAAAACAATAAACATTGATTAATCATGTATTTAAATGGAATAAAACATTAAAAGAAATTATATAGAACATTATCAACATTATCATAAAAATATTATGTTAGAGGTCCTTCCAAAGTGATTTTCAATAATAGTAACGTGAAATATTTATAAATATTTTTTTGTGAAAATAAACAATAATTATAGGATCTTGAAAATACATAAATGTTATAAAAATAAATGTGTGGTGGAAGATAAAAATATTGATTTGAATGGATAAAAATTAGCTTTAATATTTGTAAATATCAATATTGAAAACCAACTTCACCAAAAGAGTCAAAGGAGATCGATTTAATTTATGAGAAAATAAAATAGATGTCACATGAGATAAAACATAAATTGGTTTTAAAAAATTATTACATTGGTTGGACGGAATTTTTTTGAAAATGTAAGAACCCAGATCTTCTATTCCAGTATGGATCTCTTTTTCAAGTGTTTTTTTAAAAAGGGAGATTTTTGGAAAATTCATAAGTACATGTCATGTACTTAGGAGTACATGCCTTGTATTGGCTATGTAATGGCTCAGTACATGGTCGTGTGAGATGACCTGGAGACCGTCTAATGTGGTTTCTGATTAAGACATGTACACAATATTTACATTAATTGAACATGCCATGTATTTTTCTTTTTTATTTGTTATATCAAATGGGGGTCACATTTAATTTTGATAATTAAATTCTTCAAAACCTATCTCATCAAGGAGAGACTTGGAGGTTTTGGAGAGATTCGGGCCATTTGAGGTTTTGGAGAGAGTTTTTCTAGTTGCCTAACGATTGCTGTTTCCTCAGAGGTACCAGGAAATGCACAATGTCTTCCATGTTTCTCAGCTATGAAATTACTTCTCAAACCCATCTCATGTTTTTCAACATGAGGTGGTTGAGTTAGAGGAGGACACATCGTTCGAGTATCTTTTTATTTGGACTATTTATCACAATTATAAGGTTATTCATGGATAGTCTGTTCCTCTGATGTGGGTGTTGTGGTAGAATGGGTGAGTATAGGATGACACATGGGAGAGGGAGGCTGATGTGAGATCTCAGTGGATGGATCATTTGAGGATTCTTGTTTACAAATTATTTAGGGAAATTTGAGGTCAAATTTCTTTAAGGGGGATGTTTACTAGAAATTAGATATTATTTTCTTGTATGGTTCATGTTTTCAGGTGGTTTTGAGAAAAAAGGGAGATTTTTGAAAATGTATAAGTACATGTTGTGTACTTAGAAGTACACTCTTGGTACCTAGTTGTCATGGGTAGCCATGTATTGGCCATAACAGCCGAGTACATCATCGTGTGAGGTGAACTGGAGATTCCCTAAAGCAGGGGATACTTAAGGCATGTACATGTTGCGTACTTTTAGTTTTTATTTGTTATATTGGACCGAGTCCTCATCTATGTCCCAAAATTGTCTTCTTCTAACCCCATATCATCCAGGAGAAATCAGGAATGATGATTCATCTCTGAGCCCCCGATCGGTTGTCTGTTCTCCAAATAAAACACTTTCAGTTGAGTAGGGATCCACTCGGGGAGTTCTCCATTCTTCTAGATTCTATCCTTATAATTTATCTTCATTTATGAGATATTAGTGGATGATAATTTTTGAGGTTTTTGTAAATATAAAAAATTCTATGTAAATTAAAAGGCTGGTATTCAACTATATAGACCTTAAAACGTCGAGGTAACTCGTTTGTGCCTTTGTGTGTTGTTTTTTGTATTATATATGGAAAAAGTGCTGAATACCCTAGTTTAGGGTATTGTGTGTTTTTGATATGTAACCCTATTTGATGCCTGGTATCTTTTGTTTACTTGATAATGGGTTTTGATTATGATTTAGGTTTATTAAATATTTTATGGATGTGTTTTCCCATGTTTTTTTTGATATAGGACGTTGGGTATGGAACTTCCTATTATGCTGTTTTGTTTCCATTCTTAGTGCTGTTATGATGGAGTTGATATTATATGACATGTTTGTGATATGCATTATAGCTACTTAGCCTTACAGTAGATGAGATTACATTGGCTATTTGATATCATTTTCACTTGATTGTATTACACCGGGCTGTGAGAAACAGGTGTAGTTAGACCATAGGGGGAATTGACGTTGAGGGATTCCCTATAGTGTATGATATACTTTTCATATTGCGAGACCATAGGACAGATGAGCAGTGAGTTCTCCCTTAATGTGTATTTGTTATATCATTATGAGACCACTTGGGGAATTGATGTTGTGTTATTTCTCAGATAGTGTGTATTTATCATTAAATGGACACATGGGGAATCGATAGAGAGTGATTCCTCAAAGATTCATTGTCATTGTGAAACTATTGGGGTTAGACTATAAGAACATTCCCAGAGGGTTGTTTATGAATGATTGGTTGAATGAATAAATAAATTTAAATTAATTTTGTTTGAAACTATATGATTGTTTACTTTTGAGTACTTCCTTGTTTATTAAATCTTTATTTATATTGTCTGCTATATATATTCATTGACAGTTAGGCCCAAATCATTGGGTTGTTACCTACTATGATTTGTCTCAGACCCTATTTGGCTCACGATTTGTGTCCCAAACTGATTATATTCTAACAGGTATATAAATAGACAATCTCTCTTTGACTACATGGACATGATGGTTTGGATCTTGAGAGAATATGACCAAGATGAGGCTTGTGATGCTTCTGGAGTTTATTTTTTTCTTTATACTTTGGTTTAGTTATTTATTTCCAGCATTTTGGAATTTTTGCCTATTTTACTAGACATATGCGACATGCAACATTTATATATGTGATCTAGTTTTTTATTTACTTTATGTCTCCCAATATTTGATTATTGTATGGTATTAATGCCTCTGCTTTTGTATATTATTGTTATTTCACTTTATTACTATGCCAATGAGGGAATAGTTTTCCCAATATCATATCCATGGCCCTCAATGCTAGTCGGAAGACTCTAGAATTCGGGGAAATAAGCATGAGTCCATGTGAGCATTCGGGTACGAGGCACTATAGGGCGGCACCCGGTATTGAAACTTTATAGAAAAGGTGGTGAAACCTTTATTAAATTGGTTGGGAATTACTCTCAACAATGAAATACCTTTTGGTATTGAAATATTATCGTGGTCAAATATCTCAATTGAAAGATAAATTTACAACATAGAATAATATAATGAACACACTATGTGTAAAAGCACTATAAGATGAAAGAAGTTCAAGAGAAGAATGAGAACACAATAGATAGGATTGAGTTAACAAAAACCACTATAACTTTTGTATATTTGAATAAAAATAAATCTAAATAATGAATATGATATGGATATTAAAACATCATAAATTACATGATTATGATAAGTGATAATCATTTTTCATTAATCACACTACATCAATGATATAATTTTTCATAATATAAAACATGTCTCCCAGAATTAATTTTGAGAAAAGGAACAACATACTTTATATACCCATTTAGTTTAATGAAAAATAATATATTGTATTTGAAATTTATTTTTCTATGTAAATTTTTACTTATGATTGTTCAAAACTATAAACTATTTTAGCCTTCATTTATTTTTATTTATTACATGTATGTTTGATGGCTGCTATCAAATTTTAATATCTTCCTTGAGAAAATTTGATTATTTGAAACTAGTTTTTTAATAATTATGTTGTTTATTATTATTTCACCATGGTTCATAATTAAAAATTCATACTAATGACCATAATTTATTATTTATAATCATTTATTATTTTATAGATTCATTCAATGTTAGTGTTTTCTATGATCCTTAAATATTAATTTAGTGATGAGCATGCTATGAAGAATTTTTATGAACATGTGTTGGATTTTAATTGATGGTATTAATATTATTGATTCCATTATAGAAAAAAAATTAACAAATATTTTCGTATCTATACCACATATCATTAGAATATTTCTTCTAATTATAGAAAACAAACATTTTATATATTTTTTCATTCAAATAAACAAGATGTATTCAATATATTTAGTTATACACAACCCTGATTCTAAATGAACCGTAATATAGTAAAACATTATAACAATGTCATTGTATTACCATTTCTGAATAAGGTTAGACAAATTATGAAATATATGTATAATGGTTTAGTTGAGTAACATTATTCTAAGAAACAATATATTTTAATGAATTCATTGGTTGAACAAATATATTTTTAATGAATTGTGTATTACTATATTTTATATATTGTTATCATGAAAATATATTGATCACTAATGAGAAATTATATTTTTATAATATATTGAATATTTATATAAAAAAATGAATAAGAAACTACACATCATTTATCGAATGGTTATAAATGAAAATAAAATCATTTAATTGTAAAAATATTATTTTTTTAGAATTTTTTTTATTATCGAAATGTTTTACCATAATAAGAAGTTAAATAAGTCCTAATTCTATAATATGATTTATAAAATTTCTATATTATATAATCAATAATATATTTCAATATTCATTTTCTACTTTTTTTATGGTAATGACAAGAAATATATTCAGTTTTGTTCTTATATTTTATTGTTAGAGCTCGATTTCATTAAGTTGTTCATGAATATTACAAAAATTTCAAATCATAAATGGAAATTGTATATTGTAAAATGGGTTACATATATGGAATCACATTAATTAATATAATTTTATATTTTAATTTACCTTTTACATAATTAATATAAAAATAGTGTGATTTTATTACCACAATTGAGGTTAAAAAAATTATCAAGGTATTAAACTATGATATAAGGGTATGAGTGCCACATAAAAATGTTTAATTATTACATGGTAAATATAATTAAATATAATCATATCTTATATTATAATAATTTTCTATTTTTCATGCATTTTTAAGAATTTATCTTTATATTATTGAAACCGGATATGTAATTCAATGTGTGTCCCACCTTTTACAAATTAAAGGGAACCTATTATCCTCCATTATTCAAAAAAATTGGGAATTATATCACATCCAATATCTACCAAAAAAACATTTTATATTCATTACAATAATTCTATATCCAATATTACTCTCCCAAGACAATGTTTTCAATTATTAAGTTGCAAGACAAATGAGATCTCTCAAAAAAACCTTGTACATTCAATTTTATTTCTTCTTACATATTTTCTATACCAATTATATCAATCACAAAATAAATTATTATAATAAAATAAATATTATGTGATTATATTGTGATGATGTCTCAACCATTCTCACCTATTAAACATATTGTGGGAAATGAAAGAACCGAACGTAAGTACATATGGGCTTCCACCTACACATACTAATCCAATTAATTTTCCATAAACATATTTAATTAATGGTTTTTATGATGGATTTATTGAATATATAATATATTTATAAAATAATAATTATTCATTAATTTTACTTCATATAATCCTTCATACATTCTGATACATTGGAAAATTATGAAGTCCCTCCCGAGTATATGTGAACTACAAGCTCTATAAAGTGAGGAGGTTATTTTTTTAATTTATATGTTTCATGGATGGTAATAATGAAAAAAGTATTAAATATATGTTATATTTATGATATTATAAATATTCTGAAAATTTTAATTACTATATAACATTTTTAATTTCCTTCCATTTAAAATTTGGATCATCACTCATGTATTTGTATAAACTACCACCTCTAAGAGGGGATGAAAATTCATTATACATCACTAATATTATGTATGTTTATAAAAGGTTATATAATTATTATGTATGATACTTATGGGATGATAAATTATATTGGTATGAGTGAATTATAATATAAATTTTGAGTTCCACAATATTGTAACATAAACATATATGAAAATTGGTGTAATTATCACATGGAAAAAAGATTTAATAAATTATTTTTTATAAAATGGTGTTTAATTCTTATTAATAGATCATATATGATATTATAATTGTGTAAATGGTTCATTTACATTATTATAATATATATAAATTAATAATTTATTATTTTATTATTCATATTAATCTATTCGTAGATACAGTATGGGTTATTTATCCCAATATTGTTTCATAGGGACATGATAGATGTTATAATCCTATTTATTTATTTGAGGTGTATATTTAGTACCATTTAAATTTTATATCATGAATCTGTATTAATATAATTTAGTCAATTTTTGAATAGAAAATATTTTATCTAGGTAAATTTTATTCGAATGTTACCAAATTGGTAATTAATTATCATATGACATTATCTTATTTGGGGCATATCTTATGTCATACTCCTGTGTTATTTATTGGTAATATATACTAACCAATTTATATATTATATCAAAACTAATAATATTTTCATATTATTTAATGTTTGAATTAATTTTATCTCTTTCATGGGAATTATGACTCAATGGTTACCAAATATGTGAGGGTTTCAATTTATAATCTAATTTTTACGTGGATTTTGTACTAAAATTTTTTATTATGATGTTGTTTCATATATATATAATAAATATTATTTAATTTATTATACTCTAGTATATTTTATATCATACAATTTTTACTTACATTTTCCTCTATCTACATACTCAAATTTCCAAAAGAATATTTTTATGGAAAAATGAATTCATTTTCTAATACATCGAGAATCATTTATTCAATGTCAATATTTTATTAATTTTTTTTAAAATTGTTTTTAATATTATATAATTATTGATTAAATTCATTTTAACCATTTTTTTATAAAATGGATTAAATAGAATCTTGTTATTTTTTTAGAATGTGGTACTTTTTATTGATGGTGTGAACATAATTTTTTTAATATTAATATGTGAACTAAACATTTGTTACATCATGACCAATCAATTATTTCATGATTATAATAAAGGTTCAAAGGGTTATTATCAAAAAATTTCCTTAACATTTTGGAATTGTTTTATTTTAATTATGTTATTTCTAAATAAAAAGGTTATTTTCATCAAGAATTATTGTAGTTATCATATAAAAGAAATTTTCATTTATGATTACATCTTTGATGTTACTTATTCTTCAACATGTATATAATCCTTTGAATCCATATATATTATATCTCTATATTTTTATTTATTATGATGATAAAATATTGATAATACATATTTTCTTTTCCTAGGGCTATTCAATGATTATAGGATAAATTATTTCATGACATTGGGGAACATATATGAATATATTATGATTATGAAATGAGTGGGTACATTATATACCTCCATTAAACCAGGTAAATATTAATGTTTTATGAGATGAAAGGGTGTGTGGTAAGTTATCCAGAGATCCTAAGAGGCTATAAAAGAGGTTATACAATGCTCAAAAGTGGGTATATGATATTTTATCCCAATCGCAATGGTATTATATTTTTTTATTCAAGGATAACCTTTGATAAATGTATTCTAGAGTATCATTGAAAAAATATTTCCATGGTTTTGATCATTCAATGATTTTTTATGTAGCTTTCATATTTACCCTTATATAGCATATTAACTATCCTTTTAAAATGTTACTATTGAATTAGGATATAAAGAATGATTTTGACTGTGATGAATTTAATTATTTTTCTAGATATGAAGAATATAATTAGTTATGATGCATATATTTTACATAAAAGCTTTTTAAATGTTTCTAAATACACTAATCCTTTGAATTTCTAGCGCGGATCATTTCAATATGTTATGGATATTCATCCAAATTGATGTAATATTTCTGTATGTAGTTATTTGGTCACCAAAATTAGAATCAGATAAGGGTTTTGTTTTTTTATTCTAAGATGAAAAAACAATATTGAGAAACAATAAGATAAGCCTATGTGTAGAAGAACCTTCTATGTTGTGGCAATGAAAAGTGAGTAATTAAAAAACCCAACCCTTTTATGGATACTAGTAAGTGGGTGGGGCAATAGAAAAAATGAAACTAGGTTAAAAAAATATAAATATGGTGGACTAGGTATTAAAGTGATCATCACTGATTTAGATGTGGTGGTCTAATACTGCACACCCATCTAGATATGCTATATTGATGTTATTTAGTTAATTTTCATTCTCATTAAGATTCATTATTAAGGAATTAAATAGATAATGAATATAGATAACATAGGGTAAAATTAATGTATCATATATTGAAATGAATTTTTCATGAATTAGATATAATCTAAATTAATTTTCATGAATTTTTGAATTTTCATGATGATTGTTGTTAATATAATATAAATTTTATATTTTTATTTTGAGAAACTAGAAGGAACTCTGTTAACAATGGGTAGGATAGAAATTGCCATGATTATCCTCCTGAGTAACCAAATGTAGTGGTTTCTTGTATGAAAATTCCCATTTATATACCAATGAATCTATGTCAATCTATGAATCATGATGAGATTATAAAAGTTCTGAAGAAGGAAAAATATAATATTGGTCCCATGAAAAAGATACATCCACCTTCTCATAGTGTGTTCATTGATCCACTATTTTTGATAAAATGGATTAATACTAGTGGAATTATATTTTTAAATCTCTAGTTCTAAAATAATAAAAACATTATTTCAAACTTTTAAAATTTTTAATATTAAGAATATCAATGGTGTAATATTATATTAAATATGACAAAATAGTTTGAAATTGACTATATTGTGTGGGATTTTTTTGGAGGATAATTTTCTATAAGTATTATCCATAGATAATTTATATTAAAATGGTATAATAATTCGTTAATCTAGGGATAAATGATAAGGAATACCTTTGTGCATATTTGGAATATTTTAAGTCTTTTGATTCATGATTATAGTGTTTTCTTTTAACTAGATAAAATTCTTGATTGATTCATTAGTGGATTAAAAAAATATGTACAAAGGGTGTTTACCATAAGAGATGTCAATAGATACATATAAGTCATTCAATATGATATATATTCATAAATATTTAATAGATTCAACCATTAATCTCATAGTTTTGATAAGAACAAGAAGATTGAATTTAAAAGAAAATTCTAATAATAAATAGAATGGAGGGGAAAAGAAAAGTCTTATGTTATTCTAGGAAAATTGAACGAAACATAATGTAAATTATATTAGGGATATAGGTAAATTATTTTTTAGGGGAAATTAGTTTCAACAATGAATAGACTTCCAATGTAAGGGGATGTAGTTAGCCAATTTTGTGAATGTAGATAAATATATGAAAAATTCTCCAACCACACTCTAATGTTTCAAATGAATGATGTAAAAGTATCATGATAATATGTTCTTAACTATAATGGTTAATAATGATTATAAATGTAAAAAATCTATTAATCAAATATAAAAAAATTTAAACTGAGCACTATTATCATTGGGGGCTAAGGGATTGAAGGAGTTGCCGATTCCATTACCCTCCAATAAATAATAATAATTTCTTATTTGATTATAGTTTTAAAAAATATTTAAGATTTAATTATTTTTAAAAGTGTACCACATCACACATATATGATTATATTTTAAATTAATAGTCAAAACAGACAACGGTGTGATAATCACATCTTATGATTATGAATCATATCTAATTGATGCTTCTAGGAATGCACTTATGTAAAATCTATTTATTATACATTCTGATTAATATGATGTTATTTTGGAAATGGATTATCACTCATTATATATGTCTTATATAAAATTATATTTAATTAATGTCACATTTCATATTTATAATGAATATGTGATTATTTATTAGTTTTAGGATGAATATGAGTTTATAATGAAAGTTAATTACATTCTATGTGTCTTGACACTATTTATAAGTAGTATTTTTCATAAATGGTTTGATAGAAACTAACAATAAAAGAAAATCCTCTTATATGGTAAATTTTCAGATGATTTTTTGACGAGTTTCCCTAGATTCCCTTGACATGTGTAGAAGAATTTTCGATATAAGTCAAACCATATATTACATATATTTCAAACTGTATATATAGAATGACCCTAATTGAATTACAAAAATATAATTAAAACTCCATGTAAATATTTATAAGGGATTTATTCAGAACAACCTGTCGCCATAGTGAACAACTATTACATTTTATAATAAGAAATATTAATCAATGTGAATATACATTGATTATTGGAGACTTAATAAGTTCATAATAAATAACAATTGTAATATACCCTATATTAATTATTTTACCAATCAATAATAAAGATTCAAATATTTTTCCATAATTTATATTTGATTTGGATATTATTAGTTTAGGTTCAAAGGTAATGGCATGACCAAGATAGCCTTCATTTTGGGGAATGGAAATAATGAATTTATTGTAAAGAAATTTGTTTTTACTTGTTCTGTAAATCATGATGGATATAATGAATATATTATTTAGAGATTAACTTGATTATTTTTTGTAATAATTAAAAATTATACTCGTATATATTACAAGAGTAATGAAAAAATGAAGATAAATTGTGAATTAAAATGATGAACGTAACATAATGAATTTTTATGAAAAATTTACCAATTTTGAATTTTAGATATAGAATGATTCATTTTTCACTTATATAATCTGACGAGTGGGTGTATCGGGTCATCTGTCAAAGGTATATGTTATTGAACATTATCCAAGATCAATCATTATCATTGAGATTCATAGTTATATTGGATTTTATTGATACTACCAATTTCTAGTAAAGGGTTTATCACAACTATCTCATACACTCCCTATGTTAATTATAAAGGGAGTCATTTTTCTTTGTACTAATTAATGTGATGAAATTTTCAAGGTGGTGAATAGAAGTTTTTTCATTTTACTTATTATTTAAGTACTCTAAAATGGACATGGTTTTGTGATTTATAGTTAAGCAATTAAGAATGGGATGATATTTATTCTTATGAAAAACAATATGGCAATAGATTATTCCTCACACTGATTGATGGTTAAAGAGAAATATTTCCCAACCTATGATTTTGAGTTAGATGATATAATATTAGCATTAATAAACATGAGGCATTATATATATAGATAATTATATTCCCTAAATAATAATAAAATTTTATGTAATTTATCCTCCATGAAATTGTTGAATATGAAGCATATATAATGGTTAGAGTTGATTGAATATTAATAGTACTAAATAAATTTGCACCCATGGAAAGAAACCAAGGTGCTTGGTTCATTAAGTAAAAATAATCTTATTATATTATATCTGAGGAGGATCCCAAAAGATCAAAAATTTATTTATTTTCAATATATGGAACCCAAAATCAGGATGGAATTGGTTATATAATATCTTTCCATAGAGGGTGTTTAACCATTTATCCATGAGGTGATTATTGTGTTGAAAATGGAATATTTTGGGCATCAATAAAAAATGAAATAAATGACTTTTAGAAAAAGATTGATTATAAGGGAACAAAATGGTTAAGGAACCTTGTGTGTATCTCTTCATAATCATACTTTATGAAATATCTATTTGAAGAACATATACAATCATCATTTTCAATTCATCCTAGAAATAAGAAGATATGTAGAGATATAAAATAGTTTTTATTATGGGACATCATGAAGAGATATATGGAATAGTATGTATCTGAGTGGCTGATATATCAAAATGTTAAAGAAAAGAGTCAAAATTTTTATGATATGTTATAAACATTGCCCTTATAATTATTAAAATAGGAAAAAACACCCCGTATTTCACCACCAAACTCCGAAAAAATACTGAAGGGTGTAATTCTATTTGGGGTTTATTTGACCACATTATGATGTCATGCCACTTCATTTAAATCCATGAAGATTTCTTTATTGATCATATTTAAAGGATATATATTAAGGATGTGGAAAGGTTGTATAGAGTACTATATTATACTATATATTCTAGATATTTTAGGTTTACCTTGATGTTATGTTGATGTTCTTAGCGTGACCACGATACAAAGTTAAATTTTAGTACTTCCTATCATCCTCATATATATGGTCAGTTTGATAGATCGATTCAAAAAAAAAAGGTTACCTTAAGATCATGTTATCATGAAAGCGATTTTTATGGGAATAATATATTTCCATTTTTCAAACTATCCTATAAAAATATATTTCACTGAATAATGAATATGGATCATTATGAAAAAATATATGGAAAGAAGTACAGAACAATAACTTGTGAGGAGGAAATTATAGAAATAAATCTATTGGGACTTAATATACTAGATTCAATGGAACATAATATTACATTTATTCAAAAATATATAATGGTATCTCATATTAGAAAATATATTTATGTTGGAAATCATTAGTGAGATAGATAATTAAAAATTAGTGAGATTGTATTCTTATAAATTTTATCTTGTAAGATGGTTATAAGACACAAAAATATAGGTACAATGGGTGCGATGTATACAGGTCCCTTTAGGATTCTTAATCATGTATGGACTATACATTATCACTTGACACTAACACTGAACCTTCATCAGTATCACTATTTTTACATATATATCTATTATAGAATTACATACTAGATACTTCACATGTACTTAGCTCAAATGTTGTACTATTGAAGCATGATCATTCTTATGAATAAAAACTAGTGGAAATATATAGTTAGTGACATAATGTCATATAGAATATGATTGGACATATTTTTAAAGTTACATATTGAATTTAAAATAATGAAGATGCTACATGAGAACATGGGTGTGTGATGAAGTATATATATAATTTTTTTTTTGAATTTGAGTGATGAAATTATTTACATTGAAATTATTTTTGATGGGGTTAAATGTAACACCCTAATTTTTTATATGTAATTCAACTTAAATAAACATAATGTATTCAATAACTTTAAATACATGAAACCCTGAGACTAAATAAAATTTGGTATAATATTCCATTTAAACATAGTAGTTAGATAGATTAGTTTGAATAATAATAAGCACATTATGAAATATATTTATAATGGTGAATTATTGTAACTTTTTATAAGCCACAGTTTTAATGAAATCGTTTAATAATTGAAATTCCTAGTTATATAGGAAATGTATTTTTCTACACGTTATGATAATTTGTCTACAAATTATATTTATCTCTATTGAAAAATTGTTTCATTAACATATATTGATAATTTATATAAATAAATAAATTATCAATAATACATTAGTGATCCCATAGTTATAAATTAATATAAAATAATTCAAATTTTAAATATTTATTTTTTAGAAATCCCTTTTTTATAATTTTATATTATTTTCATCATAAAAAATTAAATAAATGATTACTTAAATGTGGTTTTCAAAAAATTTATTAATTATATATTCATTAAAATATTTTAACAATAATTTGGTTGATTTTTTGAGGGACAGAATTGAATTATATTATGTTTTATGAAAACATGTTAATTTTTTCTAGAAATTGGTTTTGATTGCATTTTGTGTATTTGTATAATACTAAATTATAGAACATATAGAAAATGAAACAATTAATCTTCATTTAATACATATAATAATTATAATTAATATAATTTAATATGGTTTTCTCAGTTTTTTCTCATAATTAATAGAAAATATAGTAAAAATTAATTACCAAGGTAGATATATAAATTTGTTTTACCAGGGGTGGGGTGTAATCTAAGAGATAAGGGTTGTGATAACACATTAACTTAAAAAATACTAATTTTTGGAAGATATTTATACCTTTTCTTATACTAAATTATATTTATTCATCATTTTACCACTTTTTCATATAATTGACCATATCTTTTTTATATCATTTATGAAATTCCATTTTTTCCCTCACATAACTTATAAAAACAAAACTATTATCCTCCATAAATACTTTTTATTCTTATATCATTTCTAATCCATACACGAAAACCATCCTAGATTATGTAACTTCATCATTGATCACCTGGTCTTATATTCAGACCAATCATTCATGGCTTAAGGTGTAAGCCAAAAAAATCCTTTCAAATAAGATGTACAAATTTTAATCCTGAAATTTCATATTAATTTATTCTTCAAACATCGCTAAACAAATTTTATCCATAATAAAATTAAATATAAATTATCATCAATATAATTTTATATCATTATGATTATGGATAAACATCCTCAAAAGTATTATTTATTTATATTACATTGATAATAACAATGATATATTTCACGAATAAATAATATATTTATATTTAAAAAAAATTACTAAAATTTGAATTATTATTTACCAATATTTTTTTCCATCAATCAGAAAATGGAACCATTACTCTTGCTTATGCATGGATTACTATATCCTGGAAGATATGTATTTAATTTCCCATCAATAATTCATATGAATATTTTAATAATGGTTTATAATTTTTATATATGATAATTAATAAATTAAAAATATTATAGATATGATGGAGCTATGAAAAATTTGAATGGGTATTAACTTACACAATGAAGCATACATGAAAATGTAAACATTTATAACCCAAAAACTAGGATTTTAATAAGCAATTATTACTGAATTGTTGATAAAGAGTTATAGTTGGATAATATAAGATATTATAAATATTTAAATTAGTTTATATAATTATAATAAATTGAAATATAACAAATATGATTCTTTTGTTCTTATGCATCATGTTTTTCATATGGTAATGTTTCTTCTTATAAATAGTGTTCCCTTGATAC
This sequence comes from Viscum album, assembly GCA_963277665.1. Classification (NCBI taxonomy): domain Eukaryota; kingdom Viridiplantae; phylum Streptophyta; class Magnoliopsida; order Santalales; family Viscaceae; genus Viscum; species Viscum album. Next base: position 749,275,690 of record OY728129.1, on the reverse strand, counting down.
AAATTTGATGTTATGAACTTATTTGTGTTCATGAGGTGTTTATACATCCTATTAAACATATTATATCATGAATATTTCTTACCTTCCTATATTTCAAGTTAAAATTTAAATTATTTCATCCATGTGTATTTGATTTTAAATGTACCAAAGTTCAAGGGGTTCAATATGTTGAATTTTCATATTGGGGAAATATGTTATGTTATATTTTTTATTAATTTAGTATGTCAATATACTTCCCATTGGATGTGTTTTATAATTAATATCCTTGTAGTATTGGTATTTAATGTTTTATATGAATTTTATTCATGGTAATTCAAAATCAAAAGTTACTAAATATTATGTCTCTTATGTTACAATGTAAATTTTAATGAGACTTTTTATTATTAATTTTAAAAATATATAATCATATGATCAATATCTTAGAAAATATAATTAATTTATTAAAATATTTTTAATTATTGATATTATATGTTTTTATTCGATTTTCCCCTCTATATTTACTCAAATGTCTGAGAGAATCTTTTATACTCAATATTTCCTATATTTTCAAATCATGTGGGATTATTTACATCTATGTCAATATTTTATTAAAATATTTCCATTATTTTTTTTAAAATTATATAATAAATAGTTAAATTAATATTAGACCATTTTTATTGTCTATAATGTTTTTAATGGAATCTAGTTTTTGTTTCCAAAAAGAGTTACTTTTAACTAAAGGAGTTATCATAAAACATATTTTTTACTAAAATTGTATAAATGGAATATTTGAGCTATAATGACAACATAGTTTATTCTGAAACACATTAAAATATTCCATATTTTGTTAAAAAATTCCTCGATATTATGTAAAATTTTATATTTGAAATTTGTGAATACATAATTAAATGTGTATTTTACTTATGAAATATTCTAATGATATTGTAATTGCATTTTCGATCTATGATAACATATTTTGAGATTACTTTTTATTCATTATATAAATGAACATATGAAACCATATTAATTATTTCATTGTATGGTTTATTATGATGATAATGATATTTTGATAAAACTAATTTTATGTTTTGGGTTATAAGATATGTTGAAATGAAATTTTTTTAAGCACAATTTGATATACATGTGAATAGATTATGATTATATGATAGTTGGGTCTGTTATATCCATCTAATTAATTGTGTAATGATTAATATTTTATGAACTCAAGGGTGAAAAATAGTTTTTACAAATCATAAATGAACGAATATTAGAGGTTATACAAAACCTAAAAGGGTATATATAAGGTTATCCCAATATTAAAAATGTAAATTTGTGGTTTAACCAAGGATGACATATGATAAAAATCTCAGTGGGGTCCTTGATATAATATATGTATGTTAATTAGTATGACAAATATTTTATATCATTTTGTATGTAATGTTCTAAATAATATATTATGATATCATGTATTATGATATATGACTCTTCCATTATTCATGAAATTTTATCTACCAAATCATTTTTCATGATTATAATCAATTAAATTTTTAGTATTATTTTCAAATGATAAGTTAGTGTTCTTTTACTATTACACTTATAATATTCTTACACATGATAATTGATTAATTTCTCCCATTTCCTCCATTAGTAATATTCTTTGATTACCCTAATAATGTTTCCTTTTCCTTATTATGTGCATAATGTTCTTATGTTTGATACATCTAAGTAGGTTTTTATTTTTGGAATACATGGTGGGAGGAGATGTAGATATTTTATGCACTATTTGATTATGTATATAATTTTAGAAGAATTTTTTTATATATTTCTGTCATGGATCATAATGATGTGTAAGGAACATTTAGGTAAAGTTATTTAATATTTATGTATTTAGTTTTTAGATACCCTCACTTTTAGAAACTAATTATACTATTTTATATCATGTTTCAAGTAGGTGTCAAATCCAATGCAAACAAAAACAAATCACAACTAATGGATGAGCATAAAGTATTTTAATTATAATATCATTATTTGAGAAGAATATTTTTATTTGAATTATTTTATATGTTTGTTATAGAAAAGTAATAAACTAGTAGAAGAAGAAGATAACCTATACATTGTGATTATATAACATAAAGAATCCATTTTATCTTCTCAATGTTCTCTTTTTTGGAAAATTGTACAATAATTGCATATTTATAATACTGTAAATAGGATATCCATTATTACATACCCAAAAAATTATAATCTCAAAATTGTCATATTTTTTCACTAAAAATGCTCTTTGAACCATCTGTGATTAGTGGTAATAATAGATAGAACACACTGTTCTCTTGATGTGGTAGTCCATATGTACAAATATAAAATGATTTCATTTTTCATAGAGTGTGAGGAATTTATAATATACAATATTATTATAAAAAATAAAATATTTTATAAATATAAAATTTTTTTATTAAAATTTTCATTCAGAACAAACATATATGATGGTTATGACATATAACACAGTGTGTCGTAGAGGCGGTAGTCTACACATACACACGATTGATATTTTCAATTTTAATCATCGAATGATTTGGAAGGGAGATAATGTAAATTCATAAAATATATGAATATTTAAATATATTTTTATACTGTTTTTTAATTTTATAATTATTATAATAATATTAAATAAAAAATATGAATAAAGAAGAACATTGGGGTGTGAGAAAAACATACTATGAGATTTTGAACTTTATGTTGATGTATTTCATGGAAATATAAGACATTATAGAATGAATTTTGGTATATAGCTTATTTTAGAGATAAAATATTATAGAGGGAGAAAATAAATCATATTATAATTATTAATTTAGGTTTTTAGATATGGATTTAAGGTGGGGTGAGAGGCTCGTTTCATAAGTGGTGAGAATGGATTTTTTGTAATTATAAGCACTTAATATAATTAAAGAACAAGTTAATCTGGTGATATAAATCCAAATATTGAATATAATTGATAGATGGATGAGATATTTTTAGGAATATTTCAAAATAACAACTAAAAATATTTTTTAAACATGTTTCAAGTTCATTCCCGTATACTAATTAACTTTTCCATTTCAGATTTTACCATGGTGTCTATTCTTTAACTATATAATTTATAATTCATTACTAATAATAAATTTATAGTTATTGTAAAATAAATATCATATAATCATAAATAGTTTTTCAATATTATTTCATTCACTATATAAATGTGATAAAAATAAATTTTAATAAAATAAATTTATTTTGTTTTAGAAATATAGAGAAAAAGTAACGCAAATTCTAAAATATAAAATACAGGTTTATAAAATAAAGAAATTATTTTCAAATTTATGATTTCATTTATAATGTATATATTTTATATTATAAATGTTTTCATAAGTCTCAAATTCATACTTGTATAATAATAATTTCCTAAATATCAACGAATTTGTAAAAACTATATTTTTTAGTATGCACCAAATAATGAAATGTTGCAAAAAATGCAACAATTAATAAAAAAGATAATTCAAACATTCTATATTCAAAAATAATCTACAAAATATTTAATATAAATTAAAAAATGTATATAGTTTTATTTATAACAAAATTAATAAATATAAATAGTAACTTTTTTTTGAAAATGTTGTTTTTAGACATTAAATGTTCTTAATATTATTTCTTCTCAATTTATAATTTAAATAATGTAAACATAATATTATTTTTCAAATATTAAATGTAAATGTTTAGGGTAAAATATAAAATACTTATTAAATTTTTTATTTCAATGAAATATTACTTTTATACTAAATAACATTCAATAAATACTATTAAAATTATTTTTTAATATTCCATATATAAATTTTACCAGTCTCTTGATTATAAATTATTTAACTGAATTTTATATATAAATCCCATGGCACTTTAGTAATTCAAATATTAATAATTATACATAGCACATATATATTAATATATATATATATATTACTTTATGTTTTTTTGGAGGATAGATGGAGTCGCAACCAATGACTGGTGATCAAACACGGTACCCTAATTCCAAACCTTGATCCTTCACAGATGTCATTGATGGAAGATCCATCAAGTCTGTTGAGCAACCCAGCACTAGTGGTATCGTAGATAACGACTTATGCATTGAACCGAAGCCTTTTCGACACAAAGGTCACCCGACGATTTCCTTCTTAGTTAACGAGGTTCACTCTCTTTCTTCTGATTTATGATTCGTGCTCCTTCGAAAATTCATGAATCATAGAACTCGTTTTAATTTCTTAAGGAAGTCCCCTAAAGCAATTGGATTTACTTATTTCCATATTGGATTGATAAACTATTCAAATTTCATTTTTTGATTCTCTTTTGAAAACGAGTATTATAGGCTTTGGGTGAGGCACTCGTGGGTTTTTGGGGGTTGTTATATGAATGATTTAAAACGGACCCCATATTTTGATCCTTATGCAGAATCTCTTATTGTTCATGTATGGCTTGGCTTCCCTGGACTTTCGCTTCACCTATAAAAACAAATTTCACTATTTCTAATTGCCAGCCTTATTTTCCATCCATCAAACCTTGACATGGCTATGAGGAATCTCTCAAGACCCCCAGTAGCAAGGGTTTCCCCTGATGTTGACATTTCACAAGGAGCTCCATCCCAAATATGGATACAGAATGGAAATTCTAGTTTCATTAAGGAAGTGGTATGTGAAAACCTGCCTGATTACTACAGTGATTATCTTAAGATTGGGCACACTAATATGGATTGTGGCAGTAAGGCAGTATGTTCTCAGGCTTGTAAACCGTCATGGGTTGAAAAATGTAGAGACCTGAATCTTGACGTACATGGACATGAAAATACTTTTGCAGAATACTTATTAAATAACGAAAACACACACACAAGGACCATAATAGTTTAGTGTCTTTGGAAACTCGGAATATAATCTTCTATTCATGGTGAAAGATCTTAAACATCTCCCATAAAGATCTTCCCCTTTTGTTTTCTTACCTAGAACCTTTCTTTATTTCCTGGGGAAAATAAAACATAAAAAGGGTGAGCTCAAATGCTCAGTAAGTGAAAACATAGAGAACATAAAACAATCCACAAACATTTGAAAGCAAAAACTTGAACATAAAATCTAAACATCAAAATCATGAGCAAAGACATAAATCTTGGAAGTACGTAAGGAATGTTTCAAAATGGAATATCAATATTGATAAAATGTCATGGGAATAAAACATGTAATCATGGAAACCATTCACCACTTGTTATGATTTCCATAGTAGCCATGACATTGCTGCCAAGACCATCTTAGTGGACAAAGTCCCTTTCTGAATCGAGTGCACTCCTCGTTCTAGTCCTGTATCACTGAACCAGATTAACTTACCATTCCAGCCATGTCTATATCATGAGATATAAATCTTTATCCAATGAATTGGAGGGAGATATAGGTCCCACCCATCTCATAATTAAATCATTCTTACTTGTTCCACAACATAAACATAAATCATTCATCATAACCCAAAGAATAAAATGGGATTCATAAACATCATCCCATCATCACATAATACATATAAAACAAATTGATATCATTTCATCATAAGAAAATTGAAACCATGTAAATCATAGAGACATTATACTTGAAAAATACATATATGAAATAATGTCATCTTATATGGAAAATGGTTTTGATAAAACACTTGAAATGATTTCTTGAAGAAAATATCCTTTCTTCTTCAAAATCATTTTCTTGTCACAAAATTCCATGAAATTTTAGAAGAAAAGGATTTTGTTTAAAATATTAATGAAATCTTGTAGAGTAAGCTTCATAAAAATAAGGCGTTATAAAACTGTAAAAATCCGTTCATGCCGTATAGGTTAAAAAAACATTCTTCTCATACTTTTACCAAAAAGTCAAAAAGTACCTGGTATGGTAAACAAAAGATAGATTCCTTACATACCATGTAGTAAAAGTAAAAAATGGTTATAAAGGACTTTAATAATACATGAAACCATTTTTATAAAACAGGAACATGGATGATAAATATAACCCCAGTGAATACTTACGAATAAACAATCTCGGATAAAAATTAGATTGGAAAAGTTATCCCTTACCTTAGGTCCGATATGCTTCGTACGTATCCAAACCTCCTGTATAATGATTTAAATAATTTCATTGACTTATTAAATAATCATATTAATTGTTATGATATCATATATGGTTCACTTATGACTTTATATTACCCGTTCTTTTGTAAATTTCATATTAAAGCTGCGTTTTGGGTAAAACGTTTTATTTATCGTACGTGTTTGGACATGTTGTTCTTGATATTATTATTTATATCAGGATTTACTTAATTAAAGAAAGTAAAAAATTATTTATATATAATATATATTCATAATATACATATATATATATGATAGATCGATAAATGGAATGAAATACACCGTTCATGGAGATGGTAGGCCGTACGTATGCATGAACGTTGTTTTCGTTTCCTTATTGAATTGAATGGAATTAAGTAGATGATATATATATATATATAGATAAATACAGTATCATAATTATGTCATATATTTCATTATTATTCATTCTATATAATTTATAATCATTCATGAATGGTTAACATGGAGAATGAATCTCATCGCGTCGTGGAGACGGTAGTCCATACGTACGCATGAGCGATGATATCATTCCCATGATTATGGAATTGTATTGAAGTGTATGTATAATATTTCAGAATCAATATCACTTTAAAATAATCATATATAGTTATTTATTTACACCATTATACCCATCCAAGTAAGGTGGTGGTGGAAAATAAATTACACCACAGCGTGAAGACGGTATTTCGTACGTATGCACGCGCGGTGATTTCGTTTTCCGTAGGATGGATAGATGTTGAAATATGGTTGTTTTATACTTATAATAACATATCAGTATATTAGTGATACTTATGTTATTACTTCATACTGAAACAACTAAGGAATAAGAAGTATAAGAATAAATAAAGTTGAAAGAATTGGTAACGGACATTACCTCTTCTTTGAAGCACCTCTTCTTAACCTCCTATTAGGGCACTAAAATGGTCTTTGAAGAAGACCAGGACATCTATGATGTTTCTAGGGAAGTTTAGAAGATAATTTTTAAGGGGTTGTCCGATATTGAAGGCTAAAAGTGGTGTGAGGAAGAGAGGGAGGAGGTGCCCTTTTATAAGGGAGGAGAGGGGCACCTTTGGAAAAACTAAAAATATTATTTTATTATAAAGTCATATTCGGTTTTTAATAGGTCAAAGTTGATTTATTTCGAAGCTAAGGTGGGGATGGGTCGAAATAATTTCATCCAATAGAATTTAGACAAGTTTAGGTTTCTATTTTAACCTTATCATTTATATTTAACTTTAAGTTAAATAATTTTACTTTTAACGTGTCTTTTTGTTTTCTTACACTATAGGGTTAAAAAAATTACTATAAAAATCAAAACGAACCCCAAGTTATTTATTATTAATATATTTAACCTTATCTAAGTCATTTTTCTGAACCTTAGATATTTAGGAATAAAATTACAATTAATAATATAATATTTTTTTTAAAAACTATTTTATGTCAATTTTGACACTATTTGGTAATTGATTTTTGTGCAAATCATAACAGAATTATTAGTTAAAAAAAGATAATTAAATCAATACTAACATGTCATATTAACCTATAAAATTACTGTAATTCATAAAAAGTCTTATATTATATTTATTTGGGTATTTATAATATCAATTATGTCAATATTTCATTAATAAGATAATTTCTGCATCATCATTGTATCATAAATAAATTAAATTATTTAATGTCTAAAAATTATAAATAAATTACCATTATGTAGGAAATATTTTTATATTTTTAATGAATATTTATAGTCGAATTTATCTTATGTATAATCCTATATTAAAAATGTTTTAGTTATTAAACTTTGATTTTACCTATTTTAACTATTCTTTAAATAAAATAATATTAAATGTCCTAATCTAATCCAAGTGGACCTAAATGGTCATATTTTATTCCTAAGGTTGTTTTTGGTCGAATTACACTTATCCAATAGAATTAGGACATGTGTTAGGGTAATAATAATATCATTTTTACCCTTAATTACCCTATTTACTTTTAACCGTGGTAAATAAAAGTAAAAATTTACTACTCACAAAAAATTATTTTCATCTAATTGAACCACATTTTAGTCCTTGATATTTACTGTGTCTCTCAGATTTTCGAAATTCCACTCACAGAAGCGGTAAAATTATGTTTTATGGGAATTTCCAAATTCTCCTAGGAGGTGGGTAAAAGACGGTGAAAAATTCAATAAAAGTTTTATATATCTAAAATTATTATAAAATGACTACAATGAATTAAATTGAACTTATATTGGTATTATGTATCAATTTTGACTTAAAATAAAATTAAATAAAATAAATAATTATTTAAATAAAAAGTCGGTTTTTAAATAATAACCGAGTGTTTTCACTATTCATCAAAAATTGAAATTTTTCAGAAAAATACAAAAACTCACCCTAGGATAATTTTGATATTCCGAATCAAAAAATGAAGTCCATTTCAAAAGATAAAATTTCTAAAATTTTAAAAAGTGGGTATTACTATTCAGAACATCTAGTTTATATAACATATCATTGTTTAGTGAAACTCGGTATTGCGTACAACACACGCTATCGTGGAAGGTCGCGATTGCGTGTAATGAAAGCCAAGTCAGGGATGCATGTAGTACAAGCTTCTTTTGGTGTAGCGTACAACACAAGAAATCAATAAAATTAAAAAGAATATTTTTCATAAAATCTCAGGGTGTTACATTCTACCCCCCTTAAAAGGAATTTCGCCCTCGAAATTCGTTGGGGTTATAAATGGTTTACTACTTGAAATATTCTTTAATAGAAACCCACATCATAAAAAGGAATACCAAAACCAATCTTTAAAAACTAAAGAATGAAATTTAACGGTTACCCAAATTAACTAATCACTGGGTTTTCACATAGAAGAACATAGGTGAAAATATGGATATGGAAGAGAAATCTAACCATCATGTTCTGATGGAGAGTGGTCGAGAACATGGCTATGAAAAATCCAATAATCACAAAGCCCTAGATTTATGATGATATAAGGTACCATATAATTCATCGGATATAAGGGAACTAGGACAATATTTTTGGTTTTCATGATCATTTCCCTAAAGTTAAAGAATTTTAATTAGAAGAAATACTTACTTTATTTTGGTAAAATAGTTGTTTGTGCCTTGAACAATTTCCACTTCATCTCTTTATGAAATGAAGTTGAATTTGTCTTTTGCGAAGTTTTAGAAGATCATGCGATAGAATGATAGGTCATTCCATCTATCTCAAACATAAGTTAGCAAAAATTATATACATAAGTCCATCTAGGGTGAGATTAATTAGATATGGTTCCTAAAATGGACTTATACTTCATATTTCATACTACTTAATATAATAAAACTGGTTTCTACTAAACAGGGACTTCCTGTAGGCCATTGGTAGGCGATAAAGGCCTGTCGCACTTCAGTTGTGGGTTCAATTCCCATAGCCTTGTCCGACACGATGGGTTGCTGCCCATCCTGTAGGTTGTTCTTTTTCTAAAACTGCATTATTATAACATTACATCAATAACATAGAAAAGGTTCTATCCTTAAACAATACTAACTTTTTTCCAACATAATCCATTATAATCTTAAGGCTTATCCAAAATACTGTTGTCCAATCTCATATTATAGTGAAAACGATTACCAGAGAGTTCATATAACAAGCATGTTAATACCATCATTGATCCTTATATATCATAAGATTTGTCTTGTTGGTCACATTCTAAACATTCTAAGGCCTTAATAATGTATTCTATTGAAAACTGAATACCCATTGAACCTTTGTGAAAACATTATTGCAGTTAAAAGTTAACACTTTACACGTACCAAAATCCACAAAATTATATATACTCAAACCATGATATCACTTAGTCCTTATATCAATCATGAGCTCATGAATACTATAAAACATCACATTATCTCATTATCCCTTCATTATGTGTATATCATCTACTTTCCAAAAATATCTGAATAACCTTTCATGGTTACCAGTACCATTCAACATATACTTTCAAATACTCTAGAAAAAACAACAGTGTAACAATCCTTAGATGTGCCTTTATTCCATAGTACCATTACCTATACAACATAAGTCTTGATAAACACAAATCATTCCACTAACTTCTTAAACCATTGACTGAGATTCAATAATTCTTTTATCTCACATATCATTTTTAGTATCTTCATTATCATCAACATAAATACTACCCATAAGACCATGCTGATTCTCTTCATGAGACTTTCCCTTAGGGCATTGGTTTGCATAATTCCCATACATTCCACATTGAAAATATTTAATCTTTGTTGATATCATAGCAATACCATTATCCTTGTCCATGGTGTTAATTGAACCTTTTCCTTTGCACTTACTGGCTTTGTGTCCTTCTTTTCCACACCGAAAGCAACTTCCAGTTCCTTTGAAACATTCCCTTTGATGCCTCTTACCACATGATTTACATGAGGGAAATTGAACTTTCTTTCCTCTATGATCATCATGAAAGTCCATCTTTATCTTATTATCTGAGTCCGGAAACTTACCAAATTTGAGATTATTGATCATATTATGAGATTGATGATTAGGCATAATAACGATGATTCGCCTTCCGAATCCCATTTCATTTTCTTGATCATGAAGAATATCATTCCATTGTCCATCATATTCTCCATTAACATGAATCTTCTGGTTTCCAGCCATTTTCTAAAACCCAAAAAGAATAGTGTGATAGGAAAAAATCATGTTAGGAAAACAACATAATCAAGGGGAGTACTTTCAATCTCTAACATCATAGTTTTATTCCTAGGTTATTTATGATCATTATCATAATTCTAGGACTATAACCTATACTAATACTTATCCTTAGGGACATCTCTAGACATACCGTGGAAATATCTCTAGGGATCTCACTAAAGTTCTCGCATCCTAGTTTCCAAAGGTTGACTAAACCTTTCCTCTGATACCAACTGTAGAGACCTGAATCTTGACATACATGGACATTACAATACTTTTGCGGAATACTTAACACATAACAAAAAACAGACACACAAGGACCGTAATAGTTTAGTGTCTTTGGAAACTCGGAATATAATCTTCTATTCATGGTGAAAAATCTTCAACATCTCCCATAAAGATCTTCCCATTTTGTTTTCTTACCTAGAACCTTTATTTATTTCCTGGGGAAAATAAAACATAAAAAGGGTGTGCTCAAATGCTCAGTAAGGGAAAACATAGAGAACATAAAACAATCCATAGACATTTGAAAGCAAAAACATGAACATATAATCTAAACATCAAAATCTTGAGCAAAGACATAAATCTTGGAAGTACGTAAGGCATGTGTCAAAATGGAACATCAATATTGATAAAATAGAATGGGAATAAAACATGTAATTGTGGAAACCATTCAGCACTTGTTATGATTTCCATAGTATCCAAGGCATTGCTTCTAAGACCATCTTAGTGGACAAAGTCCCTTTCTGAATCGAGTTCACTCCTCCTTCCAGTCCTATATCACTGAACCAAATTAACTTACCGTTCTAGCCATGTCTATCTCATGAGACAAAAACCATTACCCAATGCATTGGAGGGAGATATAGGTCCCACACATCTAATAATTAAATCATTCATACTTGTTCCACAACATAAACATAAATCATTCATCATAACCCAAAGAATAAAATGGGTTTCATAAACATCATCCCATCATCACATAATCCATATAAAAAAATGGATATCATTTCATCATAAGAAAATCGAAACCATGTAAATCATAGAGACATTATACTTGAAACATACACATATGAAATAATGTAATCTTATATGGAAAATGGTTTTGATAAAACACATGAAATGAGTTCTTGAGGAAAATATCCTTTCTTCTTCAAAATCATTTTATTTTCACAAAATTACTTGAAATTTTAAAAGAAAGGGATTTTGTTTAAAATATTCATGAATTATTATAGAGTAAGCTTCATGAAAATAAGGCGTTATAAAACTGTAAAAATCCATTCATGCCGTATAAGTTAAAAAAACATTCTTCTCATACTTTTACCGAAAACTCAAAAAGTACCTCGTATGGTAAACAAAAGAAAGATTCCTTAAATACCATGCAGTAAAAGTAAAAAAATGGGTAAAAAGGACTTTAAACATACATGAAACAATTTTTATAAAACAAGAACATGGATGATAAATATAACCCCAGTGAATACTTACGAATAAACAATCTCGGATAAAAACGAGATTGAAAAAGTTATCCCTTACCTTAGGTCTGATATGCTTCGTACGTATTTGAAACTCATATATAATGATTTAAATAATTTCATTGACTTATTAATGAATTATATTAATTGTTATGATATCATATATGGTTCACTTATGACTTTATATTATGCGTTCTTTTGTAAATTTCATGTTAAAGCTGTGTTTTGGGTAAAACGTTTTATTTATCATACGTGTTTGGACTTGTTGTTCTTGATATTATTACTTATATCATGATTTAATTAATTCCAGAATGTAAAACATGATTTATATATAATATATATTCAGCATATACATATATATATGATAGATTGATAAATGGAATGAAATACACCGTTCATAAAGACGGTAGACCGAACGTACACATGAACGCTGTTTTAGTTTCCTTATTGAACTGAATGGAATTAAGTAGATGATATACATATATATATACATAAATCCAGTATCATTATTAGGTCATATATTTTATTATTATTCATTATATATAATTTATAATCATTCATGAATGGTTAACATGGAGAATGAATCTCATCACATCGTGGAGACGGTAGTCCATATGTACGCACGGGCGATGATATCATTCCCATGATCGTGGAATTGAATTGAAGTGTATGTATAATATTTAAGAATAAATATCACTTTAAAATAATCATATATAGTTATTTATTTTCACCATTATACCCTTCCAAGTAAGGTGGTGGTGGAAAATAGATTACACCGCGGCGTGGAGACGGTATTCCGTACGTACGCACGCGCGGTGATTTCGTTTTCCGTAGGATGGATAGATGGTGAAATAGGGTTGTTTCATACATATAATAACATATAAGTATATGAGTTATATGGATGTTATTACTTCATAATGAAACAAATAAAGAAGAAAGGGTAGAAGAAGAAATAAATTTGAAAGAATCGGTAACGGGCATTATCTCTTCTTTGAAGCGCTTCTTCTTAAACTCCTCTCAGGGCACTAAAAATGGTATTTTAAGAATAACAGGACCTCTAGAATGTTTTTAGGGAAGTGAAGAAGAGAAAGTTTCAGGTTTTTTCCGAGCATGAAGGATCAAAGTGGGGTGAGGTAGAGAGGGAGGAGGTTCCCTTTTATAAGGGAGGAGAGTGGCACCTTTGAAAAAACTAAAAATATTATTTTATTATAAAGTCATATTTGGTTTTTAATAGCTAAAAATTGATTTATTTAGAAACTAAGGTGGGGATGGGTCGAAAGCCTCTCATACAACATAATTTATAGAATTCTAGGTTTCTATTTTAACCTTATCATTTAGATTTAACTTTAAGTAAAATAATTTTACTTTTACCGTGTCTTCTTGTTTTCCTACACTATAAGGTTAACAAACGTACTATAACAAGCCAAAAGAACCCCAAGTTGTTTATTATTAATATATATAACCTTATATAAGTCATTTTTCCGAACCTTATATTTTTAGAAATAAAATAAAAATTAATAATATAATATTTATTTAAAAAACTATTTTATGTCAATTTTGACACTATTCGGTAATTGATTTTTGTGAAAATCATAACAGAATGATTAGTTCAAAAAAAGTTAATTAAATCAATAATAACATGTCATGTTGACCTATAAAATTATTTTAATTCATAAAAAGTCTCAAATTACATTTATTTGGGTATTTAGAACATCAATTATGTCAATATTTCATTAATAAGATAATTATTGCATCATCATTGTGTCATAAATAAATTATATTATTTAATGTCTAAAAATTAGAAATAAAATACCATTATGTAGGAAACAGTTTTAGATTTATAAGGAATATTTATAGTCGAATTTAGCTTTTGTATAATTCTATATTAAAAATGCTTGAGTTATTAAACTTTGATTTTTACTATTTTAACTATTCTATAAATAAAATAATATTAACTGTCCTATTCTAATCCAAGTCGACCTAAATGGTCATATTTTATTCCTAAGTTTGTTTTTGGTCGAATTAAACTTACCCAATAGAATTAGGACATGTTTTAGGGTAATAATAATATCATTTTTCCCTTAATTACCCTATTTACTTTTAACCGTGGTAAATAAATGTAAAAAGTTACTACTCACAAAAAATTATTTTCATCTCATTAAACCACATTTTATTCCTTGATATCAACCATGTATCTTTTATTTTTGAAATTCCACTCACAGAATCAGTATAATTAATTTTTATGTGAATTTCCAAATTCTCCTAGGAGGTGGGTAAAAGACAGTGAAAAATTCAATAAACTTTTTATATATCTAATAATATTATAAAATGACTACAATGAATTAAATTGAAATTATATAGGTATTATGTATCAATTTTTACCTAAAATAAATTTAAATAAAATAAATAATTATTTAAATAAAAAGTCGGTTTTTAAATAGTAACATAGTGTTTTCACTATTCATCAAAAATTGAAAGTTTTCAGAAAAACACCAAAAATTCACCCTAGGATAATTTCGATATTCCGAATCCAAAAATGAAGTCCATTTCGAAAGATAAAATTTATAAAATTTTAAAAAGTGGGTATTACTATTCATAATGGCTAGTTTATATAACATATAGTTGTTTAGTGATACTCGGTATTGTGTACAACACATGCTATCGTGGAAGGTTGCGATTGCATGTAATGAAATCCAATTCAGGGATGCATGTAGTGCAAGCTTCTTTTGGTGTATCGTACAACACAAGACATCAATAAAATTAAAAAGAATATTTTTCATAAAATCTTGGGGTGTTACAAAAAAGGTTAGCAAAAGATGGGTTAGGAAGAATGCAATGATATAATTACAGTTTCTTCTATCCCTTATTGAGTTCATGATCATCCTGGAGGAATGAATAAAGCTGATGGCATGCCTGATGAGTTTAATAATCATCATGTGGTCAAAGAACAGACTGAAACTATTGAGGTTGAAGACCTCTAAGGTTTTGTAGATGTTGTTCATATTGCACTAGGAGACTCCACTGATTTCCCCACCTCGGTGGAAGACAAGGAGGAGCCTAGTGAATCTTTTAAAACCCATCATGATGTACATGAAAAATCATGTCATGCTGGAGAAGACTTCTTACATTCGAGTGCTTAAAAAGGAAAAAAACCATCTGTGGACTCGGATGGTTTTATAACCCCTCTTTATAAGAATACAACGAAGAGGTAGGATTATTATAAATTAGAGAGAACCATTGTCACTAGATACATGGTGAGATGCACTAAGAAAATGAACCCTACTCCTCAGGTTCATGTTATCAAGGAGCCCTCAACTCTTTGATGACGAAAACCTGGATGATACTCGCAAGCTAAACAATCATTATAGGATTGTCAAGCAGGGCCTTAAGGAAGAGATTTACCCTTGGGTCGAAGAGCATGACACTCTAACCTTCCAAAGACATCAAAACAGGGAGATAAATACTCATGAATATGTAAAAATTAGAGAGCCCATGCATTCTAAAATTGCATTGGGATTTGAATGGGATCACAACTTTGACTACATCCATCTTTCACGAGAATAGATTATGTTTCAGTAATGCAAGACGTGTATATGGAGTTGATTTTGATGTTTACACTTCGATAACTCCGTTTTTACTAATTCTATAATGGTTGTTGGTTCTAGTGTTGAATATTTTGGTTGCTACATGGTGTTTTTTGGATCACTATTTTAGGAGGGGGTTGATGCTGATAGGATATTTTCTTTTAATGTTTTTTCCAACATGTCATGATATCTTTCATGTGGTTTCCTGTTAAATGTTGCTAATCTCTTGCAATAAAAATCAATAACGGAAGTTTGTGATGTGAAACCGTATTTGTCTCACTAAAGGATGTTTTCATGTGACTCGTAGTTCGAAGTGAATTCATTTGGCTTTAATTCTTGATTGGGAAGCTATTGTTTCAAAGGTGGGATACAATACTGATTCCAATAATTGATGCATGCTTGAGACAACACTTGGAAATAAAGTTTCTCAATGATCACATTTCTGGGGATGATGAGGGTTAAAGTCCTTGATGATTCTATAAAGATAAGGTATAATGGTAAGAAGAGGGTCAGCGACCAGGCCTTCATCAAAGGAATAAGAATACGGGTGGCAAGGAGCTCCATGGGCACATGGGGGATGATGATTTCGATCCCCCTTTACTCAAGGGGAGGGTCACATAATCAAAGCTTGATTTAAGATGCTGGAACTGTGAACTAGCAACGTGTGCTAATTGGAAGTCTTCAGTTAGGGGCAATTCAATGACATGCGTACGATAAAATGTTAGTTTTTCCTTTAATTTCTAGTCGGTGTAATCCCATTACACCTCATGTGTACACTGTTATTAATTTTTCATTAATAAATTTTTTGGGGATATGTGTTGTGTTACCTACTCATGTCTCGGATCGATTCTGTATATATATTACATTCATGATTTTCATTGATAGTTGTATTGTTTTAAATTTATTAATAAAACATACTTGGCATCTATATAACTATGGAATATATATACAATGACCATATTCTTATAAAACATATTTATAGTGATCATATTTCCAAATACCATATTTATAATAGATCTATTTCAGTCATATATATATAGATATACTTAATAATTCCCTCATTTCTGTCTCACTTTTTATGTCATAGTTATTAAATAAAATTATAGACATTTCAGTACTCTTTCTATTTTCAAGATGCTCATACTAATGATTATTTGTTGTATATTTGGGATCCTCCTGGTGGATGATGATCTCATGAATATACTAACAATAAATATTTTATTTTCTTTCTACTTTTGTCTTATATTGATTTATGAACCTTTAAAAGATGTATTAATCAATAGTGAATAATAATTCATGGGTTTAAATAACCTATTTTATGTGATTTGGTAGTAGTTTTCCACTTATAAATGAATAATGTGGTGTTAGATTAATTTATATTGTGTAAGGAATATTTTATACTAAATTTCAAATCCTATGATGTTTTTTTAATTATAAACATATATTTTATACAAGTAATATGCTTCATAAATATCGTGGGTTGTTACACTCTCCACTCTAAAATAAATTATTTATTCATAATTCTATTTAAAGAATAAAAAAATAATTCTTATGGGATTATAAATTCTTGAAGTAGATTGACATTTAATTTATAAAGATATATTAACCTAAAAAACATGTGAAATGTATATTTTTCTCATAATATTATTATCTAAATATTAAATCTTCCACCCAACAATTAGTTCCAAGAGTCAATTTTTATTCAGTATCATAACCCACATAATATAATTTTCTTGTAATGAATGTCAACAATCAACATTTCATTGAAATAATATCATTTTTTCATAAGAAATTTGACATACCTATTATAATTAGTAATTTTTTCAATAGGAACAAACAGAATCCATATACAAATTCACATTAAAAATAACTTAATGGAGAAAAATATGATTTTTATATTTCACTTATCTAAAAAATAAACATGATGTACAATAATCGTACATATTTATAATTTTTAATAAATCAAAATACATTTATTAGGGTGTTTGTTTTATGTTCTTAGTATTAATTATAGGACAAAATTTGAAATCTTAAAAAGACTAAAATAAAATACGTAGTGTTCTATGGAGATGATAAATATTTCCCACTCCCCATCATCTTGAAAACTAAAATATATAGTTTTTTATAGGAATTACCTTGTATTCGGGATTTATAGTTATTATCATCCTTGATAGTCCATGGACTAATGAATTAACTTAGTAAATTCCTATGTTTCTCACATTTAATATAGTGAATTTTTAATTGTACATTAGGATATAGTATTTTAATTCTCATTGTATTGATTGAGATCATAAATATTCATTAGTAATTAGTTTCTAGATGAAATAATTTTCTATATATAAGATATATAACCCTTCCATTGGTACAAATAAATGGGTTCTTCCTAACATATTCTAAACATGTAAGAAATTAACTATTCTTTCACTTATATGCTCCATCACCGGAACTCCAATGAGACTACATCCTCATCCTCTTCGCAGTGGATTGAAATTCAACTTTGATGAAGTGTTTTTTCATAATTCCTGACAGTTTTTTGGAATAATCATATAATTTATCGCTACAGTTCATGTCCCATTAGGTTACACATTTTAACAATCTCTTATTGGTATAAGGAACTCGTTACTAAAATATTTCCTTTGGTAATAAAACCATATAAAAATTAATATATTTTAATTATAGGTGATGATCAACTAACACAATACAGAAATATTTTATGATAATTTAATTAAATTTTAAAACAGAAAAGTTTATATTATTACATTTTTATTTAGTTCAACCAAAATCACCCTTGCTTCAATCATGGTCTCTTTGGGTTGGGTTGTCTCCGACTCAATAAATATATTTCATTATTATGAATTATGTTCCATAATGGATCATAATGAGAATTCAATTAAGCAGAAATATCCTCTAGTAGTGTAATAAACCAAACCCATGTATCTCTGATACTGGGGTGACGTAATTACATTGGTACTATACACAAGTGATCACATTCCAATAGACCGAATAGTTTAATGGTTTTGTAAAATAGATACATACATGATTCCTATATAACATTGGAAATATAAAAAATATCATATGAAACACTCTTTCATCATTGATATTTTCACAATATCCTTCTTTATATTCTTGGGAAAGAGAAACAAATAATATGTGATCTTAGAAACTCAGTATGTCTTACATATAGAAAACGATTTCTTTAGTAAATAATCTATAATATATATATATATTGATTAATAATTAAAAACCAGTTATATATAATCAATAATGTTATCATAAATAATAATATTTAATGAATTGATCATGATTATTTAATGACATATAAATAATCATGTGATATTGAATCTTATCATGGGACATCATAACTTTTCAAATGATCACATGTTAATCTATCATTGATTTAATAAAAATGTAATGAATATTGATGGAAATCATAAAAATTTAGTTAAGGAATTATTACAAGAAAACATATGAAAATGGGAAAGTCATGTCCCAAATACACATAGAATTATGTCTTAGGAGGCCTACCATGCATCGAGGGGCTTTAACCATCCCCCCATTCACTTAATATGACCAATGAAATCATCATACGAATCAAGTGAATAATAATTAATTAATTAATTAAAATATAAACTCATATATAAAAAAAATCTTATTAAATGTTATTGTTTTCCCCTAATATAAATATAAAACGACTATAAGGCATCAATATTAATATAATTGATAATATCAGATGATTATGTCCCTTGTAAAGAAAATAACATTTATAATAAAAACCTATATGTAGAAATTTTTTATGGTTTAGGAAATAAGAATATACATGATATAATGAATATGGGTATTTATTTGAAATTTAACTTCTACTAAAATATGATCTTTGGAATGTGAATGTTTCATGAAAATGATAATGACAAAAAAATTACAATGTGATAAAGGATGAGTAAAAATTCACTAAAATTAACGGATTTTCACATTATTCCTATCATTTAGATAATAAATGAATATATAAAAGAATCATCAAAATTTTTTTCCATTAAGTTTTTTTTTGAAAAACCATTGAAGACATATATAATATGATAAATATCTTAAAATAATTATAGCTGCAGGAATATTCATTAATGTCTAATAAATTTTTAATCATTAATTTTAATTTTTAATAAAATGTATAAAAAATGACTCTTTCAAAATACATGTTAAGGATTCCACAAAATATAGTTAAAAATAAAGAATTGTGTAAATTTACATAATAATTAATTTTTGAAACAAAAAATTGATTCTCTAAAACAACTATGAAAAATAAGGACATGTAAGACAAATATACTATATGAAAAAGAAAAAATATAAGATATTGATTTAAACATTTTTTTACTGATAAAATTTCATATAATAGGAAAAATTTATTATAAAATGATGAAAATAATTAATCATCTAATGGATAGAAAAATAGATGGATTTTTGATAGATTACATGATTCATTAAATTAAATTACTACCAATCCCAAAAAACAAGCATGAAAAACAAATTATTTTCTCTTTTGTAATACTAAAATTGTATCCCCATGATTGAATAAACTGTATATGAAAAATTCATCACCATAAATGAATATTTTTTCATGTTAAATACATAAATGAGGATGTACATACACTACACAACTATAAATAGTTGTAAGATACAAAATGTTTCCCAATGGAGTGGAAATTGAGATGAAATCCAATACAACAATCAAACCATTGAAGAGATAATTAATCAATGAAATAATTATGCATAAAAAATTAACTAAAAAATGATAAATGTAAATAAAAAATAAAAAATTAAGAGGTCACATAAAATAGAACCCTTTTATAACATATAAAATTAAGTAGACGAATAACCAAATGATTGGAAATTGAGTTAAGAAAACTCTTACCTTAGGTTGGATTTCCATCATACATGATAAAAAAACTAGTATAATAAATACCAGATTTTATACATATATTGAATAACCAAAATCATATATATCATTTCATATATGATGACATATCCTTTTACACATGATTAGTAATAAATCTTTGATGAAATCATCTTTCTGATTAATAACTGTTGCATTTTTCATATATGTTTTCATTTGAATGCTTTTGTCTCTGTACATTGGTCATTATTACATAATATGATTTTTAATAATATAAATATAATATATATTAAATTATTATATATTTAAAATCATCCATAAAATGTTGAGATATAAAAATTAATTACATCCTTCATGGAGACTGTATTTGTACATACTCCGGAATGATGTTTTCGCTTTTTTGTGAGTAGAATGAAAGAATGTTAAATAAAAGTCGATAGTTTAAAAATAATTTCTTATCTTATATATATATATATATTATATTCATTTAATCTGTCCTTATATATGATGATATAAATTATAAATTAAAAAAATAACATTGCTTCATGGAGGTGGTAGATCACACATACGCATGAAAGACACTATCATCATCCAACAGTTTAGAACGTAAGAATGTGGATATGATATTTATATTATATAAGAATAATTATTTCCAAAATATCATATATATTTATTAATTACATTTTTTAACCATCGATTTAATCAAGCGATGATAGACGAATTACATCACCACGTCACCATGATAAGGCAAAAATACACAAGTGTGATGTCTTCACTTTTCAGAGGTTGAAAAAGAGATGGAAATTGTTTCTATAATGATAAAAATAAATTCTCTGTATATTGATGAAACTATATTTATTATTTTACTATTGGTAAGAAACACTATATGTTTTAGAAGAGGAATGAATATTGAAAGAGTCGGTAAATGAGATTACATGTTCTTCAATAGGTTTCATTTAGATTCAATTTTAAGGATACTCAAAATTGTATCTTAAGAAGGCTATGACCTCTACATAGTGTGTATTAGTTTTTATAGGAGAATAAATAATTTATAGGTAGAAATATACATATCAAAATAGAGTGACTAATTAAGAGAATGGGGTGTCTTTTTTAAAGGAGGTAAAGGACACTCATGGAATTTCTAAAATGATAAAAATATATTTAATTAATTATCTAGAAAAATCATTATGAAAGGATAGTTATATTAAAAAATTGAATCTCATTTATAAACATATTAATCTAATAAAATTTATAATACTTTTGGTTTCATTTTAAGTCATATTTTCAGTCAAACCCCTCTATTAACCAATGGTAATTTTAATTATGAAAATAAATTTATCTATCTTAATGTGTTATAATTATACTTATAAAGAATAAATTGACTGATAAATGAAAAAATTATGATTTTTTTACCCTTTATCATCTTACATTCTCACATTAATGTACATATTATTTCTAAATAATTCAATAAAATATTGTTTTCATAAGAAACTATTTATGGAATTTTAAGAAATATTCACATACTTTTATTTAAAAACATCATCAAAATTGTGTGATTTTAATAAAAAAAATTCACAAATATTTTAAGGGTGATAATTTAAAATAAAATCATTTGTTCTAATATTTCAAATAATTGTATTGCTGTTATTATTTTTGAAAACCATTTATTTTAATTTTAAATTAATTGAATAAATAATACATTGACATTGTTTAAGAAAGTATAAAAACTATTTATTAACTAAAAAAATTATTGTTATATGAAATGAAATTCCATTTCAATTATTCATTTATTATAACAAGTATCCTTTTTATTATGTGTCATTTTTTATATATTTAATTCAAAAGAGTGAAACGTTTGTTTTTATTCATCCCATAAACTAAAAAAGGTCATAATATAAAAGAAATGGATAAAAATATACATATGCTAATTACAACGATGTTATTTGTATAAATGCACCAATCAAAAATGACATAGTAAACTATTTGGACTATATTGACACCATTACTCATGGTTTTAACCTTATTTTACCTATGTTACCCTTATTATGATGAAAAATATTAATGATGGTTAGTATTCGTAATTACAAAAAGTAAAAATGAAATATTTAACAAATTTTAACCTCCAAATTGTGAATATGGTATCCAGTTATCTATATATAATATTCTTGAAGTGAATGGAATCAATGTTAATATAAACACAAAAATCACAATGAAAAATATTGTTTAGATAAAAAATTTCTTGTCTGGGACCAAGATGATGATGATGGTGATATTTTTTAGATATTGTATTTATCTGTAGGGAATGTTTTAGAAAGAATAATGTAAAAAAACCTCAAATTGTATTTAAACTGTACTGACCATCGTATTCATGGAATCAGACACACAATACTTAAATAGGCTGATCATATTGATGAAGAATCTTTTTAGATGTAAACAGTCATCATATTCACTCTGCATCTAATATTAATGTTGTGATCATATTGGAGAAGAAACAGAGTCTGCATGGATATGATTTAAATGAGATTATTCTTTACTGATATTGGATTATTCATAAATCGTGAATATTAGAAGACATGTGAAAAAATCTTAATGAATGAAAGGTGGAGTAAAATAGAATCTATTAATCGTATTCAGATTGATCATATTTCGAGGGAATGAGAAATGTTATTAGATGTTATATTCATTCTAATTGAAATCATGCTGGTAATAATAAAGCCTAAAGAATTTAAGAAAATGGAATTCTAGACAATTTTATACATGTTGAGTTGGAACGAAATCTGGTCTCTAGATTTTCATGATGTTTCCATACTTTCCATTTTAAGTCCTACAATGATGAAGCTGGTCCTCAATGATTTCCATGACATGAATGAGGTCCTGAAATGAAAAAAATATTATTATTGATGAATGTTTCTAAAGTATAATATGCTGAAACTGGTTAATCGTCTTTACTAGAGGCAGACTTGTTTATTCGGTAGAAGTCTATGTTATCGTATTCAGAATAAAAAGATGAACATTGATTTGTCTTAAAATGTTTTTTTCAATTGAGTGAAGAGAAATAATATCATTATTTATTCTGATTCATATTTATAAAGATAATAATAAGTATATATTATTGAATCATTTTAATTAAGTGGTTCAAGAGAAGAGCTGAAGGAAATAGCATGATGTGTTGTGAAGGGGGAGCCATAATTTCTAAGAATACGTAATGATTATTCAGTCGGTATATAGAATCATAATGAAGAATCATAATGGATTTTATGAAAAAGATAACAGATTTCAATTTATTCATGAATTTATTTTTAACAAGTTTGAAGCATAATAAGGAAGAAATCAATTTGAGCTAATCAGTAAGGGAATCCGAATCAGACCTGTGATTGAAAAGAAAGACTTCTAGAGAATAAAATTCATGAATAATATTCTGGAAGAATCAAGATATATTAACGAATTCCAAGACACACACAATATTCATGTAATCAAGAATTTTGAGGTAATTTGGATGAGTGGGGAACCATTTTAGATTCCTGCTAAAACCAATCATGGGTCACTTATAAAAGGTGAATTTACTATGTACTTTTTCTTACTTAAGTACTGTTATGTGAGGAATTGTAATAAGCTCCAAATTTCTAGGGAGAGAATAAGTTTTCTATATTGATCTGTGTTGAAGATGTTTCAATAGATTAAAATAATAGGATTATAGACCTGATTGTATTATATTCAGCTGATCATCATATTCAGTGATCATCATATTCAGATATTTAACTTATTCTTCTTATCATTGTATTTGGTTGGTAATAATATCAAGTTGGATAATTAGATCGGGATAACAGTAATTTTATTTCTAGGATAAAGAATAAGGAATTCTAAATTGACACAATCATATTCTGATAGAGTAATATTTATAGTACTAGGAAATCAAATTTGAATAATATGAATGGTGGAATCATATCAGGGGAATCATAATTGGAAATAGGATTGAATTCTATATCAAAGTCCTCAATGTTTCTACCATCTTTAGAGTATGAAATAGAATAATTTATTTCCAAATAATAAAATTGTGGAATTTTAAAAAGAACCAATTGTAACATGTTTTGTTACCACAACATTGCATTTCACCATTTTTACTAGAGGGTGAACATTCAGTTTTAGATTTTTTTCATAGTGCTACATGAGTGAAAAAGAATATCCAAATAATTTAATTACATATCAAAGGAATTTTTATATTGGATTGTGTGGTATTGGATTATTTCCAAACCATACCAAGGACATAATAATTTTTATTGAATAGCGAACTTTTTAAATACGTGTGTTAATGCAGATATGTATTTGAATTGTTTTTAACAATGAATTAAATAATATATAAATTCTGATGGTTGTTTCATTTTCATGGAAAAGAAAAAGAAAAATCATAAGTAATTCACCCTCCCTATATGAGTGATACAATTATCTTGACGGGGCACTATCAAGTGGTATCAGAGTGTTGGTTCGCATCAGTTATTATTTGGGGATAGAGAATTTGAATTTTGTGAACATTAATGGTATATCTATTTTTTAAAGAAATAATTATCATAACTATAATGATATAATTCTTCATTATCTTATATATATTGGAAATGATTTTATTGAATCTGTAACAGATGTATTCCTTACAATTGATTATATATTCCCTTTTACACCTATTAATAAGAAGAATCATGAGAATGATGTAACGACCGATAATTATTTATTATCATTACCATCTAATATTAAATTCATAAGGGTGAAAGGTGTTTGCATATCCAAATGTATTTATAGGAAATGAGAAAACATATATGAAGGAAATTCAAATATGGTGAAGAAAATTTAAAAATATGGAGACTGAATTGTAATGACTTTATGATGGGTGAATACAAATATGTTTGCGACTTCGTTACAAGGGTAAATGACATTGTCATAAAGATAAGATGTCTTACTGAAAATATTTATGATTATATAGAAGTTGAAAATATTTTGAGAATCCTTCACCACATGTTTGATGAAAAATTATTTTCATATTAAGATATAGAACCATAAACATTATCTCTAGATGATTGTTATAACACTCTCATTTATCCTTTCATGGGAAGGGAGAAAGGTGTTAGAAGTTTGACAACAGTTGATAGAGAAACGAATTACAAGGCTACTGTGAAAGAAAAATTAATGAATATTATTAATGAAGATGAAGCTATTGAATCCAATTCTAATATGAGGTATGTAAAAATATTTATAGTATTTTATCTTTGTTTTATAATAATATGAAAATATATGGAGGGAAATAAAAATGTAAAAATTCACAGAAATATTCTAAATTTGGAGATGTTAGGATTTTATCAACTAATTGTCCTCAATGAATGAAATAAAAGGATAGTGAAGAAAAAAAAATAAGGAAAATAAGATCATGGAAGAAAAAAGAGATAACGGAAAATCATATTCCACATGGAATGATAAAAAATTTCAAATACAAAATAAAAATATTTTTATCTCATTATGAAGAAGAAGAAGACAATGATGCCTAATATAAAAACCATGATGAGTACATTATTGATAATACATTTATTGTAATAGATAATGATGAAAAATTCATAAGAATTAGTTCTAAAGGAGAATAAGAAATAAAAATTTAATATCATTTGAAAATAGAATTAAAGGAATGTTTTTGAATGAGCATATGTCTTGAAAGGAAAAACAGAAATTTAGAGGATGAATGTTCCTCAATAAGTATTTAAGAATGTTTTTATAATGAGAATGTGAAGCTCTTGAAAGAAATTTTTAATTTCAAATAATTTCTTGAGAATGAAAAAAAATCATAATTAAAATCTTAATGAGATTTTAAAAGTAAAATAATAGGAGTGAAAAATTATCCAATAAAATATTTTTAATGATGAACATAAAAATCAAAGTTCCAAAAACTATATATCTGATGTTTGTGAATGTTCTCAAAAGGATTAACCAAATAATGATCATGTAATGTTACCATCAATGGTTTTGATTAATTATTATATTGTTTATAAAAAGAATATTGATGATAAAGATAAGTGTGTGGCCAAATCCAACCAATATAGGAATTCTGAAATATTTAGAAACCCTAAATCAAAAAATTATGAATAGAGAAAGGTTTCCAACTATTTAGGTTTTGATAATGGTGAAAAGAAAAATAAGATTATGACTGAAAACATAATGGATTGTGATTCAAATAATAAATAAAAAAAGTTTGCAGAGAATTATATTTATAATTTCTATTAGTATGGAAGTTTCAGAGGTAAATACTATTTCTATGGATATTGTTGGTATTGTGGTTGTTTTAGACACTGAAAAAATTGGTGTTGTTTTAATCAATAACATTGATATTATTCTACTAGTTATGGAAGGAAATATTTTATAGGGATTCAATATCCTCAAATAAATATGTAAAAGAAGGAACTTTTGAAGAAACATGAGAAGTTTTTTGGAAATGGGAAGGCCTATGTTACGTAAACTTGATCTTTCTCATTACCATTAGAGGCAATAGATGAGAACTATTTTATATATTCCAAATCATTGTTTCTACATGTCTAATTAAATATGAATTCATATGAATTGTTTTATGGTAATCCTATAAGATGGAAATAGTTATATTTTTTTGGAATTCATATATTTTAAAGAATAATGTTGGAAACTATAGAAAGTTGAGCCAAAGGTGATGATTGAATATTCATTGACTATGCTCTAGAAGGAAGATGATATAGATTTTCGATAAAGAAATAGGAATAAATGTTGATTTAATTGGTGTGAATGTCGTTGAAGGATTTGTGGAAGCCAAACCCATTAAGACTCACAAGTAGTTGCGAAAGAAAGGTTTAATTGAAATTATGATAAAGATATAAATAATTGTAATTTTATTTATAGAGAATAATTAAAATCAGATATTTCGTGTGGTGAGGAATATACTCAAAAAAATTATCCTAGTATGAGGAAATAAGTTGATGCTCAGAATTTAATTAGGGATCAACATCAGAAGGTTCAAAAAAGATGAAAAATGCTATTACACATATTTCTTTGTGTGAAAAAGTGTAGTTGAATGATGTAGTAGAATATTTTAGATATTCGGAATTGGTTTAGGCCATGAATGAAAATCTATATTTGATTGAGAAGAATTATACATGGGAATTAAAACCCAGTCAAGAAATGAAAAACACTATTGGCACAATGTGATTTTTTTTAAAAGTTGAATGAGGAAGGTGATGTGATTAAAAAATAAATATTAATGTAAAAATGGTATTCAGAAATTGAAAACATTTCTTCAGGAAAAATATTAGAAACAATTAAAAATTTTCATGATATTTCTACACAGTAACGTAACAAAATATATCAATGGATGTTAAATCCTCATTATTGAATAGTGAACATGATGAATAAGTTTACATAGAACGACCTTGTAAAATGCATTGGAAAGATAAAATCTATTAGTTCATATTGAAGAAGTCTTTGTAGGACTAAAACAAGTTTTGAGATAATGGTATTCAAAATTTGATTATTTCATAAGGTTGATTCATTTGATGAAAAGTTGATTTGATAAAAATATTTATATCAGAGAATGTCAAGAATATTCCCTCATCATAATTGTATATGCTGATGATATTATATTTATTGGGAATAATGAATGATGTTGTGAAAGAGTTTCTAATGATTTCGAAAAAGGTATTTGAAATGTCAATACTGGGGGAAGTGAAATAGATTCTTTGTTTACAAATTTTAAAAAATAAGAAACATTGTTTATGTTGTCACTTTACATACTAGATTTCAGATTGATCATAAAAAATCACATTTAATTATGAGAAAAAGAATTATAAGATACATCAATGGAACAAAGAATTTCTGAATCACGTATGAATGATCATGAAGTGATGATTTATTTTCATATTCATATACTTGTTCAGCAAGAAATGTGGATGATAGAAGTTACACATATGGTTGTGTATTATTTCTAGGAAAGAATTTTGTTTTTCGGCATTCAAAGAAATATAATTTAGTAACTCTCATTATGGTTAATGTAAAGTATGTTGCTGCCACTCAAGCTTCTTCTCTACATATGTGGATAAAAGTTCAATTACAATATTTATTTATTGGATTGAAGTTATCTTTTCCCTTGAGTTATGATAATAAATGTACAATCAATCTCACTAGGAATCATGTTAAAAATTATCATTCAAAAGATATTGATATCAAATATCCTTTTATCAACGAGTATTTTTGGATGAATGAAGTGAGGTTGGAGTATACTCGAACAATAGAATAAGTTGTTGAATTTTACACAAAACCATTTTTGAAGTAATCCTTTTCGAAATTAAGGCTGACCATGGGTTTCCAACCTCATTCTCATCAAGTTTATGGTATGTATTTATGTCCCCTATATAATTTTACCTTTGGATAGTGTTTTCAAGGAGGTATATATCAATTATTTCATAGATCTATACTTCTGAATACCTATAAAAGGGGGATTTGTGGGTAAGTTGTGAATTCAACATTATGTGTTTTTGATCTACATTAACTATTTGTTGTAGTGGTTGTTGGATATTTTTTATTATATTAACAGTGAATAAAGGACAAATAATATAAATTTTATGGATGTTTTCATAACAATTCTTTTGGAAAACATTTTTTTGCTAGAAATAATTCTTTTTTCCTATAATGATTCATCTCACATGGGATTACAGTTGTTGATCAATAATACACAACATTAGTATTTAAGTATTAGTGATTTATGAATCTTGGTTAACAGAGAGAATCAAAATAGGGGAGATTGGCGGGAACAATGTATTGAAGAAGATAATTATATTCTGGTATTGACTTTTTTAGTAAAGATTATTTTAGAAAGAAGAAATGAAAATCCCCTAAAATGGTATTTAAATCATACTAACCATCACATTCATAGAATTAGACCCAGAATACATATAGAGGATAATCGTATTAAAAAAGAAACTTCTTGAATGTTGTAATTCATCATATTCAACCATAATATGATATTAATGGTTTGATTATATTGGAGATGAATATGATTTTTGATGGATATTAATTAAATGTGATAAATATTTTTTGATCTTGGAGTCCTCATAAATCATGAGTATTTGAAAAAATAATGATGAAATAATAATGAATGAATGGGGGAGTGAAAGATATTCATTCATTCATATTCAGTTTGATCAAATCTTGATGCAAAGATAAATGATTATAAAGATTGTATTTAGTCTGATCGTTATCATGATTATCATAATCATTCCAATCATATTTAGGAAAATTAAATTTTGGACAATCATATTCAGGATGAGTAGGGAAAAATATTGTTTCTAGAGTTAAGGAAAGTTTCAATTACTTACACAATAGGTTTGATGATGATGAGTTGGTCCTCAATGTATTCCAAGTCATGTACAAAGATAGGATACAAACTCAAGTGTATGATTGAAGGAAGTTTCTAAAGTCGAATCTGTATAAAGTAGTTCATTATATTCACTAGAGGTAGAACTGTTTTCTCGATATATGTCTATGGTATTTTATTTAGAATAGAATTATGATCCCTGATTTTCCTTCAATTTTTTTTTTCAATTTATTCAAGATTCATCGAATTATAATCGATTCCAATCCATCTTTTTAATGAGAAGAAGAAGTAGATATGATTGAATAACTTCATTCAAGTGGGTCTAGGGAATAGATGAAATAAATATGAGGATGTGTTGTTGATGGGGATATTTAATTTCTAAGAAGATGTATGGATTATTCAATTGGTACATCACATCATAATTATATATTATAATGATGTTTTAGAAAAAGATGAAATATATCTTTTTATTCATATATTTATCATTAACAAGTTCGAAGAATCATAGTGAAGAAATTCGACTGAGCTAATTGGCATGTGAATAAAATATGGATTAGTGATTGAATGGAAAGTCTAAATAAGAAAAAAATTCATGAAGAATATTTGAGAAGAATCAATAAGTGTGAGGGTATTAAAGATTCACCTCAAAATCATGGAATCAAGAAAATTCAACAAAATTGGTGCAGAATGAAACTGTTTCAAATTCCCACTAAAACAACTCTTGGGTTTCCTATATAAGATGATTGTACTGTGTACAATTTATAAATGAAGTAATGTTTATATCAGAAGAGATAGAAGATCCAAATTTCTAGGAAGAGAAGATGTTTTATATATTGAGATCTGGTGGAGAGATTTGGATAGATTAACGTGAATGGAGAACAGAGAAGATTAAAACATATTTAGCTGATCGTCGTATTTAGTGATCATCATATTCAGATATTTATCATTTTCTTCTTATCATCATATTCAGCTGGTCATCATGTCAGTTTGGATAGTTGGATCAGGATTTGCATATTGGGATTTCTAGACTGAGGAAGAAGTAATTATTAATTGACTCAATCATATTCTGACAAAGATATATATATCATATTTGGACATCAGATTTAATGAACTGAGCTAGGAAAATAATATTAAGAGAATCACACTATGAAATGAAAATTAATTCTATATCAGAATGAATTTCTAACTAGTTTATGAGTATGAATTTTATGAATTTTTTTCCAAAATAATACATATGTCGAAGTTGAAAAATAATCACCAGTAACATGTTTTGTTACGAAAACATTATTTTTCCCAATTTATGTTATAGGGTTCACACACATTATTGGATTGTTTTCTTAGTGATATTTGAGTGAAGGAAAATATAATACTCATTGTATTGAACATAATATATTTTTTTCCAGTGGATTGTGTGGTGTATGATTATATCCAAACCATACTAAGGATGTAGCTATTCTTGTTAAATAGTGAAACTTTTTAATACTTGTGTTCTTATGGATGTGTCTTTGAAATTTTTTCCTTGGGGATGGAAATATTTAATAGGATGTAGATTTAGTTTTATTTAAGAGGATACATAAAAGAAAAATAATCACGGATTCACCCCTCTCCCCCTTAGTGATACAAATATCCCAACTGGGATCATTCATTTTGATGCAAAAATTAAAATTATCTCAAATTCCAGAATATTGTTGAGGACATTAATTAGATTATTCTAAATAATATGGATCATATATTACTTTATTGTGAAATATAAAATGTAATGGAACTTTATAATACCTTGAATTAATGAAAGTATTTGAAATATTTTTATTATCCACTATAAATAGAAAATTGAATCATTTCATAAAAATCTTAAATGTTATCATACATAAATCAAAATATGAAGATTTCAAAATAGAATTATAGTTTTTCAAATAAATATTGCAACAGTTCAAAAAATATATTTTAATATTTTCCAAAAAACCAATAAAAATAATTTTTTAAGAAATCATATTTGGAAGAATAAAATGACATTACTGAAAAAATTGAGTTCATATTTCTAATGCATAAATAACTAAATTTGTTTTTAGTAGGTCATATATATATATCATAATAAAGTTAAATATATTCATCCCCACAAATTCAATTTCATTGTTGAAACAATCATATTTAAATAATATGATAATTTTGTTTATTTAATCTTAGTGTTGTGGGTTATATGTACTATAAAACATATTGTAATTTTAAATCTAGGGGAGTCACATTCCCCACCATTGGATAATTTTCACTATTTAATTTTGAACTAGTTCATAGTAATCAATGTTTGGACAATTCAAAAAACCTTTTTTGAAAACCCAATTACTAATATTTATTAATAAAAAATCCTCTTAAATAATATAAAAATAAAAACAAATTCTGAATAAAAAATAAATATATCTTCAAAGAACAGGTAATTATTATGATGTAAATATATCAACATGGATGAAAAATATTTTTACTAATCATAATGGAGAGTTATAATGAACAATGTTCATGACAAATTGAATAATGAATAGAAATTTAAGGGCCAATAAACCATAAATCAATAAGGTGTGAAAAATAATATTAATTAATCATGAATGAATATAATAAGAAAATATTTTTGTTTCAATATAATTTTAATATAGTTGAGAATTTTATTTACCATCTTGATAGAAATCGTAAGTAAATATACCTTATTTTAGGGTTGAAATTCATCTTTTTAAAACATATAACACAAAATATAAATTTCCTCCAAAGGATGAGTATTCCAAATTATGTTTTCATTTACAAGGTAATAAAATCAACATTCTAATTGATCAAATGATCAATAAAATAATATTAAGTTATTATTATTCTTCAAATGTTAACTGTTGGGTCGGAGGTGATGGCAAGAGGGGGGGTGAATTGCCTTTTTAAAATTAATTAACAATTTAAAACAAATTTAAATGCAGCGGAAAGTAAAATGGCAAGACACAATTGATAACGGAGTTCGGCTTTAAACTCAAGCCTACGTCTCCGCTCCCAACTCAACCGTTGGGAGATTTATACGACCGCTTGCTTTTTAATGGTTATAGCAAGAAACCCACTAGCCGTTTTAAGGTAGGCTAGATCACCTTCTTACAGCTTGCTTTTTTATTATGGTTGTAGCAAGAAACCCAAATTGAAAGAAGGAAGAAAAAGGGTGGTTTGTTTTAATACAAACCCAATTAAGAACTAAACAATTGAAGTAAATAAGTTAGAACAAACTAGAGGAAGCCTTGAGCGCCAAGAGGTGAGTGTAGTTGATGTAGAGGCAGCCCAAGCTTCAAGGATGGCAATTGGATCTCAAGTGGCCTCTGAGAATTGTCGTAGGAGCCTCAAATGATCAAAATAGCTTTGGTATGCTTCGGTATATGATCGGTAGTCTTCCCGGCATCCATGGACGTCTATTTATAGGAGAAATACTCCCAAATACTTCAATATGGCCGTTGGAGGGCTTTCGGAGCCGTTGGGGATCAAGTAGACAAGTCTGGTCAAGCTCCAACGGCTAGTTTGACTTTGCTTACCGGCTGACCGGTGCTTGTCCACCGGCTGGCCGGTGCCTTGGAAGGTGGAGAGTGCTTCTGCCCAGGAGCCACCGGCTGGCCGGTGAGAAGGCCACCGACTGGCCGGTGGTGAGACAGTAGGTCTCACTATTTGAAGGAGTCCCACCGGCTGGCCGGTGAGGAGGCCACCGGCTGGCCGGTGGTGAGACAGAAGGCATGCCATTCTGTTCTGGACCCACCGGTTGGCCGGTGGCCAGACACCGGCTGACCGGTGGCACCTGGCAGAGGGCAAGGCCTTCTGCCTGGTCCACCGACTGGCCGATGGGCTGGATCCGGCTGGCCGGTGCCCTTACCGGCTGGCCGGTGGTCTCACACCGGCTGGCCGGTGGTTTTGAAAACAGTCCACTTTTCCTTTTTTGCCACTTCGTGCTCCTGAAATCATGCCTATTAACAAGAACACTTGAAACAACATTAGATCACGATGAGAGTGATTGTGATCATTAAAATCCAAGAGAGTGGGGTACAACAATCTCCCCCTATTTTGATGATCACAATCACAAAAGAGAAAGCTTTAAAAAAAGAGTATGTCAATTGAAAACTTAAATAAACAATTTGAACTTGGAAAACTTAGAGACGTGCCAAATATAATGATCTTGAAAGCATTGAAATACTGAGAAAGGGTCATTTTTTGAAATTGCAACCAAATGCCATTTTTTAAAGAAATCAATTGAAAACAATAACTTAACCATTGAAAACAGATTTTGATGACATCAATAACTTAAAATGGAACGTGTAAAAAGAGCATTTTAATAGATAACTATGTAATAGAGAGGTTTTCTCCCCCTTTGGGATTATCAAAATAGGAGGAAAAGTATGAAAGAAAAATAAGAAAAACCAGCAAAGAGGTAAACAATGATAAAAAGGAATGGATAGACAAGACAACTTGAAATTTAAATAAGATGAAATGGTACAAGGAGAATCCAAAATACAAATACAAAAACAAATCAAAAACAAGAACGGCTCTATTCACTCCTAGAGGGCCGAGAGTGACGGCGACGCCTGAAGGTCGGAGGAGCCGGAGGATCCTGGACCGCCTCAAAGCGACGATCTAGAGAATCAATCCGTGAGTGGAGCTAATCAAACTGAGAGATGATGTAGGAAAACTGAAAGTCCAGCCGGGTCTCAATCTGATCCTAGAAGCGTAGGAACTGATCAGCCGTCACCGGCAAGCCACCAGCATCAGCAGGAGGGGGAACAGCCTCAGCAGGCTCAGGTGCATCATCACCCTCTCCAGCCTCCTCATCAGCAGCAGCATCAGCCTCACCTTCACTGTCACCACTTCCTTCCTCTTCATCATCATCACTATCCTCACTGTCTGAAAGAGGGTAGGCAGCGGCAATAGCAGGAGGCATGGCATTGGCAGGAGGATGGGAATGAGTCTGAGGAGAGTAGGCCTTGAGAAGACCGTCCTTGTCCACAATCCATTCCTGACGCCAAGGGTGCCAACAGATGTTCATTCGTTGCACCATCATAAAATTCACTATGCTATCCTTCGTTGGCTGCTCGAAGGAAGTAGCATGAAGAGGCACATCAAGAAAGGAAAAGATTTTAGTCAAGAGGCGTCCGTAGGGTAGAGTTTTGGACCGGCGCGGGTGCTCAGCCACATAAGTCATGGCCCGGAACAGAAACCGGACCAAATTGAAATGTATGCCTCGGGTGATAAATGAGAGAAGATAAATATCAATGAATTTGACATTATCATGATCCCCGATACGGGGCGCAAGGGAAGTTTGAATGAGGCGCTCAATAATACGATGGTTAGGAGAGAGCTGGGAGAGATTGACAATAGGATTTGTGGGTTGCCCTGTGAGATGCTCAAGGGCTACGGCTATATCAAACTCACGGTCCCGTGGAAACTCCCCCTGAGCAAAAGTATGGGGTCCAACATGAGGAACCCCCAGCATCCTGGCAATCTCCGAAGAGGTGATAGTGATGGGTTGCCCAAGAGCAGTGGAGGAGATGGTATCAACGTCATCAGAAACGGACCACGTCAAATGAGCATAGAACTCTTTGACAAGAAGAGGATAAATGACATCCTTTTCGGGTGGCTCAAAAAAAGAATTCCAATGTTGATACTCAATAATCGAGAAAAGCTCAAGACGAGCAGTAGACAGCCAAGAATAATCAATTACTCTACCCGGAAAAATGACTTTGTCATGCCAAATGTCCGGGAGTTGAGGGATTGAAGGAGGAGGAGGAGCTTCTTGAGCGATTCCCTTGCCTTTGCGTGTAGAGCGAGGTCCCATGATGGCAAAGGGAAAAAAGAAGAAAGAGATTAAGAGAAGAAAGGAGGTTTGAGAGGTCAAAAACCAAGAAGGGAGGATAGGGTTTGGAGGACCTGCGGTTTTAGGAGGAGCAGCCCGAGAGAGAAGAGAGAAATGAGGGAGGAAGGGTTTTAAAATTGTTTTTAACCCTTCCTCGGGTCGGCCCAAAAAACAAAAACTCGACACCACCGGTTAACCGGTGATGTACCACCGGTTGACCGGTGGTATTGAAATTCATAAAAAAATATAAAAAAAACAGAATTTAAAAAAAAGGTGTTTAAAAAAAATAAAATATAGGCAAGCCAAGAAAGTCAAATATTTAATAGTGCTCATTGACGAATCATTCCTAACTCCCCTTTAATAAAATCAAAACGGTCAACCGGGAGCGGTTTGGTAAAAATATCAGCTAATTGGAAATCAGTAGGAATGAAGTCCAAAGTGATATCTCCTTTTTGAAAATGGTCACGAAGGAAATGATGCCTTAAGTCTATGTGCTTTGTCCTAGAATGTTGTATTGGATTCTTAGAGATACTAATGGCACTAGTGTTGTCACACCGAATAGGGACATGATCATAGGAAAGACCATAATCCAAGAGAGTGTGTTGCATCCAAATAATTTGGGCACAACAATTGCCAGCGGCTACATACTCGGCCTCGGCAGTAGAAAGAGCAACACAATTTTGCTTCTTGCTACTCCACGAAACAAGGGACTTGCCTAGCAGATGACAGGTTCCACTGGTACTCTTACGATCTAATTGACATCCGCCAAAATCAGCATCCGAATAAGAAGATAGTTCAAAAGAAGTATTTGAGGGATAAAATAAACCAAGATTTTTTGATCCTTTTAAATACTTAAAAATTCTTTTGACCGATTTATGATGGGATTCTTTAGGATTGGCTTGAAAACGAGCACAAAGACAAACACTAAACATGATGTCAGGACGGGTCGCAGTTAGGTAAAGTAGACTCCCGATCATACTCCTATAAAGCTTGTTATCCACCGGTTTCCCGGCTTCGTCTAACGTAAGCTTACATGAAGTACTCATGGGTGTACTAATTTCCTTTACTTGATCCATACCAAAACGACTTAGAAGCTCGTTTGTGTATTTGCTTTGGCTTAGAGAAATACCTTTTGAATTTTGAAAGATTTGAAAACCAAGAAAAAATTTCAATTCTCCCATAAAACTCATTTCAAATTCTTTTCTCATTAAACCTGAAAAATCAGTACAAAGAGATTCTTTGGTAGAACCAAAGATAACATCATCAACATAAATTTGGACTATTAAAAGATATTTTGAAGTGTGTTTTAAAAAGAGGGTACAATCGGCTTGACCCATTTTAAAATCATTTTCTAAAAGAAATTTTGTTAACCGCTCATACCAAGCCCGAGGGGCTTGCTTTAATCCATAAAGAGCCTTGGTTAACTTAAAAGCATGATTTGGAAATTTTGGATCTTCAAAACCGGGAGGTTGTTCAACAAAGATTTTTTCAGAAATAAAACCATTTAAAAAAGAACTTTTAACATCCATTTGAAAAAGCTTAAAATTTAAGTGGGCGACGAATGCCAACAAGATCCTAATGGATTCTAACCTAGCAACGGGGGCAAAGGTTTCACCATAATCGATTCCTTCTTCTTGATTATAGCCCTTAGCTACTAGGCGAGCCTTGTTCCGGGTTATGTTTCCTTGATCATCAAGTTTGTTCCTAAAAACCCATTTAGTGCCAATAATTGGATGATCATTGGGTCTTTCAACAAGAGTCCAAACATCATTTCTAGAGAATTGATTTAGTTCCTCTTGCATTGCAAGAACCCAATTCTCATCATTAATGAAATCATTAACGGTTTGAGGTTCTAGGTGAGAAATGAAGGCTTGATGTTCAACTTCATTGAGGATAGATCTTCTAGTTCGAGTACCAGCTTGAAGGTCACCTATGACATTTTCTAAAGGATGGTCTCTAGAAGGTTTCCAAACCTTAGGCAAGGTGGAAGGCGAAGAAGGTGAAGAGGGTTCTTGATGGTCATCCTCCTTGGGAGGAGAAGAGGAATCATCCAAATGAAGCTTATCAAGCTTATCTTCAACATCCTCAATGACCGGGTGAGGTTTTGGAAGAGTTTCATCAAATTTGACATGAGATGATTCTTCGATGGTTTTTGAACGTTTATTGAAGACACGATAGGCTTTGCTTGAGTTGGAGTACCCAAGAAAAATACCTTCACCGGATTTGGCATCAAATTTCCCTAGGTTGTCTTTTGTGTTAAGGATAAAGCATTTACACCCAAACACTTTAAAATAACCAACTTTGGGCAATTTGCCTTTCCAAAGTTCATAGGGGGTTTTCTTAAGAAGGGGTCTTACAAGGACTCTATTAATAGTATAACAAGCAGTGTTTACCGCCTCGGCCCAAAAATATTGAGGGAGGTCGAATTCACTAAGGAGGGTTCGAGCGATTTCTTGGAGAGTTCGGTTTCTCCTTTCAACCACTCCATTTTGTTGAGGAGTCCTAGGGGCAGAGAAGGTGTGATTGTATCCTTGAGAGGAACACAATTCATCGAATTCTTTGTTCTCGAATTCACCACCATGATCACTACGAAGAGATATGATTTTATATCCTTTTTCGTTTTCTACTTTCCTAGAGAATTTCAAAAAGGTTTTACAAGCATCATTCTTATGGGCTAAAAAGAAAACCCAAGTAAAACGAGAAAAGTCATCAACAACAACTAAGGTATAGGATTTTACACCTAAGCTTGCTACGGGAGTAGGACCAAAAAGATCAAGATGAAGGAGTTCAAGAGATTTTGAGGTGGACACTTCCTTCTTAGATTTGAAAGAAGACTTGTGTTGCTTACCAAGTTGGCATGGCTCACAAATCAAATCTTTCTTAAATTTAAGTTTAGGAAGGTCACGAATGAGCTTGTTCTTATTAAGCTTTAGAAGTGAATGAGAGCTACAATGCCCCAATCTTCTATGCCAAAGCCAAGACTCATTGTTAAGAGCACTTAAACATTTAACATTTTGGCTAGCTAGAGATTTTAAATCAATAATGTAAACATTTTGAAAACGGGAAGCAGAAAATATCAACTTGTTTTGAAAATCTAACACATTGCATAAATCATTTTGAAAATTGACTGAAAAACCACTATCACAAAGTTGACTAATGCTAATTAAATTATGCTTTAAACCTTTAACTAATAAAACATCTTTAATAAAAGAGGAGCTACCAAAACCAATGGTACCTATTCCGACGATCTTGCTTTTTGAGTTATCACCAAAGGTGACATATCCTCCATCGAATTCTTCAAGTGAGTTGAACTCGGAGGGATCGCCACACATGTGCCTTGAGCAACCGCTGTCAAGATACCACGACCCTTTAGAGGTCCTACTCTTTTGGCGTTTATCCTACAAAATCAAGAAAGAAGAGATTTTGGTACCCATATAAGTTTGGGTCCGGAAAGATTAGCAAAAAGAGACTTTTGAACCCATAATGTTCTAGAGGGATTCCTTCTATGATACTCATCCGAGTAGGTAATGGATTTGGGTCTTCCATACCTAGAATTTTTACAATCACATTCATAAATCATGTGACCGGTCTTTTTACAATAATTACAAAATTTGTATTGAGAGCTCCCCCTTACAAAAGTAGTGGGTGCCCTAGAAAAAGTGGATTGCTTGTTATAGCCAAGTCCATGTGTGGTTCTAGCCGAACGCTGAGAACCTAGTAATTTAGTTAAGTTTTGTTCACCTTGGGTGAACTTGGCAAGAGATTCCTTCAAATCCTTAATGGTAGAATTTAAAGAATCTACATTTGGAATATTTTTGACTTTAAGGGAAAGCTCCTCATTCTCTTTGAGAAGTTTGTCTTTTTCGGAAATAAGAGTTTTGTTTTTCTTTTTCAAGGTCAAAAATTTAGAGGTAAGTTCGTGAAAACCTTCCTCTAATTGATGTCTTGCATTTTGGAGTTCTTCATAAGACATATTATTATCAAAAGAAGAAGATGAGGAAGAAGAGTGAGAAGAAGAGTGAGAAGAGGATACCTCATCAAATGCCATTAGGCATTTTCCATCTTCATCGCTTGAGTCGCTTGAAGACATGG
This sequence comes from Viscum album, assembly GCA_963277665.1. Taxonomy (NCBI): domain Eukaryota; kingdom Viridiplantae; phylum Streptophyta; class Magnoliopsida; order Santalales; family Viscaceae; genus Viscum; species Viscum album. Next base: position 749,235,579 of record OY728129.1, on the reverse strand, counting down.
AGTCATCACTTGCACTCCATGTTGATGCTTTGAAGGCCTTCTTGTTTTTCTTTTCTTTTAACCTTTTCTTGAAAATGGAGCACTCCGGTTTGATGTGGCCTTTCTTTCCACATTCAAAGCAAGTGATTTCTTTCTCCGCCTTTGGCTCTTCCTTTCGTGCCTTTTGAAATTTCTTCTTTTTCTTCATGAACTTGCTCATTTTCCTTGCTAGTTGAGCCATCTAGGATTCACTATCATCGGAGGAGCTTTCTTCCTTTGCCTTGAAAGCAATGTTCTTTTTCTCCTTGAAGATCTTTCCTTCTTTATCGGCTTGCCTCTTCATGGTAATCTCATAAGTCATGAGTGACCCTATGAGTTCTTCAACGGACATCTTCTTGACATCTTTCGCTTCTTGGATTGCCGTCACCTTTGGTGCCCAAGAGCTTGGTAGGACCCAAAGAATTTTCTTCACCATTGTTTCTGCTGAAACATCATCACCAAGGGACTTTCTCCCATTGCAAACATCAGTAAAACGAGTAAAAATTTCAGTGATTGACTCGTGTGGGTGCATTGTGAAACTCTCAAAGTCTTGACGATACATATCTAACCTAGTGTCTTTGACTTTGTTAGTGCCCTCATGGGTCACTTCCAAAAGTTTCCAAATTTCGTGTGAGGTGGTGCAAGTAGAAATACGATTAAACTCATTACGGTCTAACCCACAATGAAGAGCATTCATGGCTTTGCCATCAAGCTCAAAATTGGAAATGTCTTCGGGGGTCCATTTAGATTCATCCTTACTAGAAAGAGTGTAGCCTTGCATAACAATTCTATATATAGGATAGCCAATACTTCTAAGAAAAGTAATCATTCGTGTTTTCCAATATGTGTAATCGTTTCCATCGAAGTATGGAGCCCGAGTCATGGAATACCCTTCGGGTGCTTGTGAGAAAGAATCCATCACTATGGATTTTTCGTTTGTAACCGGTTAAGGTATTACACAAACGTTCCCTTTGATACCAAATGTTGGGTCGGAGGTGATGGCAAGAGGGGGGGTGAATTGCCTTTTTAAAATTAATTAACAATTTAAAACAAATTTAAATGCAGCGGAAAGTAAAATGGAAAGACACAATTGATAACGGAGTTCGGCTTTAAACTCAAGCCTACGTCTCCGCTCCCAACTCAACCGTTGGGAGATTTATACAACCGCTTGCTTTTTAATGGTTATAGCAAGAAACCCACTAGCCGTTTTAAGGTAGGCTAGATCACCTTCTTACAGCTTGCTTTTTTATTATGGTTGTAGCAAGAAACCCAAATTGAAAGAAGGAAGAAAAAGGGTGGTTTGTTTTAATACAAACCCAATTAAGAACTAAACAATTGAAGTAAATAAGTTAGAACAAACTAGAGAAAGCCTTGAGCGCCAAGAGGTGAGTGTAGTTGATGTAGAGGCAGCCCAAGCTTCAAGGATGGCAATTGGATCTCAAGTGGCCTCTGAGAATTGTCGTAGGAGCCTCAAATGATCAAAATAGCTTTGGTATGATTCGGTATATGATCGGTAGTCTTCCCGGCATCCATGGACGTCTATTTATAGGAGAAATACTCCCAAATACTTCAATATGGCCGTTGGAGGGCTTTCAGAGCCGTTGGGGATCAAGTAGACAAGTCTGGTCAAGCTCCAACGGCTAGTTTGACTTTGCTTACCGGCTGACCGGTGCTTGTCCACCGGCTGGCCGGTGCCTTGGAAGGTGGAGAGTGCTTCTGCCCAGGAGCCACCGGCTGGCCGGTGAGAAGGCCACCGGCTGGCCGGTGGTGAGACAGTAGGTCTCACTATTTGAAGGAGTCCCACCGGCTGGCCGGTGAGGAGGCCACCGGCTGGCCGGTGGTGAGACAGAAGGCATGCCATTCTGTTCTGGACCCACCGGTTGGCCGGTGGCCAGACACCGGCTGACCGGTGGCACCTGGCAGAGGGCAAGGCCTTCTGCCTGGTCCACCGGCTGGCCGATGGGTTGGATCCGGCTGGCCGGTGCCCTTACCGGCTGGCCGATGGTCTCACACCGGCTGGCCGGTGGTTTTGAAAACAGTCCACTTTTCCTTTTTTGCCACTTCTTGCTCCTGAAATCATGCCTATTAACAAGAACACTTGAAACAACATTAGATCACGATGAGAGTGATTGTGATCATTAAAATCCAAGAGAGTGGGGTACAACATTAACAAAACCTGAAATATTGACCACATAGTAATATATTGTCCCAAATTAATAGACCCTCCAATGAGGAAATAATTTATTTTAAAAAAACATTTCCACAATAAATTCATAGGCTAAATATAGATTATTCATAAAATTAATAACCATGTAAACCAATTAACATTAATTTCCACAACATTGAGTAATGTTTTAATCTCAATGGTGATCTCATTCCATTTAACATAATCCCGCAAAAGATTATTATATTCTTCTAAAATATTATTTCATGTTAAACCAGAACTAAAACATAATGGTAAAATATATATCATCCTAATAAAGAATGTCCAAAAACATTATTAAGAATAAAAATTATCTATATAACCTTATAATGTAGTGATGTTTATTGAGAAATATCTTTAATCAAATTTATATACTAAAATGACAGGTAATCCATTGATTCTAAATAAATATATATAATACATAAATTTGTTAATGGATCACTTTATAACAATAAATATCATTTATACACCCTCTCCAATAGACCATAGTTAACATAACATCAAATCATATACTAATCCAATGTCTTATTTAAATATCATTACACTATTCTTCCTATAACCTAGTAAATGTGTCAAATATCCTCAAAATCTCATCACAAGTAATATTAAATGGGTTATCATTACCTTTGAACACATTAAAACCAAAATTGTAAAAAATGATGATGGTATCTATAATATTTATGTTAACTATATATAAAAATAGAAATTCATAAAAAATTCAACATAATTTTCAACATCCAATAAAATAAGAGACTATTTCCATAAATCTAAAACCGAAATAATCAACATTAAATATTTAAATATAACTTTATCATAAAATAACTAATCAATTAAAAGGTCACCAATAATATCTAACATACTTTATAAATTCCAACCATCTCTCCTTACCAACTACACATTATCACATTATCAATTATCTTGGTTATTCATATGTATCAATATATTTTTCAAATACTTAAGAAAATATTATGTCGATCAATCCTAAGATGTATAATTATTTTATTATGTATAATATCCTTGATATAATATATCTAAAAAATACTTATGAAATTATAATATATGAACACTTCAATCCTTACACTTAAATCATTGAAAAATATATCTACAAAATAATTTTGAAATTACAATATATGAACACTTCAATCCTTACACTTAAATCATTGAAAAATTATTGGTCCTTCATTAGTGTAGGATTTAACACATTGATTAGGGAATTAGAATATATAGTTATCATAATCTTGACATAAAAAACATTTAAATATAAATGGTACCATGGGTAATCTTCATAGAACTCGACCATAATATTCATTTTTTTTCCAGGAAAATTATTTCATATATTCTCTTCTTAGCTATAGATAAAATATTTTCTGATTAGTTTGAGACATTATATTAGGAATATAATTCCTTATTTATGAAAAAATGGAAATTTAGATTTCTTTCTACCAGGTTATCCTCCAAATTATATCTCAGAAGACACTATTTTTATATTATTTTGTGAGTATGAGAGTTGGTAATGGTGCTGGTTTTTAATCATATATCCTGATAACTGATTATGAATAATCACAATATCATTCACCCCAAGAATCCACATTTTTTTCTCATAATCACTATATATGCAATTATATTTAGTGTTAACATTATTTCTCTAGGTTATATCCATTTAATTTAACTAAAATTAAATGTATAAGAAGCGATAATCATAGTTGGAAACCATATAATCATGAAAATATTTTATATAATTTCTAAATCATATATCATTCCTTTTAATCTATGAAAAAGTACGATTAAACAAGGTAATTCATTATCATCATCTATTAAAATCTATAATAAGGGTTCATATAAAAAATGTGAATTAACCAATAATACCCCTGATAGTGTCTATTTCCCTCTAAATTTGTGTTCTGGTTAGAAATCTCTTTTTCCAAACTATTTCCAATGGATTCATTTTTGGATCCCAAAACATCCAATGGTTTAATGTCAAAAGTGACCTTATTTCCAAAGGTTTGTTCACTTTATGGATTCTTACCCATGATTCTTAGGAACTCACATTGGCCAGGAGGATGGGAGGTTATGCTCATCTAACAATTTTTGGTGGAATTATTTTCTATGATTGGACTCTCTTATAGATTTAAGATATTATCATGAATCCTTCATTAATTCCATTATATTATGTGAGTATCCAAATATTCACAAAAAAATTATCATGTGTGGAATTTATAATCATCTGTTTTTATTCAAGGTTCTTAATTGATGGAGATATCTTTATGTATATGAGGTTCTCCATTAATGGTATCTACTCATATACTAAATATATATTCTTTGGATGTTATTATGATGATTCCAATTTCTAATCCATAATGTGGGGAACACTAGAGTTTATGGACATCTAGGTTGACAAATGTCACTCTATAATATATCGTTACCTTGGGAGACTAAATTTGGTATGATGTTGGGATCAAATAAATAGATGGGAAACCTATGTATCCTCATGAAAAGAATCATAACCCACGTAGTTAGGTGCCACTTAATTCAGGACATCATACCTTTTATATTTGTGTGATAATGACCCAATGATAGATTTTAATTTCATGTGGTAAGGAATTATAGGTATAAGGTTTCTAGTCAATGTTTAGTGTGGGACTTATGTTGAAATAACCCAATGGGACATGGAAGAGATAAGAGTTTCCATATTGAATTAGACCCAACATGGTAAGTTACCCGAAATAACATGTTAGGTTTTGGATATTGGGTTTTAACCTATGAGAGGCTTACAATGTATCATATTTCGAAGAGAATAAAATTCAATGAAGTTCATTGGTGAGGACCCATCCCAAAGGATGCATTCACAGGTATGTCTCAAAGGGGCGTATGTCTCTTTGAGATGATAGGTTAGGGCTTACTTCTAAATTGAATTCCATCATAACATAGACAATATGTGATGTATGGACTCATGGTGGTTTTGGTGTTTAACTTGGTGAATAATCTCAAAGAGGATTCCTGGAATAATGTAATTATTATTGAGGCTTATTCCTATGTAGGATTCTTATTTAGCCCATTCCCTAAGTGGGATTCTTATGTATCCCAATTATAATGGGATTTAATGTTCTCATAATGTATTCCTTCAGTTGAATTGTGTGGATGTTTTAATCATTAAAAATATATAATAACCCATGAGTCATTATCGGTGTTAGAAACAATAGGATGTGAAAGATTCCACAAACTACACACTTTCCTTCCTTTGGTGATGTGAGAGGCTAGGGCTATGACAGAGGATTCCAGGGATATAACAGAAGATTTTGTGGCTACAATGCTTCCCTCTCTTCAAATTATATTGTAAATGGATCCAATGTGAGAATGGATTGATGGCGGCAGAAGTTGAGAGGAGAAATTATGAAACCTCCTACATGAAATGCTAGTGGATTACACCAGGTTGGTTGCACATTGATTGTTTCTAGTAGAGGAATGATACATTTCCATTATCAACGGGAAAATAAATTGTGATCCTTATTCACCATACTAGGTACTAGAGTTTCTATATCCCTTTCAGACAAGAGATATAATGAATTAAAAACCCTACCATGAATGTATTTGGATGCGACTTCATGAAAGACTCGTAAAGGTGGAAGAGGTGAGGTGAACCATGACAGGGGGCTGGGTAAATACGTCATGAAACTATTTTTTATTTTCAAGACTGAATGGAATTAATTCTCACTACCCTCCCACATTTAATTCCCTCTCTTTAGGTTTTATGAGACTGTGAAGGATGTTATAGAGGACTCAGAGATGTACTAGTGGGATCGAAGCAGCAGTCGGGCTTTGGGGAAATTATTCCATAAAAATGAAGAACTCAATGGCCAATCTATAAGAAAATATGTTAAATTGGGAGAAGGTGACTTAGATCACAATTTGGTGGTGTGAAAGTTGGTGGCGCACAAGTTTTTTATGTGCTATATGTTCTTACTAGATTATGAGTTCTAGCTATCCACGCAAGCTAATGTGTGCTAGCAGTGGGGAAATCTTCCAAATTTTATGTTATTCAAAGTGGGTTCCCATGGTCCTATATATAAGAAAATATGGAATTCTAGTTTAAGGTGTCTTGGTACACATGTGGGTGGCATGAAAGCTATCCTCTCTAGCTGATGAAAATCCCTTTACAAAATATTTCTATCTTCTGATAGTCATAAAATTATATCTATGAGTTTTTTGGGCTCTATGAGTAGTTAAATTGAAGATCATGAAGAGTTCTACACTTCTTAACATGGTTAAAAAATTAAATCATCCCATAAAAGATATAAAAAATCTCATTTGGATTGGTAGACAACTTTTTGTCATTGATATTGGAAATCCACAACATAATATTTGAGGGGGATCTTTCCACATATCCCTAATTTATATATAATTCTTTTGGAATATAGAAAAACCGAATGAATATTTTTCATTAATGGTAAGTCATTTCATCTCAAAGATGAAATTTTTTTATAAGTGGGGATGATATCACGAATTCTATGGAAATGTTCAATAAAACATATTCTACAGTGTCAATAAATTCTCTCCCCTATTATTCTAGTTTTAAGGTAAGTGTATAGAACCTTGATTCATTCCAACATCATTTTTATAGATTTCGAGTGACATAATGTTTTGAAGGATGCCCTAATTTTTTCCTAATCCATTGGGCCTAGTGAGCCTAAGGTTGATCTAACTGAGCATCAACAAGTAGGTGATGGGGATTTGGAGGCTATTCCACTGATAAAAAGTTATGTTGAAGGCCACTTGTAATATGTGATATATATAATACATTTTGTGGATGTTGATCTGATTATTCTAAAATAAATGAGAATATTTTTTTTCCAATCATATATGTCATCGTCCAATTTTTCTTCCTATAATCTTAATGTCAAAACTAATTTTCATTTTATTACATTTTCAAATAAGTTATTCATAATTACAATGATAGGGATGCAGGTGATATAATATTTTACATTAGCCTAGGGGCCTAATAAGCGTAGTTTTACTGTTTCATGGGTCATGTGGAAAACCCTATAAAAATTGTGCCTTTTAGATTTTCATTACTTGATTTTACATGAACAATACAGAGTGTAAGTCTAGCAAGCTGAGACTCAAATTGTTTTCCAGGCTCCATTTGTAGGTTTTAAACCTAGTGAGTACTTTGTCAATTTTTGCGGGATATTTAAAGTCATGCATACTACACTAAAAGTTTTATTATTTTTGGTTAAATAGCATCAACTGTGAATTTTGAAATTATAAACCAATATAGGATTTATTTCTATTAATGCTATGATATTACTTACATTCGACTAAGGGTAGTCTTGAGAAATGTTTGGTGATTTCTAAATCGATGACATGGTATTCGAAGAAAATAGAGGGATTCTATGGAAAATGATGTTACCACTGATAGAAAAATACATTATGGGGTTTTTTATGCAAGGAAAACTAAGTCACGTACTACATAGTCTTGTAGTGGTATCCTTAGGCAGACATTCTCATTAGGTGGGAGACTTACACAAGGTGAACTGGGGGCACATTCTCTATAGTCATGTAAAATAGTTTTCAAAAATATGATATTCTATTACTGATGAACAAATATAATTTATGGTTTGGATGTTTCAAGACCACCGTTGGTGGATTTTCTAAGTGAATATATATATAAATAATGGAATCATCTATACCAACAAATGAATGGGGTGGAAAACCACTGTAACATGAATTTGATGTGTGATACAAGGTATATTTTCTTAGAAATGAGCTTTATAATAATATGTTTTCCAGTTTAATTTCGTGTAGAAATGAGATTATGTAGAGTAGTATAATGTAATGTATCATAGAGATTAGGGGCCTATCAGTTTAAAGTCATGTAGCAAGGGAATTGGAGGATATTCAGTTTAATGTCATTATACAAAAACATATGGGGGATATAATTTAAGGTATTTAAATTTGAACAAATTTTTTATTATTCTATTATTCTTGGTAATTGTTATGGAAATGGGGTATTATATTATATAGTGGATGAATAAAATTGTAAGCTATGAATTAGGTATTTCCAATTATGAATAATGGTATGGGAAATGTTCTAATGACGTTAGAGGAGGTCTCTCTGGAGAATTATGTTACCACTTTTTGAAAATCCAATCATAGGGTCTACATTAGGTAGGGACATCTATGGTGCATACTGTATATACATATAGAAGATTCATTTGGATGAAAACCCCGTTAAGGGGGAGACAAATTCATGTCTAACTAGAGAAGATACTACATGGTCTAGAAAAAGAGTTGTCAACAATTCTGACATTATATCACTAAAATCTGATAAAATATTTATGGATATTCGGATTCACCCAATCATAGAGTCCAGATTTTGGAGATGTTACCTGAATATAGATGAGGTATTTCAAGTAAACATTTCCACAGAATTGGGGAAACAAATTCTCTATACATGTCTTACCCAAGAATTGGAAGTATGGTCACATGAGATTTAGGTCATATGAATATGAAGATAATTTTAGGGAAACAATATATGATATGTAGGCAAATGACCCATGATTATTCTAATTTTCGTTGAACAATCAAGATGGGAAGTTTTTAAACCACAATGTAGAAGACTTTTATGTCGAGAAATTGTCAATGGAAAAATATGAAAAGGATTATCATTTTAAACTATGGGTTCCTACATACCATCATCAAATCATAGAGTAAAAGAAGAGGATTCTCCCAAGAATGATGTCACTGCTATTTTAGAAACCTGTTAGGTGGGAATTATTTTTCAAGGCTGGTTAAAAATTATTCAACACAGCCAAGTAGTGGTATCCTTTGGATGATAGGCCAGTTATGTGAGCAACTGATGCATGGAAAACTAGGGGAACATAATGCATAGTTAGGAAAAAGAGATATCAGATATTAGACATTCTTTTACCAGAAACTAACGGAATATTATTAATATTGAATTTTTTTTCAAGTTTAGTAGTATGAAATGAGAATGGGGTAATGTCCAATGTGAAAGGGATGTATTTGGATAGATATTCACCATGAGTTTCAAGTCCCTTACATAGATCTGACTCATATGTATAATAGGGACATTTCTACATTCATTATTGAGCTATCTAAGGAGAGTACACAAAAATAAAAATATCATTCTTATAATTTTTTATTCTTGTTATGAGAAACTAGAAGATATTTTATATGGTGATGTTATTGGGTATAAATATTAAGATCTGGATGTCACTATATGTCTCACAATGGTGAGAATCAAACCATATGTAGTTCTTAAATAATGATCCAACACCGTGATTTAATTCATATATGGATGAAATGGGGGTGTCATTGAACACATGTTTATACATAAGATGAGAAATATTATTAAGTCTCCTCATGTATATCTGTATCATACAAGGGAAGAATTGTGCATTATTATCATCATGTTGCAACTGGTCCCATGAATAAAGGTTTAGATGCAACTATGTATCTCATATGAGTGAGAATCAAGCCACACATAGTTCTAATAATTGGCCTCCTTTCATTGGATTCAGCCATACACAGGTGTAGGGGGCATGTTTTTTGAATGGTGGCCGGACCATGACGTATTATTTGACATCAATAAGAATCATATCTTATAAAGAATCAATCCATATGTATTTTTTGAAATTCAATGCATTTTGACATCATGTGGTAATGAAATAGTTGATCAAACATTAAGTGATGAAAACATTGTGGTTGAGTCCTAGTGTAATGTTTCGGTGCCATGGAGTATTTAATGAAAATGATAATCAAAACCCACATAGTTTTCTAGAATATCATGCATTGTATTATCATGCAACAAGGAAATATATTGTGCCTCTTATGGTCTTGAATATAGGAACATTGAAAACCGTAACGGGGATTAACACACCTTGTTTATACATAATATTCCATTACCAAATTATTAAACCCGTGTGAGTTGTTCTTAGTTTGAGAAACAAGGTTTGTTAAATTATTCTTCTTTTATACAAAGGTAAAACAAATTAATGATAGGGAAATGATGATTATAAGTTGATTGAACCAATATGCAGGTCTAGGGATTCACTAGGTATCTTGCTCTGGTAAGAATTAATCCAAACATTGGTCTAGATAAATGATCCCCACACCAATTGGGATTTGATATGGGAAAATGTGATTTTGATAATTTATAGACTTATGGTTTTACATAATATATTAATTCAAGGAATCGCTATATTTCTCAATGTAATGAGAATCAATATATAAGTTGAGGAATGTTCCCTTATTGATATTTGATTAATGATAAATGGAAAGGATGGGGTTTTTATTATATTTGGACCTAAGACAAGAGATTTGGGTGTCAATATGTATGTTAGTAGGATATGAATCAGTTGATACAGTGATCTTGAATGTTTCTTCCCACACCAATAAAACTATTATGTGGGAAAGATGGATTTTGATAACTTCTAGAATTATTGTTGGCTAAAAACCATGAATTCTAGGTATCACCACACATCTCAATGTAATCTGAATCAAGAATAAGTCTTGGAATGGTTCCCTATAAAGATCTCATTCAAGCACAAGGAATTATAAAGAAGTTTTTATTTTCTAATATCTTTGTTGGACCCATGATTATAGATTTGGGTGTCACTACGTATCTCAATTGGATGAGAATGAAGACATACATAGTTCTTGAAAATGATCTCTATGAAGGTTTGATTCATACACACATGGGGTGGTGGGTTGTTTTTTATTAATTATTATTGAAACGCCTAGATTAGAGATATGGGTGACACTACATAACATCCTAGGGAATTAATCTAGTCACACATAGTTCTTGACAAATATTCCCACAATAAATGAGGTTTGATGTGAGGAACATTCATTAATATTTTTTTGATATTTTCTTGGATAATGTATAGGCTCAAGACCCATGTTTGTATGAAAGTAAAGCCTAATGTTCTGTAAGTATTCACAACATATAATTGTCTCATATAAAATAAAAGGTTAATATTTTTCTTTGTGGTCATGGTAAGACCCATAATTAGATATCTGAGTGTCACTACATATCCTTTTAGAGCAAGAATCTATCCTCACGATCTTCTTGGTGGGATGTGCAATTTATCATCATGTAGTAAGGATGTGAGGTCACTTAACATGAATGAAACATTGTGTTGGGTCCAGGATAAAAGACTTGAGCATCAATACATATCTTAAATCATTGAGAAACCAGCCACATGTATTTCTTGATGTTATTCCCTATGCTAGTCTGAACGAAACATAGAGAGAAATGGGTCTCAATTGCCAGTGGGGAGTGAAATTGTGGTGAGAGGGGATTACACCTTGAATCTAATCATATTTTGGGGGACCATAAATAGTTTCCACTCATGATATCTCGAGGATTTATTAACATCAAATAAGGGAGATGATAATTGAACAGTTTAATGTCATGTGGTGAGGAAAATTGGTGCTATACAATTGAACATCCCACGCCTTGGACCATGTGTCATGTCAGTTATCATCATGTGTTAATAATTATTATGCAATGTAGTATAAATTCATGATAAATGGATGAAATTTTTTTTAAGTTTAGAATCTTATAGTTATGATGATGTTTGTAATGTAGTTTATTATTAAGGAACTAGTACATACATTATGTGATAACCAAAAATAAATTTTCAGAAACCTTTCATTTTTTGGAGTTGATGTGTGTTCCCCATCCATTGAGATTAGAGAATAATTTCTTTTATAGTGGATATCATGTATAGAGTATGTTCCCTTACAAATTTTCTCATTCATTGGAGGCTTCTTTCCTTGTATCATTAGAGTTCTAAGGACCAAAACCAACTCTCCTTGGAGTAATTAACAAAAGTAGAGATTCTTGTTTAAAGAATGCTTTATTCGGTTCTGATAGACGTCCAAGTGAATCATGGTATTAAATATCATCACTTTTAGTCACGTTATGTCATCTGGAAATTTCAATTATTCATCATCAGTGGATAATTGCTCATAGATGGAAACTATGAGTGATGGAAAGTGAATTTCAATAGGTAGAAATGCTTCTGTACCATATACCAATGAGTATTTGGTTCACTATGTGGTAGTACGAGTTGTAGTTTTTTAGTCCCAAAAAGAATGCATGAGCTTATCAGGATAATAATTCTTACCTTCATCAACTATATTTTGTGGTATGTTGGATAGAGTCTTCGTAAAGGACTCTATTTATCCATCGGCCACCACCTGATTGTGGGATGTATGGTTGTATTTGATATTTTTTTCTTGATATACCATATCTACCTCAATAGAATAGAAGTTATTGTTATTTTCCATAAATATGGTTTGAGGGGAATATATGTAAAGATGATATTATCTTTGAAAAAGCTAAATATTCTGTTGAATACGGATTCCTTGAGAGGTATTACCTCATCCCATTTGGAGGAGATATCAACAGTTGTAATGATGTAATTGAAGTTTGCAGTCTTATATAGAGGATATAGTCCCACACCATCCATTACCCTTGTATAATATGACAAAGAGTACATATCTCTATGTAGAAACATAAGGGGTTGATGAATGAAATTGGAATGTACTTGTAAAGGATGACACTTTTTACCAAATTCTATGTAATCCTACATCATTGAAAGCTAAAAATATCCATGCCTTTGAATTTGATCAGAAATATAAACCCTATTTGGTTGTAACCATAGGATCATTCATGTACTTATCCATAATAGTCACATTCTCTTATCCATCAACACATCTTAGACAGATTCCATCAAATCCTCACTTGTAGTGGTCATTCTGGTGACTTAGCCCATCATAAAGAGTGAAATTAGCCACTCGATGTCTGATCTGCCCTCTTAAAACTCTTTCTAGTGGTAGTAAACCATCTAGAAGATACTTCATGATGGGTTTCATCAAGCCCATAGTAGGTATATATGGAAAAGGGATGTGATGAATTTCATTGATCTACACTTCTATGATCTGAAAAAAAGGTGGAGGCATTCAACATTAGGATTGATTGTGACTGTTTTATCTCGATTTGGATCTTCCAAAGTTGTAGATACATTTCTAAATGCGTATACCTATAAATATTGGGATTATGACATTCGATTTAATGTTGGAATTGAGGGAAATTCTACCATTAACCCTCCTACGTAATCACATAAGAGAATTTTCCCTTCATTTCTAATGGAAATATCCCTGTTGATCTGCATCATTAATGCTTCTAAATCACCCTTCACTTCTAGGTAATTCACTGGTACATGGAGTGATAATTCCAGACCTTCAATGTGTGCCCAAAAGTTTCCCCATTGTTGGTACCACCTTCTAATAACAAGATGGAATATGGAAATAATACCTTTTCTAGGGAGATATCCACAATTCCAAACCAAACATTTTTGATCTTAGGGTCTTCCATTTTGATGCTTGTTGGACTTCAGGAAGCACCATAAAAGTACATTTCCCACATTCAGTGACTATCAATGATAGAGAAGTTTTCTTCATTAGGATGTTTAGTATTTAATGATGTCTCTTTTATAGATGGGTGTTTAGTAAGGATGTTTTCTAAGTCTTGGACTTTCACTACTCTTTGAGGCACAACTACACATCAAAATACTGCAGAATAAATTCCTACCATGTGATATGTCTTATCAATATAGGAAGATAGTGGAAATATTTGAGATATTTTTTTCAAGAGACCAAGTGGGCCTCATGATTATTCAAATAGTTCCTTATCCTACGAACTAGAAACATTAATGATAGCTAACTCCTATCAATATCTAAATATTGAGTCTCTTCATGGATAATGGTTCGACTATGATAATAAAGGCTATATTCATTCACTGTATCATTATTTTTCATAAGGATGTCACATATTGATCAATCTAAAGAATTCGCATAATGAATGAGTGGATTTCTTTCATCAGTGTGCATTAATATCGGTAAGCACAAGAGTTATTTGTTGAGGGTATCAAATTCTTCTTGGAAGTCATTGTTCGATTGAGATGTTATCCAATTATTCATCAATTTGGAGAAGGAAAAATAATTTCCTACCATATTTTCTATGAATAAAAAGATATAGGCCAAGTTTCCTTGATTTAAAATTAACTCTTTCATGTTTTGAGGCGGTGACATTCAAATGATAGCTTTGGTCTTCTCAGGATTGACTATGATGTTGAGATGGTGTACAACCAAACTGAGAAGGTTTCCTAAGAGTACCAAAAAATCACATTCACGGGGTTCACCTTCATATTATGCTATATACGATTGCTAAATCTAGTCTCCAGTTCAGTTAGGTGATTATAATGTTGTCTGGATTTAACCATTATTTCATAAATATAGAATTCAACAAAAATCACCAAGAAGGGTTTGAAGATGAGGTGCATTTCATATTGGTATGTTGCACATATTTTCAAGCCAAAGGGAATTACCAGATAGAAAATACCCATTGAGGGGATCTGAAGGCTATGGATTACACATCTTCTAGGGCTACCCAAATTTGGTTATACCTAGAGTAGAAATCCATGATGGAGAGAGCTTAGTAACCAGTTGTTGCATTAGTCAAGAGTTCACTGATCAGAAATAGGAAGTCATATTTAGAACAATGCCTTTTCAGATTCTTAAATCAATGAAAATTATGATTTGGATATTATTATTTTGTCCAGAGACAATAATGGATATCAACTTTCGATATTTCACTTCATAGATATTGTCGGCTTTGATACGTTTGTCATCTTCAGCTTCAATTTTGAAGGCACGAGTCTGGTGTCTTCTTCTTCAAACCTTATTGTATCCCCAATGATATTCTAGGAATCCCAAATGATAGGTGGCCACCTCGGGGTCATGAACATGATTTTATTTATAATTCCATGAAAACACATTCTTATGTTTCTTCAAAAGGATCTATAAACCTATTTATCTTCATGATTCATGGATACATTAGTCAAAGTAGGGAAAGTATCTTCATTCATACCAAAATATGTTTCTATTTGTTCATCCATAGTGGTAGATACACCTTACTCAAATGTTGGAGGTGAATCTTGGATGTCTTATTCTTATTCATCTTCTTCATGTGTAAATTCATATAAATCCTCTTAGAGGGTATGTGATGAAGCACGAATTTCAAAGCCAGTGGACGAGTCAGTATTGGGACACCATGAAGAAGGATAAACCATCTATGGCCCAACTAATGATAAAGAGTATGTTTTATTCTCTTACAGAAAGATGATGGGTTTAGAATGAGAATCCATGTATTTTTTCATATGTGTGAAAACTGATTCTAGCTTGGATGATGAAGTAGAGTCTTGTTTATGCCTGATCGATTGATTGAATACATCTCCGTTTAGTCTTTCATCACTACTTGTTGAGTCAACGATTTCTCTTCTATTGTTAGGTTCAATTTCCACAACTGCCATTATGGGAGACACTAATAGAGTGATTGGATTTGGTCCAACACTTCCAATTTGATTAATGGGAAGCACACAATATTAACTGATATGGTTGAATGGGTTATATGAGATTTTCTCCGGACCATTAAGGACATTGATTCTTGTAACATCATTATCCATGGATTGTTTTCCTACATTATGATAGAACTATTCATCCATGTAATGATATTGAAAAGTTTTTATTGGGGCCTAATAACATTGTAATGTCCCAATCTGACCGTTCAAGAAATATTTGAGAAATTGTTTTTACAAAGTTTTAATGGACACATGTTGATGTATCCAAGGTGTTCCTATCAAAAAATTCAATGTTGCGTCTTTCCAGAAAACCATGAACTCTAAATCGGATATGAGATCCCCAAACTGAGTTCTGATCTTATTCTGACCAAGAGGTTCTTTCTCATTCTTGTCATAACTTTGTATCATCAATGATTCCAAATCAACGAAGTGTCTAAATAGGAATGAGGTTGAATCCTGAGCCATTATCAATGAACGATGGTCAGATGTCAGTGTCATTAATCATTCAAGATATGTGCAAGGGCTAGATGTGTTCATGTATGAAACCATCCACATCCAGGTCCTTGAATGATATGATTGAATGTAATTAGGCTGGTCCATTCCCTATATGGTAAACATCCATGGTAGTAACCTCAACATCAAACACTTGAGGACTGGAAAAAACCCCGAAAGAGTGCTTCTTGAAGGTCTTTTTAAAAAATTTAGAATACAATATTGATAAATTATCTGTTACATGGGCCAGTTGATTCGAAACATAAAAATTTGGATCCATAGTTCTACATTTTCATTCATGGAGATTCTCTTTTGTAAGTGATTTGGGAGTTCATGATTAATAAGTGGATGGACTATCTTTCAAGGATGTAGGGTCCTGAAAATTTTTCATGGGGAAGTAAAAACACCCACATGTACTTTCTGAAAGTATGTAAACATTCCAACATTTCTAGAAAGGAAAATGGACACAAATTGAATTGAAAATTATTAAAGAAACATGATGAAATCAATTTTTTATAGAGTTTTATGTGAACAGTGTACCATCATCGGGAAAGGATTTTGGGGTACATGAGCCACGAACCCCCGTTTCATAGAAGGATCTGTGTGGCACTGGACCACATGGTGATAGATATACAACCTATGATGCTACAATCTCCGTAGTGGGAAAAATCGAGAGTGGTAATTCCATCCTCATACCATCCCATGAACTCAGCAGTTCACAAACAATGCAAGATGGAAGGGTTCTGCAAACCATGAACCACAAGCCACAACATCCATGTACCCAAGTTTACCAAGTCATCCATGGGTTGATATATATCTTCACGTGTTTCCACAAATGGTGCAACATTCCCCAATATATGATTTTGCTGGTTCTCTATAATTGCATCACATAATGAATTGAAAAGGGGACAGATGAATAAAGCACGAAGGAGACACTTGAGGCTGAGAGAAAAAATTTGTAGGGGATTCTAACTTCAGTTTGAAATCATCTAAAAATTGAAAACCATGATTTACAATTGTGTAGGAATAACTAACCGCGAATCATAAAAATTTGGAAAATAATAATAATCGGAGAACCGTGGATAAAATTGGTGCCATCTGTAGCCATAAATTCTTCATAGATGAACTCCCCAAAAACCATAGGTTCTTATAACCATATTCAAAATGGATTTCTATATAGTGAATCTCTATGTGGATCAAACATTGTTCCATGTATGACATCAATATGTTGATGTAACCCAATACAGTGTGGAATTCCATGTATAGGACCACGTACCACTTTGGTACACGGTGTCCCATACCCATGTATGTTTACTTCATCAGTACATGGATTACCCATCAACTCGCATAGCACTATGGTATACAGGGCTCCCCCATCCCGCATTAGAAAATAATGAACAAAATAGGGCATCAATGGGTTTCCTTCATTCCGAATCCAATCATAAACCTCCATTACTGTCTAGTCCTCTATAGGTCCTCTACGAACTAGTCAACCAGCATTAGGGAAAATCCTCCTCCAAATCCACTGGACCCGTATGACCAGATCATAGGGCACATAAAAATTCCTTTCTATGTTTATATATATAATGTAAACAAAGTCATAATGGTTGTCCCTACAATGGTTTGGACCCCCAGAATGTCCCTAGGTCTAAATTCTTATGGTAACATAGAGTTCCACATTGGTATAGTAATTTGAACCTCCCTATTCTAGAGATTAAGGGAGATCAGTTTTTCCATTCAATGTGGGATGGTTATTAGTCGAAGGAATCATGATCACATTCCCTTTAAACGATAGAAAACATTCCTACCCTTTCTCAGAACACATTCTTGGGAACTCCAAATGAGGGGGGTCCCTAACCTTTCAAGAGCTGAGCCACATAATCTCCAATATCATCCCACATTAAAGGGTTCATTGTTCTGTGCCCTCACTCACCATTGCCTCATATTATTTCTCCATAGGCCCGACCTCTTCCATTAGAAAAAGAGAAGATGTGTGGTTATTTGAATCTCTCATATCCTCATGCTTCTCACACTAAGTGTGACACTTGTGGGCTTAGAGATTTGTGATGATCAAATCATCCAACAAATCAACCACATATCTTGAACTATAAGAAGTCTAATTCCTTTTCAAATTAGGATTTTTACGATTACTGATTGAAGGCCTGAGATGAGAGGGGTTCTTTTCCAAAAGGGTCCACCCAATTATGTCACTAACAAATGGGCCTCCTCCCAGGTCCAATCCCCAAAGCTAACCAAACTATGTATTCTCTAATTTCTCTCACAATGACACATAAGAAAACTATCTTACGGTTCTGACCACATCATCAAACCACCATACTTACCTTCTTGATGATGATAAAATCAAGAGCACTTTATTGAAATTCTTAAGTCAACATTACCTCCATAGTGTCAAATCTAAGTATATACTTGATGATACTGCAACCCCGGGGTTTCCCATGGATACACTCTTTGGGAATAAACCATGTATTCACGAACATATGAACATGACATACTTCTATAAGAGACACCCAGAGTAGGCAATAATTCCCCCCAAAATGTTATGAAGAGACCGACATACCATCCTCTCGACCAATGGAGTCCTTAAGTGTCGTTGTGAAAATCATCATCCAACGCGCACCTAACTTTGCAGATAAGGTCCATGAATCATTGATTCCAAATCCATTGGGTGTTTCTGGATCCATGAATAATCAAATTGGAGACCATATGAGGAAGTCATATCCTATGAGGACTAATTGAAAAAAATACATAACCCAATGCAACCACCCACTATTACCATTTGACTATGGGACCACCTTTATAATGCGAAAGGGATAAGCTTCCTAGTCTCAATAGGGTCAATTGAAATACCCCAAAAGGATATTGATGCTGATTTTGACAAAACATTGATGGTGATGTGAATGTTTATATAAAAACAGGAAAATTATTTTCACCCATCACAAAATTTTTCATTTTCCCCAAACACGTACAAACATCACCTCAGGTTGAAACAGAAATGGTGTAGCCGATGTGAATCATCATCCACTGTGGCGGTTTTACCATACATGATCCCCTTTTTTACAAAAAATGGAAGGGGATAAGATGAATCATCAAATATGAACATGATCAAGAGATAATGATTTTACATGACTTTTTATATCTGTAAAATTCATATATAAATATTTCATTTTTTTAGCGAGCAACCGTTGATCCAAATGGAATCACGGAAACCAATGAAAATGTGCACCTCAGTGATCACACGGGTGATTGGGGCCTCGATGAAGAGTATGACCACCTCACTAATACAATGTATTTAAAGCTGGGTATCCAACACTTTGATTAAATAGTATACCCAAAACAGTTCTATCCGCATAGTGGAGGGTGTATGAAAAGTTGTCCAATATACAAAAGTTCACCAGCTGCCTCCTCAGCTATGGCTGGCATCGAAGAATAGAGTGGCCCTTGCAGTCATCTCAAACCGTTTTTGGTGCCTTTCCATTAAGCATGACAACAAGTACCTCTCTTATAATATGGATGTAGATGATGTAAATATTTATTACTTCATCACATCTACACAGTAGTCCCACTCACAAATCTGAGATAGAGAGTGTTGCCGCCTACATCGGTGACCAAGTATCCTCACCTTGAAGATGATATTATGTTGAGCACACCTACTGATTTCCAAAAGACACAGGACCATCAGGACACCCACCAAGGATCGAAAACATATATTCATAAATATGGTATCAACCTGATATCTGATAATGAACTCCTCCATTCAAACATGGAGATATTAAACAGGACGTCATACAACTCTTCCACCTCCACTCAAGTCCACCACAGAGGTAAGGTGGCATAATACAAGCACACACACATTCATTCCATAGTTCACTGGTCTCGCTGTGTAGAAAATGTAGTGAATTATGGGAAGATGAAAATATCTATTGATGAACAAGGATTCCATTATCTAAATTCGATGGAAACCAACTACAGACAGGAAAAAATACATACTGATGTGTATTAATCTCTTCATCCTATTAGGGTGGAAAACAAATATGAGCAGAGTCAAATTCATATAGATTCATGTCAAACCCATGAGAAAAATATAGTTGAAAATGAGTAGTTAAAAATTCATACTCGTAAATATGATTCCCTGAATTTAAATACAATGGAAACAAGGAAAGAAAACCAGCAGTAGACTCATTCCTCTATCTAGGCATAGGAGAACTGCAAATATCCACTGGAAACCTATGGAGGACAGGATCAGGCACAAACCCCTGCTCCAAAATCGAAATGGGCCTTCATAGCCATTTCAGCCAAAGATGTATCTCAACACATCCTAGAAATTATGGACGATCAAATATTGATTCTAGACTATATCCTCCAAATGTGTCAAGATATAATTGCATCACCCAAAAAAGAAATTAACTAGGCCCATGACCCATTTTCCTCGAACAAAATGACTTACCCAAAAATGGGCGAGTTGCTTTAGATCAGTTATGAATCCTTTCTCCAATCATGGAGGGTTGATAGTAATATCTCATGATACTCAAACAACAGGATCAGGAACAAATACCTTTTCCAACTAGGGGATTACAGTAAAACATGGTGGCCACTCTAGGGAAGGCATATATCCCTTCCCAAACTCAAGATGATTATCGACATATCCAGGAAACATCATGGGTACCAAAAAATAGGTTCTCATATATGAAATCCATTACCAATAGTATATGGCCCCAGTTACCCGCAAGAGAGAACATCAAAATGAAATGTGCCGAAGGAAAACAGAAAATTATGAGCATATACATGATCCCGTTATACTGGAAGATTGAGTTTCTAATTACCCACAGATTATATAAATAGAGGACCATGATTCTGTTAGTCCATTACAGAATTATGGAAGTGCTAATAGTAGTTTTGAAGGCCCTCCCCAAAATGTTGCTACTAGCAGCTCTAAAGGTCCTCCCGAGAGCATTCATAGGGAATACACTTTGGTCTAGAAATGATCAATAACGAGATCCTATCTCATGATTCATGGCAGGTTATCCCTCTACTTGACTAGATGATTAGTTAGAAAAATGGTCTTCCTCTTTCTTTCGTCCACCCTGATGGTCTTCCCTAGGGTATATGTTGCAGATATGCTTCTCCTTGCAGTCAAACGTCAAGTCATGATTGTAGTCTTTTCTATGATGACAACCATTGTGAATTCCCTCCCCGAAATAGAATTTTCTATGTAGGTCCTACACCTAGAAACCTTAAGCAATGAGATGTTCATCCCATCATTGCAGTATATCATGAAGGCCCTCCCGGGGATGTACATTGTAGAAATTCACCCTGCATCTTGATATCAAACTGTGATAATAGTCCTCATCAACATAGCATCCATTGACAAGGTCCTATCCTCAGTTACATCATGTAGAAATAAGGTCCTCCTCCCTCTCTATCCTACCCTGAAGGACCCCTAGGGAATATGCCATAGGTACATTCCCTTCGGTCGAGTATAAATTTCTATTGGTAGCGATCACCATTATACCACCGATCCTGAAGCCCCTTCCCGTAATTGTAATTAACGCTGGCATGAAGGTCCTCCAATTTCATTGAAAAAATATGAGAAATCCATCCAAAACTGAGGGTTTAGATTGTATGGAGGTAGAAAAGTCAGACAATCTGTTTATGATGATTGATATCCTTTCTCATCCAGAGAATAGTCTAGGGTCACACTCACCTTCTGAACCACCCCTACTCCATTCAAATATCAAAGAGGATCCTACCAGTCTGCTGCTTGGAAAGAAATAATTATAAATTAGTTATGTTGGTAATATCAAGTAGTGGAGTCCCCCGAAGAAAAACCTCATGATATTTTGATCATGAGATAAAAACTAGAAAAGGATAATATACCAGGGATGTATTGGACCATAACTACTTCTCACTTCAAAATAGAAAGGGAGTTGTTTGAGGAATGCATGCATAACATTCACCACAATATATGGAAATCATTTTACCAGCTAAAATAAATATTCTTTCCCTATGATGGGTATGCAGACCATGTCAACATATTAAAAGAGATCCACTATTTAATCAACCACTAAGCCCTCCCATATACACGACAAACAGAATACGAATTCAAAATGAAAATCCTTAAACTACCCAGCCTCAAAGTGCTACACAAGTTGCATTGATTCATTGGCGATGCCTCGTCTGGAGTTCATATTCTGGGATGGGGATCACACTGATCACTAGACCTCACCCTACATCTCATCCAACAAACCTCATTGGAAATGACATCTTGTAATTCCATTGTAAAAAGGAAAATAAAATAAATCAATTCTCATGAAAGGTGGAATACTAAACAATAAGATTCATAGTGTATGTATCAAAAGCATCAGACCTGACATGATCAAGCCATAAAAAATATTCTAATTCAAGAAACCAAGAACATACATCTAGTTTCCCTCCTAATAGAATCCAACCAGCGAGCAATGCTCATATAATAGACCCAAGATTGATCTACATGTACATTACATTACTTTTGTGGAATACATAATACATAACAAAAACAAATTCCCAAATACTGTATTAGTTTTGTGTCTTTAGAAACATGGAACATAATCTTCTAATCATGGTGGAAGATCTTCAACATCTCTCATAAAGATCCTCCTCTTTTTTCATACCTAAAACCGTTCTTTAAATCCTAGTGAAAAGAAAACATATAAAGTGTGAGATCAAATTCTAAGTAAGGGTAAGGATGGATAAAATAAAAAAAATAAACATTTTAACTTAAAAACATGAAAATAAAGTATAAACATCAAAATATTGAGTCGTGAAATAAATCATGGAAGTATATAAGGCTTAAATCACAAAGGAACATTAATCATTATAAAATAGTAGGAGAATAAAACATGTAATTGTGGGAAACCATTAAGCAGATGATATGATTTCCATATTAGATAAAGAATTTTTTCCAAGACCCTCACATTGGCCAAAATCCATTACTGAACCAAGTTTTCATGTCGTTCTAGCCCTATAATACTGAACCAGCTTTACTTTTCAATCCTACCATGTATATCTCATTAGATATTTATAATTACCCAATTAATTTGAGGGAAATATAGGTCCCATCCATCTCATAATGAAATCATTATTTTTTTATCCACAAAATAAACATATATCATTAATTATAATCCAACAGATAAAATGGGTTTCATAAACATCATCCCATCATAACATAATCCATAAAAATAATGGATATAATTTAATCATAAAAAAAATAAAAACATGTTAATAATAGATACATTATACTTGATACATAACCATATTAAGGAATGTCATCATAGATGGAAAATAGTTTTGATAAAACACTTGAAATGAATTCTTGAGGAAAATATCCTTTCTTATTTTAAATCATTTTATTTTCTCAAAATGATGTGAAATTTTAAAAGAAAATAATTTTGTTGAAAATAATCATTAAATGTTGTAGAGTAATCTTTATTTAAATAAGGCCTTATGAAATCTTAAAAATATGTTCATGTTGTATATGTTAAAAAAACATTATCCTCATACTTTTGCCGTAAAAGTCAAAAAGTACATCGTATGATATACAAAAGAATGAATCATTCCATACCATATAGTAAAAGTCAAAAGGGGTAAACAAGATTTTATATATACATGTAATAATAGTAAAAACTTTATGAAAACATTTTTTATAAAACATGGACATTGATGATAAATATTACCCCAATAAATACTTACGAATAAACAATATCGGATATGAACGATATTTGAATAATTCTCCGTTACCATTGATCTGATTGCTTTGTATGTATCTGGACCACCTGTATATTGATTTAAATAATGTAATTGAATAAATTTAGGATCATATTTAATTTTATGATATCATATTGGTCATATTCGTAATGGTTTATTAGTAACATTTCATTGTAACTCGTTATTCGCGTGTAAACTACTTTATGTTATTATCCATGTTTTGTTGAATAAATTCTTATTCCTATTTTAATGTTATAGTTATATCATTTTAATAATTTTATTAGTATAATATATATCATATTAATTCATTAAATTAATTTATATAATCATTATTCAATGAATATCATGTAGAACGAATCACATCACCTTGTGGAGACGGTAGACCGTACGTACGCACAAGCAACGATATCATTCCACTGATTGTGGAATTGTATTCAAATGTATGGTGTATAATTTTTCAAAATATTTATAATTTTATAATAATAACATATAGTTATTTCTTTCATCATTATAAACTTCCAAGTATGTTGGTGATGAAAAACAGATTACACCACAGCATGGAGATGGTAAGTCGTACATACATACATGTGGTGATTTTATTTTTCATAGGATGCATAAAAGATGGAATATGGTAGTTTCACATTCATAATAACATATAAGTATACAAGTGATACTGTATTTATTACTTAATAATGAAACAACTCATATAGTGGATGTAGAATAAGAAAGAAGTTTGAAAGAATCAGTAAAAGATATTACCTCTTCTTCGACGCGCCTCTTCTAGAACTCCTCTTATGACACTAAAGTCGGTATCTGAAGAAGACCAGGACCACACGTATATTTCTAAGGACGTGGATAAGGTAAATATACAGTGTTTTTCAGAGTTTGAAAGCTCAAAATGGAGTGAAGACAAGAGGGAGGAGTTTCCCTTTTATAAAAGAGTAGAGGGGCACTTCTGGAAACCTCCATAATATTAATTAATAATAAACTCAAACCCCACATAAAAACTTCATAAGTGACTCAAATTAGAATATGATATATGATAGAGTTCTAATATCATCAACCTATAAAATTTATACATGTTTTGATTTTATTTTAAACCTTATCATTTTGATGTATCCTTATTTAATCTATTTAATTTTATTTTTTGTATTGATATTCTAAATTTAAAATGGTTATAAATACTTACTTATGTGATTTTAATTGACAATAATTAGATAATTTATGACATTTTAGACCATTTAAATTTCAACGTTTAATTTTTAAATATTTTTGTGATTTTTAAACTATTTAATAATAAGTTATTTATATATAATATCAATTATGTCAATTTTGACACTATTCATTTATTTGAATTTAAATAAAACTCAAATATATGATAGAGTCAAAAAAAATTATTTAATAGATTTATATAATGTCATATGCATCTAAAATATTCGTGGATCACATTTATTATTTCATAAAATATTTATTTTAATATTTTTAAAACCAATTGTTTTGATATTTTTCTTAATAAAATAACTGCTACAACATTTTTGTATAATTAATTAATATACTTATTTGTTGTATAAAAATTAAAAATAAAATACAATGATTAAGGTAAATCTAATATATTTTATAATAATACTTTTAGTAGAATTTATCTTCTAATATACTTAACTTTTAAAATGTTATGTTTATTAAATTATGAAGGTGACAACTTTGATATCATTTAAAATAAAATAATATAAATGTCATAATCTATTTTATAAGGCTCTTAATGGTCCACAAGTCAACAATTAGTTGATTATGATTTATATATACTCGATAAATAATTTATGTTCAAGTTTTTTGGTTTTTTGATGGGAATTATTATTTTAATAAAAACTATATTATTGATTTTTCACTAAATAAATAATTTCGGCATCATTAATGTATATGATATTAAGGTAATTATATATTTCTTAAAAATTAAAAATAAATTTCAATGATAAATAGAAGAATTTTAGTTATCAAATGAGTATTTATAATCAAATTTACATTATGTTTACCGTTGTATTAAAAATAATTTAACTATTAATGCTTAAGTGAGACATATTTCACTTTCCTTTAAATAAAATAAATTAAAGGTATTAATCTCATTGAAGTGGGTTAAAATAGATAAATTTTCAACCCAAGTATATTTTAGGACACAATATAATCATCTAATTATATTAATAAAAGTGTTTGGGTAATTTTATAATATTATTTTTACCCTTAATCACCCAATTTACCATTAACTATGGTAAATAAAATTTACCGTAGTTGCTATTCATAATGGAAAAAAATAAAACTATCCTATTAACATAATTTGGATCAACTGATTCCAAATATGGATTCCATTTTAACAAATTAAAAATATAGAAGATTTAGTAAATAATTTAAAATTAATCTTGTTGTCGAAAAGAATCGGGTGTTTATTTAAAACATTTCGAAAGATTAAAATGGTTTTACCTATGAATTCAATGTAAAATTAATGAAAATTACAAAAAATATATTAAATGGTAAAAATATATTCTATATATACTTTAAAACCATTCAATATTATAATTTAACCCTATAAAGTGTCTCGATAAAAAAAGTTTCTTTTGAGTAAAATTTAGCATATTTTTATTATTCATCAAATTATGAATGTTATCATAAAAATATGAAAAATTTATCGAAAGAAAATTTTTATATCCTGATTCAAAATAATCAGTTTATTTTGTCAAATTGAACTTATAAATTTTTAAAAAATTATATTTAAAATGGTTGCGCCATCAAAAGGCAGAAATACTGCATTTTTTTAATAAACTTCCTTTATATTAAAAATTGATTTTGTTATCATACCATGTTCTATAAAATGTGTAAGATGAATTATAATGTTACAAAATTTAAAATTCCATTAATACAATTCATAACGGCTAGTTCATAATAATATTATAATATATCAATGTTTAGTAAAACTTGGTATTGTGTACCACACAAGCTATCCAGGAAGGTCGCTCTTGCATTTAACACAAGCCAAGTATATTGTTGTATACACTGAAGGATAATCTTGGTGTAGTGTACAATAGAAGAAATAAAAGAAATTAAAAAAAATATATCTCATAAAATCTCAGGGTGTTACATTCTACTACCCGTTAAATGAATTTCACCCTTGAAATTCTTTAGGGTTATAAATGGTTTACTATTTGAATGTTTATTTCATAGAAACCCACATCTTAAAAAGAAATACTAAAACATAATTTTAATAACCAAATTTTGAAACATAAAGGTTACACAAATAAAATCATCATTAGGTTTCCACATAGGATAACATAGGTGAAAACATGGATATGGAAGAGAAATATAACCATTATGTTCTGATGGAGAGTGGTAGAGAACACAACTATAAAAAGGCCAATAATCAAAAAGACATAAATTTGTGATGATCTAATATACCATTTTATTCATTGTATATGAGGGTAATAGGGCAACATTTTGGGTTTTCAAGACCATTTCCCTAAAGTTGATGAATTTTTTCATAAGGATAAATACTTACTTGATTTTAGTGTAATATCATCATTGGTCATTTCCTGAACAATTTTAACTTCATCTCTTATTTAATGAAATGAAGTTGAATTTTTCATTCTGGAAGTGTCATTAGATCATGTGATAGAATGAAATGTCATTCAATATGTACTTATCAAAAAAAGGTTATCACATATTATTAAATATACACAAGTCCATCTATGGTGAGATTAACCGTATATGATTCAAAAAATAGACTTATACATCAAATATCATTCCACTTAATAAAATAAAACTAATTTCTAATAACTAGCGACTTCCTGTAGGTCTGTTGTAGGAGATAAAGGCCTATCGTACTTCGGTTGTGGGTTAGATTCCCACAACCTTGTCCAACGTGATGGGTTGTTTCCCATCCTGTAGGTATTACTTTTTCTAAAACAATACTATTATAACATTCTAGAAAAAGGTTTTGTTCTTAAACAATACTATATTATGTCCAACTTAATCCATTCCAACCTTTAGGCTTATTAAAAATAATTCTGTCCAATCTCATAGTATATAGAATACGATTACTAGAAATTCCATCTACTGAGCATGTGAATACCATCATTTACCCCCGTTTATCAAAAGATATATCATGTTTGTCGCATTCCAAACATTTGAATACCTTAATCATTTATTTTCTTGAAACATTAGTTACCATTTAACCTTTTTGAAAACATGAATGCTGTAAAAAGTTAACTCTTTCCACATACCAAAATCCAAAAAAAAATATTTACTCAAACCATGATATCACTTTGTCCTTATACCATTCATGAGATCATTAATACTGTCAAACATCCCATTATCTCCTTATACATTCGTTATGTTCATATCATCTACATTCCTAAAATATCTGAATAACCATTCATGGTTATCGGTACAATTCAACATATACTTTCAAATAATTTAGGAATAACAATAGTTTAACAATCTTTAGATGTTTATTAATTACATAGTACCATTAAATTACCTATACAACATTACTCTTGATGAACATAAAAATATTCCACTACCATCTAAAACCATTAACTAAGATTCATCATTTTATTTCTCAACACATCTTTCATCTAATATATCATTTATAGTCTCTTCATCATCATAAACATAAATACTTCCGATAAGACCATGATGATTCTCTTCAAGAGATTTTCCTTTAGGGAATTGGTTTGCATAATGCCCATATATTCAACATTTAAACCATTTAACTGTTGTTTATGTCTTATCAATACCATTATCTGTGTCTGTGGTGTTAGACAAACCTTTTCCTTTGCAATTACTGTCTTTGTGTCCTTCTTTTCCCCAACCAATGCATCTTGCAGTTCCTTTGAAACATTCTCCTTGATGACTCTTCCCACATGATTTACATGACGTAAATAGAACTTTCATTCCTTTATGATCATCATTAAACACCATCTTTCTCTTATTATATGAGTCAAGAAACATAGAAAAGTTGAAATTATTGATCATATTATGAGATTGATGGTTAGGCCTAATAATGATGTTTGGACTTCCAAATCCTATTTAATTTGGTTTTTCATGATAAATATCTTTGCATTGTCCATTATATTCTCCATTAACATGAATATTCCTCTTTCAATCCATTTTCTAAAATGCAAAAATAATAGTGTGAGAGGTAAAAATCATACTTGGAAAACAACATAATCTAGGGGCAGTACATTCAATCTATAACACTTAAGTATTAATCCTATGTTATTAATGATTTTTATCATAATTATAGGATTATAACCTATACATTATACTTAACCTTACATACATCCCTAGACATACCTTAGATATATCTCTAGGGATCTCACTAAAGTTTTCACATCCTAGTTTCTAAAGGCTATAAAAAACCATTGCCTCTAATGCCAACTATAACAGACCCAAGATTGACGTACATGGGCATTACATTACATTTTTAGAACACTTAATACATTACAAAAAAAAATTTCCAATGACCGTATTAGTTTAGTGTCTTTGGAAACTCAGAACATAATCTTCCAATCTTGGTGTAAGATATTCAACATCTTCCATAAAGATCTTCCCCTTTTTTTCTTACCTAAAACCTTTCTTTTAATCCTAGGGAAAAGAAAACATATAAAGGGTGAGCTCAAATTCTCTGTAAGGGTAAGCATGTAGAAAATAAAAAAAACATATACATTTGAACTTAAGAACAAGAACCTAATTTTAAACATAAAAATCATGATTTGTGAAATAAATCATGGAAGTATGTAATGCATATATCACAAAGGACCATTAATAATGATAAAATAGCATGGGAATAAAACATGTAATTGTGTAAAACCATTAATATCATGATATGATTTCCATAGTAGCTGATGGATTTCGTCCAAGACCACCATAGTGGACAAAGTCCGTTTCTGAACCGGGTTTATGTGTCATTCCAGCCCTATATTACGGAACCGTATTTACTTGTCATTCTATCCATGTCTATCTCATGAGATATAAATCATTACCCAATGCATTGGAGGGAGATATAGGTCCCAACCATCTCATAATAAAATAAATCTTTTGTGTTCCATAAAATAAACATAAATCATTCCTCGTAAACTAAATAATAAAATGGGTTTCATAAACATAATCCAATTAAAAAAATACTTATAAAATAATGGATATAATTTCATCATAAAAAAAATAAAGACATGTAAATTATAGATACATTATAATTGAAACATAAAAATATTAAATAATATCCTCATAAATGGAAAATAGTTTTGATAAAACACTTGAAATTAATTCGAGAGGAAAATATCCATTCTTATTTCAAATCATTTTCTTGTTTCAAAATGATGTGAAATTTTAAAAGAAAATATTTTTGTTGAAATTAATCATGAAATATAGTAGAGTAATATTTATTTAAATAAGGATTTTTGAAATCATAAAATTCGTTTCACGTTGTATAAGTTAAAAAAACATTCTCCTCGTACTTTTTTCAGAAATGTCAAAAAGTACGTAGTATGGTAAGAAAAATAATGATTCCTTCCATATCAAATAGTAAAAGTAAAAAAGTGGAAAAAATTACTTTAAAAATACATGTTATAAAACATTATAAAAACAGTTTTTATAAATCATGGAAATAGATGATAAATATAACCCCAGTAAATACTTATGAATAAACAATCTCAGATAAGAACGAGATTAGAATAATTATCTCTTACCATAGGGTTGATTGCTCTGTACGTATCCAAATCTTCTCTGTAATGATTTAAATAATTTAATTTACTTATTCTATAATCTTATTTATTTTTATGATATCATATATGGTCATATTATTATCGGTTTATTAGTAACATTTCATTGTTATTCGTTATTCGGGTATTAACTACTTTATGTTATTGTGCATGTTTTGTCGAATAAATTATGATTAATATTTTTAGGTTATAGTTATATCATATAAAGAATTGTATTAGTATAATATATATCATATTAATTCTTTAAATTCATTTATATAATCATTATTCAATAAATATCATGTAGAACGAATCACATCATATCGTGGAGATGGTAGATTGTACGTACGAACGAGCGACGATATCATTCCCATGATTGGGGAATTGTATTGAATTGTATGGTCTGTAATATTTCAGAATCAGTATAATTTAAAATAATAACATATAGTTATTTCTTCCATAATTATACACATCCAAGTATGTTGGTGATGAATAATAGATTACACCACGGCGTTGAGACGGTATGCCGAACGTATGCACGTGTGGTGATTGTATTTTTCATAGTATGGGTAAAAGATAGAATATGGTAGTCAAATATTCATAATAAAATATCAGTATAAAAGTGATACGGGATTTATTAAATAACAATGAAACAACTCCTATAGAAGAATTCAATGAAGAAAAAGTAAGAAAGAATCGGTAAAGGATATTACCTATTCTTCGACATGCCTCTTCTAAACCTCCTATTAGGACACTAAAGTTGGTCTTTGAAGAAGACCAGAAACTCTTCTATTTTTCTAGGTAATTGTATAAGGTAAATGGATAGGTATTGGCTGAGTTTGAAAGCTCAAAATTAAGTGAAGAGAAGAGGGAGGAGGTGCTTTTTTATAAGATAGTAGAGGGTCACTTTTAGAATCCTCCAAAATATTATATTATAATAAACTCAAACCCCAGATAAAAACTTCCAAACTGATTAAAATTAAGATATGATATAGGATAGGGTTATAATCCCATCAAACCATCAAATTTAGACATGTTTTGATTTTATTTTATACCATATCATTTTGATTTATCTTTACTTATTATATTTAATTTTATTTGTAGTAATAATATTCTAAATTTTAAATGG
Organism: Viscum album; assembly: GCA_963277665.1. NCBI lineage: Eukaryota > Viridiplantae > Streptophyta > Magnoliopsida > Santalales > Viscaceae > Viscum > Viscum album. The sequence goes on along the minus strand of OY728129.1, from coordinate 749,203,782 downwards.
TTATAAATATTACCTATGCGTTGTGAACTATCCATAATTGGATACTTTATGACATTCTAGACCATATAAATTTCAATTTTTAATTTTTAAATTTTTTTTGTGATTTTTAAACAATTTAATATTATGTTAATTTTATAAAATATCAATAGTGTCAATTTTGACACTATTGGTTTATTTGAATTTAAATAAAATCCAAAAAGATGATAAAGTCAAAAAAATATTTAACAGATTCTTAACATTCCATATTCATCTAAAAAATTTGTGGAGCACATTTATTAGTTCTTATAATATTTATTTAAATATTTTTAAAACCATTTATTTGATATTTTTTTAATAAAATAATTGCTAGAACATTTTTGTATAATTATTTAATATACATATTTTTTGTATAAAAATAAAAAATAAAATACTATGATAAATATAAATCTAATATATTTTATAATAATACTTTTAGTCGAATTTATCTCCTAAAACACTTAACTTTTTAAATGATACTTTTATTGAATTATGAAGGTGACAATTTTAACATCATTTAAAATAAAATAATATAAATGTCATAATCTATTTTATAAGTCTCCAAATAGTCCACATATCAAATAATGGATGCTTATGGTGTATATATACTCGACCAATAAGTTTTGGTCTAGTTTTTGGGTCTTTTGATGGGTATTATTATTTTAATAAAAATTATATTATTGATTTTTCACTAAAAAAATAATTTTTGCATCATTAATGTATAATATTTTAATGTAATTATATATTTCATAAAAATTACAAATAAATTGTCGTGATAATGAAAAACATTTTATCTTAAAAATTATAATTTATAATCTAATTTCTATACTTTTTATTTTTATATTAAAAATAATTTAATTATTAACGTTTGAGTGAGACATATTTCAATTTCCTTTAAATAAAATAAATTAAAGGTTTTAATCTCATCTAAGTGTGTTAAAATAGATAAAATTTCAACCCAAGTATATTTTAAGAAGAAATAAAATCTTCCAATTATATTAATACTAGTTTTAAGGTAATTTTATAATATTATTTTTACCCTTAATTACCATATTTATCTTTAACTATGGTAAATAAAATTTACCGTAGTCACTCTTAATAATGGCGAAAAAATTATCCTATTAACATAATTTGGACATACTAATTCCAAATATGGAATCCATTTTTCGAAATTCAAAACAAAGAAGATGTAGAAATTAATTTAAAATAAATCTCGTTGTTGAAAAAAGGGTTTTTATTTAAAACTTTGCAAAAGATTGAAATGTTTTTACCTATTAATTCAATGTAAAATTAATGATAAAGACATAAATTATATTGAATGGGTAAAAATATATTTTATTTATACATTAAAACCATTCAATATTTTAATATAACCAGATAAATTATCTCGAGGAAAAAAGATTCTTTTAAGTAAAATTTTGTGTATTTTAACTATTCAAAAAAATATGAAATTTATCATAAAAATATGAAAAATTTATCAAATGTAAATTTTTATATCATGATTCAAAATAATTTGTTTATTTTGTCAAATTGAACTTATAAACTTGTCAAAAATTTGATTTAAAATGGGTTCTCCATCAAATGGCAGCAAAACTGCATTTTTTTGAGAAATACCTCTTTTATACGAAAAATTGATTTTGTTATCATACCATGTTCTAGAAAATTTGTAAGATGAATTATAATGTTATAAAATTAAAAATTCAGTTAATACTATTCATAATGGCTATTTCAAAATAATATTATAATATATCAATGTTTAGTGAAACTTGGTATTGCGTACCACGCAAGCTATCGAGGAAGGTCGCTCTTGAGTGTAACACACGCCAAGTATTTTATTGCATATATTTCAAGAAAATCATGGTGTAGCATACAATAGAAGATATAAATGAAATTAAAAATAATATATCTCATAAAACCGCGTGGTGTTACAGCTCATTCCCTTAAAAGAAAATGAACCCCAAGAAAACCCACCACCATAACCATCTAACACCTGTGTGGGAGTGTGTGAATTAATAATGGTGGAAATAGTAGTAGCTATCACCACACTACATGAACAGCCCCAGCCTACAGTGCTGGGGTCAGTTTTAACTCAAATTTCCCCCGTAAGAGAAAAATACCTGAGCCGTAGCACACCTACAATATAATGGGAGTAACCCCAAACCATAGGGCTAGGGGTATTTTTTTCCTCAAATTCCCACACAACTGAGATCTGTCTTCTCCCATATGGGAAGAAATATGAGAATAGAGGACACTGGTTCATCCCAACATTGTGTTTCATACCCTCTATAATGAATTAGTATTGTGAGGTCAAATCAGGGATCCCTTTGGGTCGATCTTCATAAAGAAACACAAATAATACCATAGAATGGAAGGAGAAAGTCCATAAAAGGATGAAAATTTTTTTCCTACCATTTGGAATTGGGTAAACCACCCCAATACTTTATACATCAGTGATCATGGTGAACATTATCCCCTTGGATATAATAGTAAATGATAAAAATGATGAGGATTCAAGAGAAGAAGGTACCCTCCCGGAGGCGGCCCACACCAAACCTGATTGTGTGCACACATGGAACCAGAGAGCTACCATAAATTTTGTCACACCCTCAGTAAACCCATTAATAACTCCCTCAAGAATCCCCAACAAGGATAAGAATAAATCTCAGTTTTTCTATGACCCACCATCTTCTCCCCAGGATAATTTCCCCCTCAAAAAAAGGAAAGATTCTCCAAAAGGATAAATAAATAAAAGAGTGTCGGAAAATAAATTTCATTTATGTTGAGGAAGATATCTTTCCATATTCATTCCTCAAGATGAATGTAAAATTTTGTCTCAGAAGAGGTGCCACTACCTCATGTGATCATCCCTGTAAATGAAATTAATATCAGATGCCCTTTCAATACATCACTGGTACCATAAACCTACTTAAATCCTTCCTCATAAGGACATAAATGCTTCCCTCCACAAATTAAATTGTCATAATACATTCAAGTGATCCCATAATGGGTGCCCATGTCTCGGTATCTGCCCAAATTCCATCAATGACAACATGTCTAGTTTTACGCTAGATACACCTTCCCATGCTCATGTCCAGTAGGATATGCATCAAGCAATATTGAATATCATCAATTTTTAGCATGATTGGATTCCCTGAAAGGGGAAAACACTCTAGAACAACTAGAATAGAAACCTTACCCCAACTAGGTGAGCAACATCCTACCTCCACCAAACATCAAGAAACCCATATTCCCAATGTTAAATGGATCTAGAGACCTGTAGTATCATCTAATGCACTAGGAATCTTACTACGACCCCATTATGAGAAACCTGAAGCAACAACAATAAGTAAAAATCTATTGTTCGTGCACACTCTACATGGTTTATCCTTTTTTTGTTATACTAGTTTTCAAGCTAACTCAATCACAGGCTAGGGGAACCTTAGCGATATTTTCTATTCTAGTTCAGTTTGATATTTCCTAATAAAGTATTCAGTGATATCATTAACTACAATTATCAAGGGAATGAAAGAGTTTCAAATACAATCGTCGGATGGAAAGGCCTGACATACTCTATTAACCGGCCACTCCCCTAGGATGAAATGCTCTCTATGTGGATCAATAATCTCTATGATGAATTATAGTAATCACTCATCCTAGTTAAGTACACATGTGGGTTCTTATATTTCTCTGATATTGGTCAAATGATAGAAGTATCCTTGTTTAAAACCAATCTCATTCCATGGGTGGCCCCATTGATCCCAAGGAAAATAATAAGAAAAGCATAGGTAGCTTATGTCATGCTCAAGACACCCCAGAAACCAACTTTAGTTTCTAGGCCTCCACCAAACTATGCAGGACCCCCTGGACAACAACATTCATGCCCACATTGTAAATATGAGATAAGGGGTGATAAAATAAATCAGTTCTACGAAAAAAGAAATAAATTTCACTCTTTCTAATATGACCAAGTGTGTGTATACTTCATAGCATCCATGAATTGTAACTAGCTCCAACTTCCAAAGCCAAAGAGAGCCAATGAATTGGTTCTCTATGACCATCCAAATTATTGTCCATATAATGAGATACATGTGTACACAATCAAGGATTAATTCTTCTTCATCAGTCTCCAGAAAAATATAATGGATTCCAGACAATTCAAGCTATGTTTGCAGCCCGCACAAGTGATGTATGTCACTTCATTATACCCAAGAGAGGAAGAAAAATGGATTACAATCACCAGTAAAAAAGAAAAACAATTGATAGTTGGATGACTCATAAAACAGTCAACCAAGATCATGGAATCCTCCATGAACATTTGAAGTGAGTACACATTCCCTCTAATAGATCCTAATGCAACACAACCAGCATCCTCATCCCCAAATTCCATTGAGGTCCATAAGGGTACAAGGAAGAAGCAAGAGGATGATCCAATACCAAATCTGAATCTATTCATAACTGTTTCAGACTGGGTTCCAGTAAACAGGAATGTATGGGAATAGGCCTTCCAAATGACAAAAATTGGCACCACCGTGCTAAACGACACAATGATAACCGCAACACAAAATGGCACTATAGGAAGAATGAAATCAGGCTGAATCATTTATATATCAATAAATGATCATCAACTACATAAATTACGTTCAACCAATGGACCTATTCCCTGATAGAGACTATATCCATGAACACGGATTCCCTATGTTCAATCAGAGAGCCGGAGGAAGCCACTACAAAGGCAAGTAGTTTCTAGGATTGTGTGAACATTAAAGGCGTTAGACCCTCGACCACACCACTATACAAACCTTTAACATCATAAAAACCTGTTTAATTACCCTACATCAAAAAAAATATGAAATAGAATGTTTCTCTATGCCTATAGGATGAAATCAGAGCCCAACCAACTTGGAGAATCTATTGGAGGAAGAGAAGATGTCTAATCATCCATTGTTTGTAGGCCGACCAATTCAGCTGAATTCAAAAAGCATAGTATCACCATATTCTCCTATCATAGAGGCTAGACCTTGTACGTCAAAAGCTCAAGCCTCTAAAGCACCCCCGAAAGAGCATCCCCATATTGGAAAGCACTTACCATTAGAGATGAAATATGATATTTTGAAATAACTATCCTCAGTAATGGCAGACCTATCAATCCTAGATTCCTTGAGTCTATCAGCAGAACATAGGAAGGAACCCATAGAAACCTTACAAATTATATAGGAATTTGAGGCAGAATTAGTAGCTTTTGATGTCTATCAAAAAGAGACAAACCCCCAAAAAATCATGTTTGTCAACTCCTTAATATATTAGAATGAATAAGACATTATCCAAGGACCAAAAAACCATTATTTTTTCTGTAATGAAAAAAAAATTTATTTTTAGATAAATTTAATTAACAATAGCTATGGATTCAACCTCCTCCCATTTCAAAAACAACATTGGTTAGGCTATGATGATGATAGTATTAAACCCTCCACCACAAATCTACTGGGGTATTGAAAAAGTTAGCAGAATCCATTGAAATTAATCAAACATAAAATATTTCTTGGTGACATTGTGTTTGATTCCTAGTTTCTGGTAGTGTGGAAAAGTACATCTTTCTACGTTCTATTGGGGAGGCCCTAGCTGCATCATCATGCTACAATTCTCTCATCATACCATCAGCTCTTCAAATATATCACTAATGGAAAATATAAGAAATTTCATGTAGATTATTCCCCATTAGATTTTTTTGAGTCACATCACATAGATGTAGGGTTCTATGAACTAAAAGAGAATAAATCTTTGGTCGATGATTTTGATTGGTTCACCACCCAAGAAGACTAGAAATGGATCCTATAAATAACCTAAATACGAATGGGGAAGATTATTTATTACCCATCAACCGTAATGAGTGAATATTTATTGGCTCGGATACATACTTATCCATCTTCATGATTTTCATTAATGCCTCCAAATCTAATGAAGTTAAAAATCCTGATGACCCCTATGATGACATGGAAGGATAAAAAATGTTCTCAACACATCATCATGACCCCATATAGTTCTTTCCTTACTCAAGGAAGAAGATAATTTCCTATCAGAAAAATAAATCAACATAATTCCACCATCTATATAGAATTCCCCACAATCAATCAAGGAAAAAGAGGCTATTTCGATTTCTGTAAATTAGCAATACAGTTTCTCTCCCAACACGGGAATGTTAATCTTGAGAATCCTCCCTCCATTAGGAGAGGAATACGATGATAGAGAGGATGGAGGAGGAGAAGAAGATGACATCAAATATTCCTCTCCAACATTTTAAGAAGGTGTCTCCACCATGATCGATGAACTTAGGGAGATAAACAAGGTCACCGACGATGATCCGTGAACCACTCTAATTAGTGTGGATACACATTTCTATGTGAAAGAGGCATATAACTTCTTTATAAAGAAAAATCAAGTTGTGTTTTCATGGAACAAAATAGAAATTCAAGGCATTGATCCTATGGTCGCCAATCTTCACCTGGGTCTGCTAGAAGACCATTGTGGTTATAAACAGGCTGCCAGAAGGACCCACCCGACACATGTTGCGAAAATAGAGGCTAAAGTTTAGAATCTGTTCAAAGTTAACATCATATAGGACGTCTAATATCTGATCTAGATAGAAAAAATAGACCCTTTTAAAAAGAAGGATGTATATATAGTATTATGAATTTACTTTAGAGACCTCAATCGACACTGCCCTAAATGCGATTTCTCAGTCCCAATAACAAAAATATAGATCGATGTGACTGCCAGATATTAAGACATCGCATTCAAGGATGACTATTTTGGATACAAACATATCTGAATGGCCAGATAATATGGAGAAGACACTTCTTTCTGGGTCATCGAGTGTGTTTTTTTCAATAATTTTATTCCCTTTGTCCAGAAAAATGTCAACACCACATATCGGTGCACTATGTACCACATTTACAATCGATTCTTTTGAATATTTTTCATGTTCTATGTCATATACCTAGTTGTTAAATTAAAATATGGCTCAAAACACCTAACATATCATTTAACTATCTTCAATAAACTATGACAGTTCAGTCTAAAGATGAATCCCCTAAAGTGTTCTTTTAGATTTACCTCAGGGAAATTCCATGGATTCATCATATGACATCGAGGCATCAATGTCTACAACAAAAAGAACAAATTTATATTTGGATTGTATCAACCTCAAAACCTCACCGATGTGACCTGTATCCAGGGTCACCTGTCCAACATTTGGCGTATCATAGCCATCCTTGTTGGTAAGTGTTTTCCTTCACCTGGTTGATGATGAAAGGGGTCTCATACCAATGGAATAATGATTTTCAATAAGCATTTTAAAATATCAGAAGATATCTCCTAATACCAATGGTGTTACTACCACCAGTTGAAGGAAGACCATTCATTTTAAATGTAAACACATTGGAATGGTCATTAGGTGATATACTCTTGTAGAAGAATTATTAAAGTAGTGAAAATAGTCACTATTACCTCAGCCAGACAATGATCGATGCTAAGACTTGATATTCATGAATGGAAAAATACTACCTAGCCCTAATTATTATGGATAAAAAATTAAGGAACTACCTATGGCACCATGAGTTCTATCCGGCCTCCTGTTACAAACTAATCAAATATATCCTCAGTAATCCTATGCTAACTGGATTTCAATCATGGTGGGAAGTCATCTTACAACAGTTTGACATTTGGTACGTCCACCATAAATTCATCAATGTCCAGGAATTAGAGGTTTGCCTAGAATAACACCCATCAGAAGCAATGCCCCCATTGGATAATGAAATTCTTGATGAAGAGGTATTTTCCATCCAAGAAGACACCCAAGCATTAGAAGGTGCCTCCAGAATCCCAATAGAGGAAATGATAGAGGATCCCAAGATCAACAAAGTAGTTCCAGGTGTTATACTCATATCCCTAGAAAATTCCACTTTCCATACTCCATCCTGCATTCAAAGGGGTGAAAAAATAATGTACCAGAATACAATGTCGTAATCATAGGCCTGGAGCTGGCACTTCAGGCATGAAATGAATGCCTAAAGATAAAAGGTGATCTAAATATCATCATTAATCTTGTCAATGGTGAAAATTACATTAATTTAAAAGTATTATAACCTTTTATGAACCATGTCTAAGAGATGATGGTATAGTTCACAATAGGACAAACAACGCCTTATGTCCCCCAGTCAAAAAATGCTCAAGACGATACATTGGAAAAATGCAGTCACAACCTGGGATGATCCATACCGGGATGAAACAGACATCATCATTCCCACCACCATATGGTTTTTCCATTTATTCAAAACAATACAGAGGAAATATATGATATTAGCCCCATTTTTGATCCATAAAGTCAAAACAATGTTAGGATAACCCACATTTAAAATTACTTCTAGAGGGGGGAACTGCCACAAGATTAGGCTAGAAGAGAACAAATCTGGAGGCATGCAGTAAATTTTTTTGTGTACTCTGGTGTAAACTAAGATAAGTTTCATTACAAATGAGGCCTTAATGGAGTCCTTTGTAGATTCATCAGCGGAGAAGAAACTGTTTTCGTCATGGAATAAGGGCATGTAAGAGCTTGTTGATCACATCAATCAATAGCCATGATCTCCAATAAAAATGGAATCCATTGATTCTATTGGCCCAATATGATACAAGATTACACCACATTCACTTAGAAGATCCATTCATTCCATGTTCATGCCAATTTTATTCACCAACCCCCAAGCTACATCACAGAGCTAAGTACTCCTGGCCATTTGTCGTATGGAGGATGGATGTTGTGGGACCATATCCTCCTGCCACAGCTTGTCAATTCCTGCTCATTATAACAGCAATCGACCTCTTCTCCAAATGGATGAATCCATACCACTTAAAGAGGTCAGGAAAAAATCATTGTTAGCTTTGAGAAATTAAACATAATTAATGTATTTGGTTTCCCTCATACATTACAGTTTGAAAATGGATCCTACTTATTCTCTACATTGTAGGAAAACTTATACTATGAGTACAGAATCAGTGCCAACCATTCATCCAACTACCATGCAGTGGCCAACAGGTAGATAGAGGCTTTCAAAAAGACTCTATCCAGTATACTATTGAAGTTGGTATAAAAGGATAATAATTCATTTCCATGAAATCTCATTCATAATTTAGGGGATTTCCAGACCACGACCCACACTGCCACCCCGAAAACCCCATAATCATTAACATACAAAAAAGTGGTGGTTCTACCTATCGAAGTTCAATTTACATCATTTTTCATTTCCATTTGTGATCAAATATTTGTGGATGAACAATCCCAGAAACAGTTTGATGAGTTGGAACACCTGTATGGGAATCATTTTCACACATTTCACCATTAGTAAATCTACCAAAATATGATTGGATGGGACTTTAACAACAAGGGTCTCCTAAAGTGATTCCTCATTGGAGAGATGGTGATGGTCCTCAGAACCCCAAAGGTATACTGGAAGAAAATCCAAAAGGAAAAGTCAAAATGGGAGGGACCAAAAGTCAAACATATGGTCTACTCTAATGGAGAATATTCCTTGATATCAATGGATGGAAAGCTCATCAAACCTCCCAATAATGAAATAATTCTGAATAAATACTTCATGTAACAATGATATAAACATCATAGTTAAAATATGTTAAATTACATATCAAAAATTTTCCTAATTGCACGATGATAATCCGAGTATTCATAATTGTCTTAACCACATGACATTAAATAGTATGGAGTTTGTCCTTACCACAAGACATTAAAATTCATAGTTTCCGAAGAACTATGTACATTGTGGTTTCCATTAATTAGTGGGATACGTAGGGATGCATCACGCCCCAATCCTAGACAAGCCATAACATGTGTCAAAACACCCCTATTATATCCTTTATCAGCCCATACAATGAGGGAAATCCTTATATCCCTAGGTTTCTCACATTGAGTATAACTCACATGAGATTAGGATTTGTTGTAAATATTCCATTAAATAAAAAACCTCTAGAGGAATATGATATACCTAACAGACATAGAGGATGAAACCAAAATTCTTCTACTCTTACGCCCGAGTCTGATCGGTATAGGAAACATTTAAAATTACTTATGGATTGATTCATGCCCATGAAGAATATATACTAATGACATGATTTAACAGACAATCCCAACCAAAATTAATGGAAAATTCCCTCTCATTTATCTGTATATAGACCTGTCCTCTATAGGGAACATTCAAAACCAGATATGGCTTCATTTCTTCCTTTGAAGGTTATGTAGTGATGCTTGGATCCTCTATCCTAGTCCTACCACCAAAAAGAAAAAGCTTCTCGTACCTCTGTGTATAGGTTGGAAATTAACATGGGAATCCATGAAAGGTCCTAAGTGTCTGACATTAGACTGAATGATTCCTTTAGATTCATGTGCAGCCTGATTCTCAACATTACCAGATTCCAAACATGCACCCAATTTCCTACACAACAAATTCAAAGAGATGATTGAAATTCCATGTATGAATTTTGACACTCATAAAGAGTTAAATGATCATTATACCCCCAATATATGAGTCAAATAATTTTATATGAATTAGTAGTTCATGACTAATCCTGGTCTAGATATTTCGTACATACCCATACACTTCATTCTTATTTTTCAAACACTATACTCTAGGAAGGAATGGGTCCCCATAAACATTCCAGGAGAGTCCCTTCTTATTTTCATATGCCCAATAGATTCCATGCCCCATTTTATTTTTCATGATTTAATGGCCCCTCAATTCTATGGTTTACACCTTCTATCGTCCCTCATTTCTATGGAATTCCAAAATATCCTGACCATGATTAAATCATTGCTATTTATAGTCTTTGTGACATGTTGTCTCCAAAATATGATAGTAAACTGTGTTGTCGACGTCCTTAAATCACAATACTAAACAGAAAGGCCAAAAGTGTCCTGACTACTTGAAATTAAAGTGCACCACTCAATGAAAATTCATAGATTCTTATCTTGGATCGGTCTTATCAAAATAAATGACGTACCATCCCATGTATATTCCAGACCTCCACAAGTAATTTTCATTGGGAATATTCCATGAAATGGGCTCCCCCTAGAAATATGGGTTGTGGAAAAAAATTCAATAATTAGGACACAACCATATATGGTATTGAAATGTCACCTTTTCTACGCAAGAATTTAATCAATGTAAAGAATCCCAGAACAAGTCCAATCTATAGGTCTGCATACGGATAATCTTATTTCCCTTATTTTATGTCTGGATTACCCAACTTCTACCCACATTATGATAAATAATGTTGAATTCTTCCTTGCTGCACAATGTTAAACTACATACCATTGGTTTATGAATAAAATTATCTCTACTATATTTTTGGAAATTCTGAAGTAGTGACCCTGAATCCATGTAATCCCTTGATTATCACACCGAGCATAGTAGAGGTGAGCTTACGGGCCTTAGTATGAGAACCACCATGAAATCATGGAAAATCATCCCAATAGTTTGGTATGAGCAGCATCACCATAAAATTCATGTTATAGTTCCCTTCCCCATAGGGAACCCTAGGTCATGGTTGTACGACATTAAACTACCGAGTACATCGAATATTGATAGATGACTTATCATATGTATGAGCTAGATCTATGTATGGGATTACTTTATCCTATGGATGAATCAAAGCCCATAAGTTTCTAATATACCCAGATAAACCTCTTACATTCATCAAACTCTGTGCTTTTAGTAATCAAGGATCCCCATAACATTCCATGTCCATCAGATATGAAAGGCCAGTGTCCCGTGAACACCATTTATTGACTATTCACATCATTCCCTAGTGACTCTACCTGTGTTTCCTAAAAAAAAGACCATCAATCACAGTTATAATCAACCACAGGAGAGTCCCCTTCTACCTCAGTACGCCTAATGGCTCCCAAGCCCCATGACATCCCTCCTTATTTAAGAACCATCTAAGACTTGGATTACATTCTCTTTTTTAACCACATCCTAAATATATCAGAACATCCTAGCCAGATTCACAATTGGCCTCTCATGGTTTATGTAAAATAAAAATGACTCATCCATATCAGTGATGTTGTTAAACATACAAAAAAACAAAAAATCCACCACCTATTTCCAGTTTTCCAGGTAATGTTCAGCTAAAGAACTGCACCTTTCATGTTTTGGTGCTCCCCCTTTCATAATCCATATGTAATATCTAGAAACTTCCCAATCTTCCAAATCCTTAATGGCCATCACAGATTGATTTCAAGTGTCATGAAGTCACCATTGTATGACTATGCACATCATGCCCATGTGGAACTACATATGTCACCTACAAAAAGACCATCAACCAATGGTAAATTCATCATCCAGAGAGTCCTTTCTAGTTTGTGTATACCTACATGACATTTAGGTCAAATTTAAATCCCCATATTCAGAAACCCCCTGTATTATGGTATACATAATTTTCCAATTTCAAATTACCAATGATAAAATGCATTTATCATCGAAATAATGAAATAATTTAATCTCTCTTGGTTAGAGTAAAATGATATTCTGTAATATGTTTTAGGTGACCTGATTGTATGTTGTTAAACTGTACCATTCATTGGATCTCCTTTACATAAGAGAAATTCACATTGGAGCAGTTTCAAATTCAATGTCGATACTAATTTCTCTAATACATTCGGACATCATCCTTTAGATAGGTTACCCACTGTGGCCACCAACCTCAAAACATATCCAAAATTACAAAAAATATCTCCCATCCATCAGAGATGGGTGGCTAGGGTCATGTGGAAAACTTGTTTTGACTATTCATATCATTCCTCAATGGCTCTACCTATTTATAATACAAAACGAAAGTCATCCTAAGGACAATTAGTCATCAAGAGAGTTCTTTCCGACCATTGTACACCTAAAATAGATCCCAATCAACATATAAAAACAAAACTCACAAGGTTAAGGTCCAAAAATCCCTCATTTATTTTGAGAGTTATTAGTTAATTTTTCACTGATGAATCCAAAATTGGGCCCCCTTTGCCGTCGAATTTTGGACAAAGTTGTTTGACCTAAAAAATTACTAAAAAGTATGATTGGTAAGACTATAAACCACCAACAATAAAAGACATAGTAATCTCTAGATTGAAAACCCCCAAAGGGCACCCATGGATAAAACTCGAGTACCAGATCATTAAACCTATACTATCTATTATTTCAAAAATATTTGATCTATCAAACACTTGAAAGAGAAATAATGTTTTCTTGGATGAAAACTGGTAAAGGGAGGCCTAAGAAAAAATTTAGATATGACTACTAAGACCGTACAAAACTATATTAGGCAGAAATTATGGTAATAATGAAAAAAGGAACAAAAAATTTGGAGTTTTTCCATGAAACCCCAAAAATAGTTGAACTATGCTCACTGAATCACGTGGTTCAAGAAAAAATTAGAGCATGATTCAATTATTTCAATTTACTACTTTTGAATCATGGATTAAAATTTATCCCTAATTCAAATAATATTTATTTGATTAATTGTGATTAATTTTTCATTACAAGAAAATTAAAAGGAGAATCATTAGAAGGATAATTAGTTCCACAACATTAAATAAAAAATGGAGGAACATACCCAGTTTGGCATCTCACCACAGTATCAAAAGAAAGTGAGTACATCACAATTTGGGGAAAATTTTGTGAGCCTCAGCTCTCCCTTTATATAAAAATGTAAAGGGAATACCATGGTCTATCAAGGGTCTTATCTAATGTGTATCTCTCTTCCACCTCAATTTTGAACAACGGGCACAAGCGTCCCATAATAGTATTTATGTCCAACCCTTTCATCATGATATCTTCATAATTTTCATCCTAGGAGGCAATATTAGCCTTCAAACATTCTGTCATAGCCTCAAAGTCTAATAAGATTTCTTTTTTGGGTGACCATCAAGTCATGAGCCTTCTCCTCATCAGTTTCCAGATGATCGAGGTTTGCTAAAATATCTCGGATGGTCATTTACTGATGATGTTAAGAATTGAATCTAAAAATTTTGTCCTCAAAATAAGTGATGTCTTATTGCGAGATGACAATTTTGTATATAAGAAAGTGTATATACTGGTAAGAAGAGCCACTCAAACTCTTTTTTTAAACAATCACTACATGTTTTCTATTTCATTAGTGAAAATATCCTTAGGAGTTTCTACAGCAAGGGAACATAATAGTCACCATTCATGTTTTTTGCACCGCTTCATGCCTCCTCACGACACCAAGGCCTTGGTCCTCCATCACTACGATGGGTATATTGGCGGGAATCATCATTATGGTAGTGGGAAGGGACCTAATATAGGATACCTAGGATGAGGGATATCCCTCACCATAGATGATATGACCTCTAGATCTAGACTTGGGTGATTGGCTGTGATGTCCGGCGTATTCGGGGACACTCTACTGGGGCCATCCTCATTAGGTCCCTGAACGGTTTCCATAGGATGGGAGTAGTCTGAATCATTTCCTACCGGGATATGCAGCACATATAAATCCCCTTACATATGTCTCTTTCTGTGTACATAGTGTCTTCTCACAATAAGAATTTTAATAGATGGGGTAGCTGTCACGGTCACCAAAGGAAGAGGTATAGATAGCATGGTCATCTTGGTCATGGAAGGGTGAAGGACGATTAATGGATTTTGGACCCATGGAATTGGTCATCCCATAACCCCATTTGGCTAAAATTCCTCCTAGATTTGGTCATATTCTAGTTATTGAAAAGTGGATCCCATATTATTAGGGATGATAACGTCTATAGTGGAACATTTCGTCATCATTATAAGCTATAACTGGTGAAGAATTGTGGGATGAGATTCTCCCCTCAACCGAACGAAAGGAAGAAGAGTAGTCTATTGAAGGCACCCAAGTCTCTTGGAGCACTAGTATGGGAGGTAAAACTTATAGATATCCACCCTATATATGCGATCTATTAGCATCCCGTCACAAAATGTGAATAAATATAAGAACTTATTTGTACAACCGCCTCCATCACCCCTTATTGGCCCATGATGGGTATGGTAGGGTGAAAAGGAAAAGAAAGAAGCATCCTTTAGTATCCCAACAACATCGCTAATTCATAATGTCATAGTATGAACATATTCAATGTTAAGAAGTGTGCAGTTAAAGTTAGAATAAGTAACCCTCGCAGTATGTCGATATTCATTTCAAGTGAAATAATTTTCTTTCCACCCATAATAAATTGAAATTCCCTACTAAGAAGATGTGAAGTTTGACCTTATTGTATCTTTCCAAACAACTCATAATGTTGGGAAGGAGTAGGAATGGAAATATTAATT
Source organism: Viscum album (assembly GCA_963277665.1). Lineage (NCBI taxonomy): Eukaryota > Viridiplantae > Streptophyta > Magnoliopsida > Santalales > Viscaceae > Viscum > Viscum album. Next base: position 749,188,390 of record OY728129.1, on the reverse strand, counting down.
GGTTGACCCTCTACCAGCATAGGTTCCATCATCAAAGTGAAAACCCTAGCCCTGGTGTATATTTCCTGGGATGGGAAGAGCCATCCGCTAAAAAACAAGAAAAATAAAACTACTAATCTATGTAAATGTGACATGTGTCATTGAATCATGTATCCACATGTAGTATATCATCCCACTTTTAGGGTTCATAGAAATGACCCTAGAATTTAATGAGACTGATGGGTTGTATGAGTTCGACTGCAGCAGGCTCTCAACCTAGGCCTATTCACCTGTAGAAATGACCATATCCAATCCTTAAATGGAATATGTAATAACTCAAACATTCATTGATGGAAATTACTCTTAGTCTGATTAAATGTATAATTATTTATAATGGTTATAAAATTTATTCACTTATATGGTTTTATGTTTTGGATTTTAAAATACAGTTATGAATTGTAACTGTTCCTAATATAGTCGTTGAACAGTGTTCACCTGATTAGTATAAATATAGGGCTTTAACAAATCCAATTTACTCAGACAAAAGAAGCGATGGTTTCATCCAATATACATTCCCCATACGAAGCACATTTATCAGAGCTTGGAAATTTTGTGGCATCATTGGGATTTTCTATTGACCAAGACCAAGCCGAGCATGAATACATTAAGCTCGAGCGGAACCGCCTACGAGAGAAGTGGATGTTGATAGAGATACCACTTGAGCAATGTTATCTGAGCCACCCCAAGAGTATGTGACCATCATGAACCATAACCTAAGGTATTATGTGGGTGTTTAAGGGGTTATGTAAAAATACCCTAGTACTATGATAATTTACATTATTAATTTATAAAGAATAAACTTTCATTTTATTATTGTAACTTTGTAAATAGTTTTTATAGCACAAATAGTATATTTTTGTTAATGTTCAACTAAAGAATCTATATTGATAAATTAATGGATTTTTGAACTAAATAATATTTAATAAATTATTATTATTAGTAAATTACTTTTATTACATATAAATGAACGTATAATTTTTATTAAATCAATTGTAATTTTTATTACGTTTAGAAAGCTGTTTTTGTCAAAATCCATGAATATTCTATAAATGTCAGTTTTTATTATAAATGTAAATCTTCACATATTTAGAAAATAATTTAGATAAAATTAATATTTTTTTGGAATCAGGTCGTCGAAATTATCCAACGGTGATTTTTTTATACTTTTTTGAGAGAGTCGAATTTTTGGGTAAAAATTTGATACCATTTAAATATATAATGTGTTTTATGACATCATAATGAACAAATAGTGATGTAATAAAATAATATAAATATTATTTTCGCACAATATATGTTTTAATATTAAAGTAATATGAATTTGGTGGTTTTTTGATTTATTTTACAAAGCATTAGAAGACCCTTTAAGGATTATAACACATTTTTCCTTTTTAAATTGTTTTCCTTGAGAGTGTGACTCACCTCCACCTAAGAAACCCTATTATTTTATAATGTTTAGCTATTGGCCTCATAAAATTTTGTTTTAAAATACCCTATTTATAAAACCATGGAAAAAACCATGGCCAGGTATGTGATTTTGATTAGTTTAATGTGTGGTGTCCAAAACATAAATAATAAAAAATTCTCTCTTTTTTTTTATATAAACCCAACCATGCTCCCACATCCACTTCACTCAAAGTCTTTGGAGTTCATCCAACCTCTTCCCTCCCTCTATAATCCTCCAAAGGTTCCCTATTCTCCCATGAATCCTCTCTCAAACCTCCCCCAATTCTTTAGTATCACACTTCTATGTAAGGGATTACTTCTTTTTTCCTTTTAGCCAACTTTCCTAATATTGTTACGTACTTTTATTTTCAAAATATAAATGTTGGGGTATGATTTCTGACCTCACACATAATTTCCTCTTTATGTTTTAATTATTACAAACCCCTTTCTCTTTCATTAATGCCTCCCATGTACACATGTTACAATGCTGAAATCCCGTAAGAAATTTCTCTCTCCTCATTTTCATTCAAGCAATTTTTTGTATTATTAATGAATGTTCCATTACATTTGTTGGGACATGTATCTATATGACCCTATTACTTTCCATTTAATGTAAATATGATGAGACACCCATTTTTCTCTCATCAACAATGGTTAGGACTTCTTGCGTCACGTCGTTACGCTACATATATTGCACAGATTTTCCAAGCCAATGTCATTGTGCAGTGAATACCATGCCCATTTATCTATCAAGGGTATTCACCTTTATTCACATTTACTTATTGATTATAATTCATCATGTATGTATTCCACATACCTTTAACAATGAATAAATGGTTATGATTTATTCAATGTTTTATGATCCATGAGGCACACTTATTCATGAAATTAAATGTTTAGGAAGGGTGCGACCTCATAGCACACCAATGCATTGGGTAAAGTATAGTACCATGACAAGTCACATGCAATGAATGTTGAATCATTATAATTCAAGTAAAATGGGGCTTTACTTGTGCTTCACGTGAAATGAGGTTTAACTCTTGCTCCATGTGCAATGATCCTTGGCTCATGTTAATTTTATGTTAAGTGTTGTTTCCACATTTCTATGTTATGATAATCATGCTATACCATGACTTTATGTTCTTGTTTCTTTTTTGCTCCATGGATATGCCTATTTTCTAAAATGTGTTGTTTTCTTCATTTTATACCTTATTTACTCCCTTAATGAGCTATACAGCTCACCCTTTTTTATACATGTCCTCAGGTTATCCCATGAAATGTTAAGTACAAGTTAATGTAGTGGTTATGTAAAAGAAGTTTCCAATAAAGATGTTATGTTTCATGTTTTAAGTTGTTATGTAATGTTACAAAGCCCCAAATACACTATATTACTCGATCTTCCATGTTTTATAAAGTGAAGAGTTTATGTAATAAATCATGTTTAACTGTGTAATAAAGAGGTGGGTTGTCATAGTTGGTATCAGAGGATATGTTTAGGTATTTTTGGGAATAGGATTAGAAAACCATATTGAATCCTTAGAGGAAAAATAAATTATAATAAAAACATCCTATGATTTTTTGGGTATTGAGTAAGTGGTTTATCAATAAAATACATCCCTATCTGGATACGAGTTGGTAGAGGCGGCTCTGGCACAAATTTACCTAAGGGTGAAAACCCCGACAAGGTGATTCGGGCTTAACCGAGGGAATCCTGGTACACATCTACAGACCTTGTTTCACTCTTGGTTATGACACTCCCGGGGGATATTCATTGGTAAATTGACAAGATTAGTATGAACCAATATTAAAATAATAAAAAAAATTCCAAATAATATATGCTAGAAAGTATATCATGGTTAATAATAATTGATGCCTATAGATTCATAAGTTAAGGAAATAAAATCTCTTTAGAAGTCATCTGTTTTGTACTTGGATTACTATTTAGGTGTTACCCCTAACTTTCCATTTATTCAAACCAATCATCGATAATTTCGGGACTCAGGCTAACAATCGATGTGAAGATCTATGTGATGATTATGGTAATGAAATTCCCAATCCGATGGGAGCGGGAATTGCGAACATTGTCAAAATCCCCCCTTAGTTAAATATTTTTTAACAGAAACATTGGTCAAGAGGAAAATTAGACCCCCACTCCATAATAGAACAAGTCGATATCGAAAGCTTCATGAAACAAAGGCATCCTAATTTTAATGGATCATCTAATCCCTCAATTGTCGAACAACGGATCAACTCCATTGAAGAGATCTTTTCCATCCTTCAATGTTATGAATAATAGAAGGTTCTCTTAGATGCTTATCATATGGAGGGTGAAGATAATAAATGGTGGACATTGACCAAAAATACAAAGACTGAGGAGGGGTTAGAGGCATTGGAATGGAAGGATTACCGAAATATGTCTTTTGATAAATATTTTCTGCACACCCTCCAGCTGAAGATAGATAGGGACTTCCTTGCACTCATTCAAAAAGATGACGAATCTGTCTGAGCGTATGAGGAAAACTTCCCAAGGCTTTCATGATACACTTTCATCTTTTTCATTACCCTCGAATTCAAGGCTGACCGCTTCTTTGGTGGGATGAAACCTAACCTATGGAAAGCCCTTGTGATTCGTGACTTCGGCAGATATGTGGAAATTGTCTACTGTGACCTCAAGGTCTAAATAGAGATCATAGTATTTCAAGGGTTTCATGGGGACAAAAAGTGTAAGGTGGATTTCAATTCTATAGGTCTGATTGGTAAATCCAATGATTTTAAGAAGATCCATCACCCCACTTACCAATGGTGCAGAAAGAAGCACCGTAGAAGTTGCTTGAAGGGGATGAGGAGATTCATTAGGTTTGGAAGAGAAGGACACCTGAATGTTTTTTATAGAAAAGAAAAACCCACAGATATGATAGAAGAGATAAACACTATATTTGAATATCTACACATTGTTCATTGCTTCAAATACAAATAACCAAGGAATCTTGCAAATCAGTGCCCTAAGACAAGGGTTTTCAGAGGCAACCAAAAACCTCCAAGGTAGAAAGGGAGAGCTTTCTCCATCACTACTGCCGAATTGAACCCCGATAGCGAAGTGGTGATAGTTACGCTAGTTATTTATTCATTGATAACGAACATACATTTTGATTCAGGTTCTATGTATTATTTTATATCTTTAATGTTTAGTGGAACAATCCAAACACCACCACAAGTCATGAATGTAAAGATATCGGTGAGTACGAAAAATGGGATAGTCATTTCATCCTTTGAATATAACTCCTCCCTTGTCATAATTTGTTGATTGAACTTCCCGACGAACCTCATCATACATTCTCTAATGTAATTTGATTCAATTCATGATATGTATTAACTTTACTTATATAGATCCAATGTAAATTACCGTGAGAGGGAAATCACTCTCCATGTAGAGAATCAACCCCTTATTCAATACAAGTGTAAGAAGGAAGATGAATATTATTTAGCTACATCATCTCAAGATTGGATATTATTTCCCTATGAGAATGTGTATCTGGTTCAGATGATTGAGTCTAAAGAGGAAACCATCCTTGATGGCATGCCTATTGTGAGGGAATTCGCTGAAGTGTTTCCTGAGTAATTGCCTTGTCTTCCTCTTAGTAGGGATGTTGAATTCTTAATTGATCTTTTACCTTGTGGGTTGCCAATATCCAATAATCCATATAGAATTGTTATTTTGGAGCATAAGGTGATGAAGAAACAACTATAGTTGATTCTGGATAAAGGGTTTATATGACCATGTTCTTCAACATGGGGTGCACCAGTCCTCGTCATCAAGAAGAAGGATGGGAAAATATGCATTTTAATCGATTATTGTGATCTTAAAAAAACATGATAAAGAACATGTATCCTCTCCCACAAATTGATGGCTTTTTCGATTAGCTTCGTGGACCACAACACCTCTCCAAGGTAGATTTGTGGTCAGGATATTATCCAGTAATGGTGAAGAAGGAAGATATCCCGAAGATAGATTTTCGTACAAGATACGGGCACTATGAATTAAAATTAATTCCTTTCAGAATCTCTAATGCTCTAGAAATTTTCATGGACTTGATAGATGGAGTCTTTAGAGATCATCTCAAGAAATTTGTGGTAGTCTTTATAGATGACATTCTAATATAGTCCAAAACCAAGGAGGATCATGGGGATCATCTAATAACTACACCATAGGCCTTGAAAAAGGATAAACTCTATGAAATGTATATCAAGTGCGAGTTCTAGTTGAAGGAGGTCTCATTGTTGGACCATATCATCACAAGTAATGGGATATCTGTGGATTACTCCATGAAAGATGCAATAGAGGGATTGATAAGGCCAAAAATTGGTAATATATATATGTAGCTTCTTGGGTTTAGCTAGATATTATCGACGATTTGTGAAAAATTTCTCACATTTGTACAACCCTCTTACAAGGCTAACATGGAAGGGAGTAAAATTTTCTTAGAGTAATGAATGTGAAGAAAACATCATGGAGTTAAAATGTATGTTTATCACTGTGCTCATGCTCACATTACCCACAGGTGGATAACTTTTTATGGTATTCAGTGATGCTTCAATGAAGGTCCTGGGTTGTGTGTTGATGCAAAATGATGAAGAAATTGCCTATTATTCAAGGTAATTGGACATTCACAAGAAGAATAATCTAAACATGATTTGGTGTTGGCTACAGTCATATTCGCTTTTAAAATTTTGGCAGCATTTTCTCTTTGGGGATATGTGTGAAATAAATATGGGCTATAAGATCCTTAAGTCTATATTCACACATAAAGAGTTGAATAAGAGCCAATGGTGATGGTTACAGCTGATTAAAGACTATGACTTCTCAATCCATTACCACCCTGGGAAAATGAACTAGGTGGCAGATGCTCTAAGTTGAAAGGACCCAGCGATTCTATCGTTGATGAGAATTGAGGAGGAGAAAGTCTTTGTAGATTTGATGAAGATGGACATGAGAATAATTATGAAGGGAACATCATTAATCATTTCACATATGATTTCTCTACCATATATTTTGTATAGGATAAAGGATGCTCAAAAGGATGATGTGGTAATTCAGAAGAAAGTGTAAGATTTCAAAAAAGTAAAATCCTTGTTGTTCACTTTTTATGAAGAAGGAATTGTGATATTTAGGAAAAGAATATGTGTTCTATCCAGTTTGGAGATGAAGAAAGAAGATTCATATGATGCCAAAAGTTCCAATTTATCTATTCCCCCAAGAAAAAAAAAGATGTACTGATATCTCTGAGAGCATTACTGGTGGGATAATATGAAAAGGTAGATTGAATAATATACATCAAAGTGCCTTGTGTGTCTCAAGTGAAGGGAGAGAGGCAGATACCTAAGGGGATGATGCAACCATTGCCAATACCAGCATGGAAATGAGAGAACATCACCATGGGCTTTATCATCGGTATTCCGAAGACATCCAAAGGAAACAATGCAATCTGGGTTATAATGGATCGTCTTATAAATACTTCAAACTTCATTACAATTCGTGAGGATTTCTCATTGGATTAACTAGATTGGAAATATATCAGGGTAGTGGTAAGGATGCATAGATTACCACTACCTATTGAATCTGATTGAGATCCAAGATACAACACTATATTTTGGGAGAGTCTTTAACATGCTTTGGATACTAAATTGAACATCATTATGGCCTATCATCCTCAAATTGATGGCCAATCTGATCGAACTATTAAAACACTAGAAGATATGTTAAGATCATGTTCAATGGACCTTAAATGATGTTGGAATCAACATCTTCCTCTGGTTTAATTATACAATAATAACATTTTCTACTTGAGAATCCTAATGGCACCTTATGAAGCCCTATATGGGAAAAGGTGCAGAATACCAGCATGTTGGGATGATGTTAGTGAGCGTAAGATGCTAGGACCTGAAATGATTGTGGAAATGGTGGAGAAGGTGAAAAACATTCATCAGCATATCAAGGCAGCCCAAAGTCAATAGAAGAGTGAAGCAGATAACTGTCAGTGATACCTTGAGTTCAAAGTTAGAGACATGTCATTTCTACGCATGTATCTGAGGAAGAAGTTCATGAGGTTTGGAAAGAAATGGATGTTAAGACCAAGGTACATTGTCCCCATCGATATTCTTGATCATGTTGGGGTTGTGGACTATCGACTAGCACTTCCACCTACCATGGATACTGTACATGATGTATTTCAGGTATCCCTCTAATGGAAGTACATAGCAGACCCTTCACATGTACTCTAATCAGAGGTAGTACAACTAGAAGATGTTGTTTCTTACGAGGAGGAACCACTGATGATATTAGATCGTAGAGAAAAAGTTCAATGAAATAAGAAAATTCCCCTCATCAAGGTATCGTGGTGAAACCCCATGTTAGATGAAGGGACATGGGAATCAGAGGAAGTGATGTAGGAGAGTTACCCGAATCTGTTTTAGTGCGGTAAAATGAGATTTCGAGGGATAAATTTATTAAGGGGGGAAGATTGTAACGACCAAAACATTCATTAATAAAAATTCTTCTTAATCTAACTAAATGTAAAATTATGTAAATTTTTATACAACTTATGCACTTATTTGGTTTTATGTTTTGGATTTTAAAATACAGTTAAGAATTGTGACCATTGATAATATAGCCATTGAACATTGATCACATGATTAGTATAAATATAGGGATTTAACAAATCCAATTTACTCAGAAAAAGGAAGTGATTGCCTCATCCAGTAGACATTATACATATGAGTACCATTTTATGGAGCATGGAAATTAGGTGGCGTCATTTCGATTCACTATTGACCATGCCCATGCCAAGCTTTAATATGTTAAGCTTAAGTTGAACCGCTGATAAGAGAAGTGGAAGTTGATAGAGATTACAACTCAAGAAATGTCATCTGAGCTACCCGAATAATCTATGACCATTGTGCACCTTACCCTAATGTCATTTTTAGGTTTTTAAGGGGATATGTAACCAGACACTAGTACTAATATTATGTAAATTATTCTTTTATAAAGAATATAGTTTAACTTTATTATTGATACTTTGTAAATTTTTTTTATAGAACAAATTGTATTTTTTTGTTAATGTTCAACTAATAAATCTATTTTGATAAATTAATGGATTATTAAATTAAATAATATTTAATAAAATATTATTATTAGTAAATACATTTATTTATTATAAATGAATATATAATTTTTATGAATACAATTGTAATTTTTATTAATGTTTGAAAGCTGTTTTTGTCAAAATCCATTGATTTTCGATAAATGACGGTTATTATTTTAAAATTAAAAATTCACATATTTAGAATTTTTTTTGATAAAATTAATATTATTTTTGGAATCGGGCTGTCGAAATTATCCAACGGGGAATTTTTCATAATTTTCTAAGACGCTCGAATTTTTGGGTAAAAATTAAATACCGTTTAAATATATAATGTGTTTTAGGACATAATAATGACCCAATAGTGATTAAATAAAATACAATAAACATTATTTTCGGATAATATATGTTTTAGTATCAAAATAATGTGATTTTAGGGTTTGTTCGATTTATTTTACAAATCTTTAGTGGACCCTTCAAGGATTATAAAACATTTTTTCTTTTTAATTTTTTTCCTTCACATTGTGACTCTCCTCCACATAAGAAGCCCTATTATTTTAATAATTTCGGACATTGTACTCATAAAATACTATTTTAAACTCCCCTTTGGCTAAAACCATGGGAAACAACAATGGGATGGTTTGTGTTTTGGATTAGTTTAATGTGTGGTGTCCCAAACCTAAAAAATTAAGAACTCTCTCTCCATTCCTATGTAAACCCACCCATGATCCCACATCCTCTTCACACAAAGCCTTTTTATTCCATCTAACATCTACCATACCCTCTTAATAATCCTCCCATGGTTCCCCAAGATCCCAATAATCCTCTCTAAAGCCTCCCCCAATCCTTTGGTATCACACTTCCTTGTAAGGGATTCCTTCCTTTCTCATTTTATCTATGCTTCTTAATATTGTTATGTCCTTTTATTTTCAATTATAAAAGTTGGGGTATGATTTATCACATATACCATACTTCCCTCTTTAGGTTTTAATGATTAGATACCCCTTTCACTCTCATTAATTCTTCCCATGTACACCTATTACTATGAAAAAATTCCGTAAGAAATTTATATCTCCTCATTTACATTGATGCAATTATTTTGTATCATGAATCTAAGTTCCATTACATATGTTGGGAAAATTACCTATATGACCCAATTATTGTATATTTAATGTACATATGATGAGACACCCCTTTCTATCTCATTAACCATTTTTATGAATTCTTACGTCATGTCGTCAAGCTTCGGAAATTGCGCCGATTTTCCAAGAAAATGTCAATGTGTAGTGAATACCATGGCCATTTCACTATCAACTGTATTCATCTTTTTTCACATTTACTTATTTATTATAAATATTCATGTATGTATTCCACATCCCTTTATCATGGAATAAATTATGGTGATTGATTCCATGTTGTATGATGCATGATGCACACTTATGCATGAAATGAAATGTTTACGAAGTGTATGCACTAATATCAATCCAATGCATTAGGAAAATTATAATATCATGATACCTCATGTACAATGAGTGTTGAATCATGAAAATTCAAGAGAAACAAGGTTTAACTCATGCTTCATGTTCAATGAGGGTTCACTAATGATCTTTTTGTAATGATCCTTGGCTCATGCTAATTCCATGTAAAGAGTTGTTGCCACATTTCCATGTTCTGATAATCATGATATACTATGCCTTTATGTTCATGTTTCTTTTATTCTCCATTGATATTCGTATTTTTTAAAATGTATTGTATTATTCATTTTATACAATTTTCCTCCCTTAATGGGCTTTATATCTCACCCTTTTCTTATCCATGTCCTCAAGTTATCTCATGTAATGCTATGTACGAGGGAATTTTGAGTTCACGTAAAATTAGTTTTCAATAAAGATGTTGTGTTTTATGTTTTAAGATGTTATTTAATGTTTCTATTCCCCATAGAAACCAGTCCACTCGATCTTTCATGTTGTATCAAGTGAATAGATTATGTAATAAATCATGATTAAGTGTATAATAAAGAGCCAGGTTGTCATAGGATAAGCGAGCGATCCTGGAGGGGGGCAGGATAGGGAAATCACACTACCATTACTAGTTGGATCCTTATCAATGGGGACACATGGTTGAAATTGTACTAACTAGTAGAAGTATGAAGAAATTCATTGTACATGTTTCCAAGAATGGGGTGTGCCCCAAGTGGTGGGATTTTCTATAAGTTGATACCTTATTATCCATACAATAAATGGAAAGTATTGGTACTTGAACACCAGTAGATCATCAGTTTTGGTAGGATTTCTCCGTGGAAGAAAACCCCAAAATGGGGGGATCCAAGTGCCCTCGTACAATTTCACTACATCCAACTGATCGGGGGACTATTAATCGATTTTATTTACCTAGAATTCCCAAGACCAATCATCATAAAATCATTCTCTAGTTGTAGGTCCCATTTTTTCCTCCACAAACCATTTCAATTTTATCAAAAAAGGATGAAAAAAGATGGGGTAATCCTAGGTGACCTGTCTCAAGGAATTCTTGTGACAACTGCGATTAAGCTAAGTACACGCCAATCCTTCTAGTATGAACTCATTCTCTTGAACAGAGGTATTTATGAATTCTTATGTGGAGGAAATATTGGCTCAATTACACCCTTGGGGTTCTTACAATAGAATGAATGGATTATTATGGTCAGCCAATGGCAGTGGGATGTCACTAGAGAGACCAAATCCAGTTAGCGGTAGTTGCACGAATAATGTGTATGCTAGAACCTCTGATATAATAATTTTTTTTAGAATCTATCCCACAGAACAATTTATGACTGAAGATGGTCCTCAATGTCTACAATCATGACTGACTTGATCTTGGTCGATTCTGTTAAGGTTTGTGGATTATCCCTTGTAATATTCATAGAAATATCCAAACGGTCATAGTAATGGTCAGTCGAATGATAAAATTAATGGATAAGGGACAAAAAATGTCCAAGGGACATTAGAAAATAATTTCCAGATTGGGATTCACGTACTATTATTAGAAAAGTTGAATGATAACCATCTAGAGAAAACCACATCAGTACACAGAAGCAATATCCCTCATATGACCTTAGTATGTAGAAGGCACGTTGGGTGCTGGCCCATGGAGCATTGTCTGACAAACTGATGGGTTTTCGGAAGTAAGAAAAGAAGAACCGAGGCCCCACCATGATGAGGTTCAATGTATGCTGATTATAATTTTATAATTGGTTTAATATGCTTTAATGTTCAGTTCTCCAATTTATGTCTGGTGTGCGGAATATTTAAGTCACATTGACTTCTCTTATGTGGTACTCTAGACATATGTTCTAATTTTGATGGTGTAGATTGTGAAACCAAAAATTGCGTTCGATGGAAGAATCTATTGTGAAGAGTTCAGTTCATGAAACGTACAAAGTGGTTCGCAAATATTGATTTCATAAAAGAGTTTGTACATGTTAAAAAGGAAAACAATGGAAGGTTGGGAGAACTTTTCGCTGCGAGAAATATTAAAAGTGAAATGACCTAGGCCCCTATAAATAGGTGTGGTCCCCTCTTACCGAACTGATCTATTCCACCACAAACCACTTCAGTTCAGGACCGCATCTAAATCAGAATAGATTCCTCTTCATTTCAAATAGATCCCATTCATATGGGGGCATTTGTAGGGTCCTGAAAATCTTTCATGGGGAAGTAATTACACCCACACATACTTTTCCGAAGGGAGTAAAAATTCTTTTTGGTCCATCAAGGCAAATGGATGTAAATTTAATAGAATGTTGAGAAGAAACTTGAAGAAATAAAAATTTTCAAGAGTTTTATTTGAACTGCGTACCATCACTGGGATTGGTTCACGAGGCACATAAACCACGAACCACTGGTACATGGTAGGCCCTGCAAGGGCTAACCCATGGGGCGATGGCCAGCAAACCGAGGAGGCCAGGAACCATGTTATCGAAAAAATAGAGCAAGAATTACATTCAAATACCATCCTATGAACTCATATATTCATGAATGAAGCATTCTGGAAATGTTACACGAACCATTAACCATAGCCTCCGCACACCTGAGTTGACCTTGTCTTCTACAGGATGAGATATATCTTCATGGGGTTTTTCAAATTGGCCCGTATGCCCACATATATGATTTACCCAGGGCTCTATAAATGGAGCATCGACGAATAGAAAATATGATGGATGAATAAAGCAGATAAGAGACCCTAGTGGTTGGGAGAAAGAACATGGATGTGTTTCCAAATTTGATTTCTAATCACTAATTAAGTGTAAACTGACAATCATGTTTTTTCATGTATAACAAACCACATACCATAAACAAAAACTTAATAATAACCAATAAACTGTTAACTTAATTGGTGCCATCGCGAACCATAAATTTCATGTGGATGAACTCCCAATGAACCATAGGTTTTAGGACCCTCATAAAAATGGGGTTCCACAGATTAAATCACTTTTTGGATCAAACCCTCTAATGGGTACGACATTAGTATGAAGATGGAACCCAAAGTGGCATGGAAAGCCACATCCATGACCACTATTGGAATCAGAAAATGCGTCCCCAAAATATTCAAAATTCATCCATACATGATCCACGATCATAGACCATTTCTCATGCTTTAATTTGTTAGGTTGTAGGGCCTGAAAAGATTTGTAGATAGAAGTCATGGACATTTGAAGTTGGACTGGAAGACTGGTTCACCAAGCCCATTCACGAATATCCCTCCACAACAGAGCAAGGAGGTGGGTTTCTATGTGAACCACTTTGAAGTACAAGAACCCACCATAGAGAAAGGATGCAGGATTCTTTGAGAACACCTTTGACGTTCACGAACCCTCTGCGGAGAAAAGAGGCAAGATGCTTCGTGAACCCCTTTGATGTTTGTGAACCCGCTGAAGAGTGAGCTCTGTCTTCGCGCTGAGTGGGATATGCTTTGCGGCGACCCTCCAATATAAATACCTAGCTCACCCCTCTTTGATAGACAGTCACACCGCCCCTTGGGCAGCCAATCTCCCATTTCACGGAGCTCATCTTCTCTTTGCGAAGCTGCTCCGCAAGTCCATGCTCCGCGAGAAGCTTCCTTTACAAAGCTGCTCCGTGAGTCCATGCTTCGCGAGGAGCATCCTTCGTTAAGATACTCGGCGAGTCCATGATCTACAAGCAACTTCCTTAATATAGATGCTCCGCAAGTCCATGCTCCACGATCAACTTCCTACAAAAAGTTGCTCCATGATCCCATGCTCCATGAGAACCTTTCCCTCGTGAAGATGCTCCAAGACACCTCATCCTCCATGATCTCCCTTTACTACGCGAAGCTACTTCGTGAAGACCTATCCTTTTCTGAGGGTCCTACTTCATGTAGACCGGTCTATACCGTGGGTGTTGGGCCCCCGCACCCCCACTCAGGGTCTGTGTCGTACTGCAGTCCCAGCCCTCTAGGCTAGTCCCTTAACTTCTGTCACTGACCCCAATGAAAAATGGAGAGTCACATCGCAAACTTTTCGGGTCGCGATGTCGACATTTTCCACTGCACCCTTATGCACAGTCTCCTTACACCTATGAAATACCATGATTTGAGATACTCTTATGCACACCATGGAATAACTTTAGTCAACATATTCCTCTTGGTTCATTTCTCATGTCGTGTGTTGATATTATCATTATCAATTCCCCTGAGTACCTTGAGTCGAACCATTCCACAAACAACTAATCCAATCCCCCATCACTTGACTCATATGAAAAGTTGAACTAGAAAGGGCGACTCAAGCGTAAGTCCCAACACCAACCATTCTTAGGCACCTTCTACCTAACAGTTCTTTCTACATGAATTTAAACTATTGTAATAACAAAATTACAAACATTGGATGCCTCTTACTCAATATAAGAGATAATTTGTGTGCCAAGCATAAGATGCTAGCAGTCCTCTCTACATGACTATAAACTATAGTAAACCCTATGTTCCAAACCTAGGATGCCTCTTTCTCTAGACGACAGATGCCTCATGCTCCAAGCATTATATTCCAACAGTCCTCTCTACATGAATTTAATCTATAGTACGCCCTAAGTTGCAACCATAGGATGTATCTTACTTTAAAAAAGGCATGCCTTGTGCTCCTAGAATTAAATGCTAACAACCTTATATACATGACTTTAAACTGTAGTACACCCTATATTCCAAACATAGGATGCCTATTACTCAATATAAGAGATGCCTTGTGCACTAAGCATAAGATGCCAAAATTCATATTTACATGACTATAAACTATATTGAAAACTATGTTCCAATCATATGATTCCTCTTGCTCCAAAAAAGAGATGCATTATGCTTCAAGCATGAGATGCCAACAATCCCATTTAAATGACTATAAACTGTAGTACATCCTATGTGCTCAAACATAGGATGTCTCTTACTCCAGAAAAGAGATGCCTTATGCTCCAATCATAAGATGCCTAATTCCATTATTACAGTGGTGTAATTTCAAGGGCGTTAGAATCCGTTCAAACATTACATCACTCCACCAAACACTTTTCATGTCCTTCATTCAGATCTTAATCCACTTCCATGTCTGAAAGGAACCCCTAACGTCCTCGTCCCAAGCCACATTGGCTAACCTACCGTCCTGTGCCAATTCCATGTACGACTTTGGAAACACTTTGAGTTAGGTCTAGTGTTTCGAACATGGATAGAAGTCGACCCTCATTTGTTTGTCCCCATTTCAGGCTAATGTGATATGGATGCGGTGTTTCAAACACGGTCAATATGTTTACTCCATCGCCACACCACCCTCAATGCATTCTGAATGTTGGGCATGAAATTCACACTTTTCATCTCCCTTTGTTCAGACTGATTCCAACGCACCTTGGAATTGTCCCTCTTGTGAACTAATGCATAGGTGAAGGCCTCAACCCACCAGTGGGTTGGGATGAAATTACGTCCAGGCATAGGGATGTTATCATAGGCAGCTTCCTTGTGTAAGCCCCATTCACCATTGCCTCTCATTAGCAGCACATGGGAAGATTCCTTGCGTTATCCCCATCCACTGTTTCCACTCTATAGTGGCACGCAGGAAGCTTTCATGCATTTCCCTACTCACCAATGCTGCTCTATAGCAGTATACGAACAACTTCCATGTGTAAGCCACATGCACAATTTCCACTCCATTGCGACACCCAAGAAACTTCCTTGCATAAGACCCATTCACCATTGTCAATAATTAACGGCACACAGGAAGCTTCCTTACATATGTACCATCCACCATTTCTACTTCAAATCATCATCTGAGTATCATTCTTGCGTAAGCCCCATTCAACATTGTCACTCCTTTGTAGCACACGGGAAGCCTGCTTGAGTAATCCCCATCCACCATTTCCACTTCAAAGCAGCACTTGGGCTGCTTCCTTGCATAATCCCCATGCACCATTGCCTCTCTACAGTAGCACATAGGCAGGTTCCATGCGTAATCCCCATGCACAATTTCCACTCCATTGTGGAACCTGGGAAACTTCCTTGCGTAAGCCCCATTCACCATTACTGCTCCATAGCGGCACACGAGAAGCTTCCTTGCGTAAGCCCCATCCACCATTTCCACTTCAAACCGGCACCTGGGACGCTTCCATGCAGAAGCCCCATGCACCATTGCCAATCTATAGTAGCACACATGTAGCTTCCAAGAGTAATCCTAATGCACAATTGCTACTCCATTGCAGCACCTGGAAAAAATTCTTACATAAGCCCCATTCCCCATTTCCGCTCCTTACCGGCACACGGGTAGCTTCCTTGTGTAAGCCCCATCCACCATTTCCACTTTAAAGCGGCACTTGGGTAGCTTCCATGTGTAAGCCTGATGCACCATTTCCACTCCAAAATGGCTAATGGGAAACATCTATTCATAAGACCCATACACAATTTCCACTCTATTGCAGCACTCGGGCTTCTTCATTGTGTAAGCCCCATTCACCACCCTTCATGGACGCACCTTTTCACTGTGATTTTCAGGTCCTTGGCACCTCTTGTTCCTCGCACTGAGCATGACTCCCATGTGATTAGAGTAAGCATCGACTATGGCATCCTATATGGGAAGCCTAGAATGTAAACCCAAAACCTTCCTGAACTACATGGACTTTGATCCTTGCCAAGATAAGATACATAGGAAGCCTCCCCGAGGTTCAAGCCCAACACCCTATTTCTCCGCCCCCCTTCACGTCGGTTCTCACAAACCATCCCGAACTACACAAACATTGATCATTGCTAATAAATGGTATGTAAAAAGCCTCCCTAAGGTTCAATCCAATTACCCCATTGGTTCCGACCCCCTTCATGTCTGTTCCCACAACTTGAACTACATGGTCTTTGATATTTGTAAGAGAAAGATATGTAGGAAGCCTCATTGAGGTTCAACCCCATATAGCAGTAAGCCGTTGTGACCCCATAGAGCGGTAATATATTGTAACCCCATCCAGCGGTACACCGTTGTGACCCCATTCAATGGTAAGCTGTTGGGACCCCATCCAGTAGTAAGTCATTGGGACCCCATCCAGCAGTAAGCCTTTGTGCCCCCATCCAATGGTATGTTGTTGTCAACGCATCCAATGGTAGGACATTGCGACCCCATTCAGTAGTAAGCTGTTGTCAACCCCATTTGGCGGTAAGCCGTTGGAGTCCCTAATCGATGGTAAGCTGTTGTCAGATGAACCACATGGACTTTGATTCCCTGCCATGAAGATACGTAGGAAGCCTCCTTGAGGTTCATTCCCTTCACGCATGACTCATCATGATCTATCCCTCGACCCTGCATGTTTAAATAAGATCACACCCCATCCCAAATGTTCTATTTCTTCCAAATCCCATCCATGCGTCCATTCTCACTGGTCTCCTCCTCAGGTGTCCCATTGTCTCACTGAACAATGCAGACATTTATTCCCTACCATGGGGATACATAGGTTATCTCATCAAGGCTCGATCCCAACATCACTGTCATCTTCACACCGGTACCATCTCATTCCACCTACTTTTTATTCAAATCTCCATCATCGATCCTAATTTTCACTCGGGCTGCCACATCCCGGTGAGATCATGACATTCTTTCCAGTGCCACTTCTTGCAGAATCCGGTTAGCAATCCATGCATAAGTCCCACTCAATCCATAACCATCCACCCAAGAGTATCCCTCTTGCGGTGGGATTCTATCCATGCATAAGACCCATCATGTATTCATGTTGTTTTCCTCTTTGTACAACAAGTTTCAACACCCGTTCGAACTACGTGGGTTTTGATCCATGTCATCTACACAAGTTACGTAGGAAACCTCCACGAGGTTCAATCCCATCCAAAGTTAAACCTTGTTGCTTTTATATTATGGGGTGAACACTCCCTGATAATCCTTTGGTGGTGTCCATATCAGCCTTAAATGTGTGACATCTTCCCATTTATGGGACACACCATCCTGAGTATGCTCTTATTGAGTGTTCAGATCCATCCACCTGTTAAATACTCCTGGTACTCCCTCCGAGGGATATACCAATCTGATCTGTCTCTATGGGGTGTTCTGATCACCCTCATTCCATCTCAAAAAGATGTTAAAATCACATCTTAACTCGTGTTAATCATGAGATTCCTGAGGAAAACCTTCCAAGACATGCCTTTGGCGTAGCTGTCTACACAAGACGTTAAACTCTTGACAAAACCCTTGTTAAAATGGGATGCTGAGGAAACCCTCGGAGGCATGCCTCTGAGATAAGATACCCCGCAACTGACGTGGGATGACTCAGGTCATGTACCCTTTGAGATTCCCTCGTATGTGGAAGAATACAGGTTCCACAATGTCCAGACATCCATATATTCTCCAACATGCCTGATGATACCGTCAACTCTGACCGAAGGTTGCAACCATGTCAAGACCCCATGGAATTTCTTGATATAAGTAGTGTAATTAATTGGGATCCCCTATAATATGTAACCAGGAACGAGATTCACAAACCACAACATAATCAATAAGGGAGAACCAGACTAGGTAACAAGTTCCGAGGAGGAATCAACGGAAGGAAGAATCGACATCCCATCATCCCGTTTCGATCAAGGAGAAAATGTCCCTAGATAAGGAATGGATTTCACCCACCTTTGGAATGTGGTAATGTGGGGTAATAGTTGTGCATCCTGCACTGACAGATGCACGTTCCCCGAAGAAAGTGTCAGAAACAATAGCGTAACACCATGGTATGTGGTGGACAATACCCAAATCTGTATACTATTTCAGTACACTAATGATCTCTCAACCCGCAAAGCACTATGGTGTACAGGGATCCCCCATCCCGAATGAGAAAATAGTACATGGAATGGGGAGTCTTCAGGCGTCCTTACATTTAGATCCAATCTTTCCATCCATTACTATCCAATATTCCATAGCTCCACCATGAAACAATCCACTTACAACAGGACAAATCCTCCTCCAAAGCCACTAGACCCATACAATCAGATCCTCAGGTTCATCAACATGACTCTCTAAGTCTACATACCCATGGTTAGTGGAGTCTTGATAGTTGTCCTCACAATGGTCCAGACCCTGGAATGTCCCTATGTATGCATTCCAATGGTAACACATTGTTCCACCTTAGGGTACTAATGTCAACCTCTACATTCTAGGTATTAAGGGAGATACATTTTTTCAATTTAATGAGGAATGATGATCAATCGAAGGAATAATGCACGATTTCCCTTTTTATGAGAGGCGACATTCCTCCCACTTCTTAGAAAACATTCTGAGGTACTTTCATTCAAGGTTTCCCTAACCTTCTAAGATCCCAGCCACATGACCTCCAATGTAATCCCACATTGAATGGTTAATTTCTATGTGCCCTCACACAATGTTGCCTCAACTTAATTCTCCATAGGACCAACCTCTCCCATCAATGGAAGAGAAGATGTGTGGTTTTTTAAATCTCTGACGTCCTCTTGTTTCTCACACCGAGTGTTAGTAACAAGGGAGTTGAGATTCGGGATGATCACAACATCCACACAATCAAAATCATATCTAATGCTATGATATCAGTGATTCCTATTCAAACTAGGATACGTAAGACACCTACATGAAGGACCGATCTAAAAGGGGTTCCCTTCCAAAAGGGTCTACCCAATTATGGCCCCAACAAATAGGCCTCCTCCCAAGTCCAATCCCCAAGCTAGCCTAACTACATGGGATCTCATTCTTCCCATGAGTATATATAAGAATCCCATATTATGGGTCTGACCCCAACATCAAACCACCTTCTATACCTTTTTTATGATAATAAACTATGTAGCATTTTAATGTATGGCTTAAGTCAGTATTGCCTCTGTAGCATCGAATTTATGTATATGACGAATGATACTGCAACCCAGGGGTACACTATGGATACACTATTTGGGAATGATCCATGTATTAGTGAACATATGAACATTTTTCAAATATATAAGAGAGTCTTGAAGAATGAAATAAATACCCCCAAAATGGTGGGATGAGCCGACACTCCCATCCTCTCGACCAATAGAGTCATTAAGTGTCCTTGACCAAATCATCATCCAACGAGTGTCTGCCTTTATATAGTAGGTCAATTAATGATGGATACTAGGGTCGTTGGCTGTTTCTTGATCCATGAATAATTCAATTGGAGACCTTTTGAGGATTTTATATCCTAATAAGACCATTTTCACAAATACCATACCCTATGCAATCACTTGTTGGGAACAATTGATCATGGAACCTCCTTTATAATGTGTAAGTGATAAAATTCACATTCCCCATGGTGTCAATACAATTTCCCCTAAATGAAAGCAATGAAAATCAAGAAGAAACAAAGGTGTCGCCATGATAGTCTCTATAATAATAAAAAAATTCTTTTCACATCTCACACCATTTTTCATATTCCTCAAATGTGTATTTGCGTCACCCCAAATCTAAATATGTGAAGAATCTTGAATCACTTCTACTCTTTGTGGATTTGGAAAACTAGTTCTACGCACTCATCTTGGAGGTGGTGACATAGTCTCTAACCATTCTTCTAAAATTATCATGACTGGGAAGTCTCTATCTTGTGTGGTGGTGTTCTTGTGTTCCTGATGATCCACCGGGAGGGATCTATAATGGGTTTCTACTATATAAAGAGTTCGGTCATGGGTGTGGTAGGATTAGTGGATTATAAAACAACAACCTTTTCTCTTGTGTCCCTGATCCTAATGAATTCACCCCCCAGTTCCCTAATCAAGTGTAGGGAACCATGGATAATAACCAAAATTATCATTCAATAGGAATATGTAATGTGAATAACATTGACAGAGCCAAATATAATCTCTTCATTTGATAAGGATTATTCCAGACATGTCGATTCATGTTGGGACAATTGGCAGGGTGGTGACCATGTTTTGGAGGTGGTTGACATGAAATCTTCTAAGGGAAAGGAAACATTTGTACTTGAAACAAACTCATTTTCTTCCATTTCTGATTATTCGTCTAGCCATGTTTCTTATTTGGGGACTTTCTTTAGAAAAATGGTATTTTGATGAAGATGACTTTTCCACAATGGATGTAGCATGAGACATAGTCTACTATTTGAATAGTGTTTATAGAATGGAATGAGATCAGATGATTATTTTCCTAATCATTCATTCATCTGATTTATGTGAATTATTAAATTCTACATCCTGTCATTTTTAGTCCTCCTCTAGATCCTTAATAATGACTTATCCTACCTAGGCTGGTGATATTTCTAGATTCACTCACCTAGAGTACACCATACATTGTAAGAGTTCCATAAAAACAAAACACTCCTAGATGGGGTGGCCCAACATTTGATGGATGAGAAAATAGTTTCAGAGGTCCTCATCTCATTATTTGTTATATTTATTTGGACTCTGAAATAGAACTAAGTTATTTTCCAATTTTAAGATGAAATTGTTGGGGACTTGGTAATTTTGAAAAAAAACTTGTTTTTTAATTCCTCAAACTTTTCATGCCTCTGATATCATTGATCATCCTGATGAGGCATGCATTTCTATTGACACTTAGGATGTGGGGGCCTATGGTTCGATGCAATCTCTGAGGTAGGAGCGAGTATATGGGTGTGCTTAAGTATAAATATAGAGGCCTAGGACTTCCATATTTTCATTCTTTGAGCTGATGGGATTATCCAAGACTTATATTTTGTCTTTTTTATTGCGTTTTCTCACATTTGAGCATTTTATCTTAATCCAGAAACACTCATGTGTAATGTATGGGGATCAACAGTGTTCACAACTCATCATGGTGATTTTATACATAGATATGGAATTTTTTTGAGAGAGTGGTAGGATTTAAGGACCCCAGAACACCCTAATAGGGGTGGGGTCATTTAGGGTTTCAATGGTATCTTTTAAATAGATGGGTGTTTTTCCCACATTGGAAGGAAACTGTTAAACATGTCTGAAAAGGATGTGAAAAAAAACTACCAATCACATGCAAGGAAACGACACAAGTATTTCACATGGTCCACCACCAAGGGCTAAGTACAATGATCATTTTCCAATAATATTTCTCTTGTACCAAAAACCAAGAATATTCACAAGTTGTGTATTTATATAGTTTATCACTGTTAATATGTTCTATGTGCACTGCATTAACAATGTTTTTGGGAATGTTCACTGTGTCCCTCAGATCACTTCCACTTACTCCTCCTTTACCACTCTATTTGAAGAATATTCACTTAGTTTATTGACACGAGGTTTGATTTAGAGGTTTATCATTAAATCATGAATCATCAACAATAAATAGATACTCTATTGAAGTCCAATCTCCTCATCCACATACTATGATACAAGTATGGTTGAGAATCACCTCTTCCACGTACCACTTCTATTTCTAAATACCATCCAGCTACTTCATGAACTGTCATACTCCATGTACTTCCTTACTCTGTGTTCTTCTCAGCATCATCACACACCACCCTACTCCATGTACTACCTTTCCATTCCATGTACTGTAGGAGTTCCTTTGCAAACAAAACGTTCTTCTACAGAATTTTTTCCCTTATGTGGAAGGCTCCCTCAGTGTGTCGTCTTCTCTTTCATGAACCACTTCAAACTTTTCCAGATTTATTCCTGAATTTTTAATCACTCATCCAAACTCATAAGTAAGGGGATTACTAATCCTTCTATAAGCACTAATGGATTCGAAAAATATGCTAAACCACGATTTTCTAAATTGTTGATTTTAGTAATGCCTCTACTGTGTACCGCTCCTATCTTGAGAACTATATCTATCATATGATCATCCATCCTTCCACATACTACATGCCTCTAACTGAATACCTTCAACATGAACTGAATTTGGTTCCTTGAACTGGTATGCAAACTCTTAACGATGTTTTTGTACACAATCCACCAACCAATCCTAGTCATGGTATGTGGCCTGTTTCTCAGCCCCCCCAGTTCTCTCCATTTACTGAATTCCTTATCCAAATTTCAATCCATAAATTCCTATGAATACCTTCCACATTTTGATGCACAATAATTTGGCAAAAACTGGAAAACTGGGCCACCTCCAATGCTACTTTCAACCTCTAACGTATGACCATAATCCTTGAAAACTACGTAGTCATCCAAGTGTAGATTGACAAAAAACACAAACCATACTCCATTATTATCAATGATAATCCTTGGATCCAATATTCATAATGAGTAATATAATACATTACTACTAAAAATGATATATGAAACACTTTCATACTCCATTTTATTTTTGCTTGTGAGATCAATGACTATTGTGTCTTGAAACATTCAACTGAACTAGAATAGGAACTTCTAATGATGATATTCCCATAAAGTAATTGATTGGGACTATATAATTGTGTACCATACAAAGGCTGGCCCCTATAATGATTGTAAAAGGCATATGAGTTTCCCTGCATCTAGTTGGTCAGGGGTCCCCAAAATGGGATCACTTCAATAGATGAAATTCATCAAATTCTTCTCCAAATATCCTAAGCCATTGAAAATATGAAATGAACGATTTCCACTGTTTTGTGGAGGACGATTTAGATCAACACATTCATGATACTCTATATTTACTAGTTGAACCATTGTGAACTATGCTTCCATATATTCCAATTGAATACTTAATGAATCAATGGTGTTTATATAATTTTAGGAATATCTTGTACAGCCATGACCTGAATAAGTGTAGTCTATGGAGCCTAAACTGGTCTAGCAACTGGAAATACCAATGTCGTTGGAATTGATAGTGTTTTCCTTGGATAAGACATGAGGACTAGCCTATAAGGATGTGACTTACCCAACAGTGGCTGTGTACCCGAAAGAGGGAATTCAATATATTCAGCAATAATTGCAACATACTCACTTGAATGAGGTGCTCCTACTAGAATTTCAAGCTGGGTATTTTCTTATGAACCATATCTGGATGAAATGCTTCATCAGAGTATCTATACATGGAGTCCTGTCAACTAATTCATTTCCTCCTCATGATGAGAAAATATTTTCTCAAGGGAAATGGAATTACCTTATCAAGGGGAATGGTGATACACGGTTGGATTTTACCATTTCAATTATTAGATTTCTATCAAAGAGGAAGAAGTTGATTATTCATGGGAATACCTATATTTTGAGTAAGCCTCATATTTCGGGTCCCCACAAATTATGTATTCATTTTGGTGCAGAATATCTTAAGCATGGAATTTCATCACTAGAATCCTTTGAATCATTTGTATTTTTTGGAGTGGGTTTGATGATGGAATTGATAAAATTCATATATGTGTAGTGAATTGCAAGAATTCTGTTGGAATTCTTGTGACATCGCGTAGTTCTATGCCCTCCACAAGACTTTTCCATCCTATATTTTGGTTCTATAGGAACTGGTAGGTATATTGTAACCTAAAAAAATCCTTAGATAGTTTAGTTGTGTATTAGTTTTGAATATTCATCCCTAATAGGGAGAAAACTAAAATCCACTAAGGAGTGGATTGTGAATGTGAAAAATCATCTATCCATATGGTATAGGGCTATTCATATTCTTCTCTTTCAACCATTCATGTTCTGTTTTCTGGAATTAAGGTTTGGGTTAATAAATCCCCTAGCCATATTTGTTGGGGTGGCTCCTACACTACTATGGATGATATCAACACAACTACGCTTCTAATTTTAAAAATTATTGTCTCTATGTTGGATGGGTGCATTATCCAACACTCACATAAATAACCTTTTTTGGATGACCATTGTCTTATTTCAAAAATATTAACAATTTTACGGCTGAATTTCTATAAGAGAGAGGGTTACATTCTGTTATTAGATGCATGATGCAAATGTATTTCAACATATTTCTTACTTTGGCTCTAACATTGGTGGAATTTAGTCGAGGACTTATCATACTGAGAATATCTTTGTTCATGAATACAATTAATTTTATGTAGCTGGCCTGGGTAACTAACATTGCATGAGACCACCTTTAGTGGGATTTCCTGGCATTGAAGCCTAGTAAAATGAAATACCCCACATACACCCCATCCTAGGATATGAACACCATATGGGGTATCTGTGATCAATCTTCACAAGCTCATTAATGCATCATGGCATGTATGTTGAAGGGATCCATATTGTTTTTCAATTTTTGGATGTTAGAATGCCATGTTAGATTACATGTCAATTTTCCATTGTAAACATTTTATTACCATGACATGAATTTGGTATTCATTATAAGGTAATATATTTGTTGTCAGATGATGTAGAGTTTTTCACATGTTGAGTATGATTTCATGTATACAATCATCCATCAATGTCACTAGAAAGATTTATTAAGGAGTGTCCAAAGTCTAAAACATGACCGGTATTCATTTTTAGCTATTTTTTTCTCATGCTCAACATATCCTTTTAAAATTTTCCTATACGTTTCTCTACCTGATCAGACCAAAGTTGGTGTTTTTCTGTCATTTTTTTAGTATTAGCAAGATCAGTAGAGTGTTCCACTGGCGCATTAGAAGATAAATGGCCCCCGTGTGGTTCATAGAATGATCATTTCCATCAGCTATCTTTTTCTTGAGAATGAATTTCATCCACTAGTGATAAGTAATAATAAATAACTAGCCTTTTATTTGTATGCGCCTCAGGATAAGAGGGATTTCTTGTGACTACCTTATCCGTTGGAGAATTCTCTTCACAATATGAACTAGTACTACTAATATTACATTCACCATGAACATAATCAAGGAGAGCATAACCGTGGTGGATTATAAATGGAATAAAACTTATTACACCTTGATATTTTGGTCATTCAGAGTGTTTTCGTGTCTCTCATCTAGAGATAAGTTCTTGAGATTGACCAAATTATCATGAAACAAGCATTCATGAAGAAGTGTTCGAAGGTGAACATCAGAATTACTACAAATAATACTCCCATTATTTTTTATTAAGAATGTAGTATATTGGGTTTTAATAGATATATTTATAAGGGTATCATGAACTCCAGCATTATGAAGAGCCAGATCACATATTGACTCTTGATCTCCCACTTTTCTTTGTGAGTAAATTTCCAAGATTCCTTATTAAATGTAGTTGGGGCCACATTCAAGGAGATATGGTTATCATGGATAGGTGTATGTTCTGATCTTTGATTGTCCATAATAATAGGATTATTATCTCCAGTTGGTGTGGGTCTATGTGCCCGATCTGGTTTTCTATATGTTATTATAAAGTGTGCCCCATGGCCATCTTTGTATAGAGATGTGTTATTTATCTAATCCATGGTGACATGATCAAGAGTGACCATAGTTATGAGTACTAAGATATGTGTTCATCCATAGGATATTGATGGTGATATCGTTATGATATTCTGGAAAGATTCTATGATATAAACATGAATTTCCATATACCCTTTCACCATTTCAAATGTTTGTTTGGTGACTTAAAAAATAGAAATGTTAATATTTATACATTATGTATATGGAGTTAGTGTATACAACTTGTCATTTCCTCCATTTCTTGTATGTAGATACTAACAGTACTTGTGTGTGGGTGTCGATAGTTGAGTCTTCCCCTAACTTGTTGTTGGAGCTTTCTGGCTGACATATCTGGGTGCCGCCGAATGAGGCTACTGGAAGGATTGGTGATCGAAGGCATGTGTATGTTCCCACTTGTAGGTTTCCACTGAAGTGGTTTATTAGGCTTAGATGAATTCTTCCAAAAGCTTTTGATGGTGGAGTTAAGGATTGAAATCAATTTTATGTTCTTTCCCATGATACACCACCATATTTGAATGTTGGGATTGACTGGGCATTGTCAGATGAGTATGTTGGCCCGCAAAATGAAGGTGGAAGGGTGTATGTTCCACTAAATATTTTCCAACAAAAGTTTTTGGTGGGATTATCTTAAGGGAGAAATTGTAGGAACCAACTCCTTTTAGCCGGTTATTGTCCTATGCATTCCATATTCCATGCTCGAGTTTGAGGGACCTGGGATGGATTGTCAAAGGTGACACCCTCATCATGTTGAGGGTTCACTTCTACATGGAATTGGAGGTGAAAATTGATGGAAGTATCCCTTTAGAACTCCTAAATATTTCATATGATCCTACAATGTCCTCTTAATCCACCTCATAAAATATTGGAGGTACCAGTTGTTATGTTTCTGAGATAATCTCTCGAAACAGCTCAAGAGGGTGGTTAGAACTATCATCTTCTGGACCACCGGTCATTATTGACTAGATGAATGGGCGTGATTATTGATATTTAGGGCCAATTATCGGACATCTAGGGTCAGTATAGTACCATTTTGATGGACCTCTCAAACCAGGGAATTAGAGACCCAACATTGAAGACAGTCAGCCAGGGATGGATTTCTTCGTGCAGTCAAGGATCTAGTCTATACAGCCGCCAGGGTGTTCACAGGTGTGAAATTGACAGAAGCAATTTGTATAGAGTGGTCTTCTAGAATGGAATGCATGTATATGTGATATATGTATGAAAAAAAACCTTGTTGAGGAAATATTATTTTTTATGAACACATACGTGACTAATTTCTTTTTCTATTGTGTTTTATAAACAAATAGTGGTGTAAAAATGGGTAACATTATCATCTTGGATATGGATTCATGTCTGATTCACCATATTTTATTTCCTTGAGAATGTGTGTTCTAGTTTAGAATCTCTATTTTCAAATGGTTTCCAATGGTTTTGTTTATGTAACCAGAAACACACAATAGTTATATATCCAAAGAGACATTCTTTCTAATGAAAGGTGCTTGTTTGGGATTTTGACCCACAATATTTTTGAACATGCATTGGTCGAGAGGATGGGAGGTCAGGATCATCAAAACCTTTTGGGGGGAATTATTTCCTTCTCTAGAACTATATTATATATTTAAAATATGTTCATTAATCCTTAATTAATTTCTATGTATGATTTGTGTTATCCCAATATTATCAATCAATTATTAGAATGTGTGGAATTTAGAATCAATTTCATGTATTTGATTTTCTTCATTGATGGATATATAAGTTTTTATGATATTCGGATGGAACCCATTTATGGGATACCTACATATCCTCGTGAAAGGAATAAAACCCCGCTAGGTCTGGTGCAACTTAATGGGGAGAATTATACCTTTTAGGGTTATGTGATAAGGGCCCAACTAAACTATTTAATGTCCTGTAGTAATGAATTCAAGGTGTAAGGTTACTAGTCAATGTTAAGTGTCTGACTAATGTTGAAACAGCCCTAGGAACATGTAAGGGATATGAGTTGCCAAGATGAATTATACCCTGCTAAAGATGTGACAAAAAATAACTGGGTTTCTTTAAAATGTTGGGTGTGAACCGCTGTGAGGCTTCCTACATATCCATTTTTGATGGGAATAAATGCCCGTGTTGTTTTTTGGTGATGACCCACGCCTAAGGAGTCCCTCAAGGGTATGCATCATAGGGGAGTATAGACCTATGAGATTATAGGTTTTGGATTATTCTTGAAGGTAATTCAATAATAAAAAGGGTCTATGAGTGATGTATCGACTAATAGTTGTTTGTGGGTCTAACTTAGGTATAAATCTAAAGGAGGATACCGAGGTTTTGGAAATTATAATTGGGAATTATTACAAAGGATGATGATTATTGAGCTCAGTCCCTGAGTGGGATTTCTATATATCCAAGTTATGATTGGAATTAGAGTTCTCATAGTTGATTATTTCAGGTAGATTGTAAAGATTTTTTAATTATTACAAACCTCTACACCCATGTGATTAATTCATGGTGTGAGAAAGAAGTGGATGTGAATGATTAAAAAAACACACATTTTTTTACATTGATGATTGGAGGGGTATGGGATATGGTGGAAGAGGTTATCGCTATTGTCAAAGAGTTCATGAATAAAACACTTCCCTCTCTTCAATATACATTAAACATGGGTCCAATGTAAGGAATAATTGAAGGAAACAGAAGTATAGTGGAGAAAGACTGAAACCTCCTACATAAAAGGATAACGGATCACACCAAGATGGGTTTCTTTTGATTGGTCCCAGGAGAGGAGTGATACTTTTCCTTTTTCAAAGGGAAAACAATGTGTGATCCTTAGCATACTATACAAGGATAATAGGATTTGGATCTCAGAGATGAGAATGGGCGGACCGATTCTTATCCCCAGAATCTGAGATTCATAACTCTTCAACACTATCAATAGTATAAGTATTCACATGATTGCAGATATAAAATTCTATAGATGACATTAGTATCTTGAATCTCTTGTAGTACAAGTGCAGGAAACCTCTGACTATAGAAATACAAATCTAATTGGGAGACATGATGATGTGCATTTCACTAAAGTTTTGTAAATCAGGAGGTCTTAGTGGGGGCTGAAAAATGATCCTTTTTAGAAAGGGGATAAAATGAAGGAAAATAAGTTCCATGAATGGATTTTAATGTGGATTCATGAAAGGATAGTGCATGTTGAAGAGGTGAGGTGAGCCAGGAAGGAATATGCCAGTGGATGGAGCACAAATTGGCAAGGTGTAAGTGGGATTGGGATAATTGGTTGTACCATTAGTGATGTACAATTTTTATGACTAAACCTGGGTGATAAATAACTCAATACTTAATGTTTCATCACAGGTATTACGAAAATATAGGCACACAAATTCATATTTGATGATGTTCGGTCACACAAGTGTTCTTAAATCAGGGGGTTGGGAAAACTGGTCTCACAAGTGTTGTTTGTTTTTATCACTAAATGGACTTCATACTCACTACCCCCCTGTAATTACATGTCAATAGGTGTCATGAAACTACCTTTTAGGTTTCAAAAGAACCTGAGAAAATCATTAGGGTAATCAGAGTAGCAATCGGCCTTTGCTGAAGGCCCTATGTACAAATGAAAACCCCAAGAGTCTATTTATTGGAAACAAAGAGACCTTGGGAGAAGGTGACTTGGCACACAAGTCGGTGGGGTCAAAGTGTTTTATATTCTAGATATCTACAGTAGATGAGTCCTGCTAACTTCCCACACAAGCTGATGCATACTATCTGTACACGATACCTGTCAACACAAACTAATGCATGCTTGTGGCCCTCACTTATTGATGCACAATGGCTCTATGTGCATAATGATGTGTGCTAGCTACCAGGAGTTCTTTTGAATTTTTGGTTATTCAAGTCAGGTTCCCAGGGGTCTTATTTATAGGAAAATATGGATCCTTGGGAGATAGTGACTTGTTGTGAACGTGGGTGGCATGAAATCTGACCATGCTAGTGGATGAAAGTCCCTTTACAAAATTTATCCAACTTCTGAGAGCCATGAACTATGATCTGTAATTCGGGTTGGAAACCGTTACTTGTCAAATCAATTATCTTGAATATACACACACTTCAGGTAATTTTTAATATGTTAAATCATCAAAGAAGATAAATTTAAAGTATCATTTTGATGTGTCGACAACTTTTTATCATCTATATTAGAAATCTATATCATACTCTTTTAGGAGGGATGTACCACATATACATAGTTTGTGGAGATGTCTTTTGAAACATAAACATCCAGATTGAATGTTCATCATTCATGGATAAATATTTCTACTAAAATGTAGCACCCCAATCATTAATGGTATACTTCTCTTTGAATAACACAATAGCTTTCGTTGTGCGCAACATCGAGTTCTAGCACACCACGACCAATAAAACTTTCCGTTATGAATATTAATACCCACGTTTTTAAATTTTTAAAATTTTATTTTTAAAATGGATTTCATTTTTGGAATTGTGATATCAAAATTATCGTAGGGTATTTTTTTTGTAGTTTTTGGAAAACATTTAATTTTTAATGAATAGTAAACAACACTGCGTTATTGTTTAAAACCAAATTTTTATTTATATAATTATTTATTTAATTTAAATTTATTTTAAGTCAAAATAGATACATAATACCTATATTAGTATAATTTAATTTATTGGATTCATTTTATAACAAGAATAGATGTATAAAATTTTATTGAACTTCTTAACGTCTTTTACCAACCATCTAGGCACGTAAGAAAATGTGCATAAAAAGTAATTTTACCACTTATATGAATTGAATTTCAAAGATATAAGATACATGGTTGAAAAAAATAATTAATATGTGGTTTAATAGGATGAAAATAATTTTTGGTGAATAGTAACATTTGGATTTTAATTACCACCGTTAAAAGTAAATAGTGTATTTAAAGGTAAAAATGATATTATAATTACCATAACAAATGTCCTAATTCTATTGGATAAGTTTATTTAGAACAAAATAAGCCTTATGAATAAAATATGATCCTCTGTGATCCACTGGGATTAGATTAGGACATTTATTTTTATTTTATTTAAAGAAGAGGTAAAAGTGTTAAATTCAAATTTTAATAAATAATAATTATTAATATAGGGTTATACATAAGATAAATTATTATATAAATATTAATTAGAAATCTAAAATTATTTCCTATATAATTGTATTTTATTTATAATTTTTAGACATTAAATAAGTAAATTTATTTATGATACAATGATGATGCAGTTATTACATTATTAATGAAAGATTATAATGATTGATATTATAAATTTAACAATAAATTTAAATTGAGACTTTTGATGAATTCCACTAATTTTTTGGGTTAATATGACATGTTAATATTGATTTAATGTATTATTGTCTAAGTAATCATGTGTTTTTACATTAAAAAAGATACAAAATAGTGTCAAAATTTACATAATTGCGTTTTAAAACAAAATACTATATTATTAAATGATATAATATTGCTAAAAATATAAGGTTATACCAAAGGACTTATATATTGATATATATGACATTAATAAACCTCTTGGAATTTTAATGGAAATTTATTATAATTTTATTAACCATGTAATATAAAAATACAAGAAGCCTTTGTAAAAGTTAAACTATTTAACTAAGAGTTTAATCTAAATGATAAATTTAATATGGTGACCTATATTTTTTTTAAACCTATTGTTTGAGAGTCTTTCAACCCCTACCTTCTTTATCCTAGAAATAAATTCCTTTGTATCCATTATTAACTGAATATTATTTTATTAAATAATAATATTTTAGGCTTTTCCTAAAGTGACCCTCACCACTCTTATAAAAGGGTACCTACACTTATATCAAAATCACACATCCAAATCCATTTGGCTCAGCCAAACCCTACTCAAATAGATTTCCAACTACCCTCACTTCAACCTAGAGTCCTTACATTGATCAGAAAGACAACATAAATAGTCGTTTTGATCAAATCAAAAGGAAGCACTATAAAAATATGTAATAATTTCATCACCTCTTTCAAAGTTCTTTTTTTATTCCACTTACTCCTTCTTTTTTGTTTCCATAAAAAAATTATAACTTAGTTAACTTATATATAATGTGATGTTATTATAAATATGGTACAACCATATTCATTATTCTATCCACCCAATGAATGACAATGTCACCATACGTGCGTACGTATGGCTTACCGTCTCAACGTCGTTGTGTAGTTTTATATTCAAAACATCATTATTTGGATCAATATAGTAATGATTATAATTAATTATAATAATAAATATAACATGTAAATGATTATTTATATATGATATACCATCCAATTAAATACTATTTTACCTCTAATATAATGATATTTTTGCTCGTGCATACGTATGCATTACCATCTACACAAACGCAATAAGATTCATTTCCCCACCATAACCAATCGAGAATATTTTTTATATTATGATTAAAAATAATTTTTAAGTACATTATATAATTATAGATATGAATAAAAGATATCCTATTAATAAAAAACATTACATTCATAACAAAACATATAAAGGAAAACGAATCAGTCAACCCCTAAACAATGATATTACTAAAACATTATCTACAAAGAGATATTAAATGATTATATATGATATAATATTTATATATTTGGTTATTAAATAATTTAATAATAATGAATTAACTATTATAAAGGAGGTTAACGTACCCTCAACTTAGGAAAAGTACAAGATAAGGTTGAATTTTAAAATCTATTTAGTTATCTGAGGTGGTTTATATGAGAGTATCTACTGAGACTTCATTATCATCCACATTAGTGTCTATTAAAAATATTTTTCCAATTTTTTTTACTATTTACTAGAATATGATTTAAAGTCACGTCTACCCTTGTTGAACTTTATAAAAAAAATTTAAAGGAATATTTCCGTCATTTTCCAAACAAATAACTTTATGACCTTTTTGACAAATTAAGGTAAAAATGTTTTCTTAACTTATTCAGTGGGTGTGACTATTTTCTGCCATTATAACACCTTCAAAGATTCCCTTTAAATATTATAAGAATATTTAAAAATTTAATTTTTTCTATTATATTTACGTGCCTTTAAAACGATTTCAAAATAGAAAGAGATATTTCCCTCAAATAGTTTTGATTTCATTTATGTCAACATCCTTTGATGGATTTTACACTTGTTTGAAATTGATTTATTGTGATAGAATCTTCCATGTTGTATTGAATGTTTTGTGATATGTTGGACTGTGGATGTGTTCTTTTTATAACATTCATTGTAAATGGTTTAAGTATTAACATTTTATATGATAGTTTTAATACAAATGTTTATGTTATGTTTCATCCTTTTCATATGAGGAATGCATTGGACTTAGTATGTGACGGGTGGAGACCGCTATAGATCCCTAATGCATCGGTAGGTCTCATGAGACAAACGAGTGTCTTTGAATAAGGCGTTGAAAAAATATTAGTTGTAGTATTGGAACGTGGCCTTGACTATATTGTTATCATGTATGTAATTAAACATTCCATCATTAAAAAATTAATTATTGATATTACATTTAATTATTTGACTAGTAAAATATCCATGTAAATACGTAAATGGAATTATTTTCCTTATCGTTTCCATATTATGCTTAAGATTAATTTTTAAAGTATTGTGTTTTAGTCTTATACATTTCCTTAAATTTCTATTCTTATTTATGAAATTTTCCACAATATTGTTGTCCTTACTGATCATTTGAGCTCACCCCTTTCTTGTGTTTTATTTTTACAAGGATGTGAAGAAGTATATTATGATTGACCTATAGGGATATGATGTGGGATATGAGTGTGTTCAATGGAGATAGAATTTTGTTTTTTTCATTTCACAATGTAATTTAAAACATATGTATGTATATTACTTCTAAGGATACTAAAATGACCGGTCATTCAGGACATAATCCTTTGCTATCATGAAAATGTTATATAATAATTCACCGAATTTGGGTAACTAGGGTCGGGGTGTTACAGTTGGTATCAAAGGAAGTTTAGTACAAACCTTGGAAACTAGATATATAAAAACTTTTAATAAAGTACATTACCTTAAGATAAACTTTGAGGATTAGTATAGAATAAATTCCTAGAATTTTATTAATGTATATATTTTGTGAGTTTTCCAAGAAATACATAACTTCTTGGATACGATCATGTAGATGAGGATCCAGAACAAATGTATCTTTGTGTGAAAACTCTAGCAGGGAGTTTATGGTTTCACTCGGGGAATCTTGGTACATGAAAATGGAGCTTGATGTACTCTTGGTTATAACAATCCTATGAGATATTCCTAGGACAATTCACATTTTTATAACAAGCCATTATGAATGATTTATGATTAAATACTTCCTCAAATAAAACATTTTTATTATTATGGATTACTTGCATAAGCTGTTCAATTTATGTTAGGTATTTTACAAGTATGGAATTTTGCATTGTGATTCCTAAACTAACCTATTGTATGGCATTGTTTAGAAATGGAGCCTAGTGGAAGGAATGCAATCTGTATCAACACACATAATACATGTAGACATTTCTCTCCTACTCAATATAATTATAGTGGATATGGTGATGAAACTGGTGATGAACATATTATATGTATACTAGGTCAACTCACTCAAATTGTGAATAATAACCTTACCCATATAGAGAACCCTAATCCACAATGTAGGGGATAAATGATATACCACTTCACGAGTCATCAACCACCAATATTCAATTAGAATACAAATCCATTTATAGTAGAGAAATGGAATAGTTCATTAGAGAAAATATTTCATTCATTGGGGAGTAGTGAAAGGGAAACATTTGTTATAGAAGTTTATCGCCTCACAGGAGATGCATATCAATGGTGGTCATTATTTCAAAACACAAAATAGGATGAACATGTATCACTTATGGAATAAAGTGAGTTTAAAAATCTTTTCTTATAAAAATAATTTCCTTGTGGGCATCGAGCAGATATGGAAAGTAAACTTATGAGTCTATGTCAAAAGGAAGGTGATAATGTCGCAAATTATGAGGATAACAAAACAATGATAGCACAACTTTCTCCAAATTGTATACATAACCCAAGGAGTAGGATTGATTTATTCTTTGATGGGTTAAAACCATTTATCCATCGAGAATTATTATTACAATCTCTCTTATTATATTAAGATATGTTCTTATGTTCTATCAAGACAGAAAAGTAATTCTCTTTGTCTTATGAAAATTAAATAAAAGAAAGAGAAGAATAGATCTGTTGAACACTCAGGAAATAGAAATAATGGAAGGATGGGAAAAATTTAAATTTCCATCTTACAATAAATGTGGGAAGAAAAACCCCGATAATTTCATGAAGGGGATGGGAGTCTGTTAAAAGTTTGGTGAAAAAGGCCACCAAGAACATTATTTAAAAGGGATGAAACAATCTATCAATGTTTAATGCATCAGTTTTAGTGGAAAGGGGAATTATGAAGATTAATTTTGTATGTGTCAAGAAAAATTATCTCAAAAAAGGCCGAGGTATAAAGACCAATCTTATGTGACCACTGATGCTGAGATTGAATTTCTTAATGATATAATGGTAGGTTATTTATTGGTTTCCCCAAATTTATCCAATTATTTATTTGATTATGGATTGTCACATTGTTTCATATCTTCCCAGTTTTCTATGAAAATATGAAATTTATAATTTAGCTTAAAAAAGAAGTTTTCTTGTCAAAACTCCTGGGAAGGTATCATTGTAGTAATGTTTTGTGAATCCGTTCCAATTAGGGAATATAAATGTGCTTTATCTGTTGGTATTATCATTATAACCATGATTAAATTTGATATAATCATCTGCATGGATTGGATTTCAGACCAAGAAAAAAATATTTTTGTAAGTAGAAGGAGGTTACAATTTTTGATGATGATAATGCATACCTTATCTTTAGTGCAGAAACATCACCATCATATTCTCATCCAGATCCACCCCCAGTAGCTCTACAAACTTCAATTATTGGGGAGGAAGATACTGAAATAACTATGGGTGAGGAAAGGAATGTTCAAACAGAGGACACACCTATTAAGAAAGAATATGTTGACGTGTTTCTAGAGGATTTACCCAGACATCCTTCAGAATGAGAAATTGATTTTTCAGTTTATTTAATTCCTGTTTCTAGTCTTATATCGAAGACCCAATATAGAATGGCCACTATGTAATTAGTGTAACTAATTAAAAATCTATATTAATTGAGAAATAAAGGTTTTATTAACCCTATTTTTTTCCATGGGGAGCCCATGTTCTTTTTGTTAAGAAGAAAGATAGATCTACATGGTTGTGCATTGACTATAGGGAGATAAATGCTATAACAATAAAGAACAAGTATCTCCTACCTCTCATTGATGATTTATTTGATAAAATTGATGAAGATTAATATTTTTCTAAGATTGAACTTCTATTTGGATATCATCAGTTGTGTGTGAAGAAGGAAGACATTCCGAAAATAGCATTTCAAACCAGGTATGGGCATTATGAGTTTACAACAATTCCTTTTGGACTGGCTAATGCACCCAATATTTTCATGGACCTAATCAATAGAGTGTTCAAGGAATATATTGATAAATTTTTAGTGGTATTTATTAATGATATCTTGGTATACTAAAAAAACCTACGAAGTTCATGAAAATCACTTTCCCACTATTCTAAAAAACCTCAGAAGAAATGATTTTTTTGGACGTTTTGCGGTTGTGAGTTCTGGTTTTAGGAAATTTGATTTCTTGGAAATATTGTCTATAAGTATGGAATCTCTATTGATCCTTAAATGGCCATGGAAATCCATGAATGGCCATCACCAACAAGTATAACTGAGGTATACATTTTTAATGGTTTAGTAGGTTACTATCGGTGTTTCGTCCAGAATTTTTCTTGATTGGCTATCCCATTAACCAAGTTCACACATAAAAGGGACAAATATTTTTGGAAAAAAGAGTGTGAATAATTTATTGAATAATTGAAGAAATGATTAGTCAATGCTCGTATCTTGACTCTACCATTTGGGAATAATGGGTTTGTTATTTATAGTGATGCTTCAATAAATGGACATCGTCGTGTACTTCTGTAGAATGATTTAGGTATTGCATGTGCATCATGAGAGCTAAAACTTCATGGAAAAAACAATCCCACTCATGATCTTGAGTTAGTAGCTATAATATTTTCTCTGATGATATGGAGACACTATCTATATGGTGAAAAATATGAGATATATACTTATCAAAAGACTTTGAAGTATAATTTCTCACAGAAAGAACTCAACATGAGGAAAAGTCAATGGCTTGAACTACTCAAGGATTATGATTTCTCTATATAAAACAACTTGTGGAAGGAAAATATGTTGGCATATTCTTTGATCCGAAATGATCATGGCCATCTGAAAAATATGAATGTTGAAAGGGATCCTATTTTCATGGATCTATTAATGATGGATATGGGAATAACAATGGAAGGTAAAACAAAAATACTTTTTCAAATGGTTTCCAAACCATCTTTACTAGAATATATAAAATGTTCCCAAACTGATGATGAAGAGTTTCATAAGAAAATTAATGCTGGGAATGATGGAAATTAATTGAATTCGTATATAATGATGGAAATGGAAAATTTGGGAAAAGGCTTTGTTTTCCTGATATAATTTATCTAAAAATGGAATTTTTGGATGATTCTCATAGCTCCAATTTCTCTATACACTCTGGTAGAACTAAGATGTATAGAGATTTGAAGGAAGATTTTTTCTGGGATAACATGAAAAGGGAGATGGATGATTATGTATCCCGATGAATGGTTTGTCAAAAGGTTAAGGTTGGATGACAACTTCTTAGAGTTCATGAAACACCTTCCAATACCTATGTGGAAATGGGATGATATTATGATTGAATCATTCATTGGGCTACCAAAGAATCCAAGAAGGAATGATGCAATATTGGTCATTGTTGATTATCTCACCAAGTCAGCAAATTTTATTGTTATAAGAGAGGATTTTCCACATGAACATTTAGCACAACTATATATTAATGAATTTTTAAGGCATCATGGAATACCCTAATAGATTGTTTTTTATCATTATTCAAGAAAAGTCAATAGAAATACCTAAATACTGAACTTCTTTTGAGCGCAGCCTACCACCCTCAAACTGATGGACAATATGAATGGACTATTCAAACCATAAAAGGCATGTTGAGATATTTCTATCATGACATTCAAGGTATGTGGGATCAATATTTTACCTCTAGTATAATTTTTTATAATAATAGCTTCCATTCAATTATTTAGATGGCACCGTATTAAGCGTTATATATAAATAGATGACGCACACCAACTTGTGGGGATGATGTTGGTGAATGAAAACTCGTAGGCCTAGAAATTTTTGAGAAAACAATGGAAAAGGTGATGATGATCCAAACCCACATCAAAGCATCTCAAATTATGAAAAAGTGATATGCCAATAACCGAAGGAAGGATTTCTATTTTCATGTTGGAGATCATGTTTTCATGGAGGTATATCTATGGAATGGTGTTATACGATTCTGTATGAGGGGTAAATTAAGTCCCATGTACATCAAACTTTGAAATTATTGAATGAATTGGAGTTATAGTTTACTGTTTACAAATTCCCCCAAGTATCTCCAATGTTCATGATGTGTTTCATGTATCACTATTGAGAAAATACATGCTTCAACCAACGCATGTACTCACATATGAGGAAATAGAACTTAAACATGATCTATCATATTATGAAGAGTCTATCAGGATTCTTGGTACCAGAGATCAAATGTGGAGAAACTGGACGACCCGTCTAGTAAATTTGCTATGGAGAAACCATAAGATGGAAAAAGAAACATGGGAACCCATGAAACATATGATAAATAACCACCACAATCTTTTTATGTAGTAATATTTTAGAAATTTTGAGAACAAAATTATTTGAAGGAGGGAGGAATGTAACACCACATGCTTCCATTGTACATTTATCATTTAATAATTTAATAGCTTGCGTTGTACGCAAGTTCGAGTTCTAGAAGACCACGACCAATCAAAATAGCCGCTATGAATAGTAATACCCACTAGTTAAAATTTAATAAATTTTATTTTTCAAAATAGAATTTATTTTTGTATTTGAAATATCAAAATTATCTTGGGGTGAAATTATTTTTATTTTTATGAAAACAATAATTTTTTTATGAATAATGAAAAAAAATGAATTATTTTTTAAAAATGAATTTTTATATAAATAAATATTTATTTTATTTAAATTTATTTTATGTCCAAATAGATACATAATAACTATTTTAGTTCAATTCAATTCATTGAAGTCATTTTATAATAAGATTATATGTATAAAAGTTTATTTAACTTTAGAACGTCTTTTACCCACCGTCAAGGCATGTTATGAAATTTTCAAAAAATGTAATTTTACCACTTCTAGGAATTGAATTTCAAAATTCCAAGAGACATGGTTGGAATCATTAATTAAAATGTGTTTTAGTAGGATCCAAATATGTTTTTGGTGAAAATTAGCTTTTGGATTTTATTTAGCATGATAAAAAAGTAAATAGGGTAATTAAAGGCAAAAATGATATTATAATTATTCTAACTCATGTCCTAATTGTATTGGATATGTTTATTTCAACCCAAATAAATCTTAGGATTAAAATATGATCCACTTAGATCCATTATATTTGATATGGACATTTATTATTATTTTACTTAAAGAAGATTTAAAATTGATAAATACAAATTTTAATAACTAAAACATATTTTATATAGGGTAATACATAAGAAAAATTCGACTATAAATATTCATTAAGAAGATAATAATATTTCCTAAATATTGGTATTTTATTTATAATTTTTAAACATAATATAATTAAATTTAGTTATGACACAATGATGATTCAGTAATTACCTTATTAATGAAAGATTAAAATAATTGATAATATACATATAAAAATAATTGTAAATTGAGAATTATGATACATTTAACTATTTTTCTATGTTAATATGACATATTAGGATTTATTTAATATATTTTACTCAAAGAAATCGTGTTTTTTTTACATTCACAAAAACCAAATACTAAATAGTGTTAAAATTGACATAAATGAGAATTTAAAACAAATAATATATTATTAAATGATATAAGATTACTAAATTTCTATTATTTAGAAAAAATACATGTACTGTGATATATATCTTTTTTATGACCAATTTGGGGTTCTCTTGTCATTTTATTGTAGGTTTACAAACCATGTAAAATAAAAATACAAGAAGACATTGTAAAAGTTAAACTATTTAACTAAGAGATAAATCGAAAATATATGGTTAATATGGTGACCTAATCTTGTCTAAAACCTATTGGTTGAGAGGATTTAGATCATTCCATGAATTATCGTTAAGATAAATCCATTTTTGTTCATTATAAACCAAAAATAAGTTTATAATAATATAATATTTTACACTTTTTCTAAACTGACCCTCACCTCTCTTATAAAAGGGTACTTCTCCTTCTCTCAAAATCACATCTCCAATGTCATATGGCTCAGCCAAACCCAACTCAAATATTCACCCAAATACCCTCACATAAACATAGAGGTCTCAAATTTTTCATAATTCCAAGCTATGGAACCATTTGAACAAATCAAATGGGAGCACCCGAAGAAGAGGTACTAATTTAATCACCTATTTCAAAGTTCTTTTAATCTTCCACTTCTTCCTTATTTGTTTCTTCCATACAAAAATAATAACTCATGTAACTTATAAATAATTTGATGTTATTATAAATATGGTACAACCATATTAATTATTCTATCCAACATATGAATGACAAATTCACTATATGTGCATATGCACGACT
The DNA here is from genome assembly GCA_963277665.1 of Viscum album. Lineage (NCBI taxonomy): Eukaryota > Viridiplantae > Streptophyta > Magnoliopsida > Santalales > Viscaceae > Viscum > Viscum album. The sequence goes on along the minus strand of OY728129.1, from coordinate 749,147,057 downwards.
TACCGTCTCCACGTCATGGTGTAGTTTGTTATTCAATACTTCATTATTTGGATGGGTATAATAATGAGTATAATTGACTTTAATAAAAAATATAACATGTTAATGAATCATTATATATAATATAAATTCCAATTACATATGATTTTACCATCAATAGAATGATATTGTTGGTCGTGCATACGTATAGATTACCGTCTCCACAAACACGATAATATTCATTTCCCCATCACAACTATTCAAGAATAATATTCAATTTATGATTAAAAATAATGTTTATGAAATTCATATCATTATAGATTTGAATAAAATACATTCTTTTCATAACAAACATGACTTATATAACAATTAATATAAATGAAAACAAACCAGTTAACACCCAAAATAATGATACTACTGAAATATTTTCAAAAACAAAATTTTAGAAGATCATATATGATATCTTATTTATGTATGTGGTTATTTTATAATTATATACAAATTATTTAATAGTTATAAAAGAGTTAAATGTATCCTCTACTAAGGAAAAGTACAAGTTAAGGGTTATTTTTAAAATCTCTTTACTAATTCGAGGTTGTTTATACATAAGTATCTACTAAGAAATCTTTATCATCCACATTGGTGTTTCTTAGAAATGTATTTAAAAAATTAATATTTTCTATAATATGGTTTAAATTCATTTATAAACTTGTTTGACTTTATATAAAATGTTTTTAATGGAATATTTCAATCATTTACAAACAAGGTTCTTTATGACCTTTTTGAAAAATTAAGGTAAGAACATTTTTTAACTTATACGGTGGGTGCAACAATTTTCCACTGTTATAACACCTTCGAAACATCACATACAAGCTTATAATATTATTTCCAAAATAATTTTTTTTATTTTATAATTACATTACTTTTAAATGATTTCAAAATATGAAGAGATATTTTTGTCAACTAGTTTTTATTTTATCTATGTCAGAATCCTTTGATGGATTTTCCACTTGTTTGTAGTTGATTTATTATTACACAATATTCCATATTGAATTGAATTATTGGGGATATGTTTGACTGTTTATGTGTTGTTTTTATAGGATTCATGGTTTGTGGTTAACGTATTAACATTTCATATGTTATTTTTAATATGAATAATTTTGTTATGTTTCAACCTTTTCATATGAGGAATGCATTGGACTTAGTAAGTGACAGGTGGAGCCTTCTATAGCTACTCGATGCATCGCTCAGTCTCATGAGATAAAATAGCATCATGGAACAAGTCCTAGACAAAATAATATTTGTAGTCTTAGAAAGAGGCTTTGACTATGTTGTTATGATGTCTGACAATATGCATTCCGTCATTATGAAATTAACTATTCATATTACATGTGATTATTCGTTTAGTAAAATATCCATGTGAATAAATAAATGGAATTATTTGATTTATGTTTTCCATATTATGATGATGTTTAATTTTAAAATGATTTGGTTTTAGTCTTATACAATTACTTTAATTTTTATGATTATTTATGAAAGTTTCTACTGTATTGCTGTCCTTACTGAGCATCTCAGCTCAGCCCTTATGTTTTATTTTTCCCAGGATGTGAATAAGTATATTATTATTGACCTTCTGGGATAATCATTGGGATATGAGTGTGTTCATAAGACACCAAATGTTGTTTTTTTCATTTCATAATGTACTGTAAAACTTGTATATATATATAGTACTTCCAAGTCTACTAAACTGATCGGTATTTTGGGACTTTATTCCTTATGATCCTGATAATGTTATGTAATAATGCACTGACTCTGGGTGACTAGGGATATGGTGTTAAATGAGACTTCACATTTTTTCTTAATTTTGGACCATATCATGAATTATTTGGAATAGTGCTTGAAAATGCATTCTATATTGTCAACAGTGTCAAACTAGGTGTGTAGTAAGGGAACACTAACATTAAACCAGAATGATAGAAATGATATACTCAACCGTCACATTTTTTGGTGATAAAACCTAGATGTATATGTTCCTAAAGCTCATTCAATTTTTGAATCTATAATGGGATATATTTTCTGTAAAATAAAAAAAACTATACCTTAGAAAAACAATTGAATGTTATCATATACTTAGACATATCCTCAAATTTAGTTATACTATTATGTTACTTTATATATGATTTCCTAATTATAGTTTCCAAGGTTTGAACTATGATTCAAACGATACAAGTTGTAATGATCCAGACCCTATTACCCCAAGCCAGTGGTTACTTTATTACATTGGTTGTAGATAAAAATGATCACATCCCATAAGAACGAACATTTTTTTAGTCTGAGTAAAGTAGATACATACATGACTCCCATATTATATTTTAAAAATAAAATCATAACATAAGAAAATTTCCTTCAACCCAGATATCTTTCCCCCTCTTTATATCTTATGGGGAAAAATTATGATCTCAAATGCTCAATAGGGGTTACATACAAAATAATATATCATGAGTAAATAAGGAATAATAAATTTTTCAATTTAATAACTGAAAAAACATTCCATTTAATAAATATGATTTGTAAAATGAATAATATTACAGGATTAAATAATTTTAATATAGTTAAATATAAATAATCATATGATATGGAAAATTATAAAAGGATATAAAAAATATTCAAACAATTACATAGGAATTAGTATGTGATTTTGATGAAAAAATGATTAATTATATTCATCATAAACCTACTATCAAATAATTATTTTGCAATTTTTTTTGAATATGTAATATGTATTCCAAATAAAAAAATTAATTTTTCCCATGAGACTTATTAATAAATAAAGCCGATATAATGGGCCCTATCAATCACATTATATGTCCCATGAAATCATTATATAGGAGTGAAAATAAATTCAATATATAATCATCATAAACATTATTATAGAAAATATATTTTATGAAGTGATAATATTTTCTCTAATAAATACATCTACCATGATAATATGTCATCCAGAGTTATATGGTTGATTTTATCTAAATAATAGATCACCATTACTGAAAAAAAAATTCTAGAAAAACAATGTATATATAAATAGTTTATGCTTTTAGAAATAAGAATATCCATTATATGAATTATAAAAATTTTCAAGAGAAATTTAATGTCCATAGAAACTTGTTCAAAACAATCTGAATGTTTAAATATAATGTTAACAAACATAAAATTTATAATAAATAATTTATGGCTATCAATTAAATAAAAAACTTGTTTCATATTAAATTCATGTCGATTAGAGAATAAAATAAAATGGAATTTAAGTAATAAAATATACTTCTATTACAAGATATATGTATAAAAATTCATAGAAAACATGTTTATGAAGATAAATAATGTAAAACTTATTTTTCTTTAGGAATTTCATTTTACACAGTATAAATAAAAAAATCCTTTTGAATTTTTATAATGAACATAAAAAATGGCCATCCGATAAAAAAGGAAGTATTTTCCATTCAAAACTTTTAAAAAGTCTAACATCTCATAAATTTCCATAAGTGGAAGTTTTTTAAATAAAATGGACATTTGTAAAACTCTTTTGAATAATGTAATTAGGGAAGAAAAATATTCCTTATTAATAAAAATGAGATCCACATTTCATTGAAAATTAATTTCTTAATTAAATATGAAAATAATGGATTATATTGATAAATATATATAAAAACCATAAATATATATAATATAATAAAAAATTGTGTTTAAGGTTGATTATAATATTCTATCTATGAAATTTAAAAATTCACATTAAATAAATTTCTTAAATAAATTATTACCATTTAAATCATTTGAAATTGTATTACTTTGAAGTAGATAACATGAAATAAATTATTAATAATCCAATATAATTAAAATTTATAATAAATACATTAATTGGGATGTATATACCCAATGAAAAAATAAATAGAACCATAATAAGAAATATGGCTCGATAGAGTGGAAATTGAGAAAAAACTACTTTATCAAGATCATATAATTAATGTGAGATATAATAAGCGAAGTTTTTATAAGTGATAAAAATATATGAACATAAAAAAAATGAAAATAATGAATAATACTATCAAATGATAATTCACAGATAATCATATCATAAAATTGTAATTGAAGTATATATATAACATAATGATTGGAAATTTAGTCCAGAAATATCTACCACATGTCAAACTTCTTTCGTATATGTTCAAACCTTATAAATAATAAATATATATTTATTAAATAGATATTAAGTAACAAAAAATATATATATCATACCGTATAATATTTAGTTATAAATTATTGTTACCTTTTAATTAATTTTTAATTCATATCACAACTTTGAGTTATAAATACTTAATTTTTTATGTATGTTTTGTTTTATTTGTCTTGGTATTATAATTTTAACATGATTACATAAAATATACATTTTTATTAATTACCTAAATATTTTATATATTCATTATACAAATATTTATAATCATCCATAAAAGGTAGAGATAGAAAAATGAATTACATCATTCATGAAGATTGTAAGATGATTGTGTGAATTCATGTTGTTCTACGATTTTGAAGGATGAAAAAAATAGAGGTAAATAAAAATAAAAAATCCTTAAATTAGTATTATATCATATTACATATATATATTCAATTAATATACCATTATTAATATACTTTTAATAAAAAAATAAAAAAATCAATCACATTGATTCTTGGAATATGGATTACACATATATGTGGAAACCATTGTCTGTTCTTATGCACACGTGATGTTTTTTATTATCCAATAATTGAAAAGAGATGGAAAACAGTTTGGAGAAATCAATAATAACAACTAATTATATTTATGATACATGTGTTTTTATTTTATAATGGTCACATCAATAATATAGGATGTATAGATAGAATGAAATCTTTTAAGAGTCAGAAAAATGATTTCCACTTCATCGTTAGACTTCCTTTAGATTCAATCTTATGTAATTATTGAATTGTATAAAAAGATAAATTGAACATTTAAAATGTTTTTAGCAATGTTTATAAGAGAAATGGTTTGGGACTGGTTGTGTTTTATTTCTTATAATGGTGTGAATATTTGGGAGGAAGGGTTGTCCTTTTATAAGAGAGAGAAATGAAACACATGGAATTTACTAAACTATAAAAATATAATTAGTTTGGTCCATATAAAAATGATTAAAAATTGAATGATTTTCAAAAAAAAATCTATTGATAAAATATCTTCAAAAAAAGAAATTTACCTTGGAGTTTTGTCATTGAATTTAATTTATTTTGGTTTCAGAACTTGGATAACAAATTTTTATCATAAACGCTTTAAAAATAATAATCATATTGCATTATAATTATACCTATATGATAAAACACTTCATATAAATGTCCTATAGATGAAATTTTCAACCATTTCTCATATGAGTTTTTTTAGTTCATAATTTTATATTTTCAAATAATTTGTTAAATTATTTTATCATAAAATAATATTAATGTAATATTAAGAACTATTAACGTAATTTTACATTGAAAATAATATTACAACTATAGAAGTTGAATATAAACCATTATAACATATTTGATATGTTATTTTTATCAAAACAAATCGTGGTACATAATAATTTGTTCAAATTTTATTTATTGTAATAATTTTAAAATAATTTAAATTATTTTTTTAATAATTGAAAAAATAATATATTTTTATTGTGTAAGAATTTAAGGTAATTATTTAATCACTAAAAATTAAAGCTAAATTAACATCATAAAAAATTAATTTATAAAAAAAATTATAACTGATCATATATTAATTTTATTCTTATATAAAAATTTTAGTAATATTTAATAAAATAGTGTGACATTTTTTATTTGTTATTTCCTTAACATTATATAACAGGGATAATAAAAGAAAAAAGGCACCATATAGAAATATATTATTGAATTGGTTGGAAATATATAACCTCCACCCATAGAATAGGATAATGGAAATTTTTTGGGTTGATTTTGAGACGTAATCTCAGGGTTTGTACAAAATATTAAAGATTTTACCCTTACCAAGTTGAAAGATATTAACCATGGATACTATTAATAAATGAAATAATATATAGGGTTATATTTACCAAATAAGAACTTATTGATTCAATAAAATTTATATAATTATCATTATTCAATCTCTAGAAGGGTTAAAAAGAAATGTCCATTTAAATTCATATACCACAATGAACAATCATTTTCTAATTATTTTTAGGCATAAAAATTAACTTTTATTAAAATTGTGCATATTTATAATAGAATTTTATTTTTTTATTCATTAAATAAATAATATATAACATATAGAAAAAATACAACATATAATAGATAATTTATGTTACTTGAAGTATGTTCTTTATTTGAAAATTTTGTACATTTCACAATTCAATGAAAAATAAATATTTTTAGAAAATTCCAAAAAATTTACACCTATGTTAATTTTGATATTTTTATTTCAAAAATAATGTTTATTTTTTCCAATATACAATATAAATGTTGAAATAATTAGTCATATTTTTCCATCACAGAAATAAATGAAAAACATTTTTGATTTACATGTATTTTGATGAATAAAATGCATTTTGTAAAATATTTGTGTCCTTATTTAATAATTATAAATCAATAAATTTGTATTTATTAGTTTACGTAAAAATATATATATATATTTCATAATGAAATTAATCTTATTCATACATATTAATTCAATAGTTAGGGTTTTATTATTGTATTTAAATAATAATGCTCTACAGTTCATTTAAGATCAGTGTTTAATGTTGTATACTCTATAAAATAAAGTGTAAATTTAAATTATTGTGATGTCATATAGAGTTTCTATCTAGGTGTGCAGTCTTATACACACTCATCATGCCCCATAGTGAAAATTTATTTTATACTCAACCATCCTTTTTGAGTGATTAAACCTAGGTGAATGTGTGGAACAATCACATCCATAACCAAGTATCATTTTATGGATGTTATTTCTAGGACAACCACAAAATATATACATTATAAAAAAATATGAATTTTATCATAAATTTATACTTACACCTATGATTTATCCCTACATTTTTTATAAGGATCCATTATCCAAATCCCAATACAATGTAATAAATTCAATATTACCTAAAAAATCCTTAAAGGTCCATCTTACCATTGAAATTATAATCAACATTAACTTGTAAATAATCAACAAAATTTATAATAAATAATTGTTCATCAACCAAAAATATCGTAATATTCAATGTTATTTAAATTCCCCTTTAATTCCTTGTGAAGAACCCTCAACACACACTCTTTGATCCACATCAAAAAAATCATACATTAAATAGTATATTTGATACACATACATTTTTATAAGATCATTCAATCAAAATATTACATTTAAATTAAAATGAAATTTTTAGATATGGAGTTATATGGAATTAGGAAATAGATTTAACTATTTTAACCCCTATTGTATATATAAAATTAGAAGTTTACTGAAAATATATGGAACTATTTAGAACATATCATGTATTAAACGTCTCCAAAAAATCCCGAATACAAGAAACTCTTCAAGAAACATCTTACATATCAATTTTCATTATGATCTGGGGAAATGGAAACATACGTATGTGAGGAATCATACTATTAGTAATGGTAAAAAAAGTAGAAAAAGAAATATTAATAACTTATCATTATATGAGGAGATATTTTAAATATATATAAATAATTGAATCATACAAAATGTAACATATATCATAAAACATGGCTTGGGGAATGATATAATATAAGACATGAATCAAATGTTTGGAAACATAAATCAATAAACATTATCCATTAGAGAACAACACAAATATAAGATACCACATAATACTATGGATCATAAACTATTTTATATAACATTATATTCATGAGCCACATCCGAAGAATCATAAGTTACAATTAAGAACATTTTTTAAACATGAAACATACAATTTTATAAAAAACATTACATTCATAAGCCACACCATTTATTCCCACACTTATGAGTGACTAAAACATACTCAAAAATTAAATTTTAATGACAAAATATTTTTTAACCATTGAATATGAGGGATATATAGGATGACACCCATAACTCAACAATATATATGTCTGAAATGACAAATTAATCATCCATGATATCATAAGGTACCTAGGAAATGAATATGGGTTTCATTCATCACAACATAAAAATCCCAGGGAAAAAATATGTTTCATATTCATGTCAAATTTATTCATATTAATAAATCCATTATAATTACTAAAAACCCCTAACATAATAAACACGTAGAAAATAACATATATCAAAAAATAGAAATTTTAGAAAAAAAAATCAAATAACAAATATTGATTCAAATTTAAATGTAATTTAAAAGAATTATTTTATAAATCTAGGGGAAAATATATTTATTTTAGAAACAATGAACATGTTGGGATAACGTTTCATATAATGAAGTTAGTTAAAAATTTATTTATAGACAATAAAACATAAAAGGATATTTTAGAAAATATTTTTTACCTTACCAAAGAAAGAATATGTTTTTCATCAAATCAAAAGTTATTTTCAAAATGGCGAAGTGAAATATTTGGATAAGATTCATTTTTTGAATAAATATCAATATTATTTCATTAGAAATACATAATTTTTTTTCAATGAAATGTGTTGTGTATGATATAAAATATTATTTTAATTGGTATAAACATTTTACATATCTTGAAATATATTTGATAAAAACCCATATTATAGAAGGAGTTGAAAAACATATTTTTAAAATACAGATGAAAAAATATTGATGTAAAATTACATAAAATTTAAATTGGAGTCCAATTACAAGGGATAAAATTTTTGGGAAAGGAACGTATGAAAAAGGATGGGAAACTGTATTTAAATAGTATAAGAATTTTTCTAAAAATGGAATTCCTTTTTGTTAGTGAGATTTCATCAAGGAAAAATATCTGACTAAAAGCATAATTTCGCATTATGGAGGAATATAATGTAATATTAAATAAACTTTTATATTATAACAAACCAGTAATTGAATAATTTATTCTTGTTGAAGAAATACAACTCAATATAGAGAGTTTAGTTAAGAGAATCCCCAATAACTTCAGTTCCATTGAATAGAAATCCATTTTGAGGAACAAAAACATAAATTATATTTGAAAAAATAATCAGTTACATGAATATGGATAGTGACATTCACTTGGTATTAATAACACAATATTAAATATATTATTGTTTTCAATATTTAGTATCTATAAATAAATTAAATTGGCGATAACGAACCCCTCATCTTGTATTTTCCCTTTGTCAAATACTCTCTAAATAATGTGTGACAAAAATAATCTTATAATATCATATTTTACTAATTTTATTATAATTATAATTTTTATATCTTTCATTTACAATTATTCTTTATATATTTATGTTTGTTATTATCTATTTTCAATATATGGTGTAATTAATTTTTATTGTTTTGAACTTGAGTCATAAAAGTCATTTTTTCATTTTCATCCAAAATTTCATCATTACTAGATCCTAAAAGGTACATAAATTATTATTTTTAATAATTTATAAAATTATAATTTCATTAAATTTGAGTTATAGGTACAATACTTAAAGTTTAATATAGCGATGAACATGGTTCGATGATATTAATGAATGTATGTTGGTATCGTAATTAATGAGGTTATTAATAATGATTAAATTTCATGACTGAAATAAAATTATTATTTACATATTTATAACATAAATTATCATTATTCTTGTTCTCATATTCTTCTAAGGTAATAATTTTGAACATTTTATATGAAGGCGGTTAAAAAAAGATAAATTTGAACTACCATAATTAAATGATGTAGAAGAAGTTATTTAGTTATAACATCTTTATAAGAAAGAATACTATCCTTCTATCATTTTTATTAGTCTGATATATAATAATTATATGGAATAATAAGAGTAATATAACATACGTGATGTTATTATATGACATGAAGAAATAATTTTTTCCTATCAATATGATTTTTTGGATGGTTGAATTTTCAATAGTTGTTTATTACTCATATTGTAAATAAGTTATTAAATTGTCCTTACTAGGACCATAATAATATCATAAAAATAATATATATCCCTTATATGAAATATTATAACTATAAATTAATGGATGTAATGAAATACCAACTACATTATTCCATAGAGGCAGTAGTCTACACTTACATATGGATGATGATATCATTTTCCAAATAGAAAAAGAAATGTATAATAATGTTTATAATTTGAGAAGAACATAATGGAATAAATACAATTAATATGTATTATTTTTAACATTATGATCATCTATATAAGGTGGTAATGGAAAATGATATTTGTTTCATTATGGGAGTTGTAGTCTTTATATATATATGATTGGTGTTTTCTCTTTTATTATTAGAAAATTGGACTGGGTATATAATGTATATCCTGAAAACATACCACTATTTTAGTATATAAGTAAAATTAATTTTATCATTTCATATTGGTAAATATAATTTTAAATAAAATAATTATCCTCGTAAAAAAGATTAGATAGTGTGAATTACATTTAGATATTGAACATTCATTTGATGCACTACTTGGAAACAGATGAATATAGATAATATCTTATGAACTTAATATTAAGAAAGTGAAATCAGATTATAAGGGAAGAATGTTAGGAATATTTTAAATAATATATATTTTTTTATAGTGGTCCATAAGTGTTGGTGATAGGGACCTTCTAGAAGTGGTAAAAAGGAAATGTATATAATTATAACTAGTTAATATAATGGGGGCACACGTAAACATACCATGAAAATTAATAAAGGGAAACAAAGGGAGAATATGATGATATAATCTGACAACTCTCAGATTAAGTACAATGAAATTAAAATTCTTTTTCTAAATACTTAATACCTGAGAGAAAAAGACGCCCAAAAAAAGTATTTGTTTTGTTTCTTTGGAAACTCAAAACATCATCTTCTAACATGGCGAATGACCTTAAACATATCTCATAAAGATCCTCGCATTTTTTCCTTCCTAAAACCTTTCTTTATATCATATGGAAAATAAAACATAAAATTTGTGAGCTAAAATTATTAGTAATGTTAAACAGGGATAACACAAAACAAACCATAAAAATTGAACGTAAAAACTGGGTCACAATGCTTAAATATCAAAATATTGAGTCATTAAATAAATCATGGCAGTACATAAGGTATAGATCATAAAGGAACATTAAAAATGATAGAATATCATTTTAATAAAACATGTAATTGTTAAAAACTAATAATCTCGTAATATATTTTCTAACATAGCCATGGGATTGCTGCCAAGAAAATTATAGTGGACAATGTCCAATACTAAAATGGGTTTTATTGCCATTCCATCCATGTATTACTAAACCAGATTTACTTGTCATTCTAGTAAAGTCTAAATCATGAGATATAAACCCTTACCTAATTCATTCTATAAAGATATAGGTCTCAACCATCTCATAATGAAATCATTCTAACATTGGACACAAAAACGTAAATCATTCATTATAGCATAACCCATGAAATAAAATAGGATTCTTAAACATCATGTCATCACAACATAATACATATAAGATAAAAAGAAATACAAAAAATAATTCCATCATTAAAACAATAAAATCAATGTAATTATAGTGATACAAACACAACCCTATGTCATCTTAGATAGAAAATAATTTTGATAAAACACATGAACTTAATTCTTGAGGAAACTATCCTTTTTTTTCAAATATGATTTCCTTCTAAAAATGAAACACAATTTTAAAAAAAAATTGTTTAGAATAAACATGAAACCATGTAGAAGAATATTACTAGATATGTGGTTTCATGAAACCTTAAAAAATCATTCATCCCGTGTTAGTTAAAAAACATTGTCCTCATATTTTTTATGGAAAAGTCAAAAAGTACCTCATATGGTACACAAAATAATGATTCATTCCATATCATGTAGTAAAATTCAAAAAAGTGCTAAAATCAAAAAAAAATAATAGTAAAAATTATATGAAATATATTTAATAAAACATGGATATGGATGATAAATATATCCTCCATAAATACTTACGTATAAACAATCTCAAATAAAAATGACATTGAAAAATTATTCCTTACCTTAGGTCTGATGTACTTCATTTGTTTCCAAAACTCATCTATAGTGGGGTTTGACATATTATTAACTTGTAACAAAACCATAATAATACTTATGAAATCATATATTATTTATTTATTACATTATATTACCAATTAATTTATTAATTCCATGTTAAATCAACATTTGGTTGAATAATCATTTTATTTATCGTACATTTTTTAATTGTTATTATTGATATTATTACTTATATCAAATTTCATATACTTATAGAATGTAAAATAATATTTATATGTCATATATATTTAGTATATATTTATATATAGTAGATAGATTAATAAAATGGAATACATCGTTCTTGGAAACGGTAGGCCGTACGTACGCATGAACACTACTTTTATTTCATTTCTATATTCAAGTAATGAGAACTAAATTTAACATAAGAATATTATAATTATAGTATATTATATATGTTACTTAAGTTTAGTAATTTCATCATTTGTACCTTATATGTATGGAATGAACAAGTCATACCACTCTGAGGGGGCGATAGTACGAACTTCCTCCAATAATATTATCGTATTTTCACATTATGGGAATCATTACGGTATGATGTAAATGAAAAATACAGAAGAATATAGTAAAAATAAATATAATATATATCTTATATAAATACAGTCCCATTGTAATGTCCACCATGAGATAGGGTAGGAGAAAACTGAATAATCATCATTCCGTTAGGCATCAGTTCATCGTACACAGAAACAATATGTTTGTATCCATTAGATGGAGGACTGTGTAGCTGCAGTTAGAATCCACCTCATAACAAAATCATAGTAAATTGAGTATTATTTATTTTTTATTTAATCAATGAATAAGAATAGAATAGGGAGTGGAGAATAAATATAAAGGAATGGTACGTGATAGAAGATATTACCTCAAAATCAGGCAACATCCTTTGATTTTATCTAGAAACATTTCTTGATTATCCTTCATCCCAAGGTAAGTATTCTAGGAGGAAGGGAGGGATATTGGGAGCTTGTTTGGGAATAATTTTGATGATCCATGTTTCTTTAGATGTGTCTGTATTGTGGGTAAAGGTGGTGGCATTTTATAAGCAGGAGGATGGACACTTTGGGAAAGTCTTAAAATATTAATATATTAAAAATTCAATTTTCTTTAAAAATGCTGCAAAAATAAATTAATTAGATGATATAATGATTTTGGTTCAAATAAAATTCATCCAAAAATTTTTAGACTTATTTGGAATAGTTTTTTATGCATATCATTTAGGTTTAACCATTATTTTATACATTTTAATATTACAGTGAAATCATGTTTTTACACATTGTGGGTTAATTTAATTACAATATCATGTCAAACAACTCGAAAAAAGTTATATATGAAATATATGGACTTATATTAACCATTTTTATGAATATTATAATTTTAATAAATTAATATCATTTAATAAACTATTATATGTTTTATGTTATTAATTATGTCAATTTTGGCACTATTTACACATGACTTTTTTTAAAAAATCATAACAACCAGATTACATCAAAACTAAAGAATTAAGTCAAATATAATATGTCAATATTGTCTAATAAATTCATTAATGACATTAAAATAACCAAATTTCATTCCCTTAACATTTATAATATCTTTTATTTGAATCCTTTATTAATGGAGGAATCATTGCATTATCATTATGTCATTATTAAATTTGATAATTTTATTTTAAAAAATTATATATAAAATAGAATCATGTAGGATCTCTTTTTATATTTCTTATGAATATTTATAGTTAAATATTTTATTAATAAAACATCACCGAAAATTTTATTAGTAAAAGATACATGTTTATGTTATATTTCTCCTTAATTTAAATTAATTGGTATAATATTCCATTTTCACACCGAAGTGGCTCCATGGGGTCCCAAAATTGACCGAAGGATGCCCATGGTTATAAATATATCATAAAATATGATTAGGACATGTGTTATAGTAGTTTATTATTATTATAATATTATTTTTACCCATATTTATCATATTTACATTTTAACCACAATAAATAAGAAAATTACAGAAGTTACTATTCATAATGTCCAAATAAAATAAAAGGTACCCATTCACACAATTTTAAATCCCTGATTAAAAATATGGAATCCATATTTCTGAATTCTCATCATATATGTTGTAGTAATTAATTTAAAATTAATGATCTTTATCAAAACCAAAAAGTGGGTTCTCAAGAAGTAATGTTTATCAAAATATTGAGATGTGCGTAAGTCCAATTTCAATGGTAAAATTACTGATAGTGACCTAAATTGGATTATATGATAAATATATAATCCTAATACCATTTAAAAAAATTTAATATATAATCTTACATAATAAATATATTATATGAAAACATAGTTGTGAATTAAAATGTATTATTTTTCACTAATCATTAAAATATAAATTTTATCAGAAAAATTCCAAAAAAAATCAACATAATTAAGTTTTTATATCCTGCATCAAAATTAATGTTTATTTTGTCAAGTATATTATATTAATATGTTAAAATTAATAGAAAATGAGTTCTCTATCAAAAGGTGGAAAATTGCATTTTTTTAAAAATACTTCTTTTATCCAAAAAATTAACATGTTATTATATCATGTCTAGATAATACATAAGATGACAGTTAAAGTTATAAAATTAAAAATGTGGTTAATACTATTAAAAATATCATGTTTATGTCCCATAAAAATATTTTAATAATATATCGTTGTTTAGTGAAACTCGGTATGGTGTACAACGTAATCTATCGAGGAAGGTCACTCTTGCATGTAATGTAAGACAAGAATAGTGTGGCATATACTAAAAGATAATAAGTTGTTGAGTATAGTGCAATCTAATATTGGTTTAGCGTACAAGGCAATAAATCAATGAAAATAAAAAGAATCTTACCCCTAAAATTTCGGGGTGTTACTTTCTACCCCCAATAAAATGAATTTCGCCCTTGAAATTCGTTGGGGTTATAAATGGTTTACAACTTGAAAGTTTATTTTTCGGAAACCCATACTATAAAAAGGAATTATAAAACTTCATTTTACAGAGTAATGTAAAAAACACAATGGTTACCAAATGTATCTCATCGCTAGGTATCCATATAGTAGAACATAGGTGGGAAGTGAAAAATGGATATGGAAGAGAAATATTATCATCATGTTCTAATGGATATTGATAGAGAATAGGGTCTGGAGAAAGTTAAATACAATAAATCCATAAATCTGCGATGATTTATGGGACCATCTAGTTCATCAGATAAGAAGGTACTAGGATATCATTTTTGGTTTAATTGACCCTTTCTCTAAAGTTAAATAATGTGAATAAATACTTATTGATTATGGTAAAATCTCACCACCGTTCATGTGTCGAACTATTTCCACGTCATCTCTTATTTAAACAAATGGAGTCAAATGTTTCATTTTTAAGTGTTAAAATATCATGTTATTGAATGGAAGGTAATTTTATATATCTTTATCACAAAATGGTTAGCAGAAGTTATCAAATATGTATAATTCTATTTATGTCGACATTAATAGTATATTATTCCAAAAATAGAATTATAATTCCTCTATCATAGAACTTAAATTAAATAAAAATACATTATAATGATCAGGGACATCCCGTAGGATAGTGGTTGGAGACAAAGGCTGGTCACACATCGGTTATGGGTTCGATTTCCCGCAGCCTTGTCCGACGCGATGGGGTTTTGTCCATTCTGTGGGTTATCCATTTTTTAAAACTATAGTATTTCAACATTATAGAAATAATATAATTTTTTTAGCAATAAAAATACTATCTGATGTCGAAATTAATCCATCCCAACCTTTATGCATATCCAAAAATCATCTTTCCAATATCACAGTACAAAAAAAAACAAATACATTAAAGGTCATATAACAAGCAAATGAATACCATCATTTATCCCACATATATCCAATGATATATCTTATTGGTCAAATTCCTAACATTTGAATGAATTTATCATACATTATCTTGTATCATGGTATTTACTATATATCCTTATTTAAAATAGGCATGCTTCCATATTCCAAAACATATTGGATATATTTTTTAAGTCCTGAAAAGATATATACTCCATCTCTGACAACATAACCCACATTTCAACAAATCCTTAACCAGTTCCATGGATACTAATATCATCCAATTTACTTATTAATATCAAACATATCTTTATCTAAATATCATTATCCAAGAATCATGATCATATTAATGGTTATCCTTCCCTTAATCATGTTTTTCGTAGGAATATCACATTTTCATTAAATCACTTTTCACATCGATTATAATTATTCAACATATTCTAAAAAATACTTAGAAAAAAATTGATAATTCTTTTATAATTCACCATTCAATATTCATAGAATCAGATACATAAATAATTCAATACTTCTACTCTAATGGTAGGCATGAAATACGTCCTTCTTTATCTTATAAGTATATTAGCATGTCTGGGCATTGAGTTGTGTAATTCCCATGTTTTCCATTGATGATACATTGGACCGCATAAAAATTCATCACTATATATAATTTTTTCCCACCTAGATAACATCTTTCCCTCAACTTTATTTATTCCTCAAGGTTCTTATTTCGTATTTCTTGACATGTAGGTAGGTGAATCTTCTTTCTTCAATACTTCGTAAAACTTAAGAAATTATAAAATATCATCATCATTTTATTCGATGTGTTTGGAATTTCACCAAATCTCACTTTGTTAGTCATATATCATGATATTTGAGTCAACAAAATTGTAATATCTTTCTCTCTTGACATTCTCAAATTTCGTTCCTCATAATAACTAGATTTTCCATCAAATTCAATGATAATCCAATTTCTTTTGGTTTCCTCCATTACCTAAAACAAAATAGTGCATTGTGAGAAACACATATCATAGAAGAAAACAACATTATCAAGGGGGAGTACTTTCAATATCTAACATTTTCGGTTTAATTCTAGGATATTCATGATTATTCCATAATTAAAGGACTATAAGCTACTATTATACTTATACTTTGAAATATCCCTAGACATACATTATAAATATATCTTTGGATCACACTAATGTTTTTTCATCATTATTTCCAATGGTTGACTAAGAATTTTCTCTAATACCAACTATAAAGACCCCCACTTGACATACATGGGAATTACATTTCTTTTTCAGAATAATTTATACACGACCCAAATAAATGCCCAAATACCATATTAGTTTCTTGTATTTGGAATCTGGGAACATAACGTTCTAACATGGTGAATGATCTTAATCATATTTCACAAATATCATACCATATTATTTTCCTGCATAAAAAATTATTTATATAATGGGGAAAATAAATCATAAAAAAGGGTGATCTCCAATTCTCAATAAGGGTAAATATTGCGAACAAATAGCAAACCATAAACATTTAAACGCAAAAACATGAACATAAATCTTAAACATCAAAATATTTTGTCAAGAAATAAATCTTTATATTACATAAGGCATAGATCATAATGGAACATTAAACATGATAAAATAGGATTGGTATAAAACATGTAATTGGGGAAAACTAATAATAAAGAAATATGATTTCCATAGTTTCTAAGGCATTTATCCCAAGACCATTATAGTAAAAATGTTCATTATTGAACTCGGTTTACATTGCATTCCATCCATGCATGCCTTAACCGAATTTACTTTCCATTCCAGTAATTTCTATATCATGATATATAAATGTTTACCGAATAAATTGGATGGAGATATAGGTCTATCCCAACTCATAATTAAATCATTCTTACATGTTCTACAAAAATATAAATCATTCTTCATAGCATATCCCATGAAATAAAATGGGATTCTTTAAAATCATGTCATCATAAAATAATCCATATAAGAAAAATAGACTTCATAAAATAATTATATCATAAATAAAATCATATAAAAGTAATAATAGGGATATAAAAATAACCCTCTATCATCATATAGGAATTTTTGTTTTTCATAAAACACTTGATCATAATTCTTTATAAAAATATCCCTTCTTCAACAAAAACATTTTTCATCTCAAAATACCACTCAATATTTAAAAAAAGTGTTTAAATTAAACATGAAACCATTTTGGATAAGATTCATGGACATAAGGTGTAATGAAACCATAAAAATTCATTCATTCCATATATGTTAAAAAAAATTCTCCTTATACTTTTTCAAGAAAAGTCAAAAAGTACCTCATATGGTAAACCAAAGATAGATTCCTTCCCCACAATGTAGTAAAAGAAAAATTGGTAAAAATGAATTTAAAATTTCATATAAGAATAGTAAAAATTTTATGAAAACATTTATAGTTAACATGAACATGGATTCTAAATATATACCCAGTAAATACTTACGTATAAACAATCTCAGATGAAAATGAGTTTGCAAAATTATCCATTACCATAGGTCTGATATCTTTTGTTTGTGTCCAAAACTCATGTATACTATGTTTAAAAATATTATTAACATGTAAATAAAACATAAAATACCTATGACATCATATCTTTCTCATTTATGACTTTATATTACCTATTTATTTATCAATTACATGTTAAAAAACATTTGGGTTACTAATTGTTTTATTTATCTTACATTTTGACTTGTTATTATTGATATTATTACATATATCATATTTTAAATAATTATAGAATCTAAAATATGATTTATATATCCCATATATTTAGTATATAATTATGTATAATACATTGTTAAATGAAATGGAATACACCATTCATGGAGACGGTGGGTCATACGTACGTATTAAGGCTACTATCATTTGTTTTCCTTATTAACGGAATAAACACTAAATGATAAATAGGTTTATTACAATCATATTATTTTATATATGTTATATATATTACATAATCTCATTAATTACAACCATTATACATTTCATGTATGTCATGAATGATTCATATCACTTTAAGGGGGTGGTAGTTCACACTTCCTCAAATGAAATTATCATATTTTTACATTATGAAAAGCATGAAGGAATAATGTAAATGAAAAATACAGGAGCATAGAGAAAAATTAAATATAATATATATAATATATAAATATATTACCATCATAATGACCATCATGATATTTAGTATGATAAAACTGAACAATCATCGTTTCGTGAGGCAGTAGTTTTTCGTACATAGAAATAATATGTTCATATCCATTAGATGAAGTTTTGTGTAAGTGTAATTGTAATACATCTCATAATACCGTCTTAGTATATGTAATATAATTATTTAGTTATGTAATCAATGAATATGAATATGAAAGGGAGTGGAAAAGTAATGTAATGGAAATGAACTGGGGAGAAGACGCTACATCTAAATCGGGTATCTTCCGTTGATTTGAGCCAAAAGGCTTTCTTGAATTACATTTCTCCCATTTCAAGGCCTATATGAAGAAGTTAGAGATGTTGGGACCTTATTTGGAATGAATATATACTCTCCAGGTGGATGTTTAGGTGTGTGAAACATGGGTAGAGGTGGTGGCCTTTTATAAGAGGGAGGAGGGGAAATTTAGGGAAGTCTTAAAATTTTAGTATATTATAAAATCAATTTCAATTAAAAAGGGACCAAAAATAATTTAATTCGAATATAAGATTATTCTGGTTCAAATACCCATAATCCAATAATTATTAGAATTTTTTTGAATATTTTTTATCTTTATCCTTTTGTTTTAACCATTATTTTACCCATTTTAATCTTACCATGATATAATGTTATTTACACGTCGTGTGTTAATGTAATTTACATAGCATGTCAAAAGACAAAAAAGAGTTATTTATGACACATTTTTAATTATATTAACCATTTATATGGATCTTATATTTTTAGAAAATTTATTATCTTTTAATAAACTATTTTATGTTTTTAGATATGAATTATCTTAATTTTGGACTTTATTCATAATTATATTTTTTTAATTCATAAAAACATGATACCATCAAAAATAAGGAATTAAATAAAATATAATATATCAATATCTTCAATAAAATTTGTGGATAACATTAAAATATGAAAATTACATTTATTTTAACATTTATAATATCATTTATTTTAATCCATCGTTAATGAAGTAATCCTTTCCACATCATGGGGTCTTTATCAAATTTGTTAATGTAATATTTTGAAATTATATATAAAATATCATGATGAATGAAATATTATTATATTTATAATTACTATTTATTTTCAAAGATATTAGTTATAAAATTTCACCTTAAAATTATATTAGTAAAAGAAACATGTTTATGTTATATTTATCTTTACATTAAATTAATTTGTATAAAATGGAATTTTCACACCCAGGTGGCTCCTTGGGGTCCTAAAATAGACCCATGTATACCCATGGTCGGAAATATTAAATAAAATAATATTGAGACATGTGTTAGGGTAGGTTAATATTATAATAATTTTTTTTATCCTTATATACAAGAATTACCTTTTAACTATGGTAAATAAACAAATTAATAAAGTTACAATTCCTAATTTCCAAAAACATTACATATTCACAAAATTTAGAATTTTTTATTTCATATATGGAATAAATTATTTCAAATTCAAAAATAGAAGTTGTTGTAATAAAATTAAAATGAATTCTCTTTGTCAAAACCAAAAAGAGAGTTTTTAAAAAGTAATAACTATCAAAAGATTGAGATGTGTTTATGTCAAATACGAATGGAAAATTACTCCCAAAGACCAAAATTGTATTAAATTATAAAAAAATAATCTCATTAAACTTTAAAACCAATTAGAAATATAATCTATCTTTATAAATAAATTAATTGAAAATGCAGTTTTGAATTAAAATACGCTATTTTTTTATATGAATTAAAATATGATTTTGATCAACAAAATACCAAACCTTCATCATATGTATAATTAATTTTCTAACATACAAAGAATAATTTTATGTTTGACAAATATAATATATAAAAGTGAAATAAAAATATTTAAAATGGATTCCCCATCAAAAGGCGGGAAAACTGCATTTTTTTGAAAAACAATTATTTTATCCGAAAAAATGAACTTGTTTTTATATCATGTCTAGAAAATACATAAGATGAATGTTAATGTTATAAAATTAAATATTTGGTTAATACTATTAATAATGTATTTTTTATATCAAATAATAATATTTTAACAATATATCATTGTTTAGTGAAACTTGTTATGGCGTATAACACAAACTATCGAGGAATGTCACTCTTACGCGCAACACAAGCCAAGAATAGTGTATCGTATACTATAAGCTAATATGGTGTTGTGTATAGCGCAAGATAATATTAGTTTAGCATACCACCAAAGACATCAAATAAAATCAAAAGAATCAATCTCATAAAATATCGAGGATTTATATAAAATGTATATACTATATCAAACACACTATTTAATACATTTTTAACATGTTTCAATCCCATTCATAAATATTTATTACTTTAATGTTTTAGATTTCATCGTATTAACTGGTTTTTACCTATGTAATTTATAATTTAAACATATTAATAAAGTAGACTTCATAGAATAATATATATAATGTCATTTAATATTTGGAATTAATTTTATTATATTAACATTCAAAAGGTTATAAAAATAATTTGAAAATAATTAATGTATACTCTATTAAAAAAATTGAAAAAAAGTAACATAAATTCTATAATACCATATAAATGTTTGTAGACAAAAAATATATGAAAATTTATAATTTCACCTATAATAAACATATATTGTCATATAAATTTTTTCAAATGACATCAATGACAATTCTATTCTAATAATTTCAAAAATGACATTATATTTATAAAGAATAAATTTTTCAATAATCACAAAAAATAAAATGTTCCCGACGAAAAAAAATCAAACATAATAAAATTTTTATATTATGAATTAAAAAATAATGTTAATAACTAATTATTATTATTAAAATAAAATATTTATCTTTAAAAGGAATATACCAAATATAAGGGTAAATTTCTTTTATTATATAATCTCATTTTTATCTTTTTGTGTTCATAAAATTATTTCATATGAATTTATAATTTGATTATTTTTAATATAATTAAATTTACAAATTGGTTAATGAAATTAATTTGTATAATATATAAAATAAATAATAATACAGTTGTTCAATAAAATGTTACATTTATAGAAATTACACATTAGAAACTTCTATTTAAATTAAATAATTATATTAAATAATATAATTTTTCAAGCTCGTTAATATTTAAATATACATTTGAATTATATATTTAGATATCATATCATATATTAGTAGTAGTAATACTAATACTAATATGTAATGAATATATATATATATATATATATACTATTTTAATATCAAATTTTTATTTCGAAGAGGGTTATCTAATTTTACAATTACTATTGAATAATAAACGAAATTAGTTAACCTATATGATGTATATCGAATGACTATATTATCAGTGACAATTTATGAAAAGAAAATATTTCCATTGACCATTTTTATAATTTCTATATTTCATTTATATATATATATATATTTAATAAATCAATCACTCCTTTTACACTCACATTTCAAGGAATATTTATTATTTCATATTATTGATTTTTCATAATGAATTATCCATTCATAGTAATATTCCCCATTATATGATTTTTTCATCTTTTGGAGATCCTCATGTTTGAATAAGAACATGGGGTTTTCATAGTCCTGAAGACATTATTCATTTCTATTTACTGACGCTTATTAATTGATAAACATTTAATGTATGTGTTCATCGGACGTGAGAAATAATAAATGGTGTGAAATGACTATTTATGTGTGATTTTGTAGTAATATTCAATTTATGTGTGAATTATTTTATGTAAGATTAATTAATATATTTTATGATTTATTTCCTATAATTTTTAAATTAATTGATTTCAAATATTTATTATAATAATAAAAATATTGTTTATGTTAATAAAATTCTACCTACAATCCCGGGGTGTTAAAATTTTATCATAGACTATGATTTTATCAACTGGTAATGGGGTTAAAAATACTAGAAAAATTAGAATTTATAAATTGTTTGTCGGAAAATTAATAATTACAATAATCAGTGTAAAAAAAGTAAAATAATTTTATAGAATATACAACATAGAATCATGAGAAGAGAAAAATTATATTAATAAATAAAATAGTTGATTAATATTAGGTAATGGGTTTTCCAAAAAAAATATTACATTACACTCGATGTTAAAATAAATAAATTTTTGTCGATACTCACTATTTATTGTTAACCGATAAAGCATAAGACAACCCTGTTCTATATTTTTATAAAAAAATGAAGGAAAATATCCCATTATTACCTATCGTTAATTAACCTTCACATGTTTATTATGAATTAACCCTTCAATAATTCAAATAATACCTTACTTGTAAATAAATCTAATTAAACAAAAAAAACACCAAAACCAATTTCAATTTCAAATGGAAAATAATGCATTTTCCCATATCCCAATATATTCCAACCATGTTAGTGGGACCCGATATTCATTACATCAATAAAAAAATAAATATGAAAATTGATATATTTTATACTGATCGTGATAATAAATCAAGACATTCAATCCACCATAAAAATTCATTAGTTTAGAATGAATCAACATCCAACCACTCCTAATATACTGTTGCTTATATGGATTCTCGATCATGGTTGAAATTAATAATTATCATGATATATGTTAAAATTATGAGACAAAAAATAAATTCTAATAAATAATAAATCAAAATATATAATATAAATTGGATAAAAAAAGTATCATTGATTTTTATTGCTCTAAAATCGACAATAATTCACTCTTCATCCTATCCCATTTAATCTTATAATAAAAAATTTAATCACCATAAAATATTTAGAAACATAAGAAAATTATATTATTAAAAATATAAAAATCAATTATATTCATTATGATGTAATGAAAAAACCTAATATGAAAATTATTATATTTTATCCACTAGGTTTTATGACCACAAATTTATATTAAAGGTTCTTGTGTGATGGATATACATGAGCTAACCAATTGATACCCTATTTTGGTTGATAGTAGGTTGATATTGACACCCTAATTCATACTACAATAGTCCATGGGATAAAATCTATAATCAATTAATGATATAAAACATTATGGTTGATAGAGATGAATATACATGTACCAAACATACATCTCTACATGGTACAAAATATTAAAATATAAAAAAGGAGACCCAACTAAAATATTTATGATTCACTGGAAAAAATAAGTACAAAAAAATAATAATCAACTCATAAACCATAATTTAAATGAAATTATAAATTCATATAAACCCAATGATAAATAACATAATTAATATATTTTGGAGGATCATTACAACAAATCACCAATATAATTAATTGTTTTACACCACTATAACAATGTTCATAATGATTTCTAATGATATAGATAATTTATATAAATATTTTTTGTGATTTGGGTCCCATGTTGTTTATTTCCAAAGGTGCATGGCCTTCCACTATCAGTGTAATACACCATTTTTGGAAGGGTTATGAAATTCCTTAATAATTTTAAATTTATTTTTATCAGATGGGTAATTTTAATAAAAAAATTAGAGTGAGGTTCTATGTGTTTGAGATCCCAAAAATGTTTTTATGATGTTCAAGGATTGGGTGTTGTCTTAAGTTGTTCAGGACGAATATAGTGAAGTTTTTCGGACCCCGTCATTACTAAAAATTAAAGTAACGGGCATTTTATGGCATGAATGGTGTATTTGTACCTTGAGATGGAATCATTTATTATGAAAGAGTAATTAGATCTATGAAATGGGTTATAGGGTCTATTTATAAATAATTAATGTAATGAAACCTACCATTATTCTATTCAATTCGTCTAGTGGGTTTTTAAAAAATTTAATTTCCCCCTTAATGTTAAAATTAATTGGATGTGTTGTGAGGGATTCATACACAACTCCCCCACATTATTTTCTCCTACATTTTGGGTGGTTATAAGTTCAATTCAATGATTTCATAGGTATGGTTCATCCTCCCTCTTTCCTTCCCCATGATTTCTCTATAAAGATTCTTATTTCAGTTCAGTTCAGTTTAGTTTTTTTCACAAATTCATGGTATAATTTCCCCATTTTATCTGGTTTTCAATATTCATTGGATGATAAAATTACGATATTATTTTTATCTACCATGATTAAAAATTTAATTAAAGGATAATAACCAAGTGAGTATTTTTTTTATATTTTAAATTAAACAAATTTACAAATTATTTGGATTTTTTGGGGATTTTTCTTAGTGTTGGCTCTAGGATGTGAGATGGGCCCTTTGTATGTCGATTGATGTGGTTCCATCATGAGATGGTTATATGGTGTTCTTTTCACTAAATATTTTCATTGTTTATTATATTGATTAATTAATTATATTAGATATATTTAATTTAATTGAGATTTTTGGTTTGATTATATCCTCAGGTGGTTATGAATGATGGGATAGGGATTTGGATGGCTTAGACATCCCATAACAGTTATTGTTTCCCTTTAAACAATAATACAAATGCCTAAAATAGGATGGTGTAATAATATTCATGCACTATGTTTTATGAATGTTATTATATGTATATTGGAATTTATATTATCTATATCATGAATATTAGCCTTTTAATTAATTATGATACAAGATTAACTGAATTAATTATTAATTTCTCATTTATTTTAAAAATTAAATATATTTAAATGTAATGATTATGGATGGAATGTACAAAGTGTACATGACCACTATAGGCCCTCAGACTCCAACTAGTTTCTTTGGCCTCCAATGGTAAATGGATTAATTATTTTAATTTATATTTCTAAAGACATTTAGACACTTTGATAAGTTTGATTATTCTTAGTAAAACCAAGATACCCTAGAGATAATATAACACTAGATGGGTTTACCCTTGGCTATAGATGATGGGTAAGGGGAGAAGACTATCCTTTTGGGTCCTTGAGGATTGTTATGGGTAATTCTCTTTCTCTTGTGTGTTTCCAATGTTACATAGCCATGTAGAATGTGATAATGCACTATAATGATGATCATTCCAAGGTGGTATAGTATTCTTCGATAATCTAGTGTGGTTCCAAATCCTTGATTGATACCAATGACTAATCTGATGGTTCCTTCATTATATTGTGAAATAGGGGACCCAAATGGGTGCCTCGAATACTGAAATACCCATTTAAGGGGGGTATTTATGGGTAGTGAAGGTTGCATCTTTCACCTTAAAACATTTTCCAAATGTGTAATCATGCGTAACTGTGGATTATAGTAATTAGATTCATCATTCAATGAAACAATGGCATTAATTTATTCCTTCATGTGTTTATTATGGGAGAAGAAGTGATTCCCATATGGGATTCCTAAGACCCGAACTATAGAAATAATGTGATAATTATATGAATTATACCCATAGGTAATTATTATGAATGTGATTTGGGACTCATATGATACTACATCAAAATGTTTTGATGAATTGATGACTTTATGGATTCCATGTGTGTATCCAACGATTAGGAAGATGATTCATTTGGAGAATGCTCTGGACACTAGGATATGACCTTATGTTTCTATGGGATTCCCAAGATATCACATGTCTCTATGATAACTATCACGTCTATGATCAATTCAGTTATGATTTGGGAGTTATTATTGATATGATCAGGATGATATGATTTTTAGGTTAGTCTGAGGACTTATCTCATTGAGGTTGGAGACATTTCATGTATCTGATGATGATTTATAAGATTCATGGGACTAGGCTTGTTTATATGGTTGAATTGAATTTTTCCTTTCATTTTGTGACAACCTAGTATTTTTAGGAATTTTCTGTGATCAAGTAATTTTATTCTTGTATATAAATATCAATAAGCTGTTTAGGATGATGATATTGAGTTTTGAATAAAACGTTATTGGCTTATTAGATTGAAATAGAAGGGATTCCTGGGATACACCCCCTATTAAATTTCATATAAATGGTATTCTGGATATCCTAGTGTTCTTAGAGAAACAAAAGTTCAATATAATGAGGGTATTATATTGGAGTCACAAAACCTTTGATTGAAGACCATGAAGTTTCCATACATGGATTTTTATGGTGCACATAATGTAAATATAGATGTTACATTATTTATATTTTGTTGGTATTTTAGTTTATTTTGTTTATTATTCAGCTGTATATATAATTTTGTTAAGAAGTTCGCATGAATTTAACATTACATTTACTTGTCTTTATGAAGCCACATTAGTGGTTCCCTACAATGATTATGCTCACACCATGCTCAGTATACCAATACAAATGGTTACACAATCAACTCTGACATGGATATTCCAAGAATAGGTATGATTGAAGCACAATTTATGGACTTACATGGTTGAATAAGATAGGTCAGATGAGATTTGGTGATTATAATGATGTTTTGGTCATAGTTATTGTATAATGATTGGTTTTATTTTTCTATAATTATATAACTTGTATATATTACTAGATGAGTGGATGATTAGTTTTTATTTGTATAAGAAAACTATTTAAGCCTTTATTGTATTTAATTTACAATTATATTTTTTTATATTTTTATGCTCCTTCTCTTATTATAGTTTTTATGGATGGTATTTTATCATTTTTATTCTATTACGTACTCTGATATATGATGTATAAACTCATCATTATAACTACCAAAATTCTTATTGTTGTTCAGAACACTATGGAATTTGGAGAGGTGAGCCAGGGGTCCCATGGAAAACTATTCCAGTCTCAATTAATTGAGTCAGATGGGTTATAGAGTTATAAATTTGTTTCAACGACTTTTCATATATTGATCTTAATGTTTTGGTATTTTGTATCCATGAGGTATAAGAATGTATCAGATGTTTTGATGGATCCCAGAGTGGGCTCTTGTGAAAAAAAATTCCAGTTTAATTGCATGTTACCACGGTTATGAGATTGGATTTTATTAGCATTAACTGTTATGGTTATTGGTATTCTAACCAACAATGTCACAAATATTGTTTGAGATTGATGATTTCTCATCAATTTTAACTCCTGGCCCATTATAAAGAGGTCGACTACATGATTTAGATTTTGTAAATTGTTGTGAGTGGTGTCTCATGCATCATATAATGTGTATATGAATAATATGATATATATTCTTTCTAGTGTATAGTTTCACTAATAGACATGGTTCAACTATTTAATGTATCTACAATGAAACATATAGATTTTATAATAAAAGTACTTGGTGGAATTCTACTTAACTGGGAATATTGTTATATATATTTATTTATGAGGGAAAATAATTAGGATCTATGGTGGGATGCACATTGACAATAATTAAAATATATAATTGTGTGAATATAAGGATTATAGGCCCAATTGTGTTGGTATCAGAACATAATGTCTTAGTTATAATGGCTTGTGTCTTTTTAGTGTTTAGATTTGGTTACCTAAATATTATTAATATCTAAAATAAAATTTCCTTGGTCATGGAATGGAATTATACATAACCAAACTACATTAATGTCTCACACTATATATGTGTCATCTGGGGTGATACTATAGGTTATGGAAGTGGTGACTTGTGAGTTGTGTTTTCCCATGGTGAGTCTTGTGTGTGTATGATCATGATAATCAGTTCCCTTATGGTCAGATTATCTTTAGATGTGATGCCTAAGTTGTGTGACAACCGAGAGTGGGCAGTTGGTGAGGTTGGGTTACATGGTATGTTTATATATGATAACGTATATAATGTTCCATGAGATGTGACATTGTTGAGTGGAATGACCTATATGCTAGGTGCATGGACATAGTGACCCTGATGTTAGACTTGATAGGTTAGGATTGGTGTATGACCCTAGTGAACATTGAGATATGATGAAAACTATTATGATATAGTGACTTGTTTAACCAAGGGATTCCTATTAGATTTGTTATCCTAACTCTACATGTTTCAAAGATATAGGAAGAAAAGGTGGGTGATTTGGTATATTAATCTGATGCATGATAGGTTACCTGGTTTAACTAAATTATTCCTTGAGCATTATTGGGATTAAAAATATTTTTTTTTTATTTTTTTAAAATATTGTTTTCTATATAAGTCTTAATTGAGTTTATAATTTTTTTGTGGTGAAATTGATATGCAGGGTGAATGTTTAAACATTTGATTTTGGTTTTGGTATGACAAATGTTATTTCATAAGAATGTTGATGATGACGAAACCTCTGTAGAGGGTAGTCGTGTGATAGTCCAAAATACAAGTAATGTGACGAATAATGATGGATAATACTAAGGATGCACTTATAATGATGAGATGATATGTCATGGATCATGGTTAACCCAGTTTACAATGAGAGAATTTTGGATGTGTGAGATGGGTGATAGAATTGGTGGTATGGTAGTGTACACCAATATGTTTGGATGGCTTGAGGTAGGACAATGTGGGTACATTCATTTTCATTGAATAATGTATCGAAGAGTGGTAATTAGAGGGTAGACCATGGTTTACCTTATTCTAATGTTGTGTTCATAGTAGCCTAAACCACTACTGAGTGTGTCTTGAGAAGAGAGATACGATATGATAATTATGAAACCAACTGAATGTGGTGACCATTGTTATGTGTTAGAATTAAATATAGGATAGGGACAAAATATTATTTATCTAAGAACATCTATATAGTTATGTTTTTGGTTCAATTATTCAAAAGAGTGGGGTTTCCTATGTCTGGTCATGTTATTTCATGATGGATAGGGAACACATCAAGGAGATTAATGTTTTAATTGAGTAAAGTGAAGAGAAAGTAACTCCAGTGTTATAGAGTGAGGTACTAGTCATGGTTGGAATGAAACCTTGGATTAACATACATTTATATTAATCCATTATAGTTTAATATTCAATACATTAAAAAAATACATGCTTGAGGACCGTAATAGTTTACTATCAATGGAAACATGGAAAAACTCCTCTTTCTTAGTAAAATATCAACAACATCTACCATAATTATGTCCATCTTTAATAATTAAATAAAAAAACTTTCATCATAATGTAGGGAATGAAATATAGTGTATTTATGAATTATGTACATAGAATAACATCTAGAAACAGGGAATATATCTTCTTTATTGAAAACCACTTAAACATATTTAGAATATTCATCTTTACTTAAAACGGTGTGGGTAACCCAGGGACATACATAAGAAAGGGGTCTTCTATAAATCCCATTAAGGGAATAATCATCTTAAAATTTTATACATGATAGAAAATATGAATATAATCCGGGAATTTTTTTTCCAAAATCATAAACATGAATAATAAGGCATGATATATCCTGATAATCATAACATGGGAAATGTGGAAACAACCTAAAAACTGCATCATAAACATATTTCAAGGATAACATCCAAGAAATCATATTGTAAAAAGACCCATAACAGTGAAAGGTTTACTCCCAATATTAAAAAAAATCTCATGAGACTCAAAATTACCCAATTCATTGGATCCCTATATAATTCTGATGGCACCCGTCACATTCATTTCATTATTATTATTAAGTATGCCACATAAATCATAAAAAATGGATTCCATCATCATCATATTTAGTTAAATGATCAATGACTATGGAATAAAGACATGTAAGTCACGAGTCAATAATGTATATGAGTATAAATGTTAACACCATTTATATAAAATGGGTATGACCATAACTACACAATTTTTTCGTCATAGATTATCACAGTGTAATTTCAACAATATAACAATATCAATTAAAATTTCTAAACAATTGCTTGATGAGATTGAAATTGGTATCTAATAATTTTGGAATCAAATTTTTAATAATAGTGACATGGAATGAAAAATACCAACATTGTGAATTAAAAATGATAATTGTAGGATAATTAGAAATCATGAATAAAGAATTGAATGTGAGTATCCCTTACTAAATTCATGCTTGGTAACAAGTTTAAATAAAGGTTTCTGAGAAGGATTAATGAGAGTGAAAGGGGTATCTAATCATATGTAAATATAATTGATAGTAAGGGGAAAAGAAATAACATATCAAAGTAGTAAAAATTTAAATTGGGAGACATAACATAAAAGAGGTTCTTGAATTGAAAAGAGAATAAATAAATCCATTACTAAATTCTAGCATTGTAAAAGGTGTGCATAGAAGTTCATGGGATATATTTAAGAGAGTGAAAGGGTCTCTAATAATAAATAAATCAAATGAAATATTAGGGAGATGTGGAAGAAAATATTCTAACATGAAAAAATGGAAATTAAAAAGCATACCATAAAAGTGCTACATGAATGATAAATGAAACTGTAAGATCCCTTACATTATTTTGTGACTCCAAATGCTTTGGTAGAGCTTCTTTAGAGATTGGGGGAAACTTGGGAGGACTTTCGGAGGATAGGTCAGAGTAAGGAAAGGCTACAAGTATTTTTAGTTAAGATAAATGGAAGATTGGGTGGGTTTTTAAATTGAATGAGTGGTGATTTCCTTAATATTTCAGAAACATGGGTTTTGGACATTATATAATAAAATAACCAAAATAAAAAAATCATCATTTTTTTATATAGATTCATAAAAATTGTTGTGTTTTTATTTTTTTTATATGTCCATGTGATGAAATTATCAACATAATATCATTTATTATGTGGATGTGTGTCATACTCTTAATAAAATGAATTTAAAACCTTAAAATATATTAAGGGGTTCGAAGGATTCACAAAGAATTTATAAAATTCAAAAACTAAAAATAAATTCCAATTAATATTTAAGGGAAAAATATTTTTTTTCCGTGTGTACCCTTTATAGTATTTATTACATAACTTTTATGTCATCATGATTTCATAATACACTAAGTATATTTATATGATATTTAATTTTAAATTAAAAAATTTTAACATCTTAAAAAATAATGAAAAATTAACCAGTACATAATTTCAACATTATTATTCAAAAATAATATTCTTTTTATCTAAATAATTTTGTAATTTCACAATAATAATTGAAACTTATTGAGAAATGAGGGGTTTTTTACTATAACACTATTTGAACCCAAATAAAAATTGTATTTTATTTAATAAAAATTATATGATCGACTATATTTAAAAAATAATAAAAAACATTTTTTAAATATTCCATTAATTTATAAAAGTAAATTCTCTAATTTAATTTTAATATTAACAAAAAATAATGGTTTGTTTTATTATGTCTAAATAAAATTCATTTATAGTGTAAAAATTAAAGGATGAATATATATTCATTAATGTAGAAAAAATAATATGCATACCCATATTTATAGGGACTTTATACATATCCCTTTAAAACCCTAGAATACGTCTTACAAGTAAGGTGTGCAGTGGTGATACATTGATGGGGTGGTTCCGTAAACATGGGTTCGGGCATGATCTCGATTATCATGATCTTCTGCCATTAATAGTTTATCTCATGCTAAAATTATTGGATCTATGGTTGGGTATGGTGAAGGGAAAGTCTAAATGATTTTATCTCTCTTTGATGATTTAATAAATGGGCTTCATCGGTTTTGATCCTATTGGTTGAGGCCATCACTTTCTTTGTCTAAGTCAATTTAATTTTTTTAAACCCTATATTTATAATAATCATGTGATCATGGTTTAATGGATATTTTATCAACGATAAAGTTTACTAATGGTAATTTGAATTTGATAGGATATAATAAAACCAATTAGGTAACTGTGTTTTCTATAATCATATAACATAATAATAATTTTAAATAAATCACAAGAAGAATATTATTTATAAACTTTCGGTTCATTGCAGGTAATGTGGGAATTATATCCCCATGGACATTGGCTTGGCCCTTGATGCTATTTGGTATCATATGACATTCAGAGAGATGTGCATGAGGCCTTTTGGCCAATTAGGCATAGGTCACCATTTAGTGGAACCCAGTTCAGGGACATCACAACATCTTAGAGAAGGTATCTTCTAAATACCTTAAAATTTTAACTTCAAATGTGAACAATCCTGAATCTAATTATGAAAATATATATAGGTATTTTGAATATGGAAAAGACATTACCTATTATTATCATGATAAAATACCTAGTTTTTAATAAGTAACATGAAAATTTTAGGAAAAATAATGTTATAATATAGGGAAAGACTTTGAATTTGACAAGGTATAACATGCTAACGTAAACTATTAAATTTAAAATACGACATAAAACTTTTTGAATGTTACATCAGTGTTATATTATAAATCAAATGAAACTTCAACCCATGATTTTTAGAATATAATATTAAAGAAAAATTAAAAAAGAAATGCATGAAAACATATTTTAGAAGTTT
Organism: Viscum album; assembly: GCA_963277665.1. Lineage (NCBI taxonomy): Eukaryota > Viridiplantae > Streptophyta > Magnoliopsida > Santalales > Viscaceae > Viscum > Viscum album. The sequence goes on along the minus strand of OY728129.1, from coordinate 749,113,432 downwards.
TACAGATGGGAATAACTTTTTAGGAATCCTTAAAAAGTGGATTCCAAATCATAATATCTCTATGATATGTTTTTATATAAGGAAACTTTTTTTAAATCCATAAATTTCATTCCAAAATGTGCAACATATTTATGATATATTCTGATGTGTTAAACAATGGAAAAATTAATTTGTTTAAATAATGTTAAATTTCCCAGATTTTTTAGATAATATACTTCTAATGAATTAGTAGATGTTAAACCCAATTTTTTTTGGTATATATGGATTCCAATTTTTTTGTTTTCTAATAGATCTAGACTCAAGATGGATGGGTACTAAAATCATAGTGATTTATATATACATGCTAAAGGATGAGAACTAACAATCAAAACATACCATACATGGATTGTTGTTACTCTAGTAATATGAGTAAAAGAAAATATTTCTTTCAGAAAATTGTAAATATGAAAGGTGGGAATGTAACCTTCAAGGATAACACACAATGTTATTTTTATAGTATTAGTGACTATGAATATCTTATTAAAGATTTATCATTCAATGTTTAATAGTTTATATGACTTAATAACAACCTCTTTAATATAATACTATTTACTAATGAATGATGTCTTGTGATGATTAAAATTGATAAATTTACCATTCGGAGTTCAAAACTAAAATTTATTCATACTCTATATATGGATGATAATGATTAAAAAATAAAAATATAATACATTATAATAAAAAATCAACCATTTTTAATTGAAGTGGAAGATCAATCTTGGATATCGCATGGAAGGTTACACCATTGTAATGTATAAACCTTATTTAAAAATTATATGAAAGTATTTTTAAGAGAACTAAATTAGAATTTGTTTAATTCATATAAATTTTATTACACTTTTCTATATGGCCAGAAATATGAGTCTATATTTATTTCTATTTTAGAATTATCAAGTTTTAAGTATTCATGATTAGTGCATGTGTATTTATTTATTACATATCAAAATATATTTATATGATCCAAATACCATGTATTTTTAATTTTCAATTACTACAAAATATACATGGATCTATTTTAAAGATAAAAATCAATTTTATTTTAAAAAAATATATTTTTATCTCTCGATAAAAATGAAAACAAAAACTTTTGGTTAAAATTCCTAGGTACTATGATGGGGAATTAAAAAAATTATTTTTAAATGTTTTGTTTTTTGAAATTTACTGGACATTACATTTCATCTCCTAGAACAACTCAACAATATAGTATATTTAAATAAAGAAATCTAATTTTTAAAGAAATTTCTACAACCATTTTGACTGAATACTCAATTTGTATTCATTATTAGGCTGATTCCAGTAATACATATTTCTACATTATAAATTATGTTTTAATCAAAGATTTTGATAATAAAACCCCCTGTGATATATTGAAAAGATGAAAACAAAAACTATCTTACATCCGAGTATTTCGATGAATTCTATTTATCATGAATAGAAAATATAATTTGAATAAGGTTTATCCTGAAGATGGTGAAGGAATATTTCTTAATATCTATTAAATGTATGTCTTATCAAGTGATTAATAAAATAAAATACACTATTTAAGAGACATCAAATGTTAAATTTGATTGAAATATCCCTTTTGTTTTCAAAAAACATAAACCACTCCTTTGATTATATTTTCAATACATATTTTCAACCGATTTTTTAGATATCTTATGTATTAATAATTAATAGTGACACTCTCTTTGATGTTATAATAATAAAATAAGTTCAGTTTACTTTTGATGAATTGAATTTTACAAAATTGGGGAGTCAATTTATTATAATGAGTCATCCCACTAAAAATATTATAGGTGATGTAGATCAACTAGTCAAATCAGAAAGTTACATAATAAAGGAATGTGATAATTAATGATTCTTATATCTATTCAAAATGAAAACCCTAAATAATGTTTATGTTATCAATATTAGATAAGTTTATTACAATATGATCACATTGAATTTGAGAGAAATAATGTTTGGGATTTTCTAGAATTTCCCAATGATTGTCTTATTATTGGAGTAAAATTATTAGTTCAAAATATAAAAGAATAAAATTGAATTATAGTAAAAAATAAGGAATGAATTCTTTACACACGATATAATAAATAATAATATATCTATTTTAAAATAAATCTACAATATTTTTACACGAATCTATTGATATTCTTCTAAAATTTTTTATATAAATAAATTTTACTTTTTTCAACTATATATTTTGGGAACATTTCTTAATGGAAACCTATAAGAGAATGTTTATATAGATCAACCACCTAGTTTTGAAAATAGAAAAATATCTAGATAATTTTTTTAAACATAGTATAAATCATTATTGAATTAAATTATCTTTACGATCCTATTATAATAGACATGAAATACAATTACATTATTATACTTATATTAATGTATATTATGATCAAAGTTATAATATAAATTTATTTAAGAAATCAACCAATTTGGAAAAATAATTTGAAGAAATTATATTTAGATCATCTAAAAATTCTATTTTAATTTTTTTTATAATGGATTAAATATTTTATTAAATGATCGTGATAGGAGATTTTTCTTGTTTCCATGGTTTTAAAATTTCGAAAAACCCCTGAAGGAAAATATTTATTTGAGCAAAATTATATATGAGACTCAATTAATATATTTAATTATTATAATGATAAAAGAGTAAGTAAGACTAATTTAATCTCAAATAAAATTTACTCGGAATAATCTTGGAATGTAGTGGATCAATATATTTTTAGAGGAATGATTGATATTTTACTACATATTATTTATAGTCATCCAAATATAAATCTTCCTCTTTATTTATTTGGGAGATTCCATGAAAATCTATAATAATCTCATCTAAATTCTTGAAAATTATGTTATCAATACTTTATGGGATCAATTGATATTTAAATATTTTATTCTTTAGGAAATGGATTTGAAGTAACATATTTTTTATATGAAATCATTATTTTAATTAAATTGGATAAGAAAAGTATGTCTAGAATACTCTATATCACATTATAATATTAGTATTCACAGTCTTGAAAAAAAACACTAAAATCATATTCCAATACTGAAGTATAATATGAATTAGTTGTATGTGGTTGTGCTCAAGAGTTAGGGATTCAATAAAAATACATTGAATTTAGTTTAATTTTAGTAAAAATCTATTTTTTTATTAAACTACTTCTATATATTAAATAAAAAATTCATAACATCAATCAAGAGCTGACCAAGTTGATATATGTAACTATTTGACTCAGAATCACACACATTGAGGAAATATTTTTCAACAGTATATCAAATCAAATGACCATCATACAAATATTTTTTAAACACAATAGATTGATGATAGATTTTACTATAAATATTACTATATATTGAGGAATATAATGTGATATCTTATCCAATTTTCATTTAAACATATATTTATCTTTGAGAAAAATCCTTAAACATGGGGGAGATAATTATTTCAATGTTTATCACAAGTTATTATGAGTTGTATATTTTTTCATAAATGTTTTATTAAAACCAACCAAAATAATGATTTTATGAAAAAAAATTATTTCATGAGATATTTTAATATTTCATCAGATAGACTCTTCCAAAAACAAATCGTTTTGCATCCATGTTTATAAATTCACTAGTGAATCATTTATAAGAAAAATTTTATTTCTTCTACATGTGGTTTTTCAGATGGTAAAACATTTTTTCAGTATTTATATATTTTCTTGAAAAATATTGAAAAAATATATTTTTCCACATATTTATATTTCATTATATTAATGTTTGATATATAGAACTCAATTTTTTACAATTATTTTATAAATTATTGATTCCCATTGCATATTAATTTCTCAAAAAATAAATGACATCTTCTTCAAGGATTAAATATCAGATATCATATCGAAGGATTTAAATCCATTTCTATATATCCAATCGTAAATATATCTATTTTGGGATGCAACATTTTTCTATACTCTTGAATCACATAAGAACTCTTACCATCTTATTTTCAAAATATCTATTTGTTTTAGTGATTAATCAAATCATTTTAATGTATGATTGAATGATTTTCATTGCATTATCATATAATTTCAATATCAAATATATTGTTAGTAAAGTTTTATTGAAATAATATATTTTAAAATACATGAATCATTTTTTATGTCAGCAATATTATTTAGAGGATTATAATATCTCTAAATTTTAAAATAATATGTCTACAATCATTATCCAGCTATTATAAGAGAATTTAATATAGCCTCTACGTTAAATAATATATATGTTATGATGAATATGTCTTGATAACATATTTATAAAACTTTTAATGTGAACATATATAAGATTTATTATATGATTAGAATTGTATTAGAAGTTGACAATTTTTTTGTATATCAAAAGTTAGATAATAATGTTGGTTATTTTAATAATTATCACGTGGCAACATTTCTTTTCAACTTTCTATAAGAATGATAGAAATATATAAAACTGTTCACCAGAGAAAACTGTTTTATCCCATTGGTTTCCAAATAATTTTATTCCATTAAAATGTGATAGGGATATATTAAAATTCTAAGACAACTATATTATGGAATTTCATTGCAACATGGTGAAATTCAATTTTCATAAGTTTATGTGATGTTATAATGAGGAAATAATGATCTAGAATGTGAAGATGAAGAATATTTTATATCCATGGTTTATAAAAAAAATTGTTCAACATTATTAAGGATCAAATCATTAATAATGATACAATTTCAGTTTGAAAAAAAAAACATCATTTGGGTATGAGATAATCAAAATTACCATGATTTTATTGTTGATGCATTTAAAATGTTTGATGAAAAGACTATAATAGAATCAGAAAATGGAATAAATAATTTTTTAAAGTATAATTTCGTCAAATGATAAATGATAAATAAAATATTAAATATATCTATATCATCTTTAGAAGAAATAAAATACCATATTTGGTGAGGTATTTATGTATTTAGAAAATGAAAGTGGAAAAGGAAGATGATTTATATTTTTAATTGGATGTTTCAAAAGTTAATACCTTATAGAATCATGTTTTTTATTGAATGAGAGTTAAATATATAACTAGAAATTAAGCCACTCATGGTTAAACAAAATTATTGAAATTTTGTGAAAGATTATGAAAAATATCATGGTGAGATATATATGAATTAGAAATAAGCTTCTCTTTAAATGTTTTTATAATGAACATGATACTCATCTAATCATTAATCCATATTCTTTTTTTACTCCTATGGATAAACTAGAATATTATTTATCCCTTTCATTAATAGATATCACATTGTCTATTTGTGAAAATATGTGAATAGAGATTGGAATTGATGAAATTGGTTTTGATCACACTGGTAAAATATTTGACGAAACTTTTGTTCATAAAGAGATGGATGAATCCAAAAAAATCTTCTCATATTATGATATCGTACACATGATAAGAAAATATGTTTAGAAAAAGAAAATTTAGAAAAAGAGTTCAGATGGTCACTGCATATTGGGGAAAACACTTCACATACCTTTAAAACATTACCTTCTGAATCAGATAACAATATTTATCTTGTCGAACTGGTGGATGAAAAATATCTACATAGTCAATAATAATAGTATAAGGTAATGAAATTTTTTATATTTATGACCAATTAATAGGTATAGGTTATAGATATCTATTGATCTAGGTATGTTTAATGATAATAATATAGACTCTAAAGATCCATATATTCAAATCAACTAGAATTATAAAGAGACAAAACAATATCTTCTCCAATAACAATATCTATTATATTGGGTATAAAAATAAAAATTTACAATGATGGTATTGAAATTTTATAAGGAATTATGTTAATTTTTTGAAGAATTAATTCTGACGGAAAATATGTATTTCTTAAAGATTATCTATTTGAAAACACAAATTCATTAAAAATAAATTATTGTGGTTATCATTAAAATTGATATTGGTGCCAATATTTTAATTGAAAATAATAGTTATCAATGTGGAAGATAAATAGTATTGTAATATTGATAAACCATAACAAGGAAGAAATAAAGTTTTTTGATGAGCAGGCTCTAGGAAAAAAATGGGAAATGAAGAGTATATCAATGTATGATAATGGTATTAATATCAACGTTCAAGAAAGAAAGACCAAAATATTTTAAATAGAATCTATTCGAATTTAATTATATGAGTAGAATCATATAATCCTGAAGAATATGTGAGTCCTATAAGATAATATTATAAATAATCACTTAGTTGTAGCGAAATATGAAAGGAAAATAATCATATTAGAAAAATGATGGTAATTATAAATATATTATATATAAATGAACTATTTTTCATTAAATCTTAGTAGATGCTAAATTAATCAATATTATAATCATCTTTATTATATTCTTGATTATAATATCTTTCTTATAATTCATTGAATATTTTTTAAATCTCTTATTTTGATAAAATATTCTATTCTAGAATTTTATTATAACATTTTAGTGAATTATTCTTTATATACCTTTAATTTTTGTTTGTTTCTAGAATTTAAAAAAATGTTGAAAGGGGGAAACTAATTGCACTCTAAATGTCATCTTGTCATAAATGAAAAAATACACAAACTCAAGAAATATATATAGGTTAACGGTTATGTTTCTAAAATATGTCACTATAAATCGTTTCTCTCAAGTGATGTGTAATATGATTTTAAAAAATAGTAAATTTTTGAGTCAAAATAAAACAATATAAACATACATTAAATAATAAAAATACTATATTTTAGTATACAAATAATTTTAAAATTTCTATTTTACATTTTATTATTTTTTTGTTTAAAAATTATTGTTTTAACCGATGCACAATCTCAATTTTATTAGACTGATATATATAGAAAGTATACAGAATGGATATATACTATGTATGATATAATTTTTTTTATGAAGTAACAAGATTAAAGACTTATGATTCCAATTATATGACCTAGTATGATATCTAATATATGAAGTGTTACAAAATATGCAATACATACTTCATATTAGTGAGAAATAATAGTCTACTAGAAAAACATTTATCAGTCCTACCAAAAAATAAAAATATGCAGTTTGACGGATAACAAATGATTATTACACTAGATAAAGATTTTTAATATATGGTGATATTCCTGGAAACTATCATATGGACAAACCACATTGATCCATTTTAGCAAATAATCAGTTCATTTGATGTTTCTTCACTCATCTGGAGAAATGCAGAATCTAACCATTGGTACTAGTATATTAAAAATGCATCCTTGATGGAGGATCTGATGAGCAATTATCCAAATATACATTTTATTTTCTTGTAACATTTTTAAGAGTGTGATTCCAATGTACACTTTAGAGACTGCATCAATACATATAGATTATGAGTATTTATAGTAAATGAATTAATATATTTTATATATTTATATGATCATGTTGATTATAGGATCTCAAGGTTAGAGTGACAATTTTCTTCATCCATCTTGATAGATTATTCCAAGGATATGGAAATATAGTTCTTATAATAGTTATGATCAATGATTTCCTGGTATTTAAAGATATACCATATAATGGGCTATTTTATGGATACCTAAATTTAAGTTTAGAGACATCCCACACAATTTGGGTTATATTGTATAACATTCTTATTATATTTTCTCAATGATTTCATTTGATCCTTAATAAATATTTTATTAAAATTTTATCTTTGTTATTAGATGTTTTATGTATTTTAAATATGTATCTATAATAGTTTTATTTTATTGATAAATTTTTTCAATCTCTTTATATAAAGTATATCATTATAAAAATTTCAAAAATAAATATGAATAATGTTGTTTTAAAAACTGAATGTATAATTTTTATAAACTAAAACGCACCCCACCACTCAATTAATATATTTTTTACACTTACAATTTTATATAAATTACGAATTCCATAATTATTATTAATAGTAAGCTAACATTCTTTAACTAAAAACCTAAAATTAACATTCAAAGATGAAAATAGATTTATATATTAGTAGAAACTACTTTTTCATTTACCTTACTCTTGTAACATAAAATAATATTAAATCACCTCTTTAATTACATCTAAATAATGTCATTATTATGTTTTTAATGAAATTATTACAAAAGGATCTTTTCCATAGCCATATTAACACATATATTATATCCTATTCTTATTGGTTCTATTAAAGAACCAACATGAAAAATGTGGTAAATTATGATCATGTATAGATTTGGAAAATTAATATTAGATATTAATTATCAGATAATAATGTTTTCTATTCTCAAATGGTAATATATACCTCTATTTTATTGATTAAAATAACACCATCTATTTTTTTAAAATTATCTACAAATTTTAGTCAATGAATTTATCATCATAATATAATTAGTAAAATAGTTATGAAATAAAATTATAAAATTATAAAATATTTAAAATAATCCAATATTAAACCTTTTATGATTTATATACTGAGCATCTAGAGAATAATAAATAAGAACATTATGAATTTAAAACTACTCTAAAATGATCATTCTTAACAAAACAAAATACTTAAAATAGATAATAACTATGTAATAGTCGTGAAGAGAATAATTATAAATAATGTTTATAAAATGTTATATTAATGAAAAATGGTTATAAAATATTTAATTATGGTATCTATATTATTTATAATAGAGTTAAGATATCTTTTGCTTTGTGGTGAATAAATGTATGTGTTTATATGTCTTATTCTTAACTCCAAAAGATATGTTTGATATTGTGAACTATGATTTCATTTATATAATGTATTCACTTCCCAATTTATTTCAAATATTAAAATGACTTTCATGTTAAGATTTTTTTTTCAACATCATGATTTCCCTCAATCATTATTTATTTTTGTACTACCAATTGTATAATAGTTACATGAAATAAATTATTAATATAGTTGGGGATATGTTTGATTCATGAATATAATTTTCAAGATATAAGGTTTCTTAAATTTACCCAATTTTCTTTAATATTTTTTTTCTCCATGAAAATTACCTTTAATCATAAAAAACCATTTTTTAGATAAAATATTTTCCAAAATAATGCGTAATATTGGTATGAAATTCACCTATTATTTCATATATTTCTTTTCTTTTGTGTCCATATTTTTCTTCCAGCTAATGATATCATCATTTTTTTTGGGATAGATAATAAGTATTATCTTTAATTATCCTCATAATTATTTTTAAAAAATTTTAAATAAAACTTTTAATTATATTTATATTATTTGGTCTTCCAAGAAATGTCATTTCAAAATATATAAATAAAATCTTCCATCTTATCAAAATAAAATATTTATTCTTTTAATCCACATTTTTAAATGACCTTTTTCTATAGATCTATAATTTTATATTATTTTATAATGGTATCTTTTTTCAATGTTTTTAGATAAAATTTTAGATAATAAATTTCTGAATGTCACCAGAAACATATTTTTTTAATTATAATATTATAAATGTTTCTATATTATTAATTTTAGTTTATCTTCTATGTAAAAAGAAGCATTCCCCAGATTTTTCATTTTATATGAAACATTCTCTCTTAATTTTCAGGGTATCTAACATAATTTAATATTATGTTACTTTTATAGATTATTTCAACATATGAAGGAAATTTCTTTTTATAAAGAAGTTTTTCTTAAACCCATAAAATGTTTTTTTCATTTATGGGACTTTCCAATAGTATATTTTATTCTAGATTCAAATATATTATTCAAATGTTACAATCCAAAATCTTTCTCCATATGGATTATATAATTTTTTTTCCAACAAATATATGTTTCAATTATTTTTTTGTTTTCCCTAGCCATCAATAATGAATATTAATAACATTTCTCCCAATTAGATTCCCTTTTAAATACCCTAGACCACATTTCAATGATTTATGGGTGCTCACCATGATTCAATAACATCATTGATTAGGTATATTTTCCAATTAACAATATAATCATTCTCTATTTAGTGCAAATACTATATGATCATTTGTATTGATTTAAAGATATTTAAATTGAATATAATTCTATATAAATGGATAAATTTTTACTCTCCACATGTATAGAATAATATCGATGTTGATGTAATTAAGAATGTATTACAAATGTGATTTGATTGAAAAAGGATTTAAATCCATTTTCATTCATTAATTATAGTGATACATGATTAACGTATATATATTTTACATATATTAGATGAATATTCATTAGATTACATAAAAACAATCTTGAGGACCATAAGAGTTAAGAGAGTCTACAAAACTGGAATACAAAAATCGTGTTTACTGATAGATCTTCAATATTCTCCAAAAATATCACCCCTTTAAAACACCTACTTCAAGATTTCATCCTAAAGTGTGTAAAAAAATCATAATAATGGCTGATCTTAGATGTTCTATAAGGGTATGTAAAAGAGATATGTATCAATAACATGAACATAAAGTTATGAGAACATGATAATCACATTTGAATATCAAATCCTTCATTTTAATGATCATAGTCATGAGTAATGAAATAAATTTTTGAATTCATAAAACATGAATCCTAAATGAATGATATAGAATAATGTATGTTTTCATAACATATGTATAAGACATTGAATCGTGGAACACACATAAATATATAAAATTATTTCCACAGTAGTCAAGGTTCAGAGCCATGGATATCATAGTGTAATGGGTTTACTCCACAAACTGTCATAGCTGTCAAGGTTCACTCCCAAGACCATCTTAGCAGACAAGGTACATTACTAAACTGAGTTCATTCCAAATTTCATCCATATCTATCACATAAGAAATAAATATTTACCCAATGCATTGGGGATCTATTTTGGATCACCTATAATGTAATCCATAATGGTCTCACCCGGTGCCATCTTGGCTTCTCATCATATAAGTTCTAACCAACATACCTGGTGGTATATTCACCACCCCATCATATTAGTTGTAATAGTCTTACCCGATGATATCTAGGAAAACACATTATAAATATATTATTGGATACCCAATTCTACATGGGACACCCCATCATATTATATGTAATGTCCATGAACTAAATAATGAATAAAGTTCAAGGATCTTCTATACAATAAAAAACTCATAAATACAATCAATATTATTTCATTAACTTATTAACCACTATAAAAGAAATGGGTACCATGTAAATATATTTTAAACATGATAAATCTAGGGATATTAAAAGGGTTCGATAAAAATTTCATTGAAGCCAGAGTGAACCTTGTAAAAAATATTTTCCATATAAATAAAATTTAAACATTATTGAACCATTAAAATGATATGAGTTCCATAAAAATCATTTCATCAAAATGCAAATCATTCACAGAAATAATATTTGCAGTATCGATGGGTAAACCACCTCTTAGATCATTGAAAACACAAATAGATGTTATATTAGATGGAAAATAATTTTTAAGGATTATGTAAAAAATTTCTAGTGTAAAATATCATTTCCTCTTTGTGAGAAATATTGTTAAAAAATAAAACATTTTGAAAAACATTTTTTTTGGAAAATAACTTTGAAAACATGTAAAGGGATAACATAATATAATTTAAAAAAAATTAAATTATTAAAAAATTTGAGAATAAATTTCCTTTAAAATGATCATAATATGCAGTTTATTTTTTAAAAGCTATTGTAGAAAATATTTTTTTGGGGGGAAACAAATTTCCCAATGACGATAAAAATAAAGTATTATTTTTTCAAATGATTTCTTGGTTTGGATAAGTAACAAAGAGTGGAAATATTATTACTATTATATAAATAAAACATGAATAACCATAGCATTAAAAGATTCATTGTAATAATTGAGATATATATCATATTATTTAATCATAGTAAGTGTAATAAATAAAAATCCTTATAAATGATGAGATCGTAACACAAAATCATTACCTCTTTGGTAACCCAAAATCATAAGACCCATGAAAGAATACAAAAAAATTTATTAAAAAATATCATGAATACTGATAAATTAATTATATTAAATTTCAAATTGGTTTTATATAATCCTTTTGAGGGAATAATAGATCATGTCATATCATATGTCTCAAAGAACAAAAATTGGGAAAAAAATATTTTACTAATTTGGTATCTGTTGAACCATAATACCCATGAAAGTGAGATAAAAAAATTTATTTTTAAATAACCACAATTTTTTTTATATTTATCCTTAATTAATTTCATGAGCTATATATACCCCACAATGTAGAAAGTGGTGGTGAATATGGCATGTATCTCACAACTGAAAAAAAATTAGATGAAAATCCCATAGTTTATGTCTTGACTTCTTTCGTACACATTCAATACTCATGAATAATAAATATAATCTTATTATAAATATATAAATTAACTATATTCATATATATATAACAATATGTGAGTTTATTATTTATTTTTTATTAACAATTTATTAACAATATCATGTTAATGTTGTGTTTTAGGTAATAACTATTTTTTTGTATAGGTATTGAATTTTTACTTCGGGTCCTCTATCATTAATAATTAATTTATAATTTAAATAAATTATACCATGATATAAATATAATATATATTCATTATATACATATTTATAGTATCCCATAATATTTAGTGATTGGAAATATAATACTTGGTGTATGGATACAATATGTCGTATATGTGAATGAATGTTATTCCTGTTTTGTTTTTGTATTAATAAAAATAAAAAAAATCATGTCAATATATAATAATTATATTATCATCTTTATTTCATATATATTACAAATTTTTATTAATTACATATTAATTACATTCCTTGTAAAATTTTAAAGATTCAAATCGCTTCATGCGGTGGTAGTCCGCCATACGCAAGAATGAAGTTGTCATATTCCAAATAATGGAAAACATAAATGTATGTGTAATATAATATTTAAATAAGAATAGATTCATAATAAATTTAATATAAATAATATATAAATATTATTTCCATAATTATAACCAACCATGAATGGTTGTATTGAAAAAATGAATGACATCTGTTCACGAGGCAGTAGTCTTCAATACACATGAATGATTATTTTGTAACTATTTTAATAAGATTTTGTGTGGTTTAAGGTCTTAAAAATAAAAAAAATGTCTAATTATATTGAATATACAATGGAAATTATAAATTAAGGATATAATATTATTTTAATGGATTTGATGATAAAATATGACAAAAAGACTAATTGATGATCATTACATATTCTTTTGATATATTCTTCTTGTTGGAACCAAATGATATCCATAGATGGATTTATACTCAACATATGGATTATAGGATGATATAAGAAACGTTTTTATGTGATTTTATCATGTATTTGACTCACCAAATGGCATGACAGGTGTGAATAAGTGGGGTGAGTGAATTACCAATTATGATTGAGGAGAGGTATTCTTGAAATATTCAAAATGTATTCACTATTGGTTCGTCTCTCTTTCCTCATGTTCCTAAAAAAGAAAACAATAATGAATTTTAGGGTTTAATTGGTCAATAAATACCCCCAACACACAATTTAAATAAATTTTATATCATGTTATTCCTTAGTCCTTATAAGGCCCCATCCTTAAACCTTAATTAATCTTGAGTTATTACAAGATTACACATTGAGGATCTTTTAAGTTTTAGAGTTTTAGAGAATTAGATCATTAAACTTGCATTACATTCAACATTTAAACAAATTGGTTACATAAAAGACAGTATTCATTCTTCCCATAAACGGAAACATATTTAAAATAAAACACGGATTCTTTCTTGACACATCCTTGACACTATCATCACATCATGTAGCTTTCCCTTGACCTGTGAAAAACATTTCCAAAACTTGGGATGAGCATAAAAATCTCAGTAAGGGTTATAAAAATATGTAAAGGAAACATGAGTTCATATATACATAAGAATTAAATCATACTTTACCCATAAAACATAGGCACTCTAACATACCTCATAAAATCATGAATAAATCATAGAAATCATAAAGACATAAAGGTAACTTGAGGAATTCATAAATTTATTACGTAGGGAGTAACCCTCTTGGTTACGTTTGGAATACCCACCACAGTATATTCCCTAAATCTCTTCAGAGAAACCATAACGTTTAACCCCTTCGCGTTACCCAATGCATTGGAGAGCTATATCGGGCTCACCTGCCCTTAGTTTATCACGGAACCACCTGTTTTCATAACAATGCTAAAGAACCATAACATAAATGTATCACATAAAACATGAATAAAGGAAATATAACATTTCCACATTTAAATCACAATATAACATTTTAGGATATTGAAATAATGAATCCATTAAAAAAACCATTTTCAAAACCATTTAAAACATTTAATAAAGAGATTTTTGAATCAAAGTGTCCCATACCACCTTGAAGCTTTTAACATTTTAAACCATTAATATACATATAAATAAATCCTTAAAACCATTTTGAAAACATGGATATTAATAAGAACAAATCATTAAAACATTTAAAGTGATGTTTTGGTTAAAGGGTTTTTACCAAAATTAGAGACACTTGAATAAAATAATTGTGGAATAACATTTAATCAGAAATTTATAATATCATGAGAATAAATGGATTCATGATATAATATTCCAAAGGACAGTATATACACCATATAAGAGTGAATTGGAGCATTACAATAGTGAAGTCTCAATAGAGATGTAAAATGTGATGAAATCCCTTATAAAGAAGGTATCCTTAAATTAAGGATAAATAAATCTCAAAATTATGTGTGACAAATATAAATACACCCAATAAAATTGGATATTAAGTGTAAAAAAATAAAAGTTCATTCACACATATTCAAAGGATGACATATTCAATAACTACATGTTGAACCCAAAGAAATCGAAATTGGGTTAAAAAGTTCCCTTGGTAAAATTCGACAGCCTAACGACGTCACTTCAAAAATTCAGAAAATGAGTTTATGAGAGATAAAAAGGGAATATCATCACTTGGACATAAAATTTACATCAATCAGGATATATAAGAACATATCCCAACATAATAGTATGTGAATTAAAAGACATAACAAACGAAGTCTTTTAAAAAGAGGAGGGTGAAAGGTTCCCTTACCGACTTGGGTAACTTTCAAAAAGTACACCCCATTGAAGAAGTGTCATAAAATGAATATGTAAATAGCAATAAATGGAATTATATTACAAAATTAGTATAATAATGGGCAGTACATAAACAACTCAAAGTAAATTATGGCAAATGTAGCATAAATCTCACGGGAATAAAAGTGAGATGAAAAATCTCTTACAAAAACTCGGCAACCTAACGGCGCCACTTAAAACTTCCAAAATGGATTGATGAGAGGAAATAGGGTCTCTCATCACATCAACATAAAGTTTACAGAAAGAGGAATATAAAATAACATCCCCCAACATAACAAATAGGAGATTAAAATAAGTGACATAAAGGAGAGTACTTAAAAAGAAAGAGAGAGGCTAGATCTCTTACGAAAATTCGGCAGCTTAACAGCGCCACTGAAAACTTCCAAAATAGATTGATGAGAGAGAATAGGGTCTCTCATAATATGTACATAAATATTACAGTAAGAGTAACATAAAATAACATCCCAATAACAAGAAATATGAGCTTAAAAGTAATGACATAAAAGAGTGTACTTAAAAAGAAAGAGAGGAGTAGGATCCCTTACCTCAAGTCCAACTTGTCTTTTTCGTTTCTTTATATTCCTGAATAATAAACTTTGGTCAAATTATAATTGCTTAAGGAACTCCTATAAAGATTATTATTCAGTTCATATCACATATTTTAATGTTATAATAATTGGTTAATAATATGAGTTCATATCAGACGTTTTTGTCGATGTTTGGTACGTGAGTCAAAAATTGAACTTGTTGGAAAATAATTTTCGATGTAGTTATAAGTAAATAATTTACAGAATAGTATTAATGATTAAAATATAATATATATCCAGTAAATATTCATTTTATACTATTCCATATAATTTTGAGATAAAAAACAAAAAGCACCGTTCATGGAGACGGTAGGCCGTACGTACACATGAACGCTACATTCATTTTTTGTCATATTAATGGAATTAAAACAAAATGAGATATATATAAGTTATAATTCCAGAATTATATACATAATTTAGATGTAATATATTACATATATATCCATTATATATATGTACTTATAATATTAAATAACATTTTGAGATAAGAAATGAAATGTACCGTTCATGGAGATGGTAAGCCGTACGTACGCATGAACGCTACTTCCATTTCTATTTCATATTTAATGGAATTAAAACATAATGATACATAATATTATTTTAATTCCAGTATGGTATCATATATAATATCATTAAATATATCCTTTATACATACCACATATGGTATTAACGAATCAAATCACTTTGAGGGGGCGGTAGTCCGCACTGCCTTAAATGATGATATCACGTTTACCCAAAATGGAAACCATAAAGGTATGCCATAAATTAAAAATACATAAGCTTAAGTAAAACATAAAAATATTATATGTCATATATAAATATAGTTTCATCTTAATGGCCACCTTTGAAGGTGTACGAATAATGTTGAACAATCATCGTTTCGTGAGGCAGAAATTCTCCATCCACATAAACAATATGTTCTTTAACCATTAGATGTAGGTGTGTGTAATTATAGCTCGAATATTTCATATAACAACATCCTAGTATATTGAATATACTGTATTTGTTACAAAATAAATGAATAAAAAGATTTTATGGGTTTGGAGAAGCAAAATAAAACAAAAGGACACAAGTGAAGACATTACCTTTAAATCGGGTAACTTCCTTTGATTTGAGCTCAAAGACTTCCTTGGAAAGGATTCTGCCCAAAGTGAGGCATCAAGGAGTTATAGAGGGATGTTGAGAGATGAAATGGGCAGGGGTTGGCTGAGCCAAAGGCTTTGGAAGTGTGGGTAAGGAGGTAGAGGTGGGGGCCTTTTATAAGAGGAGGGGAGGGGCACTCTTGGAAAGTAAATAAATGTTACTTTATTTCTGAATGAGTTTCGGATTTTAATGGTCCCACATTTATGTGTTTCTAGGATAAGGTTATAAGGGTTTTAAATCCACCCATACAATAGGTTTTGGACATGTGTAGGTCTTATATTTTATTTATCTTTCCATTTTATTTAAATCGTTAAATAATGAGGTCGTCACTGCATCATTATGATGTCATAAATAATTTAATTTATTTAATTTTTAAAAATTATAAAAAAATACTATGATGTAGAAAATATTTTTATATTTCTAATAACTATTTATAATCCAAAATATAATTTATTTAGACAAAATTAAAAATATTTTACTTAGGTGATACATTCTTTGTTACATTTAACATTCTTCAAAAATAAATAGATAAAAAGTCACTTTCCCACAAAAGTGATTCCATGGGGCCCCCAAGTTTGGAACAAGGAATCCCATGGTCGGCCATGAGACAACCAGTAGCCTTAGGACACATGTTGTGGTCATTTTTTATTATTATGATATTATATTATTATCTTTAACTACCCGATTACTCATTAATCAAGATAATTAAAGATAATTACCGTCGTTACTATTCATAATGTCCAAAAACAAAAGAGTCTTAATTATATAATTTGGACCTTCTGATTACAAATATGTAATAAATTTTACCAAATTCCAAACACATAAATTTCAATAATTAATTGAAAAAAAACTTCTCGTTGTCAAAACAAATAGCGGGTTTTTTAGAAACAATATTTACGAAACGTTTGGTACTTGTTTATGCCTAATTCCAAAGTGAAATTAATCCAAACGACCATAATTGAATTACATGGTGAAAATATATTCTAATTACACTTTAAAACAAATTAAAAAGATAATATAACCATATAATTAAATTATATGAAAAAGCAGATTTGATGTAAAATGCAGTATTTTTCACTATTCATTGAAAAATGAACATTGTCAGAAAAATAACCAAAAATTAACCCAAGGTAAATTTCTATGTCCCAATCATAAATAATATGTTTATTTTGAAAAATAGATCTTATAAAATTGTCAAAATTTTGATTTAAATTTTTTTTTTCCATCAAAAGGTAGTAAAACAATCTTTTAAAAATACTAGTGTATTCAATTCTTAAGATTGGATTAATTTGTATTTTAAGCCTCTAAAATTTATTGAATAAAAGTAAAAAAATTTAACACACATATATAATGGTAATTTAGTTATTTATATTCATTCCCGCCAATAGAACGGCTATGTGTTAACTACTATTTAAAATTATATTATTTTATTATTAGAGTGCAACGTAAGATTTCAAAGGAACTCGTTGTTGCGTATTGGGTAAGCCATCGAGCATAGCATTATATTTAAATTAATATTGACATTTTTTCCACAAATAGGGATAAATATAAAAATTTCATATTCTTTATTTACCTGGGGTATTACATCCTTCCCCCCTTTTGGAAATTGCGTCCTCATAATTATAAAACTGGGCTTGGAAACATCATTGAAAATCCCACATTGGAACAAGAGTCGGTAAAACAATCACTTTAAAATAAAGAAAGAGAAGTATAGAGGTAACCTGAGTTAACCCATACTAGGATTCCATGTAGGAAAACATGGACATGGAGGAGAAAACATAGGGTCGTGTTCTGATGGAGAGTGATAGAAAACATGTTTAGGAGAAAGTTAACCACAAGAAAATCACAAATTTGTGATGGGTTAAACGGTATTCGATTCCCCAGTAGGAAAACATAATAGACAACATTTTTGTTTAAAGTTAATTTTTTTATTGAGGAATTTATTCATAAGGAAACATAATTACTTATCATGTTGACTTTCAACTTTTATTAGATTTATTACACAAACTCATACTTTCCCCAAAAGACGAGTATTTAGGAAGACTTGTTCACATTAAGAGTACTATAATAAATTTCTAGAGAATCACCTAATCCACAACAGAGAACTATATACATCCCATGTCTTTAGACTCTAACCAAAACCAAAACCAAAAAGGTTAGTACAAGATCAGATAATCCAGAAAAAGATAACCCTTTATAAAAAAAATCTATTCTTAATCTCCAAAATTTGTCCAACAAAACCCAAAGTTCAACGAGGACCATTCGATAAACAATTTGTCCATAAAATCCTACAATGTAAAACAAACTAAGATTGAAACCCAAAAATTTTAAGTATTTAGTCACATAGTCTTCCAAGTTAAATCGTAACATTTATCTCCAAACAACATCAGTTTCTCTTAATGTCTCGTATTGAAAAGTAATTGACCTAATCACATATCCTCAATGATAGGTTAATAAATTTCCATAGATAACCCAAAATAAACTTACTCTTAATTCATAAAATCATCTAACTAAAAAGAATCAGTCAAACTAACCAGGGACTTCACGTAGTCCAGTGGTAGGCAATAAATACCAATCGCACTTTGGTTGTGGGTTCGATTCCCGCAGCTTTGTCCGACGCAACGGGTTGTCACACGGTCTGCGTGATGTCCTTTTTCCAAAACTACATAATTCTCAAATCATTCTCAAAAAGAGATAAAATCATCAAAAATAACCATAATATAATTTAACCAAAATTTAATCTCATGCCTTTCACTTCCATCATAACATATAGGCACCCATAATTACCTCAAAAGTAAGGATCATATAAACCCAAATGGTTCTTTATAACTATGTACACAAAAGAACAGATAACTATTCCTTGAATAAAATTTTCATATATTAAACATCAGGGTTACACATATTATAAAAAGTCTTCTAATGTAACCCCATCATCAAAAGAGACTTAATACTCTTAAAAATTTCACCATAACTCTTGAAGCACTTATATGTTGACTTCTTACTCATTCAACATTCTTCATGATCCATTAACCATTCCTTTCCAACTTATTCTGAAATACTTCTTTCCTACAAACAAAGTCATGAATCATATCCTAAGATTCCAAAATAGGAAAACAATAGTTATGAAATAATCCATACCTTTGATTGGTCATTTTCAATTTCTTCATCCTCAATTGGAATGGCATTAGGTATTGGTAAATGAACATTTGTACGATCTTGGTGATCCCATTCACGAAACTTCTTCATAGGACATGTGTTTTCATAATGACTATGCACACCACATTTAAAACATTCAATTGATCCCTCAGAAAGAACTTCTTTCAATTTCCCCGAGTCAACTGGATGCTTCCTTTTTCCATGGAAGGTTCTTTCTTTATGAACTTCATTTCCACATCTATAGCATATTTCTGTCCCTTTGAAACATTTTCCTAGGTGTTTCTTTTCACATCTTTGACACATAGGTTTTTGAACACACTTACCTTTATGATTATTACCTGTACTTCCGTAGGGATTTGTTTCTCTCATATATGATGCCTTAGAGAAATCACCAAGGTTTAGGTGGTCAATCATGACTCCAGATAGTTGGTTGAGGATAATCACAAGTGTTCTCATTGCAGCTCCCATATCATTCAGTTTCATTCTCAAAAAACTGTCACAGTTTCCTTCACATCCACTATTACTTTGGTGCCTGCTAGATCCATCCATTTACTAAAACTAAAAAGGTCAGTGTGAGTATATCAACAAAACCATCATGTACTAATGAGGAAGATAAACACTAAGATATACTTACTCATTCACTTTAGCTAAAACTACGACTCTTTTTTAATTCCTAACCATTATCGTAATGTCACTTATGCTTAAAGAATACCATAACCTCTAAAGTTATCTAAACCGACCTCTGATACCAACTATAAGGCCCCAGCCTTAAACCTTACTTAATCTTGAGTTATTACAAGATTACACATTGAGGATCTTTTCAGGTTTAGAGTTTTAGAGAATTAGATCATGAAACTTGCATTACATTCCACATTTAAAAAAAGTGGTTACATAAAAGACATTATTCATTCTTCCCATCAACAGAAATATTTTTAAAATAAAACACGGATTCTTTCTTGACACATCCTTGACACTATCATCACATCATGTACCTTTCCCTTGACCTGTGAAAAACATTTCAAAAACTTGGGATGAGCATAAAAATCTCAGTAAGGGTTGTAAAAATATGGAAAGGAAACATGAGTTCATATATACATAAGAATGAAATCATACTTTACCCATAAAACATAGGCACTCTAACATACCTCATAAAATCATGAATAAATCATAGAAATAATAAAGACATAAAGGTAACTTGAGGCATTCATAACTTTATTACGTAGGGAGTAACCCTATTGGTTATGTTTGGAATACCCACTACAGTATATTCCCTAAATCTCTTCGGAGAAACCTTAACGTTTAACCCCTTCGCGTTACCCAATGCACTGGAGAGCTATATCGGGCTCACCTGCCCTTAGTTTATCACGGAACCACCCGTTTTCATAACAATGCCCAAAAACCATAACATAAATGTATCACATAAACATGCATAAAGGAAATATAACATTTCCACATTTCAATCAAAATATAACATTTTAGGATATTTAAATAATGAATCCATTAAAAAAACCATTTTCAAAACTATTTAAAACATTTAATAAAGATATTTTTGAATCAAAGTGTCCCATACCACCTTGAAGCTTTTAACATTTTAAACCCTTAATATCCATATAAATAAATCCTTAAAACCATTTTGAAAACATGGATATTAATAACAACAAATCATTAAAACATTTAAAGCGATATTTTGGTTAAAGGGTTTTTACCAAAATTAGAGACACTTGAATACAATAATTGAGGAATAACATTTAATCAGAACTTTATAATATCATGAGAATAAATGGATTCATGATATAATATTCCAAATGACAGTATATACACCATATAAGAGTGAATTGGTGCATACCAACAATGAAGTCGCAATAGAGATGTAAAAGGTGATGAAATCCCTTATAAAGAAGGTATCCTTAAATTAAGGAAAATCAATCAAAAAATTATGTGTGACAAATATAAATACACCCAATACAATTGGATATTAAGTATAAAACAATAAAAGTAAATTCACACATATTAAAATGATGACATATTCAATAAATACACGTTGAACCCAAAGAAATCGAAATTGGGTTAAAAAGTGCCCTTGGTAAAATTCGACAGCCTAACGGCGTCACTTCAAAAATTTAGAAAATGAGTTGATGAGAGATAAAAAGGGAATATCATCACTTGGACATAAAATTTACATCAATCAGTATATATAAGAATATATCCCAACATAATAGTATGTGAATTAAAAGACATAACAAACGAAGTCTTTTAAAAAGAGGAGGGTGAAAGGTTCCCTTACCAACTTGGGTAACTTTCAAAAAGTACACCCCATTGAAGAAGTGTCATACAATGAATATGTAAATACCCATAAATGTAATTATAATACAAAAGGAGTGTAATAATGGGCAGTACATAAACCACTCAAAGGAAATTGTGGCAAATGTAGCATAAATCTCACAGGAATAAAAGTGAGATGAAAATTCTCTTACAAAAACTCGGCAGCCTAACGGCGCCACTTAAAACATCCAAAATGGATTGATGAGAGGAAATAGGGTCTCTTATCACATCAACATAAAGTTTACAGAAAGAGGAATATAAAAGAACATACCCCAACATAACAAAGAGGAGCTTAAAATAAGTGACATAAAGGAGAGTACTTAAAAAGAAAGAGAGATGTTAGATCTCTTACAAAAATTCGGCAGCCTAACGACGCCACTCAAAACTTCCAAAATGGATTGATGAGAGAGAATAGGGTCTCTCATCATATGTACATAAAAATTACAGTAATATTAATATAAAATAACATCTCAATCACAAGAAATATGAGCTTAAAAGGAATGACATAAAAGAGTGTACTTAAAAGGAAAGAGAGGAGTAGGATCCCTTACCTCAAGTCCAACTTGTCCTATTCATTTCTTTATATTCCTGAATAATAAACTTTGGTCAATTTATAATTTCTTAAGGACCTCCTGTAAATATTATTATTCAGTTCATATCACATATTTTAATTTCATAATAATTGGTTAATAATATGAGTTCATATCAGACGTTTTTGTCGATGTTTGGTACGTGAGTCAAAAATTGAACTTGTTGGAAAATAATTTTCCATGTAGTTATAAGTAAATAATTTCCAGAATAGTATTAATGATTAAAATATAATATATATCCAGTAAATATTCATTTTATACTATTCCATATCATTTGGAGAAAAAAACTAAAAGCACCGTTCATGGAGACGGTAGGCCGTACGTACGCATGAATGCTACATTCATTTTTTGTCATATTAATGGAATTAAAACAAAATGATATATATATATATATATGTTATAATTCTAGAATGATATCCATAATTTATATGTAATATATTACATATATATCCATTATATATATGTACTTATATTATTACATAACATTTTGAGATAAGAAATGAAATGTACCATTCATGGAGACGGTAAGTCGTACGTACGCATGAACGCTACTTCCATTTCTATTTCATATTTAATGGAATTAAAACATAATGATAAATAATATTATTTTAATTCTAGAATGGTATCATATATAATATCATTAAATATATCCTTTATACGTACCACATATGGTATTAATGAATCAAATCACTTTGAGGGGACGGTAGTCCGCACTTCCTTAAATGAAGATATCGTGTTTACCCATAATGGAAACCATAAAGGTATGCCATAATTGAAAAATACAGAAGATTAAGTAAAACATAAAAATATTATATATCATATATAAATATAGTTTCATCTTAATGGCCACCTTTGAAGGTGTTAGAATAATGTTGAACTATCATCGTTTCGTGAGGCAGAAATTCTCCATCCACAGAAACAGTATGTTCTTTAACCATTAGATGTAGGTGTGTGTAAGTTTAGCTCTAATCCTTCATATAACAACATCCTAGTATATTGAAGATACTGGATTTGTTACAAAATAAATGAATAAAAACAGTTTAGGTGGTTGGAGAAGGAAAAATAAAACAAAAGGACACAAGTGAAGACATTACCTTTAAATCGGGTAACTTCCTTTGATTTGAGCTCAAAGGCTTCCTTGGAAAGGATTCTTCCCAAAGTGAGGCTTCAAGGAGTTAGAGAGGGATGTGGAGAGACGAAATGGGTAGGGTTTGGCCGAGCAAAGGCTTTTGAAGTGTGGGTAAGGAGGTAGAGGTGGGGGCCTTTTATAAGAGGAGGGGAGGGGCACTCTTGGAAAGTAAATAAATGTTACTTTATTTTAGAATGAGTTTCATATTTTAATGGTCCCACGTTGATGTGTTTCGAGGATAAGGTGATAAGGGTTCGAAATCCACCCATAAAATATGTTTTGGAAATGGTTAGGTCTAATATGTTACATTATATTTCCATTTTATTTAAATCGTTAAATAATGAGGTCATCGCTGCATCATTATGATGTCATAAATAATTTAATTTAATTTATGTCTAAAAATTATAAAAAAGATAATATGATGTAGAAAATCTTTTTAGATTTTCAATGACTATTTATAGTCCAAAATATCATTTATTTAGACAAAATTAAAAATATTTTACTTAGGTGATACATTCTTCGTTACATTTAACATTCTTTAAAAATAAATAGATAAAAAGTCCCTTTCTCACAAAAGTGATTCCATGGGGCCCCCAAGTTTGGCACAAGGAATCCCATGGTCGGCCATGAGACAACCAATAGCCTTAGGACACATTTTGTGGTCATTTTTTATTATTATGATATTATCTTATTATCTTTAACTACCCGATTACTCATTAATCAAGATAATTAAAGATAATTACCGTCGTTACTATTCATAATGTCCAAAAACAAAAGAGTCTTAATTAAATAATTTGGACATTCTGATTCCAAATATGTAATACATTTTACCAAATTCCAAACACATAAATTGCAATAATTAATTTAAAAAAAACTTCTCGTTGTCAAAACAAATAACGGGTTTTTTAGAAACAATATTTATGAAAAGTTTGGCACCTGTTTATGCCTAATTCCAAAGTGAAATTAATCCCAACGACCATAATTGAATTACATGGTGAAAATATATTCTAATTACAATTTAAAACAAATTAAAAAGATAATATAACCATATAATTAAATTATATGAAAAAGCAGTTTTGATGTAAAATGAAGTATTTTTCACTATTCATCGAAAAATGAACATTATCAGAAAAATATCAAAAATTAACCCAAGTTAAATTTCTATGTCCCAATCATAAATAATATGTTTATTTTGAAAAATAGATCTTATAAAATTGTCAAAAGTTTGATTTAAAAAATGGTTTTCCATCAAAAGGTAGTAAAACAATCTTTTAAAAATACTAGTGTATTCAATGCTTAAGAATGGATTCATTTGTATTTTAAGCCTCTAAAATTTATTGGATAAAAGTAAAAAAATTTAACACACATATATAATCGTAATTTAGTTATTTATATTCATTCCCGCCAATACAATGGCTATGTGTTAACTACTATTTAAAATAATATTATTTTATTATTAGAGTGCAACGTAAGATTTCAAAGGAACGCGTTGTTGCGTATTGGGTAAGCCATCGAGCATAGCGTTCCATTTAAATTAATATTGACATTTTTTCCACAAATAGGGATAAATATAAAAATGTCATATTCTTTATTTACCTGGGGTGTTACATCCTTCCCCCCTTTTGGAAATTGTGTCCTCGCAATTATAAAACTGGGCTTGGAAACATCATTGAAAATCCCACATCGGAACAAGAGTCGGTAAAACAATCACTTTAAAATAATGAAAGAGAAGTATAGAGGTCACCCGAGTTAACCCATACTAGGATTACATGTAGTAAAACATGGACATGGAGGAGAAAACATAGGGTCATGTTCTGATGGAGAGTGATAGAAAACATTTTTAGGAGAAAGTTAACCACAAGAAAATCACAAACTTGTGATGGGTTAAACGGTATTCGATTCCCCAGTAGAAAAACTTAATAAACAACATTTTTGTTTTAAGTTACGTTTTATTGAGGAATTTATTCATAAGGAAACATAATTACTTATCATGTTGACTTTCAACTTTTATTAGATTTATTACACAAACTCATACTTTCTCCAAAAGACGAGTATTTAGGAAGACTTGTTCACATTAAGAGTACTATAATCAATTTCTAGAGAATCACCTAATCCACAATAGAGAACTATATACTTCCCATATCTTTAGACTCTAACCAAAACCAAAACCAAAAAGGTTAGTACAAGATCAGATAATCCAGAAAAAGATAACCCTTTATAAAAAGAAAATCTATTCTTAATCTCCAAAATTTGTCCAACAAAACCCAAAGTTCAACGAGGACTATTCGATAAACAATTTGTCCATAAAATCCTTCAAAGTAAACCAAACTAATATTGAAACCCAAAAATTTGAAGGATTTAGTCACATAGTCTTCCAAGTTAAATCGTAACATTTATCTCCAAACAACATCAGTTGATCTTAATGTCTCGTATTGAAAAGTAATTAACCTAATCACATATCCTCAATGATAGGTTAATAACATTCCATAGATAACCCAAAATCAACTTACTCTTAATTCATAAAACCATCTAACTAAAAAGAATTAGTCAAAATAACCAGCGACTTCACGTAGTCTAGTGGTAGGTGATAAATACCAGTCACACTTTGGTTGTGGGTTCGATTCCTGCAGCTTTGTCCGACGCGACGGGTTGTCACACGGTCTGCGTGTTGTCCTTTTTCAAAAACTATATAATTCTCAAATCATTCCCAAAAAGAGATAAAATCATCAAAAATAACCATAACATAATTTAACCAAAATTTAATCTCATGCGTTTCACTTCCATCATAACATATAGGCACCCATAATTACCTCAAAAGTAAGGATCATATAAACCCAAATGGTTCTTTATAACTATGTCCACAAAAGAATAGATAACTATTCCTTGAATAAAATTTTCATATATTAAACATCAGGGTTACACATACTATAAAAAGTCTTCTAATGTAACCCCATCATCAAAAGAGGCTTAATACTATTAAGAATTTCACCATAAATCTTGAAGCCCTTATATGTTGACTTCTTACTCATTCAACATTCTTCATGATCCATTAACCATTCCTTTCCAACTTATTCTGATATACTTCCTTCCTACAAACAAAATCATGAATCATATCCTAAGATTCCAAAATAGGAAAACAATAGTTATGAAATAATCCATACCTTTGATTGGTCATTTTCAGTTTCTTCATCTTCAATCGGAATGGCATTAGATATTGGTAAACGAACATTTGTACGATCTTGGTGATCCCATTCACGAAACTTATTCATAGGACATGTGTTTGCATAATGACCATGCACACCACATTTAAAACATTCAATTGATCCCTCATAAAAAACTTCTTTCCCTTTCCTCGAGTCAACTGGATGCTTCATTTTTCCATGGCAGGTTCTTGCTTTATGACCTTCATTTCCACATCTATAGCATATTTTTGTCCTTTTGAAACATTTTCCTAGGTGTTTCTTTCCACATCTTTGACACATAGGTTTTTGAACACACTTACATTTATGATTATTACCTGTACTTCTGTAGGGATTTGTTTCTCGCATATATGATGCCTTAGATAAATCACCAAGGTTTAGGTGGTCAATCATGACTCCAGATAGTTGGTTGAGGATAATCATAAGAGTTCTCATTGTAGCTCCAATATCATTCAGTTGCTTGCTCAAAAAACTGTAACAGTTTCCTTCACATCCACTATTACTTTGCTTTCTGCTAGATCCAGCCATTTACTAAAACCAAAAAGGTCAGTGTGAGTATATCAACAATACCATCATGTACTAATGAGGAAGATAAACACTAAGATATACTTACTCATTCACTTTATCTAAAACTAGGACACTTTCCGAATTCCTAACCATTATGGTAATGTCGCTTATGCTTAAAGAATACCCTAACCTCTAAAGTTATCTAAACCGACCTCTGATACCAACTATAAGGCCCCAACATTAAACCTTACTTAATCTTGAGTTATTACAAGACTACACATTGATGATATTTTCAGGTTTAGAGTTTTAGAGAATTAGATCATGAAATTTTCATTACATTCCACATTTAAACAAAGTGGTTACATAAAATACAGTATTCATTCTTCCCATCAATGGAAACATATTTAATATAAAACACGGATTCTTTCTTGACACATCCTTGACACTATCATCACATCATGTACCTTTCCCTTGACCTGCGAAAAACATTTCAAAAACTTGGGATGAGCATAAAAATCTCAGTAAGGGTTATAAAAATATGGAAAGGAAACATGAGTTCATATATACATAAGAATGAAGTCATACTTTAACCATAAAACATAGGCACTCTATCATACCTCATAAAATCATGAATAAATCATAGAAATCATAAAGACATAAAGGTAACTTGAGGCATTCATAACTTTCTTACATTGGGAGTAACCCTCTTGGTTACGTTTGGAATACCCACCACAGTATATTCCCTAAATCTCTTCGGATAAACCTTAACTTTTAACCCCTTCGCGTTAGCCAATGTATTAGAGAGCTATATCGGGCTCACCCGCCCTTAGTTTATCACGGAACAACCCGTTTTCATAAAAATGCCCAAGAACTATAACATAAATGTATCACATAAAACATGCATAAAGGAAATATAACATTTCCACATTTCAATCACAATATAACATTTTAGGATATTGAAATAATGAATCCATTAAAAAAACCATTTTCAAAACCATTTAAAACATTTAATAAAGATATTTTTGAATCAAAGTGTCCCATACCACCTTGAAGCTTTTAACATTTTAAACCATTAACATCCATATAAATAAATCCTTAAAACCATTTTGAAAACATGGATATTAATAAGAACAAATCATTAAAACATTTAAAGTGATATTTTGGTTAAAGGGTTTTTTCCAAAATTAGAGACACTTGAATACAATAATTGAGGAATAACATTTAATCAGAACTTTATAATATCATGAGAATAAATGGATTCATGATATAATATTTCAAAGGACAATATATACACCATATAAGAGTGAATTTGTGTATAACAACAATGAAGTCTCAATAGAGATGTAAAATGTGATGAAATCCCTTATAAAGAAGGTATCGTTAAATTAAGGATAAATCAATCTCAAAATTATGTGTGAAAAATATAAATACACCCAATACAATTGGATATTAAGTTTAAAACAATAAAAGGTCATTCACACATATTCAAAGGATGACATATTCAATAACTACATGTTGAACCCAAAGAAATCGAAATTGGGTTAAAAAGTTCCCTTGGTAAAATTCGACAGCCTAATGGCGTAACTTCAAAAATTCAGAAAATGAGTTGATGAGAGATAAAAAGGCAATATCATCACTTGGAAATAAAATTTACATCAATCAGTATATAGAATAACATATCCCAACATAATAGTATGTGAATTAAAAGACATAACAAACGAAGTCTTTTTAAAAGAGGAGGGTGAAAGGTTCGCTTACCGACTTGGGTAACTTTCAAATAGTACACCCCATTGAAGATGTGTCATACAATGAATATGTAAATACCCATAAATGGAATTATACTAAAAAAGGAGTGTAATAATGGGAAGTAAATAAACCACTCAAAGGAAATTTTGGCAAATGTAGCATAAATCTCACGGGAATAAAAGTGAGATGAAAAATCTCTTACAAAAACTCGGCAGCCTAACAGCGCCACTTAAAACTTCCAGAATGGATTGATGAGAGGAAATAAGGCCTCTCATCACATCAACATAAAGTTTACAAAAAGAGGAATATAAAATAACATCCCCCAACATAACAAAGAGGAGCTTAAAATAAGTGACATAAAGGAGAGTACTTAAAAAGAAAGAGAGAGGTTAGATCTCTTACGAAAATCTGCAGCCTAACAGCGCCACTCAAAACTTCCAAAATGGATTGATGAGAGAGAATAGGGTCTCTAATCATATGTACATAAAAATTACAGTATGATTAATATAAAATAACAACCCAATCACAATAAATATGAGCTTAAAAGGAATGACATAAAAGAGTGTACTTAAAAAGAAAGAGAGGAGTAGGATCCCTTACCTCAAGTCCAACTTGTCTTGTTCGTTTCTTTATATTCCTGAATAATAAACTTTGGTCAAATTATAATTTCTTAAGGAACTCCTATAAAGATTATTATTCATTTAATATCACATATTTTAATGTTATAATAATTGGATAATAATATGAGTTCATATTAGACGTTTTTGTCGATGTTTGGTACGTGAGTCAAAAATTGAACTTGTTGGAAAATAATTTTCCATGTAGTTATAAGTAAATAATTTCCAGAATAGTATTAATGATTAAAATATAATATATATCCTGTAAATATTTATTTTATACTATTCCATATCATTTGGAGATAAAAAACGAAAAGCATCGTTCATGGAGATGGTAGGCCGTACGTACGCATGAACGCTACATTCATTTTTTGTCATATTAATGGAATTAAAACCAAATGAGATATATATATATATATATATGTGATAATTCCAGAATGATATAAATAATTTATATGTAATATATTACATATATATCCATTATATATATGTACTTATAATATTACATAACATTTTGAGATAAGAAGTGAAATGTACCGTTCATGGAGACGGTAAGCCGTACATACGCATGAACGCTACTTCCATTTCTATTTCATATTTAATGGAATTAAAAAATAATTATACATAATATTATTTTAATTCCAGTATGGTATCATATATAATATCATTAAATATATCCTTTATACGTACCACATATGGTATTAACGAATCAAATCACTTTGAGGGGGCGGTAGTCCGCACTTCCTTAAATGAAGATATCGCGTTTACCCATAATGGAAACCATAAAGGTATGCCATAAATGAAAAATACAGAATCTTAAGTAAAACATAAAAATATTATATATCATATATAAATATAGTTTCATCTTAATGGCCACCTTTGAAGGTGTTAGAATAATGTTGAACAATCATCGTTTCGTGAGGCAGAAATTCTCCATCCACAGAAACAGTATGTTCTTTAACAATTAGATGTTGGTGTGTGTAAGTGTAGCTCGAATCCTTCATATAACAACATCCTAGTATATTTAAGATACTGGATTTGTTACAAAATAAATGAATAAAAAGATTTTAGGGGGTTGGAGAAGCAAAATAAAACAAAAGGACACAAGTGAAGACATTACTTTTAAATCGGGTTACTTCCTTTGATTTGAGCTCAAAGGCTTCCTTGGAAAGGATTTTGCCCAAAGTGAGGCTTCAAGGAGTTATAGAGGGATGTGGAGAGATTAAATGGTCAGGGTTTGGCCGAGCCAAATGCTTTGGAAGTGTGGGTAAGGAGGTAGAGGTGGTGGCCTTTTATAAGAGGAGGGGAGGGGCACTTTTGGAAAGTAAATAAATGTTACTTTATTTTAGAATGAGTTTCGGATTTTAATGGTCCCACATTGATTTGTTCCGAGGATAAGGTGATAAGGGTTCTAAATCCACCCATACAATATGTTTTGGACATGTGTAGGTCTTAGATTTTACATTATCTTTCCATTTTATTTTAATCGTTAAATAATGAGGTCATCGCTGCATCATTTTGATGTCATAAATAATTTAATTTATTTAATGTCTAAAAATTATAAAAAAAATACTATGATGTAGAAAATATTTTTAGATTTCCAATTACTATTTATAGCATAATATATCATTTGTTTAGACAAAATTAAAAATATTTTACTTAGGTGATACATTCTTTGTTACATTTAACATTCTTTAAAAATAAATAGATAAAAAGTCACTTTCTCACAAAAGTGATACCATGGGGCGCCCAAGTTTGGCACAAGGCATCTCATGGTCGGCCATGAGACAACCAGTATCCTTAGGACACATTTTTTGGAAATTTTTTATTATTATGATATTATCTTATTATCTTTAACTACCTGATTACTCATTAATGAAGATAATTAAAGATAATTACCGTCGTTACTATTCATAATGTCCAAAAAAAAAAGAGTCTTAATTAAATAATTTGGACCTTCTGATTCCAAATATGTAATCCATTTTACCAAATTAAAAACACATAAATTGCAATAATTAATTTAAAAAAAACTTCCCGTTGTCAAAACAAATAGCGGGTTTTTTAGAAATAATATTTATGAAAAGTTTGGCACCTGTTTATGACTAATTAAAAAGTTAAATTAATCCCAACGACCATAATTGAATTAAATGGTGATAATATATTCTAATTACACTTTAAAACAAATTAAAAAGATAATATAACCATATAATTAAATTATATGAAAAAGTAGTTTTGATGTAAAATGCATTATTTTTCACTATTCATTAAAAAATGAACAATGTTAGAAAAATATCAAAAATTAACCCAAGGTAAATTTCTATGCCCCAATCATAAATAATATGTTTATTTTGAAAAATAGATCTTATAAAATTGTCAAATGTTTGATTTAAAAAATGGGTTGCCATCAAAAGGTAGTAAAACAATCTTTTAAAAATACTAGTGTATTCAATGCTTAAGATTGGATTCATTTGTATTTTAAGCCTCTAAAATTTATTGGATAAAAGTAAAAACATTTAACACACATATATAATCGTAATTTAGTTATTTATATTCATTCCCGCCAATACAACGGCTATGTGTTAACTACTATTTAAAATAATATTATTTTATTATTAGAGTGCAACGTAAGATTTCAAAGGAACTCGTTGTTGCGTATTGGGTAAGCCATCGAGCATAGCGTTCCATTTAAATTAATATTGACATTTTTTCCATAAATAGGGATAAATATAAAAATTTCACATTCTTTATTTAACTGGGGTGTTATAGTCCTTATGTTTAAACAAATTTTTATTTGTAAATTTTAAAATGGTGATATGTATCTTTTTATTTGCCTATGTAATTAATAAATTAATATTAAAATAAAAAGAGAGTTATTAAATAATATAGTCACAATTATTCTAAATATTATCTCTAATTCACTATAAAATTGTATGTGTTAGTAAAATTAAATTTAATACAAATTCTTGTAAAGCGCAAAACCACATTTTAACTATAATCACATTAAATAATATTGAATGTTTTCACAAATAATTTTAATGAATAATTAAATTTGACATTAATAGAGACGATATGAGATTCTTATCATAATTGTGTGTGTAATTTCTCTCAATTCCATTAATATATGTTGAATAATTCAATTAAAAATTAATGATGGAGATGAGAAGATAGAGCAGATTTTAAAGTTAAAATATTTTAATGTTTAATATGTTTTTATATATAAATTTAATATAAAATAAATAAATGAATTTAATTGGATTAATCAATGTATCAGTGAACTATTTTTTGTTTTAAACAAATTAAAAATACAATTTAACATTATAAATTATTTATATGAAATGTAACTTTTTAATTAAAATTTATTATTTTTTAAAATTAATTACAAAATTAAACTTCTCTTAAAAATTCAAAAAATTTACATGAGATAATATTTTCCATTTGATTTAAAAAATAAAATTTATTTTTTCAAATAAATTGTTTAGAAGTTTAAATTTTTATTTTTAACATAAGTGTACTATTAAAAGGTAGTAAAAATGACTTTTAAAAAAATACATCTTTTTATGATTAAAACTGGATTAATACTTATATATTGTATAGAAGACACATAAGATGAATGTAAAATAGTTTAGTGAAACAATAATATATTTTGAATTAAATAAATTCATCAAACATTTTTTTAATTTATCGACATAAATCATGTTTGGGTAAATAAAAACCGTTTCTTAGAAAATGAATTCATATATTTTAAAAGAGTTATTACATTTATTTCTAATTAATTGGAATTCAAATAATAAATTTTATAATATTAATAAAAAAATTCAGATTTCAGTTAAATATTCTCATATGTACCATTCCAATAGTTAGGTGAAAAATATAATAATATTTTAATAATATTATTAATAGAATAATGTTGTTCAGTAAAACCTAGTCATGATTGTAACACAAGCTATTGAGGAAACTCAGTATTATGTGTAACACAAGATAAAAATAGTGTTGAGTGTGCCATAAGGTTAACATTGTGCAAAGAGAAATTAAATCCAAAAAATACATTTAATTTATTCTAAATTAAATAATTCATAAAAACTTAGGGTATTATATTCTGCACTGGTTAAAATAAATCTCACCCAATAAAATCATATAGTACATAAAATAGTTAATAATTTAATTTTGACCTCATAAAAACCCATATAAAAAATTTAATAGTATAGATTTGTTTAAAAAATAAATTTAGAAAAAAAATATTTCCCCAAAGTAACTCATAACTAGTTTTCCACATAAGACAATATAGGTGGAATGTGAAAACAGGGACATAAAAGTGAAAAAACCAAAATTATAATAGAGAGTAATAGAGAACATGGTCAAGAGAATGATGATTATCAAAAATCAAAAAACAAAAGTGGCGTGAAAAATTTAATTCATATCATAACAAATGATTAATATATTACACATTTTTATTTAGAGTCCCTTTTTCATAAAGATCAAGAATTTTCATGAGAAGATATTCTAACATTATTTCATTTCATTTCAAAATAACACGTTCATCTTATATTTGTGACTTGATCAATTTCCACTTCATATCATACTCCATGAAATTAAGATTTGTTTTTAATTCCTAAAGCATTAATGGATCATAAGATATATTGGTAGAATGATAAGTAATTTCATATATCTTTAATAATCATCATGATAAAATATTTAGCACAGGTTATCTAATATGCCTAAATATTTACATTTTAAAACTATAATCATTAAAACGTCATTTATAGTTCAAAATCAACCTTTTTATAAATGGTTAAACTGTTGACACATTTAAAAGATGAAACTTCAAAACATTAGATTGAAGGCTAATTAATTTCTCATAAATAGCTTACCATTTATCCCATATATATCATAATTTTTCTCATGATTTGTACATAAATAATAAGTGAATACCTTCTCAAGATTTCCCTAGGAACCTTGTAATACGGTAAATTGCCATTAAACAATATTGAAAACATAAATTCTTCATCATTAGTTACATAGAATTTATCTTATTAGACATATTACTAAAATCCAAAAATGTTGTAAACATCATCAATAATAACATAAACTACTTTTTCAACAAATACTTTCTTAGGTATAATCTAATCAATACTATCAAATTTATGTTATCCATATCAATGATCACATTATCTATGCTATTCATAGTTTTCTCATAATTAAGAACTCATTAATGGTAATGTTCCCTTAATCAAAATATAACATATCTGTTAAACCTCTTTTCTATTTACTATAACCATTTAATAAATATTTTAAAATATTTCTTGAGAAACATATAAATCATGATTTAATTAATATATTTTTTGTATTATAATACATAAACACATAAATCATCCCTCTACCTTCTCAAACCCTTAACTAGGATTCATCATCTTATTCCTTAATATAAAATATGAATCTTTTCCTAACTTTCATCAAACGAAATTTTATAATTTTCGTAAAGCATAATAATAGAATCATAATTACCTTTCAAATGTCATTTTTGGTCTCTTAATCATCAGAAGTAAAATTATTAATCATACAAACCATTCATATTTCTATCATGATATTTACCCCTAAGACATTTATTTTTTGACTGACTGAATCATCCACACATAAAACGTTTATCTTTTGGTAATACCTTTTGGAGACCAGTATTCCCAACCTTTTAAATAACTATGATCTTCATTTTTGACCTCATATTACTTACTATATTTTCATTTTCACTACTCATATAAAATATTCTCATTCCTTTGAGACATTTTATTGAGTTCATATTACCAAATTCATGACATGTAAGAAACTGAATCATCGTCCATCCATGGTTACCAACACCTGATGTCATAGATAACTTATACCATATCATCATAGGTGAGTCTGAGAGTTGGTTAAGGTACATGTTGTTAATCATGTTCTATGTAAACTAATAAGGAATAATCAAAAAAATACTTACCTCCAGTCATAATACAATTTCACTACTCATCAGAAAATTTCCTATTACATTCTATGCTATCAAAATTCCTTGCAGTTATCATGGATGACTAGAACTATAAATAATAGTGTGAGAAACACTTATCATTTTATAAAACCACATATTCGAGAAAAATATCTAATCTTATGTCTAAATCCTAACACCTTATTTTAAAATATTTATACTTTTGGATTAATATAGGTTATCCATGATCATATTTTATTTAAATCCTTCTTGATGGTTCAGAACGAGTTTTTGGATTTTAAAATCATATCCTATAACAATGTCAATCTAGGTGTACATTAATCTCATTTATGTGCACCAATTCTCAATCAATTCTAGCTCAATACTTTGTTTTTAGGGATGTTACTCTTGGGTAAAATTCTTTCAGAGAAACATAAACTTGTAGTATGTATATAGAGATTTATTCTGGGGAAACCAAATGCTCTATACTTTACCAAAATTCCTATCCATTTTATTATAAATTGACTCATCCTTATTCTTTAATTTAGTGAAATACATATTATTATGTTATAAATATCATTAGGGTTCACAGTAATGAATTCCCATCCTTGTTTTTAATGGATAACTAGACATTTCGTTTGATACCTAAAATAGAGGGTACTTCTTAATATACATGAATATTATATATTTTTAGATATATATTCATTAAAATAACTAAATAGAAGTTTTATGACCTTAATTATTTAGTGAAATAAAAAAAATAAAATATTTTAATTTGGTGAAATATTTTCAATATTTCCCTTTATCATCTCCCACTTTTATACTCCTATATAAAACTATTATTTAAAAATTAGGAAAAGGAAACACATTAAAATGTGTGTGTGGATTATAATTAATTTTAAATAAGGGTGATTAGTAATCCTAACATTAAAATAATGGTATTAGAACATGACCATTAAATTAGAAGATTATACTAAACATATCGGTAATCATATTCTTGAGTCCGGACATAACGATTTCCTATCAGAAGACATGAATCATAATTTAGTGAAAAGACATTATCCATGTGATAATAACATATGTATAATACATATAATTATGGAAGACACAAAAATGTATAAAATTACTTCCATATAATTAAATTATAACTTAAAATCCTTTCTTAGTGGAATATATTCACTCCCAAAAACATATTTTAGTTAATGTTCATTCCCAAGACCATCTTAGTGGAAAATGTCCCTTAAAAAACCAAATTCACTCCCTATTTAATCCATGTATATCTGATGGAATATAAATATTTAACAAAATCATTAGAGTGATATCTGGGTGTAGCAATGATGTATTCTATAACAGGATCACCCAACACTATATCGAATACCCAATCATAAAAGGTGTAATGGGATTACCTAGTGCAATTTGGGCCACCCCAATTATATATTCTATAATGGTGTTACATGATTGTTTCTAGGAAATCAAATAGAATAATCTATAATAGGATTACTTGGTGTTTTATGGGCCACCAAAGCATATAATCTGTGATTTCCAAGAGAAAAAACATGAATAGAGTACACAAAGCATGGATATCATAAATAAACTCATAAACACAATCATAATTCTTTCATAACCTTATTAACCCAGGGAAATGAAATGGGTTCCATGTCAACATATTTGAAACACGATCAACCTAAATAAAAAAAATTCATTATAGAAATATATTTAAAACATGATTAAGATGTGTAATAGTAATAGGTTCTATAAAAATCTATTTGAAACATTATTTAGCAGTGGAAAATAAAATGTTTTACAAACATGATGTCATGAAACTATAATCCATTCATTTAATGAATTTAGTTGGTCTACATGGATCATGTCCCCCATAACCCATAGGTGAAAATGGATTTGGTATTATATAAAAAACAAATGATAATTTGAAACACTTCTTTATAAAAATATCATTTCCTCTTCAGAAGGATTTTTTTAATACATAAATCATTTTGTAAACATTTTAAATTAAAATTACAACTGAAAAACTATAAACAAAGAGTTGAAAATAATTTAATACTATTTTTAAATCATACTAAAATTTCAAATACCATTCCCCTAAAACGTTTCTTGAAACATCATTTAAAAATAATATCATTTGGAGAAAACACTATTTTTTTAGAAAATAGATTTATGACTAAATATAAAAATAATTCCATATGTTTTTTAAAATATTTATTAATTATCATAAGTATAAAATAGTGGGAAATTTGTACCATTAATTTAACATATAATCAAAAGTTTTAGGAAATGTAAATTCGTTATAATTATTTAGAGACATATCATAATATTTTATCATTGGTAGCCTAATCAATATAAATCATGATAAATGATTCGATTGTAACATTCAATAATTACCACTTTGGTAACTTGCATCATAATCCCTATGAAGAAATACCATAAAATGGAACATTAAATATCACTGGGATAGAAATATTTATGATCTCACATGTAAAAGAGTCTATATAAACACCTTGTGATATAATATAAGAGCATTTCATAACATATGTTTCAAATAAAGAAAATTGAGACAATAATCCTTTAACGATTTGATTACTTTTAAACTATAAACCCCAAATAAGATATATCAAAAAATGGATGAATAAATTAAAAAATAATTTAAGGGTATAATAATAAAATAAATTCAATGTAAGAATATAATTTACATAGAATAAATAGGTGATGAATATATCATGTGTCTCACAAATGTAAAAAGTTAGATGAATATCTCATACCATAATTCATGACTTTATTTGTATGTGTCAAAACCGCTGGTATAATAAATTAAATTTTATTATAATAATATAGAAGAACCATATTCATATAAATCCCACCATATAAGAATTTATATATACTTTATATTACCTATTTTTTAACAATCCCAGGATACAGTTATGTTTTAGGTAATAACCACTATCTTTTTCATATATGTTTTCACTTTTTTAATTATGTTCGATATAAAATTTCAGGATTTCATCCTTTAAAAAATGTATTAAATTTTATAAATATCATTTTTATTACATATATATTTATTTAAATTCACCCATAATATATTGTTATAGGAAATGAAATACTATGTTTCTGGGGACATAATATTATACATAAACATGAACATTGCTTTTTTTTCTAATCATATTGTATGGATTAATGTAAATGATATATATATATATATATATTATCTTTGTAGAATCACTATTTTATCATATGCGTAATTTTTTTTATTAAACTCATCCTTAATACCTTCCATTTAAAGTGTGGATGATTCGCATTGCTTCGTGAGGTAGTTTTCCTTCACACAAATGAACAAGGATATCATATTCCCAAAAAGTGGAAAGAATGAAGATATGTGTTATATAATATTTATAGAATCATAAATACATAAAAAAATAATATATATATATATATATATAATAATTGTATGAATAATTATTCCCAAACATGAAAGGTTGTAATTGAAAAACAAATGACATTGGTTTACGAGGCAGTTGTATGCCTTACACACAAATGATGATTTTGTAACCCATTAGATGGAAGTTGTGTTGTTTTAGGTTATAAATTTATCATAACAAAAGATAATTATATTTATGATACATAGGTTATTATTTAAAAATTATATCAATGGAATTTGTGGAATTTGAGGATGAAATAAAAAAACATTAATTGATGAACATTACATCTTCTTCAGGTATCTCCTTTTAAGTTGCCCCAAAATAATTAATTGGATGAATTTATGACCAAATTAAGTATTAAAGGATGATAATATGGATTTTATAAGTGATTTCATATAGGTATTTTTCAGATAAATGTATTGAGATGTGTGAATAAGTTGCAACATTGAATTCCATCTTATAATGGAAGAAGATTGACATTCTTGTGACCACCCAAATGTATTCATTGTTGGGAGATATCCCTTATCATATCTTCCTAAAAAAATTGAACCATAATTTATTATAGCAATTAAATTTTTGAGACATACATCATCTATAAAAATAAATACTTTTTTAATCATGTTATTCCTTATTCATTAGTTTTTCTAAATTTTATCTTGTTAGTTTTTACTATGGTGACTTTTACCTGTTTATTTACCTAGTTAATTTATCCATTTAGATAATAATTAAATAGATATTTGTATATATTATAAAACCAATTATTGTAAATATTATTTTTAAATATGTAAATAAAAAATCTATGTGTGTGTAAAATTAATTTTAATACAAACACATGCAATCCACAAAAACACATTTTAACTTCGATCATGTTAATTAATTATTTCTATTTTAATTAATAATTATGGTAAAAATATTGTTGGGCCAAAATACTTCAAGGTATCATTGAATAATTTTTGAGGTGATTGTGTTTGTTGACAAAGTGGACATATATGTTGTGATTGTTGACAAAGCCAACCATGATATAAAATTTTGATGACAAAGAGGAATTCATGGTTAATGTTGAGATCAAGAGCTCTGGTCAATGATCCATGATTGATTCAAGAATGTCGACAAAGGAATGGATGATCTCTAGGCGGTACAAAAAGAACATATATAAGGTGATTTTGTTTTCCAGTGTTTTCCAAATTTTTGGTCCTGAAAATTGACAAAAGGAGAAAAGTGGTTTTGGAAAAAGAGACATGTGCACCCTGTACATGAATGAGAGGAAACATGTGCACCTAATTTTTTTTAGGATCATAAGGTAAATATATGGAAAAGTAAAGAGGGTTGCACATGTATTGGTGTGGTTGCGCAGTTGACTTGCGCAACGTGAATAGACTTGCGCACTGATGCCTTGAAGGTTTGAGAACTTGAATGACTTTTCCCTTTCAAGATCATAAGATCAGAATTTGGGAAAGGAAAGAGGGTCACGAATTTTTTTGGTTGGTCGCACAGGTGACTTGAAAGGGTAGAGACTTGCGCGCTGAAACTAGCATCCCAAGGGGAGACTTGTGTGCCGTCGCGCAGGGTGACAAAATGCCTATAAATACTGGACCACCCCTCCTCATTTTGAAATTATTTCAACACTTAGAAAAATTAGTGCTCCCATCGTGTAGGTGTTGAAGTCGTGCAAGTGGTGTGTGGTCGCACAGGCCGATTTGTGCGCCAGTGTTTGAAGTTGTGCTCTAGTTGGTAGTTGTGCACCAATATTGGTTTGGGCATAAAAGGAAGTGAGTCGCACAGGTTTGGAGTCGAAAAAGGTTTTTTCACACGGGTGGTTGAGGTGGAACGGCGCGCCAGTTGTGACCTGCGCGCTAATACTTGCATGCCGGGTTAGACTTGCACGCCAAGTAAGGGTTGATTCCCCGAAAGTGTTTTTGGGCTGCGTGGAAGCTGGAAGTTTTCTCGATACCTTCGGTGCAAAGTGATATTCATCTACAGGTGAAAGTTGGACTTCAACAGAGCTTCAAAATAGAGAGGAAGATGTATTCTTTAATGCAAATGAAGAGACCCACAAGTCTAAAAGCTATGACTGGATCCTTTCCAGAATAGTGAGAAAAGTAAGAGGAAGAAGGTGATCCTCTCCACGGTCAGTGAGCCAGAGAGAGAGAAATAGGGAGTGACCCTTGGGAAATCAGTAAGCTGACACTAAACCTTGTAAAGGCATTGAGCCTAGGACAGAGTGACTGAGCTCGAACCTTGTAATCCACATCCAGTGAAGTTCAGTGGAATTTTGTATGACCAACAACCTGTCAGCGTATGCTCCTTGGACGTATCCCTTAGCAGTGAACCAAGTAAAAATTTTTGTGTCATGTACATTCTTTAATTTATGTTTATATTGTGAAATAGGAGAGAGAGAGAGAAGAGTGTTTTTCTTAACAGCGAAAAAATATCAGAACATGCTTTAATTTTAAATTTTTCATACCCTGATTCACACCCCCTCTTAGGGTATTCAGCCTTGTGGACCTAACAAATATAATTCCCACTTATAATAGAATATCATTCATGATTATTCAAACTATGAATTAATTTTTTCAAATTATATTAATAAATGTGGTAAAATTTAATTAAAAATTAATCTTGAAAATGGGACAAGATACTAGGGTTTTAAATAGAAAATATTCAAAATAATACACTGTTTTTTATTTATAAATTTTTTATAAAAAAGATTCAAATTTTTTAAATTGGATTAATATTTTTCTCATTAAAATAATTATACGAAAAATATTTTTTCTATCATAAGTTAAAAATATTGTATATTTAGATGAAAATCCATTTTTCAATTTAAAATCAATATTTTCATTATTTACCAAAAAATGATAATTCTAAAAAAATAACGAATAATATCCCAAATTTTCACAACCCCCTCCCCAACAGCTCTAACACTCTTGGGCCTTCAATATGAGAAGGGAGATAGTGACCCCCATGAGTCCCGCCTCCAATAGGCCCCAAGTTGGTGACCACCACAAATTGTATAGTAAACACACAAATGGGAGGCATTAACCTTTAAGAGAACACCTACAGAAGAGAGAGATAAGATAGAAATCAAGTAAATCTATATCAAACTAAAATATAAATGAAATCCTGAGTTCACATATGTAATTTCATTCAAGAACTACTATAACTAAAAGGGAAAAATAAAATTCCACAAGAGTGTAAAAACGGCAGGGATCACAAATCCTGAAAATATCATGAAACCCCAAGCTAGTGGTAACCATCCAAATCTGCATCCTACCCCAAGTGACCTGAAAAATACATTATATAAACATAGGTTTATTATCATAGTATACTCAGTAGGATCCTCTCCGGATCCTCTCGTTAAAAGTAAATAATGAATGCTAAATCATATTGAACAACAAGTGAAACTAACTCTTCACCTAAACAGGAATAATATGTTCCCATGCTGACCATGGCTACCCTCATCAAGTATCTTATACGAGATTATATAATATAATAAATAATATCTTGATTATCCTGCTACAACTTCCCCACTAGTTTCCGACTTTTCCCAAACATCGCACATCTTAAGAATCTCTCTCTAAAAAGGCTAGCCCAATGACACCTGGTAGAGCACCACAACATTAACCATATGCCACACAATGATTTCTTACAGAAACATGGGAAAATAACCACACCATAATCACATCCAAAATGTAACTAG
This sequence comes from Viscum album, assembly GCA_963277665.1. Lineage (NCBI taxonomy): Eukaryota > Viridiplantae > Streptophyta > Magnoliopsida > Santalales > Viscaceae > Viscum > Viscum album. The sequence goes on along the minus strand of OY728129.1, from coordinate 749,070,121 downwards.
TTTGATTCCAAGAGCCACCGCAGCCCGTATAATGTGTATCAAACATCAGTTATTATACCTCATTCCATTACAACCCATGCACCAAGTAAGGATCTCCAAGACACCATATCATGTACATGATTTACGTACAATTAAACTACGAAACTATATCTAGAAAATATGTGTGTGAAATAACCACAATCCATTACAAACATTTATAGACATATTTGGGTAAAACTAACCACCGTGCATACCATCACAAGTAACTACCAAGAGAAGAGAGTGTGGCCAATGGGGGGTAGTCAGGCATCCATCCTCTAACAAGGATGTTGGGAAAAACACCCCTAGGGATCAGAATCCCTATGGTGTCAGTTGCCCTAACTGACGGGGTGGTGTAGCATATAGAGACACAAAAGGTACAGAATATACTACAGCTTACAACCACACTATTGGAATAACATAGTCTTAGACTCAACTACATCTGAAGTATCTCGGACTCCTATCTACCACTTCTAAGACTAGTTATCCTATAAGCACACAACCATTTAAAGAGATTTATTACATTACTCCATTTCTTTTTTATCTATTTCACTTTATGTTTGTTATGTATCTGTTATTGGTAGTGTATGATAGATGCAGATATGGTCCAACGAGGATCATAACCATTCCCTTTTTCCAAAGATACTGTCTCTCGTTAAATTTACCATTCCTTTGTATCGACCCATTCAACATCATTATCCTTTAAAGGATGGTAAATTAACAATGTGGGGAATTAATGGCCCCAGTGGGTTATTGCGTGGGGGTTAAGAACTCAGGAAACCGGGTCCTTATCAGATATAACTTTCTCATATGGTATCCAATGGGTATATTTGTGGAGCCAAGAACTCTTAACGACCCTGGTATCCATGATTCATGGACCTGCTTTTCAAAGGCAGGTGCATGTTAGCTGACGGTTTGGCCAACGACACTTGAGGCCTCCATTTTTCAAGAGGACATGATTTCATGCTCATCGCACCATTCTAGGGGATGATTGTTTCATGTTCTAAGACTCTCTTATAGATTTAAGTCGTGTTCATATTTTCATGAATATTTGGTTCATTCATGAAGAGTGTGTCCATGAGATTCTCTTGGTTTTCAAGATCATCGTGATATTGCATATGTTTGATTCCCTGGATGTGATGGGGAATTTTCAATATGGTAAGGTGTTTTGGATGTTATCGTCATCCAGGGGACAAAAGGTGACTTTATATTGGGATCAGGCCCACATAGAGGGATTCCTACATATCCTAGGGAGATGAATACAAATCCAAATTTTTTGGATGCGTGGGGATTACTCATGGAAGATTCCAATTTGATAGACATGATTGGGTAGAACCCTTTGGGATGGTCACCCTTTGAGCTTGGGCCTTCTGGAATGCATCCTACATATCCTAATCTGGTCCGGAATCAATGTTCTCATAGTTCAGATTCATGTGTTGATGTTATAATTCTTACAAACCACTATTCCCACATGAGTAATGCTCGGTGTGAGAAACAAGAGAATTTGAAATATTAAAAAATGAACATGTCTCCACCCCTGTTTGTGGGGTAGGGAAAGCCCACAATGGAAGGGGCCAGAGTGACAGTGCTCGAGGGCGTGGAGCGATAAACCTTTACATGTGAAATGTCATAAAAGGCCATGAAGCCCTGCCTCAGAAGATTGGTGACATACCTCAGTGGGAGGTCCCTATAATGAAATTTTAGGTATACTAAATTTTAACGTCATATAGCATGTACAATTATTAACATGGAGGATAATCATGTTGGAATGTTCAAATGTGCTGTGAACATTAGAGAGAATAAACGTACAGACCATGATTGGGAGGATATCAGATCCAGAAAAACAACATGAGGAATGTAAACCATTGAGACGTATAGAGGTAGGATAGGCCTCTCCTAATGATAAATTTATCTTATATTGATAGGTCATTTTTGTGGGAAAAATATGCAGAGCCAATGGGGCATGATGTGCATAGTCATGCAGTGGTTTCCTCATGACACTGGCCTTCCATTTCTAATGGCTGAGGATTTTTATGAAGATCCATTATGTAGGATTTCAGATTAGGGTAAATGATATAAGGCATTGAAGACATTGTGGCACACATAAGTAAGATAGGTCTCTGATGAGGATTAATTTGTCTCTTGTTGATAAGCTATTTTTGTGGGAAACATATGCAGAGCCTCCTGGGCATGATGTGCATTGTCAATAAGTAGTGACCTCATGACACACACCCTCCATTTAAGATAGTCTGGGAGGTTTATGAAGAACCAAAATCAATATATATACTATAGTTTGAAGTCCTAAATCTTGGAAGATGGCATCATAGTTTAAGGTCATGTGGATTAGATTGTTACCATATAGTTTAACATCATGTGATTAGGAATATAACTCGTAGTTTAAGGTCATAGAGTTTGGACTGTGGAGGGAAACCTACATTATTAACTAATGTATAATCATGATGGAATTTTCTAACATGAATCGAACATGAGAGGGAAGGAATGTACAAACTATGATTTTAGGGATTCTCGGATCAGGATAAATGATATGGGGCTTGGAAGCCATTGAGTCCTACAATGTTAGGAAATGACTCTCATAACAATGAATTTGCCATTGATTGATGGCATCTTGTTGGATTCATATATAGAGCCAATGGGGAATGATGTGCATAGTCAAAAAATGGTCTCTGTAGGACATTGGACTTCCTCTTTTGATGGCCATGAAGGAATAAGAGGATCCAGAATCACTAGAGACAAAGAGTTTGATGGATGGAAAGGATGTGTTTGGGAATTTTAGAAACGCTCAGGCTGTGATTTTCCATGGAGTTATGGGTTAACCTAAAATTGGAGGTAGATGATAGGATTTTTGTGTGGTGGATGTGGAATGTGTCTTCACATGGTATTTATGGTACAGATGTTTGGTCGACATACATGTGTAATAGAGAATGTCGTTGGCCGCGTATGATGGTACACAAAAGATATTTCCACGAACTGTCATTCACATAAGGGCGTCTGTGAACTTTTGATTAGCCACTAAATGAGGATAATATTATTTGTTAATATATATAATATTAATTTTATTTATTATTCATTAACACCATTTTATTGCATTTTACACTTTGAACATCATTTCACATTATGATTGTAATTCCTTCTTAAAATGCACTATTATGTGGTACATTTTATTACATCATTTAATGTACCCAATGATCTTGATTTTATTTTTATATTTAATTTTTAATGTTTATAATTATATTGGGAACAATTCATACTTGTGGAGTGTTGCAAGATTCATATTGGAAGACCACCAAAATGTGATTTCATTCAAACAATTCCAGAGAAGGCAGATTGGACACCAAACCAATGTTGAGAATATGGAGCCCAACATACAGGCCCGATGAAGCCCAAATATCATGGGATTATAGAAGAAATATAGTGGAATAAATAATTCCTAAGGAGACAGTACTAATGAGGCCTCCATTGTGGTTATTCAGGCGGCCCAATTTGAATATAAAATATTGGGAAAAATTCTGCAGCCCCAAAAACATCTTACCAATCTAATCATATCTCAGAATCCACAACTCCAAACGGGCCCAAACAATACAGTCTATTAGGAGACATCAGAGGCTCCATTTTAGTCCTCTATGTCCCACTCTAATGCGGCCATCTAGAAGGCCTTATAAGCACTTCTGTTCGGTGGATGAAAGTTGGCTTCCACCTCGGGTCTAGAGTGGAAAACTCCAAGTTCTACAAGTTTTCCACCACCCTAGTCCTACCATAATCAAGTGGGATTCTTTTTAATGTTGGGGGCTCGACCCAAGGCTCCCAAAATTCCTATTTAAGGAAGTAGTGATGGATCAGTTTTTCATCTTGGAGCTTTGTTTTCATTGTAATATTATGATGTTGATTTGGCTATGTAAATTTCTCATTTCTCATGTAAGTTGTTCGAATCACCTTAGTTCTTAATAAAATTTATTCCTTTCCTCTTATTCTGTTTTTATTCTTATCACTTTGATATTTTTTCCTCATGGTGTGAATTTATTCACACCAAACATTGTGAAATTATTCACACAATAGTGGAGTGATCATTTTCTTTTTATTATTTTTTTTACTTCTTCACTTCTTCCATCATGAGTCTACTTCCCTCTTCCATTGATATCATAGAATCAATGGAGGGCTAACCCACTTATGGGTTGATCCAATGAAGTATCAAGGGGATGGATTGGATGTTATTTATCACCCCATTAATGTCTAATAACATTTTTAATTGGGATTTTATTTGATGACTTTTAAACTTAATCATCCTTGTTGTATTTAAGGCCACACACTTCAACTACGAATATGAACGTTTACCTTGAAGTCCTCAAAACATTGATCCATAAAGTGTATATGTGATTAGAATTAAAGGGTGTAGGTATTAAACCAGTATGTGATGATGTTGTTTGATCTTCTTAAATGAACCCATCTCAAATCTAAGAAATTGAAATCATTAAAAAATGAATTCATCCAATCCACCCAAAGAGATAACCTAGGATCAACTCATTATCTTAATTTGAATTAACTTAAATCTATTAGTGATACCTTAAGCCCATCTAAAATCAACCTATGTTGGCCACTTAATATCCAAAAACAATCCATAGAATGTACATGCTTGTAGGTTACTTCTTAGGTCTCTGAGGATTCGATAACCCAAGCTAGACTACAAGGACCATTCTACCTTCATCTATTGGGTAAATTTGAGTGTGTATAAAATTTTGGCGCCGTTTCCGGGGAACTAAGTAAGTTATCTTAGACATTATAATCTTTTTTCATCCCTCTTCTCTATTCTCACTCCATCACTCCTATGGAATTCAATTTTGAACAAGTCCAAACATGGGAAACCTATCCCTACTTTGATCACCCTACCCCATGTGTGATGTACATTGATCATCCTACTTTCTACTTGTGGGATCATCAAAAACCTAACGAAACAAAGTTTTTTTACTCCTATGAGCTACAAAACATCCCAAAATATAATGAGTTTCAATCCCCACAAAGCCAATATGAACACCCTCCTTTGCAGTTCCAAAAACATAATTATCCACCGAGAATTGACCTCATTTTCAACCCCTTTCCCATCATGATCCATAACCATTACTTGAAAAATTGTGTCAAAAAATTGAGAAAATGAATTTTTAGGATTCATCATTGATATTAGAATTAAAAAACTTTGAGATGGTTATGGAACTTATTCCCACTAATGTTATCCCTTCCTCATCATTTATAGAATAATCTCTTATCCCACAAAACATTCATAAATATATTGAAGAACTGAGCTTTGGATTTTGGATAGATTAATAGTTTCAAAGAATTGTTTAAGAGTCTTTAAATCAAGAAGAAATTGAATTTTTGGATTCAAAAGAGCAGAATTTGACATCATGGATTGAGTCTCCAAAGTATAACTCCATTGATGAATTTTAGAAAACACCAACCACTGAACCATTGAGAGAAATTACAAACATTGAGTCTATACCCATTCCTAAAATTGATCTGTCCAATTTGGTGGTTGAATATTCTATTCAAAAGGAACCAATTCTGTTGAGCAATTTTGAAAATGAAATTGAGTTTGATTCAAAGTCCCAACCTATTTTTGAAAGTGTTATCCTACCCGAACATAAAAGAAATGACTTTCCATCCACCCTTAAGATTCCATTCATTAGGGATAACCAAAAACTTCCAATTTTCACAATTTCTTAACTTGAAACCAATAAAGAGGTAATGATTCTTAATGTCTTTGGAAATACTAAAAAAGAAACTAGATTAACCATTTATGATATTCCTTGGATTTTAACACTCATTATAGAACATAGGCTTGTACATGACAGAAACTATAAAAAAATAATCAATCTCAATCTAGTCTAAATGTAGAAATATGGGGTCCTTAATGTGTTGAAAATTGGTATTGGGTAAGTTAGGGGGTTCATGTCAAGCTAGCGACGTTAAACAAAGAACTGCATGAGAGGCAACCCATGGATTTCAAGTTTCTTATCATTTTGTTGTTTTAATCAACTTTTTTATTTTAAATAGGATTAATTAATAATTTTTATATTTAAAAATAAAAAAATAGATTGTTGAATTGTTCTTCTTTTATGAGTATGGATGGGTATGAAAGGGGACCGCCATATTCATCCGTGTCACGTGGTGTGATCATTGAGTAATACCTTACCCAAAAATTTATAAAGAAGACAATGTATCATCAGTTTATTTTATTTTATTTTTATGTGTTTGAATGATAAAATTAAAAAATAAATAAATAAGAATATAATAATAAAAAATGGGGACACACTATAGGCTATGGGGAAAACCCCTTTACAACCGGCGAAGCCGTGCGGAATCGAACCCGGGACCGAAGGGAGACATGGGAACACTCTTACCACTGACCTACAGCTTATTGTTCTTCCTTATTCTATAAATTATATATATATACTTATATTTTACTTTATTTATTATATTAATATATATATATATATATATTTGTTTTTTTTCTATCCACTAGGGTATTATCAGAGTGACATCGAGATCAAGGGATTAAAAGAGAGCAGTAAGAATTTCAACTTCAACCACCAGGTGACTTCATTCCATGATCCTCATTTTCAATTTTTCTTTTTGAACTCTCATTCTCTACCTCTAACCCCTTCTAAATTTTATTTTCTTTAAACACCGGGGACAGTGTTATTTTATGTTGTGGGGGGCGATAAAATAAAAAATGATTTTAAGTAAAAAAAACAATGAATGATTTGAAAAAAATGTCTGTAAATGGAAGGAAAAATTCCTTTAACTTTGAACATGGTAATACACATTTCACACTTTGAAACATAATATCAAATAATTTATCATGCCCTGATTCTGATTTTAATCCTTGTATAATTTAATGATCATTGATTTTGAAATGTGTGGTTGTCCAATGTGATATTTAATTGTTTATATTTTCATCCAACGAAATGATCACAATGCACGTCCTTTGGATAGTGGGGTATTAGTTTGAGTTCACGGGGCCCCTCAAATAAATAGCATATGTTTGGTGATCATTTTAGATTTAATATGAGTATTAAATAAAAAATTTAAAAAATAATAATAAATTTGCGAGTAGAACAATGAAATGACCGAATGTGTGGCTTTCGGCACTTGGTGATCGTGACTCCATATTTTTCTGGCCTAGAGTTTTTAATTTTATATCCATTTTTGTTAATTTGATTATTTTTTGATTGAATTAACTCGAGATGATGCCTGAGTATGTGGGATTCACTTTTTTCCCTATGGTCTTTGAGTCTGGGAGTCATCGGCAAAGTCTCGCTACAAGGGTTGACTTTTTTGAGTTCAATTTCAATTACCATGGATAAATTGAAAAAACAAAAAAAAATAAAACAAAAAAATTAAATACTCATCTTAATATTGAAATGTGATTCCACCAAGTGCTTCCATCATTTCCCCCTTGAATAGAGATGAACCCCAATGTCTAATTCAATTCACAACATATCATCACTCTTAATTGATATTGGATAAAATATGGCGATGAATATGAACAAAGAAATGGGCTTGGGATTGGGATATTCTTACGAAAAAATCTTGTATTAAAACATTTTTATGGGTTTCATGATTTTTTGGTATAATAGTTTTTGGTGATCATTGTGTATTAAAATGTTTTTGGAAAAGGGAATTCAAATTTCATATTGTTGAGATATATTTTGCTCGGGACTAGCAATACTCAAGTTTGGGGGTGTGATTAAACATTAAATGAGGTTAATATTCATTGTTAATATATATAATATTCATATGATTTATTATTCATAAACACCATTTTAGTGCATTTTACACTTTGAACATCATTTCACATTGTGATTATAATTCCTTCTTAAAATAAACTATTTTGTGGTACCTTTTTTAACATCATTTAATGTACCCAATGATCTTGATTTTATTTTAATATTTAATTTTTCATTTTTTTAATTATATTGGGAACAATTTTTACTTGTGGAGTGTTAGAATATTCACAATGGAAAACCACAAAAATGGGATTTCATGTAAACAATTCTGGAGAAGGCTGATTGGACACCAGCCCACTGATAAGAATGTGGGGCCCAACATATATTCCCACTGAAGCCCAAATTTCGTGGAATGATAAAAGAAATACAAAGGAACAAATAATACTTTAGAAAACAGAGCTAATTCAGCCTTCATTGTGGTTATTCAGGCGGCCCATGTTGAATATAAAATTATGGGCCAGATTCTACGGCCCAGAAAACATCTTACCAATCTAATCATATCTTGGAATCCAAAACTCCAAATTGGCCCAAATTTTACAGGATGTTAGAGGATATCATGGGCTCTATTGTCTTCCAGTATGGACCACTCTAATTCGGACATCTAGAAGGTCTTCCAAGCGCGCCTGTTTGGTGGTTGCATGCTAGCTTCCACAGCGGGTCGAGAGTGGAAATGTTGAAGTTCCACAAGTTTTCCACCACCCTAGGCCTACCATAATCAAGTGGGATTCTTTGTACTATTGTAGTCTCTACCCAAGGCTCCTAGAATTCCTATTTAAGGTAGTTTCTTTAGTTGAGGCTTTAATATTGGAGCTTTGTTTTCATTGAAATGTTATTATGTCGATTTGGATTTGTAACTTTCTCCTTTCTCGTGTAAGGTGTTCGAATCACCTTAGTTCTTAAAAAAATTTATCCCTTTCCTGTTATTCTATTTTTATTCATATCACTTTGATATTGTTGCCTCAAGGTGTGAATTTATTCACACCAAATTTTGTGTAATTATTCACACAGCGGTGGAGTGATCAATTTCATTTTATTGTTTTCTTTACTCTTCAATTCTTCCCTCATGAGTCTACTTCCTTCTTCTATTGAAACCCTAACATCAATGGAGGAATAAACCACTTATGGGTTGATCCTAGTGAGTATAAATAGGCTATATTGGATGTTATTTATCACCCCATTAATGTATAATCACTTCTTAAATTGGGATTTTTATTTTATGATTTTTAAACTCCATCGTCCTTGTTGAATTTAAGGCCACACACGCCAAGTGATAATAGGAACATTTACCTTGAAGTGCTCAAAAAATTGATCAATAAAGTGTATATGGGATTAGTATTAAAGGGTGTAGGTATTAAACTAGTAAGTAATGATGTATTTTGATCTTCATAAATGAACCCATCTCAAATATAAGAAATTGAAATCATTAAAAAAGAGAATTCATCCAATCCACCCAAGCGATAACCTAGGATCAACTCATTATATTAATTTGAATTAACTGAAATCTATTAGTGATACCTTAAACCCATCTAAAATCAACTCATGTTGTCCACTTCATATACAAAAACAATCCATAGAATGTATGTGTCTGCAGGTAACTTCTTAGGTCTCTAAGGATTCAATAACCCAAACTAGACTACAAGGACCGTTCTACTTTCATATCTTCGGTAAATTTGAGTGTTAATCAAATTTTGGCGCTGTTTCTGGGGACCTAAGTAAGTTATCTTAGAAATCATCCACCTTTTTTCATCACACTTCTCTATTCTTACCCCCTCACTCTTATGGAATTCAATTTTGAACAAGTCCAAACATGGGAAACCAATCCCTACTTTGATCACCAAAACCCATGCGTGATGTAAAATGGCCAACCTAATTTATACTTGTGGGATCATGAAAAAACTATTGAACCACAATGTTTTTACTCATATGATCCACAAAACATCCCAACATATAATGAGTTTCAATCCCCATAAAGCCGATCTGAACACCCTCCTATGGAATTCCAAGAACATAATAATCCAACTGGAATATACCATATTTTTCAACCCCTTTACCATCATGATCCACAAACATTACATGAATAATTTTGTCAAAAAATGGAGAAAATGAATTTTTAGGTTTCATCATTGAGATTAGAATTACAAAACGTTGAGATTGTTATGGAACCCATTCCCACTCTTGTTATCCCTTCCTCATCATTGATAGACGACTCCTTTCTCCCACAATCCTCTTATAAGTATATTGAAGAACTGGCCTTTGTATTTGGGATAGATGAAGAGGATCCAACAATTGTTGAAGGGTATTTAAATTAATAGGAAATTTAATTTTTGGATTCAAAAGAGCAGAATTTGACATCATGGATTGAGTCTCCTAAGTATAACTCCAGTGATGAATTTTCAATAACACCAACCATTGAACAAACGAGAGAAATCACAAACATTGACTCTATACCCATTCCTAAAATTGATATTTCAAATTTTTTGGTTGAATATTCTATTCAAAAGGAACCAATTCTGTTGATCAATTTTGAAAATGAAAGTGAGTTTGATTTAAAGTCCCAACTATGTCTGAATGTGTTAGCCTACCCGAACTTGAACGAAATGACTTTCCATCCACCCTCAAGATTCCATTCATTGGGGATAGCCAAACACATCCAATTTTCACAATTTCTTATCTTCAAACCAATAAAGAGGTAATGATTTTTAATGTCTTTGGAAATACTAAAAAATAAACTGGATCAACCATTTCTGATATTCCATCGATTTTAACACTCATTATAGAACATAGGTTTGCACACGACAGAAATTATATACAAATAATCAATCTCAATCTATTGGTAATGGAGAAATATGGGGTCCTTATAATGTTGAAAATTGGTATTGGGTATGTTAGGGGGTTCATGTTGATCTTGAGACATTAAACAAAGCGCTGCATGGGAGGCAACCCATGGATTTCAAGTTTCTTATCATTTTGTTGTTTTAATCAACTATATATTTTAAATATGATTAATTAATAATTTTTATATTTAAAATTAAAAAAAATAGATTGTTGACATGTTTATATTTTATGAGTATGGATGGGTCTGAAGGGGGAGCGCCATATTCATTCGTGTCACGTGGTGTGATCCTTATGTAATACCTTGCCCAGAAATTTATAAAGAAGATAATGTATCATCATTTTATTTTATTTTATTTTTATGTGTTTGTAGGTTAAAATAAAAATTCAACAAAAATAAATAAAAATATAATAATAAAAAAGGGGGACATGCCGTAGGCTATGGGGAAAACCCCATCACAACCGGCGAAGCCGTGTGGAATCGAACCTGGGACCGAAGGGAGATAGGGAAACACTCTTACCACTGACCTATGACTTATTTTGCTTCCTTATGCTATAAATTATATATATTTATATTTATATTTTACTTTCTTTATTATATTAATATATATATATATATACATACAGTTTATTTTGTTTTTTTTCTCTCCACTAGGGAATTCTAAGAGTGACATTGAGATCAAGGGATTTAAAGGGAGTATCAAGAATTTCAACTTCAACCACCAGGTGACCTCATTCTATGATCCTCATTTTCAATTTCCTTTTTCAACTCTCATTCTCTACCTCTACCCCCTTCTAAATGTTCATTTATTTAAACACTGGGGATAGTGTTATTTTATGTTTTGGGGGGAGATAAAATAAAAAATGATTTTAAGTCAAAAAAATGATGAATTATTTGAAAAACAATATGTGTAAATGGAAGGAAAAATTCATTTAACTTTGAACATGGTAATACACATTGAAAACTTTGAAACCGAATATCAAATAATTTAGCATGCCCTGATTCTGATTTTAATCCTTGTATAATTTCATGAGCATTGATTTTGGAATGTGTGGTTGTCCAATGTGATATTTCATTGTTTATATCTTCATCCAAAAAAATATCACAACGCACATCCATTGGATAGTGGGGTATTAGTTTGATTTCATGGGGTCCCTCAAATAAATATCATAGGTTTGGTGATAATTTTAGTTTTAATATGGGTATTCAATAAAAAAATTAAAAAATAATAATAATAAATTTGTGCGTAGAGGAATGAAATGACCTAATGCGTGTCTTTCGGCACTTGGGGATAGTGACTCCATAGTTGTATGGCCCATAGTTAGTAATTTTATATCTATTTTTGGTAATTTGATTTTTTTTATTGAGTTAACTTGAGATGATTCATGATTATGTGGGCTTCACTTGGTGCCCTATTGTCTTTGAGTCAGGGAGTCATTGGCAAAGTCTCGCTACAGGGGTTGACTCTATTGAGTGCAATTTTAATTACCATGGAAAAATTGAAAAAACAAAAAAAATACAACAAAATAAAATTTAATACTCATCTTAATATTGAAATGTGATTCCACCTAGCACTTCTATCATTTCCCTCTTGAATAAAGATAAACTCACATGTCTGATGCGATGCACAACACATCACCACTCTTAATTGATATTGGATAAAATATGGCGATGAATTTGAACAAAGGAATGGGCCTGGGATTGGGATATTATTATGAAACTATCATGTACTAAAACATTTTCATGGGTTTCATGATTATTTTCTATAAGGGTTTTTGGTTATCATTGTGTATTAATATGTTTTTGGAAAAGGGAATTTGAATTTCATATTGTTGAGATATATTTTTCTCGGGACTAGCAATAATCAAGTTGGGGGTGTTATTATTTACTAAATGAGGCTAATATTCATTGTTAATATATATAATATTCATGTTTTTTATTATTAATAAATACCTTTTTATTGCATTTTACACTTTGAACATCATTTCACATTATGATTGTAATTCCTTCTTAAAATACACTATTATGTGGTAAATTTTTTAACATAATTTAAACTACCCAATGATCTTGATTTTATTTTAATATTTAAGATTCAGTTTAATAATTATATTGGAAAAAATTCATACTTGTGGAGTGTTGGAATATTCACAAATCAAAACCACAAAAATGGAATTTCATGCAAACAATTCTGAAGAAGGTAGATTGGATAGCAGCCCACTGATGAGAATGTGGGGCCAGCCATACAGTTTTAATGAAGCCCAAATTTTGAGGGATTCTAAAAGACATATATAAGAACAAGTTATGCATCAGGAGTTAGAGCTAATTCGGCCTTCATTGTGGTTATTCAGGCGGCCCATGTTGAATATAAAATTCTGGGCCAGATTCTGTGGCCCAGAAAACAGCTTACCAATCTAATCATATCTTGGAATCCACAACTCCAAATGGGCCCACATTTTACAGACCATTAGGGGACATCCGGGGATCCATTTATTTCTTGTATGGACCACTATAATTCGGCCATCTAGAAAGGATTCCAAGCGCTTATGTTAGGCAGTTTCATGCTGGCTTCCAACTCGGGTTAAGAGTGGAAAAGTCCAAGTTCCACAAGTTTTCCACCACCCTAGGCCTACCATAATCAAGTTGTATACTTTGTACTATTGGAGGCTCGACCCAAGGCTCCAAAAATTCCTTTTTAAGGAAGTGGTGATGGTGGAGGCTTTCATCTTGGAGATTTGTTTTCATTGTAAAGTTATTATGTCGATTTAGCTTTGTAACTTTCTTGTTTCTCATGTACGTTGTTCGAATCACCTTTGTTCTTAATAAAACTTCATCATTTAATCTTATTATATTTTTATTCTTAACACTTTGATATCGTTTCCTCAAGGGGTGAATTTATTCACACAAAGGTGGAGTGATCATTTACTTTTTATTGTTTTCTTTACTCTTTAATTCTTCCCTCATGATTCTACTTCCCACTTCCATTGTAACCATAGCATCAATGGAGGGCTAACCTACTTATGGGTTGATACAAGGGAGTCGCAAGGGGATTTATTTGATGTTATTTATCACCTCATTAATGTCAAATCACTTCTTTAATTCGGATTTTTATTTTATGTTTTTTAAACTCCACCGCCTTTGTTGAATTTAAGGCCACACACTTCAAGTGCTAATACGAACCTTTACCTTGAAGTGCTCAAAAAATTGATCCTTATAGTGTATAGGTGATTAGTATTAAAGGTTTTAGGTATTAAACAAGTAAGTGATGATGTAGTCTGATCATCTTAAATGATCCCATATCAAATATAAGAAATTGATATCATTACAAAAGGAATTCATCCAATCCACCCCAAGCGATAACCTAGGATCAACTCATTATCGTAAATGGAATTAACTTAAATCTCTTAGTGATACCTTAAACCCATATAAAATATACCCATTTTGGCCACTTCATATCCAAATACAATCCATAGATTGTACGTGTATGTAGGTTACTTCTTAGGTCTCTGAGGATTCGATAACCCAAGCTAGACAACAATGACCGTTATACCTTCATCTCTTGGGTAAATTTGAGCATGAATCAAATTTTGGCGGAATTTTCGGGGACATAAGTAAGTTATCTTAGACATTATCATCCTTTTTTTCATCCCTCTTCTCTATTCTCACCCCCTCACTCATATGGAATTCAATTTAGAACAAGTCCAAACATGGGAAACCTATCCATACTTTGATCACCCAACCCCATGTGTGATGTACATTGACCATAATAATTTCTACTTGTGGGGTCATAAAAAACCTAATGAGCCACAATGTTTTTACTCATATGATCCACAAAACATCCCAACATATAATGAGTTTCAATACCCACAAAGCCAATCTGAACACCCTCCTCTGCAATTCCAACAACTTAATTATCCACATGGAATAGACCATCATTCTCAACCCCTTCACATCATGATCCACAACCATTACTTGAAAAATTGTGTCCAAAATGGAGAAAATGAATTTTGAGGTTTCATCTTTGAGATTAGAATTACAAAACATTGAGATGGTCATGGAACCTATTCCCACTCATGTTAACCCTTCCTCATCATTGATATAAGACTCTTTTCTCCCAAAAACCTCTCATAAATATATTGAAGAACCGACCTTTGGATTTAGGATAGATGCAGAGGATCAAAGAATTGTTGAAGGGTCCTCAAATCAAGAGGAAGTTGAATTTTTGGATTCAAAAAAAGAGAATTTTATATCAAGGATTGAGTCTCCTAAGTATAGCTCCATTGATGAATTCCCAAAAACACAAACCATTAAACCATTGAGAGAAATCACAAACATTAAGTCCATAACCATTCCAAATTTGACCTTTCCAATTTTGTGGTTGAATCTTCTATTCAAAATGAAAAAATTCTTTTGAGAAATTTTGGAAATGAAATTGATTTTGATTCAAAGTCCCAACATATGTCTGAAATAGTTAGCATAACCAAACTTGAAAGAAATGACTGTCCATCCACCCTCAAGTTTATATTCATTGGGGATAGCCAAAAACTTCTAATGTTCACCATTTCTTATCTTGAAACCAATAAAAAGGTGAGGATTCTTAATTTATTTGGAAATAAAAAAAGAAACTAGATCAACCATTTCTGACATTCCATGGATTTTAACACTCATTATAGAACATAGGTTTGCACACGACAAAAAATATAAACAAATAATCAATATTAATCTAGTAGAAATGGAGAAATATGGGGTCTATAAAATTTTGAAAATTGGTATTGGTTATGTTTGGGGGTTCATGTCGAGCTAGCGACGTTAAACAAAGCGCTGCATGGGAGGCAACCCATGGTTTTCAAGTTTCTTATCATTTTGTTGTTTTAATCATATTTATATTTTAAATAGGATTAATTAATCATCTTGATATTTAAAAATAAATAAATATATTTTTGACATGTTCTTCTATTATGAGAATGGATTGGTACGAAAGGGAAGCACCTTATTCATCCGTGTCATGTGGTGTGATTGTTGAGTAATACCATACAAAGAAATTTATAAAGAAGACAATGTATCATCAGTTTATTTTATTTTATTTCTATGTGTTTTTAGGTCAAAATATAAATACACAAAAATAAATAAAAATATAATAATAAAAAATGGGGACACGCCATAGGTCGTGGGGAAAACCCCATCACAATCGGCAAATCCGTGGGGATTCGAACTCGGGATCTAAGGGAGACAGGGGCACACTCTTACCACTGACCTAAAGCTTATTGTTTTTCCTTATTCTATAATTTATATATATATACTTATATTTCACATTCTTTATTATATTAATATATATATATAATGTTTTTTTTTTGTTTTCTTGTGTTTTTTTTCTCTCCACTAGGGAATTCTCATAATGACATCGAGATCAATGGATTAAATGGGGGCAGTAATAATTTCAACTTCAACCACTAGGTGAATTCATTCAATGACCCTCATTTTCAATTTCCTTTTTGAACTCTCATTCTCTACCTCTACCCCCTTCTAAAATTTCTTTTCTTTAAACACTGGGGATAGTGTTAGGGGGGAGATAAAATAAAAAATTCTTTTAAGTAAAAAAAATTGATGACTGATTTGAAAAAAAATGTGTGTAAATGGAAGGAAAAATTACATTAACTTTGAACATGGTAATACACATTGCAAACTTTCAGAATGAGTATCAAATAATTTAGCATGCCCCGATTATGATTTTAATCCTTGTATAATTTCGTGAGCATTGATTTTGGAAAGTGTGGTTCTCCAATTTGATATTTCATTGTTTATATTTTCATCCAAACAAAAAGATCAAAATGCACGTCGTTGAGATAGTGGGGTATTATATTGAGTTCATGGGTTCCCTCAAATAAATATCATAGGTTTGGGGATCATTTTAGTTTTAATATGAGAATTTAATAAAAAAAATTAAAAAAATAATAAATTTGCGCATAGAGCAATGAAATGACCTAATGCATGTCTTTCGGCACTTGGGGATCATGACTCTATAGTTTTATGGCCCAGAGTTAGTAATTTTATCTCTATTTTTGGTAATTTTATTTTGTTTTTGATTGATTTAACCTGAGATGATGCCTGAGTATGTGGGCTTCACTTGGTGCCCTAAGGTCTTTGAGCCTGGGAGTCATCGGCAATGTCACGCTACAGGGGTTCACTCTTTTGATTGCAATTTCAATTACCATGATAAAATTTCAAAAAAAAAACAATACAATAAAAAAAATTAATACTCATATTAATATTGAAATGTGATTCCGCCTAGCACTTCCATCATTTCCCTCTTGAATAACGATGAACCCTCATTTATAATGTGATCCACAACACATCATCTCTCTTAATTGATATTGGATGAAATATGGCGATGAATTTGACCAAAGGAATGGGCTTTGGATTGGGATATACTTATAAAAAATATATTGTATTAAAACATTTTGATGGGTTTCATGATTTTTTGGTATATGGGTTTTTTGTGATCATTTTGTATTAAAATGTTTCTGGAAAAGGGAATTCGAACTTCATATTGTTGAGATATATTTTGCTCGGGACAAGAAAAACTCAAGTTGGGGGGGTGTTATTAGCCACTAAATGAGGCTAATATTAATTATTTATATATATAATATTCATGTGATTTATTATTTATAAACACCATTTTTGTGCATTTTACACTATGAACATCATTTCACATTATGATTGCAATTCCTTCTTAAAATGCATTATTATGTGGTACATTTTTTTAACATAATTTAAAGTACCCAATGATCTTGATTTTATTTTCATATTTTATTTTCAGGTTTATAATTATATTTGTAACAATTCATACTTGTGTAGTGTTGGAAGATTCAAATTGGAAGACCACCAAAATGGGATTTCATGCAAACAATTCTGGAGAAGGCAGATTGGACACCAGCCCACTGATGAGAATGTGGGGACCAACATATAGACCCAATGAAGCTCCAATTTCGTGTAATGTTAGAATAAATATAGAGGAACATATAATTCTTCAAAAACTAGTGCTAATTATGCCTTCATTGTGGTTATTCAGGTGTCCCAATTTGAATATAAAATTATGGGCCAGATTCTGCGGCCCAGAAAACATCTTACCAATATAATCATATCTCATAATACACTACTCCAAATAGGCCCATATTTTATATCCTATTAGGAGACATCTGGGGATCCATTTTATTTTCTATGGACCACTCTAATTCTTCTATCTATAATGTCTTCCAAGCGCATCTGTTCAGTGGTTGCAAGCTGGATTCCACCTCGGGTCAAGAGTGGAAAAGTCCAATTTCCACAAGTTTTCCACCACACTAGGCCTACCATAATCAAGTGGGATGCTTTGTAATATTGGAGGCTTGACCAGAGGCTCCAAAAATTATAATTTTAGGTAGAGGTGATGGAGGATTTTTTCATCTTGGAGCTTTGTTTTCATTGTAATGTTATTATGTCGATTTGGGTTTGTAACTTTCTCCTTTCTCATGTACGTTGTTCGAATCACCTTAGTTCATAATAAAATTTATTCCTTTCCTCTTATTATGTTTTTATTCTTATCACTTTGATATCATTTCTTCAAGTTATAAATTTATTCACACCGAATATTTTGAAATTATTCACACAATGATGGAGTAATCATTTTCTTTTTATTTTTTTCTTTACTTCTTTAATTATTCCCTCATGAGCCTACTTCCCGCATCCATTGAAACCATAGAATAAATGGAGGGATAACCCACTTATGGGTTGATCCAAGGGAGTAGAAAGGGGCTGGATTGGATGTTATTTATCACCTCATTAATGTCTAATCACCACTTTAATTGGGATTTTTATTTGATGATTTTTAAACTCCATCGTCATTGTTGAATTTATGGCCACACACTTCAAGTGCTAATACGGACCTTTAACTTGAGGTGATCAAAACATTGATCCTTCAAGTGTATAGGTGATTAGTATAAAAGGGTGTAGGTATTAAACCCATAAGTGATGATGTTGTTTGATCTTCTTAAATGAACCCATCTCAAATATAAGAAATTGAAATCATTAAAAACGGAATTCATCCAATCCACCCCATGTGATAACCTAGGATCTACTCATTATCATAATTTGAATTAAATTAAATCTGTTAGTGATACATTAAACACATCTAAAATCAACCCATGTTGGCCACTTCATAGCCAAAAACAATCCTTATAATGTACGTGTTTATAGGTTACTTCTTAGGTCTTTGTGGATTCGATATCCCAAGCTAGACTACGAGGACCATTCTACCTTCATATCTTGGGTAAATTTGAGCGTGAATCAACTGTCTTCTCCATATTGGAATCATCAAACCATCATACACATATCAAAATCTATGGACCATTTTTATCATATATTTTTAATTGGTTCGCTTCAAGTTTGAGGAAGTTCTTCTGAATACAGTTCACGGCGAGGACTTCTGTGAACTGCTTTCCCAATATAGTTTGCGGGACGGTTTCCGTGAATAGTTTATTTTTTTTTTGCAGGGATGGAATCTACAAACTGCTTCAGGTGTGGGAGGGATTTCTACCGCACCCTCTACATTCTTCGTTCACTTTCTGATCGTCCCTAGGATCTCTCTAAACATCTTCCTTCTTTCCCCCTTTTGATTCCCCTTGTGGTCCTTTTATAGAGTTTTGAGGAATCTGTATCTGTGGTACGCGTGACACCTTCTCCGGATTCCCATTGATGAAATATGACCCATATATGACTCGGTCGATCTGTGGTTTTCAAATGTGTGGTATGCCATTGGCGTCTCCTCATCCACAAACCACGTCGTTCATGGGGATGGTATACGGGGTACACTTCCTTAAAATTCTCTCCTATGAAAACAGTTCACGGAAACATCACTTTGTTAGTGGAAATTCACCTTGACTTGCTTCATTCACTGGCCAACACCTCACGATCCAGCGCGTCCTAGGCCATCTTCATACCAGCGGTTCGTGGTTTATGATTTCTGCTAACCATTATTTGTGATGGTACGCGACCAAACATGATTCCTCTACAAAATTTTATTTAGTTAAAATTATTCTAAAATTTAAAATTCAATTTTTCTTTGTTGGACCTGTGGGAGTATTTTATTTCCCCTGGTTGAGTTTATAAGAACCAAAAATGATAATTAATTCTTTCAACATTAATTAACCATTAACAATTAAATATTATATTTCATTAGCATCACACCAATGTTTCATGCCATCTATGAATAACCAATCCATGTCCACAACTTCTCAAAAATATTAACTCTACATTGAATCCCAGAAAGCTCCAAACCCATGGCATAACATCATTTATTCAATAATTTATTAATATCATTTTGACTTTCCCATATTCCTAGGAATTATAGAAAAACATTCTAAGCTATGAAACACAAGGGGGATTAACACAGTGAGTATGTAAACTACCCGTCGAGTATTTGTCACCAATAGAAGGAGTGTATACCCATTCATCCTTGAGAATCTATACATAGAATGCACAATGAAAACCCTGCACATCTTCACCTCTTTTAGAAGGAGGGTAAGAAAGACCAACTACCGTGGTAATTGGGGAATGTAAAGAAGATAAACAACCAACAAGATTCAACAAACATCCAATCATTCACATCCAAACATTTTCATCATCTCAAGTGTCCTCTTCGACTCGCACATGTATAAACTAATGCATCTCCCCACTCTAGGAATTAACTACTTCCCCAAACAATTTGTCTCCCTACCCCCATATATCACAATAGCCGTACCAACTCAATCACATCACAGGAAGCAAGAGACAACAATGAATATGAGCTCTTGGACTTAATCAAGGCATTCTACCTTCACAGTCAATGATCTTCTCTCAGATCCAAGCATAAGGGACTTTGGAAACTACAAGCATGAGGGTAACTCATAACCCTACCAGGAATTATCTTTTATCAAAAAACAAGTTCTTTAATCCATCTTGAATTAACTGATTCCTTAATAGTTGGTTCTAACATTGGGAAACCAAAACTATAAGCTATCATAGCTACCAAAAATTAGTTAAATAATTAATTCAACATACCTTTAAACAACAAGAATCAAAATTCATTAGGTTTAACAACTAATTGAAATAGGCATGCATATCTACATTAATTTTATTAACATCAAATTACAAAAACAAATACCAGATTAATTTACATGCATCTTTATCTTTATCAAATTAATAATCAATTAATTACGACATTAAATTATTTACCATTCATCAAAAAAATCTACTAATAAGAAGATCATATACATCACACTATCACGAAAATCAAGAGGCAAACCGTTATCATTGTGCAAAGAAAAAATATGCGTTAAAACTAATTGTTTTAATAGGAATATAGTATTTAATTAGGTCAATTCCATTGCGATCCTGAGGCTAAATCATGATAACTATACGATTGAACATAAATAATTATAGAATAAATGAATCCCAAACCTTAAAATATTTCTGACATTCTTTACTCGAGAACGTATCAAAGCAGCGGATCAAGATCACCTTCCCCACAAAAAATGCATCCACCCAAGGATGTCACAACACAACCGCATCAACAACAACCAAAATAAACACACTTATAACCATAGAAATAAAACTCCATAGAATGAAAAAGAGAAATGGAAGAATACAGATTGAAGAAAAAATGAACGGAGGTAGATCGTACCTCAGATTAAGGATGAATCAAAGAAGGAAGCTGGGAACCGATCCAGGAAAAAGGAATCACCAAACGTTGAAGAGGGAGGCGTCCGGGTCGTAATGGGTTGAGTGGGGGTGCGCTCAGGTCACAAGGTTTAAAAAACTGAGTGGTTCGGTTTCATTAAAATACCCAACTATGGGGCAGTCCATGATGTGTATATCCACGTCACATCATGTACTGCCTCAAGGAAACTTAAACTGAGAAACACATAACCTCAACACTTTGTTTTATTTTTTTGAAACCCATATGGTACATGCCATGTACCCCTTGGTCACGTCATATAGCACCCCTATATCAAGATTACTGTGAAATAACTCTTCCAGACATCCACTAAGCCTTCTATGAGCACCTCCGTCTTTGCAAACTTGTAAAAGGTCGATCCACATGAATCGGGTCCATTACAATCTATACCTCTCCAAAAATTCTCTTCCATAAGAACCCAAAACAAACCCAGACAGAAAATAGAGAAGGGGTTGTTTGAATAAACACCACATGAGATACAACTCTATCATTTTCTACCACAAATGATCAACCACGTCAAAAGAACAGTGATGTGCCTTTCGACAACCACTACTTTCTCCAGAATGCTCTCCCGTGGAAGATACCTCTCAAAAATAGAAAGACACAACATGTATCAAAAGAAAGTCATCTCATGGTCAGTAAAGGTCAAAAACCATAAAGAAAACATCATTACATCAGTATAGTTAAAAATTAAAAACCTTGAGGTACAAAGATCGTATCTGTGTCTCACGTTCCTAGGTACTCTCCTCCACACCACTGTGTCTCCGCAAGACACAAACCAAGGAGATATCACTCCTAAAAAACACATTCTTCTTGTTGTCCTGGATATCTACAGGTTGCTCCTCAAAGGTCTCATCATTTTCAACATTGATCTCTCCCTAATCGATGATGTGAGGGTCATCACATAGATAAAAAAGGAGCTGTGAAACCGGAAAAACATCGTGTATCTGGTTCGTCTGCAAGGGAAGTTCCACAAGATATGTTATGGCTCAAACATGATCCGACACCTCAAAAGTCCCAACAAACCAAGAAGAACGATTACTCCCAAAAAAAATTCACTACCCACGAAGGGGAGTAACCTTTAGAAGCACGTTAGCCACAAAATCAAACTCTAAAGGCATCCTCCATTGATTGGAATATGATTTCTAACGATCTTATGCTGCCTTCATCATCTCACAAATCACCTGAACCATATCTATCATATTCTGCATTAGTTCTATTCCAATAGTTGTTGACTCTCCAACCCTAGTCCAACACAATGGGGAAGGAGAAGGTCACGTATACAAGGATTCAAATAGTTTCATACCAATGGTGGAGTGTACACTATAGTTATTAGAAAACTCAATAAAGGGTAAGTTCCTAATCTATGAACCTAAAAAATCCAGGACACAAGAGCACATCATGTCTTAAAGAGTCTGGATGGTCCACTTTGTCTGAACATCTCTTTGAGGATGAAAATTAGTTCTAAGAAAAATATGATAATTGGATGTAGGATGGAGACCGCTCCACAACCAAGGTGTAAAACAAAGGTATCAAACAGAAATGATCTTCCTCATGACTCCGTGGAGTCTCACCACCTCCTCCAGATACTGCCTCCATAAAACCTTTACTGAGCTCGACTCCATGATCGATATGATGTGGGATGATTTTTTTTAGAAATCAATTACCACCCAAATTGATTCATGTCCTCCCAATGCTTGAGATAAACTAGTAACAATGTCCATTGATATTTCCTCCCTCTTCCATTGAGGAACATCTAACGGTTGGAGAAAACCACCAGGATCATAGTGCTCAACCATCACCTTATGGTGGACCAAACATCGAGGCACAAACTCTGAAACTGCATGTTTCATCCCAAACCAACAAAAAATACTCCTTAAATCTTGGTACATCATTTTCCCTCCAGGATTCAACACTAAGGGATAACTATGGAACCCTCTAAAAACTACATCCTACACTTCCAAAGGAATGAAAATAAATGTCAAATACAACACTCATGGTCTTTCATCCTCAGACTAACCATCAGGGGCCTCACCACAAACTAATCGGTCTCTCAAGACCTCCACCTCTATGTCCCCCAACATGGACTCTACCACCTACTGCACTAGATATGACTGCACCATGATATTAAAAAGACAATTGTTTCCCCCAAATTCTCCCATATCGAGATGTAATACTAAATTTTCATCCATCACCCTCCAGGAATCACCAAATTCACACACTGCATCACTATGTGACAACCTGATCAGTGCATCATCTACAACGTTCTCTTTTCCATGTATTTATGATATTTAAAAGTTGAATTCCTATAAGAACTCCATCCACTGACACTACAATAAGTTCAAGTCACACTGGGAGAAAACATAACTCAATCTCTTATGATTAGTGAAAACCGAAAAGTGCTATAAAATGAGGTAATGTCCCCACAACTTTAGAGCAAGAACCACTATCGCTATCTCATGATCATCAGTGGCATAGTTATGTTCATGGGGATGAAATTGTTGATACACATATGAAATTACCAATCTATGATGTATCTAAACACAACATAACCGAAAATTTGAAGCATCCCAGAAAACATCAAACTAAACTCCCTGTACTAGAATACAAAGAACCAGAGTACTTATCAACTACTTGATCAGATACGAGAAAGATGTCTGCCAATGATCAGTTCAATCGAACGCCTGATCCTTCCAAGAAAATCCTATCAGAGGAGTTCCAACCCAAGAGAAATCATAAAAAAACACTTTTATTACCCTAAGAGACCATGGACACATCCCACATCAATCACTGTCTTGGGGGATACCCAAGGCAAAACTGCGTCTAACTTTAGTGGATCGACAACTACTCCCTATTGGGAGACCACATGACCTATGAAAAGAACGTCTCAAGCCTAAATATCATACTTGAAAAACTTCCCAAATAGCTGATGATGACAAAGGACTCCCAAAATGTCATGTATATTATCTGCAAGATCCTCCTCAGATACAGAGTACACAAGGATCTCATCGATGAAAACCACTATGAACATATCAAAGAAATAATGTAACACATCATTTATCAATCCCATGAACCAAAATAGAGATTTTTTCAAACTTAACGACATTACAAAAAACTCATATTTCCCATGATGAAAATGGGAAGCAGTCTTCTAGATATCCCCATT
The DNA here is from genome assembly GCA_963277665.1 of Viscum album. NCBI lineage: Eukaryota > Viridiplantae > Streptophyta > Magnoliopsida > Santalales > Viscaceae > Viscum > Viscum album. Next base: position 749,045,558 of record OY728129.1, on the reverse strand, counting down.
CATCACACACATATGAAGATATCCTCAATGGAAGTCAATCATTGAGAACCAACTTGAACCCTTCAGTTTATCGAATAAATCATCATTACATAAAAGAAGATAGTCATTTTCCACAGTCACTTTTTTATGTGATGATAATCGATACACAAACGCAAACTACCATCATCATTCTTCATGAACAAAACTTGTGCGCCCCACAGTGACTTAATCATCCGAACAAAACCGCACTATAATAGACAATATGGATATATATGTAGCACATGTAAATCATAAGGGGTCATCATATATAGAGAAATAGATATAGGAGATGCTCTTGTATGTAGCTCAATCCAAAACTCGATCTCTCGTCAAGGGGGTAATGCTACAACCTCTTCTCGAAAGATATCAGGATACTATTCCATGACCTTAGGATAGGACAATAACTGAATTATGTAAGAACATAGTATCATCTCAGCCATTAAGGATGACAAGTAAAAAAACATGCCTCTAACCCGTCAAAGGGTCTCACTCGCCAATAAATATCACTCTCTCTCAATCAACATAAAAAAACACCACCTAAATTTAGATGAAATATACAATAGACTACACCGAATATAACCAATCCATGCAGAGGAAGTCATCGTATGGTTGTATCCATAAACAGAGGATTTCATCCCATGAGAGGTGCTTCCCCAGCACTAGATCACACTCTTTACATACATAAAACATGTGAGCTCGACGTCCGACTGGCATAGTCAACGCCCAAGGCACACGAAGCATTTCTACCTAAATTCCCAAATAATGGAAACGAGGAGGTGATATGAAGGAGTGTTTGGTATACACATAAGAAGAAATAAATCAAATGGTCCTTGAATGAATTTTGGCTTTCTTAGTGCTGGCAATGCTAAGGCAAGAAGCTGACCACAACCTCCTACATGGCCTCTCTAATCCTAATGAAGAACACCACCATGGTCACACTCTGCTCTATGAGGATGGGGATTTCCATGGGGATGTCCTCTACCTACCCCAACTGCTCTATGATGATTCACAACTTGTGCATCATGTTGATTTTGCCTTAGCATGAACTAACTCAATGAAGGAACTTGGAGTGGAACACCTGGTTCACGGTGACTAGTCTAATATTTTGGTCACTCTCACCACTAATGACCTCATCCTCTATAAGAAAAAAATTTCTTAATCCCTTACCAAAGTCGTGACAGCCGCCTTCCCCTGATAAACGAGATGTTGTGGGTTGGAACCTACCCCCTCCTGGATGAAAACTCTTCTTCCATGAAAAATAGGAACCCTAGATCACATTTCAACTTTGTGAGGAATCATTATTACTCCCATCTTGTGATGATCAGGTTACAGTCAATATCCTATCAATGAAAGTTTCCTTCTCCAGCACCTGAAGATATGTCTTCAGCATAAACGGGGTGACATGGCACTAGATCCCTAGATGAAAAGCATCCTCTAAATGCATCTCCCTAGCCTCCTCATCTGGAAAAATGCCTAAAGCATATTTTAAAATGTTCTAGAAACTAATTACAATCTCTCGCACACTAGATCTCCCATGAAAAAGGGTAAGTGGATCCTGATTACAGAATGACTTTGCAGTCAATGAAATAAACTCAAATATGAACCTATCTTGGAACTCCTTCCAAGAGATTGTAAAATCCTCGCGATCCCTGAAAAACAAGATCCACTACTTCCTTACTACCCCACACAACAACATCAAAACTAAAGACACCCAATGCTCCTTCCGACCATGGATTGAATTGAAGGCTATATAAAATTCTTCTAAACATTATTTTGTGACTTCATCTGAAATGGAGCACACATACTTCTATAGAATATGGAGCTGAAACCATCGGAGTGTCCTCCTCCAAGTGTCGTCATCGCTAACCCCTACCCTATGGTGATCAGCTGGTGTAGCCTGATGGACATCTTATGTCTGAACCTAATGAGGACATTATCTTGGAACCATACCTACAATATAATAACCTGTTAGAGCTCTGAACCCTTAAATATGGAATTATAACCTTAACTAACTAATTTTATTATTTTATTCACATTTTAGGATAACATTATCACAACGTCTACCCATTAAAACATAGGAATAAAGAAGAATGGTTCATTATCCTTTTCATAAGTATCTACCATGCAACTAGTATCACCTCATCTAGTAGCCAATGTTAACATAATCGTTTATGAATCAGATCATAGTGGTACCTAAACTTATATGTCTCATATGGGGTCCAGTGTTTACATCAATTTATAAAAATAAATGACATAATTTCCCTACCAACCCATGCAACCTCATATGTGCCTAATAAAAATCTCCATCATATCCCTCAACCTGATCTCTAATACCACTTTGTCATGACCCCCTCCCCACAAGGTGTACACCGCCAGGGCCGGAAATCTGGAAAGGGAGATAGTGACCCCCCCCCCCCCCCTGAGTCCCTCCTCCAGTAGGCCATGGGTTAGAAACTAGCACCGAGGGTATAGTGAACACCCAAATGGGTGGAATTACCCTCTATGAGAACACATGTGGAGGAGAGAGATAATTCAGACCTCAACCAACTCCAACTCAGACTACAATATAAAATAAAACACAAGTACACACATGTAATGTCATGCATGAAATTCTATAACTAAAAGGGAAAACTACAAGTATCAGTGGAAAGTAAAAAAATAGTGACCTTGCATTGCGAACAGCTCCTATTACCCCTAGCTTGTATTGACCAGCCTAATCTCCAACTAGCTCCATGTTTCCAGAAAACTATTTATATATATGTTGGGTGAGTATAATAGTTTACATAGTAGGATCCTCCCTATAGACTCTCATTGAAATGTAATGAAACCATGCAAAAACATAGTGATAAGAAAGTGAAACTAACTCATTACCTATATTTGTATAATATGTTCCTAGACTCACCATGGCTACTTTCACCATGTATCTCATTAAAGAGTAAATGATATAATAATGAATATTAATGGAACCCCTCTACCACTTCCCCAATAGTTTTGTTCTTTTCCCCAATGTATCATGTCCTAAGAATCTCTCCCTAAAAAGGCTGGCCTCAAGACACCTAGGCAAGAACCACAACATGCACCTCGTGAAACACAATACTTCCCCATAGACACATGGGTGAAGCTTCAGACCATCGTCACTAACTAAAAGTAACCAGGTAGCTTATGGGAGCCACCACAGTCATCATAACGTTTATCAAACATCTGTTATTATACCTCATGCCATTACATCCCATAAGCTGAGTAAGGATCGTCAAGCCATCATAGCCTATACTCATTATACAGATGGTAACAAAACAGAAAATACATACATTATATATGAATTTTAAATAACCATAATCCATTACATCCAACTAAACACATATATGGTACAAAATAACCACCATGCATTCCAGCACATGTAACTACCAAGAGAAGGGAGAATGGACAAAGGGGGTAGACATGCATTTATCCTCCCACTGAGGTGTTGGGGAAAATGCCCCATAAGGATTAGAATACTCATGGTGTCAATTTCCATAAATAACGGGGTGGGTTATTGTATAGAAAAACCGAAATTAAATAATATACTATATCTCACAACCACGCTATTGTAATAACCAATTCGTAGACTCAACTTTTACTAACATCTCTCGAACTCCCAACTGTCACTTCTATGACTAGTAATACTAAAAGCACACAACCAATTAAATATCTTTATTACATTAACTCATTCAAATTTTATTATTTGAACATTAAAATAATTAATTAAATCAAAATTAAATAACCATTAAAAAAATTATTTCTTTTTCATCACACCAAAGTATCATTCCTTCTAGCCATAACCACAACAACTCCATAACTTCCCAGAAATATTAACTCAACAGTGCATCCCAGCAAGCTCTAGCCCCATGGGTTAACAAAATTTATTCAATCATTTATTTACCGAATTATTACTTTCCCATATTCCCAATAAATCAAGAATGAAAATCTATTCTACTAAACATAAGGAGGCTGAACATGGTGTGTAGTTGAACTACATGTCTAGTCTTTGCCTCCAACAGCAGGTGGATAGAAACATCCATCCCCAAGATGCTAAACACATAAAACAGGTGGAATACCCCACGCATCGTCACCTCTTTTGGAAAGAAGGTAAGAAAGAACAAGTGCTTCGAGCAGTGGGGAAAGTAAAGTGGATAAACAACAAAGAAGATTAAACAAACATACAATCATTCACATCCTACCCATTTCCACATCTCTGGTGTCCTCCCCAACAACCACATATATACCCCTATACATCTCTCCCATCTATTCATCAACTACTTCAACAAAAAATCAGCCTCCCTGCACCCACATATCACAACAGCCATCCTGAATCAATCACATCATAAGAAGCAGGAAATAACCAGGAAACTGGGTTCTTAACCCTAAACAAGGCATTCATCATTCACAATAAATGAGCTCTCTTATCTCCATGTATATGTATATTTGGACTTTACAATGTAGATGGTAATTCATAATCCTACCAAGCATTATATTTTATAAAACACCTAGTAATTTAATATATCTTAAATTAACTGATTTTTTAATAGTAGGTTCCAACTATGGGAAACCCAAACTGGAAGCTATCATAGATACCACAATTTAATTAAACAATTAATTCGACATTCATTTAAACAACAAGAATGAACATGCTTCACGTATAATAACCAAATATATTAGGCATGCATATCAGCATCAATTTGATTAACATCAAATTACAAAGACAACAACAACGAGATTCAATTACATGACTCTTTATCATTAGCCTATTAATTATCAATTAATTATGAAATTGTGTTCTTTAACAATTTCATCAATAAAATCCTTCTAACAGGGAAAGAATATACATCACACAATCTAGAAAATCAAGTGGCAAAAAATTATCACATTACACAACAACAACATGCGATCAAACCGATTCATTCAATCTGGTTGAAATATTTAATTATGTCATTTCCATTGTGATATAAAGGCTAAATCGGGGTAACTAAATCTTTTTCACATAAATAATTATATAATAAATTAATTCCATGCCTCAATTGGTTTCCAATATTTGTTTCTTGAGATGGATCAATGCAACGGATCAAAATCACCTTCCTAGTAAAAACTACTTCCACCAAAGGATGTAGCAGCACAACCACATCAAAAATGACCAAAATAAACTTACATATAAGAATAGAGATCAAATTCTATAGCATATAAAAGAGAAACAGAATAATACTGATTTAATAAACCAAAGAAAAATGGTAGATCGTACCTCATATTGATGATGGATCGAAGCAGGATGTGGGGAACCGATCCAGGATGAAGGAATACCCAAACATTGATGAGGGAGGCATCTGGATCATCTAGGGTAAAGAGGGCATTCGCTTAAGATGTAGTGTTTGAAAAAACCTAGTGGCTATGTGTCATTAAAATATATTGTGGTAGGGTAGTACAGGATGTGTACCTCCTCGTCACGTTGTGTACCTCCTCGAGGTGACTTACACCCAAGAACGCATCACCTCAGCGTATCTTTTTATTTTTTTTGAAACACGAATGGTACACATCGTGTACCCCTTGTTAATGTTCTGTAGCCCTCTATTTATAGCTTCTCGCGATCGAAATCCTCCATACTTCCACAGAGCCTTCTCGGAGCACCTCAGTCTTCGAATACTCGCAAAGGGTAGATCCATGTGGATCTAGGCCCTTATTCTAATTTAATTTCAATGTTCCTCTATAAAAAATAAAATATTTATTTCACAAATAATTTATAAAAGTTTTTTTTAAATAAGATTGCCATAAAATGGTGTTTAAACATCCTTTTTTGAAAATTACATCTATTTAATTGAAAATTTTATTTACACGTAACTCCTTTCTAGAAAACACATAATATAAATGGTATATAGTGGAGTTAATATTTAATATATAAATATCATGAAAATTTGAAATCAAATGTATTTTGTATAATTTATTGAGAAAACAATTATCTCTATATACAAAATTGATTTCTAGAAATGGAAATTTATTATTTTAAAATAGTACACACATTCATTTGTAATTAATCATTTCTCAAAGTATTCATTTTTTAAACATGAATAAACATAATATTCATAATTATTTAATCCCTTTCATATCCATGGTTTCTAATGGTTATGTGATAATGATCATAAAATTTAAAAATAATATTAATACTATATTGTTTATTGGTAAAATTAATTCTTATGTGTATCATAATACATAAAATGAACGTAGTATTATGTGTAACAAAATATAAACTATTTGTTTCATGTATGGGAATCATAACATAGTTTATTTTACAATGAAATAATTTAAAAAAATTATTTTATTAAAAAACTACTAATTTATAAAAAAACCTAGGTTTTATAATAAATCCTTTATGTAATGATTCTATAAGGCAAACATATTTATGGATGATTGTGGATGAGGTCTAATAAACCCCCCTCCCTCAAATAATTTATTTATTATTTTATCTCATGAGATATTCATTCATGTAAATATTGTTTTTATTCATATAGGAAAGAGAATAATGTGTTTACCCACATTTTATGGCATGAACATATTGAGTTTTTCAGACCTGTGTATAAATATTAGGTTTTGTCAAAAACAATTTTCTTATACTTATTGTTATTCCAGATTTCAATGTTAATTTCAGTGATATTCCGAAATATTAATCTTATTTTTTCCCTATATTAAGCTTTCATAAATCATATATATTAGAAAATGGTCCCACACTATTTTGAATTATGTATTTTTTTATTCCAATCATTATGGGAATATTTATGTTTTATTCATTATTGTTCAAAAAATAATTTTCTATCATGATTAAACTGATAATATAATCTTATGATCACTTATAATCATTGATTTTTATCGGTTATGTTTACCCTTACTTAGCATCTAATCTTATATACTACCTATGTTTCTATTTGTCCATGTTATGAACAATATAATAAAGATGATGTGTCTTAAATAGTATCTTTTGTGAACAATTTTTAAAATATTTTGAAGAGACATTATAAACTAATTAGTTACATATATTGTAGGAAAATTTACATTACCTTAATAAGATATGTGGTATATTTGTTAATGAATTTTCTTATTTATATTTGACTCTAAAAATAAAAGATTGTGGGATTTATTTTTAATGAAATATTTTTATCTACACAACTAATTAGGTAGTCTCCTATGTGGGATGTTATATGTGGCCATATGAAAAACATGGAATCCATATAGATATTTCCGTGAGACCATAGCTGAGATGAGATCAGCCTATGTGTTCTCCACACTCATTCAAAATTACTAATCCTATAGGATTTGATTATGAAAATAGTATAGCAGGCCCATCCATTGACAAATAAATTGGAGACACATTTTTTATCTATTATTTTTAGTTGGACAGGTCACTAACACTCATCATATGTATGGTAGAGCTTGAATGGTAATGGAATTATTGATAGATTTTTTACAAGTATATGTATTGTGGTTATAATAGGTTTTACTTGGCTAATGAATGTAAATTAAATGTGAGAACAATTAAATGAAGCATTAACTCCTTTCACTACTCTAGGTTTCCAAACATTGGGTTTAATAAAAGGAAACTTGTATATGTTATATCTCTATTCCTCATGTTCCGATGAAGTAGATGAAACCCATATTGATGAAATTTAATAGTGGGGGATGTGTAAAATATTATATGTTTACAACTACCATTTTTATTTTTTTTGAATTTTATTATATTTTTATAAAAAACATTAAATAAGAAAAGAAATTTAAAATCAGATACCTAGAAAATTCGTCATACATCTACACAATTTATTGTAAATTTACACAAGATTTTGAATAGTTAGGGTCAAATGGTGGGAAGTCATAGTGATCCAAAAAAGGTATTTACAGGCTATCAATTATCATATATAGTAATCAAAACATAATAAATTAATATTCATTAAATAAAATAACAATAAACTCTATAATCAAATGGTTCTAGTGCCTTTCGAATCATGGATAAATAAAACACTATTCCATAGAAAAACTAAATTATGTCCCTCTATTATACTCATAATTAGAACCCTTCATAGAAATTTTATACAAAATAATGTTATTCAGAACCTAGGTAAAGGAAACAAAAGAAGGGTGATAATAGATTTTTTTAAGGGTAAAAATGGGGAATATAAATCTAAGATCATATGAATGTATTAGATAAGAATAAGGGTATTAGTTTATGAATATAACATAAAATTTTTATACCCAACCAATCACGGTTCATAAACATGATACATGGTATAAAACAATACAATTTAAATTACAAGAATAATAAGAGTGATAAATAATTACAAATAAATCATGATCCATATGTTCATGTCATTTAAGTGTTTCCCCATCATAAATATAAAAACAATTTAATATGTAAAGGTTAACTACTGAAACCATAAAATCATATCAGATTAGACATCAAAGATAGCTTTCCATATCATAATAGATTAATAATCATAAATTGTCTTCCATATTTGATCAAGGAAATCATACTGTTTCCCAAATTAGAACAATTACATCGACTTTTTTCCCATAATAGATAAAAGAACATAATCTTAGTTCCCATACCGGATCAAGTACATCTAAATTTTCCCATAGATATGAAATGATATATAAAATGTCACCCAAATAATTATATGGACGCATAATTCTAGTCCAACCAATAACATACTGAAAACAATAAGTATGTGTTCCATTAGATCATTAAATGTTAAAAAAAATCAGTATATCATAACTCATGTTATAAAATGTGTATCACAAACATTTCATCAATCAATAAAATTGTAACCCATGGAAAAAAAATGTCTTTCATTAAAATCTCATCATCACAATAAAAAACCTTACAGAGATAGAATAATGATTTTACCATTATATAATACACCTATTAAAATATAAGTAATGATAAAAGATGTTTTTATTGCTTAATAATAATCCAAAAAATATCATTAAAAATTTCTTGAGGATAAAATTAATTCCATTTTGAAATCACTTATTTAAAATATAATAATTTCAAAAATATTAATGAAATAATATTCATTGAAAATAATATTGTAATATTTTATGCGAATCATGAAATCAATGGGCATTCATGATGGTTAGAAATACCATTCATGGCATACACGTTGAAATAATGATTTGATAAAAAAAATCGATAAAAATATCAAGGTGTCTCATTTGGAAAAAGATATTAATAATCCTTTTAGACAATTAAAAAAAATCAAATGGTAAAAATATATTCAAACAACAATTTTAGAATTTGAAAATCATTCTTCAAACATATTTAGAAAACATTGGCATGTAAGACAAATGATTTTAAACTGATGTGACAAATAAAGTCAAATATCTTTACCAATATAATTTTAGTATCATGAGTACATAAAGAGAGTAAATGGAAATGGATTATTCTACATTAATTACCAAAGGAGAATAAAATTCATGATTTTATTGTGAGATAGATTATAATATTTCATTATAGTGAACCGAATCCTAATTAATCTAGATAAAAACAATATTGTAATAGAAATCAATTACCACTTAGATAACATATGAATCAAAATCCCCATGAAAAAAAGTTAATTAGAGAGATATTCGAATTAAAATAGTCATCCTAATAATCATTGGAAATGTAGATAATGTGTAGTGATCACATAATTTAAAAGAAACATGTCGTGAATATGATGTTTTTCTCATAGGAAAAAATGATCGACAAAAATCCCTTACCTCAAGTCTTGAACTCCTTCATACATGTTCAGACATTAATTATATTAAATTTAGTTCTGTTATAAATATATTCCAAAACCATAATCACATATATTATACTATATTTATTTACTTATTAGATTTTATTACACATTCATTAATAGTTCTTTGTAAAAATCATGGATTTGGGTAATAACTGTTTTTTTTCATGTACATTTTGGTTTGGTAGTTTGTCCTTATAAATTGAATGTGGTAAAAAATTCTAAATAATGTTAATAATAATATAGATATATAATAAATTCATTATATATATATTATTTTAAATCCATAATTTTTATAAATAGAAAATGATTAAACTGTTCGTTGACATTGTGGACACTACTTATACGTGAATGCTGATTCAATTTTTTTGCATGGAAAAAAGAAAAGAAAATAAGAATTAAAATTTAAATAATTATTTTTATATAATATTTTTCATATATATTTATTAAATATCTACTTATTAAAATAAATGTCAATATAAAATGAAATATGTATCACATTGATTCTTAGAGATGGTTTTTCACACATACACACGAGTAACATTATAATTTTCCAAGGGATTGCAAGGTAAGAAGGTTGATATGATATTCAAATTATATAAGTCTGATTTTAGGATAAATATAATAAATATTATTTAAATATTTAGTTATATAAAATATTGAGTCGTGGTTAATGAATCCAAATTACAACGGTACATGACGAGGTAGTCCTCTGTACACCTGATTGGATATTTTGATTCTAATTTGAGGTACTAAGAGATAGATTTGAGTTAGGAGGTTCACATAATAACATAAAAATTATGGTATAAAATATTTTTCTATATAATCTTAGTTGATGAATGTTTTAGTGTTGTGAGAGAAGAAGTAAAACAAAAACACTTGTTTAAGATTGATATATATTCTTCAAAAAAACCTAAATAGGTTTTCATAAATATCCTTCATAGGAGGATTTCATAATAAAAATAATAAATATATTATATGAGCCTATAATTAAGTAATTTATTTTTATAGGTATTTTATGAACCAAAAGTATATTTAAGTGTGAAAGGGATAGGATAGTGGGTGCGATATTTTAGGTGGGGAGAGGCCACACATGGAATGTTATTGCTGAAAAATATATACACATGTCTAGAAAAATTAAAATGTCCTCAAAATGAATCATTATTGAAAATTATATGATATGTGGAAGAAATAAGGACATAATATAGTTATTTGACAAGTTTGTTTGTCATTTTAAACCTTTTATGTTTTTGTATATCTGAATGGAAAAATCGTTTTAACATTAACAACCATAATTAATTTTTACTTTTTTAAAATCTGAATTGAAAAAAAAAATTATGTTTAAATTATTATATAATATTAATTATTATTATTACAACTATGGAATCAATTTTTAAAAATTAAATACAAATTTGTGTAATAATTAAATTTATAAATATACCCACAGACGTGATGGAAAAATATTTTTCCATTGAAAAGGATTTCAAAAGTATTGATAGTTATTATACCAAAGTTCAACATGAAACTGATTCAATTGACCTAAATTTAGTTTATAGTAATAAAATTAAAAATTCATACATTTAAACAATTTAAAAAACATTTAACAGTGTAAAAACTATAAATTAAATGACAGTTTTTTTATGAAAATTAATATTTATTACTATTCATTAAGAAATTGATCTATTAAGAAGATTATAAAAAATTTACACTAAGATAATGATTACATGTTGATTCCAAAAATTATTGTCATTTTATTTAATAAATTCCATAAATTTATAGAAATTTAGTTTTATTTTTTTTAGAAAAATTGTTGAAAGTAATATTTTTTAGAAGAAATTTATTTTTGATGTACATAATGATATTAAGAAAAATTAGTTTTTTATTTTTCAATATCTGTTTAGGAAAAATCATTTAACATAATTTTAAAATTTTGGTTATTCTGATTTATATGACCAATTTTAATAGTTGGGATATAATGGTCATGTTACAAAATAATATTGAATGTATAATGAGGTTCGTTAAAACTCAGTGTTGTGTGTAATAAAAGATATCAAAGAAATTAAATTCACTATTAAAACATTCAATAAAACTCTATAACCTAAATTCATCCCCCCTTGAAAATAATTTATCTTCTTGAATTAATCACTCTAATTCAAGAATATGATGATTCAACTACAACGTGATATCCCCATGTTACCATACAACTTCATTAAATTAGTGGGTTTTCCTCAAAACATTCACAATGTGATTGGTCTTGTTTTATTGAAATTTCCCTATATGACCCACCATTTCAACCAGTTTTACCTAAAATGAATGATTGTTCTCTATTGGTATGACCTCTTATAATCATAAATGTACAGGGTTAGGTTTATCTTTCCTCTATAGAGATACATGGAAGACATTGTGAACTTAAGGGAGGTTTGGTGGAAGTGAAAAATAGAAAGATACCATTCCTACATGATCATGAATAATGAAAAGTAAAATATATATACGGATAAATATTAAATTATTTCTAAATCTCATTACCCTATTCCCTTGTGAAATTTGAAGGAATAAATTATCACCAAATTCAAATTATAAATCAAATTGATGATTTCCAGAATATATTTTCTATTGAATCTGACAATCGTTGATATTAATATGAACGAAATTATCAATCAATTCCATTTTTCCAACTTTATCCTATAATATTTTATTTCATCACTTCATTTCATAGTGGTTTTCCAAATAATACATCAAAATGATTGAGTGTATGATATTGTTTTATGAAATCAATATTGGTGGAATATGTTTATTATAACCATATTTGAAATCAATATAACAAGATCTCAATATTTCCAAAAGGTTTTGAATTTTTCACTGTGATAGACCATCTATTTGAGGATTATACACAATAAAGAAACTCAATTTTATATCATGATATTGGTGGAGACATTTATAGAACATCAATTTATAACTAATATCCAATTTAGATATAATATAATGAGGTACTCTGGGAAACCATACAACATTATTAATGTATATCTTGGAAGGATGGTATGGATAGGAATACTATCTCATAACAATAAACTATACAGACAATTTAAGGTGATCAACTAGAATATATATATAATTGTGAACATTAATTGTTTTGGGAGTCCAATGAGAAAATCCATGGTGATTTTTCTTCATTTCCATTATGGTATTTGTAATATTTTTACATCCCATAAGACAAGTATCAATTGTTATTTCATGATGACATAACTAGCACTCAGATATATACTCAATAATATCAATCTTCCTAACATACAACCATAAATTATATTTTAGATATCTATACATCATTGTTCTTTCTATATGGATAGGGAATGATTAAATCGGATTCATCTCAAATAGTTCAATCTCCTATTTTGGTGTTTATAGAACTCGTAAACTTTTCAAAAATCTTAACATTCGATTTTAATAAATCTTAAACTCAGGAAATGTTTTGACTTTCATCAACATCTATACATCTTAAAACTATTCCACTTTAATCTTTAGTTGGATATATGGTTGAACACTCATTTGAGATATATAATTTTTCCACCATCAATTATTATATCAAGAACCATCCTTTAGAAATATAATACCATTGTAACTTTTGTATCCTCATCATAGATAATATGGAATGATCAATTTGAGTCAAATCATCAATAACCATGATTTATTTCTTATCAAGGTTAGGTAATGAAAAGTCATAATCATTAGTTATTTCCAACCATATTTTCTTTTACATATTCTACTCCTTTTATGTGAATATTTAATATAAAATTTAATTATATGTATATATATCACAAATTTCTCAATAATGTTAATCCCTCCATATATTTAACATAAAATTTACAACAGCTAACTCCAAATCATGATTTGAGTAATTTTTCGCATAAAACATCAATTTTCATGTGGAATAAGTTATAAACATTACATTTTACAAGAAAAAATGTATTATACATAATTATATGAATAAATATAGATTATAATCCCTTCTCAACTATAGAGTAATATATATATAGGTTCTCTGACAAACCTTATCATTAGTACAATGAAATTTTCTTCTTGTTCACCCTTATAAAGGAACATGGATCCATTTTGAGTTAACATGGTGAGTGGATTAGATAATAATGAGATATTAATAACAAATAAAATATATAATATCCATCCAATACAAGAAAATGTTAGTTCCAAGTCATAGTGGGTGGTCTAGGCCAACATTCAATAACTATAGCCTTTGATGGATCTATCTATGTACCATCGCTTTGATTATATGAACAAAAAATAATACTTTATGTATCAAAAATTTACACCTGGTAAATATATCATACAAATTCTCCTTCCTTATGTTATATATAAAAACAAACAATATATCTTTATCAAATTTCTTCCACAACGAAAAGATAATAATAACAACTATAAATAATTCCACAAAATGATTGAGAAAATCTCTAAACAATCAATTTAATAAATCCATGATGATCTTAAAGTCATTAGTAATAATTAATGGTATCAACATATATTCATATATTTCATTCCTTATAAAGAATGATATCTTGGGTATTTCTTCTTTATTGAACCTCAATTGATGTTATCAAGAAAAAAGACCAATCATGAAATATTATTTGGTTATTCTAAATTGATAAAAAAATTAATCAATACCTAGTAAAGGATACATATCCTTGATTGTGATATTGTTCAGTTCCCTATAATCAATGAATATAAAAATTTATCAATATTTCTTTCTTATAGAAAATAACATATGGACCCCATGGTGACACATGTGGATGAATGATCCCAATGTCAAGATAACCATATAGGTGATTCTCTAATTTCTACAACACAATTGGTGTTATTCTATAGGTATCCTCTAATTTTTTTAGCCCATGATATAATTTCTATTATGAAATGAACGTAATGATTTGGTGTAAGAATTGGAAACTCTTCTTGAAAGATATCAACATACACTCACAAAATTTTTATATTATTTATTTTTAGTTTATCCCCAAAAAATTTGGGACAAAATTCCATTTTTAATAGGAATAATAACTCATAATGTGAAAGTGATATTCATCAAATGTTCATATATATTATAAGAACCCAGATATTCTTTTCAGGTATGTGGCCCTTGTTTGATGTTTTTCTTGGTTTTAAAGTTAAGGGTACTTAATGGGAGAGTCAGGAGAACATTGAGTGAAGTTTTGCGGCAAAGGGAGGAGTCACATGGGAGGTGCACAGTTTGTATAACCGTGTAGCCAGACCAAGTGTAGTAAATGTTTAAGGTAGTAGCTCCCACATGGTTGGTACATAGTTAGGAGAAACCGTGTTATGAGGTTGAGCGAGAGGGGTGGCCGAGGCAGTGGCTACCACACAGTTAGCACACGGTTTGTCTAACTGTGCAAGCAAATTGTGCAGGCACTTAAGTGAGATCCTAAAGAAGTGGATCTCATCCGTTTTAGCCTCTAAGTGGCACATTTTTCCTCATATGCGGCCATAAATAGTGATATTTCTCCTCCTAAGGTCAAAAAGGTTCTCCCATCTTTCTGGAGGTGATTCGAAGGCTTCTCATGGAAAATCGAAGCCAATATCTTAAGGTATGTGATCTTTCTTCTTTGTTCTTTCTCAGTTTCATAGATCTACTTAGATCTACAGATCCTCTTCTCTCTATTTCTTAGATCTACGATCATTATAGATAGATCTAAGTGTGCAGATGACTTTTTTGATGAGTTTTGGACTTGGTCTTGTTAGGAGAATAGATCTAAGGCAGGTTCCTGTAGAATCAAACCAGGTTTCTTGTGCGTTCTTTGTTTGTTCGGGGTTTTCGTCAAAACCTTTGAGGTAGGTGGTTTGTGCCTTTCAGTTTATGGTCTGTGAATATTATGTGCAATTGAACCAATACCCTTGAATGATGTATTGCGTAATGTACCATTTTACCCCTATTTCTTGTTAGCCCTGCTTATATGCAATAGTAGAATATTTTTGTTTGTGAATAGGGTGATTTGTTGTGCTTTGGATGTATTTCCCAGGCATGTTTGTCTATTTATGACCGTTTGGTCTAGTTTTTACGGTTAGGCTATGACCAGTTTTCCCATTCCTAATATTTTAGGATGTTATGATTGTTGTTCTAAGTGCTAATATGCCATAGAATGTTATCCAAGTAGTTCTTAAGGTTTATTTTTGCAGTTACGTGCGCTATACATGTAGACTTACATAAGGTCGTGAGATCCTAGTGTAGTATACCATAAGAAGAATGGATGTAAGGGATTCTCCAGAGTGTCTTTATAATACGATGTGAGACCAGAGGGGGAATTGACATTGAGTACTTTCCCAGAGTGTCTGTACTTCTCGGACACGAGCCACAGGGGGAATGAGACATTTACTGCTTCCCCAGAGCGCCTTTAGTACTGGACAAGACTATAGGGGGCATTGACGGTGAGTGATTCCCCAGAGAATATATTATTTAGTTGAACTGTAGGGGTTAGGTGGTGACAACTACCCAGAGGTTACCCGTTTGTTCTACTTGCTTGAGTGACTGCATTCTTGGTTATAAATTATATTCTAGAAAATGTGGATTGTTATTGCTGAGTACTTTCCTGTTTACTATTTTCTGTACTTTTACCTACCATATATTCACTGACTGTTAGGCACAAATATTTTGGTGGTTTCCTACTAGTATTTTTGTCTCACACCCTATTTTGGTCATGCTTTTGGGCTTAAACAGATTAAATTGTTTCAGGTATATATAAGGGAAAGCGCCCTTCTACTTGTGGTTCTTAATTGCACCGGAGCTGGAGAGCATGGGACTAAGCTATGGATTGTGATGCGAAGTTTGTCTGATTTCTTTTGTACATGGGTTTAGTACTATATTTCAGCATTGTGACTTGTTTGGATGTTTTTCCTAGACGCATTTGTATCATGCATCATTTATATATTTTTCTCCAGTTGGTTAATTATCAGTCTTCCTCTATTTACTGTCGTTGGATATTTACTGCTTCCTCTATTGTTTATTTGTTTCTATTCCACTATATAATCTACCAATGAGGGAATTGTTTCCCCACTATCACTCCTAAGGCCCTCACTGCTAGTCAGTAGTCTTTGGCGTTAGTGGAAATTTCCTTGAGACCATGTGACTAACCGAGTATGGGGAGCCCCTGGGTGGCTTCTAGAACCGGGACGTTATAAAGTGGTATCAAATTATTTTCTTTTCTCTCGATATACTATTTGGAGCCTTTAGCCAGGGATAGGAAGGAATAGGTACTTGATATTAAGCTATGACCAAGAGTAGCAAAGCCATGTACAGAGAAAATCCAATCTATCTCGTTGATTCAATTTTCTGGTTTTGCAAGTTTATGGTTGCCTTTATTTTCACTGTCGGTGACTCACATGTTTTGTGTTGTTACTGTTGATGATATCGAGGTTCTATTTATGTTTCAACCTAATGAGCTGAGGTTATGCCATCTCATGAATCATATGGGCACTTTCTAGAAATCACATGTCATGCATTCTTGCCATGTCATTTAGGATGTATTAGCAATTGCATGTTGTTGAGATAGATGTTTTGTGGAATATGCATGATGTTGTGATAGGTTCCTTGATAAAAAAATATGCTACTTGTTAGAGCATTGAATGTGTAAGGTTTGTTTAAATGAGAGGCAAATTTTGTTTCTTGAGGTGTTATGGGCCCTCATGGACTGGAACTTGGTGGATCATGGATTTTTTACCCTGTTTATAAATTGTGTAAGATTCCAAGATTTGATTCATGGGGAGTATATGCCCTCAAAGATCAGAATTTGGAACATTCAATGTTAGTTTCAGGGTTTCTATGGGTTCCGAAGTAGTTTCTGAGGCTTACTGGCTGGAAAAACCAAGAATGTGCGCTATATAGTTTTGACTACACGACATGTGTTCTTCTGTTCGAAAGAAACAATCTTTCTTAAGTACATGCCGTATACTCTCTGTACACGCCGTGTACTCCTATGTTTTAGTCCCTGTTAATCCTGATCTAAGGAGTGAACTTGACCTTGCAGAGTCATGCCACTGAGACGTCCTCCTACTATCCACCAGCTACGTGGTAGTGATCAGACGTCAGATATGGCTGATCAGGGACTTCCGGTAGTTCCTCCTATTGTGCCAGTCTTGGCACCATCATTTATAACAGATGTAGGTGTTGATTTATAGTTTAGGGAACACTTTATGAGGATGATGCAGACCTTTTAGGGAGAACCACCGCCTGCCTCAACTATGGTAGACTTGACGTGGGTTTTCTAGCAGCAGCATCCTCCCACCTTCTTATGGGAATGAGGACCCCAGGATGCAGAGTCCAAGCTAGAAGCCATGATGATGATCATTGAGCATCTGGAGATGCCACCATAATGTTGGGTCAAGATCACTACCTATATGTTACGAGACTCCTCCAAGAGGTGGCGGGGCGTGATCTCACAAGCGGGTCATCAGTAGTTTATGGCAAGGGAGGAGTTTCCTTATGTCTTTTATGACTACTTTTATCCGGAGACTTTGAGGGCTGACTGATCCTGAGAGTTCATGAGCCTAGAGCAGAGTACTCATTCTGTCATGGATTATTCCTCTCATTTCACAGAGCTTCAGCATTTCACACCCCTCCAGGGAGGATATGGGTTGTTCTTGGAAATGATGTTTTAGGATGGTCTTAGACGGGAGATCCAATCATAGGTGAATATCTTCAGGCTAACTTCTATCGCTTCCATCATCAATCAGACACTGATTGATAAGCGCAATCTAATAGATTTAGGAGCTGAGAGCTAGGGAAGTTCCACTTCCAGAGTTAGTGCTTCACTAGCTGACAGAAGGATGCACCGTAGGAAGTCTACGCGTGGTGATCTGAGGCAGCGAGACACATCTTCAGGTAGCTAGGTGGTATGCTACCATTGTGGATGGGCTGGGAATATGATGTTGTAGTTCCAGAGGGACCCCGTAGAGTGCCGATACTATGGAAAGATGGGTCACCATCAGCATTTTTGTCAGGATTTCTCACCAACAGCTGGTGATTGGGGTTCATCCATGACTCCTCGTTCAGGATCAGTGCCACCAGCTTCTCACCATTCTAGGAACTAGATTTCTTCTGGCCATTCGGGTCGAGGTGGAGGTAGTGGTCGTGTTGTTAAGTCTTCGGTCCTTCAGCAACAATAGGGTGGATCAGCTCAGAGCAGTCAGGTAGGGTCCTAGGGTAGTGGAGCCGGACAGACTTTTGCGGTGGAGAAGACCCAGCCCGAGAAGGGTCCCGGACCCTCTACAGTTCGTGGTACCATTCTAGTTGCCTCAGTTTTATCTTCTTCTCTTTTCGACATAGGGGCTTCCCATATTTTTATATCTGTTTCTATTTTGGAGGGTATTGGTCTCTGCATCTTTTCCTAGGATGATATCTTGACACTAGACTCATCGTTGGCGACTAGAACATCTAGTGTACATCAGTTCAAGGAGTTCCCTCTAGAGATTAGTGGGTGTCACTTCCTATGGCACCTCTATTTCATAGAGATGACAGGATATGATGTCATCCTTGGAATGGACTGGTTGGTTCCATTCCAGTCAGTCGTCGACTGCTATCTCTGTAGGGTGAGTTTTATATCACCATAGGGCGGATCTTTTCTTCACAAGGGTGAGTGGGATGTCCAGGAGAGCAGAGCGGGTCCATAGAATCATAGTTTAGGAGGCGTTATAGCCCAAATTTCTAGTCTGTATCTGGATGACCAGGGGACATCACATTAAGACTTTCCTCCAGTGGTGCATCGCTTCAGGGATGTCTTTCCAAAAGACTTTTCAGGTTTACCTCCGGAGTGCGAGGTAGACTTTTCGATTGAGCTTTTTCAAGGAGCGACGCCGGTGTCCATCCCTCATTATATGATGGCCACACCTGAGTTGCAGGAGCTCAAGAAGAATTTGGAGGAGTTGTAGGAAAAGGGTTTCATCTAACCTACTACTACTACCTGGTGTTTTCCTATCCTTTTTGCGAAGAAAGCGGATGGAACCCTTAGGCTTTGTATGGATGATCGGAATTTGAACCAGTTGATGGTCATGAACCGATATCCCTTTCCTAGGATTGATGACCTATTTGATCATCTTCATGGATCCCATGTTTTTTCGAAGATTGACTTGCGGTCCGGTTATCGTTAGTTGCATGTTAGACCATCTGATATACCTCTCATAGCCTCCCGGAGCAATTACGGTCTATACGAGTATATGGTTATGTCGTTCAGTCTCACAAACGCACCTGCAGTTTTCATGGCACTGATGAAATGAGTCTTCCATCCATATCTGGATTCTTTTGTAGTGGTCTTCATGGATGATATCTTTGTGTACTATCAAACTCGACCCGACCATGCTACCCATCTTGAAATCGTTTGAGTACACCAAGGGAGAATCAGTTATATGCTAAGATCTCGAAGTGCCACTTTTGGATGGACCAGATTCACTTTTTGGGTCACATTATCTCAGAGATTGTATTATCAGTAGACCCAGATAAAGTGAGAGCAGTAGTTTCCTAGGAGAATCCGATGAACATCTTTGAGGTGCAGTGTTTTATAGGGCTAGCTGGATTCTATAGACATTTTATACTGGACTTCTCACTCTTAGTAACACCATTGAAAGGTCTTACTAAGAAGGGTGCAAAGTTTTTTTGGTCAGATTCATGTGAGTCAACCTTTCAAGAGCTGAAAGGGAGGTTGACTTCAGCCCCGATACTAGTATTTCCTGAGCCGTGGAAGAGATATATTGTCTTTTGTGATACATCAGGTATCAGGATTGGATCTGTGCTTATGCAGGGAGATAGAGTCGTTGCGTATAGGTCTCGGTAGTTGAGGCCACATGAGAGGAACTACCCAATGCACAACATATAGTTGGTAGCTGTTGTTCATGCCATACACTATTAGAGGAATTATCTTATAGGTGAGAATTTTGTGGTTTTCACCAACCATAAATTTATCATGTACATCTTCACTCAGCGTGATCTAAATTTGAGATAGTGAAGGTGGGTTGAGTACCTTCAATATTTTGACTTTGAGCTTTCCTACATGCCTGGGAAAGGAAATGTTGTGGATGATGTGTTGAGAAAGAGGAATCAGATACATGAAGTTCATTTGGCCAGTAGTGAGTGGTAGCTTATGGCTTTGTTCTCTGAGATTCATTTGGAGGTGCACGACAAAGAGATGCACACTTTTCTATCTTATGTAGTTGTTAACTCTACACGTCTTGACCGAGTTCGAATGAGGAAGATATCAGATTCTGAAGGCCTAGTCCTAAGGGAGAGTGGGTTAGGAGGGGACCCTATTCCTGAATGGACCGTAGGTGAGTATGAGATCATGAGTTTCCATGGGCACGTATGGGTGCCAACAAATATACGCAAGGATCTGATGTGGGATTTTCATTCCTCGGTTTGGACAGTTCATCCTGGCATGACTAATATGTATCGTGATCTACAACATGAGTATTGGTTTCCAGGTATGAAGAGGGATGTTACTGGTTTCTTCATGAGGTGTTCCACTTATCACCTGATGAATGCGTAACATCAGTGACCAGCAGGGCTTTTACAGCAGTTACCCATTCTTGAGTGGAAGTGGAATGACATCGCGATGGACTTCGTGACAGGTTTTCCGAGATCACCTCGAGGGAATGATGCAGTTTGGGTTTTCATTGATATAATTATGATGTTTTATCACTTATTTCTAATCAAGTAGACCTTCAGTGTTGATGAGATGGGGCGGTTGTACTTTCGAGAGATTATACGTATACATGGGGATCCCCACTCCATTGTCTCGGATAGAGATGTACATTTTACTTCTCGAGTCTGGTAAGGGCTTCAGAAGGCTTTGGGTACAAAGGTGCTTTTGAGTACAACTTACCATCCCCAGACAGATGGCCAGTCCAAGCGTACGATTCATTTGTTTGAGTAAATTCTCCAAGCGTGCATCCGGGAATTTGGAGGTTCTTGGGAGAAACATATACCTCTTGTGGAGTTTTCCTACAACAATAGTTTTCAAGAAACTATCCAGATGGAACCTTATGAGGATTTGTACGGTAGGCCATGTCTATTACCCTTATGTTGGCTGGAGGCATGAGAGGCAGATTTCCTGGGACCTCATCGTTTCAGGAGACCACATATGAGATTGAGTTGATTTGGAAGAGGATGGCTAATGCAGAGTCTCTCTAGAAGTCTTATGCTAATTAGCGGAGATGACCTCTAAAGTTTGAGGTCGGGGATCAGGTTTTTCTACATGTCACATCGAGGTAGGGACACAAGAGGATTCGGAGATAGGGTAAGCTTTCACCACGGTACGTCGGGCCGTTTGAGGTGTTGGAGAGAGGTGGGCCAGTTTCCTATTAGTTGCAGTTACCTCAGAGGTACTAGGATATGCACGACATATTCCACATTTCTCAGCAATGGCGTTATTTTTCAGACCCGTCTCATGCCTTCCACCCCAAGGAAGTCAAGTTGGAGGTGGATGAATCTTTCAAGGAGAATCCTATACAGATTGTCAATTTCAATATGAAGGTTCTCTATGGTCGGTTTGTTCTTTTTGTATGGGTGCTATGGCAGTAAGGGAAAGTGCAAGACGAGACTTGGAGAGGGAGGCCGATGTACAATCACAATGGCTGGAGTTGTTCGGGAATTTCTTATTCTGCACCTTGCTAGGGAGATTCGGGGACGAATTTCTTTAAGGGGGATCTTTTGAATAACCCGGGTCATCTATTTAGGTATGTGACCCTTGTTTGATGTTTTTCTTGGTTATAAAGTTAAGGGTGATGAATTGGAGAGTCGAGAGAACATTGAGTGATGTTTTGAGGCAAAGCGAGGAGTCGCACGGGAGGCGCATGATTTGTATAACCGTGAGGCCAAACCGTGCTTATTAAATGCTTAAGGTAGTAGCTCTCACATGGTTGGTGCAGTGTTAGGAAAAACTGTGAAATGAGGCAGTCCGAGAGGGGTGGCCGAGGCAGTGTCTACC
This sequence comes from Viscum album, assembly GCA_963277665.1. Classification (NCBI taxonomy): domain Eukaryota; kingdom Viridiplantae; phylum Streptophyta; class Magnoliopsida; order Santalales; family Viscaceae; genus Viscum; species Viscum album. The sequence continues at coordinate 749,022,769 of OY728129.1, read as the reverse complement.
GCATGGTTAGTGCATGGTTTGTCTAACCGTGCGAGAAAACTGAGCTTTCACTTAAGTGAGATCCTAAAAAAGTGGATCTCACCCATTTTAGCATCTAAGTGGCTCGTTCTTTCTCTCATATGGCCATAACTCTGGATTTTTCTCCTCTTAAGAACAAAGAAGGTTCTCCCATTGTTCCGGAGGTGATCTGAAGGCTTCTCTTGGCGAATCGAAGTCAGTTTGTTAAGGTATGTGATCGTTTTTCTTCATTCTTGCTCCGTTTCTTAGATCTATTCTCCTCTTCTCTTGGTTTCATAGATCTACACCCGTTATTGGTAGATATAAGTGTGTGGATGACTTTTTTTTTATGAGTTTTGGTCTTGGTATTTTTAGGAGAAGAGATCTAAGGCGGGTTCTTTGAGAATCAAATCGGGATTCTTGTGCGTTCTTCGTTTGTTGGGGGTTTTCCTCAAAACCTTTGAGGTAGGTGGTGTGTGCCTTTCAGTTTAAGGTCTTTGAATACTATCTTAAATTGTACACAATACCCTTGAATGGTGTATTGCGTAATGTACCATTTTACCCCTATTGCATTCCTTCCCTACTTATATGCTAGAGTAAAGGATTTTTGTTTGTGAATAGGGTGATTTGTTGTGTTTTCGATGTATTTCCCATTCATGTTTTCCTGTTTATGAACATTTGGCCTAGTTTTACCCATTATGCTATGACCAATTTTCCCATTAACAGTATTATAGGATGTTATGATTTATGTTTTAAGTGTTGATATTCCATATAATGCTATCCAAGTAGTTCTTGAGGTTTACTTTGGCCGTTACATGTGCTATACTTGTTGACTTACACAGGGCCGTGAGAACCTAGTGTAGTAGACCATAGGAAGAATGGATGTAAGTGATTCTACAAAGTGTCTTTATAATATGATGCAAGACCACAGGAGGAATTTACATTGAGTGCTTCCGCAGAGTGTCTGTAGTTCCTCGACGTGGGCCACAGGGGGAATGAGACGTTTAGTGCATCCCGAGAGCACCTTAAATACGATATAATACTATAAGGGGATTTGACGGTGAGTGCTTCCCCAGAGAGTCTATTATTTAGTTGAACCATAGGGTTTAGGCTGTGAAAACTACCTAGAGGTTACCTGTTTGTTCCACTTTCTTGAGTTACTACTTACTTGTTTTTAAATTATATGCTAGAAACTATGGATTGTTTCTACTGAGTACTTTCCTGTTTATAGTTTTCTATACTTTTGCTTGCCATATATTCATTAACTATTAAGAAAAAATCATTAAGAGGTTGCCTACTATGATTTTTGTCTCACACCCTGTTTGGGTCATGCTTTTGGGCCGAAATTGATTATATTGTTGCAGGTATAGATAAGGGAAAGTGCCCTTCTACTTCAGGTTTTTGATTGCATTGGAGTTGGAGAGTAGAGGACCAAGATATGGCTTGTGATGCTGAGTAGTTTATCTGCATTATTTTGTACTTGGTTTTAGTACTGTATTTTATAATTGACACTTGTTTGGCTATTTTTCCTAGACTCATTTGTATCATGCGTCATTTATATGTTTTTCTCTAGTTGGTTAATTGTCAGTCTTCCGTTGTTTACTGCCGTTGGATATTGATTGCTTCCGCTTTTCTATATTTGTTTCTCTTATGTTGTGCACTATGCCAGGGATGGCATAGTTTCTCCACTATCCCACCAAAGGATGTCGCTGTTAGTAGGAAACCTCTAGCGTTAGTGTAAATGCGCTTGAGGCCATGTGACCAACCGGGTACGGGGCGCCCCTAGGTGTTTTCCAGAACCGGGACGTTACATATATAATCCCAAAAAAATATGATCATATCTCAGTTGGGAATATAAAATGTGACCTATCATCCTAAAATATTTATGTGGGATTTATTTAGATAATGTAAACCAATTATTCTAATATCATCAAATTATACCATAGAGAGATAACATAATTTTCTATAGGGACATTACCACAAAATTCAAGCAGATAATAATCATAAAATAATATTTGATCATCACGAAATTATGTATTTTCAATTATAATTAAGTATATAATCATAATGGTTTAATAATAACACCCTTGTAAATTTTTTCTAATATAAATGTATTTTTAGATCCAAAGTAAGATAAGAAAATAACTATTTTAAAGTCAATGTTATGTGAAACATTCGACATGCCATTATCATAAACATATTCACCTTATGCAATTTCTTCTTCATTTTTAAAAAAATTAGATGATATATGTACTAATTAAAAATGAATTCTCTTATGTTGATCACAATACATAGAGTCAATGCCTTCATATTCCATCATTATAATGATAATATTCCAAAATTGATCTTATTTTTCATCTTTATGGTAATTAATAAAAATGATTTTCTCTTTACAATAATACTGGTGAATGGAAAGTATATTTATAGTGGTTCTTATCCAATTCTCAAAAACAGATGGATCAACAAAACCACTAATAGAAAGTGGATGTTTCATCCTGAAGTAATTTATATAATTGTTTTCTATCCTCTGTTTTTTTAAATGTTCAACATGATTCATAGCTTAAAAATATTGTGTGAGAATATAAATGATATTTTTCATTACCCCATGTCATTTTTATTCATATGTGTACAATCATTTAATTGTCCATATAATTTGTAGTTAACTTTGCTTCTACAAGTTCAATCCATTTATTAAACACAAATATCATTGTATAAGAATAAATAATATTTTTTGGAAACCATATAATCATGAATAATAATTTATAATATATAATAAAACATGAAACCTTATTTTCAATCTGTGACACAATAGATTTATCCTAGGTAAATCACATGGTTCCCAATAAATATTTCTCATCTCAATTTCCAATTGATAGCTAAGATTATCTTTAATAATAACTATAATAGTCTTGAATATCTACCAGTTGGATTATATTTACACCTATCAGATTACTTGTTGGGTGGATAGACCTAATTGGTAGGACTCTTACTATGATCTCTAGTGATAGCTATTTCATCATAAATTTCTTGGGGGAATCCATTATTTTTTCATTATTAACAGGTGGGAGATCCTAAGGATCGTATTCATTCATTTTCATTAATACTAATTATAGAGTCCCTCACATCTCATAAATAAAAATCGAATTTTAATTGATTAATATTCATTACATAACAGAATGATCCGGTCTCAAATATTATGGGTCCATTACCATTAAAAATATGGATAGATATACAATTATTTATTAAGTAAAAATATCATCTCCCACTGTGCTTTTCATAACTATAACCCTTTTTGGAAATATCATAGGAATGGTTAAGATCAAATACTTAGTAATGGTTAATGTTGGAGAAATAAATTAAAGGTCATTAGAAGGCACAAAAATCATAATAGTATGAGATAACGAATATAACATTAAATGTTCTCCCCCAATATATCATGGAGAATATACATGGGACATGAACGAAAACAGTACCATTTCATAAAGATGAATCATAATAGTGATAAATAATAATTTAATAATCATTAACTATATGTTCATGTTGCATAAGTGTGGAACCATCATAAATATAAATTAAATTAAATTTTAAATAGATTACTACTAAGACCACCACATAATAGTTTATTGGAAATCAACACCTACTACCTATATCCTGATGGAGTAAGAATCGTCAGATTTTTTTCTTATGGAGGATTAAGAACATTGGCACATTATCATATGGGATCTTGTGGATTAGCTTGTTTACCATAGTTATCCCATGATATATAATACATTACAAAAATGCATTTTAGGATTATATAATTCACATCAATTCTATTAAATAATTAAATACATATATATGGGTGCCATATGATCATTATACATTTATCATATCATCAATCATAATATATGATGTGAAAATGAGTTTCAGAAACATTTCATCAATCCCTTATATCATAACCACTAGAAATGAATGGGTTTCATAAACATATCCTCATCATAATCATAAACCATATTGAAAAATAATAATAATATAACTATTGGATCATATAACCTATAAAACATAAAAAAACACTAAATTTTTTTTTGATGAATATAAATTCAATTTATTATTATTAATACATTATTCATAAGAATCGCCATTCTATTTTGAAATTTATTAATTAATAACTAAAACTTCCAAAATATTAATGAAAATATTTTGTTTTAAATGAAACAATATAACTTATAAGGGGTTATTTTAACAATTTAAATATCTTTATGATAAGAACTATTATTCATTTCATACACATTCATACAAATATTCCTTTGATATGTTTTTTGGAAAAAATTAAAAATTTCATCATTTAGAAAATGTCAACAAGATTATTATTAAACCATTTTTTAAAATAATAAAACAAAGGGTAAAATACATAAAAAAAATATAAAAAAGCAAAAATTTTCTGGATATCATTTTTAGGAAAATGTACACGTGGGTGACAGTATAGTTTTCAAACAAATTGTAAATTAAGAAGTTACATGAAATATTTTAAATAAATAAGTTTAATTATTTTATAAATATATAATATATATATATATATATATTATATCCATACTTATATCCACCCATGAGAGGCTGTGATGGAAAATGAATAATAACAGTTCGTGAGGTGTTCGTTCACCCTATACATGATCACTGGTTTCATTTCCATTTTGATGGGAGTTGATTGAATATGTTTTATTCCATTGAAAAATTAATATATTAGTTTATGAGATATAATTATGTTCTAATATAACCACATATTAAAAATAATATTTCATTCAATTGAGTAACTCAAGGGATTGAAATTAAATAGAAACACATATTCTCCATTAATAAATATATGTGGAGAATATTATTTAATTTCATGAGGTGTATATCACAATATTTCATCATCTAAAACATAACCATAAAAAATCCCAATTAATAAAGAGATTGTAAAACAAACCTTTTATAAAATTATTATTTTTTAGATAATGAGACCCATTAAAGAAATAACAATAGATTGATATTCATATTCTAATAATTTTAATAATAATAATAATAATATAATACATTTAGTTTATATTTATACTCCCCATAAAGTAAATAAGAGCGGATTATGTCATCTGTCATGAAGAAATAAAACTGAGATGAAAATCACTCACGAAAATATCGACATCCATCATACATGTTCGCACCTAATATATAATACATATATTTTAGATACATATATTATGAAACCATACTCATAAAATTATACCATATATTATTTAATTGTTAATATTTATTACTTTCTCTTTATTTATTCTTCATTAAAATCAGTATTTTATTTAATAACATCATTGTTTTTCATGTATTTTTTTGGTTTGGTAGTTTTGGTCATTTTAAAATGATCATTGTTACATAATATACATAATCTTAAGAATAATAAAAATATCATACACATTAATTATTTAAATATGTATATCCATCCATAATAGTTAGAAATATAAAAATAATTACATCGTTCATTGAGATGGTAAGCCATATGTTTTCATAAATGTTGATTCCTTTTTTGATGGATGGAACAAAACAAATATCAATATGAAGTAACCTATAAATTATAATTTTTATATAAAATATATCATATATATTAATTATATATACCATTATCACTATTAATGTAAAAATAAAATGAAAAACGTATCAAATTGCTTTGTGGTGGCGGTTTTCCAAATGTACACATGGGTGACAGTATAGTTTTCAAAAAAATTGTAAATTAAGAAGTTACAAGAAATATTTTAAATAAATAAGTTTTATTATTTTATAAATATAATATATATATATATATATAATATCCATACTTATATCCACCCATGAGAGGTTGTAATGGAAAATGAATAATAACAGTTCGTGAGGTGTTCGTTCGCCTTATACATGATCACTGGTTTCATTTCCATTTTGATGGGATTTGATGGAATATGTTTTATTCCATTGAAAAATTATTATATTTGTTTATGAGATATAATTATGTTCTAATATAATCATATATTAAAAAAATTATGTATGTGTAGTAATAAATAATAGAAATATTCTTGGTTGATAATGATACCTCTTCTTCGAACAACTAAAATTAGAATGCACCAAAATCATTCTTAGGAGGATTACCTATTCAAATTTCCACTCTAGGAAATGAGGGTTGATTATGTAATTATTATTTGTTGGTTTTTATTGATTTAATTTTTTTTATTTATTATTAGGAGATGATAGGGGGTTCCCTTTTATAAGTGGTGGCTATAAAAAACATGGATTTTTTAAAAGAAAAATATGTTTCCACATTTTAATAAAAAAAACTATAAAAAATGGAAAATTACCAACCTTTATATGAGATATTATTAAAAATATTTTATCCAATATGAATAGTACTTATTTATAGTTAATTATAAACCAGATTGTTTTATTTTTTTCACTGGTAATCTCGTTCAAACCTTAATTATTAAAATTAATTATTATTTTTTGTGTTATTAATAATGACCAAAATATAATTTCAACAATTATAAAATATTAATTATGAGTATTACATATAGGTAATCGATGTTTAAAATCTAAATTAATTTATATGGATGGATTTAAATTAAAATTAATCTCACATACAGGATGAAAAAATAGTTTTCCAAAGAAAAATCATTGAAATAGAAAAAAAAATTAATATAAAAAATAAATATGAAATTTTTTCCAATTAAAAAACTGTACTAATAAAAATATATTTTAAATAATTTTACAATAAATTATTTGAAAACACGATTTATCTTTTTTAATACTTTAATTTTTGAAAAAAAATTAATAAAATTTATTTTCTTCACTATTCCTCAAAAATGTATTCTTCTTATAAAATATTAATAAATTAATATAATATAATTTTTACCTGTGGATTATAATATTATAGATCATTATTTAAAAATTAATTTTTAAAAGAGAAAAAAAATAATTTTTCAATATGGTCTCAAAAAATTTATGAATATTATTTTTAAGAAGAAATTTCTTTTCAGAGTTTATAACAGATTATCCAAATATTAATTACATATTTATCAATAGCATTTCTTTATATAAATTAAGTATAAGTAAATTTAAAAATATGGTTATTCATATTCATACTACCATGATTAAAATCTTATTTATAAAATTTATGTAAAAATAGAAATATTAATAGTATATTGCAGTTTCTAAAAACCTAGTTTGGTCTGTAACACAAGATATTGAATAATTTAATTTAATGGGAAAAAATTCATAACTTACCATGGTGTTACTAGGGAAATATAAGGACTACCAAAATTTACTCTAGTTATTAATGTATCCTAACAAATCCCTTATTATTCATCCAAGGGATTTTAATTGATGAAATAAGATAAGAGGTGTTACATCGTTATCCTGAATTTAATTGCAATAATGATAATATCTATAGAGTATATTGACATGTAGTTATTGATAACACATAGTATTTTTGAGAAAAGGAGTGATTTATGAATATGAAATGTTTTTATTAGAATCATTGAGTACACAATTATTCATTGAAACACAGTTTCATATTTCAATTTTCCATTGGTTGTTGGGAATTATTGTGATGAACCGACTCGATTGCTCCCTCAAACTCTTACACAACCCAACATGTTACATGTAAGAACAAAAATCTTCTTTTCAGGTACGTTTTTCCTTTTTCTGGAGATTTTGAGAAAAATGAACTTTTTTGGAAAATTTTGAAGTGCACGTCGTGTACATTCTGAGTACACGCTGTGTACTCCCTTTTTCACTCGAAGTCGTGTGCTGGCCATGTCCGGGTCACACACATAGTGTGTAAGGGTGAGGTAGAGGCCGATTAATTTGGAGTATGGAAAACTGAAGTACACGCCCTGTACTCAAGAATTACACACCGTGCACTTTCTTTTTTTTCATTAAACGGACCGGGGTCACACCTCATCACGATATTTTCATTCTTCTAGGTCTGGTTTGTATGAGAGCGGCCCGTATGGCCGAATCTTTAACAAAATCCCACCTCATCGTCCGTTCTCTGATTTGATCACAGTCAGTTGCATTGGAATTGCAGTGGTGAGTTCTTCCTTCTGCTTGAGTCTTGTTTCTTGTTTCCACCTCATTTCCATGTTATCGTTTGATGAAAATTTGGAGTGTTTTCTCAAAACATTGTCATTCTAAGGGGAATCTATCGTCGAGGTTCATGTATATCGATCTCCTAGGATCGAGGTAGGTGGTTTATTCCTTTCTAAAGAAAGTTGACGAATATTATGTTAAAATTCCACCAATACCCTTGAACAGGGTATTGCATGCTCCCTGTTTTTCCCATGTTGTTTTCCTGCTCTGATTGATTGCTTTAGTAGAGGTTATTGCTTGTGAGTAGAGTGATTTATTTTGTGATCATGTTGCCTTTCCATGCTTGTTTTTCCTATTGGGAATTTTTTCTATTTTCCATACCTTGTTGTAGGATAGTGGAACTGTCTCTTTGATATGCTGTTGGGAATTAGTTGATATCCAAGTAGTTCTTGACATTTACTTGGAGGATGCACGCGCTCTGAGCATGTTTTACTTTTCCACACAGGACTGTGAGAGCCTAGTGTAGTAGACCATAGGGAGAATCGACGTAAGGTCTTCTCTAGAGTGTCATTTAATACGATGCGAGACTACATGGGGAATTGACGATGAGTGCTTCCTCAGAGAGTCTATAGTTCCTCGACGTGGGCCACAGGGGGAATGAGACATTGAGTGCTTCCCCAGAGATCCCTTAGTACGATACGAGACTATAGGGGGAATTAACGGTGAGTGCTTCCCCAGAGAGTCTACTTTTTAGCTGAACCAGAGGGGTGAGACTGTGTGTGCCCCCCTGAGGGTTGCTAGTGCTTTGTAGGTTGAACCACAGGGGTTAGGCTATGAGAGCTACTTAGAGGGTTACCTATTTACTTTTGTTACTGGTTGTTCACTTGAGTACACTAAATGGTAGATATATGGATTTTAGCTATTTTGTGCCTTCCTGTTTACTGCTTCTTGTTTTATTACTTCCATGTATTCATTGACTGATAGGCACAAACCATTGGGTGATTGCCTACTAAGATTGTATATCACACCCTATTTGGGTCATGCTTTTGGGCCCAAGCAGACTATGTTGCTGCAGGTATAGAAAAGGGCAAGCACCCTTCTACATCAGGTTCTTGATTGCACGGGAGCTGGAGAGAAGGGGACCGAGCCGTGGCCCGCGATGCTGAGGAGTCTACTTTGTTTTCTTTTGCACTTGGTTTCAGTTGTATTTCAGAATTTTGTTGTGTTTACTTCTTTCCTTTGATACTTGTACCTGATGCATCATTATCACTATTACTATATATATTCATTGCTTCCATTGTTGGTTTCAGTTGTTATGTATGTTGTTATTGCTTCTGCTCTTGATGGTTGTCTTCCTTACCTTGTATACTTTACCAAATGAGGGAATAGTTTCCACACCGACTCACCAAGGCCCTCACTGCTAGTCGGCAGCCTCTGGAATTTGGGGAAACGCGCTTGAGGTCATGTGGCGCACTGGGTACAGGGCAACAATGGAGGGGCTCCGGATTCGGGTCATTACAATGTGGTATCAGAGGAGTTATTTTCTCTTGATTTACTGTTTGGATACCTTATCTAGGGATAAGACGGATTCAGTGCTTGGAATTAAGTTGTGCTCGGGAGTAGCTAACCTGTGTAAATGGAAGAGCCATACTACATCATTAATTGCAGTTTGCTGGTTTTGAGATTTTATAGTTGATCTAATTTCACCTAGAGTGATTCACATGAATTTTTCTATTATTGTTTTGATATTCCGGTTCTATTTATGTCGCAACCCGATGAGATGAGGGTATGTCATCTCTTGCATCATATAGGCACTTGTAGAAATCACATGCCAAGCATTCTTGCAATGCAATCTAGGGTGCATTAGCGGTTGAATGCTATTGTGATAGACTCTATGTAGATTATGCATGCTATTGTGATAGATTCTTGATAGATTCTCTACTATAATGTTATAAAACTAGTTGTTTTTCTCTTTGCATAAAAATGAACGCCAAATTTTTGTTCGTGAGGTGTTATGGGCCCTCACGGATCGGAATTTGGCACCTCTTTCCATTGTTTTTTGTATTTCTGGGAATTCTGTGCAGTTTCTGAGCTATTGCCCATAAAAACCCAGAATACATGGTGTGTACTTTTTGGATACACACCTTGTAGTTTTCAGGCCATGTCACTGACCATGTGGGCAGAACACAGTGTCGTGAAAGTAACTTCGGGAACACACCGTGTACGGTAGGTACACGCCATGTAAGTTCGAATCCATGTACCCAGCCGTTTCACTAACAACACGGGTCGGGGAAGCACGGGTAGAACACACCGTGTACATAGGGAACATGTCGTGTACTCCTATCTAGGTACCTGGCCATGTCACAAACAACACAGGCCAGATTTACCTTCTTTTCCACACACCGTGTTTGTTCGGAACATTCCGTGTAATCGTGTCCAGGTACTCGGCCGTATCACGAACAACACGGGATGGTGTCACCTTCATCTATAAACGCTGTGTTTGTTCAGAGCACGCCGTTTAAGGTTCAGCCATGTAGACATCCATGTGCTTAACAACACAGGACACCGAAGCCTTGTCTAGTACACACCGTGTTTGTTTTGAACACGCGGTGTAGTATAGGGTTAAGACGGGCCGTGTGGGTTAGCTGTGTAAAGAGACTCGGGTAGGGGACTAGTTTTCTTCTACACGCTGTGTAGTTTGAGGTGTTACACAACTACTAGGGCAGGAGTACATGCCCATGTCAGTGGGTTAAGAAGACTGGCCGTGTAGTTTTTATACATGTCGTGTAGTCATGTTTTGAAAACTTTTGTGTTTTTCTTCCCCTATTCCCATTTTGTACTCTTGTGTTCTCTGTCATTGTTTTTATGATCTAAGGTGTACTTTTTATCTTTCAGATCTATGCCTCCGAGACGTCCTATGGTCGTACGTCTATCATCAAACAGTGATCAGACGCCAGACAGTGCTGATCAGGGACTCCCTACCGATCCCCCAGTCGAGCCAGCCTTGGCACCGGCTGTCATACCAGTTGTGGGCGCTGATGCGTAGTTCAGGGATGTCTTCATGAGGATGATTCAGTCCTTCCAGGGAGCACCACCTCCTGCCTCATCTATGGAAGACCGGACGCGGGTTTTCCAGCAGCAACATCCTCCCACATTCTCGGGGGAGGGAGGACCTTAGGCTGCAGAGTCATGGCTGGAAGCCATGCTGACTATCTTCGAGCATCTGGAGATGACTCCAGAGAGATGGGTCAAGCTCGCCACCCACATGCTCCGAGACTCCATGAAGAGGTGGTGGGACGTGATCTCACAGGCGGGTCAACAGCAGGATATTACTTGGGAGAAGTTCCAGCCTGTGTTCTACGATTACTTCTACCCAGAGACCCTGAGGGCCGATCGAGCCCGGGAGTTCATGAGCTTAGAGAAGGGTACTCTATCTGTCCTGGAGTATTCCTCTTGTTTCACCTTGCTGCAGTGTTTTACACCCCTTTGGGATGGGAGTGGGGTGTTCTTGGAAAGGAAGTTTGAGGAGGGACTCATGCGAGAGATCCGCTCATAGGCGAACATCTTCCAGTTGACTTCCATCTCTTCCATCGTCAACCAGGCACTTATTGCAGAGTGAAATCAGAGAGAATCCGGAGCTGTGAGTCAGGGCGGTTCTACTTACATAGTTAGATTTCCTCCAGATGACAGCAAAAAGCACTGTAGGGAGTCTACGCGCGGTGATTCGAGGAAGCGAGACGCATCATCAGGAAGCCAGGTGACATGCTACCAGTGTGGCCGGACAGGGCACACAAGGCCGCAGTGCCAGAGATACCCCATGGAGTGCCAATATGGCGGCAAGATGGGTCACCTTCAGCGTTTCTGTCATGTTTTCTCACCATCAGTTGGTGATCGGGGTTCTTTCATGACTCCTCGTTCAGGAGCAGCCCCACCAGTTTCACAGCAGTCGGAAAACTGGATTTCTTTCGGCCGTTCAGGCCGAGGTGGAGGTCGAGGCCGTGGAGTTCAACCACCAGTTCCTCAGCACCAGCAGGGCAGTTCAGCTTAGAGGGGTCATCCAGGGGCGCAGGGCCATGGTACAGGCCAATTTTTCGCCATGGAGCAGACTTATCAGGAGCAGGATCCCGACCCTTCTACTGTTCGAGGTACGATTTTAGTAGCCTCAGTTTTATCTTCATCCATTTTCTATAATGGTGCTACACATAGCTTTATCTCTGTTGCTGTCGTGGAAAGCCTTGGTCTCTGCATCTTTTCTTCTTCCGACTCATTGACACTAGAAACACATTTGGGAATGAGGACATCTAGTGTACGCTAGTGTAGAGAGTTCCCTCTCGAGGTTGCAGGGTATCACTTCTTATGGGATCTCTATGTCCTAGAGATGACAGACTATGATGTCATCCTCGGCATGGACTGGTTGATTCCCTTCTAGGCAGTCGTTGACTGTTATCACCACAGAGTCAGTTTCATCTCACCAAAGGGTGAACCTTTTCTTCATAGAAGCGAATGGGATGTTTGGGCAAGTTGGGCGGGACTCGAGCATCTTGGGCTAGGAGGGCTGATGGCCTAGATTTCTAGTCTTTATGTGGATGATCAGGGGACTATAAAGTTGGACATTCCTCCAATATTGGATCATTTCAGGGACATCTTTCCAGAGGACTTTTTGAGTTTTCCACCAGAGCATGAGGTAGACTTATCTATTGAGCTCATTCCAAGAGCGGCACTGGTGTCCATTCCTCTATATAAGATGTACACACCTGAGTTGCAGGAGCTCTAGAAGAAGTTGGAGCAGCTATAGGATAAGGGTTTCATCCGACCCAGTACTTCTCCTTGGGGTTCTCCTATTCTGTTTTCGAATAATGCAGATGGTACCATTCGGCTTTTTGTGGATTATCGGAAGCTGAACCAGTTGACGGTCAAGAACCGATATCCCTTGTCACGGATTGATGATCTTTTCAATCAGCTTCGAGGATCCCAGGTGTTCTCAAAGATCGACTTGAGGTCCGGTTATCATCAGTTGCATGTTAGACCATCATATATACCTCTGACATCCTTCAGGAGCATATATGTTCTATAAGAGTATACAGCCATGTTGTTCAGTCTCACGAACGCACCTGTAGTTTTCATGGCACTGATGAACCGAGTGTTCCATCCTTACTTGGACTCCTTCGTTGTGGTCTTCATGGATGATATCTTGGGGTACTCTCACACTCGAAACGACCATGCCACACATCTTGAGATCGTACTGAGTACACTGAGAGAGCATCGACTCTATGCTAAACTCTCGAAGTTCCACTTCTGGATGGATTAGATTCACTTCTTGGGTCACGACATCTCAGAGGCAGGAGTGTCAGTGGACCCATAGAAAGTGAGAGATGTAGTTTCCTGGGAGAAGCCGAAGAACGTCTTTGAGGTACGGAGCTTCCTAGGGCTGGCTGGATACTACCAACGCTTCATTAGGGACTTTTCTCGTCTAGCAGCACCTTTGAGAGGTCTGACCAAGAAGGGGGTGAAGTTCTTATGGTCAGATTCTTGTGAGTCAGCCTTTCAGGAGCTGAAAGGGAGGTTGACATCGGCGCTGATATTAGTCTTGCCATAGCCAGGCAAGAACTATAGTGTCTACATTGATGCTTCAGGTATCGGGCTTGGAGTTGTGCTTATGCAGGGATATGGAGTCATTGCGTACGGGTCTCGGCAGTTGAGGCCACAAGAGAGGAACTACCCTATGCATGATTTGGAGTTGGAAGATGTTTTTCATGCCTTGCGCTATTGGAGACACTATCTTCTGGGAGAGCACTTTGTGGTCTTCATTGACCACCAGAGTCTCAAGTATATCTTCACTCAGCGTCATATGAATCTGAGGCAGCGCAGGTGGTTTGAGTATCTTTAGTCTTTTGACTTCGAGCTTACCTATACACCGGGAATGGGCAACATCGTGGCAGATGAGTTGAGGAGGAGAACTCAGATTCAAGCAGTTTAGGAGGCCATTAGTGAGTGGTAGTTGATGGCTCTGTTCTCTGAGATGCATCTGGAAGTGCATGACAGACGGGGATATACTTTTCTATCTTCTGTATCTATTACCTCCATGCAACATGATCAAGTACGGATGAGGCATCAATCAGACTCAAAAGGCTTAGTACTATGGGAGAGTGTGTCCGGAGAGGACCCTATTCCTGTATGGACAGTGGGTGAGGATGAGATCATTCATTTCCAAGGATGTGTATGGGTGCCAGATGACATACGCGAGGAGCTGATGCGGGATTTCCAGTCCTCTATTTGGGAATTTCATCCTGGCATCACCAAGATGTATCAGGACCTTCATCGCCAATACTGGTGGCCAGGTATAAAGAAGGACGTTGGTGGTTTTGTCATGAGATGTTCTACTTGTCAGCAGGTGAAAGCAGAGCATTAGCGACCAGCGAGGCTTTTACAGTAGTTACCCATTCCAGAGTGGAAGTGGAACGATGTTGCGATGGAATTCGTGACCGGATTGCCGAGATTGATTCGGGGAAATGATGTTGTTTGGGTTGTCGTCGACAGGCTTAAGAAGGTTGGTCACTTCTTACCGATCAAGGAGACCTTCAGTGTCGATGATCTAGATGACTTTACATCAGTGATATCATTCGTCTTCATGGAGTTCCACGCTCTATTGTTTCAGACAGAGATGCGCGCTTTACCTCTTGGTTCAGGCAGGAACTTCAGAAGGCCTTGGGTACACAAGTACTTTTTAGTACAACTTACCATCCCCAGACTGATGGCGAGTCCGAGTGCACGATCCAGGTGCTTGAGGATGTGCTCCGGGCTTGCATCCTTGACTTTGGTGATTCTTGGGAGAAGCATATTCCTCTAGTGGAGTTCGCCTACAATAACAGTTTCCAGGTGACCATTCAGATGGCACCATATGAGGCTTTGTACGGTAGGCCATGCCGATCACCCTTATGCTGGCTGGAGGCAGGAGAGACCGCTTTACTGGGAACACGTCTTGTTCAGGATACTTCAGAGTAGATAGAGCTGATTCGGAAGAGGATGGCTATAGTGCAGTCTCGACAGAAGTCTTATGCTGATTGGTGGAGGCGACCTCTGGAGTTCGAGGTCGGAGATCAGGTTTTTCTACAAGTCACACTAAGGTTGGGACCCAAAAGGATTCGGAGATAGTGTAAGCTTTCACCGCGGTATGTCGGGCCGTTGGAGGTTTTGGGGAGAGTTGGGCTGGTCGCCTATCAGTTACAGCTACCTCAGTGGTATCAGGGCATGCACGACGTCTTCCACGTCTCTCAGCTCCGACGTTACTTTTCAGACCTGTCTCATGTCTTTCAGCCTGAGGAAGTTGAGCTTGAAGCGGATGCATCGTTCAAGGAGCATCCTATACAGATTGTCGATCAAAGTACGAAGGTTCTCCGCGGGCGGTCTGTTCCTCTGGTATGGGTGCTATGGCAGCACGGACGAGTACAGGACGAGACCTGGGAGAGGGAGACCGATGTACGATCACAGTGGCCAGAGCTATTTAGGGTTTCTTCTTCTCTGCCTCTTTAGGAAAATTCGGGGAAGAATTTCTTTATGGGGGGAAGTTTGTAAGAACCTGGAACTTCTTTTCAGGTACGTTTTTCCTTTTTCTGGAGTTTTTGAGAAAAATGAACTTTATGGAAATTTTTGAAGTACATACCATGGAATTTCTGAGTACACACAGTGTACTCCCTTTTTCTATTTAAGCCATGTGTTGGTCGTGTCAAGGCCACACACAGAGTGTGTAAGGGTGAGGTGGAGGCTGGTTAATTCGGAGTACAGAAAACTAAAGTACACGTCATGTACTTTTTTTTCATTAAACGAACTGGGGTCGCACCTCATCGTGATATTTGCCTTCTTCTAGGTCTGGTTCGTCTGAGAGTGACCCGTACAGCCGAATATTTGACGAAATACCGCCTCTCTATCCATTATCCGATTCGAACACGGTCAGTTATGTTGGAATCACAGCGGTGAGTTCTTCCATCTGCTTGAGTCTTGTTTATTGTTTCCTCCTCGTTTCCAAATTATAGTGGGATGAACATTTGGTGTGTTATCTCAGATCTTCATCATTATAAGTGGAATATGTTGTCGATGTTCACGTATATTGATCTCCTAGGATTGAGGTAGGTGTTTTGTGCCTTTCCGTAGAAAGTTGATGAATATTATGTGCAAATTCCACCAATACCCTTGAACGGGGTATTGCTTGCTTCCTGTTTTACCCCTGCTGTTTTCCTGCTCTTCATGATTTCTTTAGTAGAGGTTATTGCTTATGAGTAGAGTAATTTATTTTGTTCTCAGGTTTCCTTTCCATGCTTGTTTTTCCAATTGGGCGTTTTTCCAGTTTCCATACCTTGTTGTAGGATAGTGGAACTGTATCTTTGGTATGCTGTTGAGCCTTATTTGATAGCCAATTAGTTCATGAGGTTTACTTGGACGATGCACGCGTGCTGAGCATGTATTACTTTTCCACACAAGACTGTGAGAGCCTAGTGTAGTAGACCATAGGGAGAATCGACATAAGGGCTTCTCTAGAGTGTCTTTTAATACGATGCGAGACCACAGGGGTAAATGACGATGAGTGCTTCCTCAGAGAGTCTATAGTTCCTCGATGCGGGCCACAGGGGGAATGAGACGTTGAGTGCTTCCCCAGAGATCCTTTAGTATGATATGAGAATATAGGGGGAATTGACGGTGAATTATTCCCCAGAGAGTCTACTTTTTAGCTGAACCACAGGGGTGAGACTGTGTGTGCCCCCCTGAGGGTTTCTAGTGATTTGTTGGTTGAACCATAGGCGTTAGGCTGTGAGAGCTACCCAGAGGGGTACTTGTTTACTTTTTTTACTGGTTTTTCACTTGAGTACCTTATATGTTAGAAATGTGGATTGTAGCAGTTGTGTGCTTTCCTGTTTACTGCTTCTTGTTTTATTACTTCCATCTATTCATTGACTGATAGGCACAAACCTTTGGGTGATTGCCTACTAGGATTGTATATCACAAACTGTTTGGGAATTGCTTTTGGGCCCAAGAAGACTATGTTGCTTCAGGTATAGATAAGGGCAAGTTCCCTTCTACATCAGGTTCCTGATTGCATGGGAGCTAGAGAGAAGGGGACCGAGCTGTGGCTCGCGATGCTGAGAAGTCTACTTTGTTTTCTTTTTCACTTGGTTTCAGTTGTACTTTAGCACATTGTTGTGTTTTCTACTTTCCTTGGATACTTGTACCTATTGCATCATTATCACAATTACTATATGTATTCATTACTTCCTTTTTTGGATTCAGTTGTTATGTATGTTTTTATTGCTTCTGCTCTTGATGGTTGTCTTCCTTACCTTGTATACTTTACCAAATGAGGGAATAGTTTCCCCACCGACTCACCAAGGCCCTCGCTGCTAGTCGGCAGCCTCTGGCCTTTGGGGAAACAGGCTTGAGGTCATGTGGCACACCAGGTACGGGGCACCAGTGGAGGGGCTCCGGATTCGGGTCGTCACATTACATACCCAAAAGGGATTCCCAATCCCCATATGCTGACTACTAACTCCCATATATCAATCAACCACTATATGGAATGATTTCGCCCAACCTGAAGCCACAACATGGTACATATAAATAAAATAAAAAATAATATAAATTTTAAATATATTCCATAAATATAAAATATAGGATACCAAAAAACCTCAAAGTAGAAAAAATCTCAATGAACATTTCCAACCACATAAGACTACCAAAATAAGAAAAACATGCTATCTATTAGATTGTGTGGGATGACTACCTCTATCTCACCACTATCTATTTAACTTAGCTAATAGAAATCCTTACTACCTCACTATAATGCCTTACCTTTCCCTGCATCGAAAGATACAAATAGTTGTACACACATTCAATGATTTATGTAGGGTGTGAGATAACTAGCCCAGTAGGGTCTCACCAAAGTGTTTTATCTAAATTATATAATCAATAATCCTAGAATTTCCTATTTTAAGGAAATGTATTCATGATAATTGTTTAATTGGTTTTAGATCAAACACCTTGTAAAACAATTTAATTTCCCCCTTTACCTAATTTCCAAATAATACCTGTAAATAAATATCAAAAAAAATAATATCCATATATATTAGTAGATATATCCAGTAAACCCAATTCGAATCATGGATTATTTCTTAGGTCAAGTCTATAGAAGTAAACAAATTGTACAAACCAAAATCATATGCCTAGGTAACTCCATGAAAGGAATCAAACACTGTCTGGATAGATTGTAAACTCATACCTTACATAGACAACTTCATATAAATTAATTCACTAGAAATATGCATTGAGTATAGAGAACAGAGTAACAACACGAGAACTGAACATCCCAACATGTGTAACAAGTCCTTAGAACAATAGGCCTAGAGAGCATGAAAAATTCCCATGAGAAAAAAATACTTCATGTGGTTGAGACATATTACTACACCTTCTACAAATGTACCCAAGGATTCAAATGTTCTCCATTTTCATTATCAATTCATCAAAAAAATTCTAAATAATAATTCATTGAAAATCATTTTATAATGGATTAAAAACACTTTTCCATTTAACCAAACAAGGGGAAACCACATATTTTATAAAACCCCAATTCCACCCTCACAAATCAAAATCAATAACTGCATTCCATTTAATTTAATTAAAAAATTATTAAAATTAAAGAAAGAAATTTTTCCAACACATGCTAGATATAAAACTAGCTACCTAAAAACATGGTTCCACATATGCCCATGAAGGATCCCAACCAAAATGATTCATCAATGTGAATAGAGGCCCAAGAAAAAACCAACAAATATAATAATTTAATCAATTTATATAAAGTTCTAGAGTGTAATTGACACATACCTCCAAAATGAACACCTGAAACACCACAACCAACAAATGAATGGCATTTAGAACAAAATAAAACAATGTATCAATAAAGAAATAAGTAGAAAAGTCACTACAAGTTAAAAGATATAATAACACCGCACAATGATGCTACTAGGATCAATGAAATAATGAATAATAAATTATTACTGACGATGGGAGATTCAAACAAACTATAAGGGTGATAAATCCCTGAACAAATCACTCTATGCTGAATGGAGACTCCCAAAATCATCAAAAATAATTTTTAGGTTAATATCTAATGTATTTTCAGAAGAATAAAATATAATTCTAGTTGTGAGGCACCCAAGAATCTTTCATTGCGACATTTACATGGATTTCAATCCACATGAACGTATTGTGATCCTTGTGACTCAGATATGATGAATAAACCATAACATTTTTATTAAAACCCAATATTTTAACATTACAGGACGTGCAATTAATATATATCTTGTACTTCACCACATGCATTGAATGAGATTCACAAATTCCACCATAAAAAACTTACACCAGAAGACCTCTAGTTACACAACTTTTATTTCCCATGAAGACATTTAAATTTATATATTATTACATGAAAACACCCAAATATAATGGGAATATTAAGAACATGTGGATAACCCTTTAAAATTATTTACACATTTATACCCAAACTCCATTAATTCAAACCAATATAAATCACTACTCATCAGTTCATTTTCACAGAAAAAAACTTATTATTTTACAGTCCTCTAATGAACCCAATTAAAGGGTAAAATTTTAATGAGATGGTAATTACATGATATCATGTCAATGGATGTTACAAACTCCCCACTATAATAATTCATATCCATGTAAATTCATTTTAGTCGGTGAATTATATTAAACATGTGAGGCCACTACTCCCCTAATAATGAATCATGGTCCCAATTATCATGTGAATCTGATTCAGGTCCCTATAATATTCTATCCAAAAGATTATAATTCATATACTAGACTTTCACTTGAGAGTAAAAAATCCCAATTGAATACACAATAATGAAACCATCAAATCCTTTGCAGAAATCATCCCAAACTAGAACATGAGAGAGATTATAATGATATTTACGTATTTTTGATATGTTTAAGAAAACCTGAATGCCTATAAATAGAGCCATAAATTCCAATTTACAAGAAGCTTTCCCAAGATGCTCAATAACCTCAAATATCCCCACATATCCTAGAGTCAACATTATCTATTTTCCAATCCAATGGTGATGTAATTGAGGTAAAAAATTCATGAAAACGAAAAAACCTATAGAAATTCAAAAAGATGATATCATTTATCCTCATATGTTTTCTGCTGACTCTACACCATAACTAGATGATGACGTAGTTTATAATTTCTTCTTAACATATCCTAAACCAATATCATTCCCACCAATGAAGCTTCACTCACATATTCTAAAAAATAGATGATCTACATGAGTGACTATAAAAATCACCAAAAGGAATTATTCAAATTAATTACTGATAACTTATCTTATCAAAAAACTCAATCAGTTTGATATGTCTATCCAGATACCATAATAATACAAGACATGAATGAATAATATCCTCTAGAATATGAATTACATGCTCCATATATCCTTCTATATATGGATGATAATTTGTAGTCAAGATGACCTAATTCCCCATTACATCTCAGAGTCATCTACAGAAAAAAATTAAAAAAACCATCCCTATACGAAACAGTTGTAGAAGAAACCCCATGTATCCAAAAAATTTATTGCACATACATCATACCTTGATCATCTAATATTGTTATATATTTTATTAGAATAAAATGTGATGACTTTTTCAACTTATCATTCACCACCTTGATATAATTCATCGCATGGGTTTTTCGTTGTAATCTAACAACATTTTCATTCAATACCTCACCCCTTTTCTAAACAATAATATGAAATGGTTGAGGCAAACTAGAATATTTGAAATGATATATATAAATTTTTTTCCATTTGTAACAATGGGACACAAAATTAGTAATTTCACACTTCATACCCATCCACTAAAATCAGTGTTTCATATGATAATACATCTTCATAATTCCTAGATGAGAAAACCATGAATAATTATGAACATCAGAAAAAAAAACTCTATATAGAGGATGTGACTCGAATCCTATCCCCAAAACTAAGAAAACCAACAGATGGTATGGACAAACCCGAAATGGTGTCCCCAATATATAAGTTTTATAAAATTCCTATGAACTCATAATACAAAAACCAACATTGCAGTATAGATTAAGGATAAATGAAAATAATTAAACACTAGAAAACCATTCTTGAAGAATCTTTATGAGCATCCTTATAAAATTACGAAAAAATACCCCTAACGATTCTTCTCTTCCTTCGATTCCAAAGTATCATGCGG
Organism: Viscum album; assembly: GCA_963277665.1. Lineage (NCBI taxonomy): Eukaryota > Viridiplantae > Streptophyta > Magnoliopsida > Santalales > Viscaceae > Viscum > Viscum album. The sequence continues at coordinate 749,001,424 of OY728129.1, read as the reverse complement.
TGAAACTTCCCTACTAAAAGAAAGTTAATTTAAATTCCCCTTCCATGGGGTGTAGTAAATATCTATGTTCATAATTTGATGGTATTACACTAAAAACCTCTATCTATGATTAATTTCATTGTATTAATATATATATATATATATAACTATAAATGTTATAAATGATTATGAACATTTAACCAAAAAGATAATGCCTTCATCGCTTAAGTGCATGCATAACTGGACCAAGAATTAAATAATGTGTGGCATAATTATTCTCATGTGATATATTCTGATCTAAATCGTAATATGCATCATGATCATCCTGCCTAAGGGAACAAATCAAAACAGTGGAAGAATCATCATCGAAAACTATATACTCTTTACTAGACACATGAAAGATCAAAATAGTGGTTGATGTTATATGTCTTTTAAACAAACCAAAAGAAAAAGGAAACATTTCATACCATGTTAATTTCACCCCATTCCATGAAAAAAATGCAATGGTGGAACCAAATTTGAGGAATCATTTATGATACGTAGACATTAACTAGAAAGACTAATGAGGCTCTAAATCTCAAAGATATTTTGTGGATCTTAACATAAAAAGACAACATTTACCTTCCAAAGATAAACTGATAATCAATGATCAGAAATTACACACATCATGAATTTTACTTATTTTTTATACAATATTAATTTAAAATTATTTCCCTACAAATGATGACTCCTTAGGATTTCCAAAACCAAACTCAGATGGTTCTTGTTCTCACACTTGGATCTTGAGTAGTCTAACATGTCCACTTTGAATATGACCACAAATATTTTCAGCTATTGATGGAATATCATTTTTCCCATGAACCTAAAATATAGGTGAGTTAATTAGACAGGAAAAAATTAGAAGATATTTATAGTGCATTTTATTTCTCTAAAAATCTAACTTTGGTACATCACATTCATGTTCTCTAAGGTTATGATAACCTGATCAATGATAATTCATCAAATCCCACTTTTCCCCCTTTACATTATTTATCAAATCATCTAGAAGATGAAAAATATATTTATTCATAATGGTGACCTAGTTCAACTTTCTACAGTCAAGAAATAACAAGAGTGAACCATATTCTATCTATGATAAGAGAACTAGGGATTACTACTGTGAAAATAGTAATAAGACCCTTTCCACTAGGTCATGTAACTAAATATTGAGCCCTTTTAGCTCCACATGTTCCATACAATAAAAATTTATCAATATAAGATTCACACCTAACTCTATCTCAATAAAAATATCTACACACCCTATGTATGAAGACCCTATAAATTTACAATGAAAATATATAGTAATATTTGATAAAAATTGGGATTGTCATCAATAGAAAAACATCATTTGGAACATCTACAACCATAAAAAAAAACTCATTTTCTCTTGGTGGGATTGTCCTGCACAAACAGTCAGTGGTTAACACATTTCATGAAATACACATGGCCTCCAATAACCCACATTAAATGAGACATGATGATGATAACAAAAAAACCCATCATGGGGAGAATCAATCTAATCCACCCTGATGCTGAAATCAAACAAATCCTGATCGAGAATAATAAAATCCAAGGGTAGCTCCACCGCAGCTACCAATAGATCTAAAGGACACTGAAACCCATGCTCCTTCCTCTTAGTAATATGTGTTTCTAATTGAATAAATAAGACACGAAATATATAGGAATTTTAATCAAATCAACCAAAAGGATAGATAAAAATGAGTGGGAATCACTAGTACCCAATAAATAAATCACTATGGTTAATAGATTAAATATGGTACATATCAATATTACTGGACCTGTAACTACCTATTTAGGATACACATCAAATATGTAAAAATGATTCAGACATGAGGCATGTGGCTAGAGCCATGTTGACTTTAATGAATCAAAATATTTTTTAGCATCCTATGGATATGAAAATCATAGAATATATCGAGCAGTAGACAAAGACTGAAAAAAACAATAGATGACCATAAAGTAAAAAAAATATTAGACTCCCAATAATGTTTAGTATATGAAATAAATGTGCATCGAACCATTCCACACTCATAATTTGTTTCTATAACACCACAAGCTGCCTCTTGAGATTATTTAATAGGAATACTAATAATAACCAACTCCCCCACTCTGGTGATGATTCTATCACTTTCTATTTTCCCTGAAATGCTGCTGAATCTTCCAGAAAGTGGAAGATAAATGTATGAATATCTAAATTTTCCTACCAAATTCATATATTCCATCATAGACCTATCCACTTTATCCATATAGGTCGAAGGATTCATTATAAATTCACACGCTCTTATATCTTGTCGCAAACACTATAGGTACTTTTAATCATTCATCTATTCATTAATTACAACCTATAGTAAAATAGTGATCCATATTAGTAAACTAATTAGTTTATGTTGATTTTAAACTCTCTTTATCAATGAGAGGAACTCTAGATAATTCACCATTATTAGTGATTATAGAAAAAACTGATGGAAGATGTGTAATGCCCCGACCCCAGAAGCCCATAGTCGATGCATTATTACTTATCATTGGAATGATCATAAAAGATCATGTATCGAGAGTCCAATTAGTTTAGTAGCCTTAGAAGTACTAGATTCATTCATAAGTTTTACATTAAATCCTAAAATGGAAAAGTACAACAACATTGTTTCAATAGAAAACACTGAGATCCCATATAATATTCCTGCAGGTCAGTCATAATATAATTATTTGCACCCTGGGAAAAATAAATCATAGAAAGGGGAGATCTCAGATGCTCAGTAAGGATCACATTATAGCGGAAAAATTCATAAATAAGAAAAAACATTTAAGGCAGTGTATAAGACTAAAACAAAAGCCTTTTAAACTTGAATTTCAGAAAATATGGAAATGATAAAATCAAATAATTCCATTTACATATTCACATGGATATTCTATTTGTATAATAATCACATGAAATATCAATAGCCAAATTCATAAATGATTGAATTCATAATGCCAGACTTTCATAACCACATAGTCAAGGCCTTGTTCCAAAACTACAGATAAGATTTTTTCAAGGCCTTCTGCCAAGACACTAGTTTGTCTCATGAGACCCACCGATGCATCGAGGAGAAATACCAGGATACACCCATCACTTACTAAGTCTAATTCATTTCTCATATGAAATGGGTGAAACATAATATAAACATTCGTATTAAAACTAGCATACCAAATGTCAATACTTTATCCACAAACCATCAATGGTAGAAAAATAGCACATCCACAATCATACATAACTCATTCAATACAATATGGAAGATTTTAATGTACCAGATTAACCTAAATTGATAATAATGATGGATATCAACATTGATGAAAATAATTATCAAAACTATTTGAGATAAATATCACCCTTTTTCTTGAAATCATTTAAAAGTCAAACTTTTTTTCAAGAAGTCGTTTAAAAATAGATTTTTCAGTCAAAGTTTCCCATACCACATTGAAACTTTTAAAAGGATTTTTAATTTTAAAACATTAATGTCTATATAAATAAATATTTAAAACTATTTTTAAAATATGGACATTAATGAGATAGATTTAGACTACTAAATCATTAAAACATTTAAAATGATATTTTAGTTAGAGTTCGTATCCAAAAGAGAGACACATGAATAAAAATAATTGAGGTAATAAAAACATTATACCATCATGATAATAAAGGGATTCATGATATACTATGTCAAAGTACATTATATACACCATATAAAAGTGATTTGGTGTATAACAACGAAGAAGTATCCATGGAATGTAAATTGAGATGAAATATTTTATAAAGACTGTATACATAGGTTAAGGATAAAGGAATGACATAATTATGTGTGAAAAATATAAATACACTAAATATGATTGGATATTCAGTTTAAATCAATCAGAGGACATTCACACATATTCTGGTAAAAAAACACCAATGAATTGGATGTTTAACTTAACAAATGTATATTGAGATAAAATTAATCTTATCAAGTTCATATCGATGAATTGAGATTTTATAAATGGAGTGATTATGTGCATCAAAAGTATATCTACAGAAAAGGGATTGGAAATTATGACATAATCAATTGAATAGTGATTCGGCACATAATCTTGGAGTAAAATAATCAATAAAGTATGCATAAATCCTAATGAGTGGAAATTGAAATTTCAAATTCCCTTATCGATTTGGTAACTTACGAAACATACACCCACGAAAGAAGGATCATACAATGATGATGTAAATATCCATAAATTAAAGTATATTACACAATGAATACAATCATGGGTAGTACACACACCACATGCAATAAATAATTGGTGAACAATGGAAATATCACGGAATTAAAAGTGAGATAAGAAACCCCTTACATTATACTTTTTCCTTGGTCAAGGGTAGGTTAACCTCTTTTATAATGGTTAAATAATTGTTATTAAATTATAGAAGAATCATATATATTAATATGATATCATAATTGATCTTTTAACATTAATTTGTCAATAATATCTTAGTATTATCGTCGTTTCAGGTGTTAACAAATTTGTTTTCCTTTATATTCTTTGTTATGTGAGACATATTTGTCATGGATGGGATATATCTTATTCATATCCAGAATTATATCATGTCTTTAAAAATTATTTTTAATCATCAAATGAAAATTATTCTTTAATGGATACGATGGAGAATGAATCTCATCGCGTTCATGGAGACGGTAATCCGTACGTATGCACGAGCAAAAATATCATTCTTTTGATATTTAAATAATATATAATTGGATGGTAATTAATATATGAAAAATCATTATAATGTTATATTTATTATTTACATCAAGTACACATCATTATTATACCCATCCAAATAATAATGTATTCAATAACAATTACACCACGACGTGGAGACGGTAAGCTGTACGTACGCACGTATGGTGACATGTCATTCAAAGGGTGGATAGAAATTATAATATGTTTGTACCGTATTCATAATAACATAATGGTATATATAAGATACTAGAGTTATTATTTTAGGATGGAAACGGAAAAGAAAGAGTAAGTGGAAGAAGAAATGAACTTGAAAGAGGTGATGATATATTTACCTTTTCTTCGAGTTCTTCAATTTGATTTGAACAAAAGGGCTCTATAGTTTGGATTTTTGACTAGAGGAGGGCCTCTAAGAAGAATGGAGAACAGTTTAGTGGGTATATCAGAATAGTTTGGCTGAGCTAAAAGGGTTTGAAGGTGTGATTTTTCGGGAAGGGTTAGTGCCCTTTTTTAAGGGGGTGAGGGGAACCTTTGGAAAAAATTGAAGTATTATTTTATAATAAACTTAATTTCGGTTTTTATTGGCTCCAAAATGGATTATTTAAATTCTATGGTGGGGATGGGTCGAAAACCACTCTAACAATAGGTTTTAGATAGGTTTGGGTTACAATATTAACCTTATCATTTAGATTTAACTCATAGTTAAATAATTTGACATTTACCATATCTCTTTATATTTTTATATTATATGGATAATAAACTTACTATATAATTTCAATATAACCCCAAGTGGTTCATTAATGAAACACCTATAATTATATAAGACTTTTTTCCGAACCTTAGTTTTTTAGGAATATAATATCAATTAATCATATAATATTTGTTTAATGATTCTTTTATGTCAATTTTGACACTATTTGGTATTTTGTTTTCTCTAAATTCATAACAACATTATTACTTCAAAAAAATTCATCTAACAAGCCTAAATATGTCATATTAACCTATATAATTATTGTAATTCATAAAAAGTCTCAAATTTCATTTATTTGGATATTTATAGTATCAATTAGTTTAATATTTTATTAATTAGGTAATTACTCCATCATCATTGTGTCATTAATAAATTAAATTATATAATGTTTAAAAAATATAAATAAAATACCATTATGTTGGAAATATTTTTATATTTCTAATAAATATTTATATATGAATTTATCTTTTGTGTAACCCTATATTAAAAATGTTTTAGTAATTAAACATTGATTTTAACTCTTTTAACTCTTCTTTGAATTAAATAATAATGGATGTCCTAATATAATCTAAGTGGACCAAAGAGGTTCATATTTAATTCCTAAGGTTGTTTTTATCTAATTATACTTATCCAATATAATTATGACATTTTTTTGGGTAATAATAATATCTTTTTACCCTTAATTACCCAATTTACTTTTAATTGTGGTAAATAAAAGTAAAAAGTCACTATTCACCAAAAATTATTTTCATCTTTTTGAACCAAATTTTACATAATTATATCAACCTTTCCTCTATAATTTTTGAAATTACATTCACCAAAGTGGTAAAATTATGTTTTTTGTGAATTTGGAAACTCTCTTAGGAGGTGGGTAAAAGATTGTGAAAAGTTCAATAAAATTTTTATATATCTAACATTATTATAAACTGACTCTAATAAATTAAATTGAACATATATAGGTATTATGTATCTATTTTTACCTAAAATAAATTTAAATAAAATAAATAATTATTTAAATATAAATTTGGTTTTAAACTCTAACTCAATGTTTTTCACTATTCATCAAAAATTAAAAGTTTTCAGAAACATACCAAGAATTCACCCTAAGCAAATTTTGATATTCTGAATTCAAAAATGAAGTATATTTTAGTGAATTAAAAACATAGAAATTGAATTAATTAGTATAAAATTAATTCTTGTTGTCAAAAAAGCGTATTTTTATGAAATAATAACAACCAAAAGAATGAAATTTGTTTATGTCCAATTTCAAAGTGAAATTACTTCAATGAACATCATTGGATTAAATGGTAAAAATATAATGTAAATATACATCCAAACAATTAATATGTATAGTTGAACATTTTAAATTATTTTTATTAACAAATTTGCTTTCAGTTAAAATATATTATTTTTCACAATTCACCCAAATATGAAAGTTATCTGAAAAACAACAAAAGTTTATTGAAACTAAATTCTTATGTCTCAATCCCAAATAAGAATTTTATTTTTTCAAATTTATTTTATAAAAGATTCAAATATAGGATTTAAAAAGGTTTCTCCATTAAAAGGTGGTATAATTGGATTTTTTTTAAAAATACTTGTTTTATCTGAAAAAAATAAATTTGGCCTTACATTATTTATAAGAAACTAATAATATGGATTATAAAATAATAAGGGTTATATAAAGTTCAAGATTCTGTTAATACTATTCACAACCGCTTTTGAACGGCTAGGTTTTGTAAGTCGTGGTGCAGTTGAACTCGATGTTGCGTGTAGTGTATGTTATTGAAATCTTGGGGTGTTACATTCTTCACTCCTTCAATAAATTGCTTCCTCACAATTTTTTAAAATTGGCATGGGAATATAATAGAAAGTCCACATTGAAAAAAGAGTCAATAAAACTATCACTTTAAGAGAAATAATGAAAATTACAAAGGTCACCCAAGATAACCCATATTAGGATTCCATGTATGAAAACATGGATATGGAATATAAACTATGTGTCATGTTCTTATGGAGAGGGATAGAAAACATGATCAGGAGAATGTTAACAACAAGAGAACCAAAAACTTGTGATGGGATAATCGGTCATTAGTTTCTCAGTAGGAAAAGTAAACAGACAACGTTTCATTGTTAAGTTACATTTCATAATGATGAGGAATATATTTATGAGATTCACTAAGAACATAAAGAGATATTCTTACTTTTTAAGTAGAGTTTCATTCTTTAATAAATTTCTACCACTATCTAATGTTTTCTCAAACGATGAGTATTCAAGAAGACTTTGTTACACCAGAAGATCTAGAATAAACTTCTAGAGAATCACATGATCCACAAAGGATAAAACATATATTTTCCTTGTCTTTAAAGATTAATCAAAGAAAAAATAGTCAGTATAAGATTAGATGATCCCCCAAAAAGAAATTACTTTAGAAAAAGAAACATTAATCTTAATTTATAAAATAAAACCAACAATACCCCAAAGTTAAATAAATACCATTCAATAAACAATTGTCCTTAAAATCCTTCAATATAATACAAACTAATATTTAATCCCAAAACATAGATGAATTTGGTTATGTAGTCTTCCACGTTACATTGTATCTCCAAATGACATCGACTACCCTTAAATTCACATACTTTAATGTAATTTAACTAATCAAATATTCTATATTATAGGTTAATCATTTTGATAAATAACCCAAATCTCTATAAATCCAAAATAAATACATAGATAAAAATTGTCACGACCCATCCTTGGGGCTCGTGCCATGCCTATCCCAAACCCACCTTCCCAAGGCCAGGGGATGGCGACTAGCACCAAAGGCGTAAATCCCTAAACTGGGAAGGCATTACCTTTAATAAACTGATACACACACAACAGAGTATGAAACGTGAAGTATAACACTAAGTAAAAAATGTATACAGAAGAAGTGATGGAAAGTAAAAGGGGGCCGAAAATACAAGCCCAATAGTAAAGTACAAGGAAAAATGAAAACTAGTACAACTGTAAGGGTCAAATAGCTGGAAGGTGACATAAATCTCATGGATCGTCCACCATGGATCCTACCTGAAGGGTAGGTATAGATATCCTCCTCAACGCTCCACGTCTGTTCATCTCCTCTGGGTACCAACTCGTTGTGAGGTCCACATCCGGGTACCGTCCAGTCCTGGTGCTCTCGGCCTCCGTCAGTGTTGTCCATCGTCTGCATCCAACACAACAAGGTGTGGGCATATACTATGCAGGGGTGAGTATAATGATACTTAGTAGAGGCCCCTAGACCATCTACGTCTCACTAAAATCGAACTAGGACAAACCACAGAGCGTGAGATCAAAAACATATCCCACTTAGGTATATGCCATACATATACCTAAGTTTATCAAATAACCCATCTCAATCATGAGGAAACACAAGAGTTAATGACTCAGCTCACATAGGTATACAACTTTTATAGAGAGGTACAAATGATCAGATATAGAAACTGAATCATCTATGCTATCGGACCAACACATGATCTAGGACCAGCTATTCTGTCGGACCAACACATGATCCAGGAACAGAAGTCAAGACTGTCGCACCAACACATGATCTAGGAACATTCATTAGAGTTGTCAGACCAACACATGATCTAGGTCCAACTATTCTGTTAGACCAACACATGATCCAAGTACAAATGTTAGAACTGTCAAACCAACACATGATCCAGGAACAATCATCGTAACTGTCGGACCAACATATTATCCAGGAACAGTAAACAGCGCACAATCATCCACTGAGTTCCAGTTAGGTATGCTTCATTTTGGGAGGGTCCACTCTTCAATCCAAGTGTTGATACGTCAACTTTCATGAATTACCACAATGAAGTATCTCAAGGATCCGCCTCGTCAATGGGATCTCAACACAATAGACGACATGTCGATCGGACGCTCGGTCTGTTAGTTATTGGAATTTTCGTTCCAGGGGCCCAGTTATATTTTAGTTTCAAACCAACCAAACCATACCCCAATTGTTTCCAAAACTCAAGTGGGGTATGCCAAAACAATTGTCCCTCTCTAAGATTTCTGTCGTCGTAGACAGTTCTTCGATCGGATACCCATAGCACAAGTTATTGGAAAAAAGGTGTAAACATGCCATTGCAGGTCTGAGTCAGGTCCGACTCGAGTGGGACTAACCCGACCTGACCCGAAGTGGTGGCCTGGCCCGACAGGGAAGCCCGACCTGAAGGGGCCCAGCCCGAGGCGGCCCGACCCGAGGCGGCCCAGCCCGTGGTGGCCCGACCCGTGGTGGCCCGGCTCGTGGAGGCCCGGCCTGGCTGGCTCGCCCATGTGACCCGGCTGGCCACGCCATGGGGGGGGGGGGAGCCCCCTAGCTTCAGAAGGAACCGATGCTAGGCCCCAGTTCAGTGACCCGTGAGACCTGAGGGGTCCCACCTCTAGCACACACCGGCGGCCGGCTCAGCTAGCCACCCTCTTCTGTCCACCGGGGCCTATGGCCATGATTCCCCTACTTCGCATGGCGTGATGACGCCACGCCACCTCCACCACAGCCCGGCCTGGCCACAGCCTCTAAATCTTCCACACGGTGTGACGACGTCGTGCCCACCATATGACCGTCGCGGCCTTCGAGGTCGCGGCCCCTTCTCCTGGTGCAGTGCGACGACACCACTCGCCTACGGCTCTGCCGTGGCCCGTATGGCTGCCACTCGGTTCTCTGTGCGGTATGATGGTGTCACGCCCTTGTGGCGACTCAACAGCCTTGCGCCACCGGTTCCTTCACGCTTCGCCTCCGTCGTCATCAAATGGGAACAAAAAAAAGGGGAAGGTCAGTTCGTGTTCGTGCGGTCTGAACCCTCCTCGTTACGGTGATAAAATTCGGTTCTCAAACCATAAATTCAACGATGTAGAACAGGTATAAAAACAATTCAACTCCCCCTACCTCTAGTTCGGTTACCATTGATGGATTCTCGGGAAGGCCTTGTCATTTTTTCAATGTCGGAGGATGAAGAGTTCAGAGAAGACGAGTTGAGATGACATTATTGGCGTTCTTTGGGGGCAATGACGTTTCACTTTCTTTCCCTGCTTGAAGAAGGAAGAATATGGTGTTCGTCATTCTTTGGTGGCAGAAGAGACGTTCTTCGTGTTCTTCGTGGGGAGAATGAAGTTATCCCAAGTTTTTGCAAGCCTCCACCAAAAGAGAGTTTCCAACCAAAAATAAAATAATAGCTTTGTCTATTATTTTATTGTTGACATGAATTCAAAAGAATTTAAAATGTGAAAATTAATTAAGTGAAGGAGTTGGGACATTAATGAGGGGAAGGTGATGAAGTTCCCCACTTAATTGGGGTTCTATGGGGTTAAATGAGTTTAAAGCCCATGTGAGCCCCACCATAATAATATCCTCCCAAGGGAGGTTATGCTCGGGTGGGGCCCACCACCATAACGTCCCATGAGAGGTTAGGGTGTGGTGTCCCGCACCTCTAAACTCCCCCTGGAAGATCCAACCACCAAAATAAAAATAAAGTTAACACATTATTTTTATTCAATTTAAATAAAAACCCCCAAAATCTAACTTCCATTCTTGTTAGAACGCAACTATGGTGAAGGTCTCACTAATCTATTACCGATGCTGCGAGGTCAACGGTACCCTCAAATTTAAATTTCAAGCACCGTTTAAAAAGATATAAAATCCCGCTTGTACGTTTACTGAATGTTCCAAAACAAAACTTAAAAAATTGATTTCGGGCACACCGGGCCTCGGAATCAAGCATCCTCAGAAACTGCGGACTCATTAAATTCCCATGTATTTTAAAAAAAATCCCTAGAATTTCCAGGTCTTTACATTGTCCACACCATAGGGCTTTACATCTCAGTAATTGACAAGTCACGCTAAGGGAACAAATGGGGGTACTGAGCACACATCTGAGCCTCCCGCTCCAATGTTCTCTTTTGGAGGTTCCCATGCTACCAGCGAACGTGCACCAGATGTTTCGATCATCCACGCAGGACCTGCTCCTATCAATCCTGAATCTCTACTAGGACCTCCGTGAATGTCACCCCGTCAACGATGTCCAGATCCCCATGGTTGATGATGTGAGAAAGGTCATGAACGTATCTACTCAGCTAAGATACATGGAAGACGTCGTGCACCCGGTGCAAATGAGGTGGGAGAGATAAGCGGTAATCCACCTCACATACTATGTTGAGGACCTAGAAAGGTGCAATGAAATGTGGAGACAACTTTCCTCCTCAGCCAAATCTCCTCAAACCTCATCGAGGTGAGACCCGTAGAAAGACGCGGTCTCCATCCTTGGACTCCAGAGGTCTCCATATCCTATCAACATACAACTTATGCATGCTCTTTGTTGTCTTCATCAACTCCTAGATGCTCTGCACCTTCTTCGTGGTAGCCCATACCATCTCTGGTCCCACAGGTGCTGACTCCCCAGGGTCTGTCCAGCACAGTGGTGATCTACAAGGCCGACCATACAAGGCCTCAAAAGGTGCCATACCGATGGTGGAGTAATAGCTGTTGTTGTAGGAAAACACAACCAAAGGTAAGTGGTACTCCCAGCTTCGACCGAAGTCAAGGAAATAAGCACAGAGCACGTCCTTGAGGGTCTCGATGGTCCACTCGGTCTGGCCATACATCTGAGGATGGAAGGCAGTGCTCAGACGAAGTTGTGTCCGGAAAGCTTCTTACAACCCCTTCCATAGCCGAGAAGTAAAGCGTGTGTCACAGTCGGATATAATAGAAGAAGGTAATCCATCTAAACACATAATCTCCAGCACATAAAGGCGTCCCACACTCTCTACCAAGCCCTACTCTCTGATCGGAAGGAATTGGGCGACTTGGTGAGTCGATCAACGATCACCCATATCGAATCGTGACTCTTAGATGTATGTGGAAGAACCATCACGAAGTCCATAGATATCCCATCCCACATCCACTATGTGACCTCTAAGGGATGAACCATGCTTTCTGGTACCTGGTGTTGTTCCTTCACTTACTAACAAGTGAGGCACCATGAGAAAAATTCTTCTACCACCTTCTTCATACTAGGGAACCACTGCTGTTGTCTGAGGTCTTGGTAAATCATCTCCACTCTTGGATGTACCGCTAGAGGGGACGTATGTAACTCTCTCAACACCTCCTCATAAAGTGGAACTGGTACCATGGTACATCCTCTATGGAGAATGACGTTCTCCCCACCATCAGAAAATCTATCAAGTGCCTGCCCTGTGGATATCTGAGCACATCGTGTCTCACAGTCAACATCCCCATGCTATGCCTTTCTAACTCACTGAAGATGTAGAGGAGTGACTGTGAGAGACTATAGATAGGTTTCTCCATCCCTATCCACAAAGGATATCTCTAAGGCAGGCAGCTGCTCTGTCGCCTCTCCTAGAAGTTGTATACTAGTCCTCCTACAGAGCGCATCCGTAACAACGTTCCCCTTTCCAAAAGTATAGACTATCTTGAAGTCATAGCCCTGGAGGAACTCGATCCATCGCTGATGTCTTAGGTTCTGGTATTTCTGAGAGAATATATACCTGAGACTCTTGTGATCAGAGTACACGGTAGAACGATTTCCCATAATATACCGTTGCCACACCTTCAAGACGAAGACCACTACTATTAACTCTAGGTCATGGGTAGTGTAGTTCTGCTCATGTTGTCTCAACTGTCAAGAACCATATGCGATCACAGCTCGCTCCTGCATCAGGACACACCCGAGTCTAGTCTCTGATGTTTCGCAGTAGATTATGTACCCTACACCTTCTTCTAGAAGCCTCATGATGGGGGCACTAGTCAGCCTCTGCCTCAACTCTTGAATTCTCTACAGGAATCTCTTCAAACACACAAAGGGTTTTGCCTTATTCTTTATGGCTGGAAGTGGCGCTGTAACTTTGGAGAAGTCTAGAACAAATCACCCGTAGTATCCAGCCAAACCCAGGAAACTCCGTACCTCCGTTACACTCCTGGGTGGCTCCCAAGATTGTACTGACTTGATCTTCGCTGGGTCCACTTCTACTCCAGCCTCTGAGATGACATGTCCCATGAAGTGAACCTCCCAAATCCAGAACTAGCACTTTGAGAGCTTACCATAAAGGTAGTGATTTTAGAGTTTGTCCAGTACAACCTGTAAATGGTAGGCATGATTTTCCTTAGTATTCAAGAATATGATAATGTTGTTGATGAAGACTACGACAAAGAAATCAAGGTAAGGTTGGAAGATCCTGTTCATGAGACTCATGAACACTGATGGAGAATTGGTTACGCCAAATAGCATAAACAAGAACTCATAATGGTCGTACCAACACCTGAATGTCGTCTTTTGCACATCCTCATCCTAAACTCTAAGCTGGTGATAGCCTAATCTGAGGTCTATCTTCGAGAACCATCGAGCTCCCTTGAGATGATCAAAGAGGTCGTCAATCCTCAAGAGTGGGTAATTGTTCTTCACTGTCACTTGATTCAGGAGATGGTAGTCAACACAGAGACTCATTCTCCCATCTGCCTTATTGGCGAACAGAATTGGGGTTGCCCAGGGAGAAACACTAGGCCGAATGAATCCCTTCCCTTGCAAGTCCACTAGCTGTACCTGCAGCTCATGAAGCTCAGTGGGATCCATCTAATATACTGGAGTATATATCGGTGTTGTCCTGGGGTACAGATCAATGTAGAAGTTCACCTCTATGTGAGGAGGTAGTCCTGGAACATTATTGGGGAAAACATCAGTGTACTGGTCCCCCACTACAGGATATGTTGGACTCTCCACATCAACCGCTCTAAGGGTAAGGCAAGCCACCTAATGAGTGATCAGCTGCACCCTCCTCCGAGAAAGTCCATCCTGCGCTGCAAAGGATCCCCTCTCACTGGTGAAGGTGAACCTAGTCCCATCTGTGCGGACACACCACACTTTTCTCCTAATACTTTCGATCTGAGCATGGTCTGTAGATAACGAGTCCATCCACAAGATGACATTGTAAGGCCTCGATACCACTATGAGGAGATCCCAGTCAAAGCTCTCGCCTCCTAGAGTAATATCACACTGTCGGAACCAGTGCGTAATCATCAAGTCTTATCCCGCAGGAGTCTCTAGCCGTAATGATCAAGCCAACAGCTCCGTCGGAATCTCTGAGCTCCAAAAGAGGGTAGTGGATATGAAATAATGACCGGCACCTGTGTCTATAAGAACTGTAGCTAAGGTGGAGTAGACACAGATCGTACCTCGAATCATCTCCAGAGCACCATGGTCATATGCCTCAGCTACCTAAAGTTGAGCTCTCTCATGTCCACCTACTCCCCATGGTCGGGATGGACCTCCTGGGGGTGGTGTTGGTAACACCTCATAACGTCATCCACCACTATATGATCGACCAGCTCCTCTTCCACGTCCGCCTACGCCCTACGGACTGCCTCGATCAAACCTTTTCCTCTGCCTGGGAGGTCCCTTAACTGTCTGCTGATTGTCAAAATGGAGGGTCGGATAGTCACGAGCCATGTGACCCTGTCTTTGGAAAGAGTATCATTTCCCACTCCTGTAATGACTGGATCTATCTCATGTGCCCTTCACAACTGAACCTGTATCCAGAGGTTGTCCACCAGATGGTCTGGTCCACATGGAACTCTACGACATCTACTTGATGCAAGCTACAGAAGTGTCTTATACATGATGACCAGTGGTGGGTCTCACTGCTGGTGTATTCTCAGTAAGGAAACTCTCCACTAAGAGGGCTCGTTCTAACACCCCCACCTGCGTCGAGATGCTGAGGGAGATCATCGAAGCTTTGATCTCTCACCTGAGTCCCTACTCGAAGGTCCGGGCCTTGAAGAATGGGTGACTAACTATATCTGTGGTATATCATGAGAGGTCGGTGAACTTCACTAAGTACTGAGATACTGTCATGCTACCCTACTATAGATGCAGTAGCTCCTGTATCTTCACCGCACGTAGGGTGGTTAGGAAAATATCCACCTGGAACAGGCTCTCAAAGTCTTCCCAGAGCAGTGTCGCCTCGTAATGCACCTAGAGCATCAGGCTCCACCATCTACCTACTGATTTCTAAAGGATACTCGTGTCAAGGATCACCATAATGTTGGATGGTGTCACTACTAGCCTGAAGACTCTCACCACAGCCTCCAGCCTATCTTCAGCTGCCTGAGGGTCCGTCTCTCCCTTGATCATGGGCGGCCACTAGCACTGGAACTCATGCAATGGGCTCAGGAGGCGTGCACTCTCTACTACGGGGGTTGGTGGCATCGGTGGCCCAACGGGTAGTGGTACGTCTGGTGCCCCTGCTGTGATAGGGCCCTGCACCGAGGCCTCATCGCTCAGTGGGATGTCATCTCGTACAACTCTCGAAACCCTGGCTAGCTGTCTACATGGAGTAATCCTGAAAAGAAAAAGGTTCCCCACGATCAATAAGTTATTCCCGTTGAGCTGATTCAAAGAGATCATAAATAAAACACTTGAAACACACATGCAATCGGTGTTTTCGTGCACTGAGTCAGAAATCAGTGGTCACGGTCCTGGTGTATGGATATGTTGGCTTCCATACCAAAAATGGACTCCCTGAACTGAAAACCAAACTCAATACTCATAACACTATTTCTTCAAAGTAAGAGATATCAGAGTCTTATGTTCTATGGTAGAACCGACTCCTTTTATACAAATTTGTCACAACCCATCCTTGGGGTCCATGTCGTGACTACCCCAAGACTGCCTTCCAAAGCCGTGGGGCTGGCGACTAGAAACAAAGGGGTAAATCCCTAAACTAGGAAGGAATTGCATTTAATAAGCTGAAACACACACAACAGAGTATGAAAATGGAAGGATAACAATAAGTAAAAACTGTATACAGATGAAGTGTTGGAAAGTAAACGGGGTCTGGAAATACAATCCCAATAGTAAATTACAAGGAAAACTGAAAACTAGTATAACTAGAAGAAACAAACAGCTGGAAGGTGACAACATGCTTTTGGATCGTCCACCACGGATCCTACCTGAAGGGTAGGTACAGATAGCCTCCTCAGCACTCCATGTCTGTCCGTCTCCTCCGGGTATCGACTCATCGTGAGGTCCACCTCTGGGTGTCGTCCAGTCCTGACACTCTCAGCCTCCGTTAGTGTTTTCTGTCATCTTCATCCCACACAACATGGTGCTGGCATAGCACGTGCATGGGTGAGTATAAAGATTTTCAGTAGAGGTTCCGAGACCCTCTAGGTCCCAATACAATACAACTAGGATAAACCAAAAAGCATGAGATCTTCCAAAAATCCCACTTAGTTATATGCCCATATATATAACTAAGTTTATCAAATGACCCATCTCAATCATGAAGAAACTCAATAGTAACTTACTCAGCTCACACACGTATACAAATTTTGTAGAGAGGTAGAGATGATCAGATTTAGCCACTGAATCGTCTAAGCTATCGGACCAACACATGATCTACGACCAGTTATTCTGTCGGACCAAAACCTGTTCTAGGAATAGAAGTCAAGACTGTCGGACCAACACATGATCCAGGAATATTTGTTAGAGTTGTCAGACCAATAGATGATCCAGGTCCAGCTAGTTTTTCAGAACAACACATGATCTAGGAATATAAGTTAGAACTTTCAGACCAACACATGATCCAGGAACAGTCATCGGAATTGTTGGACCAACACATGATCCAGTAATAGTCAATAGTGCACAACTATCCACAGAGTTCCGCTCATGTATGCTTGATTCCGGGAGTGTCCGCTCCTCAAGCCAAGTGTTAGTTCGTCAACTATCATGAAGTACCATGATGAAGTATCTCAAGAGTCCGCCTCGTCAGAGGGATCCCAATTCAACAGATGACATGTCGATCAGACGCCCCGTCTGTTAGTTATTGGCATTTTTTTTCGAGGGGCCTGATTGTATTTTAGGTTCAAACCAACTCAACCTTACCCCCAACTATATTCAAACCTCAAGTTGGGTATTCCAAATGAATCATCCTGCTATATTCTTTCCGTATCTAGAGACTGTTCTTCGATCGGACACGCGTAGCCCATGTTATGGGTGAAAAGGTGTAAATAGGACATTGCGGGTCCGGGCCTGGTCCGACCCAGTCGGACAGACCCGGTCTGACCCGGTCCGGAGTTTGAGGCTCGACCAAAGTTTGAGGCCTGGTCCGGAGTGTGAGGCACGGTCCGGAGTGTGAGGCCATGTCCGGAGTGTGAGGCCCGGCTCGAGGCGGTCCTGCCCGGCTGGCTAGCCCATGTGGCCCGACTAACCACACTGTTGGGGGGGAGGGGGGTGCAGCGTCTCCTTGGCTTTTGAAGGAACCGGCTCTAGGCGCCGGTTCGGTGACCCGTGGGACCTGAGGGGTCCCGCCTGTTGCGCGCACCGGCGGCCGGCTCAGCCGGCCGCCCTCTTATGTCTGCCGCAGCCTCTGGTCGCGGTTCCCCCGCTCTTCCAGGCATGATTGCAGAACACCACATCCACCGCAACCTGTCCTTGTTGTGGCCTCCAGATCTTCCACGTGGCGCGACGGTGTCGTTCCCACCATGAAACCGCTGGGGCCTTCATGACCACATCCACTTCTTCCAGCGCGGTGTGATGGCACCACTCCTCTCTGACACTGCCACATCCTGTCCGGCCACAGCTCGGTTCTCTACACGACATAACGGTGCCCCACCCTTGAGGCGACCCTGCGGCATTGCGCCGCCGGCTCCTTAGTGCACCACCTCTATCGTCATCAAACGGGAACAAAAAAAGGGGAGGGTTGGCCCATGTTCTCACCGTCCAAACCCTCCTCCTTACGTTGATATTGTTCGGTTCTCAAACCATAAATTCAACGACGTAGAACAGGTATATAAACAATTCAAATCCCTCTAGCTCGAGCTCGGTGATTATTGAAGGAGTTGCGGGAAGGCGGCATTGTTTAGTCAATGTTGGAGGAGGAATATTTCGAAGAAGATGAGTCGATATGAAGTCGTCGACATTATTTGTGGGCAGCAATGCTTTCCTTTCTTTCCCTAGTTGAAAAAGGAAGAATATGGTGTTCATTGTTCTTCGGTGGAAAAAGTGACGTTCATCATGTTCTTTGTGGGGATAATAATGTTTTTCCATGTTTCTCCAGGGCTCCATGAAAAAAGAGTTGCCAACCCAAAATAAAATAGTATATTCTTCTATTATTTTATTGTTGACATGAATTAAGAAGAATTCAAAATGTTCCAATTAATTAAGTGAAAGAGTTGGCACATTAATGAGGGGAGGGTGAAGAGGCTCCCCACTTAATTGGGGTTCCAAGGGGTTAAAGGAGTTTAAAGCCTATGTGGGCCCCACATTAATAATATCCTCCCAAGGGAGGTTTTCCTCGTGTGGGACCCACCACCTTAACCGCCCAAGGAAGGTTAGAGTGTGGTGGCCCCCACCTCTAACCACCCCTTGGAGGTTTCAACCACCGAAATAAAAATAAAGTTAACACTTTATTTTTATTCAATTTAATTAAAAACCCCCCAAATCTAACTTCCATTCTCGTTATAATGCAACTACGGTGAAGATCTCACTAAACAATTACTGATGCTATGAGTTCAATGGTACACTCTGATTTCAATTCAGAGCACCGGTTCAAAATATATAAAATCCCACTCTTACGTTTACTAAACGTACCCGAACAAAACATCAGAAGTTGATTCCGGGCACACCGGGCCTCGGAATCAAGCGCCGTCACAAACTGCGGACTCGTAAAATTCCCATGTATTTTAAAACAAATTTCCACAGAATTTCTGGGTCTTTAAAAAATCCACCATTACTCATCAAATTAAATATGATAGTATTATATTTTCCTTAGGCATATAGTGTTCCCAACAGAGCGAACGTATTCCAAAATAACATTTATTACATAATCACCAAATCATTTTCATATACTAAGGGTATTCATTTGATAAGACATAAGATCCCACATCAAATTATTATTTATCAATAAAATCATTCAACTAAAAATAATTATTCACACTAACCAGGGACTTCACATAGTCCAATGGTAGGCGATAAATCCCAACTGCACTCTGGTTGTGGGTTCGATTCCACAACTTTGTCCGACGCGACAGGTTGTCACACGGTCTGCGTGTTGTCCTTTTTCAAAAAATATATTTTACAACATTAACAAAATTAGATATATTCCTCAAAATAACCATAACATAAATTAACCACAAATTTTATATAATAACATGCATTTTCATCCCAAAATATAATGACTTGTAATTGCCTCAAACCAGATGATCATATAAAACCAAATGGTTATTTATAACTCTATCCACAAGTGAAAAGATAATTCTTAATCAAATATCATTATCACATGAGAAACAGCAGGGTCACAAATACAAGAGAAAATTATTCCAAAGTAATCCCCTCAACAAGGAGCACTAATACTTTTAAACATTTCTCCAACCATTTATTTCCACATAGCTTCTTCTTTGACCAAGAAAATATCCTATAGAACAGGGCATTCACTCAGGTAATGTCCAGGTCCCCTACATTTATGGAATATGACTGTAAATTGATTCATGGGACCATTTTTATTTTATTCTATAGTACTCTTCATTTTTCCTCAGCAATTATTTAGTTTATTTCTTTCATTCCCGCACATAAATAATTTATTTTTTCTATTGAGACACTTTCCTGGCTGTCTCCTTCCACATTTCTTGCATGATGGAAATTGGGGATTCTTTTCTCCATGGTCTCCAATGTCGGAGCTCTTGTCATTCATCACCTTTCTCTTCTTTGTTGAGTCTGGGAGTTAGTTAATATATATGTTATTGATCATATTTTTGGAAAACTAATTTGGATTGAACACGATATCTTTTAGGCCTATCAACATTTCATTCTGTTGCTCATTTCCAACATTGTTCCCACCTTGTACTTTATGCTCAAAGTTAATATGACTTCCTTGTAATCCATCCATTAACTAAAACCAGAAAGCATTTTGTGAGTAACAGCAGTTATAAAATCATTTAGAGAATATCATAACACCATATTTTTAATTTAAAACACATTAGGATTAACCAAGGTAATTTATTCTCATCTTATATTAAAACCATTCAAATCAGTTTTAAAGAAAATGTAAATTATCCTAAGCATATCCCCTAGGAGTGTCGTAACCAAGAGTGCAGTAAGGCCCATTTTCGTGCACCAGTTCTTGTTCAAGTCTAGCTCAAAGAAGTGTTTTCAGGTTTTACCCCTAGGTACATCTGTGCCAGAGCCGCCTCTACCTACCCGTATCCAAACAAGGATGCATTGCTTAGAAAACTCACAATATCTCTACTATACCAATATTTTAGGAACTTCTTCTATATTAATCCCCAATTTCTATCTTAGGGCTATGTTCTCTAATAAGATTTTATCTAAATATAGTTTCCATGGTTCGTACTAAGCTTCCTCTGATACCAACTGTAATGCCCCGACCCTAGAATCCCAGAGTCGGTGCATTATTACGTATAATTGGCATGATCATAAAAGATCAACTCTTGAATGAACGATTTGTTTAGTAGCCTTATAAGTACTAGAAACATTCGTAAGGTTTACATTACATCATAAAATGGAAGACTACAGCAACAGTGTTTCCATAGACAACACTGAGATCCCATAGACTACCCTTACAGGTCAGTCACAATATATTTCTTTGTATCCTAGGAAAAATAAAACATAGAAAGGGGTGAGCTCAGATTCTCTGTACGGATAAAAATATATAGGAAACTTTCATAAATAAGCATAAACATTTAAGGTAGTGTATAAGATTAAAACAAAAACCTTTTAAACATAAACTTCAGCATAATATCACAAAGATAAAATCAAATAATTTCATTTACATATTAACATGGATATTCTACTAGTACAATAATTACATGAAATATAAATAGAAACTTTCATAATGACAAAATTCATAATGCTTGAATTTCATAACCACATAGTCTAGGCCTTGTGCAAAGACTACAAATAAGATTTTGTCAAGGCCTTGTTCCAAGACACTAGTTTGTCTCATCATACCTAACGATGCACCGAGAAGCTACAGTGGGCTCCAAACGTCACTTACTAAGTCCAACGCATTCCTCATATGGAATGGGTGAAACATAATCTAAACATTCATATTAGAACTAGCATATGAAATGTCAATACTTTATCCACAAACCATGAATTGTATAAAAATAGCACATCCATATTCAAACATTACTCATTCAATAAAATATACAATATTTTAATGTAACAGATTAAAATCAATCAAGAATAAAGAAGTATATTGATATAGATGAAAATAATCATCAATACTATTTTAGAGAAATATCCCCTTTTTCCTTGAAAACATTTAAAAGTCACACTATTTGTCAAGAAGTCGTCTAAAAATAGATTTTTGAATCAAAGTGTCCCATACCACATTGAAACATTTAAAAGGATTTTTAATTTTAAAACATTAATTTCCATATAAATAAATCTTTAAAACCATTTTTAAAACATGGACATTAATTAGAAAAATATAGAATAATAAATCGTTAAAACATCTAAAATGATATTTTAGTTAGAGTTCCTAACCAAAAGAGAGACACTTGAATACAAATAATTGAGGTAGTCATAACATTATAACATCATGATAATAATGATATTCATGATATAATATGTCAAAGTACATTATATACACCATATAAAAGTTATTTGATGTATAAAAACAAAGAATTCCCAATGGAATGTAAATTGAGATGAAATCTTTTATAATGACCGTATCTTTAGGTTAAGGATAATTGAACGATATAATTATGTGTGAAAAATATAAATATACTCAATAATATTGGACATTCAGTGTAAATCAATCATAGTATATTCAAACATATTCTTGTAAAAACAACGCCAATGTATTGGATTTTTAACTCAACATATGGAGATTGAGTTAAAATTACTCTTATCAAGTTCATATCGATGAATTGATATTTTATCAATGGAGTGATTATGTGTATAAAATGTATATCCATATAAAGGGGAGTGTAAATTATGACATAAGAAAATTAATAGAGATTCCACACATAATCTTTAAATAAAATAATCAATGAAGTATGCGTAAAGCTGAATGAGTTGAAATTGAAATTTGAAATTCCCTTAACGATTTAGTAAATTATGAAACATTTAACCATGAAATAAGGATCATAAAATGATGATGTAAATATCCATAAATTAAAGTATATTACACAATTAATACAATCATGGGCAGTACACACACTATATTCAATAAACAAGTGGTGAATAATAGAAATCTCAAGGAATTAAAAGTAAGATAATAAACCCATTACATTGTAATTTTTTCTTGGTTGAGGGTAGGTTAACCTCTTTTATAATGGTTTAATAATTTTTATTATATGATAAAAGAATCATATACATCAATATGATATAATATATGATCTTTTTACATTGCATTGTTAAAAATATCATGGTATTATCGTCATTTCAGGTGTTAACGGATTCGTTTTCCTTTATATTTCTTGTTATGTGACTCATATTTTTCATGGATTGGATGTATCATATTAATATAAAAAAATATACCTTGTCTGGAAACATTATTTTTAATCATCAAATGAAATTTAGTCTTGACTGGATACAATAGGGAATGAATCTCATCACATTCGTGGAGATGGTAATCTGTACGTACGCACGAGCGACAATATCATTATTTTGATATTAAAATAATATATAATTGGATGGTATATCATATATGAAAAATTATTATCATGTTATATTTATTATTTAAATAAATTAAACATCATTATTATACAATCCAAATAATAATTTATTGAATAACAATTACACCACGACGTGGAGACGGTAAGTCATACGTACGCACGTATGGTGACATGTCATTCAAAGGATGTATATAATAATGAATATGGTTATAACATATTCATAATTAAATCACAGTATATAGAAGATACTAAAGTTATTATTTTATAATTGAATCAATAAAGAAAGAATAATTTTAAGAAAAAGGAACTTGAAAGAGGTGATGATATATTTACCTTTTCTTCGGATTCATTCTTTTGATTTGATCTAAAGGGCTACTTAGGTTGGCTTTATGAATAAAGGATGGAATCTAGGATGAAGGGAGGTCAATTGAGAGGATATTTGAGTAGAGTTTGGCCAAGCAAAAAGGGTTTGAAGGTGTGAATTTGAGGGAAGGGGGAGTTCCCTTTTATAAGAGGGGTGAGGGGCACTGTAAAAAAAACTAGAAATATTATTTTATAATAAAATCAATTTCGGTTTCAAATGGCTCAAAAAAGGATTATTTAATGTCTAATGTGGGGATGGGTTGAAAAACACTAATACAATATGTTTTAGACAGGTTTGGGTTACTATATTAATCATATCTTTTAGATTTAACTCTTAGTTAAATAGTTTGACATTTACCATGTCTCTTTATATTTTTATATTATATGGCTAATAAACATATATATAATTCCAAGAAAACCCCAAGTGATTCATTAATTATACACCTATAATTATATAAGATTTTTTTTAACCATATATTTTTAGGATTAGAATATCAATTAATAGTATAATAATTTTTTTTTTAAATTCTATTATGTCAATTTTGACACTATTTGGTATTCCATTTTTTCTAAATTCATAACAGCATTATTACTTAAACAAAAATTTATATAACCAACCCTAATATGTCATATTAACCAATAAAATTATTTTAATTAATAAAAAGTCTCATATTACATTTATTTGGATATTTATAGTATCAATTAGTTTAATATTTCATTAATTAGGTAATTACTGCATCATCATTATGTCATTAATAAATTAAATTATTTAATTTCTAAAAAATATTAATAAAATTCCATTATGTAGGAAATATTTTGATATTTATAATGAATATTTATAGCCTAATTTATCTTATGTTTATCTCAATATTAAAAATGTTTTTATTATTAAACATTGATTTTAACTCTTTTAACACTTCTTTGAATTAAATAATAATAGATGTCCAAATCTAATCCAAGTGGACCAAAGAGGTTCATATTTTATTCCTAAGGTTGGTTTTGGTCTAATTATACTTATCATATAGAATTTGGACATGTGTTCGGGTAAAAATAACATAATTATAATACATAATTTTACTATTTACTTTTAATCGTGGTAAATAGAAGTAAAAAGATACTATTCACCAAAAATTATATTTATCTTATTGAACCACATTTTACATACTGATATCAACCGTGTCTCTAGAATTATTGATATTCCATTCACAGAAGTGGTAAAATTATGTTTTATGTGAATTTGCAAATTCTCTTAGGAGGTGGGTAAAAAACGGTGAAAAGTTCAATAACATATATATATATATATATATAATTATTATAAAATGAATCCAATGAATTACATTGAACATATATAGGTATTATGTATCTATTTTGACCTAAAATAAATTTAAATAAAATAAATAATTAATTAAATATAAATTTTGTTTTAAACTATAACTCAGGGTTTTTCACTACTCATCAAAAATTAAATGTTTTCAGAAACATACCAAAAATTGACTCTAAGATAATTTTGATATTATGAATTCAAAAATGAAGTCTATTTTACCAAATTGAAAACATTTAAATTACATTTATTAGTTTAAAATTAAGTCCCATTGTCAAAACCAAAAATCGTATTTTAATGAAATAATAACTATCAAAAGATTGACATTTGTTTATGTCCAATTTCAAAGTAAAACTAAATACAATGACCTACATTGGATTAAATGGTAAAAATATAATCTAATTATACATCCAAACCATTAGTATTTATATTTTAACACTATAAATTATTTTGATTAAAAAAGATGTTTCCAGTAAAAATATATTATTTTTCACTATTCACCCATATATGAAAGTTATCAGAAAATCACCAAATATTTATTGAAACTTAATTCTTATGTCTCGATCCCAAAGGAGATGTTTATTTTTTCAAATTTAATATATAAATATTTCAAATATTTGATTTAAAAAGGGTTCTCTATTAAAAGGCAGTAAAATTTCATTTTTAAAAAAATACTTCTTTTATATGAAAAAAATGAATTTTTCTGTACATTATGTCTAAGAAACTCATAATATGAATTCTAAAATTATAAGGGTTATATAAAGTTCAAAATTATATTAATACTATTCATAACCGCTTTTGAATGGCTCGTTTGGTAAGTCATGGTGCACTTGAACTCGATGTTGCGTGTAGTGTATGTTATTGAAATATTGGGGTGTTACAAGATGAGAGTATTTAAAGACTTCTAGTACAGGATGAAATATCAATATTAATATACCATAGAATCTCACCAACACATAATAAGACCCCCCATTTATGATTACTACGCACTTCACCATGCTAATCTCAAGTGTATCTGGGAATTCAATGTTCACATCAATCTTATCAATCTAGTCATTCAATTCTTTGGGTTCATTCATACCTTTAAAGGATGTTTGTTTATCTAAAAATTACTCTTTTAATTGATCTCATTATCCTATGAATCATGGTTTTACCTCAAAAAATTAAATATGATCTTGTGGTACATTCTTGTCAATAGAATGGACCAATCATATGATATTTTTGATAATATTCCGATCCATTAGAGGAATCCCTTAAGGTTCATCAGTTTCACTATTTTGAAAACACATAAAAATTGTCTCAGACGCAAACGGTGGACCACTAAAGCAGAGGAAATAATCAGATAATATAAAAAATCTTAGTTGAAACTAGAAAATCCATATTAAAAAACTTTTATTAACAAATAGAACTCAATATTGGCAGCAGGAATTCCAACATCCCATGGAAACATGAGTCTCATCATGGAATGATCTATCGAGGAACCCAAGTTAATATACCTCCCATGTCCAAATAATCCTCTCTATAGTCTACCAAACGTCCCAATACTAGCAATATTGATGAAATACTCCCTTTGATATCATAAATTAGATAATCAACTTGAATACCCTCTCAAACTAATACATAACCCAATATTCCCTATACCTAAAGGGTGTTCCTAATCCCCATGGGAAAATGACTAGAACTCATGCATCCCAAAAAATCTAGAGGGAACAATTTCACCCAACCTAATGTAAAAACATAGCACATAAACATAATAAATTGAATAGATTAATGGATAAATATTTTTCATAACTGAAGACAAACC
The DNA here is from genome assembly GCA_963277665.1 of Viscum album. Classification (NCBI taxonomy): domain Eukaryota; kingdom Viridiplantae; phylum Streptophyta; class Magnoliopsida; order Santalales; family Viscaceae; genus Viscum; species Viscum album. The sequence continues at coordinate 748,974,701 of OY728129.1, read as the reverse complement.
ATAGAGACCAAACATCACAATAGTAAAAGAAATAATTTATAACATTTCAAACAACAAAGGGATTAAAAAATATAAAAATCATGTAGACCTTCTGATAGTGTGGGAAGATATCCTATATCTAACTACAAGCTACACAACTCAGCTAACTGTAAAACCTCTCTACATCACTACTGCTCCTTTCCTCTCCCTACAATGAAAGACATAACCAGATCATTGCAATGCCTAAGATGTTTGGATGGTGTGAACTAAAAGGCTTAATTGTATCTCACACATGTGATTCATATCATTTCCTTGAATAATAATCCAAGAATTCTCAACATTAAATAGAACAACACATGAAATGATTTTGATAATATTTACATCAAAATCGTTGAAAATAGTTTAATATTACCTTTTTTCACTTTTCCAAATAAAATAGGAAATAAAATTTCAAATAATTTTATATAAATATATATCAGCATATATATCATTTGAAAATAAATAAATTCTTGTATTATTGACCATTTCATGTATATTATAGCACCTAAATATAGTAAAATTCAAAAGTAGAAGCGCATGTAAAATTGTACTAGGGATAATAAATGGTTAAGAGATCTAGGAAAGAGATTCCTAACATTAAAAGTCAGATACACATCATTACAGTATACATATTCATCAAATCGTGAGAGTGAGAAATACCCAAAAAATTTATCCTCCCAATATGTATAATAAGTAACCTAAACAACATGAATAAAGAGAATAAGAAATCCCAATTAGTAGACTACATAATAGTGGATAATAACTAATATAATACCTTCCAAAAAAGTACCCAAGGCATACCATGTGATCTATTTTCCAAATCAATACATCAAAAAAATTTAATCCAATCAATTTTTAAAACTATTTTACAAATAATTTCACAATTCATTGAAAAAACTTTTCAATTTAAAAAAACTAGTGGAAAACCATATTTTATAGAATTCTAGTTCCATGTTCAAATTTCTATTGAACAATATCATTCCATTTCATTTAATTATTTTTTTATCAAAATAAGGGTAATGATGTTCATCAAAACTGGCTAGAGATGGAAAAACCAACCTCAAAACACAGGGTTGCACACACCCCCAAGGTATCCCCGGACAGAAGTATTAAACAAAGAAAAGAGATGCCCCATAACAGACCTATACATACTATAATTAATTTAACATATGAAAAGGATCCAAGGAGAAGTGAAATTTACATGTACCTCAAGAGAACAAACCCACAACACCTCTACAAATAAAAGAATAACCCATAGAACAATATCACATAATGGATCTATAAGAAATGAGAATAAATGTCATTCTAGGTCAGAATATCCAATACCAGAATTAAATTGTGCTACTGTGACCAATGAAATGAAGAAGTAAAAGGCTCTCTCTCTCAAAGAGGCAAAAACCAATGACAATGGTGATCAGTTTCGAGATTATTCAATCCAAACTGAACGAATACTCAAAAAATCACATAATAAGACTTCTAGGTTTAGATCAAAATGATCTATAGAGGAATGAAATTGGATTTTAATTGAAAAACACCCTAAAATCCAAAAACTTGAAACTTACATTAATTATAATCAATATAAATTTTATATAAACCTCATGACTTAGTTATTCTAAAAAGACATCACCATTTTATTAACAAAATATAATTTAACATTACATGATATGAAATCCATACTCAACATCTACTCCCCTCACACTATTCCAAAGAATCAGCGAATCTAACCTAAAGTACATTCACATCATGTAATCTCATTACACAACTTATACTTCTCCTGTAGGTATCAATAATCTACAATTTCATACATGAAAAACAAAAAACACATCTGCCATCCTCTGAACATGGGGAGATACCTGAAAAAGATTATCATATTTATACCCAAACTCTGTTCACTAAAACCAACATACATTACCTCATATTATATAATTATAAACGAAAAATGATCACCAACATCAAGAGGCACAAGACACATCCAATTAAAGATGAAGACATGTAATGAATAGGTAATTACATTACAGTGAGTAATGAGGTGTCACAATTGTTTTCACTAGAGGACTCCCAATACCCATGGTATGTAAATTTTTTATTATGTGAAGTCCTCAATGGAGATTCCCATATAATAGTGGGTTCACTAGGGGAACATTTTCCTCACAATATTCATCAAAAATATCCTAATACAGGTATATAAAGGTGTAACTATGATGAAATTCCCCATAGTTGTGGTCAAAATATAAGATTCAATAATTTCATTCGAGAGAAATTGTTATTAAAATTGTCATATCCATTAATGATAATGATAAAATGGGTTAGAAAACATCCCAGTACCTCATTTATAGATACGGTGTGATTCATCTTAAATTCTATATTATACTAAGGAAATACAATTATTACATAATCTTAAGAATATGTGATGACAACAAAAAGGTATGGAATTGTGTGCCAAATTATGTAAAATGGATTTAAAATTTTGAAACTGCTCTTCAGTGGAATAATGATGTTCCAATATTTCATTATAAACCTTTTATCAGCTGCAGATATTATTTAATAGTACAAATAACTTCTCACATAGTTATTCCATGTGATTTTTAGAAATATGCTCTTAATTGAAGATATGTGGGGCTATGATTGTCAATAAAATAATGAAAACATTGTCAATATCCCAGTCATTCAATAAGTTCTCTCCATCCTCCTCATATTTCTCAGACTGAAATTTTGTATCTCCATCAATCTAGACATTTATATTCAGTTAGTGGGAAACCATATGTGGGTCTGATGAAGTATATATATATATTTAAAACCATCGAGTGAGAGCACTATCAGATGTGGAATCCTACCCATAGTTTATAATATGTCTTACTGAGATTTATAAGGCAGTACTAATATTTATTTATAGGATGTGTACCAAATATCATAATTATAAGGGAACACATCAGGTACCTCTAACTACTCTAATTAATACTCTTCTCCAAAAATTACTATTTGAATCATAATTAAAACCCCAACTAAAGTGTAGACGTAATGTGAATAGATGTCGATGGCCCTTTGGGTGTTTTGTTTGAAAACCCTAGAAGTAATAGAAATTATATTTCATACATAAGTACTTATGTAGGGACTTGATGACCATATACACATTGTGATAGTGAATAGACATTATCAATTTATGATTGCATGCATCTAATGCTTATATGGTGGAGATATAATCATATCATGAAGGATATAAATGAAAAATTGTTATAAAAAACTATGAGGCATTAACCATTAATTTTCCCTATTGGTGCTATAGTGCCAACATCGAAGTTCTCTAAAATAATGATTTTCTGTTTCTTGGGGATTACTTCAATGTTTGATGTTAAAATTATGGGCAAGACCTATATTGTTAAGAAATAATATGGAGGACCACTAAGGTTATTTGAGTCATGAGGAGGACCTTCATTATTTTTGGAATCTATGGGAGGATCTATGAGGTTTTCAAGAATGTATTTTTCCATGTGGGGGAACATCATATCGATAAACATCTTCATCATGAGTATGAAACCCATGATGAATATTGGTGGAGTTAATGGATGTGAGATAAATTTCAAAAAATTTGGTGGTAGTATGGGGTCTTTGTCCAATTTTTTTTGGTTAACATCCCCTACATCATAATTGGAACTATGTGGGTGAGATAATATCTAAGGGAGAAGAAACCTATGGGACTGTATCAATAGACTTCCCCAATAATTTGTTTTGTAAACCCTAAACTATGTTAGATTTAATTGAAGTGGTATTGACACACCGTGATATTAGATGAGTAGTTTGGTTTGTATAGTTACTTAGATTGGAAGGAACTATCTTCAGCATATTTGAAGTGATAGTTGGGGTGTATTTCCAATGAATATCACTTACCCTCTCAACATATGAGAATGATGCATTAGTGCACTCTGTTGATAGTCTACATGGTGGCTTCCAATGGGGACATGAGGATCCTTCCATGAGTGGTATCTTAATTACAAAGGTCATTTATGTTGTTCCATGCATTCAATTTCATCCTAATCCACCATTTAGATGGGGATTAACTTCTTCAACTAATACAACTATACAAAGATTTTCATCACCCATATTGTATTACCAATAACGGGGAATGGGGTGAAGGAACAACCAGATGTAGAAGAAAAAATAGTATTTTCATTGGAATATATGTATTTTATAGATTGAAATGGTACCCTTGGATTTCCAACTACATAAGGGGAATTAGTAACACCTCCCCACATATAGGGAGTTATATATGTACCTCACCTATAACATCCAACTACCTATATTCTATAGTATTTAATTACAAACATGAATTGAATAATAATGTTAGTGATACCCCACACTAGTCATCCTCACATTATTAGAGGAAAAATTATTCACATCAGGTTCAACACATTTATTTATGATTCATTCTACAAGACATTAATCTAATACATGGAATGTCTTCGATCAATGTATTTTATTATATCATTACAAATTTTAGGGGATAATCTACATCACAATGATGAAAACTAGACATTTAATTAAAATGGGAGGATAAGATGATGGATCATCCCAAAATATATTTTTTTTCTACTTTAGAACATCCGCATTGATTTAAGACATTATCATGGACACCAAACTAATTCAAACCATGTGTAATTAAGTTAATTACATCACTTTTATCTTTTTTGGGGTGAATCACATATATTCATATGGAAAATAATGTTAGTTATGGTTAGAACATATGATTCTTCTTTATGTTAGTGCATTAGAGAATTTTAGGGAATTTAGATAAGGTGATGTTGGTCATTGATTTAAAATCATTGAAGGAAATAAAAAATATTTTAATATCTAGTGGAGAAGCTCAGATATTTTAGTAAGTATGGAAATTCAATGTATATAGCCTTGGGGGGAAATAATAATTTAGATTCCTGTGTGGATACTCATGTTTTAAAATTCATTATGATACTCTTGAATTATAAACAAGTAGGTATTATAATGGTTTAAATTGTAGTGAGGATGCTATTTTTTATCATCCACTATAATCACTACATTTATTTAATTTGTGTTAGTATATGCACTATATGGTATGATCATATCAAAAAAGGATTATACGTTTTATGATACTACCTCTCGAATTGGGAGATAGAATGGTTGGGATGTCAAGATTTGACATCAGGTTTGTTTCTTGTTTTTTATATTGGAATACGAGTCATGACTCACATAGAATTTGTTACATAGTTAAAGGTCATGTGATGAGTATTTTCCATAATGTATAACATCATGTTTTTAGGATGATACTATAGATAAATTGGAGATATTATCGTATTGAGAAGGCCATAATCATTGGGTTATCAGAGTATTTCCTTGAATTAGTATGGAAATGCACATAACATATATTTAAATTCCAAAATACATTACTATTGTAATGTGGTATTAGTAGAAATAACATATTTTGAGTTGTGTGAATGTTGTTTTCATGGGTGAAAATAGATTTTGGGGTGATATGTACCATGTTTCATTACTATCACACAATTTTTATACATGAAGGATGATCAAAATGGGTTATTATAACATATTTTAAAAAAATATAGGTGTTGCATGAAACCCTGTGTTTTCAAATGAATTATCCCCTTATATTGGATTTGTTACACATTAAGAAGGATTTGTGTGAAACATTGTCAAATTATTTCTAATGCATTGATGGTCATGTGAAAGGTAATTCATATAAGATTTATCACCGATACAGGTTGATTTCTTTTTTAAAGATAAAAAGGTATCATTTTTTTAGAGTATCCACAATTAATCTTTTAAAAAAGATACAAAATCACACATTATGGTTGGTTGTAAGGTATTTTACCACCCCACGGTTCACAAAATATGTTTAGAGAAGGTCCACCGAAGTTAGGATTTGTATACTCACAAAACTAAAGACATATGTGGTTCCTCTAAATGTCTACACACGTATATTTTAACTTAATTCCTATGGGATGATATATTCTATAATGAATTTAGATATAAAATCATATAATTTTATGTTTTTCTCAATAACCGATTGATCTACTATAAATCACTTGATTTCCTTTCTCAACCCTTGTTAATCTACTAAAAATGCATTTTTGATGGTGAATAGACCTGAGGGTTTCATTGATTTCCATTGACACTATAACCAATAAAATCATTGTCGAACTATCCAAAATTTACACACTTCATGGAATGTGTGATTGAAATAACAATTCAGTGGAGAGTATATATATACCTAATAGGATGCCTAGAATACCCCAATGAAATAACAAAAAGAATGATCATATAAAAATTATAATATATACAAGAAGAGGGAATATTATAAACCAGATATATTTAAGAAGAGAGAGATGGACACATAATATATTACTAACTGAAATAACCCATATAGAAAAGAATAATCATAGGAAAATACCCATGATTAAATGTATCATTATCTTATTAAGCCATTAATCGATAATAAACTATAGTGGGTTCTGGTAAAAAAATTATAAATTTATGTGGATTTAGTAACTTGCCTCACTAGGGGAACCACACATTATTAGATGTCATTATATGAGGGAGTAAATGAATCATTGTCTAGAGGACCCCCACACCCCATGTCCGGGGAGTATCAATAGCTTAAAATTTCTGTGGAAGAACAAAACCCTAATAAAAGGAGCACTACCAGGAGAGTTCCAACCAGGTATCCACTCGGATCATCATTATCTAACCCAGATGACATACATATAGATATAAGGATTCAATTTGTAAGCGATCACATTTTATCTCACCTATTCTTCCAAATGGGGATATACAATCCGATGGATGTATAGAAACTCTCAATAAAGACTAGTTTCATGCCCAGATATGATCCCTGAGAAAAGATAAATGAATAGACACCATGGCTGTAGAAGTATTTGAAACTTACTATAGGGAAACACAAAGATTAACCCCCAAGGGGATGGATGGTCTTTTAATACTCTTCACATATCATGGATTTGTCCACCTAAATTGCATGTGTACGAACATAGATGTTATATTGGACAATAATGATACAATAAGTGTACCTTTATATCACTTATCATGTAGAGGGCCTTGGTATATGGAATTTATGAATAGGTTACATAGAATATTGGACCATTTATCTTATTCAAAAAAAAATTGGGATAAAATGGACCTAGATATCTCGAAACACTTGGTGTGTCTATTCTGGTATATGACATGTTAATCATTTTAGATACATGTTTTGATCACAGATATATAGAAGTAGCTCTATGTAATTCGAATAGATACTATACAGAGTGTTAATTGAGTAACATGTAAATTGATTCTAAGTCATTCAAGGACGCATCACACTTATGGTTGGTAAATATTGTATGTTCATAGGACAACATGTCAAGTGATTGTAGAAACCAAACTATGATTCCCTAAAAACTTAAGTGAAAAAACATATTTAACTAATTTAGCCTCCTCTTATAACTCAATTAGCATTTAAGACCATTCCCAATGTATCTTCACATCATGTGGTTATTTTTCGACCATATATCATTATAATTATTTGTCACATTTACTATGAATACATCCCATATTCCTTGAAAAATTCCCCATATAAAAGAGTGAACCTACATGTCTCCCTTTGAACCACTTGCATTCAATGATCATCTCACACACCTAGATATTCATTTTTATACACAACAATTGTGCACTACAGAAATGGACAAGGGGATATAGATAGAGTTTTCCTTGAATATGGATATATGTTATCTATCCCAACCAATTTAAATGGACAAACCATAATCATGGTTGTAGAAAAGTAAAAACATTTATTAACACTATAGTTATCTCTAACCATAGACTCTTGTGGGTTGAAAATGTCTTACATCCAAGGTCATAGTCAATAGAGGAAATATATTTTTTAGAACATGCATAATAAATTCATTTACCATATCAAATTCATGAGATTTATTTTATAGTCGTGATCTAATGTCTATATGGATTCGTAGAAATAGATAAATACACACAAACCTGAACACAAACAAAATTATATCAGTATAACAATATATATTTATATTTGCGTGTCTGTATGTGTGAATGTGTTTTATATACGTAGAGTGTTAGATTCATGGGGTAGTGGTTAAAGAAATATGGCCACCTAAATATTTATATTTTTCCAAATATGACTACCCATATTTTCTTTACAATTTCCTTAGGCTTGGGACCATTAAAATAGGGTCCCATTTATAAGTGGTCCTATAAAATAGTCATTGCACATAGAAATACATAAATCTGTCTATAAATAGTGACTTGGAGTCTAATTCTATAGAATTAACATTCATAGAGCACCTAAATGAGGCTTTAGGATATAACCATGGTCTAATTTCTTGAAGTCATGGGCATGCCTCATGGATATAGGTTAATTTCCCACTAGCGATAAAAATCTGTTATAGTACCGAATTTCATGTCATTGTCTATCCATTCTAATTTTCATCACACCATGCTTTTTATAGTGAATATTGGGGATAAAAATAGGAATATTATGTAATGGAAGTCAAGAATAATCATTGAATAAAATTAATTATGGTCATTGTAAATCCTGACCACTGATAATTATTTTCAGAATTCACTAATGATGATGAAAACCTCTTAAAGAATCCAATAAAATAATAAAACTGATAACATGTGTAGGAAAACATGATGTAGTCATTAAAAATAAATTAATAAATTATCATCAATAGAAATTTTAAAGGTATATAAATAATTCAAAAATAATAAGACCGAACTCATGTTCATATTGATCATTAGGGGTGGTAACGTTTTCATAGCCTCCATTAGTGATCATCAATGTTGAATTTTGTTCATCATTTCTACAAATATCCATATCTCCAATAATCTCCAAAAATATATACCTCTTAGGATAGTTTTTTTTCGGAAACTAACCGTTGAATGAGAGTTTAAGGAAGATGAAATTGATTATTTCTAGATTTCCCAAGTTGTTAAAGAGTAAATTTTTATATATTTTAAACAATTAATTTTTATAAATTATAGTTTTTCCCCAAAGACTATTAAAGTGAATAAATATGATACAAACCCTAGAGTAAAACCCATATTTTAAAATAAACTGTTTTCATATTCATTCCATTCAAGAATCAATTTTCAATGAAATCATAATTGGGTTCAATTTCCCATGCCTAGACTAAAAACAATATATTTTTATTAATAAATTATTAATAAGGCCCTATAACTGAAAAAATATAAAACGACTTAGTCTCCACGTCCAAATATATTATCTAAAATATATATATTTTTCAACAAAAAAAACCTATACCTTTATTTCTTATACACCTTCATGTATTTTCACCATGGAAGGAACACCCAACTTGAAAGGATGAAGGTATTGTGTATGTATTTGATGTTCATGTTCACATGATCTCTCACAATGTTTTTAAGACATAAAACGAACATCAAATAGTTTCATCTTCCTACCTAAATGGTTCATCTACTAATGATTCTCTATTTACATGAGGGGATCATTGAAGGATGGTCCATCCTCGATTCCTATATCACAAAAATTAATAAAATGTGATAGATTACGCATATAAATTATTGGCTACATAACAAAGAGTTTGTTGTTTAAAAAATCCAATTATGAGGGAGCACTATGATATGTGTAACCTATGACACCCTTATTAGGATGTATAATAACACGATTAACCATAAAGATATATTTATACATAGACCAAACATCTAAAAATCATTTTGTATTTATACATTCAGGAACAAACAATATCCCTCTAGAAATTAGAATGTCCTCCATAGTCAATATATGATGGACTTCTAGTGCCATTGACCAATTTATATCTAATTCTTTATGATATTAATCTTCTCTAATGTAAATTGTATGAGTTTATTCCACATCAAAAAGGTCACATAGACCTCCATACAACATCGGGATGGCAATAGTGGTCACCCATATATGGATTTTTCTTAATTAACAAAGACTACACCATGTATTGTAGTAAGTAGGGAGTTAAACCCAAATAAAGTGTCAAATAATTTAATGGATTATGACTAACACTTAGTAAGTAGATTACACTATATTTGAAGCAGTAAATTAATTTTCTCACAGAAAATACACCTATCCACATATCAAAAAATATTATTTTCCAATAAAATAGATCCAACTATAGTATATATTATGGATTTGTTAAACAATATGTTTTATAACAGGAATAATTGTTCATAAACATTAATTTATATAGGAAAAATGAAACCCAAAAAACCCCAGTGAAATAAAATATAATTTAACCAAAATGATGGTTATCAATTGTGAATAAGATCTAGGTACAAAAATTATTCATAATTATCTGATCTGAATACATCTATGCCCTTCCAATACTACTCCAACCAAAATCATTGTGAAACTATCTATTTTTTCAATAATACATGACACGTGTGGGTGAAATACCCCTTAAAAGGAGAGTATATACATACCCAATAGGGTTCATCTTCAAACAAGAAAAATATTAAAATAAGGCTAGTCATCTAAAAATTATAGTAGTAAAATAGATAATGAATTCTAAAACATATATAATATTGAATACATAGATACAAGAACATAAAATTTATTACCACAATATAGATCCAAGCTTTATAAGAATCATCCAAAAAATTGATGAATCAAAATTACCTAGCTTCATAGACCATGTATCTTCTAAGGAGAGAAAATGGTTTACCCATGTATCACTAAAGAGTAAAAGTGAAGTGAGGGCGTAACTATCCTAATTGGAAGTCCATAACCCCATTAGTGTTCATTAGACAATGGATAATAAAAATCAATGTATAGATAACCTACACCACTTGGGTAGGGGATTACTTATCATTTTCATCCAAGAAATGGACCCATTCTCTATCACAATTTCACTTACATAGGAATTCCTAAAACATTTATGCAATGATTCCGATGTAAAAACCTAGTCAATAGCCTTTTAAATCTATGAAATGATTCTACTAAATAGCATGATTCGTATAAAATTCGATCAAAAAGGCCGATGTAAAATTATGTTTAACACAAAATATGATCATGATGGACTAGTCTCATACCCAAATATTTTCCTAGGGTCAAGTGAAAGAAATGATCCATTTGGATTATAATGGTACATGACATTTCCTAGTTGAGTACATGACATATAATACCATGGTGGAATACTAGTCTTGTAATACTTTTCACATGTAATGTATAAGCCTATGTATATAACATGTTTACATTAATACATGGAGTCCAGAATAAGAGAGGTACTCAAAAAGTACCGTCATAGATCCATTAATGCAGCGGGGTCAGTACATGATGTGTACTAATGAGTTATATGATGTGTGGTCTTCAGTTTCTTACTGGACATGTAACAATCATAAATTATACATATATATGATGACATATAGAGCTTCTCTATATTGGTTCCTGATATTTAAATACAACATGATACATGACTTACACTCTTGTATATAGAAGTAATTGATCCTTATTTCTACACGTATTATATAGTGTGTGACATTGAGTCCCATTAGGTCTAACTACTATTTTTTATCCCCAACACACAGAATTGTGGACCAAAATATGTGTTCTAAGAAATACACATTATTTTATCATGGAAATATAACCCAAAAATCCCATCCATTCAATAATTCCACCCAATTCACTATTATCCCTTATTCCTAGTCCCGAATGATTACCAATAATGTTATCCAATGCATCAATAAGTCTAGTTCTTTTTTATAAAAATTAATCAATATAAGGATATTTTTTATCCACTTTATTGACATCGTAAGACCCATCAGATGATTCCATTTTTAAAATTGCAGGAATGTGATTCCCAGTGATCCTTTATATCATGATAAGCCTTTTGAACACCTTCATCAATGATGTCATTCTAATGTTAATCAATAATTTGGCTAGAAAATTTTTTCTTTTTAATCTTTAAAAATATTCATTAAACCACTGATCATATTAAACATCAATGAAAACACATGATCAATGGGGCCACAACATGCTTCACATATATTATTCTCAAGAGATAAAACTATGAGCAGAATACATGCATAGAATTATCATCCATGGAATAATTCATCAAATATCCTTCTAAAAATAGTTGGGGCATGGAGGATGTGTTAGATTCAAATGTGTAATTTTAGTGAAACATTAGTAATCATATCCTTTTAATTTTTATGTTTTAAGTGGTCCATCATTATGGAGTCTCATCACTATTTTACTTTTAATAATGGAAGTCACTTAAATGAAGAATCATTTTAGAGTCGCATTCATAATCAAAACATATTGTCTTGTTAATCATTTATTCTATGTTATTCATTTAATGGGAAATTGAGATATTCTAGAATGGATTTCTCCATGGTATCATCTAAGTCAAAAATTTCAGCTTTAATTTATGTAAATCAATCCATGAACTAGTATATATGATGTTAATTTTTTTGTTCCATGAATTTACTTCTTATGGATTTCAATGTCACTAAATAATTTTTTTCTTACAAAAACCATATAATATATAAATAATTAATAATTATTTATCTCAATTAATTATTGAATTTAATGGAAAATAAAATATATAGTATTTGGGATATCAATTTAGAATATATTTTAATATCATAAATTTTTTTTTGAAAATTATGATAATATTATTATTTTTATTATATTATCGGCATATAAGTTATTTCATATAGGGTATAATGCTTAATTGTTGTGAATAATCTATTGTATTTTATTATCCATGTGCTTGTATTCAATAATTGGGCATCATTTTTATGACCAATTTTATTTAGGGACTTTAAATTTTTAAAATTAAGTTTCTATAGAAATGTACTCCATCATTATATATTTATAAAACAAAAAAAAATTCCATTTATTCGTTGACCATTGTCTAGAAAATTTTATATTTTATTATATATATGATGGATAATGAGTTTCAATTATTTATCACAAGTTAACATAGTTTCCACTGAATATTATGTTTGGCTGTAAAAGAATAAGGTGAATTTAGAGGTGTTTACAAAATTATAATTTATAAGTAAGTGTCATCAAGTGTCACCATGTACAAAATTTGTCTTCATATAGTAATTATTGGATGGGCTAGTGGTTACATATTATTATACATTACAAAAGGTGGGTGGTGGGATTGTATTGAGTAATTAGTGAAGTATCATGTTCTCATTATATACCTTTTATGTTCCTAGTAGTGATGAGGTACATTGTTAATTTATGGGCACATTTTTCTAGTTTTATATTCCCCCAACCTTTATTTTTATCATATAGGAAAAAATTTATAATAAGTTTTATCGATTATTTCCCCCCTCTTTCCCTTTATATATTTTTTATATTTATTATAAATTAGACTTATTGATACTCTAAATTATTGTTTTCCACAATATTCTTCCTCTATTATATAAATTTTTTCCTTTTATTATTATTATTATAAATTTTCTTTTGGTAATTAGTGATTTATTTCTCTAGATTGTGGTGAAATACAGAATAAATAATGTGTATTATGTATGTTATTCATAGGGGATTCTAAAAAATGGTGGAAACACTTTTTCACTTCCTATTTTTTTATGATAAATAATAATGTTATTTATCATATGAATTTAACTAATTTCAGTTTTAATTATACTTGTGTTGAGACATGTATGGTATGAACTTTTTTATGGTAGTTTCTAGGACAAGTAATGGGCCGTCTATGAGATTTTGGTTGTGGTCTAGGTGTTACTGCACTGCTTGATTTTAGAACATGTTAATTCATGGTACGGCCATGGGTCATAGTTAGAGGATCCAGGATAAATGTATAAGTTCAATCATGGTAAAAGTAAGGTTGAACATAAATTATTATTCCATGTATTTCTGGGTTTTTTTTGAAAGTTCTTTATAGATATCGTATACTAAATTCACAGTAACATGAGTAAATATGGATATGGCCGAAATAAATTCTAACTAGGAAGAACATATTAGGCATGGTATATATATTAGTATCATAATATAATTTTCTAGAGATTATGAAGATATTTGATCTCCTATAATGAATTGCGTAATGTTTTGGTAAAGACATCTAATGGGGTTTTAATCTCACAAAGATTCATTATTCTCTTCTACCCTTATACAACTACATTATTTTTTTTAGTATCAAAAATTAAAAATATAATAATACATTTAACTTCTTATTTTATTGTCACACATAAGAAGGAAGTTTTATAAAAGAAATATCCCACCTTGAAAACGATGGTGGTCTAATGTGGTAGAGCCCCAAAGAATATTCTATTAGAATGCTAATACAATCATAAGGATGTGACCCAGTACTAAATTAAATAATGATTGTGTCCAATTGAGACCCCCCAAAATTCCATAACAGAAACCACCATGTTTCCCTATCCCCTAGTAGGTTTAATATTAGTATGATTATTACACAATATGCTACAGAAGCTAATATTTTAAGTATTTGTTTAATAAAAAGAACCCTGTCTTTTGAGGGACCTATGCACCGAAGCTCAATGAATGTAGACCTCTTGAATAATCATGTTACCAAGCCGAAAAATGAGATGGTCACTAAGAATTGTATTTTCGTTAAGAAGAAGAGGGGTAATGGTTCTGTTAAAAATGAACCGAAATCCACATTTTTATAACACATAAAGTTTCTAAATATCCTACTACCTTTCATGATACATTGATGGTAATCACCATATGTGTTTAACTTCTTGTAATTGTTTTGCATGTTTTAGCACACCATGTGACCACTCTTGATGGTTGATCCCAGATGAAGTTATGGTTAATTCTTGAGGGATATATTAATAGGGGACATTTACTTCCACATAAAGAGGACAAAGTTCTTATATATTATGGATGTAGCTATAATTTTTAAACCAATTAAGTAGAGAAGGCTTTCGTTGTTCCCCGCATTATTTAGAGCCTCTCAAATAACCCATTATTACATATAAATGATCTGACACCACATAGTCAAATTAGTATCACAAATATTTCCATTCATCCAATATTCAAAAATTATAGGTATATTTTAGGAATTTATATCATTAATAAATACACCACTTATAATGAACCATATGAATACTTCCTAATAACCTTCATCAATGAGAAGTGAAATAGTTTTTGATTTAGAGGAAATAAAAAATGGTATTTTGATGGGAAATGATTTATCTTATTTTAAACAGCTCTATTAATGGGAACATAATAATTATTGATACCCTATAAAAAATATTATACTAAATACAAAATTAATTTTAACCAAAGTTTCCTGATTTACAAAACCAGAACCGAGTCTTCATGCAATCTAATATATATGCATGCCACTCTAAATAAACTAAACATAGATAGAATGAACAAACATTGTTTATCCTCCTTGGGAAATAAAATTTCCTCATAATAACAATTTTTATCATTTATAAGAATATTATTATTGAACTATTTGAAAACAATGGCTTACTGATGTTAATCCTCATGGATAATACAACTAGGGATGAAAAAAAATTAAAATCCCAATTATCTTTCAAAAAAATACACACACCCCTCTAGATGATACAAAAAATTTGTTCATAGAGGATGGGAAAGTTATGATTCATACATATAAAATGATTTTATAAAATATCCTAGAGAAATTATAGAATCTTTTCTTAACAATCTATATAGAAAATTTCCCTTCTGCAACTACTACATTGAGGTTATCGATGAACATAAATTAATCCTTATTGAAAAAAGTAATTAATCATGGAGCAATATAGATAAGTAAACATGTGACTTTTAATAATCCAAACAAATTTCCCTTAATAATTGTTATCATAACAGAGTGGAATAAAATGAAAACACTATATCATATAACTCATCAAAAACATCAGAAAATATCCTAACTCTAATAATAAATTTCAAGAAACCATGTGATATTCTTGATCCATGTCAATGATATCTGTCAAAATAGATCCAACATCCTTTCAAAAAATAACTTCAGTCAACTCTCTTAAAAGGCCTATATCATATTTAATTATTCTATTATTAAGTAACCAATGTTGTTTCCGAGAAATAATATTGGTGATAACAAATGAAATATTGTGGTAATGACTCTATTTAGGATTATATTAAGAATATTTAATAATGAATTAGTAATCCATTTCCATCTTATTTAATAAAATTTGTTAAATTTAATAGAAATTTAATATGTAAAAATCAATTCTTTTAATACATTCATTGTATGATGAAATTATTTGGAGTGTATAAGGTTATTTGATAGAAAATTTTAAGAATTTCATGGAATCCCAAGAATATATGTGCAGTTATTTTAAAATGACAAACATTATATCAGTTTTGATTGACTAAAATTTCACCATTTTATCTAGAGGTGTGTCAGATAAAACTTTTATGAATAAACCTGATCCCATTTTATCAGTCAATGGGACCATATTATTTAATTGGTTTTAGATTCAAAAATAAAATGAAGTTAAGAGTAAAAATCATCATTTTGATGATGTATCAAATTCTAGAAGACCGATGGCCAAAAAATTTCTTGTAAAATATCCAATTGGTATAAAAATAACATTATTTTTTTATAAATGAAATAATACTATTTGTAATAAAAAATATGGGTTCCCAATGGTATTTTGAAGACAATATACAAAAACCTTCAAACTATTTTTCCAATTAATTAGATCCTCAAGTACATTATTTATATGATCATCCATGTGATGAAGTGATACCTTGTTATATATTTATAGGGCCCCCATCATAATAATTGAATTTATGGATCTTTCCATAGTTTTAGGGAGAGAAACTATTATGATATATTTCTATATGAACATCATCTTTATCTCAATGGCAATATAATGGTTTGTGATCATTGTAATGGAGATATAAACATGGTAAATATGTTTTGACACATTACTGTTTATATATTTCCATTAATAACTATGTGAAATTATTTAGAATTATATTAATTTTTTACATTAAATTCATTATTATCATGTTATTGAAGGAAGAAACATTCATTTCATAATTGATTTACATGATACCTTTATTGTGAGTCTTGTGTTCATTTGATTCGACTCCACATATATCTATTTTCTCTAAAACTAATATAATATTTACTATGATTTGGAATCCATCATTAAAATCATAATATTAACTCCTTAATAATAATAATATTTTGTCAAGGGTGGGATATAGTTTCACCATTTTAAAGTATAAAGAGTTGAATAAAAAACATTCATATGCTTATCAAAATATTATCATTAAAAAAATATAATTTTACAAATAGTGAACATTCAATTATTATTATAAAACATAAAATCCACATATTCATCCATTTCCCTAAAAAAACTTCATAAAATCTATAATAAATTTTCTTTCATTTGTTTCAGATTAAACTATTTTTAATAATCCGATTACTTTTTTGTTTTATAAAAGTTATTTAAAAATCACTCTTTAAAACACAAACACTACATGATAGATGGTCTAGGGGATTACCTATTTTAGAAATTATCTATTAAAACCATAATAATTTTATTATCCCTGGTATGATGATATAATATTATCATTATTATGGAGGATCCCTTCAGTGATTAGTATTTTTTTATTTAGAAAATATTTTTTTATTTAATAATAATATATAGTACTGTGTTATAAGTTCATCTTTGTGCAGTAATGATATGTGCTACCTTCTATGAAAATAAAATAAGTTTGGTAATATCAAAATCTTGATATTAGAGATCATATTTAATATAGAATAGTCAATTATGAATCACATAAGTTATGATAAATTTTGTTTGGTATAAAATGGCATGGAAACCAGATGGATCCCACTGCTTGATCAAACGTGTTGTACGTGCCACCTAGAAATTTGAATTACCTGACAGTTTGTTCTTATATGTAAACTTCTCCAATGGTGGCACATCCTCCTCTGCCTACCTCTGACTGGGGTTATTTACCATCAGATCTGAATCTCTTTCCATTTATCCTGCCGACCACTTCCTTGTTACCATCAGAGAAGGGTTTATCATTTAGGGATGTGTTATGTGGAAGGCCCCAGGCACATCGCCTGACTCGCTTCCAGGATTCCCCTTTTGTTGCTCTGGTGGCCTCAATAGATGGTCATGTCTTGTCATTGGATATCCCATCTTCTTCATTCAATACTCCTCGGAGTGCTTGCAGTGGACACAGGTGGCTAGATTTGGTATCGATTGTACGCCACTCTCCTCCTTTCATGGATTTATTGGCTCGTGGAATCTGGAAACTTTAACTATAGTTTCTTCTTTGTACTAAATTTCATTTTTTATCATCCTGATCTCGGTGGAGGATATCATTTCAGCATGGTTCAAGGCTCCCAGGTCCTTGGAGAAGTGGCACTTCACCTTGATGTGGTGAGACATGAAGATTCTTCTAGGAAGAGACTCTCTGCGTGTGCCTCTATGGGTGTCACTTCCTGGGATTCCCCACCCCTTCTAGAATGGAACCTTTCTTCATGCAATTGGTATCTCTTTCAGGCGTTTTTTGTTTTTGTATGATCGAACCTTGTTCCTGGAGGAGGCCTCCAGGGATTGCATCTCTGTTGACATGGACCTATCATCCTCTCTCCCATAGAATATCACCCTTTGTGTTCATGATTCCATCGAATGGAGCCAAGTCCCGGTCTACAATTCTCTACCTAGGTTCTTCTCCTTCTTTCACCTCCATGTACATTCTCTTCCCATTTTTAGGAGGATGTGTTGTGTGAATAGAGGAAATGGAATCTCTCCGTGCTCTTCCACTAGGGCTATTTCTAATGCCCCTTAATCGAGCCAGCTGGATGATTTTTTGCCTCTGTCTTCTCAATGCGTACCCTTTTCTGGTCTTTTTAATCCTTTAGTTGTAGTTGTAGTAAGTGATCATTTTGATTTTATCACCTCTCCCTCTCAGGAGGCTAGTAGGTAGCCCTACTTGGCCAATATTCCATTAGTGGTCCAACTTTCTCCTACGCAAACTGATCCCCTTCGGCCCTCAGTTTCATGGAACTCAGAAGGTATAGAAATATTTGGTCCTACAATATACCCTCCCTCATCCTCCTAAATTGGGGGTTTTCTCGATAGGGTGCACCCCTTTTATGATGACCCCTATTTTCAATGCCCCACTTCTATATTCCACCATGGTTATTATGGTCTCCAGCGAATATCATCCTCTCCATCTATCTAATAATATTTCAGGGCCCTCTTCGGAATCCCCCCCAGTGTCTAGGTCCCCAAGACAAGTATATCCCCTTCACCCCCTCCTACATACCCCTATTCTAGTCTCATCCAGTGGTCATCCTGTGATCCCTGATGGATGTAGTCAGGAGTCTCCATCCAGTTCACCTTGTAGAGTACTTAGCCATATGCCTAGCTTCAGGAACCTGTCCAACCCTCCTTATCGAACCCCTCCTTCGAACCATATTTTCATGAGGACTAGATCTCAGACAAAACATTAATATATCCCTTATATTCATATAAATGTAGCCAAGTAGCCTAGTTCCAAGCCCATGAATCTCATATTTTAATATATTATTACTGATTTTGATTTCTCATGTCTTGTGGGCCCAAGTTAAAACTGAATACATAGTGAATGTCGTCCGTACCAAATCATTGTCACTTTTTTCAGTGCTATAACCCAATAAAAAAGATCCAAGATTGATGATTTTCCCATAGAATTAGTATGATGGTCTTCATGCAAGATGATTCTCAAAACCTCTCTATTTGAATATTCTGGAAATTGAGCATTAGTGAAAACTTGGTTCATGACTCAGATCAGTGAACCACTTCTAAAATCCTGAAAGTTTCTAAAGCATTCTTCTTCTCCTTCATGTATAGAAATTGTGATGTTAGGGAACATAAACTTCTTTGGAATGAGCTAGAATAGTTGACCCCAAGGAATCCACATGGTTTGTGGTTGTAGATTTCAATTTGGATGTTGAACCTAGTGAAAGAAACGGTATGTCTTGCTTCTACCATAGAGCTAGTTTTGATCTCCCAGTTCATGTCTTGTGCAGGATTATTTGACCTGGTATTCTCAAAAAGGCATTTTACATGGTGTAATAATAAAGGAGGTGTGCACCGGTCCTAGAGTCAATTAGATTGATGACTTGAAAGTTTTCATATTGTGTACACATATATTAATGCCAATGTCACCCATTTAGGTCATAAAATTTCAGACAATTCGACACTCCTCTTTGACATATATCCCAGCCTGGATAGGATAGCTCCTATTGTATTCTCCATGTTGTGGACTTTGCTTATGAATTTTCTCAGTACAGTGGAACAATCTTGGAGAATACCAGTTCATGGGAATGCATGGGATAGATTGAATAACAAAATATGATGCCTCAATGTCAATCTCTAGGAATGAATCTGTATCTAGATACCTTTTACACGTGATCCGGAAGAGGCCCATCATGAAATAGACCACATTGAATCCATGTTTGGAAGCAGACTAGATTGAAACCATCTTGGGGGATCTCACTGTTAAGAAGGACATGATGTATGATCTACTATTAGGAAAAGAATTTCTGGACCGAGATCAGTCTATAGTTATATTGGTAGGGGAGGGTAATAGGAACACAACATTTTTTCATGCCTAAATCAATGAAATCCCAAGTCCACCTCGGCTTAACATCCGATTGCAGGATGGTTTCTACTCTGATGAAATCAATGTGGTGGGTGGCATGGAAGAGTCTTATTTAAAGTAGATACTTTCTAGACCTAACCCTATTATGGAGAATGGGTATATAAGGAGTTAGGGTGAGGTCATAGATATTATTTCTTTTGTGGTTTCTCAGTTTGATAATGACCAAATTGAAGTTTTACCACAGGAATATGAAACCTTAGGGTCTATGAAAAGCCTCAATTTGGAGAGTTCACCTATCCCATTAAGGTTCCTTTGATCCTTTTACAGATCCTCTTGGTGCATTGTGAAGGATGACATTGTGGTGGCCAATCAGGATTTCTTCTGTGGAAGGTTACATCCTTGTGATGTTGGTGATATCACTATGGACCTCATCCTAAATACTAAAAATCCATCTCTGCTTCAACATTATCTCCCGGTGAGTGTTTGAAATGATTCATATAAGGTCACGACCACCATTATCATCAAAAAAATAAGTATCCATCTTCCTCAATAGATCTCCCATGAGAAACACGGTTTTGTCAAACAATGATCAATACAAGGGGCTATCACAGTATACTAAAAGGAAACATATGAACATAACACAAAAGTTCAGGGTTCCAATATGGTGATCAATCTAGATATATATAAGTTTTATGACATGAAGGATTGGTCCTTAATTATTAAACTCTTTATGGGTATGGTCCCTTCCTCTTGTCATATTGACTTAATTTTCAGTTGCTTTAGCTTCTCGTGGTTGGCAGTTCTGTTCATGGGAAGAAATTTTGGATTCTTCAATGCGATTTGTGGGTTGAGGTAAGAAGATCCCTTGTCTCTGAGAATTTTTATTATGTCTTAGTATGTTCTCATTGACTATATCAATAAGGTAATCATGGAGGGATCCATCTGGCCCTACCACTATAAATCCAACCATTGTGTTATCTCTTATCTCATGTTTGCTGATGACCCGATAATTTTTATGAATTCTTGCTTGACGTCCATCTATGAGATTAATAAAATACTATATTATTACTTAATCTGGAGTGGTCATAAGATTAATAGAAGTAAATTCCAATTCTATATCTTGAACTGTTGCACAGATACAAGGATTGAGTCTTTTACATGTATCCTAGATATACATCACTGTTTTTTTTTTCATGGAGTATCTTAGTCCTCCTATCACACTACGAAGGATAAAAAATCATTATTATGATATTATTGTTGGATAAATAACTAATTTTGGTCAAAACTATAAGAACTTATTTTTATCTTATGGTGGGAGAATCACCTTAGAAAATTTTGTATTGACTTTTATCCTCTGTCATGCCCTCTCAAAAACCAAACACCAAAAGGGAGTGATAAAAAATATTGAATTTATCCTCTCCTAATTCATTTGGGATTCTCATAAGAAGGGAAGGATACATTGGTAATTTTGTAGAAGACATTCATGTCTTATTTAGAAGGGGGTATCAATATGAGAAATATCATTTGTACACTACAAGGAATGCGGGCGAAGCTGACAAGGGAGGTTATTGAGGATCATACCTTGTGGGGATGTTTCATGTCCTTGAAAATCAACGAAGGCATAAGTGTAACAAATGGGAGTTGGGATTAATTGAATTTTTTGGTTTCTTCCCATATCCAATCCCTTCATCCCCTCAGTAGATGGATTTTGGGGAATGGGGAGATTTATTTTTAAAAAATTTGGATAGAGCTCCCCTGGATTTTCCTGGATGCCCGATCACTAACATCTCATTCATGCAGGCTAGCAGGTTCCAAAATTTTATCAGAGAAGTGCTGGATAGGGAACAACATATAGACTTTAATGATTTTGAACTCAGAGAAAAACTAGATAGATGTGGTTTAATTGATTCTTCCTTTGGTGCTTTCTCAGCCAGGGACTATCTAAGGGAGATTAGTACAATGACTCAATAGGGTACCTAGGACTTGACATTGTGGATCAATAAAATCCATGTTAAACTCAATTATTTAGTTTGGTGTATCAGGAGTCATTCCCATCCTATGGACAAGAATGTTAAGAATACTGGAGTTTTCTATGTTTCGAGATGTATGTTTTGTA
Organism: Viscum album; assembly: GCA_963277665.1. Lineage (NCBI taxonomy): Eukaryota > Viridiplantae > Streptophyta > Magnoliopsida > Santalales > Viscaceae > Viscum > Viscum album. Next base: position 748,951,944 of record OY728129.1, on the reverse strand, counting down.
TGGGTTATAAGAATTAGAGTTTGTAGAATCCGTTCTTCAATAGTGACAGGGCTCTGCATGTGTGGCGAACTATTGGGGATTTCACAAGGCTCTCGGTTTTGAATTTAAGGGGATCTATTTTATTAGAATCCAAGTTCCACAAGACGGGAGACGTTATTCTATAAAGAAAAGCTTGTGCATTTATTCTGGTGATTGAATGTTGGTATATATGGCTAGAAAGGAACAACTGAAGGCATGAAGGAATTTGATACTCAGGTCAGGAGTTGGTGGCACATTCTAAGTTTCTTCTGGTATATATAGACCTATTAGGTAAAAATTGGTTCAAAGATCCCTCTCTCAGACCCTTCCATGAGGTCATCGTTTATAGATGTCTAAGGAATGCATGTAATTGGGTATGATGGCTCCCACATTAGCAGGGCCTAAAGATAAATTTTGATGGTTCCTATTAATCGAATGACACGAAAGGTGTTGTGTGGTTGGGGACTCTGGGGGCTGTTTTGTTCTATTCTTCAATGCCCTCTTTGGAATTGGGAATTTACTTATGGACTTGGCTGTGGAATTTTTGGAATTTCTTTAGATTTGCAGGATCAGGAGTATCGTGTTGGCTATGGTGGAAATTGAATCTACCATTATTCAGGATTCCATTCTTGGAAGATGATATACTCTTTCGTCTATAAATTATGTTATGTGAAAGTGAAAATATCTTGTCAGGGGAAAAACTGACATCCTTCATATTTGGAGAGAGGGAAATACGGTTGTGGATCATGTTGCCTCTAGGACCTCGCTAGGCCTTCGTATCTTCCTCAAATCAGAAATGCATTCATTATCCAAGGAAGGGAAGAGTCTCATTAGAGGGGACGCCATTGGGATTCCTCACATCAGGACTCCGTATCCTCCTGTCTTATTCCTTTTTCTTTTTTTGATGTTCGGTTATTTCTTTAATAATAAAATAAAATAATTATGATAAAAATTTCATGCATGATAAGTTAATAGATTACATTATCATCATTTTTATGATAAATATGACGTACTAATTTTTTTTAAAAATAAACCAAAGACACCATCATCTATGGTACCCCTCTAAGGGGATATGAATTAGCACTAATCAATATAGAATACCATCAATAAAAAATTTATGGATAATGATTCATTGAAACTATAATTCCTCACCTTATTAACACCATTATTAATATATAGGGTTTCATTTCATTTAATTAAAAAAATATGTAAATAATATATGTATCATAAATCATTTAGAATTATTTTTTTCAAATAAATTTTGTTATCTTGAAATTTTTAATCTGTTAAACATGATAATATAGAAATAATAACAATTATAATTCAAAAAATCAATTTAAAATTGGAATTACAAAGAGATATTAGGGGAATAAATAAAATATAAGTTGGTAAAGACATATCGTACTTAATAAGATAGAACACTTAAACAAATCCCCTTGATATTAATGAGGGCCAATATTGGAAATTATTAAATTAAAATGAATACAAATGGATTTATTCCATGTTGATAGATGAACCAATTCTATGGATACAATAGGTAGTAAGATACACCACTTATATAAAACATTGCACTCGAGTGTGATGATTTCGCTTGAGAAAATCCATGCATAGATGACTATGTTCCATGTATGCTTAGAAAATTGAATGTGAATAACTATTTATAATTTATTGATGTATTATAAATTTTTATATGTATTTATATGAGATTTTATATCAATTAGAAGAATATATATATAGTGTTTTTCTATTTTAGGGTTTTAAAAATCCCATGTCTGGGATTATAATGATCTACGTTGTACCTGTTTAGATTGAAATATATACTAATTTCAGGTCTTAAGAGTAAAATGATTTATTTTTAGGGCCATGGGTTTTTCGGTTCTTTGTATCGGGTTCCTAGTTAATCATTGACTAGATGGTGTTGGGGGATCCATTACATGTTTCAACAATGTTTTTAATTTTTATGTACGGAAATAATATTTATTCATTCCCACTTATTGAATCATACGACTCAGGGGTGTTTTAATATCCTCTTCAATAGAGGAGTACTCTCACACCTTCCCCTGTAATTATTTTTCCTTCTCTTTCATGTTGTTTTACTGATTTAGTGTCGTCTATTTGGTAGTTTACATTCTATTATTTTTGAATAATGGATGTATTTTATTATATTTCATGATAATACATTTTCATGTTGATGACAATATTTATAGTAAAAAACAAGGATTTATGTTGTTCATAATTTATTTAGTTTATTATAAAAGTGGAGTAGTCACAAAATATGACTAATAATAGGATGATATTTATTTTTCATTTAATGTTAATAATTTTCGTATTAGATAACTAGGTGGTTTTAATGCTAGTAAAATTTGAAATGTTATTAATGTGTATATGTAAAAATTATTGAAGGGAATATAATGAAATTTAAAAAATAAGAGTTAGAGATCTATGAAGGAAGATATTATCACACTATGGGCTATGAAAAAATTCCATATATAATTTCTATAAACCCACACTCTCAGATCCTATTCTAAAATCTGCAACATTAACACCCATGATTTGATGATAATAATTGTAACCCAAATTTTTCCATGAATACCTTACAACATCAAAAGGTAATATTAGATAACATATATACTATAGTAACTTTAATGAATAATTTTTAATAAAATTTTGAAAATATATTACACGAACAAATAAAAAGAAATTTGGACTCATAATTCAATAAAAAAACTTTTCTCCGATTTAACCTAGATTTTCTTATTTAAAATAATACATCAGAATCATCATGATGAGATCTTTTTTAGACATAATTTTTTCTTCATCATTATTTAATACCTGGTAAAAAGAAAACATAAGAAGGGTGGGCTAAAACTCCATGTAAGGGAAAACCTAAGCATCAACAACTAAATGTCATCAATATGCATAAGAGTTCATAAGGTAATGATGATAAAATTGTATGAGTGAATAATAAAAGTGCTCATACCCATAGATACCTAGACTATTAAATATGAAATCATTTAAAATGAAGGAATCATCTAAAATTATAATCATGATACATGTTACATTCATCTCGATCATTAGAAACATTAACAAACCATTTAATGCATAAATTAACATATAAAGGCATCTTGGGAAACACTTATGCATTCCACTCTTATAAATGGAATATCATTGACATCTATATGCATATATTTCACTGAAATAAATGAAATATCCATACGATCGACATCCAAACCCAATGCATTTGAGGGTTATCACAGACCCATCTATTCTTGTCCAATCACAAAAAACTCATGAATATTTTATAACATAACCACCCATCAAATTCCCTGGAACCATTGAAAAATAATCAGAAATAATTAACCCATGTAAATTAAATGGGTTTAATAACAATCTCTTCCAAACATGATTACCCATGAATAAAAATGGGTTCATTAATAATCTCTTTGAAATAAGAATAACCCATGTAATGGAAACGGGTTCTATAATAATATCTTGAAAACATGAATAGAACATGAAAAAGAAATGGTTTAGATTAAAATATTTAGAATCATGAATAACCCATTTAAAAAAATGGTTTCCTATACAATATAGTTGAAGCATGTTTAACCCATTAAAAGTGGGTTAAATAACTATATATTTGTAACATAAGTAACCCATGTAAAAGAAATGGGTTAAATAATATTCTCATTGAAACAAAAATAATCTATAAAAATAATTAATTAGGATGGTATCTTTAAAAAATAACCCTTATGGAGGATAAATTTCAACATGGGTTGAAAACTATGATGATGGTAAATTCCATTAAATGCATAATAAATCATTATTAAGGAAAATAATCATTAAATATTCCAATGATTCTTATAAAACATTGAAAAATTAAAACCATTGAACCCATGAATGGAAAAAAAATATACGAAAATAAAAAAATCATTATAATAATCATATTAATGAAATAAAATTTCAAATTAGATTTATATAAATTTGGTAAAAGAGGATAGGTGTATGATATATCAAATAAATTAAAGAAGGAAAATTATGATAAAATTCCATTATCACTTTGGTAGCTTCAAAACCATAAACCGTATTTAATATAGATACTCAATTAATATTTAAATCCCCATAAATATAAGGATAGTAAAAAAAAATTAATTATTGGGTTTTTGATACAGTACAGAATAAAAATAGTAGGGGTATATGGAATATGTCTTGTAAAAATAAAAGTGAGACCAGAAATATTCGAACAGTTGTTGTAACATCCGAATAGAGATTTGAATATGTAACAACAATCAAATGAAAAAATATATATTACACAAAGATAATATAATTCTCGATATAATACATCAAAATAGGTTGTAGATACACCCAAAAAAAAATTGTCATGATTATGACCTATAACTCATTAAAGTAAAATCTAGACAATAATCCCTTACCTCTAGTCAGATTTTTCATGATTGTTCTTAATCTTCATAAATGATAAACTAATATTTACAATAAAAATTCTTTGGAATCATTTCTAGGAGTATTATTAATTTTATATAACATATAAAAATGGTAAATACATTTACACAATCAATAATATATAATTTGGAAGTTTTGACTATAGTTGGTTTGTGTGTCAAAAATGACCATGATATGTTAACTGTGTTAAAATGGTACAATATTAAAACATCTCCAGAATAATAATTAAATAATTATCATATTTATAAATTAATTATAATTTTAAGACAATCATTAATTTTTTATAATAAAAATGAAAAAATGTTATAATCAAGGGTACCGTAGGTCGTACGTAAGAATGAATAACATTCTAATTTTTCAGTGATCATTATGGAAAGAAGGTGTGTCACATTTATATTTTCATAATTATCATTATATAATTAATACAACATGATTTATTAATATATAAATATATATATTTCATGTTATTTAAAAGGAATCACATCGCATTAAGGAGGTGGTAGTCCACATTCCCACGAACTACATTATAAATTTTTTAGTGACTGAATAGTGTAATATCAACAATTATATATTTTATTTATAGAATGTTCATTATGTCATTAATGTTATTTGTTTTTCATTTATTTCAAATATTTTCAATTAAAACTATACTTATGATATTCATTGTAATGTGTGAATGCATCACAATGCTTTGAGGAGGAATTAGCCCATACATCCACAAATGATGTTATCATATTTTAACCTAATTTACCACATAAAAGTATATTTTTTTATAATAATTGCATAATTTTCAAGACAAAATGAAATTAATATTTATTATAAAAAACATTTTTACTACCATTATTCCAAACCATAAGAGGCGGTAAATGATAAACAGACAATATCATTACATAAGGTGGTAGTTCTCCATACATGAATAGTATTTTTTTATACCCATTTGATGTAAATGTCCGTAGGTGTAGGTCGAAAAATTAAAATGAGAAACTTTTACCATATTTACAATAATGATTTAATAATATAATCATCTAATAATATGAAATTAAGTAGTAGATAATCAAATAAAAAATAAAAGCAAATTGAATAATGTTGCCACTTTCTGGGTAACTCTTTCTGTTTGCACCATAGGGTTTCATTGGATGGATATATTCTAAAAGTGAGGATTCGAGGATATATTATGTGATTATTGGAGACAATTTTATTCATATTTATTGTGAGAAATTGTTTTTTGATATTTGTGATGATTGGTAAGAGATAATTACTTTTTATAATGGAGGGGGAGTGAAAGTCTTGTAAATAAAAAAAGGTAATCACATTTCGGTGGTCTCCCATACATAATATTGTTCAAAAATGAAAAATTATTGTATTAAGTGGAATTTATGGTTGAAAAAAATATCAAGGAAATAAAAATAATGGCATTTGTAAAATTTTGATCCTTATTTTTAAAGTTTAAATATATTTTTTATTTTGGGGTTTTATTTAGGTAAGTAGTTATCCAACCTATTTAATATAAAAATTATGAATATATTAAGGTTATATTTATAAAATAAAATAATCCTAATTAATTATAAATATTATATCAAACTTATAAATTAAAAATACGATATTTGTTTTTGAAAAAAATCTAAAACAAGTTCATGTAACATGAAAAAACACAACCTTAACCTGAATTGTGCTAACAATGTTTTTACTATCTAGGAATAAATAGGTTAATTATAAAAGATCAGTTATACCATTAATGAAAAATATATGTTATTTATTAACATTAAAAAACACCTACAAGAATATTTTATTTTTTTTATTTTAAATCATTTTAGAAAATATGTTTTATTTGTAAAATAACATTAATTTCAATTTTGAAATTATTTATACAATTTTAATTTGAAAATTTAAAAACATTATTAAAGATGAAATATATTAATTTAATATATGGGTAATATTATATATTCATTTTAAAAATTACTAAATACAATAATTCACTAAACTTACATTCCATTTAAGGCCATTAGCATTATTTATTTTATTTTATTAAAACTAAATAATCTATCTATTAGAGTTTGATAAGACCATAATGTAATTATATAATTATTAGAAATTAATGTTAAATTAACATGATAAAAAAATCATTTAACTTTAAAATTAATTTTTATTAACGAAAACATGTGTCATGTTCCATAAACTAATGTTTTATAAATATTAAAGACAAGGAAGGTTTTTATTTTGTCTTATTACTTGAATAACTTATTATATGGGTCACTTTCATAAACTTGTGTCCCAATGACATATAAAATTATAATAAAATTGATATTATAAAACTATTGGCATTTAATGTCTTTTATACATGTTTCTAGGTCATTTTGGCTCTTAAATTTAAGGTTTTTTCCCTTAATAATCTAAATTTTACCATCATCACAATATATAATTTTAATTACCTTTCATATTATATTTGATCAAAAAATAATTTGACCTTATTAGTATATTAATATCACACTGATTACAACATGGATTGTTTGTTTTTCGTAATTCAATTCATAGAGGTGAAGAAATTATGTTTAAATCAACTCTAGAAAACATTGTGCGAAATAATGCTTTTTAATGTGAAAATATTCAAAAGTAAATTATGCCTTTATATCTAAATTAAATTTAAAGTTATTAAAATTATCATCATTTTATTATTAGATGTGATATTGATTCATTATGAGTTAAAAAATATAAAATATAGTGTAAAATTTATAATTATCTAAATTAAAAGGTATTTTTTATAAAAAATATAGAATTTTTCCCTATACATCAAAAAATAATCATTCTTTGAAAAATAAAAAAATATCCAAATATATATTTTCATATTATGATTTTAATAAATAATTTTATTTTTTCACATTAAAACTATAAACATGTCAAAAATTATATTCAAAATCGATGGGCCATTAAAATGAAATAAAATTACATTTTAAAAATATACATACTTATATGTTTAAAATTGGATTTAATATTTTTTAAAACTATCAAATTTATTCGATCAATGTTATAACATTTTATAAACATGTGTGTAGATAATATAGTTAGTAATATTGTCACATTCCAATATAATATCCATGAGATAACCTCCATGTTAAATAATAATAACAAAAGTGTATTATTGACCAGTAAGACTCAGCCTTGTGTGTAACACAATTTATAAAAATGACTTTACGTTGTGTGTAGCACATGATATACGTTGTATTTTTTGTGTTTCATGATAAATTATATATGTAAAGACCCGTAATATTCAAGGGAATTTTTTTTTTTTCTATTTTTCTTTGGTATTTTACAAGAACGCAGTTTCTGACGGCGCCTGATTCAGAGTCCCGGTGTTCCCGAAATCATTTTCTGAAGTTTGGCTCGGGTACGTTCAGTAAACAAACGAGCGGGTTTTTCTAACTTTTGAACAGGTGCTCGAAATCGAATTTCGAGGGCACCGCTGGAATCACAGCGCCAGTATGTGCTTAGAAACGCCTTTTCCGGAGTTGCGTTTGCTCGGGTGTGGTTTTTTAATTTTTCGGGGTTAAGTTAAGAAATAAAATAAAAGTGGTGCAACACTTTATTTTATTTCACTTAAAGCCACTTTAAAGCCGCTTAAGCTAAGTTAAGCGGATAGGGTGGAATCCAAAATATCCTACCCACTTGGTATGATATTTTTGAGGTGGGGAACGCACGAGCCCCACCGTTTCTTTCCTTCTAAGTAACGCACCCGCACCCCCCCTTTTTAATGAAGTCAACCCTTACGTTTTTATGGTTAAGAAACGCCTCATTAAATTGGGCGATTAAATCGTTACAATTAACTCATTGAATTAATTGTTCGTTTCGTTTCTTTTGAAATTCAAATGTGTCATGTGCGTTAATAAAATAAGATAACTCTTATTTTATTTCTGTTGGAACTTGTGGTGTGGAGAGGATTTGGAGGAAAGCGGTTTTCTTCGACGAAGAACGCAAAAAATGCGAAGAACGCACCGATCTCCGACGAAGAACGCCAAACCCTCAGAGATCAATGACGCGACGTCGTGTACCGCGACGTCAATGACGCTTCTTCCGCGACACTCCTTCCGCGACGTTTCTTCCGCGACGTCTTCTTCCGCGACGTCCCTTTCCGTGACAAATCTCGTTCGACGACAATGCTTGAGGTAGGGAATTATGTTTGAGAATAATTTTATTCCCTTGATTGTTTCATTCTAAAGGAAACAAAGAACACAGATCAACTTATTATCTAGTTTATCCGCGAACGTTTTCCTTGCGGGTTGGGAATAATTTTGTTGCGGGAAATTGTAGTGGTTGATTCTTTTAAATCTTTGTGATCTATACCCGCAGCGTATGATTAAATATTTGTTGTGAGACTTTTAAAATAGCTAACGCGGTGGGTGCGGACCAACGAACAAGTCTGAACCCACCACCCTTTTCGTTCTTGGTGTGAGGAACGGCGGACAATGAAAAAACAAGCCACATGGGAGATGTGAGGTCCTCGCAGTGAAGGACGGGCCCCGGGAGGGCCATTGGCGAAGGCGGCGTGCAATTCCGACCACTGGAACTCGTCCGGTGGTCCGCGGAGCAACCCGCCGGCGCGCTGCCAAGGAGAACCGCCACGGCTGAAGCCGTGACGGCAGGCTGGCCAACCCGCGACCACGCTGGACCGGCGAAGACGGGACGCGGCACCCCAGCCGCATCCGCTGGCCAGGGCGGCCCCATGCGGGGCCACAGCTCATTCAAGGGGGCGGCGCCCCCCTTGCGCACCGCTCGACCGTTACGGCCGAGCCGTATGGCGACCGGGCCGCGCCCAGGCCGGGCCGGGTCGCGCCCAGCCCATGCCGGGCCACGCCGGCCGGGCCAAGTCGCGCCATACGGGTCGAACCCAGACCTGGGTCGGGTCGACCCGGTTCGGGCCGACCCAGGGGGGTTGGGACGGGTCGGTCCGGGCCCAGACCCCCCGTTTCCGGACCCTTTTCGGTCTTTTGCCCATATCTTGGGCTTCGGGCCTCCGATCGATGAACCGTCAGTGGAGATGCGATCCTTGGATCGAGACGGTCGTTTCGACATATTGCACTCAAGGTTTCGGAATACCTTGAGTTCAGCCGGGTTGGTTCGTACACAAAACCAACCGGGCCCTCGGAGCGGAAACACCCATAACGTGAGCTCCGGAAGTCCGATTGACGTGCCATCGACTTTGATGGTTTCCTCTTAGTGAGATAGAACTTCTGACTTACTCCGCTCAAGGTTTGGATGCCGACAGAGTGCGGTCGGGTTGGTTCGCTCACGAAACCAACTGTGCCCCTAAAATGAAAAGGCTAATAACTCAAAGACCGGGGGGTCCTATTGACGCACCGTCTGTCTTGTTGAATTCCTCTTGAGGAGACGAAACTTTTGGCATACTTCGCCCGAGGGTTGGATGCAGTTGGAGTATGGCCGAGTTGGATTGTACCCGAAATCAAACTAGGCCCCTGGAACAGAAAAGCTGATATCTTTCAGACCGGACGTTCGTTTGACGAACCGTCAGCGGCATTGGTGATCACGTTGAGAAACGGTCCCTATGAGTATAACCTATGAGATTTCGGGGTACAGTTGAGATATAGACGGGTTGGTTCGCACACGAAACCAATCGGGCCCCAGGGACAAAAAGGATATTAACTAACAGACCGGGCGTCCTATTGACGCGCCGTCTGTTACGTTGAGACCCCTATGATGCAGCGGTCCTTTGAGATACTTTTTCGTGGAAGTTTGTGATACTTGTAGTATTGAATAGTAGCTCGTGGAGCGGACCCTCCTAAAGATGAGCATGCGGAGTACGAAGACCGTGTAGCCGGCTGAGACCTGCCGACTGTTTGACCGTCGACTCGGTGTGTTTTGGATAGCCTTGTGGGGAGCGCTTGGTTGTAGCGAAAGACCCACGGCGGAGGAGCGCTTGGTTCTAGCGGCAGACCCGCGGTACTCAATAGAAAATGTACCTCTGGAGGATATGAGGGGGAGCGCTTGGTTGTAGCGGCAGACCCACATCAGAGGAGCGCTTGGTTGTAGCAGCAGACCCGCGGTACTCAACATAAGGAGTACCTATTGAGGCTATGAGGGGGAGCGCTTGGTTGTAGCAGAAGACCCATTGTGGGAAGCGCTTGTTTGTAGTAGTAGGACCACAGTACTCAACAGTAGGATTACCTCAGCAGTCTTAGTTTAGTGAGCAGTACCTCGGAGTCATGACAGGACCACTGTTCACTCCAGAGACGAGGCTCTTCAGCAGTTACGGTTTCGATAATGAAAATCCTGGTTTGAGTTGAGTCTTTTGACCTCTGTGTTTACCTCATGATTGAGATGGGTCACTTGATAACTTAGTTATATGTATGGGCCTATACCTGGGTTTTGGTTATCCGTTGATTTCATGATCTTGGTGTTTTCCTCATGATTGAGATGGGTTACTTGATAACTTAGGTATATGCAAGGGCATATACCTAAGTAGAGGTTATCTGTTGAGATATTATTTTATGGTTATCCTTGTTGGTTTTAGTGATACCTTGAGGGTCTCTGGGTCCCTACTTAGTATCGTTATACTCAGCCCTGTACAGGTTATGCCCTCACCTCGTTGTGTTGGTTGCAGACGACGGGCAGTGCTGACGGAGGCCGAGTGTTCGCGGACTGGACGATACCTGGAGGTGGACCATAGGACAAGTTAGTACCCGGAGATGGACCACACGACGAGTCAGTATCCGGAGGTAGACTTCACGGCGAGACGACACTCGGAGGAGGTTGACAGGCGAGAGCGTTGTGGAAGCTATCTGTACCTACCCTTCAAGTAGGATCTGTGGTGGACGATCCAGGAGCTACGCTATCTGTACCTACCCTTCAGGTAGGATCCGAGGACGACGACCAAGGAGCTGCTTCCTTTCTTCCAGCTGTTGTATTTTTCTGTTGTACTTTTGTTCGGTTCTAGCTGTACTTTTAGTTGGGTTTGTATTCTGGCCCATTTACTTTTTAGCACTTCTTTTTTTGTACTTAGTGTTTTACTTCCGCTTGTACTCTGTGGTGTTTGTTTTCATTATAAAGGAAATTTCTTCCCAGTTATCGGAATTTACACCTTTGGTGATAGTCGCCAGCCCCTGGCCAATGGAAGGCGGGCTTGAGGTAGTCACAGCACGGGCCCCGAGGACGGGTCGTGACAAATTGGTATCAGAGGAGTCGGATCTACCGAAAAACTTATAACTCTGATATTTTCTTTCTGTGAAGCAATAGTGTTAAGGGTACTGAGTGTGGTATTCAGTTCAGGGAGTCTAGTGTTGGTGCGGGCGGCCAACGTATCCATACACCAGGACCCTGACAACTAATTTCCAACTTTGTGCACGAAAACACTGATTGCGTGTGTGTTTTCAAAGGTTTTCCATTAAAACAGCTCAAACCAGGTCAGCTCACCAGGTATAATCATTTGACCATGTCACATTGTTTCTTTCAGGATGCCATTTCACGGAAGACCAGCTATTGCCCAGTGGTATGTTCGTACTGACAGCCTACCGAGCGACCAGGCTTCGGTACAGGGCCCTCTTGCAGTTGAGGCACCAGCGGAGGCACCAGTGGTACTACCATACGTTGGGCCACCGATGCCACCAGCCTTAGCAGTAGGCGATGCACGCCACTTGAGCGCGCTCCATGAGTTACAACACCAGAGGCCACCCAGGTTCCGGGGAGAGACGGACCTGTAGGCTGCTGAGGATTGGCTGGAGGCAGTGGTGAGAGTCTTCAGGCTAGTGGGGACGCCTGCAGACTTAATGGTGATCTTTGCTACCAGCCTTCTTCAGGCAGTAGTAGGCAGGTGGTTGAGCAACTTGTTCCAGTTTTGCGATGGGATGACCTTCACATGGGAAGACTTTGGGACCTTCTTCAGGGTCGAGTTTGTGCCAGTATCTCTACACCCCGAGAGTGTAGAGGACCTTCTGCCTTTGCCGTAGGGTTTTCGGTCAGTAGCTTAGTCATCTGTGGGCAGTAGAGAGATGATGCAGAGGTCCAAGAGGACCAGAGAAAGTCGTACGAGGATAAGGAAGTGTTATGAATGCGTCAGGAAGGGTCACCTGGCACGTGACTATCCGACTCCTCGTACAGTTGATACGCAGGCTTTGGAAGAGCCACCGAGACAGAAGCAGCGGTGGGTGCTTGAGCAACAGCCGAGTAGTGGACAAGGCAGTAGAGCTCCGGGAGTAGGTGTACAGGAGTGGATCTAGTGGATACGTCCCTTGTACTTCTAGTTCCATGTTGTTGTTGTATTTGTGTCTTTGTACTATGAGCTTCAATAATAAAAAGACACTCATCTTTGTTTGCTTTCCTGTCCTTTTGTTTGGTTGATACTGATTGGTCCGAGTTAAGACTGTTGACTTGACCCTCACTTTAGAGATTTCTACTGGAGGAGACCTAGAGACCTCATACTGATGCCGACAGTGTAACTGGACCCTTGGAGGTGAGAGTGACAGTTGGATCTCTTTGTAGTTACGTCGAGGCCTTACGACGTCATCCATGGCATGAATGCATCATTCATGTCGGGATTGACTGTATTAGGCAATGGGTGTAGTTCATCAAGGGAATGAGACCGATTTTATCTTTTCGGCAAAGGAGAAATATTAGCAGCTCTTTATGATCATAGGCAAAGAAGGTGCAGGTCATCCAGGAGAGGATGAAGACTGCACAGTGCAGTAGAAACAGGAAACTAACGCCAGTCTTAGAGACTTAGGAGTGTTAAATGTTTCAAGAAGTGGAATATTTAAAGGAGATATGAGTCTGCGAAGCAGCAGACGTGGAGGCAGATCTAGGAGAGCATCATGTGGTGGTGTACATTTTAACATGCTACAACCACCCGCCTTAGTTTTCCCCGCCAGGCTCAGGGAGTTGGAGGGCAGGGGAAGAGAGTAACTGCTTGCGGTCAGGGAGAGTGACCCAATGGCTCTAAGAATGATTCAAGGGATAGTCTGTGTCCACTACTAGATGCCATAGAAACAGACATTGATATGAATCATTAATTCCTTCCATGAATCTTGTCCCAGACCTAGAGTTTACGGTAAGCCGTGGACTTGACCCTCACGTCTGGAGATACCTTGGGAGGAGACTAGATAATCACACTTACGCCGACGGTTTGGTCAGACCCACGAGGTGAGAGTTTTGGTTGGAATCTCTTGGTGGAAGTGTCGAGGCCTTACGGCGTTGATTTGAGTATGGACTGGGCAATCACAGTTCATACACAAATTGACGGTATTAGGCAAAAAGGTTGTGGTTTAACTACGACGTCGGGATAGGTTTTCCTTAGTCAGCGAAAAGGAAAACCCCATGCAGCACATGATAAACTCATGCACAGGAGGGTGCGACCGATCACTCTTGAGTCGGTCAACCTTACCTTCATGGCATTCGTCGTTTTGAGTTTCAGTTTTATCATGAATTGGATACCTCTAGAGTTCGAGGATGACGATCACATATTTATATGGGTCTCACCTCGATGAGGATTACGGAGATTTGGCCAAGGCAGAAAGTTATCTCCGAGGTTCAACAGACCTTTCTAGGTCCTCAGCTAGGTAGGCGAGGTGGTTTACCTCTTGACCCATCCACCTCAGTTGCACCAGGTGCACGACCACTTCCACATATCTCAACTGAGGAGATACGTGCATGATCCTTCACACTTCATCAACCTTGGGGAGCTGGACTTTGGCGATGGGGTGCCTTTCATGGAGGTTCCCGTGGAAATTGAGCATCGACAGGTGCGGATCCTATAAGGATGCTCGATTCCTCGGGTTCCCTTTCACTGGCAGTACGAGAACCTCCAAGTGAGCACATGGGAGCGGAAGGCTCAGACGCGTGCTCAGTACTGCTTTTCTATCCCTATTTTGTGTTAAAGCTTTACGAGGACATAAATCCCTAAGGTGGGAGTAATGTAAAGACTTGTATAATTCAAGGAAATTTTTTTTCTAATTGTCTTTGGGCTTTTTCAAGAACGCAGTTTCTGACGGCGCCTGATTCCGAGGCCCGGTGTACCCGGAATCATTTTCCAAAGTTTGGCTCGGGTACATTCAGTAAACGAATGAGCGGGTTTTTCTAACTTTTGAACCGGTGCCCAGAATCGAATTCTGAGGGCACCGATGGAATCGCAGCGCCGGTATTTTCTTAGAAACACCTTTTCTGGAGTAGCGTTTTCTCGGGTGTGGTTTTTTAATTTTTGGGGGTTAAGTTAAAAAATAAAATAAAAGTGGTGCAACACTTTATTTTTTTCACTTGAAGCCACTTTAAAGCCTCTTAAGCTAAGTTAAGTGGATAGGGTGGAATCCAAAATATCCTACCCACTTGGTAGGATATTTGTGAAGTGGGGCCCGCACAAGCCCCACCATTTCTTTCCTTCTAAGTAACGCACCCGCACCCCCCTTTTTAATGAAGTCAAACCTTATGTTTTTCTGGTTAAGAAACGCCTCATTAAATTGGGCTGTTAAATCATTACAATTAATTCATTGAGTTAATTGTTCGTTTCGTTTCTTTGGAAATTCAAACGTGTCATGTGCATTAATAAAATAAGATAACTCTTATTTTATTTCTGTTGGAACTTGTGGCGTGGAGAGGATTTGGAGGAAAGCGTTCTTCTTTGACGAAGAACGTGAAGAACGCGAAGAACGCACCGATCTCCGACGAAGAACGCCAAACCCTCGGAGATCGACGACGCGACGCCGTGTACCGCGACGTCAATGACGCTTCATCCGCGACATTCCTTCCGCGACGTTTCATCTGCGACGTCTTCTTTCGCGACGTCCCTTTCCGCGAAAAATCTCATTCGACGGCAACGCTTGAGGTAGGGAATTATGTTTGAGAATGATTTTATCCCTTGATTCTTTCATTCTAAAGAAAACAAAGAACACAGATCAACTTATTATCTAGTTGATCCGTGAACATTTTCCTTGCAGGTTGGGAATAATTTTGTTGAGGAAAATTATAGGGGTTGATTCTTTTAAATCTTTGTGATCTATACCCGTGGCGTATGATTAAATATTTGTTGTGAGACTTTTAAAACTGCTAACGCGGTGGGTGCGGACCAACGAACAAGTCTGAACCCACCGCCCTTTTCATTCTTGGTGTGTGTAACGACGGACAACGACAAAACAAGACGCACTGGTGATGTGAGGTCCTCGCAGGGAAGGACGGGCCCCTGGAGGGCCATTGGCGAAGGCGGCGTGCAATTCCTACCACTGGAACTCATCCGGTGGTCCACGGAGCAACCCGCCGGTGCGCCGCCAGGGAGAACCACCGCGACTGAAGCCGCAGCGGCAGGCCGGCTGACCCGCGACCATGCAGGACAGAAAAAGACGGGATGCGGCACCCCGTCCGCATCCGCTGGCAAGGGCGGCCCCACGCGGGGTCGCGGGTCATTCAAGGGGGCGGTTCCCCCCCTGTGCACCGCTCGGCCGTTTCGGCCGAGCCGTCTGGAGACCGGGCCGCACCCAGGTGAGGTCGCGCCCGGGCCGGGTCGGGCCGTGCCGGCCAGGCCGGGTCACGCCAACCGGGTCGGACCCAGAACCTGGTCGGGTCGACCCGGTTCGGGCCGACCCCGGGGGGGTTGGGCCGGGTCGGTTCGGGCCCAGACCCCCCATTTCCAGACCCTTTTCGGTATTTTTACCATATCATGGGCTACGAGCCTCCGATCGACGCACCGTCAGCGGCGATGCGATCCTTGGATCGAGACGGTCGTTTCGACATATCGCTCTCAAGGTTTTGGAATACCTTGAGTTCGTCCGAGTTGGTTCGTACACAAAACCAACCGGGCCCTCGGAGCGGAAACGCCCATAACTTGAACTCCGGACGTTCGATTGATGTGTCGTCGACTTGATGGTTTCCTCTTAGTGAGATGGAACTTTTGGATTACTCCGCTCGAGGTTTTGCTGCCGACGGAGTGCGGTCAGGTTGGTTCGCTCACGTAACCAACCGGGCCCCTGAAACGAAAAAGCCAATAACTCACAAATCGGGCGTCTGATTGACGCGCTGTCTGTCTCGTTGAATTCCTCTTGGGGAGACGGAACTTTTGGCATACTTCGCCCGAGGTTTGGATGCAGTTGGAGTATGACCAAGTTGGATTGTACCCGAAATCCAACCGGGCCCCTGGAACGGAAAAGCTGATATCTTTCAGACCAGATGTCTGTTTAATGAACCGTCATAGGCGTTGGTGATCACGTTGAGAAACGGTCGCTATGAGTATACCCTATGAGAGTTCGGGGTACAGTTAAGATACGGACAGGTTGGTTCGCACACGAAACCAACTTGGCCCCTGGGACGAAAATGCTATTAACTAACAGACCGGGCGTCCGATTGACGCGCCGTCTATTATGTTGAGACCCCTATGATGAGGCGGTCCGTTGAGATACTTCTTCATGGAACTTTGTGATACTTTTTAGTATCGACCAGTAGATCGTGGAGCGGACTCTCCCATAGAAAAGTGTGCGGAGTACGGAGACCGTGTAGCTAGCTGAGACCTGACGACTGCTTGACCGATCGACTCGGTGTGTTTCAGATAGCCCAGTGGGGAGTGCTTGGTTGTAGCGGCAGACCCACGGTGGAGGAGCACTTGGTTGTTGTAACACCCGAGACTTTTATGTTATATAAATCATCAAAGGAATCTTTTTCTACACAACACTTTCTTGGCTTGCTTTACACGCAATCGCGACCTTCCTCGATAGCTTGCGTCGTACGCAATACCGAGTTTCACTAAACAACAATATGCTATTAAAACTAGCCGTTATGAATAGTAATAACCACTTTTTGAAATTTTATAAATTTTATTTTTCAAAATGGACTTCATTTTTGGACTCAGAATATCGAAATTAGCCTAGGGTGAAATTTTGGTATTTTTCTGAAAACTTTCAATTTTTGATGAATAGTGAAACCACTAAGTGGTAGGTTAAAAACTGAATTTTGCATAAAACTTAATTTTACCGCTTCTGTGAATGGAATTTCAAAAATCCGAGAGACACGGTTAATATCAAGGACTAAAATGTGGTTCAATGAGATGAAAATAATTTTTTGGTGAATAGTAACTTTTTACTATTTTTACCGCGGTTAATAGTAAATAGGGTAACTAAGGGTAAATATGATATTAATATTACCCTAACACATGTCCTAATTCTATTGGACAAGTGTAATTCGACCAAAAACAAACTTAGGAATAAAATATGACCATTTAGGCCCACTTGGATTAGATTAGGACATTTATTATTAATTTATTTAAAGAAGGGTTAAAATAGTTAAAATCAAAGTTTAATAAGTAAATCATTTTTAATATAGGGTTATACATAAGATAAATTCGATTGTAAATATTCATTAGAAAGCTAAAACGATTTCCTACATGATGGTATTTTATTTGTAATTTTTAGACATCAAATAATTTAATTTATTTATGACACAAAGATGATGCAGTAATTATCTTATTAATGAAATATTGACAAAATTGATAATATAAATACCAAAATAAATGTAATTTGAGACTTTTTATGAATTCCACTAATTTTATAGGTTACTATGATATATTAGTATTGATTTAATCAACTTGGTTCGAACATATAATTTTGTTATGACTTTGACAAAAATCATATATCAAATAGTGTCAAAATTGACACAAAATAGTTTTTAAATCAAATATTATATTATTAATTGTTATTTTATTCCTAAAAATCTAAGGTTCGGCCAAATGACTTAGATAAGGATATATATTTTAATAATAAACAATTTGGGGTTCGTTTGGCATGTTATAGTAAGTGTATTAACCATATAGTGAAAGAAAACAAAAAGTCATGGTAAAAGTTAAATTATTTAACTTAGAGTTAAATATAATTGATAAGGTTAAAATAATACCCTAAACTTGTCTAAATTATATTGGTTGATAGGATTTCGACCCATCCCCACTTTGGCTTCGAAATAAGACCCTTTGGAACCATTATAAACCGATTTTGACTTTAATATAAAATAATATTTTGAGATATTCCTATGGTGCCCCTCTCCTCCCTTATAAAAGGGCACCTCCTCCCCCTCCTCCTCACACCAATTTGAGCACTCAAGCTCGGCCAACCCCTGCCATTTTCCATTCTACACTTCCCTAGAATAATCCTAGAGGTCCTGGTCTTCTCCAAAGACCAATCTTAGTTCCTTAAGTGGAGGATTCAAAAAGGCGTTCCAAAGAAGAGGTAATATCCATTACCGATCTTTTCAATTTCTTTCTTCTTCAAATTCTTCTTCTTTAGTTGTTTCATGATAAAGTAATAACATCAGTATTACTTACATACTGATATGTTATTATAAATATGAAACAACCCTAATTCACCTTCTATCCATCCTACGGAAAAATGAAATCACCGCGCGTGCGTACGTACGGAATACCGTCTCCACGCCGTGGTGTAATCTATTTTCCACCATCACCTTACAAGGATGGGTATAATGGTGTAATCAGTAACTATATATGATTATTATTAAGTAATACTGATACTGAAATAATATATATATATACTCCAATACAATTCCACGATCATAGGAACGATATCATCACTCGTGCGTACGTACGGAATACCGTCTCCACGATGTGATGCGACTCGTTCTACATGATCTTCATTTCATAATGATTATATAAATGAATTGAATGAATGAATATGGTATATAATACACTAATACCATTCTGGAAATGAATTATCTATAACCTAAAGATAAGAATAAGAATTTATTCGACAAAACACGCATAAGAACAAAAAGTTATAAAGACCCGAGTAACAAGTAACAATGAAATATTACTAACAAGAAGCTAATAATATGACCATATATGATCTCATATCAATATTTATGATTCTGGAATAAGTCAATAACATTATTTAAACCATTATACAGGAGCTTCGGACACGAACAAAGCAAATCGGACCTAAGGTAAGGGAAATATCACAATCTCATTTTTATCCGAGATTGTTTATTCGTAAGTATTTACTAGGGTGTATTTTATCATCCACATCCATGTTCCCTCAATATGTAATATTGTTTCCATCCACTTGAAATAGTTTAAATCCAATTTTACCCTTAGGTGAGTTTTTAGTAAAGAATATGAAAGGAATCTTTTGTCGTTTTTCCGTACGAGGTACTTTTTGACTTTTCCGACAAAAGTACGAAGAATGTTTTTTTTAACTTATACGGCATGAATGGATTTTTAAAAAATTACATCAAAGAAGCTTCCTTTACAAGTTTTCAAGTTTATTTTTAATCAACTTCTTTTATTTTAAAGTTGTATGACATGTTATGAAAGGAAAAATATTTTTGAAGAAGAAAGGATATTTTCCTCAAGAATTCAATTCAAGTGTTTTATCAAAATTATTTTCCATCTAAGATAATAAAGGGTTCTGTTTCTATCCATATTTTTACATTGGTTTGACTATGTTGTGATGGAATTATGTTTATGAATTCCTTTATCATATATGAATTGATTTATGATGTCATGATGTTTCAAGAATCCCATTTTTGTTACATGTGTTATGCGATGATGCATGTTTTATGATTATGTGGCACACATAAGAAAGGATTCATTATAAGATGGGTGGGACCTATATCTCCCTCCAATGCATTGGGTAATGATTTTATATCTCATGAGATAGACATGGCTGGAACGGAAGGTTATTTCGGTTCAGTGATACAGGACTGAAACGAGGAGTGAACTCGGTTCAGAAAGGGACTTTGTCCACTAAGATAGTCTTGGCAATGAGTCATGACTAACAAGAAATGATTTTCCATGATTATGTGTGCATGCCACAAAGTTTCAAGTTTTATGTTATGATTTTGGGGATCTCATTTTCACTTCTATGATTTATTCCATGTTAAGATATTATGATCTCTTTTGCAGGTTTTGATTTTCAAAAAGATATGATATGATTTTTATTTCCTTTATTTGCCCTTGCTGAGCATTTGAGCTCACCCTTTTATGTTTTCTTTTCCCCAGGTCAGGAAGATGGATATTAAGTAGAATATGCTAAAAGGGACCCTAGATATGATGAAATAAATGGGAGACACTGTAGAAGATTTATGAACCAGTTGTTTATGTTTCCCAGTTTCTAAAGACACTATACCTATACGGTCCTTTGTGGTTTTGTCATATGTTGTAATAAGTGTGATTCAATTTTGAAGTGTTAACAATGTATGTAAAGTGTGGGTCGTCTCAGTTGGTATCAGAGGAAAGGTATAGTCAACCTTTGGAAACTAGGATGTGAAATCCTTAGTAAGAACCCTAAGGATAAGTCTAAGCATAGAACACAATTTTAGAAATGGCCTTGAATAACCTAGGATAAGACCTTAAGCATGAAAATTTTATTCTTGAATTATGTGGTTTCCTATTATAATTAGTGTTGCTCACACTATTCTTCTTGGTTTTAGTCAATGGCTGGAACCCGAAGGAACCGTGTTAATGCGGAATGCGATGGGCAATGCAATGATTGTCCCCCTGAGCAACCAAACGATATGGGAGCTGGAATGCAAAATCTTGTAGCCATGCTCACACAACTTTCTCAAGCTATGAATCATGCAGGATTTCCAAACGAACAAAGAAGGGAGCAACATTCTGTTGAATCCTTCATGAGGCAGCGTCCACCATCTTTCAGCGGGTCTACTGATCCATTAGTTGCTGAACAATGGATTAGTACTATTGAAAAGATATTTTCAGTTCTTCAATGTTCTGAGCATGATAAAGTCATCCTAGCAGTGTATCGTTTGGAAGGAGATGCGGATCAATGGTGGAATCTTGTTAAGAATACGAGGCAAAGGGATGAAATTGAGTCTATGGAATGGGACGAGTTCAAGAACTTATTTTTCAATAAGTACTTCCCTCGTATTCTCCGAACAAAGATGGAGAAAGAGTTCCTTGAACTGAAGCAAAGGGATGATGAATCTGTTAGTACCTATGAAGCAAATTTTACAAGACTTGCAAGGTACGCTTCTGGTATTATTATCCAACCTGAGAGTAAGATCGATCGATTCTTTAGTGGCTTAAAACCAAGTCTTCGAAGGGCGTTAGCCATAAGGGACTTCAATAGCTACGAAGAAATCGTTCGATGTGCTCTCAAAGTCGAGATGGAGATTGGAGTAACCCATCAGTCACATGGGTTTGATAAGAAGAGGAAGATGGAATTCAAAGAAAAATCTAAAGAGCACACGGAAAAGAAGATGAACTTTCCCTTATGCTCAAAGTGTGGAAAGAAACATGGAGGGAGTTGTCTTAAAGGGACAAGTAAATGTTTTAAATGTGGAAAGGAAGGTCATCGGGCATTTGAATGCCGTGATAATGGGAAGAAGATGTCTAATGATGCAAACAAAGGAAGGGATACACAGAATGAACCTTCTACACTTCAATGTTTCAAGTGCAAGGAGATGGGGCATTATGCCAATCAATGCCCAAATCCAAGGGTTGATGATGATGGTCGACGTCAACAAACTCTTAAGGCTAAAGACAAAGGAAAGTCACATGCAATTTCTATCAGCGATGTGGAGTACGATAACGATGTGGTGAAAGGTACACTTACCATCCACTCTAAAGTAGCAAATGTTTTATTTGATTCTGGATCCACCCACTCTTTTATTTCTGAAGATTTTTCTAAGGGTATCACCGTACTACCTCAACAATTAGATGTTGAGTTAGCTGTGACAACACCTAATGGCACATCAATCGCATCAAAAGTTTATAATTCTTCTCCGATCGAAGTTTGTGGGAAAGTGCTTCCTGCAAATCTTGTGATCCTTCCTTTAGTGGAATTTGATGTGATTCTTGGCATGGATTGGCTTTCTCTACATGGAGCTCATATCAATTGCCAAATAAGGGAAGTCACATTTCATATTCCAGATCAACCTACGATCGTCTATCAATGCAAGGATGAACATAACCTTCCAGTGGAAATTTCTTCCATCTTATGGGTATTGATTCCACTAAATGAAGGTTATTTATCTCAAATGGTTGGTGAGAAAATCACGATTAAGAATATGCCCATTGTACGGGAGTTTGATGATGTCTTTCCGGAGGAATTGCCGGGTCTTCCACCAAATCGAGAAGTTGAGTTTTCAATAGAACTCGTACCGGGTGCTTTGCCTATTTCAAAGACACCTTATAGAATGGCCCCAATTGAGTTGCAGGAATTGAAGAAGCAACTCCAAGAGAATCTTGATAAGGGATTCATACGCCCTAGTGCGTCACCTTGGGGAGCACCTGTTCTATTTGTTAAGAAGAAAGATGGATCAATGAGACTCTGCATTGATTATCGAGAACTTAACAAGATCACTATCAAGAACAAATATCCTCTCCCACGCATTGATGACTTATTTGACCAACTACGCGGAGCTCAATACTTTTCCAAGATTGATCTTCGTTCAGGGTATCATCAATTAAGGGTCAAAAGGGAGGATATACCAAAGACGGCTTTCCATACAAGGTATGGACACTATGAATTTATAGTGATGCCATTTGTTCTTACTAATGCCCCTGCTATCTTCATGGATCTAATGAATAGAGTCTTTAGAGACTATCTTGATCAATTTGTGGTAGTCTTTATAGACGATATTCTTGTCCATTCAAAGAGCAAGGAAGAGCATGAAGATCACTTGAGAATTATATTGAAGACCCTGAGAAAAGAGAAGCTTTATGCCAAATTTACCAAGTGTGAATTTTGGCTTCAAAAAGTTGCATTTTTGGGTCATATAATCTCAAAAGAGGGGATATCTGTGGATCCAGCAAAAACAGAGGTTATCGAAAGATGGTCAAGACCAACAACAGTAACTGAGATCCGAAGTTTTCTTGGTTTGGCTGGATATTATCGACGTTTTGTAAAAGATTTTTCACGATTATCTAATCCACTCACCAAGTTGACTCGGAAAGGAGTTAAGTTTGTCTGGACAGAGGAATGTGAAGAGAATTTCAAGGAGTTGAAAAGAAGGTTATCCAGTGCACCTGTGCTCACACTGCCTTGTAGTGGAGAAAGGTTTGTGATCTACAGTGATGCATCCAAGAAGGGATTGGGGTGTGTTCTTATGCAAAATGATATGGTGATAGCTTATGCCTCACGACAATTGAAAATCCATGAACAAAATTACCCAACACATGATTTGGAGTTGGCTGCGGTAATCTTTGCATTAAAGATTTGGAGGCATTACCTTTATGGTGAAAGGTGTGATATTTATACTGATCATAAAAGTTTAAAGTATATTTTCACACAAAAGGATCTGAATATGCGCCAAAGAAGATGGTTGGAGCTGATTAAGGATTATGACTGCTCAATCCATTACCACCCTGGGAAAGCAAACAAGGTGGCAGATGCATTAAGTCGACAACACCATGCTAGTTTATCCATGATGAGGATCACAAAAGATCCAATATTTATGGATTTACAAAGGATGGATCTTGGAATTATAATGGAAGGGGAAAAATCTTATCTTTCTCAAATGAATGTTCAACCATCTATACATGTGAAGATTAAAGAGGCACAGAAAGAAGATGTTGAGTTACAAAAGAAGGTGAGAAATGTTCCTGAATTCAACCTTGATTGTGATGGGATAATAAAGTTCAGGAATCGGGTTTGTGTTCCTCCCATCCCCGAATTAAAGAAAGAGCTGCTGGATGAGGCTCATAGTTCTTCATTCTCTATTCATCCTGGAAGCACGAAGATGTATAGGGACCTGAAAGAGTACTTCTGGTGGGATGGCATGAAAAGAGATGTTGCTGAATATGTCTCTCGATGCTTGGTTTGTCAACAAGTTAAAGCTGAGAGACAGAAGTCTAAGGGGATGTTACAACCATTACCCATACCCGAATGGAAATGGGAAAACATCACTATGGACTTTGTCACAGGACTTCCTAAAACATCCAAAGGCAATAATGCTATCTGGGTCATAGTTGATCGTCTTACAAAGTCTGCACACTTCATTGCTATTAGAGAGGATTTCTCTCTAGATCAGCTTGCCAGGATATATGTAAAGGAAGTGGTAAGATTGCATGGAGTACCACTTTCTATTATATCTGATCGAGATCCGAGATTTACCTCGAAGTTCTGGCGAAGTCTTCAGCATACTCTGGATACAGAGTTGAGTTTTAGCACTGCTTATCATACCCAGACAGACGGTCAGTCTGAGAGAACAATTCAAACCCTAGAAGATATGTTGAGAGCTTGCTCTATGGATTTCAAAGGAGGTTGGGATCAACACCTACCTTTGGTGGAATTTTCTTATAATAATAGCTTTCACTCCAGTATTCAGATGGCTCCTTATGAAGCTCTCTATGGAAAGAAATGCAGGACTCCAACTTGCTGGGATGAAGTTGGGGAAAGAAAGCTATTAGGACCTGATCTCGTTGATGAAATGGCAGAAAAGGTCAGATCTATTCAACAACACATAAGAGCAGCTCAGAGTCGACAGAAAAGTTATGCCGACAACCGAAGAAAAAACCTAGAGTTTGAAGTGGGTGATAAAGTGTTCTTACGAATATCTCCCTGGAAGAGGGTTATGAGATTTGGAAAGAAGGGGAAGTTGAGCCCTAGATATATCGGTCCTTTTGAAATACTGGATCGTGTTGGGAAGGTAGCTTACCGATTGGCGCTTCCACCGAATCTCTCTCAAGTTCACGATGTGTTCCATGTATCTCTCCTGAGAAAGTACATACCAGATCCTTCACATGTACTCAGCTCAGAAGTTGTACCGCTGGAGCAAGATCTTTCTTATGAAGAACAGCCGATAGAGATTCTGGATCGTAGCGAAAAAGTCCTACGAAACAAGACCACTCGCTTGGTGAAAGTTTTATGGAGAAACCACCAACTTGAAGAAGCTACATGGGAGCTTGAGGATATGATGAGGGAGAAGTATCCTCATTTGTTTGTTGCAAAGTGACGAATTTCGAGGGCGAAATTCTTTTTAAGGGGGGTAGAATGTAACACCCGAGACTTTTATGTTATATAAATCATCAAAGGAATCTTTTTCTACACAACACTTTCTTGGCTTGCTTTACACGCAATCGCGACCTTCCTCGATAGCTTGCGTCGTACGCAATACCGAGTTTCACTAAACAACAATATGCTATTAAAACTAGCCGTTATGAATAGTAATAACCACTTTTTGAAATTTTATAAATTTTATTTTTCAAAATGGACTTCATTTTTGGACTCAGAATATCGAAATTAGCCTAGGGTGAAATTTTGGTATTTTTCTGAAAACTTTCAATTTTTGATGAATAGTGAAACCACTAAGTGGTAGGTTAAAAACTGAATTTTGCATAAAACTTAATTTTACCGCTTCTGTGAATGGAATTTCAAAAATCCGAGAGACACGGTTAATATCAAGGACTAAAATGTGGTTCAATGAGATGAAAATAATTTTTTGGTGAATAGTAACTTTTTACTATTTTTACCGCGGTTAATAGTAAATAGGGTAACTAAGGGTAAATATGATATTAATATTACCCTAACACATGTCCTAATTCTATTGGACAAGTGTAATTCGACCAAAAACAAACTTAGGAATAAAATATGACCATTTAGGCCCACTTGGATTAGATTAGGACATTTATTATTAATTTATTTAAAGAAGGGTTAAAATAGTTAAAATCAAAGTTTAATAAGTAAATCATTTTTAATATAGGGTTATACATAAGATAAATTCGATTGTAAATATTCATTAGAAAGCTAAAAATATTTCCTACATGATGGTATTTTATTTGTAATTTTTAGACATCAAATAATTTAATTTATTTATGACACAAAGATGATGCAGTAATTATCTTATTAATGAAATATTGACAAAATTGATAATATAAATACCAAAATAAATGTAATTTGAGACTTTTTATGAATTCCACTAATTTTATAGGTTACTATGATATATTAGTATTGATTTAATCAACTTGGTTCGAACATATAATTTTGTTATGACTTTGACAAAAATCATATATCAAATAGTGTCAAAATTGACACAAAATAGTTTTTAAATCAAATATTATATTATTAATTGTTATTTTATTCCTAAAAATCTAAGGTTCGGCCAAATGACTTAGATAAGGATATATATTTTAATAATAAACAATTTGGGGTTCGTTTGGCATGTTATAGTAAGTGTATTAACCATATAGTGAAAGAAAACAAAAAGTCATGGTAAAAGTTAAATTATTTAACTTAGAGTTAAATCTAATTGATAAGGTTAAAATAATACCCTAAACTTGTCTAAATTCTATTGGTTGATAGGATTTCGACCCATCCCCACTTTGTCTTCGAAATAAGACCCTTTGGAACCATTATAAACCGATTTTAACTTTAATATAAAATAATATTTTGAGATATTCCTAAGGTGCCCCTCTCCTCCCTTATAAAAGGGCACCTCCTCCCCCTCCTCCTCACACCAATTTTAGCACTCAAGCTCGGCCAACCCCTGCCATTTTCCCTTCTACACTTCCCTAGAATAATCCTAGAGGTCCTGGTCTTCTCCAAAGACCAATCTTAGTTCCTTAAGTGGAGGATTCAAAAAGGCGTTCCAAAGAAGAGGTAATATCCATTACCGATCTTTTCAATTTCTTTCTTCTTCAAATTCTTCTTCTTTAGTTGTTTCATGATAAAGTAATAACATAAGTATTACTTACATACTGATATGTTATTATAAATATGAAACAACCCTAATTCACCTTCTATCCATCCTACGGAAAAATGAAATCACCGCGCGTGCGTACGTACGGAATACCGTCTCCACGCCGTGGTGTAATCTATTTTCCACCATCACCTTACAAGGATGGGTATAATGGTGTAATCAGTAACTATATATGATTATTATTAAGTAATACTGATACTGAAATAATATATATATATACTCCAATACAATTCCACGATCATAGGAACGATATCATCACTCGTGCGTACGTACGGAATACCGTCTCCACGATGTGATGCGACTCGTTCTACATGATCTTCATTTCATAATGATTATATAAATGAATTGAATGAATGAATATGGTATATAATACACTAATACCATTCTGGAAATGAATTATCTATAACCTAAAGATAAGAATAAGAATTTATTCGACAAAACACGCATAAGAACAAAAAGTTATAAAGACCCGAGTAACAAGTAACAATGAAATATTACTAACAAGAAGCTAATAATATGACCATATATGATCTCATATCAATATTTATGATTCTGTAATAAGTCAATAACATTATTTAAACCATTATACAGGAGCTTCGGACACGAACAAAGCAAATCGGACCTAAGGTAAGGGAAATATCACAATCTCATTTTTATCCGAGATTGTTTATTCGTAAGTATTTACTAGGGTGTATTTTATCATCCACATCCATGTTCCCTCAATATGTAATATTGTTTCCATCCACTTGAAATAGTTTAAATCCAATTTTACCCTTAGGTGAGTTTTTAGTAAAGAATATGAAAGGAATCTTTTGTCGTTTTTCCGTACGAGGTACTTTTTGACTTTTCCGACAAAAGTACGAAGAATGTTTTTTTTAACTTATACGGCATGAATGGATTTTTAAAAAATTACATCAAAGAAGCTTCCTTTACAAGTTTTCAAGTTTATTTTTAATCAACTTCTTTTATTTTAAAGTTGTATGACATGTTATGAAAGGAAAAATATTTTTGAAGAAGAAAGGATATTTTCCTCAAGAATTCAATTCAAGTGTTTTATCAAAATTATTTTCCATCTAAGATAATAAAGGGTTCTGTTTCTATCCATATTTTTACATTGGTTTGACTATGTTGTGATGGAATTATGTTTATGAATTCCTTTATCATATATGAATTGATTTATGATGTCATGATGTTTCAAGAATCCCATTTTTGTTACATGTGTTATGCGATGATGCATGTTTTATGATTATGTGGCACACATAAGAAAGGATTCATTATAAGATGGGTGGGACCTATATCTCCCTCCAATGCATTGGGTAATGATTTTATATCTCATGAGATAGACATGGCTGGAACGGAAGGTTATTTCGGTTCAGTGATACAGGACTGAAACGAGGAGTGAACTCGGTTCAGAAAGGGACTTTGTCCACTAAGATAGTCTTGGCAATGAGTCATGACTAACAAGAAATGATTTTCCATGATTATGTGTGCATGCCACAAAGTTTCAAGTTTTATGTTATGATTTTGGGGATCTCATTTTCACTTCTATGATTTATTCCATGTTAAGATATTATGATCTCTTTTGCAGGTTTTGATTTTCAAAAAGATATGATATGATTTTTATTTCCTTTATTTGCCATTGCTGAGCATTTGAGCTCACCCTTTTATGTTTTCTTTTCCCCAGGTCAGGAAGATGGATATTAAGTAGAATATGCTAAAAGGGACCCTAGATATGATGAAATAAATGGGAGACACTGTAGAAGATTTATGAACCAGTTGTTTATGTTTCCCAGTTTCTAAAGACACTATACCTATACGGTCCTTTGTGGTTTTGTCATATGTTGTAATAAGTGTGATTCAATTTTGAAGTGTTAACAATGTATGTAAAGTGTGGGTCGTCTCAGTTGTAGCGGCAGACCCGCGGTACTCAACAGAAGGAGTACCTCTAGAGGCTATGAGGGGGAGCGCTTGGTTGTAACGGCAGACCCACGACAGAGGAGCGCTTGGTTGTAGGGGCAGACCCGCGGTACTCAACAGAAGGAGTACCTATTGAGGCTATGAGGGGGAGCGCTTGGTTGTAGCGGCAGAACCATAGTGGGAAGCGCTTGGTTGTAGTAGCAGGCCCACAGTACTCGACAGGGGGAGTACCTCAGTAGTCTTAGGTTAGTGAGAAATACCTCGGAGTCGGGACATGACCACTGTGCACTCCAGAGACAAGGCTCTTCAGCAGTTACGGTTTCGATAATGAATATCATAGTTTGAGCAGAGTCTTTTGACCTCTCTTTTTACCTCATGGTTGAGATGGGTCACTTGATAAATTAGGTATATGTATGGGCATATACCTGGGTAGTGGTTATCCTTTGATTTCATGATCTTGGTGTTTTCCTCATGATTGAGATGGGTTACTTGATAACTTAGGTATATGCATGGCCATATACCTAAGTAGAGGTTATCTATTGAGATCTTCTTTGTGGTTATCCTTGTTGGTTTTAGTGATACCTTGAGGGTCTAGGGGTCCCTACTGAGTATCGTTATACTCACCCCTGCACGGTCTATGCCCGCACCTCGTTGTGTTGGTTACAGACGACGAGCAATGCTGGTGGAGGCCGAGTGTTCGAGGACTGGACGGTACCTGGAGGTGGACCACACGACGAGTCAGTACCCAGAGGTGGACCACACGACGAGTCAATATCCGGAGGTGGACATCACGGTGAGACAACACTCGGAGTAGGTTGATAGGGAAGAGAATTGTGGAGGCTATCTGTACCTACCCTTCAGGTAGGATCCGTGGTGGACAATCCAAGAGTTGCGATATCTGTACCTACCCTTCAGGTAGGATCTGAGGACAACGACCCAGGAGTTGCTTCCTTTCTTCCAGCTGTTGTCTTTTTCTGATGAACTTTTTTCAGTTGTAGTTCTACTTTCAGTTAGGTTTGTATTCTGACCCATTTACTTTTCAGCACTTCTTTTTTTTGTACTTAGTGTTTTACTTCCGCTTGTACTCTGTGGTGTTTGTTTGCTTTATAAAGGCAATGCCTTCCTAGTTATCAGAATTTACGACATTGGTGCTAGTCGCCAGCCCCTGGCCTATGGAAGGCGGGCTTGGGGTAGTCACGACACAGGCCCCGAGGACAGGTCGTGACAATATATTTCATGTAACAAAACATATTGAATAATTAAAATTAAATTGAATGAATATATTTCATAAAATCATTGGACATTATATCCTACCCCCATTGAAAAGTTTTTCGTCCTCAAAATTCATCTTGGATATCAAATTATTAACATTATTGAATTCCATAATTTAAAACCACATCCTAGAAATACCTAATAAAACATCACATTGAAATATGAAATTTTAAAACATAAAGGTCACTATAAGATACACATTACTATGATTCCACCTAGGGAGAACATATGTGGGAATAGAAAAAAGTGTAAATAAGTATAGAGGTCAATTGATTTTATTGATCACAAAGAATTGAATGATCAAGGGATTGTTAAGGGAAAAAAATTAATTTTCTTATGATAAAGAACAACATCAGTTTATCAGAATTGAAGGCACTAGGATAATAATTTTTTTAGGATCCTTTTCATATAGTTGAATAATTCTCTTAGAATCTATAAGAGGAGTGAACTAAAAAGGAAATCTACTTAATTGATGAGTATAATTTCATACATTAAAAAATTAATAGAAAAATATCATCTTCTTCTCTAAACATTGAGTATTAAATTTGATGTTTTATTTCATAAAGCACTACAATCAACTTTAAAAGAAAATAGAACCATAAAAGGGAGAATATAGCTATTCATATTATATTTAGAATTTATCCAAAACCAAAATTTGTTTTAACATTGTAAGATAATTCCCAAAAAGAGTTAATCATAATATGATAATCTACCCCAAAAAATAAATAGTAATAAAATAATCTATTCTATAAGTAAATGTACTTAAAATTAATCAAACATTTTCGGACTATGATTGAAACCAAGAGATTATAATGATTTTATTGAATATTCTTAAAATATATGTGATAAACTTTTCCACAAATAAAATAATTTTTTTTTCTGAAATATATATAATAGTTACCTGAAAATAAATTCATACTAACACGAAATTCATGCAGGCCTTTGGTAGTGCATGGAACCCATATCATTCTTCTGTCATTGATTCGACCTCCACTACCTATCTTGATGACAAATAATCATGGATTATACTAGTAGTAAAATTTGATCATTATACATTTAAACTAATTCCTCCCTTAAAACAAGTCATTTTGATCCTTGGTGTCAACAATACATCATTATAAAAAACATCTCCAAAAATATCATTACAATCTCATCACATAAAGCCTCAATAGGGTGTGTAATAGTTTGAACGTATGATCATCCTTATGCTTATAGAAAAATGAATGTTTTCATAAGTAGTAAAATAAACTCAATGGAAAACATCATAATCTCCATTGATATCAGATACACTATTGAAACAAACTAAAATTGCTCAGAACCTATGGTCCCAAATCCTGTTCTGAAATACATAACATTATATTCTCATCTTTTATGTATATAATTGGGAAGCATCATTTTTAATAGAAACCTTAAAACATCAAAAAGAAAACATGAATCACTTATATAAAAGATGGCCTTTTAGTTTTATATATTTATATAGTTAGGAAAAAATCTTTGATAAAAAACTCATATAAAATGGGACTCGTATAACATCAAAAAAAAATCTCCCATTTGACCCATAATTTCATATACCAAAACTGGTCATCAACATTATCTGTGTGGAATAATTTGTAGAAATAAATTATTCAACATCATTATTTAGAATTTTGGGAAATTTATACATTATAATGGTGAGCTCAAACACTCAGAAAGGATAAATATAACATTAATAAATAAATGTCATCAATAAGCATAAGAGTTCATAAAATAATAATGAATAAATCAAAATTAATAAGTGAATCATAAAATATCTCATATCCATATACACCTAGACCATCAAATACGAATAAATGGAAAATAAAAGATTCATCAAAAACAATAATCATGATCCATGTGACATCAATATCGATCATTAGAAACATTATAAAATCATTACAAGAATAAAGAAACACATAAAGGTATCATGGGACATCAATATATGATTCACTCTCATAAATAGAATAACCATGAGGTTGAATTAAATTCTTTTCACTCTTATAAATGTAATATATATATGTATGAATTTCAAACCCAATTCATTATAGGGCTATTCTATACCCACCCGTCCTTGGTCTTTCATGATACCACCCGTAATTGCTTTATAATGTAACCAACCATCAAATATCCAAATAACATTTAAAATTAATCACACATCATTAAAAATTCAAAGTAAAAAGGTTTTAATAGTATTCTCTTAGATATATGATTTACCATGGAAAATAAAGGTGTTAGTTAACAATATCATAGAAACATTAATAACCATTTGAAGGGAGATGGGTTCTATAAAAATCACATAGAAACATGAATAAGCCATAGAAAGGAATCCGGTTATATAAAAATGTACTAGGAACATTAATAACCCATGGAAATGAAATTGGATCTGAAAAAAATATATTTTGAACAGGACTAACCAATGAAATATAAAGGTGTTAACTAACAATCTATTAGAATCACGAGTAACCCATAAAAAATGGGTTGAATAATAGTTTCATTGAAATAAACACAGTCCTTCCAAAAAATGAATTAATATAGAATCAAAAAAAATATCTCAATTGGATGATAATTAACTACATGGTATATTAACATTTATTAATGAAAATACCAATAAAATAACAGTTGGTAATTATTGGAGAAAATAATCATTAAACATTCTAAAGTGACCCATACCACTTTGAAACATTTGACCCATTATAATCATGATTAGAATACCCATAAATTAAACTTATAATATCATTTTAATAAGGTTAATTATGATATTACATTTCAATTTATAATAATATACACCTCATAAAGAATATATTTTTATAATATATCAAATTTCTAAGAAAATGAAAATTGTGAAAAAATTTCACTATTGATTTGGTATCATCGAAAACATAAAAACCATGAGAGTTAGATACTAAAATAATATGTAAATCCACAAAAATATATGGACAATAATAATCATATAAATTAATGGTAATTATAAATGCCACACAACAAAAATAATTACGGAATATGGAATATGTCTCACATAAATAAAAGTGACGCTTGAACTCCCCTTTAAACTGATGTAACATATGAATCCAAAACCAAAAAAGTAATATAAATATAATGATTACATTTTTTACAATTAATATAAAATAATATATGACATAAATCATCAAGATGGGTTGTATAGACACCACACAAAATTAATAAGTTGTTATAATGATTTATGCCTCAGAAAATTGAAAGTGAGAAAATAATATGTTTCCTCATGTCTGATGCGTCATAGTTCATATATATATATATTACTAAGTAATAAACATATATTATTTATATAATTTCTTTTCAATATTTTCCATGTTTATTATTACTTTTATTTCACTTATAATCATGTTATTTGTAATTATTTATTAATTAATTCTTATGCAAAATGTTTGACCACAATGAGTTTGTGTGTTAAAAGTAGCATTGGTAGGTTAGCTATGTTCAACGGTTTCACTATTAAAACATATATATAATAATAATAATTACATAAATATCATATTAATAAATAACTTATAAATTTTTAACCAATAATTAATGATGGTTATAAAAAATGATCCAACATTACAATCCTGGAGATGGTAAGCCTTATGTATACATAAGTAACATTCCCATTTTTAAATTATCATTAGGGAAAGAAGGTAAGTTGAATTTATAATTATAGACAGATTATTATATCATATATTTTAAATTATTTAATCATATATACTTATATGTAGATTTTTTATGTAAATGGAATCACATCACGTTGACGAGGCGGTAGTCCGCTTGTCAACAAACGAAGTTATCACATCGTTATTTTTGTGAAAAATGTTATAATTAAAAGGTTATATTATATTTTTATATAGTAAATTATGTCATTAAAATTATATATATATTTCATTTATGTCACATATTTTTATGTAAAACCATCTTTAATACATTCAATTAATTTTGGAATGCATCACATCTCTTCGAGGAGGCGATAGTTCACACAACCACAAATGATGTTATCTGTTAACCCCAAATAGAAATAATAATGGTATGTGTTATATAAAATTTAAAAAAATAATAATACATGATATATATTACATTTATAACAAAAAAAAATTTCTACCATAATTCCCAAACTATATATGTGGTAATGTAAAAAACGATATCGTTATGTGAGGCGGGGGTTCAACATATATTAACAGTAATTTCATTAACTATTTGAAGAAAGTGTTAGTAGGTGTAGGTAAAACCATTAAAATAATAAAAATTTACGTATATTTATTATACATATGTTATAATATAATCTTGTAATTATAATAAATTATTTGGTGGGAAAATAAAATAAAACAAGAATTCACATTGAAAAATGTTACCTCTTTTTTAGGTAACTACCTTTTGTTTTAACAAATGGGCTTCTATGGTTTGATTTATGCCCAAGGTGAGGATATTAAAATTAGTTTAGGGATTTTTTGAGACTATTTTAGTATATTTAGGATGAGCCAATGTGGATTGATATGTGACAGGAAGGGGAAGAGTGAATTCTATTTTATAGTGGAGGGGGAGAGACACTCTTCTAAATTAACGTGAGACTTATTTGTTTTCTATCCAATGTAATTTATAAACTAAGTATAAATAAATGTGATATTTATTATAAAAATATAACTACTGAATTGTAAATATTATATCTAATTTAACAAATAACAAACCATTGTCTCTTTTAAAATAAGAATTAAACAAGTGCATGTTACACGTAGTAACATTACTTTAGCAATAGAAGTGCTAACACCATTTTTACTATCTATGGGTCAATAAGTTAATTATAAAAGGTCAATTGGACCATTAATTTAATAAATATTGTTTTTATTGACACCTAAAAATCAATTAGAACCAGATATGATGTTTATTAATTTTAAATAATTTTAAAAATATCATTTATCATAAAATAACATCAATATCAATTTGGACGTTAATTATATATTTTAGTTTAAAAATATCTAAACATTTTTTGAATTTAGGTATATTAATTTTATATCTAGGTAACATGATATATTCAAAAAAGAATTGGAAGACAATAATTTAATATGTTTACTTTGATTTTAATTTTTTAGCATTATTTTTTTCATTAAATATGACTAAAATAATCCATTTGTTAGCATTTGATAATCATTTAAAATAATTATACAATACCTAAAATTTAAATTTAGATTACCATGAAAAAAATGTCGTTTTACTTTCAAAATAATTTTTATAACCAAAAAAATGTTATATTTTCTATCGTCTAAATCTTTATTAATGTTATAGTTTAGGAACGTTCATTTTATCAATTTTTCTAACATTACATATTATATGGGTCAATTTCATGATGTTTTGACCCACAAACTCAAACATTTCAAAAAGTGTTCTGATAAGGATTATCTATGGATTGAAAATGGATTCTGGAGAAGATTATAGATCATTTTGGTCATTATGTTTAAGGTTTTGTCCCCTCTTAATCATAACATTACCTTAATCGCGGTAATTAATTTAAATTACTTTCAATAATATTTTTATCAAAAAATATATAATTTTATCTTATTAAAATATAAATATAAATCTGATTTTAATTATGAGTTTCCATTTTGTTTAATTCATTTCACATAAGTGGAAAAAAATTTCATTTAAATATAATCTTGCTTATATGGTGAGAAAGTGAGCTTTTTAATTTGATAATGTTCAAAAGTACATTAACTATTTATTTCTAAATGAAATATAAAAATTATTCCAATGAATTAAATTGGAAGAAATGATATATAATTGAACAATTTTTACTTTTAAAAAAATTAAATTACAATTTAACATTAATAATTATTTAAATGGAAAGAAATTTTTCAACAAAAATGAAATATTTTTCACTATTCATCAAAAATGAAAATTCTCATAAAAATATCTAAAAATATTTTAATGTAAATTTTGATATTTTATTTCAAGAATAAATTTTACCTTAACATATTGAAATTTTAATAGTGTTAAAAATTACATTTGATATAGGTACGCCATTAAAAGGCAGAAAAACTATCTTTTAAACATATATAGTGTTTTATACTTACAATCAAATTTATTCTTATTTTACGAATATCAAATTTATTATATGAAATTTGAAAAAAATTATAAAATTCTTTCAAAATGATATATTTTTTCATTTTAGCACCCTCCAATATAATGGTCAGTTGATAATATCCATATTAAATAAGAATGTCAACAATCTGTTTTTGATCGGTATGACTTGACCTTGAGGGAAACACATGCTATAAAAGGTACTCGGTGTTTTGTGTAGTGAATTATAAATGTGGTGTTTCATGTGATTTATGATAAAATATTTAATGTGTGAAACATGATCTATTAATGAATTTAAATTAAAATGTAAGAAAATATTTCTTTAAATCACAAGTTGTTACATCAAGATCAGAGTACATAAGAAATAGGAATAAAAAAATAGTTAAAAGTTTATGTATGATTTTATACTCAAATAAATAATTTTTTAGTGTATATTTACTAGATAATTCATGTCATTGTTTTATGATAAGCATAAAACCGTGTAAGGGTAGGGAGAAAGTTGAAAATCTCCCAAAGCATGAAAGTGATACAAAAATAGGCTCTATTTTTTGGAATGCTTAATTTTGTAGAAGGAAAATATTTTTTCTCACAATATATAGGATATTTAAATATTATAACAATCAATAAATTTATGAAAAGGTGAGAACCATCCATATATGCATAAAATTAATAGCCGTCGGGGTGTGTAGAAAATATAAAAGTCATAGAATGTGTAAAAATGTAGACCTAATAGTTTATAACATGTAATGGTGTTTATAAATAATAATAAAATATTATTTATAGTGTTAATTCCATGTGATTCATTTTCATTACACAAATAATAAAAGACAATATTAATCATATTTTTTATTTTGGGATGGAAATTTCATTGTAGAGTTTCATACAAAAAATAGAGATGAAGAATACATAGAGATATTATGCAAATGTGACACTAAGAGAAAACCATGTTTATAGGGATTTCACAACATTGTTTAGACAAGAAAAAATTAATATATATAATGTACCATGATTCTAAAACCTGATTCATTCATTCATGCTGTGAAGTGGAAAGTTTCATCACAATTATTTGTTAAAAAATTTGTAGATTGGAATTATCATTCTATGATATTCGATGAGTGAAATTGCAGATACTGGAAAACATTTATGTACCTAATTTCTATATGGGAATCATTCCATGGAAATTGATTTCATATCATGTTAATAATAAAGATGAAGGAGAGAAAACCGTGATAAAGGTATTTAGACATTGAATAGTTGATCCCCAAAATTTATTGATGATTTATTTTGATTTTAATTTCTATACACATGGTTGATAAATATATAGATGAATAGTTTTAATGGAAAAAATTTAACTGTATTAAATCATATAGATCCAGTATAATGATATTACATAATTAATAGATTATTAATTGTTCAAACCCTTGACTCATAGGGTAAGTTGTAGGGAAATATTTTTAAAATTTCATACATGTTCTAGAAAATAAATAATTATATAAGATTGATATATCAATGTTGTTGATAATAATAAGAAAACTGGGAAACACATTGAAATTAATTGTAGTATCTAGTTCAGTTTATATGGGAAATATGGGGTGAAGAAGAAGGTGATCTATTTCACTACATCTATTTCGAAAGTGATAAATCATGAAAATATAATTTATGTCTATAATAATATCCATCAAGAGATATAATGATGTGGTTATCATTAATAGATAACAAAGACTCATCCCTTGCATTAATGTGTTTTCCTCAACAGACCTACGATTATTTGAAGTTGTAAAAAACATGGGCATCCAAAAAGTTTCAAATATATAAAAATAATACAATCATACTATCCAAATAAAAATTGACAGACTCTTAGGTCTACAAACAAAACATCACCTTCACTGAATTAGTTCCCGGAGTAGAGAAAATGGCCTCCCTTATATCAATAGTTACTAATTCATACACATTATAAGGGTATTGGACCTTAGAAAAAGAGACCATGACATAACAAAAATCAATCCTAAAAAGAAAGTATATTAGGTTATAGTATACAACCATAGTTCTATTATTTTGATCATGGATTTTCCATTGGTTGTGAACCATGTAAAATCATTTTGATTTGATAATTACTAAGATTCTATATTTTCATTTTGAATTTAGTGTGATTATAAGAGAGAGAGAAATAATGGGTGAGATTGATGATTTTCCTTCTAATTATTGACCAAGATCATAAAAACCCCATAGGTCCAAAATACGGGGAAAAGATTTAATGAGGGTCCACACTGATTCTACCTCTAGGGTGCGTCTGGTCAGTCTCGTCCCAAAAAGTGGTATAACATCCAAAAAAATTAATCTGAATTTGAATATCTGAACCTATATTGTATTTGATGTGACTAATTATTAAATGATGAAGACACAATTTTCCATTAGAACTATTATTAATTATTATAAAATTGAAATTATTATAATGCCATTGGATTCTGACAAGGAGGTTATAGAGTAAATATTTTTATATACTAACTTTATAAGGAATAGTAAAATAATTATATAATAATAGTTATAGGAGTTATATATTCAATATGTGGATGAATATGGAAATATGTTTTGGTAATAAAGTGAAAGTAAAAGATATTGAGAAATAATTTTAGAAAACTAATGTAGTCTATATTATAAAAACAGAAGAATAAAATTGAGTTCCAAAGATTACCCCTATAAATATAGAACCTCCAATTGAGGTGGATAATTTTGATTATTTTACTATATTTTTTTTTTAAATATACTTTGGGAGATGAATGTAAATATTATTAAATGTATTCACCCTTATCTATTGATAGGTTTTTAAATTCCAATGATGACATAGAAATAGTATGTATTCTTCCCTATAGTGAATCTTGTTGATATAATCACAAAAAGTTCCAACCAATGTATGAGTTGGTGGAAAAATATAAAATCAATCATTAACTGGATTTAGAAATCGTAGATATATTTTCCATTGAAAATAAAAGTATTTAATTGTTTTTTTGTCATATATTATAGACATATTAAAAAAATTTACAATGATTTGAGGTGAAGGTGACATAATAGAAGATCCTACAAATGAAGATAGGAAACAAATGGACATATTTAAATAAATAAAATGAAATAATTATACCAATCATGGAACTACATGTTGAGAAGATAATATATTGAATAGATGTTGAATCATTGAAATTATATATTATTCACCAATTATAGTAAAATAACCTGATGATTAAGAATGTTGAATTATATAATATAGAATTAAAATGATTGGAGAAGGTAGGTACTACTATCTTCATATCTTGCTAAAATAAATTTGAAAAAAAATATAATTTTTTTACATATAATTTTTTTATAGATTTACATCATATATAGAAGTTATTATTATCATGTAATGTTGATGATAAGATGCTAATATTATTATTAATTGGGGAACATTGTGATTCTTTTTCCATAATCCATTGGGATTAAATGAGATATAAAATCTACGATGACATCATCTCAACTGAGAAAAGTCAATAAGTGGTATATTTTTAATGGGATTTATTTTACATATTCTAACCATGATATTAATGAAATTAATTAAGAGTAGTGTAAAGAGATATTTTTCTTATAGATTTCATCAATTCATGTAGATAATATTAAGATAGCATAAAATAAAATTGAATAGGTTAAAATCAATTTTTAAACAGTTTTAGATGAAAAACCATTGTGCACAATGATGTGTGCATGATGAACCAATGTTGTTACTATTTATTCATAAACTCACTATATCAATATTTCTTAAATTCACATTTCACCAATGAAATTTATGGGAATAAATTGAATTTTTTAGTTCTTTATATTGTACACATTAACAAATATATAAATATAATATTATTGGTTGAATAAAAATTTGGAAAATTGGGAGAATCATGGTTTCATGATAGTTTCAACTCACCTGGTGTATAATAAACGACATAATTTATGATTGAATCCATCAAAATACAAAGAGTTAATTTTATTTCATGGGAAGATGATGAATATAATTTTGATTCTATTTTATAAAACTATGTAGACTATTGAATTTGATAATTACATTTTGTTACAACTTCAACTACAAAGTCTTAATAGCCTTAATGATTCGGAGAAAAAACACACATAGTGTACTCATTAAAAATTAAATATAGATCTCTCAAGGTATTAGAAATTATTGATCTTGTGAGTGATTCCAATCATTGTAAATTTTCTTTCATTTTTTTCAATATATTTTTATAGAGGATTTCATTAAAATTGTATTATCGAATAAAATTGTAAGCATTTTCTTTCTAATTATTTGAGATATATATAATATATGATGATGATAGAGCTATTTAATGACAGTTTTAATAATGGATTATATTAATATAGTAGATTTAAAATCAATCATACATATCAAGGGATTTTTGTTTTTGAGGAAGTATTATTCATGGTGATGAAAAAAAAATTATGATATGATAAGGTAGATAGAATCTAGGGATAAGAGGTCAAATATATCAAGGGATGAGTTAATAGTTGAGGAAGTTCAAATGTTTTGAATGGTGATACTTTAGATCAAGGGATCAATCCTTATTTAACATTTATTAAAAATTGTAACCCTGGTAATAATATATCTTTTTTTTAGGTGAATTCTTCATACTCCATGTGTTCCTTTTACCCAATATATTTTTCATATTAATTTTTATAATTTTATCACTTTAGTTAAAAGATACCGAATAATGATAGAGTATTTTTTGAAGAATTTATATTTTTGTAACACTAATTTATTCTTAAATTGTAAAATAATATGTTTCATAAAATTTATTAGTATGTGAGGAAGAAAATTGTATGTTGTTTTTAACTAAACATCAACAAACATTGTATTGTGACTTATATATCAATGTGGTAGAATATGTTATATCAGAGAAAGTCTATATGGTTGATATTAAGAATGATATTTTTATATATTTTATTTAATTAATATGATGCTACTCATATTCCTAACACTTACTATGTTGTAGACAAAATGATGCCTTTGTTTTTAAATTCTATGATGTTATGCATGTTAAACACTAAAATAATCTTTATCCAAATAGACCAATATTTTATTTACATAAATAAAAATGAATAGTATCATGATAACATGAAATCATATGTTATTAACCAGTGAGTAAATTTTTTTACTACCGATTGGATGTTATATGATTCTATACAAGAAAGTAATTTCATTTAATATAGACAATAAATATGAGTTTTAGTTGAATTTTCATCCATAGAATACTTTTTTTGTTCCATTAAATTGAATATATAGTTTAATATTTCTTATATCAAAATAGATACTTTTATATGAAAAATTTAGAATATCCAAACTTTTAAAACATCAATGGTATTAGATTCTCTATGTTCCATTCATTGAGTTTTTTATCAAGTTTTTTATTTTCTTCTAGGAAGGAATATTTCTCAATCGAATCAAATGTTTAGGATGAGTTTCAATACATCACAATCATTGGGCCATAGGAATAATATAATTATCAAAAAAATTATATGGTAATTTACATTCTACCAAGGGAATAAAAATTAAAAATTATAGTTATTTATGATACAAAAGATATTACAATATATTCGTTGGATTAAATTATTATAAATATCATGATGTATAAAAGTAGATTAATCAAAGATGTTAAAAAAGATAAAAATAAAAATGTGGTACCTTTTTCTGAAATATCAAATGATTTTACTGATATATAAACTATTTTTAGAAAGAATGTTTCTATGAAAATTTATATAAGTAATTCTAATAATGGTTATTATGAACCATGACATTATTAACATTCAAATATGAAAAGGATAATTTTTTAAATGATTAACTAATAGAGAGATATTAAAAAATATTTGATTGATAGAAATAATTATTTTGAAACGAACGATTCCTTTAACATGGTGTTTTATGAATATAGAAATATGGTTCATATATAATAAAATTCTATGAGGTTCAATAAGAATAATAGAGAGGATAAATCTAAAAATAAAGAAATAATATAATTCAAATAATATAATTACACTTGGAATGACATTGACGATTAGTTGTATTTTAATAAGGATTATGAATCACAAGGTAAAAAATAATGAACTTTTATTGGGTTTTAATAAATAATTTCACAAAATAAGTTATTATTGATGATAAAGGTATTTTAAAACACTATTTTAGTGGGTTTATTTGACAATAACACTATGTAAAACATATGCAATGAATGCTATTTTGATAATGTGTAAGAATAAAAAATAGATGAATAATTTGTAATCTATATTGGTGAATATGAATATATGTATTGAGATATTTAAAAAATAAATAAGAAAAAAAATTCTTGAACTGTTATGAAATTTTTTGATTTTGTTTTGATATTGGATTTTTTAGCTAAAATAACAATTGAAAATGTAAATATCAGTTTAGATGTAGAAATAAAATAAGGCATGTTCAAAATCAAAATTATTAGAGGAAATAAAATGATTTTTCTTTTAAAAAAAATAAGACTACTCTTTTAACTTCTACTAGATCTATATTTTATAAGAATTAAAATTTTATGGTGAAGATAAAAAAATGATTGAATTTTCTATTGATAAAAAAATACACTTAAAAAATATTTTGAATATATTTATTAAAAGTAGAGAGTCATTTTTTCAATATATATATTTGGATACAAAAATATAGGAATATATGTAACTTTTCTTTTGAGTTATTTTATACATAGAGTATATCTCTTTTTCAC
The DNA here is from genome assembly GCA_963277665.1 of Viscum album. Lineage (NCBI taxonomy): Eukaryota > Viridiplantae > Streptophyta > Magnoliopsida > Santalales > Viscaceae > Viscum > Viscum album. The sequence continues at coordinate 748,908,784 of OY728129.1, read as the reverse complement.
TAAATGAAACATTGGTAGACATGGGAAGAAGAAATTCTTCTTGAATATAGTTTATTCATTTAGAACTCATAATTTTTTTATAAATATTTAATTACCCTTCAACGTTAATGAAATTTTTTGTCTCTTTACATGCTATAGATTAGTATTGTTAGTCCTAAAATGGTATATCTATTGAAGACCTAGTTATGAACATTTCAATTTTCTTGATACCAATAGCTGAATAAATTTCAATAGTACTTGATAAATATTTATATTATTTTTATTAGAATATAAATCAGTTTTCATATCTTTCTTAAGTGTATGATTCAATTTTAATGTATTCTTTATATATACATTAACTGATGTATATTTATGGTGGGTTATCATTATTTTGTTATGAAATTTTTTTAAGTAGTGACAACAAATTTTTAAATATTTTATTATTTTTAGATTGAATTTATCTAGAACAATCCATAAATATATAGGACCCAGATAAATTATCATAATTTAAATTCTAAATGATTGTAACTATTTGTTTTTAAATATAAAATTTTTCAAATTGTATATTTCTAATTTGAATTATATTCAAAATTATACTATTTCCAAAAAAATAATTTCAATGGAAGAAAAAAAGTTGTTGATAAATTAAATTTTTGAAATCAAATATTTTTTGAAAAAAATATTAATCATTTGATAAAATTTGTTTAATTTGAAATTTTTTTGGGAATTGATATAGAACAGTTGATCAAAAATGATTCAAAACCATTGAAAGCCATTATGAATACCTACATAAATGATGGGATGCCCAAGTAGTTATATGTATTCAGTTATGAACTATATATAATATTTTAATTGAATTTAAATGTAAAAGTTATACTTATTATTTTTTAATTTAATATTTTAATGTTATTTATGATAAATAAATCATTCATAAAAGTTAGATTAATTGTGGTTTGTTCTTTATTATTTAAATTTCTAATAAATTGATTATGTGTTGACTATGGGATTATTTAACATTGGAAAATGAAAACTGTTATTTGTTTTAACCTCCTATAAACGATGATTTTTATAGAAAAATGTTGTTTATTTATTTTGGTGAGGAGAAAATCGATTCCCTCAATCGTTTTAAGAATATTATTTGTCTAATGATGGAAAGAATTGTTAATATTATAAAGAAAATTCTATAAAATAATCCATTTTTTATTGATCTCAATTACCATATGTTAGTGATCATAACCAAATATGGATTTTCTTAAATTGGATATAAAACAAATAAATGATGAAAATGATGAATCTTTTTAAAAAAAGATCATTTATTTGATGAGTCATTAATTGAAACACATATAATAGTGACCTCAACATAAATAAATTTCTTCGTTAAATGAAATCATTTCTTTAAAAACGGAACAGAGTTAATGTTCAATTATATCCACATCTAGTATTGCTAAATGTAAAAATATAAGACTACAATAAAAATATAATCATAATGACATTTTTATTCGAATATCTAGTGAACATACTAATATTATTAATATTTATCCTAAATAAAAAAAATTATAATATATACATAAATATATTTTAGATCGTGATGTAGGAAACTAGAAACTGAAATCAGATAGTTCATCAGATTATTCCTTTGCCACTAGATTAAAGAGAATCAAATAAGAATAGAAAATCTCAAAATAAATTTTTATAAAAGTTAGATAGTGTTCTATATATTCTATCCGAGCTATATTATAAGGTTAATCTGATTCAAGATCGAGTTATTAACTCTATAATTTCATAATAAGAGAATTATATTACTGGCTCGTAAGTTTATGTTTAATAATTTTTATGGAAATTTCATTACTATAAGAAGGAAAAAACGCTATCAATAATAATTCCAAGGACAAATATTTTATTTTCATTGATGATAAAGTTAATACCTCATATTAAATTTTTAAATTTTTTAAAATGGAATTATAATTATTAATTATGTCATTAATTTAAAAGGTTAAAGATTTAAAAGAAATATAATAATTCTAAATAGAATACGATTCTTTTTTATTTCCAATTAGCCATTATGATGAAAATATCTCAAAGATTAAAGATCAAGAAAAAAATTCAACTACGATATATTAGAAGGTAATCATTCAAGAAGATATACTATTTGACCAAAAAAATAATATTAATAAGTTAAAAAATATGGTTGTTTTTTTAACTAATGTATATATTTTTAAATATCAAATTTTGAGTAGATATATGATGATTGTAATTCAAAGCATAAATTTGAATATATTCTTTTTTTTGAAATATTATATTTTAAACGATGTTATCAATTGAATTCATTAATTCTCATTTAATTAATTTCATCTAATTTCTATTTCACATAAATATGAATATTTGATTTAATAGTTTCCTTATTATCTTATGATGCATGAATTATTTTATTTCATTACTTTTCATTTTTAAAATTATATTTTATAAATGAAATATCACCCATAACTAAAATGATTTAAATTTTAATTGTTTCATAATATATGATATATTTTCAAGTTGAAAGCGGGGGTGATGTCTCCTAAATAAAATAACATTACAAATGGGTATGTTTTACTTAAGCAGAATCGTTTTTTATAAAAATGTTTAATTCTTTTTTAAAATCTAAATTTTTTTTTATTACTCTGAATTATATTTAACATTATTATTTAATATATCAAAAAGGGAGATTCTATTTCATAAATCATTCATTATTTAAAAAATTGGGAGGATGAGTTTACATTGATCATACATGTTTTTTTAACATTATGATGAAAATAGATAAATTTATTTCTTGAAAAGTAATATATAATTCATAGAGTTCATTTCTAAAATTATACCGGCATTTATTTTTTATTTGTTTTTACAATATTCAAAATGTTGATGAATATTACTTATAGACCCCCTTTATCATTAATTTTGAAAAATAAATTAAAATCATTTTATAATAATATTTTTCTTTTTTTAATTTTTTATGTAGTGTAAATTAAAAATATAGTATTTATAATTTATTAGTTTTAAGTAGAGTTAAGAAAATTTATAGAATCCGGGTTTTATGAAATATATAGTTTACTAAATGCATTATCACCCATTTAATTAGTTATTTATGTCATAAAAATATGAAGAGGAAAATTGGGTTCATCAAATGAAGATATGGATAGATTTGGTGTTGTTAAAAAGGAACATAAAGATAGTGAAATCTAAGTGGTATAGTTTTTTACCAAGTCATTTGTAAAATATCTCTACCCTTTAAGATCTAATGAAAAAAATTATTTAGTGAAATATCATATATGTATTGTTTAATTTTTTTGAACCAATTAGTGTTGTAACATCCTATGATCAATATAATGTTCCTTTCATGTACTTTTCAAATAGTTCGTATAAAGTGTCTTTAATTCTAAATAAGATAGATAATTTGTTTTTAGTTATTTTTTATAGTTTTTATATATTAATTTATTCCATGAGAAAGAAGGATCTTGTTTCATGTGGTTGTGTTGATTCATTTTATATAGTTGAAAGAAGTGACATTAATCATCATGATCAATGGATTTCTTATTTGGAAGATAATGTTTCTAGTGTCAGGATAATTGTCCCATCAAATGGGTTATTGTTGATGGAGTATTCAAAATATAAGATAATGAAATCAAATAATGATTCTTCATTATAGTATTTATGTTATTTGGAAGGGGTATATCATAGATCATGTTATTGATCCCCTTTTCAAATTCAGTTATAGTTGTAACCTTAGTAGTGGTGTCATTTTGGTATTTTAGTAATATTACCCCTAGATGATGTGTTGTTATTACCATTTGTATTTTTCTTCTTAATTTTCATTATGTCACCTATTTTTAAAAAATTTAATAATTATACAGTAAAAGTTTCCACTACACATTTATTTTAATAACATTTATTTATGGGTTAATTGGAAGATCATATCGTGTAATTAATTAAGTGCTCAGGGAAGATGAGAATTATAAGTTATTATAAAATAAAATTAACCCACACTATCTAACATGTAATTTTTTATTATATTTCTATGGGAAAAAAATTACACTCCCAAAAGTCCACATAGATATAATGAAGGCAGAATTCTAAGAAACGTATGGATGTTTCTCAAAATACTGGAAAGGTGAAGAAAAATGAAAATAAATACTCACAAAGGAAAAATAATTATGTATTGAATATAATGAAAATTTAAAAATGATATATATGAGTAATTCCATAGTTATATTACAACACATAACTCTTCTAACGTGTTAAAGAGTAGTGGGAGTGACTTAATATTGAAGATGAATTATATTGAAGGAGGTAATAAAAATATTTATTTTGAGAAAACATATACATGTGGGATTAGTATCACAATAAAGTTTTATTATATTTTCTAATATTTGGGGAATCTAGGAAAGGGAATCTAGAATTAAATTTATATAGGTTTTATTGTTAGAATAAATATGAGAAAAGGATGGAAATAAGCTATAAAAAAGGGTGGGTTTACCATAACCAATAACTTTCCATAACTTGATAGGTTAGAGGAAGCCCTCCTCATCTGTTAAATGTTTCTAATATTCAGAGGAAGAGTTAATAGTTTATGTGGGATATTAGATCCATGAGATGATTTCTGTGAATGAGTATTATTGATTACTAAAATAGAAGACATGTGATTATGCTAATATAATTTGTGTATATACTATATTCATTTTTATTCTTCTAAAATGAGATATATAAATCATACAGATTGAAAATAATTGATGTTTCTAAATTATATACAACGTGAAATAATAGATAAATTTTTGTTAAGTAACTATATTATCTATAAAATGGGGTATAAAAATATGTTATGTTGTATCTAATCACCAAGTTGGGGGGATAAATTAAATAATGAATCATAAATTCTCATCAACATTATTTTTAGATGATTACATTCTAAGAATGATGTATAAGATGGTTATTTTTTTAGATAGATAATGATTTTAGGAATAAATTTTCATATCCATGAAATGGTGTCCCTAAATTTAGTAATGTCTTAATAGATTGTGTATAGAAGGATATGCATTCAAGGGGAGTTGGTGATGAGGAATTAAATGATGGTTTAGACTAATTTGGAGTAATATAATCCAAATTTATATATGATGAACAAGGATATAATAATTTATCGCATATTTATCATTGAAAAGTGTTATTAATGTACTCAACATGAATAATAAATCTCACAAAATATTCATAGTAAATTATTGTATGATTCATTTTTTAAGTGTTATTTAGATCCTAGGATGGGTTTGTGATATTGAGAATCTAATGTTCACAAATTTTATTGATGTAATTTAGTGGCTACGAAAGACATGATGTTGTTTTACATAAAATTTTATTTCCAATGATGATTTACAACTCAATAGGAACAAATAGTTATTCAATAAATGAACTAGAAGTGGGAAATTTAGTTACTATAATATTTGGGTAGAATGACGTTGGATATAAGAAATGGATTTGAGGTTGAAAATTGATAAATCTATGATTTCTTCATTCAAAAAGTTCAATTAATTAAAAAGTTAAAATTCGAATTCCCACTTGTATTAAAGGTACTCATGATTCAATAAATAAGTGTATAAAGAAGTATATAATTGTTTTTCGGTGATAAATGGATCCAAGGGCTCATGTGCTAAATAAGTTATCATTTTTTATGAAATAGCATTGCTTTAAAGGTAAACACTAGAATGGTCAATAGAAAAATGATGTGTGGATTTCAACCATTGGTTGTATAAGGGATATGAATAGATTTGTGTTTTTTAATGTTCCCAATATCCAATGGGATTCATAATAATTCCCTGAAAATGGAATGAAACAAACTATTAAAATTGATATTTCGGAAAGTGATGAAAACCTTATTTTCCCAGAAGACCACAATTTAAATCATTGAATATCTGAAGAATTAATTATATGTATAAGTATAGAGTTTAATAGATAATTTACCCCCTAAGAATTCAAATATATAGTTTTATCTATATTGACATTATATTTTTAAAACCCCAAAAAATGAAAAAAAGAAATGTAAAATATTTTTCCGATGTAAATAATCCCAAACTAAATATAAAAATATTTCACATCATTAATATATACATAAATAATTTTTTATTTAAGATTAATATTAATTACGTATCATGATAATACCGATTTGGTAACTGCAATTATTTGATTTAATGGGTGATTACGTACCTTACCAACTTATTTTTCAATATATTAAACATTTCCCACTAGTGATATTTACACAAGACACCCTTTCTCTATAAATAATACATAATATCGTTATTCATAAAATTGGGAAATGGAAACATAGTAAATGGAGAGGTCATATTCATTATAAGGGTAAATATAAAATGATAAACATCAATGACCATAATTGAGAATAAAATGAGAGAAAGGTTATAATAACACAATAATGATACATGATTATATCATTTTAGAATCATACCCTAAATGGAATTAATTTTTAATCATGTGTCATAGTATGAGTATTATAACTTATATACGACATGTTTCATGTGATTCAATAATAATGAGTGAGGTAATTATAATATTATCTTAATAATGTCTAAAAATATATATAGAGTAAATCATTACATAATAGAGCTTGTTTCACAAACATATTCCTGTAACACAGTGGAAAAGGCATGACTAAATGGTTCTTATAGTTTATCAAGCATAAATACTCATTTACCATAATTATCTAATGATATAGAGAACCTTAAATATTAAATTAAATTGTTATATAGAAAACAACTAGTTAGTGTCAGTATATATGAGTGATAGAGGAACATGGAATCAATCAAAATTTTATTATATGTTTTTAACATATGGAAAGGAATATGTTTATTGAAATCTTCATTAAAATATCATCATTATACTCCAAAATAATTAAAGTGTGTGGTATAATTAGATAATATATAATGTGATGGATGCAATTCAGTAAAATATAGTGACAAAGAAGAATTTTTTTAAAAAATAATTAGAAATATGATTAATTTAATGAAATGAAATTAAAAATGGAAATGCTAAGTAGATGATATAAATTCATGCATGAAAATTTAAATCTGTTTTATTTTAAAAAACCTTATTCAAACCCACATCATTAAAATGGATAAAAAACCATTATTTAAAGAAACTAATGGTAAATATAATGGCCATGTGAGATATAATGTATTTTCCATTCCAATTAATCATGTGGTACATTTGTTGGATATAAATTATAGATAGGAAATAAAATTTTCATTAAATTGCATTGGTATTGTTAATATCATTGTTGAATATTTGGAATGGTGTAAATTTATCAATGAAGAATATCAAGAAGTTAAATTTTAAATTGTAAAGATAAATGTTGAAAAAATATAATAAATAAATAAATGGAAGCATCAACAAAACATAAAAGTTATTAGTTAAAGTAAATATTTTATTAATCAATGAAAGAAAATAGATTAAACTAAAATCATCACCACATGTCTGAACTCACTTTTTGAGTGCATCTATCTTTATAAGTAACCAAATTATGTTTATCAAATACTATATCTAATAATTATTTAAATTATTATTCATTTTTAATGAATAATTATTAATATGTGTTACTTTTTTATATAGTTTTGTTTTCTCTCCTCAACACCTAATGTTTGTTCAATGAATTCATAAAAAACCAATTTGGTCTGTTTACCATGATCACAGGAGTAATAAAATATTCTTATTATCTATAAAATTTTCAAGGTACTACAAATTTAAGTTATATATTGATTTATTATTCCATATGTAAATTTTATATAACATTGCTTCTTTATTTAAATATAAAAAATCTAAAATATATTTTTATGAAAACCATTATCACAAGAAAGTTTGTATAATAATAATGAGTTAAATATTAATATTTTATTTATTGAAATAAAAAAACTATTTACATATCAATATTTTATCATTGTAGATAAAAATTTTGTATAATCATTTAGAAATAATTACATTGTACATATAGATATTAAAACAAAGCCATACTAGGTAAACTAAAATTAATAAGATTTATACGATTACTAAATATTATTATTATATTTCTATAATTAAGGAATATTGATAATATATAAAATTATTAATTGTAAATAAAATTATTTTTTTACATTAAGTATCAAGTTTTTATATTATCATTATAAACATTTTTATGCTGGTGGTAAAATAGTCCCAAACATGAGGTTGTTGTTATAACAAAATTAATAATACTATACACTTATTTAAGGATAATATTTCATTTATAAAAGATAAAAAATTTGAAAAAATTGTTTTTGTTGGTGACAAATAATATTTAAAATGGGGTATAATAAGACTATATATATGAATGATTGTAGAATAGAAAATACATATATTGAAGAATTTATTCTTTTTATGCCAACCTCATCTATTTAGAAGGATTTTAGGAAATAACTCAAGATTATAATATTTCAAATGATTTAATGGTGTGGTGAAGGAACTATTATAAGTGAATAGAATTTCAATTTTATAAAACATAGTAGTTAATAAAAAAAATTAATAATATTTTGTGGCTTGTTGATTCAAATATTACTAAAAACTAATGAAATGTGAGGGTAGATTGGTAATTATATCATAAATTCATTCAAAATAGTATTTAAAAAATAACATATTTTTTCTTCCTTTAATTATGAATTTTACCATTTTTAGACTTCATCACAGTGACCAGTATAACACATGGTAATTTGTTTTTTCCAAAAATTATGAAATAGTTCATTAAAAATAAATTGATAATTATCACATAAAATGTAAAATACATTTTAATATATTTAAAATAGGTTAAAATTAATTATAAAAATGTAATTTTACAATATATTAATATGATTTTTTTTAGAATTTTTTTTAACAATAAAAATAAATTTGATTTAAAATAGTAAAGGGTGGTTATATTCATAACATTAGTGATTTATTATTAACCAATGTAGTGATATTTGGATTTTAAATCGATCAAAACCATATTTCTACCTAATTAATAGTTAATTATATGAAAAGGATCAAACATATTATTTATTAGGGCAGAAAATTACTTGAGGATTCAAAATGACACGCATAGGTTTTTTTGTGTTAGTATAATTTAAAAATTGAATTATTTTACTTTTAAAATACATCATTTATTGAGATATTTTATTAATTTTAATTAATTCTTACATCATGATACTGTTGAAAAATTGATGGTATTGTTAAAAACAATATTATTCACTATTCAACAATAAATCAAATATTTTTGGAAAATTAAAAAAATCACCTTAAGATAATGTTTAAATTTCTAAATAAATAATTTTCACTTTATCATATTGAAATTATAGTTTTTAGAGAAACTAAATTTTTTATAATTTTTTATAATTTTATATATATATATATATATATATTGACTTTTGTATTTTTATACCTTTTTAAAATAAATTATATGATAAAATATACAATTTATTTAAAATTATATGATTTATCATCATTACTCAGTACAAAAATCCATAATTTATCCACATAATATTTATAGGTGTGATTAGAAATGATGGAAGTTAGTAGTGGTTGTTCTGAAAGCATGGATCCTGTAGTGATTTCCAGGAGCTTGAGCTTTCCCAACATATGATTTCACTCAAGAAATAAGTCTTTATTATCACCTTGGGATTTATCTAAGAAAAAATAAAGTGATGCTACTTCCATTACATAATTTGAAAAATGCTATCTAAAATTAATAATTTTATATGTAGAGTTTGTTTCCAAACCTTTATAAAAAAATTTCATACTTTGATTAACTCAATTTAAACTAACCAATTCATCTGCAATATTATTATCCTCAAATTTAATAATTTATTTTAGTAATATAGGCAGCTTTATTTTAGTTTGGTGGTGAGTACATAAATTATTTTCTAATATCATACTTACATGAGGATTAATATTTTATAAAATATTTGTCTTTATATTCTAACCCTTAAAAATAATTTCATTAAAATGTCTTGAATCAAGATCCATATATCTCGTGCCCCGAGTTTGTGTATCCCATGTCTCAATCCCACATCCCCATATTTCAGAGGCTTCCAACTAGTAATAATGGTTCCAAGATAGTACCGTGGGGATATCACACCATCTTATTAGAATGGAACAATAGAGACAATAACATTAAGAAATTGAAAGTCTTAGAAGCATACTATGAGGAGAAACTAATTAAAATGGATCATTAACCCACAACATTTAAAATTTGAATATTTAAATTATATTTAATAGTTAAGGAATCATAATTAATTAAAAAGTGTAAAATAATATCTAAATCCTCTATAAAGTTTCTTATACATTAATCCATGGTATGTTGATCTATAAGTTGGGAGAATGGAACATCAATACATCATCATTATCTATAAAAAAGATAATCCATTAGAATTTTGAGCATATGATTGGTCTTATTATCTTATTATGAAACTATAGTTATAGCATATCAAGAACCAATAATAGGTTATTTACCTTTATCCATAAATGTAGAAAAGTTATCTACTTTAGTACAAAAGGAGTCCTAGAGAGAGTGTGAGATAAAATACAAGTAGGCCACCACCAACGGTGTCTATAAGTTATCTAATTGGTGTATGTTGGAATAGAAATGTTAAGGAATAAATGATACAATTGACAAAGATGAATAAATAAACACTATCTATATTAGGTTATTATATGAATCCTAAATTCCCAAACTTTTTTGGATCATGGAAGAAATGAATTTCTTCTTAGTGACTATATATATAGTAATAATATATAGGTTTAATAGTAATATATTGCATCCACCTACATGGAACCTGTATGTGTGGGTGTATGTGGTCATATACCTATAATACTAGGTGATGGTTGGATGGGGGTATAACTAAGACATCTATAACCATTATAAATGGTCATATATGCTCATGAAATAGGGGGTATTCCCTAAATATCATAATTAGTGAGATACATCACTCACATCACTCGAGACAATAGGCGAGTCATCACGTCAACACCCGAAGTAACGAATGTGGTGTGTCAGGCCCATCGTCCAAATTATTTCAATGGACTGAGATGTCATTCTCATCACTCAATGTAAGGGAGTGTGAATAGTCATGGAAAAAACCCTTTCCATGATTCCATTTACTATATCAATGGTGTAATTACATTTAAATTAACATCCATGATGAATTACCTCTCATGTTTTTAGTCAATATTAAATACACTAATGGCATCAAAATTCATATAATGAATTTAATATGGAATGAAATGACCTGTGTGGCCTTTCAACTATTATATTACATTTCAATTAATCCATTTCATTCACTTAATGATGAATACCCACCATAAACATGTTGTTCAATTTAATTAATACATTTTATTAACAAAACATGTAATTTCCATATATAATAATAAATTAGTAAATTATAAGGTTTCATTTCCATTTAGGAAACAAAATATATGAGAAATTACATATATAATACTTTAAAATAATATACTAGGTGCGTCAATTTCAATCAACAACTATATAAAATTGGGAAAATCACATTACATCCAAAGAGTAACAGATAAGGGATGTTCTAATTGTTCAATATATTATTTTTAATGGTTATATTAAAGGTGGATCAACCAAAGGAAGTTATTGATCAAGGATGGAATCCTGAATCTCTTAAAAAATTTATCAAAGGGAGTATATCATGTTTTATATACCAATTTATGATGAATATATCCTTTTTAGTGTGACACAAAGCGAAGGTCGGTGTGAAACATAATATAAAATCTATTAAAACAATATAACATTTGGGGAAAATGAATAGAACACAAACCATTTATCCATGGTTGATTCCACATCCAATTGTGGCCTTAGATTCAATGTAGATAGGTGGAAATTAAAGAAATGATCCAATACTCAAAAAAATGTGTAAACGAGACTCTACCTAAATAGAATAGCTTGTACAAATATAAACATAGGATACAAGAAAGGTGAATCAAGATAAGGTATTTATCTATCCAAAAACTTTGATGGATCTTTATTCATTGTTCAGGTGATATATAAATCAAAGGACCTAAATTATAAAAGTATTTATCTTATTGAATATTGATGTTGTAGACATCTGGTGGAAAATGGATAGCTAAAAATAATATAGGTTCAAAAAATTCATTAAGGGAAAAATGAAATTTCACCCTCTATATAGGGGGCCCAAATTTTGGTAGCACAGATTAGCCAAACCATGTGTAAAATTATATATCCACACTATTTAATGAAATTTACCATGTGATTATGGAACATGGTTTTCCTAACTATGAGAAAACGGTTTGAAATCCCACTATCCAACCTCTATATTCTTCACATGGCCATCCACCTAGGGACACACCATTTTAGAAAACAAATTAATGGCACTATGTTACTCAAAGGGTCCTGGCACAGTTTCTATAGACCATTTCTTAACCATCCAACTTAACTGGTTTCCTCATTTTATGGAACTGTATGCTATGAGCATGCCACAAATACCCACGGAAACATCAATAGGCTATAGTGAACATTTTATGTGAATATTCAAGGGATTAAATACAAATTAAAACAAGTTGTACCTTCCTAAAAATTTGAATCCATACAACCTTCCCTTTATAAGGAAACTCATCATCGAGTTTGACTTTTGAGTGGATGGAGGTATCATTTAAGAGTTGCTCCATCCACTGTGATTTTATATCTGCATTGTGCTACTAGTTTTCATCAAATACTCTTCCATGCTACAATAGAACTTATAAAAAAGGAACTAGAATACATCAGAGTGTATTTATTTACTAGTCCACAATACGAATGAGATAAACCAAAATGGAAGCATCCACATCCATGTAAACCTCATCATGATGAAATACATGAGACAAGTATAGATGATATCGAAAAAGGAGATATATGTGGAAGATAACAATCATAGAATGATTTCTATATGGAAGTAAAATCCTATAATCCACATGTAAAATCAACTTCAAAACATCAAAGGATCCAAAAAACCTTGGTTATATATTACCCTTCCATTTAATAGGTATATGGCTTAACCTATGTGAGACTATTATGAAAACATTGTCTCCAACCTAAAACTCAAGTGGTTTCCAATATCTGTTGGCATAATAATGTCGTATGCACTAACCTATTATCATGCTCTTTATTAACAATTGGACCAACTATGTATTTTCATGGATCAGAAGAGGTCCATGTAATGATTAATCCCCTACCATTAGCTAGTATATTGGTGAATGGAATGGTCCATCATATATGTTTTATAATGTTCAATCTCGTTTGAATCCAGCATGCCATTATTAAAAGTGAACTCAAAAGGGGACTGTGTTTCTCCATGGAACCCTGATAGTCAAGGACACATTTATGAATCATGTCCCTTGACTCCTAAATAGTATGATCTATCCATCAATTGGTCTGTGGGTGAATTTCTATAATTATAGGAACCTATTTACCTAGGGCCTTCTACCACCCTATATATAACTATGATGAAAATAGATCATCTAAATTATAAAGGGTTTAAAAATGACCTCTGTTAATACATACGACCTCCCTAACATATATCCTCCCTAGATCATCTACCAAGAATGTCTCCCTTACATGTATGAAGTGTTCAACCATGGTCAAACATTCAATGATAAACCACACTGTATCGTTTCCATAATGTGATCTAGGTAATATAGTCATTAAATAAATAGAAACATCATCTCATATCAACATGGGAATATAAAATGGTTGTAAAATCCTTATATAATGATTATGTTCCTCATTCACCTACATATTGGGGTAACACTAGGGGATTAAGCTTGAAATATCCCATTTCATACTATGCCACTGATACTAGAATCAAAGGTCATAATACATCATGGTGAAATTGAGATGAAATTCCCTTGTTAAGGCATGAGATTGTCCCATTTTCTACTATCATATGTCTTCTAGGATCCTTACATTCCAAATGAATAATAAAGTTTCATACCCTTCTACGGTCAAACCTAAAAAAGTATCATAATCAAAAAAAACAATACCTTAGGTAAAGGTATTTGGAATCGTATTGTTTCATCATTATTACCCATTACAAAAGAGTAGAGGTCACTTTTATGTTTGTGATGATTTTCTAACCTTGATCATCATGAACCTCAATGTGCATATCAGAGAGTAATTTCATGTGCAACTTTTCACTACTAGCCTCATGACCATTATGTGTCTATGTATTTTGGCTCCGAGCATCAACTACTCCAGTTCACACATAATACATAAATGAAAGCTCAAAATAAAATTAATCCATGTATTTAACAACCCTATGCTACCTGAGATTATGATCATGTAGAAGAAATATGTACCATATAGCATTATGATTAGTGTATATCCCAAATTTATCTCTAAGTAAATAGTTTCTTAAACATTGTAGAGAATTAAATACAACAACTAGCTCAAGGTCATGCATCACATAATTATGTTTTAAGGCCTTAACTTATGAGACACATAAGAAATAAATAGCATGTAATATATCAGAACAACTCCAATCTTGATACCTAAAGTATCTCAACAAATACTATATCATCTTCCCCACTCAGTAATAATTAATTTATAAATTGAATTCAATATTCCTATAAATTTTTAAAAGGCTTTTTCATAGGCTTCTCATAATAAAAATTTCACACCATTCATTATTAAGACCATAAGTGGTGTTGTAATATGTGAGAAATCCTAGATGAAGGGTCTTTAATACAAGAATAGTCCTAAGAAACACTTAATTTCAATGATTTTCTTTTTATTCTCTTAGGAAACATCAACTCTCACTTTCTATGGTTTTACAAAAACTCCAGACTCCGAGATAATATGACCTGATAAGTGGAATTTTTCGATCCTAATGTGGTCGTTACTGAGTATATCATAGAGATAATGCTCTCTCAGTTTATTCATTATGATATATAGATGATTGGAATAGTTATTCCAATAATGAGAATTCACTAAGATATAGTCAAAAAAAAAATATTAATGAAACATGATTCCAATGTAAAACCTTGATTTATAATTGCAATAAAACTTTCATGTGAATTCGTGAGATCGAACATCCCATCCAAGTACTCATATGGACTATAACTTCTCCTAAATGATGTGAGAGGTATGTATGGTGACTTGAAATATAGCTGATGATTTCTAGAAATCAAATATTTCATTGAAAAAACATTTCTCCTTTTAGCTACTAAATGAGGAATTATGTTCATGGTAGTGGATACTAATTTTTTACCATGATCTGGTTCTGGAATGTATTCCATGGAACGACTAAGGGTATCATCTGCCTTCATAGTGAAAAGGACCAATGAATCACAAAGAGAAGTGATGGGTAGTATGATTCATTTATCCACCAGATTTCCCATAGTTTCATAGTTTCTAGAAGTTCCATAGAATCCATCCAATGAGGAGTAATGATAACTATTGATTCTCCAAGCACTAGCTCAATAGAAAACTCTACCTCTCTAACTAGAGGTAGCCTAGAAAATACATTAGGGATTTATTCCTTGAAAAATCACTATAGGAGGAAAACCAGTGCGTTATCACATTACGTATCCTCCATTTCTTGGGTCCATCTCGAGATGTGTGAACATATAATTCTCTATTTTGCACATTATTACTACAATTTTTTGATGTAAAAATCAACCACATTTCCTATATTATAATATGGGATCTATGTGGAACTATCTAGTCTATACCGATGAATGCATTAAAACTGGTCATAACAAGGATTAAAAGATTCCATATGATGAGTTATCTACCCATATCAAGTGGAAAATCATAAAAATGGTGATAACCCTATGATAGGATACTTAATGGGGTATCAAGAAACATAACTCCATAGATTGTTTTGATCTTGAGGCCTATATACTTCATAATTGTCTCTGATATGAATGAGTGAGATGCACATGCCTAAAAATAAATAACCCATTAAAGTGGATACCACATTAATAGTACCTAAAAATATAGAATTCACAATTCTCTTATCCACTGGAAAATACTTGACTACTTGCAACAGGCCTGTAACATGGCCCGAAGTCATTAGATAACTTCCCGGAGAAATCCGGCTCTGCTGGAATTAACAATCATGAGCCTAACTGGATCTACTATGACCACCACCTCAACATAATATTTTGATTCTATTCATCCTTCCAACCAGGTGCAATCATACTAGCCCCACACTATAATTTTGGGTGGTGCAGTTTACCACTATCTTAGAACTGATGGAATGGTGCTTCAGAAACACTGGATATGTCTCAGTCTTCTGTAGCCTCTACATTGCATTGGATCTCATAAATAGTAGGGTTTCATATACAAAGGCATCCCACATTGGGGGAATATTATAAAACATTAATCATGAGGAGCCTAACTACTTATACCTCCATGAGTAACCTTAAAACATCTCTTTCACCCAGACAATGAAGCACTGAATGATCTAGAGGTCAAACCACCATGACTTTCCGTATTATCTTCTCTAAAATTCCAATCTTTAATAAGTTCTTGATTGACTATAACTGATTTGTACATCTTCTAAAAGAAATGGTCATGTGATTGGATAATGTATTCTAGCCCATCCTCAAATATGTTGGTTGTACTAAGATCATCACCAGCTAGATTTGGAGTGAATCATAGAAGCTAATTAAATTGAAGATACTATTCTATGAAATACATTACTCTTTACTCAAGCATAATAAAATCTCTATAACTATCATCCCTCAAAGTATGGGGAAATAAAAATTTGTAGAATATAGTCTGTAAATATGCCTAAAACATTTCTCTAGGAAAATAATATTGTGTTATAAAATCCCACCACCGCTTAGCAGAGTCATATATTATATAGGAATCATGTTTGAACCTTCTTTATAGATGCATATATATATTCTAGAATATATAAATAATAGTTGTAATCCATGACTGAGTAATGTGTGGTCCTCCATCCCTCAAAAATGTGGGAAGATACTACTATTTAAACTCCTGATTCAACTCTCCCAGACATGCATAATTTCAAAAAAAACCTTTCAAAATATGCAGGAAATGTAAAATGCCCTCTTGGAATAGGAAATTATTTAAAATATAAAGAATTGGATGAGGTTCCATTTGTTGAACTATATGAGGGATCATTGGCATCTCTGGGCCCACCAACAATGGTTCATGGTCGATATCTCTTTTGGGGTGTATAGTAGGAGGATGTCATGGAGGAATAGTTATATAATTCCAAAGGTACGCCACAGAAGTGATTTTAACACTTGAGAATATTGTAGATATAAAATTAGGATAGGTGGATTGTATTCCTATAGAATGTATCACGCATCTCATCATTCCCCGAAAGCCAATTATAGGTGGTAATGTGACCATTATGGCCATAAGACCTCAAGAGACACCTATCTACCCACTATCAATGTTATGTTTGAGTCTAAGTCTCTATTTCCCTTGTATAAGATGGCCATTATATCTTTAATTTTCATATTTAGTTTAAATTTATTCTTGGAAAAATATATAAATCTATTAAAATGGTCAAATTATATGGAACACCGATTCTAGTTCTCATGGTCCCATACTACCCAAGAACCAATATATGGTGTCCGCTTAACCCATATAATAACATGTTCGAGACCATGCTTCCTATGGTCCATGGATCAACAATCCATAACTGACTACTTATGGTGTCTACATCATCCCATTCAAGAAAATACTGTTATATAGAAGCATGGAAATTAATATTCAATTATGATTTCTCTATCCTATGAGGAATTTTAGTACATTTCAAAATAATGTTAAAGGCACTAAAAATATCATATATGAAAATGTAGCATAAATGTATATTTTTCATGGATAAATGTATAAAATATTAGTCATATTTTTCCTAAAATGATACACATAATGAAATTAAATGATTTCATTAGGACTAGGTGAGTGAAATAAACATTTTAAATATACGAAT
The DNA here is from genome assembly GCA_963277665.1 of Viscum album. NCBI lineage: Eukaryota > Viridiplantae > Streptophyta > Magnoliopsida > Santalales > Viscaceae > Viscum > Viscum album. The sequence goes on along the minus strand of OY728129.1, from coordinate 748,890,803 downwards.
ATCAACAACATCACAAGAATTGTTCTATACCCAATATTGATGTCATGTAAACTACAAACAGTGTAATCAATTACCACAATTACTCTTCACTGGTAATATGGGTTTCCCCTAAACATTTGTTCTCTACATCTCAGCACAAGGTCAAAGTTGAATTTACTTTACCTCCTAGTATACTGTCTACTACCAAAATAGTAATACAAAGGAATAAAATCTCTGATTTATTTTGAAACATCCGGAAATGGGATCCAAATTTCTTTTCCACCGATTCAATGGTTCACGAAGCCACAAGAATTAATCTATATTATCATAGTAAAGAAACTAGAAGATAGGGTGTCAAGGTGGTACTATGGGGAGACTATACCATTTTATCATAATGGAATAGTGGAGATAATAGCATTATGAAACTGAAAACAATAGAAGCATAATACGAGAAGAAACTATATTCACTGGACCAGTAACCCACCAAAGATAAAATAAGATTATAAAAAATATAGTAAAATATTGCATAAGAATAAATAAATGAACAAATTTATAATAATATTAAAATCCTCTAGGAAATGTCTTCTAAATGAATTCATGACATGCTTAATTTTAAAAAGGAAACACCGAATATGAATATAAAATCATGCAATAAAAAACTAAAAAATTGAAAATAAAACTAATTTACTAACATCTCATGAATTTAATCTATCCTCTTCTCATATGCACTAATTATAGGTAATGAATATCATGAACTATAGCATGGTATTTTTCCTAATCCATACCTACTGACAAGTAATCTACTAAGGTACCAAAGGTGGGTTGATTAGGGTGTGAGATAAAATCCTAGTAAGGCAGTTCCATTAGTGTCCATAAGTAATCCAAATGGTGTACATTGCTACAATAGTTTGCAGTAATAAATTAAATAAAATAAAATATGAATAAATAAACAAATAATGCTCAGGTTTCTAAAGAACACCTGGTGGCTCTACATAAATTTTTGCTTGGATGGAATGAGTGTCTGGTCAGTAAATATATATATTTCATAGTAAGATATTTTGTATTCCTATATGGACCATGTATGTGCTAATGTAATTGAACATATACCTAGAATACCAGGTGCTGGATAGACTGGGATATAACTTAGACATCCATAAATTGTCTAAATTATAATACAAAATCATGAAATATGGTATATTGCCTACATATCACAATGCCTGAGTGTATTCATTCTCATCAATATAGATAGTTGGTGATTCTTTATGTCAAATCATAAATTAAGGCAGGTGGTTTGTCACACCCACCATCAAAATAGAGTCTATAGTCTAAGATGTCATGCTAAACACCCACTTTAGGGTCGTGTTAATAATTATTTCAAAAATATCCCTTTCCATCATTCCATATCTTATATATATTGTTTAATAATATTTACCCCAAAATCTATAAGGAATTAACTCTGATGAATTTCATTAGTCAATATCAAATACAAGAATGGAATCAAAATTTATATAATGAATTTAATGAAGCATGCAACGACCTATGTTTCATGGACAACCTTTATAAGTCATTTTAGTGAAATCATTTAATTTTTTTATGTAAGGAAAACCACCATGAAAAAGTTGATAAAATTATTCAATTCATTTAACTACCCAAAACATTGAATTTCCATTTATAATTCTTACTAAGGCACTTAAGAAAATGCCATTATCATTTATGAAACTACCTACATGGAAAATTCCATGTATAAGTTGGGCCAAGAACATATGGTGTTCTTCTATATTAATCCAAATCTAAAAAATAAGAAAAGTAATAGTACAACCAAATCTATACACATTGGGGTTATTTCAAAAATTTAATCATTTAGATTTTAAATTCATGAAGGTACACACATAGGGTGTCCATGATTGACGTTGGAAGCCTCAAAATACTAAACGATGGTCAATGAGAGTATAAAAAGGTTTGTATACTAATTTATGATGAAGAAATCAATATTTATGTGATGTATGGTGAACACTGGAAGTGGAATAATGGAGAAGCTATAAAAACGTTGGAAATGTTGGTTAAAATAATGAGATCACCAACCATAGGTCCAAATATGACTCCTCGTTTGATTGATGCCTCAGATTCAAACTATATTTGATAAAATTGAAGAATCTGTCTAAGAACCTAAAAATAAGAAAACTGATCTTTCATATAAATTGTGAAAAGTATTTGAATATTATCTTATATTGAATGTAATTGGAATTGAGGGAATACATCTTGTTATCCCACGCATTACATGAATCTTGATTTGGTCACTGGATGATGGTGAAATGAAAACCTAAATCAAAGAAGGAGTTTACTTACAATATAATTAGGAGGATGCCATCCACTAGAAAATGGGCAGGGGAAAATAGTTTAAGAATATTTTTTTCATGAAAAATGCTATTTTACACTCAAAGTATGATGTACATGATTATTCAACACAATTTGGCCAACACATGTGAAAAACATGCAATCCTTGCATCTTAATTAAAGACCAGACATTGTTAAGGTTCAAATTTATATTGACCATGTGAAAGCCATGTGACCTCTATTGTTTTTTAAATGGTCTTACACCTTGGATAGAACAGTTTCAAATAAACCTTATTTCCCCTTTGTGATCAAAGGTTACCCATGTTGTTTCTAATAACAAAGTTGTAATCATTAAACTTACACTGTTTTCCAATTTTTTGGAACATTGGGCTTCCAAAAATCCGTAGATTCTTTTGGGAAGTTACATTGGTTGTATCCAATGTTTACCACGATTAAAAAATATAATCAATTTGAAAAAATTGATTCATACACTCTATAAATCAATGGTCATTAAATTCATCATAAAAATTCCATTACATTGATAAAAATATGTGAGGGTGACTCTAACTTAATACATCATTATGTTTCCACATAAATTCCTCAATCAGGTGAGATTTCTATAGAACAATGTTTATATGAGTGGCCTTTTCTGTAGAACCATAATTATTAGTTTAGAATCTAAAATGGTTGTTCCTCATATGACATATCATATTCCATCTATATAGAATTTGATTTTATTTTATATTAAGGTTATGATAATCCCTCCTAAAAAATAAATATATATAAAAATAATAATATTAGGATAGGTGTGTTCGATATGATAAAAGATAATCTATATCCTCAAAAAGCTAATGAATCCTCATGGGACTATCGTACATTTGTCTTAGCATCCCATTATTTAAAAAAACACATAAACGATATCCAAAGATATATCAAAAAGAATAATTTTTCACCAAATTAAAATCCTAATATAATTTTCACTAATAAGTATATCATTTATATATACATTTTTCCCTTTAAATGTCATTGAATCATTTGTTCTTTATCTATGATTTATTATAAATGATCATGTCTATTCTATATATATTCTCCATCATCCGCCAATCATTTCAAGTCCTTCACCTATTCTAAAATTATACATAGAGTGTTATCCACATTGTTTTCTTTTCCTAGATGAAAACGTATTGGAAACTCATAATATTTGATCAATTCCAACAATAAACTATGGAAAATATTAAACTATTTCTACGATAATACATGAATTATAATCTTTTTATTAGTATATTTATAATAAAGTTTACAATTTAGATAATGGAAACAAATTTTTTCATGAAAGGATGAGCGGTTTTTTCTCGTGATTATGTTACTATTAAATTTCCACATGATTTTGTAATTTATGAGAAGAATATAAAATTGTCTTTTCATTGTAAAAAATTAAACATCTTATATCCTTCATCAAAGAATCATATTTTATGGAATAAATTTTACAAATATCAGGTAACGTATATATTTTTTTTTCATAACCACTTCTTAAAATCCTTAAATCCTTAATCTAATTTCTCTATCCACAATAACATTACCCATCTATTTGTTAACTTATCTAGTTGATTTGAAAATCATGTGAAATTTATCACATATTGTCAATAGTGTCTTGGTATCCCATGAAAGCTAAAAATAATAATTACATTGGTAAGTATGGGCCAATGTTAAATTACCCCTATATTTTAATTATCAATAGATATACCCTTACTTGTGATCAAATGATTCAATATGTATACATTTTGTAGATAAAATTAACACCTACCAAACCTGGAATATAATTTTCGGATTAGTAGGGTCTTTATCACAATCCTTATATTCTCTTCATAATATTTCTTCAACATTGAATATATGCTAATATCAGAAATAAAGGATTCAAAATTTGTTGAGGTAATATATAAAGATATTATTAATAATATCCATGAATATTTAAGGGGAATTTAAAAAATAACATAAAATTAATTCATAATTAATATACCATATTCAGAATGCTTCCTTGGGTATATCTTCACTATTTAATCCATATTGATGGTTCCTAGGTTTAATATCCATATTTGAGATGTATTTATCCCGAGTAAGTTGAACATAAAGATAATCAATAAGCTATAGAGGGTATGTATAAAATATAAACTATGAATATAAAAGAAACAACATTAAAAAAAATTATATACTCTATGTTTTGATATTATTGGCTTCAATCATTGTATTCTTTGGTCATTCCTTAACATGACATATAATATAAATATATTTTAATCCCTAATATTGGTTCATTTATTGAAATTAAATTAACCGTGGAATATACCATAATATATTCACTCCTAGAGTAACGATAAGCCTTTTGTCAAGCATTATGTGAAAATAGAGTTAATACCCAACCCACCTTTTTCAGGGTTATTACCTATAGGTGAATCGTACGAGGATATGACATCCAAAGGTTTTTATAAAAATAGGTATATTATTTATGTGAAACCATACAATAAATACTTTTAAAAAATATGATATTTTCTATATGCAGGCTTATTACTATATCTCTCCACTATCATCTTCTAATACTAATCCCTAAAAATAAATAATTCAATCCAACAAAAAAACAAAACACTAACATGATACCAAATGATATTACCCAAATCAAACTATGAGTATATTTTACATCCATCGAATAAATATTTAATCAGGTTCTATGGATATTAAATACATCTAACAATAATACACGCACATACAAGGTAAATGTTTTGTTTATTTAGTTATTATATACATAAAAATTATTTTTTTAATGAATTAAAATTTTACCACGATTAATATTTACATTATAAACCCGTTCAATTGATATCTAACATAATATCAATATTTATAAACTAGTGGAACTGGAATCATATAAAAGGGTTACATAAGATTATTAATGTGGGTAGATAAGGGAGATAACAATTGAAGATCATAATGATAATAAAATTATCATAAGGCCTTGATAATTGTGTATCTCTCTAACCCAATCTACTATGTCCAAACAAGAGTGACCCATTACCTCATTCATGATTCCCTAAAGGAAAGAGGCTTCCAAATAATAGTGAGGGTCTAAAACCATTAGGGGGAGACTATAACCTAAATATCATTTCTTTTCACAATCATAAATATAATAAAATGTAATAAAATATAATAATCAGAGTATTCAAGAATGAATAAATTATAATACAAGAAAACAATTTTATAAAATATCCCCAAATGATAATGATCTTTGTACCTCAATGTTATTGATGAATAACATCAATTTTATTCAATGGAATTAGTGACTGAGAAAATCAGACAACCATCAAGAGTGGACCATATTTCGTGGATGAATAACATCAATATTTTTTCATCATGAATGATCTTTATAATGTATTGTTAATAATGTTTCTAGTGAATAATTTCATACTATAATCACATATATTAATGATTAATTCAATGTAATCAATTTTTTTGTATGTGAAATGAAGGAACACCAATTCATGTGATATGTTATCAATCAATGAACAATAATTGAATTAATTTTAAATTCGAGATAATGGACCTTGGATTAATAATTCATTCATCATTCTAACACAAATCCACCAATGTAATGAGATATATAAAGAATAATGGTCCCATTATAAACTTATAAATACTTACCTAGAAGTGTCATTTGTCCTAAAAATTCTATCTTTGAACGAGATAGGTCATTGTCTTCACATCAATTTCACCACCAATACACCATGAATTTTTCAATGGATTAAAATTTGATCATCTATCCTCCATTGAGAATAGATCTAGAATGATTATTTATCCTCACTAAACCATTTATCATTGTTTTTTAATGGTGTATCATGGTTTCATCAAGAAATGATATCAAGACATTAGATCATCCACTGATCTATGAATAAATAAAAAAATAATCCTTGGATCATCATGAAAAACATATGAACCACGTAGATATAAGATACTTTTACATAAAATAAGAGTAAATTTAAATAGATCTGTTAATAACTCACCTATCATACTCCACCAGATTAGATATATTTAGATACAAAGAGGGTGATCTCAATATTTAGAATTTATTCGAGTGATATGATTTCGATATTAAAGAAGTTGGTTAAATGTGATTAATTAAAACATTAAGAGTGCATTTAGTACTCACATTGATTGGGTGCATTGGATACAAAGTGGGAATCACAAAAAAAAGTGGTTCCACAATATGTTCATTGACTGGCTATAATTTGGTCAGTGTACGAGGAATAATTCGGTCAATTCTACCTTGGTCATTTCCTGAACAATGTATTCTCAGAAAAATATATAGACCCAATGGAACCCCTTCAGCTAGACTATTTTTGTTTCCGAGTAACCTTATGACTATTCTCCATTTAACTTCTTCCAACTTTGGTTCCTATACCATTGAAACTCAAGAATATCTCTAGTATACATTGAAATATTTCTACATATATTTCCAGAGTTAGGTGCTGAGACAGCGGGCAATTATACTCCCCAGTATGCCCGGGATAAATTTTATAAAAATATTAATAATTTTTATAAAACACATGTGGAGTAAGTGGGTGATCTCTTAAATGGTAGCTCAGATCAAATCACTGAAGCCACGATTGAGTCCAAAGTTTATTGTTTACCCTAGGTGGGGTATAAGTTTTGTGTGTGCAATATTTCTATGGAAAACATTATCGAAGGGGTTTCAATAAATAAATAAATTTATTTATTTTGTATTTTTGATCAAATAACACCTGAATGGATTTTTATATTGGATATTTTATACCATAATGGTGTCCATATCTCTATACATACCCAAGGAACAACAGAAAAATAGTAGGAATCGAGTTTCTAGTCCGAGGATAGATAGCGGCATGTAGTTAAATGTGGGGATTGATTTAATAAAAAATAAATTAGTATAATCCCCCTTCCCCTTTGGTGCACACAGTTGAATCCCCTTAATATTCATCTTTGACGATTAATTAACTGTCCAAATAGATTAAATGAAGCATCTTTGATCTTTAATCATGGCAGCGATCGCTCATGGATTGTGCATTAGCTGATTTGGAAACAGATTTGACCTTGAAGCTTCAGCAATTTCCCTGAGGTAGAAGTATATGTGTTTTAAACCAAGTCCCCTTATTAATGATTTCTTTTTGTTTAAATTATAAATGGATCTTTGAGTGGAGGTTGTGTCTATGTAGATCAGGTCCCAAGGTTTCTATAATTGTTCATGGAATAATTTTCTGAGCACCGGGGTGTTCTTGATGGTCCGTGGATGGAATATTAGCATGAAATCAGTGTGGTGGTTCTTGGGGTAGTTAGAAGCAGTGGCCCATGGTGTGGTGACTCCGCGAGATGAAGAAGAAAAAGCAATAGCTGATGGATGTCGATGGGAGATGAGGAGTACAGGTACGGTGGTGGGATGGTAGGCCTAGGCTACACGTGTTGTGTATGGTGTAGAGATGTCCATAGTAGGATAGTTGTAACGGGATGGTATATACAAGGTTGGGAAATAGTTTTGAGGGTCATGGTTCGGAGAAATGAGTCCTGCCAGAGGTAATGGGCTGGTCTAGTAAGAATGCGACATGGGAGTTTTAAACCACTGTATCTTTCAAATAGGGTGTCTGATTTACATGTCATCTATAGATAGGTGACCATTGGGTCGATTTGGACTTTATTATGATTTTTAGAGAAGATTTTTGTTTTATCTGGTGGCTTTGTAGAACAAAACATCAATAATAATAATAATAATAATATTATTATTATTATTATTTGTAAATTCTTGTATCGGGCATATCTCCTAAATCTATTGTCTTATTAACAAAACATTTGTGGTGTTTCTACCCTGAATGTAATGAAATATTTTCAAGACTGGTTTTGGTTAAAATCAGGGTGTGGGCCCCATGAGGCCTAATTTGGGTGTCTTCTATGAAATATGACTTTTTCACTGGGTGTTCCTTTTAGACGAATGAGTATTAGAACAAATGTTTTATTGAGAGAATCACAATGGTGTGATTCATTTAATGTGTTCTAGAATTGTGGTGTGGATCTCACGAGTTCCCTTTTGGGCATGTTATGGTGAAAATAATCCTTTTCACCAGTTTCCTAATTGTGTCATGTAAATAGTGTATCTTGCACGTCTTTCTGCATAGAAAAGGAATGTACCCAATGTTTAGTCCAAGGAGGTACAATGTGTAGGTGATGATGTGTGGGTAACATGGATAAGTGGCACCTTAATAGGAAGAGTTGAGTGAGTCCTTATGATACTTGTACTATGTGGGTTTTAGGTATTTCATACTCGACATTGGATTGAGATCCCATCGATAGGATGAGCTCAGATAGAGTTGTATAATTCCTCTAGTGAGGCTGGGGTGAGATTCTATAGATTAACATTTCCCTTGATCAGGTTCTTTACATCTCTATGAACAAAACTACATGTGTGGTGATCACCACTAGAATAGTATATCCATATAGTGTTTTGTGGCATCTTTGGGTATATGATTCCCTGCCCAACGGGCGATGATAGTTTGGTTGTGGTATATTCATTATACAATCCCCTACTCAATTTGTGGTATTGGTAGGGTTTGTGATGTCATCAATAAAATCCCCTACATTGAGAGTTTTACCTGATGGGGTTTCTTGCATCATCGTGACCAACTATACATGGGAGACTGTCCCATATTTTAGTGATGTGATATGTTGAACATCAAATAGGTGTATAGTATCCACCAATAGATCCTGCGAGTGATCCATTATCTGAGATATCTTAGAGAAACCATATTGGGTTCTAGTATCCCCTAGATGTCCCTATGAGTGATTCCCTATCAAAGGATTTTATGTGTTTTAACTGTGTTTCAGGATGACATTCTTATAAGTGATATCTAACTAGAATGTTATATTGAATGGGCCATCTGAGATGACATATACAATGGAGTGTGTTGTCATAGTTTTGTGACACCGTAAAATATCGTTATAATCTAAAACAAGTAGTGTGATGGGAATGTCCTGAGGCATGGGCCCTCAGATGAGTATATCTGGTGTAATTTTAGTGTTTTTCTTATGGTGTTTCCACATCTTAGGTTAAACACCCTCTGGTTTCAAAAGACTAGTCATTTTTACCTGAGGAGAGTCTCGAGATAGATTTTTTTCCTCATTTGGGTTCCCTAAGGATGGGTTGAGTGGACATTGGCCTATTATTTTATCCTCTTATTTTGGGGGTTTAGGGGCACCAACTATGTATCTTTATACTAACCCCTGCATGGGATTTTTGTGCATATTTCGTATGTCTAGTGTAGACCACATGCATTTCAATAGAGTCTCCAGAGGACCCGGAGTAGGTGGATCATAGTGCAATGAACTGACTGGGAATTTTACTACAGCTACACTGCAGAGCATACCAGGGGAAGTATAAAAGCGATTCTCATGATCTAAGAAGGTTGGATGCTTTTTCATATTTCCTTTTATGGTCCATGTACTTTCAACTTTTTTAATTCTATTTTACTCTAGTTTATGATAGAATTATGAATGAATTTATTTTTAGTTATTATATATATCTTCAATGTGTCATGGAGGTGTATGTGGGTGTGTTCGTATAGGAACCTTTGGATAAGGCCTCCCATGCATCTGATAGCCTACTCAGTAATAGTAAATTTCCCCTGGCCTATTAGAGGTGGGAATAGAGAGTAGCATCCTAGGCCTCGTTGGGTCAACTCTTAATAGAGTGGTATCATAGGAGGTTCCCCTATTGGGACCCTAGAATATAGTTGTTCTAGCTGTGATCTTGGTATGTGATTCATAGAGACAGTTTTAAAGTGTTCAAGACTGGATTTCAGGCTAGGGACTCTAGTGTTTGTGAGTTGATCGATATATCCATTTATCAGGACACTGATAACCTACCTTTCGACCTAGGACATTAGGACACTGTTCGTAAGGACACAATCATATATCCAGCAAATAAGACTTGGTTTTGGTTTTTCCTTATCATTCTTGATTTAGCTCCATAGATATACTCTTCGACCAAGGTGCATCTTGATGTTATTTTAGATTACCTACACAAAGACATATTAATAGGGTTCTGTAGTGGGATTATGGTGACGATCCACCCTAAGTTGAGGCATCAGTATAGGTAACTAGTTCTACAGTGGGACTATCAGGTTTTCCACTAGTTGATCCACCACATGTCATATAGCATGTTATTTAAGTAGTGCAGGATTAGGATGCATGCATGATGAGTGTGTTGCAAGATTTCTAGAGGTAGAAACCTCTGAGGATCTGGGATGATCCAGACCCCCATGAAGCTAATGATTTGGTTTCAAAAATCATGTGTATTTTCATCCTTGTGATTACACCTCCCCATCAAATGGTGGTCTTAGTAGTATGACTTTTTCAGGGTTTGTCTGGGTGATGGTATAATCTTTTAATGCTCATTGGGGATGAAGATATTGAAAGTGTGGCCGATTATCACCTATCGACCGTTCAAGGTTCCGGTGCTCTGCTAATGTGTATAGCAGCACTCGGGTCGAATCCTCGGCGATGATACTTTGTAATAGTCGTTTGTTTTTAGTTGATTGTATTTTGATTAGGGGGGTTTGTTTGCAGAGCTTAATTGAAATGATTTATGGATGATGTTTGATTTACCAAATTGATAAAGATTGGGGTGAGTTCATCATTTGGGAGTTAAGCATGTGATATCCTTGAGCCTTACTTTGTATTGCATTAAATTAACACCCATGTCATAAGTTGACGTTGATTGGAATTACTAAGTGTGAAGGCTTTAATCCAAGCCTTAACTTAACTTAGGGTTCTAATATCAATCAAAAATTATTTATGGTAGTGTATTTATGGTTCCAATAATCCATGGAAACCACTCGTTAAACAAAACATATCATTAATCCATGACATATTAAGTTTAACATACACAATATTAATTTAAAGAATACTCATCGAGCAAAACCCTCAATCAATTAACATCCCCGAATTATAACTCACCCCAATGAGAGATTTACTCATCCATTTGGATGTTTAATATTCTGGTTAAAATAATTATGATGATAAATTAAGAATAGAAGAAAAAGAAAGGGATTAGAAAAGAGTGGTACGTTGACACACACACACGAACGATGATGATAATTAAAAAAGGATTTTCGATTGAATGAGGAAGAAAAAGAAGGGAAGGGGATTCAACTGAATTTAAACTATTTTAGGAACATAAATATTAAACTACATAAGGTGGATGAGAATAATAGATATTGAAGAAGTAACTTTTATTAAAACAGAATTACAAAGAAAGAGAATTACAAGATTACAAAAATGAAGAACACAAAAGTAAGTGAAAACAAAGAGCGGAGGAAAGGTATATCAAGTGAAAACTTGAGTATGGAAGGTCCTACCAAGCCTTTTACAAGGCTTTGGTCGTGCCAATATGATATCCTCTCTTCTGAAATGCCAACCCCTCTCAAGGAGAGAAGGGGAGAGTATTTATAGCCCAAGGAGTGGACTGTTTGCATTCCTAATTTTTCCCTCCACTTGCATCGCCAATTTGGCTATTCAGACAGCCTAATATCTAAATATCTCCTTCTTAAAAGTTTTATATAATAAATTTATGACTAATGTCAAAATATGGAGGCATTTGGACAAGTGGAGCCAAAGTTATGGCGGTTTTATTAAACAAAGGTAAACTGTCCATTTCTATCCATTCTTTTTCGATGGCCAAAATGTGAATGGATTTTTGAACAGGTAGATGCCTTCAAATACGAATGACTTGTTCACCAAAGTCGGCCATCTATATCTCCTCTTTCCCACTGAAAAATCTCAGCTCTATTTGATGCTTACATCATGAAATATGTCATGAATAGTATACTGGTTTTAATTCTCGGACAGAATGGTGGGCTGGACTTCAATGCTTCATTTGGGCCCCTTGTACTTGGATTTGGGCCATGAAATTTTTATCCAAGATGACATGTAGTGTCCCACGAATTATGGTGGAGAGTTAATGTTTTTGGACTTCTGTATTGAGCCCAATAATCAATCTTCAGGGCTGGTCCAGTTTGTTCACAGATTATATGGTCTTGTTTGTGAGGACCATATGACCCTTCAAATGGAAGAATTGGATCATGGTTCCTTCTAATGAAATGTTTTATATTTAAAGGAGAATCCTAAAAAACACGAATCACACAATTTGGATCAGTATAGTGATAGTTATAATTAAAACATTAAACTGACTCAATTGGACTACTTCTAAAAATGCTCAAATATTATACTTAATATTAAAACATTAATATTTCACACAAATTATGCACATTTCATATAAAATAAGTAAAGGGGGAATATAATAAGTCATCAAAATATTAATAACATAAACTCCCCCACACTTAGATTTGCGCGTGTCCTCATGTGCAACAAATATAAAAACATGACAAAATCATTTTCACTCACCAACAAATATTAAAATTTTGTTTTCTCCAATCAGGGGAGGTTTAGACTATTTCACTCATCCATATTTAATTCCATCACTAATTTGGTTCACAATAATGCATCAGAAACAATTCATTTTTTCATGTTCAAGGTTTGAATTGGAAAATGTAGGCACTCAAAACTTACTCCTCTCAAGATGATAAAAATGTATTTTAGGAGGTTCACTCATTCACCAACAAAAAGTTAAAATCAAGAGTTTGTAAGAGCTCTCAGCTTCCATTACCAAATCTTATGTGTAAAATAATCAAGAGGTCTTTTAAGGGTTTTTTCAGTGGATATGGGACGGTAGGTATATAATGTCCAAAGGAAAAGAGGGGTTAAAAACACCAACATGGAAAAATCAATGCACATTTTTTTTGAAATTTGATTTGAAAGGAAATAGAAACACATATTTACAAGGGCATGAATGTGTGATGAATTAAAAGTGAGGGAGATAGAAAATGGAATAGGGTGAGATTATGGAATATGTACAACATGTAAGACTTCCAATAATGACACAATACAAGATGATTCAAGTGTTCTTTTTTTTCTCTTTTTGCTCTTTTTTTCGAAAGTTGTGCTTGAAACAAGTCTCACAGTCATCTCCCAACCCATGATTGATCTCCTCATGGAACTAATTTTAGTAGTTATAACACGATCAAAGGTTGATGATGAATGATTTTTGACCCACCCAAGACACAACCCATTCCTTTTTTTCATTTTTTTTAATATAATTTTTTTTTCATTTTTTTTTGAACACTTTTCAATGACTTTTGTACAAATGAAAATTACACATATACACCCCAAAGCTCACAGAATTACAACCTCTCCCCCACAATTGAATGGATTCTTGCCCTCAAGCATATGATGACACATTGGAAATCAATGAAAGTACGCCCAAAAAAGAAGTTCATCCCCCCACACTTAAAGTTCAATAAATTTTACAATGAAAATCCATGAAGATGTTGGGTGGGAAAAGGTATTAGGATTGTAATGTGGCTATCAAAAGAAAGGTTTTCATAGGCTCAAAGGGGCTTTCAAAAGTAGGATCAATGTAAGGGTAACAGGAGGCTATTTGGCTATTCTGATTCTCATGTGGCTTAGAAAATGCCTCTATCATATTAATGCACACAAAAGATGGAAATTCAACTCGAAGGTCTACAAACTCAAGACTCACAATCAGTGGTGAAGACACACAATGAAAAATATGGCCATAGATGACTTTGGCATGAAGGCTAATGTTATTCCTCACGGTAGGGGAGAATCATTTTCCACCAAAAATTGTTCATTCAAAATGTTTGTTATTGACACAAAATTGTTTACCCAAGTTTGAGATAAAAATTCAATATATTTGAGTTTAAAACAAGCCTTTTGACTCCCCAAAATGGTTGGACAGAATTTCAATATTGGATGATTAGTAATTATGACACCCCTTTTTTTGTTAATTTTCATTTTTTTAATTACTTTTTTAAAAAAAATTATTTTTAATGACACATCCACACAAAAGAGAAAATAGAAAAAAAAGGTTGTGGAAGAATGTTGTAAAAAAAATGAGAGGGAGAGAGGAAGAAGAAGAAATAGAGAGAAGAAGAGAGGGAAGAGATATTGAGGAGATAGAGAGTTAAAGGGAAAGAGGTGCCCCTTGGTTTGGATTTGGTGGGTCGCCATTTCCATCTAGTGGTGGGTCAATGGAAGTCGATGTGGAACCTGAAGTGAATGGCCTCTCATGGTGATGCTTTAATCGGTGTCCATTTACCGTGAATATTCTTTTTGAAGAAGGGTCTTGGACTTGAACTGCACCAAATGGGTAAACATTAGTAATAATAAAAGGTCCATCCCAACGAGAATTGAGCTTACCTGGGTGAATTTGAAATCGAGAATTGAAGAGCATTACCTTTTCACCTTCATGAAATACCTTTCGAAGAATGTGCTTGTCATGGAGTGACTTTGCCTTTTATTTGTAGAGAATGGAGTTCTCATACGAATCGAGATGAAGCTCCTCCAATTCAGTCAACTGCAACAATCTTTCTTCACCAGATTTTTCACAATCAAAATTATAAGTTTTGACAGCCCAAAATGACTTATGTTGGATTTCAACTGGTAAATGACAGGCTTTACCAAAAACTAGCCTAAATGGAGACATCCCAATGGGTGTCTTATAGGCTGTTCGATAGGCCCAAAGTGCTTCACCAAGTCTATCGGGCCAGTCTTTTCTTGTGGGCTTAACAATTCTTTCAAGCACTCTTTTCACTTCTCTGTTAGAAAGTTCAGCCATTCCATTTGTTTGAGGGTGATATGCAGTGGATGTTTTATGTACAACTCCATTCTTTTTCAAAAGTGACTCCATGGTTCTATTACAGAAATGAGTTCCTAAGTCACTTATCAAAGCACGTGGTGTTCCGAATCGATGGAAGATATGGGTTTTGAGGAACTCACTCACAGTTTGAGCATCATCTTTCCTAGTGGGTTTGGCCTCGACCCACCTAGAAACATAGTCAACAGCATGGAGAATGTAGGATAATCCATTGGAAGGGGGAAAAGGTCCCATGAAATCGATGCCCCAAACATCGAAAAGCTCACAGAAGATTAATGGATTTTGAGGCATTTCGTTTCTTTTGGAAATTGTGCCAAACTTTTGGCAAGTGAGACATGATTGACAGAACTCGTGTGAGTCCTTGAAGAGTGAAGGCCAAAAGAATCCAGAATCTAGGACCTTTCGAGAAGTCCTTTTTGGTCCAAAGTGGCCACCTCTAGGCATTGAGTGGAAGAATTCCAAGATGGAGGATTGTTCAGTTTCATCAACACATCTCCTAATTACCATGTCAGCCCCAGTTTTCCAAAGTTTATTATCTTCCCAAAAATAATGCTTTGAATCACTTTTCATCTTTTCTTTTTGTTTTTTTGAAAAATATTTAGGGAAAACACTTGAAACCAAGTAATTGACAATTGGGGCATACCATGGTAACTTTGGAGTGAGAGATGAGAGGTGTTCAGTTGGAAATTCAGGATCAATTATTTCAGAATGAGAAGAATTAGAAATTCTACTCAGGTGGTCAGCCACAGGGTTTCTTTTCCAAGTTTATCTTTTATCACAAGGTCAAACTCTTGGAGCATTAAAATCCATCTTATTAGCCTTGGTTTGGAATCACTTTTCTTAAGTAAGAACTTTAATGCTGGGTGGTTCGTGAAGATGATGATTTTGGCACCTAAGAGATAGGGCCGGAATTTATCCAAGGCAAAAACCACAGCTAAAAGTTCTTTTTCAGTCACAGTGTAGTGTGATTGAGTTTCATCCAATGTTTTTGAGGCATAAAAGATGACATGAGGAATGTTTTATCTTCTTTGACCAATAACAGCCCCAATGGCCCTATCAGAAGCATCACACATCAATTCAAATGGTAAGGACCAATCTGGGGTTGGATTATTAGATCAAATGTGAGAGCAGATTTGAGTTTAATGAAGGATCTCTTGAAAGCCTCATCAAAATTGAATGTGACATCATTTAGAACTAAACGAGTGAGTGGGAGGGAAATCTTGCTGAAGTTCTGAATGAATCACCGATAGAAACCGGCATGACCAAGGAAGGACCAAATTTCTCGAACTGATTTGGGTTCAGGAAGTGATTAGATCACCTCAATTTTGGCTAGATCAACTTGGATACCCTCTTGATAAATTATGTGCCCTAGAACAATCCCATTTGAAACCATGAAGTGACATTTTTCAAAATTCAGCACAAGGTTGCACTTGACACACTTTTTAAGGACCAAAGAGAGTGAATGTAAGCAAGATTCAAATGACTCTCCATAAATGGTAAATTCATCCATGAAGACCTCCATTCAATTCTCAATGAATTCAGAAAAGATACTCATCATACACCACTGGAATGTTGCAGGAGCATTACAAAGGCCAAAAGGCATTCGCCTATAGGCATAGGTTCCAAAGGGGCAAGTGAATGTGGTCTTTTCTTGGTCTTGAGGTGCGATTGGAATTTGTAAGTAGCCGGTGTAACCATCAAGAAAGCAATAGTGTGACTTTCCAGCCAATCTATCAAGCATTTGGTCAAGGAAAGGAAGTGGGTAGTGATCTTTTCGTGTTTCAGCATTCAATTTGCGATAATCGATGCACACACGCCATTTGTTTTTCACTCGAGTTGTGACCACTTCTCCATGTTCATTTGTGACAACTGTTATCCCGCCCTTCTTAGGAACGACTTGAATTGGACTAACCCATTCACTATCAGAAATTGGGTAGATAATACCAGCTTGAAGAATCTTGGTAATCTCTTCCCTAACTACCTCAAGTATGAGTGGATTGAGTCTTCTTTGAGGTTGCCTAATTGGTTTGGATGATTCCTCTATATGGATGTGATGCATGAAAAGGGCAGGGTTGATTCCTGGAATATCCTCTAGGGTCCAACCTAAGGCATTTTTGTTTTCCTCTAACACTTGAACAAGTTGGGACTCCTCAGTTTCAGAAAGTAAAGCAGTGATAATGACAGGGTAGGAGGGATCATGGAAAAGGAATGCATACTTGAGGTGTGAAGGAAGTGGTTTTAGATCAGTTTCAGCCTTGATTTGAGAGCTAGACAAGTTAGGTGCAGGAGAAGGGATTCCAGATGGGTTTGAATCATTTTCCTCAACACTGTCCAAGGTGGAGCAGTAGAGATCAGAGTTGATGTGGGATTCAAGAGAGTTTTCAAGTTCCTCTAGATTGATGGAGTCTATGAATGAGAGGTCCACATCAACTTCACCATTTATGACTTTGTTAATCATGGTGCAGATTTCACAAGATACTTTATCATTAGAACATGAAGAACATGGTGGATTGGGGTTTGATTGAATCTTAGAAGTGTCCTCAAAAGCATGGATTGAGAATGCAGAGTGATCCTCAGATGGGTATCGCATGGCTTGGAAAATGTTGAACTTGACCAGTTGGTCACCGAATTCCATGGATAAGATGCCTGAATGGACATCAATCTTGGTTCTCGCAGTCATGAGGAATGGTCTTCCTAGAATTAGGGGAGATCGAGAATAGGTCGTCTCACCTTCCATGTCAAGGACATAGAAATCAGCTGGGAAGATAGGATCATTGACCCGAACAAGAACATCCTCAATTATCCCCTCAGGACTGGCAGTGCTTCGATTGGCTAATTGAATGACAACACCCGTTGGGTGAAAGGGACCTAGACCAAGGTTGGAGAAAATGGACTTGGTCATGACATTTATTGAGGCTCCAAGGTCTATAAGTGCATCATCAAAGTTGGAACTCCCTATTTGACATGGAACCGTGAAGTTCCCTGGATCTTTGCACTTCATGGGAATGGACTGTTGGGTTGAAACATTTTCAATGTTCCTAAGTTTCCTCTTATGGGTGCACAATTCCTTAAGAAACTTGGAATACTTAGGGATTTGTTTGATGGCATCTAAGAGAGGGATGTTCACTTCAACACGTCTAAACATGTCAAGCATTTTAGGATCAGGTTCAAAGGACTTCTTAGGCTTGGAGATGGCTTGAGGAAAAGGAATTGGGTTCCTTAGAGGAATGGAAGGAGGTGAAGGCGTGGATTCAAGTTCCTTTTCCAGATTTTTGTTCTTTTCATTTTCTAGATCAACATCGAAAGGGGAGGTAGAGGAATCAGCATGGGGCATAGCAATTTGCTTTCCCGATCTAAGTGCAATTGCACTTACATTACCCTTAGGGTTGGGTAATGGTTGAGATGGGAGTTGGGATGAATTGGATGGTTGTTTCTGGCTAAGGAGGGATGCAAGTTGACCTATTTGGGTTCCAATGTTCTTGATGCTAGAACGGTTGAAGGAAGCAAGATCCTCTACAGCACTTTCTCGTGGTTGTTTAGAAGAAGAGGCTTGTCCCAAATTGTGTTGGCCTTGATTTTGGTTCTTGGGAAAGCGATTGTATTGGGTGGGGAATTGGGAAGGCTCATTAGGATAGTGGAATCCAGGAGGAGTATTGTTACTTTGGGGTTGAGGAATAAAAGGATAAGGTTAATGGATGTTACCACCACTTTGACCATATTGGAACTGGTTTGGATTTTGATGAGGGAACTGAGGAGGATGAGAAATGGGATTACCATACCTCAGAGGTAGGTTAAAGGTAGAAGAGAAGGGCTCAGAGTGGGGTTGGTTGATGTTTCTAACAAACTGACCTGATTATTGAGGGTTGAAGTTTCGCTGAGCATATGCCGCATTGAGCTCCATTGGACTAGATGAATCAGATGGATAATCTTGAAGTTGTGGACATGTGTCAGTCGGATGAGTTGGTGAGTTGCAGATTCCACAGTTCTTGACAGGCCCAGTGAAAAGAGATTGTTGAGGAGAGGAGTTTGGGGCTTTGGAAGCCACAGCTAGTTGACGCACAAGACCTGTAAGTTCACTCATCCACTCAGTCATTTTGTTGGGCTCTATGGATTGATTCTCTTGGGCTTGTTTCACTTGAGCATGTGCTCGATTATGGAATTGCTGCGTGTTTGCAGCCATGTTGCTTATGAGTTCTCGTGCAGCGGCAGGAGTTTTGTCAACAAGAGCACCGCCACTTGCGGCATCAATGAGAGTTCGCTCCATAGCCAATAACCCCTCATAGAAGTATTGGATCAGGAGTTGGTCAGTGATTTGATGGTGTGGACAAGTTGCCACAAGCTTTTTGAACCACTCCCAATACTCATGGAGTGATTCATTAGGGAATTGACGGATGCCGCTTATTTCCTTTCGGATAGAAGCTGTTCGGGAAGCGGGAAAGAAATTCTCAAGGAAAAGTCTCTTCATGTCAACCCATGAGTTTATGGAACCAGGTGGGAGGTAGTAGAGCCAAGACTTGGCAGAATCTGCTAGGGAAAAGGGGAAATCTCTAAGCTTGATTTGTTCTTCAGAAACCCCTTGAGGCTTCATGGTAGAGCATACTACTTGGAACTCTTTAAGGTGAAGATGTGGATCCTCACCGGCTAGCCCGTGAAAATGAGGGAGAAGATGAATCAAACCCGATTTGAGTTCGAAGTTAGCTTCAATGTTTGGATATTGAATACCAAGAGGTTGGTAATTCATATCAGGGGCAGTAAGTTCTTTCAATGTTTGTTCCCTAGGATTGGCCATATCTAATTCAATTGGTAGGGCAATGATTGGTTCTTGGGTGATTTGGTTATCCCTAATGGTTCTCCTAAGTCGAAGAAGAGTTCTATCAATTTCAGGGTCAAACAAATCTGAGGGATTGTTTGGGAGGCTATGGGGCATTCAGAGATATTTAAAAAGGATGAGGAAGATGGGTTTTTTTTTGTATTTTTTCAGTTTATGATTTTTAAGAGGAAGACGGGTTTTTCTTTGTGTTTTTTTTTCAATTTTTTTCAAAAATTTTGATTTTTTTTGGTTTTTTTTTACAATGACCAGAAACTAATGACTACTTAAAGCAACATCCCTGGCAATGGTGCCATTTGAAATGCACAGCCGATTGTCGCCTATCGACTGGTCAAAGTTCCGGTGCTCTGCTAATGTGTATAGCAGCACTCGGGTCGAATCCTCAGTGATGATACTTTGTAATAGTCGTTTTTTTTAGTTGATTGTATTTTGATTAGGGGGGTTTGTTTGCAGAGCTTAATTGAAATGATTTATGGATGATGTTTGATTTACCAAATTGATAAAGATTGGGGTGAGTTCATCATTTGGGAGTTAATCATGTGATATCCTTGAGCCTTACTTTGTATTGCATTAAATTAACACCCATGTCATAAGTTGACGTTGATTGGAATTCCTAAGTGTGAAGGCTTTAATCCAAGCCTTAACTTAACTTAGGGTTCTAATCTAAATCAACACTTATTTATGGTAGTGTATTTACAGTTCCAATAATCCATGGAAACCACTCGTTAAACAAAACATATCATTAATCCATGACATATTAAGTTTAACATACACAATATTAATTTAAAGAATACTCATCGAGCAAAAATCTCAATCACTTAACATCCCCGAATTATAACTCACCCCAATGAGAGATTTAATCATCTATTTGGATGTTTATTATTCTGGTTAAAATAATTATGATGATAAATTAAGAATATAAGAAAAAGAAAGGGATTAGAAAAGAGTGGTACGTTGACACACACACACGAACGATGATGATAACTAAAAAAGGATTTTCGATTGAATGAGGAAGCAAAAGAAGGGAAAGGGATTAAACTGAATTTAATCTATTTTAGGAACATAAATATTAAACTATAGAAGGTGGATGAGAATAAGAGATATTGAATAATTAACTTGCATTAAAACAGAATTACAAAGAAAGAGAATTACAAGATTACAAAAATGAAGAACACAAAAGTAAGTGAAAACAAAGAGAGGAGGAAAGGTCTCTCAAGTGAAAACTTGAGTATGGAAGGTCCTCCCAAGACTTTTACAAGGCTTTGGTCGCGCCAATATGATATCCTCTCTTCTGAAATGCCAACCCCTCTCAAGGAGAGAAGGGGGGAGTATTTATAGCCCAAGGAGTGGACTGTTTGCATTCCTAATTTTTCCCTCCACTTGCATCGCCAATTTGGCTATTCAGACAGCCGAATATCCGAATATCTCATTCTTCAAAGTTTTATATAATAAATTTTACGACTACTGTCAAAATATGGAGGCATTTGGACAAGTGGAGCCAAAGTTATGGCGGTTTTATTAAACAAAGGTAAACTGTCCATTTCTATCCATTCTTTTTCGATGGCCAAAATGTGAATGGATTTTTTAACAGGTAGATGCCTTCAAATACGAATTACTTCTTCACAAAAGTCGTCCGCCTATATATCCTCTTTCCCACTGCAAAATATCAGCTCTATTTGATGCTTACATCATGAAATATGTCATGAATAGTATACTGATTTTAATTCTTGGACAGAATGGTGGGCTGGACTTCAAAGCTTCATTTGGGCCCCTTGTACTTGGATTTGGGCCATGAAATTTTTATCCAAGATGACATGTAGTGTCCCACGAATTATAGTGGAGAGTTAATGTTTTTGGACTTCTGTATTGAGCCCAGTAAATCAATCTTCATGGCTGGTCCAGTTTGTTCACAGATTATTTGGTCTTGTTTGTGAGGACCATATGACCCTTCAAATGGCAGAATTGGATCATGGTTCCTTCTAATGAAATGTTTTATATTGAAAGTAGAATCCTAAAAAACAATAACCACACAATTTGGATCAGTATAGGGACAGTTATAATTAAAACATTAAACTGACTCAATTGGACTACTTCTAAAAATGCTCAAATATTATACTTAATATTAAAACATTAATATTTCACACAAATTATGCACATTTCATATAAAATAAGTAAAGGGGGAATATAATAAGTCATGAAAATATTAATAAAATCAGAGATACACTCTTAGTAAGAGTTTGATAATCTCTTCAGTGAAGAGTATTATCCAACCACATAGAGGCCAGTGTCTATCTCGACGCTTCTAAAACATTGGTAGGAAAGAATGGAAATGGAAGAGAACTCAATGTGGTTCATAGATATATCATGTTACTACTAGGATAGTGTTCATGATCCGTTCATCCTAGCACAGACATCCGAGTAGGGATTGTATTGGGAGATCAGTGTGTTGGTGGTGCCACTCTACATTACCACCTATGTTGGAGTGTTGGATTGGGCGTCAGTGGTGGATAGATTTACGGATGAATAGATTTATGACATCAATTAATGGAATGTAAGAGATGAGACCTCGATAGTTGGTTAGGTTAAAAGTACCTAATGGTACGAACATGGGTTCGGGCATGCGTGATGTTTTATGAGGCAACCCCATGATAGAGTAACTGAGGTCATGGCTCTCAAGTAAGTTTTTGTCAGCCGCAAGAGAAGAAATGTTAAGCATGTGATGGTTGGTGACATATTTCAAGAGAGTTTGGGACCTTCCATGCTACTGAGAGGGAGAAGGTCAACATGCCTCTTGGGAATTGGTAGAATTTCATGCATGGAGGTCCACATGGTGGTGGATGTGTAGAGGAGTAGGAGTAGCCGTAGGAGGAAGATTATGCAAGTTTCCACCACCAATACCAAGTGTTCCATGATAGGATAAGAGTTCTGGAAGATGGGGTGGGGACAACTAAAGGTTGTAAAGGCAATTGACCCAAAGGATCCATGGATGTATTGAGGAATGCTATGTGTTCCTTCTACATTCTGCATTAGTTTGTTAAAAACATTAAATATGAACTACATTCTTTCGTATATTTTCCCAAGGTTTTTTTGAGTGACACGAGGTGTTTTTAATAACTTGTGTTGGAGATCTTGGTCATAGCATCGAATGTACAAGGGAGAGGCTTCCATCCCACACTAAGACAAATTTTTGTAACATGACTAAAATCATGCGATCAAGTCAGTTCTACCCAATGTGGACCGTTTTGAGGTGTTATGCATGATTCCATCTGAGTTTTCATGTTGGGGAGGGGTTTTGTTTTTGGAAATTTGCAATAAGGTCTTGGTAAGACATAGGGTGTGTGCTTGGGCAACCCAATTTTGTTCATTTATACCCTCAGGTGTTTGAAATCATCTTTGTATGTGTGTCTCTTGAGGAGGTCATGGTATGGTTTGATGTGGATTTACTCTCACAAGAATGAGGGATTCTTCCCACAATAAGATTCATTTTTAAGACGTCATGTAAAACCATATAGATGAATCAGTTCCACCCAAAGAGGATAGAATCTACCCGTGGTGGATAATTCACATTGACTTGTGTTTTTAATAAGGTTTTTGGGTCTCTGTGTTATATTAGCGAGGTTGCGTACCGCTATACCCTATGACTATAGGAGACCCGATTATTGGTTTTTCCAATTTTCCACCACTAAGAAGGCATGTTTCTAGTTTCATTATGTCGACATTGGATAAGATGGAATTGGGTGTGGTAGCCCTTTTGGTTCCCATGAGTGTGTGTTCTTTCCTACATCACGAGAACCCTTGGGAGCTTTGTGGTGGTCATTCAGTGTTGTGGTTCCTCTTGGTGCATGTCTGTTACAGTACAGGGACCTCATGTGATCTCACTGGCATGGGGGTCCCAATGGAGAGATAAAGTTCTATCCCATGTTTGTATAAAATCGCTTTTCGAGGATGAAAAACCATAAGTTGGGGAAGATATAACAACTCAGTATTGGATCTATTCGAAAATAGAATATGTTTTCATATATTTCTAGAGCTAGTCCCTGAGATAGTGTGAAATTTCATGTCCCAGTGTGCCTGGAATAAATTTCACAAAAATATTAAGTATTTTTATACTATACATGTAGAGTAAATGGGATATCTATTAAATGGTAGCTCGAATAAGAAAACGAATTCCATAGTTTAGTTCAAAGCATGCCATTTACACCAGGTGGGGTATAATTTTTCTATGAAAAGGATTTCTGTTCAAAAAAAATATCAACGGTATTTCCATAAATAAATAATTTTTCTTATTTTTAAATTAGATCATATAACTATTGAATCAAGTCTCGGATAGAATTTATAAGACCACATTTCAGTCTGAAACATAACATTTACCCAGGGCATGAAATAAAAATTATGGGTGTCAAGTTTCCGGACAAAAGTGAGTTTGTGGAAGTGAGTTAAATGGGAGGATTGATTCTATAAAAATTAAATCAATTCCCCCTACCATTTGGGTGCACTGCAGCTGACCCTCCCTCTCCATTTTTGGTGATGAACGGATCAGTCAGATCAATGAAATGAAGAACCATTGATCTCTAATTTAGATGAAGATTTCTCCCGAATCATACATCTGAGCATTGGAGTGTTAATACAACCTTTAAGATTTTCTGTCTCGTCCCGAGGTAGTAATATTTTAGTTTTAAACCAGACCCCTATTTATGATTCATTTTTATTCATATCATCAACTGATCTTCGAGTGTAGGTCGTGAGTGTGTAGCTCATAATACGGGGTTTCCAAAAATGGTCTCAAAATAATTTACCGAACATCAAGGGTATTATAGGTGGTCATTGGGGTGGCAGTGGGGTAGTGAGAGACATTTGAGGCCACTGGGAGGTGCAGAAGTATGGAGCATCAGTGCAGCGGGGGACCATCATGCCAAGGTGTTGCAGGGAACATAATATGTAGAGGGGGCTAGGGAATATTGTCTAGGCAATACATGGTTGGGTTGTGGTCTAGGGAAATTGGTTGGGCCAGCCAGAGTAGGATAACCATGTCAGATCAGACCAGCCATAGCGGGTCGGTCCAACCAAAATGGAATGGGGGAGTTTTAAACCCCCGTATCTTTCAAACCATGTGTTTTATTTATGTGTCATCTATAGCTATGTGACCCTTGGGTCGATGCAGACCTTTCAGTCTATTTTTAGAAATATTTTCCTCAGGCTCAAGTCATGGTGGAATGAAATGTCCAATTATAATAATTATAATTGTAAGATAATTATTATCATTTATAGATTCTTGTAACGATTGTATCTTCTACATCCAATGTCTAATTTATGCTGCATAAATTTCATTGAGACCCTATATTAAAAGTTTATGTTTCATGTCCAATTTCATGTTCTTACAATGAAATCACAGTTCGATCCCCATGAGGCCAGGTTTGGGGATTTTCTGTGAAATATGAATTTTTCACCGGGTGTCCATTTTGGATGAATGGGTAGTCAACCACTATGTTTTAACGAGGCGATGAAAATGGTTTGATTCAATTGATGTGTTCTAAGATCGAGTTATGGGCCCCACGAATTCCCTTTCTATCATGTTGTGGTGAAAATAATCATTTTTATTGGATTCTCATTTATGTATGTTAAATATACTATCTTTCATGGTTTTCTACGTAGAACGTGGTGGTGACCATTGTTTTTACCTCGAAGGCACGGTGAGCAAGAGATTTTGTGTGGGTTTCTCAGGCTAGTGGCTCCTTGATCGGAATGGTGAGTGAGTCTAAATAGTCTTTATACTTTGAGTTTTTTCTTCATTACATCCCCAGTACCAGATTGGGATACCCTTGATAGGAAGAGATCGTATAGAGTTGTAACATCCCATAGGTGAAGCCGAGGCGAGATCCTAAACTGTGTTATTTCCTTAGATCATGTCCTTGGTGTCACTATGACCATCTCTACCTAGGTAGTGATCCCCTATATATCATGGCATCCCTATTTTATTTTGGTGAATCAATGTGTATATGATCTCCTATGTAGCAAGTGATGATAGTAGGGTTGTGGTGTCATCCGTTATATGATACCCTACTTAGCATGTGGGTTTTGTAGGGTTTGTGGTATCATCAGTGTGATCCCCCACATCGTGCCATACATGATTTTATAAACATTGTGACCACCTATAAACAGGTGTTGATCCCCTATCTAAGATATGTGATTTGTGGAACACCATATCGGGTTGTAGTATCCCCTAAAGGATCATGCGAGTGATCCACTATATGATAGATCATAGAGATACCAGATTAGGTTATATTATCCCTATGAGATCCATATGGTTAATCCCCTATTCGAGAATTTTTTGTGTTTTCGCTGAGTTTCAACATTACATTCTTAGCGGTGATATCCAACATGCATGTTCTCTCAGATGGTCCATTTATGATGGCAGAGCTCACAGAGTGTGTTCTCTTGGTTTTGTGATGCTATAAATAATCGATTAGAATTTGACACTGTTAGTGAGTTCAAAACCCTCTATGGATTGGTTCCTGAGATGGTTATATCTGGTGTTCATTTTGGGTTTTCATTTGGTGTTGTCACATCATAGGTGACCCAACCTATGGTTTGAGTTGACTAGACGTGTTTAGAAGAGGATGGTCTCATGATGGGGATTCTCTCTCATTTAGGTTCCCTCTTGCAAGGTCGAACAGAATGTGGAATTTTAGTTTCTTCTTTTC
This sequence comes from Viscum album, assembly GCA_963277665.1. NCBI lineage: Eukaryota > Viridiplantae > Streptophyta > Magnoliopsida > Santalales > Viscaceae > Viscum > Viscum album. The sequence goes on along the minus strand of OY728129.1, from coordinate 748,864,165 downwards.
ATTTGGGGGGGGGGGTTGGTTCCTACTGATTATATATATACTCACCCCTACAATGCATTTTCTCATGCATGGTGTGTGTCATGGGAAAACGAGAAGACTTTTGATGGATTCCTCGGATGACCTAGAGAAAGTTGACATGGGTCAGCTAGATTGACTGGGGTTTTTATAAGAGCCACACCACGGAGCTTAGTGGAGGGCGTTTGATAGTGATTCCATACATCTGAGAAGATGGTTGTTGTTGTAGTTTTCTATTGGTGGGACCTATATATTCCCTTTTTGTACATCTCTGTTGCTTTGGATTAGGATAGATGTATGCACGCATTTCTTTTCAGTTTTTATAAATTTCTAAATTATTTTATGGAGGTGTATCTGGTTTCATGTTTACATGAACCAGAGGCTACAGACTCCCATGTTTGTGATTGACTACACGATGCTAGTTGTTAGCCTCTAGTCTATTGGAGGTGGGCTAGGGATGTTTCGGCTCAGGCCCCATTGGGATGGTTTGTGACACAGATTACTGGTCACTAAAAAATATCATCTTAAAAACTATATCAGATAAGAAAAAAATAAAGAAAATATTTTCATTAATTTCAACATCTTTACATAGAATTAAATGTGTATGTTGAAATTCTCTCACTCAAGAAACTTCTTGTCTTTTAGAAGTTCCATTAATGGTTCTTCCCAAAAATCTAAACCCACCGAGGATAAACATAATCCCATCACTACTATGTCTCCTCGTGGATCAGTAGATGATGTCAATGAAAATTTAATAGTTGTAATATCATCGATCAGAATACTTTTTTTCTCTATTATATTATCAAAACTATCCACTCTATGTACAATATGTCATGCAGTATCTCAACATCCTTATATTAAATGACATTAAAGTAATCTTGGATTCGCCTTTGAATATATGGAACATGAAATAGGTTTTTCATTCCTTAGTAGTGGGAAGGATGATATAGATGGAACATTATTTTCCCAACTATCTTTGATATCTCAAATTGTCTAATATATCATTGTTATAAAATCCCCATCCACATCAAATGTCTAAATCTTGACTGAGGAATCATTATCATAAAAAATGGTCTCCTATACTGAACTCCAAAGGACATATCATTAATTTGGAACAATATATCTATAGGATTTGATATGTGATAAATCTATTCCTGATAAACTATTATTTTTCATAAGTCTTCTATACAATACTAAACCATATATCCACCAAATCAGACACCTCATCCGAATAGAGTGGTGAAATATATGGAATACTGTAATTTTCCATATAAGGTTCTATGTGAATTGAATCTTCTTTACTATTATTGTACATGAACTCATACAAGTTCGGCAATCAAAATAATCTCTACCAAAATCTAGGGCTCAACAAAAAAACATATCCTACAGTATGGGATTCAATATTTTTGACTATTCATCTGTTTAGTGATGGTATGCTATGGTCATTCACATCTGATTCCATAATACCATCATTAAGCTCTGTCAAAATTGAGATAAAAAAATTTTATCTCTATCTGATTTCATGATCAATGGAACACCAATTAAGATTACAATCTAATGAAATTAACACTTTCCCTTCTCAATTACTAGGGTTTCTCATGGATAGGTAATAATTTAGAACAATCATTAACAAATTGATAATAACCCAAAAAACATCCTGTATCTTTAGCATCCTCGGTAACCCCATCAAAATGTCAACTTTCATGTACACCCACTCCCACAATGAAAATTGATTTTTCAAGAGAAATCAACTAGGTTATTGGTTTTTTTAGAAAAGGTTGGGGCCAAAGCCTCAATTTATTATTTAAAGCAAGGACTTATTTATTGTGGGTAGAGGGAGACCCATTACATTACCCAAAGTCCCAAGGCCAAGAGGCCTGAATACAAGGCTTGAAAGCCCATTTTTTGGGCCAAAGGACTCCTCAGTGAACAATTCTGCTACAGTACCACACTGCTACAGTACCTTCTGCCGCTACAGTCCCCTGCAATAGTGCCTCCCCCACTACAGTGTTGCCGCTGCTACAGTTCATCCTCTGCTACAATACTCCTACAGTACCCTACTACAGCACTGCTACAGTACCCATAAATTCTTCCCTGCCCGGATTTGATCCCGGGTCTTTTGGATGCCAAGCAGGAATCAAGACAAACATATAGAAATTTTTATCTTTAAACCTCACCACAAAAACTCTTTAATAAATTAATATTACATCTTTGTCTCTCTAGGATGTACCACCCTTCAGGAGGTAGGATATTCTCTATCCACCTATTCAATGTTGAAGGCAATATCTATAGATCTAAAAAATACCTTCATCACAATAACATCATCCATTGACCACAAAAGTATAGGATCACCACCAACTATCCATTCTTGGATCACAAAATACTCCATGTTTGAATCTTAAAAACCCTTCACATTGTCATGGAGATAATATTTGATCACCAAAGGGTAATATTTCATCAATTCCTATCGTGGTGTCTCTACACTGAATGTAATGCAATATTTTGAATACTAGTTTTGGTTCAAATCATGGTGCGGGCCCAGTGAGGCTCGATTTGGGTGCCTACTATGAAATATGACTTTTTCATTGGGTGTTCCTTTTGGACAAATGAGTATTTGATCCCATGTTTTTTCGAGAGAATCACAACGGTGTGATGCATTTTATGTGTTCTAGGATTGTGGTGTGGATCCCATGAGGTCCCTTTCGGGCGTGTTGTGGTGAAAAGAATAATTTTCACCAGTTTCTTAATTGTGTAAAGTAAATAGTGTATCTTTTTCATCTTTCTACATATAACATGAATTCCCCCAAGGTTTAGTCCAAGGAGGGACAATGTGTAGTTGATTTTTTTGGGTCACATGGGTCAGTGGAACCTTAATTGGAAGAGTTGAGTGAGTCCCCCTGATCCTTGTATGATGAGGGTTTTAGTTATTACATACTCGACATATGATTCTGATCCCATCGATAAGATGTTCTCGGATAGAGTTGTATAATTCCTCTGGTGAGGCTGGGGTGAGATCCTATATATTAAAATTTCCCTTGATCGGGTTCTTGGTATCTCTATGAAAAAACTACATGGGTGGGGATCACCTCTCTAGTAGGATATCCATATAGTGTTTTGTGGAATCATTGGGTATATGATCCCCTACCAACGGGGGATGATAATTGGGATGTGGTATATTCATTATAAAATCCCAACTCAATTTGCGGTTTTGGTAGGGTTTGTGATGTTGTCAATAAAATCCCCTATATTTAGAGTTATACCTAATGGGGTTTCCCGCATCATCGTGACCAACTATAAAAAGGTGACGGACCTCTATTTTAGTGATGTGATCCGTGGAACATCAAATAGGTGTGTAGTATCTACAAAAATATCCTGGGACTGATCCATTATCTGAGATATCTTCAACATACCATATTGGGTTCTAGTATCCCCTATATGTCCCTAGGAATAATCCCCTATCCAAGGAGTTTTTGTGTTTTTGTTTTGTTTTAGCATGATAGTATTACATGTGATATTTGACTACCATGTTATATTGAATAGGCCATCTGGGATGAAAGAGACCATAGAGTGTGTTTTCATAGTTGCGTGTTACCTTAAAATCTCGTTACAATCTAAAACTAGTAGTGTGGTCAGAACTTCCGGAGGAATGGGCCCTCATATGAGTATATCTGGTGTTATTTTTGTGTTCTCATTATGGTGTTGGCACATCATGGGTTAAATACATTATTTTTTTAGAAGAATAGTCATTTTTAGATGAGGATAATCTCGAGATAGAATTTCTGTCTCACTTGGGTTCCCTATGGATGGGTTGAGTGGACATTGGGCTATCAATTTATCCTCTTATTTTGGGGGTTTGGGGGAACCTACTATGTATCTTTATACTCACCCAAGCATTGTATTTTGATGAATATGTATTGTGTCTTGTGAAGACCACGTGCCTTTCAATAGAGTCCCATGAGGAATCGAAGTAGGCGGAGCAAAGTGTGATGGACTGACTGAAAATTTTACTACAGCTACACTGCAGAGCATACCCGTGAAAGTATGACAGTGATTCTCATGATCTGAGTAGGTTGGATGCTTTTTTAGATTTCTTTTCATGGGCCATTTACATTCAACTTTTTTAATTATTTTTTACTCAAGTTTAGGATATATTTATTTATAAATTTATTTTCAATTATTATATATATATTCACTATATTATGGAGGTGTTTGTGGGTGTGTTCATATAGTTACCTTAGGATAAGGCCTACCATGTTTCTAATAGCCCAATCAGTGATAGTAACATTCCCCTGGCCTATTAGAGGTGGAAATAGAGAGTAGCAGCATGGGCCTCATCGGGTCGACTCTTGACAGAGTTGTATCAGAGGAGGTTATACTATTGGGACCCTAAAATGTAGTTGGTCTAGTTGTGATCTTGGTTTGTGATGCATAGAGACAAGTTTTTAAGTGTTTGAGACCAGATTCCAGGTTAGGGACTCTAGTGTTAGTGAGGTGGCAGACAAATCCATTTACCAGGACTCTGATAACCTGCCTTTCGACCTCGAACATTAGGACACTGATTGTAAGGAAAAAATCATATATCGATCATATGTGACTAGATTTGAGGTTTTTCTTATCATTCTTGAGATAACTCCCCAAATATGCACTTAGACCAAGGTGTGTCTTGACATTATTTTAGGTTACCTCTTCAAAGACATCTAAATAAGGTTCTACTGTGGGATTATGGTGATGATCCAGCATAAGTGGTGGCATCAGTACAAGGAACTTTTTCTACGGTAGGACTGTCAGGTGGTCCTCCAGTTGATCCACCAGATGTTGTATAGAATATTATGCAAGTAGTGTTGGATGAGGATGCATGTTGGCTGAGTGTGTCCCAAGAGTTCTAGAGGTAGGAACCTCTGATGTTTGGGGATGACCCAGACCCCCATGAAGATAATGATTGGGTTTCAAAAATCACATGTATTTTATCCTTGTGATTACACCTCCCAATAAAATGGTGGTCCTATTAGTATTATTTTTTAGGGTTTGTCTGGGCGCTGGTATTGTCTTTTGATGCACACTAGGGATGAAGAGATACACTCTTGGTAAGAGTTTGAGAATCGCTTCAGTGAGGAGTTTTATCCAGCCACAAAGAGGTCAGTGTGTATCTTGATGCTTCTATAACATTTTTAGGAAATAAGGACCATGGAAGAGTACTCAATGATGTTCATAGATCAATCATGTTACTACCAAGATATATTTCATGATCTGTTCAACCTAGCACAGACATATGAGCAGGTATTGTACAGGGAGATCAATGTATTGGGGGTGCCACTCTACATTCCCACCTATGCTGGAGTGTTTTATTGGGACTTAGTGGTGGATAGATTTGTGGATGACCAGATTTATATCATCAATGCTTGGCATGTAGTATATGAGACCAAAATATCTAGTTTTATAACATGTATATGATGGTTGGAACATGGGTTCGTGCATGTGTGATTTTTCATGAGATGACCCCATGATAGAGGATCTAAGGCCATAGCTCTCAAGTTAGTTTTGGTCAACTGCATGAGAGGAAATGTTATGCTTGTGATGTCCAGTGACATATTTCGAGGGAGTTTGCGACCTTCCATGCCACTGAGAGAGAGAAGGTTGATTGTCCACGAGGGCATTGGTAGAATTTCGAGCATGGAGGTTCACATGGTGGTGGTTGTGGAAGAGGAGCAAGAGTAGCCCAATGATGAAGATAGTAAAAGTTTCCACCACCAATACCAAGTGTTCCATGTCTGACTAAGAGTGTTGATAGAAGGGGAATGGACAACTACAGGACATAGAGGCAATTGACCTAGAGGCTCCATAGATGGATTAAGGTATGTTATGTGTTCCTTCTACTTTCTGCAGTAGTTTAGTAAAAACGTTTTAGAGGAACTACTTTTTTTCTTATATTTTCCAATGTTTTTTTCGAGTGACACGTATTGTAGGTAATAACTTGTTTCAATGTTTTTTGTCATAACTTCAAATGTACAAGGTAAAATGTTCCATCCTCCACTATGACAGGTTTTTTTAACATGACTAAAATCATGCAAGTAAGTCAGTTCCATCCATTGTGGACTGTTTCGAGGTGTGGTGGATGATTCCATCTATCTTTTCATGTTAGGGAGGGGTTTTGTTTTGGGAAATTTGCAATAAGGTCTTGGTACAACCTAGGTTGTGTGATTCGGAATCCCAATTTTGTTCGTTTATACCCTTGTTTATTTGAAATCATCTTGGTATATGAGTCGCCTAAGGAGGTCGTGGTATGGTTTTATGTGTCTTTAGTCTCCCATGAATAATGGATGCTTTCTACAATAAGATTCATTTTTAAAACATGATGTAAAACCATGTGGATGAGTCAATTCCACCCAAATAGGATAGAATCTAAGTGTGGTGCATGATTCACATTGACTTGTGTTTCTGTATAGGTTTTTTGGTCTCTGTGTTAGGTTATCAAGGTTGCATACCGCTAGACCCTATGACTTTAGGAGACAAGGTTCATGGTTTTTCAAACTTGTCACCATTGACGAGGCATGTTCGTAGTTTCATTATGTCGACATGGGATAAGCTGGACTTGGGAGTGGTAGCCCTTTAGGTTACCATGAGTGTGTGTTCATGCCTACATAATGGGAACCCTTGGTGGATTTTTGGTGATCTTTCAGTGTTGTGGTTCCACTTGGTGCATGTCTGTTATAGTATAGGGACTTCAGGTTATCTCACTGGCATGTGGGTCCTAGTGGAGAGCTCATGTTCTATCCCATGTTTCTATGAAATCGCTTTTCGAGGACGAAAATCCTTATGGTGTGGAGGATGTATTGACTCGGGATGGGATCTGTCAGAAAATAGAATATATTTTAATATATTTATAGAGCTAGGCACTGAGATATTGTGCAATTTTATGTCCTAGTGTTCCCAGAATTAATTTTACAAAAAATATGAAGTATTTTTATACTACACGTGTAGAGGAAATGTGATATATATTAAATGGTATCTCAGATATTAAAACGGTTTCCAGAGTCTAGTTCGAAGCATGCCGTTTACACCAGGTGGGGTATAAGTTTAGTGGTAAAAGGGTTTCTGTTCAAAAAAAAATATATCGAGGGGATTTTAATAAATAAATAATTTTACATATTTTTAAATTAGATCATATAACTCTTGAATGGAGTCTCGGATAGAATTTATAAGACCACAATTGAGTTTGAAACATCACTTTTACCCTATGCATGAAGTAAACATTGTTGCTTTCGAGTTTCTGGTCAGAAGTGAGTTTCTGGAAATGAGTTAAATGGGAGGATTGATTCTATAAAAATTAAATCAATCTCCACCCTTACCCTTTGGTGTTCTCTACAGATGCCCCTCCCTTTCCCTCTTTGGTGATGAATGAATCTGTCAGATCGACGAAATGGAGAATTATAGATCTCTAATTTAGATGAAGATTGCTCCTCGATCATACATCTGTAGCTTTAGAGTGATGATACAACCTTTAAAGGTTCAGGGTCTAACCCCTAGGTAGTAATATTTTAGTTTTAAACTAGACCCCTATTTATTTTTAGTTTTTATTAATATTATCAACATATCTTTGAGTGTAGGTCATGAGTGTGTAGATCATGACATGATGTTTCCAAAACTAGTCTCAAAATAATTTACCAAACATCTGGGGTATTCAAGTTGGTATTTGGGGTGGAAGTGAGGAAGTGAGAGTCGTTGGAGGCCACTATGAGGTGCATAAGCATGGAGCATCGACATAGTGGGGTCCGGCATGCTGAAGTGGAGAAGGGCACATAATGTGTAGAGGGGGCCAAGGGATGCTAGCTAGGCCATACATGGGTGGGCTGTGGTCTGGGGAAATTGGTCGGGCCGGCCAGAGCATGATGACCTAGGCTGAGTAGACCAACCATAGCGGGTCGGTCCAGCCAAAATGGGATGGGGGAGTTCAACACCCGGTATCTTTCAAACCATGTGTTTTATTTATGTTTCATCTATAGTTATGTGTCCCTTGGGTCAATGCAGTCCTTTTTTCCATTTTGAGAAATATTTTTCTCTATATCAAGCCATTGTGGAATGAAATGTCCAATTATATTAATAATAATAATATAAATATTATCATTTAGATATTATTGTAATGATTGTATCTTTAACATCAAATGTCTGATTGATGCACCATCAGTGGCATTGAGACCATGTATTTAATGTGTATGTTTGAAGTCCAATTTAATGTTCTTACAAGGAAATCAGAGTTTGAGCCCCTTGAGGCCAGGTTTGCGGATTTTCTGTGAAATGTGTAATTTTCACCGGGTGTCTATTTCGGATGAATGAGTAGTCAAGTAGTGTGTTTTTTTGAGGGGATCACAATGGTTTGATTTAATTTATGTGTTACAAGGTCAAGTTATGGGCCCCATGAAGTCCCTTTCTGTCATGATGTGGTGAAAACAATCATTTTCATTGGATTACTGATTATATATGTTAAATATACTATCTTGCATGTTTTTCTGCCTAGAACGTGATGGTGACCATTTTCTGTACATCGAGGATGCGGTGAGAAAGATATTTTGTGTGGGTTTCTCAAGAAATTGTCTCTATGACCAGAAAGGTGAGAGTATCCCCCTGGTCCTTGTACTTTGATGTTTTTTGGCATTTCATCCCCAGTAACGGATTGAGATACCCTTGATAAGAAGAGATCGTATAGAGTTGTAACATCCCAAAGGTGAAGCTGAGGTGAGATCCTAATGTGCGTTATTTTCCTAGATCATGTTCTTGGTGTCACTATGACCAACTCTACATGGGTAGTGATCCCCTATATATCATCTCATCCCAAAAGGGTTTTGTGGAATCATTGTGTATATGATCGTCTATACAGTGGGTGAGGATAATAGAGTTGTGGTGTCATCTTCTATATGATACCCTACTCAGCATGTGGTTTTTGTAGGGTTTGTGGTATCATTAGTGTGATCGCCTACATCATGCCATATGATATTTCATAATCATCATGACCACATATACACATGTGATGAACCCCTATCCACATGATGTGGTTTGTTGAACATCATATGGGTTGTAGTAACCCCTATCAGATCCTATGAGTGATATACTATATGATATATATTTGAGATATTAGGTTATGTTCTATTATACCCTAGATATCCCTAGGGTTAATCCCCTATTGAATAATTTTGTGTGCTTTCACTGAGTTTCAACATGACGTTCTTAGCGGTGACATCCAACGAGCATGTTCTCTCTGATGGGCCATCTATAATGGCAGAGGTCACAGAGTGTGTTCACTTGGTTGTGTGATGCTATAAATACTCGATTAGAATTTGACACTGGTAGTGAGTTCGATACCCCCTATGTCTTAGTTCTTGATATGAGTATATCTAGTGTTCATTTTGGGGATTTCTTGGTGTGTTGTCACATCATAGGTGACCCACCCTATGGTTTGAGTTGACTAGTTGTGTTTAAAATAAGATGGTAAAGATGGAGATTCTATCTCATTTGGGTTCCCTCTTGTGAGGTTGAGGAGACTGTTGAATTTTTGTTTTTCATTTTCATTTGGGGTTTTTGGGTGCCTACAGATTATATTTATACTCACCCCTGTACGGCGTTTTCCCATGAATGTCATGTGTCATGGGAAATTGAGAAGACATTTGATAGAGTCCTAGGATGACTCAGAGAAGGTGGAGCTGAGTGAGCTGGATTGACAGGGGTTTTTATCAGATCCACACCACAGAGTATAGTGGAGGGCGTTGGACAGCGATCACCTACATCTGAGCAAGTTGGTTTCCTTTTTAGTTTTCTATTGGGGGGGCCTATATATTCCTTTTTTTTTTACTTCTGTGTTGCTTTAGATTACGATAGATGTATGCACACAATTCTTCTCAGTTTTTATAAATCTCTAAATTATTTCATTGAGGTGTATCTAGTTTCATGCATACAAGAAACTAAGGCTAAGGATTCCCATGTCTATGATTGAATACATGATGCTAGTTGTTGGGCTCTAGACCATTGGAGGTGAGATAGGGATGTAGCAGCCCGGGCCCCATTGGGATGGTTTGTGACATAGACGCCTATTCACTAAAAAATATCCTCTTCAAAACCGATATCTAATAACAAAAAAATAAAGAAAATATTTACATTAATTTCAACATCTTTACATAGAATTAAAACGAGTATGTTACAATTATCCCGCTCAAGAAACTTCTTGTCTTTTAGAAGTTCCATTAAAGGTTCTTCCTAAAAAACTAAATCCACCGAGGACAAACATCATCCCATCACTCCTATGCCTCCTCATGGATCAGTACATGATGTCAAATTAAATTGAATAGTGGTAATATCATTAATAAAAATACTTATTTTCACTATTATATTATCAAAACTAGCCACTCTGTGTACAATATGTCATGCAACAACTCAACATCCTCATATTAAATGACATTAAAGTAATCAAGGATGTTTCTTTTAATATATCAAAGATGAAATAGGTTTTTCATTCCTTAGTAGTGGGAAGGAATATCTAGATGAAACATTATTCTCCCAACTATCTTTGATATCTCAATTTGTCTAATATAGCATGGTTATACAATCTCCATCCACATCGAATGTCTAAATCCTGACTGAGGAGTCATTCTCATAAAAATGTTATCCTATAGTGAACTCTGAAGGACTTATGAGTAATTTAGAACAATATATCTATAGGCTTTGAAATGTGATAAATCCATTTTTGATAAACTATTCTTTTTAATAAGTCTTCCATACAATACTAAACCATAAATCCCCTAAATCAGACACCTCATCCCAATAGAGCGGTGAAAAATATGGAATATTATAATGTTGCTTATAAGGATCTATATGAATTGAATTGTGTTTTATATTATTGTACATCAACTCATATAAGGCTGGTAATCATAATAATCTCTACCAAATTCTTGGGAACAAGGCAAAACCATATCCTCCAATATGAGAATCAATATTTTTGACTATTCATCTGTCTGGTGAGGGTATGATATGGCCAATCTCATATGATTCCATATTATAGTCTTTTATCTCTGTGAAAATTGAGATGAAAAATGTTTATCTTTATCTAATTTCATGATTAAGGGAACACCAATTATGATTACAATATAATGAACATAACACTTTCCCTTCTCAATTGCTGAGTGTTTCTAATGGATAGGTAATAAATGAGAATATTAATTATCAAATTGAAAATAATCCAAAAATATTCATGTATCCTCAGCATCCTAGGTAACCCCATCAAAATGCCAATTTTAATGTAAACCTACTCCCACATGGAAAATTGATTTTTCTAGAGAAAATAACTAGTTTATTAGTGCTTTTCATAAATCCCATAGATGGTAAAGAATAATGATAAACATATAGAAATTTTTACCTTTAAACCTCCCCAAAAATACTATTTAATAAATTAATAATATATTTTTGTCTCTCTAGGATGTACCACCCAACATGTGGTATAGTAGTCCCTATCCACCTCTTCCATCTTGATGTAAATATATATAAATCTCAAAAATACATTCATCACAACATTATCATCAATTGACCACAAAGGTAGAGGATCACCACCAACTATCCATTCTTGAATCACCTAATACTCTATGTTGGAATATTAAAAAACCTTCACTTAGTCATAGAGATGATATTTGATCACCAAAGGGTAATATTTTATCAATCCGTATACCTTAGAAGCCTCTATCCCCAAATCGGTGATCAATATCATCAGGTGCCACAACATTTCTGAAGGCTACTCACAATGATATAGAGAAACATGTACCGTTTAGAAAATTATATTCTAAAATTAAATTTCCATTATTAAGAGAATAATATATATCAATTTACATCATCTATATATACTACTCCACACACATTTTCCTCAGATTTTGGTCTTTTTGTGTGAATATGAAACATTGGCACTTGTCGATACTGTAGAAAAAAACCTTCTTAATCAGGAGAAATATCACCAATGTATAAAATATTAGATAATGCATTCATATACTAGTTTTTTATTTGGATAGTTCCACTCATGTGGTCATAGCTGAAGTGGCCCATATGTTATTACTTTATCCCACTGAATCGGTACTACACAAAAAGTAATTACTAATGCATCTCATTATATAGTATATATGATCCCATGCTGAGGAAGAATTAACACCTGATCTATAGAACACTCCCATTTTTCTCTATAATGGTTTCTTCCTACTATTATAACCATTGTATATTCAATACATTCTCTACCAATGCAGTCATGGTTACCAATAAATGGGAGATCTATAACATAAAACATCAGTAATATCAAGTTAATCCTGGGAATCTCTATATCTTGAACACATTTGGGGACATTTCATGGACATCACTACATCATCATTATCTAGTTCTATGAATATAGCTACCATAAATACCATTACCCATGATTTATAGAATATAGAATAATTAATAAACGTATACTCAGAACTATAAAAAGATTATTAGGATGATTCTATGGTTTTGTCATTTAGATAATTACTTCATTGATGAAGTCCAATAAATATGATTCAAGATGTGGATGTAATATCATTTTCAGGAGATCTATATATATGCTAATGTATTATATAATACAAATGGAATGGAAAATACATTTATATCCCATATATGCATCAAAATTATATTTTTTATGTCCTATCTAACCCAAAATAATTATAACAAAATCATAACTCAATCTCAGAGCTCCAATGGGCTCCCCGTAACACACTGAAAATATCATTCATCCTTGTAAAGTGAATTTTTTGTTCACCATCACCAAGCTCAGCTTCTAGTAATATTCTCAAAGTCAAATATTATGAATTATCTTCTTGGAGAACAAAACAGGTGTAACCCATGGTTCATTACTCATCATAAAAATTACCTTCTCCATATATTCAATTAATTGTATCACGATATTATTCAATTTTGAAAGTTCTAGATAATATTGGGGTATCAAAATGATATACCCATCATCAAAATGATATATATTAAATTTAACTCGTATATTAGAGGAAAATCCAATTATTTAATCTAAAAATATATCATTATATATATCCATGATTTGAGGAAAAGTCCAGGAGCATCAACTAATCATGTAGAATGATCCACACCTTCAATAGGCATTGTAACCATCCTTAGCTATCTCATGTTTGGAATAACTCAAATTAAACCCATTTCCCATTCTATGGTCATCATGTACATTCCTCCAATAAGGGAGAAAAATTATTATAATATATAATAACAATCAATGTGATCTTAGAAGCTGGTTATATAGTCCATGATAAGAATTACATCGAAGCTCTGTATATTCAACATCATTATTTCCAATATATTTTTTCAACATTCAATTACTACATGAATCTATAATCAATAATGATTATTGTACACTTTTTACCCAATGATGTATTGATAAAAAGTAACTCAAAAGATAACTTTACTTGAATGTCATGTCCAATAATAATGTGTATGGATATGATGGAATGGGTCGAACTGATATCGATCAAGGTAGTATATAAATTTTAAGTGATAATTATTTACCCCCAAATAGTATATGGTCTCTCACAACCACCTTTTGGTGTAGATCCATTATGTACTCTTGGAATCCTCAACTCTGTGACCTAATCCCTAAGTGACATGACCAATCTATGTCATAATTTTATGATCCCACTATAGAGGACCCAAGATAGATACATAGTTCGATGAATGAGTATTTATATCACCTGTATAGAAACTCAAAGATTTATAGGAGAATAGGTGTATATATCAGATCTCTCAACAATGCCAAAAATAACTTTGAGGTTTTGGTTATAACATTTGATATTATATAAACATTCCAAAGATAAATAACTATAGATATCTTTTTTGGGTTATAAAGAAGCCTTTATCATCTTCAAATGTCATTTATATTGATTTTAAAACCCCATAAACATAATCATTATAAATTGAAAAATATTGTAGGGTTGTTCATCAGGAAATGGAATATGAAATGAAACACCATATTCATCTAGAAATTTATGTATAATCATTGCCTTTTGAAGCCATTGTGATTTTCATATCAAAAGTAGAAACTATTTTTTGTATTTGTATTATGTCAATAAATCATTGTGTATTTTTGGTATTTAAAATACAGTGGAATAAATATTTAAATAATAGGTCATTCATGGTCAACCATGTCAGAACTGTATAACTTTCATCCTTGGTTACAAGACCCCACCACCTCCTTACGGGCCCATGAAGATTGAGGGAAACAAGATTCACCTTCCTTTCCACTGGTGTCACGATAATGTTAAAGATGAAATCAATGATATTTATATAGTATTGTCCAACCTTTTTCCCTAGTTCCTAAAAATATTCATATATTTTGAATATGGATTACTATAGTGTCGTTGACAATAGACATAGAATCCCATCTTCCCTAGGTAGAAATAAGTGAATGGAATCCTAGCTGAATTGGTACTAAAATATTTCCAATTAGATCATGTTTAATATCATTCATTACAACACCCTCCACCATAATACGCAGTGTAATATGGATATACTCTATAGAGGTACTACCCCTTCCTTGATGAGATAGAGGCCCCATTAGACTTATATGAAGTAGTATAATTTGTATCATGTGGGAAAAAAATTCATTTACAAGTAGATTCATTGAGATAAACTATAATCATTATTTGCGATCACACAAGGTAATTCAAGGATTATACCCATAACCTAATGCATAAAACTCTTATAACTAACCAATTTCATGTCCAAACATGAAATAACTAGTTACATATAAATAAAAAAATATTAATATATTCTCAGGTTTGGAAAATTAATGCTATTATAATTATATCAGGGTAGTGTTATAAAAAATATATCACTCTATTAAAAAAATTTCTACATCTGAATAAATAGAATAGTGAATAAATTAATGTAATGATTAGTATTCAACAAAACAATTTATATATAAATAGAATTTGATCATACGTTCATGGTTATAATTAATGAACACACACAATAAGTCATAAAATGGTAACAACATTCTTATCAATTATAACATAGAGATTTATCATATATGATCTACCCATGATAATGAAAACTCCCTGAATTGGGTCCCATACAAATATCTCCACTCTACAATTTCCAAGATTTTTCCAAAAATAAAAGATGAAAAATAGTTTCAAATACCATTTATAATGCCCTGAACAAAACCACACATTTTTTAACCAAATCTCTTGATGACCTAATGTGTGCCTCCCCATATACAATAGGATATCAACTTGTAGTGAGGGATTAGTTCCATTAGTGGCGATACTATACCCTAATTATCATTTCCTTAAAAAGTACTAATATAACACAATATAATAAATTATAATAATAAGTGTAAACATGTTGAAATATTCCACGATACATAGAAACAACTCTATTTGAGGTCCCCAAATGGTAAGGAACATTTAAGACCAACCATGTAAAATACCTTGTGGGGAGGGTGTGAATCAGGGCATTCCATATTAAAAAAACATCTCCTTTATATATAAATTTATAATTAGAAAAACACTCCTCACACTCCTTCCCATAAAAATGAATTAATTGAAATTAATAAATTTACAAGATCGTACAATTTCAACTTAGTTCCTACTCATTGGGATACATCCAAGAATCATATAAAGTAAATGTTCAGATTTGATGAATATAATAATGTGATCTACTATTAAAATGTTTCAATCATACTCAATTCCCCTTATAGTTTACAACCATTCCCTTGTTTAAATCTTAATTATCTCCCTTTTCTGAAGTAAACACACAACTCATCTATAACTAACCATTGATGATCTATTCTGAGTTGATTTACAATTTGGTGCCTCTTTATGAACATACTTCATTAATTTTTTGAAATAAAACATTTGAGAGAGTCTTTTACTCTGGTTTCATGTATTCTTTGCACAAGACCCCTTTATAAGACCCACTTCTTCTCATATGGATTTCATGACTCCATCATGAGTCCCTATTCAGCTTTTGCATATTTTATGACACTAACTGGTATACCTATATATGACAACACATAGTGGACAACCCCCTTTCACATAGGCATAGTGAAATTATTTTCTAATTTTTTTATACCCTTATGATTCTATTCCTATGTGAATTATATATTCTCATGACCTTCTTCTATTCTAGAGAAACACATGCATGAATTTCATCACATCAAATCTTTCGCTTCATGAAAACCCCAAATCTTGACATTGCTTGAGTAGAAATAATATTGAAATCTATTTAACCTCCTATAGTCTTGTTAAAAATTGTTTATAGGTTTAAACAACCACTGTAACTAGAAAAATCAAAGAGAGTAAAAAATTCGACCACATCATTAGCATAATTACATGATCAAAATAATTAGTTCTAGATTACATGATTGACCTCCATCAATGGATACATGTTGAAAGACTTTCAACTTCTGTTCGGATGAATTTCATTATTCAAATTGGGGTATTCAATAATGAGATCCATTTATATTAATGATGTCACATGATTATATGTGATTTTAATATGGATTCTTAAATTATAACCTATCTTCCATCATCTTATTCACATGAATCCTTCACATGATCCTCCCAAGCATATGTGATTGTCATATCTCGCATCATTTATATCACCTTAGGATCCCCGTATATTCATATGGATTATCTTATATTCATTTTTTCACAAGAATAGTATGATAATATGTCATTCATGTGGAATAAATGATCTTATTTAGGCTCACATGATCTTGAGACTTGTAGAAATATCATTATTTTAGGTTACCGTTTGACACATCTACCTTAGACCATATTTGGTCAGGTAATATGGTTTAAATTTTTATTTTTTGATCCAGCACATCTTGAGTACACCAAGTCATCCTATAGGACGTATGTTCTCTACATGACACATTAGGAAATATATACTTGATATAATCCTTTAGGACATACATGATCATGGATATCCTTTATGACATATAGAAATATAAATATTCATAGAAATATTCATCCAGAAAAAGCACAACTTCATTCCTCCTTTTATATATGACCTTCATGAACAAATTTTAATCTTATCAAAAAATATAGCTGACCGAAAAACCCATCCAGAAGAATTTCGTCCAGCAATCCCCCACTTAGTGTTTTTTGAAAACATTTCAAAACATCAGAAACTAACTCGTTGAAAATTCATGCACATGTGAAACAATTTTCCTTTTGAATCCCCAGATAGTGATCAATGAATTCCTCAATATGTATTCCAAGAATAAACGATTCAAGATATGGGATAAAAACAAGAGTAATATGCATTCTTCATCTTTGAATAACATTATTCTTAATATTGATTTTTTAAATCTTATCATCACTAAATGACAAAATAATATCATTCTTCGATATAAATTCTTATCATACACATTTAAATTACTAGAATAAGTAACACATAACTCATGTTTATGATTTACCTTTATTGATAGACTAGTTTTAGCATCACAACATTTTAAATGCACCTTATTTATCTTCTACCACTATAGGCTTCTACCCCCATTCATGATCACAAAATCCCCCCTTTATCAATGAGTCGAATGGTATTTTATTTGTCATCTACAACATGGAAAATAAAAAATATAATCAGTTAAGAAAAAAACATCATACCATAGGTATAGGGGGTCCTACATTCAAAAATGTCCTATATGGTATTCAACTGATCATCAAGTTAATGAATATCATATTCAAATTCTTTTTTGGGTAAATCCATTATCGAAATGTTAGTAAACTATCATTCACTAGTTACACACTCAATATCAATAAAACCATGATCCATGTTCTCCTTGATAATGTGATATTTTACTTCAATGTGCTTAATTTTTATCTATTGTACTATGACTTTTATATGATTTATAACAATTGAAATATAACAACTAATAAAAATTAGATAAATCACTTCAACACCCATATCTTCATGCTTCGACATCATCTACATTAACTATGCCAAATGTTGAGTAATACCAATTTATTGAAATTCAATTAAACTCAATTAAATGAATTATTATTTCATTCCTAGCATATATATATACATAGTAATTCAAGATAGAATGTTTCGGCTAACATCAAATTTTTCTCAGAAGCATTACTATACCAATATGCATATATAAAACCCAATAACACTTAATGATATTTTTCATCATATAGTAAAGTAAAATCCGCATTTCCATTGATATATCAAAATATTATTTTCACTATAGGTAAGTGGATTTTAGTTAGATCACATTGATACTATTCTACTTTGAATGCAGGAAAAACAATATTGGTACATCTCACTGATAACCGTAATATTCTTTTAGAGATCTTCCTGTGTTATGTGATTTTAAATATTTTTCCTTCCTCATCCCGTAACAACTTAAACTATGTACTAACTAGTGTTTTTATATCATTGGATTTTTCAATGGAAAATTTTCTTCAATATTCATTATGAAATTTCTATTTATAAATAAATATTCCATGTATTCATTGTGTCACCAATAAACTATGTAATAAATTTAGCATTCCAATAATTGATATTTTAAAGTCAGATTCCATTAATTCCCCAACTATTTTCACTTCAATTAAATTAAAAATAAAAATATAATTTAATAAACTTACACTAACACCATAATCCTATGGTAAATATCATTATTTACAAAGATATTTTGATCAAATCAACTATAATGGAAGTTTAACTTCGTCAAATAACGATCAGGTCATTAATACCATGATCATGGTATACGTCTCAACCTGTATAGTAACTCTATTATCACATTTTATTGTAATCATCTTCATAAATGTGAATATATTATGACTATTCAATATAAACTTATTTTTTAAGAAATCATTTCATAAATTCATACTCGACATCTATCTGGATGACATAGAATTTTATTTTCAATTTTTTGAAAAATAATAATCATATTTTCGGCATTCATAAAACATGTGTAGATGATTCATCATTAGTGATACCCTATATATGGGTGTAACTCTTTTTTAGTAGTTTTGACTTATTTCTAATTATTGAATAATCATCATTATTTTGTGTATGTAAAATAAATTTTATCCTGACAGCATTCTGGACTATTAGCATAGAAACAATCTTCCATGTTTGAATATTTTTTATTTTTTTAATCACATAATTCATTGACTCTAATAAATAATCATATATCGTAGATTCTTAAATGTAATTTGGTTCCAAGAAAGATAGAGATGATAAATCAGGTAGCTCCTTTATCCTCTTTGTCTACACCTATGTAATATGATCACTCTTTATGTTCTCCCTATAAATTTCTACATGAATCATCAGTTTCCATATTGATAAATTTTAGTGTTTATACTTATCATCATCTGAATATTCTCTTGAATCTACCTTAGGAACTTAAACCCCATGATCTTCTCATATAATTATCACTATCCACAACAGTCATTTCATGGATTTTATGAATATTCATCTCACATTTCACCATAAAATAATCATTTCATTCTATTAATTTTTACAAATTATAAATGATGAATTTATATGTTTATAGATTTTATTTTTAGACATGGATCTATATTTTATAACCATAACATTAAAAAATCTAATGTTAAATTTTTTTAATAAATAAACACTTACAGCCAAAGCATCAAATGTACTTCATTGTTGGATTCTACTAATACAATAAATTTTATGAAGTATTTCAACACTTGAGATATAAAATAGTTCTATTAAAAAATTATACTAATGCGAGAACTTCAATTTTCATGAAAACATTTGGTCGGTTTGCCTCATTAAGAAACATGATGTCCATATTATTGAGAGTCATATTTTATTCTCAACCACTTCATTTCATTAAGAGTTCATACTTCTCAAACGTGGTTCATTATCCCTTATTTATTTAGATTATCTTATATATGGATATTTATAAACTCTATTCTTTTATCAGTTGGTGTGTTTATTATTTTTGGACCAAGAAATATCTCAAAGCCCCCAATAATGTGTTATGTAACTGAATATCTCATACTTCTAGGTTATAATTGAAACCCATATCATCATACTATGGTCATAAATTAATAGTATATAATATCTCATCATATTAGTTGATCATTGTGAAATTGGTCCACATACATTAATATTCACTAGTTCATGATCTCTTATAGTGATTTAATATTTCACCTAATACATATTTTTAGTGGTATTAACTTGTTGAAATAATAACCAGTGTGAGGCTTATCATGTGATAACCTTGAGATTTTCTAAGATGCATTATATTTTTTATGGTCATATATTGACGGTTGGACAATATGACTAAGGATTTTATTTAGTAATAAGTATTCTTAATCCATCTAAAAAATCAATAAATTCTTCTACACTAAAAACATTGAAATTACCCTTCAATTATTTTCCATAAAAAAATTACAACATAATTTACCTAAACAATACACACCTTCTTGTTAAATAATATATCATTTACTAATTGAGGGAGTTGGCTAAAATGTAACTAGTTTTTAAATCGAAAATTTACAACCACGACATCAGCATGTCTCATATAACTTCCTCAAACATGGATCATCCCAATCCAATAATCTTTAGTCCTTTATAATTTCCAAATATCACAACATCATCCATGTCATAACTGATTCCTTTCACTAGATCATTGTTTCCTATCATATGGGTGGTGTATCGACTATCAATGATCTATATTTTTAGTGTGATATGATGTATTGAACGAAATTTCGATATTCAATACCAAATCAATACATTTATTTTTAGATAAATTTATTTCACTTCATACATGGTGTTTTATAGTTTTATTTATCATCCTTAGAGTGTGAATCACCAACAAAATATTACAAAGTAAAACTTTATTTTTCATTCTCTGATAATTTGATTTTCTATTAGGATGTAGTGTATAACCACTAGGGTTTATCATTGGTTCATTCTGCTTCATTTTAAATGAGAAATATCTATCCATGATTCTAAATCCTTCATACATATAATTGTGACCATGAAAAGTATATCAAAAATATTGAACTCTATTTTGATTACCCTATTTATGTTATGCACTATTGTTCTTATTTTTTATGGAATATAAATTTTGAGAATGTACCATAGTTATATAGAAATAGTACTTGATATTAGGTGTATTATTGTGTGTAATTAATAAATTTTTTTTATTTACCTATAAGATCACCAAATTTTATCATTTTAGTTCATACCAAAGGCAACAAGAATTATTAGAGAGGGTTCTTGTGTTCTGAAACCAATCATTAATTATTACCGTTTATGATCAAGCCCCATACTAGATGAGTTTTTATTATGTGTCATTTTCTCCTCATGAAAATCCTTTTACTTTTTTGATACACCTATGATCTCCAATTTCCCTTTTTATATTTCTACTGTGACATTATTTCTTGATATCAAACTAGGAAATTGGAGTTTCCCCTAATATTTTTACTTTCACCATTGGATGACAACATTATCCTTTCATTTTCCAATAATCGTAACTTTATATTTTAATATATTAGTAAAATTATTGAATATTATGTTACGTTCATAAAAATTGAGCATATACTCAATAGATTTATCTATTTTCTACATATTTTTTAACTGATTCATTTCAATTTAAAACATTCGTTAAATATTCTATTCATACTAATAATGAAAATATTGTTTTACATCATGATAAACTTTGTTTTATTTCATCTATTTTTCTTTCCCAAAATGTTTCCCATCAAGATAAGAATCTAATTAAATATAGAGGGAAACTGTTCCAAAAATTTCTCATTCTTCATTTTCTATTTACAACTTTTTCTAAGAGTTACATATAGATAACAGAGAAGAGATTTCTACATAATGTTTTCATTCCTCTATCTCTTATACCTTTGAATCTTATGAACTCTCATTTTTATATCAAAAAAATCTTCATTTTGATAAACATAAATTGGTATTATTATTATATTTTAGATTATTTGATGTATTCTTCATGGTGACTTCATAATAATCTTAATGATCATCGGAATTCTTCATAGGACACATTGTAAAAAAAATTAAACAAGTAGAAACATAATATTATCTAATATAACTATTACATTTTAAAATATGAATATTTATTTTATCTAAAAAACACATGAGGATCATAACGATTTATTTTATTTGGAGAGTATATACAATTACATTTTTTATCATGAAATATCTTAATAATTACCCATGAATATCTTTCTTCCCAGTAAACTTTATAGACACACCCTAAAAAATATATTATTTATAACATGGGGAAAGGAAACATAAGAATGAATGGGATTATATGTTCATTAGTTGTAAAAATTATAGATATCAACATAACATTAGAATAATTAATGGGAACATGAAAATATAATTTGAATATGACAACCCTCATATCATAGATCATAAAAAATAGCCGTGGTATAAATCATGGTACTTAAAAATACATGAATTGTTAAGGAATCAAATAAAATGATACATGAGAATATTAAAATAGAAAATAATATAAATTATATGAATGAAAAATATTATACCAATGTTATCATGTATAAATTGAAACATTTTCACTCATTATGTTAAGGACATGAAATTATCCCACACATAATATTACGGATTTGTATGTAGGACCTCGTATAAACTTTTTGAAAAGAATTTAGGTTCTTTCATAAACTAATAGACATAAATTTATGTCTATTAATAACTATATTTAAATGAAATAATATCCCTAAATAACCTTACCAATATAAAAAATAATACCCCCATAATCTAATGAATATGGAAATCAGGTACATGCATAATGTTGTAAACTTAAAATATGGTTCTACCATAATACATTTAATCATGAGTTATCCATCATTACTCCATTCATTTAATGTAGATATATGTCCTTCCAATAATATAATAAATTTAATAATTATGGGTGACACAATATCATTAAACATTAATCATATTAGAACCCATGAAAAAGAAAAAATGTTTCATAAAAATTTCAATATAGGATAACTTATGGTAAATAAATGGGATTCATAGTAATCTCAACATCATATTCACAAAAAAAAAATCCTAAAACATTATATGGATAGTACCATATGATCAATTTACCAGTAATACATAACCATCAAAAATTATTTTTCCATTAATGAATTATAATTCCCTAAAAATATATTGTAAACATTGTTTGGGGAAATATGTTTTTATTTATGAAATTATTTATTTTTAATATTAAAATTCCCCAAATATTAAGGACAATATTTTAATTTAAAATAATTTTGAAAAATTTAACAGAACCTAAAAATAATTTTGAGTTTTTGCAGGTGGAAAATTCTATTCATGTCATATGTTTTTAATAAATGATTCCTTTCAAATTTTATGTTAAAAATTAAATACTTCCATGACCCAAAAATTATAATAATATTAATTATAATAAATTTTTTATAAAAAAATGAAAAATATATTTAAATAATAAATGGATAATATTAAAGACATTTTTAAAATCATATTTAGGAATAATGAACATGGAAGAGAATCATTTTAAAATGAAGAGAGGAATGAAGTTGTTTTTTTAAAACATATTTTTTAATCACTAGTTTCTAAAGATAATAAAATTAAACAAAAAAATATATTCTCCCAAAATAAATATATCATAATAAAATAAATGGGATTCCTCAGATGTAGAAAACAATATTTATTCGTCTAAAACATAATCATTAATAATATTGATAAATAAAATTATTCAAACATTAAACATTTTTTACATTGGTATATTTTGTTTTATAAATCCCATGAAGAAAATAACATTAATTTATAAGTAAATACTAAATATTTTCATAATAATTATCATAATGAACTTTTATGTGTATTATACACCACATAAAATAAACAAGATTATAATTCGGAATGTATCCCAATGATATAAATGAGAGCTGAA
The DNA here is from genome assembly GCA_963277665.1 of Viscum album. Taxonomy (NCBI): domain Eukaryota; kingdom Viridiplantae; phylum Streptophyta; class Magnoliopsida; order Santalales; family Viscaceae; genus Viscum; species Viscum album. The sequence continues at coordinate 748,840,200 of OY728129.1, read as the reverse complement.
AATCTATTACCTGATTTGGTAGTCATTGAATTTTACGACCGAAGAAAAAATAAAATTATTTGAAAATTTGAATATAATGGGAATAAGTAAATTAATGATACAATATTTAAATGTTAATTTATATAATAAACATAAAATAATATATTTTCATAACATAACAAATGTCATAAACTAAAAAACATGAAGCAAAAAATCCCTTACCTCAAGTAACGAATTTTTAGATTGCATTTCATTCCCATATATAATAAATATATATTTATTATAAAAATACTCTAAAATCATAATAATATATATCAAACCATAAATTCATCACTTATGACCCTTTATAACATTTTTATTAACAATTCATTTTTAAAATTGCATTTTCGGTAACAAATGCTCTGTTATATAAGTTTTTTTGTTTGGTATTTTTGGTCCTTTTATTGTGGTCATGGTTCCATAACATTTATAATGTTAGAAAAATTATCAATATAATATATATTAATTATATATTTATTAATATTAATCCATAAAATTAATGGATTGAAATTGTGTTACACAATTCATGAAGATTGTATGTCATATGTATCTATTAATTTTGTGACCATTCTCCCAAAGGATTCATATCAAGAAAGGTAAATAATATATAAAATTTAGTGAATAATTTTAATATCATATATATCAAATAAATTCACCAAATATATCATTATTATCATGAATTTCATAATAAAATGAAAAATGTGTTAGATCACTTTTTGGAAGTAGTAGTCCACATGTACGCACATGTAACATTATTAGTTTTCAAGCGATTTGAAGGTAAATAACTTAGAATTGACATTATAGTTCCAAAACAATAAAATTTTTCTAAATTAAATATGAATATATATATATATATTAATTCCAACATTATATGAATCCATGAGAGTTGATGAAGGAAAAAATACACAGGTTTGTGAGGTGGTAGTCTGCCATACACACGATCGATGGTTTCATTTCCAATTTGATGGAAGATAAGATAGATGTGGGTAATTCAACTCAAATAACAACATATTAGTATATAATATATATATATATATATATAATTTTAATAATAATATAAATATAAATTCATAAATTATGTTTGTAAGAGAAATAGTGAATATAAAGAGCTTAGGGAAGACAATTACTTTCTCTTGGAACAACATCCTTTGGATTTATTTGTAAGGATCTTGGGGTTTATTTTATAGATGAAAAGAAGGTATAAAAAATTTATAAATACTCTAGGAAGATATTTTTTATGATTTTCCTTTTAAAAATTACATATTAGTTGTTAATAAGTTATGTGAGGATGTTCCCTTTTATAATTTAAGAGGAGTTGCATTTTTGTAAGATCCCAAAAACTATTCAATAATAGGATGTCTCCCATTATCCATGTTCTTCAGAAATTGATAAATATTGGAGGAGAGAGACTATTTGTATTATTAAAACATAAAACCTAAGATATGAATTTGTTTTAAACATATTATTCCCTTATACACTATTTTCTCACTTTTTCCATTTTTTCTTTCATCCCAGTAATTAGTATCTTCTTATTTTTTAGGGTAATTAATCCCTTAATAAAGAATACAATGAAAAATATTAGAGTATTTGGACCAATTTATTAAATATATGAAATACAGTTTTGAAAATTAATATCAAATAAGTGTAGAAAATTTATTGTGACACAAACATATATAACATAAAAAACTCTATTTAAACATTAACCTTGTTAAATATGTTATACTATTTTTTCAAATTTTTTAAAAAAATTAATTTGAACACATTATAAAATAAACATATTTTTATTACACATATGAAATACATTTTACATAAATTAATTCACATAAGTGGAAAAACATAATGAAAAATAAAACCATTATACGAGACGAAAATTTTAATTTACTAAGAATTTTTTAGCATAAGTATTAAATGTTTTAATAAAAAAAATTAATATAATATATATTTTAATTAGCTAAATCTGGTTATTTAAAAATTAATTGATCTTATTTTACTTTATAAATAATTTATAGTGAAAATTTATATTTTTAATAAATTAAAAAAAGATAGTTATCAATAAAATATTGGGTTTTCACTATTCATCAAAAACTATTATATTCAAAAAATTCTCAAAAAAAAACAACATAATATAAATTTTATATTTTGAATCCAAAAAAAAATCAACTAATAAAAAATTTTACTATTTTCAATAACAAATTTATTATTATTTTAAATAAAGTCCAGAAATTTTTTTATAGAAATTAATTATTTTTATATTGTGTAAAGACTCTACTAAAAATTAATTACATATTTATAAATATATTTTATTTATCTAAAATCCTAATACCAAATTTTCAAAAATGATTTAATTAATTTTCATACAACAAAATTTAATATCTTAGTAAAATGGCCATATTAAAAAAAATATTAATAGTATATTGTGGTTCACTGAAAATCGATTTTTCATTTAACATAATCTATAGATGAAATTAAATTACATTGAAAAAAATAGTTTTTAAAATCTTGGGGTGAAATGTCAAATTTCCACCCACGATAATTGAAATTAGGCCTCGAGGTGGTCAATCACATGGGATCATCCAATCTGCCCCTTACTCCAACAGCTAATGACATGGAGTGACGGTATATAGATAAGACAATGTGGGGAAAATACCCTCGACATCAGAAGTAAATATAGAGTAAGTGATAGTAATTTAAAGGGAGTGAAATATAATAACAGAAAAATTACAACTAATTATAAAATAATTTTTCACCATTAATGAACATGATATGAAATAAATAGAGTAATTCAATGAAACTAGAATATATACACGGGAAAAATAATGTCATAATGAAAGAATTTATATCTATCTATGATTGAATTCTGAGAAGTAGCTCCATCATATTCTCCCATTCTATATTCCAACCTAGAAAATATGCATCCATAATGCCTAATCCAAATAAACTAAACCTACAACGATGACATCTATTTGGGTACCCCAATGCAATGGAATCCCCAACTGCATGTGAGATATACTCAAAAGGCTAACACCATTGGTGTCTATTATTTTCCATTCTGTTTAAATAAAATTAATATTGTGTATGTATGTCTAGAGTAAGTAATTTTAGTAAAAATAAATATAATAATGTTTGTTTCTGTTACTCAAGGATACCTTGTTGACCATACATACTTCGTGAAAAGATGGACTTTCTCAGAAAGTGATATCATGTATATATAATAATATAATGGTGTTTTGTGAAGAAATATACATTACCTAATGTGGATATATGTCTTTGTTCTGAGGAATCCACATAATAATAATTCAATACGTTTCTCTCTTTTACTATGGTACTTCAAACCCAATGATCACGGATGAATGATGATAATGGATTCCATTCCAGATTATAATAATGTATGTGATTCCATTATGATGAATAAATATATATAAGGGATTATATAACAAAAAATTCTGTGGTAATGGACTCCATTCTGATTGATTACAATCCCATGAATTAGAATGTAGAAGGGATGACATTCCTAGAGATTCTATAATCATGAATCAAAATCAAAAAGGGACTTCATGCAAAGGGATTCCATTCCCATAAAATATATAAATATGGTACGTGATTCCCACAGATTCCATTTCCTTTAATTAATATATATAAGGGAGTACATGCTCAGAGACACCATGTGGTTGGATTATAATATATAATAAATGAAATAATAATGAATATATGACAATAATCATAAGTTATGGACACAATTTGGGTCATTCCAATATTATGTAAATAAATGTCTTTTGGGAAGGTTCATGAATCTTCCAATTTAACATGTTTGGTGTCAATAATTTCATTAATTTATTAACACCTATCATGTTTATATCATTAAAATTAATATTCTATCTGACTTCAATTAGTCATGTCAAAGGCAATGAGATTAACCATCCTATATTTTTATTTATAAATATCTAATTAGGAGGTCCAAGAAGGTATACATGCCAATTTTTTGTTTAAAAATATTTAGTTATTATTATTTAATCAACAATCTCTCTAGGTTCAATTATAATCAATGGTCAATAAGGTCCAATAATATTAAACACATAATGGGTGGACCAAGTAGGGTTGACCAACATTAAATCATAAAACTAGGTCTAAATATGTGTCTAGTAATCTCTATAGATGAATAATTTAGGTTCTCTTAGGTATTATGATCTTTGATTGAAGAATCTGGCATGTGGAACATTGAAATCATTTTTAAACCACTTTCCGTTAATTAAAAATACAAGACCACGTACATCTTTATTATGATGGTCTATGTGTCTCATATCAAGAATTAATTTGATTCTCAATAAGAGAAAGTGGAAGAATAAACAAATGATTGAAAAATATTGTGAATTAGTACATACGAAGATAGAATTATGGATGGGGATATAACAGAAGAATGGAAGGAGTATGTGTCATGACCTTGCCTATACAATGCCAATGCATTTGATATAACATGATTCATACTATAATATTAAGAGACACATCATAGGAATAGGAATGAGAGATTTAGTCATGTGGATGGATCCATGGGTGTGATATAGATGAAAATGTTCAAAACCCACTTTAGTATCGTTGGGAAAAAATAATTTTTCTTCTTTTAATGAGGATCACAATAAGGTCTCATAATTTGGTTAACCTTACACCAATCCTGCAACTCACACTACCCAATATCTATACCCTGAAAGTCATTCCCAAAATATTTAGACTATCTATGATCCAATTGAATGATACTACTAGTTACGTTTTAATTACTATATGGGATTTGCATATGGTTTTCCCAATCATGTGAATCATGTGTTCCCATATCAACACTTTACTACAAACTATATGCATAATCACTTACCCTCTTGATCATGTATTAAAAAACAATGTGATACCCTCCAAGACCCCTCATGAAGACACATGGTTTCCCCAAGGGATTAACATGGGTCTACAAACCATGTACCTGTATAAAATAGGATTCACAGTTTACAGTAGAGAGTTAATATAATTGTCGGCCAACTGAGAACCTCTTTATGCTTCCCCAAAAATTGATTTCATTGTTCCCAACACCCCTAAAATACATCCACACACCCAATAAAACTTACTGTATATAAGAAATATTCAAAAAATATATTTTATGTGTTCCAATTCTTAGAGCTACATTTAAAGGATTAATTTTTGTTTTTGACATTCCACCAAATGAATAGTTCAAATTCTCATGGATATTTAAACATGTTCAAAATATAGGACATTAAAATCTACCCAAAATAGAACATTCCATCCAAGATAATTCATGAGAAAAAATAAAAATAATCACTTAAACTACTTTGGCCATGAAAAGAAAAAAAATTTACTCAATCACATTCGAAGTTATGGAACCGAAACTCCACTCTCAAAATTTATCTCATTAAAGTCTACATAATTAATAAAGTAATTCACATATCATTTGGAACTATGAAACATGAAATCTATATGTAATTTGGATAACTTTTTAAACATGGTAATATGTTATTCCACCTACCTAACCTAATTTACTAATTGAAATAGAGGAAAATGAATATCAAATATATCTTACGATCCAAAACAAATAATCATCATATTGGAAAATGGGTGATCTCTTAGAATAAATGACATCCATTATGAACTTAAAATTCCACTATAATCGGTCCCAATGTCAGTCCTTCCATCTCTCATCCATCCTTATCCCCCATTAGATAAACTACACTTTTCACTACCATTGTTGGCACTAACTATTATCCCATAACCATTGTATCTTACCAGCTTTGACTAATACAACGACGACACACAGAGTTTCCAAAATGTTTCATCAATTAATTCTACACAAATGAGAGACTGTTAATTATTTGGATTCTAAAACTCTACTAGGTGTAGAAAATCCTTCTTTTTATTTCCCAAACCTAAATTTTAATACTGAAATATGAAAACCCAACATAGAAGGGCCATTTATCATGGAAATATACCAATGGTAAAAGCATAGATCTCACGCACTTCTATGCCCCAAAATCATGGGGCATACTCTCTGTTATTGGGAATATATTCCATCTTCACAGTATAGATAAATCATCTTAGGAATTCCCAGAATCCATACAACATCCATTATGCATAGGTGTCCCAAACATCTTACTAAGATATTATTTTAGAAGGTTAAGAAGTGGGTAAGCATGGAGAGTCAAACAATGATTGCTCAGATCGTTACATATCAATGGTTATAAAAGCTCCATCATGAAATCCAAAAAAGAACAATCACAAATAAACATCCATATTGTATCCTCATACTCCACCTATAGGAATGTGAGACCATAAGAGTTAAACTCAACAGCAGGTAAAAAACATTAGACACCTAAAACTATATTTTTTGTGTATAACCACCCATATCATGGGTGCACTACTGAGGTATAGAAACATACACATCACATTATATCATTATGTGACTGGTGTAATCGTCCTTCCCAAGAAAATAATTAATTCATCACCATATTTAAAAAATAAAAAAAAATCTACTTGGTATATGCACATGCATGATCTCATAGTCTGTATCCCCAATTATCCTTCCATAACATTCTGAAGAAGAGGTGGGGTAAAACCCATCGAATAGAGGTATTCCACAAGATCCTCATCCTAATGGTATAACTATAATTATTTTAACTGCACTTTCACCACAATCAACAATATTAGTTGGAAAACAGTATTGTGACTATCTTCTTCCATGATCATACCATTGAGTGCCTCTCAAGATAACAATTCCACAACCATTGATGGCTACACAGTCACTCACATGTCCTTGAAGAACTATAACAAGATTTGGACCTTATGAATCCTTTACAACATCTACGATCCCTCCACCAAATGAAGGATATCTCAGAGTATTCCATGAACCATCCTCATGTGTATTTAAACATCCAATTATAGTCCTGGTTAATTTATGGTTTCATCGATGAATACATCCATAAATAAATCTATGATGGGTTAAGGATCCAAATCATCTGTCCCAAAAACTATGTGGGGGAATAAAACAGACCAAAGGGAATCACCACGAACTCAAATTTACCCCAATAGATCTAGAATCCACACTTGGTACATACTATTATTGAAACTATAGTTTTGTGATAACATATCTTATGTTCAACCTCCAAGAACCAATTCAACCAATTACAACTCTCAAACAAGTCATTGATTCACATGGGTGTAAACTCCTTTATCCCAAACACCTAATGAAGGATACATAAATCCAAACCTAACCATAATCTACCATCTCCTCCTATGAATAAATAGAACATTGCCCTAGGAAACCCACTATGTCTTACAATCCCTAACTCTACTGACTATTAAAACAATAGCTCTATCTTTAAAAACTATTCTGGTCAATCATATATACTAGCATAGATATCAATCCATCCATATTGTATGTACATGTAGAAAAATACATTATATGGAGTTAATAATGATATAACCTCATAGAATAAATCCTCACACCTCTCTAGAATCAATGAAACTGGATTATCATATCATCTAAATCTCTAGGGTAAACAATATCCATCTAATAAGGAATATGATTTATCCTCATTAACATGATCACATACTTCACTATATAGAATTCCATCTCAATATATTGAAGATTACATCCCTATAACATATTCACACAACACCCTCACTGGTAACGTTCATTTATAATGGATGATGGATAACCAATCAATGTCATGGAAAATATCATAGGGTCCCACTAACACTTATGAGTGATTCCACACAAGGATCGCCTCCTCATAGAGTCAATTCACACTATCAAAAAAATTGTGTACTAAATGTTCCTATTAGAAATTTCATCCGACCAAATGGTAAAGAAAATAGGCTTATATTTGTATCCATATATCTTGAACATTTATTGAATTGAGGGAAATTAGGATTATAACAATGAATAAATATTTTATATCAAAAGTGGATAAAGAGGTATTTCCTCAAACAAAGATCAAATCCTATGATTCCCAATCTACAGCAACCTAAATATATAATATCCCATACCCTTTTATTCACCACAACTAGTGATTTCTAGTACACATTATCACATAAAACATCTTTGATCATATATATTGAATTATCTCATCCACCACACCTCAAAAAAATCTAATTTATGCAACAATAACTTTCTCGCATGACTATCAATCAACCAAAGGAAAATTTCAGGATGGTTGAAGTGTGCATCAATATCTTGTGTATGATTCCAAATAAAACTTCACCATGATAGGCCTCTAATGACACCCTGCTTCAATGTGAAAAAGGCTCAACCCAGGGTCACTATAAATAAGGGTAATATCCAAGTAAAATATTCCCACCATCGGCTCACACCAGTCCTCTACAATATTGGAAGTGATATTATGGATCAAAATAAACCATGGGTGATCTCAATTTATAGAAATTAATTTTTTCATAGGTGTTTCATCAATCAGAACACCTTGAAGCAACTACTTATCCATTAATATGACTTCTTGCGAGAATAACCATCCAATCTATCATGTTCTATTTTCATTAAAACCTAAATAAATACTTGGAGTAAATCCCCTATAAACTAATTTTATTTTCTTCCATGAAACCCTGTAATTATTCATCATTGGAACTCACATTTCACATGAACACTACACATACGATAATCCTATAATGATAGATCTATAAACTGCTCAACATGCAGACAATGATCCACATGGACCACGATATGTTTTTCCTTGTACTGCTCAAAAGGTTGTAGTAGAGAATGGTAACCCCTTGAGAAAACTTCTCTTGATAGGGTTAATGAAAACTATCCTAATCACTCAACTAGTCATTTTCATGAAACAATCTTGATATCATGGATGGATTTCATTATAATGGAATCCTAAATATTATTAGGTTTACCATGGTCAAAGAGAATATATGGGTATACGACTGAAGAATGATCACCAAATGACTGAATCCTATATTATCCATGTTTCCTTATTCCCCCAAAACTGATATATCAATATTTTCAGTCACCGTGAATGTAGTTATAGACCATGATTATTAATATGTCTTCCTCCACACCAACAATGAGTCCAATATCATAAAATATACTATCAAGACACTCGACCAAAATTCTCTTATCTTCCCACCAAAGAGTAACCATGGGTATGTAACTACAAATACCTAATGATGATCCACCAATGATAACACTATTTTATTACATGATTCATGAAGGCCCTATTGGTTGATGGTAGGCTGTTTGTGATAGTGATGTTTCCCACCCGGAAATATCTCTTATGATTCCACCTTATCTCTAGTATTGGTCTAACATCTCATGAAGAAGTGTCACACTCGTAACACCTCACGTCAAATATCAAAATCCATTATGATGGCTTCCATAACTACTACACATAATAATAATATAGATAAGTAACCATTAACCCACCATCTGATGCTATATAAAATAGATACATAATATGGAAGGTCCCAAAAAAGTACACGATGCGTACCTGAGGTCACACAAACTTTGACCTCACCTAGAAACTTGGTCATGCCCTACTAAGAAAATGTACTTTTAATCCATTTAGTAATAATTTATAATGACCCATTATTTACAAATAATGATATTACATTACTTTTTTGGAATACATAATACATTTCACAACAAGACGTCCAAATACCATATTAGTTTAGTGTCTTTGGAAACATCGTAATGATTCATCAAATTTGGTTAGAGATCATAACCATCTACCATAAAGATATTTCCTTTTATTTTTCCTACCTAATCCACTATTATATCATGTGGAATATAAAATATATGAAAATGGTGAGATCAGATACCTAGTATAAGTAAATAAGTAAAAAAGTAAATAAAACATGAACATAAGAATGTAAAAACATGAACACAAATTTTAAAAATCATACCTCATATAAAAAATAACAAAATAATGAGTCAAGAAATAATATGTTTTTAGTTCAAAAGGCATAAATTTTTTAGGAAACATGATCCATGAGAAAATATATAACAACCATGCTTTTTATTTCACACTAAAACCTGATTTATTAAAAAAATCACTAGATACAATATGGTAGATTGAGAGGTCTAATGTCTTTGGGGATTACGAACATTACATAATAGCTTATAACATAAAACACACAAAATATTTATTGAAAAAATAATTTATATGACCACTATATTACCTCGTACATAGCATTGCATGGGATAACCTGAGGACATGCATAAGAAAATGGTGAGCTATAAAGACCAGTAAGTGAATAAACATGGAATAACATGAGGAATACAATACAAGTTCTACAATATGAATATCAATGGATCACAAGAGAAACTTGAACATAAAGGCATTATAAAGCATGATAATCATGACATGGAAATGTGGAAACAACACTTAATATAGAATTAGCATGAGCCAAGTCTCATTTCACATGGAGCATGAGTATACCCTCATTGCACATGAAGAAAAAGTAAAACTTCATTGAAAATTAATTAGAATGAGTAAACACCCATTGCACATGACATATCATGATACTATAATTTACCCTATGCATTGGAGTTCTATCTAGGAACACCCATTAATAAATATTTCATTTCAAGCATAAGTGTGCCACATGGATCATAAAACATGGATTTATTAAACATCATCATTTATTCCACGACAACTGAATGTGAAATTCATACATGAAACACTATAATCAATAACTAAATGTTCATAAAGGTGAATACTCTTGATAGAGACATGTGTATGGAATTCATTATACAATGATCATAGTTTTATTTTATTTATCTTGTTAGTTGTTTTGTGTTCACTATTTTAGGTAAAACATTCCCATGTGTTAATTTTGATACTCTGGCACTTGTGCGAACCTGTGAGGATCAAAAAAGGTCTTCGGGTCATGCGGTGAATTGGGTCATATGCAAGGTCAGAAGGAGACTCGGCTTGGTTTGTGACACCCTTCTTTGTCAATGCTAACAAGGGTGCTGTAACAGTGGAAATTTCAGAAATGAAACTTCGGTAGTATCCATCCAACCTCAGGAAACTCAGCACCTCGGTCACACTCATGGGTGGCTCCCATGCTTGTAAAGCCTCTATATTCACTAGGTCCACTACAACACCAGCCTCTGAGATAACGTGTCCCAAAAAGTGGAGCTCTCATGCTCAGAACTAGAACTTCAAGAGTTGACAATAAATCTTGTTCTCTCTGAGTGTATCAAGAACTATCTGCAGGTGATAGGCATGCTCCTACTCCATCACTGAGTATATCAAGATGTCACCAATTAAAACCACCACAAATCAATCAAGGATTGGCTTAAATAACATGTTCATGAGCCCCATGAACACCGTTGAGGCATTTATCACACCAAAAGGCATAACAAAGAACTCATAGTGGCTATACCGACCTCAGAAGGACGTCTTGTGCACCTTTTCAGCTCATACTCTGAGAAGATGATAGCCTAATCTGAGGTCTATCTTCCAAAACCATCGATCTCCCATCAGCTAATAAAAAAGATCATTAATCCTCATAATTGGATACTTGTTATTAACAGTCACCTGGTTCAGGTATCGATAGTTCACATAGAGTCTCAAACTCCCATCTCCCTTTTTGGTGAGTAAAATCGTGGCTACCCATAGAGAAATGTTTGGAGTTATGAACTCCTTACTCTATAAGTCCTCCAACTGTACACGTAACTAAGGAACCTCCATGATATCCATCTAATTTTGTGGTGTAGATATCAATGGAATCTCGGGGTACAGTTTAATGTGAATGTCTACCTCTTTGAGTGGAGGTAGTCATAGAACATCATCAGGAATGACATTGGCATACTGGTCCACAACTACGTGATAGCTCGGACTCTGATCATCTACTGCTCCAAGGTTAAGTCTAGTCAACTAATGTGTAATTGGCTGAAACCTCCCCAGGGTAAGTCCATCCTCTACCGCAAAGGTTCCCTTCTTGCTGGTGATGGAAAACATGGTCCCATTCGTGTGTACACACTGCACTTTGTGCCTAATACAGTCAATCTGTGCATACACTGTGGATAACTAGTCCATACCCATGATGACATTTTAAGGCATCAACTCCACTACTATAAGATCCCAATTTAATATCTCTCCTCCGAGAGTAAGCTCACATTGAATGCACCAGTGTGTAATCATCGAATCTCCTCCCACAAGAATCTCTAACTGTAAGGATCGAGCCAACAACTCCACCGGAATCACAGAGCTCCGAACAAGGGTCGTGGGAAAAAAGTGACTGGAACTTATATATATAAGTACTACAACTATAATTTAGTAATCATAGATCATACATATAATAATATATGGAGTGTCGTGGTCGTGGGCCTCAACTTCCCAGAGCTAGGCTTATATTTGTATCCATATATCTTGAACATTTATTGAATTGAGGGAAATTAGGCTTATAACAATGAATAAATATTTTATATAAAAAGTGGATAAAGAGGTATTTCCTCAAACAAAGATAAAATCCTATGATTCCCAATCTACAGCAACCTAAATATATAATATCTCATACCCTTTTATTCACCACAACTAGTGATTTCTAGTACACATTATCACATAAAACATCTTTGATCATATATATTGAATTATCTCATCCACCACACCTCAAAAAAATCTAATTTATGCAACAATAACTTTCTCGCATGACTATCAATCAACCAAAGGAAAATTTCAGGATGGTTGAAGTGTGCATCAATATCTTGTGTATGATTCCAAATAAAACTTCACCATGATAGGCCTCTAATGACACCCTACTTCAATGTGAAAAAGGCTCAACCCAGGGTCACTATAAATAAGGGTAATATCCAAGTAAAATATTCCCACCATCGGCTCACACCAGTCCTCTACAATATTGGAAGTGATATTATGGATCAAAATAAACCATGGGTGATCTCAATTTATAGAAATTAAGTTTTTCATAGGTGTTTCATCAATCAGAACACCTTGAAGCAACTACTTATCCATTAATATGACTTCTTGCGAGCATAACCATCCAATCTATCATGGTCTATTTTCATTAAAACCTAAATAAATACTTGGAGTAAATCCTCTATAAACTAATTTTATTTTCTTCCATGAAACCCTATAATTATTCATCATTGGAACTCACATTTCACATGAACACTACACATACGATAATCCTATAATGATAGATCTATAAACTGCTCAACATGCAGACAATGATCCACATGGACCACGATATGTTTTTCCTTGTACTGCTCAAAAGGTTGTAGTAGAGAATGGTAACCCCTTGAGAAAACTTCTCTTGATAGGGTTAATGAAAACTATCCTAATCACTCAACTAGTCATTTTCATGAAACAATCTTGATATCATGGATGGATTTCATTATAATGGAATCCTGAATATTATTAGGTTTACCATGGTCAAAGAGAATATATGGGTATACGACTGAAGAATGATCACCAAATGACTGAATCCTATATTATCCATGTTTCCTTATTCCCCCAAAACTGATATATCAATATTTTCAGTCACCGTGAATGTAGTTATAGACCATGATTATTAATATGTCTTCCTCCACACCAACAATGAGTCCAATATCATAAAATATACTATTAAGACACTCGACCAAAATTCTCTTATCTTCCCACCAAAGAGTAACCATGGGTATGTAACTACAAATACCTAATGATGATCCACCAATGATAACACTATTTTATTACATGATCCATGAAGGCCCTATTGGTTGATGGTAGGCTGTTTGTGATAGTGATGTTTCCCACCCGGAAATATCTCTTATGATTCCACCTTATCTCTAGTATTGGTCTAACATCTCATGAAGAAGTGTCACACTCGTAACACCTCACGTCAAATATCAAAATCCATTATGATGGCTTACATAACTACTACACATAATAATAATATAGATAAGTAACCATTAACCCACCATCTGATGCTATATAAAATAGATACATAATATGGAAGGTCCCAAAAAAGTACACGATGCGTACCTGAGGTCACACAAACTTTGACCTCACCTAGAAACTTGGTCATGCCCTACTAAGAAAATGTACTTTTAATCCATTTAGTAATAATTTATAATGACCCATTATTTACAAATAATGATATTACATTACTTTTTTGGAATACATAATACATTTCACAACAAGACGTCCAAATACCATATTAGTTTAGTGTCTTTGGAAACATCGTAATGATTCATCAAATTTGGTTAGAGATCATAACCATCTACCATAAAGATATTTACATTTATTTTTCCTACCTAATCCACTATTATATCATGTGGAATATAAAATATATGAAAATGGTGAGATCAGATACCTAGTACAAGTAAATAAGTAAAAAAGTAAATAAAACATGAACATAAGAATGTAAAAACATGAACACAAATTTTAAAAATCATACCTCATATAAAAAATAACAAAATAATGAGTCAAGAAATAATATGTTTTTAGTTCATAAGGCATAAATTTTTTAGGAAACATGATCCATGAGAAAATATATAACAACCATGCTTTTTATTTCACACTAAAACCTGATTTATTAAAAAAATCACTTGATACAATATGGTAGATTGAGAGGTCTAATGTCTTTGGGGATTACGAACATTACATAATAGCTTATAACATAAAACACACAAAATATTTATTGAAAACATAATTTATATGACCACTATATTACCTCGTACATAGCATTGCATGGGATAACCTGAGGACATGCATAAGAAAATGGTGAGCTATAAAGACCAGTAAGTGAATAAACATGGAATAACATGAGGAATACAATACAAGTTCTACAATATGAATATCAATGGAGCACAAGAGAAACTTGAACATAAAGGCATTATAAAGCATGATAATCATGACATGGAAATGTGGAAACAACACTTAATATAGAATTAGCATGAGCCAGGTCTCATTTCACATGGAGCATGAGTATACCCTCATTGCACATGAAGAAAAAGTAAAACTTCATTGAACATTAATTAGAATGAGTAAACACCCATTGCACATGACATATCATGATACTATAATTTACCCAATGCATTGGGGTTCTATCTAGGAACACCCATTAATAAATATTTCATTTCAAGCATAAGTGTGCCACATGGATCATAAAACATGGATTTATTAAACATCATCATTTATTCCACGACAACTGAATGTGAAATTCATACATGAAACACTATAATCAATAACTAAATGTTCATAAAGGTGAATACTCTTGATAGAGACATGTGTATGGAATTCATTATACAATGATCATAGTTTTATTTTATTTATCTTTTTAGTTGTTTTGTGTTCACTATTTTAGGTAAAACATTCCCATGTGTTAATTTTGATACTCGGGCACTTGTGCCAACCTGTGAGGATCAAAAAAAATCTTCAGGTCATGTGGTGAATTGGGTCATATGCAAGGTCAGAAGGAGACTCGGCTTGGTTTGTGACACCCTTCTTTGTCAATGCTAACAAGGGTGCTGTAACAGTGGAAATTTCAGAAATGAAACTTCGGTAGTATCCATCCAACCTCAGGAAACTCAGCACCTCGGTCACACTCATGGGTGGCTCCCATGCTTGTAAAGCCTCTATATTCACTAGGTCCACTACAACACCAGCCTCTGAGATAACGTGTCCCAAAAAGTGGAGCTCTCATGCTCAGAACTAGAACTTCAAGAGTTGACAATAAATCTTGTTCTCTCTGAGTGTATCTAGAACTATCTGCAGGTGATAGGCATGCTCCTACTCCATCACTGAGTATATCAAGATGTCACCAATTAAAACCACCACAAATCAATCAAGGATTGGCTTAAATAACATGTTCATGAGCCCCATGAACACCGTTGAGGCATTTATCACACCAAAAGGCATAACAAAGAACTCATAGTGGCTATACCGACCTCAGAAGGACGTCTTGTGCACATTTTCAGCTCATACTCTGAGAAGATGATAGCCTAATCTGAGGTCTATATTCCAAAACCATCAATCTCCCATCAGCTAATAAAAAAGATCATTAATCCTCATAATTGGATACTTTTTATTAACAGTCACCTGGTTTAGGTATCGATAGTTCACATAGAGTCTCAAACTCCCATCTCCCTTTTTGGTGAGTAAAATCGTGGCTACCCATAGAGAAATGTTGGGAGTTATGAACCCCTTACTCTATAAGTCCTCCAACTGTACACGTAACTAAGGAACCTCCATGATATCCATCTAATTTTGTGGTGTAGATATCAATGGAATCTCGGGGTACAGTTTAATGTGAATGTCTACCTCTTTGAGTGGAGGTAGTCATAGAACATCATCAGGAATGACATTGGCATACTGGTCCACAACTACGTGATAGCTCAGACTCTGATCATCTACTGCTCCAAGGTTAAGGCTAGTCAACTAATGTGTAATTGGCTGAAACCTCCCCAGGGTAAGTCCATCCTCTACCGCAGAGGTTCCCTTCTTGCTGGTGATGGAAAACATGGTCCCATTCGTGTGTACACACTGCACTTTGTGCCTAATACAGTCAATCTGTGCATACACTGTGGATAACTAGTCCATACCCATGATGACATTTTAAGGCATCAACTCCACTACTATAGGATCCCAATTTAATATCTCTCCTCCGAGAGTAAGCTCACATTGAATGCACCAGTGTGTAATCATCGAATCTCCTCCCACAAGAATCTCGAACTGTAAGGATCGAGCCAACAACTCCACCGGAATCACAGAGCTCCGAACAAGGGTCGTGGGAAAAAAGTGACTGGAACTTATATATATAAGTACTACAACTATAATTTAGTAATCATAGATCATACATATAATAATATATGGAGTGTCGTGGTCGTGGGCCTCAACTTCCCAGAGCTAGGATCGTCCATGTCCATCGGCTCCCCATGGCAGGGTGGACCAACTGGTGGTGGTGGAGGTAGAAACTTGTATCACTGCCCACCACTTGCTACATGGACAACTCCTTAGCCACATCCACCTGCTAGATGCGGTCCTCCTCGATCAAACATGTGCCTCTGCCTCGGTGGTCCCTTGACCATTTTCTGGCCATCTATGTAGTGGGTCGGGCAGTCGTGAACCATGTGACCCTGCCCACCGCACGTGTAACACTGCATGTCCCTCACCTGACTTCTACTGCCTCGAGAGCCCCGAACCACTGACCATGTGTCCTGAGGTCATCCAATTGAAGGTATGGTCCACTTGGACCTCTGTTTCATCTTCATGTTTCCTGTGGCAGATGACTCCACTACTTGACATCCGGTGGTGGCTCTCGCTGTGGGTGTTTGCTCAGCTAGGAAGCTCCCCACTAAAAGCGATTTCCCTAGTACCCCTACCTGCGTCGGTATGCTAGGTGATACCATCGATGCTATGATCTCCCATTTAAGACCTTGATCAAAGGTTTGGGCTTTGAATAAAGGCACTTGTACAATGTTGGTGGAGTAGCGGGAGAGATCAGTGAACCACTCTGAGTACTGGGCCACTGTCATGATGCCCTACTGTAAGTGCTGAATCTTTTGTATATGCACAGAGCATAAAGTCACTGGGATGAACACTGACCTGAAAAATCTCTCGAAGTCTACCCAGACTTGGGTCACATCATCATTTATCCAGAGAATCAAGCTCCACCATCTCCCTACTGCTTCCTGGAAGAGACTAGCTGCTAGGTTCACCATAAGGTTGGCTGGTGTCCCAACCAGTCGTCAGCCGCCTGTGGGTCCCTCTCACATCGGAACCTCGGAGGCCTCTTCTGCTGAAACTCGTGCAACATGCTCGGTCTTTATGTATCCTCTGTTTTTGGGGATGGTGGAAATGGCTGCCTAATGGGTAGTGGTTCTTCTAGTACACCACCCGTATGTGCTATAAATATAAGAGGGCCTTGCACCAAGGTCTCATCGCTCAGGGGGTTGTCATCACATACTCTCCCGAGAATCTTGATTGGATGTCTATGTAGTGGCATCCTAAAAGAAAAAAGGTGTGTCACGACCATTAAGTTATAAATATTGAGCTGAATCAAGAGATCAAAGAAAACATTTCAAAACACACACAATCAATGTTTTCGTGCATTGAGTCGGAAATTTGAATTCACGGTCCTAGTGTATTGATATTTCAGGCGCCGCACCAACACTGGAATACAAAAAATGAAAAATACACATATAAAACATAACACTATATCCACATAGAAAAAATCAGTGTCCGATTACATCGGAAGAACTGACTCCTATGATAATACATTCTCACGACCCTTCCCCCAGGGCCCATGTCGTAACTACCCCAATCCCGCCTTCCAAAGTCCATGGGATGGCGACTAGCATCGAAAAGGCATATCCCTATAAAGGGAAGAAATTTCATTAAACTTGTAAAAACAAATAGAATATAATGATACAATAATAAACCACTGTGTAACTGATATAGTAAAAGAGTGCTGAATATAAGTTGCCAGCAGAGAAGCCCAATTGTAAATCTACAAGTGAAACTAAAAAGTACAATACAACTAAAGAAATTGCTCTTGGGTCATTTACCAAGGATCCTATATGAAGGTTAGGTGCATATTGCATCCTCAGCACTCCATGTCTGTCTACCTCTTCTGCATACTGCCTGGTCCTGGCTTCCTGAAACCTTAGCCCAACTGCTCATCATCTGCACAAGACACAATAAGTTGCGGGCAAAGCCTGTACAAGGGTGAGTATAACAATAGCCAGTATGGATCTTGAGACCCCCAATGGTCTCTCATAATTTCATGAAGGAAATCCAAAAATTGTGTTCTCAATCACAAATCATGAAAAAATAATCAGACATGAAAAAATTCCATCTGGGGAAGCTAATGGTTTTTTTTCTAGGTAACACATGCATAAATGAAGTGTACCACATTTATTATGCTATAAACCCATGTATAAAAATTTCACCTAACACCATTATTAGATCAGTATGATAAAATCAAATTCATGATCTAATGAATGAGGATCAACATGTATAGCTGGACAGAATATTATATATTTTGTTGAACCATTATGCTATTTAACATGCATAAACAATGTGTCATCCTCATGTATATTTAACAGTGAATATGGGTGTCCAGTAATGTTGTTTACATGACACAGTGACAAAAAAAATTGAAATATATTATGACACACACCATTTTGGATGATTAAACCATATGTTATTTATACACCACTACAACTATCAATGCACATTTACCTAGGAATGTATTATGGAAATGAGAAGAATATATTACACATGATGTAAATATGTACACATCATGTACTCTTCAACAAACAATGTTTGTAATTTAATGTGTATTGACAAAATATTTTTAAGATTAAATATATTATCATGTATCTTATTTTTAATTTATTTCAATGTACACTCCAAGTTATATGATTGTAAATTATATTATGAATGAATATAATATAGGTACCATGTACGTTAGTTTGGAAGAGAACATCTCATTGCATATGTGTACAGTTGGGTTCTCTATTAAAATAAAATAATATAATAAAATTATTTTTTTAAAATATCAATGAAAATTTAATTTAGAAGCTCATATTGTATTAAGATAAATTAGATTAGTTGGAAGAATTCTTGACATTTTATTATAATTATTGAATTTTTGGAATTAATAGATAACATGATTTAATTTTTTTATATGAATTATAAATGATCATGATATTAGACCATGCCTACATATGTGGTTTGATACCTTTTAATTTTTTTATTTAAACTAAAATTATAGATTTTGTTTCATCCCCTATAGATTATTATATAATGGATTATGTTCCATCATTTTATTTTATGTAAAACACCCCATATCCAATTCATTGGATCCCCCCACATTTATGTGACTATAACATCATGTAAGGTTGTAACTCCTAGGAGAGAAGAGGGTGCCCAGGTCCCCAACATAAGGAATACCCAATCAAAATTATTCATAGTATTTAATGTGTAATGTTGCAACGGGAACTAGAAAACTATTATCTTTAAAAAGTTCCCAAAAAACACAATAAGATAAATTTTATATTTTGAATCCAAAAAATATTTTCAAATAATAAAAAATTATACTTATTTCAATAAAAAATTATTATTTTTTAAAATAAAGTCCATTATAATTTTTTATAGCCAAGAGGTATTTTTTGAATTCTATAAAGACTGTACTAAAAATTAACTACATATTTATAAATATAATTTATTTATCTAAAATCATAATACCAAATTTATAAAATGTTTTAATTAATTTATATACCACAAAATTTAATGGATTAGTATTGATGGCCATATTAAAAAATAATATTAATAGTATATTCTGGTTCCCTGAAAATTGATGATGCATTTAACACAATCTATTGATGAAATTAAATTATATTGAAAAAATTGTTTCTATAATCATGGTGTGAAATGTAAAATTTCAACCCACATGAATATAAATTATGCCTTGAGGTGGTAAGTCACATGGGATCATCCAAGCTTCCCCATACTCCAGCGGATGATGACATGCAGTATATATAGAACAATGTGAAGAAAATACCCTCGAAATCTGAACTAAATATAGATTAAGTGATAAAAATTTAAAGGGAGTGAAATATAATAATAGAAAAATGACAACTAATCATATAATAATCAGTCACCATAAATGATCATGATATGAAATAAATAAAGTAATTCAATGAAAATGGAATACATAAACAAGAAAAATAATGACATAATGAAAGAATCTATATCTATCTAGGATTGAATCACTAGAGTTAGCTCATTCATATTCTCCCATACTCCATCCCAATCTAGAAGGAATGCATCCATAAAGCATAATCCATATAACTTAAACCTACAACCATGATATCTGTTTGGGTACCCCAAGGCAATGGAATCCACAACGGCATGTGAGATATACTTAAATGGCCAAAACCAATGGTGTCTATTATTATCTAACCCATTTAAGTAAAATTAATAGTGTGTATGTATGTCCAGAGTATGTAATTATAGTAAAAATAAATATAAAAATGTCGATTTCAATTACTCAAGGATACTTGGCTGACCATACTTTCTTTGCGAAAAGAACGACTTTCTCAGAATGTGATATCATGTATATATAATAATATAATGGAGTTTTTGTGAAGAGATATATAAGAACAGATATGGGTATATGTCTTTGTTTTGAGTAATCAACATAATAATAATACAATATGTTTCTATTTTTTACTATGGTACTTCAAGCCCAACGATCACAGATGAATGATGATAAGGGATGTCATTCCAAATTATAATAATGTATTGTCATGATCCATCCTGGGTCGACCCTGAACCGGTCACCCGAGCCGGCCCGTGACATGGCCTGAGGGGCATTCCCAATCCCCATGGGCTGGCAACTAGTGCTAGGAATCAACACTAAAAAAGAGGGAACACTTTGGCCCATAAATGAAAGAAAATTAAAGTAGAGGAAAAGGTAGAATAATGCAAGGAAAATAAATGACATGAAAAATGAGGAACAACCAACAACAGAAAACTAACCTGACCACGACCAAAAATCCTCGCGACTCTGAGAGTCGCTCACTAGTCCACCACCAACTCTCGCCCATGGTGAGTAAGCTCAAGTCAAACCTACAAAAAAACTAAAAACCAGAAAACACTATAGTTGTGAGTATTAAAACTCAGTAGGTGTGCCCACCAAACTATTCCCAATTAACTACCCTTAAATAAAGAAATTTACTAATTCCATGTTTGAACTAAATTATACAAAATATGGGTTTCCACACACACACACATCCATTTCTTAGACAAGTAATAGTCTATTGTCCTTTTTAATTTAAAAACAAGATTAATTTTTGAAAAGAATAGGTGAATTTATTTTTAAAACATTTCCACGAAAAATTTAGAAATTCTAATCTCAGTTGTTAGTCAAATGGAAAACCACACACAACATACACTAAGGTAAATTGAAAATAAGTGGCACATAGGGGAAAGAAACCGAACTAGACCTCTCAATCATCTGCCACATTAAAATAAACACTAAAGAAAACATGGGTCAAACCTAGTAGCACGTGAACAATCTAGAACGTACTATATATGTGACTCATCCTGAGGGCATGCCTACTCTCAATGACGTCATAACACCCTAACGCCCGGTGTTTCCCTACATGGCCTAACCGAGGGGCTCAATCCCCTAGCATAGTGTCATCCAAACTAGGGGTCACTAGCTGGGGCATAATCTAAACTAGTGCAGCAATCGTTCTCAGATGATTCACTTACTATGCCAAGTTCCCATGTCAACAAGTATAATTAACAGGAAAAGGGGTGAATCAAAAATGTCAATCAAGCTGTGAAAACATCGCACACAAATCATGCAGTCAACATACACGAAATATCATGTTTGAGTCACCCCAAATATATTTTTCCAAAATAATTTATATTATTAAAGTGCCAAACGGGCCTTCAACAAATTTTAAGGAAAATTCTCATTTCTCCAGTAAACCAAAATGCTTGTTCGCACTTCAAAATAAATCATTTATCATTAAACCATAACTACATTTAAAATTCCGTGAATTATGTTTGAATACCAAACATGCATTCTTTTACTATTGGGTGTCAGCTCGTCAAGAAAATATTTCAAGTGTCATGTATAAAATAAACGACCTTTTTTACAACAAATAACCATTTAAAAATTAATTATCTTATATTAATATGATAATCAAATATTCACCTTCAAAGTATATTTTTTTATCAAACTGTATTGACATAAAAAGAAACACCCCAACAAAATAGCCATAAAAAATATCAAAACATGATTTGTCACTTAATCATATAACTGCAGACTAGAACCAGGAATTGACTCAAAACATGTTTTTGGATAATTTTAAAAATTTAAAAACACTATAGTAGGGGAATTATGGATATACCAAAGCTGTGAATCACATAAAAAAATTTACTGAAGCACCCAAGCATTAATTAGACTGCACAAAAGGAAACCATTGAATTACCAACCTCAACCCAGGAGCGGATGCGACAGAACCTCAAAAAAAGTATAACAATCCCTCACAGACTAACTGCGCCCACTAAACAATGATAAAAACACACAACCCGCGACAATATTATAAGTTATCTAAATTAAATAAAAATATAAAAGATGAAATCAAGGGAAAATAGATAAATAAATAAATGATTAAATAAATAAATGATTAAAAGAATAAATAAATGAATAAACAAAAAAATAATTAATTAATTAACTAAATAAAAGAACAAATAAATAAATAAACAAAAAAAGGAATGGATAGATATATTGTAGGTGGAGACGGTTGCCAGCAAGGGGGTTCGGATCACCGGCAAGAGGGAGATCAGACATGAAAGGGGAGGAAGCAGCTGGAGGCCGGACCACTATGAGACGGGTGAAGGTGGTTGAGGTTAGGCTACTGGGCGAGGGGAGCTGGCCAAGGCATAGGGGGATAGCAGAATGGATGGGAGAGTGGAGGTAGGGGTGTGAGGAGTTGGCTAACCGGGTGTTGAAGGCTGTGGCTGGTGCGGTGATGTCGGAGCTTCAGCGAGGAGGAGGTTGGCCAAAGCGAGGTTTGGCTGGAGGTCGGACTAGCGAGCAGGAGGTATGCGGGTGGCCGGAGCCCTGATTCAGCCTGGTGGGAAGCCGAAGGTCGGCTGGGGTGTGGTTGAGGACCTGGGCATGGTGAGGTGGAGAGCAGAGGTGACCCAGTGAGGGGGATAAGAGGGAAGGTGGGGCGGTGGTGGAATGCGGATGGCCTAGGCACAGGGTGTCGGGTGCTGCGGGCAGAGGCTCGAGGTGCAGCGTGGAGTGGGGTGAGGGGTATGAGAGCATGAAAGACCCGAGGATGGTGAAGGGGAGCACCTAGGGTGATGCGGCGCGCAGGTCGGGATGGCAGAGCTGAGGCCGGCCAAGGGGAGATGACAGGAAGGGGGGTCTCGTGCAGGGAAAAACAGGGAGGGGGGGAGGTTGCTGGTCGCGGCATGGAGGTGGACGGGTATTAGTGTTTTGGTTAGGTTTTTTTTCATTTAAATAAAACAACAATAGCAATAACAATAAAAACAATAAAATTAATAATAATAATAATATCAATAATAATATAAATAATAATAATAATAATAATGATAATAATATAAATAATAAAAATAAAAAACCAAAAAAATAATATATAGAATAATGATAACACAATAATAATAGTAATAATAATAATAATATCCTTCAGCAATTGTACGACACTAGGGCTAGTTGTGCGACTACTGCGAACCGCGCGGTGAGCGTTCACAGGTCTGAAAACAAGTAAAGATATTAAACGACTCAGAATTTAATCTAGGGCCCTACCTGGACCTTGGAATGAGGAATCAGAGCCAATAATTAAAAAAATAAAAATTAGTTTAGAAAAAAAGGGGGCGTGACATTTCTCTCCACCACAGACACTTTCTGCCCCCAGAAAGTCACCCAGCCGAACGATGGACCAAACAAGAATCCATGCCCGAATAAAACCATAAGAAACCACAACATAAGAAAATGGGAGAACATTAGAGGGTTCTCCCCACCACAAGAACTCAACTAGTGTGGAAATTATAACACCCAAATCTATCACCCCGAGAGGGGGGGGGTGCGACATTGGAACTTTCAACCGATCCAGACTAACCTCTATAGCACGAGTAAAACAACACCACCGCTGAAACTTGGAACTCTCGACTCAAACCAAAGAATGCCCGAATGATAGAGAAAAACCTCTGAATAAAAATTAATCCAAACATTAAAACTAAGCATAACCCCAATCCTGGACTCCTCTGCAGGCACTTACATCTCCAAACGAACACTGCTAAACCAAGATCGACCCATACAAGGGTCAATCACACTCTTAAGAAAAATAGACAACGCAGGAAACCCTATCCCGACAAACTAAACTATTTAGATTATAATAGAGCATGTCCGTCATAACTCCACGAAAAAACAATGAACATTCAACAATGTCAAGACTTTAGCAGTAGAAAAAGAATAGATAAAAAGATTTTAAATGTTCCACTGCCAACATGGAACACAAATCCCGAACCATGGCTTCACATCCCTGGCAACTCCTGACTGCGCGCAAGCTTCACCCCAGGGCCTGTGGCGGGATCTCTGATGGCGGAAGCATCTCCTGCCTCACATTCCAGCACCAAAATCCCTCGATCACAAAATCTTCTTCAGACGACGCTTCCTGCAAAACTTCTCTACATGACCCATACATCCATAATGATGGCATGTCTTTGGAGGGATGCGACATGACGACTTCACGTGCCCAACCGGCCACACTGGTGGCACACCACAGAATGGTTCGATGAACTAAAACCCAGAACCACTGCAGAAAACTCTTTAGGATCAAGTCCCTCAGACACACCCTGCTCGCCAGATGGGGAACCTTCACGAGTAAATGGATACGCTGGATTTCCAACCATCTGCGCTCCGGAGGCCAACTCAGCTAAAATCACATCATCCACCAACTTCTCAAAATGATGGTCCCTAGAAGGGAGGACCCACTCCATGATCTCTAGACGAAGACCCCCGATGAAGAGATAAATATTCATCAAATCCGGTGATGCTAACTCCGGAGAAATGGATATAAGTTCCTTAAAATTGTCAATATATGTCTTCACCGTCTGTTAGCCTTATTGAATGCACATAAGATCTTCCCTTTTCATTATCTTTACCTCTTAAGGTATAAACCATCAAAAGAAGATGGATTTTAAGTCATCCCACGTCACCCCAACTTTAATTGACATTTGGGCAACCAAATCCCATTCGTCCAGAGCTGGACCTTCAAACAAACCCAAAATAGAATGCAATCTGATAGCTTCACAAGTTGCCAATACCCTGAAGAGACTCTCGACCTCTTCAAACCACACAACGACCTTTAACAGACCACAATCACCGTTAAGTATAGACAATGTCCGAGAAAGGCCAAAAACTGGGCATGACTTATCAGAAATATTTATGACGTTTCTCGGTGACATTTTCTGAACAACATATTTAACATTGAGCCAAAATTGATATCATGCCAAACCAACATCAAATAAAACATCTTCATCCAAAACCACCAGCTCAAAATAAATAAGCAAATACAAACACATCTCAAAAATTCCACTTCTAAAATCCCCTTTCCATTTCAGATTTTAAAACCGCCTTCCTTAAAGGCCACATTCCAAATACCAAAACCCATTTTTCAAGCCAAATTCAATTTTTCAAAAATCATTTCCCTTTTTTTAAATAAATTTAGAAAAACAAATTCATACCTTTAACTCTAAGTGCACACCCTAGTAATCCCATGAACCGTTGCACATGTCTCATCTGCTTTCATTCATATGCACCAACATGCACTTCCCATTCATTCCCTCACTTTTTCAAACGTTCATAAAGAGTACCCGAATTTGCACGCAAAGCATATCTCTACCAGTTCCAAGAAAATGCCGAATATTTTTTTGACCAAGAGATTTCAGCTTTAAAACCAATTTGACAAATTTAAATGCATTTAAAAGAAGATATTCTCAATTCAAAAACCATTTTTCATTTTTAAAAGCACACTTACACTAGTCAAAACCAAGATGACACTCAACTTGCCTCAAACAAAAATACTGAAGGACTAGTAGTTATGCTTAACCTGTTGACATGGTAGTTAGCCCTGCCCCAAGTAAGCATCAACAACTAGGAAGAACTTAAACCGTGTACGCAGAATCAACATGGGTAACTACTCAATGTAAAATCACAATGTAACATCAGTTTTCTTCTGTTGTCATCCCTCAATCCAAAACAAATCAGAACGAGACAAGAACTCATTTCTTGGACTACCCCTAGAGACTCGAGGTTCTGAACGGGCGGGGGTTCATGACGTCCTTCCCGTACCTACCTCTAGAGTCCCGAAAATTCTAATCTCCATCTACCAGACACTCCAAATAACAAGGGCCACCTCTGATACCATTTTGTCCTGAACTGACCCAGGTCGACACTGAACCGGTCACCCAAGCCGGCCCGCAACATCGCCTGAGGGGCATTCCCAATCCCCACGGGCTGGCAACAAGTGCAGGGCATCAAAACTAAATAAGAGGGAATGATATGGACGATAAATTAAAGACAAGTAATGCAGTGGAAAAAGTAGAATAACTTAAGGCAAATAAATGACACGAGAAAGGAGGAACAACCAATAACAACAAACTAACCTGACAATGACCAAAACTCCTCACGACTCTGAGAGTCGCTAACCAGTCCATAACCAACTCCCACCCACGGCGAGAAAGCTCAAGTCAATCCTGCAAGAAAACTAAAAAAAAACACTATAGGGGTGAGTAATAAAACTCAGTAGTCGTACCCATCAAACTATTCCCAATTCCCTACCTTCAAATGATGAAATTTACTAATTCCAGGTTTGAACTAAATTATAAAAAATATGGGTTTCTATTGACGTTTCTTTTAGTCACAGAGTCCAAAGGAATGTAAAGGCAAATACCTTGAAACCAAATTGATTCATCCTTTGAAGAAAACACAAAAAATCGACAAAGGAATGAAAAAGGAGTCAAAAGACCTTGGGTCGCGCAAGTTCCCTCAATGTCGTGCCAGTCCACTTGCGCGCCACCCCATGGTCGCACGAGTGACTTACGCACCCTATGTGATAACCACCCGTGGGCTTCTCCAGCCTATAAATAACCCCGGTGGGCCCCCCATTTCTGTGAGGAATTTTTTTCCAGAATTCAGATACAGAGCTCTGAATTCCCAAGTCACTTCTTCAGGTCTTCCGAACACTTATAAGGTAATTCTTTACCTAGAATGGAAGGTCTAAACAAGAGGAGTAAGGTCTATGTGTTAAAATCTACTAACACTTGCACGCCTATGGTGTTTTACCCTTAAGGTAAATGAACATACATGCACACCACCTTACTTCTTCACCAAAACTTGCGCGCCTCTCTTCTAGAAGTACCTCAGGATAATTATAAAGGCTTTGGTCAAGGATTTCCCAAGTGTTACCCTAATGGTTAACAATTGCGCAAGTACCCGTGTGTCGCACAGGTACAACTACGCGACCAGGACTTGCGCGCCCACGCAGTACCTGTACGCCTACCAGGACTTACGTTCCCCTACCTTTTTGGGTTCCCTTCTTGCTCATTTCACCCCTCTTATGCCATTCAACCTCTCCTATTCAAGATTCACTATTGAAGACACTCTTCAAAGCCATTTATGGAATGACTTCTTGATTTGACTTCCTTATCTGAAAGGGACTCCGTGGAATATCTCTCAAAACATAGTGATTTACACATATTTTATGTCACTAAAAATTAGAGAGTTCATTCATTAAACCTCATCATTTAAAATGATAGAATCCTTAACCTGGGCCTCCTTTTAAAGAGTAAGTCCTAGCTTCAAATATGGGCATCTTCTTTAGGAGGAATCCTCGTCCCTTAATTTCTCAAAGTCCCTTAACCTGGGCCTCCGTCTCAAGAGTAAGTCCTAGCCATAATTTCTCTTAACCAGTCTTAATTTACTTTTGATCTGGGTCTCCTTCTCAAGAGTAAAACCCAATAATAAGTCCCCTCCTAATATGGTCCTCCTTTTCAGGGATAAGCCCCAAATTAGAGTATCCAAATCTCTATAAAGTACATATACCTTTATGGACCCTATTCCTAGATTTCTTCCTTGAAGTAAATCCTAATCTTCATCTATTTGGGCACTCATACATACAAAATCCCCACATCATTTCTTATGATTGCATATTTCATGAAACAATTGTCTGGTTTTTCCAATACTTCTTGTTTCTCACACCGAGCATGACTCTTGTGAGCTTAGAGTGTAAAAGTAATTATGACATCTTTCTTTGATCCATCAATCATAAACATCACATTCCCTTACTCGAACTATGTGGGTTCTGATTCCTTTTCCAAAACAAAGGATACGTAGGTAGCCCATCTGCGAGTTTGATCCCAACTCTAAAATAACCCATGTCCTTCTGAATGAAAATAAACTTCAAGTGCCCCACTAAGTGGCTTTAAAACCAGCATGGTCATCATAATGACCAAAATAATTTTATGTATTGAAGGATACCATTGACCAAGAATATTTGACAAATAAAGATGATTCTTTATTGATGAAGAACCATGAATAGATATAAAAGATTCTCTAAATATCCTACATATCAATCATTGATTATCAGATCTAAAGGAAAGCTCATTTTATACTTGGTAATGTAATAAGGATTCACGAACATAAATTAAATCTATAAAGAGAGCCCCGGAGTAGACAATAATTCCCCTAAAAAAGGTGTGATGAGTCCGACCTCCCATCCTCTCAACCAATGAAAATTCTTAAGCCTCATCAGCCCACAACTAATGAGTGCCTACCTCTGGAATGTAGGTTAAAATGAATATGGAATCATTGGATCTTACCGATTCTATGAATAAACCCATTAGAAACTGCTTGGAATGTTAGAATCTTAAATCAATGAGATCATCCCCAATTCAAGAGGAAACAAAAAATGGTGAACCCGATGTGAATCCCGAACCAAGTTAAAATGATGTTTTACCTATTTGTTAGGACCCTATTTGAAAGTCAATGAGAGGGCCAACAAAAAAATCATTGACATATGTGCTCATCCAAAAGATGCAGTGGATGAATTTATCTTGATTACGTCTATTATATCAAACATGCACTCTTTCCCAAGATTCTCTACATTCTATGAAATGGCTTCTCTAAATTTCACACCTGTGAATACCGCTGATGCGAATGCTACTACTGCTACTCCTACTGGATCGTCATCCGCTTTGAGGACGACATCACCTACTCAGCGTCTCCAACGCTGGCTATCAAATGTGCTAGTTAAAGAGTACCATCAAAATGGTACCATCCCAACTCTAGATGCTGCCCGACAAGCCCTCCATGTGAACAACACACACCGGTCATCCGGACAACGATGACCTGTGATCAAGAAGCAGGCGGTGCTAACCACCATCTCCAACTATTTCGGGTCGATATCCCCGGAATGCAATCACTATTCACTCCCTTATTCTGGGAAGGTGAATGAACAGGTCCATCAGGGCCTTAATTCAAGCAGATAGGAGTCCTTCCCGAGGGCTCCCACCAATAATCGCCGCCAGACTCGTGCAGCAGTGCGCCCTAAACATGATGAGGGTACCGACTCCAGGCATTCGGCTCAGGTTCCTCGAACCCGAGCAGGCAAGACGAATTTCCAGAGGCAAAATCCGGTTAACAGTGAGAAAGTTCTCATCTCTGCCATCTCTGGAGAAGTTCACCAACCTAACTCGGTGGCAAACAACGAGCGGGCACACACACCTACCCGTTTTAATTCTGCTGTCCAACAGAATCGTCTGGCAGCAGCACGTCTATCCCGCCAAGCAATTCTGGTGGAGTACTATAGACAAGAATATATAAATGTTTATACATCATCATCCAGTCAGCAGGATCATCTGACTAAATATGATGGATCCCGCTAACCCAATGTATTGACTACTGGTGAACAAGCACATACACCTGCTTACACTCATCAATCCTTCCAGCAGCCTCGTCTGTCAGTGTTGAAGGAAGTTCGTCAACCACGTTTGGCAGAGTGCAATCATCAGGCACATACACCTGCTAGTATTGATCAAGCCTACCAATAGTCTCGTTTGGTAGCATTCGGAGAAGTCGGTCGGAAATCCCCAACAACAAA
Source organism: Viscum album (assembly GCA_963277665.1). NCBI lineage: Eukaryota > Viridiplantae > Streptophyta > Magnoliopsida > Santalales > Viscaceae > Viscum > Viscum album. The sequence continues at coordinate 748,809,509 of OY728129.1, read as the reverse complement.
TAGGATGCAGACTCAACTCTCTGCCCCCACACTTGAGTACTTTCAAGATTCACTGACAGGAAAATAAGGACATGAGCAGGCACATACACATACTCCAAGCATGGAATGGACATATATCCCCGTTCCGGTAGCTGAAGTCACCAAGCACATTCTGTCAATGGTGAATGAGCAGAAGAAAATCCCTGCTCATATTTTGGATACCTTTCAGGATATTATAACAGCTTCAGCAGCATCACAGGGAATGAAATGCAAATCTATCCCTACCAGTGGAGTGACACATCAACAGTTCACTCTGGAACAGACACACACATTTGTTCCAGTCCAAGAGGTTTGTGGGGCGTACTCCCCCATATCATACGGACAACCAAGTTAGGTACATACACCTGGTTTGAGTGGATATAATCATCCTAACCTAATCATTTTTACTAAGCAAGAACACACACCTGCTAAATTGAGTAAGAAGGCATCTAAAAAGAAGACTCGCCTAGAATAGTCAAGAAATCAAGAGCCAATTTGTAACAAGGCCTTGTTTGATGCTGGTGTTCTTGAAGCCCTCAAACAGTTATCTGTTGGAATCCAAGATTATACTACCCCATTTCCCAATAGTGGGATCATTAATTCTGAAGGTCTTTAATAGACACTTCCTCATTAAGGCCTACTACATGATAATTCGGTCGATCTTGAAGTTTCATCTTCAGATGAAAGCCACAAAACCCTATGTGTGGTCAGAAGACCAAGGAGCAAGAGATATCATCTTTTGTTGTAACCCAACATGGTTGTCCTCCCCATGATGATGAATTTCGATGTGAAAGTCCTCTCCACAGTAGTGATGCACATTTCCCGGAAAATTCTCTAGTGGACAATGTAGTGCCGAGAAAGACCTCTTATCTTGAGGCACTTGCAAATGCGAAACCAGTCATGTCTGATGCTTCATCGCTAGCAGGTGAAATAATTTCTCAATCAGAAGATAGCCCAGGGTGTAGGTCATTCTCCGAACCACCCCTAAGTCATGCATCTTCTAGTTTAATCAGTGATCTCTCTACCAATCTTGTTGAATCCAATGAAGCAACAAGGAAGCACCAGCTCTCTTCAATTCAAGTAGAATAATCTTCATTTAATGATAAAGAGGAAATGCTGAACATGAGAAAACAACTGGAAAAAGGTGAAGTGCCAATCATGTTTTGGCCTCTGGCTGACTCTCAGTTTGACATTCCAGAGATGTTGACGGAAGATGGAATTCATGATATTCGTCTCAATGTATGGAAAACTCTTTTTCAGTTGAAAAAAATGTATTATCTTATGATGAATATGAAAATCATGTCAAGATAATAGAAGGGTTACAAAACCAGATTGATTTGGCATCTCTATTAGTATCTTGATATCTGAAGGCTGAAAAGCAGTAGAGATCCCTTTAGCGTTCATGCCTTAGCGCACTAAGAATATTGCGTCAGTTAATTGACAATGCCCCATCTGGTATTCATATCAAAGGATGAGGTGTTCAAGGAGCACTACATTTCACTGTACTCTCCAGTCAGCAAAGCCCACTGAAAATGGTCTCATGCAATGTTATTTCCCATGGCCAGCCAAAGTCAATGGGCTTTATTTGTAATCAAAAGCTGGCCCAGAAAAGGATTCAACTAGTTTCTCTCAAAATCAAGCATACAAAGAACAAGTTGTTGAATTACTCCTGCATCAAGCGAATGAGAATATTGAACATGCCTCTCATTTGGAGCAAGCACATCACCATGTGATAGAAGTGTCAGAAATCTTCCAAAGGTCTTTTGAACCAGGTGATAAAAGTTGATGCTGGTTGATGCATTAAGCTAATTCTCAGACCAAGGTCTGCATGATCAGGAGAGATTTTAAGAAAGTCTCAGACATAGCATCTTAAGAGCCACCCTAGCTTGCCAGACTGGGGACTCTTTTAAACCAACCCTCAAAAGCAACAAATAAGAATCGAGTAGTTGAGAAAAGGCAGTAGGAACAACCCTAGTCCATGGGACTGGGGAATTTTTCAAATCATCAATCCCCTCCTCAAAGAAAATTGGTCTTTTTTCGATTGGGGAAGAAGCCACAAGAGGAACGAAGAGCCAAATTATCAGGAGATTCCCTCCAAATTACGGTTCGTCAAGAAGTTCCTGAGGGATCAAATCAACAAAAGGCGATGTCTCATCAAAGACATGGAAGAAGACAATATCATAGAAATGATGATAGAAGGGATGTGATTCATTATTCATCAATCAATGTCATCAATGCTGTTGTTGCTGATCCACCAAATGAGGCTCACTCAGGGGATTCAGATGAAGAGGTTCCTGCTCAAGAAGATGTATGCACAGGCACAAATGAAGAAGGTGTGCATACACGAAATCAAAGGATTAATCAGAACTTAGGTAATCCTTCATGTAACCCACTTCACCCTCTCCGAAAAGGATCCAACAAAGGGAAGGGAAAGAATCAGGTTACATATCCTTCCTCTGGAGAAGTCCAATCGATCTCACTAGAGCAATGATTTGTCCAACAGGAGGATGAAATGAAGTAATTGAGGTGGTTGAATGCAGAAATACTTTAGGGTCGTCTTCTTCTTAAGTGTGCTGGAGTCAGTCAGCCAAGGGAATTTGTTGCAGCTACTGATATGGATCAAGAATATCCTCCTCTATCAGTACACCCTCACATGTCTAATCCTACGGGTCAAGTGCAAAAATAGTTGGATGTGCTACCATCAGTTGCAGAACCAGCCACCATATCTATCCAAGCTCCAATCATTGCACCTGCCCAAGTCCAAGTTCAACCAGATGTTTCTCAAAAGTTAATAACTACCATTAAGTCATCAACATCTCGGTTAGAGACTATGGAAGAGAAGCGTGTGCAGGTTCAACAAGAAAAAAATTCTTACCCTGAATGGGTAGATTCAATCTCTCCCCCATCATGTTTTGGGAACCCTGTATTCCCTATTTTCAATGGATCAAGTGATCCTAAACAACATTTGACGCATTACGTGTCTTGTTGCGATCCTATGATGGGAACTTCGGAACAAAAAGAAGTAGTGAAACTCAGATGCTTTGTGCGGACCTTGCAAGGAATAACCTTTTTCAGGTATACAAGCTTGCAATCTTGGTCAATTACTGGAAGTGAGGATCTTCGCCAAAAATTCCTTCTTCAGTTCAACTCAACTTTGCCAAAGACAACAGTTTTTTATCTTACAAACTGTAATCAAAGGGAGAATGAAAGGGTCTCAAATTTCATTTCTCACTGGAAGGGATTAACATATTCACTGAGCTTAGCACTTCCTCAAGAGGAATTGTTTCCAATCTGTGTGGAAAATCTGCGTGACGAATTACGCACACCGTTGATCCCTGTGAAGTACACAGGATGGTTTCGAGACCTTACATCAATCGCTCAGTAGATTGAATATTCCCTTAGACAGGCTAAGGCTAAATCTCATGTAATTCCATCAGCTCCAGGAATGAGAATGGGTAAAGCAGAGACTGCTACAGTTATGCTTAAACCAGCACCTGTACCTGTTTCTACTTCAAAACCTTCATCTTCTCAAACGGCTCCACCTCCTGAGCACCAACAACAAAGGCTGTTTCGTCAAGATGATCAAAGAGATCAAAGATGAAAACAATTTGAGGATCTGAAGAGCAAAACATACTCTTTCCGAAATAAACAAGTTCCTGGTTATTTCATTTCGGCTCTAGAAAATAATCTAGTTCAATTTCCATGGCCCAAGAGTCCAAACAAGGAAGGAGATGAAGACCATCCCAATTATTTCCCTTTTCATAAAATGTTAGGGAATCCCATCCAGGAGTGTTTTGTCTTCAAAGACCTCCTGCAAAAGATGTTCGACTCGGGACAAGTCAAACTAAAAGGCTCTTTAGCTCAGGTAGCATGTATTACTGCTACAATTCCAGAGGAAGAAGGAGAATGGAAAGAAGTAAAAAGAAAAAATGCACAAAAATATGATGATTGGATGGTCAGAAAAATGATCAATCAAACTCATGCTATTTTGTGAACGCAATTGAAGAAACGAATTCTGTCTTCTTCCATGAATGTCGCAGCAAAACCCTCTTCATCAGAGGGAAAATCCTCAAAGAAAAGGCATGATTCCAAGAAAGTGGAACAATCAGAAGAAGATGAGTATGTGTCAAATCCTAAGTTGTCTTTGACTCTGGAAGATTTCATGCCATCTATTTCGAAGAAACGGGCACCGCCCCACCAAACGGCACAGCCTAAATAGGCTAATCAGGCAGAGTCTTCATCAGATGAAGAGTTAATCAGCGGTTCTGTTAATATGATTCAATTGATAGATCCGTATGCCAGTCGCAATTTCAATATTGATGAGCCCGAGTTCCCTATATTAAACAGAGGAATCAAAGGAAGTTTTAGAGGCTTAGGATACAGGGGAAGACGTGGATCTTTCAGAGGTCACTATTCCAATTCTACTCCTGCTAGAACTGTGTCTGCGGCAAAAACTCGTGGTAGAGCCCTTCAGCGATCTCAAAAAGAACAAGCAAGTTCTTCCACCAATACCAAACTCAGTCCTGAAAAAATTATACTGGAAGATCATTTTAAGGTTCCACTTTCTTGTTCTCATCAAGTAAATAGACCTAATCGGTCCAATCTTCCAAAGCCATGAGTATTACCAACTCATATCTCGATACAAGATGCATCAAATTCCAAAACATCATCTTCCAAGGCACCTTCTAAACCACATGTTCATGCTGGGAAACACAGACCTTTGGATCAAAAGTATGATGTATTGAAACACCTAGCCCAAGTACAGACCAAGTTATCAATTTTTTATGCCTTGAATTTATCAAAGGATCTTCGGGAGGCACTCATTGAGGCTTTGTCTAGTCCTCAAGATTTTGAAACTAAAACCGTCGTAGCTGAAGTCTACCATGTAGAGAATAATCCTGCAGAATTCCATGCAGTGATATCTTTTACTAATGAAGATGAAGATGATGTCATGCATGAACACCTTAGACCTTTGTATTTATCTAGAAAGGTCAATGGTGTAGACATCATAAGGGCTTTCATTGATAATGGTTCATGAGTCAACCTCATGCCCATTTGTACACTTTGTCGATTGGGCCTTACGAAATCTGATTTATCTCCTTCTACCATGATGTTACAAGGATATGATAAAAATGAACAAGAACCACTGGGTGAGATTTCACTCAAAACTCAGTTTGGAGATCTTTTATCTAATTCAGATTTCATGTTTGTTGATAAAGATTCATCCATAAAAATCTTGCTTGGAAGACCCTGGCTACATCAACATGCGGTTATCCCTTCATTATACCATCAATGTATAAAATATTGTTTCGATGGTCAAGTTGGGATGTTGTATGGTGATAAGGCCCCGTTCAAGACATGTGTGTTTCAATACATTGAGACGGAATTCTATCACATGCAGGGAAGTGAGAAATCCACAACCAGGGAGATTACCAAAGTAAATGATCCATATGGTCTGGAGAAGATTCCAGTAAATCCATTTGCACATGTGAGTATAGATTACGTGTTTCCTATCAGTCAAATTGAAAAGATAGAACCAAATCAAAATACTCTTATGGAATGATCCATAATGTCAATTACGACATTCGATCCAGAAAACATGAGAGAAATTGGTAACCCACCAAGCAGTGATGAAAGCCCAAATGGAGATATCTTCATTTCATCCGCTGAAATTCAGCAAGTCTATACTTCGCCAATCAGGCCAGAAGAAGTTATAGAAATGTCAGAGGTGAACGATGATGTCGATTCTAAATCCATCATCTCCTCTATATTACCCAAGGAAGACCCTTCATCATCAATTGGGTCAGAAATAGAATCCTCTTCTTCAAGATGTTAAAGTTTTAACATCTCCTCTGATCATGGAAATTCTGCTTCATCATCCACTATGCAAGTAGAAACAGAAGAAATAACACATGTTGAAGAAGAAGAAGAATACCTCAGAGATGCTCCTCAAGCATTTGAAGGGGGTATCTCTACCACCGTGGATGAACTCAGAGAAATAAATCTGGGTACAAAAGAAGATCCACGCCCCACTTTAATCAGTGCAGCCATGACTCTTCAAAAAAAAGAGATGTATATTTACTTTTTAAAGCAAAATATAGGCATATTTTCTTAGAACTATACAGAGATTCTAGGGCTTGATCCTGAAGTTTCCACTCATCATTTGGGTTTACCATAAGAGCATCGAGGATTTAAGCCAGCCGCGAGAAGAACACACCCAACCTATGCTTCCAAAATTGAAGCCGAAGTGGATAATCTCCTCAAATCTAACTTCGTCAGAGAAGTAAAATATCCTAAATGGTTGGAAAATATTGTTCCAGTGAAAAAGAAGAATGGAAAAATTAGAGTTTGCATTGATTTTAGAGATCTTAATCAGTATTGTCTTAAAGATGATTTTCCAGTTCCGATTACAGAACTTTTAATTGATGGAAAAACTGGCTATGAAGCACTTTCCTTCATGGATGGATATTCCGGATATAATCTGTAGCAACCCCCAAAACCGGGGTGCTTAATGAGACATGATACACTTAAAATTTCATCATTTACAAGTTTAAATATCATGTCTCATCACAACATGGGATCGCGAGGCTCGGGATTCTGGGAAACCAGCTGCTTCTGATTAGCTTCATTAATATCAACCGTGCCTGAAAAATTTTAAATAAAACGTAGGGTGAGAAAAAATGCCCAGTAAGGGGTTTTAAAACATTTTATGAAAGTCCTTTCTTAAGTTCTTTTGAAAAGAATAAAACATACTTTGCTAAAACAAAACATTGTCATTTATTAAAACATGAAAACCATCTGTGTTTGAAAACCACTTGCACAAAGAAGCACGTACTTGAAATAAGTTTTAATGTAAACATGGTCAGAGTGCGCAATATAAGCAGAGTAAGCAATACATAAAGTTAAAACAAGGTTACTTTAATTCCAAGGGAATTTCTATGGCTAAGTAGGAAAACATGAATATCATGGTTCGTGAGTAGGATGCAGTTCATTTAACAGTTTACCATATGAAAAACAGTTCTTGTCACATTAAGTACGGTTTCATGATCATGGGAGCTTTCAACTAGGGGTTGTCCTGTTAGTTGAACAAACCCCTGATTAACCTTTATCATTACATGTAGAGGGAATGTATAATCTTGGACTTTGTCATGACTTTTCATCATGACCGTAAAACATACTTAACGGGTCAAGGCTCACTGCCCACCCCGTTTCCTTTGCTAAAGCCAAGGCTAACTTGCCAAGACCGTCGCACATGATCGTCTCATGAGACTCTTGCTTTACCCAATGCATTGGAGCGGTATATAATTCCGGGCGCACCCGTCACATGTAAGTCCTATACATCCCTTACAAATCTTGACATGGCCATTCGTTCATAGGGTTCCATGCATTCTTAATTAAACCCCATTTTCACATACTTGTTCATTTCGTGAAGACCATTTAAACATTAAGACCCTGATGACATGCATGCTAAAACTCCGTTCACATAACAAGTTACTTTGCATTTTAAAAGCATGGGTTTCAAGAGAACGAACATATTACTTAACATAACATCATAGTATCCAGTTTAAAACATAGTCATTTACACATATACTGATAAATGGATTTTGAGGGTTTTCACCCAAAACTGTCTTATAAGAACTCTTTTATTAGCAATTTAAGAAGACATAGGTACACACTTATGAATACATGTTTATATTTAAAAAAAAGAAAATTCAAGGAGTCCATTTTCACAAAAATCCTCATTTACCCCAAGCAGTGATAAATGAAAGTTCTCGGTTTCACGATTTGAAAATACTTTCAATAAATATCATTTTTAAAACATAGTTTTAAATTACTTACTATATCATTTTATAAAATAACTACGTTCAAAATTTCATAAAAATAATCCAGTGTCTGTGAAAGTAATACGCAAGCTTTTAAAATTAAAACATCATGCTGAGGTCGCTTGAAATCGTTGAAGGCTGTCTGGGCCTACCCACTTAACGAAGGATGGGTTCACTCCCCAATTCCTTCCTGTTTACAACGGTCAAGCACCGAATTTTCCAAAACATTTTAAGCTTGCCTTAATTACATATATATTTTCACTGGAGTTTTCTATCTTGAAAACATGTCATTGCTTTAAAATTTACTTTCATAATTATTTATATGTATATACATATTTATATAACAACTGATTCTTGTAAAAAAAAACTCATCCGAAATTAAAACAGGACCCTTTCCTTGCTTGGAGTGGGGATGCAGTCAAGGAAAAAGGATCCGAGGGTATAAACATAGAAGATATGCACATATATATATATATCCCGAATATGCTTATATACATATGAAAACCGAGGTATAACACAAAATTTTGAGAACAAGGTTCCACCCTCACCAGTACGGAGAGGAGAAGATGCAGCAGTGAAATCCGGTGCATAACCCTAAGATGTATATACATATATATATATACATAACATATATATATATATATAAATAAAAAAAACGAAATACAAACATGAACCCAAACCGAGCTTCAAAATATCACCATTACCAGTACGGAGAGGAGGGGAAGTAAGGCGATACAACAAGTGCAAAACAAGTGCATAACCATAGGATGTATATATCTATGTACATAACAAATATATATATATATATGTATATATATAAAAAGGAAACTCAAACGGAAACCACGGAAAAACCTCACCCTTACCAGTACGCGACGAAGAGGAGAGGAAGGAAGACCGGAGCTGTGTTAGCATCGCCTGGAGATCGGAGAGATCAGAAGCCGATCCTTCGGTCCTCGGTGCAAAACCCTTCCCAACCGGTGCGGAGCCAACATCTCCCTCGGTGAGGTCCGAGACTTAAGAGGAGACGACGGGAGACCAAAGCCGAGATCAGTGTCAAGCCGCGTGGAAAGAGGGGGGTTGCTGGGTCTACACGGCGAAGAAGAAAAAAAAAAGAAGTGCAGCAGCGCTGCTGGTTCGACGGGAGAAGGAGGAGTGCGACGTGGAGAAGGAGAAAAACAACCGACGGCTGGGATTAAACTGGCCCGATCAAGCGGCTGAGGTGTGATGCGGCGCAAAAGCAGGAGGGAACACGAGCTTTTTTTTCTCCCCCCTACCCGCATTTCAATTTATTTTTTATCATAAAACTTTATCATTATTTAACATTCAATTATTTACAACTTTATTTATTTTAATGATAATCAAGATTCTTTGGTGATTTATAAGTGACTATTATTCTTATTTAACCTTCAATTATTTTTAACTTTTATTATTTAAAAAGTCATGGGTCATTTAATATAATTGTATATTAATTAGTTCATCCCACCCCACTTCACATTAACATTAGTTACACCATTACACATTTAGCACAACAAAACATTATTATTGTTTTAAAGATTCAAGTTCACCAATTATAGTTGCAAGAAATGAAATTTAATTATTCTATTAGATATTAACATTTTAACATTATACCACAAAACTTGTATAGCAAGAAACCGAAACGTTGACATAATTTCAAAATATTAAATATAAAAGAAAGTTATCAACATTTATATTATTATTACATATATATATATAATTCAGAAAATAGGTATAATTCAGTTAACATATAGTTTGCCACAACATAAATATATATATACAGGTACATCTACAAACCGAGAGTGTGCACATTTATATTTGTGAACGAAGTAAAACCTCACCAGAATCATTAGTCCACCATTTTAAAAGAGAAAACAAATTAAACAAATAATTACTTTCTCAAATTACATATATATATATATATATATAAAACAAAAAGTGGAAGAAGACAATAATATTAATTTTTTCTCCATTTCAAACATAAAATAAAATTCTTATTTTGGAAAACAAAAGATAATTAACGTTGAGGTCATTTTTTTTAAAAAAAAATATTAAAGCAAAACTACACATTTATCATTCGGATCATTTTATTTCCAACGGTCAAAATGATCATTGGATTCTTTGGGAAACCCAACGGTCGGATTGGTGGCCGTTTGAGGTCCAACGGTCATCTTTGGTGATTATAAAAGGGTTTGGTCTCGGGTGTCCCTTACTCCAAGTGACCGAAGAAGAACGGAAGATGGTTCACATGATCCCCTTGGTGCTGAGCACGGTCGCGGTGGCGTCAGCCATACTTATGTTCCTTATGATGGATGTTCGGAATCCCTACCGCATTCTCGGGCTCCTCGAAGTTCTAAGCAGTCTTCCCATCGTTGTAATTGGGTTCTTGGTTGGGATCTTTGGTTAGTGATGTTTGATCGTGGGAAGTTGTAATCGTCAAGATGTTTCTTAATAAAGGAGTACTTCATTCATGCTTGTTGTTATGGGTTTTCATTTATTTTCATTTTCTTTTTAGAGAAATATTTTCCAAAAAAAACATGACATTACACAAAACATAAATTCTCGGGTTGTTACATTATCTCCCCCTTAAAAGAATTGCGTCCTCGCAATTCTATTCGTAAAAAGACAAGAAAAAGACTTCGGTCGCACAACATTACCAAAACTGAAGGCCTGGCTCGGTTAACGGAACCCCTAAACTGGTACACAGCTCCGCTGTTTCCCTGACCCAGATACACTTTGAGCAATAAGACTTGTACTCCTACTCATGGGCACTACACACATGCTTCCACAGGGAGGCCCGTGCAATAAACAGCTCTGAGACGTCTGAGCGGACGAATCCCCTAGTAACCCTTTGAACTTCATCACGCTCGAGGTAGTTGAGGGGGACGACGCGATTAAGAAGGCTGACGTTCGGGATCTGGAACATGTAGGCGGCTCTGAGGTTGCCGTCCTGAGATGCTATGAGAAAGCAGGCTCTGGCGGAGAAGTTCCGTGCCATAGAGAAACACTGAAAAAGCCCTTCATGGTATCTCCCCCTTCGCCTATAGTAGGGAAGCTGGGTGGTTGCAAGGAGGTGAATCACATGTTCATTCTCCTGACATGCGCGGAGAATTTCCAGACTATTCTCTATGTACAGAAGGCGTTGACAGGACCCTCGTAAGTGGAGAAAAGAGGGAAAGTCCACCATACAAGTTCTGATCAAGATAATCTCTACTAACTCGTCAGGTAGAGACGAGAGGTTCATCCGACCTGCCATCTGGAAGAAAAGGTATACAAGAGAGGTCACTTAACAATACTAAGAAGAAAGGGATCATAAACTTTTTAATTAAGAAGGTTTACACATTAAATTCTGAGTTTTCCAGACGGACACCACAAAGAGAGGCGAAACTCTCTAACTCCACAAACCATACACAAGATGAACATACAGAACTAAAGTCATGGGGACATTTATATCGCCTCTTGAGTTTAGCGTGGGGGTGTGGAGTTGGGAAACGTCGGTGTACACTTCTTGCCTAAGAGACACACGAGTGGACTCATTCTCCAACGCTTCGAAGTCCATTAACTGGCCCCAGAAGCCATAGTGCAGGACCTGACACAGATAAGCTGCTCGAAGATCTCCGGCAGCAGCAGCTTCTTGGAAAGGGTTATCTAGCATTGTGCCAAACTCCTCACCCGTAGTAAACACTCGGAAGAGTCCTTCATGATACCTTCCTCGACGTGCATACGAGGGAAACTGGGTCATCATCATTAGGAGATAATCCATCCCCATTCTCCGGTGGAGACTAAGCACCCTAGATGAGTTCGACACATCGTACAAGCGCTTACACGTCATGCAAATGTGAGCATAGTTCAGGAAGTTTTCACGGCTAACTAGAGACATAATGTTCTCTAGAGCCTCGGTGGGGAGTGAAAAAAGGTTAGTAGGCACATCAGCCATCTGAAAATCATAACGTTTTTACTTAATTAGTCTTAGCAATATATTTATATCACCCGGTTTTCCAGAGTTTCCTGAACCCATCCTCTGATACCAACTGTAGCAACCCCCAAAACCGGGGTGCTTAATGAGACATGATACACATAACATTTCATCATTTACAAGTTTAAATATCATGTCTCATCACAACAGAGGATCGCGAGGCTCGGGATTTTGGGAAACCAGCTGCTTCTGATTAGCTTCATTAATATCAACCGTGCCTGAAAAATTTTAAATAAAACGTAGGGTGAGCAAAAATGCCCAGTAAGGGGTTTTAAAACATTTTATGAAAGTCCTTTCTTAAGTTATTTTGAAAAGAATAAAACATACTTTGCTAAAACAAAACATTGTCATTTCTTAAAACATGAAAACCATCTGTGTTTGAAAACCACTTGCACAAAGAAGCACGTACTTGAAATAAGTTTTAATGTAAACATGGTCAGAGTGCGCAATATAAGCAGAGTAAGCAATACATAAAGTTAAAACAAGGTTACTTTAATTCCAAGGGAATTTCTATGGCTAAGTAGGAAAACATGCATATCATGGTTCGTGAGTAGGATGCAGTTCATTTAACAATTTACCATATGAAAAACAGTTCTTGTCACATTAAGTACAGTTTCATGATCATGGGAGCTTTCAACTAGGGGTTGTCCTGTTAGTTGAACAAACCTCCGATTAACCTTTATCATTACATGTAGAGGGAATGTATAATCCTGGACTTTGTCATGACTTTTCATCATGACCGTAAAACATACTTAACGGGTCAAGGCTCACTTCCCACCCCGTTTCCTTTGCTCAAGCCAAGGCTAACTTGCCAAGACCGTCGCACATGATCGTCTCATGAGACTCTTGATTTACCCAATGCATTGGAGTGCTATATAATTCCGGGCGCACCCATCACATGTAAGTCCTATACATCCCTTACAAATCTTGACATGGCCATTCGTTCATAGGGTTCCATGCATTCTTAATTAAACCCCATTTTCACATACTTGTTCATTTCGTGAAGACCATTTAAACATTAAGACCCTGATGACATGCATGCTAAAACTCCGTTCACATAACAAGTTACTTTTCATTTTAAAAGCATGGATTTCAAGAGAACGAACATATTACTTAACATAACATCATAGTATCCAGTTTAAAACATAGTCGTTTACACATATACTGATAAATGGATTTTGAGGGTTTTCACCCAAAACTGTCTTATAAGAACTCTTTTATTAGCACTTTAAGCAGACATAGGTACACACTTATGAATACATGTATATATTTAAAAAAAAGAAAATTCAAGGAGTCCATTTTCACAAAAATCCTCATTTACCCCAAGCAGTGATAAATGAAAGTTCTCGGTTTCACGATTTGAAAATACTTTCAATAAATATCATTTTTAAAACATAGTTTTAAATTACTTACTATATCATTTTATAAAATAACTACGTTCAAAATTTCATAAAAATAATCCAGTGTCTGTGAAAGTAATACGCAAGCTTTTAAAATTAAAACATCATGCTGAGGTCGCTTGAAATCGTTGAAGGCTGTCTGGGCCTACCCACTTAACGAAGGATGGGTTCACTCCCCAATTCCTTCCTGTTTACAACGGTCAAGCATCGAATTTTCCAAAACATTTTAAGCTTGCCTTAATTACATATATATTTTCACTGGAGTTTTCTATCTTGAAAACATGTCGTTGCTTTAAAATTTACTTTCATAATGATTTATATGTATATACATATTTATATAACAACCGATTCTTGTAAAAACAAAACTCAACCGAAATTAAAACAGGACCCTTTCCTTGCTTGGAGTGGGGATGCAGTCGAGGAAAAAGGATCCGAGGGTATAAACATAGAAGATATGCACATATATATATATATATATATATATATATATATCCCGAATATGCTTATATACATATGAAAACCGAGGTATAACACAAAATTTTGAGAACAAGGTTCCACCCTCACCAGTACGGAGAGGAGAAGATGCAGCAGTGAAATCCGGTGCATAACCCTAAGATGTATATACATATATATATATACATAACATATATATATATATATAAATAAAAAAAACTAAATACAAACATGAACCCAAACCGAGCTTCAAAATATCACCATTACCAGTACGGAGAGGAGGGGAAGTAAGGCGATACAACAAGTGCAAAACAAGTGCATAACCATAGGATGTATATATCTATGTACATAACAAATATATATATATGTATATATATAAAAAGGAAACTCAAACAGAAACCACGGCAAAACCTCACCCTTACCAGTAAGCGACGAAGAGGAGAGGAAGGAAGACCAGAGCTGTGTCAGCGTCTCCTGGAGATCGGAGAGATCAGAAGCCGATCCTTCGGTCCTCGGTGAAAAACCCTTCCCAACCGGTGCGGAGACACCCTCTCCCTCGGTGAGGTCCGAGACTTAAGAGGAGACAACGGGAGACCAAAGCCGAGATCAGTGTCAAGCCGCGTGGAAAGAGGGGCGTTGCTGGGTCTACACGGCGAAGAAGAAAAAAAAAGAAGTGCAGCAGCGCTGCTGGTTCGACGCGAGAAGGAGGAGTGCGACGTGGAGAAGGAGAAAAACAACTGACGGCTGGGATTAAACCGGCCCGATCAAGCGGCTGAGGTGTGATGCGGCGCAAAAGAAGGAGGGAACACGGGCTTTTTTTTCTCCCCCCCTACCCGCATTTCAATTTATTTTTTTATTATAAAACTTTATCATTATTTAACATTCAATTATTTAAAACTTTATTTATTTTAAGGATAGTCAAGATTCTTTGGTGATTTATAAGTGACTATTATTCTTATTTAACCTTCAATTATTTTTAACTTTTATTATTTAAAAAGTCATGGGTCATTTAACATAATTGTATATTAATTAGTTCATCCCACCCCACTTCACATTAACATTAGTTACACCATTACACATTCAGCACAACAAAACATTATTATAGTTTTAAAGATTCAAGTTCACCGTTTATAGTTGCAAGTAAGGAAATTTAATTATTCTATTAGATATTAACATTTTAAAATTATACCACAAAATTTGTATAGCAAGAAACCGAAACGTTGACATAATTTCAAAATATTAAATATAAAAGCAAGTTATCAACATTTATATTATTATTACATATATATATAATTCAGAAAATAGGTATAATTCAGTTAACATACAGTTTTCCACAACATAAATATATATATACAGGTACATCTACAAACCGAGAGTGTGCACATTTATATTTGTGAAAGAAGTAAAACCTCACCAGAATCAGTAGTCCACCATTTTAAAAGAGAAAACAAATTAAACAAATAATTACTTGCTCAAATTACATATATATATATATAACAAAAAGTGGAAGAAGACAATAATATTAATTTTTTCTCCATTTCAAACATAAAATAAAATTCTTATTTTGGAAAACAAAAGATAATTAACGTTGAGGTCATTTTTTTTAAAAAAAAATATTAAAGCAAAACTACACATTTATCATTCGGATCATTTTATTTCCAACGGTCAAAATGATCATTGTATTCTTTGGGAAACCCAACGGTCGGATTGGTGGCCGTTTGAGGTCCAACGGTCATCTTGGGTGCTTATAAAAGGGTTTGGTCTCGGGTGTCCCTTACTCCAAGTGACCGAAGAAGAACGGAAGATGGTTCGCATGATCCCCTTGGTGCTGAGCACGGTCGCGGTGGCGTCAGCCATACTTATGTTCCTTATGATGGATGTTCGGAATCCCTAACACATTCTTGGGCTCCTCGAATTTCTAAGCAGTCTTCCCATCGTTGTAATTGGGTTCTTGGTTGGGATCTTTGGTTAGTGATGTTTGATCGTGGGAAGTTGTAATCGTCAAGGTGTTTCTTAATAAAGGAGTACTTCATTCATGCTTGTTGTTATGGGTTTTCATTTATTTTCATTTTCTTTTTAGAGAAAGATTTTCCAAAAAAAACATGACATTACACGAAACATAAATTCTCGGGTTGTTACATAATCAAATACGAATGGCACCAGAATATGAGGAATCCAAAGACTTCGGGGCCCCTTAGGGTGTGTTTTTCTACCGGGTAATTCCCTTTGGCTTAAAGAATGCAGGCGCAATATATCAGCGTTCCATGCATCGTATCTTCAAACCCTTTTTAGGAAAGTTTTTTGAATGATATGTGGAAAATTTGGTGGTCAAATCCATACAATGTTCTAGTCACTTGGTTGATTTAGAAGTCATATTCTACAAGCTTCGACAACATAATTTGAAGATGAATCCCTTAAAATGTGCTTTTGGGGTAACCTCAGGAAAATTTCTCGGCTTTTTTGTACGCCATCATGGTATTGAGGATGATCCTGAGAAGACCAATTCAATCCTTGGTATGTCACCTCCTTTAAATTTTAAAGAATTGGGAGGACTTCAAGGATATTTAGCCTATATTCGGCGATTCACCGCCAATTTGGCTGGAAAATGTTTACCCTCCACCAAATTGATGAAGAAGGGAGTTACTTACAAGTGGAATGAAGAATGTCAAGAAGCATTAGATATTATCAAGAAGTATCTCTTGATTCCATCGGTACTTATTCCACCTATTGAAGGAAGGCCTCTTATCCTCTACATGACGACTTTAGAGCGATCATTGGCTGCCTTTCTTTCTCAGAAGAATGATGCTGGGAATGAAAACAGCCTCTACTATCTCAGTCGGTCTATGCTTGAAGCAGAAACCCGATATTCAAGTATTGAGAAGTGCTACCTGGCATTAATCTTTGCAGTTCAGAAGATGAGACACTACCTGCAACATCACGAGTTCCAATTGGTATATCGCAATAACTCGCTCAAATTCATCCTTAGTCGTCCAATGCTTACAGGACGTCTGGCAAGGAGAACAGTTATTTTGCAGCAATTCGACATTCAGTATGTGTCTCAAAAGGCAATAAAGTGCTAAGCTCTGGCTGATTTCCTAGCTGAAAACCCTTCAGCGGAAGACACATCTTCAGATATTGAACTCCCTGATGAGGAAGTCTTCTCTATTAAAGAAAGTCCTCAGGCATGAGAAATGTATTTTGATGGTGCTTCCAGAAGTCCAACAGAGAGAAAAATGGAAAATCCTAAATTCAACAAAGTTGGCTTAGGAATTGGGCTCATTTCTCTAGAAAAGACAGTATTACCTTATTCCTTCTTATTATGGGAAGGTGGTACCAATAATGAAGTAGAGTGCCAAGCTCTCATCGCAGGTTTGGAATTGGCGCTTCAAGAACATGTGAATTACTTAATGGTGAAAGGTGATTCAGACCTAGTAATCAAACAAGTCAATGGGGATTATGCCATCAGAAAAGAAGAACTAATCCCTTTGTATGATTACGTTAGAGAGTTAATGGTGGAATTCCTTTCGGAGCCACCATTTTCTTATATCCCAAGATCAAAAAATGCTCAAGCTGATGCACTGGCTAATATAGCCACAGCTTTGGCAGATCGAAATCGGGACGAGACAACTATTAGTATTTCCCACTGTCGTGTAATTTCACCTTATGTTCGAATCAGAATAGAGGAGATAAATGAAATTAGTCCTATTCCTGAATCATATGTTCATACTCCAGGATGGATGACACCTATCAGGGAATACCTTCAAAATGAAACAATTCCACCTGATAGAGCCGGGAAAGAACAAGTTCGGAGACGTGTGGTAAATTTCACTCTTTATGATAGCCCAGATCACCTAGAGAAAATTCTCTACAAACATGGTTTTGATGGAGTTCTCTTCAGATGCATCGATGGTTAAGAGACAATGACTGTCATGAAAGAAGTGCATGCAGGAGTCTATGGTGCCCACCAGTCTGGACATAGACTGTCTGATCAAATTCGAAGGCTTGGATACTTTTGGCCTTCAATGATACGAGATTGTGTTGATTTCACAAAGAAGTGTCATTCATGCCAAGTACATGCCAAATTCATTCATCAACTTCCAGAGTTGCTTCATACAGCTAAATACTTGTGGCCATTTTCCACATGGGGAATGGATGTGGTGGGACCTTACCCTTCAGCTACGGCCAAGCAGTTTAAGTACATTTTTACTGCTACTGACTTCTTTTCCAAATGGGCAAAGGAAATACCTCTAAAGGAAGACAGTTCTAAATTCATTTTTAGCTTCATCAAGTCTAACATCATTACCAGATTTGGTGTCCCTCATACTATATTGATAGACAATGGCACCAACTTTTGTTCATCTGAGGTGACGAAGTTGTATCAAGAATACAACATCAAATCCAATCATTCATCTCAGTATCATGCAGCGTCCAATGGCCAGATAGAAGCCTTCAACAAGACTCTTTCAAATATATTGAAAAATATAGTGGATAAAGATAAGAAATAATTGTCTGATAAACTCTTTCATGATTTATGGGCTTATCGGACCACCACCCGCACTACAACGCGATCAACTCCATATTCACTAGTATGTGGAACGGAAGCAGTCTTACCAATTGAGGTTCAATTACCCTCGCACAGAGTAGACATTTGTGATCAATCATCTATAGATGATAAATCTCAAAAGTGATTGAATGAACTACAATGGTTAGATGAAAAAATATTGTGCAAACTGCACCACTTGGAAGTCTATCATAATCAGTTAGCACGAGCTTTCAACAAAAAAGTTTGTTTTCATTCATTCGTTCAAGGAGAATTGGTATTAGTTCTCAGAACTCCAATGATACCAGGAAAGAAATCTCCCAAGCTTGAGCCAAAATTGGAAGGACCTTATTCAATACATAAGTTATATTCCAATGGAGCTTATTATTTAATCTTAATGGATGGAGAACTCATCACTACTCAAACCAATGCTAGATTTATGAAGAAATATTTTTTATTAACACAAAATATGTTTCCATGGTCCATGCATATGACCTTAAACTATTTGAATCCTTTTCTTCCAACATGACGTTAAACTGTGACGTCCAAACTACATGACGGTAAACTGTACAGAAGTCCCTTTATGTCCAGAAAGACGTTAAACTGCATAACCAACAGTCCATGAATATGACCTTAAACTATTCGAACATTCATCAAACATGATGCTAAAATGTGAAAAAGTCCCTAATACGTCCAACATAACGTTAAATGGTGTACTCTTTTTTCCTCACCGCATGAAATTAAACTACACAGTCCCTCTTTCTATCCAACATGACATTAAAATGTATTGTCCCGATCGTCCTAACTACACGACACTAAATTTTACAAAAAATCCTTTAATACGTCCTACATGACATTAAACTGTACTTTGTCCCTGCTACATGACATTAAACTGTGCAACACCAATAGTCCTAACCGCAGAACCTTAAAACTGCATAGTCCCTTCATATGTCCTACATGACATTAAACTGTGCATCGTTAGGGTTGTTTCTACCTCTTATTTCTCGCACCGGGTATGACTCACATGATCTTAGATAAAACTTCAACCATAACACCATCTCTGGGCCACTAACCATGCGTAAGTCCCAACAACATTTTTTAGGTCGTTGTCCCCAAGAACAACTTGATCATTAATTCATTCTTTAATTGAACTACACGGACTTTGATCCTTGCCTTCCAGGCTGGGTATGTAGGCAACCTCCCAACGCTCAAGCCCAAAACCAATCTCTTCACATCGGTTCACCTCCATCTAATACGATGTTGATTTGTGAAACCGCCCCTAGAATTAATATCTTTACATTGGTTCACTTTCGTCCTTTCTATACGACCTTAAACTATACAACACTTTTGTCCAATATGACAATAAACTACAATATTCTTTGATATCCTCTCCTAAGAGAGAATCATTATTTACATTGATTTTTCAATCATGTTTCATTCAAAAGACTACGTACATACATGGCAATGCCCGAACCTTTTATTTTGGGTTAAAACATCATTGCACTAAAGTCTCCTCTCACCCTTCACTTGTACGAACCAAATTTGTACAGAGGGTATTTCTAGAACTACATGGGCTTGATTCCCATACTTATGGGATACGTAGGAATGTTCGAGTGTCCCATGAATCCAGCCCTAAGTCTTTTGGGCCTAACCCCAAATTCCTCTTTCAGTCCCCTGGCTGAAAAGTCCCCATGATAACACACACTATGTATTTCTTATAATGGTCCATGCTCTATGACCCTAAACTAAGATCTCAAATCATTTTGTCCCACATGACGTTAAACTGTAGTTCAAGAACTATGTATGGCTTGATTCCCATACTTATGGGATACATATTGAAGTACAGTATTTCAATTCAGGACCCAGCCACAACATGATTATGGTTAGCATTGATCTGTGTATCTCAACATACATTGGACAATACCCATTTCTATGTGTTATAATCCTAACCTTAAATATTTTTAGATCTTCATAACCCTTTTCTTATCTTATAATCAAAAAAGGCCTGAAATTCTGAGAGTTTTTTTGCCTGACCATGCAGTACGTTCCCTTAGGCGGCCTTGCATAAACAGTCTCCATAATAGATTTGTTAGCCAAAAGATACTATTATTTGACTATGCAGCCAATGCCCTTAGGTGGCCCTGCATAATTCAACCCCCTAACGGGTTTGTCAGATACTGGTAACTTCATTCTTGGAAAGAAATCCTCTTTTTTCCTTATTGGTCTTAATGACAATAATTAGGGATCCGTAAAAATAGCCATCCTTAACTTACTTGTCCCATATCCATTTTCATGATCTGAAAGTTTTAAAGTCTATGGTTTATATTTTCTTTCCCTACGTTTGGGTCAGACCTTCGTAGGAGTGATATCCATCCAGTTCTTCAATAATCTTGTTTGGAAATATATTCTCCATATTAAAGTACCTATTTTCATACAACAAACTCTATACTTTAGAAAATTTGAATCTCCATAAACTTTCACTAGATTTTTGTAGTAGAAAGGTAAATTTTTGAGAGTTCTTTTTCCTGACTATGCAGCACGTGCCCTTAGGAGGCATTGCATAAACAATCTATATAACAGACTTATCAGCCAAAAGATACTATTATTTGACTGTGCAGCCAATGCCCTTAGGTGGCCCTGCATAATTAAACCCCTTAACGGGTTTGTTAAATAATGGTAACTTCATTCTTGGGAACTACTTCTTCAAATGAGTTTTAGCTCTTTTTCATATCATTCCTTAGATTCAAATATTTTGAAGTCATAGTTTACATATAATTCCCTCATACTTTAGTATGGTAATATGTTTTAAGATTAATTTTCAAGGAATTGAGTCAATTTTAATCCATTTTGGTCAAAGCTATTTCGACATTAAACATTAGCCTCCTTATGTCCGACGTGCATGACTTTAAACTACCCACAAAAGACAAGGGATATCTGAATAAAAATCAAGTTCCAGCTCACTAAACATACATTTTGTATGATTTAGGTAATATTGAGTAATTAAGAGTTTCAAAGTTTGTAAGATTATGTTTTATATAATCCTAGAAAAAATCAAACTATGCTTACTAGGCCCATTGGCTTAGGTAAAAATTTTAAGCATGTAGGAAAATAGAATGAAGGTATAAATGATTGAAGGTGAAGGTGTTTTTCATTGATGGACAAGAGTTAGAAGGACATACACAGACTGGAGTCTCTTTTCTTTTTCAGAAATTACAAAATACTTTCAACATAACTCTTCATTTGATTTACGGCATCCCGGGCTTCATCAACAGCCACCTAGAATTCATTCATTCAACTGGATACCATAAGAGATGCAGTGATACCAGCACTTCTTGGAACAATTGTAAAAGAATGTTCTTGAGTGCGGTTTGAGAAAATTTTCTCCTGATCAAACAGTGACTCTGTTTCTATCCAAGAGACATGGAAGATGGATACATGGATTTGAGAATGAAGCATTGGATGTAAAGATCCATTTGGAGAGAGTACTCTTTTCAGATATTTTTCTAATACCATATTTGTCTTATCTCCACCAACCGGAAGTGGAAAACATTTCAGCCCATGGGTTTTCCATTTTTATATCTGCATGGAAATGGCATGCAGGAAAAATTTGAATGTTCATGCCAATGTTGTTGCTCTTAATGCACAGCATTACCGAAATAGTGGAGTTGAAGTGCAGCTACATCTCAGGCATATAGTTCGTTGCATCTGTAACATTGACTCCTTGCAGATGACCATGACCATAGAGGGGCAGATACATGCTCTGTGGGAAGTTAAGATGATATTTATCCAAGTACTTAGCCAAATCTGGAAGAGTGTTGTCACAAATATCATAGTAATCATGGCCAACAATATTCATTATGTCATCTATCCACTTGCTATCCAATTCATCAGCCATTTCAATTCTATTGGGATCCATTGTATCTGCACAAAAGTTGAGTAATTATCTCCTAATGTAAGTTAATTTTTCATAAAATTTGTGAAGGAATTTGAAAAAAATGGCTAAGGCATTAAGGCGCGCAGGTATAATTTTGACGCGCAAGTATGGATGTGCCGTGAAAGTTTTTGGCGCGCAAGTATCATCGAAAAAGTCCAAATACCTATACCACAACATGACAGCAAAGAAACATTAGAAAACAGAGCAAATTCCGTGGCGAAGGCAACTAGCGTGGCGAGAGCTCGAAAGTTTGAAATTTGGATGCTTTTGTACGAAAATGGGGCCACATATTTATAGGCCAGGCTGCACCCTTGCGCGCCGATGCCTGCGCGCTCAACATTTGCGTGCCTCCCTCTACGCCATCAACACTTGCACACCACCTATCTTTTGGTTTTCTTCTTTTCCTCAGAGTCACATCCTCATTTCTTTCGGATCCAACTCTGAGGGGGGACTTTTTTTTACGCTCCTTTTCATCACAGAGTCCAAAGGAATGTAAAGGGAAATAACTTGAAAACAAATTGATTCATCCTTTGAAGAAAACACAAAAAATGAACAAAGGAATGAAAAAGGTGTGAAAGGACCTTGGGTCGCACAAGTTCCCTCAATGTCGTGCAAGTCCACTTGCGTGCCGCCTCATGGTCGCGCAAGTGACTTGCGCGACCTAAGTGATAACCGCCTGGGGTCTTCTCCAGCCTATAAATACCCCTGGTGGGCCCCCCATTTCAGGGAGGAATTGTTTTCCAGAATTCAGATACCGTGCTCTGAACACCCAAGTCTCTTATTCAGGTCTTCTGAATACTTCTAAGGTATTTCTTTACCTAGAATGGAAGGTCTAAACAAGAGGAGTAAGGCTTAAGTGTTAAAATCCACTAACACCTGCGCACCTAAGGTGTTTTACCCTTAAGGGAAATGAACATACTTGCGTGCCGCCTTACTTATTCACCAAAACCAGTGCGCCCCTCTTCTAGAAGTACCTCATGATAATTCGAAAGGCTTTGGTCAAGTATCGCCCAAGTGTTACCCTGCTGGTTAACAATCGCACAAGTACCCGTGTGTCGCGCAGGTACACCTGCGCGACCAGGACTTGCCTGCCCATGCAGTACCTGCGCGCCTACCAGGACATGCGCGCCCCTGCCTTTTTGGGTGCCCTTCTTGCCCATTTCACCCCTCTTATGCCATTCCACCTATCCTATTCAAGATTCAGTCTTCAAGACACTCTTCAAAGCCATTTATGGACTGACTTCTTGCTTTGAAATCCTTATCTGAAAGGGACTCCGTGGAATATCTCTCAAAATGTATTGATTTACACATATTTTATGTCACTAAAAATTAGAGAGTTCATTCATTCAACCTCATCCTTTAAAATGAGAGAATCCTTAACCTGGGCCTCCTTTTCAGGAGTAACTCTTAGTCTCAAATATGGGAATCTTCCTTAAGAGGAAGCCCCGTCCCTTAATTTCTCAAAGTCCCTTAACCTGGGCCTCCTTATCAGGAGTAAGCCCCAACCTTAATTTCTCTTAACCAGTCTTAATTTACTTTTGATCTGTGTCTCCTTCTCCGGAGTAAAACCCAATCATAAGTCCCCTCCTAATATGGGCCTCCTTTTCAAGGATAATCCCCAAATTAGAGTATCCAAATCTCCATAAAGTACATATACCTTTATAAAACCTGTTCTTGGATTTCTTCCGTGAAGTAAATCCTAATCATCATCTATTTGGGAAGTCATACATACATAAGCCCCACATCATTTCTTATGATTGCATCTTTCATGGCACAATTTTCTGGTTTTACCAATACCTCTTGTTTCTCACACTGAGTATGACTCACGTGAGCTTAGAGTGTAAAAGTAATTATGACATCTTTCTTTGATCCATCAATCATAAACATCATATTCTCTTACTCGAACTACGTGGGTTATGATTCCTTTTCCAAAACAAAGCATACATAGGTAGCCCATCTGCGGGTTCGATCCCAACTCTAAAATAACCCATGTAGTTCTGAATGACAGTAAACTTCAAGTGCCCCACTGAGTAGCTTTAATACCAGCATAGTCATCATAATGACTAATAGACTTTTCTGTATTGAAGGATACCATTGACCAAGAATCTCTAACAAATATAGATGATTCTCTATTGATGAAGAACCTCAAATACATATAAAATATTCTCTAAATTTCGTACATATCAATAATTGATTATCAGATCTAAAGGAAAGATCATTTTATACTTGGTAATGTAATAAGGATTCACGAACATAACTTAAATCTATAAAGAGAGTCCCAGAGTAGACAATAATTCCCCTAAAAAGGTGTGATGAGTCCGACCTCCCATCATCTCGGCCAATGGAAATTCCTAGGCCTCATCAGTCCACAACTAAGGAGTGACTACCTTTGGAAATTAGGTTCAAATGAATATGGAATCATTGGATGTTTCCGGTTCTACGAATAAACCCGTTAGAAACCGCATGGAATGTTTGAATCTTAAATCAATGAGATCATCCCCAATTCAAGAGGAAACAGTTTCCACACACACACACACTTCCATTACTATGATAAGTAACGGTCCATTGTCCTTTTTAATTTGAAAACATGTTTAATGTTTGAAAGGAATATGTGTATTGCATTTTAAAACATTTTTGCGAGCAATCTAGAAATTCAAATATCAGTTGTTAGTCAAATGGAAAACCACACACAACACACACTAAGGGCAATGGAAAACAAGTGGCACATAGGGTCTAACAACCGAACTAGACCTCTCAATCATCCTCCAAATAAAAATAAATACTAAATAAAATATGGGTCGAACCAAGGAGCTCGTGAACAATCCATAACATACAATACATGTGACTCATCCTGAGGCATGCCTACTCTCGATGACGTCATAACGTCATAACGCCCAGTGTTTCCCTACATGGCCTAACCGAGGGGCCCAATCTCCTATCAGAGTTTCATCTGTACTAGGGTCCACTAGTCAGTGCATAATCTAAACTAGTAGAGTAATCGTTCTCAGAATATTCACTTACTTGCCAAGTTCCCATGTCAACATGTATAATAAACAGGAAAAGGGGTGAGTCAACAAAGTAAATCAAGCAGTACAAACATCACAAAAAAATTATGCAGTCAACGAACAACAAATATCAAGTCTGTGTCATGCGAAATAACGTTTTCGAAAATAATTTATTTTATTAATGTGCCAAACAGGCCATCGCCAATTTTATGAAAAATTATCATTTCTCATGTGAACCAAAACCTGTTCTCCCTTCAAAATAAATCATTTATCAATAAACCATAACTACATTTAAAATTCCTTGAATTAAGTTTTAAGTCCAAATAGGCATTATTTCACTACTGGGTGTCCGCTCGTCACGAAAATGTTTCAAGTTTCATGTATAAAATAAACTGCTCTTTTTACACCAAATAACCATTTAAAATTTAATTATATTATATTATTTTCCATTTAATAAAATTAATAAAATATCAAGCAATTAATAAATTTTAAATTTAAAGGCAAGTGCAGGGGGGACCTACATCAGCTTGCTGTCCAAACACAATGGCACGTCGCACCTCGCATAGATGCACAAACACGCGCAAGCCGACATCAACAGTATCGCGGGTCTTCCTCACCGACATGATGCAACAAATGCACAACTAAAACGCATAAACATGGACTCAAAACACATCAAACGAACAAACAATGCAAAACCCCACCTCGACATGCTTTCAAAACACAACTCGCACCACTCCAAATCAGAATGCACACCACTTACACAGTTAAAATAACAAATTTCACAACTTAACAAAATACCCACATGTCAAAAATACATTTCTTAACCTAGCGCACCAAACAAATATTTCTGAAACACAATTCACACCACATATAACATTTAATAAACCAGTTGAATGTTTATAATACAATTTTAAATGACAATGGAAGGAGTTTACGTCAAAACTCAGCCAAAATCCCTATTTTGAATTAAGTGCACATAAACATTATCATAATCAAATATTCACCTTAAAAGTATTTTTTTATCAATCTTTATTAACCTAAAAAGAAATTCCCCAACAAAATAGCCATAAACAATATCAAAATAGTGTTTCGCACTTAATCAAATAACTACAGACTCGAACCAGGAATTGACACAAAACAAGTTTTTGACTAATTTTAAAAATTTAAAAACACTATCAGGAGAATTATGGGAATAAAAATGCTGAGAATAACATAAAATAAAATTATCAAAACAACAAAGCATCAATTAGACAGCAAAAAATGGAAACCATGGAATTACATACCTCAACCCAAGAGTAGATGCGACGAAACCTCAACAGAAGTATAATAATCCCTTGTTGACTAACCACACTCGCTGAACAACAATAAAATCTCACAACCCATGACTGAATTAGAATTTATCTAAATTAAATAAAAACACAAAAGTTGAAATAAAGGTAAAATAGATAAATAAATAAATAAATGATTAAGAAATAAATAAATAAATGAATGAATGAATAAAAAAACAAACAAACAAACGATTAATTAATTAAAAGAACAAATAAACAAACAAACAAACAAAAAAAATAAATGGATGGATATACCATAGGTGGATTGTTTTTTTTACGTTTTAAAAAAAAAATATTTTCCAGAAAACGCTTACGGCAATTTTTTTTTAAAATGCACCTCAAAGGAGGCATCTCGGATGTCGCCTTTGCATTTCGGGGGCAAGGCGGCATCTTAAATGCCGCCTTTGCGCTGCGGGTGAAAGGCGGCATCCGCGATGCCACCTTTCTCCTAAAAAAATATATTTTTTGAACTTTTGTTTTGTTTTGTTTTGTTTATATATATATATATATAAACAAAACAAAAAATTTCAGCAGAATTTCTCTGGTATTAAAGATCCATCGCTACAGCCATTACAACAGTTTGGATTCTAACAGAAACTCTTACCCAGGCCTACCTTTTATAAGAGGTTTTTCCCTGAAAATCATTCTGCATTTTCGATGTGGGATTCAGGTTCTACCTTTACTGTGCAGTACATTCTGCATTTCCGATGTGGGATTGTGTTTCAAGTACCTGACTTTGAAATACAATAAAATATAAACTATAAGCCCAATATAAATGAAATTTTAAACATTGATTAAACATATAATAAATAGTTGAAAACAAAAAGAATTTCCTCAAAAATGTTGATGAAAAATAATCTATAACCTTTCAAATCTGCCTAATTGAAACTTAAAAATGTTTCAAATACGTGAATTTGAAAGACTGTAAAATATAAACTATAAAACGAATATAATTGAAACTTTAAACATTGATTAAACATATAATAAATAGTTGAAAACAAAAGAAATTTCCAAAAAAATGTTGATGAAAAGTAATTTATAAGCTTTCAAAACCGCACACTTGAAACTTAAAATTTTTCAAGTGTGTGAATTAGAAAGACCATAAAACATAAAATAGAAAAACAATATAAATGAAACGTTAACCATTGATTAAAAATATAAGAAATAGTTGAAAACAAAAGCAATTTCCAAAAAAATGTTAATGAAAAATAATTTATAAGCTTTCAAAACCGCCTACTTGAAACTTAAAAATGTTTCAAGTACGTGACTTTGAAAGATTATAATTATATTACTAATTAACTAAATAATTATTATATAATTAATAGTTATATTAATAATTAACTAATTAATTATTATATAAGTAATAATTAATGAGTAATAATTAATAATTAATAATTTAATGAATAGTTATAATTAATATTTATATTACTAATTAACTAATTAATAATTACTAATTACTTATTAATAATTATTAATTACTAATTACTAATTATAATTAATAATTATAATAAATATTTATATTACTAATTAACTAATTAATAATTAATAATTACTAATTACTAATTAATTAGTTATAATTATTAATTGTATTTCTAATTAACTAAATATTTATTATATATGTAATAATTATATTACTAATTAATTATTATTTAATTAATGATAATATTACTAATTTACTAATTAATTATGACATATTTAATTATTAATAATTACAAATTAATAATTAAAAATTATAATAAATAAATGTAATTAAAAATTATATTACTAATTTACTAATTAATTGTAATATAATTAATAATTATATAAATAATGAACTAACTAACTATTATATAATTAATAATTAATAATTAATAATTAATAATTATAATGACTAATTTTAATTAATATTTATATTACTAATTAACTAATTAATAATTTATAATTACTAATTACTAATTACTGATTAATAATTAATAATTATAATGAATAAATGTAATTAAAAATTATATTACTATTTTAGTAATTTATTATTATATAATTAATAAAAATATTACAAATTAACTAACTAATTTTTATATAATTAATTATTATTAATTACTAATTAATAATTATAATGAATAATTATAATTAAAAATCATATTACAAATTTACTAATTAATTATTATATAATTAATAATAATATTATTAATTAACTAATTAATTTTTACTTAATTATCTAATAATAATTACTAATTAATAATTATAATTACTTATTATAATTAATTATCTTATTTATAATTAACTAATTAATTATTATATAATTAATAATGATATTACTAATTAAATAATTATTTATTATATAGGTGATAATTATATAATTAATCATTATATTACTAATTAAGTATTATATAAATAATAAATAATAATTAATAGTTATAATGAATTATTATAATGAATAAATATATTACTAATTAACTACTTATTTATTATATAATAATTTTTAATAATTACTAATGAATAATTATAATGAATAATTATATTACTAATTAACTATTATATAATTAATTATTAATAATATTAATTTAATAGTTAAATAAATTATTATATGTTTAATCCATGTTTTAACTTTAAATTATATCGGTCTTATAGTTTATATTTCAGTCTTTCAAAACCGCATACTTTAATCATTTTAAGTTTCAAGTTGGTGGTTTTGAAAGCATATAAATTATTTTTCATGAACATTTTTTACGAAATTCTTTTTATTTTCAACTATTTTTTATATGTTTAATCCGTGTTTTATGTTTCATTTATATTGGTCTTATAGTTTATATTTTATAGGCTTTCAAAGTCACGTGCTTGAAACATTTTTAAGTTTCATGTTGGTCGTTTTGAAAGCTTATAAATTATATTTCATCAATATTTTTTACGAAATTCTTTTTATTTTCAAATATTTGTTTTATGTTTAATTCATGTATTAAGTATCATTTATATTGGTCATATAATTTATATTGTATAAGCTTTCAAAATCACGTACTTGAAACTTCTTATGTTTAAAGTAAGTGGTTTTGAAAGCTTATAAATTATTTTTATTCGTCATTTTTTATGATTTTTTTTGTTTTCAACTATTTTTTATATGTTTAATCCATGTTTTATGTTTCATTTATATTGGCCTTATAGTTTATATTTTATAGTCTTTCAAAGTCACGTACTTGAAACAGAATCTCACATCGGAAATGCAGAATGTTCTGTGCAGGAAATGGAGAACCAGAATCCCACATCGGAAATGCAGAATGATTTCCAGGGTAAGCTCTCTTATTAAAGGGAGCCCTGGGTGAGAGCTTCTGTCAGAATCTAGGTTGCTGTAATGGCAGTACTGCTGGATTTTAAATAGCAGATAAATTCTGCTGAAAATTTTATTTTTGTTTTTTTGTTTTGTTTTGTTTATATATATATATATTTATATAAACAAAACAAAGCAAAAAAAATAAAAATAAATATAAATCTAGAATTTTTTTTTTCTGTTTTAGGGGAAATGCGGCATCTAGGATGCCGCCTTTCACCCGATCCCAAAGGCAGCATCAAGGATGTCGCCTTTGTGGCGTATTTTCAAATTTTTTTTTTAACATAGCCTGTTTTTAAAAAATATTTTTTTTAAAAAAAATTATTTAAAAAAAAAATCTCACCATAGGTGGAGATGGTTTCCGACAAGGGGGTTTGGATCACCAGAAAGAGGGAGATCAGACCGAATAGGGGAGGTAGAGGATGGAGTTCGGACCGCTGGGTGATGAGTGAAGGTGGTTGAGGTCAGGCTATTGTGAGAGGGGAGCTGTCCAAGGTGTATGAGGCTAGCGGAAAGGATGGGAGAGTCGAGGTAGGGGCATGAGCTAGTGTCTGGCCGGGTGTTGAAGGCGGTGGTTGGCGCGGCGAGGTCGGAGCTCCGGTGAGGAGGCGGCTGGCCAGAGCAAGGTTTGGTCGGAGTTCGGTGTAGCGAGCATGAGGTCTGTGGGTGGACAGAGTGCTGATTCGGCCTGGTGAGAGGCCGAAGGTCGGCTAGGGTGTAGGTGAGGACCTAGGAATGGTGAGGTGGAGGGCAGAGGTGACCTGGCGAGTGGGATAATAGGGAAGGCTGGGCGACGACGGAATGCGGATGGTGGTGCCCGGTGCTGTGGGCGGAGGCTGGAGGTGCAGCGTGGAGGGGGGTGAAGGGGATGAGAGCAGGGGAGACCCAGGGACGGTGAGGGTGATTGCTTGGGATGATGAGACGCACAGGTCGGGATGGCAGAGCTATGGTCAGCCAAGTGGAGAATATAGGAAGGGGGCTTGCGTAGGGAAAAACTTGTAAAGGGGGGGCTGCGGGCCGCGACGTGAAATAGGGAGAAAGGTAGGCGGCCGGGTATTAGGGTTTTTTAGGTTTTTTCATTTTAATAAAACAACAATAGTAATAATAATAAAACTAATAATAATAACAATAATAACAATAATAATAGTTATAATAATAATAATAATAATAATAATAATTAAAATATAAAACCAAAAATAAAAATATATAAAATAATGATACTAAAATTATAATAATAATAATAATAACAACAATAACCTTGATCAATTTAACGAAACTAGGGCCAGCTACACGACTATTGCGAACCGTGCGGTGACCGTACGCAGGTCCGAAACCAAGTAAAGATATTAAATTCCATAGAATTTAATATGGGGCCCTGCCCAGACCTTGGCACGAGGACCCGAAGACAAGAATTAATAAAATAAAAATTAGTAAAGAAAAAAATTGGGTGTGGCATGTATGGGATTCCATTCCCGTGAATCAATATATATAATGGATTATATGTCAAAGGATTCTATGGTAATGGACTCCATTCCAATTGATTTCAATCCCATGAATCCCAATGTAGAAGGGATGCCATGCCTAGAGATTCTATGACCAGGAATCAAAATCTATACGGGATGCCATGCCAAGAGATTCCATTCCCATAAAATATATATATAAGTGACATGATTCCCACAGATTCTGTTCCCTTTAATTAATATATATAATGGAGTACATTCTTAGAGACACTATGATCTTGAATTATAATATATAATAAATGAAATAATAATGAAGATATAACTATAATCATAAAATATGAACAAAATATGGGTCATTACATTAATATGTAAATAAAATATTTATGTGAAGGTTCATGAAACATCTAATTTATCTTGTGTGGGGGTTAATAATTTCATTAATTTATTGATACCTATCATGTGTATATCTTTAAAATTAATATTCTATATAATTTCAATTATTCATTTCAAAGGACAGTAGATTACCCATCACATATTTCTATTTATAAATTTCATATTTGGAAATCCAAGAATGTATAAACGCCATTTTATGTTTAAAAATATATAATAATTAATATTTAATCAATAATCTCTCTAGGTTAAATTATAATATATGGTCAATAAGGCCCAATAATATTAAACCCCCATAATGGGTGGACCATGTTGTGTTGACCAACATTATATCATAAAATAGGTTCTAAATACATGTCTAGTAATCTGTATACATGATTCATTTAAGTTCCCTTAGATATTATGATCTCTGAATGATGAATCTGGTGTGTGGAACATTGAAATAATTTTTAAACCACGTACCATTAAATGAAAAATAAAAGACCACCTACCTCATTATTAAGATGGTCTATGTGTCTTATATTAAGAATTAATTTGATTCTGAATAAGATAAAATAAAAGAATAAACAAATGATCAAAAAATATGGCGAATTACTACATAGGAAGATAGAATTACAGATGGAGATATAATAGAAGAATGTAAGGAGTATGAGTCATGGCCTTGCCAATACACTTCCAATTCATTTGATATAACATGATTCATACTCTAATATTAGGAGACAAAACATAGGAATAGGAATGAATGATTTAATCATGTGGATGGATCCATGGGTGAGATATAGAGGAAAATGATCAAAACCCAATTTAATTTCATGGGGGAAAATTAATTTTTCTCCTTTTAATGAGGATCACAACAAGGTCTCACAATTTGGGTAACGTTTCACCAATCATGCGACTCACACTACCCAATATCTATACCCAACATGTCATTCCAACAATATTTAGACTATCCACATTCCAATTGTATGATACTACTCGTTAAGTTTCAATAACCATATGGGATTGGAGTATAATTTTTCCAACAATGTGAATCATGTGTTCCCATATCTACACTTTATTACAGACTATATGCAAGGTCACATACCCTCTGGCTCATGTATTGACAAACTATGTGATACCCTCCAACACCCTTTACTAAGACACATGGTTTCCCTTAGGGATTCACATGGGTCTAACAAAACATGTACCAGTATAAAATAGGATTCACCGATTACACTAGAGAGTTAATATAATTGTGCGCCTATTGAGAACCTCTTTATGATTCTCCCAAAATTGATTTCATTGTTCCCAAAAGCCCTAAAATACATCCACACACCAAATAAAAATTTCTATATATAAAAAATATTAATAATTTTTTCTATGTGTTCTAATTCTTAGAGCTACATTTAGATGATTATTTTATGTGTTTGACTATCCACCCAATGAATAGTTAAAATTCTCCTGGATATTTAAACATTTTCAAAATATGGGACACTAAAAACTCCCCGCAATAGAGCATCCCATCTTATTGGATACATGAGAAAAAAATTAAATAATCACTTAAACTACTTTGGTCATTAAAAGAACTCAAAAATTGACTGAATCACATTCAGAGATATGAAACAGAAACTCCAATCTTAAAAATGAGCTCATTATTGTCTACAACATTCATAAAGTAATTCACATATCTTTTGGAACTATGAAACATAAAATCTACATGAAATTGGGATAACTTTGTACACATTGTCATATTTTATTCCACCTAACCATCCTAATTCACTAATTGAAATAGGGGAAACAGAATTTCAATGGTATCTTACGATCCTAAACAAATCATCATCATCCGGGACAATGTGAGATCTATCAAAATAAATAACCTCCTTTATAAATTCCGAATTATACCATAATTGGTCCCAATTGGAGTCCTTACATCTCCCATCCATCCTTATCCACCATTAGATAAACTACACTTTTCACTACCATTGTTGGCATCAACTCTTATCCCATAACCATTGTCTCTTACAAGATTTGACTAATAAAATGTTGACACACATAGTATTACCTTTGTTTCCTCAATTTATGCTACACAAATGATGGAGTGTTAATTATTGGGATACTCAAACTCTACTGGGTATTAAAATTCATTCCTGCTATTTCCCAAAACTAAATTTTAATACTGAAATATGAAAACTAGACATGAAAGGGCCATTTATCATGTACATATACCAATGGTAAAAGCATAGATCTCATCCACTTCTATGTCCAAAAATCCTGGTGAATACTCTCTGTTTTCAAGATTAGATTCCACCTTTCACTGTATTAGACAATCATATTAGGAATTCCTAGAATCCATAGAACATCCTTTATGCATAGGTGTCCCAAAAATCTTACTAAGATATTATCTTAGATGGTTATGAAGTGGGTAAACATGGTGAGTCAGACAATGATTTCTCAGATCCTTACCTCTCAATGGTCATAAATGCTCCATCATGAAATCCAAAAAGGTATAATCCCAAATAAACATCCATATTTTAACCTCATCCTCCACCTATAGG
Source organism: Viscum album (assembly GCA_963277665.1). NCBI lineage: Eukaryota > Viridiplantae > Streptophyta > Magnoliopsida > Santalales > Viscaceae > Viscum > Viscum album. Next base: position 748,775,335 of record OY728129.1, on the reverse strand, counting down.
AATTTGGGACAATAAGAGTTAATCTCAACAGCAGGTAAAAATATCATTAGACAGCTAACACAATATTTTTTTGGTATAACCACCCATATCATGGGTGCACTACCCAGTTATAGAGACATACACATCACTGTATCTCATTATGTGACTGGTGTAATCATACTTCCTCAAAAAAAAAATGAATTCATCTATATCGTTTGAAAATCTAACATGATTTTGTCTAGTTGATATCTGGTCATCCATTATATCACAGTCAGTATCCCCAATTAACCTTCTATAACATACTGAAGAAGAGGTGGCGTAAAACCCATTGACTTGAGGTAAGCCACACCATCCTCATCCTAATGGTCTAACTATAAGGATTTGAACTACTCTTTCACCACACTCAACAATAGTAGTTGGGAAATAGTATAGGGACCATTTTCTTCAATGAAAAGATAATTGAGTGGATCTCAATATAACAATTCAACAACCATTGATGGGTACACAGTCACTCCCATGTCCTTGAAGAACTATCACAAGATTTGGATCTTTTGAATCCTTTACTACCTCAATGATCCCTCCACATAATGAAGGATATCTCAGAGTATGCCCTGAACCATAATCATGTGTATTTCATCATCCATTTATAATCTTGATTAATTTATGGTTTCATCGAAGAATACATCCATAAATAAATATAAGAAGTGTTAAGGATCCACATCATCTGTCCCAGAAACATTTGTGGGGAATAAAAAAAACCAAAGGGAATCACCAAGGACTAAAATTTATCACAGTAGATATAGAATCCACACTTGGTACATACAACTCTGGAAACAATATTTTTGTGATAACATATCCTATGTTCATCCTCCAAGAACAAATTCAACCCATTACAACTGTCGAAGAAGTCATTTATTCTCATGGGTGTAAACTCCTTTATGCCAACCACCTAATGACAGATACATAAATACAAACCTAACCATAATATCCCATCCTCTTCCTATGAATAAATTTTACACTACCCTGGAAAACCCATTGTTTATAACAATACCTATCTCTAATGACTATTGAAACTATAGATCTAGCTTTAAAAACTATTCTGGTCCATCATATATAATACCATTGATATCAATCAATCCATATTGCATGTACATGTTGTAAAATACTTCAGATGGAGTTAATAATAGTAAAAACTCATAGAATATATCCTCACACATATCCAGAATCAAAGGAACTGAATTATTCTAACATCTACTTCTCCAAGGTCTATAATATTCATCTAATAAAGAATCAAATATATCCTCTTGCACATGATCACATACTTCTCTATATAGGATTCCATGTCACAAAATATTATTGATTCCATCCCTTTAACGTATTCACACAACACCATCACTGGTATCCTTCATTTGGAATGGATTATAGATAACCAATCAATATCATGGAAAATATCATAGGGTCCCACAAATGCTTATGAATGATTCCACACAAGGATCACCTCCTCATAGAGTTAGGTCACCCTATCAAAATAATTGTGTAATCAATGTTACTCTTAGAAATTTCATCCAACCAAATGGTAAAAAATATTCCTCTATTTGTAACCATATATATTAAACATTGAGTGAATTGAGGGAAATGTGGCTTTTGAATATGAATAAAATTTTTATCTAAAAAATGGATAAACATGTATTTCCTAAAACCAAGATCAAATCCTATGATCCCCAATATAAAACCACCTAAATCTATAATATCCCATAACCTATTATTCACCACAACTTGTGATTTCTAGTACACATTATCAAATAAAACATCCTTGATCATAAATCTTGAATGCTCTCATCCACCACACCTCAAAAAAATTTAATTTATGCAGTAATAACTTTTCAGTATGACTATCAATCAACTAATGGAAAATTTCATGATGGTTGTAGTGTAAATCATTATTTCGTGTATGATTCCAAATACAACATCACCAAAAAAGGTCTCTACTGACACCATACATCAATGTAGAAAAGGCCTAACCCCATGGTCACTATCAATAAGGGTTATATTCAAGTAAAATATTCTCACCATCTGCTTACACTAGTCTTATACAATATGTGAAGTGAAATAATACCTCAAAATAAACCATGTGAGATCTCAATATATAGAAATCAAGTTTTTTATAGGTGTTTCATCAATCAAAATACCTTCGACCAACTACTGATCTAGTAAGATTACTTTTTTCAAGAATAAAAATCCAATCTATCATGTTCTATTTTAATTAAAACCTAAACAACAACTTGGAGTAAATCCTCTATAGACTAAGTGTATTTTCCTCCGTGAAACCCTATAAGTATTCATCATTGGAACTCGCATTTCTCACGAACACTATACATACCATATTCTTATAATTCTATATCCATCGACTGCTCAACATGCGAACAATCATCAACATGGTCCACTAGATGTTTTTTGATGCACTGCTCAAAAGGTTGTAGTAGTGCATGGTAACCCCTTGAGGAAACGCCTCATGAAAGGGTTAATGAAAATTTTCCTAATCTCCCAGCCAGTCATGTCCATGATACATTCTTGAAATCATGGATGGATTTCATTATAAAGGAATCCGGAATATTATTAGGGTTACTATGGTCAGAGAGAATATATGGAGATATGACTGAAGAATAATGTCCAAAGGACTCAATCCTATATTAATCATGAACCATTGATCCCCCAAAACTGATATATCAATATTTTTTATCACCAAGAATGTATTTATAGACCTGGTTTATCAATATGTCTACCTACACACCAATAATTACTTCCATATCATAAAATATACAATCAAGACACTCGAACAACTTGTCTTATCATCCATGCTAAGAGTAACCATGGGTATGTAACTACAAATATCTAAAATTGACACACCATTGATAACACTCTTTTGTGGAATGATCCATGAAGGCCCTCCTGGTTGATGGTAGGCTGGGTGTGATAGTGTGGTTTCCCACCCGAACATCTCTCTTATGATTCAACCTAATATCTAGTATTGGTCTAGCATCTACTGAAGAATCATCAGAGTAGTAACACCTCTCGTCATGTCTCAAAATACATTATGATGGCTTCCATAAATTCTATATTTAATACAACTCTAGATAAGTTACCTCTAACCCACCATCCGAATCTATATGAAGGAGATACAATATATGGAAGGTCCCAAAAAAGTACACGATGTGTACCTGAGGTCACAAATTGTGTGACCTCACCTAGAAACTTGGTTATGTTCTCCAAACCAAATGTACATTTAGTCCATGTAATAATACTTTATAATGACCCATGATTTACATATAATGATATTACTTTACTTTTGCAGAATATATAATACATTTCACAAATAGACGTCCAAAGACCATATAATTTTATTGCCTTTGGAAACATGCCAATGATTCTTCTAATTTGGAGAAAGATCATCAACGTCTCCCATAATGATGTTTCCTTCTATTTTTTCTATGTAATTCATTATTATATCATGTGGAATAGAAAACGTATGAAAAGGGTGAGATCAGATCCCCAGTACAAGTAAGGAAGTAAAACATTAAACAAAACATAAACATAAGAATGTAAAAACAAGATCACAACTTTTAAAAATCATAACACATATAACATATATCAAAATAATGAGTAATGAAATAATATTTTGGTAGTTAATAAGGAAAAAATAATAAAAGAAACATGATCCATGAAAAAATATATAACAACCCTGATTTTAATAACACACTTAAACCTGATTTATTAAATAAAATATTCACATGATACATCATAGAATATCGAGAGGTATAGTGTCTTTGGGTCTTAAGAACATTACATAATAGCTTATAACGTAAAACAAACAAATATTTATTGAAAAATTTCTTTATATGACCACTACAGTCCCTCGTACAGAGCATTGCATCAGATAACCTAAGGACATGCATAAGAAAAGGGTGAGCTTTAAATCCAAGTAAGGGAATAAACAAGGAATAACATGGGGAATAAAATACATGTTAGGAAATAGGCATATAAATGGATAACAAGAGAAAAATGAACATAAAGTCATGATAACGCATGATAATCATAAAATGGAAATACGACAACAACACTTAACATGGAATTAGCAAGAGCCAAGGATCATTGCACATGGAGCATGAGTAAACCCTCATTGCACATGAATCATGAGTAAAACATCATTACACAAGAATTATATTCAACACCCATTGAACATGACGTATCATGATACTATACTTTACCCAATGAATTGGAGCGCTATCAGGGCACACCCTTTCTAAAACATTTCATTACATGCATAAGTGTGCCACATGGATCATAAAACATGGATTCATTAAACATCGTCATTTATTCCATGATAAAGGAATGTGGAATTCATACATGAAACTCTTTAATAAATAATTAAATGTGCATAATGTTTAATACCCTTGATAGGTAAATGGGTATGGTATTCACTACACAATGATCTTGGCTTGGAAAAATGTTGTTCTATTTCGGCAGCATAGCAGTGTGACATATGTATTCATGAAAATGGTGTATGAGAGATAAAAGTGTGTCTCACCATATGTGAATGGTATGGATATTAAAGAGGTCAAATAGATACATGTCACAATAAACTTAATGGAATTTAGATGCATACTAAAAATAATTACTTAGATTTTAAAGAGGAGAGAGAAACTCCTCACGGAATTTCTGCATTGTAAAAGGAGTACATGGGAGATATTACTGAAAGATAAAGGGGTATCCAGTCATCCAAAAATAAAAATTCAGAAAACGGACGGTGTGAAATAATACCCTGAAATTTTTAATTTAAATTAAAAGGGCATAATAACTTAAAGAAAATTGGACTAAAATGAGAAAGGAAGAAATCTGTTTCTTGGATCTCTGATCCCAATGGATTGGGAGAGGTTTGAGCGAGCCTTCATGGGGGATTGGGGAACCTTGGGAGGATTCTAGAGAGAGTATGGTAGGGGTTGGATGAACTAAAAAAGAATTTTTTGTAGAAGAAGTTGGATCTTGGGTGGGTTTATATAGGAAAAAAGAGGGAATTCGTTATTATTTGGGTTTGGGACATCTAACATTAAACTAATAAAAACCACAAACCAGCCCATGGTTATTGCACATAGTTTCTAAAAAATGTTATTGGTAAAAAAATTATAAGGCCAATGGATGAACTTCTTAAAATAATAGGGTTGCTTATGTGGAGGCGAGTCACACTCTCAAGGAAAACAATTTAAAAAGACAAAATGTTTTATAAGCATTGAAGGGTCCAATAAATCTTTGTAAAATAAATAAAACAAAACCAAAATCATATTATTCTAATGTTAAAACATATATTGTCAGAAGATAATGTTTATATTTTTTTATTACATCACTATTGGGTCATTATGATGTTATAAAACACATTATATATTTAAACAGTATTTAATTTTTACCCAAAAATTCAATTATCTCAAAAAATTATGAAAAATTAACATTTGGATAATTTCAACATCCTGATTCCAAAAATAATATTCATTTTATATAAATTATTTTTTAAATATGTGAATTTTTTCTTTTAAAATAAAAAATAACATTTACAAAAAATTCAAGGGTTTTGAAAAAGTAGCTTTCAAACCTTAACAAAAATTACAATTTCATTCATAAAATTAAATGATCATATATGTTTAATAAAAAGTAATTTAATAATAATAATATTTTATTAAATTATTATATAATTAAAAAAACTATTAATTTCTCAAAATATATTTATTAGATGAATATTAATTAAAAATTCTATTTGTGCTTTAAAAACTATTTACAAAGTAACAATAATAAAATGAATGCACATTCTTTATACAAAAATAATGTACATAGTCAAAGTGCTAGGGTCTTGATACATAAAACCTTATAAAACCCGTATAAGACAAAAAAGTACAGTGTGCGATGGTGACATACTCTTGGGGTGGCTCAAAAATCATCGCTTGGGTGGTAATCTCTATTAACATCCACTTCTCCCATAGTCAATTCTGCTCAAGATTAATTTTTTCAAGATTGGCTTAGTCTTTGTCAAGAGAAATGCCTAATGATGCCACATCCTTTCTAAGCTCTTACAAATGGACTTCGTTTGGAAAAAGTCTACTGGATGTGGCCATCACATCCTTTGTCTAAATAAAATGGATTTGTTAAAACCCTATATTAATACTAATCATATGATCACTGTTCAACGACTATATTAGTTATAGTAACAATTCATAGTGGTATTTCAAAATCTAGAAATATAAAACTAATGATGTTCACATTTTATATAACCATAACAAACATTTAATTAGATCTAGAGGAATTTAATTTAATGATTGTTTGGGTCGTTACAATCTTCCCCCCTTAAGAAATTTCAACCTCGAAATTTTCCTTTTCCCACTCTAAAAAAATGCGACTAACTATGCTTTATCACTTACTCTATTTCCCATGTCACTTATTCAAAATTTTTCTTTCACTAAAACAATCTAAAGAGGGGAACTGTCTTATTTTGTTGAAAATTTTCTCTACGATCTAAGATCTTCACTAGTTGGTCCTTATAAGAAAGATCATACTCTAGATAACCTACATATGAAGAGAGTACATATGAAGTGTTTGGAATTTAATACATTAAGATGTATACATGAAATACATCATGTACTTTGTCCATTGTGGGTGGAAGTGCTAGTCGATAGGCCACAGCCCCCACACGATCAAGAATATCAAAGAGGCTGATGTATCTAGGTCTTAACATCCCATTATTTCATAACCTCACAACCATATTCCTTAGAGATATACATAGAAATACCAGGTCTCCAACTCTAAACTCAAGGTCTCATCGATGGTTATCTTCATAACTCTTCTATCGACTCTGGGCTACCTTGATATGTTGCTGAATGGTTTTCACCTTTTCCACCATTTTTTCGACCATTTATAGTCCTAGCATCTTACGTTCACCAACTTCATCATAACATGCCAGTGTTATAAACCTCTTCCTATACAGGTCATCATAAGGTTCCATTTAGATGGTCAAGTGGAAACTGTTATTGTAGGAGAATTTAATTAGTGGAAGACATTGGTGCTACCCTCCTTTGATGTCTATAGAACATGATCTTAACATATCCTCCAATGTTTGAATAGTTCACTCAGATTGGCCACCAATTTGTGAATAATAGGTCGTACTGAAGTATAATTCCGTATCTAGATCATGTTGAAGACTCTTCCAAATATTAGTGGTGAATCTTGGATCTTGATTGGATACAATAGAAAGTGGTTCATCATTTAACCTTACCACTTCTCCTATATATATCTGTGTCAGTTGATCCAATAAGAAATCCTCCTGAATTGCAATAAAGTGTGCAGACTTTGTAAGACGATCCACAACAGCCCAGATTGTATTGTAGCCTTTGGATGTCTTTGGATGTCCGGTGAAAAAGTCCATGTTTATGTTCTCCAATTTTTGTGCTGGTATGAGCAATGACTGCATCATCTACTTAGAATTATGCCTCTCTTCCTTCACTTGAAGACACCCCAAGAACTTTGATGTATTCCCAGTGATCTCTTTTTTATATTATCCCTCCAATAATGCTCTCGGATATCTCGATACATCTTTGTGTTTCCTAAGTGAATAGAGAAATTCGAACTATGTGCATCATCCAAAACTTTATTCTTCAGCATTGGAATTGATAGAACACATATTATTTTCCCAAATCTCACAATTCTTTCTTCATTAACATTTAACTTCGAGGATTTCTCATTTCTAATAGCTTCCAATTTCTCTTCTAAATTCCCACATCATCCTTTTGAGAGTCCTTTAACCTTTTAAAAAGATATTCATTAGCAATCATTTGTGAAATGATTGATGATGTTACCTTATTTAAGATTCCCAAGTCCATCTTCATCAAGTCTAATAAGAGTGGACCTTCTCAATTCTCATCAATGATAGAATCATCGGGTCATATCTACTTAGAGAATCCACTACCTTGTTAGCATTCCTAGGGTTGTAATGGATTGATCAGTCATAGTCTTTGATCAACTCTAACAATCTTCGTTTATGAATGTTAAACTATTTCTGTGTCAATATATAGTTGATGATTTTAGGGTCCGTGTATATTTCACACTTCTCTCCAAAGAGATAATTCCACCAGATTTTTAATGTGAAGAACACTGTAGAAAACTCCAAATCATGTGTTGGATAATTCTTCTCATTAACATTCAATTTCGTTGAATCATAGGCAATGACATTTTCATTTTGCATCAACACACATCCCAAGCCCTTCTTCAAATCATCACTGAATACCACAAAAAGTTCTCCACTTGTGGGTAAAGTGAGCACATTTGCAATGATGAGCCTCCTTTTTAACTCCATGAAGCTTTTTTTCGCATTCATCACTCCATGAAAAAATTACTCCCTTCCGAGTTATCCTGTTAAGAGGGTTGGACAATCGTGAGAAATTTCTCAAAAATCGTCGATAATATCCAGCTAACCCCAAGATGCTATGGATATCTATTACCAATGTTGGACTTGGTCATCCCTCAATTTCATCATTATTGGAGGGATCCACGGATATCTCATTGATTGTGATGAAATTTCCCAGGAATGAGACCCCCTTCAACTAGAAATCATACTTAATGTACATTTCATAGAGATTCTCCTTCCACAAGGTCTCTATAACAGTTCTTAGATGTTCTTGATGATCCTACTTGGTTTAAGAGTATATCAGAATATCATCTATAACGGCTACCAAAAATTTGTTGAGGCAATCTCTAAAGACTCTATTTATCATGTCCATGAATATTTCTAGAGAATTATTGAGTCCGAAAGGAATTAATATGAATTCATAGTGCCTGTATCTTGTATGAAATGTAGTCTTGGGGATATATTTTATCTTCACCCTTACTTGACAATAACATAACCAAAACTCCACCTTGGAGAATTATTGTGCACCACACTGCTAATTGAAAAATTCATCGATTAGTGAGATAGGATACTTGTTCTTTATCGTGATTTTTAAGCTCGCGATAATCGATGAAAAGGCATATTGATCCATCTTTCTTCCTGACGAAGAGGACTGATTCACCCCATGGTGAAGCACTTGGGCATATAAACCCTTTATCCATACTCTCCTATAGTTGTTTTTCATATCCTCAAGCTCCACAATAGTCACTCTATAACGAGTCGTGGATATTGGAAATTCCCCATGAATAAGAACAATTGAGAATTAAACATATCTTATAGGAAGAAGTCCAGACAATTCCTCGCGAAACACTTCAGTGAATTCCCTCACAATAGTCATGTCTTAAATGATGGTTTCCTCCTTAGACTTAATCATCTGATCTAGATACATGTTCTCATAGGGTACTAATAGCCACACTTGAGATGATAGAGATAAATAAGATGCATATTTCTCCATGCACTTGTATAGAATCAGGGGGGGGGTCGATTCTCCTCATAGAGAGTGATTTCCCTATCATGTAAATTTTTTTTGGATCTATATAAGGAAAGACAATCCATGCCATGAATTGCATAAAATTACACCAAAGGGATTATGATGTGTTTTTTCAGGAAATTCAATATACAGATTATGACAGGGGAGGAGTTATATTCATGGGATGAAATGATTGCCCCATTTTTCGTACTCACTAACATCCTTACTTCCATTATTTGAGGTGATGTTGGTATTGTTCTAAAAAACATTTGGGTAATAAAATAATGTGTCGAACCTGAATCAAAAAGTACATTCACTATTATTGAATGAATAACTAGCGTACATGTCACCACTTCGTTGTCGAGGTTCACTTTTTTAGTAGTGATGGAAAAAGCTCTACCTTTTTACCTTGGAGGTTGTTGGTTGCCTCTGAAATCCCTTGTCTTAGGGAACTGATTTTCATGATTCCCTGGTTCTTTGTAGTTGTAGCAATGAACAATTTTTTGAAGTTTGAATGGAGCATTACTCTCCTCTGTTGTAGCCGTGATTTTTTCTTTTTGGTAGTTAACAGTTAGGTTCCCTTTTCTTCCACACATAAATAATTTCCTCATCCCCTTTGGAAAATTTCTAGGTTTCTTTTTTCTATACATTTGGCATGTGGGGTGCTCGGTGTTCTTAGCATCGATGGATTTATCTATTAGAGTGAAAGCATTGAATTCCACCTTACACTACTTATCACTATGATAGCCCCCATGAAATTATCCGATATCCATTTCTACTTTGAGGGCACATTAGGAAACTTCCTCATAGCTGTCAAAGTTACAGATCACTAGCACTTTACGTAGGCTAGGTTTCATTCCACCAAAGAAGCAGTAATCCATGAATTTGGGGTTAATGAAAAAGCCAGAGGCATATTGTTCAAACCCTGTGATGTTTTCCTCATACACTCTGACATATTCATCATATTTTTTCATGAGGGCAAGGAAATCCCTTTTTATATTAAGTCGGAGGGCGAACGAAAAATATTTATCGAAAAACATCTTCTAGAAATCCTTGCATTTCAACACCCCAATATCCTCCTCGGGCTTCGTATTTTAGATCAACATCAACCATTGATCAGATTCAGCTTCTATATGATAAGAAGCTAGGAGAACCTTCTCTTGTTCACAACATTTAAGGATAGAGAAGATCTTTTCCATGGAGTTGATCGAGTGTTCGGTGTTTGAGGGATCAGATGATCCATTAAACATACGAGGCCTTTGTCTCATGTAGCTATCGATAGAGACTCTTTCTTTCTTAGTGGGATGAACATTCATCATGACCCATGATTCTATTCAATGATTGAGTTAAATAAGAGAGAAGTGTGACAAAGTTCATGATTCCCCCTCCCATCGGCTTGGTCATCCAATTAGCATTGTCATCACATTGATCTTCACATCAGTTGTTGGCCCGAGTCCTCCTATTGTTGGCCCTTGGTTTGAATAAAAGGAATGTTAGGGGTAACAAATAAAGGTTAATTCAATGAAAAAATTAAGGACTTATAAATTACTTTTATTTCCTTATCTTATAAATCCATAGGCTTCAATATATGATATTCTTGATATATTCTAACATATATCCTTTGGGGTATTTTTTCATTCCCTTAATAAGGGTTCATACTAATCTTGTTAATTTACCATAGCATATCCCATGGGATTATTGTAACCAAGAGTGCAGCAAGGCATGTTTTTGTGCACCAGCTCCCGTTCAAGTCTAGCTAAAGTGGTGTCTTCGGGTTTTACCCCTATGAAACATTTGTGCCAGAGCCGCCTCTACCTACTCGTATCCAAACTAGGATTTATTTTCTTGATAAACCACTTACTCAATACTCACCAATACTTAGGGATGTTTTTATTATAATTATTTTGGCCCTAATTCTTTACTAGGGGTTTCTAATCCTAATCCAAAAAATAACTAAACTTATCCTATAATACAAACTATAACAAACCCTCTTTTTATTACACACTTAAACCTGATTTATTACATAAAATATTTACTTTATACAATATAGAAGATCACGTGGTCTAGTGTCTTTGGGGATTGGGAACATTACATAATATCTTTGAACATAAAATACATGACATCTTTATTGAAAACATCATTTAGATGACCACTATATTCCCTTGTACAAAGCATTGCATGGGATAACCTAAGGACATGCATATGAAAAAGGTGAGCTATAAAGCCTAGTAAGGGAATAAACATGGAATAAAATGAGAAATACAATACATGATAGACAATAGTAATATCAATGGATCACAAGAGAAACATGAACCAAAATTAATGATAAAGGATGATAATCCTAACATGGAAATGTTGAAAGAACACTTAACATAGAATTAGCATGAGCTAAGGCTCATTGCACATGGAGCATGAGTAAACCGTCATTTTACATGATGCATGAGTAAAAACTCGTTGAAATATAATTATCATGAGTCAACACTAATTTCACATGACATATCATGTTACTGTAATTTATCCAATGCATTGGAGAACTATTAGGGCACACCCATTCTTAAACATTTCATTTCATGCTTAATTGTGCTAGATGGATCATAAAACATAGATTCATTAAACATCAACATTTATTCTAGGATAAATGAATGTATAATTAATACATGATACTCTATAATCAATAAGTAAATGTGCATAAAGGTGATTACCCTTGATAGATACATGGGTATGGTATTCACTATACAATGATATTTTCTTGGAAAAACGTGGTGCAATTTCACCAGCCTAACAGTGTGACATAAAGATTTATGAAAATGGTTGATGAGAGGGAAGAGGGTGTCTCATAATATGTACTTGTAATGTATAGTAATGGGTCAAATAGATACATTTCTTAACAAACATAATGTAATTTATATGCATAATAGAAAATAATTACTTGGATGTAAAAGAGGTGAGAGAAATCTTTCACGGAATTTTGGCATGGTAATTGGTGTACATGAGAGGAATTAATGAGGGATAGAGGGGTATCTCATAAACCAAACCTAATGTGGGAAGTATGGGGAAGGTCCAAAATCATACCCTAACATTTTTAATTGAAAAAAGGGTAAAATAACTTACTTAAAATTGGATAAAAATGAGAAAGGAAGAAATCCCTTACTTGGAAGTGTGATCCCAAAGGCTTAGGGGAGGCTTGAGAGAGTCTTCTTAGGAGATTTGGGTATGTTGGTAAGATTATATAGATAGGAGTTCATCAGTTGTACGAACTCTGAAGGCTTTGAGTGAAGAGGAAGTGGGATCTTGGGTGGGTTTATATAGGAAATGAGAAGGAATTCCTTATTATTTAGGTTTGGGACACCTCACATTAAACTAATCAAAATCACAAACCATCCTATCATTTTTTTCCAGGGTTATTTAAAAAGGGGATTTTAATAAAATATTTAATATGGAAAATGGCCGAAATTCTTAAAATAATAGGGTTTCTTTTGTTGAGGTGAGTCACATTGTCAAGGAAAACAATTTTAATAGACGAAATATTTTATAAGCCTTGAAGGGTCCACTAAACCTTCATAAAATAAATCAAACAAACCCAAAATAACATTATTTTAATGTGGAAACATATATTGGCTGAACATAATGTTCATATTATTTTTTTAAATCACTATTGGGTCATTATGATGTCATAAAACACATTATATATTTTAACAGTATTTAATTTCTACACAAAAATTCGATTGTCTCAGAATATTATGAAAAATTAAGCAATGGATAATTTTGACATCCTGATTCCAAAAATATTATTCATTTCATCTAAAAATATATATAAATATATGAATTTTACTTTTGAAATAAAAACCGACATTTACTGAAAATTCATGGGTTTTGACAAAAAACAGCTTTCAAACCTTAATAAAAATTACAATTGCATTCATAAAATCATATGATCATTTATATTTAATAAAAAGTAATTTAAAATTTTTAATGTTTTAATAAAATATTATTTAATTAAAAAATCTATTAATTCATCAAAATAGAATTCTTAGTTGAATATTATCTAAATATACTATTTGTGCTTTAAACACTATTTATGAAGTAACAATAATAAAATGAATGACATTATTTATAAAAAAATAATGTACATAGTCATAGTGACAGAGTCTTGTTACATAACCCCTTATAACACTCACATAAGAACGTAGAGTATGGTGTGCGATGATGGAAAACTCTTGGCGTGGCTCAGATAACGTCGCTCAGATGGTAATCTCTATTAACATCCACTTCTTTTGTAGTCGGTGCTACTCAAGCTTAATGTTTTCAAGATCGTCTTGGGATTGGCCAAGAGTAAATCCCAATGGCGCAACCTCCTTTTCAAGTTCTGACAAAAGGGCTTCATACAGGGCACATTTACTGGATGAGGCCATCACTTCCTTTGTCTGATTAAATTAGATTTATAAAAGTCTTATATTTATACTAATCATGTGATCATTATTAAATGACTATTTTAGCAATAGTCACAATTCATAACGGTATTTTAAAATCATGAAACATAAAACCAATGATGTTCACATTTTATATAACCATAACACACTTTTAATTAGATCAAGAGGAATTTCCATTAATGAACATTTGTGTCATTACAAAATAACAGTTGAAATTAACATAGAATTTTTAGAAAACACATAAACCAAAAAATTCAATTCAATATTAACCAAGGATTATTGAAAAGACCATCATTGTGGACAAAGTCCAATAATAATCCTATTTCACTCCTCATTTCATTCATTTATTACTATACAATGTTTATGCATCATTTAATCCATGTACTACAAAAGCAGGTTTACATACCATTCTGGCCATGTGTTACTGAACTGAGATCATTTCCTATTCTAGCCCTATCTATCTCATGTGATATAAATTGTTTCCCAATGAATTTGAAGGAGATATATGTCCCACCCATCATATAATGAAAACCATACATATGTGTGATTCAAAAACATAACTCATTCATCTGATCATAACTACAGTAAAAAAAGGGTATCTTAAACATCATTTCATCAAAACATAATCTACGTAAAACAAATTCATTTCATAAATATCATTCCATTATAAACATAATAAAACCATAATAATAATAGTGATAATATACTTGAAAAATATTCCTATTAAATAATTCCCGTTTAGATGGGAAATAATTTTGATAGAACACTTGAAATTAATTATTGAGAAAAATATAATTTAATCATTAATAAGTTTTTTAAATCTTAAAATATCAAGAAATTTAAAAAGGAAATAATTTCTTGGAAAATAACGATGAAATATTATAATAGATACTTCAAGGAAATATAGTGTTATGAAATCATAAAAATCCATTCATGTCATATATGTTAAGAAACAATTTTCTCATACTTTTTTTGAATATGTATAAAATTAAATTGTATGAAAAAAGAATGAAATATTCATTTCAATCCATGTATTAAAATGTAAAAAATTGGTATAAATGACTTTAAACATCTATATTACAATATTAAAAAATTTATTAATTTTTTTAGGTAAAATGGACATGAATGATAAATAACCTCAACAAATACTTACACATAAACAATCTCGGATAATAGTGAGTTGTGAAATTATCCCTTATCATAGGTTTTAGATACTTCATATGTGTCTAAACCTTCTTTATAAGGGTTTAAAAAATATCATTAACTTATCCCAAATGCATATAAATTTTTATAATATCACAATTGATCATAATATTATATGTTTTTTAACAACATTATTACTCATACATTAGGAAGTAAATGATTTATTTTTCTACTCGTGTTTTGTTTCGATAAGTTATTATTCCTATTATTATGATATAGTTATATCATTTCAAGAATTATACAAGTATAATATATATCTTATTTATTCATCGTATTCATTTGTATTATCATGCTTAATTATGATCATCTAGAATGAATCACATTGCATCGTGGAGATGGTAGATCATGTGTGTTCACGAGCAACGATATCATTTCCATAATTGTGGAATGATATTTGACGCACACCTATCGTGGGGTGTGGCAAAAAAAACTATTTACTATGTTAAAATATAGTATAGTAGTTAACCTAAGTTGTCTTCGGAGAGGAGTGCACAACAATCATGTTTGTCACTTTGTATTTGAATTTGTTTGATTTTGAAAACAATGAAACAAAACTAAAGAAAGAAATAATGTTTAAGATTTAAAACAAATTGAAAAGTAATGTGATTAAAAATAGTGATAATTATTGGGTGATCAGGTTGGGGTTGGTTTTCCAATTGTAATGTTATCATAGTTCTTAATTATTCATTCCTTTTTTATTAAATCGATTAAAATGAGATTTCACAATCGCTTTATCTCACTTATTTGATTAATGATGTTGGGGAGATTAAAACTTACTAAAATCTTAGTTTGGTATAATCTATATCCTTTTGTGAAAGAGTTTTAGAGAATACCCTCAATTGATTAAGGCAATTCCCAATCAGGTCTTGTTAATCCCAAACAATCCTGAATATTCAGTACAAATCTCACACGTACTGACGATCGCCAAGTACTTCACCACTATGTTCTGATTTATTACATCGTATATAGACCATAACCTAGTGAGGGATATAATTATAATTAAACAAATCAATAATAACAACAGAATATAAAATCAAATACAATCGCACAAGATAATATAAGCTGTTATTTCAATTGAAACCAGCTTCATAATAAAGAAAACATTTTATAACATTAAGCGCATTAAGTCATACATTAAAAAATGGAAAAACTAACCTTCCCAAATCACTCATAATATTTACCCCACCATGGTAAGGGTAATTGAGGAGAAGGGGGAAGAAGTATGCATTATAAAACTAAGAAGAACAAAAGAAAGAAAAAAAAGAACCAAAATTTTTCCCCCAGAATATGTCTACCAGAAGATAAGCTTCCATTCTCCCACCTCCTTGCCGAATGCGGCTGAGGTACCTTCTTATGTGAGGTGAGTAATGGAGTTTACCATCCACCCAAGAAGTTGGAAAGCATTTGGATCTGTGTGGAAGGAGTTATGACCGATTTAGTAGACCTGACTTATTCTGGCTGCCAATCACTATTCCACCAACCCAACTTTGACCGGTTTAAGGATGATCTTAATGAATGAATTTATTTCTGATATTTTTTTTCTAATATGAACGTTATAGTAGTATTTCTAACCCATCTAGAACCACTGAATTTGGAGGTCGGTTGGCCGATATATGCTTCTTTGAATATGTCATAGTCTATTCTACCGGCCAGAATAACGTTTCACATTGACCAAAATTTTTGGGCTTGTAAAAATTCGAATTGGAACTTGGTCCTGAAGACTTATATGTAGCCCACGAATCATGACATCCTACAAAAGAAGAATCAATGGAATTGGATTACAAATTTAAATGTTATTCTTGAAATACATAGGACACATAAAACTATTAAATGTCCAAAATTGACCACTTTTCACATTTAAGCTCAAAACTCACCAAAAGTCATAAAATGATATAAATAAAATCAAATTGATTAATGTGAAGTGAATAAATCAATTAAAAATATATGTATAAATATGAAAATATTATCTCTTTCAATTCCCCCACACTTATCACTTGGACTCCTGGACAAGTAAACATCGATATTAAATAAAAGAAAATTTAAAAACACATATCCTTGAGATACAACAATTTATCACCAAGAAACAAAAGGCATCATGCCTCATAAATAACCATTATTACAAGTTCTCAATTCAGTTCATTAAATATATTTCCTCTTCATTTATTCTCCCATTCACACAAAACACTTACCTAACATACATTTTTTTTCTCATCACACAAATATCAATTTTCAACAATGTCTTTCTCATCCAATACTCATGCAAGGGTCACCATAGGCTTGATAAATTCCAACATCTCCACCCGATGTGAGTCAAGAACATATGTTTACCATGACGAATTTTAAAGGTTGTTCTGTGGCTTTTGGTTGGTAGGATTTAGATGTGAAAAATTTTGTGGCTGAATAAGGAGTGCTTGGCTCTTTTTGAAGTAAAATTGCATTATTCTAATTTAAACGTAAATATGGTATCCTCCTCACTCCCCTTTGCAGTAAATCAGCTCCACTAGAATGAAAAATCAGTGAAATTTCGCACCATTCATCATTTCAGAAGAAATATTTTCAATTATCTCAAACATGATTTTTCTTGAAAGCTCCAGATAGGAACAACTTTTTTCTCCATTGGAAGGTCCAGAAAGGCACAACTTCTCATACATGAAATCTCTAGAAAAAGGAACAGCTTTCAACTGAATGATTTTTTTAGCAATATATTCTTCTATTAAACATTTTATTTTCCACCCAAAGTATCACCAAATGAGGTATCACAACATAAGACAACTTCCCCCACACTTAAGTATAACTATATTATGCAATTTCACTTCAAGAGCAGGTTGGATAGGGAAAATTGTCTTGTAATGTGGCTAACCTAACATGTTTTTCATGGATTATATGGGCTGAAAGGATTTCATGTATAAGGTAGGCCATTATTAAAAGGATTATCTTGAAAAGGTGGATTTAAAATCAAATAAATGCCTCAATCATTTAAAACATATTCACCTCAAACCCTCAAGTTTTAACAAGAATAAATCAAATTCTGGTTAAATCAAGCATGTTATGGTTCTCTGAAGAAGTGAGGTGAATGAAAAGAATATGAAAATTAGGTTCATAAGCCTCATAATAAAGTGATTTCAAATATAAGGACATTGATATGTGGCATGAGATTCAAAATTCTGAGTACTTTTCATGAAATTCATAAATAATTGAACTTGAAACAAAGTCATTTTCAGCATTCATTTAAGCTCAGTTTCATAGGATAAATTGTTTCACACATTGAAATGGGTTTCAAAAATGGAGATGATATTAATTTTAGCTCAATAGATTTAAAAACACACAAAAATTTGAAAAACAAACATTTTTTAAATAGTAGAAAATACTAAACTATAAAGGTTCCCTCCCCCACACTTAAATTATACAGTGTCCACAATGCATTCAAATTGATTTAACATGTAATTATAGTTTAAATTGAATCAAAACAATCAAGAAAGTGATGTGGAGAGGTACAACTTGACTTATTGGTAGTGCAATGTTGAGTTAAGCTCCTAAGTTCTACGCATATAAAAACCTACAAACAAAGGTAGATAATAAAACATAATAAATTTATTGAATGTAAAGAAAAAAATAGAATGATAATAGAGGAATAGATCTTGGTTTAATCCCCCAAGTGGGCCTTGGGTTTTGACTGCCTCCAGATGGGCAGTTTCAGTTGGTTATCCCCAATCCGATGGTGGGTGATGTTTTTTTAATATAAACCACCAAAACTTATTCTTTCCATTTTGAACTTCTTACTTTTTGTTGAGGACTACATGGATATGGTAAACCAAATCCAACCCCATGAAAATGATATGCATCTTGTATAGTGGATTTAAGATAAATAATGAGTCCTCCTCTTTGTTGGTTTCCAATTTCATAACTTCTTCTTCATTCTCCAGCTATTCCTTAAGGTATTCTGTATCAAAAGAATAGTCAAAGGGAAAATCAGAGAGTAATTCAATTTGAATAAAATTAAAGCATGGTGAATCAATATCAAACTCTTCCCTTTTAGAGTAAGCATCTTGTATCCCATTTTCTTCATGGAAATCCACTTTTGTATCCTCTTGAAATTCCTCCAATAATTTTTCATCTAGTTTAGGGAGCCCCATATTTTCCATATGATGTGTATCTTTTTTTTCTTCCTCACCCACCAAGACAATACAATTGTTAGCCAATTCTGAAAATTTATAATAAGGGAAGGTGATACTCAATTCAGATTCTATATAATTAGAATTAAAAGAGTTATGAAAAATATTAACTCCCTTATGTGTATCGACATCAATTGATTTTTCAGTGGAAAGTTTATCTTGGAGTTGAATTTCACATGATAGAGGTAGGTAGTCAGGCTCCTCCATTATTTCTTCAAGTTCTACCACTTTGGTAACATCTTACTTCAATGGGTCTGGATCTTTTACTTTGTAAGGAATATGTGGATAAAGTGGTTCTTCACACTCATTCCAAAATCCATCTAGATCTTTTTGATCTCCCACATGTACCTCAGTAGGTAATTCTTCTTTCTTTTCCACCACAGGTTCATTCATAGGTTCTGGTTTCTCCATCAATGCATGAACATATTCAAATGCTAGATCTGCTTTTCTATCTAGTTGTTCTATGTCTTTTCGAAGTTCTTTCATCTGAACTATATCATAACCATCCTCATCTACTTTTTCCAAATGTGGGTATTTGTTCCATGAATTAATGAAATGATCATTTGAAAACATCATGGAAAAATATTTTATTTTAACTTTTTTTTAAAATGTTAAATATTAATAATTAGATTGCAACACTACCTCCCTGGCCACTGCGCCATGTTTTGACGCACACCTATCGTGGGGTGTGGCAAAAAAAATTATTTACTATGTTAAAATATAGTATAGTAGTTAACCTAAGTTGTCTCCGGAGAGGAGTGCACAACAATCATGTTTGTCACTTTGTATTTGAATTTGTTTGATTTTGAAAACAATGAAACAAAACTAAAGAAAGAAATAAAGTTTAATATTTAAAACAAATTGAAAAGTAATGTGATTAAAAATAGTGATAATTATTGGGTGATCAGGTTGGGGTTGTTTTTCCAATTTTAATGTTATCATAGTTCTTATTTATTCATTCATTTTTTATTAAATCGATTAAAATGAGATTTCACAATCGCTTCATCTCACTTATTTGATTAATGATGTTGGGGAGATTAAAATCATAGTTTGGTATACTCTATATCCTTTTGTGAAAGAGTTGTAGATAATACCCTCAACTGATTAAGGCAATTCCCAATCGTGTCTTGTTAATCCCAAACAATCTTGAATATTCTGTACAAATCTCACACGTACTGACGATCGCCAAGTACTTCACCACTATGTTCTGATTTATTCCATCTTATATAGACCATAACCTAGTGAGGGATATAATTATCATTAAACAAATCAATAATAATAACAGAATATAAAATCAAATACAATCGCACAAGATAATATAAGCTGTTATTACAATTGAAACCAACTTCATAATAAAGAAAACATTTTATAACATTAAGCGCATGAACTCATACATTACAAAATGGAAAAAATAACATTCCACAATCACTCATAAGATTTACCCCACCATGTTAAGGGTAATTGTGGAGAAGGGGGAAGAATTATGCATTATAAAACTAAGAAGAACAAAATAAAGAAAAGAAAGAGCAAAAAGTTTTCCTCCAGAATCTGTCCACCAGAAGTTAAGCTTCAGTTCCCCCACCTCCTTGCCGAATGGGGCCGATGTCCCTTATTATAAGGGGTGAGTAATGGATTTGGCCATCAACCCACGAAGTTTTAAAGAATTTGGATCTGTGTGGAAGGAGTTATGGACGATTTAGTAGACTTGACTTATTCTGGCTTCCAATCACTATTCCACCAACCCAAATTTGACCGGTTTAAGGGCGGTCTTAATGAATGAATTTATTTCTGATATTTTTTGGTAATATAAAACTTCTAGTAATATTTAGAACCTATCTGGAACCACTTCATTTGGAGGTCGGTTGGATGAGATATGCTTCTCTGAATATGTCATAGTCTATTCTGCCGGCAAGAATAACGTTTCGCATTGACCAAAATTTTTGGGCTTGTATAAATTTGAATGGGAACTTGGTCCTGAAGACTTATATGTAGACCACGAATCCTGACATCCTAAAAAAAGGAATCAGGGGAATTGGATTACAAATGTAAATGTTATTCTTGAAATACATAGGACACATAAAACTGTTAAATGTCCAGAATTAACCACTTTTCACATTTAAGCTCAAAACTCACCAAAAGTCATAAAATGATGCAAATAAAATCAAATTGATTAATGTGAAGTGATTAAATAAATTAAAAATATATGTATAAATATGAAAATATTATATCTATCAATATTGAAGTGGATAGTTCATATAATATTTAATACTAAATATAATTTTATAATAAAAATATATATTTATTATTTTTATCATTACATTATCCAAGTAATGGGGTGATTAATAACAAATCACACCACTGTGTGTAGGCGGTAAGTCATACGTACGCATGTGTGGTTATTTAGTTTTTAGTTAGATGGACAAAATGTGGAATATGGATTTTCAAAAACCTTAATAACATATCAAAATATAATTTATACTTTAATTATTACATTATTTTGGAAAAAAATCATTAATAGGAAGTAGAATATGTAATAAGTTTTAGATATTCGGTAGAGGGGATTACCTCTTCTTCAGTGAGCTCTCTCTAGATCTCCACTTAATGTCACAAGAGCTAGTATTTTGAGAACATCGGAATCACTAGAATGTGTACAAGGAAGTTGATAAGGGAAATTTCTTGGAGATATTCTTGATATAAGGATAAATTTTAAGTGATTTTTTGAGAGAGGAGGTGCTCTTTTACAATTTAGGTGAGTGGCACATTTGGAATCTCTAAAATTTCTATTTTATAATAAAATAAAACCTCAATCAAAAACCTCCAAAATGTAAAATTTTAGAAGAAATTATGATATAAGTTTTTAATTTAATCAACCAATAAATTTTATAAATGCTTTTCTTCCAATTTAATCCCTATTAATTAAATTAAAAATTAGTTATTTTGTTCAATTTTTAACTTAGGTAATAAATATTTGAATATAAAAATGGTATAATATTTACTAATATGATGTAAATTAGATGATAAATAAATTATTTAGAAAAATTTAGAACATATAATAATTATTATATATGTTTTAAAATAATCAATAATTTTTAAATATTTTAACGGAACATTTTTTTTACAAAATATCAATAGGGTAAATTTAGAAATTATTAATTTCATGGATTATTAAAAATATCAATATATGATTTTAGCCTAATTTTTTTGTTATATATCTAAGTTTCAAGTTCATCTATAAAATTCATTAGATATATTAATTATACCAAATAATATTTCTTTTTAATATTTTTATTTACTTATATTTTTTATATCCATTAATAAAATAATTACAACATTAGTTTTGTGAAATTATTTGAAAATCTTATTTTTTGAATTAATATTAAAAATAAAGAACTATGATGAATATAAATACTATATAATTAATATGATTAATCATAGATAAATATATATTAAAAAATCCATCATTAAAAATAATATATTTATTAAAACATGAATGTGAAAATATTAACATTACTTTAAATAAAATATTAAAATTTTCACAATCTTTTCCATAGGGCTCTGAATAGTAAATAACTCAGCCATTTCTTGATTATGGTCGAGATATACTCGAAATATAATATCTCGTCAAGTTTTTTAGACTTTTATTGGTTATTAAAATTTTAATAATTTTTTTACTGATTTCTCATCAATTAAATAATTTTTGCATCATCTATGTATAAGCCTTTAATGTAATTTTTTATTTCCTAAAAAATAAAAATAAATAGCCATGATAAATAAAAAAATTATATTCCAAATGAGTATATATAGTATAATTTTAATTCCATATATATATTTTTTTAAAACAAAATAGTTATTAAAAGTTGAGTGAGACATATCTACCTTTTCATTAATTAAAATATATTAAATTCCCTAATTTCATCAAATTGTCTTCCAAAGGATGAAATTTTAACCAAAGGATATTTTAGGTCATGGTGAACCCTTCCAATGATATTTTAATATGTGTTTCGATAATTTTATAATACCCTTTTAAACATAATTACCAAATTTTCTATTTTAACATATTGATAAAAATTGTTAATGTTACTATTCATAATGTCCATAAATAAATGAAATATAATTTAATAATTTGAAAATACTTATTCCAACTAAGTGAAATTTTTTTCAAAATTAAGTACACCGATTATCCAATAATTAATTTAATGACAAAATAATTTTTAGAATAAGATATAATATTTTAAAAGTTTTAACATTGAAAAATATTAAAATGATTATACAAATAAATTAAAGGTAAAATTTATTACAATTACCAAAATTATGTTAACCAATAATAATATAATCTATATATACATTTAAAAAAATAAAAAAAATTTAACCATATAAACTGTTTCGATGATAAAAGTTGTATTCAAATAAAATTTATTATATTATAACTATTCTGAAAACATGAAAGTTATAATGAAAAACATTAAAGATTCATCCAAAGTAAATTTTTATATCCAAATTCCAAATAAATTTTTTTTTAAATGTGATATAAAAATCTGTAGAAAATGTGATTTAATGTTGGTGTACAATCAAACGCCGGTAAAAATGATTTTTATGAAAAATTATTTTTTTTTCTGAAAAATTTATTTTGTTCTAATATAATGTTTTGAAAACAAAAAAGATGAATTTTAAACATTATATTGAATATATTAAATTTATATTTATTTAATAAAATTCATGAGGTTTATTTTTATTATTTTATAAACTCACTTATATTCATTAAAATAGTTTTTGAAAAACATTTCCATTTATTTAAAAAGGTGTTTATTTTAATTTGTATTTAATTTATATCCAATGAATAAATTATATATACATATGTTAATTATATTTTCATAATTCATTTAATATTATTCATATCCTTCATTATAATTTTATGGTTATAAGGTAATATAATAATAATTTGTTAGTTTCTTAAACTTAGTCTTCTGTGAAATAAATTGTATCAAAAGTACTTAAAATTTGGTGTAACACAAGCCAATCATTATTTTTTTTTCGATAAGCTAATTCAATGTTTCCTGTAGAATTTTTTTTTCTTGGATTAGCTTAAAACACAATACATAAATTAAATTAAAAGAAATATATCTCATTAAAAAATTAGTGTGATACATTCTACTTCTTAAAATGAATTTTTCCATCAATTTCGTCTAGATATAAAAGTATTAATACTTTAATGTTTTTATTATTGAAATTAATATCATAAAAAGGATGTATAAAAATTCTTTTTAAAAAATAATATTATGAAAATAATAATTTCCCAAAGTAAATGATGACTAGGACCTTCTGTAGGAGAAAATATGTAATGATTTGGGAATTGAGGAAAATCATAAATAATCATTGAGGATGATAAAGATCACTGATCATAGGAAAGTGGGTGATCTAAATAAATTTAAAAAAACCATAAATGAAAAAAGTGTGAAATAGGAAATTGATATCATAAAAAATTATGATAATAGGGAACTGTTTTACATTACGTTGCATTTTACTATTGTTGAATAATTTTCATGAGAAGATATAATTATATGATTTCATCACAATCACACCATTGGTAATTCCATGACCACTTTCCAATTCATCCCTTATTGAATGAAATGAATTTTATATTGTCATTACATAAGTGTTAGCAGCTCATGTGACCCATAAATTTAATGATAGGTAATTCCATCTAACTTTATTACAAAAACTGGTTAGAAAAAGTTATCAAATATGCATAAGCCCACCGAAAGTGAGATAATACGTTATTCTAAAAAACATAGTCCGATGTTTAACATTAAACTACCATAAATGTATAACCTTACAATCCATCCCATAATTGAAAATACATAACATTATAAAAAGGATAACTAAATTGACTTAACATTTATCTCATATTTGTTTTAAAGGTTGGGGTCGAACCCTAAATTTATTATTCAAATCAAAGACCTATTTAGTAATAACAATATTATTACTAAATTGTAATAAATAAACACTAAATCATTCCACAACATAATTGTCATAATTCAAATTTCCAATAGTAATCACAAGTTACTTTTCATTATATTTTCCCTTAGGAGGTTTCTGATGTCGATCGTCATCATTAACCTTTGTATTTGGGAGTTGGTTATCAGAATCCAAATTTTACATTCACTTGAAACATTGATTTTTAGGAGGTTCACTCTATGGTTATTTTTGTTGATTCCCATTACATCAGATGTAGTATTATTGATGGCCTTCTTCCCCACACATAAAACCTTTATCATCACCCTTAAGACAATATACTCAATTTGTCCTTCAATACATTGAGAATAAATAAAATCTAATCATCTTTTGTCCATATTCAATAGAGATTCCATTGAATTGTATCTTTCTATTAATATCATAACCAAGAAATAGATGGATATATTTAATCTCTCTTTATTTGAGAATAATACAAGGATGGTATATACTAAAAAAATAAGTTCTTGAACTCATACCAATCCATGGATTCAACATTATCATATTTCCATATATTCATGATTATTTTCCACCATAGATTATTTTTACCATCCATGAGATATGTGCCTAGCTGTACGTTTTCACATTTTGAACAGTGGAGAAAGAAAAATATAATTTCTATGGAAAATAGCCTTTTCTCAACAACTATTTGATCGACTGTTCCACTAAAAGAAGGTGAAATTTCCTTAAGAATGAATCAATATAAATTTGTTCCCACCTTTTTTCATTTGGAAGCCAAGTGGGATTATTTGTTATGATCATAAGATTCTTTATTCTACCTCTAATAAAATTCAGTTCTTCAAGAGGAAATCCACTTCTTTTCCCATTTCATTCATAATTAATATAGCTGCTTCAGGTTCCAAACAATCTCTAAAATCCAAAAATAATATTTCTAGAGGCAAAAATCGTACAAGGTAAACAACATAATCAAGGGAGATTATTTTTAATTTCTAACATATTATGTTTATTATTATGTTATTCATGATATTCACCAAAATTCTATTATTTTAACCATTAGTTAGACTTATCTATAAGAAATATATATACATATATTTAGAATTATCTTTTGGGATCTCTCTAAAGTTTTCACATCCGTGTTTCCAATGGATGACTAAAACATCACGCTGATGAAAAATTTAATGAACTATGTTTAACGTATATGATAATTATATTATATATTCAGAATACTTAATACGTTACACAAATAGTCTTCGAAAGACCATATTACTTTAGTTCCTTGGTAAACATAGAACACATTCTTCAAATATGGTGAATGTTCTTCAATATCTCCCAAAATTATATTCCCATTAGTACATGGAAATTAAATTACTTTTTTCAAATTCATAATACTCTACACATATAAACACCTAAAGGCCATTTTTAGGGACTTTAGAAAATTGTAACACATTATTCTAATTTGGTGAATGATCGTCAACAACTCCCATTAAGATATTCCAATTTAGTTTCCCAACATAAAACATTTCATTATATAATAGGGAAAATAAAACATAAAAAGGGTGATCTCAGATGCCTAGTAAGGGTAAAAAAGTAAAACAATAATCCAAACATGAAAATACTAATGTAAAAACATGTACATGACTTTTATAAATCTTACAATGTAAAACATATATAGAAATACTAAGCCACGAAGTAATTCATGGAAGTTTATAATGCATTAATCATAAAGGAAACATGAGTCATGAGAAAATAAATTGGCATAAAACATGGAATTTTGGAAAACATATAAGCATAGAAAATCATTTCCATATGAGATAAGGATAATTTACAATACAATCAAACTGTAAAAAGTGATTTAATGAACCCAATTCACTCCTCATTCAATCCCTGCATTATGGAACTGGGTTTACATACCATTTCATCCTTTAATTATTGTACCTAGATTACAAACCGTTCATGGCCTATATTACTATATAGAGATCATTTCCCATTCATATCCTATCAATATCATGAGATATAAATCTTTACCCAATGAATTGGAGGTAGAAATAGGTTCCACCTATCATATAATTAAAACCATACATATGTGTGACACAAAAAATAAATCATTCATCATATAATACCCCATGGAAAAAATCTGTTTCTTAAACATCATTTCATCATAACATAATCCATGTAAAAAAGATTGTCTCAAAAATAAAATTCAATCATAAAAATATTCCATCCTTTAGAATAATTGGGATAGTATACCTGAATCATAACCCTAAAAAAATTCCAATATAGATGGGAAATAATTTTAATAGGACACTTGATATTAATTTTTGAGGAAAATATCCTTTCATCTAAAAAATTTTTTATTCTTCATTAAATATTATTAAATTTTAAAATAAATAATTCCCTGGAAAATTTAATTGAAATATTTTACGGGATTATTTAGGGAAATAAAGTTTTAGGAAATCATACAAATCCACTTATATCTTATAAGTTAAAAAACATTCTTCTCATTATTTTTTCCAAAAAAAAACTACATCTTTTAAAAATGAAAGAATTATTATTTTCATACCATGTATTAAAAAGAAAAATTTGGTAAAAATGAATTCAAATGATTATAAAATAATGTTATATATTTTTTTGAAATATGATTTAGATAGAATTGATATGGATGATAAATATTCCCTTGAAAATACTTGCTTATAAAAATCTCAGATAATAATGAGATTGTGAAATTATCCCTTACCATTGGTATGAGTTCTTTAATACGGGTCTCAACATCCTATATAAGGGTTGAAATAATGTCATTATCTTATTCCACAATCATATTCATTTTTATAATATAATCTATGATCATAGTATTACCTGTTGGTTAATAACAGTGGTACTCATCCATCATGTATTAAATGCTTTATTTTCTTACGCATGTTTTCTTAGATAAGTTATTATTCTTATTCTTAGTATATATTTATAGAATTTTCCCAATGATATTAATATAACAGATATAAAATGTTTTCATTCTATTCATTTATATTATCATTCATTAATGAAGATCATGTAAAATGAATCGCATCGTGTCATAGGGAATATAGGTTGTATGTACGCATGAGCTACGATATAATTCCTTTAATTTTGGAAGAGTATTGAAGTATAGGTTGTATATGATATTTAAGAATAAATATCATGTTAAAATAATATATATATATATATATATATTTTATCATTACAATAATCCAAGTAATGTGGTGATGAAAAACAAATCACATTAGAACGTTGAGACGGTAAGTCGTACATACGCATGCGTGGTGATTTCAATTTTAATACGAAGGATAGAAGGTGGATTATTATTGTCACATAATCATAATAACATCCAAGAGATAATTTATTCTGGATTTGTTACTTTTTTATGGAAACAACTCATGACTAGGATGTATAATGGGAAATATGTTTGAGAGAATCGGCAGAGGAGATTACCACTTCTTCGATCAGCACCCTCTAGATCTCCTCTTAAAGGAAGTAGAGTCAGTCTTTTAAAAATACCATAAACTATAGAATGTGGATAAAGAAGATTATAATGTAACTAATAAGGGTATATCGGATAATTAAGGCTCAATGTGAAGTGATGTTGTAAGTGAGGATGTTCCCCTTTATAATTTATGTGAGGGGTATATTGGGAAACTCAAAACATATTATGTTATAATAAAATCAAAACACAGCCAAAATACTCCAAAATTAAATATTTTAGAATATAATATGGTTTAATGATTTTATATCATGATCAAATAAAATTTATACTTTTTTTCTATCAATTTAAACCTTATCATATTAATTAACACATAGTTTATTTATTTTATTTTTAATTAAGGTAATAAATATTTCAATATTAGTAGGGCAAAATATTAACTTATTTGATGTAAATTAGACTATAAATAAATAATTTTTGTCATTTTAGACCATATTTTATAAGAGTACTCACATTAAAATTAATCTTCCATAAAATCAAACATTTAATGTCTTATATTTATTAAATCATGAAAGTTACATCTTTTCCACTACGTTAAATAAAATATTATAAATTTCATAATCATTTCAATATGGATCCATATTGACAATAACTCTACCATTGGATTATTATTGTCGATATATACTCATCCAATATGATTTTGTTAGTTTTTTGGTCTTTTAATGGTTATTATCATTTTAATGAAAATTATTTTATTCACTTTTCATCCATTAAATAATTTTTGCATCACCAATGTGTAATCCTTTAAGATAATTATATATTTCATAAAAATTAAAATTATATTATCCAGAAAAATAGAAACATATTATATTTTAAATAAGTATTAATTTTTTTATTCCTCTTCATTATATCATTATATTAAAAATTATTTTTTTTTTCATTTTAGTAAAACATATATAACTTTTCTTTAACTAAAATTTTTTAGATGTTAAAATCTCATAATAGTGGCTTCAAAAGGTTGAAAATTTATCCTGAGGATGAATTAGGTCAAAAAAACACATCATATTATATTTGAACAAGTGTTAGAATGATTATATAATATTAATTCTACCCTTAATTACCTGATTTACCTTTTTTTTCATATTAATAAAAGTAAATGATGTTACTATTCATAATGCACAAAAATAAAAAAAAAACTATTTAATCAATTTGGACTCATTGATTCCAAATATAGATTCCATTTTCCAAATTTTAAATCATCACAGTTTTAGTATTTAATAAATGTTAATCATATTTTCGGAATGAGATAACTTGTTTTAAAATTAGAAAATTTTAAAAATATTGAAAGGTTACTACATCCAAATTCATGGTATAATTAATTCAAATGATCTAAATTATATTACATGATAAAAATAAAATCTATTTATATTTTATAAAAATTAAATAATATAATTTAACTATATAAATTAATTCCTTAAAATAAATTGTTTTCCGTTAAAATTTAGTTCATTTTCATTATTCATTAAAACATGAAAGTTATTAGAAATATATTAAATAGTCATAACTTTTTGTTTCTGATCCTAAATAATAAGTTTTAATTTTATATATATAATATAAATATGAGTTAAAAAAAGGATTTAAAATTGGTTCTCCATCAAACGGCGATAAAACTGCATTTTTTTAAAAATGTTTCATTTTCAAAAAATTCGAATTTGTTCTTATATAATGTTAATAAAACATATAAGATGAATTTAAAAAAATAGATTGAATATATTACATATATATTTCACAAATAAAATAAAAAAAAGTGTTTTAATAATTTTATAAACTCACTTATTTTCATTTAAATGGTTTAAAAAAAAATATATTTTGTTATTTAAATAGTGTTTTATTTTCAATTATAATTAATTTATTAGAAAATAATTAATTATATATACATGTGTAATGAATATTTTAATAATTCAGTTATCATTGATCATACTTTCCATTATCTTGGCAAGGTTTTATGGTAATATAATAATATTTAGTAGTTTGATCGAACTCGGCCTTTCATGAAATAAATTCTATCAAAAAAACATGAAACTGTGTATAACGCAAGCCAGGCATAGTGTTATGTATTAGATAAGCTAAAAGGCCATTTCATGTATCATAAGAATATCTTGGTGTATCATATAACAAAATACATCAATGTAATTAAAATAAAAAAATATCATAATAATCTTGGGGTGTAACATATATGGTTTGTAATGTCGTTATATAGAATGTTTCAACTACCTGATGCCTTCTTGTGTGCTCCTAGCTTTTCCCATATATTTAGGGGCCTACCAGTATGTCTATATGTTTCATATTATTGGATTATGCTCATGTACTCTCTGAGATACCAATTATTATGTACTCTAGTGTATAAGAAGATCCGCAAGAATACTGTCACGAAGTGTTTTGTGGGGTCCACAAGTGTGTGAACCTTATCTTAACAAAAATTCTTGATTCTACCACTAGGGGACTAGGAAACATGTGTTCTTAGACTACACACTGTGTAGTCTCATTTTTTATATGCCTCTGAAACATCTACATGATTCTCATATGCATTTATTTTCATCAAGATTTATATTGGGGTTCTATATCTTGGTATTTCCATGACTGATCCGTAGTTGATGGCTAGAATTCTCACACCCGTACGCTATATGGTTCTAACTATTACACCACACCATTACCAACACAAATCTTGATCTCTAATCCAAAGGGGAATCACCTATACCATATAATCCTTTTTGGTCAATCTATAAATCACCATATAGTATGTGGCTCATGAAATAATTATGAATATGGTGGGTTCGATCTTGCTTGATCCATCCAAGTTAATTTCAAAAGATGAATCAATGGAGGAAAGACTAATAATGTAGAGCACGGTTGGGTGAAATGAATAGGAAAATGGTAAAAAAATAATTGTCTTATTATTATCAACCAATGATCATAAATAAATGGTTAATTAAGGGTGATTTATGTGTCAAAATGAATTCCCAAATCAAATAATTCAACAGTTAAAACGACTCTCTTTGGAATATCAATAAACCATAGTTCAAAATAAGCTGATTAAATTAGTGCTTAAAAAAATAAAATATACCATAAATCCATATATTATATTTTCTAACTCAATTATTGATTGATTGTTTCTAAATAATTTATTCCCAATGATGAGGAACACAAACTAAATTTTCTACCTCTTGATCCACCTTGATTTGATCACTCTTCATTCTCCAATCCCAATCCTCTAATGAAGGGTATCTTTTATCCTCTTCTCTAATAATCCAAGTGTTAAAAGGCATCTCTTTTAATTTTATATAATGATATATAAATATGGAGGTGTGGGTTTAGACAATTTAATAAAATAAAAAAATAAATTTTGTATTTATTTTATTATATCCACATTCCAATGACTTGCTTAACCTGTTTTTTACTACCGACCAACCATAGGTTATTCTATGGGAAAACACATATTCTAGAATCAATTACTATCTAGTATTTTCAATCTAATGTTCATAATAATGGAAAAGAATTTAAATTATTATTATGCCTGAGGGTGCATTAAAATATTATCATATTTTAATATCACCCCACCAAGCTCTTCATATCCTAGAATTATTCACCAACTAAGCACCATTATTCAAAAATATTCCATGAAATATTTCAAATCCATGCATGGGAAAAGTAGATTCATTAATACCCAATTATTTCCTTGACTCCTGTCATCTATTTTTATATATTCTTTATATAATATTGTTTTAATATATGAGAATTATGTTTTGGGTATCTATTCAATAGTATCATTGTTGAATCATCATGTGTGATGGGAATTTAGGGTGGATATGATAATGTTTTCTATAGAATGTCATATATTTATAATGTTTTATTATTTTATTACAGGAAACCCAAAATATTTACTTAGTTTAGTATTTAATTGGTGAAATGATATTTTTTTATTTTTTAACAATGGTTATTAAGGATTTCATTAAGAGTGGGTTATGGCTATATCAAGGGGGGCATATACCTTATTTCCTAAGGTGTTGGAATTATTACCCAATATAATGGTAAATTATTTAGTTTTACCTAAATTAAATGATATTGAGTTTTTATTTTAGGTAAATTTAATTATTTATAACTAATTAGATGTCTATTTTTTGGATTTGGCTACTCATGGATGTGGATGATAGAAAGTATGGGAATATGTGATCATAGTATATTGTTTTCAAATGTCACTTAATGGGATAGAACAAATTTTAGTTAGTGGTCCCTATATATAACTAGTGTTTTATGAAATACATTGAGAAATGTGTGATATGATATCATATTTCCATACCTATTTACCTGAAACTATGTTTAATTATTTTCCCTTGACCATTATTAGTTGGATATTGACATCTAGGGTTTTGATAGACCTTCCAATTGATACACCTTAATGCATTGACTAAAAATGTTCATAGGATTTAATGAAATATGGTGGACATTATACTCATGATCTGATAGAGGATTACCTTGAGTTATGTTATAATGTGTATTTCCACCATTAGATATCTTATCCAATGTAGACAATAGTGATATGTTTAAATGAGAGAAGCCAATATGAAAATTTAACTGGAATATTTTATTTCAATTTTGTTTATTGATTTTATAATACTGGGGTTATTCTTGAAATAATTTGGTATGAATGTTGACTCTATAGACACTAATGTCCATGGGTAATGAATTAATTTCTTGTGAATTATTCTCTTTAAAACCAAGAGTGATTTATAGTTTGCCGAACAAAATTTAATGGACCATGATCAGTAACCCTTACCCTATCTTGAATGTGATATGTGTGGATTTTGTGAGGTCATCTCAGTGTTGACAAAGATAAAACATTAACATTTACGTATTAACCTTTTATCATTCATTAAATTCATTTTAGGTGAGTGTTCCTCCCCCTATAGGTTCATGGTATACAAGAATGTTTTATGTAATTTTTTGGGATTTGGGTATAGGTTGTCTGTGTGATGACTAATGCGAGTGAGATTCAATAAAATCCTAATTGATATTTTCTAATATAACATTTCATAATATATTATTCATTCTATTTTATATTTTATTTATTTTTTGGGATTCATGCATAGTTGTATTATTATTTATATGAGATATAGTTGTTTACCCTTTCTTAATATGTTTTCAGTGTATGGGATGAACTATATGGTAACTCTTATATTACATATTATCCACGATGACATTCCCACTTTTGATTCCACCCACGACATGGTATGAAATTCCAAATGTAAAATTACTATGTGTGGTATGTGGTAATTAACCAATAACCATATGATAATGTTGTGATATAATCTATCTTAGGACCATGTAAAGTATGTACATTATAGGGGAGACAAATTGACATTAATATGCAGATTGTAATTGCCACATGAATTGGATTATTTTTTTAATGGGTATAATTTATAGTTATTTGTGTAATAAAATTTAAAGTAAACAACCCATAAGTATAATTTTAAGATTAAGGAGTTCAATTTCTTACACACCCAGAATGTTTTAGTTTTTTAGATTTAGAAAAATATGAAATTAATTACATAATAAGCTGAAAAATTCCATATAGTTTTTATCATTTTCCTAAAAAAATTCATAAGTGTACACCTAAGGTACATTCAGAACATATATAAATATTTTAGTAAAAATCATCCTAGTAAGATATTTTACATGTCTGTAGTTAATATTTGTCCTTTGATCCTATACAATTTTATAAAAAATATGGGAATAGTATGAAATGAATAATAAGGGATATATAAAACGAAACCAATTTCAAAATTTTAAAATAAAAAATCACAAAATAATTATATTCCATAAAATAATAAAAAATTATTTCAAATAATAATAAATTTCTATATCAAATAAACCTAATTTTCTCAATATTGACACAAAATACCATGTATGAAATCATAAAATAAACATCATAATCATGAATTTTTATTGGAAAATATAATTACTTGTAAAATCTCTCTATGAAAAAAATCATTTCACATTTAGAAGATAATAAACTGTTAATTAATTATAGTATAATATTATTACAATATGAAATAAAAACATTTCAAAAAAATATGGAACCAAAAAAATTTTCATATCATATTCGTGAGTTGTTATCTAAAAAATCACCCTTGTATTAACCTTTAAAAGAACCCTTAAAATGGAATAACCAAACAGTCAAGCATAGTGAATATTCCCAAGATAATATTTTATTACCTAATAAATTAGTGGGATAGATTACACCCATCCATAATCACGTATAAATTATAAGATCTATAAAATGAATAAGAAAGAGATGGGATTTTACATTCATTATAAAACACATAAAGTATACCTTTGATCCTATAATTATTATTATTTATATTTATACAATAAAAATAAAATAAACTATTATTTTCATTGATATTTATTTATAATGAAACAAAAATAAATAATGGAAATTTTATTTCATTTGTAAAATCATCAAAACATGTAGAATAATATCTATAATGAATAATGAACATGTACATGGGAAATAGTGATCACATGTTAAATTTTAAAAAAATATATTCATTTGATACATTTTTAATCAATGTCAAATGTGATGTTTATAGAAAATACTATAAAAAAATTTATAAATAAAATCATGGATATTAAATAATTACCTTCGAAAATAATTATATAAAAAGAATAAAATTAAAACAATGGAAATAACATCTTTACGGAAGAGAAAAATTTGAAGGAATTATTTAAAACATGTTTTTAAAGAAAAGTCACTTATATTAAGTCGTGACTCCCAGGTCATAACTTCTACACTCATGAATAATAATAATATATTAATTATTTACATCATTCAAACATATTAATATTCATTTTATAATTAAAATTATTCTTATTCTACTAGTTATTATGATTCACTTAGTTTTAATTATGGAATAGTATACACTGGTCATTCAGGGATTTTTTTAATTAATAATGTAATAACTCGAGATTTAGTGGAATTTTTTTAAATTAATTTAATGTTTTCGATATTTTCCATTTCAAACAACAGATAATATATATATATATTTTTAATGAACAATGTTTGGATATTATTATATACAACACGATGTCGAGCTTCGTCTACACACAACACCTAGAATGAATTTTAGTTAACATAACCGTATGACTAGATTCAACTAAAAAAATGTTGAGTTTTACCAAACTATAATATACTATTAATATTTTTTAACTATTATTATAGTAACCGCCTAGAAGTTGGAATAAATGTTACAAATAAATTATAATTTTTTTTGAAAATAATATATAAAATATTATATAAAAATAATTTTTTGGTTATATATATTTTTTATAAATGAATATAAACACTATTTGAAAATAAATAAATTAAATTTCTTAGAAGATAATATTTCTATTTGCAATGACAATTTTATGAAAAAAATTTAAATAAAATGGACTTTAGTTAATGTTTCAATAAACTTTATATATTATATATTCAATAATTTTTTTGGTAATAATCCAATTTATTTAAAATCTATAAAATATGTATATATACAATTAATAATAAAAATATGTATTTTTATAAAATTCAATTTACCACAATTTAATAGAGATCCCATTTAAAATCTATTTTTTGAAACTTGTTATTTAAAATAACTAATATCATTTTTGGAATATAAATATAAAAATATAAATTGGGGGGTTTTTTGTAATTTTTCTGGGAACATTCATATTCTGATGAATAGTCAGTAACAATGAATTTTAGTTCAAAACTGCATATTCATTGAATTTATTAATATAGTTAAATATATATTACAATTTAATTTTAAATATAATTATATCATAGTTATATCAGTTAAACTAATTAAATTTCTTGGGAATATTTTCTCATTAAATTTCAATATAACTCATAGAAATATTTCAAATATATTTACTTTAAAAACATAATAAATTGTCCCATCTATGGGATTAACATAAAATTGAATTTTTCACTTATATGATTAGAATTTCTTAAATTGGATTCATTATATGGAATGAAAATAATTTATAATTTCTAATTACTTCAACAATGTTATTTAATGAAAATATTAGTGAATGTAATTAAAATTAATTATAGCATTTAATGTAAAACCAAGATTACTTAATGGTTAAACTGTAATTTTTAGTGGCCAAATGAGCTAAATACATATCAAAAATCTAATTTAAGGTCATATATCAACCATGTACCCTAGTGGTAGAATTTGAACAATTATTGGAGTCACATTATGTATAGGTGAGCACTCAAAAGTGTTTACGCTAATATATTTATAACAATTCCAATAATCCCCTATAAAAGGGTACCCCACCCTCACTTACAAACACCTCTGAAACCATTTTGGAATAAAAAATACCTAACAAAATATCCTTATATAATCCTTCCCTTCTCCCTTGTAGACTCCCTTTGGGAATAAATCCAACCATGTAATCCCTTTGGTCTAAACCTAGAGGAGTTACCCAAATAAGATGTAACATCCTTCCCCAAGCTCTGTTGTTTTATTTTCATTATCCACCCAAGAATTATTAATATTACACAATTATATAATTTTCTTAGAATCCTTAATATATATAGATTTTTATTTTAAGGGTTTGACCTACACTAACATAAACTACCCTCTAATGGGAATGCAACTAACTATTCGTGGGTATGATAGACTATTACCTTGCGAAAAAAGTTGTTCGTTTTTACATTAAAACCTATAATGTGTGGGAATTATTATTGAAATTATTTTTTATGTGTTATATATGATATTTAGTATTTCTTCATGATTCTTTAATTGTTATACAAAACATTCCTTCATTATTTAATTTTTTAAATATGATAATTTCATTTGTGTATGTGTAGACTATCACCTCTTTAAAGTGATGTGATTTGTTCACATATTAAGTGTAATTTTTTATGATGAGTTTAGTAATGTTTTATGATAATTATGAAATAATAATAATAATAAAATAATAGTATATGTATTTTTGTGTCATGTACCTTTTTCATTTTCCTACAATAATAATATAGAAATAGTGTTCATACGTACGAATGGCCTCCTGGCACTATGAACATTGTATTTTATTTTTACTTCTACCTTTTATAGATTTTTATTAATATTTTTATACTTAATTTATATGAAATTTAAAACCTTTTCAAAATATGGTAAATTAGAAAATCATGATTTATGTATGAGGATCATGAATAAAAACTCTTAACATATACCAAAAATTTCAAATATTCCCTGATACATAACATTGATATGGAGTTATTAATAAAAGGGTAATAGAAAGTCATAAAAATCATATATGGTGTTAGATATAATAATATTTTTATATGTTATATTTATAATATATTAATATTAAATATAAATGTTTATATAATATGCATTAAAATATTAAAGATGTATGGTATGGTTTTTCTCATCTCACTTTTAATGTCCGTGAGGCAAAAGCCTTGTTCATCTTCTATTTATTAATTGAACGGTTTATACTAACCATGGGTATATTATATGACTATTATAATTATATTTA
The DNA here is from genome assembly GCA_963277665.1 of Viscum album. Taxonomy (NCBI): domain Eukaryota; kingdom Viridiplantae; phylum Streptophyta; class Magnoliopsida; order Santalales; family Viscaceae; genus Viscum; species Viscum album. The sequence goes on along the minus strand of OY728129.1, from coordinate 748,737,093 downwards.
AAGGGTATTTACATATCCATTTTTTGATTTTTATTTCATGGGAATTATGTTTCAAATTTTACCAAATCAGTAATGTTGTTTGGCTTAGTTTACCTGCTTTGAGATACATGGCATATTATTCACATATATAATTATACGATGCATATAAAAAAACATTTTATATGTTATATAATAAATGAAATTCATTCCATGATATTTTAATCTTAATTTAATTTCACATTCTTACATGGGTAGTATGAATCATTGTTACCAAGTGGTAAGAGTTTATTGAAACAATCTCATCATTTATTGGGATTGTTTATGATTTTTCTTTCATTAATGAAACCATACTATAAATATTTCAATAATACAAAAAAAATTATTCTCCTCTATTTAGAAATTATATATTCAATTATTAGTACCATTTTACTACTCTTTGGTACATAATATAATTATGAAGTGTTTTTCACTTAAGTTCCATTTATCTACATCATTGGTCATAAATATGTGTTCCATCAAAAACAGATTTTATAAACCTCTTTAAAAAAATGTTATAATATTATTCTATGATCATTAAATACATTTTACCCATATTTTACCTTTTATATAAAAGGGTTTTAAAAAAAAATATCTTTTTATCATTTTCTGATCGAGGAACGTTTCAGAACATTTTCAGAGTAAAGGAATGTTTCGCATGGGTGGTTTTATCCACTATTATTAAATCCTTCCATTGTAGAATCATTTTAATGTTTAAAATATAACATTTTATGAAAATATATTTACCTATGCTTTTTATGTTAATTGTTTTAAATTAATTTTCATTGAAAAGTATTTTAAAACATGTATTCAATTATCCATCTGAAAAAAATTGATTTTAAATATGTTTTATACTTTATTTTCAATGTAATGGTTCTAAAATTATTATAATTATTATTTTATGTGTTATCAAGGTTAAATATTATCAAAATTCTATCAATGATATTTTATATGTTTTCGTGGATGATTTTTATCTGGATTCTTTTCTAAGTGTTCATCTTTCTTAACATGGAAATTGCTTTTCAAATGGAATTATTCCAAATAGAGAATTTTTTCAAATAAGAAAGGATATATCACTAATTAAATGTTTTTAAAAGAAATTTAAAAATTATTTTCAATATATTATGACATCCAAGGGTCTTACTCTGTTATTTTTAGAGACATGACACAAAGGTTCCATGCATATTATTTATCAGAATGGATTCTATTTTAATTGTATTATGTTAATGAAACCCATTTAACATCAATGTGTTATATGTTTATAAAACCCATTTAACATTCATGGGATATATGTTTATGAATCCCATTTCACATTCATTGTGTAAATTCATATGAAACTCTCTTATTTTCCTAGGTTATGATTTGATGAATTGATTATGAAACCTATCTAATTTTCAATGGTTATGATATAATTTCATTTTCAAAACACAGATTTCAATTTATGTGTTATGATAAAATTAATGATTATGATCTTCTAGAAAAAATATGAATAATTTAATTATTATATGTGTGGGAAATATATCTCCCTACAATGAGTTGAATAATATTTTATATCTCATGTGATAGACATGGCTGGAAGAGTGAGTGAACTGAGTTTAGTAACGAAATTTGTCTACTAATATCGTATTACGAGAGAACATTTTCAACTATGAGTGTCATGGGAGTGAAACATGACTTGCAAGATACTGTTTTCTATGTACACATTCTACTATAATGACTATGGAAGTGATTATTTTTCTAAAATGATTATAATTTTATATTCTTATGTTTCTTCCATAAATTTTATTTCATCTTACTATGTTATGATTTCATGGATTATCTTTTGATTCTCATATCATTAATGTATTATGAACATTAAATCCTTAATCTATGACTCATTTATAATTTATTTGATATTCATTGTATGATCTAAAAATGTTATTATCATGTTTTCATGCACTTATAGTTATATTACACTTATGTATCTCATTTGATTGTAGTTACTATGTATTTGAGCTCAACCCTTTCTTATGTTTACATTCCTCAAGTTATAAATAAATTTTTTAAGTAGATATACTAAATGGAAATATTTTTTTGGGAAGAATATAATATCATTCAATAATATATTTGATTTTTCTTCATGTTTCTAAAGACACTAAACTTTCACAATACTCAAGAATATACTTTTGTATTATGCTGAATAATCTTAAAAAATGATGTAATATCCATGAATGTTAATCCTGGTTAACTATAACTTGTATCAAAAGAAAATTTTATTCATAATTTTGACACTTAGTTGAGAAAATCATAGTGAGGTCCATAGGAAAATTTCTAAGGATATATTTAGTGGTGTTTGTATGGATAATAATAAGGTTCAAAATATTTAAATGTTGGTGTCAGGATTTATGAAACCTATAAGTACTTTTTCTTGATTATGTGGCATTATACTATGATAAGTTATTCTTACAAATAATTTTCTTTTTTTTCAAAGAAAGGATCTAGATGGAACTGAAATGACCTTAAATCTGATGGTTAATTTATTGATTATATGAAAACAAATTGGATTATAAATGGAGAGAAATATATCATGATTATACCAAATTATCTATCATGAAATATGATTTATAATGTGAACTTTAGAGATATTAATTACACATATAATAAAGTGAATATAAACTTTTATACATTTTGAAATGGTAAGGACTAATGTGTAAATAAGACTTGGGTTCTAACATGTTAAGAAATGGGATGAAGAACCTTGAGGATGTCCTCAAATGGGGGGGATATTTTATTTATCTAGTATAAAGGACCATAGGGTGACTTATTATCATGGTTTTTAATATATTATCTATGGAGAACATGAGAAATACCAAAATCCATTCCCGGACGAAATAATGTACTTCTAACCCAAGGAACTACATATTACATTCTAATCATTAAAGTGGATGTATTGATGTAGGTATATATCTTTTTTGGGAATTACAAATGGTAAATTATATAAGGATTTTTCATTTTATGTCTTTATATAAATATTTATAACAATACATTGAATAGATATAATAAAATAAAAATGTAATTTACTATAAATGAGATATTTTGACTAAGGGAAGATAACCCATAATATGTTCATGATGTTTACATAATGATTTTGGGGTAAATATTAGTTCAATATGAACTATTAATTTAGATGGTGATGATGACCATTAAATTATATTTGATCTATTGACATGGTGGTATATGTTTCATGGATGAAGCTCAAAACAACTTTTATTTAAAAAATATATCCTATAAATTTTTTCATAAGGAATGTTTCTTGTATTCAATAACGATTTATAGTAATTCCGGTTATTACCATGTTCAGTAGAATACATGATGAAGGAATTAACATGATTATTATGTGATGAAAAAGAGAAAATTTATGATATATGGGGGTCAATAATAAGGTTATTTAGTGGACTTCACTGGAATGTTTTTTGTTTCCATCTTTTAAATTGGTTATAAGGTTTACTATTTATGAAATTTTTAATTTAAATTTTAGATTAATTTTATGAGATTAAAGTATTATCTCCCCATTATTAGATAAATTCATGTTTAGAAACCTAATGTAAACATATTTATGTAATGATAACTATATTAATATGGAATTAATTATCAATATTTTTATGGATGTCAAGATATATTAGATCTTCAATAATGATAAATTCAACATCATTCCTAGGAGTTAGAGATAAAGATTGAATTGATCAAGGCGCAACCAACGGCTAATATTGTGTATATGTAATGGAATGAAATAAATTATGTAAATAATCTTGTGAAAAACGCGTCAACACTAGTAAATAGTTATTGAAAAATATTTTTTTAATACCTTCATTTTTATTACACTGATGGTATTATAAATAATTATAGATTTATGGTTTTTAGGACCTTACTTTTCAATTTATCAAGAACATGCATGTTATCAATGATCCTTATCGATCTATATAGTTATTTAAGATTTTCATACATGTCAAATATTCACTCCCATCCTATGTTCTCATACATGGAATCATAGTTTTGAGATACAATGAGTAACTATTATGGTTCCTAGATTCAGTTTTTAAAGGATGTTTTTGTAATATTTTTTTATGATGGTGGTTTCTAGGAAATGATATTTCATGTATTAATCCTTAGAAACCCTACCTAATTTTGATTATGAAATTAATTTTAATGGGGGTATAATATAACACCTCAAAATTTTGTGGAATTTTGGATTTTTATATAACTTATTTTTTTATAGAATTACTTTCACATAACACTAAATATTGAATTTTTATATGAATGAATTATGTTTATCATGTATTATATAAAAAATGATGTTAATATTCTTCTATATGCAACACTTAGATTGTATTTTGGTACATGAAACACTATGTTTGGTTTGTGTTACCCACAATTTCATGTTTTACTGAACTACAATTTATGAATAATATTTTTTTTAAAATATTATTATAGTTACCACCGAGCCATTTCAATTTATGTTTTTAATATATTTATCTAAATTTTAAAAATATAGTTTAATCGTGTATATAAAATTAATCCAATGATTATAAATCAGTTCGAATATATTTTTTGAACTATTTGAAAATAAATAAATAACCTTCATAAGAAAACTAATTTTTATATACAAAAATAGTTTAATCTAAAAAATAAGAAAACCAAATTTTAATTAATATTATCAATGTAATTTTAATATTTTTTATTTTATCATTAAATTTAATAATCATCCAATGCATTTTATAGTAATAAGAAAAAAATAAATCCAATTTTATTAATAATAGGATATATTTTTCTAAAAGGTAATTTTAACTCCCTTTAAGGGAGAGACCATTTTAAATATATTATTATGAAACATTTTTTTTGAAAAATATTACTACATTTTTGAAAGAGAAATATAAAAATTTACATTTTTTGAATTTCTGTTATTTTTTGAGAATATTAATATACCGAGGAGTAATGAATAATACTGACTCTTAGTTCAAACATCATTTTTTTCATACTTATTTGTATATATAAATAATTTTGTTTGTTATATTTTAAATAAAATTTTGTAAATTTTATATCATTTAACCAAATTTATGTCATTCGAAAAAAGATCTTATTAAATTTAGAAATTAAAACTTATCAAACATTTGACCATTTTTATTTTAAAACATGCTTTGTTGTCAAATTTGTGGGATTAACATTAAATAAATTTAGTCCACTTATGTGAATAGAATTTAAAAAAATGATGTTTTTTTTTGAATAAGAATAATTTATAATGTATAATATGGTCAAAATATTTATTTAAAAAAAATAGCGAATCTAATTAAAATTAATTATAAAAATTAATGTAAAAAAACCAAATTACATAATAGATAAAATTTAATATTAAAATGTAAAATGACCTATAAACATGAAAAAAATATATTGGATAGATATTTTTTGAAAAGGTACCATCTTATATAAAATTTGGAAAATTTATTTTGGAACATTTTTAAGGGATTCCTCTCAATAGTGTTTACCTTTTTATATTTAGAAGAATCCCACTCCTCCACCTTCTCTATAAAAAAAATTCACCCGCCCCCATAACATCCCTAAAACTATCATGAAACATTTTCATAGAAATATCCTACACAAATATCATCCAAAAATACCTCTATTCATCCTAGAATCATAAATGTGGGTAAAGATTCAACTAAATGATCCCTTATGTGCCAACTAAGATGGGATACCCAAAGAAGAGGTATCATAAATCCTAAAGCTCCATTGTTTTATTTTCATTATAAACCCCATAAAATATTATTATTCCATGGTTATTTAAAACATTAGTATCCTAAATATAATTATATTCTTTATGGGTTATACCTACACATACACACACTTCCATCTAATGGCAGCGAACATATACTTCATGTGTACAACAGAATACCACATCAAGAAATGAGGTTGTTAATTTTTCCTTTACCAAATATAATGGGTTGTAATTATAAATAGAAATCTATTTTGTATGATATATATTATATTTATGATATATTTGTACTTGTGGAATTATTATATAAAACATAACTTCATTATATCCAATTTACGTAAAAAGGATAACTTCGTGTTAGGACGTGTGGACTAGAGACTCTTAAAAGCGATGTAATTCATTCACACTTTACATAGAATGTATTAATGATGTGTTTATTAAACTTATATTATATATATAACATAATAATTATAATCTAATTATAGATATATATGTCATTTACTTTTTTTAAACAACAATAAAATGTAAATATTTTTCCTCTATGCGTGTAACCTACAATCTACATAAATGGTGTATTTCGTTTTTACTTATTCCATTTATATATTATTGTTAATATTTATATATTTATCATTTATGGTATTTTAATATTTTTTTTAAATTTATTAACCAAGTAAATCATGATCTAATAAAGGGGATCAAGAATAATAATCCGAAACATAAATGAAAAACAAAGCAGATATTACTTAAAATGTAACATTAAAATAGCATTGTTAAAAAATTGTAATATAATTTAATAATAAAATAAAATATTGTATTAGAAATTATAATTTTATAATTTTTATGTTTTATATTAAACATATATTTTTTATACATTAGGTATTAATGTGTAAGAAAAAATTCAAGACCTAAGGTAAGGGTTTTCTTCTCTTAATTTTAATTTCCATGAGGCACAACTCATGTTCACCTCCAATTTATTATAAGTTGAGTTTATTATACACATTTATTTATTAAATTATTCTTATATGTAAAATTATGGGTATTTACATATCCATTTTATCATATTTCATACCTGAAATTTATTTTTCAAAAGATTCCAAATCGAGAAAGTAATTTTTTTCCAAATATACATTCGTTGAGACAATTGTCATTTAATGAACTTATATCATTCCATTATGCATATAAATTCCCATTTGGAATGTTTTTTCATTTATCCTCTTATTTCCTTGATATCTTATGCTTATATTAATTTCATTTTATTTTATGGGTAGTCTAATTCAATGTTACCATGTTATACGAGTTTATTGATAAAATCTCATCCTTTATCGGGATTGTTAATGACAATGCTTTCATTGATGAAACATTAATATCCATATTTTTGGAAACCAAATGAATTTTAATATACTCTAATAAACCATGATATCTCCATGTATTTTTATCATCTTACTGCTCTTTTGTACTTAATAAAATTTTTATTTTTTGAATGAAATCCAACATTTAATACATCTTTTATCAGAAATCTATATTCCTTCAAAATAGTTATTCTTGGAGATATCATGGTTGATTAGAGTATTATGAAAACAAAATCGTTATTCTTGGACTCTTTTATATAATAATTAATATGTAGGGTATGGTCTATAAATATTATTCTAATGTTCTTGTACCCTTACTGTCATGTTAATCTTATATATATCCTTTGTTTACCCTTACTGGTAATCTGAAATCACTCATTCGTTATGATTTCGTCCCTTGCGTTATGAACATATTTTTTACGTAGAAGTGCTAAAGGGGATGATCTCTATATTAAACATTTCATATCTTTCATGATGTTATAATATATTATTCCATTTTTCTAAAGACAAAAGTCTATTACGGTTCTCATGCATATACTTTTGTAATGTTCTGAATATTCATATAAAAAGATCTAATATCTATGTATGTTTAACATGGATATATATCGATAATCTCAAAAAATTTCTATATAATTGTAATGATAAGAATTATTTTTAAAATAGTTCAATAATATCTTAATTTTACCCATTAGGGTTCCTATATAATTCACGAGAAAGAAAATTCTTATACATTATGAAATATTAATGTTTCTATAAATTTCCATTGATAATATTTTTTCACATCATCAAATAAGGATTTATAATTTTCATTATTACCCTTAATATTTCATTATAGTATTATTACGAAAAAATATTGAATTTATAATTATTAAATATTGTTACCAAAATATATGTTTCATTAATCAGTATAAAATAATAAATTTAGGTGATAAAACCATCTCAAATAGTAACATGTTATAATGATAAAATTCTTGTGAATATGTTATTATACAATATGGTTATCAGTTTAAAAGAAGTATAATAATTTTGAAAACATGGGATAAAATTAATAAATTAGTTTAAAGAAGAGGTATTGATGAATATAAATGAATATTAAAGGATAGAATATATAACTTAAAAAGTGTCACTATATATTCGTTTCATGTTGTTAGCTTTTATAATGAATATTCATTGTTAAAAAAATAATTTTATTTAGGTATTACTTCACAAAAAATTAATAATGATATTAATAGTATATTCATTTATTTATTATATTCCTAAAACATAAAATATATGATGATAATATAAAATGGGATATGTCTATTTAGGGTGGTAGTAAATGTTACATATAGATGAAAAGAATTTTAATTTTACAAATGATGTAAATTAAATAATTTAAATAATTTTTTATAGTAATAGAATATTAAATATATTATAAAAATAATATTTATATCCCAAAAACATATTTATAACCATACATGTGACTAGGTGATAAATGAAACATGAAATATAATGGTTAAGAATTTTACCAATTACAAGGAAACAATCCTTTAGCTAACACCATATACATTGTTAAACTATAATTTGGGTTGGATCAGGACCTATAGAACATGGGTAAAAAAGGATAATAGGCATATAAGAACATCCCAGTTGAGCAATTCTACTAAATCTATGAGGATAACTGTGGGGTGATGGAATTATTTTTCAGGTTAGGATAGGGTAACACTTGTAAATATTGAATGTTTTAGAAAAATATTACGGTATCATTCAATATATATGGTAAAAAATGGAAATAATTTGTCGATTATATGGGGTTGTTCAAAAGAAATATATAGAATATGAATATAGATAATATCTGGGAAAATTATCTCACAATTTTACCCATTTTACCGCCTTCAAACCTCTACTGAGGTGACTCCATTTTTTACACGGTAACTTATTTTCATGACTAAATCATAAAATTACCTCAATATAAATTATTAAAATTATTATATAAATACATATAATATTATATATGATTTTATTTATAATTTTTTTAAAAAACAATTCCAATATAAATACATAAAAGGGAATGAAAACAATTTTTTTTAAAAAATGCATTTTTAATCTTAAAAATATATTTTCTTTGAAATAACTTATAGAATATTTAAACATTACATTTATTTGGTTATATTAAAAAAGAAATTTCCATTCACATTAAAATATATCATGAAAATAATATATCCCTTTAAATAATTTGTAAATAAAAGGTTTTAATTTTTTTTTTAAAAAATAAAAACCAGTTTAGATGCAGAATTTTAAAAAATAGTTTCTATATTCAAAATAATAATTATAAAATATTCACTATACTAATTTAATATGTATAATTCTAATAAAAATTTATTTTCATGCATTTTTCATTAAAATATATTGATAAATTCGTACTAATTATAGTATTTTTAAAACCTGTATTTTTTAAAATTTATCAAAACATTAACCTTTTCAGAAAAGTCCAAAAAATTCATCCAAATAAAATTTAGGTTTAATGGATTCATATATAATGTTCTTTTCACTAAATTCAAAATATCAAATTCTAAAATATAACTTCTACATAATGAATCAAAATTAGATTAATACCGTATTTATTGGAAATTGGCCTTTTAAATATTCTTTATCCTTAATCAAATTTCTTATAAATTACTAATTAAATGGAAGTGAATAAACTTTTTATACATTTATATTTTAAAAAGAACCATAATCATATATTTTGGGTGATAAATTTAATTTTTTATGTTAAAAAACAAGAAACTGTAAAAAATAATACATTGTAAAAAACCAATTTTAATATTAAATAATATTAGTTTCCAATATTCTAAATGTAAGAATTTTAATTTATTACAATCATTTTAATAACTAATGATGTGATTTTTTTTAAATATTATTTAATAATGATCATATCATATGTATAATAAATTTTTACCTCTATGTTTCATTCTATATAATATATTGAAAATAGTATTTTTTAAAAGAAATTACTTTATAAAATTTTGTGGTGTTATATCCACACACCATGAAATATCATCATCACAATTATAATTTTTTTTACCAAATTAATTATTCCATAACATTATAATGATCTATTTTATCATGAAGTTTAATTTCTATGTCACTACTAGGAATATAACTATTTCTATATTAAATAGTAATAAAACCATTTACGTATCAAAATGAGACTCATATATCCCTAGGATTTTCTAAAATTATATCTTGTAACTAAGTGACCGTTTATATATAACACTAGAGAGATTAACCTAACTCTTTTAGTAGTTTTAGGAATTATTCTACCATATGTGTAGAGTATAAAAAAATAAACATACATTGTTTCCTTAAAATTATATAAGTTTAATTTAATACTGTGGTTAGATTAGTTTTTAGTTTTCACCTCTAACCAATTTATCATTCTGATGGTGAATGGTTATGTTAAATTTTTTATTCATGAATCATGATAAATAAACATTTAAGGAATTAAGTAATACATGAAATGATTTCAAGATATTCTTATATATTATATATTATTATTGAAGACAAAATGGTTTTTATAATTTCGAATAAACCATTTTATGAATAAGTAATCATTAAAACTCCAAAACATGAATATAAATCACAAAAAATTAAGTCCAACATAAAATATATCTCTAATAACTTATAAGGTCACAAAACCAAATATTAAAACACCATGGTCATAAATTTTTTAAAATATAATAATATTTTCTAAAATAACCTAAATCATTAGATATAAAATCTCTATAGAATCATATATAATTATAAAACTTAACCCAGTCATTATTCGTCAAGTAATGAAAATAACTTTGACATTAAATATCATATAATCCAATATTGTTCTGTTATAATTTTATTATAATGTTACCATGTATCTGATAAACCCTCATCCCAATTAACAATAATTACATTTCCATTATGGGAATCATTAACCCTAATGGTCATCTATACCTTCCAACATATGTGCCAAAAATATAATAACATTATTCCCCAAACAATTGTTAAACTAAATATCATGTTAAATTTTTGGGTTATATAAAAATATAAAAATACCCTTTGTAATGATAGAATAATCCATTTTAAAATGAAGTAATACTTTTGAATTATATACTAGTTTTACCATAAATGGGTTTCTATGTTCAATAGCTTACCCAATATTCAATAATGAGATTCTTTTAAATCTCTTATTACACACAAGACTGAGTTATATTAGGGAATAATATTCTATTAAAATTATTATAAAACTGGTACATACCACTAATCGATTATATTATAGGGTGTGAATAAAACAAACTATATTGTTTTTACAAATAAATGTTTTAACATTCATGCAATAAATTTTATTGGTATAGGTTAAGAATAAATCTAGTTTTGGATTAAAACTATATTTTAAAAAAAAGGATTACCACCATTCTATGGAGAAATAAGTTTAAATATATTTTTTATATTTAAAAAACTAATTTTTAAAGTTTAAAATTTAAAATTATCATATGGTAATTTTTTGATATTTTCGGAGGTCCTTTATTTTTTTTAAGAATATTTAATAACACTTATGTTTAGTTCAAAACTCAATTTTTGCGTAATTTATTTATATAGTTGTATACTTTTTATAAATGTTATTAAAGTGAAATTATAATAATTTAATTTAATTTAAATAAATTTATGTTACTGGAATCAATTTCACATTAGACAAATATATATATATAATTACTAAACTTTGGATAATTTTTACATTAAAACCCTGCTTTTTCATCCCATCTGTGTGATTAATTTTAAATTATTTTTTTAAGATAATGTCCTTCTAATTTAGAAAACCAGATTAAATATTTAGAATTATACTAAATTATAATTTATATTATGTTAAAATTAGTTTTTGGACCATTAATATTTATTAATACAATTAAAATTAATTACACTAATGAAGGTAAATATGTGGTTACATTGTGGTTAAACAATATTCTTAAGAGACTAAATGACCTATAAACTTGTAAAAAACATATTTTAGGCACATGAATTGGAAATATAAACCCTTTTATATAATGTTTACTGAAATGAGAGTAAAATTATGTATTAGAGACCTCTTAATAGGGTTTAACTTTTTATATCAAAATAGTGTTACTTCCCCTCCACTATAAACACACTCTCATCCATTCCATTTTATTCAAACCAATCACAACCATTTTGATCATCTAAAATATACCCAATAATCTCCCAAAAACCATACACTCACCCTAGAGGAATAAAATTTGATATAAATCCATCCAATACTTCATTTGGTTCAAACCAAAATAGTTTCCTAAAAAAGAGGTAACATTCTTTAACGTACATTTCCGTTTTATTTCTTTATACACCCAATAATTTATTATTATAAAATTACTATTTAATACAACAATTATAATCAATTTTATGATATATTTGTTATGTTATGTTTTCGACCTACACCTATAAACACTTCCATAAAATGGGTATTGAAATTACCGTACGTGTACGGTGAACAACCTCCGCACATAATGATGTCATTAGTTTTTCTTTTACTAACTATTCTATATAGTAATTATGATGAACACAATATATATATATATATATATATATTATGTATGATTTATTTTTATATATGTAATTTTTATATAACACATAACATTATGCTTACAATTTTTTATAATTATGGGAATGTCGATTGTCGACCTATAAACTACTACATCATCAAAGTTATGTGATACATTAAAAACATACATGAAATGTATTAAGGATGTGTTTAATTTTATATATGTAAAATGATTGAAATATATATGATATTCATAAAATAGTTTATTTTTTTAATATATAATATATACTTTTATTTATTACCCTTTCACACATTGTAAAAGTGATAACATCGTTCATTGATATGTGGACAACTGCATCCTCGAAGAGATGTGATTCCTATTACATAAAAATATTTATAAAAATATTTATTTATATATAAAAAAATATAATTTTATTTGTGATATATTTATCATTATTTAAGGATAAATTTTACTTTCCTTCTTTCCATAATGGCCATTAAAAATGGGAATGTCATTAATGCATACACACAGCCTACCCTCTGCATGATTGTACCATTGGTTAATTTTCCATAACCATATTTCATGATAAATTTTAATGTAATTAAAGTATAAATATGATTTTTAATTAATTATTATTATTTTTTAGACTTTTATATATTGATCCATTTGATTATATTTGACCTACCAAAGTCATTTTGACATATAAAACAAATATGTTCATGACACAAGACATTGAAATTTTCATTTAAATAGTTGTTTACAACATTGTAATAAGTGAAATAAAAATAATTATAAACATAAAAAAGGTTCTAAATCAAGTAAATAATTGAAATACATTTTTTATTATGGAATATAAAGACACATGTGGCACGTCAGACTCAAGGTAAGAGATTTTATCTCAATATCCATTCATTACGACATTTCTTGATGATATGAACATTTAATCAATTGTAAGGTAATGACCCAATGAAATTATATATCCATATTTTATCTATTTTCATGTTATTAATTTTTTAAAAAATAATTCTTCCATGAGGATTATGATTTAATTGTTCAAAATGGTATGGGACACTTTGAATGTTTAAAGATATAATTTTTAATTCCTTTCTCAATGTAAATTTTGTTCATGTTAGATTAAATATTTTTTATACGGATACAAAAGGTTTATAAAGGAAATTTCATGTTTATCATGAATATAATTCATGTTTTTTTTAAATGATTCTTTTTCTGTGTTTTATAAAATATTTTGACAAATTAAAAAATGAATATTCTATTATTAACTTACAGAGTGACAATAACATTTCTGCCATAATTATCATAATTTAATTTTTTGATTCCATTGAAATATGTCATGTTTTAATAAATTGAAAAACTTATTTTATTTTATTTTTTTTATTTTGGTATTGAAAATGATTTTTCAAAATAAATATTTATTTTGTATTTAAATGCGGTATTGAAAGATAATTGTATTTTAATATATAAAAGTGATTTTCATATGAGTTTAATTTTTTTTCCAAATGATGATATTTTTATTTCATGTTTTTGGACTTGGAAAATACAAATTCTTGGTCCACCCAGATAGTACTAGGTGATTCCATTATATATTAAATGATGGGGGAGTCCATATAGTTCTCTAATACATTGGGTAATTATTATATTTTTTAGACAATTATATTAAAAGTTGGTCTTATGGTTATTCCAATATAGATAGGTTCTTTAAGAGTTATATGTGATTGTGTACTAAGGAACCTATATCAATTTTATATATTTTCCAATTAGTTATCATGTAAATAATTTGTTTTTAAATGGTAAAATAAATGATATTTTTAAAGAATGATATTTACATTTTTGGGAATTTTTTTTCCAAAAATTTTTATTCATGAGTATTAATGGTTATCAATGGACTAATGGGTTCTTTATTTTTGAATACCTTACATTTCTTTATATTCTCATCCATGTATTTAAAAAAAATCAGATTTAATAATGATTAATGAATTAAAAGAAGTAAAATTTAGTTTTTTGAATAGTTTACAAATAGTAGATCATATATGATTTTTAATAGTTTTATATTGTTGAAAAAATGGATACTGATCGAAAGTGACCCCATTTTATTTTATGGTCTTATTATGTATGTGTTATGGCCTAATTCACTAAAACCATAAACCTGAAAATATCCACCATGTGAATGAATGTAATTTCTTGATTTAAACTCTTGATTATGTATTGTTCAAGTCCAAGAAATATATATTATGCCAAAGGACAATGTAGATATTTTTAGAGGTTAGGGTAATATTAATAACATTACCATGAATGATTTTACATTATGTTCAAGATAATGTGTTATAGAATTTTAGGATTCACATGTTTCCTCGCCTAAAAGATGTTTGTTTAGAATGGATTTTAAAAAATGAAATATGGATGTGATAATGGGAAGGAAATGAGATGAAGATATCTATCTAAGTTAGTATTCAAAGATGTTTGTAATTGGAACCTTACTTTTTTATGTAGTGAGGCCTCAGATGACTTAGGAGGTATGTTATAGTGGTACCATGTTAGAGAGTCACCCAATCTACCCTATAAAAATATGTCTTATATGGTGTATTTAATGTGATAAAATCCCCATTCTTTTATTGGATCATCTGACATAGTGGTTTTCAAAGGATTGATCAATGTTTTGGAAAAGATATTTTATGTCCTTGTATATTTATAATGTTAAAATGTAACCCCTGCCATTTTTCATTTTGATGGATAAGTTGATTGATGGTGGTTTTTGGTTAAGAATACTAGAGATAAAGATGATCGTCATACCAAGGAATGGGAAACATTCATGTAAATTTTTCTTGAAAAATATTTCCCTATGCTCATTTGACTCTAAATGGAGAAGAAATTCCTAAAAAGGAAAATTTTAAAGATTCCATTATAGTTTATGAATTAAACGTAAATGTATTTTTCCAATTATGTTCTATATTTATTTGTGAAACTAATTGAAAAATTAATCATTTTTACAAAGAATTAAAACCAATTATACGAAGTTATTTGGATATATATGAGTTTAAAATCTATGAGAAATTTTTTCATTGTACCAAAATTGTATATATAGAGTTTTATAAATTTTATGTAATTCATTATGATGAAATTAATTAGTAATCATGGTAAATGGTGATTGGAAAAAACATCAAATGTAAATATATATGTTAAAAAAATGTTCATATCATGTACTAAGTCTGTTAAATGTCACGCAAGAGAATGTATTATGATGACATAAAAGTGTTAATGATGTTGAATGTTTTTCCCCACGACCCTTGAATTCAAGGACATGAATATCAAGAAATAAAAGAAAATGTTCACTTATATTCATCTGATGGTAAGGTGTTTTAGTAATAATAAGATGGGTCATTAGACTAATTCATGTCTGAAGTTAGTTGAATAAGGTGGAAATCATCATGATTGGAATAGAAAATGGTGCAGTGAAGTCATTTTCTAATTCTAAAATAGATGTGGGGCTTGAAAATGAAGTGGTGATGGGTATGTTACTTGTGTATATGGGTTATTCTAATACCTTGATTGACTCTGGATATTTACATTCATTAATTTTGTTAAATTTCTATGGGAATTGGGAATATCACATATGGGGGTATGATACAACTTTTGGTAAAAATGCTAGGTGGAAGTATTAATGCAACCTAGATTTATAAGAATATTCATATTTCCATTAGTGAGATGGTATTTCTTTTAAATACTATTCAACTAACCATAGTAGTGTTTGATATCTTTCTTGGTATGGATTGGCTTTCATTTTATATTGTTAATATAGATTTAAGTGGTTAGAAATTTATCGTCAATAACTTCAATCATTTGATAACATACCAAGAAGATGAGAAATAAATTATAGATGGAAATAAAATATACCTTGAACATATTTTTTAATATTAAAAAATTGCTCAAATTAGTAATGTTGTGGTAGTAAATGAATACATTGATGTTTTTTCATATGATTTTATTGGTGATATTCTTAATCAAGATGTTGATTTTAATTTTTTATTATTACATGATTCTAAGAGAGTTTCTAAAACCCCATATTAAATATCTCATGTGGAAATTTAAGTTTTGAAAAAGAAATAACAAGTTTTATTAAATAATGGTTTCATCTGAACTTGAACTTCAACATGGAGTTGTCCTATCTTATTTTTTTTAATGAAAGATTGATCAATGAAAATTTTCATTGATTATAGGTCATTGAATAAATCAATATTAATAACAAGTATCATTTAAATAATATCAATTTTTTATCGGTTACATGGTGAATATTAATTTTATGGTTTCCCTGAGTTCATTGTACCATTAAGTAAATTTTTAGAATGATGGAATTTCGAAGACTGTGTTTTGAACTAGATATTACCTCTATGAATTTTTAGTTCTATTGGTTGGGTTATTTAATATACTTGTTGTATTTAAAGATCTTATCTTTATATTTTTTCATATGTTTATGAAAAAAACATTATTTTTATTGATAAAATTTTAGTATTCTATAAATGATAAGAGGGATATAAAAGGAATCTAACAAATATTTTGAAAATATTAAATGAATATATACTGTATAGAAAATATGAAAACTGTGAATTTTGGATGCAAAAAAAATTATGAATTGGTCAATTGTTTTTGAAATATTGAATAATTGTTTACAATTATAAAAAGGAGTTGTTGAATAATGTAATATATTCCAAAACAGAACCCAGATTCATAGTTTTTCAGTATTAGTGGGTTACTATAGATCAGATATTGAAAACATTTCTATATTGTCTTTCCCACTAACTAAGTTAACTCGAAAGGAGTTACGTTCACCAAGAAAATTGAATTTAATGATTTTTTTCATGAACAAAATAGAATATTGGTCAGTGCTACTTTTATTTTCCTTTCTTCTAGAAATGGTGTGTTACTCAGCTCCATTGATTATTCGTTGAAATTAATTGGTTGTTACTTAATATAGAATGAACATGTAATTTATTATTTTTCACATTAGTTGAAAACTAATGACTCAATTTTATGTATACATGATTTGGATTTATATTATGCTTGTTTTTATTTAATCCCTTGGGGAATAATTTTTATGACATAATGTGCGAAATACATACTGAACACAATGTTTTGAATTATATATACACCTAAAAATAACTGAACATGAGACCAAGAAGATGGCTGGAAGTATAAAAGGATTACGATTTATAGATTCATTATAATCCTAGAAAATCATCAAAGGGGGTTGATTAATTGATTAAATAAATTAATACCACATTAACCTTGTTATTTTTAGAATGTGACCATTTAGTTGATGATTTTATTTATTTTCCCTTATAATTTATTGATATAGAGACATAAAATATTCTATTTTACGTTTATATGCAGTCAACATTATCAAAAATAATTAATATGGATTAAAAGGTGGATCAATAATTTCTAGAAAAGGATGAATACACTAACAATGGTAAGTTTACTGATTTTAATTTGTATTAGTAAATTTTTTTATGAAATAGAAAATGATTATTTGTTCCTTGTTATTAACATTTGATAAATTTATTGTTAATTGAATCTCATATTTATTCATATTCCATTCATCCGTGTTGTAATATGATGTTTAGAGTCCTTCGAGAATATTACTAGTATAATGGAATGAAAATATATATTTCAAATTTTAATATGAAGTGATTTAATTTTAAGCATGTTAATATAGAGTGATAGTTATTAAAGGGAATTGTTCAATTGGTTCCATTGTTGGAGTGAAAATGAGAGAATATATCATTGGATTTCATGGTAGGATTGGTAATGACATGTCCATGTAATAATGAAATTTGGGTTATTGTTTATCAATTATGAAAATTTGTACATTTTTTCCCATTTATAATATAATATATCAATATTTTCATCAATAATATATTTGATGGATATTTTCAAGTTACATGGAGTTCCATTCTCTAATTATGAAAACATGTTTCTCGGTTCACGTCTAATTTATGAAAAGGACATTAGAATTAGTTTAGTGGTGAATAAAATTTCAGTACATCTTTTCATCATCAATTTGATTGACAGCCTGAGCTAATGATTCTAAAATTTGAATATATTCTTCATTAATTCTCAACGTATTCTTTTGGATGTGGGGATTGATATCTTTATTTGTTAGGGTTTTCGAATAATAATAGTTTTCATTTCATTATATAGATGGAACCTTTCGATGAACTATATTTAATGTTGTGTTGATCCCAGAACTTTTCAGATGATTTAAGATAAAGGATGTTGACAAGAATAGATTTGGTAATGAAAACATAAGAGAAATCTTGGATAAATTAGTGACACATGAGGGAGGGACATGAAAATAATAATATTTATTCATATAACCATATAAAAAATAGTTCGTTCAAGGTAGGTGATCATGTATTTTTAAAATAATAACCACTGAAAAGTGTGAGGTGTTTTGGTAATAAGGGATAACTAAGTCCATTGTTCATTAGATAATATAAAATCCTAGATAATTTTGGATCACTTGAAAAAATAGTGTATTTACCTCCATGTTTTCCATAAGTACACAATCTATTTCATTTTTCCATGTTACGTAACTATCTACTAGCATCATCTCATGTTTTGAGTCCTAATGTTATTTAGATTGAAGAGAATATTTTTTTATAAGGAATAACTAATTTAGGTTATTGACCATAAAGTGAATGTGTTGTGAAAAAATTGATTTTTCATGTTATTGTATTATGAAAAAACCATATGGTTGGAGAGAAAATATGGGAATATGAAACTAATATAATGTAAAAATATCCCCACATATTTGATAAGTGAATAAAATAGTTTAATCAGAGACACCTGAGGACATGTCAGAACAATAATAAATGTTATGCAGATAACCATATAAATATTAGTTCTTTCATGGAAGATGATTAAGTCTTTTTAAAAGCGTCTCCATTGAAAAATGTGAGGTGTTTTGGTAAGAATGGGAAGCTAAGTCCATTGTTCAATAAACAATATAAAATCTAGGATAATTTTGGATCATTGGACTATATAGTGGATTTAACTCCATGTTTATCACATGTATACCATGTATTTCATTTTTCAATGTTATGAAAGTATGTACCAGATTCATCTCATGCTTTTATTCCTAAACAATATCAACTAAAAGAGAATATTTATTATTATGAATAACTAGTTCAGGTTCTTCACTATAGATTGAAACTGTTATGGAAATAGGGGATTCATCAGGTTTTGGTTTTACAAAAAATACATATGATTGAATATGAAATATAAGAATTATAAAATTATATGATATAAAATTATCCCCAATTATTTGATAAGTGAATAAAATTACAAGGACACAATTTCTAGAAGGTGGAAGGATATAACATCCCTGATAATGATATAATAATTAGTTTTCAAATATGATTGTATTTAATAGTTAGACTTTAATTTTACCCCAAAAATGGCACCCTACCTCAAATAACATACCTGACACAAAATAATTAGTTTCTCAGAAATCTTGTATTTCATGCAAGACAATGTTATACAGAAAAATAATATTTGTTTAATATTATTATTTTAAGTGTTAGCCATAAACTCTTTATTATATTGGTGGGTTTGAGTATAAATAACTACATTATTTTTAAACATAATTTTTTTAATATTCATCAAATAAATATTATACGTATTTACAAGAATAAATCTAGTGTTAGGCTTAAAAAAATATTTTTCTAAAAGATGTTTTATATCGTTAAAATGGATAACGTATTAAAAATATAAAATTTAACAAATTTATAATATTTATATGAACCAAAATACATTTTTCAAATAAAACTAAAAAATTTTACTTTTAGTTATTTTGGTTCTTTTTCAGAGGACATTCACATTTTTATGAATAATTAATAATATTGATTTTGAGATAAAAAATTCGATATTGCCTAACAAATTTGTATAGTTATTTTATTATATATTTCTATGTATAATTTGACATATTCTATATCACCAATATTAATTTAGTTAATTGGTGTAAATGTTTCACTGTACATGTATATAAAAACATAGTATTCTTTTTATATTTTTTATATAAAAATATAGCTTTGTAGTCCCATCTGCGGGGATAATTTCAAATTAATTATGTCCACATATATTATTGGAATTTTTAAAAATAGATTCCATATTATTAATACTAATAATTTATTATTTCTAATAGTGTGATCACATTTTTCTAACAAAAATACTATTGAATGTAATTAAAATTAATTCCAACGATTAAGGAAAAAATGTGGTTACATGGTAGTTAAAAAATTAATTCTAGTAATCTATGTGACCTGAAAACATACACACACATAATTTGTTGGATATTATTCAACCGATAATCCTATAAGATTTAATTATACAATTATGGTTCACTCTATGTAAGGGAGACATGTCAATAGTGTTTTCTTTTTTTAAATTATGAGAATCTCACTCCCCCTCCACTGCAAAAGGCACTAACCCTTCCCATTTTCAATTCACAACTCAAAATCAATTTACATTTCTAAGCCCTAAAAAAATAATCTACAAGTATCCCTCCACTCACCCTAGATTCCTTCAATTTTTCATAATGACAACCAAAAATTCCATTGGTGAAAACCAAATAGAGTTACCCGAAAAGAGTTAATTTTATTCAATGTATATATATGTTTATTTATCTCACTAACGATTAATATTTAATTATTATTTTATTATATAATAACATACGTAATATAATTATATTTATATGTTATTATGTGATGGTTTGGATCTATAACTAAACACACTTCTATCAAATGGGTAATGAAATTACCTTTCATGTACGATAAACTACCATCTCACGTACCAATGTCGTTTATTTTTCATTTACAACCTCTAATGGTTTAGAATTATGATGGAGTCAATATTGTGATATATATATATATATATTATATTAATTATGTATTCATTATTATGTAATTTTTATATATCACATACCATTATGCATTCCATTTTCTATAAATATGATAACATCGTTTATGGACATCCGGACTACCACCTCCTCAAAGTGATGTGATATATTCACATATAACATGGAGTGTATTATAAATGGGTTTCATTAAAATTATATAACATATATGAAATATATAAGATATTAATGAAATAATTATCTTTATATAAAAAAAATCTCCTTTTTTATTACCCATTCACACAAAGAAAAAGTTATAACATCGTTTGTGGACGTGTGGACTACATTTTCCCCGAAGTGATGTGATTTTTTTACACAAAAACAATTATATTTTTTCCTATTTATAATGAATTAAAATTTTATTTTTTATATAAGAAAAAATTTTATTTACCTTCCTTCTCTAATGATCATTGAAAAATGGGAATGTTACACATGCATACATATGATATATCATCTCCAAGAAGGTAATCTTGATTCATTTTACAAAACCGTCATTATTGATTGGATTTAAAAGTGTAATTTATAATTAAATATTATATATATATAATTAAAATTATATATGATATATTTTTGTAATGAATCTTTTGATGATATTTTATATATCAAAGTCGTTCTTGACATATAAACAGAAGATTGTCAAAACACCCGATGTAAACATAGTGGTCTAAGTTGTTTTTTAAAACATTGTTATATGTCTAATAAAAGTAATGATATAAAATAAAAAAGGTGTGAAGGATGAAAATAATTAACATATATATATATATATATATATATATAATTAATGATGATAAAGACAAATATGACCATTTGGACTCAATATAAGCGATATCATCTCAATCTCTTTTTATTGAGGCATATATTAATGAAATACACCTTTATTATTACATATGATGGCGCTGTGGGCGGCGGCGGGCTCTCTCCTCCGCGTCAATGGAGTTTTCTAGGGTTTCTGCTCGGTCATGGCAATTCCATTCTTTCTCGGGTTCGATTGTCTCAATGATCCCGGTGGTGCGTCGTTGGCGTTAAACTCCTCTGTTTCTACTCATGGCGCACGGTCTCCGGCTGTTTCTGGAAACCCTAAGGCTGCGGTGTCTTCGCGTTTCCCGGCTGGTGTTAAGTCGGCTTCGGATTCTATTGCCGGATCTGCGAATATGGTGGATTCTTTGGCAAAATCGAAGACCTCGGCAGATTCTTCAACTTCGGTTCCTCAAGTCGGATCGGAGTCCATGTTGCAAGCAGATTTGCGGATTGGCGTGCAGCGTGGTGCTCCGCGGCATCGAGATGGTGTTGTGGTAGATACCACTTCTGTGTTTCAGGATTTTGGTAATGGCGTGGTGCGGGCCAGAAATTCCCGGTTGAAGCAAGATGGATCCTGTTCATTGGGTTTGTTCACGGACTCTTGCCCGAGCAGAATTCTTCATAAGGGTTCTTCGGCTCATGTTGAAGCTAACCCTGCCGCGCTTGCAGAGCGAATGTCAATGGGTAAAAATTCTTTGATTGCGCGTATTGTTCTTCCTAAAGGTGCTAATCCATGGAAGCTTGAAGACCTGACTTGCAGAATTTCAAATTTGTGGGGCTTTTCTAACTGGAAGTGTGTTTCTCTTGGTCGAGGATTTTTTCATTGTTTTTTTCCATCTTCTGATTTGAAGCTTCGGGCATGGAGCATTGGAACCTTGTTTCTAAAACCTGGATGGTTGCATTTACATGAATGGTCTATGGATTTTAATGTCTCGCATGCACGAAATGCATTTTCTCAGCTCTGGATTCGTTTCCATGGGCTCAACTGGGTCCTCTGGCATCCCAAAATTCTGCATGATATTGGCATGGCAATTAGGACTCCCATTCGGCTTGATAAAGAAACTGAGGATGTTCGGTTTGGTCATTTTGCTAGGATGTTGGTGGAGGTTGATCTTAGTTCTACTTTGATCGACAAGGTAACTCTTTCCACCCCTTCTGATAACATTCAAATTGATGTTGAGTATGAAAAAAAGCCTCTTTTCTGCAATGTATGCATGGCTGTTGGACACTCTTTAGAATTATGCCGGAAGAATATGTCTTGTGAGAAATGTGGTGTGAGAGGACATTCAACAGTCCTCTGTCGCAGGAAATCCAACCTGAAGGATTCGATATTTCCAAAGTCTTCTGCTCATGATGGTGACGCAATTCTAAAGTCGGCTCCTGATCGTGGTAAAGGGATTTTTATTGATTATTCTCCGAAGGAGGCTCGTAGTGGCCCTTCTTATACTCGATCTGATTTGGCTAAAGAGGTTCCTCTAGCTGAGGACATCCCTTTGCGGACTCCAGAACGGGTGATCCCTGATTCTCACCAGGTTGATGTCTCTAAGCAGGGTGATGTGCAGCTTCATGATGATTTTCAACATGAAATCCAGAAGCATTTTCAGTCATCTGAGTTACTTGAGAAATGGGGGAACATTTCTGAAGATGAACAGGGGAAGCCGCGCTCCCCGATCAGGGTCTCGGGCAATGGTGGTCATGCCTCTTATAAGGATGCAATATTGAATGGCAAGTCAAAGACTACTGAAAGTGAAGGTCCTCCCCTTAAGAGGAGACCACGTAAGGATTATACTAATGTACCTAGAACTGTGTCTACCAGATCGTCGTCCAAGGTGTCAAGGAAAGTGGATTTGGATATCTTGAAAATCTTCAATAGGGACAAGTCTCAATCTGAGTGGGAGACTGCTGGTGATTCTGATTATGGAAACGACATGTCTTTTTATGATCTCTAGACTTGCTCTTGGTGGATGAGGGCATGTTTGTTGTTTGACCCCATCTGCCCCTATGTTGTTTTTTTCTTTCTCTTAATAAATGCAGATGCTTTGCCTTTGACTAAAAAAAAAATACACCTTTATTATTGTATAAGGTATATATAAATCCCCTTTGAAATTATATATCCATATTTTATCTATTATCTTGTGTTTTAATGTTTTCCAATGATATTCTATCATGGGTAATGTGATTTAAATTTTTAATGTTGTATGGTATACTTTTAATGTTTAAAGATTTAATTTTAAAATATTTTCCCCGTATCAGTATTCCTTAAATTATTTTACATATTTATTTATATGTATAAAGAGTGTTATAAAGTATATTTTAAATCTATACATAATTTCATTGAATATAATTCCAGATGTAATCTTTTTCACATTGTTTATAATCAATTTTTTGATAAAATAAAAAAAAGAATTCTCTATTCCAAACGTGAAGGTTGAGAATGAGTATTCTACATCATCGGATTCCCATAACAACTTTCATGTTCTATTAAATTCAAAAATTACATCCATTTTTTGAGAATTTTGGTATTGAAATTTTTTTCCAATGAAATTTTCATTTTCTATTGAAATGGTATTTTTGGAATGAAAATGGTAATTTCATATCTAAGAGTGATTTTCATATGAAATTAAATGATCATTTAAAAGGATAAACCTTTTTAATTCATATTGTGGTTATTGGACACTATAAATGATTTTTACCCCTAGATATCTTCGGGTGAGCCCATTATAGATTTAATGTTGGGTTCATCCATATTATAGTCCAATGAAAGGTGTAATGATTATATTATTTGGATAACTATATTGGAAGTTTAATGTATGGTTATTTCAAAATATAAGTGTTCTATAAGGTTTCTGTAAGGGTGTAATTTAATGATGTCCAACAGACCTATAATATTTCTCCACGTTTGATAATGTGTAATCTTGTAAAAAATTAGTTTTTCTTATTTTAAATAAATGATATTTATAATAGAATTAGATTTTCATTTTGGGTAAAAATTATTATTTTCTTATAATGGTTATTTATTAGTTTTAATAGTTATAAATGGAAAAACAATTTCTATATTTTTATATCCCATACAATGGTTTTTATTCTAAATTAAAATATTAAATGTTTTTTACTGGGTTTAATGGTGAGTAATGTTTTGAAAGTGTTTAATTTGAATTTAGAAAAGAGTTTGTATAAAAGTGGTCATGCTTAAATTTTAAATATATTATATTCTTAATAAATGGATCATAATTGGAAGTGTCCTCTTTTTATATTATGCTTTTTTATGTATGTGTTGTGGGAAAATTACCTAAAACTCTATACCGAAAAGATCAACAATGTGAATGAAAGAAATTTTATGATTGAAACATAATATTATGTAATGTTTAAGGTTAGGGACATATAAAAATTATATACTAAATATTAATATCTATATCTTAAAAGTTAACCTTGTCACAAAATCACATTTCATGGTCATCAATACACTGAAAAATATAATTCGAAATTTTTAATTAACAACTAATAAAAAAAATTATGTTTCATATTTAAGATATTTATTACAATGGGGTTTCAATTATAATGATACATATATATTAACCTAAGGAAAAGAACCATGTCCTATTAAATAATAATCCCTAATAAAAAACATTCACTATATATTGATGGAAATAAAAAATTGTTTCTTTGAATATTTTTTTTAATTCCTGTAAAAATATTTTACAATGTAGTATCCAAATTAATTTTACTCTATTTTTTATTAACATGGTTAGTGTGTAAGGTAACCATGTATAGTTTTCAAAAAAATCCATTTTTAATAACCCATTAGTATGAGAAAACATTGAATCTCAGTGACATTTCTTGGACTTGTCAATCATTTTTCCATAGTATTTATATCATTATCAAATATTTTTCTAACTTTTTATATATTCCTCCCAAGGAAATAATTTTATTATGTCCAAAAATAAAATATGGTATATTTTCCCATTAAAAAACTAGACTTTAAGGATTTTAGAAATATCCTTATCTTTTTATCATAATAAATATAACATTTATAATATTTTGAAATATAATTTATTTAAACCACTATATTATAATTCTAGAATTACTATGTATGAAATAATTAATCATTCAACTTCTTTAAAATACATTTAACTAATAACTATCAGTTTGTTTCTTAATAGTTTTCCTTTATAATGGAAAATGCGAATCATGATCTATTATTTTTCAATATTATACTAATCATCATTCATAATTTGTAAATAATTAAAATAGTTAAAATAACCCACAACTTTTATATGTTATTAATAGATTCATGCTATTTATAAGTAACAGATTATGACTTTTCTATAACTTTAGTCATATGATATTGATGATCCCTTCTTGAAATTTCTTCATATGACATCAATTGGAATAATTCACATATTCCTATATATAAAATATTATGTAAAACCATGGGAAGAAGTTTATTCCCACATATTTTGTTATGATAAATCTTCACATTTAATCTACATTTTTTTAACTATACACTAATTTACCATGGGTGAAGCATCTTCTAGTTCAATGAGACATTTTTCTTGGTTCTTTATTCACAAATTATCTAGTGATTTGATGTTGAATATTTTTTCCTCCATGGTTACAATCATTTAAAATTTAATGATACTTCCTTTACACTTATTTTGTGTGTTGGTAAATTTTTCTAGCTTTAGATTGTTAATTATAAACTGAGATAGCCAGTTTGGCATAAATATAAAATTCCTCAATCATATTTTAAAAATTAATTTTTACTTAAAAAAAATAATAATTATTCTCAATAACATAATACAATTTTATATAATATAACACTTATATCATTTGATAAGAAACTAGTTTATTAAACACATATAATTCATATGTATTATATATTTTTATAATATATTAACATCTTAAACATTACTGTTATAAAATCCCATTACCTGGTACAAACTATAGTAACATAGAATTTAAAAAATCCATAAATATTTGTTTAATTTTATATATTTTAATATTATAATATTAAATGAAATTTTATATTAATATATTTAGATATTTTTTAAATTAATTAGATAAAATTGTATACAATTATATACATTGAAAATTGTCCAAAAAAATGATCCTGTTTTTACACCCTTGTTATCTTTATAACATATTTATTTTTTTAGGATTATTCATCATTGAAGAAAATTTTAACTTTCTATAATTTTTTGATACATAAATTTAATGAAATGAAATTGAAAATGCGGAATGATTAAAAAAATCACAATAAGAGTTTTTAAAATAAAATTCACCAACATGTCCATTTAGAGATCATAAAATTCCATAAAATTATTTTTCCTTTAATATAATATACTTTTGGCATAAAATTATAATTCTCATCATTGTAAAATAAAAAATATTTCCCAAATTGTTTCTTAAAACATAAAATAAATAAGAATAATCCCAAAATCATAATTATTAATGTTTCTTTTAAAGCATGAATATTAATGAACACAATTTCCTTGAAAATAAATTTTCAAAATTAAAATCACATGATCATTTTTGTCACCATAAGAATACTTTTTATAGCATGAAATAAAAAAAAATTCCATAAAAATGAATGAAAAGGACAATTAATAATGTATATATTATGGGATAATTTCTTCAAAATAACCCTTATAATATCAATTACAATGCAATAAATAACCAATTTAATTACAACATATCACTTGAGGGGAAAATATCATTACTCAATGCATTGTTGGTATCGACCGCAAAGACTAAAAAAATATTTAATTATTAATAACCATATTATCAATATTAATCAAATGGTCTTACACTATCATTATAAAAATAAATAACATTCATTAGAAATTATAATAATAAGAAAAAATTAGTATCAGATAAATATAATTTGATATACCCTACACATTAATAATTATATAAAATAAAAAATGACAAAAAATATTATTATTTTTGTTTATAAAACCTTGAAAACATGATCAGTAATGAATATTTTATATGAAAATTGTAATAGCGACCATGCGGTAAGTGTAAAAAAAATATTTTCATACATTTTAAAAGATAGTAAAAAGTGAACTATGTAGAAAAACTATTGAAGACATTTATAATGAAATTATATTTCAATAAAGAATGGACATAAAAAATATTCTCTGTATTTATAGTAAGGATCATTAACACATTTAATTAACATGGATATGGAAGAGAATGGTTAGGTATAATTAACTAAAATTATTTCTTAAAATAAAAAACCTTTCTCTCATGTCCCAACTAATATCATACAACATTTAACCTTACAAAATAATAAATTATGTTAACTAGTTACAATAGAAATATTATTTTTCATATTCTTTCCTATATTATCATTAGTCATATTTGATTTTCAATCTTTTTCCAGATTAGTACTAAATTAGAATAGTTTATGTTTTTTGTTTTGGTATTATTTAGTACATAATATCTTAAACATATTGGTATCAATTTAAGGGTAATAAATATTTTACCAAATAGTTTCATATTCACTGAATCTGTCAATTAAAAGGTCCAATATATTTCATTAAATGATAGAACATAACGAGTAATGAAATAGTAACTTTTACAGGAATCTCCCATGATATTATTTCTTATGGTACAAAATAACCCAATTTTTCCATTATTATGGGGTATTTCACTTCATTATAAAATTATGAAAACAATTAAAATAATCATAATTACATTATATTTCAGTTTTTTATGATAATTAGTATCATAAACATTATAACATCATTCATGTTAATCATAAAACTGACCCAAACTAGAATGTGTTATAACGAATGAATGCGTAATTATATATTATTGTATAGTGTTATTATCTCTTTTACATAGTATTAATGATTTAAATTTTTTTAAAACAATTTAAAATCATATTCATGAAATATTATATAAATATTAACAAATAAAAATAATGCTTAGAATTTATTACATATAACGTTATTCAGTATACTCATTTAATTTAGATAACTATTTTAAGGAACATCCAATACTAATATTATAAAATATATTACCAAATTATATTTATATATTATTAATAGTGCTATAATTTTAATATTTATTTATTAGATACATTAATAATTCTATCTATGTAATGAGATAATGGAAAATGAGATATTCCTTTCCATGGAGGTTGTGGTATGCACGTATGTATATGAAATGATTCCCTTCATAAATGGATTGAAATAAAATAATGTAGATGATAATTTATCATTATAGAATCTTAAATATGTTATAAATCTAATATTTTTTCATTGAGTACATATTTCCATCCATCCACATGAAGAAATAATGAAAATTAAAATTCAACATTCATGGAGGCAGTAGGATGCATGTACATTTGAGAGACAATTTAATTTTCCTTCGGATAGAAATTATTTTGAAAATAATTGCACCAGCTTTTTAATAATATTTAAACATAATAATGTTAAATATTTCATTATATTATTATATTAATATATTATTTTACATAGGTGGATGAATAATTAACCATTAAGAACGTATTTATGACTTTTAACTCTTCTATGGAAAAAACTAATGGGTTAAAATGTAATCCATCTTAAGTTAGTGATTTTATGAGACATGGTCCTCTTGAATTTGAGAAAGATAGTTTTATAGTGATTTTTGTAGAGAATTATTGATCTAATGTGTTCATTTTTTATGAATAAGTGAGGGAAGAAGATGTCGATTTATACGTGATGGGAGTTTCACCCTTGTAATTATTTATTGTTCTGAAATAAAAATAAATAATAATTTAATTAAAATTAGTCTGAAAAAGAAAAATTAATAACATGAAATAATTTTTCTGAAATTCACTAATTAATTATGATTATTGATAAGATTTTGGTATATTTCACAAAGTTTTATCAAATTTACCTCATTCAATCCATTACCATTTTGACTCATTTTTCCCATAGTAACTTATTTTTATGAACAATAATGATATTGAACACATTAAAAAATAATAGAATTATAATACAAAATAATGATTAAATTTTTTATTATTTAATTTATGGATATTTTGAAACTTTATTTAAAATAAAAAATGAAAAATGCAACAAAAAACAATTTTTTTAAAAATCCAAATTAATGAAAAAAATGAATTTACAATAAAATCAAGTAAAGAATTAATCCCAACGTGGTTTATTATTTTACGACTAAAATGATGATTTATATTGTCTAAAAACAATAAAAAATTTAATGAAACCATATATATATACTTAATGAATGAAAAAGGATAAAGATATGCTTCATTAGAGTAAACCCTAACATATGTTTCAAAATACAAAAAATTTGTTTCCAAATTCCACATAAGATTTTTAATTTATTTAATTTAAATTTTAAATATATTTTTTATAGAAAAAAGGATCCACAAACATGGGTTTCTTTCCTATATCCTGATTAGTCAATAAGGATACATAATATTCCAAAGCCTTATTATTAAATATTGACAATAATATATCCCATTTCATAGAAATACCAAAAAATCATTGTATATAGTTTTAACATGAATATTTTTCAAAAGTGGATTTCAATTCATCCAATTCAAATGAAAAATTGATAAAGTTTTCTTTTAAATGTAAATAAAAATATAAATAAAAATATTTATAGAAGTAGAGGTCATTTTAAATTTAAGAGGTCTTAATCGTATTTCAATTCAATTAATAATAAAATTAATTGTATTATATTAGTTTAAAATTTTAAATATTACATTTCATTATAATCACTTTTTAAAATGGATCAAATAAATTTATTAGGATAAAATTCAGTAAACATTAAAAATTATTTCTTTAAGAAAGAAATCATTTCTGACATTAAATCATTGAAATTATTTATCCTATAAAATTAACAAATTACAATTAATTAAAATGTTCTTATATATTTTTTCTATTATTTTTTTATTTATATTATTAATCTATTTTTTACGGGAAATTTTATATCATTGTCATGTGAAATATAAACTATCAAGCATCATATAAATTAAAAAGTAATATTCATTTAAAAAATTTAGGCTGTTATAATTTTTTATTCCCCATGAATGTGGTATGAATAGACCACGATGTGATGACTAAAATAAAGATAAGTGTTTCTTTTATAAGTAATGTCATTGTGGTATGTGACAGCCTCTCTTAAGATGTGACATGGGACTGGGGGCGTGTTTCCCTCTTTTAGGATGTGTCATGTTTTGAGAGATAATATTATCTCTCTTGATGATGTTTTTAGGAGGTGGTTCTCCATTTAATATGTTGGATTTGGGATTACATTTCCATGTATATGAATATTTAATTAATACAAATAACTTACATAATAAGTATTATGATATCAAAAAGACTTCATTCCCATTATTTTTCCAATCTTTTTCCAAAAAATTACTTATGTATTTGTCATTACACTGTAATTGGATGTTATATCCACTAATAATGAATTGGCATGGGAAGCTCAGTTAGTTTTTAAGAGATATTTACAATTGTACCCACACCCTTCTTAATATGTAATATTCCTACACAATGGTCGTGTTAGTACAAGTGGCTATGAAATTTATTTAATACGTCCATTGCCAATTTAGTAATATTTATAGTCATATCACACTATAAATGTCCATTATTATGTTGTACATATTACAAACATCATTATGTTAGCCTATTATTATTTATTCTCACCATTCTTAGGAACCATGAAGCATGATAATTATATTTATATTGTGTTGTGAAAAATGTAAAGAGATCTATTATTGATGAGAGAGTGTTTGATATTGGAAAAATCTGGGTGATATGATTGTGTATAGAATTTAGAAAATTTTCATTATCATATTCACTCCATCATTTTAATTAAAATTATATGGTAAATTATATTTCCACTAATAAAAAAAATCATGATAAATAATATTTCTAAATCCTTCAATTTAAAGTGTATTACCCCTTTTAATCCATTTGTTCTTCATAGTGATGGTTTTTTTTAAAAATTTATGGAAATTATTATTTTAATATTATGAAAATAATTATTATTATACCAAAACATTTAACACTAACATCCACTAAAAATAATGGATTATGTATACATCTCTATTTTATAGTCTAGGGTATTAAAAATATTTTATTTATCATAAGTGAAATAATAATAAATATTACATTAAAATATTTTTTTTTGAAATAAATAGAAGATAATATGGTAAAAGAAACATGGAATTTTAATACATGAATTAAAATATTTAATAATGTTAAAATAAATTTTTTATGTTTTGAATACCTAACTAAGGAGAAATGTAATCATTTAATAATGACAAAAAATGGGTGCAATGAAAATCCATCATCACCATAAATTTTCCATCAGATAAAATTTTACGAATATTAGATATGATTATACATAGTTTGGGGCCTATGGAAAACAATTTTTTTCCAATTTTAAATGAATTTTATGGGTTAATGGAGTGAAAATGTCCATAATTTTTAATTGTAATATTTATTATTAAAATATTCTATGAGGTCATCTTAAAAAAAGGATAATATTATTTTTTAAGACTAGTTTACATACAAAATATACAATAAAAATACATTGTATTGAATCCCTTCATCCTCATTTCTAATAAATCATTTTATAAATACAAGAATGAAAATAATATAGAATCATATCTAGATTCATGAGAAAAAAGTAAATTGTATAATTGAACTATGTGAATTACTATAAAATTCATTATCTAATAAAAAGGTCGATTGAATATTTTTATGAATTAATATCAAAGTCAATACCAATTTGGATTTACGGATATTATGATATGAGGACTAAAAATTCAAGTCAATAGAGTCGACAAAAAGTGAATTAATGTGTTTTTGTTTATGCGTATGACTATTTTTACTTCCAAAACAAACATAAACGAACAAGTAAGCACACTAAGGGGAACTAAGAGGTAGAGACGTATATGATACAATAGATGATGGGATATATAGAAAAAGGTGTGGGATGGATTATAGAGTCTTTCAGGATTACATAGGAGGTATGAAATGGAATAAAAAAGAGTGAGAGCATTATGAGTGAGAGGAGGGATGAATAGTGTATTAGAATGAATAGTGGAGCTTGAATGGGAAGGTTGGATGTTTTTTTTGTGAAATATTATTGCGTAAAATTGTGAATTAATTTTTTATATTTGATACCCCCAATAATTTTAATAATAATTCAATTTCATTTCTTACTAATACTCATAATTTTTTATGGATTAATATTCATTATAGAGATTGTATCAATTTTCAGTCAAGAAATATTTATTATTTTCAAACGATGTTTTATATTTTTTGAATTGCATGGTTTCTTATAAAAGCTAATATTCTAAAATTTTGGAATAAAACTAAATTAAATAGTCTTAATTTTTTTCTAATCATATCTAATTTTTCTTAGAGTTAATTATTTATATTTTTTTGGGTGAATAGTGAGAACTATAATGTTTTCAAACTATCATTTATCTCCTAAATAAAGATTTCTAGTAGACATATTTTTTGGATTATTTTATAAATTAAAATGTAAACCCTTTTTTATTTATAATATAATATAATTATATAGTAATAATTATTATATTTGACTTTGATGTGATTTCTATTTTATGCATAAAACATATTTTTTTAAACTAGTTGTTATTAAATATTTTGAACTTATATTAAAATTGATTTATGAAAGTTAAACATATTATATAATTAGTATTCATTATATATTTTTAATTGAATGTTTTATATTTATTAATAAAATTTATTTCCTTGTTGGTTTTAATGAATAATTTACATGATAAAATTCAGTTATCATGGTAAAGTGTATATTGGTTACATAATTAAAATCAATTAGTGACAAGGTCATAAAATATCATATTAATTATTATTGAATGGTTTTATTTCTACCCTTGTCCTCATATACTATAATATTTATATTATTAGAGACCCTTTAGAGTGATTAAAAACATTGAATAATTACAATAGTAAAAATCCCCTAAATTATAAAAGGGAAACCCATATCAAAAAATTTTCAAACACTATTAGTGATTTTTCATTACCTATGACATCCAAAACACCTTCGAAAAATCCCTCCACATGTGAAATATGACCTACTATCACCAAATTATAATTCCTATAATGATTAAGTTGTAATTCATAGGAACTTTTCAATTAATATATATATTACTTAATCGAGTGTATTAATGTATATTTATTCTCCTAACAAAATATATCATATATTAATATTCATATATAAGGATATAAAAATCATCCATAGACCTAAATTTAATTATGATTATTTCACCAACCTTTTCATAGCATTTTCAATCAAAAGGGAAGTTAGAACTCCACTCCTTCATACTTGTGGACTGTCACCTCAATATAATAGAAAGTTTTGTTTTTCATTACCAAATCATATGAATGATTAATGTGATTAAAACAATATATATGATATTTATGATGTTATAATAATTATATGAATATAATCTTTTATTTACCTTCTTACCCTTCAATCCATTCAATAATGATAATATTCCTCCTACACAACAATAGAATTCCACCTCCACAATGTGTTGTGATTTTTTTTTTCATTACCACCTCACATGGAATATCATGAGTATGAAACTAATGAATAAATTTACAATTTATATAATTCTATAATTCATGGAAATTAAATTAAAATAAAATTTATTTTTCCCACAATGTAGAAAAACTAAGACATCATTCATGTGTATGTATGTACTACCTTCTCCGAGAAATGATGTGATTCATCATTCTTGAAAACCATAAATACATTTTTATAAAAGTATGTTGAATGCATAATAATTATTACAATATCCTATTAAATATTATTTATATGAAAAAATGAACCCTTTTACTAGAGTCAAGATAATGATGTTACTTTGAGGTCATAAACCAGAGAACCCTAAAAATTATGAACATGAACATTACCATTTTAGTAACTAAATAAAAAAATAACATTCGAGATTAAATGTGTAATGACAATTTAATTCACATGAAAAGGTTCTTAATAATGTAACTAACTAATATTGTATTCATTATTTATGTTTTAAATAAACTATAAATCTAAATGAGACTACATGGAATGAATTTTTCATTAAATCCTTACTTTAATGTATTCCTTTAATATCTTTCTTCATAATATCCAAGTTTATTAAAAAATTCCATTAATTTTATTAATTATTCAAAATGATTGATACTTTTAAATATTTAATAATTTTTACATTATATATAATTTTTTAAACATTAATCATATAATTATTTACAAGGGGGTCATGTTGACTTTTTTACTAATGTACAATGGATTTTTTTTACATATATACCCTAAAAACATTAGAAACTATTATAGTGCAGTAAGTTAAGCAAGAAATTACTTTACTTATACTACAAGATGAAAAAAAAATTATTCCATTAATAATAATATGACAAGGACAAATAGTTTCAATTAATTTGGAGACTATATATACAATCACCAAATTTTAGAAAACATTAGATCATTTATCCTTAATGAAAACATACTATATCATATTCACATCATCATATTAGTAAGACTCATCCTTATAACATTTTGAGTGAAAAGAAAATAATGTAACAAGATAAAATTATTAATAAGGGGTGAATAAACATTTCATTGATAATGAGTTCATAATATTATGTAAAAACAATATCATAACATAAATATCATAATTTTTCAAGTGATAATGATACAACATAATGTTCTTGAAATTACAAGTCATAAGAACATAAATCCATAAGAATATAATCTTAGAAACACAATATGATTAGAATTATTTTTCGAAAACCATTAATCATTACAGAAAAGGATTATAATAAATAATCATCCTTTAAATATGGAAAAAACATTATCATATGAATATATTGTTTTCATGATTCACAATAATCATTTACAATGATTTTTAGAAATATAATGTTACTCAGGAAAACCAATCTCATGAAATGATTTTTATCAACAAATTTATTTTTTGGTGATATAATACTATACCCCCTATTCATCAACACTTATATATTTCACAAAGTAATCATATAATTTTAACATCAAAAGAAATCCATGTATAAATAATTATTTTCATAATAAATCAAAATGAAAATATTTCACCTTCTATAATGAACCCATAGAAATAATTTTTTTCCATATAATGTATTTATAGAGACAACTAATCTCTCTTATAGAACATGTAACCCCATGATATTTTATGAGATGTATATATTTTTTATGTCTTATGTTATACACAACATCAAAGGAATATTTCATTACACACAACACTATCTTGGCTTGTTCTACACGCAATCACGACCTTCCACGATAGCGTGTGTTGTACGCAATACCGAGTTTCACTAAACAACGATATGTTATTAAAATATAATATAAACTAGCCGTTAGGAATAGTAATACCCACTTTTTAAAATTTTATATATTTTATTTTTCAAAATGGACTTCATTTTTGGATTCGGAATATCGAAATTAGCCTCGGTTGAAATTTTGGTATTTTTCTGAAAACATTCAATTTTTGATGAATAGTGAAAACACTAGGTTACTATTTAAAAACTAAATTTTTATTCAAATAATTATTTATTTTTTTTAAATTAATTTTAGTTCAAAATTGATACATAATACCCATATAAGTTCACTGTAATTCATTGGAGTCATTTTATAATAATTTTAGATATATAAAAAGTTTATTGAACTTTTCACCGTCTTTTACCCACCTCCTAGAAGAATTTAAAAATTTACATAAAACATAATTTTACTGCTTATGTGAGTGGAATTTATAAAATCTGAGAGACATGGTTAATATCAAGGAGTAAAATGTGGTTCAATAAGATCAAAATAATTTTTGGTGAATAGTATCTTTTTACTTTTATTTACCATAGTTTAAAGTAAATTGGGTCATTAAGGGTAAAAATGATATTATTATTACCCTAACACATTTCCTAATTCTATTGGATAAGTTTAATTCGACCAAAAACAACCTTAGGGTCAAAATATGATCCTTTCGGTCCATATGGATTAGATTAGGACATTTATTATTATTTTATTTAAAGAAGAGTTAAAAAAGTTAAAATCAAAGTTTAATAACTAAAACATTTTTAATATAAGGTTATACATAAGATAAATTCTTCTATAAATATTCATTAGAAATATAAATATACTTCCTACATAATGTTATTTTATTTATAATTTTTATACATTATATAATTTAATTTATTTATGACACAATGATGATGTAGTAATTACCTTATTAATAAAATATTAACATAATTGATATTATAAATACCCAAATAAATGTAATTTGAGACTTTTTATGAATTCCAATAATTTTATTGGTTAATATGACATGTTATTATTGATTTAATTAACATTTTTCAAACTAATAATGCTGTTATGATTTTCACAAAAATTAATTACCAAATAGTTTCAAAATTGACATAAAATAGTTTTTAAAAGAGATATTATATTATTAATTGTTATTTTATTCTTGAAAATCAAAAATTCGGCCAAATGACTTATATAAGGATATATATATTAATAATGAACCACATGGGGTTCGTTTGGCTTATTATAGTATGTTTATTAACTATATAGTGTAACAAAACAAGAAGATATGTTAAAAGTTAAATTATTTAACTTAGAGTTAAATTTAAATGATTAGGATAAAATAGTAACCTAAACTTGTCTAAAAACTATTTTCTGAGAGAATTTCGACCCATAAATACCTTATATTTTATATAAATCAATTTTTAGCTATTAAAAATCGAATATGATTTTATTATAAAATAATATTTTAATTTTTTCCAAAGTTTCCCCTCTCCTCCCATATAAAAGGGCACCTCCTCCCTCTCCTCCTCACACAATTTTGAGCCTTATATCTCGACCAACCCCTGCCCATTTCCCCTATCAACTTCCCTAGAAACATACTAGAGGTCCTGGTCTACTTCAAAGTCCATTTTTAGTTCCCTAAAAGGAGGTTTCAAAGAGGCGTGTCGAAGAAGAGGTAATATTCGTTACCAATTATTTCAAATTTAATTCTTCTTGTACTTCCTATTCATTAGTTCTTTAATTATGAAGTAATAACATAAGTGTCAGTCATATACTGATATGTTATTATAAATATGAAACAACCATATTTCACCTTCTAACTATCCTATGGGAAATGAAATCATCACGCGTGGTACGTACGGAATATCGTCTCCACACCGTGGTGTAATCTGTTTTCCAGCACCACCTTACATGGATGACTATAATGGTGTAAAGAATAACTATATATGATTATTGTAAAGTGATATTGATTCTGAAATAGTATACATACACTTAAATACGATTCCATGATCATGGGAACGATATCATCGCTCGTGTGTACGTATGACCTACCGTCTCCACGATGTGATGCGACTCGTTCTACATGATCTTCATTGAATAATGATTATTTCAATGAATTGAATGAATAAATATGATATATATTTCACTAACAACATTCTGGAAATGAGGTATCTATAACCTAAAAATAATAATAAGAATTTATTCGACAAAACATGGATAAGAACATAACACAATGAACACCCGAGTAACAAGTATCAATGAAATATTACTAAGAATATAAGAATATGACAATATATGATTTCATAACAAGGAATATGATTCTGTAAAAAGTCGATGAAATTATTTAAAACATTATATAGGAGGTCCGGATACGTACGAAGCAAATCTAACCTAAGGTAAAGGAAAGTCTCACAATCTCATTTTTATCCAAGATTTTTTATACTATAGAATTTACTAGGGAATATTTATCGTCCAAATCCATGTTTCCTAAATATGTAATATTATTTAAATCATCCTATAATTGTTTAAATCCAATTTTACCCATTGGTTAGTTTTTTAGTAAAATATATGAAAGGAATCTTTTGTCGTTTTTAGTACGAGGTACTTTTTGACTTTTATGGCCAAAGTACGAGAAGAATGTTTTTTTAACTTATACGAAATGAATAGATTTTTATGATTTCAGAGGAAATTATTTCCATGAAGCTTACATTATATGTTTTTATGTTTATTGTTAATTAACTTCTTTTAGATTAAAATTGTATGACATTTTAAAAAGGGAAAAATGTTTTTGAAGTAAAAAAGGATATTTTCCTCAAGAATGGAGTTCAAGTGTTTTATTAAAATTATTTTCCATATATGATAATATAGGGTTCTGATTCTATCCCTATTATTACATTGATTTCATTATGTTATGATGGAATTATTTTTATTAAGTCCTTTTATGGATTATGTTATGATGGCATGATGTTTATGAATCCCATTTTTATTATATGGGTTATGTTATGATGTATGATTTATTATTCTGTGGTACACATAAGAATGATTTAATTATGAGATGGGTGGGACCTATATCTCCCTCCAATGCATTGGGTAAAGATTTATATCTCATGAGATAGACATGGATAGAACGGAAAGTTAATCTGGTTCAGTGATACTCGACTGGAACGAGGAGTGAACTCAGTCAAGTAATGGAACTTTTCCGCTATGATGGTCTTGGAAATGAGCCTTGACTAATATGAAATAATTTTCTATTATTATGTTTGTATGCCAAAAATTTCCATGTTTAAAAGTTGTGATTTTTGGGATTACATTTCACTACTATGATTTATCCCATGTTATGATATTATGATCTCTTTTGCAGGTTATGATTTTCAAAATTTAATGTTCTTATGAATATGATATGATTGATATTTCTTTTGTTAACCCTTACTGAGCATTTGAGCTCACCCTTTTGTATGCTTTATTTTCCCCAGGTCGGGAATAATGGTATTAAGTAGGATATACCAAATGGGACTCTAGATATGATGAAATAAATGGGAGACAATGTAGATGATTTATGAACCAGTTGTTTATGTTTCCCAGTTTCCAACAACACTATACCTATACAGTCGTTTCATGGTTTTGTTATATGTTGTAATAAGTATGATTCAATTTTGAAGTAATAAACATTTATATAAATTATGGGTTGTTATAGTTGGTATCAGAGGGAGGTTATAGTCATCCTTTAAAAACTAGGATGTGAAAGCTTTATTAAGAACTCTAAGGATATGTCTAAACATAGAACACAATATTAGTGTTTCATAAATGGCCATGAACAACCTATGATAAGACCTAAATTGTGAAATTTTATTCTTGATTATGTGGTTTTCCTGTTATGATTAGTGTTTCTCACACTATGATCCTTGGTTTTAGTCAATGGTTGGAACCCAAGGAACCATGTTAATGCTGAATGCAATGGGCAATGCAATGATTGTCCCGCTGAGTAGCCAAACATTATGGGAGCTAGAAAAAAAAAATCTTGTAGCCATGCTCACACAGCGTTCACAAGCTATGAATAATGTAGGACTTCCAAACGACCAATGGAAGGAGAAACATTCTGTTGAATCCTTCATGAGGCAGCGTCCACCTTCATTCAGTGGATCTTCTGATCCATTAGTGGATAAACAATGGATCAGTACCACTGAAAAGATATTTTCAGTTCTACAATGTTATGAACATCATAAATTCATCTTAGCAGTATATATTTTGGAAGGTGAAGCTGATCAATGGTGGAATCTTATTAAGAATATGAGGCAAAGGGATGAAATTGAGTCCATGGAATGGGACGAGTTCAAGAAATTATTTTTCAATAAGTACTTCCCTCATATTCTTCGAACAATGATGTATAAG
Source organism: Viscum album (assembly GCA_963277665.1). Classification (NCBI taxonomy): domain Eukaryota; kingdom Viridiplantae; phylum Streptophyta; class Magnoliopsida; order Santalales; family Viscaceae; genus Viscum; species Viscum album. Next base: position 748,695,915 of record OY728129.1, on the reverse strand, counting down.
GAGTTTCTTGAACTGAAGTAATAAGATGATGAATTTGTTGGTACATACGAAGAAAATTTTACAAGATGTTCAAGGTACAATTCCAGAATTATTATCCAACCTGAGAGTAGGATCGATCGATTCTTTAGTGTATTAAAACCAAGTCTTCAAAGGGAGTCATCCATAAGGGACTTCAATAGCTATGAGGAAATTGTTCGATGTTCTCTCAAGGATGAGATGGATATTGGAGTAATAAATCTATCATATGGGTTTGATAAGAAGAGAAAAATGTAATTCAAAGGAAAATCTAAAGACAACACTTAAATGAAGATGAGTTTTTCTTTATGCTCAATGTGTGGAAAGAAACATGGAGGGAATTGTCTTAAAGGGACAAGTAAATGTTTTATGTGTAGAAAAGAAGGTCATCGGGCAGTTGAATGCTAAAATAATGGGAAGAAGATGTATAATGATGAAAACAAATAAAGGGATACACGGAATGAACCTCCTACACTTCAATGTTTCATTTGCAAGGAAATGTGGCATTATGCCAATCAAGGCCCTATACAAGGGTTGTTGATGATGATCGACGTCAACAAACTCTTAAGGCCGAAGAAAAAGGAAATTCACATGCAATGTCTATCGGCAATGTGGAGTATGACAATTAAGTGGTGGAAGGTACAATTACCATCCACTCTAAAGTAGAAAATGTTTTATTTGATTCGGGATCCACCCACTCTTTTATTTCAGAAGAATTTTCATAGGGTATCGCCATATTACCTCAGCAGATGGATATTGAGTTAGTTGTGACACCCCTAATGGCACAACAATCACATCAAAAGATTACAATTCTCCTCCAATTGAAGTTTGTGGGAAATTGCTTCCTAAAAATCTTGTCATCCTTCCTATAATGGAATTTGATGTGATTCTTGTCATGGATTGGATTTCTTTATACGGAGCTCATATCAATTGCCAATGAAGGGAAATCACATTTAATATTCCCGATCAATCTACTATCATCTATCAATGAAAGGATGAATACAAACTTCAAGTGGAAATTTTATCCATATTATGGGACTTGATTCCAATAAATGAAGGTTATTTATCTCAAATGGTTGGATAAAAACTCATGATTAAGAATATGCCCATTGTATGGGAGTTTGATGATGTCTTTCTGGAGGAATTGTCTGGTCTTCCACCAAATCGTGAAGTTGAGTTTTCAATAGAACTCATACTAGGTGTTATGCCTATTTCAAAGACACTATATAGAATGGCCACAATTTAGTTGTAGGAGTTGAAGAAGAAAATCCAAGAGAATCTTGATAAAGGATGCATACACCCTAGTGCGTCACCTTGGGGAGCACCTGTTATGTTTGTTAAGAAGAAAGATGGATCAATGAGACTCTGCATTTTTTTATTGAGAACTTAACAAGATCACTATCAAGAAAAAATATCCTCTCCCACACATTTATGACTTATTTGACCAACTATGTGGAGCTCAATACTTTTCCAAGATTGATCTTTGTTCAGGGTATCATCAATTAATGGCCAAGAAGGAGGATATACCAAAGACGACTTTTCATACAAGGTATTGACACTATAAATTTATTGTGATTCTATTTGGTCTTACTAATTCACCTGTTATCTTCATGGATCTGATGAATAGAGTCTTTTGAGACTATCTTGATCAGTTTGTGGTAGTCTTTATAGACGATATTCTTGTCTATTCAATGAGAAAGGAAGAACATAAAGATCACTTGAGAATTGTATTAAAGACCCTAAGAAAGAATAAGATTTATGCAAAATTTACCAAGTGTGAATTTTGGCTTCAAAAAGTATCATTTTTGGGTCACATAATCTCAAAAGAGTGGATATCTGTGGATCCAGCAAAAATAGAGGTTTTTGAAAAATTGTCGAGACCAACGACATTAAGTGAGATCCGAAGTTTTCTTGGTCTGGCTGGATATTATCGACGTTTTGTGAAATATTTTTCAAAGTTATCTAATCCACTCACCAGGTTGACTCAAAAAGGAGTTAAGTTCCTCTGGATGGAGGAGTGTGAAGATAATTTCAATGAGTTAAAACGAAGGATATCTAGTGCACCTGTGCTCACACTTCCATGTAGTTGAGAAAGGTTTGTGATCTACAGTGATGCATCCAAGAAGGGACTGGGGTGTGTTCTCATCCAGAATGATATGGTGATAGCTTATGCCTCACAATAGTTTAAAATCAATGAGAAAAATTAACCAACTCATGATTTGGAGTTAGCCGTGGTAATATTTGCATTAAAAATATGGATGCATTATATTTATGGTGAACGGTGTGATATTTATACTGATCATAAAAGTTTAAAGTATATTTTTAAAAAAAAGGAGCTGAATATGCACCAAAAAAGATGGTTGGTGCTGATTAAGTATTATGACTACTCAATTCATTATCACCTTGGGAAAGCAAACAAGGTGCAATATGGATTAAGTCGATAAGACCATGCTAGCTTATTCATGATGAGGATCACAAAAGAACCAATATTTACGGATTTACAAGGGATATATCTTGGGATTATAATGGAAGGGGGAAATCATATTTTTCTCAAATGAATGTTCAACCATCTATACATGTGAAGATTTAATAGGAATAAAAAGAAGATGTAGAGTTACAAAAGAAGGTGAAAAATGTTCCTGAATTAAACCTTGATTGTGATGGGATAATAACGTTCAAGAATCGTGTTTTTGTTTCTCCCATCCCAGAATTAAAGGAGCTGCGGGATGAGGCTCATATTTATTCATTCTCTATCCATCCTAGAAGCATGAAGATGTATAGGGACCTGAAAGAGTACTTCTGGTGGGATGGCATGAAAAGAGATGTTGCTGAATATGTCTCTCGATGCTTTGTTTTTCAGCAAGTTAAAGATGAGAGACATAAGTCTAAGGGGATGTTACAACCATTACCCATACCCGAATGGAAAAGGGAAAACATCACTATGGAATTTGTCACCGGACTTCTTAAACATCCAAAGGAAATAATGCTATCTAGGATATAGTTGATCGTCTTACGAAGTCGGCACACTTCATTTCTATTAAAGAAGATTTCTCTCTGGATCAGCTTTCAAGGATATATGTAAAGGAAGTGTTAAGATTTCATGGAGTACCACTTTCCATTATGTCTGATCGGGATTCGATTTTTACCTCTAAGTTTTGGAGAAGTCTTCAGCATACTCTAGATACAGAGTTGAGTTTCAGCACTGCTTATCATCCTCAGACATACGGTCGGTCTGAGGGAACAATTCAAACTCTAGAAGACATGTTAAGAGCTTGATCTATGGATTTCAAAGGTGGTTGGGATCAACACCTACCTTTGGTGCAATTTTCTTATAATAATAGCTTTCACTCCAGTATTCATATGGCTCTTTATAAAGCTTTATATGGAATGAAATGGAGAACCCCAACTTGTTGGGATGAAGTTGGGGAAAGAAATCTATTAGGACCTGATCTTGTCGATGAGATGGCAGAAATGGTCAGATCTGTTAAAAAACACATAAGAGCAGCTCAGTGTCAACATTAAAGTTATGCTGACAACTGAAGAAAAGACCTAGAGTTTGAAGTGGGTGATAAAGTGTTCTTACGTATATCTCCTTGGAAGAGTGTAATGAGATTTGGAAGGAAGGGAAAGTTGAGCCCTAGGTATATCAGACCTTTTGAAATACAGGATCGTGTTGAGAAGGTAGCTTTCCGATTGGCACTTCCACCGAATCTCTATCAAGTTCATGATGTTTTACATGTATCTCTCCTGAGAAAGTACATACCTGACCCTTCACATGCACTATGCTCAGAAGTTGTACCATTGGAGAAAGATCTTTCTTACGAAGAACAACCGATAGAGATTCTTGATCGTAGTGAAAAAGTTCTACGGAACAAGACCACTCACTTGGTGAAAGTTTTATAGAGGATCCACCAATTAGAAGAAGGTACATTGAAGTTTGAGGATATGATGAGAGAGAGGTATCCTCATCTGTTTGTTAGAAAGTGATGAATTTCGATGGAGAAATTCATTTTAAGGGGGTTAGAATGTAACAACATGATATTTTATGAAAAGTTTATATTTTTTATGTCTTATGTTTTATTGAACATAAATGGAATCTTTAATTACACACAACACTATCTTGTCTTGTTTTACACTCAATTGCGAACTTCCACGATAGCGTGTGTTGTACATAATACTGAGTTTCACTAAACAACGATATGCTATTAAAATATTATATAAACTAGCTGTTATAAATAGTAATACCCACTTTTTAAAATTTTATAAATTTTATCTTTCAAAATGGACTTTATTTTTTGATTCGGAATATCGAAATTAGCCTAGGGTGAAATTTTGGTATTTTTCTGAAAACATTCAATTTTTGATGAATAGTGAAAACACTACGTTATTATTTAAAAACCGACTTTTTATTTAAATAATTATTATTTTTTATTTTTTTAGGTCAAAATGGATACATAATACCTATATATGTTCAATGTAATTAATTGGAGTCATTTTATAATAATTTTAGATATATAAAAATTTTATTGAAGTTTTCAACTTCTTTTACCCACCTCCTAGGAGATTTTGCAAATTTTCATAAAACTTAATTTTACCTCTTCTGTGAGTGTAATTTCAAAAATTTTAGAGACGTGATTAATATCAAGGATTAAAATGTGGTTCAATTAGATAAACAAATCTTTTTGTGAATAGTAAATTTTTACTTTTATTTACCAAGGTTAAAAGTAAATAGGGTAATTAAGGGTAAAAATGATATAATTATTACCCTAACACAGGTCCTAATTCTATGGGATAAGTATAATTTTGACCAAAAACAGCCTTAGGATTAAAATATGACCCTTTAGGTACACTTGTATTAGATTAGGACATTTATTATTATTTTATTTAAACAAGAGATAAAAGAGTTAAAATGAATGTTTAATAACTATAATTTTTTTAATATAGGTTTATACATAAGATAAATTATACTATAAATATTCATTAGAGATTTAATGATATTTCCTACATAATGGTATTTTATTTATAATTTTTTGACATTAAATAATCTAATTTATTTATGACACAATGATGATGCAGCAATTACCTTAATAATGAAATATATACATAATTGATATTATAAATACCCAAATAAATGTAATTTGAGACTTTTTAAAAATTACACTAAGTTTGTAGGTTAATATGACATTTTATTAGTGATTTAATCAACTTATTTCGAACTAATATTGCTGTTATGATTTTCACATAAATCAATTACTAAATAGTGAAAAAATTGATATAAAATAGTTTTTAAAACAAATATTATATTATTAATTGTAATTTTATTCCTAAAAATCCAAGGTTCGGCCAAATGACTTAGATAAGGATATATATATTAATAATTAACCACGTGGGTTTCTTTTGGCTTGTTATAGTATTTTTATTAACCATATAGTGTAAGAAAATAAGAAGACACGGTAAAAGTTAAATTATTTAACATAGAGTTAAATATAAATGATAAGGTTAAAATAGTAACCTAAAATTGTCTAAAACCTATTGGTTGAAATAATTTTGACCCATACCCACATTAGCTTCGAAATAAATCAATTTGGAGATATTAAAAACCGAATATGACTTTATTATACAATAATATTTTATGTTTTTCCAAAGGTGCCCCTCTCCTCCTTTATAAAAGGCCACCTCCTCCCTCTCCCACTCACACAATTTTGAGCCTTAAATCTTGGCCAACCCCTGACCATTTACCTTCTCAACTTCCTTAGAAACATACTATATGTCCTGGTATTCTTCAAATACCAAATTTAGTGCCATAAGAGGAGTTTTCAAAGAGGCATGTTGAAGAAGAGGTAATATCCGTTACCGATTCTTTCAAATTTATTTCTTCTTCTACTACCTCATCTTTAGTTGTTTCATTATGAAGTAATAACATCAGTATAACTAATATACTTATATTTTATTATAAATATGAAACAACCATATTTCACCTTCTAACCATCTTACGGAAAACAAAATCACCGCGTGTGCGTACTTACGGAATATCGTCTCCACGTCGTGGTGTAATCTGTTTTCCACAACCACCTTACTTGGATGGGTATAATGGTGTAAATAATAACTATATATGATTATTTTAAAGTGATATTTATTCTGAAATAGTATACATACACTTCAATACAATTCCACGATCATGGGAACGATATCATCGCTCATGCGTACGTACGGCCTACCGTCTCCACGATGTGATGCGACTCGTTCTACATGATCTTCATTGAATAATAATTATATCAATAAATTGAATGAATAAATATGATATATATTACACTGATACTATTCTATAAATGAGGTATCTATAACCTAAAAAAATAATAAGAATTTATTCGACAAAACACACATAAGAACATAAAGCAATGAACACCCGAGTAATAAGTAGCAATGAAATATTACTAAGAAGATAAGAATATGACCATATATGATATCATAATAATGAATATTATTCTGTAACAAGTCAATGACATTATTTAAATCATTGTATAGGAGGTTCAGATACGTATGAAAAAAATCAGACCTAAGGTAAAGGAAAATCTCGCAATCTCATTTTTATCTGAAATTGTTTATACTTCAGAATTTACTGGGGAATATTTATCATTCAAATCCATGTTTCTTCAATACGTAATATTATTTATATCCTCCTATAATTGTTTAAATCAAATTTTAACCATTGGTGAATTTTTTTAGTAAAAGATATGATATGAATCTTTTGTCGTTTTTAGTACGAGGTGCTTTTTGACTTTTCCATCCAAAGAACGAGAATAATGTTTTTTTAAACTTATACGACATGAATGGATTTTTATGATTTCAGATAACATTATTTCCATGAAGCTTCCATGATAAGTTTTTAAGTTTATTTTTAATTAACTTCTTTTAGTTTAAAATTTTATGACATGTTAAGAAAGGAAAATTGTTTTTGAAGTAGAAAGGATATTTTCTTCAAGAATGGAGTTCAAGTTTTTTATCAAAATTATTTTCCATCTAAGATAATATAGGGTTATGTTTCTATCCATATTATTACATTTATTTTATTATGTTATGATGGAATTATTTTTATGAAGTCCTTTTTTGTATTTTGTTTCGATGGCATGATGTTTATGAATCCCATTTTTATTATATGGGTTACGCTATGATGTATGATTAATGATTTTGTGGAACACATAATAATGGTTTCATTATGAGATGGGTGGGACCAATATCTCCCTCCAATGCATTGGGTAAATATTTATATCTAATGAGATAGACATGGCTGGAACGGGAAGTTAATCTGGTTCAGTGATACAGGACTGGAATGAGGAGTGAACTCGGTTCAGTAATGGAGTTTTTCCACTATGATGGTCTTGGTAATGAGCCTTGACTAATATGAAATTATTTTCTATGATTATGTGTGTATGCCACAAAGTTTCATGTTTAATGTTATGATTATTGGGATTACATTTCACTGCTATGATTTATCACATGTTATGATATTATGACCTCTTTTGTAGGTTTATATTTTCAAAATGTTAGGTTCTTATGAATATGATATGATTGATATTTCTTTTGTTAACCCTTACTGAGCATTTGAGCTCACCCTTTTGTATGTTTTTTCCCCAGGCCAGGAAGAAGGGTATTAAGTAGGATATTCCAAAAGGGTATCTAGATATGATGAAATAAATGTGAGATAGTGTAGATGATTTATGAACCAGTTGTTTATGTTTCCCAGTTTCTAAAGACACTATACCTATACGGTCCTTTCATGGTTTTGTTATATGTTTTAATATGTATGCTTCAATTATGATGTAATAACCATGTATGTAAAGTATGGGTTGTTATGGAACACATGGAAATAAAATGTGTTTTATATAAAATAAAAATAGTATATAATAAAAACACTAATTAATTTATTTGATATAAGAAACATGATCCAAAAAATCAATCACAAAAAATAATTATTTCATGAAACATGATAGTTAACACCATTTGAGATATATCATTTTATGATATTGGAAAATTATTATATAAAATATCTTTTTTTATACAATTTTCATTCCTCATTTTAAAATATAATATTATGAGTCTCTTTAAATTTTGTTTTTAAAAATGAAAACAAAACCATTCATGATAATTCTTACTGGTTCAAAAATATCCATTTAAAAATAATACTAAATCACTCGAAAAATTATTTTAATGGAAAAACATCAATATAAATATTTATAAATCAAATAGCATATTTTGTGTCATCATGTCTTTACCTATAACCGTACTTCTTATATAAGTCACTTAAATTAATATATCATAAATATAAACATTGTAACACCTCAAAATGATAAAGGATTAAATGAATAAATGATATTACTCATGTCAACAAGGTGCAACTTTCTTTCGAGAGCCTACCTAATTAGAAATTCATAGTTAAACATGCTTAGCCTGGAGTAGTGATCAGGATGGGTGACCTTATATGAAGTTTTTATGGTGTGTGTGAGTGGGGAAACATTAAAGGACATGTGTTGGAACTCATCCTTAAGTGCGCTGCACTACCTGGGTTGAGATGTAGGGGGGTTTTACATGTTGATGTTTTCCTTGAATCTTCTTCAATGGATGGAAAGGAATTATTTGCGGGTGAGTTGTTGTTCATCCTATTACTTCTTTGTGAGCCATTTGATACCACCCTAAACGCGGAGGGTTCGGGCCAAACCAAATGGCCAGACCCCTCCGTCGTTCTTGTTTGTGACGATCATCATCATGGTGATGAGGTGATGAAATGACGAAGGCAGCGATGACAAAGGCCACGGTACCCAGGGCCTCTGCAAACTGTACCGCCCCCGCGGCGCTCCGATGCTCCGGGCCGAACCACGGCCCTCCGGTTGAGAAATCTCGGCCGCACCGCTGCCAGCCCGCACCTCCTGGACCATGGACCAGCCACGCCCTACCTGGCCACCTACCATGTGCCCTGCCCGGCCACCCGCCGGCCTGCATGCCGGTCTTCCCGGCCGCCTGCTAGCCCGTATACCGTCCCGCCTGGTCACTACCCGACCAACCAGGCACCATGTCCGCACTGGCCTCCTGGGCCAGCCTGTAGCCCCCCTTACGGCGCCTAGGCTGAACTGACCCGGCCGCACCCTCTGGACCGAGCTGCGCTGGGCCGCACCCTCACGACGCTCCAGGCCGAACTGGACCGGAGCCCGGGCCGAACCACCCACGCGGCCTACTGGGATGGGCCTAGAGGACTAGGCCAAACCTAACAGGGTGGACCACACGATGGGCTAGGCCAGACCCAACAGGTCTGACCGGGTCGACACAGACCTGGTTGACCCAGACCGAGTCGGACCGAACTCGGGCCCACTACCGACCCATAACTTTCTTTTGACCATATCTTTGGCATCATACACCCGTTTTACAAAATGTCAGAAGAAATGGTATTTTTGAAACGTGATGTTCCCTTTGTGTATACCTCACCAGAGGATTGGGTATAGTTGAGATACAGTCAGGTTGGATCGAGCATGAATACAGCTGGGCTCCTGGGAATAAAAGGCTAATAACTCATAGACCGAGAGTCCAATTAACACATCTTCTATTGCGTTGAGACCTCTATGACATGCCGGGACATTGAGATACTTATTCATGGTACTTCGTGATAGTTGGAGTATCGAGAAGTAGCTCGTGGAGCGGATCCTCTCGGAGATGAGCATGCATAGTGATGAGACCTAGTAGCTGGCTGAGACATGACGAATGCTGACCATTTTGACACAGAGTGACTCTACTAGCTCAGCAGGGAGTGCCATGGTGTCGCGGAAGACCCACAGTGGGGATTTCCTCAGTGTCGCCGAAGACCCATGGTACTCGATAGGAGAAGTTCCACAGCAGGCTACGATGGGGAGCACCTTGGTGATGCGGCAGACCCAAGGTGGGGAGCGCCTTGGTGATGTAGTAGACCCACGGTACTCAACAAGAGGAGTATCTCAGAAGTCCAAGGTTAGTGGGAAGCACCTTGGTGTCACGGCAGGCCCACTGTAATCGACATAGGAGGAGTTATCCAGTAGTAGTGGTTTAAATAATCTGAATACAAATCCTGGTTGAGATGAGTCAGTAACTTATGTTTTTACCTCATGATTGAGATGGATTACATGATAACTTAGGTATATGTATGGTAATATACCTATGTGGGGTTATCTGTTTATTTTACACCTTGTGCTTTATCCTTGATATATTTGTGAGACCATGATTGTCTCGGGGTCCCTACTGAGTATCGTTATACTCACCCCTGCACGGGCTATGCCCACACCTCGTTGTGTTTGTTGTAGATGACAGACAACACTGACTGAGGATCAGAGTAGCGGGACCAAACGGTACCCAGAGGAAGACCATACGACTTGTCGTTACACAGAGGAGACTGATAGACGTGGATTACTGAGGATGCTATATGTACCTACCCTTCAGGTAGGATTCCACGGAGGAAGACCCAGTAGCTTCTTTACTTTTCTTCAGTTTTACTTGTACATTCCTATTGGGATTGTATTCCAGCCCCTTTTCTTTCAGTACACAATTTAATACAGTTTTACTTAGTGTTTTTCTTCTAGATTCTACTCTGTTGTGTGTGTTTACAATTTATAAAGGCAATGCCTTCCCAGTTTTAGGGATTTACGCCTTTGGTGGTAGTCGCCAGCCCCTGGCCAATAGAAGGCGGGCTTGGGGTAGTCACGACATGGGCCCCGAGGGATGGGTCATGACAAACATATTAATTAACTATTTAATTAAATTTGTCGAAAACATTTACCAGAAGGGAAGGGGGAAACCCCATTTATTAAAATGAGAAAAATATTACAGGAATCCCTTTTGAACTAGGTTAGAGAAAACCCATTACAATCCTAGAGGCCCAGAGGGACCAAACCCATTACCAAACTCAGCACAAAACCCATTATAATGTCCCAATTTCTTAGAGGTACCATTGCAAGCCGATAGACTCAGAGACACGTATGCCTTAAAAATTAGTGGTCTAAATTACTAGTGGGAAAAAGTCCATTACAAAACATCTCTCAACAAAAACAAAGCCCAGAGATCCCATTGGATAACCCCGTAACAATACTAGCCCACCATCTTATTTCGGCACCACCCGTAGCAGATCTTCCCTAATCGGAGCCATGAAAACCACTTCTACGATCCCTTATTAATGAACCGATCAGGTCAAATGACACTACACCAAAGACAACCCAACAAGCCTCAGACCCGGTCATCAATGCTGAGGAACTAGACTACCATTCTATAGATACTTTTCCCTTCATGTTTAAGTGTCCCCTCCATGTAAAAACACCAACCCTGTCGAATCCACATGCATATAGATCCCTCTCGTCAAACCCATATATCCTTGAGACAACCAAAAAATCTCAATAATGCACCCATATGAATAGTTATGAACCAGATTTTAAACCACTGTGTATGGAAAATCCACTGCCACATCCACTCAAGAAAGCATATGTTACTTATATATAGACTTTCACCACCAAACCTCAAAAAAAATTACAATCGTCACCGATTCCTGAGAAACCCTTGTCACGAATGAGGACACCACTGCATAGAAATGATAGTTGCGAAAAATTCCAATCCCCCTTTATTAAAAATTTACATTTACACTCAAAATTATTAAAAAAGTAACTTAATGTATTAGATTATTTTATTCTTTTTTCAACATCTAGTGGTAATAATCTTGACAGTTTTGAACGATATTCATAAAATCAGTGTTGATATTCATACTTCTCTTGAATATAATAATTTATAAACTCTAAATTTTCTTTAAATTATGTTATATTAGGATATTTAATTTAGTAATTCTATTATGTGGGAGTTTTATTCTTGTTTATTGAATATGAAGATGTAGGTGAATTAATTTTGAGTTATTTACCAATATAGATGGATTTCATTATATTATTCATTAATATTTCATCAATCCAAAAAAACCATATAATTATATATATTACTTATATATATCACATATATTCAATAGAAATATTTTAAAACCATCTATTATTTGATGTTAGGTAAAGTTAATAATGTTTAATCATAGAAGTGGTTGTCTGCACAACACCTGATTGGCATTTGTGTTTTATCTCAGGGGAATGGAGACAATATTTAATTATTGTAACTTCATTATAATAACATATCAAAATAAAAAAAATATGGTTGTTATTATTTTGTGATAGTGAAATTAAAAATTATAGATAATAAAAAATCATAGGTAAATTAAAAAATGGATTATTGATTTAGAAACTATACCTCACTTCGTTGATTAAATCCTTTATAAAAAAGAATTAAACCCTTAAGGGGTGATTTTTTTTTTGTGAATAAAATAACATAATTAATGTTTTTATGATTGTAAAAGAGAAATTTAAGTAGTAAATAAAGGGTTTTGTGAGAGTTAGTTATAAAAGGTGTGCCCCTTTTTATATGTGATATGGAATGTTATTTCTATAAATACCAAAAACATTTCAATAATGTGAAGTCATTCTCAAGGAACATGGATCCAAATTTCATAAATAATATATAGTAGATAAGATAAGGTTGATCCACACCTCAGACATTCAATTTGAATTATTTTTAAATATGTTTGGCCCTTTACCTAATTGGTTACTCATTTATAACATTTTAGTTCAACCATGGTAACTAATTTTTAATGGGGTCATTTATAATTTATATATAAAAATAAAATGATTTTTAATGTAAAATTATGATCTAATGATTCAATATTGAAAATCCCTCTATTAATTTTTTAATGTCTCAAATATTAATATTTAAATATGAAATATATAAATTATTAAATCACTGTTTTATGTGAAATATAACAAAAATTCTAAAATTCTGAATACGAGTTTATCAATTAGAACCAATATTTTTAAAATTATAAATTCTATTATGTGATAAATAGTTTTCCATATAAAGAAATTCATGAATTTAAAATTAGTACTTATGCACAAATAGTTTCATTAAGTTGTGTAATTTATATAAATGGAATTTTATAATATTCACATGAAAATAAATATTTAATAAAAATATATTAAATAATGAATAATATAATAAAACCATTATAAATCAAAAAATTATTGTAATTTATTCAAATTCTCATAAAATATTTTTTGGAATTTTATTCTTAATTGAAAATATAAAATTTAATCTATTTTTTTTGAAACAAAATTTTAGTAAATTTTCTATTTCTATTCACATTCTTAATAAATTACATATTACACTTGTGTTAACCCTTTTTCATTTTAAAATATATTATTTTTTTAATGTGGTAATTTTCAGAAAAGTTATTTCATTATCTGCTTGGCTACACATATTGGCTTGATAATGAATGTGAAATTTATTATATATATATTCACAATTCTATTACTACTATTTATATATTAAATTCTTATTCCTACCATAAAATATTATATATAGATTTGGTGTTTATTTAGGAGTAAGCCATCGAACATAGTATTCAATTAAATATCTTGAAACAGTTCATTATATTTTACCCTTTAAAAAAAATTTATACATTGAAATTATATTACATTGAAAAAAATGAGATAATTCTCTCTCATCAAATCATAATGTTACCATGAAAATTCTTTAAAATTTTGCTTCCACCATTGAAATTTTAGTAAATGAGTGGTCTGTTTCTCTAACAACTTATCTATTTAACAAAATATTTCCAATGGTTATTCCTTATATGATAGTTCATAGTCTGGTTTAACTTCATCCTAGCTATGAAAATGTAAAGGTTCTAGTATGTACGTTAGCAAATGTGATACATGGAAGTAATTTTTTAATGTGAGAGGTGTTGTGGGATTTCAATGTGATATATTAAATCCCCAACATGACTGAGAATATTGAAGGGACTGATAAACCTAGGTCTCAAAATTTATTTTATCCAAGATCTCATTACTCGTTTATATAGAGATATTTGAAGGAAAAAATTTTCATTGAATTCAAACACTAGATCATATTCAAAATATTCTAAATGACACTTCTATCAACTTTCTGTCACTATCATTTGCTACAGAGTTATATGAAACATATTTATATCTTGTGAAAGGAACGGATGTGAAAACATCCTCTCTGTAGAGTCATATAATCATTTTAGATTCCAACATCGATTCCAATTTAGATGCACATATGGTTTCATATATATACTAGAATGGAAAATAAGGGTATATGATATCTTTTCTAATGGGAGGTATTTATAAAATTATCCTTTTAAATAAATCGAACAAAATATTTACATGTCCTTTTGAGTTCAAATTTTCTTCTTATAGTAAAAATCATTATGAGAATGATAAGCTGGGATAAAACAAATCATTGTCGACAATTATTAATACATAATTCCTCAAAACCTTAAGATAAAATTTTAAACCTGATTAGTTATAATGAATAGTGGTACTCTATTAATCCTCTCCACTTACCATATTTATATCCTGTAGACTTGGTCAAATTATAAATATTCATTTATGGTAATAAAATGAATGGAATTTGTAATGAGACCAAATTCAATCTAAATAAAAATATGACTAATAATTTTTTTGGTGATATATAAGATGAAATCAATTGTGAAATTTTCCAACTCCCCACTGGTATTGGTCATGGTTAAAATATAAACATACAATTTTTTTAATTCATAGTTCACATGATTCATTTCCGAAATCAAGATATGTAATTTATAATATCTCTCTTTAAATTATCCCAATGGCCATTTTACATAATTTCATTATAGATCATAATGCTTTTGTGGTAAATATTGAGGCAAAACATAAGATACTCATCTAAAAAATTCTCTTCAATTTTTTTACTGGAAAAATATCTGAGTTTTTAACATCATAACTTCATCATTATCAATGTGAAACTAAGGAATATTTGATACAATTATTCTGTAGATAAACATAATCTATTTATGGTTCATGAATCTTCACATTAATTGAACACTTACTAGCCATATCCGAGATACATGTTTCATCTCCTCCAATTATGAATTTATGATTCATCATTTAAAAATATATTAATATTGGGTATTTTCTGATCTTAATCAGGGATAAAGATTCATCTTCATTCCAATAGAAAGAATCAAATGCCTTATTTGATATCCTAGGGTGGTAATATGTTGAGATTTCGTAATATTTTATCAATTACAAAAATATATTTTTGTTTATATTCAGTTATTATTAAGTGAATATATATTTAATGGTCTTATTTTTGATATATTTATATCACACTTTTCACTATAATGAAAATGTCAAAAAATATTTAATGAATATAACACATCTGCTAGCCCCAAATCATGTGTCAGTTAATTTCTCTAATGAGTGTTTAATTATCCCGAGAAATAAGAAATTGATGTTTTCATTATACATTTGGAAAAATCCAAATCTCTTCTTTAAAGCTTAATTTTCTTATTAAAAACCCTTCCCTCTACATGGTAATGCATGTCCAAGACCAATGACTAACCTATTTTTCAATTCCTTGAAACAACCGTGAAATACCTCTATCCAAAATAAAATTCATACCATTTCTATTAATATGTCTAGTATATTTTGTAGATGTGAGAAATTTATCAAAAAGAATTAATAATATCTTCTTAACCAAAGAAAACATTGGATTTTAGTTACTATGGTTTGTATGTGTAATTATTCAGTAACATCTATTTCTATGAAATTTATATATATTCTCTTTTTGGTGATTAAATTTCCCAATAATGTATTCTTATTTAGCTAGAAATCACATTTTATAGATTTGGAATAAAAATTAGCCTTTCAGAAGGTCAGAAACACCATTCACAAATGATCTACATGATGTTCCATTATCATTGATTATAAAAGAATATTTTCTATTAATATAAGAACCAACTGATACTAGTAGTCTCTAAGGACTCAATTCATTATATAGATGAAGATAATAGGTAAAATAGACAATCTTAATGAAATAACTATAAACTCATAGAGTCTAAACATCATTTAATTTTTTTTAGAAATATATTCCCATTTTTAACATTAAATAATGATATCTATAATGATGGACAATATTCAAAAAGTAGAAAACTCCTCTTATTTGATTTAACTAGTTATAAATATGGGGTAATGGATATATAAAATTAATTTTATTCTTGTTATAACAATGGATGTTAATGAGAATTCTGATCAATACATATTTCATTATAATAATGTTTATTTGTGTACCCCATTGTGATGCATTGGGGAAGATAGAACCCTGGTCCATGTAATCCAATATCTACTTCATTAATTACACCAATTCAATGGGATCTATACTATATAGATAACTTGATATAAGAATAGATACATGTACATGTTTTTTCGAGAACTAAACCTCATGTTCTAGTAGAAGAACAAAGAATAAATTATGAAATACAACAGTATATTCTCATATAAGAAAAGTTTTATCAATTTTGACTACGTTAATGATCATTTTAGTAAATAGTTTTTTATTTTGGATATAAAAAAAAGTATTATCAAATATTTTTCTATGTTTATATAAAATATATTATTGAACATGAAAATAGGTTACTTTGGAATAAAAACGAGTCCTCTTTTCCTTGATAATTGTTATTAGATCTATTTATCAATATGTAATCCATACAATAAATCTCATCAAGTTATTCAAAGCGTAGGAAAAAACTACAAGAATTATCCTAAAAAAATATCAATCAAAGAACATTTAAATATCATAGAAAAAATATATGATCTATTATGATTCCTTAAATATAGTTCGATATCTATCACTTGAGGTGGTGATTCATCATTCTTAGAATACATCTGTTATATACCAGTATGTGATAAAATGTATTCATATAATGTAATTACAGATCTAGAATATGGATTTAGTGACTTATACAAAACGTTTTTATCATGATCAACCTCATTTATAGTGAAAATTTGTACTCTTCCATATTCTCATTATTTTTAGGACATTAGAGGATAATTTTTTCAGTAGCTTGAGGGTTTGGACTTGATTCACAGATCGTAGAAAATTATTTTACTTGATGGATTATAGTGAGGGCAGATCATTATCATAGACCTTTATCATATATTATTTTAATCAACATCATTTCCTAATATTGGAAATTATGGGAATGGTGCCATATTTTTCCAACCATAAAAAAATTCCATGATCATTTAATTAAATTAACCATGTGTTTCTTTGCATGCATTTTTCATGTTTATTATTGATTTTTATTCCAAAAAAGTGAATTATCATTGGGGTTACACTTAATTTTTCCTTCATATTTACCTATCTATTTTACTAAGAAAACCATGATTTCAACACATCCTTCATCAAAAATATAAAAATCTCTTAATAACATTAAAATACTCTTATGCTTAAATCCCTCATAAAAATTGGTTTGATGTACTAAAAAATCAACTATATAATCTTGGTTAGGGAAAAACTAGAGGTATATTTTTTTATGCCATGGGTTGTTTTGTTAATATATTCTAATGGATTAATTTACTATTAATTTCAATTTAACTACATTAATATTTCATCTTCATGTGATGAGTTTGATGAAAATACTTGGTAAAGAACAGTTTTGAAAAATTTTCATTTTCCACTCATTCTACCTTTTCATTATTTATTGAATTATTAAAAATTCTAACCCAAATTTTGGACTGACCTTCCAAATGTTAATAATAAAAAAATCACATATTTTGAAAAATATATAATTAAAATCATTTTCAATATAGGGATCCAATTTTTGGATAATTTTTTTTTCAAAATCAGGTTGTAAATTGTTCAAAGATAAGAAAAATAGCCTATTATTTAATCCATGGTTTATTTATGAGCTCCATATGGTTTATATTATTATTAATAGCTTGATATAAATGGATGAGTATCACTTTGAGGTCTTGTACTCCATCTATTAGTCAATTTGTTTATTCATTTGGGAATCTATCACATTAACCCTCACTCCCACTATTCACTTGATATATTTTGGTTCCAACCTTTTCAAAAAACAACAATTACATTTCCATGATTAACAAACAATTAGAATAATACGTTAATTAAAAAATTAATTAAACCTTCAAACATGATATTATTTTCCACAATAAAGTTTTTATATGATTCATTTAGTTCACCCTATATAATTACTAGTCAATGAGTTGGATGTGTTTTCCTATACATATTACCATAATCGTTTAAATTAGTTAAGAAATAAATCTTTCATAGTGGCTAATAAAGGACATATGATCAACCAAAGAATATCTCAAGTGAGTTTCAAACCAGGTTTGTAGTTATGGGTCTTTCTACGGAAACTGGTTATGAATGGGTTAATGCCCAATTATCCTTTTTGGGGTATTTAACCATATAAATTTTTCAAGATCATGCATCTACTTTTTGTATCTACATACAAATGTATTTTGTGGTAAACCATCCAAATAAATTAAAAGTATTTTGGGATACCATCATATACATAAACACGTCTCATGCATTTTACAAAAAGGTTCTATAACAATATTTCTAAAAATAATTTATATAATCTTAAATAAAATGAAAAATATTTATTGAAAAAACTTTAGAGACCCAAGATAAACTATAAAAACCTAGATCCCATACTCCTGGTTTTGATGTTAAATAAAAAATCATTGCATTTACGATCTTAACCAATTTTTTTCCATCCATAAAACAGAACATAAAAAAATAAAATTTGGATCACTTATATTCTCATAGACAATTTATGTTTACAGTTTTAGATTGTTAAGAAAAACTTATTCATAAACCATACCATGATGTTAAATAATCCTTTCTCTCACCCGACCCATTTTTTCTTATTTTTAATTCAGTCATTATCTTCCTCCACATGATATCCCTTCTAAACAGAATTCATTCAAAATATTTTCTTGATAACCTTGGGAAAGAGAAACACAATAAGAGTGGCCTCAAATACTCTATAATGGTAAACATAAGACGTAATAGGTGAATGTTGTTAATGAACATAATATGTGTATAAATTAATGATGACATGGTCATGTTTTATTAGAGAATCATAGAAGAACAAATAATCATAAATTCTTCCAACAATAATCATGAAATATGGAATAATACATAAATAAAAAAAAGATTCATCATAATAAATAATCATCACCCATTTGATATTAATCATGATTAAAGGAAACACTATAAACCCATAGAATGAAAATATAAAACATGTCGGTATATTGGAAAATCATCTTCATAGATTACTTAAAGAACCCTTAAAAATAGAATAACCACACGATCAACATAAAATATTATTCTCTAGAGAATGTAACCATTACCCAGTGTATTAGAGTGATATATAGACACTCCCATAATGGAATCCATATCAGGATAACCGTATGCTATCTAGGCGGAACCATCATGTAATCTATTATAGGATCTCCCAAAGCTATATAGGATCACCCATTGAATATAATTTCTATAAACTAAAGAATAATTAAATTACATGCTTATTTCATAATTAATATCATTGTATAATTTTTATTACTTTTGTAAATTTTTTAACCCATATAAATGAAACGGGATTCATAATAATTTATTTAAATCAAGATTATAACATGGAATGAAACAGTCCCCAAAAAAATCTCTATAAAACAAATTTCACCTATATAAAGTAAATTGGTACCATAATAATCTCAAGGAAACATATTTAAACTATTGAAAAGAAATAGGTTCTATAATAATCTCTTTCAAATATAGAAAACCCATAGAAAATAAATGGATTCCATAAAAATCAATTTTAAATTGAATTAACCCATGGAAATTAAACGGGCCCAACGTAATATATTAAATACAATTAATTAATCTAGAGAAAGATGAAATATGGTATTTCTACAATATATACCCATTGAATTAAGAATAATTGTTTTCTCATTGTTGAATATAATTTTCAAAGAAATCTCCTTAAAAATATTATCGGGGAAAATATCATTCTCATATTGAAAGATAAATTTCCAAACTACATGCTCACAATATATCTTGAAAATAATTTACATATAAACTAATATTTAATACTTATAAATTAATTTTATAAAAATTTCCGTGGTCATAATGGCTATAAATTCCATTCATGTTGTACATGTTGAAAATATATTACATTCAATTTAATAGTAAGATCTAAATGGGCATTATTTTCAAAATGAAATTATGATTACTTCAAAAAAATATTTTAAAATGAAAAAAATAGGTTAACAATGTATTTAATAATTCATTTGAAATGTTAAAATAAATTTTGAATGAAATTTTAAAGAAAAAATAATTTTTGTGGAAAATATATTTCTGACCATAGAGAGAAATTGAATCAAATTTTAATGAAAATATTTTCCAAATTATTTATATATTAAAGGAGTTGAAAAATATTAATTTTACTTGAAAATATCATTAAAAAATAGATGATAATTTTTTAATTAAATAATTTTATAATAATTTCTTTCAACTGAAATTTAGAAATAAATAATATCGATTGTAATGAGATTATGAAGTAAACCATTATGAGGTTTATAAAATTAAAACAACAGTTAATCAGTGAATCAATTATGTTTATAAACAATGAATATATATAAACAAGAAAAAATAAAAAAGTATATACTCAAAGAAAATTAAAAATATAGTCAGATAATATCAAATTTAATTAAAGAGTAATATAACCTAATGATAAAACATTTAGTTACAAAATTATTTACCACTTGGTAGCTTTAAAAAAACCTTGCATATATTAATTATTTCAAATTGTAACTAAAATAACCATTAATTATTTAGGTATCATTATATTTCATGGTGAAGGAGAAATATATACACTATATAAAATAAATCGGATGTATAACATTCCAATATTCCTCAAGGAAATAATATATATATACATAATCGCTTTCAAAGTTCATATCATTGATGTAGGGATTAATAAATAAATTTATTAGGTATATCAAATTTTATTAAATTGAAAACACCTATACATGAATTGTAAAATTAAAAAATTCTATTACCAACATAATCTTATAATATCATGATTATTAAATGATAAGTTTAACCCAATTAATGTAAATTGAATTATGAAATCCCTTGCCTGATGCTTCCTTTCGGTTGAATGTTAATTATCATCATTTATAGTGGTTCCAATAATGTTATTACAATATTAAATAAATATTTTAATATTTTAACTATTGAATTTGGTATTTTTTTAAAAAATGTATAACATGTTCACTAAAAATCATTCATTATTTTCATTGTTTTTGTATTAATTACCTTGTTTTATCATTTGTTTTTTGTAATGAAACCTCTTGTTCATATTAATATAATATATTTATATCATATCCAGGAAATATTACTAAATAATTATAATATATATATATATATTATACTTTCTTTGTCCAATTAATGAGTATGTTTCAAAAATTCAAGTTTGATACAATCATGGAGACGATTAGTCATAGCTACGAATATATAATATTAATATTTTGTAATTGTAATTAAATAAAAAAGATAAAAACTATATTATAATCCCATTATGATAATAATTTCATAAATAATATAATATTTATTTAAAGATATTTATACATATCATCCATGTGGTGTGATGACAAAATATAGAGTCACATTGCTTCTGGAACGTGGTAGGCCACACGTACACGAATGATGTTATGTTTTTTAATGAGTAAATATGTAAAAAATGAAATGGTATATTAAATTTTAAAAATGATAATTATGTTATTAATATCTTATATAATTCATTTAAATTACAATTATTAATTAATTATATTTATATAATCATCCATGAATATAATCATTAGAAAACAAATTACATCGCTTCGTAATGCGGTAGTCCACGATACACCCAAGGGATGATATCATATCCCATAAATATGGAAATTAAAAATGGGATATTTGATATAATGAAAAAGAATTTTTTATTATGTTATAAATATGATATATATAATTTATACCCATATTCATACCCAACTGTGTGTTGTGGAAATCGAAAACCAATGACATTTGTTTGTGAGTAGATAGTCGGTTGTACACACAAATGATTATTATATAACCCATATAGTGGAAGAATAGAAGGATTTATGTTAATAAATTCAAAAAAATCTCATTATAAGTAATATAATATGTTTATTATATAATTTTTTTTATTAAAAATGTAATGAGTTAGAGGAGTAAATGAAAAAATGACCATTTTAGAACGTTACATCTTCATCTGATTACTTATGTTTGTATTCACTAAAGACCAATTTTTTTGGACTTAATAACACAATAATTATTCTATTATCATATTAGAGAATAATATATGTTATTTTCATAGTTCTTGTCTGATTAAATGTGTTTTGATGCTTTGATGGGAGGACGTGAAGGGGCAGCCTTTTATAAGAGAGGTCAGTGACACAGTTGTAATTTTTGAATGAAATAAATTTTCCCCTCACGTTTTTCATGTAAAAAGGATCCAATAATGGAAAAAATATCTATGATTTTAAGGATAGTATCTAAATAGTTTCGTCCATTAGATTTTATACATGTTATTAGGTCATTTAATTCATTATTTTTCAGTTTAATCCTCAGCAAACCCATTTTTACCTTTACAATGGTAATTAATATTTACTGTTACATTATTTATTTTTGGACAAAATTAAATTTACCATATTATATAAATATAATAATGGTGACACAAAATTTGGAAATATTTTTCCAAATTTATTAAACATATGCAAAAACATATAAATTAAACTTAATCTCAAAGAAGCAAAGAGATTGCATGTTCTCAAAGAGAAAATGATTACATATTTAAAATGTCTTCATATAAAATTAAAATAATAAATTAATTAACATTAAATAAATTGGATTAAGATATATTTTATTGAAATAAATTTACTTAAATAAAATTAAAATATAATATAAATTTATATAAAATTTAAATTAAAACGGAGTTTTCCATTAAAATTCATTAATTTTAACATTTAATTAAACTTTATTTTTTTGAAAATATTATAAACCATTAGTCATAATATAATTTTGAAATTATTAATTAAAAAATAATATTTATTTTGTAATATAATTTTTTGAATTTTTTAGAAATTAAATTGAGAATAAAACACAAATAGTTGATAAAAAAGAGGTCTTTAGAGGACCATATTTTTTTTCAAGAACAAAGATATTTTATATTAACTCTGTATATTAATAATCATTTTAATAAAATAATTTAAATTTTAAATATATATAATCTATGAATTTCATTTAAAATAGTCATCATTAGGGATTATTTTAATTAATTAATTTATTGAAACAATATATACTTTAAAACAGTTTCCTAAAAAAAACCTTGAAACCTAAAAAAATATTATACTAAAATACTACATAAAAACATTAAAAATTACTAATTAAGATTATATGTAAATAAAAGGTTATTATTTTTATGTAATGTGACATTGAAATTATAGAATTTATTTAAATTAATTGATATCATAAAAAAAATTTCATTTATTCATTAATAACTAAAAAACAATTTTTCCTAAAAAAATCACAACTTTTACCCAATTTTTTTTGGTATAATGCTTTCCAAAAATAATTATATGTAAAAAAAATAAATTTTCTAAATGTTAAAAAAATTACTTCTAATATATTTTAATTAAATCATATAAAAATCATTTTTCATGAAAATATATTTTTGTTGAATAAAATTTTGTTACTATGAATTGATTTATTTTTTACTAATAATTTATCAATAATTTATAATTATTATGATATATATATATATATTTGATAAAATAGTTACTATTATTCAGACCCTCTAATATAATGGTTGGATTAATATGGTTATATATATTTCCGTCTGTTTAAGCTCGACGTTGCGTGCTGCATACTCTATCGAATATAAAAATTTGTGGTACCCAATACAGAAAGGCATCAAAGAGACTATATTTATTTAAAAATAATTTTATTGTATTGTATTTATAAGTTAAATTTTCATATTAGATCAAGGTTCATTATCATTTAAACTATCAAACAAAATATTCATTATTTAAAATCAAATGGTGTAATATCTTTCCCCCACCATTAATAAAATTTTCACCCGCAATTTGAACATTATAATATTAATAAAATGACTAAAATTTAAAAATAACTTTATTGTAATCCCAAATGATAAAAGGGTTCATAAATCATCTTCTTGATAAAACCATAAATGGACGTGTAAGGGTAAACATTAATAACACTTACAATGTTTCAAAATCTTAAAACATAGGTAAGAAGTTATGTTTTGAAAATTGAAGAAAGGAATAAATATTTTAGGGGAGTAATTAAGGCAATTTATAAAAAACAACTGAATGATCAATATAATTATAATAGCATCTAAATAAAAAATATAGGATTGTTTTAATGAACATTTAATTAATCAGATATGAATGCAACATGATAACATTATTTCATATCCTTTTACAAAAGATGAGGAATTGATTCACCGTCTAAACTGAAACCATAGTGAAATTTTATTACATGGAACCAATAAACTCATCATTTAAATAATTTTGACTAGAATATTTTTTTCTCCAAAAATTGAGTATTCGTGATATATTTATCATGCATGAGAAATAAAAAATAAATAGTTAAATTATATTCTTATTATAAAAAGGATAAAAAACATATTCCACATATATTTTTATATAAACCTAAATCAAAATTCTTACAACATGGTAAGATAATTCCCATATTTTAAAACCTACATAAGATGAAATAATATATTAATCTCAGAAATTAAACTCTAATACTCAAATTTAAAACAAAATTTTTCCTAAAAAAACATTAAAAATATTATGTGTTTGAACAAAAAATGTTATTACAAATCATTAATATTTCAAACCCAAAATAAAACGGTCATTTTTTTAATTAACATTAATCACTTAGTTACAAATTAAAATTTCTATATCAAGGTTATATATACCATAAAACTTATGTTCACAAAATTATCTCAATATCAAATATCATATAAACCTAAAAGCATATCAATAACTGATATATTATTTCCACAAAATGTAAAAACAAAATTCAAAAAAAAAATATTTACATATAATTCATCCTAGTAAAATTTATTATAATATGGATTTAATCAATTTATGATCTGAAAAAATTAATCATAAAAAGGGTTGTATAATAATTGTAACTTATGAGGAGCATTAATTTAATATAACTATGATGGTATCAATAACTATAAACATAACCTTACAAGATTATATCCAAATATGAAAAGTTATCCAAACATTTCCTTTGAAAATAAGTATAACACCCCATAAACCACAATTCTTAATCCGATGTGAAATTCATGATATTTAAATTCCTGTATTTGATATCTATAATTGTTACCCAATTCTTTTACATCCATACCATATAACCCCAATGGGTAAAATTTGGTCACATACATTCTCATAGACATTTATAGGTTTATTGTTTTATATAATTATGAAAAAAAACACTAAACTAATATTATCCATGTCATTAACTGATAATATCACCTACTTCACCCTGATTTTCATATTTCTTATTATTTCGTCATCATCATCCATAGAAAAACCCTTTTATACATAATTATTTCAAATATTATTTCTTCAGAACCCAATGGTAGGAAACATTTGAAAGGTGAGATAAAACTCTCAATAACGGTTAACATAATCATTAACAATTGAATTCCATAAATGAATATCATATTTTCATAAGGTTATGACAATATATTCAGGTTGTGTGAAAAATAATAAAATAAAACATTCCCATAAATAATTTAATCATCAATAATCACACAAGAAATAGGGATTTAAAAAATAAAAAATTGATCAGAATTAAAAAATCAATATCCAAGTGATATTAATCTTTATAAATGGAAACAGTATAAACCTATATCAAAAATAGATAGTACATGTTACTATCTTATAACATCATCATTATATAATACTTATAGAACCCTTATAGAATCCTTAAAAATGAAAAACCATATGGTATAATTCCAATATAATTATTCGGAGAAAATAATCAGTACATAATTCAATGGAGAACTATCTCGACACAACCATCATATAAGTTATTTTAGGCTCACCTTACTCTATATGGTTGTATCCATCATATATGATATTATGGACTCCCCTAATGATATCTGGGAAAACTAATCCTATATAATGTCCAAGAAAAATAACATGAATAAATTATATAGATATTTCATCATAAAATGAATCGAAATAATAATAATTAATTTTATATATTTATTAAACATGGAAATGAAATTAGTTTCATGCAAATATCTCTTGAAACATAATTAAACAACAGAAAACAAACAAGATCCATAACAATATCTTTGGAACGTGGTCACCGTATGAATAAGAAACGAGTTCCAAAATAACTAAAACAGAGGCAAATCATGGAAAAGAATTGGGGTTGATAAACATATACCATAACCATGGTAAACCCATGGAAAAAAATGGTTTCCCTAAAAATCTCGTTGAGCTATGACTATCCAATGGAAAAGAAACAAGTTCATTATAAATACCTTTGAAACAATATTATTCTTTCTTGATAAATAATGAGGATGGTATTAACAAAACATATAAAAATTTATTAATAAAAAAATTTTGTTTCCATTGATGAATAAAAATAAAATACTAATATGTTTGAAATCATTATTAATGGAAATATACTTTTTATAATGAAAATCCATTTTTAAAACTAATAAATTATAAACTTTATGGTAAAAAAATTCTCTGAATTATTTTTGAAACTAATAAATAAAATTTTAAAACATTTTATCGGTTATGAGTATAACAATCCATCAAATGATAAAACAAGTGTTTTTCATATTTTAAAATATTTAATAATTAAATAGTTATTCTAAATTAAATGGTACACTATGTTTTATATTTTTCATGAAACCCAACAATGATTTTTGTAGAAATATTTTGTTGCATACATGTCATAGTTATGCAGAAAAATAATATACTACTATTATTATTATTTAATATAGAAGTTATCACCTAACAATTATATTATATGGTACTAATTAGGTAAAACATATATTTTTTAATTTTTTTTAAATGTTTTAAAATTTATCCATTTTTTTATATGGATAAAATATGAGTGAATCTAGTTTTACACATAAAACATATATTTTTCTAAAAAACCATTTTAACGTTTTTTAATGGAATTCTATTTTAACCTGTATTTCGAAAATTTATAAATTTTATTCAAAAAAATTAAAGTTCATTTTTTAAATAGGGATATAAAAACATACGATTATAATTTTTTTTCAATTTTTTGAGATTTTTCATTTTTTTATGAATAGTGACGAATACTAAATTTTAATTGAAATGTGCATTTTTTATTGATAAATTTTATTATAAATTTTATTTAATGAATAATTAGTTTAATAAGAAATATATTAATCTATTTTATCTCAATGGAATCAATTTCTTGTTGAAATTTTATACAAAACATATTAGACTTTTAAACTTTTTTCACATTAAAATATTATTGTTTCATCTCGTTTGTGGGATTAAATTTAAATTAAGTACTTCTATATATTGGATTGGAAGCATAAAAATGGATTCCATGTTTGAAATAAGTATAATTTAAATTTTTCATTATGTTCAGAATAGGTTTTTATAAAAAAAAAATTAGTTAAATAAATTAAAATTAATTACAATGGTTTAGGTAAAAACATGTTTACATTGTGATTAAAATTTAATAAGAGAATATATGACGTAAAAATATTACAAAAACCTTTTTTCAGTCCACAATTACACTATTTTGGCTATTTTATATTATTTGGATAACTGATGAATGAAATTTTTTTATGTGTGATCTCCCAATAGTGTTTAACTTTTTATATTTAAAGTAATGTCATCCTCAACCTTTATAAAATAGAATCAATCTCCATACACATTCACAACAATAAAAAAACATTTATCATCCCATAAAATCCAAAATAAAATAAGAACATCCCTAATATCATCCTAGAATCATAAGCATGGTTATAAATAAAACAAAATAATTAATTTGGTGGAAACCAAAATATTAATTTGGTTAAAACCAAAAAGAGTTACCTGATGAAGAGGTATAGTTTTTCAACGATAACTTCTATTTATTAAAATATGAGGCTACATCAGTTCTTATTATACCATGATTATATAATAACCCGTGTATCTTAAATATATTCATATTTTTTTGTAATGTTTTAGACCAACACCCACACACAAATTCATCAAACGTGTAAACAAATCATTTTTCTTATGTACTCTGGACTATTTCATGTGCTAAAGATGGCGTTCATTTTACCATAACCACATCATATGGTAGTTAATTATGATAGAGATAGTTTTTATTATATTTATTATGTTTATAAGATAATTAATGCTCTGAATTATTTATATCTCATAAACCATTTTTACATTTCATTCCATCATTATCATAACATCAAATTTTTATTCAAGGAGAAACAAAGGAACATGAAAAAATATGAAAAATAAACAAATAAAGAAATAAGAAACAATAAATATGGCACATAGGGACTAAGGAGGCCTAAAGTAATGTAAACCAAGAACATATCATTTTATCAAATTAACCCCTCGGGTTTCATGAAGTTGATCGAAGGGAGGCAGGTGATACCACTAAGTATATGATAAACTCACCCACTTATACGACAGACAACCGCCTCATGAAAAGGTGTGAACGGTTTTCACTAACATGTAACATGGAATTTAATAAGGGTATATATAATTCTTATATAATATATAAATTAATTTCGAATGGTTTCTATATCATTCTATAAATATAATTTCTAATTTTATTCTTACTATTTCAAACACTGAAAAAGTGATAACTTCATTCATAGATGGGTGGACTACCGTCTCCTCAAATTGATGAATTTTTTTTACATAAAATGAATAATATATATAATTATATATAATTACCTATAATTTTATTTTTCATATAATTATAATTATGGGATCAAAAAAATATTACATACCATCTTTTCATTTTGACCATTAAAAAATTAGATTCTTTCTCGTTCGTATGTATGACCTACTTTCTCCCTGATCGTAACATTGACTCATTTTTCTTAATCAAATTTCATGATTGGTTTTTAAATTAATATTTTTCTATAAAAATTATATTTATGTTATGATTAATATTATGTATATTTTCATATAATGTCCACTTTGAGCATTGTTGACCTAACAATACCGTTTTTGACACATAAATCGAATATGGTCCAAATAGGTGAAGTTATGTAAACTGATTAAGTAATTGTATAAAAAATTTTAATTAGTGGAATAAAAGTAATAAAAAACCTGAAAAGGTTTCAATAATATAAATAATAAATAGTATATTGTTATCCAAGAAGCTGAAGAAACATTTGACACTTTATACTCAAGGTATGGGACTTCGTCTCACTCTCATTTCATTGAGGAATATCTAGATGTTATGAACCATTAATAATTTATAAAGTGTATATTTATATCCTTTGACATTTTATATCAATTAATTATGTATTATCATGATATTTAATGGTTTTTAATTGTATTATTTATTTTAGTTCATGATTCAATTATTTCTTAATTGATAAGGGGGTTTCATTGAAAAAATACCCTTTTAATTCTATTTTCGAAACACAATTTATCTTTCATGTCTATATTTATTAAATTATACTTGAAATTTTCATATCAAAATAAACTATTTATAATGTTCATTTTATGTTTATTTTACCTTAATATAAATATTTTTAAAAGGAATCATTTAATGTTTTTTAAATGGAACTTTTTATCAAACGATAAATAAAATGTACTATTGTTAAATTATGAAGACAATGACCATTCAGTGAATCATAAATTTCATTTTAATTATATCTTCATTTTTAAGATTATTTAATTTCATATATTTAAACCCGTATCTCCATTTTTATTTGGTGTTTTTTTATTGAAAATATTTTTTCAAAATAATGGTTTATTTTATGTTGAAAATGGGATTTTGAATGAAAATGGGTTTTTAATATTTGAATGTGATTTACATCTATGTTTTAATGTGTTGTTCAAATGATGAATTTTTTATTCATATTTTATTTCTTGGAAATTATAAATGATAGTTTCACCTAGATAGTGTCAGCTTATTACATTATACCTTAAATGATCGGTGTTCCCGGATAGGGATTTGATGCATTGATAAATTATTCAGTTATCTGAAGAATTTTATTTGATATTGGTAATATTTTTTTTAAAATATTTATGGGTCTATTTTATGATGTTGGTTAGTACCTACGTGAATATTCAATTATTTATATTGACTTTTTATGGAATATTATTTTTTAAAAGGTAAAATAATTGATATTTTTTAATGGAATAATATTTCTATTTTAGGTAAAATGTTATATTTTCAATAATTTTTTTTTTCATGGGGTTTCATTGTTTTACTAGAATAACAGTTTCCTCTATTTTATATATCTTATTATGAGCTTCTACACTCATCCAATGTTTTTAAAAATATTTTTATAGGGTTTATTGATTAGTAAGGGAAAGGAAGAGTTCATGTTGAAAGTTATGGAGATTTTCCATAAAACAGAATCATGATTTTTTTTTAAAAGATTTATATTGAGGAAAAAATGGATACTAATATGATGATTCCAAATTTTATTTTATGATTTTGATACATATGATTCATTTTATAATTCTCTAAAATTATAAAACTCAAGGATCCTAAATGTGAAATAAAGAAATTACTGTCTAAAACTCAATATAATGTAATTTATAAGGTTAGAAACTTAAAGATGGTATAAATGGTTATTCTGGATAACATTAGAGGATAGAGTAATATTAAAACCTATAAAATGAAATATTTTAACTTATGATCAAGATAAAATGTTATTCTATTTAAATATAATAAAATTTCTTCCTCTAAACAATGATTATTTAGAATTTTTTAGAAGAGGAAATAATGAAGCTGTATTGGGAATAAACTATGAACAATATATATTTTAAAAATATAATCTAGAGATGGATCGAATTTGACAGAATAAGTGATGGATAAGTTCACTCAAGATATAAATGCTGGTGGTATCAATTCTATAGAGTAACCCAATCTAACTCTATGGAATATATATGTTGTGAAGAATTTAATGAGGAAGAATCCCATATCATTAAGTGAATCATCTT
This sequence comes from Viscum album, assembly GCA_963277665.1. NCBI lineage: Eukaryota > Viridiplantae > Streptophyta > Magnoliopsida > Santalales > Viscaceae > Viscum > Viscum album. Next base: position 748,664,695 of record OY728129.1, on the reverse strand, counting down.
TCCTGGTTGTAACCAGATGTTGGATCATTACTCTACATTTGATATTTAATGTCAGGGGTTGTTCGTTGTAAGAGAAGGTAACCCTTTTCATTTTTCATTCAGATGGTGAAGCTAGTCGATGGTGGAATTTGGTATAGAATAAGAGAGATAAAGAGGATATTGATGAAAAATAATCAAAAACATTCAAGCATATTTTCCATTACAAATATTTACATATGTTTTTTGAAAATAAGTTTATAAAATATTTGTGGAATTTATTAAAGAAGATGAATATGTTATAGCATCATATGATGTAGAAATCACATGATTATCCATGTATGTGATAAATGTTTTTTGGACAGTAAATGAAAAAATAACAGATTTCACTCAAAATTTAAAAACATTACTATTATTTGATGCAAGATAATTTAAAATCATGAGAAAGATATTATTTAGGATTAAATGGTTATGGAGGATTTTTATAACTCTTATGTGCCTCATGATGAAGAAATTAAGATGACTTTATTATTTCAGACAATAGGGAAACATACCAAATATAAATTTGGAGCTAACAAAATTAATTTCTAATCCTACGGTATGTGTGGTAAAAACCACCCAAGAGAATGTCTAATGAATTAATGGAAGAGTTACATATTTTTTAAAGATTATACACATGGACCATGAAATGAATGGAAATGATCCCAATAAATTAAACCATAGGGTAACTAAAAAAAATTTATCAGTGATAATTAAGTTTTAATGAATTGGTATATTATGCTAATATTTGTCCAAAGTTAGTTGGATGGGATAGAAATATTCATGATAATAAATATAAATGTGTTGTAGAATAATTTTTTTCTACTATTGTAGATTTTGGGCCATCATATGAAGTAGTGATAGGTATGTTACTTGTGTATTATTGATATGTGGAAACCCTACATGACTTTGGATATTTTCATTCATTAATTTTTTATATAAATTAAAATAAATTGTGAATATCACCTCATTAATTTAAGATATAAATTTTGGTAAAAAAGTCAAGTGGATGTATTAGAGAATAAATAATTTATAATAATATTCATATTCATATTAGTGTGATGTTATTTTTTGAAAATCATGTTGAACTAGCATTAGTATAGTTTGATATCATTATTTTTATGGATTAACTTCCAATTTGTTAAGATGTGATATATTTAAGTGCTAAAAAATAAGTGTTCAATTATTTCAAACCTTTGTAACATAACATGAATCTATAAAAAATTATTATAGATGGATGTGGATCTTAACTAGCTTATATAGTAGAAAATAAATAAAATTTTCAAATTAGTGATGCGCTTGTAGTAAATGAAAATATTTATATTTTTCAAATGATTTTTATAGTGTCATTCTTGATTGGGTGCTTCATTTTACTGCTTTATTTATTCCCAATACTAATATTATTTCTAAACACAGTTTTCTAATAGATCAGGATAAATTTTTATAGTTGAAAATGAAATTCATTGAGTTTTTAAATGAAGGATTCATTTGACGAAAAATGGGGTTTTCTTATGCTATTTGTTAAAAATAAAGATAGTTCAAGGAGAAATTTCAATATTAATAGATCCCTGAATGAAATTAGAAGTTATAAAATGTATCATTGTCCTGATATTTATGATTTTTTTGATCATATCTATGGAGCACAATATTTTGAAATTACTGACCTAAGGTCAGGGTCTCAACAGTTGAAAGTTAAGAAAGAATACATTTTGAAGATGATTTCTTGAAGAAGATATCAGAAATATGAATATTTAGTTATGCCATTTGGGTTATATAATAAACCATATATATTCCTTTATCCTTTTAATATAGGTATTCTTGAGTTCTTGGATAATATTATAGTCGTTTTAATTTATAAAAATTTGGTATAATCTAAAAGTCAAGAGGAACATGAAAGACATGTAAGGGGTGTTTTGAAATCCTCAAAAGAGAAGAAACTATAAGGGACATTTAGAAAGTGTGAATTATTATTCCAAAAAATTTAATTAATTTGTCACATTGGTTGCCAAAAATTGAATTTTGGGTTGGATATTAAATGTCAATGGGTACAAAATTATATTTTAGTACAACTTTTCATTCCCAATTAGATAGACATTCTAAGAGGTTGATTCAGACCTTGTAATATTTTCTTCTACCTTTCTCAATGGATTAATAGGGAGGTTAGGATTGAAAAATTTATATGGATGTGTTTTGTTATAATAACTTTTTCATTCCAATATATATATATATATATTAATCTTTTGGTGGTATTATATGGAAAGTGGTGTGGTAAACCATTATTATGGGATGATATAGGAGAAAAGAAGTTGGTGGAACGGGAGGTTGTAAAAGAAACAAAAAAGTATGTTTTGTTGATTCAGTGACACATAAGTAAATATTAGAGTATGAATAAATATAATATATATAACTAATGAAAATATCTATCTTTTTAGTTTGGTGGTCATGTGTTTCTTAAATATTTTCTATGGAAAATTTTCATTTTTTGGTATGATGAAGAATGTGATTCCATGGTTCATTATACTATATGAAAACTTGGAAAAAGTTGAATCTAAATTATTCTATATGGAATTACCTCCATGTTAATACCTTGTATACATCATAATTCTTATTTCAATGTTAAGAAATTATGTACTAGATTTATCTCATGTTTGGAGCCTTGAAGTAGATCAGTAATAAGAAATCCTTTATTTTGAGGAGCAGTAATATTAGGTTCTTGAACATGGAGAAATAATGTTGATGAATATTTTGATTCATGAGGTTATGCTTTTTTTGGAAAAACCAAATGGGTTAAGAGGATACATGGGAATCATGAAAATTATTTGAGGGAAAGTTAAAAGTAATTGTTTATTAAATGAATACAATTTCTAGGATTCAATTTCTAAATGGGGGAAGAATTTAACAACCCAAGTAATGATAGAAATAATATTTTTCATATTTTTAAATATTTATGAGTTAAATAGTAATTTTGAATTAAATGGATATATATGTTTAATAGAATATATGGAACATAATAATGAGTTTTTCGATATCATTTCTTTCATGCAAGATTGAGTTATACTGATTAGCCACTAAATGAGGCTAATATTCATTGCTAATATACATAATTTTCATGTTCTTTGTTATTCATAAACACCATTTTAGTTCATTTTACACTTTGAACATCATTTCACATTATGTTTGTAATACCTTCTTAAAATGCACTATTATGTGGTACATTTTTGAACATCATTTAAAGTACCCAATGATTCATCTGATTGTAAGGAATTGAATTTTACATATTTTAATTTGATATTTTTGGAAATTGATCTACACTTAAATATGAACATGTTTGATTCAGGGATCAATGGAGAATTCATGGAGGATGATGGAGATATTTGGCAATGAAAGGAAGCAATTCTGGAGAAGGCAGATTGGACACCAGCCCACTGATGAGACTGTGGGGCCCAACATACAGGCCCAATTAATCCCAAATTTAGTGGGATGATAGAAGACATGTACAGGAACAAATCACTATTCAGGAGTTAATGCTAATTCGGCCTCCATGTTGGACATTTAGGCGGCCCAAGTTAGAGATAAAATTCTGGGCCAGATTCTGCGGCCCAGAACAACAGTCCACCATTTAGATCATATCTCGGAATACACAACTCCAAATGGGCCCACATTTTACAGACGGTTAGCAGACATCCGGAGCTCCATTTTTGTCGTCTATGGCCCACCCTGATTCGGCCATCTAGAAGGTCATCCAAACGCGTCTGTTCGGTGGATGAAATTTGGCTGCCACCTCGGGTCAAATGTGGAAAATTCCAAATTCCACAAACTTTCCACCACCCTAGGCCTACCATACTCAAGTGGGATGACTTGTACTGTTGAAGGCTCGACCCAAGGCTCCCAAAATGCCTATTTAAGGCAGTGGTGGTGAAGGAGTTGAAGATCTGGGATGCTTTATTTAATTGTAATGTTATGATGCATTTTTGTTGCCTCAATTTTGTCTTTCACATGTAAGTTGTTCAATTCACTTTAGTTTCTTAATAAAAGTTCTTCTTCTACTCTTATTATGTTGTTCTTAATATCACTTTGATACCGTTGGATCAAGGTGTGAATTTATTCACACCAACCCTTGTGAAATTATTCACACAACGGTGGAGTGATCATTTTATTTTTGTTGTTTTCTTTACTTCTCCATTTCCTCCCTTATGAGTCTACTTTCCGCTTCCATTGAAACCATGAGATCAATGGAGGGCTAACCCACTTATGGGTTGATCCAAGGGAGTAGCAAGGGGCTGGATTGGATGTTATTTATCACCTAATTAATGTATAATCACTTCTTTAATTGATATTTTTATTTGATGATTTTTAAACTACATCGTCCTTGTTGAATTTAAGGCCACACACTTCAAGTACTAATACGATCCTTTACCTTGAAGTGCTCAAAACTTTGATCCTTCAAGTGTATAGGTGATTAGTATTAGAGGGTGTAGGAATTAAACCAGTAAGTGATGATGTTGTTTTATCTCCTTAAATGAACCCATCTCAAATTTAAGAAATTGAAATCATTAAAAAGAAAATACGTCCAATCCACCCCGAGTGATAACCTAGGATCAACTCATTCTTTTAAATTGAATCCACTTAAATATTTTAGATATATTTAAAACCCATCCAAAATCAATCCAAGTTGGCCACTTCATAGCCAAAAATCCATCCCTTAGGTTGTGTATCTTAGGTATCTTCTTAGGTCTCTGTGGAATCGACAACCCAGCTACACTACAAGGACCGTTCTACCCTTCTTCTCTTGGGTAAATTTGGGCGTGAACCAAATTTTGGCGCCATTGCCGGGGACCAAGTAAGTACCTTAGATTCAAAAAAAACCCCTTCTTTCCTCACCTCCATTCTTCTACTCTCACCCAAGATCTCTTATCTTGTCCCTTTCTCGCTTTTTTTTTTGGCGCATGTCCGCCTACACCCGCGATTTCTCAAACAGACTAGTTAGGGTGGAAAGTCCTAGGATAGGGGAGTCAAGTGAACCTAAGGGATTGTTTAAATCAGATTCAAATATTCTTGAAATCCCAAAGTCAGAACTTGAAACAAGTCCAATGGAGGGTCATCCACAAAATCAAATTGTAAACCCTGGGGGGAATCAAATGGGAAACCAAAACCAAGAAGCTCCAAACTTAGGGAATGTAGTTGATCAAACCATGAACGACTACCTCACTCCAGCTTGGACCAATTCCCCCTCATGCATTAGACACAATTCCATAGGAGACACCAACTACATATTCAAACCCCATGTCCTAAACCACCTTCCAACCTTTCATGGGATGGAGTCAGAAATGCCATACCTTCATGTCAAGGAGTTCAACGACATTGTTGAAACCATGTGTCCCCCACATCAACTAGAATCCGCTAAGATGAGGCTATTTCCTTTTTCACTAAAGGATCGAGCTAAAAATTGGCTAAACAACTTGAGACCTGCATCAATCCACTCTTGGGACCAACTGCAAAGAGAATTCTACAAAAAATACTTCCCTCATCACAAAACAATTGCACTTAAAAAGAGCATCCAAAACTTTTTTGAAAAAGAGGGAGAGTCATTTTATGAAACATGGGAGAGGTTCAAAGACACCCTAAACATGGTTCCACACCATGGGTTTTCCATACCTGAACAAGTGAGAATTTTCAATGAAGGGTTGGGTCCGGGTAATAAACAATTCATTGACATGATGTGTAATGGAACTTTTAAAAACAAAGCCCCAAATGATGCTTACAAGTATCTGGAAAGTCTGGCTGAACAAAACCAAACTTGGGGAACTTCACCTTATTTTGAAAAGCCACAAAGAACCACTGGAATTCATACACTTAGAGAAGAGGAAAGCCTTAGGGCTAAACTCGCAGCACTCTCTAGGAAGGTTGAAGAGATAGACCTTAGGAAAGTCCATGAAATCCAAAATGTAGACCTTGTTTGCACAATTTGTGACAAACATGACCATAAAACAGACAACTGCCCAACCATTCCATCCATCAAGGATGTTCTTCTAGGAGGACCCCCAGCAGAAGTCAATGCCCTAAACTTTCAAAAGCCCCAATACCAAAACACCTTCAATCCAAGGTACAATGACCACCCAGGCTTCTGCTGGAAAGATAACCAACAACCTAGCCTACCTCAGGGACAAAATTCTTACCCCCATCAGAACTACCAAACCCATAACCAGTTCCAAACCCAACCTATCCAATACCAACAACCACCGGTCCATTTTCAACAAACCATCCCACCTCCAAAATATCCCCCTGGGATAAACCAACCTACTCAAGCACCAACCCAAACTGTTCCACAAAGCCTACTAGAACAACTGTGCAAACAAATGAAGAGGATGAACTCGGTGGTATCTTCCCTAAAACAAGAACTTCAAACCATCAAAACAGGAAAGGCACCCATGCCTACTCAGGCGGTGCCATCCTCAACTTCAAGGGGAGAGTCAAGTTGTGCTCAAACAACTCATGAACAACTAAAGGCTGTGACTGTTTTAAGAAGTGGGAAATCAATTGAGAAACCTGAACAACTAATTCAGAACCCACCTGAAGATTCAAACTTGGATGAGAATTCAAGTGAACCACAAGATCAAACTTAGGAAACTGATAACAATGTGAAAGAAACAACTCTTCAACAAACAACCCCACAACCTGCACCATTTCCCCAACGCATGAGGGGGAAATCCAAGCCTGAACTGAGTGAAACATTGAGGGAAATCTTCTCACAAGTCAAGTTGAACATTCCTCTTCTAGATGCAATCCAAACCATACCTTCCTACTCAAAGTACCTTAAGGACTTGTGCACTTTTAAAAGAAAATTTTCACATAAAAACCAAGTCCTTTTGGCTGCTAATGTGAGTACCACCATTCAAGGGACCATTCCTCCTAAGTTGAAAGACCCAGGTTGCCCTTACATCAATGTTGAACTAGGAGAAAGCAAAGTTGTCAAGGCCTTGTGTGACCTAGGTGCTAGTGTCAATCTCATCCCATATGCTGTGTACTGCCAGTTAGGCCTAGAAGAGCTCCAACCCACATCTGTCACACTTCAGCTTGCTGATCGTAGCATTAGGGTTCCCAAGGGGATTTTAAAGGACGTTCTGGTAAAGGTTGAAAACTTCATCTACCCTGCTGATTTCATTGTACTTGACAACCATCCAAATTTAGGAAATAAGGAACAAACCCCAATCATCCTTGGTCGTCCTTTCCTTGCAACAATCAACTCTGTTATCCGAGTCCGAAATGGGAACATGACCATCACCTTTGGGAACATGAGTCTAGACTTGAACATCTACAATGCCAGCTCACAAATACGGGATGACGAGGATATTCATGAAGTAAACATGATAGGAAGCATTGATAATGAATCCATGGAACATCAAGGAATATTTGATGAATGTTTAAGTCAGAATGAGATTGATTTCCTTTGTTCACATGAAGGAAGTTTATCTCCTTGGCTCAAATCATTTTCAAATTGCTCCTATAATGATGTCTTAGGACCAACAATCAGTGAAACCTTTCAGGAAAACACATTCATGGAGACAACTCAAACTCCCTTCCCTAACCCAGGTCAATACAATCTTGTGGCTGAAACTTCTACACATGGGGAATCAATTCAATCTGAAAATCTAGGAAACAAATTTGATCTTGATCCAATGCCCCAATATTCTGCTGAAATTCTGAACCAACCAGATCTTGAATTGAAGGAACTTCCTACTTCCCTCAAGTATGCCTTCCTAGGGGAAAATCAAACACATCCTATAGTCATATCTACTTCTCTTGAAGCCAATCAGGAGGGGATGCTTCTAGATGTCCTTAGGAAACACAAGAAAGCCATTGGTTGGACCCTGTCTGATATTCCTGGGATTAGCCCACTTATTGGAACTCATAGGATTACTCTTGAATCTGAATCCAAACCATGTCGTCAACCTCAGAGGAGACTCAATCCAAATCTTATGGATGTGGTAAGGAAAGAACTTCTTAAGTTGTTGAAAGCTGGTATCATCTACCCCATAGCTGGGAGTGAGTGGGTAAGCCCAATTCAAGTTGTCCCAAATAAAGCTGGAATCACTGTGATCACTAATAAGGATGGGGAAATTCTTCCAACTAGGGCGAGTAGTGGCTGGAGAGTCTGTATTGACTATAGGAAGCTCAACTCTTGTACCAAGAAGGACCATTTTCCCTTGCCCTTTATTGATCAAGTCCTCGAGCGAGTGGCGGGTCATCAATTCTATTGCTTCCTAGATGGGTACTCAGGTTACAATCAAATTGAGGTCTCCCTAGAGGATCAAGGGAAGACTACATTCACATGTCCTTTCGGTACCTTTGCCTTTAAACGCATGCTGTTCGGGTTATGCAATGCCCCTGGAACCTTCCAGCGGTGCATGATGGGAATCTTCTCAGACATGGTATGGGATTTTCTTGAGGTCTTCATGGATGACTTCTCTGTGTTTGGGGATACCTTTGAGGGATGTCTGCAGAATGTGGATAGAGTCTTGTCAAGATGTGAAGAAAAAAATCTGGTCCTAAACTGGGAAAAATGCCATTTCATGGTTAAAGAGGGACTTGTTCTAGGCCATCTGGTCTCGAGTAGGGGGATTGAAGTTGATAAAGCAAAGGTTGACATCATTCGTCACCTTCCATCACCCAGAACTGTTAAGGAAGTGAGGTCCTTCTTAGGACATGCTGGTTTCTATAGAAGATTCATTAAGGACTTTAGTTCAATCTCTCGCCCTCTTTGTGCTCTCCTAGTAAAGGATGCTCCATTTGTTTGGACAGAAAGCTGTGAGGGTTCATTTTCAACCCTTAAATCCGCTCTCACCTCTCCTCCCATTATGAAATCTCCAAAATGGGACCTTCGTTTCGAACTCATGTGTGATGCCAGTGACTTTGCTGTAGGAGCTGTGTTAGGACAACGGTGTGATAAAACTCCATATGTCATTTCTTATGCAAGCAAATCCTTAAATGATGCCCAAATCAATTACACCACCACTGAAAAGGAGTTACTTGCTGTTGTGTTTGCCTTAGAGAAATTCAGGTCCTACCTCTTAGGATCACCCATCATTGTATTCACCGACCATTCAACTCTAAAATATCTCTTCCAAAAACAAGATGCAAAGGCTAGATTGATTAGGTGGGTCCTTCTTCTTCAAGAGTTCGATTTAACCATTAAGGATAAAAAAGGTGTCGAGAATGTTGTAGCTGATCACCTCTCTAGGTTGGAATTCAAGGACAAATCACATCACCTTTCTGTGTCTGACTCATTTCCCGATGAGAACCTCTATTCTGTGAGTGATTGCCCTTGGTATGCTGACATAGCCAACTTCTTAGTTTCAGGGGTCATTCCAAAATTCTTAGGGACCCAAGCTAGAAGAAAATTTCTTTCTGATGTCAAGCATTATGTGTTTGATGATCCATACCTATATAAGTTCTGTCCTGACCAAGTCATTAGGAGGTGTGTGCCAGAATCCAAACAAGAGTCCATCCTAATGTTCTGTCATAGTGAGGCTTGTGGAGGTCACTTTTCCTCTAAGAAAACTTCTGCCAAGGTTCTTCAATGTGGTCTCTTTTGGCCCACCCTCTCAAGGGACTCCTACACATTTTGTCAAAGCTGTCCTAGGTGTCAACAAGTAGGGTCCATCACAAAAAGGAATCAAATGCCTCTCACTCCAATATTAGTGGTTAAAATCTTTGACTGTTGGGGAATTGATTTCATGGGTCCCTTCCCAAACTCTAGGGGATATCTCTACATTCTCTTGGCTGTCGATTATGTCTCAAAATGGGTTGAGGCCATTCCTACAAAATCCAATGACCATCAAACTGTGATTAGATTCCTTAAAGAAAACATCTTCTCTAGATTTGGGATTCCTAGGGCTATCATTAGTGATCGTGGAACTCATTTCTGCAATCGCCCATTCTCATCGCTTATGGAGAAGTATGGAATTTCTCACAAAGTGTCCACTGCTTACCACCCACAAACCAATGGTCAAGCTGAGTTAGCCAATCGAGAAATCAAACAAATTCTTGAGAAAACTGTTAATCCATCTAGGAAAGATTGGTCGAGCAAACTCTTAGATGCTCTTTGGGCATATCGAACAACATTTAAAACTATCCTAGGAATGTCCCCATATAGGTTGGTTTATGGTAAAGCATGCCATTTGCCAGTAGAGATTGAGCATAAGGCCTTTTGGGCAATCAAAAAAATGAACTTTGACATTTCTTTGGCCGGAATAAAGAGGAAATTGGATCTAAACGAGCTTGAGGAACTTAGGATGGAGGCTTATGAAAATTCAAGGATCAATAAAGCTAGAGTTCAAGCCTACCAGTCTAGGAATCTTAAAACTAAACACATTGAACCAGGGAAACCTGTGCTTTTGTATAGTTCTAAACTTCATTTGCACCCGGGAAAGTTGAGGTCTAGATGGTCCGGTCCATACATAGTGCATAAGGTGTACCCCCATGGGGCTGTTGAAATTCAAGATCCCACCAATGGTCAAATATTTAAAGTTAATGGTCATAGAGTCAAACCATTCATAGAACCATTCCAAAAACATGAAGTTGATGAAGACCTGAGTGAACCTACCTTTGATGGAAAAAAACAAAAACAATTAATCAATAAGGGGTTTAAGTCGAGCTAACGACGTTAAACAAAGCGCTGCACGGGAGGCAACCCGTGGTTTTTATGTTTCTAATATTTCTGAATCATCTTTATTTTTCAAATAAGATTACTTAATCATTTTTATATTTAAAAATAAAAAAAAATAGACTCTTGAACTGTTCTTCTATTATGAGTATGGATGTGTACGAAAGAGGAGCACCATATTCATCCGTGTCACGTGGTGTGATCCTTGAGTAATACCTTACCCAGAAATTTAAAAAGAAGACAATGTATCATCAGTTTATTTTGTTTTTATTATTCAATGGGTTAAAAAAATATATAATAATACAAAAAAAAAGTCCACGCCATAGGCCGTGGGGAAAACCCCGTCACAACCGGCGAAGCCGCGGGGACTCGAACCCGGGACCGAAGGGAGACAGGGGCGCGCGCTTACCACTGACCTGCGGCTTCTTGTGCTACCTTATTCTATAATTTTTATATATATTCTTATATTTTACTTCCTTTATTATATAAATATATATATATATATTGTTTGTTTTGTTTGTTTTGTTTTTTTTCCTTTTTCCACTAGGGAACTTTGCAAGAGACATGGATATCAAAGGAACAAATTCAAGCTGCAAGAACTTCCAACTTCAACCACCAGGTGACTTCATTCCATAACCCTCATTTTCAATTTCATTTTTGAACTTTAATTCTCTACCTCTACCCCCTTATAAATTTTCTTTTCTTTAAACACTGGGGACAGTGTTGTTTTAAGTTGGGGGGGAGATAAAATAAAAAAAAATGCTTTTGTGTCAAAAACAAAAATTGAATGATTTGAAAAAAAAAGTAAATGGAAGGAAAAATTCCTTTAACTTCGAACATGGTAATACACATTGCACACTTTGAAACTGAATATCAAATAATTTAGCATGCCCTGATTCTGATTTTAATCCTTGTATAATTTCATGAGCATAGATTTTGGAAAGTGTGGCTGTCCAATGTGATATGTCATCATTTATATTTTCATCCAAATAAAAAAAATGCCACAATGCACGTCCTCTAGACTGTGGGGTACTAATTTGAATTTTTGGGGTCCCATAATAAATAGCATAGGATGGTTTTATTTTTATGAATAATATGAGTACTCAAAAAAAAAAAATTATTAAAAAAAAAAAATTATTAAAAAATAAAAAATAATAAATAAAAATAAAAATTTGCGTGTAGAGCAATGGATTGATAAAATGCGAGGCTTTCGGCACTTGGGGATCGTGACTCCAGAGTTGTCTAGCCCTGAGTTTTTCAATCTATCTCTATTTATGGTAATATGACTTTGTTTTTGATTAAGTTAACTCGAGACGATGCCCGAGTATGTGGGCTTCACTTGGTGCCCTAAGGCCTTTGAGTCTGGGAGTCATCGGCAAAGTCTTGCTACATGGGTTAATTTGATTAATTGCAATCTCAATTACTATAGCAATATTGCAAAAAAATCAAAAAAAAAATAGGGATGAAGAATGCTCATATTAGGATTAAATGTGATTCCACCTAGCGCTTCCATGATTTCCCCCTTGAATGAAAATGAACCCCATATCTATTGTGATTCACAACACATCATTACACCTAATTGAGTTGGATGAAGTATGATGATGGATTTGATCAAAGGAATGGGCTTGGGATTGGGATCTTCTTATGAAACTATCTCGTATTAAAATATTTTGATGGGTTTCATGATTGTTTGGTATAAGGTTTTTTGGTGATCATTTTGTATTAAAATGTTTTTAGAAAAGGGAATTTGAATTTCATTTTTGATGAGATATATTTTGCTCGGGACTAGAAAAACTCAAGTTGGGGGGTGTGATTAGCCACTAAATGAGGCTAATATTCATTGTTAATATACATAATTTTCATGTTATTTGTTATTCATAAACACCATTTTAGTGCATTTTACACTTTGAACATCATTTCACATTATGTTTGTAATACCTTCTTAAAATGCACTATTATGTGGTACATTTTTGAACATCATTTAAAGTACCCAATGATTCATCTGATTGTAAGGAATTGAATTTTACATATTTTAATTTGATATTTTTGGAAATTGATCTACACTTAAATATGAACATGTTTGATTCAGGGATCAATGGAGAATTCATGGAGGATGATGGAGATATTTGGCAATGAAAGGAAGCAATTCTGGAGAAGGCAGATTGGACACCAGCCCACTGATGAGACTGTGGGGCCCAACATACAGGCCCAATTAATCCCAAATTTAGTGGGATGATAGAAGACATGTACAGGAACAAATCACTCTTCAGGAGTTAATGCTAATTCGGCCTCCATGTTGGTCTTTAGGCGGCCCAAGTTAGAGATAAAATTCTGGGCCAGATTCTGCGGCCCAGAACAACAGTCCACCATTTTGATCATATCTCGGAATACACAACTCCAAATGGGCCCAAACTTTACAGGCGGTTAGAAGACATCCGGAGCTCCATTTGTGTCTTCTATGGCCCACCCTGATTCGTCCATCTAGAAGGTTATCCAAACGCGTCTGTTCGGTGGATGAAATCTGGCTGCCACCTCGGGTCAAATGTGGAAAATTCCAAATTCCACAAACTTTCCACCACCCTAGGCCTACCATACTCAAGTGGGATGACTTGTACTGTTGAAGGCTCGACCCAAGGCTCCCAAAATGCCTATTTAAGGCAGTGGTGGTGAAGGAGTTGAAGATCTGGGATGCTTTATTTAATTGTAATGTTATGCTGCATTTTTGTTGCCTCAATTTTGTCTTTCACATGTAAGTTGTTCAATTCACTTTAGTTTCTTAATAAAAGTTCTTCTTCTACTCTTATTCTGTTGTTCTTAATATCACTTTGATACCGTTGGATCAAGGTGTGAATTTATTCACACCAACCCTTGTGAAATTATTCACACAACGGTGGAGTGATCATTTTATTTTTGTTGTTTTCTTTACTTCTCCATTTCCTCCCTTATGAGTCTACTTTCCGCTTCCATTGAAACCATGAGATCAATGGAGGGCTAACCCACTTATGGGTTGATCCAAGGGAGTAGCAAGGGGCTGGATTGGATGTTATTTATCACCTAATTAATGTATAATCACTTCTTTAATTGGGATTTTTATTTGATGATTTTTAAACTCCATCGTCCTTGTTGAATTTAAGGCCACACACTTCAAGTACTAATACGATCCTTTACCTTGAAGTGCTCAAAACTTTGATCCTTCAAGTGTATAGGTGATTAGTATTAGAGGGTGTAAGAATTAAACCAGTAAGTGATGATGTTGTTTTATCTCCTTAAATGAACCCATCTCAAATTTAAGAAATTGAAATCATTAAAAAGAAAATACGTCCAATCCACCCCGAGTGATAACCTAGGATCAACTCATTCTTTTAAATTGAATCCACTTAAATCTTTTAGATATATTTAAAACCCATCCAAAATCAATCCAAGTTGGCCACTTCATAGCCAAAAATCCATCCCTTAGGTTGTGTATCTTAGGTATCTTCTTAGGTCTCTGTGGAATCGACAACCCAGCTACACTACAAGGACCGTTCTACCCTTCTTCTCTTGGGTAAATTTGGGCGTGAACCATATACCAAATAATAAAACCCTATTAAAATTAATTTTAATATGAAATTACTGTCCTAGAGATTATATTATTGTGTATTAATAGGAACAATATATTATGTTTACACATGTTTATAAATTTTTCCTTATAATAATATAATATATATTGTATAAACAAAATTAGAATAATTTAATTTTTTACACATAAAAATGTACTTTTTGAAAAAAAATAACCACCAGTTAATGGTACAAAATTTTTGAATCTAAATATTCATACTTATATGAATATTATATTAAAAAATAAATTTATTTTTAAATGAATAATATCAATACTTACCTATGGTAAATTTTTCATATTTTTCATTGATGTTTCTTTTTTGTTGAATAGTGATAATGAATTTTCATTGAAAATCGCACATTCATGTAATTTAATAATATATTTAATTAAATTTTAAATTTCATTGAATGTATAATTAGTTAAACTATAATTTTAATAATCCATCTTAATCCAATTACAAAAAAATTCCATTTAATTTGGATTCAAAAACACATTAACCTTTTGAATATTTTCACTTTAAAAACTCATTGTTTCATCTGATCTATGGGTATTATTTGAATTAAATTAAATTAATAATTTTATAATAATTTTAAAAAATGGATTAAATGTTTAGAATAAGTAAAAATTATAATTTTTATTAAGTTCATCTTAGCTTCTAATGAATAATATTTTTGTAAGAAATTAAATTTAATTACACAAATTAAGGTAAAAACAAGTTTGGTTAGTGGTTAAATGTTAATATTAACATGCCAAATGACCTATAAACTTTTTGAAAACACATTTTCATGAAAAAAGACCATATCCCCTATATTATATAATTTTATTTATTATTTGAGGCACATTATTTATGGGAGACCTCCCAATAGTGGTTACCATTTTATATTTACAATAATTTCACACCTCCTCAATTATAAAAGGGCACCCACACTTTCCATAGTTTAAACCTACACTAGCAAAATTTTTCTCATCCAAAACCTTTCCAAAAAAACCCTTACATCTATTATCACATCATAGAAACATAAATTTTGGATGAAATCAATCCATGAATTTATTTTAGTGTAGTAGGGTCCTAAAAATTTCACAATGGGAAGTAAATACACTCACAAACACTTTTTAGAGGGAAGAATACATTCCTACGAGTCCAACAAGGAAAATGGATGAATATTGGATTGAAAATTTGAGAATAAAATTGTATAAATAAATTTTTCAAATAGTTTTAGTGTAACACATACCATTATATAGAACATATCGTGTAGAGAATGAATAGTAGACCATCAGTACGTGGAAGGACCTACATGGTGCTGGCCCGTGGGATGATAGCCAAAAAACCTAGGACACCAAGAATCATGTCGTTGGAAAAATCGAACACCAAAATTCCATATGCATATTTTCGCATGAACTAAAAATATTCATGGTCGAAGCATAATGGACGAGGTATGTGAACCACATCCTGTGAACCACATGCTATACAAACCCAAATTGACCGAGACATAAAATGGTTGAGATATATATTTATGGGCTTCCAAAAATAGTTTCGCATGCCATTAGATAATATTTATCTTGTTCTCTAAAAAATGAGAACAATAGAAATAGAATATAACATAGTGAGAGGATATATGGATGGAATACATCACAAAGTAGATCGTAGAGGCTAGAGGAGATAGTTCAATATAGAGAAGATTATGACTTCGATTTCAAATCATTAATGAAGCGAGAACTGTTAACCACTTTTCCACAGGTATAAACCACTGTGATCCACAAAAAGAATAAAATTAATAATAATTGGTGAACCACAAACCTAATTGGTGAAATCGAGGACCATAAATCTATAATGGATGAATTCTCCATAAACCACAGGCTCCAAGACCATTATTCAATTCAACTCTCCACATATGACTTCACTATAGGGAGCGAGCCATGCACCGTTTACTACAAATGTATGTGAATGGAATCCAGAGTGCCATGGGGAGCCACATCTAGGACCACATACCACATTGGTACACGGTGGTCCATACCCACATCTGAGTACCACTTCGGTATGATAACAACCCCTCTACCCACATAGAATGACATTATGTGAGGATGTCCCCATTTATCATTATAAAATAGTATGTGGAATATGGTTTCGTTGTGTGTCCTTACCTTCAGATCCATTCATGCCCCACCATCACCGTCCACTTCTCCATAGGTCCTCAATTAAACCATCCTCCAAAATATGAGAAAATCTTCCTCCAATGCCACCAAACACGTATCATCAGACCAAAAAGCAAACCAGTGTGCCTTTATGAATCTACATACCTAGGGTAAAAGGATTCATGATGGTGGTACCAACATCAGTTTGGACCCTCAGAATGTCGGTATGTCTACATATCCAAGGTGACCTGAGGACCAACATTTAGATACCATCTTAAACCTCTTAGTTTATGGGATTAGGGGTAACCATTGGCCTTTCCCTTCAATAAGTTCTAGTCATTGGAAAATAATTCAATCACTTCATCCCCTTTGACTAAGGATATAAACAGGGGTGAGGGTCGTATGTTCCTTCTCCCATTGGGCTCATGGCCACAACCTATTCCTCCATCATCATCCTACATTTCCATCGGTGGAGAGGAGAATATGTACCCTTATTGAATTTTTCACATCCTCTTGTTTCTCACACCAATCCTGACTCACATGGCCTTATAAGTATTTGATGATATGACATCAGAAACCCCCATAACTGAACTATGAGAACTTTGATTCTTGTTCCAACGAGGATATATAGGATGCCTTCTTGAATATCTTATCTCAAAGGGGTGCCCTTCCCAAAGGGTAAAACAATTATGCACCCATTAAACTAGCCTCACCCAGTTGTAATCCCAACAAAAATTGAATTAAAAGAACTTTCATTCCCACCATAATTGGGATATGTAGGATTTCTATCTGTGGACCGATCTCAAGGGAATTGTTCTCAGATATTAGTACCGATAAAATGATCCCCCAAATTCAAAAGGGATCCCTCCTAGGTGTAAGTCCCAATAACATAACTATGTGGGCTATTATTCCTTTCATGAGGATACGTTGGACTCCCTCCTTATAAGGATGAACTGAACATCAAACCATATTTCATCCCTCTAGGATGATGTTAAACTCTATATCACCTCATAGTGTGGACTAAGTCAGCACTGTTTCTATAGCTTGAAATCTATGTATACTAATGATGATCCTACAACCCAGGGTTAACCCATGGATACACACTTTGGGATTGAAATATAGGTTCTTGAACATATGAACATGGCATAAATCTAGAAAGGAGTCCCATAGTAGGATATAATTCCAACCAAATGGGTGTAATGAGACCAACCTACCATCCTATCTATCGAGGGACTCCTTAAGTGTCATTGGCCAAATCTTCATCCAATGAGCACCTACCTTTGGAATGAAGGTACATGAATCACAGATAATATAGCATTGGGTGTTTTAGATCCACAAATAAACTCAATGGAGACCATATGAGAAAATCAAATCTTAAGAAGACAGATTTCAAAAATACATTACCCCCTACAATCACCAGCTGAGACCATTTAGCTTTGGCACCTTCTTCATAATGAAAAAGTGGATAAACATTATATTTCCCTTGGGGTCAAAACAATTTCCCTTAAAGGATAACAACATTGATTTACTCGAAATGAGAATAGAAATGTGAATGTATCTATAATAACATACAAATTCATTTCACAAATCAGACCATTTTACATTACCCGAAAACTAGTCACCTCTTGTTGAAATAGAAAACGTGAACCCGATGTGAATCCTCATCCAAGGGGTCAGTTTCACCCCCCTCAAACCCCTTTGGCTCATAAAAAGGACAGGGGGTAATCCAAATCACCAAATTTTCATTTCATCAAGATATGCTAATTTGAAACTATTTTATTTTCTATATATGTCATATATCTATATATATTCAGTTTCGAGAGAAACTTTCAATCCAAATAGAATCCCATAAATCAATATTGATACACACCTCAGTTATCCCATAGGCAGTCGTTCACTCGATGAAGAGCATGATCCCCTCACTAACCAAACATCATCAATGATGGTTATCTAACATGATGATTAGAGAGTACCACTAAAATGGTACTATCCCCATTGTGGGGGCTGTAAGACAAGCCATCCAATCTGCAAAATCTCACCAACCACCTCCTCAGCCGCAACCAACACCCCCTCATATGTCATCCACAGTGGCCATCTAAAATAATCTTTGTATCCTATCCCTCAAACGCGACCACAAATAACATCCATATATTAGAGAGGCATATGATATCGATACTTGTGACTTCATTCCAGCCACACAATGGTCTTACTCACGGTCCCCTACTGGAGAGCATCACCGCTGACATTGGGCAACCACGTATCCTCACACTAAAGAGGATATTTTAATGAGGGAACATGATGATATCCAAATGACACATACCCCTTGATCCACCTACTGATAGAGGCAAAAATACAATCAGGTTCATGCCATCAACCTGATTCATGATGAGGAATTTCACCATACAATCATAGTGGAATTCAATGGGAAAACATACAACTCATCCCTAGTAATGTTTTAGAATTGTCGTATAATTTTTTTAATTATATGAAATTATTTAAAGACTGTGAAATTTGATGGTGCACAATTACAAGGTTCAGAGTGCCCATAATGATCTGTTGATGTTTTTCTAAGCTTTAATTAGCATGTGTAAGCAGTTTTCCTGAAAAAGTGGAATAACTATAAAACGGTTTCCCAGATCAAAAATCCAAGGGCACCTTTGTGTTCTGGATGGAAGATTTACCATAAGTGCAACATAAGTTTAATCGAAGCAGGCCTCCTATGAGAAACCATGAAAATGGCATAACCGTAAATAGAATAATTAAATAATGTTATTTTATTTTTCTAATGATTATAAATCAAGAATGGTAACTTTGATAAAAATATTATACCACCCCTAAAATCACGAGGGTATGCATTATTTAGCAATATACTAACATTGGTTGGTGTGGCCCACCAGATAAAGTTAGTTTTTGGCCATAAATAAAATAATTAAGTACAATTATTTTATTATAAAATCCATAACTTCTAAACTGTAACTCGGATTGAAAATCTGAGAGTATCATTGAGTTTATTAGGGATTTTTCTTTATAGGTGGATCCTAACCCCAACCGGCATGTGTCGAGGGTGAACACTATTAATTTATTGAATTTTTTTAATGTAGATTCAGTAAATGCGTGAGCGGTGTTTTCTAACTTTTGAACTGATGCATGAATTAAAAATATGAGGGCACTATTTAATCTGTAACGTTGGGATTCCCATAAGGGATAGAGACTTCTGTGTGGATCAGTAGGATGATGACATGGTTTAGATTACCATGATCTTGCGAAGAGGTGAATATTTTGTTGAGAATCTTGAGAACCTTCCTTTGAGAAGGGGTATCTTTCCATAAAAAGAAAAGGGGTGAGTGTTACCTATATCTTCTACCACTTCGGAAGGATGACATGTTGGTTGATGAGTGTTCATCGAGGCATACCGACCATTCGAGGTACTTGATGAATATAGTGGGATACATGTTTAAGGTCTCAGACCTCTGAGTGAGGTGTGTTTAGGGACATCCAAGATAGTACTATTTATCTATGCATTTCTACTTATGATAGGGTGTTAAATAGAAACTTTTTGGTTGATTGCTCTTTGGCTGAGTGCATACAACCCATGAAAGATAATAGTTGCAAATAAAGAAAATGATGCCAGTTTGAGAGGAGTGGGAATGTAAAATATATTGGGAAGAGGAAGTTATATGGAAAGTTGAATTTTCATGGCTACATACGTTTTTAGGAAAGAGAGGAGCATGATGTGGTATACATTTCAACATGTTACAACCACCACCTCAATGTGGTCCCCACCAAGCTCAGGGAGATGGAAGACAAGGGAAGGGAATAGCTCCATGCGGTCAAGAAGTGTGACCCAATGGCTAAATGAATGAATAAAGTTATGACCTGTGTCTACTACTGGATACCATATTAATAAACATAGGTACCAATCATTTCTTCCTTCCATGAATCTTTTCAAATACCTAGAGTTTTTTATTAAACCATTGACTGTACCCTCATGTCTGGAGATACCTTTCGGAGGAGACACGAAAATTGCACTTATCGACGGTGTGATCTTACACTTGAGATGAGAGATTCAGTTGGAACATTGTGGTGGTAGAATCAAGTCCTTATGAATTTATTTTCGGTATGGACTTGAAATCCACAATTCATACTCTGATTGACTATATTAGGAAACAAGGTTTTTGTTTTTCAACAACATTGGAGCGGGGTTTTCCATGGTCAGTGAAAAAGGAATACCAGATTTCATAGGATAAATTCATGTAAATGAAGGTGTAGTCAATCAATCTTGAGTTTCCCAGCCTTACCCTCGTGGCAGCAGGAGTTTCGAGTTCTTAGTTCCCAACTGTAGTGGCAGAGTTAGTTTCTTGATGCCTCACTTGTCAGCAAGTGAAGGCCGAGCATCATGTTCTGGCAAGCATGGCACAAAAAAAGTGGTGCCGGAGTGGAAGTGGGATGGAATCTCCATGGACTTTATAACAAGGCTTCCACGTATGTCTAGGGGACATGATTCTATCTGGGTGATCATTGACCAACTCACCAAGCCGGGCCACTTTCTACCCATCCACGTACAGGTATCAATAGAGGTATAGGGATGCCTCTACGTGCATGAGTTTGTGTGAATTCATGGAGTTCCATCGATGATCATCTCTGATTGTGACACATGTTTTACATAATGGTTGTGGAAGGGATTATGTGAGGCATTCAGGAATAGGCAAAATTTTATCACTTCCTTTCATCATCATACATGAGGTCAGATGGAGCAGACCATTCAGAAGCTGGAGAACATGATTTAAGCATCCATCCTAGATTTTGGCCGTAGTTTAGAGGATCACATGTATTTGGTGAAGTTCGCATACAACAACATTTATCACTCTGTCATTGGTATGAAACCATTCGAGGCCTTGTACGGTTTACCTTGAAGATCACCTCTCTGTTGGATAGACCAGGGGAGTCAGCACTTATGGGTATAGTGTTGGTACGAGCTACCACTAAGAAGGTACAGGTCTTGCAGGAGTGGATGAAGATTTCACATAGTAGACTGAATACTTATGCTGATAGAAGACGAATACCTTTGAAGTTTCAGGAGGGGACCACATATTCTTGCAAGTATCCCATCGGTGGGGACTAAAAGGATGTGGCCAAGGTGGCAAGTTATCACTGATTTTTATGAGGCCACTTCTAATAATTTAGAGGATAGATGAAGTGGCATAACACCTGGCACATACACAGCAGTTAGAGAGGGTACATGATGTCTTCTACATATCCCAGCAGAGGAAGTACGTTCATGACCCAACTCACAACATATACCATGGAGAGCTAGAAATTGATGAAGAGGTGACATTTATGGAGGTTCCAGTGGAGATTGAGGATTGACCAGAGCGATTAGTTTAGGTGAAATCTATATCTCTGGTGTGCTTATGCTGGAAGCATGAGAACCTCCAAGAGGGTACATGGGAGAGGGAGGCTTAGATTCGTTCTCAATACCCTCATTGGTTTGAGTGGCCTTTTTTTTGTCTTTTAAGGACGTAAATCCATAAGGTTGACATAATTTAATGTCCTAGATTATATATATATATATATATATTTAATTATATAGAATTATGTTGAGACCGTTAAATCTGACATCACGTAATTACAAGGCACAGAATGATCCGTCATAGTTTTGTTAAGTTTAATTAGCACGCGTAAGCAGTTTTATTGAAAAAGTGGAATAACTATTAAATGGTAACTCATATCAGAAGACTGAGGGCTCTGTTTCATTCAAGATGTCAGGTTGACCATATGCGTGACTTATGTTTAGTCGGTGCAGGCCTCATGTGAGAAAAACTGAAAATGGAATTACCGTAAAAAAATAATTAAATAATGTTATTTTATTTCTCAAATTCTTATAAATAACGAATGTTGAGCCGAATTAAAAATTTGAGACCTCTGATGAACTCATGAGGGTATGAATTCATTAGGCAGACAATAACATTGGTCGTCGCGGGCCACCAGTGAAAGTTAATTTTTCGCCGTAAATAATATATTTCAGTGAAAATCATTTTATTGTAAAATCCAAAACCTCTAAATTGTATCTCTGATTGAAATTATGAGATTACTGTTGAGTTTTTTGGGGTGTGTTATCCTAATTTCGATCCTAACCCCAACGGACACGGGTCAAGGGTGAGTGTTATTAATATATGAACTATTTGTATGGTACATTCACTAAACACAAGAGCACTGTTTTCTAACTATTGAATGGGTGCTTGGATTAGAAATGTGAGGGCACCATTGAATCCACAATTTTGTGATTTTCTTAAGGAAAACATTACTTTGATCACATTTGGTCTAGTGAAAAAGTTTTGTTTTGTTATTTTTTAAAACAATGAAATAAAATTATTTTATTATTTTATTTTCTTCGATAACCTCTAATAGATAAGAGGTGTGTGGGGCCAGCAATGTGTCAAGAAAATAAATGTATTGACCTACCAACCCTATGTAATGACGTCATTAGAGAATTATAAAGGTTCCTAATTTATGAGCCACCATTAATTCCTTACGCTGTTACATACCCTCCCCCTCTCATATTTATTTGGAGCTTGAGGTAATGTTACAACACAACTTTTCCAACCAATGAAGTGATAAAGGAGTGTCGTGACGCCGGACCCTTAGAGGATATAGATGATCCCAGCGGGAGTTTATGGGTGACAACAGACCACAAACTGAAGGGAGACGTACGAGCATCTTCATTGGGAACCTGTTGTGGGAATAATGAACATGACCCACCTTCAAGTGACGACGTTATCCAACAGGTTTATGAGGTATGGGGTTTATTTTTTTATTTATTTTAACTGATTTTTCTCTTCCCCAATCTTGAATAATCTGAATAATGTAGACCAACTAACTAACGGGTTGATCCGCGATTCATTTGTTTTGTGGGAGGTTGTTGTGTGGTATCTTTGTAGGGGTTTTAAATTAATGTTTATATTAAATGACTTCTTGAAACCCTTTATCCTCCCTTTTTATTACGAGCTACTGCATAGGGAACGAGATTAATGAACACGGATGGACCCTATGCTATCCTTATATCATTATGCCTCCGTGGAAGACCGTTGGCACAATAACACTAACCGGCTACATGGACGGTGTGCACTGAGTCATGCCGCAAGAGGAGGCTGTGACAAAAATATATGGTGGTCATCAGAATGTCCGGAACCATCTGGTCTTAAAGGATGTATGGTGTGCAACTAGTGAGCAGAGGGTCAGGGCTCGTCAGCCACGACAGACGGATGAGGCGGCTTGCACTTCAGATGGTCTCAAAAGGAATGGAGGCATGAACAATGCACCATTAGCGATCAGAAGGTGCAAAACCAGCACACCACCAGTGGGAAAGAATCTGCAACCAATGTCGTGGTGGTGGATGAACCCATGCCTGCAGTGGGTTCCGTGGCCACCGGGCAGCACCCACGTGGCGCCGCCGCTTTAAAGTTTCTTATCTTGAGAACTAGACATCTGTTTGATGAACCTTTAACGGCGTTGGGATGCTTGGAGAGTTCAGGTTATTTTGACTTATTCCATGAGAGTTTTGGAGAAACTTTGATTAATTCCTAGTTAGATCGTTCCGGAATCTAATCGGGCCCTCAACACTAAAATGCCAATAACGTACAAACAGAGCGTCTGATTGACACATCATCTGTTTTTTTTGAACCCTTATGAATTGGAAATTCAGTGGTATAATCTTTTGTGAGACATTGTGCTAGTTGTAATATGTCTGCTAGTTTGAGGAGCGGTTATCCCAAGCGCGCTACCTATGGAACCCTCCGACTGGTTTAGACTTGACGACTGAAAGTTTTTTAACTCTATATGACTCGACGACCAAGTGGAGAGAGCGTATATATGACACGACATACCCACATTACTGAAAAGGATGAGTACCTTAGTAAGAAAGGGTGGCGAGAGCCTCTGTGTGATGCAGAAGACCCATGGTACTCGATAGGAGGAGTACCTCAGTAGGCCACTGTGGGGAGCACCTCTGTGTGATGCGGAAGACCCACAATACTCCACATGAGGATTACATCAGTAGGTCACAGTGGGGAGTGCCTTTCTGTGACATGGATGAACCATAGTACTAGACCTGAGGAGTACCTCAGCAGTCCCTGTTTAGTTGGATGTGGCTCAATGTGACCCGGTTGGCCCACTGTAATCGATAGAGGAGGAGTTCTCCAGTAGCCGGGGAGTTCGACAATGTGGCGAGAAATGTTTCTTGTTACTATCTCTAGTAAATCCCATGGTTTTCTATCCGCATTCATAGTGATCCTGCGTGGGCCTACATGATAATCATGTTTCTCTGAGCTGTATTCCTGGTTTGAGATGAGAATCTAATTGAGCTATATCTATTTATTTGTAATTTGTGAATTAGATCGTGATTTTTGGTTATCCTTGTGGAATTTTGAGAGACCATCGAGGGTCTTGGGGTCACCATTGGGTATTGTTATACTCACCCCTGTATGGTCTTCGTCCGCACCTTGTTGTGTCTTGTGCAGATGATGAGCAGCTGCGCTGAGGTTTGAGGGAGCCAGGACTGGACGATGCTCAAGGGTGGACCATTTGGCGTGACGTGACACGGGGACTAATGATCATGAGATATACCTACCCTTCTGGTAGAATCCATGAGAGATGATAAACGAGATTATTTTCACCATTCACCTATTTTTTACTTTTCAGTTGTACATGTACATTTCCAATTAGGCTTGTATTATGGCCCCTTTAATTTCATCATTCTTTTAACATAGTAGTTTTATAAGGACCTCGCCTTATAACATTACATAATCTTGAATTAAATGAATAATTCACATTGGGGATATTTTTAGGTTTAGAGTTTTAGAAAATTAGGCCATAACTACTACATCTCAAAAGATATAAAGTATACACTTCTTCTCAGTTTCCTTTTTTTTATAAAATCAAAAAAATTGAAACAAAAGAGACATGTCCAGTTCCTTTTTTTAGACAGCATGACTTTCCTTGATCCCATCCTTGACCCTATTCCACTTTATGTCCTGTGAAAAACATTTCAAAAACATGGGATGAGCATAAAAAGCTCAGTAAGCGATACAAAAAGAAGGAAACTATTAGTTTTTCAAAATAACAAGTAATTCATGAATACTTAATCATAAGTAATACTTTTCACTTTTATGTAGTATTAAATACTCTTCAATGAATAAACTATCATTAATTACCCTTTTGTAACCAAAAGATCACTATAAAACCCATATAAAGAACACATACCATATAAAGGTAACTTGGGACATAATCATACTTAAATGGAATAACCTTATGTTCAACTTCCACACATGTCACTAAATGAAATAGCCACATGGCTGACTTCCATACCCAATTAATTGGAGGTTATAACATAACCACCCGTCCTGGTTTATAACGGAACCACCCATCCTATGGATTATCACGTAACCACACATCAGATGTCCAAGTACCGTCCTACAATCATAACACATAAAACAAATATAAAAGAATGAAAACATTTCCACATTTCAATTACAATATATCACTTAAATATATTGACATAACAAATCCATTATCAAAACCACTTTTAATACAAAAATACATAATAGAGTATGTTGTATTTAAGTTCCTTTTAAAAACATTACGGATTTTTAAGGAACCCAAAAATCAAGTAACACTATCGGCGGTGGAAAGGTCGTTGTCACCGTGTACGTTAAAAGAAACATTCCTTTTTTTTGTCATTCAGTAAAACACTTCATAGAGAAAAATATTCACTTCGAATGAAATGAAAAGTCAAAAGGGTTTTATACACTTTATAAAAGAAATCCATGTAGAAATCAAAGAGTGCCTCAATGAATGGAGATTGAGATGAAGTCCCTTACCTCGTGTCCGAATTGACTCAATCATTCTTTAATCTCCTGAATAATAATCTAATGTTAATTTATAATTGATTAAGAACCTTTTTCAACTTTATTATTTCGTTTATATCACTTTTTACCATTTTATAAACATTTTGTGATCATTTATATTAATAATGGTAAAATATCCATTATCTCCACAATTATATTCATGATGTAGATATCATATATATCATATATATCCTGTATATACATGCATTTATAAGATTACATATCATTTAGAGGTGAGAAATGAAATGCACCGTTCATGGAGATGATAAGCCGTACATACGCATGAACGCTACTTTAATTTATATTTAATATTTAATGGAATGAAATCATAATTATATAAATGTATATTACAATTACAGTATAATATCATATATAATATATTTATCTCAATCCTTTATATGTCTCACATATGGCATTAACGATTCATATCATTTTGAGGGGGTGGTAGTCCGCATGACCTCAAATGACATTATCACGTTTTCCCTAAATGGAAACCATAAAGGTATGCCATAAATGAATAATACAGATGAATAAGGAAAACATAAACATAATATATATCATATATAAATATAGTGACATCTTAAAGGACACCATGAGAGGCGGTAGGAGATAATTGAACAATCATCATTTCGTGAGGCAGTAGTTTTCCGTCCACAGAAACAATATGTTCTTCACCCATTAGATGTAGATATGGGTAAGTGTAGCTCAAATAATTCTTATAAAAACATCCTTTTATATTGAATATACTGTTTATATTACAATATAAAGTAATTAAAAGAGTTTATGGGGTTGGATATGCAAAACAAAACAAAATAACATAAGAGAAGACATTTCAATTAAATCGGGGAACTCTCCTTGGATTGAAGAAAACAGGTTTCTTGGAGTTCTTGATGCCTAAGGTAAGGCTTCTATAATTAAGAGAGGGATCTTGGGATCTTAGTTGAGTCGAGTTCGGACCAGCCAATGGGATTGAGAAGTGTGAGAAATGGGTAGGAAGTGAGGACTTTTTATAACGGAGAGGAGGGGCTATTTTGGAAAGCTTGAAAATATTTTTTTATTATATAATGCATTTCAGTTTTTAAATGTCCAAAAATCATTAAAGTCAAAGATAAGGTGTCTCATGTTAGAAATAAAATCATCCAATAAGAATTGGACAAGTTTTGGTTAATTTGATAAACTTTATCTTCTTATTTATTTAAATTATTCCTTAATGATGTAAACACTGCATCATCATTGAGTCATAAATAATTTTAGTTTTTTGATGTATAAAATAATACAAAAAATTCCATGTTGTAGAAAATGTTTTTATCTTTCTAATGAATATTTATAGTCTAAATGATAACTTACATAACCCCATGTAAAATGTTTTTTAGTAAAACAATACATGTTTGTGACATTTTTATTTTTACTTTAAATAAAAAGCTATTAATGTCATTATCATACCCAAGTGGATCCATGGGGTCCCAAAATTGACCCATGTATTTTCTTGGTCATCCATGACTCATCCAATAATTGTAGGACAAGTGTAAAGGTAATTTCATATTATTATATCATTTTTTTTACCTTAAATTTCACTAATTACCTTTAATCACGTTTAATAAAAGTCAAAAGTTACTATTCACCAAAAATGATTTTCATACCATTAAACAAAATTTTATTTGCTAATAAAAACCATGTATGTCATATTTTTGAAATTCAATTCATAGAAGTGGTAAAATTTCATTTAAACAAAAAATCAATTTTTTAACTACCACTTAGTTGTATCACTGTTCATCAAAAATTGATGTTTTTTAGAAAAATACCAAAAATTTTACCTAAGCTATATTTTATATTTTGAATTGAAAAATGATGTCTATTTTACAAAATTCAAAACATATAATTTGCTTTAATTAATTTTATAATTGATTCCTATTTTCAAAACAAATAGCGTGTTTTTAAGAAACAATATCTAT
Source organism: Viscum album (assembly GCA_963277665.1). Lineage (NCBI taxonomy): Eukaryota > Viridiplantae > Streptophyta > Magnoliopsida > Santalales > Viscaceae > Viscum > Viscum album. The sequence continues at coordinate 748,636,432 of OY728129.1, read as the reverse complement.
CAAAAGATTGACACTTGTTTATGTCCAATTTCGAAGTGAAATTAATTTCAATGACCACCATTGGATTAAATGGTAAAAATATATACTAATTAAGCTTTAAAACCAAATAAAATGATAATCTGACCATATAAATTAATTACATTAAAAGGAGGTTTTGAATTAAAATACAACATTTTTCACTATTCATTAAAAAATGAACTTTATTGGAAAAATACCAAAAATTTTAAAAACAGAAAATTTTGATGTCTCAGTTATAAAGAAGAATTTCATTTGGTCCAATAGAATTTATAAGAGTGAAAAATACTATATTTAAAGATGGTTCTCCATAATTAAGTGATACATCAACCTTTTAGTGAATATTAGAGTATTTATGCCTAAAATAGAATTCTATTCTTGTTTTAAGCCTTTATCATTTATTGAAAAAATGTAAAAACATTTAAAAACCGTATATAATAATAGTTTGGTTATTTATATTCATTCTTTCCAATACAACGACTACGTGTTAACTACCATTTCAAATAATATTATTATATTGTTAGAGTGCAATGTAAGATTTCAAAGAAATCGGTTGTCGCGTATCGGGTACGCCATCGAACATAGCAACCCCATTAATGTAAAATTAAAATTTAATTCACAAATATAAATAAATATGAAAATGTATTCTTATTTATTTACCTGGGATGTTACATCCTTCCCCCCTTTTGGGAATTGCTTCCTCGTAATTTTATTCACTTATAAAATAAATGGGGGTATTTATCCATCATAGCATTTTCAGATTCCCACGTGGCCTCTTCAACCATAGTGTTTTTTCACAAAACCTTCACCTAAGGAATTACCTTATTCCGCAACACTTATTATCTATAGTCAAGAATCTGGACCGATTGTTCTTCATAAAAGAGATTCTCTTCCAACTAAACTACATTTGGGCTCAAAACATGAGATGGATCTGGAATATACATTCTCAACAATGAAACATGAAAAAAATTCTGTACCAAGGACAAACTTGGAGGTAAAGCCACTCTCTAAGAAACTAATTCAACTTTCTCAAGGATTTCATATGGTCCAATGAACCTTGGACTGAACGTTCCCTTCTTAACAAAAATCATCACACTTTTCCTCGAAAGATAGATCCTTCCTCCGGTTATCCACATCACTTTTTTCCTGCTCTGAGCTGTTCTAATGTGCTTTTGAATCAAATGAACGTTTTCTGCCAGATCATTTACCAATTCGGCTCCCTTCAGCTTCCTTTCCCCTACTTCATCCCAAAAAGCTGGTGTTCGACACCATTTTCCATAAAATGCCTCAAACAGAGCCATCTGTATACTAGAATGAAAACTGTTATTATAAGAAAATTCATCCAAAGAATGATATTGGTCCCAAATTCCCAGGTAATCCATCGTGCAAGCACGTAACATATCCTCCAAGGTCCGAATCATTCGTTCTGACTGTCAATCTGATTGTGGATAAAAAGTTGTAATAAAATTTAATTCAGTACCCAACGACTTCTGAAGGCCTTTCCAAATATTAGATGTAAACATGGGATCGCGTTCAGATACAATGTAGAGGGGAACACCGGGTAAATTGACTATCTCTTTAACATACAACCGAGATAGTTTATCTAGAGGGAAAGTATCTCTAATTGTAAGGAAATGAGTAGATTTAGTCAATCGATTAACAATAACCCAGATTGCATTTTTACCTCAAGATGACTTTGGTAATCCCATAACGAATTCCATGTATATATTTTACCATTTCCACTCTAGCACCGGTAAATACTGAAGCTTCCCTTTCAGTAACTGTCACTCTGCTTTAACATCCTGACAATTCAAACACTTCACAGTAAAATAACCATTATCTCTTTTCATTCCATCCAACTAGTAATACTCCTGATGATCTCTGTACATCTTTGTATTATCAGGATGAACTGAAAACGGGGAACTAAGAGATTCACATATCAACTCATTCTTCAATTTTGAATCATGAGGCACACATAATATCTTTTCAAACCTCAAAACACAATCATTATCAGTGTTAAATTCAGGAAACTTACACTTCTGAACCAGCTCTACCATTTCCTACAACTCACTGTCTTTCTTCTGTGCTTGCATAATTGTTTCTTATAGAGATGTTCTCACTAACACATGAAATAAAATAGAAGAAATTCCTTCACCAACAACCTTTATGCCAAAGTTCATCATATCAAAAACCAAAGGATCTCATTCCAAATGTAGCATGGTTAATGAAGAATTACTTTTTCGACTCAAAGCACCAGCCACTTTATTTTGTTTTCCCAGATGATAATGAATTGTAAAATCATAACCCTTGATTAATTCAATCCATCTCCTCTATCTCATATTAAATTATTTCTATGTGAATATGTACATTAAACATTTGTGATCGGTATATATTTCACACTTTACTCCATTCAAATGATGCCTCCAAATTTTTATAGAAAAAACAACAACAAATACTTCCAAATCATGTGTAGGGTAATTTAACTAATGAGGTTTCAATTGACATGAAGCATAAGAAATTACCCGATCATTCATCATTAGGACACAACTATGTCCTTTCAACGAAGTATCACTATAGATAACAAACTCACCATTTCTGGAAGGCAGTGCCAAAACATGAGCATTCACCAATCTTCTTTTCAATTCCTGAAAACAATCATCACATTGTTTTGTCCAAATAAAATTAACACTTTTTTGAGTTAACTTAGTCAATGGAATAGATAACCGTGAAAAATAATCAACCAACCTCTGGTAATAACCTAAAAACCAAGTAAACTACGGATCTCAGTTATATTTGTGGGACTTGGCCATTATTCAACAAAATTTGTTTTAGTAGGATCAACAGTTATGCCATTTTTTGAAACAATCTTACCAAGGAAAGAAATTTTTTGTAACCAAAACTCACACTTGCTGAATTTTTCATACAGTTTCTTTTCTTTTAATTCTTTCAAGACAACCCTTAAATGACATTCATGCACCTATTTACTTTTAGAAAAAACCAAAAAATCATCAATGAATACACCCACAATATTATCCATGAACTCAAGAAAAATTCTATTCATTAGATCCATGAATACAACAGGTGCATTGGTTAACCCAAAAGGTATAACTAAAAATTCATAATAGCGATATCTAGTACAAAACACGGTCTTCAGAATGTCTGTTTCATTTACATTCAACTAATGGTAATCCGACCTCAAGTCAATCTTTGAAAAATACTGATCTCCCTAGAGCTGATCATACCAATCATCTATATGAGGCAAAAGATACCTGTTCCTAACAGTGATGTTATTCAATGCTCTATAATCAATATAAAGTCTCATTGAACCATCTTTGATTTTGAAAAACAAGATAGGATCACCCCATGGTGATGTTCTAGGTTGAATGAAACCTTTGTCTAATAACTCATGCAATTGATTCATTAACTCTAAAAGTTCAACATGATCCATTCGATAAGAGGGTTCCAAAATTTGCATAGAATTAAGAAATAATTCAACAATAAATTCACCTTCTCGATTAGGTATAATACCTGGAAAATAATCAGGAAAAAACTCAAGATACTCATTTACCACTGGCACATCATTAATTTGAATAGTTCCTTTGTTTTCTACAATATGTGTGAGGTAACATTCATTTACAGCTTTTACTAGTTTCTTAGATTCCTGATATGTTATAAAAAGTAAGTGTTCATTCTTGTGCACAAACTGAAAATATTTCTGGAATGAAAACTCTTTAGCTCTGCAGTCAATCTTAGCATGATAAACAGAAATCCAATCCATTCCCAAAATAACATCAAACACATTAAAGGGAAAAAACTAATGTTTGTAGGTAGATTCTTTCTCAACACAAGGACAAGGAGGTTATTATGACTTCTTTTTGTCTCAACATTTCATCCGAGTGTTTTTACCATAAGTTCAGGATTCATATCTTGAGATGGAGTTCCCAATTTACTAGAAAACTTTTTAGAAATGAAAGAATGTGTAGACCATGAATCAAACAACAGTTTTCCATAATCTGAAAAAATAAAAAGTGTACATGATACTACTTCATTTGATGGACTAACATCTGATGAATTAGTTGCAAAGTATTTCACGACCCCTTTCTGCTTGTAGTCTAGTTGTTTTATCTCAGTTTAGTTCTTCACTGGACACTCATTTGCATAATGACCCATTTTTTTACACTTAAAACATATTACCATTGTCTTTTCATTTCGTACTTAATCATCTTCCTTATAGTTACGAGCAATATGAATAGATATTCCACACCGGAAACACATTCCATACATGGATAAACATTCTCCAGGATGCATTTTACCACACTTCTCACAACATGGATATTTGGTTATCGTACCTCCATGCATCTTTGATGAATTCTTTCCCTTTGCCTTCCTACTGGACCTCTCATTATGTTGTTTGTCCAAGAACACCTGATCATCGACAAAATCCATTTCCACCTTATCTGCACATCAAACAAGTTTTTCATAACTTTTTAACTCATGAGAAGCTAAATCCCTTCGATTATTTGGATTTAACCCTGAGTAAAAATGGTTGATTTTACTATCAAGATCTCGTATGAAATTTGGAGCATACATTTCCAGTCGAGTGAACTTTGCTTCATAAGTAGCCACTGAGTCATCCTCCTGCCTCAATTCTAGGAATTGTTTTTCTATTCTAAGACAATCAACCTTAGGAAAATATTTTTCAAGAAACATACCTTTAAATTTATCCCAGTAAAGGTCATAAATCTCCTCACTATCCATGATATTCTTTACCATCGACCACCACTTATCAGTTTCCCCTTCAAAACGGTTAACAACGAGACTAACCATTTGATGTTCTAAACACCCCATGACATAAAAAATCTTCTCCAGTGCTTTAATCCACCATTCTGCTAGCACATGGTCAGATGATCCTCTGACTGAAGGGGGTGTTGCCTCATAAAATGCTCCACTACTGACATGTTCCTCTGTGGTTGATCTGGATGATCTCATGTATGGATACCACCACGATTTATAGCCTGAGTCAACTGTGCCATCACTACAATAAACAATTTAGTTATGATTCCAACCATCTCAGGTTGCTGATAAGGAAGGTTGTTTTCCTCCTGATGTCATCCCAACATAGTTTCCCTGTTTCATCTGCGGAAAACAATTATGAACACAGAAATATCTTAGGTGAAGAAAAATGGTAATCATTAAATGATATATCATTTCAATTATTCCATAAATTAATTTATAGAGTTGAAATTAACAATATTCTAACTCTTAAAGTTTTCTAAAACGACATTTTATACCAAATATAAGGACCCCTCCTTATAACATTACATAATCTTGAATTAAATTAATAACTCACATTGAGGATATTTTCAGGTTTAGAGTTTCAGAAAATTAGGCCATAACTATTACATCTAAAAATTTACAAAGAAGACACTTCTACTCAGTTTCCATTTTTTTCATAAAAAAAACTTTTGAAAAAACGTGTCATGTCCAGTTCCATTTTTTAGATAGCATGACATTCCATGATCCCATCCTTGACCCTATTCCACTTTATATCCTATGAAAAACATTTCAAAAACATGGGATGTGCATAAAAATCTCAGTAAGGGATACACAAAGAAGGAAACAATTATCTTTTCAAAATAACTGGAAAAACATCAATACTTAATTATAAGTAATACTTTTCACCTTTATGAAGTAGTAAATAATCTTCACTGAATAAAATATCATTGATTACCCTTTAAAAAAAAAATATCACCATAAAACCCATATAAATAACACATAACCTATAAAGGTAACTTGGGACATAAACATACTTAGATGGAATAACCATATGGTCGACTTCCACACATGTCACTAAATGGAATAGCCATACGGCCGAATTACATACCCAATGAATTGGATGCTATAACATAACCACCCATCCTGGTTTTTCACCGAACCACCTGTCATACGGTTTATCACGTAACCACCCATAAAATGTACATGTACCATCATAAAATAATAACACACACAACAAATATAAATGAAAAAAACATTTCCACATTTAAATCACAATATATAACTAAAATATATTGACTTAAAAATTCCATTATCAAACCCAATTTCAATACCAAAATACATAATAGAGTATATGGTATTTATTTTCCTTTTCAAAACATTACGACTTTTTATGGAATCCAAATATCAAGTAATACTCGCGGCGGTAGAAAGGTCATTGTCACCGCGTACGTTAAAAGAAACATTCCTTTTTTGTCATTTAGTAAAATGCTTCATAGAGAAAACTATTTCCATTGAATGAAATGTAAAGTCAAAAGGGTTTCATAAACTGTATAAAAGAAGGACGTTTAGGAATCAAAGAATGCCTTAATGAATAGAGACTGAGACGAAGTCCCTTACCTCGTGTTCGACTTGACTCGATCATTGTTTAATCACCTAAATAATAAACTAAAGTAAATTTATACTTTATTAAGAACCCTTTTCAAGTTTATTTTTTCTTATATATCACTTATTACCATGTTATAAACATTTTGTGATCATTTATGTTAATAACGGTCATTTTGTCGATATTTGGTACTTGAGTCAAAAGTGAACTTCTTATATTTACAAGTTGTTCAAGTGGTAAAATATCCATTTCTCCAAAATGATATTCATTATATAGATATCATATATATCATATATATCTAGTATATGCATGCATTTATAATATTACATAAAAATTAGAAGTGAGAAATGAAATGCACCGTTCATGGAGATGGTAAGCCTTACGTACACATGAACGCTACTTTCACATATATTTCGTATTTAATGGAATGAAATCATAATCATATAAAGGTATATTATAATTCCAGTATAATATCATATATAATATCATTATCTCCATCCTTTATACATCCCACATATGGCATTAACGATTCATATCACTTTTAGGGGGCGGTAGTCTGCACTACCTCAAATGACATTATCGCCTTTACCCATAATGGAACCCATAAAGTTATGCCATAAATGAAAAATACATAATAATATAGAAAACATATACATAAAATAAATCATATATAAATATAGTGACATCTTAATGGACACCATGAGGGGCGGTAGGAGATAATTGAGCAATCATCGTTTCTTAAGGCAGTAGTTTTCCATCCACAGAAACAATATGTTCTTCACCCCTTAGATGGAGGTGTGTGTAAGTGTAGATTGAATAATTCTCATAAAAAATCCTTTTATATTAAAGATAATTGTCTTTTTACAATATAAAGTAATAAAAAGAGCATAGGTGGTTGGAGAAGCCAAATAAAACAAAAGAACATAAGGGAAGACATTAACTTTAAATCATGTAGCTCCCCTTGGTTTGAACCAAAAGGGTTTCTAGAAGTTCATTATTCCTAAGGTAAGGCTTCTAGAATGAATAAGGGGATCTTGGGAGCATGTTTTAGTAGGGTTTGGACAAGACAAAGGTCTTGAGAAGTGTGAGAAATGGGTAAAAAGTGAGGGATTTTTATAAGGGAGAGGAGGGGCTCTTTTGGAAAGCATGAAAATATTATTTTATTATATAATGATTTTTGGTTTCTAAAGGTCCAAAAATCATTAAAGACAAAGATAAGGTGTATAGTTTTTGAAATAAAATCATCCAATAATAATTGGACAAGTGTTGGATATTTTTTTAATCTTTATTTTCTTATTTATTTAAATTATTCATTAATGACGTAAACACTGCATCATCATTGTGTCATAAATAAATTTATTTATAAAAAATTATAAAAAGATAACCATGTTGTAGGAAATCGTTTTATATTTATAATGAATAGTTATAGTAGAAAAGATAACTTACATAACCCCTTGTAAAAAGTGTTTTAGTAAAACAATACATGTTTGTGACATTTTTTTTACTTCAAAGAAAATATTATTTATGTCATTATCATACCCAAGGGGCTCAATGGGAACACAAAATTGACCCATGGATTGTCTTGGTCAGCCATGAACCATCCAATAAGGTTAGTACAAGTGTAAAAGTAATTTCATTTTATTATAACATTATTTTTACCTTAAATTACACTAATTACCTTTAATCGCGTTTAATAAAATTCAAAAGTAACTATTCACCAAAAATTATTTTCATCCCATTGAACCAAATTTTACTTACTAATGACAACCATGTATGTCGTATTTTTGAAATTCAATTCACAGATGTGGTAAAACTTCGTTTAAACGAAAAATCAATTTTTTAACTACCACTTAGTGGTTTCAATATTCATCAAAAATTGATGTTTTTCAGAAAAATACCGAAAATTCACCCTAAGATATATTTTATATTCTGAATTCAAAAATAATTTCTATTTTAAAAAAATTTAAAACATATATGTTCCATTAATGAATTTTATAATTAATTCTCGTTGTCAAAACAACTAGCATTTTTTTAAGAAATAATATCTGTCAAAAGATTGACACATGTTTATGTCCAATTGCAAAGTGAAGTTAATTACAATGACCACCATTGGATTAAATGGTAAAAATATATTCTAATTAAACTTTAAAAACAATTAAAAAGATAAAATAACCATATAAATAAATTATATTAAAAATAGGTTTTGAATTAAAATACAACATTTTTCACTGTTAATAAAAAAATGAACTTTTTATGGAAAAATACCAAAAATTTACACAAAGTAAATTTTGATGTCTGTATTCTAAAGAAGAATTTTATTTTGTCCAATAGAATGTATAAGAGTGACCAAAACTATATTTAAATATGGTTCGCCATCAGAAGGTGATAAATCAACCTTTTAGTGAATATTAGATTATTTATGCATAAAATTGAATTGTTTTCTTATTTTAAACCTTTATCTTTTATTGGATAAATATAAAAACATTAAGAAAACATATATAATCATATTTAAGTTATTTTTATTCATTCTCTCCAATACAATGGCTACGTGTTAACTACCATTTAAAATAATATTATTATATTATTAGTGTGTAATGTAAGATTTCAAAGAAATACGTTGTTGCGTATCAGGTATGCCATCGAAAATAGAAACCCCATTAAAGTAAAATTAATATTTAATACAAAAATATTAATAAATATGAAAATGACTTATTCTTTATTTACCTGGGATGTTACAAGTTTACTTCATGGTTTCATCTTGTTGAGTTCTAATCTGTGTATTTGTATAGGTTTAAAGGAAATGACTTGTCGTTTTAGGGATACGTCTTTCCGGTGCTAGTTGCTAGACCCAAGCCTACAGAAGGTGGGCTTGGGGTAGTCACAGAATAGGATCTGGGGGATGGGTCATGACATATCCCTCTATTCAATCCCACCACAGAAATCGGGTGGCATAATAAAACCACATGCACATTTCTTCCACTGCTCACTGGTCCTGCAGTGCGGACAGAGAATCAAATTACAGAATATTCAAAATATATTCTGATGGAAAAGAAGCCTGCAATCCAAATAGGATGGAAACATGATACGTGTAGTAACAAAAACCTATTTACATGTACCATTCCCTCCCACCATGTTATGTGGAAAGAGAATATTATTAGTGTCAAATTCATTTAGATTCATACAATGCCAATGAGAAAAATATAATAGCAATATGACAGATGAAAATTCATGTTCGTAAATATGAAGCACACCAGTCAAATAAGGTGGAAACCAGTGAAGACAACCGATAACAAAAACGCATTCCTCTGTCCCGAAATAGGAGAACATCCAGTACCACGTGTCAACATATGGAGGAATTGATTAGTCACAAACAATTGAGTCAACATTAGAATGGTCCTTCATACCCATTCCAGCCTATAATGTATCTCATCACATCTGTGAAATAATGGAATATTAGACATTGATTCCCAACCACATCCTATAGAAATTTCAAGACAATATTGAATTACTGACAAATGTGATGAACCTGGCCCATGAATTAGATTCCTCAAATGAAATGACTTACCAGAAAAAGGGGTTGGTCACTCCATAGAAGTTATGAAACCCTAATCCAACCCAAGATGGTCGATAGAAATATCTCGTGATATATAGATATCTATATCAGGAACAAATACTCATTCAAAATGGGGGATGCTAGTCCAATATGGTGACCTGTCTAGTGAAGGATTATATCCCTAATAGAACTCAAGCTTTCCATGGTCATTTTTCAGAGGCATCAAGAGAACTAATAAAATAGGTGCCCTTATATGATGGTTGTTACCAACAGCAGACAACCCCAGTTACCCGTAACAGAGCACCCAAAAATAAATTGTGCAAGAGGAAACTGGAAAATGAATATCATACACATGATTCTTCTCTCCATAAAGATGGTGTTCTTGAAACAATAAATAATATATCAATAGAGGACCAAGATTGTTTTATTTGATCACCAAATTATGGAAGTGCTAGTAGAAATTGCAAAGGTCATCAACGAAATTTTCCTACCATCAGTTTTGAAGTTCATTCACAGAACCCTAATGGTGGATTACTCTATGGGCCATGAATGATCAATCACGATATCTTATCTCCTAATGTGTGTTAGGGTATCCCTCCCATTGACCAAAATATTAAATGGCAAGAAGTCCCTTCCCATTATTTCATCCCTCCTAATGGTTCTCCCTAGGGTATATACTACAGATATGCTTCTCCTTGTAGTAGGAAATTATGTAATGATGGTAGTCCTAACCATGATGACAGCTCCTGCATAGCCCCCCAAATAGATGTTTATGTGAGGGCCCAACCCATTGATACATCATGAAATTAGAAGGTCCTTACCTTATTGCAGTACATATTAAGGACACTCCACATGATGTACACTATAGAAATTCACCCTATAGACATATATCAAGTTATAATAGTAGTCCTTGACATCATAGTAGTCATCGAGATGTTCTTCACCATAGTGAAATAATGTTCCAAGAGTGTCCTTCCCCCACACCATCCAACCCTAAAGGTCCTCCCCATGGTATATGAAACAAGAAAATTCCCCATGGTCAGGCATCAAGTTGCAATGGTAGCCCTCACCACTGATGCACCACCTGTGAAGGTCCTCCCCACAGTCAAAACTCGCACTGAAAAAAAGTTCCTCCCATCACCAAATCAAATTTGAGAAATCACTCTTACTCTAAGGTTCTTCATATGATGGAGTTAGAAATGCCAGATTATCTGTTTATGACAAGTGATATCATTTCTCAAACTGAGGATGGCCTTGGGACATACATATCTTCTGAACCACCCCTACACCGCTCACATATCAATGAGTCTTCTACTTGCCCTGCTGCATGGAATGAAATCATTATGTTGTATTCAAGCTACGTAAATCGAATAGAGGTGACCCTGGAAGAACAAAAAAATGACATGTTTCTCGTGAGAAGACAAATAACTACAAATGATATACCTGTGCTGTATTGGCCCACATCCCCATATCAAGTCAACATACCAAGGGATTTGAATGAGGATTATATTCATAACATTCACCTAAATATCTATTAAAATCTCTGCCTGAAAAAAGAAATGTTCTTTTCCTATTAATTTTATGTAGACAATATCAGCATATTAAGAGTGCTTCATAGTCTAATTGACCACGAAGCCCTACCATCTGCATAGTGACTAAAATCATAGAGGCAAAATAAAGACCTTGAACTGGACTACCTCTACATACTATCCAAGTTGTATTACCTCGTCAATGATACCCCATCTAGTGTTCATATAAGGGGGTGGGGCGAGTATAGAGCTATACACATAAACCAACATCCCATCCAGTAGAGTTCATCGTAAGTGATATATTATAGTGCCATTATCAATAGGCTGCAATCAAATGAAATCACTTCTTAGAAAATGTAGAACACTCGATAAGAACCAACCTTGAGTATGTCTCTGAAGCGTCGGGTCCGATGAGTGCAAACTATCAAGAAGTATCTAACCCAAGAAAACTGAGGACATATAAATGGTGTCCCACATAAAAGAATACAACCAAAAAGAAATTCTCATGTCTTAAGAAGAAAATAATTCCTGTGAAAATCCAACGCCATACCTGGGTCACACCCATGCGAGAGTGTGTGAAAAAAAGATGGTGGAAATAGTAGCAGCTACTACTGTAATATGGGAACAACCACAACCCTCAAGGTAGGGGAATTTTCAAAATAAAATTCTTTTATAAGACCAATGTATATATTCCATAACACATAAATTGAGGAATATAAAAAACCCCAACCCACAGAGGTAGGGGATGTTTTACCTAAAATTCCAACAGAGCGATTTTCTACCTTCTCCTATCTAGGAAGAACGACGAGTAGAGAGCTCACCCATTCGGTCCCATCTTGGGGTTGATACTTCTCATAATGATTGGATATTGCAAGGTCATATCAAGGCTCCCTTCTAGACACTCATCACAATGAACTCCGAATAATGCTATAGATTGAAATTATAATGTCCATAAAAGGACAAAGAAATATCTTCTACCATTTGGCTCTAGGTACACTACCCCCATTGTGGTTTAAATTTGTGAAAGTTATGGATATTAGTCCAATGGACCTAAAAATAAATGATACAAATGGATATGATGAAATAAAATATTCTTCCCTTCAAGTGGTGTCCCAAACCGATTCTGATGGTGTGCATACCCATAACCAGAGAGAAACCTAAAATTTGGGTGCACCCTCAGCAAACTCATTATAATGTCCCATGAAAATCCCCAACAAGGAGAAGAATAAATACCATGTTTTCTATGACCCACAACCTCCTCCCCCTAATAATGTGTCCCTCATGCTCGATGAATGATTCTCTAAGAATAGGAATAAATGAAAGAGATCATGGAAATCAATGTCGAGCTACATCAAGGATGATATCTTTTCACAAGTGTTCGTCATGTGGAACACCAACATGATTTTCAGAAGAGGTGCATCTACCACATGAACTTATCAATGTAAATGAAAATAATCTCTGGTTCTCATCCAATCCATCACCAGGACCATCAATATCCATGAATCTAGCCCAATAAATACCTCAATACATTCCTACATGGGGTACGAATCAAGAATACATTTAGGTGAACCCACAAAGGATACCCTTGTCTTAGTATCCACCCCAAATTCTAACAGTGCTGGGAAATCTAGTTTTTTCTCTATTTCACTCGCCAAAGCTCTAGTACGATAGGATATGCATCAAGAGATCTTAAATTACATAGAGAAATTGATAGCTCAAATAGAATACATGGAAGGGTGGTATGCTCCTATACAACCGGAACACAAATCCTACCCTGATTGGGTGAGAAACATTCTACCACCACCTATCCTTGAGAACCCCATATTCCAATTGTTCAATGGTTTAGGAGATACAAAAAACACCTAATGCATTATGAATATTACTGTGACCCCATGATGGGATCCCCAGAGCATCAATAAATAGTAAAACATAGAGCATCATTGAAACTTTGTACGGTTCATCCTTCATGTGGTATACTAGTTTTCCTACTAAATCAATCGTAGGCTGAGAGGACCTACGGAGATAGTTTCTATTCATGGTCAGTTCAAAATTTCCTTAGAAACCATTAAATTATCTCATGATATATAGGCATTGGGAGAATGAAATATTTTCAAACATCTTCGCTAGATGAAAATGACTAACTTAATCCCTGTATCGGCCACTCCCCTAGGATGAAATTCACCTTAAGTGCTTCTTTAATCTCTATAATTAATTGGGGACACCACTAATCCAATGGAAGCACACAAGACAGTTTTGAGCTTTCTCCACTATTTCCAAATTGATTGAAGGCTCCATGCAGCAGACCAATATCATTTCGTTAGTAGAAATATCTTCCACATAAAAAAGAATGGGAAAAGAAGAATTGTATTGTATCATGCTTAAGCCACCCTCAGCACCATCTCCAATTGTGAGGTCTCCACCAAACCATGCATGACCCCTAGATGCCAATATAAACCCCCACCTCGGCACGTTAAGTGAAGGGGTTCCAAAATAATTTAGTTTTGGGAATGAAAAAAATAAATTTTCCTTATTATAAGATGACCATGTCCATGGAAACTTCGTAGATGCCATGAATAACAACTACATTCTACTACCAGAGCCATGGTGAGCCAATGAAGTGGGTCTTTATGACCATATAAATTATTTTCACTACCACTAGATACTAGGAAACACTATCCAAGAGTGCTTCATCTTCAATTATCTCCTTTAAAAGATGGTGGATTAAGGACAAGTCAAGTTAGGTTCACCACCAAAACAAGTGGTGTATGTCTCCACCATAGACCTAAGATATGAAGGGGAGTGTAAATCACTCACTAACAAAAAGGGGAAAAAATTTATAGTTGGATGACTTGAAAAATAGTCAACTGAGATAGTGGCATCCTCCCGGCACAGTTGAAGCATCCAACCATTCCCCCAATTTCTCTTGGTGAAACACAAACATCATCCCGAGTCTCAAAATCCATTGAGGATTGATAATACAGAAAGCTGGAGCAATAAGATAAGCATGCAGTAAAACCTAAACTGGTCTTGACACATTTTGGACTAATTCTATCAGACTTGAAAGCGTGAGCACTTCCCTACCATATGGGACAATAGAAACCGCCCCACGAAATGAGAAAAATGTAATACACCATACCAAATAGTACAATGGGTACCACCCTACCAAAAATAACTATTAGAGTAAGACATCCAAAAAAAATCATTTTCAGATTAAGAAATAATCTTTGGATCCATTAATGTCATTCACTAAATGGAACACTTCTATGATGGAGACTATGGCCACAAACCTGAATTACCCACATCCAACCAGAGAGCCAAAATAACATTCTACAGAGGCCTAGAGCTTCTAGGAATGTGTAATCATGATAGGATTCATATTAATATTAACACTATAAATCAACCCATTAATGTTATGAAAACTCGAAGAAGGACCCAATATCAGACACAGTAAGAACCATAGTCTTTCACTTTCAATTTTGAATGAAATCATTTCCTAATCATCATAGAGTATTCATTAGTGAAAGATTAGATGTCTAATAACCCAAGGTATGAAGGTAGACCGGTTCGTCTAACCTCAAAAAACACATCAGCACCATCATCTCCTATCATAGAGGTTGGACCATCTACAACCAAATCCCATGACCTTGAAGCACCCATGACATAGCATCCCTAAGCCAAGAAGCACCGAATAGTAGATCAGTAATATGATATTCTAAAGCAACTAGCCTTAACAATAGAAAATATATCGATCTTGGATTCCATGAATCTATCATCAGTCCTTAGAGAGGCGCTCATCGTGGATTTATAATGTCTAAATAAATTCGAGATAGAAGTAGAAGCTGCCAAAGTCTATAAAAAGGAGAACAATCTAGAATAATGACATAATTTAATCTTATTCACTGATCAAGATTAATATCCCATCATGCAAGGACACATAAAACCATTATATGTGTCTAGCATGATAAATTGTAATGATGTCCAGAACATTTTCATCAACAATGGATTTGATTTATCCTCTTCGTGCCCAAACACTTCGTCGGTTGGGCTATGATGAGGATAGTCTAACTCCGCACCCCAAAACATAATTGGGATATGAAAAAAGTTAGAATAAGGAATTGTGAAAATCATGATTGAAATCATTATTGGTGACATTGTGTATGATTTTTAGTGTCAAGTAGTGTGGTATAGTGTGGCCTTAAATTTCCTATTGGGGAGGCCCTCTCTTAATCAGCATGATTCAATTCCATCATCAAACCATCAATGATTAAAATATTGCGCTAATGGAAGTAATGGGAAATTTAATGTTGATAAATCACCATTAAAATCCTATGATTCTCACTACATCGATGAAGGGTTTTAAGAACGAAATGTGAATTGGTCATTTGCCGATGATGTTGATTGGATCACCACCCCAAATAAATAGAACATGGATCCTTCTGATCCTCTCAAATAGCTTGGGGAAGTGTCTGTATTACCCATAAATTAGGTTGAGTACAGAATTTCATGCTCAGAAGTAGAATCCTCTCTCTACATGATTTCTATTATGGACTCCAAGTCCTAAGATTCTAAAAAGCATGCTAACCCCCATGAATATGTTGAAGTGCAAACAGAAATGTGCCCAACCCATTCTTGGAGCCCCTGATAGTTCCTGCCTTACTTACTAAGGAAGAAGAAGACGCCCTATAACACAAATAAAATGAGGAAACTCCTTCAGACCCCCCCATTCTAACCTCTATAGAAAATTCCCCATAGTCAGCAAGGTCAAATGAAGCTATTTCAGTTTTCAAAAAACTGAGTTGTGATTTCTCTCCAAACATTGGAGAGTTAATCTCAAGAGTCATATCCATATTATAATAAGAACAATTTGATGGAGAATATGTTGAATAGGATTAAGAAGAAGAAAAATATATCAAAGATTCCCCTCCAACATTTTTAGAAGGTGTCTCTACCTTGACTGATGAATGTAAAGAGATAAACCTAGGCACCGAGGATGACCAGTAGACCACTATGATTAGTTTGGATATTAATTTTGAGGATAAAGAGGCATATAACTGCATCCTAAATAAGAATCAAGATGTTTTTTCATGGAACTACAAAACAATTCTAGGAAATGATCCTAGGGTCATCACTAATCACTTGAGTCTTCCAGAAGGCCATCATGGTTACAAGCAGGCTTCCAGAAGGACCCACCAGACATATACATCCAAAATAGAGGAAAAATATGGAAATATAGTAAAATATAACATCATTCTGGGAATTAAAATATATAATCTGGTTGGGAATCATAGTCTTTATCAAAAATAAGAACAGACATATCAGAGTCTGCATTGTTGATGGGGACCTCAATCAGCATTTCCCGAAAGCTGATTTTTTTGTCCCAATCATAGAATTCTTGATCAACGCAACCACTAGATATATGGATCTCCACTTCCTAGATGGATACTCTGGATTCCACTAGATCTGAATGTCCAGAGAAGATGAAGAATCCCCTACTTTCAGAGCCTTCAATGAGTATTCTCCTCTAAGGTGAACCCCATCGCTTGGAAATGTTTCAGCACCATATATCAGCATAACATGCATCACATTTTCATTCCCTTGAGGTGTAAGTTCATCGAGTGCTACTTTGATAAATTGGTGGGTAAATAATTACATCGCTCAAAATATCTGACATATCTTGAAACATTCTTCAATAAATTATAACACCATAATATAAAAATTAATCCCTTTAAGTGTATTTCGGGATTACCTCTGGGAAATTCCCGGGCTTCGTCATACTCTATCAAGATATAGATGTCAACCCTATAAAGAAAAAACCCATTCATGGCATGTCTCCACCATGAAACTTCACTAAGATGAGGGATGTCTGGGGGCACCTGAACTATATTTGGTGATTCATATCCAACCTCATAGGTAATTATTCTCCCTTCACCAGGTTGATGATGAAATGGAATTCATAGTAGGTGGATAATGATTTTCATGAATCATTTGAAAATATTAAAAGTTATATCCTAATCCCACATGTGCTAATACTGCAAAATGAGAGTTGAACACTCATTTTGTATGTAACATCCTTGGAATGTTTTCTTTTTTGCTTTCTATGAACCAAATAATGATGTTGACAACAAGAATGGTCTTTATTACTTTAACCGAACAATGATAGATATTAAGACTCAATATTCTTGTATCAAATAGAAATGTATAGACCTAATCTTTGCAGTTTAAAAACCACAGAATTACTTACAACACCACGAGATACATTTGGTCTCCCACTAGAACCTGATCAAGTATATCAGCAGTCACCCTATGTTAATTGGATTCCTACCACAACGGGATGTCATCATACAATATTTTTCCATATGGTACATGCTCTAGAAATCCATCAATTTCCATGAATTTTTTGATTTCCTAGTGGAGCACCCCTAGATAGAAATGACCCCAGTGGATACCAAACTTCTTTATGAATAAGTATTCTCCACCCAAAAAGGCCCCTAAGTATGGGATATGTACCCAAACATTGACTTCAAAAGCCTAACGTGGAAAATGATGGAGGATCCCTAGCTCAACAAAGTGGTTATGGGATTTGTAATCATATCCCCAGAAAATGATATCTTTCCTTACTCATTTCTACATTCAGAGGGGTGCACAAATAATTTTTCAGAAGACAAGACCCTTTTTCTGGCCTAGTGTTGGAACTTCATGTACAAGGTGAAGGCTTAAATATAAAAGTTGATTCAAAGTTGGTCATCAGGAATTAAAGTGGAGAATAGGAAATCTGGAATGTGGTATCAGTTCTAATGATGAAAAATGCCTGAAAACTGATGGAACATTTGTCACCAAAACAAATATTGACTTTTGTCCCCTGGTCACAAAATTCCCATGATGATGTATTATAAAATACATCCATAGACCTAGATTATCTAGACCAAGGTGAACCAATCATTAGAATTTTCAACAGACAGATGGTCTTTCCATTCATTTAGAACCAATCATACGAAATCGACATGATTATCCCCATTCCTGAGTGTCATGGTCGAACCACCGGCTGGATGAATCACATTGCAAATTACCATTGGAGGGGGGGGGGACTCCCATCATATAGGGATGAAAGAGAACAGATCTATAGGTGGGAAATAAAGTTTGTTTTGTACAATGGTATAATATAAGAATATGTTCTCTACAAATAAGGCCTTAATGGAGTCCTTCTAAGGTGAATCAATGTAGAAGAGATAGATTTCGTCCTGAATGAAGTGAATGTCGGAACATGTGGTGCACACCACTCAGAAGCCCTGATCTCCAACAAAATTTTAAGGCTTGGATACGATTGGCCCACTATGATACAATATTCTTACACATTCTCCATGAAGTTTCATCCCTTCCATGTTAAGGAAATTTCATTCCCCAATCCCTGGAACTACTTCACAAAGCTAAGTATTATAGGCCATTTTTTGTATGGGGGATTGATGTCGTGGACCATATCCACCTGCCACAATGAGACAATTTGGTTTTTTCACACATAAATTGACTTCTTTTCTAAATGGGTTGATGGAATACCCATTAAAGAGGTTGGGGGAAATCATTATTAGCTTTGTGAAAGAAAACATCATTACCAGATTTATTGTCCCTCATTCAATACTGACAGAAAATGGCACCAACTTTTGATCTACTGATTTGGATAGGGTATACCAGGAATGTTGAATAAAATCTAATCATTCATTCTTCCAACATGAAACAACCAATGGAAAAATAGATGAATTGAACACTACTGTATCCAAAACACTACATAATATGGTAGAATATGAAAAGAAATCAAGCTCCGAAAAGCCCCCATGCTATATTTTACTACCGAACCGGGACTCACACTGCCACTAAGGAAACTTCGTACTTATTATTATACATGACGGAAGTATTTTTTCATCAATTTTCAGGTTTAATCACTCCGAATTTCCATTTTTTATCAATTTTCTGTAGATGATAATTCTCAAAAATATTTTGAGGAGTTAGAGCGACTTGAGGAGAAAATGTTCACACTTTTCACCAATTTGAAATCTACCAGAATTCGATCACATAATCCTTCAATAAATATTTTCACCTTATATCCTTCCTTATAGAATTTATGGTGTTAGTGTTTATAATATTGATGATAATCGAGAAGAAAACCCCCAATGCTTGAGTGAAAATGGAAAGGACTTTATTTTATACAAATGGCGTACTTCAATAGAGAATATACATTGATATCAATAGATGGAAAACTCATCATAGATCCCACCCATGCAAGGATTCTGCTGAATTTCATTAGGTAATAGTGAAATCTGTGTATTAGTTTCTTGATTTTAAATAACATTGCATCATAGAATCATCATCATCATAAGATTATAAAATATATGATAGATTCATCATAATCTCACTGTGATAAACTACATGATAAATTCATCATATTTGTGTGATATTAAACTGTACAAGTCTATCCTTGCCACAAGATTTTAAACTGCATGTTCTCCTAAGAAATATGTATACCATGATTCCTATTCATTAGTGAGATATGTAGCGATTCTTCTACCCTTGATCATGGCCTAGCCATCACATGAAACAAAACCCCTCTGTTATATCCTGGTCCATCTCATACTGTGAGGGAGATGTTTTCTCTCCTTGTTTCACTCATCGAGGATAACTCATCTGAGTTTTGGATTAGGTATAAAAGTTCCCTTGCATAAAAAGCCATTGTGTAATATGATAGGACTAACACCCGTAGACTAGGAAACAATAATTCCCCTACTACTATGCATGAGTCAAATCGGTACAGGGTGCATATTGTGTACATAACAACATATGGCTTGGTTCATAATATTGCAGGATACGTAGTGATACCTTGATTTATCATCCTATCCTAGCCACCAATCAATTAAACAATGCCCTCTCATTTCCCTACACATGTACAAGACCTCTGTAAGTAACTTTTAGAACTACATATGGCTTGATTCCTACCCTTGTATGATATGTAGAAATGCTAGGATTGTCAATCATGGCACAACCATCATCACTAGATTTATATCCCCTCTTTCCGATGTATGAACTGGACCTATACAGGGAGTTAATTTTTAGAACAACATATAGCATGATCTCTATCTCAACGAGATACATAGTTACACTTGATTCCCAAGTTTCGGGGCCAACAAGAATGTGGTTATAATGCATGTAATTTTACCATTATCCTTATTGTATGAGGTTTGGCTACATGGAATCTTCTTTAACTAAATATGTTTTGATTTCTATCACAGTGGGATACATAGTGAATCCCAGATCTCATATCCCAGATTATCCATCATTCAAAATGCATTTCCCCTCCCTTTCCTAGGACTAGACCTTTATAGGGAGGATATTTCATGAACTGTGTGTGGATTGATTACTGAATTTGTCAAATAATTAGTGACACCATGACCCCATATCTTGTTCTATCCACCAAGAAACAATAGTTCCCCTTTCCCTACAAACAAGAAATACCTTAGTATGGAATTCCATTCCAAAACTACATGTAAATTGATTTATTCCCTTGAAGGATATGTAATGAATCCTAGATTCTCCATCATAGTCTATACACCAATAAAAAAATTCCATTTCCTCAGTGTATGGGTCCAAAATTCATAGGGGGGTCCATTGAATGTCCTATCCACTTGACATTAAACTATAAGGTTTCTCATGAATCATGTGCAGACCAATTCTCGAGGTTACAAGATCCTAAACATGCCCCCAATTTCTTGCACAACAAATACAACGAGATGACCAAAATTCCAAGTATGAATTCTAACTCCCCGAAGGAATCAAAAGATCATGCTTTTCCATACATATAATTTAGATCTATGTATAAGATTTCGTAGTTCACTACTAATCATGGTCTGCATATTTGTTATGTTCCTAGACACATCTTAATAATTCATCAATCTACATACTCTGGGAAATATTGGATCCCCATATACATTCATAGCCATTGAAGATGGAAGTCCAATGTCTCGTAGAAATCTCAGTTTGATAGTGTACACCATGGGATAGATGCTTTGCATATTTTTCCTACAAAATTTCCATGAATTAAATGAAAACTCATCCTAAGGATAGGATTTTCCAATTTCTGTATGCCCAATGGATTCCAATCCCCATTTCGTTCCTCCTAATACAAGGCCCCTCTAGACTATGGTTTATGCCATATATAATTGCTCATATATATGGAATACTAGAATATCTTGGACACAATTAACCCAATGCTATGATGTTCTTTGTGACATGTTTTCTCTACAAAACGATGGTAAATAGTTCTTTTAAGGTCTTTATAGCACGATGCTAAACTTTATCTCTATTAGTGTCTTGGCTGCATGAAATTAAACATCACCACACAATGAAATTCATAGATTATTATATTGGCTCATCCTCCCCAAACAAAAAGTCATTTCCTTCTGTAATATGAGCTATAACTCTGCAAGTAATTTCCATTGGGAATATGGCATGACTCAGTTTCCTGATGATAGATGTGTGGTAGAGTCGAATCCTATGATCTAGAATCTTCAACAGAAAGTATTGAAATGTATGATTATCTATTCATGAATTGAATAAGATATGGGAATCCCCATATAGGTTTTATTTACAGGGATTATTAAGGGTAATCATGTTTCCCTTCTTTCACACATGGATTATCCTATTTCCACCCCACATGATGATAAAGTGTGTAGAATTCATCCTTTCCGCATGACATTAAACATCAGAACGTTGTTCTAATAATAAATTACACCCTAAAACTATTTATTCCACTCTTAGGTAGGGAATCTAAAGATATATCATCCCTTGATTCTCACATCAATCATATATCACATGATCTTGGTGACCTCAGCACGTGATCCACCATGAAATCCTTGAAAATTAGTCCAGGATTTCGGTCCTAGCATCATGACCCAAAAAATAATTTTACTGTTCCCTTACCCATAAGGAACCCCAGGTCCTAGTCATACGACATTCAACTAAAGGCTACTCCAATTATAGAACAGATTCATCACCCTACGTATGTTCCTGATCTAGGAAGGCGATTACATGATCCTAATGGGTGAATCACATCCCAAATTTTTTTAATGTATCTGGATAAATTCCATTGACCTATCAAACTTTGTGCAATGAGTAATCATGGATCTCCATAACCCTCTATGTCCATCAGTGATATGAGTACAATGTCATGCGAAAACCTTTGTTTGACTGTTCACAAAATGCCCTGATGGCTATACATATGTTTCTTACCAAACGATTGTCAATAAAATGAAATTCATTGTCAAAATATTCGTCCCCTACCTCAGTACGCCTAACAGATCCCAAGACCCATGACATCCCTCCTAATTCAAGAACGCTCGATTTCATGGTTTACATTTTCATTCCTAACCACATTTTCGATATATCGGAACATCCTGGCCCGATTAACCTCCTTTATCTTATGGATTCTACAAAATAAATATGCCCACTTATATGTGTGAAGTTGATCTATGTACGAAAAAATTTGACCAGTTATTTCTAGATTTCCCTAAAATGTTTATCCATGGAAATGAACCCTTTCATGTTTATGCAAACCCCCATTCATAATCCATATATAGTGTATAGAAATGTCCCAATCCATATAATCTGTTATGGACATCGAAGATGGAAGGCCAGTGTCCTGTGCAAACTTTTTTTTGACAATGAACATAATACCTTAGTGGCTCTACCTAGATTTCATACAAAACGACCATCAACCAATGACAATCTCGTCCGCATGATAGTCCATTCCTTTTTTAGACTCGATTGACCATTAGGTCCCATCTCACTCACTAGATTATGAAACCCCCTGGATTATGGTATGCATAATTTCCCCATTTCAAATTCTCAATGATGAAAAGCATTTCTATATGAAATGAGGAATCATTTACTCTCTCCCAGTTAGAAAAAATGATCCCCCATAATATGTTTCATTTGTCCTGTTCGTATGACGTTAAACAATACCATTCATCAGCCCTCTATTACACAATAATAAATCATATTGGGGAAGCATCCCAATCAATGCTGATACAAATGTACCTAATACTATCATACGTCATCCCTCAGATAGTCCATCCATTATTCTATTCAAGCCACAAAAAATCCAAAATTCCCATAAATCTCTAGGTCCATCAAAAATTGAATAACATTGTCCTTCAGAGACCAATTTTTGACTGTGTGCATCATGCCCTGGTGGTACTATATTTGTTTCCTAAAAAATAGACATCATCCATATGAAAATTCATCCTTAGGAGAGTCCTTTTCTACCTCAATAGTCCTAAAATTTCTCCCATGCCTCATATACCTCCAAAACATAGAATTTTAGGGTCACGAATATTCCCTCATTCATTTTTTAGAGTTATTAGGACATTATGGGAAGATGAATCCCAAATTAGGGCCGATGCCCCTTAAATTTTGATCAAAGGTGTTTGACATAAAACATTAGTAATAAGTGAGATTGGAAGATCTATATACCACAAAAAAAAAGACACAATACTATCTAAAGTGAAAACTAGCAAAGGGAACCCTGGTTAAAATTAATGTACCATCTCATTAAACCTATAATATGTATGAATTAGGAAGAAATGTCAGGAAATCAAAAATTCAAAAAAGACAAAAATCTTGTCGGGTCGAAGACCCAAAATGGGGTGCCTAATAAAAATTCATGTTACACTCACAATGTCCTTAGAAAATAGGCATACACAATAAAATTGGGGCAATAATGAAAAAGGCATAAAAGTTCACCTGTTTTTTCATGTAACCCCTGTAAAAGGAAAACTATGTTTGTTGAGTACCTCGACTCAAGAAAAAATTAGTGCATGATTTAGTTATGTCATAATTACTTATTATGTATTATGATCTGGTTTATATGAAATATAAATTCTGTTCATATGTTCAATGGAATTTGATTGAAATTATAGATAAAAAATAAAACGAAGAAGCAATAAAGGGATAAATACTTACATTAGTTAAAAAATGGAGGAACATCCCTAGTTTGGATTCTCTCTATAGTATCAAAATAAATATACTAAATCACATTATGGGTAAATTATATTGAGTCCTGTTTAACCCTTTCCGATATATTCAAGAGTGACTACCAAGGGTCATCAAGAGTTTTCTCTAGAATATCTCTCTCTTTCTCATCATCTTCGACCATCTGACATATGCGTTTCATAAAGTCTTTGAGGTCCCACACTTTCTTCTTGATATCATCATTGTTGGCACCTGAGGAGACCAGTAGGGACATTAAATTGCCCTGAGAGCATCACATTCTCATTGAACTTCTATTTGGATGACCACAAGTTCATGATCCTTCACCTCCTTAGTTGTCAGATGATTAAGTTCATCAAAATCTTCTTGGAATGTCATTACCTGATGATGTGCAGATTGATATTGGAATGGTTGTCCTCACAAAAAGCAAGCACATTCTGGGTGATGAAAATTCGGGGAATAAGAATTTGTAGATTATGGTAATAGAATCCACATGAACCCAATTCAAAAAATAATTTCCAGAATATTTACTATTCATTGGTGATGTTAGCTAGAGGATTTTCTGCAGAAAGTGTGCATAACTGAGGACACACTTTTTTATGCACTGCTTGATTCCTCCTCATTAAGCCAGAACCTTAGTCCCCCCACTGCAATAGGTCTGTAAATGGGATTAATCTATGCGGTAGTTGTAAGGGACCTAAGATTGGTTACCCAGGCACGGGGATCTTCCTCCCTATAGATAGTTTGACCACTAGATCTATAACCATGGGACTAGCCATGAATTCTTGGATATCTAGTAAAACCTTTCTAGGGACATCCTTATTAGGATCTTGAATGGTATCCACAAGAGTGGAGTAGTCTAAATCACTCTCTCTATAAATGTGTTATAAATATAAATCCACATTCACATGCATCAGCCGATGGATCAAGAGTCCTATCAACATAAGGGGGGGGGGGGAGATATTGTGGTTGTTTGGGAAAAGATATTGCAACATATAGTTAGTGGATTTTGGACCCAATGAATTGGTCTTACCAACACCCTCTAAGGGCAGCAGTCCACCCAATGTAGGGAATACTACAATGATAGAACGGTGAATCCCATCGTATTAGGGATGATGAAAACCATGTTAGAATAGCCCAAAATCATTATAATCAAAAATTATAAATGAATTATATGGTTATATTCTCCCCTCAACTGATTAGTAGGAAGAATCACTATATGTTTAAGGAATCCAAATTGTGTAGAAAACTAGTAGGTGGTGTATGTATCAAAAATAAAAACTTGATCCATGAGAGTAGTTAGTATCACATCATAAAGCACAATGATGAATGAGAAATACTATGGAAAAATTCTTCCATCACCCCTTATTAGACCATGATGGGTAGGGTACAATGTAAAAGAATATAAATAAGTTTCATTCAGTAGCCCAACCACATCGGTAATGGTTATGTTCACAGGTCAAACATCAGTGATGTTACGAAGGGTGAGGTGAAAATAAAAATTAGGGGCCCTCATTGTATATTGATATTCATACAAAAATAATTGTTATTACATCAACCCATATAAAAATTTAAATGGTCCACATAGGCAATGTATGGTTTTACCTTAATTTATTTTCCCGAACAGCTCATAATATTGGCAAAAAGTTTGAATGGCCAGATGGATTGGTTGACCCTCTAAAAACATAACTTATATTATTAGAGTAAAAACACTGACCCTGATATATAAAACACATTAATGAAAGTTCTTTCAACTCAAAAATGTGGCAATGAAACTTTTTAATCTTAACTTAGGTGGCATGTTCGATCAAATATTGAATCCCCAGGTAGTGTATCGTCCTTCTTTATTGGTGGTGCAATTATACTTGGAATTTGTCTTAATTTTCAGGTTGGATGAGCCTGATTGTGTTGGACCCTCAGCATAGGCCCGTTCATATACAGAAATAACCTCATCAAATCCTCAATTGGTATAAGGGAGTGAGATTGGAGGGGGAGTCCAAGAAGTCCTTGTGCTATGATTAGTAGGCTTCTAGCCAACAAGGACACTGGATTAGAATTTTTCCATGTAGTGGCTATGTGAAGGAACTAATCATACACATTTACATGAATGGGGATCCCTCCAAGATGACTTATTTTCTATAAGAGGATCCCTACGTCTCCATGTGATAAATGGATGGTATTGTTACATGAACACCAGTGGCTCAACAGTTCATATAGGATTTTTCCTGGGGAGAAAACTGAAAATTGGGAGGCCTAGTCTACCTTGTAAATGTTCACCACTTCCAACTAATTTGGGGAATCAAGAATGTTTTGATGTATCCAAAACGCCTAGGCCCATTCGTCGAAAATGAATCCTCCATATTGGCAGTCCCATTTGGTGCTGCACCCGCCAATGCAGTTTTCTGAGGACAGGTTGATAACAAATGGGAACTCATGGGTGAATAATTTCAAGGAAGTGTCGTAATTATTGTGATTTCTCAGAGTCCAATCTGATCCTTTTAGTGTAAACACATTCTCTTGAATGGGAGTATTTAATATTTCATTCAATTAATTAAATATTGGATCAGATGTGCCCTTGGGATGCTTCTAGGAGAATGGAGGGAGTATTATGACTAGACAATAGGAAAGGGATGTCCTTAGAAAGAAAAAATCCATATATTAGTAGATGAATGGATAATGGGTAAGATAGAATCCCTAGAATAAGGATGCCTTTTATTGTACAGTCATGAGGAACAATGTAAAGTCAATGATGGTCCTCATTGTCCTTAATCAGGGTTGGTCTCATACCGGTTGATTCTGCATAGGTCTATAGAATATCCATTGCAATATATAAAAAATGTCCAAATGGCCATAGAAATATTTGTCGAATGAGAATGTTGTTGGGAAAATGCCGAACAAAAAAAAGATGATGGACATAAAAAATAGGGTCTTTATGGGGCTCTGTATACTACTTTCAGAAATGGTATGCATGATCCATTTTTCACATACTGCATCAGTATACAAAATCTATATCTCATGAACATCCTCGATATGTGAATTTCCTATGAGGAAATGTCTCACAGAGTGTGGGACAAAAAACTATGTTGTTTATGGAGTGAATAACCTGTGAACCGAGGCCTTGATATTAAGATATTAAAAGTTTTCTGATTGAAATGTTATGTTCAGTTTAACAATGTAAAAATATTCATTCTTTAGTTTATATATTGGAGTAAAAAACATGAAAATTGTATAGTGTTATCCAATGAAGAGGTCTAGAAATAAGTTCTAAATTACATGGTGTAGTTCATGGTCTAAAAATATGGTTCTCAGAAATAAGAAATTGTGAAGATTTTGGTTCGCAAAATCTATATAGTTTTTCAAAAATACATATTTCATAATGTATTCGGTACACTGACCTAATTGAATATGAGGAGAGGCCAGGAGTCCTTTTCTCAATGAGAAATAGTAAAAGAAAAATTACATAGGCATCTATAAATATGCATCATCCACCCTATCGTATGAACATTTTTAACCAAAAACATATTCATTTCATGACTGCTTATATATTAGAATATACTTTTCTTCACTTTGATTGGACCCCATTCCAATGGGGGAATTTGTAGGGTCTTGAAATAATCACAAAGGGAAATAAATAATCCCACAAGGACTTTGAAGTGGGAAGTAAACATTTATACAAGTCCATCAAGGAAAATGGATGCAAATTAGATTGAAATTTTGAGAAGAATATATATGAAATAATTTTTTTAAAGAGTTTTAGTGTATTGAGTACCATCACCAAGAAAGGTTCATGGGGCACAAGAATAGCAAACCATATGTACACTGATGGACCCGAGAGGTGCTGGATCCTAGGGTGATGGCCAGAAAACCCAAGATGCCACAAACCATGTCTTCTGAGAAATGTAATACATAAGTTCCATCTACATAGCATCTCATGAACTAATCATATTAGATGACAAAACCAGCTTGAAGGGTTCTCTAAACCACATATCGCAAAACATAGCCTTCACAAACCACAGTTTACAGAGCCCTTTGAAAATTGAGATATATCTTTATGGGCATTGAAAAATGGGGCTTAATTCCCACAGATTTGATATCCTAGTTGTCTATAAATGGAAAAAATGAGGAATTGAAAAGAATGGAGAATGAGGATATACGTGTGCAAGAGAGAAAAAACGAGACTATAGAAGATGAATGATAGTGTTTTGATACATAGAAGATTTTGACATTAGTTTCGAATCATCAATGAAGTGAGAACAATGAACCACGTTTAGATAGTTATAACAAGCCGTGATCCCCAAAAATAAGGAAATGAAAAATAATTGAAGATCTGTGAACCTAATTGGCGCAATTAGGAACCATAAATACCTTGCAGATGAACTCCCCAAGAACCATAGGATCTAAGACCCTTCCTCAAATCATTGCTCCACATAGAGAATCAATATGCTGATCGAACCCTGCACAACATTCTACATGTATACGATGATGGAACCTAGAGTGACTTGGAAAACCACATCTAGAACAGCATAGCACATGGATATGAAGTGGTCTATACTTGCATCCACATATAACTTCAGTAAGTGAACGACCCTCATAATCGCATAGCATTATTCTCTTCAAGTCTACCCCCATCCTACATGAGATAAAAATACATTGAATGGGGTATCCTTGGGTGTCCTTATCATTGGATATAATCATGCGCATCCATTACTGTCCAGTTCTCCATAGCTCTGCCATGAACCATTCCATTAGTATCAAGACAAATCCTCCTCCAAATACACACGACTCATGTGATCAGAAAATTAAGAACATCAGTGCACCTTTCTAAATCTACATACCTAGTGTAAGAATAGTCATGAAGGTGGTCCACACATTATTAGGGACCCTCAGAATGTCTCTATGTATACATTCCCAAGGTGACCTAAGGACTTAATTTAGGATGTCATTGTGAACCTTCCCATTATCATGATTAGGGAAAACCACTATCCTTTACCTCCAATAAGTGTCAGTGATAGGATAAATGGGCACTCTTTCCTTCCCCATTGTCCAGGTATGATGCTCCTCCCATTTCCCAAAACTCATAAAATGGAACTCATATTGAGGTATGCCCCAATCATTTTGTGAGAGGTTTCACTCTTCACCCACTTCATCTTATCTTTGGATGTGTCCTGATAAATCACTAGGCGTGACTATACTAGATATCCACAGAGTTGAGAGATTCATATTCACTCTCCCATTGAGATCATCAACATGATCACTTCCACAATCATCATCCACCTTTTTCATCAGAAGAAAGAAGAATATGTATCATTTTTGAATTTTTATCATCCTTGTGTTTCTCACACTAAGACTAAGTCACATGGTCTTAGAGGTCATTCCTAACAAGAAATTGGAAAAAACCATAAATGAACTATGATAACTGTGATTCATGTTCCAACAAGGATATGTAGGATGTCTTCTTGAAGGTCTGAGCTCAAAGCGGTGCCATTCCCAAATGATAACTCAGTTATGCACCCAACATATGGTCCTCTCCCAGGTGTATACCCCATAGAAATTGAACTAAGAAAACTATATTTCCCTACATAATTGGGATATGTAGGAAAAATATCCAAGGTCTATGCTCAAGAGACGTTATCCTTAAAATTCAGGCACAATAAAATGTTCCCCAAAAATCAAAAAGGGATCCCTCCTCAGTGTAAGTCACTATAACCAAACTACATGGACTATGATTCCTCCTCTGAGGATACATAAGAAGATGATCTTATGGGTCTGTACCCAACATCAAACCACCTTCTATCCCACATGGATTTTGATAAACACTTGAGAACCTCATTTCATGGCCAATGTCAACACTGTCTCCATAGCATCGAATCTATGTATATCCGTGATGATCCTGTAACCCAGGGGTAACCCATGAATAAAATATTTAAGAATGGAACGAGGATTAATAAACATATGATCTTGGATTAAATCTATAAGATAGTCCTAGAGTAAGAAATTATTGGCCCCAAAAGGGTGATATGGGCCTGAATTCCCATCCTCTTAACCAATGGAGTCCTTATGTGTTGTTGGAAAAAAAATATATACAATGAGTACCTACCATTGGGAAGTCGGTCCATGAATCATGGATATCTGGGCCGTTGGGTGTTTTGGCTCTATGAATAATCCTGTTGGAGACGATATGAGGAAATCATACCCTAAGAGGACAGATTTCACAAATACTTAACCCCTGAAATTTCTTACTAGGTCCAGTTTACTGTGGCACTTCCCTCATAATGAGAAAGGGGATTAACTATCTAGTCCCTATAGAATTAATCCAATTATTTCAAAAGGATAATGATGAAGATTGAGCCAAAATGAAAATGGTGATGTGAATGTATCTATAATAATAGATTTTTTTTCACCCATCAGCCCATTGTTCATACCCCCAAAATAGACCACCTCAGGTTGAAACTAGTTTAAACCTAAAGGAGTTACCCAAAGTAGAGGCAACATTATTCATTGACAACTTTTATAGTATTTACGTATAAAAACCATTAAATTATTTTTATAAAATTATAATATAATAAACTCAGCATCCTCAACATAATTATGTGTTTTCATGAAAATTTTTATACCTACAGTGACACAAACAACCTTCAAATGGTCAATGAAATCACCATTCCTGTATACTTTATACTACCTCCACATGAAATGATGTCCTTACTTTTTTTCTTTACCACCTCTTATGGTTGGGAATTATAATTTACATACTATTTATATATGATATTTTTTTATTTAACATAATTGGATTTCTCCATTTATTAAATCATATACACTATTGTTTTATTTATTAACATAGGGAAGACTATAACATCACCCATGTGTATTGTGGACTACCACCTCATGAAACGATGTCAAGAATTTTCACTGACATGTTACATGAAAGGAATTAAGGGTTGGTATAATGAGTATATATGATATAACTAAAATAATTGTGTTATTAATGACATAAATAACTTTATATAAATATATTATATAATATTTTTCATACTATCCCACAAATTGAAAACTGATAATGTCATTCGTGGATGTGTGGACTACCACCTCCTTGAAAGAATGTGATTCCTTTTAACACACAAAATAGAAAAATATTTTAAAATATAATTAAATATCATGGTACTTTTTATATAATTATCATTCTCTGAAAAAAATATTATATATCCGTTTTCCATGATGATCATTGAATAATGGTAATGTCACTCATACATACGTATGACATACCACCTCCATGATCATAATGTTGTTTCATTTTTCATAACCATATTTAATGATTGTATTTAAAGGTATAATTGATATATAAATATGATAGTTATGTAATGAATAATATTCTACTTCAGTTTAAAAAATTATCTCTTTGGCTATATTTGAATAACCAATGATATTTTTTTTCACATTAACTGAATATGGTTAAAACACCAAACTTAAACTAAATTAATTAATTAATTATATATAAAATTTTAATTAATGACATAAAATTAATAAGAAGCATTTTTTTTCAAGAAATAAAATAATAAAAATAAATTTATTATTGAGTAAGATAATGAAACATTTTTCATGTCTAACTCAAAGTTGGGGACTTCATCTCAATCTCATTACATTGAGGCATATCTTGAACTTATTCACCTTTAATATTTGGTAAGGTGTATATACAGACTGTATGATATTATATATTAATAATATATCTTTTATAATAATATTTACTATATTTTATAATGTTATTATTTACTGTGGTTTAAGATTCGAGTGTGTTTCAAGTGGAAAAGGTATTTTCATTGAAAAAAATCCTTTTTAGGGATTTCATTCGAAATATAATTCTCTTCAATGTACATGTTTTTAAAATTATATATGAAATTTTTATATAGATTCATAAGATTTATAAATTTCATTTTATGTGTCTATTAAATTAATTATTTGGTTTTAAAAATTAATTGTTTGACATGTTTAAATTGAAACATTTTGTCAAATGGGAAATGAAATGTCTCATTTTAAATTTATGACAAAAAAATTTCATGCTGTCATGAATTTTATTAGATTTAATGATTACTTTTCATGATTACAAGTTTTATTAAATGAATACCCATGTTTTCAATTATATTGTTTATTTTAATGTCAAAAAATGGATATTCGATATAAATTTGTATTCTTTATTGATAATAATGTTATTAAATATTGTGGTATTTCATTATTTGAAACTGCTTTCGATTAGATTTTATAAGGTTCATAAAATGACTAATTTTTTTAATGTTGAGGTTCATGGACATTATAAATGATGGGTGATCCCAAATAGCATCATGTGATCATGTTATAGTAAAAATGATATGTATACCCAAATAGTAATCCAATGCATTGGGTAATGATTATATTATATGGGGAACTAGATTATAATTTAGAATTATTATTATTCCAACCAGTAAGAGATATGTAAGAGTTCTGTAGTGGTTCAATGAGATGATGTCCCATGGTACTACAATGTTTTTCTATCCCAATTAATGATATTTTTATGGAAATATTTTTTTTCAGTAAGTAAAATACATGATGGTTTTTAAGGAACTATATTTCCCCTTTAGGAAAAAATTATTGGTTTTCAAGAAAAGTGTTTTCCATGTGTTTTAATTGTTTTTACAAATATAGAGTTACCTCATATTTATATAGCATAGTACGATTTGATGGTCATTTTTGTTTTTTTTAAATACTTCTTTTATGGATGGGTATGGTAAAGGAATTGGTGAAGTTGGAATTTCAGTATTTTTTCCATGAAGAGAGATCATGATTTATTTTAAATGTTGTATATTATAGAAGAAATGAATACTAATTGGATGTGTCAAATTTATATTTTATGATTTGGTTTCGAATAAGTTATGGACTAATTGTATAAAAATATAAGCCTGAAAAATCCTCAATGTGTAAGAAATTAATTTATTGACTAAAACCAAATATTATGTAATTTTTTAATTTAGTGGACATATATTAATAGCTATAAATTCCATTCATCCAATAAATTTTATATCAAATATTCCTATATCTTTTTCAATAATATCATAATACGAATGATTTTTTAAAAAACATAATAATTCTTTTGGAAGCATTTTTTATGAAAGGAAAATCTGGTTAAATTTTCATTACCAAATCATCTGTAAAAGGATAAAAATATTTTTTAAATATTATTTTTGAAAAATTGGTTTTATTAGAAAAACGATTTCAAAAAGAATATAAAAATGACGTATAATTTTATAAAAATCTATTTATGAATTATTATAAGTATAAAGAGTGGAAATATAATACTTTTACATAAATATATCAATAATAACAACAAGTGAATGAAATGAAATAGTTTCATTATATGATGATAAAATAATTTCCATAAACTAATATTAATGAATAAAAAATATCGATTCGAATGAGATTGTGAAATAAACCATTTCAATGACCATAAGGTTGATTTAAAAATAAATTACTGAATATATTATATATATCAACTATAAATAGAAATAAAAAAAATTTGAAATACATTATTATTTTGTCAAAATCCATTACACATATAATCATAGAATATCGAAGACCATGATGGGGTAATAAAACCAAATGAATCATCATTTATGGATAAAATTATTTACCACTTGGTAATAATTAATTTTATCCCCCCATCAATGAATTATATTACACTCAAACGTAAAATACTGTGAATAATTAATGAATATTTATATTTCATGTAAAATGGGCAGTATACAAACCATATAAGATAAATTAGTTACATAAGATTACAATATGATTCATTTTAATTAAATTGAGGAGAAATACTGCACAAAGATCATATCATTGAAATGGGGATTAATAAAGGAATTTATTATGTATATACATTGTAAATATACATAATACATTTAGAAATTAGAAAAGAAAAATAAAATTTAATTGTGCACATATTTTTATCATGACAACATCTATGAAGCAAGAGATTAATCCAAATTATGGAAATTGATTTAATAAACCCCTTACTTCAAGATTCCAATTTGTTAAACAAGTTTTATCCTTCCATATAGTGGTTTTAAAAAGTGTTATTAACTTATTAAGGAACCATATGAATATTTTTATTATCATATATATTTTTTATATAAATTATTATCACTAATTCATTAATAATAATTTTTATTCTCGTTATTTTAGGAGATAATTTTCTTCTTTTCTCATTAATTGATTATTGTGAATGATATAGTTCATGTGTATATAATATATTTCAATCATATAAAGAATAACAATATTGAATTAATTATTATATTTATTCATCAATTATAATTTTTATGACCAATTATGAATGTTTTTTTTAGAAAAACATTTTCGTTGTGATCATGGAGATGTTGGTCGTAAATACGCATGTGTAACGTTTCCATTATACAATGATCATTTTGTAATGGTGGTAATAATTATTTCATATTCCTATAATGAAAATAATATGATAAAAAAATATTATTTCATTAAATATAATAATATATATCATACATGTTATGTGGTGATAAAAGAGAGTGTCACGTCACTTCTTGAAGGTCGTACTCTACACGTACCTGAGAAACATTATAATTTTTTAGCAAGTGAAAAGGTAAAAAATAAATTAATATATTATAATTTAATAAGGAAAATATTTCATGAAAACAAATTATATCATGCATATAATATATATTAAATATCTTTATCCTAATTACTTTCCATGTAAAGTGATGGTAAAAAAGAATCAAATTGCTTCCTGAGGCAGTAGTCCACTATACAAACGAGCAATGTTATCAAATCCCATATGGATTGAAAAGTAACATCATTCAAATAATATCATAAAAATAGAGGTATATTTATGTTATATATATATATTATATTTACTTTATATTCCTAATCATAACCAACCATGATAGGTGCTAATGGAAAAATTAACTGCATGGTTTTTTTATGCAGCAGTATTCTATACACACAACTGATTATTTCATAACCCATTTTCATAAGTTGGGTAAATATTTATTTTATTAAATTATCATAATTATATACAGTTATATTGATGTTAATTTATTTATATAATAATATTTTATGATTAATTTAATGAGGTTGAGGTAGAAATATATAAAATCTCATTGGAGAACGTAACCTCTTCTTTTAGTAACTTATTTTGGTTTTCACCAAAAGAATACTTGTTTGTATTTATTACCAAACTATGGATTATAGAATAATATGAGGTAATTATATAAGTTAATTTGGATGTTATTTTATTAGAAAATATTTATTTGAGGTGTGAATATTGGAGGATATGGGGGTGGCCTTTTATAATTGAGATGGGTGACATGCTCATAATTTTTTAAAATAATGAATTTTACCAACATTTTTATATTCTAGAAAGGCTCAAATAATGAACCCTTACCAATACGATAAGGGATAAGTTGGAAAGATATAAATCGAATTGATTTTATAAAAGTGTTCATGTTATATTATCCTTTATCCTTTTAGCTTAACCCCCTGGTAAACCTATTTTTACCTTAATCATGGTAATTAATGTTTCTTATTTACACTATCCATTTTGGTAATGAATAAATTTGAATTTATTATTAAATATAAAAAAATTATTCTAAATATTTAATGATTTTTTTCAAAATTCATTTTACATTTGTGGTGAAAGAAATTTTATGACTATTCTCACATACTTAATGACAAAGTGGGTTTTCATAAAAAACATTTTAAATATTTATATTGTTTATATATCCAATATAAATAATAAATTTCTTATAGTGACCTATATTTTAGAATAAAATATATATTTTTTAAATAATTTTTATTTTAAAAAATAAAAAATATAATTTTACTTAATAAGTAATTTAATGGTCTAGGTAGTTTTGAATTTAAATTTTATATTTTTCATTATTTTGTTACAAACATTATCTATTCATAGGATTCAAAAAGATTATAGATAAAATAATTTTTTTTATGAAATTAAAAATTTAGATTATTTTTTCATTAATGTTATTTAAAATAGGGTATCAAATTTTTTAAAGAAACCCGTATACATAAGGAAAATGTAGGTTTTTGAGAAGTGTAATTTTTTTCATGAAAAATACCATTTTTTATTAACACTATATCTAATAATAACAATTTTATTTGTATAAGTAATATATTAAGGGTAAATGAAAAATAAATTTCATATAATACATTCTTAATTCATGATTATTTTAATTTTTTAAGATGGTGTGAAATATTATGCACATTGAAATTGTTTGCCTAAAAGTCCCTTTTGGAACCCAAAACGAAACTAGTACTATCATACAATATAAGGATGATTAAAATGTAATTGAGATATTAATTGTAACTAATTAATACTTATGTTTCATGATATTATAATAAAAACATAATGATACATTCATATAACTAAATTTATTAAAATGAAATGAGTTTTTATAAAAAAATCGGTATTTTTTCCTATTATTTAAAAAGTGTTAATTTCTGAAAAACAAAAAATTTTACACTAAATATGTTTCGAAACTATTATATCAAAAATTAATTTATTTTCATATAATAAATTTTCTAGTTGTAACAACTATTAATTAAAATATTTTTTAATGAGAAAAAATAATCATCATTTTTTAAGAACACATATTTTTTGAGAGTAAAATTTCTATACTAATAATTGAATGATTTTTTACGAACAATTTATAAAAAATTTATGTTGATTATGAGATATATAAATTTAAATTTCATAAATTAGTGATTTTTATTTGTTCCCACTAATTTAAGAGCTAGTTTATATTGGTAATATATATTGTAGGGCATTAATGTTTTGTGTTTAATAATAATTATGCTATCGAACATAAAAATATCTTGGTTTCATGTAACATAAAATAATAAAGATATAATATTTGTTTTAAAATAAATATATCATAATTTCTAGGGGATTTACATTCTTTAAAAGCATAGTGTTTCAAGGAATTTATTTTATAGATCATCATTTTCTTTTTTTAAAATCTTGGGGTTCTAAATACCCCCCCCCCACAGTAATTAATTTTATCCTCTCCATTTTAACATTATATTGGTAATAATAGTATGAACATTTGAATATTGAAATATTTTAAAACCAAATTATGAAAAATTGTAATATAACATGTTCTTTTTAATGTGGCTGAGAATTATGAGGGCCATCCCAAATAACAAGACCTGGTTTCAAACAAGATGAACATTGATGGGTTGTGAATATTTGGACATTAAAGAAAACAATAAATAATTCTAGAGAGTGAATAAGTTCAATGATCAAAAAATCCAAGGATAAATAGAAATTTGAATGCTTGAAAACCATAAATATGTAATGATTAAGAATACAATATGACTCATCAGATATAAATGTAATAATGTTAATTTTTTATAAGATCTATTTTATAATTTTGAAGAATTATTTCACCATATATAATAAAAACATGTTGATAATTACTTACATAACATGTATAATTTTATCCGTTTACCAAAATCAATAATAATAATGTCATCATTTTATCTAAAAGTTTAGTATTCAATATGAATTTCTCATGCTTACATCTCGAAAAATAACTTTTAAAGGATAAAATGAATGTAAATGGAATGAAAATAAAATAAACCTTTATTTTAAAATAATCTGAAATAAAAATCATTATCTAAGGGAATGATAATTCCTAAAATGAGTAAACTTTCATATGATGAAATAACACATTAATATCAAAAATTGAATTGTAATACCCCAAGTTAAAAATAAACAATTATAAGAGATCCTAAAAATTATGTATAGTATTAAAATAAAATTTTTCTCCTTAGTTTTATATTCAAAACCAAAAATATGAAGGTTTTTTAAATAACATTAATCACTTAGTCACAGAATAACTTTTTAATTCTGTAGTTTTTTATTGAAAAAATATATTTTATCATTATTTTTTCAATGCCCTAGGTTATATAAACTCAGAATTATTTAAGTAACACAAATAATATTTCCAAAAAAGTAAATGAATAAATCATGTTAGAACAAGTCTTTACATATAATTCCTCATAATAAATTTTTTCCAGAATTTTGATAACTTACTTTAAGATCTCATCACATTAAACCAAAAGAGGGTTGTCTATGATTTTTATTTTTTTTATCACACATAATATTATAGACCTATGATTCTATTAATAACTATTAATACAACCACACATGATTACATATTTATCTCTATTGTTAGTTAAAACAATATTGTGATTCTAACTATAAAACCCCAAAACCCTCACACCCAAATTCGCTGCATATATCATAAAATTTTAATCATCATCTTTGTTACCAATAATTGTGTCCAAATTTATTCCTTCTAAACCATGATACATTAACGTGATATATTACATCACATACATTATCATGGACAATTTTTTTTGACATTTATATACTTAGAAAATACTCCAACATAAACAATACTCATGCCATTAAATGAGAATTTCTCCCAATTAACCAATAATTTCTTTCTTCACATTAAGAAATCATCATCATCTATATGAAAACCACACTATATATAGTTACTTAATGATTATTTCATGATATCACGGGGAAAAGAAAATATAATAATGGTGATATCAATGTAAAATTAATGATAAACATAATAATTAAAAAGTGGATGTTATAGATGAACATATTAACTGAAAAATGTTATGAAGAAATAATTATAGTGCGTGAGAAAATCATAAATGAACAAATACCCATTAATTCCTAAATCATCAATAATGAATCCTCTAATAAGGATTTAAAAAATCAATTTTAATTTGGATCGATAATCTTGATCTATGTGATATTAATCTCGATAAAATGAAACTCTATAAAACAATATCATTCATAGATTAAATGATATGGTATCATAGAACATCATATTATTATAATACAAACATAACCATTAAATACCCCCTTAATTTTATAAACAAAATTTTCTACTTATAATATAATTTTATGAATAAAATAATAATTACCCAATGAATTGGATACCTATAAAGTTTAACCCATCATATAAGTTATATAGGGTTTTATCGGGGCTATCTTAGTACTCCCGTTATATAAGTTATAATGGATTCCCCCCGTGTTATCTAGGAAGATCATTCATATATAATTTCCAATAACCTTAACAACAATTAATTATATATATATATATTTCAGAATAAAACCCATATAAATAATCATTATTCCTTTTATAATTTCATTAACACATTGAAATTAAATGAGTTTCATGTCGATCTCTTTCAAACATAATTAACATAGGGAAAAGAAATTGGTACCATAAAAATTTCTCGGGAGCGTGGTTATCCCCTAATAAAAATATTCCATAAAAATATCATTCTAACATAGTAAAACTATGTAAAAGTAATAGGTTCCATAATAATCCTTTTGAAACATTTTTATCTCATTAAAAATAAATGATTTCAATGGTAATCAATTTTAAACATGATTAACCTATGGAAACAAATAGGTTCTATTAAAATATATTCTAAACATGGTTAACACATGGAAATAAATCTGATCTATAAAAACCTCATTAAAACATGGTAAACTTATGGAAAAGTAGCATTTTCTATATCAATCTATTTCAAACAATGTTATCACATAGAAACAAATTAAGGCCACAACAATGTCTTTGAAACCATTTTATACCACGAGAAATATTAGTTCCAAAATAATCACATTGAAATAATATTAACCCATTCATATTATGAATAAATATGGTATAGATATATTATACACCCATTGGGGAAATAATAATTTTTTTATCATTCATGAATAGAGAAAACATGAAAATATCATTATATCATTCGTGAGGAAAATAATAGTTTTTTTTGAAAATAATTTTTTAAAACT
Organism: Viscum album; assembly: GCA_963277665.1. Lineage (NCBI taxonomy): Eukaryota > Viridiplantae > Streptophyta > Magnoliopsida > Santalales > Viscaceae > Viscum > Viscum album. Next base: position 748,596,035 of record OY728129.1, on the reverse strand, counting down.
AAGAGTTCACAATTTTTTGAAAATATTTTTTTTGAGTTCAATTATTTAATAATATGAATGATGTTTTAAAACATTTGGGTGGTCATGATGGTTAGAAACTTAATTCATGTCATACAAATTAAAACAAATATTCCTTTCACTTTGTTCGAAAAATTGAAAGGGGAATTATTTTGAAAAGGAAATAAATATTAAATTCCATTTTATATTAAAAAATTAAAAATTGGAAAAACATGTTTATTTAATAAATCATTTAGATAAGGTTAATTTTTTTTGAAAAAATATTTTGAATATGTGGTATGGGTAGAAAAAAATTTCTGATCGAAGAGAGAATTGATATTAGATTTAAAAAAAATTACATTTCTCAATTATTTAATGTACTAAAGGGTATGAAAATGGTACTATGACATGGAAATATCATTAAGAAAAATAGTATAATAAAAATAATAGTGTTTATTAGAAAATTGTCCATAAATTTCTTTCAAATTAAATTCAAAAATAAACAATATCAATTTCAATGACACTATAAAATCAACCCTTGAGATGTTCATTACATTGAATCCATAATTAGTCAATAAAACTATTTTGAGTATCAAGTATAAATAAACATAAAACAATAGAAAAAATCATTATATTTTAAAAATTAATTATATATATAATCATATAATATCAAATATAATGAATGATTAATTTTTCCCAATGAAATAAAATTCAGTATTAAAATTCATTACCAATGGGTAAATTTTTATTCAAACCCCCATCGATAAATTATTTCTAAATAAAAAGTAAAATATAGTAAATTATTAAGGGATAATTATAATTTATATCAAGTTGTAATTATATACACTGTATACATGAAATTGGGTTCATAACATTACAATATTCATTAATTATATGAAATTTTGATGAAACCCATTACAAAGATAGTATAATTGATGTGGTTATTAATAAATAAATTGACATTCTAATGAAATATAAATAAATATATAACATGTGTAAATACAAAAAAAATAATCAAATTTAATTACAAACATAATCATATCATGACATTACTTGTGATGTTAATGTTTAACCAAATGATAGAAAATAGATATAAGAAATAGCTTACCGTACGCTTACTTTTGGTTAAAAAATATTTAACATCAGGTATAGTTTTTTAAACATGTTATTAACATATTAAGGAACCATTTTAATATTTATATTATTATATATTGGTTTTTTAGATTATCACATCATACATTTGTTAATAATCCTTCATTATTTTTATTGGTTCAGGTGTTATATACCCTTTTGAAATTTATTATTTATATTGAGTTCTATTGTAATTGTTCATATAATATAGTTATATCATCTCTAGAATAATAATCTGGAATTAATTTTTATATATAGATATATAAATTATAATTTTGAATATGAAATATTAAATACTTTGTTGAAAAATTATGTATACTAAGATCATGGAGAATGTAGGATGTACCTATGAATGCGTAATGTTTCAATTTTCAATGATAATTATATAAATGAGATATGTATTATTCATTATTTTCATAATACAAAAATTTATTAAATTACATATTTTATATTTAAATATATTTATATATATCATCCAGGTTGTGTGGTGATAAAAGAGTGTGTCATATCTCATGAAGAAGGAAGTAGTCCACCCGTACAAGAACTTTCCTATTATATATCAATGAGTGAAAATTTATGAAAGAAAATTATATATTTTATTTAAATATAATTAAATATTTAATTAATATCATAATTATGATATTTATATCACATATATTCTTTAAATTAACCCTTATTACCTTCCATGTAAGTAGTTAGTAAAAACTGAATCACAGAGCTTCGTAGGGTTGTAGTCCATTGTATACATGAGAGATGTTATCATATTCCCTATGAAATAAAAATTAAAAAAGTGAGTTATTTTGTATTTAATACATATGTATAAATATTTTACAATTATTATATGTATACATTATATTCATTATTCTACCCATCCTTGAGAGTTGGAAAGGGAAAAATTAATGACATAAATATTCAAGGCGGTGGTCCAAAGTACATATGAAAGATTATTTCGTAACCCATATCATAGAGGAGGATAAGGATTTAGACTAAAAAATTATCATAATAAAATATTATTATATTTATGATACTATTTTTATCAAATAACCATGTTTTATTATAGATTAATGGATGGGTACCTAGATATATAATTAAACTTTACAGTAAAGAATGTCATCACATATTTGGGTAACATCTTTTAGTTTTCATGAAATTATTTCCTTGGACATATTTATACAAAAAATATGGAATATAGGAATAGATTATGAAATTATATAAGTAATTTATTTAGATAATGGTCAAACCAATATGTTTTGGTTCTATAAAATGAGGAGGAGGGTTGGACTTTTATAAGTGAGTTGAGTGGAAAACTTGTATCTTTTGTAAAGAGTGAATTAAAACAATGTTTTATAATGTCACAAGGCTCAAATAATGAACCATTGTTGATTATATAAGCTATAAATTCAATAAATAGTAGATAAATATAATTTTTACATATTTTAATGGCATTTTAAATTATATATTTTTAGTTTAACCCCCAATAAACCCATTTTTACCTTACTCATGATTTTAATGAAGAATCAACACTCTTCAACCAGACCCTGATTACATTATATTCATAGATAAGTCCACATATGTTCAAATTTCATAGATTCCTCATTTTTTCGTGGGATCTACAAGATATGGATACTGTCTATTTTCACAATAATAACAACTTCAGGATCTATTTCGAGTCGGAGGAAGACCTGACCAAAACATGGGCCAGCACACATTGCAACTATAATGAGTTATGATTCTACCTCCACATATGAACATACGACCTTCAAAAGATGTGGTACTACTCTTCGGTGTAGATTTGGATGAGTTTCACCAACCTTCCCCTTTCATTCCAAAATCCATTGACTATTATGATTCTTGGGAACCTCATAAGGTTATTCTTGTGATCTAATTTTTGAACCAATGTGGTGTCTTGTCATGTTAATCCCTGAGCCCGTGTAGAAGTAGATATTTCAATAAAGGATTCACATTTCATTTTAATTAAATTATGGGGGGAATTTTGTTTTAGGAAATAGGTTGTGTGTAATGCTTTAGTGGAATATTTTTCTATTTCTAAGTGGTTAGGCCTTTTTGTGGTGGCCTGTAGATATGTGTCTAGACATCATGGTTTGTTGAATGGTGTGAGATTAAGTAGAAGAAAGGATTCTAGAACTAGTTGTGTAGATGGGACCTTTGGTCTGGAACATGTGGGTGTTCATATTTATGTAGAATATGTTCATGGTGAATCACAATAAGGGATGAGTTATTCCAAAACGATGTCACTGGTTTTTGGAATCAAGGGTAACAGCTATGATAATGGATATGTATCTGGTCTAGATGCACCTCTAATGAAACTTGATCAAAGAGGAATTATCTCTAAGTGAGGTATTAAATAAAAGGTCATCCTTTTGGATTCAAAAGATGGAGGTGGTTGTCAAGCTCTAGTTTGTATACTAATTCCACTAGTAGTTTTCCAATTAAGGATAACCAATTAAATAAAGAGGCTCAGTCAGTATTATATGAACTAAAAGTTACAGACATATTTTATAAATAGAAGAATGACCTTTGAAGAATGTGTTTAACTTAGTCGGTGATCCCAAGGAGTGGTACGTGAAAAGAACCTAATGGGGTTTCAATGGGAGAGGTTAATGAAGAAAAATATATTGAAATGAGGTATGATGTAGGTGAAAAAAATACAAGGAAATAATAACTATGTGAAGATAGTACGGGATGAGAGAACGTAACATGTGGGGTATGAAGAGAAATAACTAGTCTAATTATTAGTGTTTGCAATATTTTTCAGTTTTTTGAGGTTGATAACCAAATATATGATTTAGAGGGGGAAGGTATCAGGATTTAGTGGTTTTGGGTGGTCTTTATATCTTGTTTAGATACATAGTATACTTCTTAAAACAACCTTGATGGATTCTAGGTAGTCGAGGTGAATAAGGTTCACACATTACATGTTTATAGTGAGGAAAAATTTATGGGTACATATTTCCTGCGACCATATTCAAAACCACAGTATAATGGCCTCATCTATGGTGTTCAAAATGTTAATGATCATAAATAGATTGATGTTTCTGTTCAGGTGTTAGAAGGCGATCTGGTCAGGCCCTCCCCAGATTGGTGGAAGGGAATCCATAAAGATATGAAGGATTACTTATTTTTTCCTCTTCATATGGAGACACAGTCTATGGAGAAGTTAAAAAACAACCATATGGACAGCTTGTGTAAGTCATGGGTTGTCCTTGGTTAATTCTAGAAACCACCCAAGATCTTAGGAGAAGAAGTGGTTGAGCATGTTTTGCCTCTTTCTAGTAATGAAGAAGAAGCTGAAAAAATGATAGGAAAATCATTAATGGTGACTCTTAATGAGGAGAAATATGAATGGATTAACAAGAAGGAACTGATTATAGTGGGGGATTCACTAATGGGAAGACCATCCTTGAAGAGAACATCCAGTCCTGGGATATGTTGTCCTTTCGGTTTAAAGATCTTCTTATAGAAGAACAAAAAACATAAGTAAACTAAATCTCTTAGAAATTATTTTGTGGAATTAATTCTTATAGGATTTAATTTTCCTTTATCGACATTATGATTTTCTTTTCTAGTTGAACTCATTTTTTTTTAATTTTACCTTATAAGTGTTTTTAAAATAAAATTTTAATTTTCAATCAGTAAAAATATATTTTGGGTAAAAAATATGTTCATATTATATTAAAATAATATATATTCTAATTAAATTTATTGAACCAATTTTTCCAAATTAAATTCAAGTAACTACAAAATTTAAATTTAATGGTTATCCTGTAGACGTGACTAGAAAGCTAGTTTTCGAAGAGAAAATGTTTAAGTGTTTTATATTACATATATTGTTTTTTCAGTAGGAAATTGATTAAAATCAACTTAATTGGATATATATATATACAATTAATTTAATATTTATATAAAACCAATTTTATATATTATTTCAATTTATAAATAATTTAAATGAAACTATTGTTTTCTATTTAAATTATTTATTTCTCGCAATTCATCATTAAAATTATTATTTTCAGAAAATTCTCAAACAATAACCCACATATAATTATGAAATAATAATTTCAAAAATAATATTAATATTTCAATTTTATTGTGAAATAACTAACATTAAAACAATACCTAGAGAGGTGATGAAAATATGGGTTTTCTAGAAGTGTATTTTTTTTATGAAAAAGATGATTTTTATTATATTCCAACAATAATCATTATAATAAAAACAAAAAATATATAAAAATATATAATTAATATATATAATTTATGAAATTTACTATTATAGATTATTTTTATCATCTAAACATGATAATCATTAGGAACATTAAAATAATTTTCAAAAAATGATTTTTTTAACAAAAAACAACCTTATACTAAAATAAAATATTTTGAAGAATAAAATGTAATCAAGTGGAATAAATATAAATAAATTATTTTTTCCTTGTAATCATAGGAAATCAATAATGTTACTTTTAAATTACTTATTTTATTGAAAATAAATGACATTTTTTATAAAATTACTTATCAACTCACTGAATGTCAATATTTTCTGAAAAAACAAAAAAAAATCACCCCAACTTTCTTTTAAAATTTAAATTTAAAAAATGAATTTATTTTTTTCAAATAAATTTTTTATGATTTTAAAAAAATATTTGTAATATTGTTTTTAAGGAAAACACCTTTTGTACAATATGAATTCTTTATTAATAATTGTTTGATTTTTTATTATTTTTGATAATTTATATTTTGTATGACACACACACACACAGATATATATATATATATGTGTGTAGTATAGAAGTTAATATTGTTCTTATGAAATAATTTAATTTTTAGTTTTTAATGTTTATATATATTGTGGTCATTTATGCTTGGTTTTATCTCTTGAATACACTATCGAATATAATAATCATGAGGTTTTAGGTACCTTAAGCTATAAATTTTATTAAATTTATCTTGAAATAAATATATCATCTCATCTCAAGCAGCTTCATTCTCTTCTATTATTAGGGTTCTGTCTTGTTCATGCTTTCAGACATAATTTTATTTTCCTAAAATATTAGGAAGATATATAAAAAAATTTATTTTAAATATTTTAATTGAAAAAATATCATTTCATAAATAATAATATCTCAATGACTTATAGTTTCAATTTATTTTAGACATTCTATATAACACTCATATATTATAAGACTTTGTATCATTTCTCTTTACGATATTTATACTAAGGCAACATTATGAAGAATATTTTCAGGAATCATTCTCGTATTGAAAGTAATGAAATCCTGAACAAAGGGAGATCCTAAATACTTTTTATGATTTGAATAAACATGTCATTTTATTTATTTCATATGATTATGTAAAAACATGGGAATATGATAAATATAATAACATCATGAGTGATAACCATAAAATATATTCATATTTTTCCTCTTCCCTGGATCCAAGCTTCCACCGTTCTCTCCGAAGTGGAGTTGGGCAGTGGTGTCCAAAGTTCTTTGGGAAGTGAGTTTGAGTAGGTGGCTTCGGGTGATTGACGATGAAGACGATCGATTAGTACCAGCGAGGTTTGTTTTGGTTCTGGTGATGATGATTTTGGTTGTTGGCTACGACGAGACTGAGTATGTGTGACACAGGTGAGCTCTCTATCCGAGTTATCTATTTAATTTTTAATTTTGATGAAGTTTTGAGTTCCGGTTATGGTGTTTCTGGTTTTCTTAATTATTCGGTGTTTCTTCCTCATAACGGTGTTATAGATGACAGCGGCGCTACGATGTTGATGACCTTCTTCGGATGGGGGTGAAGATGATATGGTTTGGGATGATAGAAAGGGTAATGGTTTTGATGTTGTTTAAAGCTGTGACAACGAAGGTTTTGATGTTGTTTAAAGATGTGGCGGTGATGGTCGGTGGGTTCTTGCCGGCGATGTTTGACGAAGGTGATGAAGATATAGACGAGGTGGGATGATGTCAGGGGCATGGCTCGAGGAGCCTCGTTGACCGAGGATCTGTGTCTTGAGGCATCCTGTCTAATTTTAAATTTTGAATGAATGTCGATTTCGTATTTACTGTCTTTTTATTTTGGTGATCTGGTAATCTATTGTATGACCCGGTTCCCACTCACCCCAAAAGTGGTTTTCAAAAATCAAATATAAAAATAATTTTCAGTCAGTCAATTTTCTATTGAACCCATGTAATTAATTATTTTTAAAAAAAACATCCAACTTGTGTAGAATGACAGTAGAGTAAAACCATTTAGTACCAAAAAAATAATTACCACAAATACATATCACATAAATAATGAAACTACATTGTGAAATAAGAGACATAACGCCATTGAAGATATAATATTTGAAAATATTTAAAAAAATATCATGAATATTTATTTTTCATAATATGTTTTATAAATCATTGAAAAGTACAAACATTAAAGTCTCTTTTAAAAAACCATCTGCTGTTTTTTTAATAAAGAAAATCCCATTAAAATATAGTTCATTCAAAAACTAATTTCCCCCATAAATAAAAATACGACGTCACACAAAAATGAATGTCATGTAAAATGATATTCAATAACAAAATTTTTATTTCATAGAAAGGTGAACGAGTTACAAAGTCCCAATCCTATATCCTTGATTCCCATAAAATAGATTTGACCTCCTTTATCATAAATATAAACATTATAATTATATATTTAAAAAAACGTTTTTTTATAAATTTCAATTTTTAATAAATCAATAAAAAAATTATCTTAAAGAATTAGATTATTTTATTATATATTCAGTATCTAGTGTTAATAAAGATGACCTTTTATAACTATATTCATAAAATAGGTGTCAAAAATATCATTTCCCCAAAGTATCACCATTTAAATTTGTTTTTCCCAATTTTATGTTTTATATAGACTTATAATTACATAATTCCTTTGCATTAGAAATTTTGTTGCATTGTATAAAGACAAAAGTGGAGAGAAACTAATTTTTTTATTTAATGTTATCACTTTTTACATTATATCAATCATCACATTTTTATTAAAAAACCATATTAATGATATTTATTACTTATATATAGATCATGTATAATCATTTAATATTATATAAAACTATATATTTTTGGATGCGATGGAAAATGAAACATATTTTTTCATGGTGGCGGTATTCTGTACAACGCAATATTTGTGATTTTTTCATAATAGAAAAGGGGATAACATGAAAATATTGTTACATCATTATAATAACATAATGATATAGTAATTATTCTGATATTATTATTTATTATGGTGAAATAATATTTCATGATGATGAAAAACATTAAACACAATTGAAAACAAAAGAGATGTTAAGAACATATTTCTATGTTCTTGGATTGTTTCCCTTTTGATGTTGATTAAAACAGTAATGGATGAATTTTAGTGTATAATAAAACCTCTTGATGGTTTCAAGGAGTTTATAATATATTTTCTTCTTTATATTTTATAGTTAAAATGTGTTTCTGTGTGATTTAATGTAATGACCCAACATTAAACATTAAATATTTTATTTATTAAAAAAAATTAAATCTATTTTTTTTTTATAAAGATCATTCTTGTTTAGAGTTTTATATAGCTAAGAAAACAATTACATAGTATAAAAAACATTAAAAGTGGAAAATTATAATCTGTAACCATTTTTTCCACCAAATAGAACTATTTTAAAATGAAAACATTATTTCTTTTCAAAGAACATATTGAATACTTTCATCATGACATTTTCATTGTCAATAAAAATTTAAAAGTCCTATGAAAAAATTTTAAAACATGGGATGAGCACAACATTCCCAGTATTATTTGTAATCTTAAAAAAAGAAACTATTATTCCATGAGTACTTATAAACCCATGGAAACATTTTCAGAATGCAATACTTTTCACCAAAAAAAATAGTCTCTACAAAATACCTAATGAAATCATAAATTTCATATAAAACTGAATAGGAAAAAAGATAATGAAGTTAACTTGTGTAATAATTTCCATATCACTCATATATTTTATTATATCTATAATAGATACATGGGGAGTAACCATCATGGTTACATTTAAAAAAACCACTATAGTATATTCCCATAGTCTTTTAATATAAATGTTATTGTTTCATTCTATCTCATTACCCAATGAATTACAGAGATAAAATGGGATCAACCAAAAAAGTATTATAAAAGAACCAAAAAACTATTAAATAATTCCCAATAACTAAAACATAAAAATAACACATAAATATTTCATAACATAAAAATAACTTTTTCACACTAAAATAACTTTTAAACATTTTTTTAAAAATCCACATAGTCATAAATTAAAAAAAATTATTTAAAATTAAAATTCTAAACATGTAAAGATATAATCAAAATAATAATGTGAAATTAAATAATACAATTATGTTTTGGATATATATATTAAAAAAATCCTTTTGGATTTTGTATAAATAGTTGAAAGAGTAACATTACAAGTAATTTTTTAAAAACATCTTATACATAAAACCTTAAAAAAGATTCCATTTGACAAAAATTTAGATAATTGTAAAATAAAAAATTTAAAACATTATTTTCCTAATAAATTCATTAATAAAAAAAAATATAAATCATGGATATGAAATATAATTATTTAGAAAAATAAATCTTTAAAACATTTAAACTGATTTTGTAGTTAAAGAGTCATTTACCATGAGTCTGACACGTCACGTACAATATTTATCTTCCCAATTAATGAAAATAATTTAATTATTAACATTATTGATAAAGTTTTTAATATAAATTATTCCCTTTATAACATTTATAATAATTTTATAACAATTTCTTAATTATTTATGTTCATGTCAGACATTTTGATGATATTTAGTACTTGAGTCGAATATGACTTTGGTATGATTTCTATTTCCAAATTTATCATTAATCCATCATCTCTATAATAATATTAATTAAGTATTAATCAAATTTATATATAAATTATACTTTTAATTGAACCCATTTTGTGTGGATATATAAAACGAAATATGTTATAATCATAGAGATTGTTAGTCTTACTAATGAAAGAATAACGTTCCAATTTTTTAGTGATCATTATTTAAATAAGTTAATTATAATTTAGGTCATTAAATAAAGATAAAAATATAAGAAATATAATAATAATAATTTAAATATAATAATATTTTCATCTATCAGGTTTGCAAATTAAAATTTTATCACATTGCTTCGTGGTTGTGGTAGTTCACACATATGTGTGAACGACATTATCAATTTTATGTTCATGGAAATGTCAGAATATAAGTTATGGATTAATATTTAATAATTTTAATTATTTAATTAATATAATATATAAAAATTAATTCCATAATTATAAACATTATTTAGTGATGGCATGGGAAAAAAATTATATCAGTTCATGAGGTGGTAATCTTTCGTACAGACAAATTAATAATTCATTTCCCATATGATGGAATTGGAGATGGATTTAGGTTATGGAATTAAAATTATAAAAATAATATTCCCATTATAATAATAGAGTTATTATTTCATCATTGTTTATGTATATTGAATCATGTGGAATAAGAAACAAAACAAAAATAGTTAATGAAAAATGATAGATTTCTTACGGACAATCTCTATTTATTAAAAACATAAAACCACTAAGGTGAGTCTAATTCCAAAAACAAAAGATATATAATGTGTTGTGGGATTATAGTAAGGGTTTTAGGAAGAGTTCAAAAAGAATATAGGTTTTTATGTTTTATAAAACGATATGAATAGATACACTTTTATAGGAGAGGTGTGGGGTGCTTTTAGAAATCAATGCAATATTAGAATATAATAATGATATTATAGAGCCAAATATATCCAAATTTTCTATAAAGGAATTAGGTAAAAAAATACTGACCATATATTATCCCCTTTATGATTATTTATAATTATTTTATTTCTAAATAATTTAAAAATATATTAATTAAAAAATATTTCATTAATGTCAAATTCGATATTATTCATTAAATATGATTTCAAATACATTAAAAAAAGTCAACATTTGAATATAATACTTTATATTTTTTAATATATCTTATAATTCTATAATATTCATTACCCACATTAATTCATCCATAACATTCAAAATAAATATTTTCAATATTAATTATTTTATATTTATATTATATAAATAAATATTGATTTAGAGTTTTAAAATTATTTAAGGTAATTATTTAATTTATATAAGTTGTAAATAAAATTCAATAATGAAATTTATTTCCTTATTATAAAATTTTAAATTTATATTAATTCATTTCATTATTTTTTCTCCTATATAGAAAACCAAAAGATATTAAACACAAAGAGAGTGATATTTTATAACTATCATTGATTTAAATAGTATATATGTTATTTTCATGGACAATTGTCTATAAATATACTAAAATTTGATTCTAAAGTGATAAATGGGGAATAAACTTAATCTGATTTATTTTTGAACATGTTTAGGTCACATTCATACACTTATCGTTTGGTTTTAACACTAATTTACACTCGTTAACACATACCGTGACAACATGTGTTTACACATTGAAGGATAACATAGTTACTATAAAATGAAAAAAAGGATAATAAATGAGAAATGGATTCCAATTTAGTCCATATACCAATCATTGGGATGATTTTTTAGTTTTTTTTTGATATTTTATATCATATAATAAAATATTATATATTTTTAAATATCATTACTGTCAATTTTGACAATGATAATTATTTTGTGTTATATAAGAATCAAATAAAAAGATATGTTCTAAAACAATACTTATAAAAGCTCAATAATACATAAACATCATCCCAATAATTCATGTAATTAAATATATATTTTTTATATTAATTTTTATAAAAATATATTTTTTATATTTCATTTAATTGATCAACTACGATGTCATCATTATGTAAGCAATTGATTTAATTATTTATTCCAAAAAAATTATAAATAAATTTTGATAATGATTATAAGTATTATTTTATTTCATAAGAAAATTTAATGTGGAAATGATCTCATACATAATCTGAAAAAAAATATCTCACTTTTTGAAAAAAGGTGTGGCAAAATTGACTTTTCATTGAATAAAATACTTAAAATAGATTAAAGTCATCCATGTGAGTCCAAGAGCTCAAAAAATAATTCCATGAATGATTTAGGTCAATATTATATTATCCAAAAAATTTGGACTATTTTTAGTGTAATTTTATAACATTAATCATATCATATTTATCCTCAATTACATGTTTTAGCACATACCGTGGTAATAAAAAATACATTCTTTTCAATTCATAATTAGGCCAAAAATAATAAGAAATTATTTTAATTTATTTTAATTATTATTAAAAATATATATTCCATTTTTATATTTAATTTTTTTTTTATTCAATTTATTTAATTACAAATTAATGATGTTGAAGGAATGAGAAAAGATTTTTTTAAATAGTGAAAATGTTCAAAAGATTGAAATGCTCGTACATCCAAATTCAATTTTAAATTGCTTGAAATAACCTAAATTGTATAAAATGATAAAAATTATATACAATTATACTTTAAAACCATTTAAAATATAATTGAACACTATATATTAATTTAATTAAAAATCTGTTTTCAATTATTATGTTGTATTTTCCAATATTCACTAAAACATGAAACTTATCCAAAAAATACCAAAAATTCTAAAAAGTAAATTTACAAACACTAGTTTCAAATAAAATGTTTATTTTCTCAAATATAAGATATAAACGTGAAAAATAAAATATTTTAAACACGTGTTCCATCAAAAGGAGGAAAAACATCTATTTGTTTAAAAAATATTACTTTTATGCATAAAGTTGGATTTGATATTATATAAAGTCTAGAAAACTCATTATATTAATCTTAAACATTATATTGAATATATGATATCTATATTTCATTAATATTATACAAAATAAATAATTTTTTATTTATCAGAATAAAATGCACTTATTCACATTTAAATAATGTTTTAGAAAAACATTTCATTTTATTTTAAAAACGCTTTTCTTTTAACTTATAATAAATGGGTAACCAAATAATAAATTATATGTACATGTTTAACACATGTTTTCATTATTCAGTTAATCATTTTGATTTCATCCTTTCTAACAGCTATTTTTTACTGTAACATTTAAATAATATTAATATATTCTTCAATTAAGCTCGATGTGGCCTATCGTGTACTATATCAAAGATAGTATTTTTTAACTCATGATGCTAAATTATACCCCTTTTGGATATTGTTTCCTCCTAATTTTGAACATGGGATCAGTAACTAAGGATTGACATTTGAAAATAATGTTATTGAAATGCCACATCAGATAATAGGATAACAAAACATCATCTTTAAATGAATAAAAGGGAAGTATGATGGTCACTTGAGATTATACATACTCGGTTTACCCATAATGAATCATGGATGTATAATATAAAACTAAATATCAATTCATGATAGAGATTTATAAAAAACATTGTCATTAGATCATTAACTGCAAAAAAAACATAAATCTTTGATAGGTTAAAAGGCTACTGATTTCATTGTATGAAAAATAAATTAAAAATATTTTTAGATAATTTTCATAGTGTTGAGTAATTATATTACCACATGGACTAAGAACATAAGGAAACCAACTTATTTTAAATTTATAGTTTCGCATATAAATCCATTTCCACTAAAAACTCTTCTTTTTCTACAAATGATATGTATTCAATATGGATTTATCATTATAAAATTAGTAGAATTAACTTATAAGGAATAATATAACCGAAAAAATAATAACTATATATTTATCCATTCTTTAGACGTTAACCAAATCCAAAATTATTAGTAAAAGATACACTGATTCCAAAAAACTAATAAACCATAAATGATGAAAAACTACTTCAATAATCAAAATTCAACAGTAATACCTTATGTTCAATATAGAATATTTTATAAATAACTATTCCAAATATAACTAAAAATTATCCAAACTATTATTGAAACCCAAAATTCTAAATTATTTTGTCATATATTCTTCTAAGATAAATCATAACATTTACCTCTAAATAACATCAAATAACTCTTAATGTCCAATTCCAAACATGTAATTTCCTAAATCACATCATCTCCATGATATTTTAATTATTTCTAGAAATAACCCAAACCAACATAGGTCCACAATAATATCATATATTAATCCAAAAAATAATTCAACCTTTACTTCTCATATAAAATCGCATAATATTTTGATTACCTTTATCATATAAGGTTCCAAAAATAATGAACATCTTCACATATAATATTTATAACTTAATCCCCAAAATTTTTTATAATATGTTAAATTATTCTCCAAAAATTAACATATTATTTATCCAATTTTTTTTAACTAAAATGAAAATGTTATACTAATTGGATCTTTGTGTATTCCCGGGGAAAGTGATGCACCCATGTGGACCTTTAGTTGTGGGTTCGAAACAGGCGGCCTTCCCGGTTGGGACAGGTTACAAACATACTGTAGTTTTCTATTTTTTAAAGATATATAATTATTATAACATTTCCAATATATGATAATTTCATTAGAAATAACCATAACATGTCTTAACCTTAATAATTAAATCATACCTTTCATTTTTATTCCTAAAAAGAAATCAGCCATTATTACCTCAAATGTAAATGTATACAAATGTACCATTAATAAACTTATTTTTTCATAACATAAATACATAAAAGGGGGTTATAATACATTTAACTTATGACCAACCATAATATGATTAACTCATGATTGTATATTTAACTGTTAATAAAACATTCTAATCACTTAAGTTATCTAAACCCTCCTCAAATACCAACTATAAGGACCCATCCTTAAAAATTACATATTATAATTATTGTAGAACTATACATCTATTTCATTTTAAAAATATCATTTAGGTTTAATGATTAAGGGAGTTACGACAATATCTTATAATATATATATATATATATATATACATTATAAGTGGAAACATATATCTAATATGCATTTTTCAACCAAATGAAACACTTTTAAAATAAAATGTGATTTATTCCCAAGAAATGAATTCAATAACTCTATCATGACATATTTTTTCCCATAATAATCATAAGAATTGTGAAAAAAATTAAAAAATCTGATGAAAAAATGAATCTCATTAAGGGAGATAAAATGAAATAAAGAAAAAGTAAGTACATGAATACTAATAAACCCATTAAATTTTCTTCGCAATGTTAAACTTTTCACACAAGAAACACATTCTTTATATCTTACCTCATGACATCATAAATTTTCTGTGAAATTACATTGAAAACACAAATCATAAAGGTAACATTATGTATAATTTCTATATCACTCTAAATTTAATTTATCTATAATAACTATTGTGGGAGTAACTATAATGGTTACATTTAGAACAACCATAATAGTATATTCCCTTAATCTATTGGGAGAAACACTAATGTTTAGATCCATCTCATTACCTAATAAATTAGAGATATATAATAGGATCACCTACCCAAGGTTTATCATGGAACCACCCTTACTCATAAAACAATCCCAAGAATCAAAACATAATCATATCACAAAAATCATCCATAAGAGAAAAATATCATTTCCACTTTGAAATCACATTTCATCATTTTTAACAGAGTGAATCACTCATAAATAAAAAAAATGTTTTAATATAAAATTGTGAAATTTATCAAAATCATAAAAATATAAAAGGGACATCAAATAAGGTAATTCAATTTATTCATATATGTTAAAAAACCCATTTTAATTTTGTAAAAATAGTCAAAAGTGTAACTTTAATTTTTTGTTTTAAAAGAATGTCCCTTACATAAAACCATAAAAATGTTACTATTTTAATAATTTGAGATAAATTTAAAATTAAATTTTTAGAACATCTGAGTCCAAATAAGTTCAATCATAAAAACCATTCTGAAATCATGGAGAAGAAATGGAAATATAGAAAACTAAATCTATAAAGATTTTATAATGTTGTTTAAGTTAAAGTGCTCATTGCCTTGAGTCAGACTCGTCACATACAATATTAATGAAAGAAAATAATAATACAATGTTAATTAATTAATTTCTGAATTTTTTTTATAATTATAATTATTCCTTTTGTATCACTTATTAACATGATATAACTATTAAATAATTATTTATGTTCATGTCGAACGTTTCAATGATACTTGGTCCTGTAGTCCAAAATGACTTTATTATGATATCTATATTCAATACGGTCATTATTGAATCACCTATAGAATAATATTAATTACATAATAATAAATTTTATATATCAATTAAAATTTTTAATCAAACCATTATGTATGTTTCCATAAAATTAATTATGTTATAATCATTGAGATTGTAGGTCACACATACTCATTAGTAACATTTCCAATTTTTCAACGATCGTTATGTAAATAAAGTAATATAATTTTAACATTATTTTATGATTATATCAACATAAATATCATATTTATAATTTATATATAATTATATATATATTCTATGTGTGTGGTAAAGAAAAAAATAATCACATTTCTTCTGGGAGGGGATTCTTTACATATACACATGGACAATGTTAACATTTTTTGTACATGGGAAGGTAATAATGAAAATGATATATTATTAAATCATAATGAAAATTATCTGGTGAATTTAATATATAAAAAATAATTTCATAGTTATAATTAGACTTGAATGGTGGTTATGGAAAATAAATTATATCGGTTCGCGAGGTGGTAGTCCTCCATATACCCAAACGAATAATTTATTTTCCATTTGATTTAATTGAATATGGATTTTTTAAGTAATATTAACATAATTACATAAAATTATATTGAGCAAAATTAAACTAATATTTAATAACATTTTAGGAATATTTATTGAATTGGAAGAAGAAACAAAACTGAAACACTTAATTTAAAACAATACCTTTCATTCAAACAATCTATTTTTGTTAACACCATAACACCTCTAAGGTGATTTTTTTTGCGTACAATAACAGCTCTATAATGTGGTGAGGGATTTTAAGAATTTATTTGGGATGGTATTTTCTAAAATAAGTTTTTTTAATAAACGATAAGAAATGGTTCTTTTTATATGAGATGGGATGGGCCCACATGTAATTACAAAAAGTATCAAAATATAATAAAGATATTATATAGAAAAAGACTTCCAAATGGTATATAAATAAATATGGGAAGACATGTTAGACCATATATCACCCATTTGTTATTATTTAACATTATTTATTTTTAAATAATTTAATAATATATTAATTTAGAAAAATATCATTATTGTCAAATTTGATATTATTTATTTAATTTTACTTCATATACATCAAAAAATATGAAATTTGATTCAAATTTTATTTAAAATAAATAATATGTTTTATAATTATATAATGAAAATTAATACACATTAAATATTCCAAAATATAACAAAATTAATTTTTTTATATCAATTTTTTTATTTATCTTTTAATTAAATAAATACTATTTTATCTTTAAAGAATGATTTAAAATAATTATATAATTTATATAAATTAATAATAAAATTCAATAATCAATATAATTTAATTATCATCAAAATATACATTTACATTCATATAGATCTTGTGTTTTTCCCTATATATAAAAATAAAAAAATATTTAATACAAATAGAGTAATATTTTGAAATTATATTTGATATAAATAATATAATAGTTAATTTCATGGAAATGATTCCATTAAAAAATATAATTAAATATAAAAGTGATAGGGTTAGAATAATATTCATAAAATAAAATTTTTAATACGTCTAAGTTTCATTCTTACCCTAAAAATTTGGTTTTTACTCCTATTTAAACTCTTTAACTCTTAGAGAAACAACATGTGTATTTTCACATTGAAGGGTACTATAGTTACAATAAAATTACAAAAGAAGAATAAATGATTCGTGGACTAAATTTTATGCCTTATAACAATGAAATAGAGCAATTTTATATTCTTTAATAATTTATATCATTTTAAAAAATATTATTTATTTGAAATTATCATTAAGGTCAATTTTGACACTATTCATTATGTATTCTTAGAAAAAATCAAAACAAAGACATAAATTCTAAATAATAGTTTTAAAACATAACTAATATGTAAAATTCATCAATAAAGCTTATTATGACATTAAATGTCTCCAATTATATTTATTTAACTATTTTAAATATCATTTAATTAGTATTTCCTTTAATTAACCAATTACTAGATCATCATTGTGTAAGAAATTAATTTAGTTATTTATTCCCTAAAAGATCCAATTAAAATTCCATGATGAAGATAAAAAATATTATTTCAAAATAAAATTTATATCCTACCTTAAACCCTATATAAACCCATATTAAAAATATCTCACTTGTTAAAAACGAAGGTGCGGAAAAATTTACTAGTCCTTTTAAAAAATATATTAACTTTATTAAATTCATCTAAGTCCCCCTAAGAACTCAAAAAAATTGACCCAAAGATGATGTTGTGTCAACAATATCACAGAAGAAAAAATTTGGACAAATGTTGGAGTAATTTTATAATATTTGTAAGATTATTTTTACAGTTAATTACACAATTTACCCTTGACTATGGTAGTAAAAATTTCTAAAGTTACTATTCATATATTTTCGAAAATAAGAGGATCAGTTTTTTACATTGTACCATATGATTTCAAATATTGAACAAATTTTTCAAAATTTAAAACATTGATTTTCTAGTAATTAATTAAAAATTAATCTTTTTGAAAAAAATGAGAAAATGTGTTTTTAAAATTAAAACTATCAAGATAATAAAATATTTTTAAATATAAGTTCAATCTAAAATTTACTACAATGACCTAAATTGGATTAATATATAAAAAAATTATAAAATTATCCTTCTAAATAATTAACAATAATAATTCAAAACTATGAATATATTTATTTAAAAAAACATTTTTCAATAAAATGCAGTATTTCTTACTATTCATTAAAACAAAAAACTTATTAGAAAAATAAAAAAAATGAAACCAAAGTAAATTTTGATATTAAATTTTAGTGAATAAGTTTATTTTTTCTAATCAAAATTATAAATGTGAGAAAAATTATTTTCATAACCATTGCACCATCAAAGGCTAGAAACCAAGATCTTTTTGAAAAAATATTAATTTTATTAGTAAAAATAGAGTTTTTGTTATATATTATCTAGAAAGAATCTAAGACGAATTTTAAACATTATATTTCACAAAATATCATATATATTTCAGTACTAAAATTCAAAAAGAGGGATTATTTATTATTATAAAATACATATGTGCACATTAAAATAGTTTTTAAGAAGACCATTTATTATTTTTAAAGGGATTTATTTTCATTTATAATTAATTGATCACAAAAAATTAAATTACATATATATGTGTAAAACATGTCTTCATAATTATTTTAATCATTTTAATTGTTTTAATTCTAATGGCTAGGCTACAATGTTAATATTTAAATAATAATATTATGTTATTCTCTTAAGCATGATGTGGAATATCTTGTGCACTATAAAACACATATATTTTATTATCTTCGGTTTTTACATATTATGTTTGGAGTCTATCTCTCCTTTTATATGTGAATATTAGTGGAATTAGTTTTAAATTCAAAA
This sequence comes from Viscum album, assembly GCA_963277665.1. Lineage (NCBI taxonomy): Eukaryota > Viridiplantae > Streptophyta > Magnoliopsida > Santalales > Viscaceae > Viscum > Viscum album. The sequence goes on along the minus strand of OY728129.1, from coordinate 748,576,187 downwards.
AAAATATTTGGAAGTCACTCCTATGGAAAGTTGAAAAAAAATTGAGAAATTATTGGGGGGATAATATTTCTTAATTAAACCAAACCATAAAAATTCATTATTAACTTATTTAAATCATGTTAGGTCCTTTAACAACAGGTAAATAATGTTTACAATTTTATTTTCCCTGATGGTAAATTTTTTTCCCATAGTAATTTATCCTTTTAGTCTAAAAGATGTACCTTATTATATAATTAGAACTATTGATCCCAACTCTAAAATTAATTAATTTTATTATATTCTAAAATATAATAAAAATTAATTTTGAAATATAAAATGTTTAATGAATTAAAATATATTCTAGGAAAAAAATAAAATTTAAAAATTCATGTATGGTTTTATAAATTACCCCCTTCATTTTTATATTTCAATACTCATTTCAAAAATACATATTTTTTTCTTATAAATGATGTTTCATAAATTTTTATTTCATACACATATACTAATAATATGATTATTTCAAATTATTTATTAAAATAGTATTTTTAATTATTCACCTATATATGAATATTTTTAAAATATATATATCAAATACATGTTAAGATATTATATCCTAGAAAAATCTCAATTAAAATTCAAATTTTAAAAATTTACATCCTAAAATTTATACATCATATTTGTAATAAAAAAATTAAAATATATTAAAATAATGTTTTTATTAGAAAATGTCATTTTTGTATTTTATCTACTCATATTAAATCTTCAGATAATTAATTAGCACACGTTTAGTTCCAGCCTATGGGAATACATACTCAAAAAATAGAGGACCACTTTTTACTGAGGTATAAATAATTTTAATGCTACCAATATCAAATTTTACCATCGTATATCGATATGAAAAAAAATACAATCTACTATTTTAACACAAAAAAAATATTGTATATGGCCATTTCTCGACACTCCCAAGGTTATCATTATGTTATATTTACAAAAAATCATTTTAAATCCATGATCACAATTTATAAATCATATTCATGAAAAATAATTACTACTTCGGTTCTTTAAAATCCATTTTTGAGTCGAACTCACAATTTAAAAATTTCCCCAAAAACATATTGTGCACACGTTTGTCTTTAAAATAAAAAGAACCTTTAAAATTTTAATTCAATTAGAAAATTACATATATATCTCAAATTAAAAAAAATTCTTGAACTAACTCAAAGTAGTTCAAAGGAAAATATTATAACCTTATTTTAAAGACATCTTCCACAATAATAAATAGAATAAAATTTACTTCAATAATAGAGATTATAAATGTTTTTATAGGGTCATAAAAATACTAAAAACATTAAAAAAACCTTATCAAACTCCATAGATCAAGAAACAGTAGGTCATTTGGGTTCTAATGAGACTACAGAAGAAAATTTTGTGAAAGGATCAAAGAATAGGAGAGAAATATAGAAACAAATGAAGCATAACATGTATTAATGAGTCAATTATGATGGGAAACCATCAAATAAGAAAGATAATAATACTCTAAAGTAATGGGGAAGTTCTATTTTCATCATAATAGATTTGAGTGAGATTAGATATTAAAATTCCAAGAGAAAATAGGTAAATTCAAACATTTTCATCGTTAAGATTGGGGTTCATGGTTAGTCCACATGGTTTAATAAAACCTATTCCAAAAATATTTGGATAGTGTAATTTTCAAATTAAGGGAAAACATATACCTTGGTAGAGATGCACAGTTTTTTAAAAACATGCTCAAGTAGTGTTACACAAATAGATAACCACATAGACATCCACATGGATTGGAAAACCATTCTCAAGATGAATAAAACCTCAAGAAACCACTAATGGAACAACATTATTTCCTAATTAATCCATACAATTTGACAAATAGAGACATAACTATAAATAATTCCAATATAAAAAAATATTTCAATAACACATGGTTATAACATTTTTTGTACTAAAATTCACATAAACCATTACCTAAAATGTTTTATACAAAAATCTATGATTTTTATAGTGGAATCCAAGAAACCTACAGAACAACCAAAGGATAAACCAAGTTCAAACTAAGTTATAGATCTGAACTAGATGGAATATCTATTAATCTATATATACAATAATTATTTCCTAAAATATATCTTAGGATACTGGAATTGCAAAAAAAAATAGCTACTACGGCCTCATTAATAATTCTTACTCCCATATCTCATGGTTACCCCATGTACAAGCCTATAGTAAATAGACTAAGGGAATAGTTTAACTACTAAACATTATATCTTAACAACCCTTAATAATAACTAAATGGATAACCAGAAAGGGGTTGAGCTCTATATATGCATCATTCCATTCAATCAAATGGGAAGAGTCAAGTTGATAATTCTTTATATTGGAAACTTGCAACACATCATGAATTAATGTCATGAGAGATTAAAATTCCAAATGATATTACACATTTAAAATACATTCAAAGACCTAAAAAGGTTCAATATATATTAGTTTGATCATTACCATCTCACCCAACCAACATTTCCCAAGTGAGGTGAAACTATAAGAAAGACTTAATCACCATCCGCAAACACTATCGAGATATACTGACAATCCTCTTTAGATTTTTGATTATTATGAGTAGTCACTAACCTCTTCTGATCAACTATCGTTTCCTATTATCTCTTTAACAAGGATCATACATACAATAGACTACTCTTCCAAATCATACCAGTTAATGGGATATATACAATACCATTTATAGAATGCCTCGAAGGGAATATTTGTAATCAAAGCACGATAATTATTATTATAGAAAAATTAGACCAGTGTTAGATTATTTCTCAATAATCTACAGAAATCAATAACACACATTTGAATCATATCCTCACATATTTGAATTAAACACCAAGTATTCCCATCCGTCTATGGAAGGTATACCATCAATAATTTCCACAGATAACGTATATCCTCTTGAAAACATTTCCAAAACAAAGATATAAACCATGAGTCGCTGTCAAAAATAATTACAGTATAAAATTCATGAATCATTAAATCACATCAGATCGAAATATATTCATGATGTTCTATCAATATTCTCTCTTATATATGGTGGAAGTTACTTGAATTCGTAATTAAATCAACGAAAAAAAACATTTCCTTGAATCTTGTATTTTTTGGTAAACCAATTTTAATTTCCCAAGAAATATCATCCAAGATTTAAACTGGAATGAGAAATGGTTGAAAAGAAACTATCAATACTCTATTTATCTTTTTTAGTTCTCTAACAAAAAAGGGGCCATGGAAAAAAGACTACAATTGACCAACTAATCCTCTCCCATCAATAAAAAATTCTCAGATCATGATGCATCATGGTATTCCAAAGTTATATAGAAAAATAAGATTGATTTCTAGTATCCATATAGTGACCTAGGATTAAAATAATATATTTTACGTCTTTTTAGATGAATATTCATTACATTACATATACACATGTAAGATCCTAGATTAAATAGGGATTTTTCGTTCTTTAAATTTTGGTTTATATATCTTCATTTTTTCTAATAGAATGTTCAACGGATGTATAATGTGGTTTAGCTGGTGTTCTAGGGGATCAAGACTTGGATAAAAACGGATTTCTTCCATCCAGTGCATGTTTTATGGTTGGAATATGGTTAGGGACAATCATATGTCCAAAACATGCTATCTAATATGAGGGGTCCATGGTTAATAAAAATAATATATGGAGGATACCCAAAGTGTGCATCCTTGGGAGGAGGCATTACACATGGTTAGCGCATGCTTTTTCAATCATTGCAGACCTCCCCAAAAAACCATGTTACTTAAACCCTCTTGGACATTGGCATGTGTATGGTTTATGCATGGTTTGGAAAAATTTGCGACCAAACCATTCACCCAATGAATAATTGTCAACATACAAAACATCCCCCTCATAATATTAATTCTCTAACCAAATTGTTTCTCTATTTCATTCTCTTCCATCCATTGTGACAAAATCAAGCTTCGAAATCATCACACATGTGGTTCTCCATCGATTATAGGCTGTTTGGAGTGTTTATGGTTGTGTATCAATGATCCATGTAATTCTAACTATCCTCGGGATATCTTTTTGAAATTCAAGATTTTGGATTCGTTATTCTTCTGATAAAGCCCAATAACCCTATTTTCTCGAAATATATTAGGTTTTGGATTCCTGGGGTTCCTGAATCTTGATCTAAGGCTAAGTATGTAACGCCCTGACCAAATTACTCAGAGTCAGTGCATTATTAGATAACATTGTCATGATCAAAAGATAGATCAAGCCGCGAAAGACCGATTTCTTTAGTAGCCTTTGAATAACTAGATACATTCATAAAGTTTACATTACATCATAAAATGAAAACTACAACAATATAGTCTCCATAGTCCACACTCTTATCTGATCATAGTATCTCTGCAGGTCACTCATAAAATATTTCTTCACATTCTTGGAAAAATAAAACACATGAATGGGTGAGCTCAAATGCCCAGTAAGGATAAAAATATAGCGGAAACTTTCATAAATAAGAATAAACATTGAAGGCAATGTATAACTAAAACAAAATCCTTTTAAACTTCAACTTCAATATAATATAGTATAAATAAAATTCAATAATGCAATTTACTTATTCACATGGATAATCTACTAATCGAATAATCACATGTAATATCAATAACCACTTTCATAATGATGGAATGCATAATGCCAGACTATCATAACCACATAGCCAAGGCCTCATGCCAAGATTATAAATAAGATTTTGTCAAGGCCTTATGCCAAGACACTAGTTTGTCTCATTATACCTACCGATGCATTGAGGAGCTGTAGAGGGCTCCACCCATCACATATTATGTCCAATCCATTCCTCATATGAATAGGTTTAAACATAACATAAACATTCATATTAAAACTATCATATGAAATGTCAATACTTTCTCCATAAACCATGAATGGTATAAAAATAACACATCCACAGTCAATCAAATCAAAAAACCTTCAATACAATATGGATGTTTTGTATCATAATAAATCAACTTCGAATAAGCTTAAAATCTATCAAAGGACGTTGACATTGATGAAATCAAAACTCTTTTTAGAGAAATATCTCTTTCTATTTTGAAATAATTTAAGACTAATATATTTATAAAATAAAATATTTTATTTAAAACTATTCTTATAATCTTGTAAGGGAAGCTTCGATGATTTTATAACGGCGGAAAATAGCCACACTTTCCATATAAGTTAAAAAACATTCTTACCTTAATTCTGTCGAAAAGGTTAAAAAGAACCTTATTAGGAAAATGACAGAAATATTTATTTATAAACATCTTATAAAAAGTCAAACAAGGGTATAAATGACTTTAACCCATATTATATAAAATATTAAGAATGTTTTGAAATAAATTTTTTAGAAATATGGATGTGGATGATAATGAAATCCCAGTAGATTATTACGTATAAAAAACCATGGATAATGAAGAGATTGCGAAATAAACCCTTACCTTGTACTTTTCCTCGGTAGGGGGTAGGTTAACCTCCTGTATAATGGTGAAATAATTGTTATTAAATTATACAATTATAATATACATTAATATGATATAATATATGATCTTTTAACATTCCTTGGTTAATAATATTTTAGAATTATCATCGTTTCGGGTGTTAACTTACTCATTTTCTTTTATATGTTTTGTTATGTAAGACATGTTTTTATAGAAAAGTTGTATCTTATAAATATCCATAATGATATTAAGTCCTTAACCATTATTATTAATATTCAAATGAGAAATAGACTTGAATGGATACGATGGAGAATGAATCTCATCGTGTTCGTGGAGAGGGTAGTCCGTACGTACGCACGAGCGACAATATCATTATTTTGATATAAAATAATATTTAATTGGATGGTATATCATATATACAGAATAATTATCATGTTATATTTATTATTTACATTAATTACACATCATTATTATACCCATCCAAATAATAATGTTTTGAATAGCAATTACACCACGACGTGGAGACGGTAAGCTGTACGTACACACGTATGGTGACATGTCATTCAAAGGATGGATAGAATACTGAAATATGGATGTACCATGTTTATAATAACATCAATGTATATATAATATACTGGAGTTATTATTTTATAATGGTAATAACAAATAAACAAGAAGTGGAAGAAGAACGGAACTTGAAAAAGGGTGGTGAAATCATTACCTCTTCTTCGAGTTCTTCCTTTTTGATTTGATCAAAAGGGCTTATTAGGTTGGATTTATGACTAAAGTAAGGCCTCTAGGATGAATTGAGAGAAGTTTAGAGATTATTTGGGCAGGTTCTGGCCGAACCAAAATTCTTGGAAGGTGTGAATTAACTAGAAGGGGGAGTGCCCTTTTAAAAGAGGGGTGAGGGGCACCTTTGGAAAAGCTAGAAATATTATTTTATAATAAATTCATATTCGGTTTCTAATGGCTAGAAAGTGGATTATTTAAATGTTAAGGTTTTGATAGGTCGCAAATCACTTAACCAATAGTATTTAGACAGGTTTGGGTTACTATATTAAACTTATATTTAATTATTAACTCTTAGTTAATTAGTTTCACTTTTACAATGTCTCTTTGTATTTTTATATTATATGGTTAATAAACTTACTATATATTTCCAAGAGACCCCAAAGTGGTACATTAATGATACACATATCATTATATAAGTCTCTTCTCCGAACCTTAGATTTTTAGGAATTTAATACCAATTAATAATATAATATTTGTTTTAAAAACTCTTTTAAGTCAATTTTGACACTATTCAAAAATTGATTTTTTTAAAAATCATTACAGAATGATTACTTCGAAAAAAGTTAATTAAATCAATCCTAACATTTCATATTATCCTAGAAAATTATTGGTATTTATAAAAAGTCTCAAATTACATTTATTTGGGTATTTATAATATCAATTACTCTAATTTTTCATTAATTAGGTAATTACGGCATCACCATTGTGTCATAAATAAATTAAATTATATAAGGCTTAAAATCATAAATAAAATACAATTATGTATGAAATATTTTTATATTTCTAATGAATATTTATAGTCGAAAATAAAACATATATAACCTTATGTAAAAATTGTTTTTCTAAAATATATATGCTTATCTAATTTTTGTATTTATTTTATCTTAATTAAAAAAAGTGTCCCTATCACCTACAAGTGGCTCCATGGGGTCCCAAAATCGACCCAAAGATGCCAATGGTTGGAAAGGTATCCACCAATAAGGTCAGGACACATTTTAGGGTAATTTAGTATTATTATAATATTATGTTTTAACACTTATTTACCGGATTTACCCTTTAACCATGGAAAATAAAATATTTACCGAAGTAATTATTCAAAATGTCTAAAAATAAAAGTTACCTATTTAAACAAATTGGACATCCTGATTCCAAATACGGAATACATTTTTTCAAATTCAAAATACATAAGTGGCAGAAATTAATTTAAAATTAATTTCCGTTGTCAAAACAAAGAGCGTGTTTTTAAGATATAATAACTATCAAAAGATTGATACTTGTTTATGTTCGGTTTAATTGTGAAATTCTGTCCAATGACCAAAATTGTATTAAATGGTACAAATATATTCTAAATATAATTTAAAACCACTAAAATTCATAATTTATCACTATTAATTATTTTGATTAATTTTTTTTTAAATTAAAAGTTTGTAAATTTCACTATTCATCAAAATATTAAAGTTATCCGAAAAGTACCAAAATTTCACCTTAGGCTAAATTAGATACTCCGAATCAAAAAATGAAGTCCATTTTGAGAGATAAAATTTATAAATTTTAAAAAGTTGGTATTACTATTCATAACGGCTAGTTTGATTGGTTGTGGTGTGTGTTAGAACTCGATGTTACTTACAACACACACTATTGCATTATTCAAAGAGAAACATACTGTAGAAGATTGGGGTGTAACATTATCCCCTCCTTCAAATAATTTCTTCCTTGAAATTTCAAGAAAACTACCACATGAAAAGGCTCAGGTGGTTCTTCCTCATAAGTTCCTCGGGTTCCCATGTTGCCTCTTCCATCTTATGGTTTCTCCATAGAACTTTTACCAGACGAGTCGTCCGGTTTCTCAGAACTTGTTCTCTCGTATCAATAATCCTGATGGGCTCTTCGCAATAATATAGATCAGGTTCTAGTTCTAATTCCTCATAGGTGATTACATACGTTGGGGCAGGCATGTATTTCCTCAACAGAGATATGTGGAACACATCGTGAACTTTGGAGAGACTTGGAGGCATTGCCAATCGGTAAGCTACAACCCCAATTCGTTGTAGAATTTTGAAAGGTCAGATGTACCTAGGACTCAATTTACCTTTCATTACAAAATTTACGACTCCCTTCCATGGAGATACCTTCAGGGAAAAATGATCACTGACTTGAAATTCCAAATCCTTCCTTCGATTATCTGCATAGCTCTTATGCCTACTTTGAGCTGCTTTGATGTGGTTTTGGATTACCTTCAACTTTTCCATTGTTTCCTCCACCAGTTCTGGGCCTACAAGTTTTCTTTCAGCAACCTCATCCCAACAGGTTGGTGTGAGACATCTCTTTCTGTTTAACGCTTCATATGGTGCTATCTGAATACTCGAATGAAAGATATTTTTATAAGAAAATTCTACCAGAGGTAAATATTGATCCCACATACCCTGAAAGTCAAGTGAGCAGGATCTCAACATGTCTTCTAAGGTTTGAATTGTTCATTATGATTTTCCATCTGTTTGAGGGTGGTAGGCAGTGTTCAAATGAAGTTCAGTATCCAAGGCTTTCTGAAGAGTTTTCCAGAATCTTGAAGTAAAACGGGGATCACGATCAGAAACAATCGATAGGGGTACTCCATGAAGTCTCACAACTTCATCAATATATAGTCTTTATATACGTTCCAGTGGTAGATCATCTAATATTTCAAGAAAATGTGCTGACATGGTAAGATGATCAACAATAACCCATATTGCATCATTCCTTCTAGGAGTCTTTGGTAGTCCCATATCAAAGTCCATCGTGATATTATCCAATTTCCACTTAGGTATGTGAAGAGGTTTCAATACTCCACCAGGCTATTGCCATCCGACTTTTACTTATTGACAAACCATACATCTTGACACAAAATCAGCAGTCTCCCTCTTCATGTTGTCCCACCAAAAATTTTTCTTCAAGTATCTATACATTTTTGTGCTTCCAGGGTGTATAGATAAATTGGAACTGTGAGCATCGTCCAAAAATTCCTTTTTCAGATTAGGTATATTGGGAACACAAATTCTCTTCCCAAATTTCATAATTCCATCTTTATACACTAAGTCTATCAATCTCCCATCATTCACAGCTTTAATCTTCTTTTGAAATTCATCAGCATCGGTATGAGAACTCTTAATCCTTTCTAGTAAAGATGGTTTGGCAACCATTTGAAAAACCATTGATGTTTCACCTTCACTGGTTATTCCCATGTCCATCTTCACTAGATCCATGAAAATTGGATCCCTTTCAATTTTCATATTGTTCAAAACTCCATGATATTTTCTGCTCAAAGAATCTGCCACCTTGTTTTCTTTCCCCGGGTGGTAGTGTATCATACAATCATAATCCTTGAGTAGTTCAATCCATCGCCTTTGCCTCATGTTGAGTTCTTTTTGTGAGAAAATATACTTCAAACTCTTGTGATGAGTATAAATCTCACATTTTCACCATAGAGGTAGTGTCTCCATATCTTCAAAGTAAAGATAAGAGCTGATAACTCAAGATCATGAGTAAGATAGTTTTTCTCATTAATTTCCAATAGTCGTGATGCATAAGAAATAACCCTATTAGTCTGCAAAGGACACAACCAACTCCTTTCTTCGATGCATCACTATAAATAACGAACCCATCATTCTCTAATGGTAGAGTCAATATAGGAGCATTGACTAATATTCTATTCAGTTCTTAGAAAAATTCAACACACTCTTTTGTCCAAACAAATTTAACCCCTTTACGTTTGAGCATTGTTAATGGGTTAGCCAACCGGGAAAATTTTTGGACAAAACGTCGATAATAACCTGCTAAACCAATTAAACTGCGTACCTCAGTTATACTCGTCGGTGCATGCCATTCTTAGATTGCATTGGTCTTAGATGGATCAACGGAAATTCCATCCTTAGAGACAATATGGCCAAGAAATAAAATCTTCTGAAGCTAGAATTCACACTTGCTAAACTTCCCATATAATTCTTGTCTTTTTAGATTCTTCAGGATAATGCACAAGTGATTTTCATGATCTTATTAGCTTTTGGAGTATACCAAGATATCATCAATAAATACCACCACAAATGCATTGATATATTCCTTGAAAACTCTATTCATCAGATCCATAAATACAGAGGGTGCATTAGTCAATCCAAAAGGCATTACTATAAACTCGTAATGCCCGTACCTAGTTCGAAATGCTATCTTCGGAATTTCTTTCCTCTTCACAGAAAACTGATGGTATCCAGATCAAAGGTCAATCTTTGAAAAGTATTGAGCTCCATGCAGTTGGTCAAATAAATCATCATTGCGAGTTAGGGGATACTTGTTCATTATTGTTATAGCATTGATCTCCCAGTAGTCGATGCATAACCTCATAGATCCATCTTTCTTTTTAACAAAAAGAACAGGGGATCCCCATGGAGAAACACTAGGGTGAATAAATCCCTTATTACTCAATTCCTCTAGTTGTTTCTTTAGTTCAACTAATTACACAGTGACCACTCATAAGGGGTATTCGATATAGGCCTTGATCCAGGAATTAAATCAATGGAAAACTCAACTTCTTGTTCTGGAGGATGTCCAGGTAAATCTTCCCGAAACACATCTACATATTAATTCACAATAGTTACATCCTCTATTTGAACATTACTTTCCTCACCCATAGTTATTTCATTCTCTTCCTCCCCAATAATTTAATTTAGTTTAGCTACTGGGGTGGATCTAGATATGAATTAGGTGGCTACGATTCTGCTCTAAAGATAAGGTGTTCTTTATCATCATCATCAAGAATCGTAACCTCTTTCTTCTTACAATAAATCTTCTCATAATGGTTAGAAAGCCAATCCATACCAAGGATTATATCAAATTAAATCATAGGTATGACGATGAGATCAGCAGATGAAGAACATTTATGTTCTTTAATAGGGACTGATTCACAAAACATTCTGGAAATGATACTTCCCTTAGGAGTTTTAACTGACAACTCCCTTGTTAAATCAAATTGGAAATATCTAATTTTCTTAGAAAACTGGGAAGATATGCAATAATGCGATGATCCAGAATCAAATAATGCATTTTCTAAACTTGAGGAAACCATTAAATTACCTGCCACCGCGTATTTCGGAGCTTCTACCTCAGTAGTAGTGACAACACAAGCTTGGCCTTGATCCCTTTGCCTTTTTTGAGGTAAGTTCCCCTGACTCTTAGGATATTCATTTGAATAATGTCCCATCCCCATGAAATTATAGCATTGGACATCAGTAGCTTCCTTCTTCCCCTTGCAATCACGAGCTAGGTGTCCTTTTTCACCACACTTGTAATAGACTCCTGTTCCTTTTAAGCAAGCACCAGGGTGTTTCTTCCCACATTTACTGTAGGATGGATATTCAACTTTTCCCTTCTACCCTTTATTTCCATTCCCAGATTTATTAGAAGATCTCTTACTCTCTTGCTTTGCATTAAAGTCATATGACTTAGAGAATTATTTCTCTGTCTTGATAGCACATGAGACAATGTATTCATACGATGAGAAGGATTGTGAGACTAATGATCGATGGAGAAATGGTTTTAACCCATCAAAGAAAGGATAAATATTACTTCTTGGGTTATGTATATAATCTCCAACATACCATTCTAACCTTGTAATGTTATCCTCATACTTTGCGACATTCTCATCATCCTTTTGTCCCAGACTCAAAATTGTCTTTCCATATCTGCTCGATGGTCATGAGGAAAGTATTTTTCTAAAAACAGATCTTTGAACTCCCTCCATTACATATTTGATACTTCATCATCTTCCTTAATGTTTTGAATCAATGACCACCATTGATCAGCATCTCCAGAGAGGTGGTAAACTGCCATGATAACTTTTTCCATTTCACTACTCCCCAAAGCCTGAAATATATTCTCTATGGAATTTATCCATTGCTCAGCTACTAAGGGACTGGTACTCCCATTGAATGTTGGTGGTTGTTTCCTCATGAAGCGATCTAACATTGATCCTCCATGCTATGGATCAGGGTGCTCCATACGGGTAAGGTTATTTTTCATAACCTTAGTGGGTTGTCCCAGTATGGTGATTAGCTGATCGGCACCAGTTGCATCACTAGCTCCACAATAATTATCTTGAGTAGGAGGGAAATCCCTACATGGAGTGCGTGCATTGATACGGTTTCCATTTATTCCACTAGGAACCATTTCTAAACAATGGCATTAACTAGATCAGTTTATGAATCCAAATACATAATTTCATTCTTATAAAACACTTAACATAAATTGAACTATTTATGGATTTAATCCATAATCATAAAAATGTTTTCTTTGAAGAAGTATATACTCATAAACCCTTCATAATTATTTGTAAAGAAAATTAGAGTTATCCTAAGCATACCCCCAATGAGTTTTGTTACCAATAGTGCAGCAAGGCACGTTGTCGTCCACCAGTTCCCGTTCGAGTCCAGATCAAAGTGGTGTTTTATGGTTTTACCCCTAAGTACATCTGTGTGAGAGCCACCTCTACCTGCTCGTATCCATACATGGATGTATTTCTTGGAAAACTCACAAAATCTCTACAATACCAAAATTCTAGGAAGTTCTTCTATACTAATCTTCTAAGTCCATCTTAGGCTTATGTGCTCTAATCAGTGTTTATCTAAATATAGCTTCAAAGGTTTTTACTAAACTTCCTCTGATACCAATTGCAATTCCCCAACCCTAGTTACCCAGAGTCGGTGCATTATTACATAACATTGGCATGATCAAAAGAATGATCATGTCTCGAAAGACCTATTCGTTTAGTAGCCTTGGAATAACTAGATACATTCATAAAGTTTACATTACATCATAAAATGAAAACTACGACAATATTTTCTCCAAAGTCCACACTCTTATCCCCACATACTATCCCTGAAGGTCATTCATAAAATACTTTTCACATCCTGGGAAAAATAAAACAAAAACAGGGGTGAGCTCAAATTCCCCGTAAGGATAACAATATAGCGGAAACTTTCATAAATAAGAATAAACATTTAAGGCAATGTATAACTAAAACAAAAGCCTTTTAAACAAGAACTTCAACATAATATAGTAGAAATAAAATGAAATAATTCCAGTTACTTATTCACATGGATATTCTACTAATCGAATAATCACATGCAATATCAATAACCACTTTCATAATGTTGGAATGCATAATGCCATACTATCATAACCACATAGCCATGGCCTCATGCCAAGACTATAAATAAGATTTTGTCAAGGCCTTGTTCCAAGACACTAGTTTGTCTCATGAGATCTACCGATGAATCGAGGAGCTATAGTTGGCTCCACCCGTCACATATTAAGTCCAATGCATTCCTCATATTAACAGGTTTAAACATAACATAATCATTCGTATTAAAACTAGCATACGAAATGTCAATACTTTCTCTATAAAACACGAATGGTATAAAAATAACACATCCACAGTCAAATAAATCACAAAACCTTCAATACAATATGGAAGTTTTGTATCATAATAAATCAACTTCAAATAAGCTTAAAATCCATCAAAGGATGTTGACATAGATGAAATCAAAACAATTTTTAGAGAAATATCTCTTTCTATTTTGAAATCATTTTAGAGTCATATATTTATAAAATAAAACATTTTCTTAAAAAATATTCTTATAAGATTCTAAGGGAATCTTAAACGATTTTATAACGGCGGAAAATAGCCACACCCGCTGTATATGTTAAAAAAATATTCTTACCATAATTCTGTCGAAAAGGTTAAAAAGGACCTTGTTTGGAAAACGACGGAATGATTCCTTTATAAAAATATTATAAAAAGTCAAACAAGGGTATAAATGACATTAACCCATATTCTGTAAAATAGTAAGAATGTTTTGAAATACATTTTTAAGAAACATGGATGTGGATGATAATGAAATCCCAGTAGATTATTACATATAAAGAACCTCGGATAATGAAGAGATTGCGAAATAAACCCTTACCTTGTACTTTTCCTTAGTTGGGGTTAGGTTAACCTCCTGTATAATGGTGAAATAATTGTTATTAAACTATACAAGAATCATATACATTAATATGATATCATATATGATCTTTTAAAATTGCTTTGTTATTAATATTTTAGAATTATCGTCGTTTCGGGTGTTAACTTACTCATTTTCTTTTATATGTTTTGTTATGTAAGACATGTATTTTTATGGATAGGTTGTATCTTATTCATATCCATAATGATATTAAGTCCATAAACATTATTATTAATCTTCAAATGAGAATTAGACTTGAATGGATACGATGGAGAACGAATCTCATCGCATTCGTGGAGACGGTAGTCCGTACATACGCACGAGCGACGATATCATTCTTTTGATATTAAAATAAAATTTAATTGGATGTTATATCATATATACAAAATCATTATCATGTTATATTTATTATTTACATGAATTACACATCATTATTATACCCATACAAATAATAATGTTTTGAATAACAATTACACCACGACGTGGAGACGGTAAGCCGTACGTACGCACGTATGGTGACATGACATTAAAAGGATGGATAGAATACTGAAATATGGTTGTACCATGTTTATAATAACATAAAATTATATATAATATACTGGATTTATTATTTTATAATGGTAATAACAAATAAAGAAGAAATGGAAGAAGAAAGGAACTTGAAAAAGGGTGGTGAAATCATTACCTCTTCTTCGGGTTCTTCCTTTTTGATTTGATCAAAAGGGCTCCTTAGGTTGTCTTTCTGACTAAATTAATGACTCTAGGATGAAGTCACGGAATTTGAGAGAGTATTTGGTCTGGGGTTGGGATAAACAAAAGGCTTTGAAGGTGAGAATTAATGAGAAGGGGTAGTGCCCTTTTATAAGAGGGGTGAGGGGCACCTTTAGAAAAGCTACAGGAATTATTTTATAATAAATTCATATTCGGTTTATAATGGCTCCAAAGTGGATTATTTAAAGGTTAAGGTGGGCATAGGTTGAAAATCACTCAACCAATAGGATTTAGACAGGTTTGGGTTACTATATTAAACTTATCTTTAACTATTAACTCTTAGGTAATTAGTTTCACTTTTACAATGTCTTTTTTTTTATATTATATGGTTAATAAACATACTATATACATCCATGAGACCCAAAAGTGGTCCATTAATGATACACCTATCATGATATAAGTCTCTTGGCCGAACCTTATATTTTTAGGAATTTAATATCAATTAATAATATAATATTTATTTTAAAAACTCTTTTATGTCAATTTTGAAACTATTCAATAATTGATTTTTGTAAAAATCATAACAGAAATATTACTTCTAAAAAATTTAATTAAAACATTCCTAACATGTCATATTATCCTATAAAATTATTGGTATTTTTAAAAAGTCTAAAATTAGATTTATTTGGGTATTTATATTATCAATTATTCTAAATGATTATTAATTAGGTAATTACTGCATCACCATTGTGTCATAAATAAATTAACTTATATAATATCTAAAAATTATAAATAAAATAACATTATGTAGGAAATATTTTTATATTTCTAATGAATATTTATAGTCGAAAATCCAACATATATAACCCTATGTAAAAATTTTGTTTCTAAAAGATATATGCTTATGTCATTTTAGTATTTATTTTAACTTAATTAAAATAAAGTGTCCCTATCACCTACAAGTGGCTCCATGGGGTCCCAAATCGACCCAAAGATGTCCATGGTCTGACATGTATCCACCAATAAGGTTATAACACCTTTTATGGTAATTTATTATTATTATAATATTATCTTTTAACCCTTATTTACTGGATTTACCCTTTAACCATGGTAAATAAAATATTTTCGAAGTAATTATTCAAAATGTCTAAAAATAAAATTTACGTATATACACTATTCGGAAATCCTGATTCCAAATATGGAATCCATTTTTCTAAATTCAAAACACAGAAGTGGCAGAAATTAATTTAAAATTAATTACCGCTGTCAAAACAAAAAGCGTGTTTTTAAGATATAATAACTATCAAAAGATTGATACTTGTTTATGTTCGGTTTAATTGTGAAATTGTGTCCAATGAACAACATTGTATTAAATGGTAAAAACATATTCTAAATATACTTTAAAACCACTCAAATTCATAATTTATCACTATTAATTATTTTGATTAAAAAAGTTGTTTTTAATTAAAATTTAGTAATTGTCACTATTCATCAAAATGTTAAAGTTATCCAAAAAGTACCAAAATTTGACCTTAGGCTAAATGTGATACTTTGAATCCAAAAATGTAGTCCATTTTGAAAGATAAAATTTATACATTTCAAAAGGTGAGTATTACTATTCATAACGGCTAGTTTGATTGGTTGTGGTGTGTGTTAGAACTCGATGTTGCGTACAACACACGCTATTGCATTATTCAAAGAGAAGCGTACCATAGAAGATTGGGGTTTTTACAATGTACAACTCTGTTTTCATCTTTATATTCAAGGTAGGTGAATACATTATATATCACATTGTCTCATTTGAAATTTGTTCATGTTTTTATGTGTTATTGCTTCCCTCTTGTATTACATTTGATCCCTCTAGATTGATTTTGTATATTGACTGGATAAATCTTGAATTTAACCCCTTATGATCCTCATAGGATTTATTGAGGTTGATTTTTCTGGTTCATGGTCATCCGTGGAGTGTTCCATTATTTCTCAAACAAATAAAATTATGATATTCAGTATGAAATTGATTGGTGATAATATAGATACCACTATAAAAATGATAGTTATTGTTTTGAATTATAATAGGAAATTTATTTCTACTCATTTATAGTGGAATAAAATATTATTTGGATTTATATAAAATTGTTTGGATGAATTAAGTGGTTTTACTAATAGGTTATTAGATACCATCGAATAGGATAAATGATTTGATGGGTTAAATGGGAAATACAATGTATGTAGTAAATGTGTAAATGGGTTATAACTTGATAAATATTCTTGATTGAATGAAATGAGAATTTTAAATGTTATTTATATTTATTATTAATGGTTTGGGACATGGTATATATGCTAAATGGATGAATAATCATGTTCACATGGATTGGTGGTGTGAGATAAAGGAATGAGGCTCCTCCCATGGGATTGGTTGGATATATTCTATAACCCACCCCTAAAATTCATAAGTTAGGGTGATAGACTAATGTTCATAGGCCCTAATGGTTACATTGTATGAAACTACTTGTTCTGTTGCTCTGATGTAAGTGTTATATAAATGATTGTGAAAATTATTTCAATAATGTTATTCAGAACATGAATTATTCTTTATGATTTGTAATCGATAATATTGGTCTATTGTGTAAATGATATAAATGCCAAACCCAAGAATATAATGATGAAATCAACGAAATTAAATATTCTTACATAATGAAACCAGAGTTTTTTTATTAATTTTCATATCGTTTATTAAATAGTTTAGTGAACTATATGTTAAGACTATATATTTTGTAAGCACCATTAGTGGAGTCCGACTGAGTTGTAATCACACCCTACTCGAGCTTTCATTGGGTAACCAAACAGATCTCATGGTTAAATGTCAAGAATAGGTAAATTGACCTATTCTAGGGAGTCGAATTGGGCTTTGGATGTGCATGGATGAGGATCCAGACATGTAGTCATGACCCATTAGGGGATTCCTATATTTCACTTTATTTTGAGTTTCCTTATATTTTTGAACTATCAGTATGACATGACAATTTTACTATTTTGGTGTGGTTTATAAACTTTTTGTGGAAGTGGATTGTAATTAATGTTTCTATTCTTTTATTATATGTTCTTTTATTTTATATCTTATCTATTGATAAATAATATGATATTGAAGGTATAGTCTCCCTACACTATCCATTTTACCCTTAGTATTAGTCCGCAACCTCTAGTATTAGGTGAGGTGCACTTGATTTCATTTGGTGACCTAACACATGGTACCACTTAGTGCCTTCTTGGTTGGGGAAATTACAATGTCATATCTGAGAAGTTTTTTCTATATCGTACTATTTTGGATGGTAGACAACAAGTTACTATGTGTTGGGCCTTTGCAATGAACTCAATTATGGAAGTATCAGACCCACATAAGAGTGAAAATCCACGTACCCAGTGTGATAATTGTGTCTCAAGACATGTATTGTTATAGTCGAATGATATTTAACCATTGGGTGATTCATGTATGGTAAGATATGAATATTTTATGATATTTTTATCATTGATAGAATGACATGAGGTCACACAATCATGCATCATTTCATACAGTAGGTTGGCGTGCATTATTTTAGTCACACATGGGATGAGTGTGCCGTAGTAATTGTATAATTCAATTCAATTCCCTAAAAATGTGAAGCAATTGGTCTCTATTAATGATGATTCCAATTGTTATGTAAAAATAATGTTAAATAATTATTAATGAATTGTACTTTGTAAAAGTGTTAGTGAGATAAAATATGGAATATAATAAGTGGTGAAATGGTAAATTTTCCTAAGTAGGGGGAATTACATGGTGAATGTTGAAATGGTTTTAAAAATATTCCTAATGAGAGACTATGGACTATGCATCTTGGTTCATCCCATGTTATTAATGACTATAAAAACGATGGTTTAAAGCTGAATTTTATGTGTGAAAATGATTGTAGAGATAGTGTACGAAAAATGGGTTGTCTATAGACAGAAAAGATACTTATGTAATGTATATTTTGAAATCTATATTTATATGTTTTGAGATGTGCACTTCGAATTGTATGAAGATTCCACAATGATATTGTGTTATAGTAGTGCAATAAGAGGAAGTCGTAGAGAACAATCCTCTAGATGAGGATCAAGGGACCATGATGATTCATGGTAATCGGGGGGATGTTATGTTCCATGATAACTTCTATAATTTTATACAGATACTGGAATGGTACATAGGGTAGGATCAATATTACAAAAACAATTTTTAACATCTCCTTTTTTCAAGTAATGTTTTTGAACTAATGTGAAAATCACTAAAAATTGATTTGTTATGTATGTTATTATATAACAAATGTAAAAATCCATTTTGGCTGATTTTTTATGTCGGATGTATAAAAAACAACATGAAAAATAAATTATCCAGACTTTTACACATCAGTTATTAAATAACAGATTTAGAAAATGTTTTTAAACAATTAGTTCATTTCCCAAGATTCGATTTGATAGGTCAAAGAGCTCAAACGGAGTAACGGATAAAATTTATCATCATCAGTAGTTGATCATCTATAAAAATTGTATTTGGTGTGGTCAACATCTGATGGACATGAATTTTGATCTGTAACTTTGTTTGAGCTCTGTGACCTATCAAATCCACGATTGGGAAATGAAATACATGCGCGTAAATATTATTCTTGTCATTTATTTAATAACTATCAATTTTTTTAACATCTATTATTAAATAAATGATGTGAAAAAGTCATGAAAATTGATTTTTCATGTCAGTTATTATATACCAGATCTGAAAAATTTTCAAACATTTTAATATCTTTTGATTAATGTTTTCATAAAAATAATGTTAAATATTATTTTAATATCCCACCAATGCAGAATTTAAATTTATTTACATGGGGACATCAAAATTTTTAATTTATACATAAAATATTTTATACAACGATTTCTTTTATCTTCTCAGTTATATGTTTTCATTATACACATATCATGATTTAACAATAACTTCGTTTAACCGTCATCATTCTCCATAGTTTAAATCATTTTATCTTCTATGTGAAACAACTATTTCTACTATTTGTAATCTCATCAAGATATTTTTAATGATTTATCCACGAATTATGTTTTTTATGATTTGTTTTCTTAATTGATATACCATTTAACTATCATTACTTTCAACCATCATCATTCCCCTGACATGAATTGTTTGATCTCCCATAGGAATTCACTATTTCTTCTTTCCACGATCTGATCATGGTATTTGAAATTATTTCTCCAGGATTTAAATTTTTTAGGAGTTTTTTTCACAATTGATATAACATCTAACAATTCTTATTTTCTTATAATAATTAATAATGCTTCATATCATGGTAAAACTACAATTTCTCCTTCATATTCAAAATTTTTATCCTAGACGAAGATATGTTCGGCTCATTTGATATTTTATTGAAAAATATATATCAATCTTCTGGTGGTTATAACAATTCACCCATAACTCAGTTTGAGCTCCACTACCAGTAAAATCAATTATTATGAAGTTTTATACAATATGATAAATAGTTTTTATATCACCTTATTAAAAATAGACATTAAAAATGACTTTTAACATATATTTTTATAAAATCTATGGTTAAAAATTACTTTTAATGCCAATTTTTTAGAAACTGTCATAAAATTTTTAACGTCATTTCCAGATTTCATTTCACATAATTTATATTAAACACTAACATGAAAACCATAAAAAATACCATTTTTCACATCAGTAATAAAAATCAATTTTTTAATTTCGCTCGCAAATACATCTCCTCAAAAAAGATAATAAAAGGCTAAAAACCCGACGTAAATTTTTTTTGTACAAGTGGTTGTGTCGAGTATGATTGATCTGGAAAAGGTTTTTTCACTACAACACCCATTGAATTTTTTCGGGAGATATTAGAACTTATGCAGTTAAATATAGGCAATGTCCATATAAAAAATTATTTATCACTTAATGAATCCTCTAGTGGGGAGATATGGATTGGAGACTTATGTGTCAGGAGGTTACGAAAAGAGATGCTGTGATGTTTTGGTCTAGACCTAGTGGGATGATGGTATGGAATGAATAGATTTTGAAGATTGTTTAA
The DNA here is from genome assembly GCA_963277665.1 of Viscum album. Classification (NCBI taxonomy): domain Eukaryota; kingdom Viridiplantae; phylum Streptophyta; class Magnoliopsida; order Santalales; family Viscaceae; genus Viscum; species Viscum album. Next base: position 748,555,012 of record OY728129.1, on the reverse strand, counting down.
TCGAACATTTCTGTGAGGAGTCCTTGACAAAGGATAAGTCCTTAGTGTTTATGAGGATGACATAGGGATCTACGTCAATGATGTAATATATTGTATTCTTCACTTGGTTTCAATGAATTTTTCTATTGTTAGTGGGTTATAGGGAAGCTGTAACAAGACATTAATAAGAGATACATCTACATGAGATCAAATCACATGTGAATATCTTCTGTTTGAGAGATTTGTTGAATTAAAGAATGAGGATTTGTTTAAAAGGGAACCATATGGGGGATTCTGGTGGAAATAATGGAGTTCTAGTTGGGCCATCTAGTGGTGTGGGATTCGATGGAAGGAAGCACTTTTTCAATTGTTTACACCTGGGAAGTGGTGGATATGGTAGTCAGAGGAAGGATCCAGTATCCAAGGCTAGCGGCCAAGTTTACTACTATCGGTGTGGTAATTCATTCCATATTCATGGTCAGTGTCCCCGACCACTAGTTGAGTCCCAAGAATTCAGTAGAATGGTACATTTTCAGATGTTTTGTAGTAACCAATTACAACATGATATGGATAATGGGAAGAGGTAGTTGTTGAGTGCTAGAAAGGGGGCATTCAACCCATATCAAGAAGGAAGGTAGAGCTCAACTGGTCAAAGAGATCTAGGTGATCGACGCGATAATCCAGTGAGAGAAATATTATATAGACAGTGTAGTGGAGTGCCATGAATTCAGACTAGTTCCCACGAAAAGGTGTTAGGTTTGATTTATGAACTTCGTCATATGTCTAAAAATGGAAAGGTTGTACCACTGAGTGTTTGAGGTACAATCCTTGAATATTACACTCATTCTAGTGCTCAATTTGATAAAGTAGAGTCACATTATTTTATATCTATTCATTTTTTGGATGTTTTGGTCTTAGTGGAGGAACATATATGTGGTGTTACATCAATTGATACACCATTTGGGTTGTGAATAGAAAACACAATCCAGTTTCTTGGGTATTCCATGATTTCTGATGTATCTAGTGTTGGGATTGGTGCAGTGTTTATGAAGGATGATTGGGTGGTTGCATAAGATTCATGATAATTGTGGACTCATGAATGAAATTACCATACATATGACATTGATTTGGTTTTTTTGGTGTACACATTGATTTTTTAGCAGCACTAAATGTTTAATGAATTTTTCATGTTGTATATTGATCAAAATAGCCTAAAGTACATTTTTTCTATGTGTGATATAAATCTTTAGCAGTAACGATTGGTTGAATACATGAAATTTTTTGAGTTTGAGATGAGTTTCACATTAGGAAATGGAAATATTGTAGTGAATTTTTTATGTTGTATGACACAAAACCAAGTGCTTCAGGAATCAGTTTCAGAGTAGAGGATTATGGTTTCTGTCACTGAGATGAATCTTGAGATGCACAATGGCCAAGCGAGGATAACCCTTTCTTCCTTGGTAGCTGATTCTGTGCTTCTAAGTTTAATCAACGAGAAAACATATATAGATTTAGAATTTTTTTCATTTAATGGAATTCCATAATGGTGGGGATTCACCTCCTAGTTTGATCATTAGTGATGATGAGATAATTTATGTTTGTGGTCATGACATCTTTCCAATGGGTATGTGAGAAGAGTTTATGTGTCGGTTCCATGTATCAAATTGGGTAATGAATCTATAGTTGAACAAGATTTATCATGATATTCATATGAATTATTGATGTCTGAGGATGGGGGATGTTTTTCAGTGTTTTCAGCGTGATTACTTACCTGGAAAAAAGTGAAGGCTGAGCATCAGCAACCAAGTGATTTTTTACAGCCACTGCCCATTCCAGAATGGAAATGTAAAGTCATGATGATGGATTTAATGGTATGTATCATGAGGAATCCTTGAAGGAATTATTTTATTCAGTTATTGGGGATCGATGGACTAAGGTGTCTCGTTTCTTGCTGATTCGTGAGAATTTCATAGTGTATTATTTGAGAGAGTTTGATGTTTGATGGGTTATAATGACCCATAAATTTTATGCATGAAATTATCTTATTATAATTATTTTATACAGTATAATCACATATAATAACATTATGAAAAAAATAAAAACATTATAAATTAATAATTAATGAAATAAAAGGAATTTCTAGAATCTAAGGAACATATTCCAATGGAAAAGTAACATTACCATTGGAATAGTAACATGAACCTTGGGAATAGTAAACAAAACAATTCAATATTTACCTCACCAATAAATGTATAAAAATAAATTTTCCATCTTATATGTGACAATATGATATAATTATATCATAGTATAAGAAAATAAATATTTTAAAAATTATTAATTAAGTGTTTCCATTTTTGAATGTCAAAAAAACATTATTTCATTTTTATGACTAATTTAATCATTTAAAAGAAAATTAATTTTCATAAAATGTATTAAAAAATTATTATGTTGATTTCATGTTACTATAAGATAATTTTATGATACATTAGGTATTTTTTCAAAGTGATATAAAATCAGTTATAATATTAAAATTTTGTATTTTTATGGTAAATTAAGATTTTAATAGAAAATAAAACTACTCATAGTTAGAAAATTATTTTCATAAAATGCAGTTCATTTTTGAATTAAAAACGTAAATAAAATTAAGAGTGATTTTTTTTATTTTTCTATAATACAACATTTTTTATAAATAGAGAAATATAGTAATTTCTATTATATGTAAATAAATGAATTTTTGAGTCCTAATTGAGTCATTGAAGTTGTAAGTGATACTTTTTTTGAATTCACATGAAATATTAAAATTTTTAGTCTCATAAATCATAACTATTACTTTTAATTATAAAAATAACAAAATATTGAGTAAAATAATGAGGAAACACCCCTCTCCTCCACTATAAATACCACCCCTCACCACCAATATTCCTCACACCTTTCATGAATTGAGAATTGTCCAAATTATTCTCATTTTACTTACCAAGTCCCTCCATTATGACAATGAGAAATTTTTTATTAACAAAATACCAAAACCTATCCCATAATTAGGTTCTCACAAAAAATGAATCAAGTGGTAAAACCCTCATCCTTTTCATTTAATTTCTTTTCCCATTTTGTTATTTTCTTTTCATATCTTTACCTACACTCATCCAAATTTTATAATAACTTCAATAAATTAAATATATTGTAATTTTATCGTTCTAATGTAATATTATATCATCATATATCATTCCCTCCACCTTTTATACTAAAAATTAAAACATCGCTCGGGATGTGTTAATTTGTCGCATTTAAGGATGGTGATGTTTTCAATTTACATTACCGTCATTAAAGATGATCATGAAACTATTTTTATCATTTAACTAGATTATAATATATTTATTACATTATATTCAATTTCAAGGAATCACTTTTTCCACATGATATTAATTTATAAAACAAAATGATTTTTATGATCAAAAAACCCCAAAATAAACCCAAATGTTTATCATTAACTATTTATCTTATGATTAATCGTAATTCCATATAAAAATATGTTATATATAAAAAATTACCCTTTTAATATCATTGATTACATATATGTTCAACTATGGTTAGCTACCCCCACTTTTATGACCTTTTTCACATGCATACAAGTAAACTGATCATGAAAACCAAGGAAACCAACACTCCTAAACGATGAAATTGAATATATAAGCCCATAAAAAAGGCCATAAATGAACATAATAAGGTTATAATAAATAAAATAAACAAAATTATTCTAGAATTATTAATTAATTAATCTAATTTGATTATATTGGGAATTAATATAAATTGATAAACACCTTCGTAGTTCTCGTAATTGATTCTATCTAAACCTACATTATTCCATTAGTATACAATTTCTCTCTCTTTACCCAAATGAATTTATATTTTATTTTTAAATGAATCTTCAAAATTATTTTTATATTGTCCAAACTCATGTATCTGTATCCATTCATCCTTATTATTTGGGGGTATAAATATTTTTAAGAGGTTCGCTACTAAATTCATCCATATAACCTAGCCAAATTTTAGTGTACTACCCAAATTTGAACTTAATTTTACATGAAATCAATAATCTATTTTATGCCCCCATTATGTTTCTAAAATCACTCATTTTATTTTCCAAATGTTATTATTTTAATTATTGTTTTATATAAAATAGTATTCTTCTTTCATCTTTAAAATCTCTTAAATATTTCCTTAAGCCGCACAATTTTTTTTAATTATAATGTTTCTTATGTATTATTTTTAAATGTTATCACTTAATATTGTCATATGTAATCGTGATCTATGACTATTTTCACTTATTAATTCCCATGTCTTATTTAATTCTTTCCATTCATAGATAATTTTATGATATTCTCATTTATTTTGCTTCATGACATGATTATAATACCTAATTGCTTCAATCAATAACCCTTATGTTTATGTATTATTTATTATGTATGATTATTTATGTGTAAAATATACTAGTGAACATGTTTTTAGGTTACTCCCAGATACCACTCTAATGAATTCAGTAATGTTTAGTTTCATGTGAGGTTATGTGTAACAGTCTTGGTGGTTATCCCTGACTCGAGATTCATATGAAACGATCTTGGTGGTTATCCTTGACTTGTGCACCCCTATGTGAGAAGATCCACGACTCATGCCCCATTCATGTTTCATGTTTCAACAACATCAATATAAATACATGATTATGTGATCCCATATAAAAATTATTTATATTTAATCATTCCCCATAATTTTTATATCATTATGTTATGCTTTCTAACACATGTGCTAAGATGAATTCTTATTTTTATTCCTTAAATTGGATTTTATCTCATTCCTTTGTTCAGGTTATCTCTAGGTTATCTTATGCTAATGTGAGGGATCATGGGAAGTTATGAGTTTTTTAATTAATATTAATTAAAATAAATTCTTATTTTTTGAACGAAGGTGTTTAATTGTGTACCTAATCACCAAGACATTAGACATTAAAATCCATGTCTTGTAGTTTGATGTTTAATTATTCTTAAAATCATGCAATGATATGTGTTAAAAGGAATTTGGGAGCTCTTAGTTTCAACATAGCCACGATGCACTTCCTCTATGTGATGTCATACATCCCCCCCATAGAGTGGGGGGAAAATCTTTTTCATCACTCAATATGAACCTGACCACCTCCATTTCTCTCCTAAAACCTTGATTTACTTTTGTCTTTCACCACTATCACCATTATCCCAAATTTTTCAGATCTATACAATGGCTCACCAAAACATGTTCTCTCAACTTCGTAGTTTTTAGAGGCAACATTTATCCATAATCATACCTTGGTTTCTCGATAAAACAGACATATGACCTCAGTAAAATCCATTGATAGGTTAATTTTTTGGATCTTGGGGTCTTCAAGATCATGTGGTATTGGGACATCCAAAAAAATATCACCTAATACTTATCATTTCATCAAATAAAGACTTGAAACATTCCATGTCTACATCCCTAGGAGTTTTTAATGAGAATCCCTTCTATATATTTCATCGGTCGTATGATTTTCTCCTTAATCATGGTATACATATGATGGAGCAGTGGCTAAGGTTCTCAAAACATCCACAACCCTTTTAAAATCCCTCCATTTTATACATGATTGGGAACATGGTAGGATGTTATTTGTGTTATAATAGTAGGTATGATGATAAAGTAACCCAATTTCACAATGAATTTTCATTGAATTTGATGTGTCTATGACACTATTAGAGTAAATATAATTTTCTGATAGTGAATAAGTCTTAGTTAAAAAGGGGATGGTTTTTGAATCTTGGACTGTGTTTTGCTCAGTTTGTACTCGATCGGAGCATTCATTCCACTCCTACCTTATAGAACTCAAGGAACAAAAATGAGTGCTCGATGATGAAAAGGATATTATGGCAGAGTCCTTTGGTGCCCCCTGGTAGACCCTATGAACAACACATATTCATGTGATCTCCAGATACCAAAGGAGGAAGGACCGATCAATCCAAATACAATGGTAGTTGAAATATTCAGTTGGCTGAGAAACTACTTGTCCGAGCTTAATCCATTAAAGAAGTTTTTTCTGGGATAAGGGGTTACCTGTTTACTTTATCATTTTCATCCTAATGAATTTTCATAAAATATTCATTCTTATATAGATGTTTCCTAGATTGTAAATGGACCCAAGGAAATGGAAAACAAGCATCATGAATCTCGGAAAAATAAATAACTATAAGATTCTGGAACGTGGAATTTTTTGGGGAAGATCAAATTAGATATCAATATTATCCTGGATTAACATTAGTTCTTGTTTCAAAAGATTGGGATATGATACTTCTGATCCGGAGCCAATTGGTTAAGGTTATTTCTCTAGGTTAGAGATGAGAGGGGTGAGTGGTGTCCAACTCTCGGATGACGATTCCAAGGGAGGATCTAACAGAGGGCTTCAATGTCCATGGATGAAAATGGATTTAAAGAAAACTGGGACAAAAGAAGTTAAATTATGAGTAGAAGGAGTAAATCCAAAGGTGACAAGGACTACTCATACCTTCCATGACCTATGGAGACAATATCATCTAAAAATGGGGGACCAAGGTAATGGATGGTTAGTCATCTAAAAATGAACAGGTGAAGGAGGTCATCTTCTATTTCATGAGTGTAAGTTAAAAGGTTTAAAGACGTTACTCTACTGAACATGTTCCAGATAAGAATACTGATACAGTTCAAGAACGATCTCAGATCTAGGATGAATTGGTGTTTTTTTATGATCCCGGAACTGTTCCTCAAGATTTCTCAGGATAAGAGTCTGATGTTGTTGAAGTTTCATTAGTAAACATGGTTGGATCACAGTGGGCTACAGATGTAGAGACCATGGAATAATATTGGGACCTTCTTATGAACTCTTTTGAGGATATTCTAGATAAGGTATTGATTATTAATGATTCTAATGGGGATGTGTAAAGTATGAATGAGAGACTATACCCAGAAGAGACAAACCCGGATCAAGGTTATTGGATTGAAAATATACATATAATTATGATTAGAGGCTTCAATGCTAAGGAGATAACTATAGAATAGATATCGCAATTGTAGGATAAAGTGCTTTATCATTTTTATGATATTATAAAATAATTTCTAGATATAAACATAACATAACATTCCTGGAAATTATTTAGCGAGAAAACATCTAATAGTTTTATGTTTCCCTATAACAAATATTCCTTGTTCAATAGTGTTTGGTACTTTTTATGGTTTCACAATTTTTTAATAAAAGTTATATATAATAAAAATTTGAATTTAATTGAGTCATTTTTAATGAAGAATCGATATGAGAATACATTTTATTCTTAAAAATGTGTAAAAGGGTAGGGTCTCTATAGTTGGTATCAAATGAAGGTCTTGTTATTTTTGGATATTAGGAATAGAGAACTTTATTAATAAACGTGTGGATAATAAAAAGTATAAAAAACATCCCTAAATGTTGGTAAGTATATAATATATAGTTTATGAAGAAAATAAATCTTTTTCAGGATACTACAAGTGTACGTGGTTTTGGCAGAGATATACCTTTGGAGAAACAACTATGAAAATGAGTTATGGGACTGACTCGGGAGAACCCATTACTTGAAAACGAGTCTTACTGGGTAGCTGGTTTGACACTCTCAGGGTATCTAATTTGGTAATTTTATAATCTCGTTAAAAAACATTATTAAAGGAACAAATAAATTTCCTATAAGGAAACAAATAAGTGATTACCTAAATTTGACCCTAGTGAGTCATAAGTTAGGATATTCTTTTCCTATATCAGTTTATCTATGTATATTTAAAGAAGTATTTTTATGCATATTAGATAAGTATTAAATCCCCATATTTTCACTTTCTATGTCATAGTTTATTTGGATAAATTGGATAAGACCTTCCAAAAATCATTGTGGTACGAGTTGTGATGAATTCTCTAATGAAATGCCAAATTTGACGCGAATGGGTGCTCAAATCATTATGATAGTACATTCTAAACTACCTAATGTTATGAATAATAAAGTAAATCATCCAAAAAACCCTTCTTCTCCATGAAAAGATAATTATTCAATAAAATCCATCATACATAAATGACCTACAATGTTTAGTGGATCTTTTGATCACCACCTCACAAAATTGTTGATTAACTCAATTGAAAAGATATTATCTCTCCTATATTTCCAAAATATGGAAAATTTATTCTAGAATACGTTAATTTTGAAATGAAAGTTGCTATGTGGTCGAAACTAATCAATATTACAGTGTCCAATTAAGTGATTAATTCTATAGATAGGGATGAATTGAATAATTTATTTAATAAATATTTTCCACAAAACCTCATTCTCAAGATGGAATGAGATTTCCTTGTACTTGAGGAGATGGAAGATGAGTCTACTATGGAATATGAGGAAGAATTTAGAAGCAATATAAGATATGCCTATGGATTTTTCATGAACACAAAATGTAAGGTGGATTGATGCTTTAGCGAACAAAAACCTAGTCTATAAAAATCATTCGTGATTTGAGACATTAATTGATATGATAAATTGTTTTTTATTCCATCAAATACTAACATTGGTCTCATGGGACAAGTTAAAAAAGGGAAATGTAGTCTAATATGGGAGGATCATCAAATAAATCCCTTGATGTAGGGAATATTCAATATATCTCGTGTTAAAATTGTGGGAGTTAGAAGCATGGGAATAATCTAAAGGGATCCAAGAAATGATTTAAATGTGACAAAATGGGTAATATAGCTATGAAATGCTAAAGATACACAATTAATTCCACTAATGTGGAAGATTAAAAGAAGGTTACGGAAAAAATATAGCATGTAGTGTAGTGTTTCAACTCCGAGGAAAATTCATATTTTTCAAACCAATTCCATAAACCTAGGGTTTTTAGAGGGAATCAAAAACAACCTCCAAGGAAAAAAATATTATATTCAATAACAAATACTAAGGTGGATCCTGACAATGATATGGTGATAGGTACGCTGGTTATTCATTCATGAATAACAAACATTCTATTTGATTGTAACATCCCAGGTAAATAAAGATAATGTAATTTTAATATTTATTAATATTTTTGAATTAAATATTATAATTAATTTAAATGGGATGATACGTTTGATGGTGTACCTGATACACAACAACAGGTATCATTGAAATATTACATTGCACACATCGTGGTGTTATACCGAAAAAAAATATAATAATATTATTATTTTAATGGTAGTTAACACATTGCCATTGTATTGGAAGAAATGAACATAACAAACTACAATATGATTCCACGTGTTTTTTAAATGGTTTAATTGTTATCTAATAAATTTTAGAGTCTTAAAATACGATAGAATCCATTTGTAACAATAAATACTCTAATATTCTTTAAAGGGTCGATTTACCGCTTTTTGATGGAGAACTATTTCTTAATTATATTTTTTCACCATTATATAATATATATTACAAAATAATATTATTATTTAGAATTGGGCCATCAAAATTTACTTTTGATGAAACTTTCCTATTTTTATAATAATGGTAATTTTTTTGATGAATGGTGAAAAATACTGTATTTTAATTCAAAACTACCTTTTAATGTAATTTATTTATATAGTAAAATTACATTTATAATTTTTTTTAAAGTTTAAATAGACTATATTTTTAGTATTTAATCCAATATTGATAATTTTATGTAATTTCTTTTTAAAATTGGTCATAAAAACATGTCAATATTTTGATTGTTATTATTTCTTAAGAACCCATTTTTTGTTTTGACAACTGGAATTAATTTTAAATTAATTTCTACAACATCTGTGTTAAGAATTTGAAAAAACTTACTCCATATTTGGAATCATGAGGTCCAAATTGTGTAACTAGATAAAATTTATTTTGAGACAATAAGAATATTTACTTCAGTAAATATTTTATTTACCATGGTTAATTGGTATATCAGGTAAATATGGGTAAAAAATAATATTATAATAACAGTAAATTATCCGTACACAAGACCTAACCTTATTTAATGAGATATTTCCGACTGAGGGAATATTTGGGACGATTTTGGGTCCTAATGGAGCCACCTAAGAGTGATAATGACACTTTATATTAATTAATTTATAGTAAAGACATAAATGACATAAACATATATTTTTTAGTATATCAATTTTCACATAGGGTTATATAGGTTATCTCATTAATGATAAATGTTTATAAGGAATCTAAAACATTTTAATACATCATGTTATTTTATTTTTAAATTCTAAACATCATGTACATAATATTATTTTTAACACAATGATGATGCAATTATTACCTTATCAATGAATGATTTTTATAAATGAGATTATAAAATTTTAAAAAATATCCAAAACCTATCGAATTTTAATTGGATGTTTTTTTCTAATAGTATTCGTATTATCATCTTATTTAATGAGTTTTGGATATTTTGATACCGATAATCAGTTTATAATAAAATAATGTTTTCCATGTTTCCTAAAGAGCCCCTCCTCCCCATTATAAAAAACCATCAAATCTAACCCATTACTCATAGCTCTGAATCCCCTTTTCTTGTCTATCATTTACCCAATTAAGATTTCTAAATACCTCTCTTCTACCTAGAACCCTTACCTGAGGCATAAGTCACTTGAATATATCCTTTTAGTTCAAAGCAAATGGACTTACCCGATTTAAAAGGTAATATCTTCTCTTAAGGTCTTTTGGTTTATTTTACTTCTCCATCCCCCTAAACTCATTTTATTCCTATATTTTATAACAACACCAGTATAATGAATATACTTGGTTTTCTTGTTATAATTATTTGAGCTGCATTTACACACACCTCTATCTGATGGGTAAAAACATACCATTTCTGTGGATGGAAAACTAACGCCTCACCAAACGATGATTGTTTAATCTTCTCCTAGAACCTCTTATGGTGGAAATTATGATGGAACTATATTTATATGTGATATATATTATATTTATATTATCTTTATAGTTCTGTATTTTTCATTTATATCATACAATTATGGTTTTCATAATTGGTAAACGCTATTATTTTATTTGAAGAAGTGCGGACTACCGCCCCCTCAAAGTGATATGACATGTTCATGCCATACATGGGACATATAAACAATAGAGTTAATGAAATTATAAATGATATTATATTTGAATTATTATATACCTATGTATTATAATGTCTTTATTCCATTAAATACGAAATAGAAATGAAAGTAGCATTTATGTGTATGTACGACTTTCCGTCTCCATGAAAGGTGCATTTTAATTTCTTATCTCCAAATGTTATGTACTAATATAAATACATATATATACTAGATATATATATATATGATATATATGATATCTAAATCATGAATATCATTTTGTAGATAATGGACTTTTGACCACATGGACAACATGTAATTATAAGATGTTCATTTTTTACTAAAGTACAAAATATCGACAAAACGACTGTTATTAACTTAAATGATTATTTATGGTTTATAACATGGAAATAAGTGATATAAAGGAATAATAAAAATTAAAATTGTTCTGAAGAAAGTAAAATTTAAAATTTGTCTATTATTTAGGAAATTAAATAATTAACATGTCAAGTCGGACACTAGGTTATGGAATTCACCTCAATCTCTTTTCATTTAGGCATATTTAAATATATACATGACTTTTTAATACAAGATATAACTCTCTTTGACTTTTGATTTCTTTCAAAGGGAATATTTATTCAACATTAACTTTTACTAAAGGAAAAATGTAATGTTTCATTTTATCATATGCGGTGATAATGTCCTTTTGTCCCATGCAAGCATTATTTTTATTTGGCTTCCTTAACAAGCTGTAATGTATTTAAATTGAAAATAAATATCATATACCCTTTTTTAAATATTTCGGTATTGAAAATGGTTTTTAGAAACTATTGATTATGTTAATATCATGAAATGTTATATTGTGATGGGAATTTAGAAGTGTTATTTATCCTTTATGATGGTGTTGTGTGTTATGATTATGTTATGGTTCTTGGGTATTGTTTACGTATATGGGTGGTTCCATGATAAACCTATAGCAGGTGTGATCAATATAGATATCTAATTAATTGGATAACATGGTGGAAGTAAATTTTAATGATTCTCCAAATATATTTAGGGAATATAATGTGATGTTTATTCCAAATGTAAGTCCCTATGTAGCTGTGAAAGCTACAATGTTTGTATGTTATGGATGCCACAAGTTTCATTTATGAGTAATGATTTCTATGTGTTATTTAGAGATCTTACGATTTCATGAGTTATGTTAAAGAGATTATGGTTGATATATATTAATGGATTAATGTTTTATATTTTATTTTATAATCCCTTCTAAGCATTTTATGATCATCCCACGTTTTTCTTAAATGGTTTCCCATAGGACATAAAGTTGAACATGGTCAAGGATGGGATCATGTAAAAGTCATGTTGTCTAAAACATGGAACTAGACATGGCTCTTTTTTTCAAGAGTTATTATTTTATGAAAAAACGACACTGAGTATAAGTTTCTACTTAGTAATATTTGAGATGTAATGGATATTTTATGGCCTAATTATCTACAACTCTAATCCTTAAAAGATCCTCAGTGTGAATTATTAAATTAATTCAAGATTATGTAATGTATATATCCGGGTACTAATAGTTGGTATCAATGGTCGGTTTAGACAAATTTAGAAGTTATAATATTGTTAAATTTATATCCATAAATTAATATATGGTCAAATTTAAATGATATAGCACTTATAGATTACCTTGTTGCTTCGCCTAAGATATTTCTATGTTCAGAATGTTTTTCCATAGTGGAAACATGAGTGCTATGATGGGAAGACATCAAGAGGAAGACAACCTTCCAAATTAGCAAACTAAGATTGTCTAAATCGGCACTATACATTTTTTTTAGTGATAGAACATTTGACTCAAGCTATAAATGGTAATGGTATCCAGGCAAAAGATCGACCAGATCAACCACATAAGAACATGTCAGTAGTAGATCATTTCATGAGGCAACATCCCCCATCATTTCGAGGATCATCAGACCCTATTCTATATTAATGGTGAATTAAATAAGTATATATGATTTTTTATGTCATGTGGTGTTCATAAGATCAAAAGGTTAGTCTTACAGTTTACCATTATGAAGGTAAATCCAATCAGTTCTGGTCGTTGGTGAAAATATGAAGGATAATGAGGATGTTGATGCTCATTATTGGGATGAATTAAATGGTTTGTTTCTTGAGAAATATTTTCCCATGGTTTTTTAACTTAGGATGGAAAAATAATTCCTAGAATTGAGGCTGGAGGATGACTCAGTGGATACTTATGAAGAAACATTCACTCAACTAGCAAGGTATGCTCAAAATTACATATGATATCTTGATAGTAAAATCAATCATTTTTACTCCGGATTAATTCCAAATTATTTAAGGGATTTATCTTATCGTGATTTCAATAGATAGGAAAAACATGTTCAATGTGTAGAGAAGTGGTAAATGGAGTTTGTTGATGATAAGATGTTCTTTGAAAAGAAACAAAATAATAGGTCAAGATGGCAGATAAAAGGGAAGAGCTCTTCAAAAAAGTCTGATGATAAGAAACATAAGTTTACAGTTTGTGAAAAGATTGGTAAAAAGAATTATAGGGATAGTATATTGAATTTTGGTATGTTCTACCAATGTGGTAAAATGGGGCATAAATCTCATAATTGCATTGAAAATGATCAGGGTAATGGAAAGAAAAAATCTGATTTATAGTTAGTAAAATATTTTACATGAAATGAAATGGGTCATTATACAAATTAGTGTCTAATGAAGTACTCAACTAAGGGAAAGCAGTCGGACTACAAGAAAAAATGGGTGGTGAAATCATTTTCCACTAATTCAGCAGATGTTAGGCTATCAAATTAAGTAGTATCAGTTACGAAGTTTGTTTATTTAGATTATTCTAATGTGTTATTTAATTCAGGATATACACATTCATTCAATTATAAAAAGTTTTGTAGTAAATTAGGAATTCCATGTCAGGATATGAATCCTAAACTTATGGTAAAAACTCTAGGATGAAATATTGAGATAATAATAAATTATAAGAACCTTCATGTCCTTGTGTGAGGAAAGAGTCTACCTGTAAACCATATTGGTTTTCCTCTCGTAGAGTTTGATGTTATTTTGGTAATAGATTGGCTTTCTTTTTATCAAGATAAGATTGAGTACAGAGCTAAAGAGGATTCTTTTTAGAATGATTTTCCGTTTGTGTACAAGAATGAACCCCTTATTTTTTATAACATGCTTGAAAGATAAAAAATAGTAAAATATAGAATTTAATGTTACCTTGGACATATTGTTGAAAACAAAAGAACGTTTCGGATTAATGATGTGCCAATGGTAAATGAGTATCTTTATGATTTTTTGATGAGTTTCCTGGTATAATACATGATTAGGAAGTTGAATTTCCTATTGACATAGTTTATAATGATAAGAAAATTTCAAAATATCCATATTGAATGGTCAAAATTGATCTTTTAGAGTTAAATATAAAATTACATGATTTATTAGATAATGGTTTCATTTGACCTAGCACATCACCATGAAATGACCCTTTCTTGTTTTTTAAAAAGAAATATGGTCCCATGAGACTTTTAATTTAATATAGATCCTTGAATAACATAACTATTAAGAACAAGTATCCTTTGCCTCATATCGATGATGTGTTTGATCAGATCCAAGGAGATAAGTATTTATCATAGATTGACTTGACATTGGGGTACCATCTATTGAAAATAAAGAAAACAGACATTCGGAAGACCACGTTTAGTACTAGATATGGACATTATGAATTTTTAGTTCTTCCATTTTGTTTAACCAAGACACTTTTGGTATTCATGGGTCTTATGATTGAAATTTTCTATGAGTTTTTAGATGAGTTTTTGGTTGTGTTCATTGATGATATTTTGGTTTATTCTAAAAGTAAAGAGGAGTATGAAAATAAATTAAGGGTTGTCTTTCAAAACATAAATGAAAGGAAACTTTTTGGAAAATTCATAAATTGTGAGTTTTGGATACAAAATCATTCTTCTTTTGGACACATTGATTCAAAAAAATTGAATAATTTTTGGTCCTTCTAAAACAATGGTTGTTTAAGAATTTCCAAGACCCACAAATATAACCCAGATCCATAGTTTTCTTGGTTTACTAGGTTATTATAGGAGGTTTTTTGAAAATTTTACATGGTTATCTATCACACTAACTAAGATAACTCAAAAAGGTGATATGTTCAGTTGGACAAAACAATGAGATGATTGTTTTTAGGAATTAGAAAGAAGAATGGTGAATGCTCCAGTTTTTTCAATACCTTATAGAATGGTGTTTTTGTTATATACATTGATTCTTCTTTGAAAGGACATGGTTGTGTACTTATGAAGAATGATCAGGTAATTGATTATGCTTCATGTTAGTTGAAACCCCATGAGTTAAATTACCCTACACATGATTTGGAATTAGCTATTGTTGTTTTGTCTTTAAAAATTTGGAGGCATCATCTCTGTGGAGTAAAATGTTAAATATATAACGACCACAAAAGTTTGAAGTATATATTCACTAAGATAGTATTGAGAATGAGATAGAGGATATGGCTGGAATTAATGAAGGATTTTGATTGCACTATTCATTACCATCCAATAAAGGAAAACAAATTGGATGATGATTTTAGTTGAAAAAGTAATGGAACAATAACCTTGATACATTTTGAACAATTTCCTTTGATTAAATACACAATGAACATAATCATATAAGTTATTTATGAATGAAATTATTCTATTTGTTTCAGGTTTTAGAGAAATCATCTCTAGTAGGCAGAATAAAGAATGCGCTGAAAGAAGACAGTGACTAAAAAAAAGGTCGAGTTGGTTCATAATGGTAGGTTTCCTGAATTTAACATAGATAATGATTTTATTTTGGCTTTGGAAAGATATTATGCATTCATTGTGATTAATAGTTAAATAAAGAGTTTTGATGTGAAGCTTATAGTTCTTCGTTTTCAGTTCATCCTTACAGTACTAAGATATACAGAGATCTCTGAGAGTATTAGTGGTGGGATGGAATGAAAAATAGATATTGTTGACATTATTGTGAAGTGTTTGACTTGTAAAAAGGTTAAAGTAGAGTGATAATTACCAAAAGGGATACTTCAGTCTTTACCAATGCCAGAATGTAAATCGGAAAATATATCCATGGACTTCGTTATGGGATTATCGATGACATCTCGAGGTAACAATTCCATATGGGTTACTGTTGATTGATTGACTAAATCTTCTCATTTTCTTCTTATTAGAGATACTTTGACTATAGATCAACTTTCCTAGTTGTATGTTAATGACATATTTTGGTTACATGGAGTTCCTATTTCCATTATAGCTGATCATGATGTGATGATCACTTATTACTTTTAGAAAGGCCTTCAGAATTCGTTTGGTAATGAATTAAAAATTATTATAGCTTTTCATCCTCAATAATATGTGTATTCAGAATGAAAAATTCAGATATTAGAGGATATTATATGATATTTCTTAGTGGAATACCTGGGTGGATTGGACAAACATCTTTCTATGGATGAATTCTTTTATAATAAGAGTTTTTATTCCAGTATACAGATGGCTCCATTGGAGGCATTATATGGAACGTGGTTTCAAACTCTAGATTTTTTGGATGATGTAGGGTAAAATAAGTTTATGAGACTATAATTGGTAGAAGAGATGGTAGAATAAGTCTAGTTTATTTAGAAGAACATGTGAAAAGATTCGAGCAGGAAGACAATTTCTGCAAATAACCGGTGGAAGGATCTTTCTTTCGAGGTAGGTGATCATGTCTTTCTCAACCTTTATCCATGGAAAATTGTGATGCATTTTCATAAGAAAGGAATGTTGAGTAAGAGGATCATTGGACTTTATGAAATCTTACAGATAGTTGGAACATTTGCGTACAGAGTGGATTTACCACCATGTTTATCCCAGGTAAACAATGTTTTTCATGTTTCAATATTTAGAAAGTATATACTGGATCCATCTCATGTATTGTGTCTAGAGATAGTTTATTTGGAAAAAAATCATTCTTATGAAGAAAAACTAGTCCAGATTCTTGACTGTAGAGAGAAAGTGTTGTGGAATAAGGTAATCCATCAAGTAATGGTTTTGTGATAAAACCATATGGTTGAAGAGGAAATATGGAAATATGAAAATGATATGAGGGATAAATACCCCCATTTATTTTATATGTGAATAAAATTGTGAGGAGGTAACTTCCAAAAGGGGGTAAGGATGTAACATCCTAGATAAATAATGAATATTAAATTTTCATATTTATTAATATTTGTGAATAAAATATTAATTTTACTTTAAAGGGGATTATATGTTCGATGGCATACCCGATACGCCACAATGAGTTTATTTGAAATATTATATTGCAAAAAATATGGAGTTATACTGAAAAATAATATAATTTTATTATTATTTTAAATGGTAGTTAATTCATTGTTATTGTAATGGCAGGAATGAACAAAACTAACTATAGTATGATTACACACATTTGTTAAATGTTTTTACTTTTATCCAATAAAATTTTGAGGCTTAAAATAATAAAGAATCCAATTTTTAGAATAAATACTCTAAATTTTTTTAAAGGGATGATTTACCACCATTTGATGGAGAACCATTTTTAAATATAGTTTTTATCACTATTATATGTTCTATTTGAAAAAATAATATTTCTCATTATAATCAAAACATTAAAATTTACATTGGAAGAAATTTTTGTATTTTTCTGATAATGTTCATTTTTTAATGAATTGTAACAAATAATGTATTTTATTTCCAAATATCCTTTTAATCTAATTTTTTATATGGTTATATTATCTTTTTAATTGATTTAAAAGTGCAATTAGATAATTTTTTTACCATTTAATCCAATGTTGAACTCTTTTTCTTTTGACAACAGAAATTAATTTAAAATTAATTCTTGTAACTTCTGTGCATTGAATATGGGAAATTGATTTAATATTTGGAATCAATAGGTTCATATAGTGTAAATAGGTGGGTTTTAGTTTTATAAATTATGAATATTTACTTCAGTAAATATTTTATATTCCATTGTTAAAGGGTAAATCTAGTAAATAAGGGTAGAAATAATATTATAATAATATTAAGTTACCAATATTTTTGTGCTAACACTATTGGATAAGATATTTATGACTAAGGAAATATGTGTGTCGATTTTGGAACCCCATGGGCCACTTAAGAGTAATAATGACACAATATATTAATTAATTTAAAGTAACGACAAAAATGACATAAACATATATCTTTTAGTAAATAATTTTTTTACTTGGGGTCATATAAGTTATATCTTTGGCAGTAAATATTCATTAGAAAGAAAATCATACTTCCTACATCATGGTATTTTATTTATAAATTTTAGAAAATAAAAACATAAAATTATTATGGACACAATGATGATGCAGTGATTACCATATTAATGAATGATTTAAATAAATGGGATTATTAAATTTAAAAAACTATCTAAAACCTATCCAATTACTTTTGGATGATTTTATTTCGAACAATAGTAATATTATCTTTGAATATAATGTGTTATGGAACTTTTGAAACCTAAATATAGTTTATAATAAAATAATTTTTTCAAACTTTTCTAAAGAGCCCCTCCTCCCCCTTATAAAAAGCCATCATCTCTAACCCATCACTCAAACCTCTCAAGCCCCTTAGATCATCCAGTATCTTCTCAATAAAGCTCCCTAAATCCCTCTTTTCCACTTATAAGGATTAACGTATCTATAAGTCAAATCAATAAATCCTTTTGGTAAAAACAAAAGGGCGTTACCCGATTTAAAAGGTAACCTCTTCTCTTAAGTTCTTTTATTTTATTTTATTAATCCAACCCCGTAATCACTTTTTATTTCATTATTTTATAACAAAACCTGTATCCTAAATATGCTATGTTATTTTATGATAAGGATTCTAACTACACTTACACACACCTCAATCTAATGGGAAAAGTACATAGTGTTTCTGTGGATGGTGAACTTATGCCTTAAGAAACAATGATTGTTCAATCTTCTCCTACCACCTCTTATGGTGGCCCTAAAGATGTAACTTTATTTATATGTTATATATATATATATATATTATATTTATATTTTCTCTATACTTTTAAATTTTTCATTTATAGTATACTTTTATGGTTACCATAATGAGTAAACATGATAATTTAATTTCAAGAAGTACGGACTATCGCCTCCTCAAAGTTATATGACTTGTTCATTCCATACTTGAGATTATAAAGTATAGAGTTAATTAAAATAAATATGATATTATATTGTAATTATAATATACCTATTTATCATTAATTTTTAATTCTGCCGAATAAAAAATAGAAATGAAAGTAGCATTCATGTGTACGTACGGCTAACGGTCTCTATGAACTATACATTTCATTTCTTATACCAAAATGTTATGTACTGATATAAATACATATATATAATGAATATATATGATATATATGATATCAAAATCATGAATTTCATTCTACATATAATGGAATTATGACTACATTGACTACATGTAATAATAAGATGTTCATTTTTTACTGAAGTACCAAATATCGACAAAACAACTGTTATTAACATAAGTGAATTTGTAATGTTTATAACATGGTAATAAGTGATATAAAAATAATATTAAACATGAAAAAGGTTCTTAATCAAGTATAAATTAACATTTTTTTATTATTATTTAGGAGATTAAATAATGAAAAATTCATGTCGGACACGATGTAAGGGACTTCATCTCACTCTCCTTTTATTGAAGCATATTTTGATTTATACACAAATTTCTTTATACGGTGTATTATCCTATTAGACTTTTCATATAATTAAAATAGAATATTTTTACTACCTAATGTTTTACTAAATATCAATTGTAATGATTATTTTTAATGTACGTAGTGACAATGACCTTTTGGCCGTCGTGAGCATTATTTGAAATTTGCTTCCTTAACAAGCTCTAATTTTTTTAAAAGGAAAATAAATACCATATACCATTTTTTTACATATTTTTATATTGAAAATGATTTTGAGAAAGTATTGATTATGAAAATATCTTGAAATTTTATATTATTATTGGAATATGCAAATGTTATCTTTCTTTTATGCTTGTGTTATGTGTTATGATTATGTTATGGTTCCTGGTCATTGTTTACCTATGTGGGTGGTTTCATGATAAACCTTGTGCGGGTGAGCCCGAGATAACACTACAATGAATTGGGTAAAGTGAAAAAGGTAAACTTTAATGTTTATCCTAAGATATATTGGGAATATATTATGACAGGTATTCCAAATGTAACTCCATGTGTAGCTGGGAAAGCTACAACATAAGTATGTTATAGATGCCACATGTTTCATTTATGAGTTATGATTTTTTATATGTTATTCATAAATATTATTATTTCATGCGGTATGTTAAAGTGCTTATTCATGGTATGTATTTATGGACTGATTTTTTCTTTCATTATTTTATAATCCATACTGAGCTTTTAATGCATATCCAATGTTTTTTTGAAATTCTTTTCATATGACGTAAAAATGAATAGGGCCAGGGATGGGATCATAGAAAAGTCATGATGTTTAAAACATGGAACTATTAATGTCTCTTTTTTTCAAAATATTTTATTTTATGAAAAAATGGATACTAAGTAGAAGTGTCTACTTTGTAATATTTGTGATGTAATGTATATTTTATAGACAAAATTTCTAAATCGCAAAACATGAAAAGATCCTCAATATGAATTATTAACTTAATTAAAGATTATTTAATGTTTTAGGCTTGGTCCTTATTTTTATTTTGATTCTATTCTTTCTTTCATATATTATATGTTTAGAATAACTATTCATATACCATCTCAAAATATTAAGGTTGATTTATATGTGATAAGAATTAATGTGGATATTATGGAATCCCAAGGATATAACTCCCCCTCAGCTGTTGTTTTTAGACTAAACCTCACAGTAAATCTAGTCATGCTACGTTTGCTGGAGTTTGATTATATTTTATGCATGGATTAGATATCATTATACAAATCCAACATCAATATTCAAAAATGTATATCACACTTCACATCCCAAATAATCCTCTAATTTTTTTAAGTGTAAATAAGAAGCTCAATCTCTTATAAAATCATCATATCAAGTGTCTGTTTTTCATCGTTATGGGAATTCATATCTCACTCAAATGATTGAGACAAAGAAGATGTCCATGCACGAATTCATAGCCATTATAAGGGATTACACTGATGTATTCTCTAAATAACTTCATTGTATTCCACCTAATCGAGAGGTTGATTTCACAATTTAAATTATTAGTTGATTATTCATATATCGAATACAATATATAGAATGGAAACTGTTGAGATAGAATTTATGAAGAACCAAATACATGGGAATTTGGATAAGGGTTTTATATACCTGAGTGCTTCACCATTTTGTACACCATTTCTACATGATACGAAGATTAATGTATTAATTCACCTCATCATTGATTATTAGGAGATCAATAAAATCACGATAAAGAACAAGTATCCCCTTAGATAGGTATATGGATGGTTTGATCATCTAGGTTGGTACAATTATTTTTCTACGGTGGACCTTCGATCAGGATATCACTAATTAAATTCAATGAACGAATTTATTCTGAAGAATTCCTTTAGAACATGTTCTAGAAACTATGAGTTCATTGTGATTCACTTTCAACTCACTTATGCTCCCACAAAATTCATCAACTTAATGAAATGGGTCTTTTTGTATTACCTTGAATAAATATTGGTTGTCTTTATCAATGATATTCTGATATACTCTATGTGCATGGAGGAATATGAAGGGAATTTTAATACTATGTTGTGGACATTATAAAGGGATAAACTATATGAATTGTATAATAAATTCATGTTCTAAATAAAGGATGTATCATTATTGGGGCATATTATCACTAGTAAAGGGATATTTTTAGACCCTTCCTTGATGTGGAAATAGAAGAGTGGTTGAGGAAACAAATATAATTGAGATCTGTAGTTTTCATAGCCTATCTAGGTATTATTGATGATTTTTTAATAACTTATCTAGATGGTAAAACCCAATAACTATGATGACACAGAATGGACTAAAGTTTTACAGGACTCAAGAATGTGATAAAAGCATTAAAGAGCTTAAATAGAGGCTTATCACTATGCCAGTACTGAAACTCCAGAAAAGGGGATAAATCTTTTTGGTAGACATCAATTCTTTAAAGAAGTGATTTGGTTTTGTACTGATAAAAAGTGATAAATTGATATCCTATGACTCAAGGAAGTTTGAAATTCATGAGAAAAAACTATCCTATGAATGATTTGAGGTTGGTGGTTATGATCTTCATGTGCAGAATCGTACAATATTATCTATATGGGAAAAAGTGGGATTTATATACTCACCAAAAGAATATCATATATATATTTACATAGAAGAAGTTTAATATGTGCCAGTGAATGTGGTCAGATATCATCAAGGATTACAACTACTCAATCCACTACCATCCTGGAAATTCAAAAAAAGTGGAAGATGTTATATGTATAAAAGATCATGTATCATTATCAATTATAAAAATTGAAAAGGACCCATTATTCTTATACATAAAAAATGAAAATGAAAAACATTAATGGGGGAACATAATAAATCCTTACTTAAATGATAGAGCCACCATATCTTATAGAGAAAATAAGGTATTCTTAAATAAATGATGTCGAAATTCAGAAAAAAGTGGAATCAATAAAAAATGGGAAATCCTACAAGTTTAAGACTGATGAGGATGGAGTCATAAGATTTGGTTCATGACTATTTGTACAAGCCAATATATATATAAATAAATTGATTTTTATGAATCACATAGCTCATCCTTCTATATTCTCTTAGGGGGAGCAAATATGTATAAAGACATTATGGATAACTTTTGGTGGGAGAATATGAAAAAGGTAATTTCTAAATATACATCAAAGATCCTAGTATGTTAGTAAGTGAACGATGAAAGGAAAAAAGTCTAGAGGGATGATAAAACCATTATCCATACCAACATGGAAGAGGTAGAACATCTCTATGGACATTGTCACTAAACATAGAAAACATTGAGAGGGAACAGTTATATATGTATTATTGTAGATGGTCTTACAAAGACAACTCCATTTTTCCCAATTTGAGAGGAATTATCACTGAATTATCCTTCCATAATATATATCAAATAATTGGTAAGGCTTCATAGAGTACCTCAATCGATTGAATCAGATCCAAATATGAGATTCACCTAGAAGTTATAGAAAATTCTTTAACATGCTCTATGCACTGATCTAATCATCATTATAGCCTATCATCCTCAAATTAATGGAAAATATGAGAAAACTATTCAGACATTATAGGACATGTTGAGATCAATATATATGGAATTAAAATGAGTATGGGAGAAAATCATCCTATAGTTATGTTATCTTATAATAATGGTTTCTACTCGAACACCCAAAATGCTCCATATGATGCTTTTTATGGGAAAAGGTGTAGAACACCGACATGATGGGATGATGCTAGTATGAGTAAGCTTCTACGACTAGATATGGTTGATGAAATGGTGGAAAAGGTGAAAACCATTCAAAATAAAACCAAGATAGACCAATTTTGTCCAAAGCGATACGTAGACAATTATTGATGGGGCCTGTGGTTTAAGGTTGGAGACATGGTATCCCTCGTTGTAACACCATGGAAGAGGTTCATGAGATTTGGGAAGAAAGGGAATCGTTGTCCCAGGTACAATTTCCCTTTTTATATTCTTTATCATGTTGGATATTTGTCCAATAGAATATCACTTCTACCTACCATGAATAAAATACATGATATATTCTATTTATCCCTCTTAAAGAGGAATATACCAAAATATTTCACATGTACTGAATTTATAAGTGGTTTATTTAAATAATGATCATTCTTATAAGGAATAGGCAGTGAAAATAATGTATTGTAGAGAAAATTTTCTACTCAACATGGATACTTAAATAGTCGAAGTGCTATTATGGAACCATATGAGTGAAGTGTAAAATTGGAACTAGAGGAAGCGATGAAGGAAAAAACCTCGACCTATTTTAATATAGACTGTAAAACAAAAATTTGAGGCTTAAATTTCAGAAGGGGAGAAGAAACTAACGACCAATAACATTTTTAATGAAATTTTCTTCTTATAATTATGTTATATTGTTTAATCACATAAAATAACATTAAAAACACAATAAAAACTTAGTATATGTGAAATTAATGAAATAAAAGGCACTTCTAGAAGTTAGAAAACATATACTAATTGAATAGTAACTTCACCTTTGTAATATTAACCCGGCCCTTATAAAAATTAAACCAAAAAATCGAATAGTAATATCACAAATGAAATTATAAATGCCAATTTAACCATCTTATAAGTGACAATATGATATATATATATATATATATGGAAGTATATGTAAATAACTATTTTAAAATTTAATAATTAAATGTTAGTATTTCTGTATGTCATAAATATATTATTTAAAATTTTATATCTAATTTAATAATTTAAGAGAAAAATTATGGTCATAAAATGTATTAATAAATTATTATTTTGGTGTATTCTGATTGTAAGATAAAATTATGAGACCTTAGATAAATTTTCAATGTGATATAAATTTAGTTATAATTTTAAAATCTGTATTTTTAAAATAAATTATGACATTAATAAATAATTAATGTTCACATATTTTGAAAATTACTTTCATAAAAATGAGATAAATTTTTAATTATACACATTTAAATATGATTAAATTTAATTTTTTGTATTTTTTTTAAATTACTCGTATTTTTTATAAGGAGTGAAATACAGTAATTTACAGTATAATTAAATAAAGGAATTTTTGAGTCGTTCTTGAGCCATGGATGATGTTAATGAAACTTGGTTATAATTAACATGCACTAATTACCATATTTAGTATCAAATATCATTACTATTTCTTGTCTTCTGAAATTAATAAAATATTGAGTAAAATAATGAGAAAACATCCATCTCCTCGTCTATAAATAACACCCCTCACCAACTCCTCTCCTTACACCTCTCTGACCCAGAACCTTGTCCGAATTATACACAAATAGATTCCCAAGACCGTCCCTATTTCCATTAGATTTTTTACTTAACAAAATATAGAGTAGTCCGTTAAAGAGGTTCTCAATAAGAAAAAATCAAGTGGTAAAGCCCCCATCCTTTTCTTTTAATTTCCTTTCCTATTCCTTTATTTTATTTTTCAATCCTCACTTACCTTTATCCAAGTTGTATGATAAATCTAGTACCTTATATATAATTTTATTTTATTTTTATAATGGAGTAATTTATAATCATCTATCTTTCTCCCTCCTTTTATACTAAAAATAATAAAATCATCTATATTGGATTAATTTATAGAATTAAATTATGATAACGTTATAAATTTCGATTATCCTCTTCAAGGATGGTCATGAAACCATTTTTTGTTGAAAGAGATTTTAATTTATGTGTTATATCATATTTAATGTTTTAGTGTCAAATTTTACAAATGGTATTAATTAATAAAACAAAATGAGTTCGTTTTCATTGATAAAATGCGAAAATAAATCAAAACGGTTATAATTAACTATTTATAGAGTGATTAATCTTCATTCAATAAAAAATGACATATAAAGAAACTTTATCCTCTACAACATCATTAATAACATATAATTTCAATTCTGTATAATTAACCCCACATTATACGACCTTTCGTTCATGTATACAAGTAAATTGATCAAGAAAAAAAGGAACCCAATTCTCTTAAATGATGAAATTAAATCTCTTAACCCATAAAAAAGGCCATAAATGAAATCAATACAGATATAATGCAACAAATATTTTTTAAAAGGTTTATATAATTTTTATGTAATTAATCTAATTTCGTTATCCCTGACATTAAGATCATATGAATTACCCCTTCAGTTTTGTGGTAAGGTATTCTACACGAACCTCTTTTATTCATTTAGGTTATAGTATATATATTTTTTCAAAAATGAAATTATATTTTAGTTTTATGTAAATATTATGAATACTATTTATATGTCCAAAAATATGTATCCATATCCATTCATCCTTATTTTTTGGAGTTTTACATACCATTAAATGGTTACCTACTCAATTATTCACCATATGCAAATCTGATTAAAGGATACTGCTAGAATTCTTGCACAATTTCAAGTGTACTATATAATCTATCACAAGAAAATATTATTTTTATAAAATAAATATTTTTAATTTGAAAAATTTATTGGTTCGTTTTTTGTTTTATATAAAATATTATTCACTTTTATTATTTAAATGTTCTTTAATATTTTACTTAAATCTCAGAAAAATATTTTAATTATAAAGTCAACCAAAATACTATATTTACATGTAATCACTACATTTTGACATCACTAATCATTATATATAACTATTTTACATTATTAATGTCCAACTATTAATTAATTCCTTCCCTTCATGTACACTTTTATGATACATAGAATTTTTAATCTTTATGACATGATTAAGATACCCAATTCATTCCATGGGTAAACCTTGTGTTTCTGTATGATAGATTATATAAGATTATTTATATGGTTAATATATACATGAACATGTTAAGATTTGTGTGCCTATATACGTCTCTAATAAAATGGGCAATTTTTCATCTCATGTGACATTTTGTGTAATTTTTTTGGTTGTTAGCCTTAGATTGTGCTCCCTATGCAACGATCTTAGTGGTAAGACTTAAATCATGCTCTTCTATGTGATAAAATACTTTAATAATTATAAAGTCCATTTTATTTTTCTACCACATTATTTTTAATCCATTATTTTTATATCCCAATTTATGATTCTTTATATTAAATAATTTTACATTACTTTTTATATAATTAGGTAATTCTTTCTAAACCATGTTCTATGATTAATTAATTTTGTTGTTCCCCTATTTAGATTTTAGATCACCACTTTATTCATGTTTCCCCCAAGTTATCCTATTCATATTTAAGGGATCAATGGAAGTTTAGATCAGTTTATGATGATTAAATAAAATATGTTCTTATTTTTGAATAATGATGAGTAATTACGTACCTAATCTCTAAGACATTGGTCTTTATGATCCTTGGCATGAAATTTGAAGTTTAATTAGTATTAAAATCATGTACTATTATGTGTAAAAGTCTAGGGTCTATAAAACATTAGTGTGTTTTCATGGGGAAAATTATAATTTAGTTTTATATAATGATCTACATTTCACATCATGCTTATAGCTGGGATTACAAAAGGTTCTTGGAACCACGTTGTTTTTGAGTATTGACTTCCACCTACAGATGGATGGGTAGTTAGACTGTACTATTTAGGTACTATAAGACACATTGGGGGATTTTGTCTTGGATATTCGTGGATCATGGGAGAATCATATAGTTCTGGTTATGTTTTAATAAAACAACATTTATTATCAAATGATTCTGATGGAATAGTTTGAGGATCTCTATAATAGACCATGTTTATCCCCATTGTGTTGGATAGAGACTGGGAAATCAGAGTTTTTGGGTATGAGTCTCACAAAGGAGATGTTGGAATAGGTTCAATTTATTCAGAAGAATATGGAAATAACTCACAATGCGCAGAAGTCATCTACAGATCAACATTGTAGAATTGTTGTGTTTATGGTGGGTGATCATGTAGGTTTTCATGTGTCACCTCGTTTGGGTCACCATAGGATTCAGAAACAGAATAATATGTCACTATGTTTCATGGGGCCATTTGAGATCATAGTGAAGATCAGACCAGTGGCTTACCGATTGTCTTGTCCTCAATGAAATAATGATATTAATAATATTATTCTTATATCATAGACTCATCAATATCACCCTTACCTATATAATGCATTTGATATTGAGTATGTTGATCATGTGGCTGATGTATCCATTAAGAAGAACCTTGTTCATATCGTTGATTGTATTGAGAAAATAATGTAGGGAAACCATATGAATTTTTTCCCTAAATTTATGACAGAATTGTTATGTTTATGGGGAAACCTTGGAATGGGAGTGTGATGTGCATGTATAGTGGTCCAATATTTTATTAGAAGTTCTGTGAGACATAGAAGTGTAGATAAAGGTTGATACATTATAAGGTGGGGATGTGGTAGATCCAGGTCATCATGGTGGTATGTCATTGTGTAATTTTTTTTAAAAAAAATATTATTTTTTAATAGAATGATCATAAGTTGTATGGGGTGGTCTGGTGGTTCTAAGGGGGGTATTGACATGAATGAAAAATTATTTTTGTCTATCCAGTCCATATTATACTATTGGT
Source organism: Viscum album (assembly GCA_963277665.1). Lineage (NCBI taxonomy): Eukaryota > Viridiplantae > Streptophyta > Magnoliopsida > Santalales > Viscaceae > Viscum > Viscum album. The sequence goes on along the minus strand of OY728129.1, from coordinate 748,526,485 downwards.
GCATGGTTAGGGATAATAGTGCATCCAAACCATGCTATCCAGGAGGGGGTGTATGGTTATAAAAAACCATTTAAAAGGGAGATCCAACCCATAAATCCATGGATAGGTGAATTAAATACAGTTTTTTCATAAGTTTATAAATTGTACTGATCCCCCTATTAAACCATGTGAATTAACCCGACTAAGACAGATGCAAGTGCACGATTTGTGTATGGTTTGGAAGATAGTGCATCCAAATTATGTTTCCTTTATAAAGTATGAATGTATAATATATCCCCCTCAAAATTTAAAGACTAACACAATTTTCTCCTTATTTCTTCCTCCTCCGTCCCCAATAATTAACTCAAGCTTCTAAATCTTTCCAATGGTGTATCTCCATCGTTTCTAGGTTGTTTCATAGTGTTGTTTGTTGTGGATTGAAGCTCTAGTTAATTTTAATGCTCATCATGCTTCTATTTTCTAATTTAGAGAATGAGGTTTTATTCTTATTCTTATAAATACCTACACCCCTCATTTTTTAGTTGATCTTCTATTTCAGCTTTGATGGGTTCTTGAATATTGATTGAATTCTACGTTCAGGCATGCATTCATGTTGAGATTCTAGGTAGGTGTATTACGTGTTATATCCCATAGTCTATTTTTCAATTTTTTTATGTGTTCTTGTGTTTTTACTTCCCATTAGTGTTGATTTTTATGTATTTAGTGATATTTGGTACGTGGTGTGGCTAAATTAAAAGCTAAACCACTCATAAACACTTTGGAATTTATTGAGGTATATTTAACCTATTTAGGGCCACCCATGGGGTGTTCCATTAACTTCAAAACATGGAATATGATGATGGTGATCAAGAAATATATTTGGAAAAATTTAGAACCCATAATTCACATGTTTTATCATTATTAAATTTTTAATGGAAGAATTTTTTCTAGACCTCGACAATGGAATAACATATTTCTTCACATTGTTTAAAATTGTTTGAATGAATTAATGTTGTTGTGCTAATACCTTATAAAATACCCTTGAATAGTAAAAATGTGTCAGTGGGATAAATGGGATATTCTAGGCATGTGGTAAATTAGTTAATGGGTTAATGCTCGATAATGAATACTGAGTTGAATGAAATTGGAATTTTAAATTTTATCTTTATTAATTGTGTACGATTTGTGATATGGTATATATGGTAAATGGATAAATAAGCATGTGAATGTGTCATGGTGGTGTGGGATAAATGATTGTGGCTCCTCCCATGTGTTTGGTTTGTCTTTTTTTTGGACCCACTCCGAAAATGCATGGGTTAGGGTTTTGGATTACTGCTCTATTCCCTAATGCATGTATTGGACGAAACATCCAAGGCTGATTCTTTGAGGTAAGTGTGATGTAAATGTTTCTGAAATAGATTTCCCTAGTGAGAAAGGGAACATGACTAATTACATATACTTTGTAATTTATATTTATAATCCTTTGTTTAAATGGTATAAATTTCTATCCCATGAATCAAATGATGAAATTGACTAAACTATTATTACCTAATATCACTCGAGTGGTCCATTTCAAATCATATAATTTATTTAGTACATAGATTCACTATCTATTTAGATTGAATATTTATTAGACACCATTAGTGGTGGCCTGCTACATGGTACTTTCACGCAACTTGATCCACCATTGTGTACCCATGATGATTTTAGGGTTGTGTGCAAGGATAAGGGAAAGGGCTGTAATGACCCGAATAGTTCAAACTAAAATTCCACCTTTTATTTAATTAGATCTCTTTTTGTGTAATATTTTTATAAAAAATTGATGAATTATTTTTATTTATTATATCAAATTGAATTTTAAACATGATTATGTATCATTAGCATTAATTATAATATCTTCGATATTTTATAACAAGATTAATATAAATAGAGGATTTTAACAAATAAAATTGACAGAGACTAAAGATGTGATAACCTTAACAAGTAGGATCATACACTATGAATCCTATTTTTCAGAGATTCCATGGGGGATAACATCACTAGGATTTTCACTTTACCAAGTCTATTTTGAGATCCAATAACTTAAGCATTGTAAAAACTATTTATGGGATAAGTTCAAGTTCATCGAGATCATGAACCAAACCATGTTCGTCGAACTACCCCATGAAATTCCACTTATCATGAATGTTAATAATAGGGATATTGGGGGTGTATTAAAGATATATGTATAAATAAACTAGTAGTATGATTCTGGGTATTTTTATTTGAATAATGAATATATTTTCATCCTATTATAGTTACTCTATAAAATATTTTTTCGATATTATAAAACACATATAGAATTTATGGGTAATATTTATAATTAATTATGCTGTTTATTTTCCTAAGTTAATGGATTTTTGAAATAAATATTATTTTCATAATATTTTAGTAAAAAATATTTTTTATTTAATTTAAATGATCATATAATTATTATGATGTCAAATTTTTTTATCAGGTTTTAGAAACTATTATTACTCAAGAAACCCATCATTTCTCAGTTATTGTCAATCAATATTTGAAAATTTTAAATTCTAATATTTTAAAAAATATTTAGATAAAATTACTTTTTTTGAATCATAACATTGAAATTATCCAATAATGATTTTTTCATAATTTTCTAATAGAGTGGAATTTTCTGTTAAAAATTAAATACGATATAAATATACTTTTTATATTATTACATCATAATTAAAAAAAGGTGATTTAATAAATACTATAAAGGGTATGAACAACCAAATATATGTTTTAACATTAAAATAATGTGATTTTATTTTTTCAGTTATTTTTATATGGCCTTTATGAATTCACCAATACATTAATATATTTTAGGGTGATTAAATCATTTGTTTTAGAGTTTGACTCTCCTCTACATAAACAAATTGACATATTTTATTTCATTTGGACCATTAATATATAAAATAATTAAAACCAATCAGTTTTTGTTGAATCCATAAGCAAAACCATGGGATGGTTTTTTATTTTTGTTATTTTATTATGTAGAGTTTGCAACATAAATAAAATCTTTTTCCCTATATTTAAAAATATAAATGAACCCAATATCCTATTAATCATCACAAAACATACATAGAGAAATTAAAACCTCTTCCCTATACTATCTAGAGTCCTCTTAAATAACCATCATGATTTCGAAGAATCCCCCTTAATATCATTTTAGACCACACACTCAAGTAAGGAATTTCTCTCTTCTCATTTTCATTCAACCACTTCTTTTATGTTATGTCAATTATATTTCATTTTTTTATCTTGGGATATGTTATTAAATATTCCAAATTCAATATATTTATTGTATAAATGAGTATATCAATATTTTACTCTCATTAATACACTCATTATACTTTATATGAACATGTTACCATGCTGAAATATAGACAGGATTATTTTATTTATTCAATTTTCTACATTAACATATGCCTTTTATTTCGAATTTCTAATGTTGGGATATAATTATACATTTACCGATTACATTCCTTTTCATGTATATTTGATTGTATACCCCATTCACTATTATAAACCCATTTTCTTGAGTCTTTATGTAATTTTGTTATGCTTCTAATATTTCACTACGATTTTCTGTACCAAAACAAAATTTTAGTGAATCCAATACACATTTCTTATAAAGGGTTTTCACATATATAGTTATATAAATTTATATTTTTTACTTATATATATTTATTCTATTCTCTTTTATGGTACACTATGTTATGATGTGGAATAAATCTTTGTTTTATGGTCTATGTGGAACACATAAGCATGAAAATTAAATGAATGTGACAGTTGTGCCCAGAATTTTATTGTTCTCAAATGTATTGGGTAACGTTTATTATCATAAAATTTCTTTTTTGGAAAAATATTAAATCTAATTAATTTATAGTACTTTTTCCACCATTATATCTACTCAATTTATTCTTGGCATATGTTCATGATAAAGTGCATTATATTGTTTCCACATTTCGCATTTTATGATTATCATGTTATATCATGTATTATTGTTAATGTTTATGATTCCTACTATTGTAATGACACCCTGATATGCTTATTTTCAACCACGTGTCACACTAATCCAGGTTTATTCCCTTATAAGGCTTTAAGGATCACCCCTTTATTCTGTTTTTCCCCAGTTTATCCGATGTAGTTTTAAAAGCCATGAATTTTAATAAGCGTGTTGGTGATATTTTTAATAATTTTATTATTCCAAGTTCAAGATTTATTATATGTACATAATTAAAAAATAAATTACACTTTATTATCTTCTAGGTATGTATACAATCATGTATGGAATCATTTTTTAATTTTTACTAAAACTATGATTACTATAGTTGGTTTGGGTGGGATTGTTCATTTCCTTTGGGAATAGGGTTAGTTGTACTCAAGATAAAACCATAGGCATAAGACTAAGTATAAGAAAAAACACATAAATTTTGGTAATTATAGTGTATGTTTTTTTCAAAACAATAATTCAATATCTAGAAAATGTAAGTGTATGTAGTAGTAGCATCGTTGTACCAAGAGGTAACGACTCTAAAAGTGTGTGTTGGGGCATAGTAAGTGTAACCTGGTACATGAAAACAGGTCATAATATGCATTTAGATTGACACTACCATGCGATATGATTTAGTAAGATCATAATACCATTACAAACCATTGATAAAGGAAAAAAATACATATGAAAATATATGTTTGGAAATTCATCAAGGATTATATAGATTTAATCTGAGAAATTCACAAGATAAGAAATAAATGTAATTTATAATTTATCCATTTAATGTAATTTTATTCTCATACAAGTGTTTAATTTTTTAAAATAAACATCCCTAATTTTACTTTTATTACTTCCATTGGCCATAAATAAGATGAATCTGTTAAAAAATTAATGTCATTGGAAATGTGATGATTACACAAATGATATGCCCAACCCAATATGATTAGGAATAGAAAACATTGTGATAAAACTCTCTTAGATGAATAAAGTTTTCAATTTAATCCTAGATCAGGAAGAGCACCTAATAACTCATAATATAGAACAAGATATGATCAGGAAATTTTTCCGATAAAGGCCTCATAATTTCAGTGGATCATAGAACCCCATAATCGTAGAAAATGGATTATGTCCATGGAGAAGATATTCTCTAGCCTCCAATGTTCTAAATATGAGAAGGTTCTACTAGTTGTTTATTGTATGGAGGGATAATATTATCATTGGTGGACATTGATCAGAAATATGAAAATTGATAAAGTGATTAAATTGATGGAGAAGATGTAATTCCAAAAAAGTCATTTCGATAAATATTTTTCTCATACTCTCAATAATAAAATAGAAATGGATTTGATTTCCCTCGTTAAAAAATTATAATGAATCCATCAGGATTTACATATAAAACCAAACAGTAAATGAATGATATACCTCCAACGTTGTCATTACCCTCGAATGCAAGGTTTAATACTTATTTGGTGGGCTAAAACCATATCCACAAAAATCTATTGTGGTATGAGACTTTGATAGCTATGAAAAGTTTTCTAATATTCCATACAATTAAAAATGGTGGTCAAATATCTCAATGGTTTCATGGGTTTAAGAGTCATAATGTATTGCTTAATTCTAGAAATGAAATAGAGAAATTCAATGGTTCCATGAAATTTCAACACCCCCATTTTTAAGGTGAATACATAATAACCAATGAAATTGAATAAGGTGAATGAGTAAATTTATAGGTGTGTGAAGGAATGAAAAAAGATAAAATATATGATAGGATAAAACTTCTAATGAGATAGAAGAAATTAATTCTCCAATCAACCCTCAACATTTTGTTCATTGCTTTGACTACAAGGAACTAGGGTGCTCTGCAAATCAATTCACTAAGATAATGATTTTTTAATATAACCAACAACCTATAAGGAATAAGTGGAGAGATTTTTCCATCACAACCACTAAGGTGGATCCAAAAAACAATGTGGGGATAAGTATTTTAGTGATTCATTCATGAATATCAAATTTAATTTATCATTTTGGTTCTACATATTTATTCATATCACGAGAATCATTTAAAACTATTCAAACACCAAAAACATCATGGAAGTAGATATGTTATTGAAAACAATATGAAAATTACTTCATCCCATGTATATATCTCCTCCGATACCTCAATTTGTGGGAAGAATTCCTTTCCATCCTTATCATACTCTCTTTACTATATTGTGATTCAATTATGTGTATGGATTTGATTTCTCTATATAGAGACCACACATGTTATTTATAGATAGAAATCACTCCATGTTTATCCAATAAAAACCTGATTCTATAAAAGTGAAAGGAGGATGATGAATCTTTATTAACACCAACATCACAACAATGGATATTATTTCCTTTTGATAATGTGTATCCAGGTCAAATGATTAATTCTAAGAAAGGTTTCATCCTCGAAGACATTCAAATTGTGAGGGAATATATTGATGTTTTTAAGGAATTGACTATCCTTATTCCAAAGAAATTGATGAATTTTAATTTGTGTATATACCTAGGGAGTCTCCATTATATAAGACTCCATATATAATGAGTATTTTGGATCATGAGGAGATAAAGAAACAACAACATGATATTTTGGATAAAGGGTTCATATGCCCAAGTTCTGCACTATTGAGTTCACCAGTACTCTTTTTCAAGAATAAAGATGGGTCAATTTGTCCTTGCATTGATTGTCGTGAGCCCAACAAGATTATGATAGAGAAAAAGTATCATCTTCGACATATTTATAAAATGTTCAGTCAGTAATGTTAAGAACACTACTTATCGAAGTTTGATCTGCAGTGAGGATATTACCAAGCTAGGTTTAAGAGGGGGGATATCCCTAAGACTAATTATTATTGATGGTATGTGTACTATGTGTTCATAGTGATGCCATTCAGTCTAACTAATTATCCAGTTGTCAGTGTATATATAATGAATAGTGTCATTAGATATTACCTCGAAATTTTTTTGGTAGTCTTTATAGATGATATTATAATATAGTGGAAAATATAGGATGATCATGAAAATCATCTAAGTTATGTGATGATGGCCTTGGGAAGGGAGAATATTTATTCCATGTACCAAAAATGTGAGTTTTGGTGGAATTTATTTTTTCATCCATGGGGATTATTGTGATAGTAAATGGTATATATGTGGACCCTTCAATGATAGAATCCATTAAAGGATGGATGCGGAAAAAAAATCTATGATAGATATTTGAATTTTCCATGCATAAGAAAGTAATTATCATAGATTTGTTAGAAACATCACAAAATTATCAAACCATCATACCAAGATACTCAGATGGGAGTAATATCTTCTTAGTTTTAAGAATCTAAAGATAGCTTCATGATTTTGAAAAGGTGGCTTATCACTACCCTTGTTGTCAAACTAAACAAATGAGGAGTTATTTTCATAGTATTTTGTTATTCTTAAAAGAAGGTATCATAATGTTTGTTAATGAAAAATAATCAAGTCATAGCCTATACTTCAAGGAAGTTTATATTTCACAAATACAATTCCAAACACATGATTTAGAGTTGGCTATAGTGACCATCACTTTCACAATATTGTATCATTATATGATTGGAGATAATTTTTAAATATATAAATATCAAAAAATGTATCATATATATATATTCACATATAATGAGATAAATATTAACAAACTAAGATTATTAGAGATGATAAAGGACAATGACTACTAAATCCACTACCATCCTGGTTAAGATAAAAATATGGAAGATTCTCTAATTATAAGAGATATAAAAATTCTATAATTTATGAGAATTGGTAATGATCTGATCCTCACTTGAAGAGTATGGTCATGGGAATCATAAATAAAAGAACATCAATAATACATTTTACAAATTAGCACTCAACCATCTCTTTTGGAAAAGATAATTGATACTCAATGGGATGATGTAAGAATTCATAATAAATATGATCCATTAAGGCAAGGTAGATCCTCCAAATTCAGCATTAATGAAAACAGATTAGCGATATTTGTTCATGACTATGTTTATCGTCAATTATTGAGTTAATATAAGAACTATTTTATGATGCACAATGTTCGAATATTTCAATTCACCCATGAAGAAAAAAAATGTATTGAAATCTCAAAAAAAAACCTATTGATGGGATAATATAAAGACGGATATCATTGAATATACATCAAACTACATAGTCTGTCAGCATGTGAAGGGTGAAAGGTAGAAGTCTATGGGGATAATGAAACCATTAACCATACCAACGTAGAAAAGGGAAAAGATCATAATATACATTATCAGCATAAGTCTTAAAAAATCCAGGGGGAATAATTCTATATGGGTTGTTTTGGATCACTATATAGAGATAACACACTTAAGTATGCTTTGAGGGGATATCTCTCTAAATAAAAATTCCGGAATATACATCAGAGAAGTGGTAAGGCTACATGGAGTACAAATATCAATTTTATTTGATAAAGCTATGAGATTCACCTGAATGTTATTGAAAAGACTCCAACATGGTATAGGAACTACATTGAAATTTAGAACATTCATTTGACCTCAAACTAATGGCCAATATAAGAGGAAAATTCATACACTAGAAGACATGTTGTGAGAATGTTTTATTGACTTTAAAGGAGGATGGTACAAACATATTCATATGGTTATGTTCTCTTACAACAATAGTTTCCACTCAGGAACCTGAATCACCCATATGAATCCCTTAATGGGATGAGGTGTATAAAACTTACATATTTGTATGAATTGGGGGAACTAAAATAATTATGTCCTATAATGATCAAGTAAATGGTGGAATATGTAAAAAAAATTTATTAGCACATCAAAGATGTTCAGAGTCGAAACGATTACTATTCTGAATATCATTGAAAAGACACAATGTTTTATGGTGGATACATGGTATTCCTCTTCATATCTCCATGAATAATGTGATTTGATTTTGGAAGAGGGGAATGCTTATTCAATGATACATAGGCCCCTTGGAGATCCACAATCACATCGAATCAGTGGTCTAATGAGTATCAATCCCACCTAACTTATCTTAACATTATGTTGTATTCCATGTATCCCTCTTGAGAATTTACATACCTAACCCCCCACATATACTCAATCTACAAGTGTTATAATTAGAGAATAATCTATTTATTGAGGAGTAACCAGAAAATATCATACACTATAGATACAATTTTCTATGATATAAGATAATGCACTAAGTCAGGGTGATGTGGAGAAACTACATGTTTAAAGAAGAGAAGTGGGATAAAATGGAATTGAAGAATTAGAGTTTACCTCATCTATTTTAGTACGTGAAATGAAAATTTTGAGTCTGAAGTTATTAATGGGGGATGATTAAGGCCCCATACTAATATAAATAAAATTCCACTAATAATTTAATTTAATTATTATTATGTAATATGGTTATATAAAACACATGAAATTATTTGGTTTTATTATATTCAATTGGATTTAAAATAACATTAAGTATCATTACCATTGAAAATATATCCATTGAATAGTGATATCATTATTAGTATAAATATAGGGTTTTGAAAAATCTAATTGACAATGACCAAGGAAGTGATGCCCTCAACTAGTACCATCATTCCCTATAAATCCAATTTATTAGAGATTCTGATGGTTATTGAATCACTAGGATTTGACCTTGACCAATACCAATCTTATATGTAACAAATTATGTACGAGATAAATATTTTACCATAAATGTTCAAGCTAAATGAGATCATGACCCAAACCATATTCATCACACCATCCCATGAAAATCCCACCATCATATACCTAACTCGTAGGGTGTTTTCCAGTGTATTAAAGGGATCTGTATCAAGACCCAAAAAATATGAGTATATAAATTAGTTTTTATAGAATAATGAATATATTTCAATCCTATTTTAATTAGTTTATAAAAGATTTCTATTTTGATATAATAAAATATAAATAGTATTTTTTGGGTAATATTCGAATTCAATTAAATAATTTTTATGAATGAATTAATGAATTTTTGAAACAAATAATATTTTTTAAAAATATTATTAATAAATAATTATTATTAAATGTAAATTATTAAATAATATTTATAATGTCAAATATAATTGTTATAAGGGTTAAAAACATGTTATTGTTAAGAGACCCATCTTTTCTCCATAAATAAAAATTACTACTCTAAAAGATAAAATAAACATATTTGGAAAATTATATTGATAAAATGAATATTATATTTTGAATTATTATGTTGAAACAATCCGACAGTGAATTTTTCATAATTTTCGGAGACAGTCATAGTTTTGGGTAACAATTAAAATATATTTTATGTATTATAATACAATGATAAACCAAAATAAATTTAATAAACACTATAATGGGTATCGAAGTACAAATATATGTTTTGCCTTCAAAATAATTTGATTTTATGTTTATATGGTTAATTTTATAAACAGTTTTTAAATCCTCCAAAACCCTTAATATATTTTCTGGTTTTAAAATCATTTCATTGAGAGTATGTATCACCTATATATAAGTAAGATAACTATTTTTTTAATTTTGACCCATGAAGATTTAAAGTAATTAGATCCTATATCATTTTGTATAATCCATTGTAAAAAACACGAGTTGGTTTATTGTTTTTTATTTTATTATGTAAAGTCCGAAACATAAATAATAAAAAAATCCCCCCCTTTCTTATATAGACCAACCAAATTTCCAATTTCCCTTCACTAAAACTCCATAGAGAACATCCATTATCTATCCTCCACTATCTAGAGTCATCTCATGGCACCACCAAATTCTTAAAAATCCCCTACCAGTCACATAGAGTCTCACAATCATGTAAATTATTTTTCTCATCTCATTTCCATTCATGAACATATTCTATGATATGTCTATTAAATTAAGTTTTCTTATGTTGTGATATGATATTTGATATCCCACTTACTATAAAATTTAGTTATTAATTATGAGATAATAATTTCATTGTCATTATACCTTCCATGATCCTTTATTTACACCATTTACTAAGTAGAAACATAATTTGGATTCATTTATTTATTCATTTTTTATTAACTTAATCATTATATTTCCAATTTATAATGTTGGTATATGTCATTAAATTTCTCTATTACATCCCATTCGATTTATATGTGATTAGATACCCCCTTATCAATTATCAAACCATTTTTAAGAATATTTATGTAATTCCATTATGCTTCAAGAATTTAATCATGATTTTCCATGCCAAAAAAAATTGTGTAGTGAATACTATACATATTTACTATCATGGATGATCACATTTATGCATATATACAATTTTATTACGGACTTAAATATATGTATTCCATAATCATATATCACATACTTATTTATGATTATGAAATATTCCATTGTGTATGATCTATGTGGCACACGTAAGAATGAAAATGAAATATATACGATGGGTGAACCCAAAATCATATAGTGCTCCAATGAATTTGTTAATGTTTAGTCTTATTTGATTTCATCTTGGTATAATGAGTGAACCTGATTCTATTAAGAAAAATTTTACACTATGAAGTCTTGGTGGTATATCAATGACCTATGTTTATGATGTAATGTTTGATGTTGTTGACACATTTACCATGTTAATATTAGTATGTTATGACATGTATTATTTATCATGTTTATGATTTTTACTCTTGTTAAACCCCACTGATATGCCGATATTAATAACCATGGATGTTTAAAATCATTTTAAGGATTTTTCCAATAATGTTCCTGTGTCCCATGTTCAAGATGTTATTATATTGGTTGGATCCTAATTTATATGTATATGAAAAAATAAAAGAGTGCGGGGTTGAATTGTAGGTTTAAAAAAACATTGTTTTCCATTAATGTATATATTATAAATGAATTTAAACTAATTTGTTTAAAAAACCCTCTTAATTAAATTAAAATAAGTAATCGGATTGGAACCTAGTTACGATGAAAATGAATATCTTAATTGGGATTGTTATGATATATATTATATACAATGTAATTTAAATTAATCATATTAATAGTTGACATTATTTAAACAGAGTAAGAACATCAAATATCATAATCACTATAGTGTTGACGTTTACAGTAAAACAATGCAACAATTCCTTCAAAAAGCGTATAGAATCATATTGAGTAATTAAAAATATCGTAACCACTATAATAAAAATCACACAATTGTAATTAGAGTAATAAAAATATATAGCAATCATATAAATATATATATATATATCATAATCAGATTTGTTATGATAAATAAAATATATAATAGAGAGATGAATACGTAAAACGATTCACATTCTATTACAGTACAATAGAAATGAAAAAGAATACAATTTTTCTAACCCAAAATGATGGCTATCATTGAACCTAGGATAGAGGTACCTTGATTTGTACATTCATAGAGATCTATCTTACCCAATACCATGTAATTCCTTGATATGATTAATGACTTCTATATTGAAATCCCCACAATCCCTCCATTAAAAAGTTCATCAGAACCTATGCATTCCTAGCCTCAGAAGCCCTCAATCCACAATTAACTAGCACATATATATTCCTATCATGATAATCCTCTGATTCTAAAGACCATTGATCAGTATCACACTAATAAAAAAAATACTTTGATGATTACAAGTGTATCAAAGTATCTATTCAAAACTATACTAATTCATGGCTTTCGCACAAAGAAATTTTTTGATAGAGATCTCAAATACCATCTCAAAATAACTTTTATTTTTAAGCTCATCCAAATGATGAGATATTTATGTGACTCATCCCAATGGTCATATTTTGTCTCCAATTGTTGGATTTCTTCCTAAAATCATTTAGGGACATGGAAACTTTCTCTCTAACGTTCATCTTATATTTGAAACAATGACATCATTTTACCATGCCTATAAAAAATAATACACAAAAAAATTTTTGAATAAAAGTTTTTCTTTTTAATATAACACTATTTTTAGGTTACAATAATGTTGGTACTAAAAGATTTTGTATTATATGATAAAATAAAAAATTGCTCAATGCCAAGGAGAATCTGGCCAGATCTCTTTATAATATCAAATGGCTAAAGGAAGGGGATAGGATCTCCAATTTCTTCCATCGTCTTCATAAGGAAATGAAATTTAGAAGTGGGTGTCTGCTCTTAGCATTAATGGAAGATTATTCACTGTAGAATCTGAGATTTCAAATGCGGGTGTGAGTTATTTTTCTGATCTCTATTCTAAAAATGGGACTGATAATTCCCATATGATTGCCCAGAATATCATGCAAACCATTGATGATCTGTCTAATGAGGATTTGGTTAAGACTCCGGGGGGGGGGAGGTTTGGGAAGAATTTTTTTCTCTTAACATTGATAGAGTTGCAGGGCCGGATGGGTTCTCTAATAAGTTCTTTATGTTTAACTGGGAAATTGTTCATGAGGACGTTGTGAATGCTGTCAGACAGTTCTTCATTTCTGACTCTATGAATTATGGTGCCAACTCTAACTTCATTGCATTGATTCCAAAGAAATATAATGCAATTGACATAAAGGACTTTAGACCGGGTGCTATTGGAAACACCATCCTTAAGATCATTATCAAAATCCTTTCCACCAGGATGTGTCAAGTGGCCAAAGGTATCATCACCACAAATCAATTTGGGTTTGTCCCTCGAAGAAGAATTCAAACTTTTATTTTTACTGCCTCTAAATCTATCAATTATATGAGAAGGAAGGTGAAACATGGGACTTTTTCCATGAAAGTGGATATTTATAAAGAATTTGACACTATGAAATGGAGTTTTCTTATATCTATTCCCAGGATGCATGGATTCTACATAAAATTTATCAACCTGATTCACTCTATCCTTAGGAGTGCCCGGTTATCTATCTTGGTGGATGGATATCCTAGAGGTTTCTTTAAATGATTGAGGGGTTTTCGTCCAGGGGATCCTCTGTCAGGTCTTTTATTTGCTCTTTTTGAGGACTATTTAAGTCATTGTCTCGATAGTTTAGTTCAAGGTGGTTTGTATAATCTGATTCCAGTTGAAAGGGATTTTCATGCCCCTTCTCATATTTTTTATGCCAATGAAATCTTGATTTTTGGAAGGGCTGATTTTAGGATTGTTAATTCCATTAAATCCATATTTAGTCATTATAAAGCTGTGGCAAGGCATGCCATTAGCCTTCAGAAGTCCTTTGTGGTTTTTGGGAAGGGAGTGACAATTAGAAAGCAGTTCGGACTTTCAAGATCTCTTGGAGTTATGAAGGGTTCTCTACCATTTAATTATCTTGGTGTTCCCCTTTTTTGGGGAAGGGTGAAAAGATGTTATCTTGAATCTATCTTCTCTCGTATCACTGCTCAAATGGCTCATTGGAAAGGGAAAGCAATGACTCAAGCTGGATGAATCTGTCTTGTCAACTCTGTGATTACATCTTTGTTTGTTTATGCATTTTCTATTTACAGATGTCCAAGGAATCTTCTCAAGGAGATTTAAATGCTTATTATGAACATCATATAGACTGGTTCTATGTTTGAAAAGAAGCTAGTTTTTGTGGCTTGGAAAGATTTCATAAAGCCCATTGAAATGGGGGGACTTGGCATTAAGGACCTAGTATTATTCAACGAGGCTCTTGTTAGCAAATTTATCTGGAATCTTCTCACTTATACTGATATTTCAATGTATTTCGTTGCAGCCGGCTTCATTTATGATTATGGACAGAATATCCTCACTACCATTTATCTTCTATTTAGCCTGCAATGAGGTCTTCTTTTATTGGGATTTTGACTTCATCAAAATGGTTGGTAAGAAGGGGCTCTACTATGAATATATGGAGCACTCTTTGGTTATCCAGACCTCTTCAACAGAAAGTATAGATTCCTCCTCACCTATCAACTGTTCATATTTCTTCTTTGCAGGATGATTGTCTGGATTTATTGGATCTCATCCACCCTCATTTAAAAACCAAAGTTCTCACTTACATGTACATGGATTGTGACAATTTTATTTGGGAACCGACCAACATAATAATTCTTACCACATGGGATATGTACAGATATATCTGTACTAGGTAGAATCTTACACATTAGTGGATGATAACCTATAGGAATTTCATTATTCCACCTTCTGTTTACCTGATTTTATGGAAAATCTGGAAACGAAGACTCCTAGTTCACTGCATTCTTCAAAGAGCTGGATTCCATCTTACTTCGTCATGCCATGTTTCCTGAGTGGATGTGGAATCTCTGAATCATCATTTTCTATCTTGTTCTCTTATTTGCAGTATTTGGAAGTATATTCAAGATATGATTGGTTGTTGTGTGGATGTTAGCTCGCTAGATATTCTTCTTCAGTCTACAACTTTTTACCAATGCAGTGATAGGTTTAGGAATCTAATTATTTTTTCTATTTCTTCTTCTTTTGTGTTTATTTGGAGGACTCATAATGATCAACTTTTTGAGGGTATCACAACCACCTTTGATTCTGGTGTTAGAGCTATTCATAGGGCTGTTTTCACCGCTTCTAAGATACAAGTTGGGTGTATGAAAAATGGGTTGAATGACTTTATTGTTTTGAGGAATTTTGGTGTGAGTGGTAGACCCAGGAAACCATTGGTTCTAAAATCGATCAAATGGATTCCTCCTATCCCTTCTTGGATGAAAATCAATGTTGATGGTGTGGCTGTTGGGTCACCTAGGCCATCGGGTTGTGGTGGCATTTTTCGTACCTATTGGGTCTTTGTCAATGGATTTTTTCATCATTATATTGGGCAGGGATCTTCCATTGAAGCTGAATTATGGGCCATGGTCAATGCTATTAAATATGATGTTCATTTTGGATGTCACTTTCTTTGGTTAGAATCAGACTCTATGATGACTTTGAATCTTCTAAAAAACTGATCTAGGAATGTTCCTTGGGATTTAATGGCCCATTGGATTAAATGTATATGTTTTCTTGACACCATTGTCATTGAAGTGACTCATTCTTATAGGGAGGCCAATCAGGTTGCTCATTCTTTATCAAAGAAGGCTATTGAGGAGTCAAGCTCAGAATTGTCTTTTGTGGCTCTTGATTGTTGTGTGCAATGTTTTGAGGATGATGCATGTGGCAAGTTGTTTTCTCATCTTTGTAAACCTCCCTTTTTATGCTTTGTCTTTGTACTTTATTTTTTAATAATATTTGGTAGGGGTGGATCTTTGATTCAATCCAAGGCCTTTTGATTAAAAATCATAGTTGGCATGATTGATGAAAGATTTATCTAGTTTTTATGATGTAAATAATATTCAGCCTTGTTATGATAAACATAAAAACATTCAGACTATATTTGTTTATTTATAAAATATTTATCATCTACGTAATAAAAATATAACAATGAACTTTTATAACAAAATTATAAAAGTACAAACAATAAAACAATATATGAATTCATTTAATAATAAATTGTTTGATTTCCTAAACAAAAGGAATAGAAAATTCAAAAGATGAATTTTGAGTCAATAACCTCCCCCTTTTGTGAATGCACAAACCACACGATAATAACAAATAATGGATTAAAAATATAAGTAGATTTTTTATATTCATTTGTGAATAGTTATAATTATCTCACATTTAGATTTAAAACTCTTATGAATAATATTTGAATATGAATAACCACTCACTTTGAATAATATAATCTCTAAGAACCATATTTAAAAATCCATTTATTACTCACCCTATGGAATATATTACTCCCCCTTTTATAATTATTCTATCCTTATTCTCCAACATTATAAAACAATATCTACTAATTCCAAACATTTTCCCAATTTTTTTGGAAATGGAATAGGAATGATCTATTAGTTCATATAAATGGGTTAGAGAAAAAATAATAAAAATGGATAATTTATTTTAACATCTAAAATGAGTGAAAACAACTAATCCAATGAATGGAAAACATTCAATCAAATGAAATATAGATATCAAACTCATTCATAAAATTTTCATAAATTATAAAACAATTGTTCAAACTATAAATTTATTTTCTGTTTCTTTCCCCTTCTACAAAATATCTAGAACCAATGTCTTCATATTTATAAACCCATGTAATTCCTCCAATATTTTATCAATGATTCCTTGTGAGGCTGTATTTTGTTTATCATAATTATCCAATACCATTTCCTGGTTGTGAGTAACGTTTTCTATAAAAATTTTCTATGCTTTAAGAGATCAATTTCTTTCTTCCTAATACTTAATTTTTTTTTCTTGATACTGATAATTTTCTGCATGAACTCTATTTAACATTTCAAGGATTTCTGCTCTATTGGAAAATAATTTATTTTCCATCTTCAGGTTAAATATGTCATCATGATAATATAAAATCATTCTTTGATTGACATAAATTCTCTTTTAAATTACATTAAAATCACTGAACTATCTCTCATATAGGCATCTAATTACATTTAATCATTGAGCAGTATCACTTTATAACTTTTAGAAAGCATCTGAAAGATCATTCACAAGTTTTTGATATCATCTATCATCTCTTCATGAATCTTCATACTCTCATATGGATTATGTAACCATTTAACAACAATATTTCATGCCTTTCTATGCCCCTTTGTGATTTAAACCAAAATTTTGAAATCGGCCTTGATATTGATTATCCATTTATTCAGTAGTTTTATTATGTATGACATTTTATTTGGATTTTATATAATACAGTGAAATTATCCATCAATTATTGGATGGAGGAGAAGATATTTTTCAATTCATGAAACTAATTTAATAACATACTGATATCTTTTCAAAGAGATTGTTTTATCAGAATCAGTATCTTCCTCATAGTTAGAAGGTTCAACAGAACGACTTCCACCATAATCATCATCGGATTTATAAATATAATTCTCAATAGATTGGGTCTGTTCTTCCTTAACTAAAATATGAATTACATTCACTTAAGGGACATTATTTAAAATTTGAGCTCCTAGGGAATGGAATTTAATTGATGTTTCTTCTGAATACCATATTGGTAATTTATTACATTTATATTTTTTTATCTTCTCCTCTATTATTATATTCTCCACAAAATTAATCTATTTATATCATTTCAGAGTCCTCTTATTCTTCTGAATCATTACCTTGAGAGACATTCAGTGATATCTATCCACAAACTACTTGTTTTCTTTTTTTAATTACATGAGCTAAGAGAATAAATTTCTCTTTTTGAGTTTGTTTTTTTATATTAATTTAATCACTATGATTCTCAACACTTTTTAACAATGATTCAATGTTAATGATTCTCACCTTTCTTTTCTTATATCTCTTTTTATTCTTTTTTATTTCAATAATTTCATCAGCATGAATTTTTTCAGCAATGTTCTCTACAGGATTGAGACCAATTTTGGGATCCTTCTATTTCCTTTAATCATGTTATTTTATTAACATAGTTGAAATTACTTCATGGTAAGATTTTTTTATTTTTTTTCTTTGATTTAAAAATAGATTCTAAATTCTCATTATTGTTTTCTGAAATAGTTTTATCTGATTGTTTTAAAATAACCTTACTTCCATTTGTTTCTTTTTTAGAACATTTATATTATGGTGTTTTATTGATTTTCATTTATTCTGAATAAAAATCATTTTCAATCTTATAACTATTTCAACACAGATCAAAATTCATCTTAAATTTTTGGGTACTGTCTTAACATGATTTCTTAAAAACATTATACATTAAGGAAAATTCACATGGGGTTTAATTCACTAGACATGAGGTTGTCAGTGGTGTTGAAAATATAACCCATATATTTAATCATTCAAGTGTTTATAAGATAGTCAAGCATAAAAACTTATATAACATTTAATGTTTCACCCTCACCAATTCATGAAATTAAAATTCCTTTCATCTCGAGTGAAACATGCATATTACCCATTGAAAAATTGGTATTCATCCTTTCATCTTCATGAATCTCAAATAAATATTGTTCTTCCCTTTATATAACAAATGATCACTTTTCCTTTAGAAATTTTTAGGATAGATAAAAAAAATCTCCCTCTGATGGATCATTTATGAAATTTTTATCCTGTTTATCATTAATAATTATCTCACTATCGTAGATATGATAGGATACCTTCAAATTCCCTTCATCAAACATCATAAAATTGTAAAACTAAATAATTTCGTTCTAAATGATATTATTTTTGAGATCAAGCTTTTCCACACAAACTGATCCACATACATGGAATTGAATGATTATATTTATTTATGAATCATACTTTTCATATAAATATCTTGTGATAAATCATTAAAAAGTAATTTCATCTTAAAAAAACTTTTGTAGCCATTTATTTAAGAGACATTGTTGATGAATAAGACATTGATACAATTGAAATAAGCTGGATACCAAAAACATCAGACTCAGAAATTTGAGGAGGAGCATGGATTCACTATTGATTTGAGGTTAATTGATGAGGGACAAGGAGGGGTCCAATTTTTATAAGTGAGGAGATGTGATCGTTGGTATTGTATGGTGAAAATTAGGGCAAATAGATTGGATGGTTAAATTTTTTTTGAGGTTTTTTATTTTTTAAAAATAATCAATTGGATTCAAAGTGAATATGATAAAGTGTTCAAAACAAATAACAAAACATAAATGTATCAATAAAAGAAAAGATAAAGGGAATTATACCATTTAGAATATCACGATAGGTATATTAGTTTTAATAAATTGTTTTTGAAATGAAAATAATATTTTGAAAACATAATTAAAAAATGGTTATTAAAAAATTGGTATGAATATTTTTTATGCTGATAATTTTTTTTCCAAAACAATTGGTGCTGCTTAAAAATTTTCTAAACCTAAAAATATCTAGTTTAGATTGAAAATTTTTAAATCAATGTTTAATGATTTATAAAAACATATGTACTCCCTTTTTTGAAAGAATAAAATTCATTAAAAGATATGTTTTAAACAGGAATTATATATGAATGATTAATTTATAGTGATCATTTGTAGATTTTTTTTGGTGTATTCAAATATATTTTATGGTAATGGTTTTGTAGAAATATCAATATATAATTCTTGAATTTCAATGAATTGTAAAATGATGTCTACTTTGAGTTTGTAATCCTTAAGAAAGTGATAACTAATATCTATGTGTTTTTCATGTGAGTGATGTGTAGGGATTTTACTTAATGATATAGAATGAGTGTTATCATATAGTATTTGAGTTTTAATAAAACTCATACCATAACTAATGTGGGAGTGTGTGTGTTGAGTCCACAAAACATGAGTATAATAACTTCCAGCTACCACAGATTAGGCTTTAGTAGTGGAATGCACTACTGAGTGTTGTTTCATAAAGACCAAGAAACTTATGAATTAGCTATGAATTGAAAATATCTAGATGATATTTTTATATCCATTATATATCCTCTAAAATGGGCATACATTTTTTGAAACAAACTCATTTCTATAAGATTAAAATATTTATAAATCCATGGATCCCTTTAAATAATGAAAATTTATTATCATAGATTTTAAATGGGATACAATTGATTTTCTTGATACCTGGTACATAATAATAGTAAAAACATTAATTTTGATGACTATATATTATGTATAGTAAACATCATATAATTCCTCTAAAAATATTTTGATTTATTTGTTTCATAGGTTAATCAATTTAAATAGTATTTGAGGGGAAGATTGGAGTACTAGTATTTTCAGTATTCTTGTATCCATACTTTGTAAAAAGATATCTGATATGCTTATGTTCAGAAATATAGGTTCATTCTGCTTTTTTGGAAATTTAAAACCAAGAAATAATGTTATCTCACCCATCATACTCATTTCAATATAAAAATTCATAGGATTTGAAAATGAACCAATGAAAGATTTAGGGTTTGATCTGAATATAATTCCATCAATATAGATTTGAACAATCAATTTTTTTTATTATATTACATTATAAAAAATGTTGGATCAACAATTACCTTAACATAATTTTACTATAACAAAAATCTTGTAAGTATTTCATACCACCCTCTAAGGGATTCATTTATTCCATATAAAGATTTTAGATGTTATTAAATATATTTAGGATGTTTTCTGCAATCAACACAATGATTTTATTCTAAAAAAATCCCCTGAACATATCCATTAAAGAAAGAATTCATTATATGAGTTTGAAAAATATCTCAATTAACGAATACATAAAAGGCTTATAAAATACTAATTGATTCATTTCTAGATTCTAGAGTATAGGATTCTTCATTGACTATGACTTATTGTTAATTATAGCCCTTAGAAACTAATATTTCTTTATTTCTAAAAATGATTCCATTTTTTTCACATTTGTTTCTGAAAACCCATTTTACTCTATTTATAGATGTTTCCTTAGGTCATCCAACAATGGTCTAAAAATTATTCTATAAAATTAATTTTGTTCATTTTGTATATAATTAATCTAATATTTATACCCTAAAGCCTAATTAATAAATTTGGGTTCAAATTGGAAAATAAATGATAGGATCTCTACTTCATTTCATAAATAACATCTACTCTTTATGGGTTGATTTATATCAACAATGATACCAATACTAGGATGATTCCTGAAGAACAATTGACTATGGTTTTTTACAACTTATTCATTAACATAGGGTAGAATTTCTTCTTGATTAAATATTTCTGAAACATTTTCTTGAGTATTTTTCTTTATTAGAATAGTTTTCTACTAGGTGTTGATAATCAATTTTGGAAAACACATTTGAATATATATGTTAAAATTTAAAAAAAATAATTATTTTTATAAAATTTAATATGTATTATTTCCTCAATTGTAGAAGAATATTTTTTCAAATCTATAATCCTTTTAGGTAGTTGAATAGCCTAAAAATATTCATTCATCAGGAAAGGGCGAAAAATTTTGTGAGTTATCATCTGTGTTCAAAATGTATACATTTAATCTAAAAACTCCAATATATGAATCTTTTGGTTTTATGCCATTACAGAGATTATAAGGTGTTTTATTATGAAATGGATTTATTAAAACATGATTTTTAATATAACAAGTAGTACTCACATATTAGCCCCAAAAATATTTTGGAAATTTAGTATTTTCTCAAAATGGTTCTTATTATCACTTTAAGATTTTAATTTCTTCTTTCAACAAATCCATTTTTCTATGGAGTTTGTGGATCAATGAAGTTATGGGTAATGAACATTCACTATAGAATGTTTCAACATATGAGATTTTGAATTCTTCACCAAGATCTCTATGAATAGTTATCAATGGATGGGTTTTATCATTTTTAACATTGACTGTAATTTTTTTAATAATGACATGACTTTATATTTCTTTAAGAGAAAA
Source organism: Viscum album (assembly GCA_963277665.1). Taxonomy (NCBI): domain Eukaryota; kingdom Viridiplantae; phylum Streptophyta; class Magnoliopsida; order Santalales; family Viscaceae; genus Viscum; species Viscum album. The sequence continues at coordinate 748,504,076 of OY728129.1, read as the reverse complement.
TAAACCAATGTAAATATGGTGTATCCATAAATTGTAACAAATACATTGTATTTTCCTCTGATACATAATTTTTATGTAGGACAAAAAATATCAGTGGGAACTCATTTTAAATCATTAGTAGTTGAAATGTTGATAATTTATTTAAATATTGACGTATGTTTTATTCAATATTTAAAAGGGTCACAGACATTTGAATAATCAATCCTATATTCTTGTAGATCCTTAAAAATTCTTTTTGGTCACTTTTCATGTGTTCCTATGGTTATAGTTTCTTATCCTTATATTCCATAACCAAAATTTATCTTCCATAGAACTAAAGAAAGGTATTCCATAGATCCTATGGTCTTCTAATTTATGGGTATAAATATTCTTTTGTAGATGGGTATGAAGAAGGAATTCATCCTTGGAATTGTGTACTATGAATATGTCAGTCCTAAAATACAAAAGGTAACCATCATCACAAAATTGTATTTTTCTTATAGTGTTTTTCAAAATACCCTTAATATATAAAGCATTTTATATCAAGGATTTTACAATAAGAACAATGTTACATATAATAATGAGAATTCCATTATCATTTCTCTAAAGGAAACCATTCCATGTTTTATTTCAATATTATTTTCAAAGAAGTATTTGTGGCCAGTTATATGAATAGAAAACCACTATCTATGAACCATGTTTTGTTGTAGGTACTTCCTTTGTTTTCATGAAAATAAAATAGTTAGATTTTCCGAATCCAAAATTTCTTGGATCATGAAATGTTAAAAAATAAATTTATAGGATTCCAATTTTTTTTAAAAAAATGATATTTATGAAATCCTAAGGATTGGATTCTATTTAATAAATAATTTGTGTTCTAATGTCCACCAAATTTACACATAGTGAATAATAGGAATATTTTGGGAAAAATTGTAATTTATAAAAAACGGTTTTGAGTTTGAGTAACCAATTCTAGAACTATTTCTTCGAGGACATGTTGATTATATATTTTATTGAATTATTATTTACAAGAAGTAAAATTTGATAATAGTTTCTTAAGATATAATGTTTCATATTTCAGTATAATTTCTAAATTATTATCCTCACATATATTAGTTTTATAATTTTCTTTGTTTTTTAAAACATTTTTATCATAAAAAACTTTTTAAATATCCTTATAAAGTTTATCCTTATCAAAATTTATTTCCTCTAGGTTTTTAGTAATAGAATCATTTTTGAAATATTTTTCATCATGAACATTAGAAATATCTGATACTTATTTTAATAAAATAATGAAACCATAATTTTCATTATCAAGTTTCATTTTGATGTAAATATTTTCATTTTCACGATACGTGGAAAATCAATAGACTTCATCAGATGTAGGTAAAGTATCTTTTAATAAGGAAGATTCTTTATCTGGTAAAATATATCCATTATTATCAGGATATATATAATTTAAATAAATATTGGATAATGATTAAATGATGTGTTCTATTTCCCGGAAAAATTGATTATCAAACAGTATTCTAGTAATAAGACCAATATTTTTATGTCTGGATGTTTTATCATTTGAATATTTATCCAATTAATCACTACCAATTTCACTCGAAGAATCATTTTACTTCAGTGTTTTTTCCTTTAGAATTTTAGTACTTTTTTTATTCTTCTTAGAATGTTTGTCTTTTATGCCTTTTATTTTAGTCCTTGTACAATTATATCTAATGTGTTATGATTTCTTAAATTCATAGAATGTTACTTATAGATAATTTATTTCCTTCTTATCATTTTTCTCATACGTATATTGAAAATATTTTTTACCAATAATATAGTTTATCCTTTATGCAAGATTGGATAACTCATTTTCTAATTGTTCATATTCACTTGATTCCGAAGGAATAATCACTTTCTCCTTTGTTTACATTACTATTTTCACATGTTTCTTGGATATAATTTGATTTGAATTTGTAGTAAAAGAAAAAACTCCATTATTTTTGATTTCCTTTTCCACATAAACCTTAAAAATATTTTCATATAGTATAAGAGTTCCAAATAACTCATCATGATAATCATTTTAAATTTTCATTATACATCAATTACAGTTCTCTTTGACTCCCATTCGTTAGTCATGATCTCTATGATCATTTCAAAAAGAACTTTATATTATAATATTATTTATTCCATGGATTGTAAGTTATACAGAATAGTAATAAATCTTTTTTTAACATTAGATATAGGTTATCCATTTGAAGAAAACTATGATTGTCTATTCTAAACATGACTCTTCTTGGACTGATGACATTAGATGTACAAAAATAAGTAATCTTTAGTTTCTTCCAACTTCTATTTTCTTCTTCACAATTTGAAATATGGATTTATATATTTTTAGACATTGAAAAAATAAATGTATTGTGTACCTTATAGTAAAGTTGATATTCATGATTCTTTTTATTATAAAAAGTTTTATCCACATTTTCAGGGATTTTATAATCTCTAGTGAGGAATAAAAAATTATCAACATCAGTATTGATAAAAAGTTATCCATTCTATCTCTCCAGTATTCATATCCATAACCTTCAAAATAGGTGGTCTAATAGGACTAAAATTTTCTCTATATTTGTAATTGAAACCTTCCATCATTAAAACAATTTAAAAAAATCCACGATACACATTTTTATAGGAAAAATATTTAGAATAAAAAAATTTACAAAAGTAATATTACTAACATTAAAAAGTAATGTAAAAAAATAATTAAGTAGTGGAAACCTGCTCTAATAGAAATTGTTTTGTCATAATGTATATATAGATGGAATAATACAAGTGGTTGGGTGAATTGTAGGTATAAAATAATTCATTTTTCTTTCTTAATAGGATTTATTTTAAAACAATTTCAAGTAATTCAATTCAGAAAAACTCTTTATTTATTTAAAATAATTAAATGTATTGGGCCCTGGATCTGATTAAATTGAATATCGTAATCAGTTTGGTTATAATAAGTATTCTACAGGTCATAATTAAAATTACCTATATTCATATTTGAAATTATTTAAAAAATTTAATAATGTAAAAGATCATAATCACTATGGTTGTGATTTTTAGAGTAAAAAAATGCAATCATTCAATTATAAAGCATACTAAATCATATTGATTAATTAAAAATATCATAATCACTACAATAATAATTACAAACATCATAATAAGAGAAATACAAATATATTGTTAGTATACCAATACAATTATAATGTAATCAGATTGGTTACAATAAAAAAATATAAGATTAAATGACGAATAAGTAGAAAAATTCACTATCAATTACAATGATACATAAATGTTAATGAATACAATTATTTTAACCAAAGGGAAGGGAATCCTCTAACCTAGGATTGTATGTATTACCCACACCAGGTTTTTTCCTCGATATGATGATTGACTTCTATATTTCTATCCATGGAAGCCCTCCATTATGAAGGTAATCAACACATTTGTCTTCTTGTCCTCAGAATCCATCAATATGTAAATGAGAAAAATGTCTTTCATCGTATCCCCAGAATCCATCAATCATAATTCACAATGATTAGTGTATCAAAATTAAAAACAAATATTTTGATGATAACATGTGTATTGAAATAGTTATTCAGAACTTGACTACTTCAAGCCATCCCCACAATATAATTTCTAACAGAGCTCTCAATTAACATCTCAAAACCTCATCTGTTTTTTCTTCTCTTCCAAATTACCTAGTATTTGTAGGGCTCATCCTAATGGTCATATTTTGTCTCTAAAGGTTTGATTTCTTACAACAAATGTAGAGGAACAGTGACCCCTGGAACTCCAACAATCAACTTATAACTAAAACAACAACATTAATTTATCATTTATATCTTTATAGAATACATGGAATCATTTTTTATTAAAAAAATTTCTTTATGATATAACACTATTTCCATTTTACGATAATGTGGGTATGAAATGAATATGTATCTTCATATAAAATAAAATAGTGAACTATAAATGTGTATTATGATTAATGATTAAATAGTGAATATGATTTATCTTGTTTATATTATACTAATGTATGTGTAAGAGGAAATCATAATTGGTGGGATTTATGACTGGTGTATCTAGTGAGTACGACGTAAATTGTATTCGGTTTCATTATAATAAACATATAAGTATTCATACTATATTTCTTGAAGTGTATGATATTTATCAAACACAAAATAATAAAAATAATGAGGAACTTGTATCAAAAATCACAAAGGAAATAAAATAGAACAACATATGAATTCATTTAAAAATATTGCATGTTATAGCCAATACAAAAGAAATAAAAAAATGTAAAAATTGACTTTTCACTCAACCCTATTTACTAAATTCCTAAATACACTAGAAATATATATATATATATATATATATATTCCATGTGGTATTATGTGTAATTTGATGTAGTAAATCATTAGATAACTTGTAACAATAAACATAGTTGTTATAAGGGCCCTATGATAGGGCATTTAGTTGGGCTTGTGATGTGGGTGGATGAGGATGAAGATATAAAGTCATGAACTATTTTTTATTTAGTTGTTGATCTTTATTTTTTACATCCATAACGTTTGTAAAATTTAGATTGACATGAAACTTGTAACTTTTGGTTTTGGTTTATTCCCTATGTCGGGAAATGGTTAGTAATGGATTTTTAGGTTTATTTGTTTATTTTTCACATTATTTTATATGTTATCTATTATGGAACACTCTGATAATGAGGGTATAGTATCCCCATGTGATCCATTATACCCTCACTAATAGGTGAAACCTCTGGCATATATGGTGATTCACTTGTAGTCATGTGGAGACTTTGCTCGAGGACTATTCAGTGGAATCCGGTCAAGGATATTAGAACACATTCCCAAGGACCATAATATATTTAAGACATTCAGGACATAAAATATAATATATTATTCTATTAAAATATCTTCAATGTTTCCCTTTGATATCTCCATAACTACTACTCCTATATAAAAAATTTCTTCATAGCTTAGGGAAATGAATCGTAAGAAAGGGCGAGCTTAGATTCTAACAAAGGGTAAATAAATAAGATATTTAGGAATATAATTAACATATGGTTATGAGAAAAAGATAATAACATTAAAATATCATACCTTTCATCTCAAATATTATAATATTGATTCAGGACATAAATATTGGGAGTCATAAGACTCGAATCCTAAAGTAATGAAAGATGATATTATATGTGAGCATAAAATATGTATAAGAAATGGATTTTTTTTTCATACACTTGAACATGTAACATGATTTATATAATATTCCTAGATCACATCCAAGGATACCTTATTCATAATGGCACACTCACCAAAAAAATCTTAGTTGTCATGGTTCACTCCCAAGACCATCTTAATGGACAATGTCCCTTAATCGGCCTCACCCCCCAATTCAACATTATCTATCACATGAGATATGAATTTTTTGCCAATGAATTTATGTTTTCTACATGAATTAAAATCATGTAAGATATAATAGGCTAACCCGACATTAAATGCACAACCCCATCATATAATTTAAAATAGTCTTTCTTGATGTTATTCAGGCTATCCCATCACATATGTTGTACCATTCTTACCTGATGCTATCTAGGAAACCCCATCGTATAAGTTATAATGGAATCACCTTGCGATATCTTGGACACAAATTATATAATCTATAATAATATTACAAAATTATATCTTGACTAATCAATAGTATAATCATTAATATCTAATAATAAAAACATGAATAAATTATAATGATCTTCCAAATCATTATAAAAAGTCATAATCATAATCATTAATATTTCATGACCTGATTAACCTAATGAAAAGAAATGTGATCCATTTCAATCTTTTTTAAAAATGATAACTCCTCTGAGAAAAAGCATTTCTCAATAAAATTATTTGAAACTTGAATGAAACATGGAAATGAAATGGGTTCCGTAAAAATATTTGAACGATGATTAACAATAGAAAAGAAACATGTACCATAAAAAAAATAAAAAAATTAGAAATAAATCAGAGAAATAATATCAATGATACCCTTGGATATTATTTACTATAATTCATATCTTATGAAAATGGATGGCATATTAGATGTAAAATAATTTTTAACGGATCATTTAAAACATTTATGAAGTAAAATAACCCATTCCATATAAAAACTAACTTTTTAAGACATAAAATAGTTCGAAAAATGTTTTCCATTAAAAATAACCATGAAAATTTATAAATGATTATTTTATGGTCAATAAAAAATATTACATCATAAATCATTTTCATTTTAATTTTCCATGAAATGATCATAAAATATATTTTAAAAATATTTCAGAAAAAATTTCTTCAAAAAGCATTTTTGGAGAAGGAAAATTTTCAAATGAATAGATAAATAACGTCAAATTATCATAAATTTTTAATTAATATTCATAATTCACAATGATTGTAAAATAGGTACCATTAAATGAAGATATAATGAAATACTAGAAGTGAATAAAAATTACTACTAACCATGAATCGTAAGACACAAGAAAGAAAAAAATAAGGGAATATAAAATATCATGATTATTGATGAATTAATTATATTACATGATAAGGGTCTGTATATAGATCTTGTGAAATAATATAATAGCATTTCATAATATACATCTCAATGAAGAAAAATTGAGAAAAAAAAACAATTTACCGATTAAGTAACATTTAAACCATAACCACAAGAAATTGAGATCATAAAATAAATGTATAGATAGAAATAAATATTATTATAATAATATTATAATTAAATAATTGGAATTATATACACCGCATTTAATAATGAGGTGGTGAATATATCGGGTGCCAAAAAAAGTAGATGTGAGTCATAATTCAATTACCATATATATTGAGATTTTTCAGAGATGTTCAATCCTCCGATAAAATAAATTTAATTTTATTATTAATCTAAAATAGAACAATATACAAAAATATCATATAATATAGGATTTTATTATGAAATTATATTACATGTTTTATTAACAATCCGATTTTAACTTTATGTTTTGGGTAATAACCACTATGTTTTTTATGTTTTAAATTTTTATTTTTTGTCCGCCTAAACTAATCATGGTTTCATAATTAAAATGATGTAAAATGTGATATAAATATCCTATGAATTCATTATATATTTATTTATAGTAACTAATAAAATTTAGAGATAGAAATGAAATATGCCATTCATAAAGACAATATGTTGTATGTACGGATGAATGTTGTTACAATTTTCTTTTTATATTGAAGGTAATTATCTAAATGATATATATATATATTATCATTTCATAATAACTCTTATTTCATATATTTTTCATATTTTTATTAAATTCATGATTATTTCATTCCAGATAAATCTTGAATGAATCACATTGCTTCATGAGGTGGTAGTCTTCCATACACACGAATGAAGTTGTCATATTCCCACAAAATGAAAATCATAATGGTATTTACAATATAATATTTCAAAAAGAATATAAAATTATAATTATAACACATCTCATATATAAATATTATTTTCTTTATTTTTCTCCTATGTGAAATTAAGAAATGGAAACAATGAATAACATCTGTTCGCAAGGATGTAGTCCTCTATAAAGACAAAAATTGATTTTATAACCCATTTGAGGGAAGTGTACCTAGTTTTAGTTCATACCCTAAAAATAAAAAACTTCAAAATATATTTAATATATAGAGGGTGTTATAAAATCATGATATAAAAATTTTCTAGTGTTTGAAGATGAAATTAATAAAAAAATTCATTATTGAATTTAACCAGTTTTTTGGGTATCTCCATTCAGTTTTCACAAAATGACTTCCATAGAAAGATTTTATACCAAATTAAGGATTATAGGATAAATGGATGGAATTTAATAAGTTATTTTTGAAGGATTTTTTGAATGAATTGGTTTTGGAGGTGTGAATAATTAGGGAGAGTGAATTCCATTTAATAAGGGGGGATGAGTGGCATTCTTGTAAATACCCAAAAGTGTTTACAATTAGGATGAATTACATATCTAATGTTCCCAAAAAAGAAAAATAATGTAGGGGAGGGATTACATGGTTAATAAATACCTCCACCAATATAAATAAATAAATTTTTACCAATTTATTCTTTTCTAATTATGTTTACCCAATTTTATTAATTTTCATTTCTCTTATGGTGACTTAAATCTTTTTATTTACCAAGACAATATCTACATTAATATTATAATAAAGATTATATTTATTATATAATTTAGACACATTAATCCAAAATATAAATTCAAATTCATTAAATAAAAATCTCATGTGTGTGTAAAATTAATTTTAATAAGAAAACTTTTAATTCAAAAAACCATCTTTTAACTGTGATTGAATTCATTAAATTTATCTATTTCAAAAATTAATTATGGAAAATATTTATTTTACCTTATTATGTAATCTAAATTAATATCATTCCAATTATGGTTTCCATTTTTTACAATACTGTTCTTATATGTGGCATAAATTAATATAACAATTATCCCTCATACAAGATGATAATGTAGGAATCTAATATGAATATTCTCAAACGAAATTATGATTTTTAATATAAATTTAATAAAAATGGCTTTAATGTTACCTAATATGGATAAATAAAATTTTTATTTAACTAATTATACTTTAAAAAAAATTAAAAATATTATTTAACATTTTAAATTATTTATATGGAATGATAGTTTTCAACAAAAATTCAGAAATTTTTATTATTAATCAAATAGTGAAAACTCTCATAAAAACCCAAAAAATTACCCTAAGTTAGTTAAAAAATTAATCATTCAAATTTAATTTTTATTTTGAAAAATTTAATAACAAATATAAAAAATAAAGTTTGAAAATAAGTGTTCCATTAATAGGTAGTAAAATTTATTTTTATAAAAATAAAATGGCTTTATTCTTATATCTTTTATATAAAACACATTAGATGATGGTTAAATAGTTTATTGAATATATAATAAATAAATTTCATTGAAATAATTTATCCAATGTGTTTTGTTTAATTTATATTAATAAACCGTGTTTGGGAATACAAAAATAGTTTTTAAGAGAAGGAATTGTTTAAATATTCATATAGTTCATATATTCAATTATAATGAATTGGTTGGGAAATAAGTATATAAAAAAAATGAATAAAAAATTTCAATAATTTATTTAATACTTTTATTATCTTCAATTATAATGGTTATGTGATATCTATTATAATATTTTAATAATTATATTAATAGAATATTATTGTTCTATAAGACACAGTCTTGTGTGTAACATGTGATAAAGAGGAAACATTGTATAGTATATACCAGAAACTAAACTTATTTTTTTTATACCAAAGTATTAACATTATTTATTATGAATAAACTATATATACAATAATTTAAATTTATTCCTAAATAATAATTCAAAAATCCTTGTGTGTTATATTCTACCTTCATTAAAATTAATTTTCAATTAAATATTTTTCTGGGTCATCAAAAGTTTTATAATTTAAATTTTCTCTCATAGAAACCCACAATTTTAAAATAAACAATAAAACCTATTTTCAAGAGGAGATTTTTATATTTAATGATTACCAAATGTAACTCATAACTAGTTTTCCACCTATGAGAACATAGTGGGAATGTAAATACATGTACAATAAAAAAACTAATTACTAAATACTTATAGAGAGCGATAAAGAATATAGTCAGTAGAGAGATAAAGATAAAAAACACCTTAACCAGTGTGGCTTGAAAAAGTTTCTTGATATCATCAACATTATGATAATGGGAAAATAATTTATTTCAATCCCCTTTTCCATAATGTTTTTCAATCATTATACATGAATCAAAAAAGAATGAAATACTATAATATATCTTATCAAGAGATATTTATAATACATGGAAGTGTGAAAAAGACATAAAAATATAACATATTTCCATAGAAGTAATGGATCACTTCCAGTGCTATATTATTTGAATTGGTTCACTCCCAAATACATCTTAGTAGTCATGCTTTACTCCAAATACTGTCAAAGCATAAAAGGTCCCTTACTGAAATGGGTTCACTACCCATTTCATCAATTTTTATCTCATTAGATATAAATCATTACCTAATGAATTGGGGAGAAATCAATGAGAAACAATAATCTACAAAATAATGGGATAACTAGATGATATTTGGGATTCCTCATCATATGAGATAAAAAAAATACATGATGATATCTGATCCACCACATCATATAAACTGAAATGGTCTAACTCATTCAATGTAGTCCAACCCATCATATAATTTGTAATGGGATTACACAGTACAATCTGGTTCATAACATCATATAAGTTTTAATTGGATTACTTGGTGCTATTTGGAACCACATTATATATGATGATATTTCCAATAACATCAACATGAATAATATAGAAAGAGCATTCATATTGTTATAAAAACTCATAAACACAATCATCTTTCATTTATTATCTGATTACCCATTGAAATGAAATGGTTTCCATGTCAATTTTTTTAAACCATGGTTGGAATCTAAAGTTGTCAAAAAACACTTTGAATCAGGATTGAACCATATAAATGAAATTTGTTCCATAATAATCTCTTTGAAACGTTATTGAACTATGGAAATGAAATGGGTCCTAGAAACTTCATTCTATCAAAACATAGAACATTCTGAGAAATAATACTAATATAATCTAGGTATCATGTCCTCTGTCAGGAATATGTATCATTAATTTTTGTCTTATTATATAGAAAATATTATTGAAAATATAATTTTAAAAATTTATTAATTAATGTATCATTTCATATTTTAAAATTTCCATTTTAAAATAGATTACATTTTGAAAATAAATTCATTGATAAAAAATATAAATATAAAATAATATAATATTAGAGGATAATTTAAAATAATTTTTATTTCATAAATTTTTTTCAAAACCCTTTTCCTTGAAATTGAGATTATAACTCCATTTAAAAATATTTCGAAAAGTATTTTTATAACATGTGGTTTTGGGTGAAAACAGATTTTTTACTGAAGAATGAAATAATGTATGAAATTTTTTAAATAATTTTTTAACTATCCTAATAACTAAATAATGGGAAAATTGTATCATTACTATAATATATCAATAAAAACACAAGGTAAGAAAATTATTGATAATTATTATAATATATATTATAATATTTTTTCATTAGAAGCATAATCATAAAAAATCCTAATAAATCCTGAGATTGTAACCATAAATCATTTCCAATTTGGTGATCGTGAATCCTAAGACCTATGAAAGAATAATATATAATGAAAATTAATATAAAATCAGTATAGAGAAATTAATTTTATTACTTGATTAAGGGGTTTTATATACATCTTATTACAGAATATAAGATCATCTCATAACAAACATCTTAGAGAAGGAAAACTGAGACAAACATCATTAAACAATTCAGTATATTTTGAATTGGAAGTCCCACAAAATAAAGACCAAAAAATCTATTATAAAATAAATATTTTTTAAGGAGATTAATCAATAATAAAATATGTGCATGTATACTTTTTATTGAATAAATATGTGGTGAGTATAACATGTGCCTCAAAATTGTAAAAAAGTGTGATGGAAATCCAATTCCTTGTGTATTGACTTCTATTATAAATATTAAAAAATTATAAATATTTAATATAATATTATTAATAATATATAATTTAGTTATATACATATATATCATTCTATATATTTTTTTCTTATGAATTTATAATACCCATTAATAAAAATTTGATGATAAAATTACAGTTGATGAAATAAGCACTTTATTCCTCATATATGTTTTGATTCATTATATCTTGTCCTATTAAATTGATTATGATTTAATATTTACAATAATTTAAATAATGATATTGATATCATATATATTCATAATATATGTGTGTTTATTAACCCATAATACACTGTGATTGAAACAAAACACACTATTTAGAGAGACGGTATGCAAAACTTACACAATAACACTATTTCTATTTTATTTTCATATTGAAAGAATGTTAGTAAATGACACATATATATTATCATTCTATTAGTATTATAATTTTATATTTCTCGCATATGTCTATTAATACCTTTCCTAATATATTTCATATAAATAATGAACGAATATCACCGCTTCGCAAGGAAGTAGTCTTCCACTCCCACGAAAAAAGCTATCATATTCTCAAAAAATGGATATCATGTAGTTAGTGTTTTATAATATTTTAATAAGATTAAATAAATCAAATATAAACAATATTTCCATCATTATTCCCATGTTTGAAACATTTTATTGGATAAATTATTGACATCAGTTCACGATGCGGTAGTCCACCTTACTCCCAAATGATGATTTCCTTACCAATTTGATGAAATAATGTTGGGTTTTTGGTAAAACCATTAACTTAAAAAATTATAAATATATTTAATATTTTAAGGTTATTATAAAATAATTAAATAAAATAAATTTAAGTGGGTTCAATATGAAATAATATTAATACATGTGATGAAAATTATTAACTCCTCTTTGGATATCTCTTTTTGGTTTTCTCGAAAGGACATCCTCTGTTGGATTGATGTAAAATGAATGTATTATAAAAAGATTGGATGGATGTTTTTATGTCTTTTTTGGGATTTTCAAAATACAAATGTATTGAGAGGATTAATGAAATTGGAAAAGTGGATGCCTATTAATAATAGAGGTTTGGAATTCTTCTAAATACCGAAAGGTATTAAATATTGGGAGGTCTACCATTCCACATGTTTCAGAAAGAATGAAAGTTAATGAATTTTATATGTGAGTTAGTTGATAATTATCTCCACCACAAAAACTAAATAATTTATTCTCAATTTATTCGTTAGACATTATGTGTACTCAGTTTTATCATTACTGTTTTTGTAATTTGACAGGAATCTTTTAATTTACCAAGGTAATTCAACCATTAAATTAAATTTAAATATTAATTAATTTGATAAATTAGACTCAATTATTATTAATATTAATTAAAATTCAATGACTAAAAATCTTATATGTTTGTAAAAGTAATTTTATTATAGAAACATGTAATGGACAAAACATCATTTTAACCATAATCGCAAAAATTAATTATAACTGTTTTCATTAATCATTGTGGTAAAAATATATGTTGATCAAATTAGATAATATAAATTAATAAATATCCGACTAAATAATCTATTTTTCCATCCCATTTAAATAATTTGTACAATATATTTTAAAATTAATCTTGTAGGCATGATAAGATTATGGCTTTTTCAAATTGATATTATTGAAAAGTTCACAATGTTTTTATAAATAAATTTTAAGTCAAATAGATTTAAATATACTAAATTTTATTTTCAATTTTTATAATTTAAATATTTATAATTTAAAACCAATTCATAATATAATTTAGCTTCATTTGTTATTTATATTAAAAGTCAGTTTTCAATTAAAATTTAGTATTTTTTTCTATTCATCAATAAATGAAAGATCGCATAAAAAACCACCCTTAGATAATTTCTAATTACACATTAAAAAATAATTTTTATTTTGTCAAATAGAAAGTAGAAAATAGTCAACAAAATTAACATAAGTAGACCATTAATTTTTTTAAAAAAAATGTCTTTTAGAAAAATATATATTTTTATGCATAAAATTTGATATGTTTAAATAAATTTTCTATATTTCCCACAATATGATTGTAAAATACTACATTAAATTTATAATATATATATATATATATATATAAATTAATAAATAGATAATTTTAAAATTTATTATCGTGTAATGTGTTTGTGCACAAAAAAAATAGTTTTCCAGAAATTGAATTTTTTTATTGTCAAATAGTGAATGCATTCATTTCAAATTAACTGGATTCCAATGAATTCACCTTATAAACATGAATAAAACATATTGTAATAATTTATTAATTCATTTTCATACCCACAATTCCAATGGTTATATGATAAATATAATTTTATTTTCAAAATATTATTAATAGTGTATTGTAGTTCGACAAAACTCAGTCTGATATGTAACATAATCTTTTAAATGATCTGGGTATTATGTGTACTATAAGCTATAATATATCGTTTTCATACAAGGAAATTATCTTGGGGTATCATTCAATGGAATCCATTAAAAAAATAATTTATTCAAAAAATAATAATTCATGAATACTCATGGTATCACAGTCCATCAATTCTTACATTAGTGATGTTGTAATGACCAACATAACTCAGAAACACAATGAACCATTAGGTGAATAAGAAAAATCACCATATTTATCCCCATATTTTTGGATTTATCAAAAAACTTTGGCAATATGTTTGTCTAAACTATACATATAGAATCAGATTATAAAATGTTTAGTAAACCTTAAATGAAAATAAGAACTCATTCTTAACAACCAACCCCACATCAAATCTCATATCAGTGAACAATTTCTGCGCTGATTCATTCAATTATTTAGTTGGTTATATCATTATCGATACATCAGTGACCACATTCACATTCTTGGGTGTATATGAAATTTCCAAAATCAAAATTCTAATGATACACAAATGAACTTCTGTTGAAATTTTATGTCTCTCTGGGTAAAATAATAATTTAATCTCTTATGATTATCATATATTATAAAATAATCACTAATGAGATAGTGAAATAATGTTTTTAGAGCATAAATAATATATTAATACTCATTTTCATTATAAGTTATGTTATTCTTTTAATTGTGTAATTTGGGTGATTTATATGCCACCACCTTCATTGCCTGTATTGAGACTCAACCTAATCACATACCAAATGTATTACATAAAACATCATAACCTATAATCATTTCCTGAAGAATTTTAATTAGATTTAATGTCAACCACTTCAAATATTTGTCAATATACCACTAAATGTTTTTATTCCACTTAAAAAAACAACATTGTGGGTTAAAGATATCATTTCGTATAAAATGTTGGATAAGTCTGGAAAAATCCACGTATAATAACCCTTTAATACCCAAGTACACTAATACTATGAAAATATTTGAGGATGAAACAAGTATATTACTTCATGAATCTTTCCGGGATCCATTACCAGTATCAGATATAACATCCCCCAAAAGAATCACCTCTTGGATCAGAAAGTCACATTTTGAGATCTTACTATAAAATGGATTATGTTTTAATATATTAAATATGATATCAAAATTTTCTACATATACTTCATCATACTTGGAGTAAGACAACATTTCATACACAGACACCCGTATGAATGATTCCATTTTCTATAAAATGATATAGTGTATCAACAACATAAACCTAGGAAGAGAATTAGTGAGGTAGAATGAAATAACCAGAAACATGAGATTATCATACCATCGATTAATTGGTAATTTTTTTATATCCTCTTACAAGTCTCTCAACTAATGGTACCCTATCCATAGGTTATTCTTAAAAAACCATATAGTTCCACTATTATAAAAGAAAATATAATCAATTCACAGTATTTGGTAAATATTTTTTATGGAAACCTAATTTAGATTTCAATAATCAACACAATGTTTGGGAACGTTATTTTAATTATTTGAAAATAGAAGATAAAATACCTAGGAGGGCTGATGTATATGAACTTCAATTGTATTTGAAAACTTTTTAAACATAGTTTTAATTATTATTCTAACCTATTAAATTATTTTTTTCTTTTTTTGTACTTCTATCATATTTTGATATTTTAATAATATTTACATAATTTATTCTAGTATTTCAGTATTTTATTTTTTCATATTAATTTTTATATTATATTTAAAAATATATTTTTATATTTAATTTTATTATTTTTTATTTTTTATTAATATCTTTATACTTTTTATTATTTATACTGATTTATTATACTAGTATTGTATTTTTGTTTATCGTTTTAGTATTATTAGTTCTAATGATAATATTATTACTTTTTAGATTGTTTTTATTGCTAAATTATTATTTAATTATTTCAGTATTATTTATATTATTATTAATTAAATTATTATTATAAATTTTCATTAAATTAGATTCACATTAAATGTTGTTATTATTTTTCATGATAGGTTGTAATTTTATCTAACCATTAAATATTTCTGTATATTATATTATTATATCTTATCATTGGAAGACACATGCACACTCACATTTATTTATATTTATACCTAATAAATATATTTTAATTATAATTTTATTATTATTATTATTTTTATTATCATCATCATCATCATCATCTAACATTTAATATTTTTATATTTAAATTTAATTTGACTTTTCAATTTGAGTTTTTTTTCTCTCACTTTCCACGCTGCAAGTCGGCCCCAATATCATCTTTTTAGTTGGTAGAATCTGTATCAGGAGGGAATGAGGCCTTGACCTCCCTCCATGCTGCCCCTTCTCTCACCGTCGATCATCCCCCTTCACCCCTTACCATTCACACCCACCCCACACTTGTGTCTTCCTTCCATCCTTTTCCTTTATACCTAGTTTTCCCCCACCCCCTTCCCCCATTACATCTCGCTACCCCTACCCATTATCTCCCCCACCACCCCTCCCCCTTCCCCCTCAATCCCAACCTAACCTGCCCCTTCTCCCCCGTCGAACCCCTCCCCACTCACCCCATTAAATTTATTCCCCACCCCTTCTTCCCATGTCACCCAGTGCCCCTTACCCCCTCCCCAACACTCATCTTATTATTCCCTCTCCCCCGCCCCCTTCATAACCTTGTCACATAAAAACTCACTTCCACATCAGATGCACCACCAAAAAATCACTGCCTTCATGTTTCACCCTCTACAGCCCAAACTACTAGTCAAAATCACACTAAATGGACCTCCTCCTACTTCAGTATTGGTTATGCACTCCTTCTTTGGTGAAGAAAAAAAATCGTGGACTATTTTTTATTCGTGAGGCTTCAGGATAGTGTGATTTTATGGGTTGTGTATTGTTATCCCCACAATGGTTTGTGTGTAATGTAGTCACCTAAAGAGAGTTTTTATTTCCATCGAATATCCATGGATGGTAATTTCATTGTGCAGTGAGATTATAGATCAGCATGATCATATTTGTAGTTGTCCAACGGTTTGGTGATACATTATAGTGATTAGTGGAGTCATAAATATTATTTCCTGATCATTTATTCTGAATTATGGTGATCATATCCATACTAGGATTATTATATCTTAGGTTGATTATTCTATGTGCCTCGTTGACATTAAAGTTGGCCAATTCTTATGTGTGAGTGTTTTTAGGGATGAGATAGAGTATGCATGCTTATTTGTATTTCCAAATATGGTTTCCTTTAAAAATTATTTTAATTATATGTTTATTTAATTAATTATATATTTGTTTGAATTATTTTTTATTTAAAATCTAAGTTCCTTCTTTGGTTCCCATTTGTGTGATACCTTATATGTAATCATGGATGGGATATCATCATGGAATTTATTTTTCAGGAAGTCTATTGTTCACATGAGATAATCATAAATCACACCTGGGAAATTTGTGCAAAAAAATTTATATTATTTAGAAGATAATTAATTTTTCTACAATATTCTTTAAAAACGCATTGGTGGTACCTAATAAGTGATCTCATGTAAGAAAAATTGGCACATTTAGATTCTTCAACCTTGAGATAACGGGGTTGTGGTATTTGACCAAGAGATTCAATGCTACAATGATATGAAAATTACCCATCAGGTTAGAGAATGAAATAACAGTTGATTTTTAAAAAAACAATAATGTTTTCTATCATCATAAAATGAGATATGAATCATTGTAGTATAATTAAGATTTAGTGATTACTATATGAAACCATTATCATATGTGGATTTTAAATAATTTCCATTGTATGCACTTGAAAATACATCACCACTATGAAACATAAATATCTATTTTCATTATTCCATATATTAGTCTATTTCACACAGATAGATTTTGTTAAATTTGAACAGTAATTTTAAAAAATTTATTATTTTTTTGGTTGTTTTAGTTTGTAATATTTTTTAAAAATCACCATATTGAATATTATTATAAGAGTATATTACAATTGTATAATGAAATTTTCTCTATGGCTTAACACTTTTATCATCTTATATAGTGTAGAGTAGGTTAATAAATTTTCATATCTATATACATTGATATGAGCATTCAAAATTAATATCTATATATCTAGGGGAAATGGTAGAATTAGTATATCAACAATCAGAATTGATTTGAGTCAAAAATATACATTAAAAATAAAAAAATTCAGTTTACTACTCTATGAATTTTTCTTTACAGTGATTTCAATAAACCAAGAAGTTCATAATGACGTGAACCTCACCACATATTTATAATCTATACCTTCTCTATGAAGTCACAACTCAATGAATTATATTTAATGATTCACTGAACAAGATATATATAGGTAATAATTTTTATTATACTTATTTTTATTCATGTCTATTTCATTATCCTTGAAGGAATACCCTACCATAGTAAACTTTTAGTTACTACTAACAATTTGATCATTTTCAAAGTTATCTCATTCATAAAAATTTAGAACTAACTTATTCATGAGAAAAAAAATTCATTAATTGGATGCATGTTGGTTTCTAATATAACTAACATAAATTGGAGGTTTGAACATCAATAAGAACACAATGAAATGTTTATTTACTCAAAAAATGATATATAAAATCAATTCATTAATTTATTAAATCAAATTAATCATCATTATGAAATAGATTCCTCACTACCATTTGATGGTCTAATTTAGAAAAATTATTTTGAGTAGAGTTTATTAGAGAATCCATTTGAAACAAATGCTTGTCTCAATTCGGATAATGATAATGTTACTTCTTCATTTCATATCATTGATGAATCCTCTCCATCACAATTTAATTTTATTAATCTAATGGAATTTCAAGGATATGAGATCTTAGACTTCAACCCTATCAAATACAATGGTCTCCCAAAAAAAATTACTTAATGTTCTCATTATGTGAGTTCACGACCTATACATCCCAAAGTGAAAAATAACACATTAAAATTTATATAAAATTGTTTTTTAGATGAAGATGACTTTAAACTAAGACCCTTATTTATCATGATAGAGTCATAATTGATCCAAGATAACACAAATTTTCACACACAATAGTACGTCACATCAAAATAATTCAAATGAACTATTTTTTAACATCATAATGAGTTTATATTTTTTCTCTAAATAGATAAATCAGAAACATTGAAAGGGTAATAAAATAAATAAATAGTGGTTAAAGTGGACACTAATAATATTCTAGAAATAACAGTGTAATAATATTTCCAAGATGATCCTAATATTTTTTTTTTCAAATGTGCTAGGGATTAAATATAGCCTTGGGACTATATGAGAAACTTTTTAAAATGATATCATTATTGAAACAATAAATTAGCCTACTCCAATCTAGTCTTCCCTATGTTTTCCTTACATCGAGAATGCATTGTGTTGGAAACCGGTTGATTTTAAAATGCTAATGGTTGGTGGGGAAAATAAATTGGGATACATTGTAAACCTAATACTATATTCAACAATGTGATGTCTAGAATATGACCACATAAATATTATGTTTAGGGAATTTCTTCTCTCATGAAAATTTAAAAATGTAATGTTCATGATCTTCATGATGATTCCATTTTTTATGAAATAAATCATTTATTTGTTTTCTATTTATATGAGTTACATTAATTCTGTTATGTGGTGGGTTATTTTCATTTCTTTCAACCCACATGTTTTTATGAGATGTTCCTATTGAAGTCTTTTACAAATTTCAGGATAAATTCATTTTTAATGAATGTATTCCATTATTCTTCTAAAACATTTTCAGATGTGCAGTTTACATTCATGTTTGGTATGAGTGGAATTTCTACCAATACATGGCTGAAGAAGAAGTAAACATTCTTCTTAATGGGTGTTAGCCCATCATTTTTTCCATTCACTTTATTATGTCTCAATTTTTAGTTGATAAATGGAAAACATTTATCGTAATCTATTTTCCCCTATCACCATAGTGAATTTTAATTAATCATATATATTTTTACAGTCCACATGATTTTAATTATGGTGTGACTTAATTGATATGTTTTGGTTATGTGTTGTCGATGGTAAGATTCTAAAAGATACATTATTTCTAGAGATTTATCGGATACATGCATCCTTTATACATCTATATTCTCTTACTTTAGCAAGATTGCAATTTTCTGTTATATTTTATTCTTCCAAAAACACTATTTAAATAAAATACAAAATATGTATATATATATATAACTAATATTCAAGTATTCACTGATCCTATATGAAAATGGACACATTATTGTAGTAACACAGTCAAGAACATGCCACATGTATCTTGGTCTAGTTTAAGAATGTTATTCATGTTAGGAATTCAACGACACATGATCTCACAACATAGATGATTACTAATATTATTCCATGATTTGAAATTGTTTTTTTAAATATGCATATTTTTTATAGGCCTATTTTCACTCATACTCATATGTGGTGTCCAAAATATTTTTCATATACCTATACGAATTCTGAACAATTTTTTTACTCTATCAACTGTCTCTTTTTTTCATGGAAATTTCAACTATGTTATATGTTCTAGATATTTCCATGATTTTCATTAAATATAAAGGAACGTTAAAAGATTCCATAAATTTATCAAGGAATATATTTGATTATTTATCCCCTTTGACCTACTGATTAAATCATACATTTTATATATTGTGTAACCTATAGAATCAATGAAGAATATTTTTAGGATTATCCCACATCTGATATCATTCCTTATGTATTTTTTTGAATATTCTAATAATGATTTTATATCTAATTGTGTGAGAGATATTTCTTCATGGAGAGGGTTGTTTGAGGGTAAGTGATCCATTTGATTCACAAGGATCAAAATTATCTCAACCTGGTAATATATGACATATTTCATAGTAACCACATTCATTACATGTGTTTTGATTTTGTAATGTGGATTCTTTTTTTATTCCAACAATGTGTAAATTTTCAGTCATGATTCTATGACACTCTCTTTTGGGGATACAATTAAATATGTTGATTCAATACCCCCATAGTTAACTTTTTTATATTTGAACTACTTTTACTGAGCTTCTATAGTGTACACATTACATTTTCACATTACATTGGTATTTTTTTAACATTTTTTTCATAGGGTCATATTCTTGATACTCATAAGTTTTTAATAACTATATTATATTAGTGAGTTGTGTCCTAAAAAATATAATATGAAAAATGAAAAAAAATTATAGTTTCATATTAGGATTTTCATATCCTTGGGGATAAGAAACATTTTAAATTTGTAAAGTATGAGTTCAAATGATAAATTTGAATTAAAATTTATCAAACGTATTTTTCAACCTAAACCATCTTTTTTACTAAATCATTCAAAAATATTATATAACCAACTTTACCATATCCTTAAAAACATTTGAAACTATTTATAAGTCCTAAATATATATGTTTTTTTTGATTTTTACTAGTATAGTTGGTCACAAGATGCATGCTTAGGTTCTTATTTGGAAAGATTTTGTGTGGAAGGGAAACTGTTTTGGAAAATTGGGATTTTAAATGAAGCATGTTATTTTGTGGATAAAAGGGAATAAATTTTTTAAAACATCTATTTTTGATTCATTGACATGTCTACATGTCCAATTTCAAATTATTCATGGTTGTTTTCCTCATTCGTGAAAACTTTTATGTGTTGGGGATTTGATGTAAAGTAATTTTTCTTTTATTTTTATTATTTTATAATTTAGTTTTATTTATTTTTCTCCCTACTTTCACTTTTTTAGTATTTTTTTGTTTTATATTATTTTAAATAATTATATAATTTTTAGTTTATTTATAAATTAATATTAATAATTTAGTATTTAATTAGTTTATGATAATTTTAATACCATTATTACCATTATAATATTATAATTAGTTTACCTAGTTTTTATTCTTTTATTATTTTATTAATAATTTTTAGTATTTATATTAATTTCCTATATTAGAATAATATTATTGTCTATCGTCTTAATATTAGTAGCTTTAATAATAATAGTATTAATTTTATAACTTTATTATTATTATTATTATATTATAATAAAATAGTAGTAACATTTATCATAGTGTCACTAAATATATTATTATTTTTTCTCATTAAAATATATTAACAATTAATCAAATTATATTTATTTTGTCATATATTATAATTGAATCTAACATTAATTTTAAATATAAAATATTTGTATATATAATATTTGAAACACATGAGAATGCACATTTATGAATATTTAAATATAACAATTACCATTTAATTAAATTTTAATATTATTATCTACCATTTAATATTTAGATTATTAGAATTTATATGATTTTTTATTTTGAATTTATTTTGTTTTCCCAATTTTCTTGTCGGTGGAGTTTCAGAAAACCTCATCGAAAAGTCGGCCAACAGATCATCTTTTCAACTAGGTGGAAACCCTAGTAGGATGATGTGGTGGATTATACTACCTCCATAAACCCAATTCACTCCTCACTTCCCCTCACCCTTCCCCCTCTCTCCCCACCACCCTACCCATCCACCCTATTCCCCCTCTCTCCACTCCATTTCCATCTACCATCTCACCCCTCCCTTACACTTCTCCACCAACCAACCCCACTATCCACCTACCCTTACTCTCCTAAATCTATCCCACATCACCCACTACACCTCACCCTTCCTTCCCCCACCATGACACCCTCATCTTGTAGCCTCACTCCCTCATCTTGTCGCTATACAACTCAATTTTAATCCGGGAGAACCACAAGATGGTATCCTCCACCAAACATCTCCCTTCATATCCCACCCCACAAGAAAATATCATGTTGATCACACCTTCTCTACCTTCAAAAGTATACCCACTCTACTTATCCGTTTTTTGCAAACTAGCTATAGACTCATCATGTTTTTTGTGACTCTGATTGAGTTTAATTATTTTATGTGGTGGTTTGTTAATAAAGTAGTGGTTTGTGTGAGACATTGTCACATGTAGATGGTTTCATTTTTCTTTTGACATCCATGGATGGTTAGTGCATTTTTTTGGTGATATTGGAGACTTACATGATAAGTTTTTTGGTAACACAATGGTATGAATCCACATTGTGGTGATTAGAAGAGAAATGGTTATTATTGGGTAGTCATCTGTGGATGCTTTTTTTGACCAAAGTAGAACCCAATAATGGATATATAATTGGTTTAAAATTTTATCTATCATGCTATCATAATGGGAGACTAATTCTTTTGTGTTTTATTATTATCCAACATAATGGTTTATGCATGCCTTATTTTATTTCAATATTTGATATCCTTGTAAATATTTTTTTAATTGAATGTCTATTTTATGAATTAAATCTGTGTTTAAATTAATTTTCATTTGGAGTCTACACTTATTATTTAGTACCCATTCAAGTGAAACCTAATAATTAATCATGAATAGGAGATCATAAGAAAATTTATAGATCAAGAAGTTGATCACAAGAAAGTGAGAATTGTAATTTGCTCATGAGAGAATTCTGAATAAATAAATATATTAATTTAAAATTTAATATTTTTTTCAACATTATTCATTAATGCATCATAGCTGATACGAAATAATTCATCTCATGTTTGTGAACATAGCCTAGATAGATACTTCTACTCTGTGAGAAGAGGGTTATTGTATTTCACCAATTTATTCAATGCTATAATGACACAACTATTATTCTTCGTACCAGAGAATGAAATAATAGTTGATTTTTGTAAATATTAGATATTTTTTCTCACCTCATATAATTAGATATGATAATAATTTAATTAAATTTGGAATCAGTGAAAATTAAATAATTAAATATTTAGATGTGGAAATTAAATAATTGTAATTTAATGCAGATGAATAGACGTCACAACTCTAACACTTCCTTATCTTCCTATTTTATTGAATATATTAATTTAGTTCTCTTATATAGTTTTAGTTAAATTTAAATACTCATTTTAAAATATTTGTTAATTTTTTTTACATTTCAGTTGATAATAATGTTTAGAACATGTTTTCTTCAACATTATTCTTAGAGGATATTCTGAATGACTGCTCACATTATTTCTTTGGTTTGATGATCCTCGATGATTATATAGTCATTAGTTGGTTAATAAATTTTCAAATTTTCACTTGTGGAAATTCATTTTCCAAGGATATTATAGTATGAATAAATCCCTTGGTTACAAAATCTATAATATATAAATTGATTTCGTCAAACATATTAGGTGTCACACGACAAGGTTAAACAAAAATGTGAATAATACTAGGGTGTATGTTAATAGTTATCATCCCATATTTCTATGTGGTAGCCAAGGAAAAGTATCAGGAAGGACCCTAGGGTAATTACTCACCACATTAGAAAGCATGATTCTCATTGAGAATCATCATCATCATAGAAAATCAATAACAACTAACATGATATCATTCCATAATAATGAACAATAGACACCACTCTCCAAGATCTAGAATCCCACTCGACCTATAATATAAGGGATTCCCCATCATGATATAGAAACCGAGATATATAGTGATAGTATTCAATCTATTTCATTATATTTATGATTTAACATATTCCAATAATATTTCTGAAGATATATAGACAAAAAAACAAGAAATCCCAAACCACCTCATGGTCATCTATTAATATCCGTCATTTAGGACGTTTGAATCCTTATTTTGACCCCATTTTCAATGAAATAGAATGATTGAACAAGAATAGAAATTAATAAGAACCCATGACCAACATATCAATAATATTTGATGATGTAAATATATGATCCACAACTATAAAAAAAAAATAGTAGTACAAGGAAGAATAAAATAACATCATATATCTTAAGTTATATATCTGTACCTCATAATCCTCTTGTGTATACTCTACTATGTAAATACATTACTATTAGATCCACTCAAAGAATTATTCAATTCATCAATATCCATCCTAGAATGAGTATGAGACCCAAATCCCTTGGAATCATTAGAATGAAACTGTGATCCCTTTATGTGTGTGGATATATCTCTACTTTTGTGGGATTTATTTCCAAAAAAAACACTCACAATGACTATATTTACCACAATATTGAATTTTCATAGGATCTTCTATAGATTTCATCATGGTATTCCCAGGCCATCTTCACTAATAGGCATCCAACTATTATAATACTAATTAAGAATATAAAAATAGACATGATGTATAATAAAAACTCATAAGAATTATTTTTTGGACAATAATTCACACCATGGATAGACCCTACAATGATAAAATATCTATGTAAATATGTTTCTCATATATTTTTTCCTTAGGAAATGCCACCATATAAATACTTTAACCCAAATATCCTAGAGTGGGTGCCTTAATTTGTTTAATTCATACTATGAACAAGTTTTCAAATCTTAAAGAAAAAATTAGTTTAATAGTATGGGAAAACTAGATACAAACATAAGTATTACATTACAACATGAATAGAAAAAAATAGAAACACCACAGTAAATATTCATAACTCGTTTATTATCAAATAAATTCATTCATAATATACATCTTCATATCCTTGGTAAAAATAAAACCTGAGAAATGGGATAGTTAAAATTCCTAGGAAGGGTAAACAATATGGAAGAATCTATCATTAACATAAACATTAATGCAAGATGAATAACTGAATCACATGTCAATAAAGCACACTCCTGATCATAATATAGAAGGAATTAAAGATGAATAAAAAATTTTGTATAAATAATCACATGAAACATAACCATGGTCATTCTACTAGTATAATAATCCCATCATTTTTAATTTTCTAATATCATAGTGAGGAAATGAAAAATATTAAACTTTATAAACATACTATAAAGTCCTCAGAAAATAATTCTATTGAAATATGTAAGGCCTTTACTAAAACCAATTCTATTCAGTCTCATAAGACCTACTAATGCATCGAGGGGATATATCATGCACAACCTATCACTTATTAAGAAAACATCATTTTACATGTGTAAAATTATCTATTTAAAAAAGTTCAATTTAAATCAAAGTGTGTTATAACACATTGAAATATTTGATTTATAATCATAGTTTAAGATACTTTAATAAAATCAGTGATAAATTCTTGAGAGATATACCCTTTTACTTTGGAAATAATCGTTCTTTTGGAAATTAATTTTTATTTTTCCAATAATAAAACTGTTAAATAAATATCCCAAAACCGAAAATGGAAGAAAATTGAAATTATATTTTAGGAATAAATTATGTTCCACTGAAGTGAAAACATATTGATTTATTGGTGATAAAACATTAGAGATGAAATATTTTAGTGGGTTTTAAGGAAAATATTATAGTGCTTTTAAATATGAAAGAGGAAAAATAAGCTATATAAAACCAGAAATGATACAGTATTGTTTTATATGATAGAATGTGTAATGTTAGAAAACTAATTTAGTTTAAAAATAGATTATCGAGTGTACGTGATAATAGAAAAGAAATTTGGAAATTCACTTTAATAAAACCATGTTATTGGGAGGAATTTAAAAAGGAAACCTTATAGAAATGTATTTACTCATCAATGAAAGATGAAATAAAATAGATATTTTATTACAAAACATTAATAATAACGTAGAATAATTCCCTAAAATTAATGATTAATTGATTTTGGATTAAAAAGGGAAATTGTAACCTAGATGAAAAATAGAGCATCGTTGAGAATCTCTTACCGTTTTGTAATCAATAGAATATTTTTCCCTCATAAAATTAATAATAATAAAACTAGAAATTTAATACATCGAAGATAAAAGTATTGATGAGATTATACATAAAATGGTAGAATACATACACCACACCTAAGAAACAACAGTGTATAAGGCATATCTCCCATAAATAATGTTGACAAGAGAAAACTCTTTCCTTATATATGATAGTGTTCAGCACACCCTCTTAATGTCTTGGAAAATAAAATTATATTAATTAATAATTTAGTATAGAACCTATTCAAAATATTTATTTTTTTATTTTAATTTATTATGTTCATTTATGTTATTTTTTATGAATTACGAGATTTAATTTCACAGTTCATGAGAGTTTGTTTCTAAGTATTCATGATTGGTTCTCTTATATATATGTCTACAAGATCATGTGAAATGAGAAAATTTATTCATAATTGAAATTATATGTTATTAATGAATATAAAAAATATTACATTTTTACATATTTCATTTGGTTATATGGTATAAGGGTGAAAATTTAGATAAATTATTAGTGATAATCATTTAGATTAATTTGGAAATTTTTGAATCATCATGAACTAGTTTTATATTTTTAGTTAATGTTATGTATATATTCTTGTTCTAGAAAATTTTATTAGATGTAACATATGTATATATAATATAATCTATTTGAAAAATAAAAATTGTTTTATAATAATCCTTGGAGGTAGAATTGAAAAATGAAAACATGCCATCCATGAAGGTAGAAAATCAAATCCTTAGATATAATGTTTTCATTTTTAGAATAAATGTAACAGGGGAAGAAATTTGATGAAGGATTTGAAATTGAAATAATAAAAT
The DNA here is from genome assembly GCA_963277665.1 of Viscum album. Lineage (NCBI taxonomy): Eukaryota > Viridiplantae > Streptophyta > Magnoliopsida > Santalales > Viscaceae > Viscum > Viscum album. Next base: position 748,476,358 of record OY728129.1, on the reverse strand, counting down.
TATAGTATATATATGATACTGTAGAAATCATGATTGTTTTCAAATAATAGGGGAGTAGAGAATAAGATAATAAATTAAATTAAATGAAAAGGAAAGAGGTCTTTACATCCACAATTAATCTCATTGTGAACCAACTTAAGGAAAATGTTAATGAAATTTTAATTAGACCAGAACATCATATAAGTGAGGAGGAGTCTTGAGAAGAGGATTAGTGAGAAATTGGAAAAGATTAAAGTAATTAGTGGTGTGAGGAGAATATCTTGTTAGGGTGGTATTTATTGTTGAGGAGAGGTTATTTTTGAATATTCTATTTATTTTTTATTATGTTCAATAAATATTATGACTAGATTTAGAATTATCACCAAGTGTATTTAAATAATGGTGTTTATTTTTGGATTATTGTGATTAAATTAGAAATGAAACATTGAATATAGTATTTAAATTATAATGAATTAACACCGTAAATTATCATATTTTACCATACACAAAATATACAAGCGCTTTAGAAAAATCTGAAAAAAAAACGAATGTAACCATTATTTGATGTGTGGAACTAAAAAATAATTTTAATTTTTCAAAAATATTTTTCATAATGATGAGAAATTTAAATTTTAATAAAAATAATATTTTACCAGGAAATACTAATTTTAAACTTATAACTGATTTTAAAACACTTTGAGAAATTAATTAGGTTCTCATTACATTATCATATAACCATAAGACAAAAAAATATTAAACATTGATTTTTTTTATCAAAATAAATTTTCATTTAAATCATTATATTAATTATAAAATATAAGAAAAGTATTTATGTTTTATATAAATATCAACACTTAATTAATAATTTCTAGGACATATATGTACTTATATAATATTCTAAAATTTTATATAAACATTTATAGGAGAGGGTATAATTAATAAAATAAATACACCATTAATATAATGGAAATGAATGTTTTATAAAAATCAGGACTTTTCACTTATTCACTTGGAAATAAATTTTTTCTGAAAAATATCAAAATGTCACCATAATATAATTTTGACATTGGTAATTTTAAAATGATGTTTAATTTTTTTGATATAATTTATAATAGTTTAAAATGTTATTTTTAGAAAAAGTGTTCCATCAAAATATGGTAAAACTATGTTTAAAAATATATATATATATCCTTTTAATGTATAATATTGGATCCATTATTTTATTATGCATATAAAATAATTTGAATTAATGAAAAAAATTAAATTAAATTTATAATATTTAATTTTCATAATTTTTTTATTCTAAAAATTCACTCTAATTTTATGACCAGGTAATAATGGTCATTCTAAAATTAACATTTTTTATAGTATACCATTTTTCTTTTAATCATGATGTTGTGTGAAATCTATGCTCATCAAGAAATTACATTTTAAAATATAAATATTATAAAATATTGGGGTGTTATATTCTAACCTCCGACAACAAATTGTGTCTCCACAATTTAATGTTTTACTTTGAAATTTATTGGTAGATAACTTTAAATTCAATTATAGGAATCCTACATTTGAAATAGGGTTAAAAAAATATTCTCTTCATTAAGGAGAAATGGAAATGGGAATTTCACCAAAAAATTAGGATTTGGGTAAGCAATCAATAGAGGAAAGGGATAAAGTTGACATGGAAGATAAAAATATGAATTTTAATATATGATGTAAAGTGATAGAGAACATGGTTATTATAATGTTAACCATCACAAAATGGTAAATCTTGTGATCAATTATAGGACCACTAATTTAATAGAAATAAAATTTAACAGATAATTTTTTTATTCTAAAATAATTTTCCTTGAGTTGGGATTTTCTTTTACTATTCAGAAATGCACTTTATAGGATAAAAATACTTGAATCACTTCTATTTCCTAAACATAATCTCAACATTTGGTTGTTCATTGATCAATTTTCACTTCATCCATTGCACCTAGAAATGACTGTTTATGGTTAATTTTTCATTCCTGATGGATTATTAATGAATCCTATAGTTCCTAAGTCATTCCTTCAACCATTTAATTTTTAATGGAAATAAGAAAGATTACATATGTTAATAATGAATAATAATTTCTTATTTTTATATTGATCTATTAAATAAGATTTTAATCTTAAGACTCATCTAAATAATTTATGTTCACATTCAATGAAAAAAATTTAGAAGGAATGTCACAAAATTTCCATAATAATCATAACTTAATATTCGCTGAATATTGTATATTATATTTTTCACATACCAAATATATGAATACTTATTATCCTTTAAACCATTATGAAACATGCGTGCTTTGATGAGTAAAACAATAAGTTGTACTTTAATCCAAACATCTAATAATTCTAGAATAACATAAACCATCCGATCACTAACCAACTATATGGTAACCAATTATATACAATAAACCTACATTTAATGTTATATCACAATAAAATCATATATTTAGGGTTATATTTTACATGTCATGTGTTTTCAATAAAATAAAAATACAACATAATCACTTATTTTTATTACTAGTGTTGTTCATCACATACGTCCAATTCTTTAAAGAATAAGTAATGAAGTTAAATGCTTATATATATCATGATTATTATAACTATGTAATAATTAATAAATTAATAAAATAACAAAATTATTTTATAAAAAAAAGATTATTAATAAATAATCTTCATCTATATTTGTTGTCTAATCCTGACCATGATCTATTATCCTCATTTTGTTTATATTCCTTTAACACACGAGACATTGATTTTCATTGTGTTTCATCTCCATGTAGTTAACGAACTAAACCTTGGAAAATTCCTTCCTTTCCTTACAATCAAGAGCATGGTGGACCCTGTTTACACACATTAATCAACATCATTTTATTCTAATGAATATACCAAAGTTTTCCCTTCCATAATTATTATATGTGATAAATAATTTACTACATTTGTCCCTTTGTCTATAATTTTCCTAGATTTTCTCTTCTTAACATTCTTCCCATTGAATCTATTTGAAAAGTGTAATTATTTATCTATCTTGATAGAACATGATATTGTTTCCTCATATGATTAAAGAATTTGTGAGACTACTTCTCTTTGAAACACCTACTCAAAACTATCAAATAAGTAATTATTATTACTCTTTGGATTATGTGCATTGACTTAATTAAAATTCCTTCCTCAGTGTTCTATTTAAAAATAATTTTATACACTATATTTGATCATAATATTATGATAATTAATGTATAATTCAAAAACTAGTTAAATAAATATCATAAATTGTAAATTTTAAAGTGTATCTAATATCAAATTCATAAATATTTGTCTATTTGGGTCCATATTTTCTATTAAATCCTTCATAATTGGTTGTAAGGAATATGTGAATTATCCTATGAATATACCCATGGAGTGTCAAATGAGGTGTATAGTATGACACGTTATCATATAGCAGGTTACACCGAGTTAGACCTTACATACCTTGATGGATTTGTTACCCCTATGTACATTGTTTCCAGAACCATGTCAACTTATAGTATCCAGATTGGGATGTATTTCTAGAAATACCCCCATAACCTATACCCTAGAAAAATTATTTTTTTTCATCAATGATTATCCTCAAAATCAATATTAGGGATATACTCCCAAAATATTTTTTCCTAAATTTAGTTTCCAAGGATTATACTAAATATTTTCTGATACCAATAATAAATACTCTGACCTCAGTCGCCCAGAGACAGTTACTTACATTATTACCCTGATACTATGAAAAATCGTTTTCATCCCAAAGGACAAAATTGTTTAATAGTTTGGAAAACTAGATAAAAAAAGTATTACATAATGACATTAATAAAAAGCAACCTAGAAACTCTATTTGAAACAACGATAACTCCTATATTATCCTGTAAATTCATTCACAATATACATCGTTGTATCTTAGGGGAAAATCCTAAAACCAATTATAGAAATACAAACATATTATTGAGAATAATATTTTTGAGAATAATAATAAAATCATTATAGAAATGTGAATAACTAAAACCAATTCCCATATAACATATTATTGAGAATAATATTGCAGTAATAAAAGTTAAATAAATAATTCCCTATTAATAATTAGATGAAACATAACCAAGGATTTTTAATCATTGAAAAAATCACATGATTTATAAATTACTAAATACATAATGAGGGAATTAATAATGAAAAACATCATAAACATAAAATCAATTCCTTATCCCAGATGCCTATATAAATGAGAAATTACTCGTCCAAAACCTATTCTATTTTGTCTCATGAGACCCACTCATGCATAGAGGGGCTATATCATACCCTGCCAATCACATAATAAGTCCAATGCATTCATTATATGTAAAATAATCAATTTAAAAACACACATTTAAATAATATTTTCACATACCACATTGAAATATTTCAATAATAATCATTTATAAAAATCATCTAATAATAAAATTTATAAATTCTTCAGAGAAATTACATTTTACTATATAAAGAAGAGTTATTTTTTAAAATAATTTATATTTTTTAGAAAATAATCTTGTTAAATTAAATATCCTAGAAAAGAAAATTTAAGGAAATAATATATTTTTTAGGATAAATTATTGCCTAATATAAGCTAAAACATATAAAAAGAGTTTTTATAAAGCATTAGAGTTGAAAAATATTAGTGTGGTTTAAAAAAATATTGAAGAGCATTTAAATCTAAAAGGGAATAAAGTTTCATACAAAATAACAAATGGACCAAGATATATTTTCATGATAATAGTAGTTATTTTAGAGAAATATTGGAGGCCTAATGTATATTATGGTGTTCATATAAAAATTTGAAAAAAATTTGGGGACATCCCTCTAATCAAGATTTACTATCAAGAGGAATTGGAAAGGGGAAGCTTATAAAACTTGAATTTAACTATAAAATAAAGATAAAAATATTTGGATACATGTGTTTAAAACATATAATAGTAATATAAAATAATTTTATAAACATAATTAAGAACATATTTTTGGTAAATATAGATAAAGCTTAACACAATTGAAAAATGTGGACTGGGGAGAATCACTTACCACTTTGTAATCAATAAAATCGTATGAACTATAAAAAAATGAAATAATGAATACAATGAAGATAATAGATTCATTACATTATACATCAAAGATCATTTTTCATACACCATAAACTACAAATATTGTTGAATGAGGCATATCTCAATGAAATAAGGTGAGATGAGAAGACCCTTACCTTATGTCCAAAAGTGTACTTCACTATTTTATAATGTAATATATTATGATATTACATTAATTAATAATTAAATTAATAACCAATTATACCATTATTTTAATTAATATTATTTTATTATGCTCATATATTGATCTTTTGATCAGTTATTTGATTCAATTTCATCATTCAGAATTGTTAGTTTTGTTGGTTTTCAGGATCGATTCACTCGTATACATGTATGAAAGATCATGTGAAATGGGAAAATGTGTCTAATGTTGAAATTATAGGTTATAAAGGATCTTCCATATTTTTAAATGGTTTCATATGTAATGTTTTTGTATGGTATGATGATGAATCATTAGTTAAAACATTAGTGATAATCATTTAGATTTTTTTGGAATTTTTTATCATCTTATACTAGTTATTTTTTATTAGTTAATATTATGTATGTATACTAGTTACAGAACATTAAATAATATATAATAACTATATTTTAATTTTTTTGACAAAAAATGGAATTATGACTAGACTTGATGGTGGAACTGAAAAATAAAAACAAATCATTCATGAAGGTGGTAAATCAGTACCTAATGGTTGATTTTTTCATTTTTAGACTTGAAGAAATAAGGGAGAATAATTGATTTTAGATTATATTTTAACATAATAACATTACATTTTATATAATATAACATAGTTATCATGAATATTCTTTTAATGTATATTAGTAGATAATAAAAAATTTAAATAAATTTAAATTAAATTAAAAGAAAGGGAAAGTGGGTTTTACATCTAGAATTCTTCTCCTTGTGAACCTCCTTATTGAAATTGAATAAGAATTTAGTTATGAACATATAATCATGGACATGGGGAATAGAATTTGGAAGATTATGTGTAAGGATATGGTAAATCATAAAATCATAAGAGGTGTCCAGATAATAGGTGGAAAGGGTGGTATTTATAGTGGTGGAGAGGGGTATTTTTTTAAATATTTTATTAATTTGGTTAGTATTATGGATAAAGGATTTGAATAGTTTAAGTATTACTAATAAATATAAAAAAAATAATTAAGGGGAGTTCGATATTATGGTGATTTCCTAGTAATGACTCAAGGAATAGTTAATTGACCTTATAATGTATTTATATCCTAAATTACCGCATTTTATTATTCACTAAAAAGTAATGTATTTTAAAAGAGTATCAAAAAATAACCCAACCATTTCTTGGAATGTATAATTCAAAATAAAACTCCATTTTATGAAAATTATTTAATGAACATGAGAAATTTATTTTTTAATGAAAAATATCATTTATTTTGATGATACCAATGTTAAAATTATGACTCATTTTATAACACTTTTAGTTATTATTTAGGATAAACTACTATTAACTTATAATCACAAGACAATTAAATATTTAATTTTTAATACATTTTATGAAGATATATTTTTAATTAAATAATTCTATTAATTATAAAGTACAAAATAAAAATTTATCTATTATTATAATATCAATACTTAATTATTAATTTCTAAAACATTTATTTAATTATACTATTACATATTATATGATATTATCATTTATAGTATGCCTAAATTATATATATATTTTCATAGGATATGTTTCTATTAAAATTATATATATAATATTAATATTATTTACATTACAGTGTTATAGGAATCATGATTTTTCACTTATTCACAAGAAAAATTATATTTTCAGAAAATTTCTAAAATTTCACCATAATCTAATTTTTTATATATTATTTTATAAATTAGTTTTATTTTTTCAATATAATTTGTAAAACATTCAAAATTTATTTTTAAAACATGTGTGCCATTAGAATTTTCTAAAACCGTGTTTAGAAAATATGTACACTTTTAATGTGTAAAATTGAATTCATTCTTATGTTATGATTATAATATCATTTAGATGAATCGAAAAAAATGTGATTAAATATATAATATATAAATTTCTTAGCATGTGTAACACTATTCATTTTCACTATTTTAATTACTAAGTTATAACGTTCATTCTAAGTATTGATATTTTATTATATACAATTTTTCATTTAAGATTTTTTTTCTTTTTTGAGACTTTTACTATTGAAGAAATTAAATTTAAAAATAGACATAAAAAATATTATTGTGTTACATGCCTTATTGAATGGATGTTTAAAATTTTAGAGTTATAATAGAATCAATATGGACTAAATATAATCCCTCAGACTAATTTCAAACCATTTATCTTTACTGTAATCATTTTTAATAGTCTTGGGTGACAGGTGAACCTATATGGGAAAATGGTGGTATACACCAAGGTCAAATTGTCCACTTTATCAATGGATATAAATTATTGAGTCTTTTCTACTCACAAATTATCAAGGAAAAATAAATGGTTAAATGTCCACTTTATATCATCGAGTAACATAGCATTCATGATATAGTTTCATTGTTTTCTTCCCATTCCTTCAAGAATATATATTTTAAAACAATCCATAGGGTCTTATATAATTTTTTTTTTCAGAAATTTGAATATTCTTTCTATCCCCTCAATATACTAAAAATTTTTCTATGTTTTTTTAGAACCATTAAATATGGATTGAATTTGATTTGTATAATATGATCCATTATATACCATCTATCTATTGTTTCAAAAACCTTCCTTTGATTATGCCGGAATATTTTATATAATATAATCTTCCAAAAAAGGTCAACGAGACAATTTTCAAATAGAAATTATGTCTTATATTTCCTTAATAGATTCAGTATATCTATTATTGGAGGCATTATATAATAAAGAGAAAATTAATTAACTAATTATCATAAGAGATATTCTATAATCAAAGTCTATAATCAAGAATCCATTATTTTAAACATAAATGACATGCTTTTAAACAATCATTGATTCTATAAACTGAATCAAAAATTCGAAAAATGAATAGTTTTATTTAAATAAACATCAAGTAATTTTTAGTAACATAACCACAAAATCAATGAATCTTTATGGGAAAAAAATACAAGACCACCCATAGAAAATTGAGTTTAGACATAGAGGTGAACTAGAAAGGTAATCGTACACTATTACTACATGGGCTCTGATAGTCCCAAATTGTATATACCGAATACCCTAATACAATTCCAATTTATTTTATTACACTTCTATAAGATTAATAGTTGTGATATGCATTTTGTATAGAGAATCATTGGATAACCCGAAACAAGACCCTTTTTGGTTTACAATATTATGAAGGGGAGAATAGCCCCATGAACATGTATAATGGTAAAATTAAAATATATTAAATTATATAATTAGATAAAAAAATCCATCAGACATATAAATCCTTACCCAATGGGAAAAAATAATTTAAAAAAAAGAAAATACAGAGATAAGTCTCCTAGTGACCATATGTCACCACTATTGTTTCTCCCATGAAGTTGATGAAAATAAAGAGATGTTGTAAAATTGAATGATATACTTCCCATTACATGATTATTAAAAATTGAAATAAACACACAAGAAATGGGAAAAATTTTGTGCTATAACAAGTCCATATAATATTTGAATAAAGAATCGATACAAAGTCTAACACTTTGTACTTGTTAGTTCTATATTTGAAAACTAAATTATAAAGTAATATAAAAATAAAAATAATTATAAAAAATATTCATGTAAACCTTTCATATTCAAAAAAACTATTTATACAAAAATAATGTGTTAGATTTCATGAAATCATGTAAAAAAATTTATCGGTACACCATAAGATAAAAATATGAGAGAAAAAACATGTAATAATTATATCTTGTAAAACACCAAGAATGTGTTGGGGTTTATCCTCTAGAATTAAATACATATATATGTGAAGTAATGCTAATCAATAGGTTTGGTATAAAAATAATCTTACCAATATCAATTCCTTCCACAGTCTCTTCATATTAAGAAAATATCCCTTAATAATGTCACACACACACACACACAATGTTTCATATATCCATTTACCAAAGAAACAAATATTGAAAATGTTATATATTTGTGAAAACCATTTGAAAACTATGATCAATGTTTATAAAAAGTCTAATATTCAAGAATCTCTAATCCAATGACTGAAAATTAGTTTTAGAATAAACATCGTCATTGAGGAATTTTATAAAACAAATAATTTATAAAAATATATTTTTAATCAAAATCCAATTTAAAAATTTGAACCTCTTGAAAAAACAATTCATTTTGATATCAGATTAAAGAATTGTATGCACTATAATAATATAATCCATAAAAACATTAATTTTTATCATGAATTAGATCCTTTGTATAGATACACATACCTCAAGAATAGGGGGACACATCTATCATTTCAAAAAAAATATTATAAATCATTATATCAATCCCTAACAAGCTTTCATACATATTAAATTTATACAGTCATATAATAAACCCCTTAAATAAAGTAATTACAACCCAATCAGGTTATAATAAGATAAGAAGCGAAGTGAACAAGAAAGGGTCTAAGATTATGAAAGTAAACTGAATAAAAATGGATCATACATTTAATCGATCTATAATGAATGATGTAAAATCGAAAATTAATCAAGGGGGAATCCATTATATCACTTTTTGAGGATCAAATTGAGCTTAATAAATATTATGCAGGTGATATAAAAAAATTATCACTCAAAAATAGGTATATTCTATATTATTAACAGTTTTATGAAGAACAATGATATGAATCATATTTTAAAATACCATTTGAAAAAACTTATGTGCCCTATTTCCATGTAACATTTGTGTTTCATGACTAACTGGGTAGAACTACACTATTTGTGGAAATCATAATCAGGTTGTGTGACACATTTAAGAAACGAGCAAGACAACTGTATGGTTTGGGAAAACCATTCTAATGTTTTACAAAACCTCATGACCCCCCTATAAATTTAAATGGTCACATTGGTAAGCCACATAGGTGTACTAACCAATATCAAACCCATAAAAACACTGAATCTCTATAGTTTAATATCGATTTGTTAATAAAAACCTTGCATCTAGGTTGCTTTGTCAAAAAAGATGTATTGTTAACCCTATATTCTAATACACCGATGGATTATCCTAAAGAATAATCAAGTATCAAAATAAGAAATATATTTTAAATAGAGAATGTTGAATAGGTCATTAAAATGAGTGATTATATTTATATCTATAATGCATTAGGTACTGACAGGTAATCAATTGTGAAAAAATAAGTAGACAACATGCTTGGTTAATGCTTCTAAATAAACTATACATATTTATTTATGACATGGGGTAAGAAAGATTAAAAATAGTTTATGAAAATAATTCCTTGTGACTCATATTTAAATTTTGTTAAGGTTTATTATGGAAATCCATTGGTCTCATTAGTAAGGGAAAAATTTTAGAGTCATAGAGTTTATTTGATTATTTTTTATTGACTGTTTTCTTATGTTCTCAAATTTCTCATCTAGACATAATAATTTTATATAATGTTAATAAAATTCAATACTTTTCTTTGAGAAAATTCATGTATTATCTAGTAGATATTTTTTATATTCTAAATGTTTTATTTTGAAAATGGTTAACCTTTTAGTGGTTTTTAATTTTTTTTAACAAAACTGACCTGATTCCATTATTTTTATGTCCCAAAATATTTTTTTTTCATATTCTAAATTTACACATATTGTTACTTTGACCTATGTATATTTAAAAAATATATGTGGTTAATCATTCCTCCATGGTGGCTCATATTAAAATATTATGATGTTTCCATAATGATATACTACTATTAATTGAAGTTCCTTTTTTGTAAAAATCATACACTATGTGGAAATGTGAAATATATTACATAATCGTTTTCCAATTCTCCAAAATCTAGAACTCATTGACACTAGATATGTACAAAATTAAATCCCTTATTATAAATCCTAAATTTATTGTTTAATTATGTTATAAGTTATTATGGTGGGTATCAAAAAAACGGGTTTTTATAAAATTAGTGTTTATATTGAATTTAAAATAAAGATTCATTATATTTTAATTTCTGGTTATATTGTCATGAAATATATTGAGATTAATTAGATATTTCTTCATCTAATACATCTATATTTATAATGGGTTTCTACAAAGGAAATTGTTAATATTATGTATAATGGAATATAAGGGATAATAAAATTCTAAATATTCTATCATTAATGGTTAGAACAATGGAATTTTTGGTAGTGTTATCTCAGATAACATAAGATACTATTATTGAAAGACAATAATGAAAGATGAATCATTCTTTAAATTAGAATGTGTTTATAGTGTAGACTTTCATGAAACCACAACATACACAATTTTAGGGTTTTTCGACTTAATTAAAGATAATTTTTAGATAAAATAATTTAATAATATATTTATTTTTTTTGGAATGTACGTAAAATTATGAGGAAACACTTTTAATTTATTTTTTTAATGTTGGACTCTAATTAAGAATACCAAATATTATAATGGTATTTTTTCCATAAAGCTGGTGCTTTTTAAAGAACTTTTTATTTATAAATATTTTAAAAATTTTAATATACATATTATTGAAGCCTAATTTATTTAATTAAAATAAATTGAATTATAATCATTGGCGGCTTATGAAGAAAATTTTACAAGGGTTCCAGGAATGCACCAAATTTCATTATGGTCACTAAATGTAAAATTGATATATTTTACACAATTCTGAAACAAAGAATACAAAACTCATTAGCCTCACAAGAATTTTAAAAAAATTAGTATTTTTTTTTCTAATAATGTGGAGAATAATTTTTTCAACACTTTTTTACATTATTAAAATCTAAAAACGGAGAACAAGTGTAATGCATTGGAGAATAAATCCACTAATAAATTTTAAAATTTTCTTTAAAAATAATTAAAATGTGGTAAAATATATTAGAATTATTTTTTTTATCTTGGAAATGATCTACTGATGTTATAATCAAATATATTAGGAATGTAATTTATAACACCCATAGATTTTGTGAATGAAAATTCGAAATAATTTTATCTTTTCCTGATTTTTCCTTTCACACAACACTTAATATATATTTTCCTACATAAAATAACTATGTTTGTATTGTTTTATACAAACGAAAAATGTTTTAATTCACTATAAAATATACTTATATTAGATTTTGGAACTTTTATCACTAGTATTTACTTGTGTTATACACAATGTCATGTTCTTTCGATAGCTGGTGTTACATGCTTGACTGAGTTTTAGCATGATACAATATACTTTTAATATTTTAATTAATTTATTATCATAGTCACCACTTAGATGTTAGAATGTAATTTAAAAACAAAATTAACAAAATTATTAATATATTATTTAAATATGTATATAAAATTAATCCTTTGGTTATTAATTATCTATAAATGAAATGAAGTGGTATTTGAAATTTATTTTCTATAAAAACAATTTTTCTATTTACAAGCTATATTTTAACTCAATAAATTAAAAAAAATAATATTAATTATTATTTTTAGTAAAATTTATATATTAAATATTCACCCAATTGTTTTTTATACTTATTTAATATATTTTATAAGCATAATATAAGAATAAATCATGTTTTTGGAGTAAAAAGATATATTTATCAAAATGGTAATTTTGCGCCTTTAAATGGTGATCCCATATTAAATATTAGTTTTGATAGATTAGTAATTTTTATATGAAATTACAAACATAATTTTTAAATTTGGGATGTTAAAATTTATTTTGGTTTAATTTTGGGTATTTTTCTGATATGTTTCATGTTTTAATGAATAGTGAAAATACAAAATTTTAATTGAAAATAGAATTTTTTTTGTGGAAAAAAATATGGTTGTAAATTATATTATTGATGGATTTTAAATTTTAATTATATTATTTTTATATTAGCTATAATAGTTTAGGTCATTGGATTCAATTTCTTATTGAATTTGGATATAAAATCTTTTCAATCTTTTGAAAGTTTTATCTTTAAAAACACATATTAATTTTCAGTCAATGAGGGTAATTTTAAATTTATTTATTACAATTATGTGTTAATAATTTTGGAAAATTGATCCCATATTTGGAATCAAAAGGTCCAAATTTATTAAACATGTCTCTTTTATTGCTATATGAAATGAATAGTATCTTGTGTAATTTTTATTATCATGTTTGGTGGTAAATCATGTAATTAAGAGTAATAATTTTATTAAAAATATTTGAAAATTAGCCTCACACATGCAGAAATATTATTGTATTCATTTAACTCGACCTGTATCACAAAATTTTAGAAATTGAATAATTTAATTGACACTTGACCCAGATAGGGACATGGATATTATTAAAATCAAAGAGTGGAAATAAACTATATACTCTTATATTTAATAAGTATATTTTTTTTAATATTGTGATCAATATTATATATTCATGAATATGAATATTATTATTAAATATAATAATTTTATATATATTCGAGAAGTTTATTTATAATTTTTTGTGATGAAATAAATATCATAATTAATTACACAATAATGATATAATAATTAATCAATTATTGAAATAATCAATTAAGTTCTACGAAAAATATTTACATAAATTTAATGTGAATTACATAATTTTATAAAATAATTTTATAGGTTAATACAAAAATATTTGGGCTGTATTAAATTAATTGGTTTGAAGTTATCTTGCTCAATTACTTTTCATAATGTCAATGTAATGAATAATTTCAAAATTCACAGTACTGATATTTTATGACAATAATATAATAAAAAATTAATTAAAAAACATAATAATACTAAATTGTAACATCCTGGTTCTGGAAGCCACCCAGAGGCTCCTCGTACCTGGTTGGTCACATGGCCTCAAGCACATTTCCCCAAACGCTAGAGGTTGCCGACTAGCAGTGACGGCCTTGGGTGTGATAGTGGGGATACTATTCCCTCATTGGTAGAGTACACAGCAGGAGTAACCAAATACTTACATGAGCGAAAATAGTAATAATATCATACAAATATAAACTTCAGAATATTTATATACTAAACTGAAGCACAAATATAAAATGATGAATGATACATATGACTAGGAAAATAGTGAAACATATCACTATGCTGAAATATATTACTAATCCAAGTACAAAAGAAAAACAGTAATCATCTCCACATAATCGCAAGCCTAAGCTCTGTCATGTGCTCTCCAGCTCCACAGTATGTCAAGTACATGAAGTAGAAGGGTGATTTCCCTGGTCTATACCTGCAACAATAAAATATGTTTGGGCCCAAAAAAATGGCCCAAATAGGGTGTGAGTATATATATTAGTAGGAAACCACCACGAGATTTGTGCCTAATAGTCAATGAGTATATGGCATGTAAAAGGTCATGAAACAGTACATAGGAATGTACTCATCATTAATCAATCCACAGTTTCAATATCAAGCTACAACTAACCATGCAGATAAACACAAACAGGTAACCCTATGAGAAGTACCCATATCATATCCCCTCTAGTCAAACCTAACAAGTACAAGAAACCCTCTGGGCAGTACACTCAGTCTAACCCTCTGGTTCATCTTTTGCATAGACTCTCTGAGGAATCACTTGCTGTCAATCCCCCCTATAGTCTCATATCGTAAGTATAGGCTCTATAGGGAAACACTTATGTCCAATTACCTATGTGGCCCAAGTCGAGGAACTAAAAACACTTTGAGGATGAATTCAACGTCAATTACCCATGTGGTCTCACATCGTAAGTAAAATAGACACTCTGGAGAAGCCCTCAATGTCCATTCTCCCTATAGTATATACACCAGGTTATCACGGCCCTGTATAAGTTAAGCAAGTGTAGTAGCGTGTATCTACCAAGGTAACCCTCAAGAACTACTTGGCTAGCATTCTACAACATAATAGCATAACAAAACAACAGTCACACCATCCTACAATACTAGGAATGAGAAAGTAAATAGCCTCCTAATAAGAAAACTAGACCCAAAGGGTCAAAATAAGAAAAACAAGCATGTGAAACACCTCCAAAGCACATAAATTCACCCTATTCACAATCAATTATCATCTAATAAAGCATAAATGCATAGCGGGAAATCAATACGGCTAAAACAGTAAATACGTAATACCCCGTTCATGGGTATTAGAAAATTTGCACATAAAACTCAAAGACCTTCAATCGAAAGGCATGAACCACCTACTTTGGCATTATGAGATAGAAATATGTGAACCATGATTCTCGAATCCCCTTAGACCACCGAAGATTTAAAAAAACGTCTAAAACATTCATTGGAGGATAACTTGATAAAGAGGAAGAATCATGAAATGAATCTCAAAAAGAATAGAGAGCTCCCTGAGGCGATCCCAACGCAATCGATGGCTATCGAATCAGAGATTGGACGGAGGCTCGAGGTCTTGGAGAAGGATCGCGATAATATGGGAGCTCTCGGCAAAACGAGACCTAGAAGAAGCATGTTCTGATGATTATATGGGACCCTGGTCTGTTTACTGAAAAAAAAAACAAAATACATGGCATGTAATTTCGCTCTCTGTTTCCATACTCCGATTTAGGCGTCCTCCATGTCTCCCCCACACAGCCATGTGTGTGGCCATGGCACTGCTAGCACACAACCTCCTGTGGCAATGTAATACACGGTGTATACTCATAAAGTACACGGCGTGTACATGGAAAATTTTCAGAAAAACCTCTTTTCCTAAAAAATGACCAGAAAAGGAAAACGTACATGAAAAGGAAATCTGGTTTCTTACAAACTTCCCCACTTAATGAAATGTATCCTTGAATTTCCCTAACAAGGTGGAGTAGAAGAAAAAACCCCAAACAACTTCGTCCACTATGCGCGTACATCAGCCTCCCTCTCCCAAGTCTCATCAGGTACACGCCCTGGCTGCCATAACACATGTACTAGAGGAATAGATCAGCCACAAAGATCCTTTGTACTATGATCAACAATCCAGATAGGATGCTCCTCAAATGACACATCCACTTAGATCTCAACCTCCTCGGGATAAAAACATGAGATGTGTCGGAAAAGTAACTTCGATGTTGATAAATGTGGAAGACATCGTGAAAATCTCGGTACTTATGAGGTTACTCCAAACGATAGGAAACCGACACAACTCTCTCCAATACCTCAAACGGACCAATGTACCTTGGATAAAGTGTACCAAGTCTCCTAATCCTCCTATGCCCCAACCTCGGTGTGACACGCAAGAAAACCCGATCCCCGACCTCAATCTCCAGAGGTCGTCACCGCTTATCCGCATAAGACTTCTGTCGAGAATATGTGGTAGCCATCCTCTTCTGAATCATGTCTATCCTCTATGTGGTCTCTTGGACAAGACAAGGTACCATCATAGCTGCCTCTCCTACCTCCATCCAATATAAGGGTGATCAATATGGCCACCCGTATAAATCCTCATAAGATTCCATCTTAATAGTTTCTTGAAAACTATTATTGTAGGATAAGTTTACAAGAAGTTTATGCTTCTCCCCTAAACCTAAAAAATTCAGGATGCATGCTCATAGCATTTCCTCGATCACATGAATCGTATTCTCAGACTGGCCATCAGTCTTGGGGTGGTATGCTGTACTCAAAATCACCTGTGTACGCAAAGCATTCTGTAGCCCCTGCCAGATCCATAAAGTAAAATGTGCTTCCCTGTCAGAAATGATGGAGTCTGGAACTTCATGCAGACGTACAATTTTACATATGTACAATCATCCTAGATCACCAACACTAATGGTCTCCTTGATCGGAAAAAAGTGAGAAACATTTGTGAGTCTTTCAATGACAACCCAAGCTGCATCATTCCCTCAAGGCAACCTCGGTAAACCTATCACGAATTCCATTGTGACATCATTCCAATTCCACTCATGAATAGGAATCTGCTGAAAAATCCTTGCTGCTCACTGATGCTCCACCTTCACCTGCTAACGGGTGGAAAACTTCATGAAAAAACTAGAAACATCCCTCTTCATACCTGGCCACAAATAATAACAGTGCATATCACGATACATCTTGGTGAAACGAGGATGAACTGCCCAAACTGAGGAATGAGAGTTCCACATCAGCACCTCGCGTATGTTTTTTGGCACCCATACAAACCCCTGCAAATGCAAGATTTCATCCTCACCTATGGTCCATCCAAGAATACGGTTCTCTCCTAACACGCTTTCCCGTAGTACTAGGCCTTCAGAATCCGAGAGCTGCCTCATTCGCACTCGGTCAAGAAGAGTAGAGGTAACAACCACAAAATAAAGAAAATTCAGCCCCTACCTGTCATGCACCTCCAAATTCATCTTAGAGAACATATCAACGGGCTTCCATTCACTAGAGGCCTCCTGAACTGCATGTATATGAGTCCTTCTGTTCAACGCTTCATCCATTATGTTACGCTTTTCTGGTGTATAGGCAAGCTCAATGTCAAAGAACTATAGGTACTCAACCCACCTTCACTATCTCAAATTTAGATCATGCTAAGTAAAGATTTACTTCAGACATTTCTGGTCGGTGAAAACCACAAAATGATCTCCCAGAATATAATGTCTCCAACAGCGTATGGCAGGTACAACTTCTACCAACTCGTTATCGTGCATCAGGTAGTTCTTATCGTGTGGTCTTAACTACTGAGACCCATATGCAATGACTCCATATCCCTACATAAGAAAATATCCTATCTCGATACTTGAAGCATCACAATAAATAACATATATCTTTCCCAGCTCTCACAAGACTAGTATCGGTACTGAGGTCAACCTCCCCTTCAGCTCTTGAAAGGCTGACCCGCAAAAATATGACCATAAGAACTTTTCACCTGTCTTAGTCAGACTCATCAGTAGTGACACTAAGCATGAAATTCGTGTATGAAACGCCTATAGTATCAATCCCACCCTATAAAACACCACACCTGAAAGACATTCTTTGACTGCTCCTAGGAGACTACTGCTCTCACTTTATCTGGGACTACTGACACTCTTGTCTCTCAAATAACATGTGCCATGAATTGAATATGATCCATCAAAAAGTGGAATTTTGAATGCGTAACATATAACTAATTCTCCCTCATTGTACTCAAAATGATATTAATATGGGTATCATGGTCTTGTCGAGTGTGAGAGTACAAAAATATATCATCCATAAAAACAACCATGAAGGAATCCAAGTACAGATGGAATACTCGGTTCATCAGTTCCATGAACACGATATGAGTGTTTGTGAGACCGAACAACATAAAAATATACTCATATAAACCATACCTGATCTTGATGGCTGTGAGAGGTATATCAAATAGTCTAACACACAACTGATGATTATCAAACCTCAAGGAAATCTTTGAGAACACCCAGGCTCCTCAAAGCTGATCATAGAGATCATCAATCCTTGGTAAAGGATATCGGTTCTTGACCGTCAACTCGTTCAACATACTATAGTCCACACAATACCTGAGGGTACCGTATTACTTCTTCGCAAACATGACAAGATAACCCCAAGGAGAAGTAATGGGTCGAATGAAACCCCTGTCGAAAACTCCCCCAACTACTTCTTGAGCTCCTGCAACTCAAGTGTAGCCATCATATAAGGAGAGATGGACACTGGTGCTGCTCCTGGCACAAGATCAATAAAAGATTCCACCTCTTGCACTAGAGGAAAACATTAAATGTCCTCTTGAAGGACATTCCTGAAACGATCCACCATTGGAGGAATGTATAACTGAGAAGGCTCCTGATAATCCAGATATATAATAGCAATCTAGACTATATCTCCTCCTAACCTATGATCCTCTGGACATGATCTACTCGCTTGGACATCCCACTTGCCCTTATGATGAAATGATCCACCCTCAGGTGATATGAAACTCACCCTACATTGATAACAGTTGACGACTGTGTGTAAGGGAACTAGGTAGTCCATTCCGAAAATGACAACATATCCTGTCATCTCTAAGACATAGCGGTCCCATAAAAAATGACACCCACCAACCTCTATAGGGA
Source organism: Viscum album (assembly GCA_963277665.1). Taxonomy (NCBI): domain Eukaryota; kingdom Viridiplantae; phylum Streptophyta; class Magnoliopsida; order Santalales; family Viscaceae; genus Viscum; species Viscum album. The sequence goes on along the minus strand of OY728129.1, from coordinate 748,457,101 downwards.
ACTCCTTATATTGGTGTACACTCACTATTCTGGTAACCAACATAGTTTCTAGTGTCATGATATCAGCCGAAGAAAAGATTCAGTGCCCAAGGCTCTCCAAAAACACAATAGATATAATTCTCTAGGAAGGCCTGATATTAAAAAGCACAGAAACTAAAAATGAGGAAACTAAGATCATACCTCAAACTGTAGAAGGTCCATAATCCTGCTCCAGCTGGGTCTGCTCCACTGTAAAGGTATGGCCTGCTCCTCGGCCCTATAAACCTTCATGACCACTCTGAGCTGATCCACTCTGTTGTCACAGAATGACAGGTGGCTGACCATAACTTCTATGACCTCCACCTCGACATGAATGGCCAGAAGAACCCCAGTTCTCTAAATGGTGAGAAAATAGTGGTGTTGCACACGAATGTGGAGTCATAGAAGAACCACTGTCACCAGCTACTGGGGAGAAGATCAGACAGAAGAGCTGAAGGTGACCTATCTTGCCGCATGATCAGCAATCCCCTGGGTCTTTCGGGCAATGTGGCCTTGTATGCCCAAACTTTCCGCACTGGTAGCACACCACATGGCTACCAGAAGATGTGTCTCGCCTCATTGGATCACCATGAAAAGACTCCCTGTGGCGCATCTTACTATCATTAGGAGGGATGCTTACTCCAGATGCCGATCCGCCCTGGCTCAGAACTCCGAAATCCCTCAGTTTGTGCTCTGTGATCAGTGCCTAGTTGATGATAGAAGTGATGGAAGTCAACCTGAATATGTTCACCTTTGAATGGATGTCTTGCCTCAGACCATCCTCAACCATCTTCTCCATGAACAACCGATCACCTCCTGAAATAGGCGTCAAGCGATGTAGCTCGGTAAAGCAGGAGGAATACTCCATAACAGAAAGAGAACCCTTCTCCAGTCTCATAAACTCTCGGACTCGATCGGCCCTCAAGGTCTCTGGATAGGTGTAGTCATATAAGATGCATTGAAACTCATCACATTCCATAACCTACTATCTTCCCGCCTATGAGATCACATCCCACCACCTCATGGAGGAGTCCCAAAGCATATAGGTAGAGAGTTTGACCCTCCTCTCTGAAGGCGTCACCAGATGCTCAAAGATCATCAGCATGGCTTCTAGCGATGACTCTGCAGTCTAAGACCCTCCTTCCCCTAAGAAAGTGGGAGGATGTTGCTTCTGGAAAACCACCATCAAATCTACCATTGACGGGGCAGGAGGCGGCACTCCCTGAATGTTCTATAGCATCCTCAAAAATCCCTCTCTAAACTATGAATCAGCACCTATGTCATGTACAATAGTGATGCCAAGACTAGAACAATGGGAAGATCTACTAGAAGTCCCTGATCAGCCATGTCCAGGTTCTAATCATCACCAAGAAACTGGTGCACAACTGGGGGACGCCTCGATGGCATGACTCTACAAGGTCAAGCACAGACCTTAGATCAATATTATCAAGGAATGAAAACTGGAATCATAATAAGGGAACATGAGAAATAAATCATTCAAGTTTTTAAAAACATGACTAAACGTCGCGTACAATTCCTACATGACATATTCCCTTATGTCATTCACATGGGCATGTTCTTTTAACAACCTAGGTCGTGTATCACCCCACACACACGGTGTGTTGTCTTAACACACGGCGTGTACCTAAATCCTATTTCCCTGCCCCATTCCTTCTACACGGTCAAGCCATAAGGCTCCCCTAAAAAAAGAGTACACGTCGTGTTCCTGATAGACACAGCATGTACAAGACAAGATTCACCTGGCCCATGTGTTAGTGACACGACATAACACACGACTCACATTACACAGCATGTTCGAGGAGGGCACGACGTGTATGTGTGTGGATAACACTGACTCATGTTGTTAGTGACACGGACGGGTACCTGGGTCATACTACACAGCGTGTTCAATCCTGACACGGTGCCTGTAACTTAAGGTTTATCCATCGGTGTTGTTAGTTACACGGGTAGACATAGGGTGAACACTACACAATGTGTTCAAGTAGTACATGGCGTGTTCCCACCAGACCTTCCTTATCCAGTGTCTCTTTCCACATGGCCTATGACATGGTTAGGGATTACATGGTGTATACATAAAGTACACGGATTGTACTTAAGAAAAATAGTCTCTTCCCGAACAGAATAACACAAGGCATGTAGTCAAAACTACACGACATGTATTCTGGGTTTTTCCAGACATTAAGCCTAAAAAACTGCCCCAAAACCAAGAAAAACACTGAAATGAACATTGAAGTTGCCAAATTCTGATCCATGAGGGCCCATACTCCCCACAAATAAAATCTTGTCTTCTTATGCATGTTATAACATGGTAAAAAAAGTCAATGATCCACCAAGTTCTGGTCTATTAAGGCCGATAACACCTCAATAACAAATGTTTGGATTTCATTCAGAAGAAAACTTAAACAAAATATGCCCTATCAAACTGCATGTATTTTATCAAGGCTTTTATCACAACAACTTGCATATTCTACACAAAATCTATCACAACAACATGCAATTGCTAATTCACCCTAGATGGCATAGCAAGAATGCATGACATGTGATTTATAGAAAGTGCCTATATGATGCATGAGATGGAATACCCTAAACATATCAGGTTGTGAAAGAAATAGAACATTAATAACATAAATAATAACTAGCATAAAACGTGTGAGTCACCTAACAGTGAAAATCAAGGTAATCATAAACTTGAAAAACTAGAAAATTGTATTAACGATGTAGATTGGCTTTTCCCTTTACACGGGTTAGCTACTCCCAGGTATAGTTTACTACCAAGTACCTATTTCGTCATATTCCTGACAATGGGCTCCAAACCGTATGTGAAGAGAAAATAATACCTCTAATACCACTTTGTAACATCCAAGTTCTGGAAGCCACCCGGAGGCCCCCATACCCGGTTGTTCACATGGCCTCAAGCATATTTCCCCATATTCCTGAGGGTACCGACTAGTAGAGAAGGTCTTGGTTGTGATAGTGGTTAAACTATTCCCTCATTGGTAGATTACATGACGGATGAACCAGATACTTACAAGAGACAAAATAGTAATAATATCATACAAAAATAAAAAGTGGTAGATTGATAGAATAAACTAGAGCACATATATAAAATGATAATTGATACATATGTCTAAGAAAAAAATGAAACAAAGAACAATGCTGAAATATAGTACTAAACCAAGTACAAAAGAAAAATAGTATTTAGATCAACGTCATCGCAAGACTATGTTTGGTCATGTGCTCTCTAACTCCACACAATGTCAAGTACCTGAAGTAGAAGGGCGCTTTCCCTTATCTATTCCTGAAACAATTTAATTTGTTTGGGCCCAAAAACATGGACCAAATTGGGTGTGATACTAAATCCCAGTAGTCAACGACCATGAGATCTGTGCCTAATAGTCAATGGGTATATGGTAGGTAAAATTAAAAGAAATAGAAAACATGAAAGTACTCATTAGTAAGCAATCAACAGTTTCAATATTAAGCAACAACTAACCAAGATGATAAACACAAACAGGTAACCCTTTGGGATATACCCACATCTTATCCCCTCTGGTCCTACCTAACAAGTAGAAGAAAAACTTTGGAATTTGAACATAGTCTAACCCCTTTGGTTCAGCTTAAACATAGACTCTCTGAGGAGGCACTAATCGTCAATTCCCCATATAGTTTCGTATCGTAACTAAAGGTGCTCTAGGGAAGCACTTACATCACATTCCCTATGTGGCCCATGTCAAGGAACTAAAAGCACTCTGAGGAAGCACTCAACATCAATTTCCCCTGTTTTCTCACATTTTATGTAAAACAAACACTCAGGAGAAGCCCTCATGGTCCATTCTCCCTATGGTCTATACACTAGGTACTCACAGACCGGTGTAAGTTAAACAAGTGTAGCAGCACGTATCGGCCAAGTTAACCCTCAAGAACTAATTGACATGCATTCTACAATATAACACCATAATAAAACAATAGTTACACCATCCTAAAATACTAGGCTTGGGAAAGTAAACAGCCTCCTAATAAGAAAACTACACCCAAAAGGTCAAAATAGTCAAAACATGCTTGGGAAACACATCCAAATAACAAAAATTCACCATATTCATAATCAATTATCATCTAATCAAGCATACATGCATAAAAGGAAATCAATAGGGCTAAAATAGTAAATGTAAAATACCCCGTTCATGGGTATTAGAAAATTTTCACATAAAACACCAAGACCTTCAACAGAAAGGATCAAACCACCTACCTAGGCATTATGAGATTGCTATATGTGAACCTCGAGGATTGAATCACCTTAGAACACCGAATATCTATAAAAACATCTAAAACATTAAACATCGGTTAACATGAGAAAGGGGATGAATTATGAAATAAAGCTCAAGAAGAAGAGAGAGCTCACCGAGGTGATCCCAATGCAATTGACGGTGGTCGAATCAAATATTGGATGGAGGATCAAGGGCTCTGAGATGGATTGAAGCCATATGGGAGCTCTCGTCCGAACAAGACCTGGAAGAAGAATGTTCTGGAGATTAGACATGAACCCGGTCCGTTTAATGGAAAAAATCAAAATACAAGGCATGTACATTTGAAGTATACATCGTGTACCCTTTGTTTCTGTACTCCAGTTTAGGCGGCCTCTATGTCACCCCCACACAGCCATGTTTCTGGCCATGGCACAACCATCATACAAAATCCTATGGCAAAGTAGTACACGACATGTACTCATAAAGTACATGGTGTGTACTTTGAAAATATACAGAAAAACCAATTTCCCTGAAAAACGATCTGAAAAGGAAAAATTACCTAAAAAGAAGATCCGGGTTCATTCAAAAATAAAAAAAATTGTGATAATTTATGGTATTAAATATCATATATTTACCATTCATGGTTCAAATGACAACTTATAAGTAAAAAATATCCACCTTTTAAATTTAAAATGATCTTATTGTAATTAAAACTAAAACATGTTAACAAAGGGTTAATAAAATTTATAATGTATAAAATGAAAGAAAAACGTCTATAATTTTTTTGGTTGATTGGATATATACCATATACCAAATTATCTTATAATTTTATTCTATTTTGTTGTATTTTTATTGATAATTAATTTATTATATACTAATGTTTTGAGAAATTGAAAAGGTTACCCTATCCTACCTTATGAAAGAAACCTACTCCATCATATAATTTCAAATATTTGAGTATTAAATCTCCAAAAAAATCTAGAAAATTATATTCTTCAATTGCATATTCTTATTCTAGAGTTTCTGGTATTCCCAGTGGATCAATTCCAGAGTTTTTTTTGAAGAGATTTAAAGGATTTGTTTTGAAGAAGATGTAATTGGTATAATAAATCACTCTCTTTCTATACTATTATATAACTCCTATAATTATATTATATGTATATAAAATAATAAATAAATCATACTAAATATTCTAAAATGTAATTTTTATTACTAAAACACCATTATACGTCCCCTTTCCCATCAAACAAGTAGTGGATGTATCTTCCATCTCTATGTACGACATATTGTCTCCACCTTAAGGTACAATTAATTTTTCATATCCTTATTTTATGTGTTTGATTTATCATGGGTTTAATGTTTATATATTATTTTAATTGAATAATTATAATTCCATATTTATAAAATCATATCTACCTTTTTCACCCAATCGTTTTTGAAATGATAATGTCTCTTATGAATACGTATGTCTTAACATCTCCACGATGTTATGTGATTCATTTTTCATATATATATTTAACATATATGGTAATAAGGATGAATTTTATGCATATATAATATATAAATAATGTAATAATTATTTTTAATGATTATATATCATCTTTTCTTTCTTCTAGGAACACAATAAAATGAAAACAACATTCATGTGTACGTATGACCTACCATCTCCCTAAATATTATATATTAATTTATACCTATAACTTTTATAGTTAATAATAAATACATATATAATTAATATATATTATATTTATATCATATTTATCATTATCAATATGATGAAATTATGATCTATATATAATTACCAAGAATAAAAAGTCAAAACATGGATGAGAAACTAATTGGTTATTACCCAAAACATAACTTCAATTTGGTATTTTTAATATGCGAGTAATATAATGTCATAAGAAAATAATATGTGGTATTATAAATATATGAATAAATTTTTCTAGTAGATTTATGATAAATAAATATTTATTATACATGATGTGTTAATTTGTATAAATGAATTAAAGAATTAAGGTAAAGGGGTTTGTAGTCTTACTATCTTTGGTGAGCACTCTGAGAAGAAGAAAAAATTTACAGTTATGATACTCTTGCATGAAAGAATGGTGAGTAATCATTCATGAATTAAATGGCTTACAGAGGGCGATAAAAACAAAACTTTTTTTCAGGCTTTCATAAGGGAGAGGCAGCCTGTGGTCCAACCAAACATGGCTTTAGAAGATGGATCCTTCACTAATTATAGGGAAGTGTTTGGGGGCTTGGAATTTTCTTACATCAAGGAACTTCTTGCATTAACAAATCCAAACATTCTACAACATTACCATGTGGGGGGGATGAGTTCTAGGAGGGGACTTCACACCTTTTTTCCTCTCAGTACAATGATTTGATGGAGGGGATCCTAGAGAAGGAGGATATCTTTATGACTATGGTATGTCTCAATTATGAGATTGTTGTAGGTCCTGATGGTTTCCCAGTATCATTTTATAGGATCTACTGGGTGGTGGTGATGGGGGATATCCTCAATGATATATAGGATTTCTTCAGAGGGGGTAGCCTACCGTGGATTGTGTCCACCATGACTCTTGTCCTTATACCAAAAATCAAAGACTCCTCATCTATTATTAATTATTGGCCGGTGAGTATGTGTAACATTTCATATAAAATACTAAAGAGCATCATTAACAAGAGTTTGTCTGGAAACCTTCCTCGGTGGATCTCCAAATAATAACATTGTTTTGTGAAAGATCACTCTATTGAGGGAACTATAGCGGTTTCCCAGGAGACGCTGAGAGATATCAATACAAAGGTTCATGGAACTAATATTCCCTTCATGATTTATATGAATAAGGCATATGAAAAGAGCTAGTGGGGATTTATTAACATGGATTTGAACAAGATGGGTTTCTCAAGATGGTCCTATGATCTTATGTTCAGATTATTTAGTTTGACCTAGATATCTATGTCATTTATGTGGAGAAATCACAGTTTTTTCAAGAAAGTCTGAGCCTTTTTTCAAAGAGATCCTCTATCCCTGACTATTTTCCTTCTTATACAGCATTCCATAAGCAATAAAATTAACAAATGTATTTATAATGGAGATTCAATTTCTTACCGAAGGAGGTTAAGGGGACCACTCTCCTTTCATCTGATACTTGTCGATGATACGCTCATCTTCATTTATGAAGAATGAAGGTCTGTATAAGGGCTATAAAAATCCTTTTGGAGTATTTCCACTGTAGTTCCCAACAAATTGTTAGGGAAAAGAGTGGATTTTATTTGGCTTCAGATTGCACTTCGAGAAGGGTGACAGATATGGGTCATAGATTGGGTATGAGGCGCCGTATGTTTCCCATTGAGTATCTTGGCACCCCTGTGTCTCTAGGCAGAATGTGTATCCGTGATTTTAACCCTGTGGTGAGCAAGATGATGGGGCACATTCATAATTTAAAGAACCATTTTTATCTTTTGGAGGCCATAATACTCTTGTGAACAACATCCTCTTAGCCATTCCATCACATGCTCTTTTTCCACCAATGTGTCGAAGGGGGTTATCAAGGTCCATGATATACTTTTGGCTTGTTTTATCTGCGATGCATCTTCGGAGGTGAAGAGACATTGGATTTCTTGGTGGAAGATGGATTGTTCAATTTCGGAAGGAGGGATAAATGTTAAAATCCTTGAGAACACTATTCGATACATGCACACGAAGTTAGAGTGGGAGGTAATTAAAGAGAGAACCTTCTGGAGTAAGATGATGTATTTTAAAAACCGGGTCATCATTGAATATTATGCGGTTAGTGGTTCTTGGATCTGGTCCTCTGTTAGCAGTTTTATTACATCTGTCAATCAGTGATCGTAGTGGATTATTAGGGAGGGGAATATTCAGTTATGCTTCCAAAACTAGTTTAGATGGACTCTCTGATATCCAAGGTTCCTGGCTCCATCGATCACCTACAAGGAGGAAAGCCAGTACCCACATTTGTTCAGAACCATTATGGATTAAGACCAAAATGAGGTTTGTGAATCTGATATTTTGAACCTGGATATGGAATGGTGTGTCTTTACCCACTCCACCTTGGGTAGGTTTAATGCGAATGATTTTTACAGGTTATGTTTTTCATAGGGCTAGCAGGGAGGTGGGTACCGTCTGTCTTGGTGTAAGTGTATCCCTATGAAATATAATTTCATGACATAGAAGATCGAGAACTGAGTTTTACCAAAAAATGATAATATCAAGAGGCTCGGGGTTAGCATGGATTTTTGCTGACAGTGTTGTGTAGATAAGCACAAATAAAGTATATACGATATATTATTTGAGGGAGACTGGGCACGCTAGGTATGGGGTGTCTTTGGCGAACTTACATGATACCCCCAAATGTGTCGAGCATCAATTACTTTGTGGAGAGATAGTTTCAGGGAGGAGGATGATTCCAGTAATGAAAGTAGGAAGAGATCCATCATTTCAAACACTAGATGTTCATGTGTATAGAAAGCAAGGAACCGGGCTAGGTTCGAGGGGCTCGCATCTACGGGGAGATCCATTACCGCCAGAGTAAGTTGTATCCTTGTCGATTTATGTGGCACTAATGATGAATGGAAGTAGACCCCCTTCCTTTGTGGTCTGTTATAGCATCAAAATGTGTCTTAGCTGTCAACCACTAGAAAACACAGGCACTGGGTGCAGTGGTGTCCCCATGAAGTTGGCTTCAAATAGAACACTAATTGTTCTTGTGTGTTGGGTGAGATGTGTGGTGGTGGTGTGGTCTGAAATCCTAGGGGCAATGTGGCCTTGACCTTCATGAAGCATTACGGTTATGGGAATTCTATGTCGGCGGAAGCGAAGGCCGTTCTTAGATATATCACTATTTGCAGACAGTTGGAGCTTGACATCTCCTAATTTGAGACTGATTTTATGGTTATTCACGATTCCTTACATGGAAAAGGTATCATCCCCTGGTATATTTTATACACTATTCAGAAATTCAAAGCTCTCCGGGAAAGTATCATCAGATTCACTCACACATGGAGGGAGGGAAATAAGGTAGCAGACCCCTTGGCCTTTATTGCGACCCATGGTAGCATGGTCGGATGTCATACTCATGTATCTAATTTTAGACCTGAGGGGGGAACTTGATTTAGGGTGATTCCCATGGTCTCCATTACTTCACGACCCCTAAACATTGGTCATCTATCTCTATGTTTCAATATTTTTTAATAAAAATGGTAAATTTGGATGTAGACACATGTTATGTTATGAAACTATAGTAATTTATGATGTTTATATTCTTTACATTGATATGTTTTATCATGAATATCATTTTGCTCTTGATATTTCATGATTCATGAAATGTTATTCTCTATTTTCTCATAATTTGGTGTTCAATCAAAACAATTTTTTATAAAAATGTTATCGAATGTGTGCAAATCATATTTTAATAATTTTAATGAAAATTGATTTTAATGATGTTTAAAATTGCTTTTATAGATTAATTTTGATTTTTTGGAGGTTATTTTTAGTGAAAACGGTTTGTTAAATGTTTTTTGATTTAAAAATACCATTTCAAAATGGAAATAATATTTTTTTCAAGAATCATGTCTTGTGAACCATCAAATTAATTTTACATATAAGACAGTATAATTTGATGTTACATGAATTATTCTATGATGAAGTGTTTATAAAATTCAATTATTTACAAGTATTATGATATAATAAATGATTAATTCTATTTTTTCACAGATATATATGGTTTTAATTATTTGAATGGTGGAAACTATATCTCAATATTTTTCATTGGGTAAGGATTTATATTTCATGAAATATTGATAGAAACAATTTTATGGTTCTAATACACTATTTCATGATAGGGAAACATATTACACTATGGGAAGATGGGTAAAATCATCCCACTATAGGATAATAGGGACACGAGATCCCTTTCAAGGAATAGAACACGACTAAGGTTGGGGTGTGTGTTTCACATTCGGTGTAGTCCACATGATGTTTTATATATGTTTTGGAAATACTCCATAACTTATTTGGAATGATATTACGTGTTTATATGTTTTCAGAAATTCTATGTCTTATTCCTATGTTTTTCTTTCATGGATTATTCTCCTGATTCCCTAATGATTCATGTCTTCTGAACATACAATATTTATTCTATCTTTCATGTATATTATCTTTTTCTGGGAAGGGTATGAACATTAAATGTTATTATTATATTATTATAATCATATATTATATTTTATGCATACATATCTATCTTATTTTATGTTACTGATAATCTATGCTCACCCTTTTTTATATTATCGTTTCCATATGTTAAAAATAAATGTTTTCATTAGTAGTGCTAAGGGGATGATATTTATAAGATATATTGAAGATCGTATACGAAATTAGATGAAGGTGTTCCTAGTATCCAATAGAACTAAACTATTAATGACCTCAATGATTTTTTTGAAAGGTAATGATTATTAATTTAAAAATATGTAATATCTATGTATTAAAATATGGGGTAGTTTAATTTGGTTTCATAAAAAAGTATAAGAAAACCATTCGAAACTAGGATGATAAAACAATATTAAGATCCCTTGAAATAATTCTAAGGATACATATTGGGTTATCTATACAGATAATCTTATGGTGTCATAGATTAATGAATGTGTCATAATTTAGAAATCCATTAAGTCATTGGTCATATATATGTGTTTTTACACTGTGATTAGTATTAATCACAATATAATTTTGGATTCTGTAATTTGTTGAAACCTGAAGGAACCATATTAATACTGAGTGTGATGTGAAATGCAACAATTTTCTATAATATATACTAAATAATATTGTTGTATGAATGAACAGTCTTTTTATATGATCACAAAAATATATGAAAAAATGAATCACATTAGAATTCCAAGTGAGTTAAGGATGAAAAAACATTCTTCTGAGTACATCATGAGGTAATTTCCACATAATTTTAGTGGATCTACTAATCTACATATTTCTAAACAATGGATCAGTACCACTAAAATGTTATGTTTAGTTCTCTAATTTATAAAATATTAGAATACCATTTTGGTTTTAGATTATTTGGAAGCTAAAGTAGATCAATGATAGAATATTTACATGAATAATAGGCAATAAGATTAAATTAATTCACTTTAATGAAAAAATATTGAGAAAATATATTTCACTAAGAATATTCCTTATATTCATTGAATGATGATGGAGAAGGTGTTCATTTTGCATAAAAAGGGATTATAAATCTATCGGTACCTATAAGGAAAATGTTTTAATACATGAATGGTATACTTCTGGTATTATCGTCCAACCAAAAATTAAGGTTGATTGATTGTTTAGTGGATTGAAACCAAGTATCTGAATTACACCGGATGTAAGAAACATTAGTATCTATAAAGAAATCATTTTATGTTCTATCAATGTGTCAATTTAAGTATTAATTTTGTGTTAATATCATAATTTTGACTTGAAAAATGATGATATATATTAAAATAAAATAAAAAAACAATGGTGAAAAGAAGTTGGGTTTTCCATTGAGTTCAATGTGTTGGAAGAGTCATGGGGTAGATTTATATTGAGCTGTGGTTAATGCTTCTTGTGTGGAAAATATGGTAATCAAGAAAATTAATTCCAATATATTGGGAAGATATTAAATAATGATCAGAAAAATGATATGGTTTAAAAGATGAACTCCACACACTTATTTAATTAACTTTAATGAAAATTTGAATTATGAAAACCAGTTCTAAGTTTGAGTGTTACTGATGATAATCGAATTTGATAACCTCTTTAGTCCAAAAAAGGAATGTATCAAGCAATAAATATTGGATATGTGGAGTACTATAATGAAGTGGTGTAATGATTTAGTGTTTGTGTATAATAAGTAATGAATAATTTTATTTATGCACTTTTATAGTATTATGAAATAACAAATAATCTATGAATTGGTACAATGTATTTTTTCATTAGTATTTAAGATAATATATTGAATTGCACTGGTAACTATGAAAATTTATTAAGGTTTTAAGGTGATATTTTTTTGAAAACATATGATTAAGGAAATGAAAACCATTATTATTTAAATGTTATTGGGATGATTAAATACATTAATGTCTAATTGTGATAAATAAATAGGGTAGTGTTAATGAATTTGGGACAGGTAAAGTGACAAGATGGTTTATGATATCATTAGTTGGGTTTATAGTATTTTTAGATGTATGGTATTAACAATGAGTAAATTTTTTAAAGCATTCATGTTTCACTACGGATTTATGGTAATTTAGGTTAATACCATGGTTCGAAATAATTCATGATAAAGATATTCACCTGTTTGGAATGTGGAAACCATGATATTCTTTATGAGACATGGGGATAGATTTTAGGTTTATTTTGAGAACATTAGGGGAATTCATACTAATGTTTTGGAATTTCGTATTTCAAAACGGTTTCAAGGTTAACCATTTATGAAATAAAATATGTTAATCTTACAATAAAATATTAACAATTAATGTATTATCTTTCCATATGAGGATTTATACATTTTGGATAACTTCTGATAACCATTTTGTTTTGATAAAGATATATGAAATGACATATCATTGTATTTATGGATCACATGATCTTTAAATATATCAGGAATGAAAAAAAATCTGCATTTATTAGAATAAAAGATGATGTGGAAATTGATTAAGAAAGAAAGAGTGAGATTGTTCTAAGATCAAGAAAGTATATCTTCTCATGGAAATTCTTCAAATTTTGGAAAAGGTTCTCTAAATAAATTTTTTTCCATTGTCATAATCTTTAATTATATCAATGAACATTTTGAAGACTCGTTGGCTTATTTATTTGTGATCAATAACATTGTTATAACCATATTCTCTATCACTCTGCATCAAAAATTAATATTTAGATTTTTCTTTCACATCTATTTTTTTACTTCCACCAATTTTATCATATATTATAACCCAGTGAAGAGTTACATTGGATTTCTATTACGTTTCCAACATTACCTTTTCAAAATGAGTTTTAGTGTTCATTTGTATGATGTGAATTTCTCTGGAAGGAACTTTTGAGTATAAATCCTTCGATAAAAAAAAACAAATTTTGATGGAGAAATTAATTTTAAGGGGTTATAATTTAGTAGCCCGAGATATTTATAATTTTTTAAATTTATATAATCCCTTAAATTTTTTAATTTCAATCATCATTGATTATATATTTTGTGAAATGAAATCCCTAATTTTCGCTTAAATTATAAAAACCACCAAGTTAATAATATACTATAAAATATATAATGATTGTATTATGATACATTCAACAATATAATAATCTTGTGTGATATAAAATTCTGAGTTCTTTTGATAGCATGAGTATCATGCAAGACCGAGTTTTACCAAACTCTAATATATTATTAATATTGTAATTATAATATTGAAATATTTAATTAATAGAAATTTGAATGGAAATTAAAAATAGGATAAAATAAATAATGAAAATATAATTAAAACATTTATATAATATCAATACTTTGGTTATTAATTATCAATAAATGAAAATATATACAATTTAAAATTCATTTCCTATGAAAACTATTTTTCAATTACAAATTCGAATTTATTTCAATAAATTGAACCAACCATTATCAACCACTATTTAAATAAATATATATATATATATATTACATATTTAGTTAAAAAATTAATACTCATCCAATAAATTTCAATTTCAAAAGATAAGAATAAATAAAATTTTTAATAATAAAAATATGTATTTTTCAAGAAGGTCATTTTACCACCTTCTAAAGGTTCATCGATTTTATACCTAATTGTTGATAAAATTCATAACATTTATATGTGAAATTAATATTCCTATTTGAAACCATTATATAATAATTTATTTTGGATATATTTTTGTTTTTTGTGATAAGTTTTATGTTTTGATGAATAGTAAAAAGTAATAAATATTAATTAAAGTCAACTTTTTCGTCTAAACAATTTACAGTTTTAAAATATATTTTTATTGGTTTTAAAATATAATTTGATCAATTGGAATCATTTAATATAATTTATGTCATTGTAATAATTTTAAAATATAATTTTTTTATTAAAAAAATTTTAATCTTTAGAAGCTTCTCACTTTAGAAACACCTTTTCTCAAGCCATCATATGGGTTAATTTTAAAATAATATTATCAAATTAATTGATTTTAAATTTGAAAAATGGATTCCATATTTGGAATAAAAATGTTAAAATTTATTAAATACATCCCTTTTATTTTATGTCAATATAAATAGTAATTTTGGTGATTTTTTATCATAGTTATGAGTAAATTGGGTAATTAATGGTAAAAATAATATTCTAAATATTTAAATATTTCTATAAAACATGAAAAATGTTATTGGATGAAAGTAATAATTATCTTAACACATAATATTATTTTCTAATAATTTTATGGAATCATGTCCATGAATGTTACTGGAACATAGTTCTTCACACTCCATCCCTACTCTTCAGATCTTGTCTTGCACACACAACACCATCTTGGTTGGGTGAGTTGGTTTTTTAGATAGGTTTGGGAGTGTGAAGGTAAAAGTAAGAGTAATTTTGTATTCTATGTTACGATGTATTATTGCCTCATTTTTTCTCGATATTTTTGGGGTTTCTCATTAAGTATTCATCTCATTTTACTATAAGGGTTTGAATCCCAGTTTCCACTACATTGTTCCTATTTCACCTGGTAATGGGGTTCATTTTTTTTACTTTGGGTTTTAGTCCCAATGTTTCTATATATCATTCCATGTGAGTTTATGTTTTTCACTTCCCATTCTATGCTAATCAACCCTACTCTATATTCTTGGTTAATTTCTCATTTCAGGGTCGATCAGGTGCATCAGATACCAAGGGAATTTTTTGATGTGTCTCATGAGTTGTAAGAGTTCATAGGTGGCACGACATATGGTGAATTTCTCTAGTTACTATGTTTTTTCATATTTATTCGATGACGATGGATCAGGTAATCTTTGGAAGCCATTGATGTTTTCCATGATGGATTCACGCTACTTCTTTATACAGATTGGGTATGAGGGATACATACAAGTCTCTATGTTTCATGATAGTTCAATGGACTGTGACATTCTTTGGTGGACTATAGTGGTGTTAGGAAAATGATGATGGTGGTGGAAATGGATATGGGTCAATGAATGTGATAATGATGAAAAGAAACTCTATGAGATGGTTGTGATTATGAAAATTTTTCTATGATGGGGGACTCTAGTGGGTCTCACCATCATTGTGATGATCGGGAGGAGAAAGGACTTGAAATTTGTCGCAATGGGTGTGTGACTCGAGGAAGGTGATTGACTCGTGCAGACATGTGAACCGACATGTGTCATTATTAATTTTTATTTTTAATACTAAATTTGATGGATGCTAGAAATATTTTTTAACTAACCTTTTGAAATGATAATTTACCTCTAATACTTCAAGCAGTTTTTTGACAACGAACGAAATAAATTTTGAGGATTAATATTGTAAACTTGATAATACAGATATTTTATGAAGATAATATTTTATTAATTTATTAAAAAATAATAAAAATAAAAAATATGAAAAAATAGGATAAATTATGATCTTAAATATCAAAATTGGAACATTAAGGTTTCACCTCACACAATATAAGTAAAAAATCCCTCACTTTTAAATTGAAAGTGTTATTACCTTAGTTAAAATTAACATTGGTTAACTAAGGGTTAATAAAAAGTATAAGGTTTAAAATTACAAAAAATCATGTCTAAATTAAATTTTTTGATTTTATATCCATCATATCCCACATTATATTTTAATTACATACCAATTAGAGGTATTTTTATAGATATTTAATTTATTATAAACTAACCATTAGGAACATCCAAAATTTCTCCCCCACCATTATATTAAAAGTAGGCCTCCGCCCTCATATCATTTCAACTCATTAAGTCAAAAATATGAACTAAACACTATAAATGTACCTTCTAAGCTTATATTTACACATTATTTAGTTTCTTGACTTTTAAAAGGACCATCTCTAGAGTCCATTAGAGGAGATCTAAAAAGTCTTTTCGAAGAAGAGTAAATCACTCTAATCGATCATTCCCTTTTTATAATATTATATACCTTTAAAAAATATATTATATATATCATAAAATCATAACTACCAAAACATAAATATTTTTAGATGTTGTTATGATTTTGAACATTCCACCATACTACCCCTTTCCTATCGAATATGAAGTGAAATTACCACTCATCCACATATACGTCTTACCATCTCCATGTAGTGATACAAATAATTTTCAACAACATTAATTTAATAATGGGTATGATCATGAGTTAATGTTTTAAATATTATATTTCTGATATAATTATACATCTGTAATGGTAATATCATATCTACATTTTTAGTACCTAAGCGTTTGTGAAATGATAATGTTGTTTGTGTGTGCGTATGACTAACCATCATCATGATGATATGGGTTTCATTTTTCATATATATTTCACATGGGTGGTAATATGGATGATTATTTGGAATATATATGATATATACAACACAATTATGTTCATTAATGATAGTATATCATATATTTTTATTTTTTTAATAAGAAAATTCAATGAAAGAATTGTTCATGCATACGCACGACCAACCTTCTCTATGAATAGAGTAATTTATTTTTATACAATTAATTATATAGATTAATATAATACATATATAATGAATATGTATGATATTTATATCATGGTAATAATTTTAATGATGATAACATTCTGATCTATGTATGAGGTCCAAGAATAAAAAGTCAAAACATGTATGGGAGACAAAGCCATTATTACACAAAACATAACTTCAAATTTGAATTGTTAATAAAATAATAATATAGAGTCATATGTATATAATATATTGAATTATATACAAGAATTTTATTCTTATTTTGTTCAATAATAAGATTACATTTATTATACTGGTTGATTTAATGTGTATAAATGATGTCAAGACTTATGATCAGAGTATTTTTAGTCTCACATTTATTTATTTAAGACATATGATATATTCACCACAAATTTATATTGTCTTGTATATATGCTACCAATTAATTTAAACTATGATCCATATCATTAAATTAATGGGTATTTATATATAAATTTTTTATCTATCTTCTGTTGGGTTTATGGTTTAGAAGTTACCAAATCGGTAAGGTAATTTTTTTTCTTATTTTGTTTTCTTTGAGTCACATGTTATGTTATGAACCTATATTATTTTCGGGGGTTTTTATTCTTCCCTTTGAAATTTTTATCATTAATATACTTATTTTAATTATATTTAATTCCTTATATAATGTTATTTTCTATTCATTTTGAAATTTTGGTTCCTTAAATAAAGTGTTTTCTAAAAACAATTAATGGTTTTTTAAATGATATTTAATTAATTTTCAACAAAATAGATTTTTAAGATGTGTTAAATTATTTTAAAAGGAGAAATTATAATTTTCAAGGTTATTTTCAGTGAAATATGATATCTAAATTTTGTCTGATTAACAAAATTATTTTTAAAATAGAATAGAAATGTTTCCCAAGAATTATTTCAAGTGATCTTTCAGAATCATTTTATATATACGAAATTATTATTTGATTGTATTTATGTTTTACTAGCGATATATCCTAGTGACACCATTCTAATTGCTTCAATAAATTGTTTTCATTTATGATCCCATAATATTTGTGAATCCTATTTTTTTTACATTAGTAATGTTATGATGATTTGTTTATGAAGATCACTTATTTTCATTAGTTCTGATATGATAAATGATTTATATTGTGGTGGAACACATACATTGTTTTTCATTATATTATGGGTGGCACCTAAATTTTACTCTAATTAAATGGGTGATGATTTATATACCATGAGATAATGATCGAAAAAACATCAGAGGTCTTGATCTACTAAAGGAATATGGGGAAACCTGATAAACTATGGGGAGATGGGAAAACATGATCCCATATAAGGAAATGACTTTGATTGGGGTTCATGGTGTGAATATCCTTGTATTTGTATCCCCCATGAAGTTATGTTATATGTTTTGGAAATTCAACATTATTTATAGGTAATGATATCACATTTTTATGTGCCTCCTACAATTCCATATAATATTCCTATGTTATTATTTAATGCATTATTATCTTGATTCCATTATGGTTCTTGTCTTATGAATATTCAATATATATACAATGTGCCACATATATGAACATTACTGTGAAGTTTATTAATATAAAATGTTATGATTATGTTATCATACCCCTATGTTCACGTTTTTCTTACATATCTCTATATTTAAGCTAAATTATCATCTGAGATCACAATTTATTATGTATCTTTTCTATGGGTTATAATGAATTGTTTTAAGTAAGAGTACTAAGATGATGATATGTGTTGTAGATGTTATATCCCTTACACAAAATTAGAGTAATTTTATCAATGATTCAAAAAACACTAAACTATTATGGTCTTTAGTCATGATTTTGTGTGATGTTGTGACTATTCGTTAAACAACTTATAATATCCACATAAATATATATTGGGTCATTATATGAATATTTGTAAAATTGTTCTTTTTAGACTATAATATGGAACATAATTTTATTCAATAGGGATATTTCATAGATATAATGAGTTGATTAATTACAATAACACATGTTATAAGTTAACTAATCATGGTTCAAATAATAAGGATATAAAATAAAATGGTTTGGTGAAGTATTTTTCTACAAAAATATTAGATAATAAACACTCAAATGAAGCAGTTTTTAGTAAAATTTTTTTTTTCAGATTATTTTAATGTCATCTATGATTTGGGATCCAGAAAAAATATTAGATCATATATATTTTCAATAAAAATAGAAATTTAAAATAAAAAAATGAAACCAATACATTTGATAAAAATCCATGGTGTAGTATTTGGGGGACATGAATTTCAAGGATGCTTGTAGTTATCATTTGAGAATGGTTTTTCTTATATAAAACCTAAACATAAAAATTATTGTGTTATATGTTATTCTGAGTCTGGAATGGATTTCAATTTTTCATTCTAAACAATATTTCAAAGCTTACTATGTTATTATTCATAATGATAATCAGTTTTTATGTAATAATTAATTCATAACTTTGATACAATATAACAAATATGGGAAACCATTTAAACATTTGTGGGAATTTTATGTCTAAACATTTACTGATAATAATGTATCTCGTTAAAATAGTGATGTAGTAAAATTAAATAAATAAAATGATATGTTATGTAATTATTTTTTTGGTGTTATTACCATCTAATATGTCAAATTTACTATTTAAATAGTTACTGATACTATGATAATTTCAAGATTCCATAATAAAATGGATCCAGTAGTACTTTTAGAATTTAATTTGAAAATATAATATTTTCAATATAGGGGTTTAATTTGATTGAGTACTTCACCTCGTGGTGTTTTTGAATTATTTGATATAAAGACGGTTTTTTTCATGATGATTATAATTTATCATAGAGAACATAATAAAATAACTACTTTGTACAATTAATTATTTCCCCTTAATGATGACTTGTTTTATTAGTACCAAGGTTCTCAATATATCTAAATTGTTTTTCTCACATACAAATATAAAAAACTAAAAGTAAATTATAAATAAATTATGAGGGATAAATTATGCACTAGGTCTGACCATTGTGAATTTTTGGTTATTCCTTTTTTAAAAAAAATTCATATTTCATATTTATAGATATTATGAAAAGAGTTTTCCATTGTTATTTTGAAAAATTTGTGTTGGTTACATTGATGAAATTTTGGATTATTATCAATTTTATAAGGAATATTATAAAAATGTTTTTATTTTTCTATTAAACTTATTGAAAATAAGTTGTATGGAAAATATAGAAAATATAAATTTTTTTATAAAAAATTATTTATTCATTGTGTATATGGTTTCCAAAAATGTAATAACATTTGATCTTATTAAAAATAATGTTGTTAAATAATGTGAAAAAACTACTAAATGCCACTGAGACTCAATATTTTCATGGATCAGTGGGCTAATATTAATGGTTTATTGAAATTGTTGATTGATTATATACATCACTAACAATGATAACTAAAAAATGAGTTATATTCCAATAGAAAATGGAATTTTATTAATATTTTCATGAATTTAATATTACATTGATTAATAATTCATTGTTATAATTTACATCAAAACTAGTTTATTTATTATTTATATTTATTCTTTTATTAAGTGACATTGTTGTGTCATGAGGTAACATGATTGATTTAATAAATATTATTTAATTTAATTGACACTCCATTAAAAATATTAGTGTACGCATGATCTTGAGTATAAAAAAGTTAGCTTTGAATACTAAATTTTTAGGATTATTTTATATGCGGTAAAATTTTAAGTATATATTTATCATAAAATGTTAATGTATATATTTACTCAAAAAATTTTAAAATGAAAAAAATTTGATAGTTGTAATTGAATATGTATTTTGATTATATGATTCACTATAATTTAGGAATAAAAAACAAGGTGTAAAATTCTATGAGTTAGAAATATATTTAATCATTGACCATGATACATTTGGGACATGACCCTTTGGTTAATAATTTAATGATTTTTCCTTGATGTATTTTCTTTAGGGACACTATCACTTTTGCTTCAGGTGTAAATTATTTCATCATTGATAAATACAATGAAACAAGTTAAATAGGTAGATCATTCATTTGAATTAAATTTTATAATTGGACATGAAGTCAATTTTAATTTTATTTTACACATATAAAAATGTTTTATAGGACTCTGAAAGATGTTGTGTTTTCCATGTTATAGCCACTTCAAAAATGGATTTTTATGTGAACCTCATAACTACCATTTTTATATTCAACATAGTGGTTCTAAAATTAATATATATAGTTCGGTTTATTTTTATTCTGGTGAAATGATAAATGATATTGGGAAAATTATGAGGACTCTTTTATTTTATATTAATTTACAACGAAATAAAAACTACTCAATGGGATGAATCATAATTTTCTAGTTTTTAAATTTAAATCAGATAATATAATAATATATTTTATTGTTTCATTTCAATGAACATGTCAAGGTAATAATGTTATTTGGGTAACTTTTTATCAATTTACTAAATATGCACAATATCACCATATTTGAGATATTTTTTCATTTCTTCATCTCAGAAGACATTATCATTATAAAGTAGTCATGTTATATTGTGCTTGTTGCAACCAAGGATTCTAAAATGTAAACACTACATATTTTTATATGAAATTCAATAAATTAAACAATATAATTCATGAGTACTATAATATATTGTTTTCTATGGAGACATGGTATAAAATATTCCAATTTGTAGAATGATCTTCACTACATCCCATAAGGATATTTACCTTAAGTAATATTTACAAACATTCCGTAATTATGAATTTTTTTTCATGATCTAGTGAATGAAAACATAATAAATAGTGATCTTAGATTCTACATAAGGGAAAAAAATGGTTATACATAAGAATAACATGATAAAATTATATGAGAACATGAAAATAACATTTGAAAACCACATCCTACAAATCAAATATCTTAATCATGGGTCATGGAAAAAATACTGGTACTTCATAAGACATGATTAATAAGGGAATCAAATAACATAAGACATGATATCACATCATTGGAAAATGATTTAGATTTTTGAATAAACATAATAATATAAAATCATTTCCAAAATAGTCAAGGATCACATCTAAGTTTATCATAGTGGAATAGGTTGACTCCCCAAAACATTGTTTTCATGGTTCACTACAAAAATCATCATAGTATAAGACTTCCTTTAAAAAACTAAATTCACTACCCATTCTAGTCCTATCTAAAACAAGAGATATGAATAATTTCCTAAATAATTGGTGGGAGATATAGGCCCCACATACCACCTAATTAATTTAATATATGTGAGACACAACATCATAAAACATTCATCATATCATAAATCATCAAATAAAATGGGTTTCATAAACATTTCACCATATTATAGCCTATGGATAAGTGAATGTTTTTATAATCATTTCATAATTTCACAACAGAATAAACGATAGAAAAATAAGTATATTACATAATAATATAATGAAATTATAACTTGTGAAAGTGAAAGGGTTTCATAGAAGTTATTTATTGATAAATCATTTAGATAATAAATAAGTATGGTGTTTTTGGATAATTTAACCAATAAATAATAAGTTAAATAAATTTATTTAATCTTATATGGATTTTTTTTTGAAATATAAATATCATAGATCATTTATTTATGAATATAAAGTTTCATTAAAAATAAATTTTTAAAACTAAGTATTCATTAAATATTTTAGAAATCCTCTTCCTTCAAATAAAATTTGGATAATTACTAAAGAATATTTTAAAATCATTTATAACATTTAATTAAGAAAAAGTCCATTAAACATTAAAAATAAATTTTAAAACATAATAAAATGTTAAAAAAATTGGAAAATTATTTTGAAAATTAATAAAGGTATCTTCAAAAAAATGATCAAATTTTCATTAAAATTTATATGGGTATTGATTGGAAAAAATTAAGTCTCTATACAAATTTTATTTAAAAATTAAAAAGTGGGTAAAATTTTTTTGAATCAATAATTTCCATAATATCATGAAAATTTAAATACTTTTATGGAAACAAAGTTTTGGATGAAAATTGGTTTTCAATTAAAGATAGAAATAATGTTGGTTTATATTGAAAAAATAACATCTAACACTTCAGTACATAAAGTGATAAAATTGACGATAAAACATGTATTTTCATGAAATAACTATAGTATACTAAAATTATTTATATTCTTGAGATATTGATTAAAATATCTCATCCTTGGATTCATAGTCATTAACAATCTAGATAAATGATGAGATTTTACCCAAAAACATTTACCATTTTTGTGACATTGAATCATATAAACCATGAAAATATAAAATTAAATTGAACATAAAATATCATGAGAATAAATAAATTCATGATATTACTTGTTATAGTTTATTTATATACACATAATAAAAGAATATAGGTGTGTGACATTATATTTTTCCCAATGAATGAAAATTGAGACAAAAATTATTTATCACCTTGGGGGCATTTGAACTCTAAATCCCATTAAATATTGACTCTAAAATGGATATATAAATCCAAATAATTTTTATTGTATTCTTATTGAAAACATTCCTGGGAATTTTATACAACACCTAGATGAAATTGGTGGTTAATATGGAATGTATCTCACGTAAGTAAAAAGGATAGATGAAAATACCATAATCTTTGGTAATATATTTAATTGTATGTCCGAATAAAGAATAAAACCAATGGAAATTCAAATATCATTAAAAATGAGAATAATTATATAAAATTTCATAGTTTAACTATATTCAAAATAAAAATAAATTAGTGATGAAATTTTATATCTTTTGCTAGATTAAAATTGAGACTATAAATTCCTTAACATAAGTCTTAACTTATTTCATACATGTTTAAACCTAATGTATAATTATTATAATTTTATTATAAAACATTTAATGAATAATAAAAATATTTAAAAAAAATTATATGATACCCTTATAGACTTTCAATACAAATTTATTAATAATTTATTTTTAAAATCGTTATTTCTGGGAGTTAACTATTTCATTTTTCTTAAGAGTATTAGTTTAGTAGTTCCATTCTATATAGTTTATTCATAGTTCAATAACAAATGAAATTTTAAATATGAAATTAATATCATATATATTTATTTTATACGTAATTATATTAATTTATAATATTTATAGATAGAAAAGAAAAATGCACCATTCATGGAGATAGTTCACTGTACATACACATGAACGCAATTCAACTTTTTTCAGTGGAAGAAAGGAAATAAATTTTTATCATATATCACCATTATAAAATAATTAATAATTCATAAATATAATTTATATTCATTAAATTTATCCTAATTTCTATCCATTTAAAGCATCTGATAAAATTAATCATATCGCTTCTTGGCATGGAAGTATATCGTAAACACAAATGATGTTATCGTATCTCCCATGAAATGGAATAGAAGAAGGTATATTTAAGGAAGTAAGTTCAGAAATATTAAAATGTTATAAATATCATATTCATTTGTTTAATCTATATTTCCATCCATCCATGATATGTGGTGATATAAAATAAACTACATCCATTCCTTAAGCGGTAGTCCTCGGTACACATGATAGACGGTTTTATATTACATTTAATAGAAGTGGGGATGCATATAAGTTATAAAATTAATATAATGACCTTTAATTATATATTATATAGTATTGTTGTTATACTTTATGTGTTAATACTTTATTTTTACTGTAAATATATGATATAAAATGAAGATTAGCGAAGAACAATTTATCCCCTAAGAAGCTACTCCTTTGGAAGTCTCATGAAAGACCATAATGATGGTATTTTGGAAGGACTAACAACTCTAAAAAATTAACATAGATTTTGAGAAATTATTGTCTCATGTTTCTATTGAACTATATGAATTTAGAGATTTTAATAAGTGAATTGTGGTACTGACCATTTATAAGTGGGGGAATGTAATCCGCTTCAAAATTTCATTGAAATTTAAAAAAATAATCCAAAATGATAATGTAATTCAAATGAAAAAACATAAAAATGACCCTGGATATAAAAATTTAATGTATTATAGGGAAATATTTCCTATATTTGGATTTATAAATATTTGGGTTCATTTTTAGAGATTATATTATTAGTTTAACTCACAATAAAACCATTTTTTCCTCACCCATTGTAATTAAATTTTTATTTTTATAACTATCCATTATGGTCAATGAATTTTTTAATGTTAATAGTTTTTATAAATTACACTAATTAAAAACATAGAATCCATTTTTCAATCTTTTATTCACAAAATGATTCCAAATTTAATATAAAAGTATTCTTAAAGAGGATTTGAGAAAATATGTTTTAGAATAGAAAATTGTCGAAATTTTACAATGTTTTTATATAAAAATCAATATTAAAATTATTAGAATAAAATAAATTATGTTAATATATATATATCTGATTTATATTATTGTACTTTTAAAAATTTATTAAAATAATTTGGTTGTTTTTAATTCTTTAAAATAAATCCAAGTTTATAAAAAACCTATATTTTTCAATATTCATAAAATATTACCATCTGAGAAAATTATGAAAAATTCAACTTGATTTAATTTTGAAATTATTAATCTATAACTTAATTTTACATTTTTTAAAAAAAATATTGAATCGTAAACAATTTTGTATATAACATGTGTTCAAAATGAAAAAAAACTAGTTTTTAGAATAATACAATTTAAGTATGAAATTAGGTTCATTTTGATCTCCTATAAAGAAAAATAATAATATGAATCTTAACTATTATATTGAATTTATAATTTATAAATTTAAATAAAATATTTTATCATTATAGGATTGTTTATTTTATTGAGGTAAAAGACATTTGGTTACATGAAAATAGTTTTTTATAAAAATATATCCATTATTTTAAAATATTTTATTTTCATTTAAAAATAATTAGAGATCAAATAAATAATTTTATATATATTTGTAACCGATAAATTTTTATAATTTTTATGTTCTTATTAATACATTTTGTTCAAATGATGACATAATAACTATCATAATAAATAATAATAATTTAATAGTATTTCATTATATTAATAATATCGAGTATTGGATATATCAGTTGAAAAATAGAGTGTTGAGTTCAATGAAATCTAAAATCGATTTTATTTGTAATGAAATATAGAGTTAATGTCACATGTAATGAATGATATCGTTGAAAATAAATTTGTTTGAAAAAAATAAAAAAACACATGGTGATACATTCTAACCTCCTTTTAATGAATTTATCCCCAAAAATTAATCACTATGATATGACCAAATGAAAATAATTCTAGGTTATTATTTCATTATCCTCTCACATAACATCCATAAGAAATTCTGTTTCACCAAAAAATAATAAACAGGTGATTAGTCTTGTTTCATATAACTTTAGCTATTAGATACAGAATCTCCACCAGATGGACCTAGTAAGAAATATCATGTTCTTGAGGTACAACCTTTGATTTTAGTACATATGAAGGATAAGGTATATACATAATGAGAGGAGATGCATGAAACACATTATAAAATTGAGAGAGGCCTGGTGAATGTTTAAAACAACAAGCTACCATCTGGATGTGATCATGAATTTCAAAGTGTCCAATCTACCTTAGACATTGTTTTCCATTCACTATTATATTGAGAAACTCATAGAAACAAAATCTCACCAAATTCAAATTCTTGATAAAATTAAAGATTATCATTACAAACATTTTTTGATGTTTTGTTATCCTTGTGTATTATTTAATGTCCCAAACATTATATGTCATCTCATAAGTATACTTAGGTACTAATTGTTATATTTCGGTAATATCATTATAGATTTCTATATTTGTACACTCGTTTCAATAAATTTCTTCCTGAAGATACATCAAATTGATCGAGTGAGATAATATTTTCAAGAAAACTCAACATTGTTATGGTTTCAATCCTTACATCCATTAAAATTCATATAACAGAACATTATCATATCCTACATGGTTTGAATTCTTCTTTTCATGTATCCATCTATCTATGGATGATATAATGTGATATAACTCTACACTGTATCAAGATCTAATTTAGTACGTGTCCAAAACCTTGAGGTCGATTTTAGATCTTGATTAGATAAAATTGAATTTTGTACTCCATGTAATCTTAACACTTATTTATTGTATATTTTTGTGATCATATCTAAAGAGAAATATTCTCTAATAGTAATGAATCATTTTGAATTTTTAAGGTCATAAAAGAATATAATTATCATAAAATAAAATATAAGATTAACCCCAATGTTCACTAGTACTGTTAAACATTTTTCCAAGAACTGTAAAGGTATACCTCCTAAAAAAAACCATTCACCAAAACATATAGAAAACCAAATGACATTATTTCTATAAATATATCATTATTTTTTTTAATCTTGATAAATTCTTATAACATAAGACCATAAATATAGTGTCAATGACATTAAACATATTATCAATCATAAACCAAGTATTGTATCTATAACTCTAAATTTAATCTTCATCGAATACATATATATGTCAAAATTTAGAAAAATCATATTATGTTACTTTACTCATATAACTAAATACCCATTACTTAAATATATTCATTGAGTAATCAAAAAATTAAGATACTTAAAAAACCAGTCCTTGTAAATTCAATTATTGAAATGGAGTTTTCTATTCCTTGGTCTAGAAGTTAATTCATGGGATAATGACTTGTTTTGGATAATTCCTATGTTCACCACAAATAATAGGTTGAAATATTTGATAATTTTTCACTCTATAACATTCTTTTCCACACAAATAACACGTTCACCACAATTTGAGGAATTCATATATGTTCTTTTTCCCACCTTTTTCATATTTAAAAAAATTCTATATTATTTTGTCTTCACTACCAAGAAATATTTAATAAATTTGCGTCTTTAAATAATTTGGTTATTTAGTAATCTCAATGATGTATAGTTTTTTAATCATATATCACAATAACTACTTAAGAATAATCATAATATATTTCTCTATAATATTTATTCAATTTTATTCCTCATAGTCTCTAAATTTTCCATCTAATTCAATGTTGATATAATTCCTTCTATATCTATACATTGAATAAAACTAAAAATCATAGTGTGAGAAATAATAATCATCATAGAAAATAAAGATCATAGATTATAATTTTTATAAATCATCACACATTCTTTTTTATTTATGAAATTTTATATGTATCTGATGTCATTAATAATTCTCATTTATTAAAAAACTTCTTGATGGATTATAAAGTGTTTTTAATTCCCAAAAAATATCACATTGGATTATAGAAGAATTTTTGAAGCAAGGCCCATTATCATCCACATTGGGATGATTGAGTCTTTGTAAATTCCCCATTTTCAATGTTAATTCCCCTAGGTTTCACTATTCAAGAGACACATTAAATTTTAGTATCTAGCATGGGATGTAATTTCATGAAAAAAACTCAGATTATTCTTTACCATAACTCCTTAATATTTTCCAAAACATTGAGTCATCCTTATCCATATACCTATTCACATCCTTAGTGAACAAACAAATATTTTCAAAACCTAATTACCAACGGTTAAATAAACAATTTCGTTGACACAATATGTAGTAACATGTGTTTCTAATTCAAAAATAAAACATATTTTAAAATTAATATTAAATTAATTATAAAAAAACACAAGATTTAGGACCATAATAATTTAGTGTCTTTGGAGACTAGGTTTGAAACACTTTAATTTGGATAAAAATAATCAATATCTACTATATAGATCACCCCTTTAGCAATATTTACCAAAATACCGTACATAATTTGTTTTACATAAATCTGGAAAAGGAAACATAATAAAGGGTTATCTGAAAAGGCCAGTACAAGTAAATATGGGAGATAGGTAATAATTACATGACCATAATTGTATAAGAACATTATAATTAAATTTGAAAACCACACTTTACATATTAAAAATAATAATCTTGATTCATAACATAAAGATTAGAAATTACAAAAAACATGAATCATAATGGATAATAGAACATGATCTATGCGAGCATAACATTGGCCTACGGAACAAATTTTTGGAATACATAGAAGCGTTGAAAATAATTTTCGAAATAGTCAATGATAACTACTGATGCTATCATAGTGGAATGGGTTTACTCCCTCATCCATCAAAGTATCCATGGTTCACTCCCAATACCATCATAGCATATAAAGTCCCTTAATATACTAGGTTAACTAAAATTTTTAGCCATATCTATCTGACTGTATATAAATCTCAATTGAATTTCTTAAAGAGAGATATTGGTACCCCCAATTACATAATTATAATTTTATCTATGTGTTTCAAAATATCCTAAAAAAAATTTAATCACATCAAAATACATGAAATAAAATTGGTTATATAATCAATTTATCATATCATATCATGTATAAAGAGACAGGATGCATAATCCTTTCATAATTTCATTAAAGTGTGACTCTTGGAAAAATAATCCAGTTTCATAACAATTTTAACATGGTTTATTCGATGGAAGAAAAAGAGGTTGGTCATTATGGTCTAAGAAATATTTATTATCTGGTTGGATATTATTGTTAGGTGTTTGGTACTTGGGCATGTAATTTCCATGTACTAAGGCTTAGTTTTTCTAGGTGTGCATACGATGTTAAGGTTACCCCTCAACCTATAAATGGGGATTATAAAAAATCAAATAAAAAATATAATTATTTTGTTTTTTATTTATTTAGTGAATGACTATGAATATTATCCATGGATTATATAACAAGGAAATAATAAGTTACCTCAATTGGATACATCTTAAATGGAAAATTTCTTTTCAGTAAAATCAGTTGAAAAATATCTTAAGGGAGATAAAATTTCCTTCTAAAACATTTTTTAAAAACTAAAACAAATCATAAAATATTTTGTAAAGACTTCTTAAAAAATAGTAAAACTTATTTTGGGATCTTTAATAATTATATAATCCATTTCTTGCAGAAAATATTTTTTTTCTATGCAAAAAAACAATGTAAACATTAAATAGTTTGAAATTATATTTCATTTAAAATTACTCTGAAATAATATAATTAATTATTCAAATTAAAGTATGAAGGTAAATTCTATTCATTCTAGATATATTACAATAAATATTCCCTTCACATAAATAGAAAAATAAAAACATTAATTTTTTAGAAAACGCAAAAAAAAATTCATTTAAAAACAATTTTTAAAAATTCAAATCATATTGAAAATGTATTTAATTTGTCATTTTAATAACATTAAGATAAATTTTGAAAACATGTTTATAAAAAAATGGTTTTTCAATTAATATGGTTTCCAAATTAAGAGAGGAATATGTTGGTCGGAGTGGACACTCAAAAGGGGGGTGAATTGAGTTCCAATTAAAAATTTCTGTTAAAAACAATTTCTATTAAAATCACCCAATTTCAAAAACAAATTAAACTGTAGTGAATTTTTACAGATTATAAAGGTTCAATTAGTTTCTCAAAGATTGATTAGTTCCCAGTTAACATAATCTTATGATTAATTTAACTTTTGAAACTAACTTACTGGTTTACAATAAGTATAAACACTTGCGAGTTTAACTATCAAAGTAGCTTTGAAAATAAATTATATTTCAAAGTAATAGCAGCGGAATATGAAATAAATATGTACTGTATGGATATAAAATTTAACTAAAACACAGAGGAGTTAACTAAGAGGTTCAGTCTCAAGCCGAGACTTAGTCCTCTCAAAAGTTTCTATAAAGATGATCCACACCCTGGATCGGGGTTCAAAACTTTACAACTGTCCAGGTCCAAGACCTCTACCACTGTTATTCGTGGGAAACAAAACAACAGCAACCAGCTGTCCAGGTCACACACGACCTCTACCACTATCCACAATGGGAAAATGAATGAAAAGACAGTGAGTGAGGATTTACAAATCCTCCATTAAGGTTCAGGAGACAGTGTGTGTGTAAAATACAACAGATAACACACACTGCTCGTAATGTAAAAAGTAAATCACAGAGATAAAGATTTAGAGATTAGAAAAGGCTCTAGTGATCTTCGTGCAGCTCTTGACTCCTTTTTTTTATTAGAATTCGTTCTGAGTCTTCTTCTGGTTTTTGTCTGGAAAACAGAGTATCATCTATTTCCTTGACTTCCAGGACGAGATTGCTTATCAGCTCAAAGATTGAGGAGTTCTGTGTAGTTCTTCTTTAGCATAGATTGCTCGATGTATGCTCTATGTTCTGAAGGCTGGTAGTAGTAGTCTCGTGAGTGAAAGTTCCCCAGTTTTTCTTGGCACGTTTTGAGCTTGATCGCAAGTGTGTTCTGTGTGCTTTATCTCTTCATGTCTATTGTCTCTACCTCTTTTTCATACATGCACGATTTCCTTTTTATGCCCCTTTTTTTGTCTTTCTGAGAAGAAGGAATGATTATGCTTTTTGATCGTACTTGGTACGGTTTCCTGAAATGGAAACAAAAATCATTTAATAACATTAAATGCATCAAAAGTAACAAATGTAACCGTTAGTATAATAAAAAAATAGTGTCAAGTTCATTATAGGCAGCCGTTTGTTTGTAGACATGTACGGTTGACTTGGTGTAGGATCTTCCATCGGTAGCTCTTCAAACTCTTATCGGTGGCTCTAATCTGTAGCTCTTATCGGTAGCTCTGTGTCCATCGGTAGCTCTATGCATTGGTAGCTCTGTGCATTGGTAGATCTCTGTCCATCGGTAGTTCTGTGCATCGGTAGCTCTGTGCATCGGTAGCTCTGTGCACTGGTAGCTCTGGCTATCGGTAGCTCTGGCTATCGGTAGATCTGGCTATCGGTAGCTCTCTGTGCCTTATGCAAACCACATCTAATTGACTTAGAACTGTTTCAAAGCTTGTATAAACAAGGATAATCGAGATTAACATAAATCAGAGATTATTTAAACATTATTATTCACTTGATCACTGATTTGAAAGAATTAAAGTGTATATCAACAGTAATTGAGAATATCATAAAATATGAACACATAATTGGGATTATCAAAACATATAAATACACGATTGGGATTATCAAACCAGGTGAGGTCAAAAATCTCCCCCTTTTTGATAATCACAACTTATGATATGACCAAAAATAGTGAGAATATAGTATAATAGAATATAACATTTATATTCGAATTTCTCAAGGAAAGCAGTATCAGAGGAAATATAGGAAATAGTAATAGAATGAGATAGATCAAAAATTATCATAGTATGTATTAAATACAATAGTATCAGAGATAAGCTTTGAAAGAATTGGTACCAAATAATGATGTGTAAGAAATAGTATAAAAGGCTCAAATTTCTACCCTTTGATATTTCTCCCCCTCTATTTATATTTTATCCCCTTTCGTTATATTTTTCTCCCCCTTTGTGATAATCAAAAAGTGGGAAAGTAGACATAGAAAACTGATAAAAAGAGATAGTGTAAAGAAAAGCATTTGTATTAGACCAGAAAAAACTTACATAAACAGAATAGAAAAGAAAAGAGAAAAAAAATTCCTATCAAATAGCCTGGCCACATTAGCAATCCTGATCGTCAACATGAGATTTTCCTTTTGGATCAAAAGAGGATGCCGGAGGTGAGGATGTGGGTGAGGGATTTGGAATTCCAGAAATGATCACAAGAGGCTGAGCCACTGATACAGTTCCTGGCCTGTATGGGGAAGTTCGTTGAGTGATCATAGGTGGGAGGCTTCTAATGGCCTGAGCAGGAGTCATCTGGACGGGAGACTCAGTAGAGGCAGAGGCAGGCAAGGAAGGAGGGACAATAACTGGTCTGGCATCAACATGCAAAAAAGGCAGCAACAGATTTCTGAAATCCATAATGATTCCTCCTCCTCTTTCCATAGGAGAAATAAAATCATCTTTGTTCTCTATAAATTTTTCTAAGGAAGGAGTCAGCTGCCTTAGCTTGCTCACATGTTCTCGGAAGACTTGAGTTACAGGGGGTAACTTCATGTTTTCCAACATCAGCTTGAAATGATGGTTGAGTTGTTGCTTGGTAAAAATCCTTTGGAAATAATAATCCACCTTGTTCTTGATTTCCTCCTGAGAGGCAGAGGCCTCTTTCATATGGTCATGGATGATTTTCACTATTTCCATGACTGAATCTCTTGTAGAGAGCACTACTCGGCTTAGATCTGAAGAGTCCACAGAGCCACTAGTTGAAATAGAACCAAACTCCTCCTTCATCATAGATCGTAATTGATTCAAATCAAATGAAGGTTTTGAAGCTAGAGGACCAACTGAGAAAGATACAGTTTCTTTGAAACTTTTGGTCAAACCAATAATCAGAGTTTGCAGTTGAGAGTCCTGATTTTTAACATGATCCTTTATAGACGATTTGAAATCTTCAAATACTGAGACGATTTGGCTTACAACACTTTTCACATAGGCTAAATCCTTATCAGCTTGAGGCTTTGAGCTCATGTAAGAATCTAAAGCAGTAACTGACTTCTTTAAGGCTTCCAGATCTGCTTCTATTCTAGAAGATTGGGTCTGGCACTCTTTGACTGCTTCCATTAGCTCACCCATAAAGGTTGACAGATTGAAACCAAGAGATAGCTCAATATATTGTTCTAACAACTTCATTTCTTCACGAAAAAAGTGATTCCTCTCAGCAACTGAGGCACTGAAGGATTCTTTCAGCTCATGCTTCAGGGATTCGAGATCAGACTTTGTAACAAAATCAGTAGGAGCAACTGTAGTAGATACTCTTGCAGAAGCTAAACTAACTACAGAATCATTCATGACTGATTGAATCGAGGATACTAAAAAAGATTCCATTGTCTTTAATTCTTCTACAAAACTGACTTTTAGATTTTCTTTCAGCACATCTAAATCATGTACTCAGACCACATCATTAGGTAATAACTCATAATTGATGTCATAGCTGATCTTTGGTCTATTCAAGGATACTTCATTATCCAAATCAGGATAATCCAAACCACAGACTATAAAACCTGGGTCTTCTACCCATTCATCAATCTCAACAGCCACTGTAACATTTCCAAGATTGGAATGATGCTCCCCCTCAATGGGTGCATTCTTATGTACAACAACTACATTCTCTGCTGGTCTTTCTTCATCAGAATCTTCCACACCAACTTCCATATCAGCAGTAGGAAAGAGATTTTCTGGAAAAGGTACAACTTCTTCTCTTTCTTTTTCTACTTCAGCAGTAGGCACAACTGAGTTTCCAATCAATGGAATCAGACTCAACCTAGCAGAATCAGACGATTCAGATACATTCTCTTTTTCTCCTTCTTGCTGAGGAACTGGCTGGTCTTCCTCATGAATAGATAACACTTCCTCTACTTTTCCTTTTCTTGAGTATACAAACTCCGTAACAGGACTTGGGGGCAAGTCTGGATCTCCTCCAATATCCATAGGAGTTTCTTCCTCTTCTTCTTCTTCTGACTCATCACTGTACTCGGGTTCCTCTTCATCAGGTCCTAAACCTAGATTTATTTTATCCTTTGGCCTTGAAGGATAATCCAAAGGATTAAATTTATCATACACCTTCTGGTCATCACTGACCCATTCTCCTTTCCATGAGTTCCAATTGATTTTCATGTACTTACAAACTGTAGTAGTGATACAGAAGTTATTCTTAACTACAACTGTCTCATCTTGAGACTCAGCTATCCCTTTCAATTTTATCATTACAGAGATCATTTTGGCAAGGAATAAAGCATTAGTCTTTGATTTTGGCCTAATCATGTCTTCCATTTGACTCAACAGCAGTCTGCACAGATTAACTTTCACACCATGTCTTAACAGATGTAGAAGATAAATATCTTGATATCTCAGATTAGAAAAATCTCCTCTCCTCGGTATCAAAACATGTTGAACAAATTTAAAAAGCAGTCTGTTCTCTCCATCCAATTCAGTGGCAACCACTTGCCTTTGACTTCCATTATCCGTTACTTCTTTTAATGTGATCACATAGTCAAAGATGTTACTGGTAGGTGGAATTGCCCTTGAGACATACCCAGATACACCTTCATGTGGGACTTTTAAACATTCAGCCCACTCTACTGAAGAAAATGACATTTCTTTTCCATTTAAAAATAAACTTACCCGATTCTCATTCTCAGACTTCTCGAAGCTTACGAATTCATAGAACTGTTTCACTAACTTCGGGTAGTAGGGACCATTGTTATTTGAAAAACAATCTACCCATCTCTGATCTTCCAGAATTGCAAGCACCAATGACTTGCTTGGTAGCAGCCAATCTACACATAGCTCCTTTTCAATCACAATATCTCTGTTCTGCAAGTGAGGGTTTACTGGTCGCTTTCCCGACCTAGTTATGACATTACTTCCACTAGCTTCTTGCTGCACTTTCTGCTTCTTTGTTTTAGGCTCTACACTGTCATCTCTGTTGGAAGGAATCTTGGTTTTTTCCATCGTGGATTTAGGGTTCTCAGTTGATTAGGGAGCTAAGATTCAAAGGTGAAAGGTTTTGGGTCCGGTGGAGTGAGAAGCGGCTTAGGCTTAGTTTTATCACGTAGGAATCATAAATAAACGAATAAAGTAGAAAAAAACGATTCATATTCTTGGCGACAGACAGAAGTTTTAAAACATTGCATCGGTGAGAATTGATCATCTGTGAGAATTTCAGCATCGGTGAGAATTTCAGCATCGGTGATAATTTCAACATCGGTGAGAATTTCATCATCGGTGAGAATTTCAACATCGGTGAGAATTTCAGCATCGGTGAGAATTTCAACATCGGTAAGAATTTCAACATCGGTGAGAATTTCAGCATCAGTGAGAATTTCAGCATCGGTGAGAATTTCAACATCGGTGAGAATTTCAACATTGGTGAAAATTTCAGCATCGGTGAGAATTTCAGCATCGGTGAGAATTTCAGCATCGGTGAGAATTTTAGCATCGGTGAGAATTTCAACATCGGTGAGAATTTCAACATCGGTGAGAATTTCAACATCGGTGAGAATTGATCATCCCCAGCTCGTGCCTAATGTAACTTAACCTATCAGAACATAAAGGTTTAGTGAAAATATCTTCCAATTGATGTTCAGTGCCAATAAATTCAAGAGTAATATCACCTTTTTGATAATGATCTCTCAAAAAATGATATCTTACATCTATGTGTTTGGTTCTAGAGTGAGATACAGGGTTCTTAGATATGTTTATTTCCCTAGTGTTGTCACAGTTAATTGAAACATGTTTAAACTCAAATCCATAGTCCAATAAAGTGTGTTTCATCCACAGAATTTGTGCACAGCAACTACCAGCAGCTATATACTCTGCTTCGGCAGTAAACAATGCAACTGAGTTCTGTTTCTTACTACACCATGACACTAGGGATTTCCCAAGTAAATGACATGTTCCAGATGTGTTCTTCCTTTCTAACTTACATCCAAAAAAGTCAGCATCTGAATAGCTAGTGAGGTCAAATGATTGTCCTTTTGGATAAAACAAACCTAAATTTACAGTATGCTTAAGATATTTAAAAATCCTTTTAACAGCCAGTAAGTGTGATTCTTTAGGATTAGCTTGAAATCTAGAACACATACATACACTGAACATAATGTCTGGTTGACTAGCAGTAAGATAAAGTAAGCTCCCAACCATACCTCTGTAATTGGTTTGATCCACTGGTTTCCCAGCTTCATCTGTATCCAACTTACAGGTAGTACTCATAGGTGTATCATTTTCCTTAATACCATCCAATCCAAAACGTTTTAAAAGATCTTTTGTATATTTACTTTGATTTAGAATAATTCCATCTCTAGTTTGAAAAATTTGAAAACCAAGAAAATACTTAAGCTCTCCCATTAAGCTCATTTCAAATTCATTTTGCATATTTTTTGAAAAATTAGTACATAGAGAGTGTTTAGAAGATCCAAATATAATATCATCAACATAGATTTGTACAACTAAAACAACTTTAGAAATTCTTTTAATAAAAAGAGTTGTATCATCAATCCCTTTAGTAAAACCTTTTGAAATAAGAAAATTGCTGATTCTATCATACCAAGCTCTTGGATCTTGTTTTAAACCATATAAAGCTTTAGAAAGTTGAAAACATGATTTGGAAAATGAGGGTTTGTAAATCCAGGTGGTTGTTCCACAAAAACATCTTCAATTATAAAACCATTTAGAAATGCACTTTTGACATCCATTTGATATAACTTGAAATTCAGATGTGATGCATATGCAAGTAAGATCCTAATAGCTTCCAGTCGAGCTACAGGTGCAAAAGTTTCTCCATAGTCTATACCCTCTTCTTGACTATATCCCTGTGCAACTAGTCTAGCTTTGTGTCTAACTATGTTTCCTGATTCATCAACTTTATTTCTAAAAACCCATTTCGTGCCTATTGTCAAGGTGTCCTTGGGTCTGTCAACTAATTCCCAGACTTTGTTTCTTTCAAATTGATTCAACTCTTCTTGCATGGCTATTGCACAGAATTCATCATTGATAGCATCATTGATATTTTTGGGTTCTAGCTGTGACAAAAAATCTTGATGTTCAACCTGGTTCCTTAGAGAAGCTCTAGTTTGTGTTCCTCTATCAAGATTACCAACAATAGCATCTAAAGGATGATTCTTTAAGATCTTAGTCGATTTGGTAAAGGTTGGACTAGAAACTTTAGGTTCATCTATAGGTTCGGGTTTAATAGAAGAAGATTCTGGAAAAAGTCCAGAACTGGATGTTTTTATAACAGGTTCTTTAGATTTATCATTAAGGCCCAGAATAGACAAATCTTCTTCAAGATTTTCAAGAGGGGTTTTAGGCTCATGTGGATCAGTTTCATCGAATTTAATGTGAACAGATTCTTCCCCACACTTGGTTTTCTTATTGAAAACTCTATAAGATTTACTTGAAATAGAGTAACCCAGAAAAATTCCTTCATCGCTTTTGGGAGCAAACTTATCCAGATTATCTTTAGTATTAAGTATAAAGACTTTGCAACCAAAAAATCTGAAGTAATTAACCTTAGGCTATCTATTGTTCCACAACTCATAAGGGGTTTTCTTAAGAACAGGTCTAATCAAGACTCTATTGATAACATAACAAGCTGTATTAACATCTTCATCCCAAAAGTAAATAGGCAGTTCATATTCATTGAGCATGGTTCTAGATATTTCTTGATGGGTTCGGTTTCTCCTTTCTACTACACCATTTTGTTGGGGTGTCCTAGGGGCAGAGAAATTGTGACTATAGCCATTGTGTGAGCAGTAAGATTCAAACTCATGATTTTCAAACTCACGACCATGATCACTTCTTAGGGTTTTAATCTTAAGTCCACTAAGGTTCTCTACAGACTTGGAATATTTAACAAATTAAGGACAAGCTTCACTTTTGTGAGCTAGAATGTATACCCAAGTATTTCTAGAAAAGTCATCCACAAGGACATAGACATAATTCTTCCCATTTAAACTAGAAACTCTTGATGGTCCCAACAAATCCATGTGAACCAACTCAAGTGGTTGAGAAGTTGACACTTCTTTCTTTGATTTAAAAGAAACTTTGTGTTGTTTTCCCTTTTGACAGGGATTACACACTTTGTCATTTTGGAATTCTGACTTAGGTAAGTCTCTAACTAAGTTTTTCCTAGCCAGTTTTCTGAGTGAGTGAATGTTGCAGTGTCCTAATCTTCTGTGCCATAGCCAAGATTCATTATGAAAAGCATTCAAACAAGAAATATTTTGTTTGGCTAAAGAATTTAAACCACCAACATAAACATTTTCATTCCTTAGAGTAGAAAATACTAAAGCATTTTTGGAGTTAAAAACATCACACAAATCATTTTCAAACATGACATTGAAACCATCGTCACATAATTGAGATATAATAAGCAAGTTATATTTAAGTCCATCAACGAATAAAACTTTAGAAATTAATACTGAGTCAGTGTTACCAATCTGGCCTAGGCCGATGATTTTTCCTTTAGAGTTGTCACCAAAGGTGACATGACCTTCATCAACCTTTATTAAGCTCTTGAAGCAAGAATAATCTCCAGTCATGTGTCTTGAGCACCCACTGTCTAAATACCATATCTTCTTATGACAGCTCTTCAAGAAGGTCTCCTATAAAACAGATTTAAATAGGAAATGACTTTGGTACCCAGATTTTCTTTGGTCCAGATAGGTTAGCAATCAGGGCTTTAGGTACCCAGATTTGTTTTATTGGTTTTATAAAATTAACAGAAGTAACAGATTTTGAAAGATAGACTTTATTTGGTCTATAACCATATGAATATCCTGTTGAAGCATATGAATTTAAAAAACCAGAACTAGCAATATTTTTTTCAGAATTAGGAATAAATTGGGTTCTGGTGAACTGTCTCTGTCCTGGTTGGTATCCTAAACCAGTAGCATATCTAGGTGCAACTTGCTTTCCTAGCATTTGAGTTAGAGCATCCTTTCCATTTGTGAATTTTTCTAAATCCTTTCTAAGTTGCTTATTTGACAGTTTCAGTTCTGTATTTTCCTTTAGTAGTTGAGCATTCTTTTCCTTTTCTATATCAAGATCAGATTTATGCTTAACACTTAAAGCATACTGTTTCTTTAAACCTTTGTATTTGTCTTTAATCTCATTACAAGTTTCTTCCAACATATCACAACACTCAAATAGTTCAGATTTTGACATGTTTTCCGAATCAGAATCATCTCCAAAATAATATAAATTTAAAACAGAAGTGTCACATGTTACCTCAGAAGTATTTGTCATGAAACACATGTTGGATCGATTCCTTTCAGAGTCCGAAGATTCGGCTTCACTAGTGCTGTATTCTGAAGCACTCCAGGTAGCCTTCATGGATTTCTTGTACTTCTTGTCTTTGTAATCATATTTATTTTTGAATTTTAACTTCGGACAGTCTGCTTTGATATGTCCTTTTCGCTTGCATTCATAGCAGACAACTTCATCAGTTCTGTCAGCCTTCTTCTAATCCTTTTTCCATTTGCCTTGTTGATCATATTTTCCTTTGTAATTTGTTTTCCTAAAGAATTTATTTTTCCTATATAACTTCTTGAATCTCCTGGCTATTTGAGCCATCTCGACATCACTGTCAGATTCTGAATTTTCACTCGTTGAACTCTCAGTCTCCATTTGTAGTTTATCCTTGTCTTTAATCTTCAAGGTAGTAGTTTTAAACGCTACATATTTTCTTTTGGGTTCCTCATCTTCTTCTTTATTTACTTTAAGCTCTTATTCATACATCATCAGCTTACCAATTAACTCCTTGACAGGCAGTGCTCCAATGTCACAGGATTCTCCAATTGAAACGGATGTACCTCTCCATCTATATGGGAAACATCTCAGTATTCTCATAATTTGTTCTTTTGCAGGAACAATCTTTCCGAGTGATCTCATTGTGTTTAATATCTCATTGTACCTGAGATACATGTCATAAATAGGTTCATCAGGATTCATTTTGAAATTATCATATTTAATAGTATAAGTGTTTAATTTCATTTATTTAACATTAGTTGTTCCTTCGTGAGAAATAGCCACGGTATCCCAAATTTCAAAAGCAGTTTTGCATGCAGAAATTCTGTTAAATTCTTCATCTCCTAGAGCACAGTATAGAGAATTCATAGATTTACAATTATTATTGTAAGCAGTCTTTGTAGGTTCATCCCAAGTAGATCTATCAGTAGTGGGAACATTATATTCAGATTCTATGGCAGTCCAAATATCAAAACTCATGCTTTCTAGATGAATTTTCATTTTGAGCTTCCAATGAGCATAGTTATTTCCATTAAAGAAAGGTGGCTGGTTAGTAGCAGCACCCTCTAGTCTATTATCCATGATATCGCAAAAATAATTTTAAAGAGATAAAAATTTAGAAATAAAAGAAATTTTAAGAACTTTAAAATACAATTAAAATCACAGTTGAAAACAGAGTAATATAGAAAATATTTTCCAACCCTCTGATACCAAATGTTGGTCGGAGTGGACACTCAAGAGGGGGGTGAATTGAGTTCCAATTAAAAATTTCTGTTAAAAACAATTTCTTTTAAAATCCCCCAATTTCAAAAAAAAATTAAACTGTAGTGAATTTATACAGATTATAAAGGTTCAATTAGTTTCTCAAAGATTGATTAGTTCTCAGTTAACTTAATCTTATGATTAATTTAACTTTTGAAAATAACTTACTGGTTTACAATAAGTATAAACACTTGCGAGTTTAACTATCAAAGTTGCTTTGAAAATAAATTATATTTCAAAGTAATAGCAGCGGAATATGAAATAAATATGTACTGTATGGATATAAACATTAACTAAAACACGGAGTAGTTAACCAAGAGGTTCAGTCTCAAGCCGAGACTTAGTCCTCTCAAAAGTTTCTATAAAGATGATCCACACCCTGGATCAGGGTTCAACAGTTTACAACTGTCCAGGTCCAAGACCTCTACCACTGTTATTCGTGGGAAAAAAAACAACAGCAACCAGCTGTCCAGGTCACACACGACCTCTACCACTATCCACAGTGGAAAAATGAATGAAAAGATAGTGAGTGATGATTTACAAATCCTCCATTTAAGGTTCAGGAGACAGTGTGTGTGTAAAATACAACAGATAACACACACTGCTCATAATGTAAAAAGTAAATCACATAGATAAAGATTTAGAGATTAGAAAAGGCTCTAGTGATCTTCATGCAGCTCTTGACTCCTTTTGTTGATTAGAATTCGTTCTGAGTCTTCTTCTGGTTTTTGTCTGGAAAACAGAGTATCATCTGTTTCCTTGACTTCCAGGTTCATCTTTCTTATCGGCTCAAAGATTGAGGAGTTCTGTGTAGTTCTTCTTTAGCATAGATTGCTCGATGTATGCTCTATGTTTTTAAGGCTGGTAGTAGTAGTCTCATGAGTGCAAGTTCTCCAGTTGTTCTTGGCACGTTTTGAACTTGATCGCAAGTGTGTTCTGTGTGCTTTATCTCTTCAAGTCTATTGTCTCTACCTATTTTTGATACATGCACGATGTCCTTTTTATGTCCCTTTTTTTGTCTTTCTGAGAAGAAGGAATGATTATGCTTTTTGATCGTACTTGGTATGGTTTCCTGAAATGGCAACACAAATCATTTAATAACATTAAATGCATCAAAAGTAACAAATGTAACCGTTAGTATAATAAACAAATAGTGTCGAGTTCATTATAGGCAGCTGTTTTTTTGTAGACGTGTACGGTTGACTTGGTGTAGGATCTTCCATCGGTAGCTCTTCAAACTCTTATCGGTGGCTCTTATCGATAGATCTTATTGGTAGCTCTGTGTCCATCGGTAGCTCTGTGCATCGGTAGCTCTGTGCATCGGTAGCTCTCTGTCCATCGGTAGCTCTGTGCATCGGTAGCTCTGTGCATTGGTAGCTCTGGCTATCGGTAGCTCTGGCTATCGGTAGCTCTGGCTATCGGTAGCTCTGGCTATCGGTAGCTCTGGCTATCGGTAGCTCTCGGTGCCTTATGAAAACCACATCTAATTGACTTAGAACTATTTCAAAGCTTGTATAAACAAGGATAATCGAGATTAACATAAATCAGATATTATTTAAACATTATTATTTACTTGATCACTGATTTGAAAGAATTAAAGTGTATATCAATAGTAATTGAGAATATCATAAAATATGAACACATAATTGGGATTATCAAAACATATAAATACACGATTGGGATTATCAAACCAGGTGAGGTTAACAGAATATAATGTGTTTCTCTTAAATAAATTTTTTTCATACCCTGAATGTATAATGGAAAATGACAGGAAAACATATATTCTCATTTAATAACTACAGGTGAAGAAAATTCATGAGTTTTTGAGAGATTTAACCTGATATTTAATCATTAAAATCATAATCATAATCAATCCTAATAAATGTTGAGATTATTTTATAAAACTATTATACCTGTTGTAACATTAAATCAAATGTTCCATGAAAGAATATGTTTAAATGAAATTTAAAATATCATTATAATAAATAGATTCATGATGTTAAATTTTAATTCCTTTTATATACCCATAATAAAATAATATAGGTTAAAGTCATGAGATTTATCTCAAAGAAGATAAATTAAGACAAAAATACATTGTCCCTTAGTATCTTCAAAAACAAATCCATGAAAGTGTTATCATAAAATCGATATTTAAATTGAAAAATAATTCCCATTTATGTTTAAAAAAATAAAATTATAGGAAGTATATAAACAACATAAATGAAATATATGGTGAATATAAAAAGTGTCTTATAAATGTCAAAAGAGGGATAACAATCTCTTAGAATAGTTTTTCTATATATAATCCCCATACTGAATAAAGGGTAACATAAAAATGAAAAATTAAATATCAATAATTGAATGATATTCAAGATATAACATGTTGAAGGGATTTAATATAACCCGTAGAAAGAAAAAGAGTTGAGAATTTTCTTATGTCTCCTCAAAATAAATCAGAGACCAAAATCAATTATCGTAAGTCTTGGATTCCTTCTTACATATGTGAACCTCCTATTTAATAACTACATAATACAATAAAACTATTAAATAAGTATAAAAATACTTATAATTTTATATATGATCTACTTATAACATTTCA
This sequence comes from Viscum album, assembly GCA_963277665.1. Lineage (NCBI taxonomy): Eukaryota > Viridiplantae > Streptophyta > Magnoliopsida > Santalales > Viscaceae > Viscum > Viscum album. The sequence goes on along the minus strand of OY728129.1, from coordinate 748,413,409 downwards.
ATAACCATTTATTAAAAATTCCTTTATAAAATCATTATTTCAAATTGTTTATGGTTCAATTTTTCATTAGAGTATTGGTTTGGTAGGTACGGTTATTTTACATTGACCATCATTCCAACATCACGATAATTTTTAATTTTAAACTAATTTTATATATTTCCTCTACATACATGATTATATTCATTAATAAATTATACCTAGAAAGACAAAATGTATCATTAATGGAGATGGTAGGTCGTACGTATGAATGAACGATGTTTCTATTTTTTTGACAGATGAAATGAATACAAAGTTGGATAAGATGTTAAAATTACATATTAATTATGATTTTTTATATATCATGAATATGCATTAATGTAATCATTACTAACATCCAATTAAATAGTAAAAAAAAATGAATCACATGGTTTCGTTGGAGGAGGGGTAGTCTACTTCTCATAAGATGTGTGTAAACACAAACCCAATTAAATAGAAAGTAAGAAGGTATAAGTGGAATAATAATTCCAATAGTATGGTAATGTAATAAATAACGTATAAAAATATTAAATCCACCATTTAATCAATCCTCAAAATGTGGTGATTAAAAAATGAACTACATAGGTTTGTGAGGTGGTAGTTCTCTATACACATGATCGATAGTTTCGTTTCCCATTTTTTGGATATACAGATGGATATAATTTATTAAATAAACGTAAAAACATCTAAGTATATATTTGATTTTTTTATTATTTTTGATGTTTTGAGGAATAATTTAATGTGTAAAATGATGAAATAAAAAGAATGATCTTAGTAAATACAATTACATTTTCATAGAATCACATCCTTTTGTTCTCTTATTAAAAACAATTATTTTTGTTTTTTAAGAGTACTATAATATTCTAAAAATAGATAAGTATTTTAGGGAAGAATTTTATTTTGTGTTTATGGTAAAATAATCATTGTTTGCTGTGAATAAGTTAAGGGGTTTTGGGGCCCTTTATAAGTTAGTGATGTACTGTGTTGGATTGTACATAAAAGTTTCAAGAAAAAACTAATGTAAAAGTCATTTAATTGAAAAAAACTCCAAATGCATCTTGATTCTTAATTTTGGATGGATAAGAATTAAAAATTTCCATAAAATGGGATTTAGACTTTTTTTGTGTCATTTTTACCCATATATTTTAGTCCCTCTAGTAAACACATTTTTATCTTAAACACATTAATTAATTTCTAAATTTCTTCACTATTAATTTAGGAAAAAAATTATTTAACTCATTTTATAATATATATTGTATTAATTCCAAATATTCAGTCCAACTTTCAAATTTCCATTAATATATGATGAAAATTTTAATTTAAAATTATCTTCATACACCTAATGAGAAAGTGGGGTTTTGAATTGAAAATGTTCAAAAGATTTTAATGTTTTAAATAGAAATTAATTATCAAATTTGTTTATTTGAAATAAATTTGACTAGTTTATATATATATATATATATATTTGAAGTAATATTAATTTTAAAACAATATTTAATTTTTTTTGATTTTATTTCACTTTATAAATAATCTACCCTTACATCAAAGGATAACAAATGGGAAGAAAATGGTATTCATTAATATTTTACAGTAATCAAAAACCATACCAAGATATAATAAATATGTTAACATTTTATTATATCCTCATAAATGTATACAAAACATCTATGGATGTAGTTATTTATAAAAAATATCTTTTTAATAATTGTGGAATATTTTTTTTGGAAAATATCATTTTCCTTTCAAAATAACATAATAAAAATCTCAACATATTCAAAAAAAGAAATAATTTTTTTTTGAAAATAAAAAAGTAAAAATATAATTTACTTTCCATGGAAATAATTATTTATTATGATAAGAATATAAAATTAGGTTGTGTACCAAAAAATATAAATTCCAATAAAATGTTTTGATAATAGTAAAAAGTACCTAATTTGGTAAATGTTTAGGTGAGTCGATTTAATTTTTTAAAGAAAAACTTTGTTATAATGAAGTTTATTAATTATTTTCAAATTTTAAAAACTTTCTTTAGAGTTATTTTAACTAAAACATTCTCATAGATTAAAATATTCATGACTAAAGAGGAAAATTAAGTTGGTTTCTCATATGATCAGTCCTTCGGTCTATTGATTACATAAAGTGAGGAAAATGAATAAAAAAATTCATATCGAAACATTGGAAAGATAATTCATATAAATTAATCATCAAAAAAATAATAATATATAATTCTCATTAGAAAATATATTGAAACATAAAATCGTTACCTCTTTTGTTACATTGTATTAATGAAACCCATTAGTGAAATTAAAAAAAACTCCATCAACCATGAGCATAAGGAAATTAATTGTAAGAAATATAAAATTTGAAATATGTACACCTAATAAATTAAAATATGTTTCTAATAATAAGATATTTCCCAATGAAAATAAATTGATACTGTAAACCCTTACGACATTGCAAAATTTAGAATAAAAAATCATTCGATGAAATAATTTGAATTCTAACATATATTTAAATTTTTTATTAAGTATAAATTATATAACATGTGAAAGGATCTTTATATGAACAGTATAAAAATTAATAGGAGTAAAACATAAATCATTTCTCAAGGAAATAAAATTGAGACAAATAAACCTTATGAGTTTAGTAATTTTTTATTGAATGTCAGTAGAAAAAATGAAAATAATGTGGTTATATAAATAAAATTCATTAAATCATATATTTATCCAAAACTAATTACTTAGAATTATATACACCAAAAAATTTCAAATTGGTGTATAACATAAAAATATGTCTCTAGGATAAGAAATTGAGACAAACCATTTACTTTATATCTGAATTAACTCGTAACAAATCTAACATATTTTATAATAAATTTTAATTAATATTAATTTTTTATTATAAAAATATTAACACATTTAATATCTCATATGATCCAATTATATAGTTTAAAGACATTTTAATTAAAAATTCAGTATTAAAATGCTAATTTTGTGTGCTAAATTCATCGATTTTAGGCATATTTCAGTGTGAATTTTATGATACATTCACATTGGCCAGGGTTTATCCATATAAAAATGTTAATAATAATATAAATATAATATATTTTAATTATATATAATAATAATAATGTATAATAAATGTGGATGAAAAATTAATTACATCTCTTTGTGGTGATAATAATTTAAATATACACACGAGGGTTGTTTCCAATTTTTTATAGATGGAATGAATGAAAGAAAAATAATAAGTCAACATTACTGAAAAATTAATATTTTATAATTATTATATATTTTAATTAAATCAATATTTATTAATCTTCATGTAATGTAGAAAAAACAGATCACATCTTATCTTGGAGTTTGTAGTCCACACATATGCATGAGCAATGTTATCATTTTAAAATGGAGTTATATAAGATATTATAATACCATAAATGTAATTAATATACAAATAATAAATGTTATGATTAAATTCATCATTATACTCATTAGTGAATAATTTTTATGATAAATGAACCATTTTTCTACAAGGAGGTGACGGTCTAAATGTACTAACGAGTGATGTTTTACATCTCATTTGAGGTAAAAGAGGTGGTAAATGGGTTTTCCAGCATCAAAACAATATCTCATTATCTTTATTATAAAGAATTAACAATATTTCAATATATATAACAATATTAATGAAGTTTTATGATGGAAATAAATAGAAATATTATAGTAAATATATAAACCTCATCTTTGAGAGACCTCATTGGGATTAAAACTCAATTCAAGAAGGATTAGTCTTAATATAATAAAAAAAGTCCCCGGTAAAAGGTAAAAAATATTATATGGTTTTTCTGTTATTAGTTTCTAATATATATTGATTAAATAGTGTGAACATATATGGATTATAAGCTCACTTTTATATTTTAGGGTAGTGAAATAAATGAAATTTCCTAAAATATTTCAAATATAAGAGTTCAATATTATTTGAAATTAGATCCAAATAGAGAAGTATTAAATGGTTAAATATGATAAGATTTATATATATATATATATATTCAATATGAATTATATAGAGGTGGGTGGAAATTATACACATATATAATTGTTTAACTCCTAAGGAAACACCGTTTAACAATATTAGAGATATTATACTTTTACTATTCTTCTATTAATTATGGGAAAAAATATTTTTACACTATTAAATAATATTAATTATGATGATTAAAAATATGGAATCCATTTTAACTGATTAAATTTATATAAGTGGTGTATGTTAATTTTCAATACTTTTGCATACCGAAATGGAAACCAATTTTAGGTAAAAACCATTTTAAGCATAAAATATGATGCACATTCATTATATTCAAAGAAAAAACAATAAACTGAATTAAAAATTATTTAATTTCATATATAATATTTAATTTTCATTAAAACTATAAACCAATATAGTTAAATTTAATTTATTAATATATAAACACATTGTATGCAAAACAAGTAGTGTTTAAAAAATGTATTTTATGCCGAAAAATTAACATATAAAAAAATATAGTGAAATTACAATTCATGTTTAACTAAATGTATTAGTTATAATTTTAGGATACTTATGTAAAATAAATATGATATTTACAATTGATTTTAAATTGCATTTCTATAAAAATATTGCTTTTTTCACTGTACTAAAAAACTAAACATCATTAGAAAAATATAAATAATATTACATTATGCAATTTTTGAAATGATAAATTTAAAATTAAAATCACTACCTTTAATGAAATTTATCAAATTGGATTAAATTTATTATAACATACATGTATACATAATGAAAAATAAACAATTTATGATGATACACTATTTTTGAGGAATAAAATGACATTACTGAAAATTAGTGATTTATATATTATATATTATTAAATAAAATGTATTAATATAAAACCATTAAACTTTTTTCATAATTTATTCATTACAATTAATATCATAAATTTAATGGATATTTTATAATATGTTTTTAATTACTTATTTTAATGTTAAACAAGTAATCTAACCCTTAAAATTTATTTAAGTAAAAACATATTCTAAAATATGAAGGTGTTACATTCCCTCCCAAATTAAATTACCTCATCATAATTTTTATCAATATAATAAATTTATTAAAATTTTTGAAAATCATGTTAAAAATAGATATTCTACATTGGGAAAATAAAAATTCTTTCAAAATAGAATGTGAGAAAAATAAAGGATTCTAAAAATTACATATATTTAGGTTCCCAAAATCAGATAAGACTATAAGGAAGTGAAAATGTAGACATGGAGGAGAATGATACTTTTTATGGAATTATTGAGAGAAATATAACATATTCATGAAAAATTGAATTACTATAACAACCATAAATATTAGGGGGATAAAATGAAAAAAAATCCCAATGAATTTTTATTTAAAGGAAAACATTGTCATTTTTAAGATCCTCCTTCTTAGAGTTGATATAATATAAGAAAATATTCAAACATAATTTCATTATTTTTTGTTGGTTTTGACTACAATCTAAATATTTTCATCAATATTATAATGATGAATGAAAAATGTGAAATTTTCATTCCTAATTCACTAAAAGTAACATTAAACAAATTTTCAGACAAATAAAAGAATTAAAACTCATTAATTATGGATATAAATATTTAACAGAACCAAAATGGTTAGTGAAAGTTATCTAATAAACAAAAAATTTATATATCTTAATATTATTTTAAGCTGTAGAACCTCAACAATGGAACCCAAATTGCATTATAATTCATCACATGATTGTTAAAATTAAGACTTAGCTAATGTATATTTGAGAAAATGTGAAACCCAAAAATTTATTGAAAAGGCTAAATAGTTACAAAATCATATTAACATTAATATCCAAATATTATAAAGTAGATACTAATGTCACATACATAAAAATAGAATACCTTGATCAAATATTCTCCTAGAAATTTATTATAACATAAATCACTACAAAAACTCAATGAAAATATATATTAGTATATTAACATTAACAATTTATTTATTCCTAAAATATAATAAAATTTCATCATATATATTCATTAATTCCAAAAAATAAATAAACTTCATCAATGATAATGTAAATCTATTTTAAATTGAATCAGTAATAAATTTCAAGGACAATAATAAAATCACATTTTATTTATCAAAATCAATACAATAGTGATCTCAGATAAACATTAATATATTTTCCTCAAACCCATATTAATGGTTATTTATCCACCAATACTATTTTTTCTAAAACCATTACCTTACTAAGAAATAAAATCTCAAGATTATTGGTATGATTTAATGCATGAAAGAAAAAAACAAAGAAAAATTGATGTAGAACAATTCATAGATGCTTTATGATTTATATAAAAAAATTATCATTAATTAAATTATTCTTTAATATAGTTATAAACATACAATAAATAAACACTCTACTAGTCTAAATCATTTATTATAATAGAGTATTCCATTACCCTATAAAAGAGATAAACATTGGTTTAGGTCATTAGCTCAGATATTTCCCTATTTCCCCACACATGACACATTAAAATATAAATGGTACCTTTGGATATCCATTATTTACATACACTAAACTGTTAATTTTATCTCAAATTTAAATTATCCATATCCTTATATAGCACATACAAATCATATTCTCTTTCCAAATTAGCATTTATCTATCTTTTCATCCCACATTCTCGACATATAGGAAGAAAAATATTCTTTTACCCATGGTTTTATGCAACTATATTTCTATTATACTTGGTAAATTCAGAAATACAAATATGTTATTATCATTAATAATATATTAAGATGTATTTTTTAGGATGAAAAAAGATTTATCATTCCATATCACATTTAATTTGGTTTATCATGTGTAATGTAATTTCATTCTCCATCACATTCGGTGTCATCATGATTCCAATTGTTCAATCCATTCACTAAAAACAATAAAAATAGTATGGGAAATAGGGATAATTCATACAATTACAAAAAACATTCATTGGAGGTCTAAATCATGGAAAACTATTTTTAAATATGACACCTTATCTTTAACCTAGGTTATATATAGACATTATCTATCTAAATCCTTTGTAATTTCTCATAAAAAACATTTTAACTAACCTAATGAAAATTCCCTTGGAGTGTCAAACAAAATAAGAAGAAAGGGATCATTAACCATAAACTAGAGTGATGGTGAATATATACTCATCCCAATCCCCTTATGGTTATCACCACTAAATGTCTTTATTTCGATAAAACATCCAATTATAGTATCATCAAAGGGATGTATTTTCTTAAGAAACCCACAATGATTTCACTACTATAACATAGTATGTTCTCATATACTTATGTTATCCTGTGGGGTTTTTCTAAATGTTTCCATACGAGTTTCAAATAATAACTACACATTTCTTTGATAATAAATATAGAACCCCATAAATTTCATACTTATGTAATATAACTTTTAGAAGAGTATTCATTATATATCAAAATTATATATCCTAGAACCGTAAACACGTATTGTCTTTTTAATAACATAAATATAACTTAATTTTATATAAAATATCTATATTAGTTTCCACTATGATATTTAAAAATAGGGCCCCTACCCAAAATATCATCCATAAATTTTTTTTATAATCCCAAGGAAAAGGAAATATAAGAACAGGTGAGATGAGGTGCACTCTAAAGGTAAAAATGGGGATATATATCAATGATCCTAAGTGATCATAAGATAAAGTAAGGGTATGAAAACAATATATTCACATTATAAATTCATAACAAAAATTCAAATATCATATTCAGGAATCATTCTATAATGTTATATCAATAAAAATTCATATGAAATAATAGTGATGAATCATCAATAATCAATCATTATCCAGAAGAAAATTTATTCGGTATAACACATTAGTTTATGGAATGTAAATAAAATTATAAAATAAATTCATTATCTAGGGTTCACTCCCAAGGATATTATTGTGGAGAAATACCCTTAATGGAAATTCATATGTGGTTATTTTAAACATTATTTTAGAATAAATTTCAATCCTATTGAATCAATCATCTCTTTGGATTTTATTTTTATTATCTCCTAGGAGTTTCTCAAATACTTCATCCTTACCCGATACATTAGAGGAACAAATAGGCCAACCCTTCCTTTATTTATAACATAAACATAAATCAAAGTTTTATAATGGAACCACAAATCCCATAATTATAATACATTCATATGTATTCCACAAGGTCCTAAAAATATTTATATTTACATAAAAACATTACCCATGGATTGAAAATGGGATTCATCAATATTTCAACATTATCATAATAACCCATTAAGGGAAAGGATAAATATGGTAACATATGATTATATATAGTAACACATAAAAACCCAATACTTTAAAATATATTTCATTATATTAAATATAATTTGTTTGATAGCTTGTGATGCACACAACAACAATTTTAATCAAAATTAAACATTCTATTAAATTATTATTTAAACAAGAACATTAAAACATATCCATTAAATTTATTTTTATCTATGTGAGTATATAAATTATGAAAAATATTTTGTTCATACACTTTCATTATTAATCTATATATTATAAAAATGAAATATATTCATTTAAAACAAAAAAATGTTTTCTGAAAAGAAATTATTTTTTCTGAAAGACGGTTTAGTCTTTCATTATACAACAAATTTTAAATTATTTTTACTTATTTTAGTAAAAAATTTCAAAAATTTACATTTTTTTAAATCATAATATAAAAATTATATTAAAGTGAACGATTGATATTTTTTATAAATATTTCATTTTTTTAATAGTGAAAAATATTGAATTTTAATTGAAAATTTACTTTCCATTTCAATTATTAATAAAGTTAAATTATATTTAATAGGTTTTAAAGAAATATTTGTAAAATTAAATTAAATATAATACATTTTAGTTCACTGAAATAATTTTCATATTGAATTTTTATTTGAAAACAGTATAATCTTTTGATCAATTATCTCATTAAAAAAAATTCTCATCATGTCAGCAAGATTTATTTTATATTTAAATTTTCAAATTATATGAATGAAATTTAGAACAAGAGATTCTATATTTCATATTAGAATAATTTATATTATATAATATTGTATAATTAATTTTTTATCATAATTACTAGTAAAAATAGTAAAAACTATATACCATGTTTAATGTCAAAATGGATTTTCTAGATGTTAAAATTAAAAATGTAACTGTTACTATGATCAAAAAACATTTATGAAATAAATTTTATGAACATAATTTGACCTTATAATTTTTCATAATCTATAATAATCAATTATATACCCTTTCACTTTAGGAAAATGTGTGTACAAGTTTTTATTTTCAAACATTTCTATTGTGCCACAAACCTCACTTATAAAATGAAACCTCATTTCCTCTCTTCTGCATACCTTTAAAACCTTTTGTTTCATTCATTACCTAAAAATAAAAATTAAAAATTTCTATCCTATAATCCATATTTTTGGCATAAATCCCACCTAATAAAACTTTTGGTGAAAACCATAGGAGGTTCTCTAAGGAAGTTGTCCCATCCTTCAAAAGTTGTTTTTATTTTCTTTCATCCTTCACCTACTACAATTATTATTAGATAATGATGATTGAATAAAAAAATTTATTAAATATAAATATATATTTTTTATGTTGATTTCATTACCGAAAACAATCCACACATGAATCAAATGTGTTGTGAAATCATCATTTTTGGGTATGGTGGACTATAACCTTGCTAATCAATTTCATTTGTTTTTCAATTACCAACTCACACAATTGGGTATGATTAAAGAAAAAAATTATATACGTGATATTAATAAAATAATTATACCAATATATAAATTATAAAATATATTTATTTTAATTTCTATTCTATCAAGGATACAATAATGTCTATCACGGGTCTGGTGAACTTTAACCTCACGAAGAGATGTGATTCCTGCTTTACTAACATTCTACAAAGAATGTGAAAAGGATAAATTTAATGATTTATATCTGAAATAAATAAAATAATTATGACAATAATGTCAATATTATCCTTCTAAAAATATATTATATCATTTTATTTCCAACCATTCACTCACTGATAAGATAATAAAGTCATTTTTGTACATGTGGACTACCTCTTTCATAAAGTGATGTGAATCTCCTTTCATCCCCACACCACATGGAATATATATAAGCATATTTAATGACCTAATATAGTATTTAAGATATTATTATGAATAATTAAAGATAAAATATTACCGACATCCTTTTTATAATGATCATTCCAAAAATTGAAATGTTACTCATTCGTATGTATGACATTCCGTATCTATTATCTTAACACCAAATTTTTTTTATTAACATCATTAATTATTTGTTTAAAAATTATAATTCATATATATATATGTGATTTTTATTTCTTTAATATTAGTATGAATATTTTTAATGAATCAACTCTTAGACAATTAGTGAACAATAAAATTCATTTTCGAAAAATATGTCAAATATCGTCGAAACATCCGACATAAAAATAATTTAATATCCAATTGAATATAACATGTTAAAAAAATAAATAAAATTAATAATATATTTCAAAAATGATTTTACGAAATTAAATAATTAACATAGGTTTATTGTTCAGAGTGATAAAGATCATATGTGACCAGTTATACTCAATGTAAGGGACATTGTTTCAATTTCTATTCACTAATTAATATTATGATGTTATGAAACTATCTTATTTTATGTTGTGTATATAATTTTTTTACATGTAATATCATGATTAATTCGTACATCATTGTAATTAATTTTGAAATTTTTATTATTATTCATTCTGTATTTGGATTGAGAATTAAAATATTATTAAATATATCATACAATCTCACATTATTTTATGATTTTTATCATTCATTAAAATTAATAACATTATAGTCATATTTTTAATTGTAAAATACATTTATCATAAATATATATATCATCATATCAATGATCTTATTGTTTCCAAAATATTATATAGTTTCTGAATTGTGTATTTACTTTGAATATTATTTTAGTAACTGGAAAATATTGATAAATCATAATCCTTTAATAAATATGTAGATTTATTGATATGGGATATAGATTCATGAATTAAATTGATTATTCAATATATAATGAATGATTTGTACATTCACATATGGTGGGGAACTAAATTATATATCCCCTCGATCCATGGGTAGGTCTCATGAGGCAAATCAGTTGTACAAACTAAACAGGGTTCTACCATTAGTTTTAAAATATCTTGTGAACTGTCTTCATAGAATATGTATCATGATTCATGAGATCATGCAACTATGTAATTAATCATTTCCATCAATCATAATTAAATTATTATTATTATCCAATGGATTATATATATGATATTATATCTGGATGCATTTTATTCTCAAATATTGATAAAATGTCATTTATTTTAAGTTATTTATAATTACAAATTGATTAATCCTTATCACATTTTGATATTAATGTTATTTAAAATGGATTTTTACTATTTTATTTTACTTTACACAGTGCGTATTATTATTTATTCATTATACCATCCAATATCCTTAACCCTTTTTCCTCATTAGATCTTTCCATTATTTTTTCATTTCCTCAGGATATGAAGAATAATTATTTTATTGAGTTTTCAATGATGAAGATCATCTTCATGAGTTTTTAAATAATGTTTATTTTTTCTATTATAAAATGTGTTCCATGTTGCTATCTGGTTTTATAAAACTTTTACACAAATATATCATTCGGATTTTAAATTTATTTTATTTGTGCTAATGTATTAATTAAACCTCATCTCCAAAATACTAGTTTTGAGGCGTTTAGTGTTTGTATCTGAGGAGGATTAGTTGAACCCTTGGGAACTAGATTAATGAAAACATAGATTATGTATCATAAACATATGATATAATTTGAGGACAAGTGGACAAGAAAATACAATTTTTTAGGGAAGAGATTATGAGGCTCTTCCTAGAAATAAATTGTTGTCTCGCTACTAAAAGTGAATGTGGTTTGGGAAAAGTGGTAGGAAGGGTTAATTACTCCAATAATGGAGGATTTCCCTTGACTTAATTGTCCTTTGGTGCATAAAACATGGCATTACTACCCACCTCATTTCACACTCCTAGGGGATATGGTAGGATATATTATATTTTCTTTACAAACCATTATAAAGAATTAAAAAATAGTGAAATCCAGAAACAATCCATGTTTACATTTCTATAGTTAATATTTAATTAATTTCCTTAATGTTAGATGATAAAAAATATTTCAAATTATATATTTTGATAAAAAATAATAATTTTATGATCTAATCCAATTTATTTCATTATTTATAAATGGAACGTAAAAGGAAGAAGTGTGTCAATACCCATGTAGTATGTAGAGATTTATCTTGTGAGGATAAAAATACTATTTCCATTGTAACTATGAACATATTTCCATATTATGGTAGCTTAATTATGTAATGAAAAATAGCCATTCTAGAATAGAGAATCTTATTTTGAATAACAAGGTTCTCTTATGTTTAGTTAATTTATGTAATATAAAACCACATCATTTCTTGGGACTACTAATCCATAAGTATCTAATCAATTGAATAAGTCTTTAGACAAGATATGTTTGTCCTTGGGATGCAGTGAAGAGAATATTGTACACTTATACGGTATTTTCAAAAATGAAATACTACTCAATAGTTATCTCTGAATCATAACACTAGGGGAGAGGAAATAAAACTCATGTAATATAATTATTTTATAGATATATTCTTCGAAAAACATTTCCCCAGCAAAAAAGAATTTAAATATTTAGTTTTTTTAAATTAAATAAAAATAAGGAATAATTTATCAAAATATATGAAGCTAAATTCACAATGTTTCAATGTTTTTAATTAATTAAATATGCAACATGGAGTGAATGACTGGACATTTCATTGAGTTTTTTATACCAAGTAACTAAAAGGAAATTTTCTCTCAAAATATATCATTCTGTGCTAATATAGTTTAATGCTACATCAAAATAGAGATTATATTTTATATATTTTACATATTCAATGTTATTATTGATAATAAGAGGTTATTAAAAAACAATGAAAATGTGAATGTGTTATAGAATAATAAGAGAATGCAATAATTTTCACCGTGTGAAAACTATTGAAATAATCACCTTTATAAATTTTTGAAGGGATTGGTAGTTTTTCAAAAGTGTGTAATCAAGTTGAATCTATCTTTTCAAGTAAAATTAAATAAGTAAAACACTAATTATTTTTTTTTTCAAATGTATAGTGATGTGGCACTATGAAAACTAATTCTTTGTGCCTAATGGGAATCCCCCATGGATGGAAATATTGGGAGACTGAAAAAATTATATGATAACTAAAGTGAATGTGGAACTACCCAATGATGCTGTGTAATGTACAATAATCCTGTCATAAAATTAATTTAATAATTAATTGATTCTAGATCAACCTACTCTTTTATATATACCGATTTCCCCAAGAAATTTATAAATTTACATAATAATCTTCTATGGGTGTTTTAAGCCAAAAAACCAATGGTGTGTCTCACTATAATAAGGATGTCTGTGTAAGTCACCATTATGACACATAACTATGCTTTTTTTCTAACCATATTATCATACATGTGGATTAAATTGATATAACTTATGTTATGGACACATACTCAAAATATAATTCAAAAAATTATATAAAGAAGAAGGAAATTATTATTTGTACGGTATATATAGAATTCCATCTCATTATACAGTAGAACTCATCGTTAATGTGTTATCAAGATCCACCCTAGTAGATCTACTAAATGAGATTCTAGGGGAACAAGAAAAAAATAGGTATGAAGGATGTAATCTTCATATTGAGGATGTTTGTATTAAACATGAATACTTTGATATATTTTCTATGTAATTACATGGACATACCTATGAGAATGAAGTAAACTGTTCCATCAATTTAAACCATGATGCAAGAAATTATCAAATAATCACTATAGATTATCAACTATGGAATTACAAGAGTTGAAGGGAAACTTGGAGGAGTTGCTTTATAAATAATTTATTCCCCCGGTGTTTCACTAGGGGGATACCATGTTCACTTAGATAATAAGAATGATGGATATATATATCGATACATATTAATTATAGTGAAATAAATGTTTTTACGATAAATAATGAGTTTCATTATAATCTCATTGATGAATTATTGGATAAACCTCATGGAGACTATTAATTTTTGAAGACATTCCTTCATTCTGGGTGATATCAAATTTTAGTAATGAAGTATGATAATTTGAAGAATAATTTTCAAATGATCTATGAACATTATTATTTCAATGTAATACCAATTTGATTAACTAATTCACCCTTTTTTATAGATCTAATAAACATATAATTGAAGTAATATCCAGATTATTTTTCGGTGGTATTCACTAGTGATATTTTTTGGAATTCTAGAAGCTATGATGGCCCTGATATTCATGTTTGTGTCATTCATGAGACTCTTATAATAAAATATCTATATGTAAAATTTAGTTTATGTGATTTCTAACTTCTACTTGATTCGTTTAATGGTCATATTTTCAGAAAGGATATAATCTTAGTTCATCATTCAATGATGATATAAGTTCATGAAAATATAATACCAAGGAAGAAAACTTTGGTTTATAGATTCAATGGTTTTCCAGGTTACTAATGGTGTTTTATTTAGTATTTTTCCAAATTTTATAAAAAGTAAACATGAAATACATGAAAATGGTTTATGTTTGTTTTGATAAAGGAATATGAAGAATATTTTATGAAATATATAAGTGGATTTTCAATGCTTCTATTTTGACTATAATATTTAGAAATGATGGGTTTGTGATATATAGTGATTAATAAAAGTAATGACATGGTTTTTTCTCAATGAAAAATGATAATGTTCATGCATATTAATCAATAAATTGAAGAATTGTGAACATAACTATCCAACCCATGATCATGTATTAGAAGTATTAATTTTTTCATTAATGACTTGGAGACATTTTCTCCATGGGAAAAGATGTGAGATACAAATATAACTTAAAATTCTATAATACATATTTTTAAGGATATATATTTCATTAGTAGAAATTTATGGCATGATATACTCAATTATTATTGTATCTCAATACACTCTCAACATGGAAAAGTAAAAACATTTATTGAATTCATTGAGTAATAATGATCTTGGGGATCTAAACCAAATTTTCATTGAGGGAGATCATCTGGTCAGAGATCTAGTCAATATAGATATATGAAATAATAAGGAAGGGGATACATGACTCATTATTGAAATTATTTTAAAACCCTATTTATTACAAAATAAAAATAGTCCTTTGTTCAATGATGAGAAAATTTGGAAGAAATTTTAAGGTTTCAATGATGGGAATATAGATATCGTTCGTATGAAGATGTTTTTTCGAAATTGGGAATAATATTATATAATCAACATATACTAAATCTACAAAGAGAATTGTGGGATGATATGCATATGTAAAATTTCCCTATAGAATCTATTACCTCAAAAATAAATAGTCGTTTGAGGGATCATTAATAGTGGGATAAAAAGAAGGGTGAAATTTATGATTATATGTCTAGATTTTTTTTCAATAACTTCAATTTTGAGATTCTAAAACTCTATGATTTTTTGAATTATTATTTTTAATTAATGAATTATTTTTTATATTTTTCATTTCACGTGATATTAGAAGTAGTAATTATATATATATTAAATCACTGTGTTTGTCGTGAGTTATAATACATCCCTTTTTAACTTTTCAATACAAGATATATAATGGTTATTATTCTGCATATGGAACACTGATGTAAGCTTACGTTAAATGCATTACTAACTTTCCTGGGAAGTATGCATGACATATAAGATCGAGTTTTATAAAATTAAAACATGTTATTAAAATATTATTATATAATATATTAATATGTAATCTAGAATTTTTGCTAGAGATTGTGAATATTATTATCTAAAATATGAAAATATATGGTTTATACAAATATAAAAATAAATTAATTATTTACAATGAACCAATTGAATTTAAAGGCAATATTTATGTTGGAAACTATTTTTATAATAAAAAATATGTTTTATATAAATAAATTAAATTAATTACAATTAGTGAGTGATATAAATACATTATATTTATATTATATATATTTATATATTTTTTATATTAATCCAATATATTTTATAGTCACAATATAATAACAAACACAATTTAAATCAGAAAACTAAATATTTTTATTAAGGAAATAATACAGGATTTTAATGGAGAATCTATTTTAATCATAAATTATGGATGCTTTATAAATATTATATGTGAAAATAAACATAATCTTTGAAATATAATCATAAAAATTAGTTTAAAAGGAAATTTCTTGTATTTGTATTTCAGGTTTCATTTTTCAATTAATAGTGAAAAATAAAAAAATTTAACTCAAAATTTATTTATCATATAACATATTTGTAATGTTAAATTATTTTATTATTTTTATTTAAAGTTTAATTAGATAATTTTTTATCAATTAAACCAATTTATGTAATTGGAATAAATTTTATAATGTTATTTGTTATAAAACCCATAGAAAACGTTTGAACATTTTTATGTTAAAAATCGACTTTTTGACATCGTCTACGAGATTAAATTTAAATTAAATTCTCTCACTTCTATGATTGGAATTTCAAAAAAATTACTCCATATTTTGGATAATCACAATTTCTAAGTTATAATAATATCAATGTATTTTTTTGAATCAAATTACATTGAAGGTAATTATAATTATTTATGATAATTAAAATTGAATTAATTATAACAAGGGAATAAAAACTAAACATAAAGCCTAATATCACCTAAGAACATTAAAAAAATACATTGTTTGGAAATATTTCAACCCTATAGACCATTGGATCAACATTGGACCATTATTGGATTCACATGTAGTTAAAAATTGTGGGGGTTCCTTTTCAAAAATATTACAAGAGTTTCACACCTCCCCCACTATAAAAGGACTCCTCTCCTCCCACCTACAAACACCTATAGAGAAACTTATGATCATTCAATATCTTCCAAATAATATCCTATCAATCCATACCTTCCTCATTGAATCCTTCCTTTTGAAATAAATCCATAAAAGTAAGCACTTTGGTGAAAACCAAAAGTAATTTCCCAAATATGTGGTAACATCTTTCCTCAAGCTCATTTCTTTTATTTTATTTATATAATGCCTCAAATATCCTTATTTAAAGATTATTTAAAAATTATGTTTCCTAAATATACTAATATCTTTTTATATTAAGGGTTTGACCTAAACATTCAAAGACCCCCATCTAATGGGTAACAAACTTCCAGTTTACGTGCATAGTGAACTATCGCCACCGAAAACGATGATAGTTCATATTTACATTATAGCCAATCATGGAAAATGTTATGAAGGAAAATAAATTTATATATGCTATATTTTATTTTTATTGTGTCTTTATTCCATTTTAATACTTTTCAAACAGATATATTTAAACTTTCTATTTTGTGTAAATATTATAATTTTGTTTGAGAAAGTGTAGACTACATCCCCTCAATGTGACATGATTCATTCTCACAGAAGATAGAATGTATTAAAGATTTGTTTTGTGAAATTATATGATATATATGGTATAATAATGCTACTATAATAATTAAATATAAATATATATATACTTATATGTTATTTACTCCATTTCCTCCAATACGACAGTGAATTTGAAATCCCATTCCTGCAAACGTACAACCTATCATATCCATGAATAGTATATTCCATTACATAGATATGTACCATATAGTTTCACTACCCACCTTATATAAGATTAGGGAAGGTATATCAAGATTCCAAGACCTTCTTTCCACAATATATAGAGATAATGACCCCCCCGTATCCCGCCTCCAATGGGCCTTGGGGTGGCGACCAACACCAAGGTTATAGAAATATCACAAAAATGGGAGGAATTACCATTTTATAGTAACAATGATTAGGAGATAATATATATCAAAATTAAAAAATATTATACCCATATTAATGAAGAATCCAAAATCCATCCCATGTTCATGTTTAAATTAAAATTTCTAGACATACAAATAAAACTCCAATGTAACTACCAAAATAAAACTAAGAAGCGAAAAACAACCATCCCCATATTATGAGATAGTAAGGTCCATCATGGTCTGTGTAATCTCCATGGAAACCTAAAAATAATTTTATGTATGTAGGGTGGCCATACATGCATACTCAGTAAGAAAAATGAAAATTCACCCATGTACAAGTGGGATAAGTATACTAATTACCCTATAAGAAAAGTATAGAAACATGAAAGAAAATAACAAAGAAATAATCCACCCTAACCTCACCAAGGTAATATCACAGTGTAAATCATTTTAGATAATTCAATTTAGTAATCACAATGATATTTGGGTAACACAGACCACTTCCCACTAGTTAACTTCTCTTCCCTGACAGTGAACATCCAAATGCAACCACACACTTCCACTAGCCCCAATGTCACAACCTTCGTGCACACACATTGGTCACGTACCAAATTACACCTCACTCACAAACATGTGGTCCAAAAACCAAAAACCATCCTTAAAACAGATGGGACTCACCACACAACTCATTTCGAAGACACCTGGGAACCACACGTCACCCACAGACACATGGGACTCACAACCACATCACAACCTACCCGAAGAGTCTAGGGATACAAATGCCTATAAGAGGTAGTAGAGAATATCTAACAACCATCCATCCAAAATCCATCATGGATGAAGGTAGAGGACACAATACCCCAAATAATTGACATTATTTGACACATTTGGCTTAATATGGGTTGGGATCATATAAAATTCACAAGGAACTACATGTATATATATAGGTACCAAACACTCTTCCCAACCTATGGGATTTCATAAAAAAATAGCGGCCAAAATACTACCCTTTCTTCCACCTCTAAATGCCCATATATTTCTAGTTTGATAAATGAATGCCTCTTCACTACAAGCCACAATTCCAATCATACCCCTAACCAATTCATTTAACTGATTGTCATTCTGAATTATCATTTCATTAATTTTTTTATTAAATCAGTTCATGGAAAACTACCAAGAACAACATACATCCAGTAACATCATAACCAACAACCATTTAATGAATGTCACAAAACTCAATGTGAAAGGCCCATACAAGGTAACAAGAACCTTATTCAAAATTATCCCTCCTAAACTATCCCCGGTATACCTGCAATGTTAAAAGCACCATATAAATCAAAACAAAAAAACTCAACCAGCGTTCAATCCCACTACACACGCTCCATTCATGAACAACCATTCAATCAATATCACCATAATTATTCAATGAAATTTGTCCATATCCTTCCTCTCAAAATGTAAACCCCCCAACACACCTCATCACAACCCCACTCGATAACACCACTTCATAACAACACCACACCCAGGACATCCATAATTGTGAACATAACACAACCCAGTCCTACAAACCCACTACCCATCCACTACCCAGATATAGTCCCGCTACATAATAGGTTCATCCATTCCACAATCAACAAATATTCTGCTTGAGATACCATTAAACCACTCGTATCACCCTATACTAACAACCACACCACCAGATAGAGCATCAAATGAATAGAAAAGATATAAGGCCAAATAGAACCACACAAAACACACAACCTCACCAAAAAAAGGTGTATTTAGATTTATCATGACACATTTTTTAATTCCACATTTATTATTCAGGGTGATAATATAACAAGATTGACCTTGGGGAAGCCATTTTTTAACTGATTATACATGAGTAACTAGATTCTAATTCTTACAGTAGTGTTTCCCAAATCATACATGTTTGTAATTAGAGATTAGTAGTGACCATGATTTTCAGAGGAATACACCCCATACTATTGACAAAATGGATCAATAATAATAAATAAAACAAAGTGATCATCATCGTTGTACTCCAAATCCCTCATTTATTACTTCATATTATCATTATTAAATTGGATTCAATCATATTCATAGGGGAACACAAGTACAACCACCCCTCATGATGTATAAAAGAAATAGAGGTGAAGGAATCCCTAATTAGAAAAACAAACAATCAATTTTTCCTCATTCTGTCAAAATTGGTAGTCGCAAGAGTATCAGGAAAGAATCTAGGGGAAAATCGAATAAACAACTACACCAATGCTGCATGACTAGTCGGGGAAGAATGTTTCTCAACACACCAATATAAAATATAAGGTTGAAATGGAAGAGAGTATTTAGGTTGTTGAAAGACCAGATCCATAATCTATAGGAAAACTATTTTAAATACATTAAGGTCGGATCATGATAAGGACCACATGGTTCTAGAATCAAAGGAGGCTTCAGGTTTTTATAAGAAAAATACCATTTCAAATATCCCAAAAGCTCAGTAAATATGGTAATTAACTCATTTAACATAAAATAAAATGTGAATGGGGAGAAACTAGAAAAAATAGGAAAAATTGGAAATGAATCATTGATGGGTGAGTCATTGATGTGAGTTATAGATGCATGAATAACTGACGGCGAGCCACCGATACTAGACTCACTGATGCCTATCCTACCAATGCCCTAACTCACAGACGCCTCAACCTAGTGATGCCTCGACCTACCGATGCCGCGACCTACCAAACCCTCGACCTACAGACACTTCGACATACTAAGGCCTCATCCTACAAACTCCTTGATTCCCCGATGATGATCTACCAAAACTAGCCCATCAACACTGAGATATCAACATGACTCACCGGTGGAAACTAAAAATTTGGAAAAATGTTGAAATGAGACACCATTTCCTCCCAAAACTCCCCAAAACATGATTTTGAAAAATCAATAAACTAGGGACGTCCCATCCATTGCATTAGTTAGATCTTATAACATTATCTCCCTTAAGAATTAAATGCCCAACCCAAAAGAAAGAGGGGTTTGAACTACCCCCATAATGGAAACCTCTTAAGGATAGACCACCTTGTCTTGTTTGAAGGATGGTGTGAAACCTCAACATCAAAGAACAACTACTCCCACATATTATTAACCAAACATCCACATGATACCCTATACAAGGACTAACTATCTAGAGATATGAATTAGGTAATTCCTTCCTCGGTATCAAGATACGATCTTCTATCGCTTGCACTGACTTGACCACACACGTATAATCAGATCTAAATTAATGCATCTCGATTAGGAATCATGTTTCCCCCATTCCACAGGTTAGGAATTTATCTAACACTATGAAATAAAGAACCAACCCATCATAAAACAAACAATGTTCAAGAACTACATCACAAATCAAATCAAAAGAGAAAAACTCAAAACATCCATAGGTACTAGGCACACATTTGCATCCCTCTCTTACATGTACTCTCCTCCAAGCCACCATACCTCCACACCACATTATCTAATGGAATGGTTTGTCCATCCATCACCTTTTATTGAAGATATTTGATATCTATTGGCTCTGCCATGAATGTTGTGTCATCTAAGTTATCTAACTATCCCCAACCGATTACATGGGAGTCACCAAATTACACCGACGATGTTGAGAAGCATAGATGATTTCAGAGACATTATATAACTACAGTGAAAACTCTATCTATTATGACACCTTTCCAACTGAACTGTCAACTTGAGAGGTCTGACAAACTGGGAGAAGGTTTTCTCCATCTACTAAATCTCTGTTACCCACGTAGAGTCGAAAACATAGATAACAAATTGTCTCTCACATTGAACACTGAGGGCCTCCTCCTATGATCAGAGTATGAATTATGTTAGTCATGTGATGCCTTTATCCTCTCATGAACAAGATACAACTTCCCTTTCATACTCTGCATCATTTCTAGATGATTAATAACCTCTTATCCAACTTCAGTACAACAGAAGGGTGGACGAAACATTCTCCCATGAAGGGATTTGAACTGAGCCATGTTATTGGATGAGTTATAACTATTATTGCAAGAAATATCTACCAATGGAAAGTGTTGAACCCATGTACCAAAAGTGAATAGAAGATATTCCCAAAACATGTCATGTAATGTTTGGATAATCGTCTTTATCTGTCCATCAATTTGAGGGTGGAATGTAGTGTGGAGGCATAACTCAGAAATAATGTAATTTTTTAATCCCCTCAGGATTCACAAGGTAAAACACATTTCCTGATGTAAGACAATGAATCTTGGACTTCCATGCCTCCACAACACCTCATCCACATACCTCTATGGTAAGGCATCTACTATGTTTAACTCAATGATTTCTAAGAAGTGATCTGATTTCGTCAAACGATCAACTACTACAGAGATTGCATCACATCCTCCCTAATCCAGGGGTAATCTTTTGAAAAAACCATTTGAGATGTTATCCCACATCCACTTGGGGACATCTATGGTCTACAAAAAAAATCAATAACATGGTTCATAGCCATCACTTCCTAGCACACTAAGAACTTTTCCTCAAACATCAGCACTTCTCACATCATCTCATGCCCCCAAAACTATTCCCACAATACATGATATATCTTTGAAACTCTTGAGGGTACCACTTTGGGTGTGATTTGAAACTCATGGACATCTCCCACTTGCATCATCACCGAAACAGCTAGCTTACCAGAGAACAACATCTGATTCGGACCATCCTCCGACCATCCCTAAGTAGAATCACCCTATTACAAGCGATCATGCATTACCTTTTCCTCTCAATCTCCCTAGCGAGTCTCATCCACCTGATACCTCAGAGATGACTACAAAATTATCTGAAAGAGACAATCTCTTCTACCATCCATTCCTACATCTATGTGGAAGGTATCCAACTCTTGCATTTCCCTTCTATCATTCTCAAATTCCCGAACCACTTCATTTTACAAAATCCTACTAAAAGAATAATTCTCAACATTCCCCTTCCCTATGGAATCAGAGATCACAAAATAGTAATCTTGGAAAAACTCTATCCCCCTCCACTTCTATAAGTTTAGATCTTGCTGGGAAAATATATAGGTCATGCTATTTTGATATGTGAAGACCAAAAAATGATCCCCAATGAGGTAATCTTGCCACAACATTATCGAAAACAGGACCACTGTGAACTCCAGATCATGGGTGGCATAGTTACATTTATGGGGTAGTAACTACGTAGACCAATTTTAAATCACCCCTATTGATGCATCATCATACACCCAAGCCCATATAGGAATCATCCTAATACATATCTAACATCACCCATTATTTGGGACTCTTATTCAGTGGAGCACTGAATAACATCCCATTTAGATAGAAGAATTCCACCTAGCAAAGCTCCCTCCTCCTGAAAGCATGGCCTTTTCTTGTTAAATTTGTTAACAGATATGCTAATCGGTAGATTTTGGTTATGAATATCATGTAATAACCTACAAGAATTAGAAAAATATGAATCTCTAACACATTCATGGGTGATACCAAATAAACAACAACTTCAAACTTCATCGGGTCCACTACTATACCCTGTTGAGACAACTCATGTCCAATGATTTAGTCCTCCAATTTCCAAACCATACCCTTAGACAACATTCCAGGGATCTAGTAGCATTGAAGGACATCTAGGATAGTCATGAGATTCTCGGTATACTCCTCCTATTACTTCATGTAAATCTGGATGTCATTGATGAATACGATGATGAACTGGTCCAAGAAATCACAAAATACAGAGTTAATAAACATGATGAACATAGTTAGTGCAATCGTAACATTGAACAACATAACCATGAACATGATGTGATCGTACCTTCACATGAAAACAGGATACATGATCTCACACTCCTTCACCCTTAACTGATGATTCCCCAACTATAGATCGACTGTAGAAATCAAACATTCTCACCTAAACTGGTCAGAAAGATCATCTATCCTCATGAGAGGGTAATGGTTCTTGACTGTCACATGATTCATCCTCTGGTAGTCTATACACTACCTGAGACCATCATTTGCCTTCTTCTCAAACAAGACTGGAGCACCCCCTGATGAAACACTTGTCTAGATAAATATCTTCTTCATCATATCATCAATCATGATCTACTACTCCCAAAACAAAGAAGGCTCCATTCGATAAGGAGCCATCAAAATTGAACTAGCATCAGGTTATATGTCTCTCCCGAAATCCATGTCACATATAGGGAGTAGAGTCACATCCTCATCAGGTAAAATAACCTAAAACTCCATGAAAATTCATGAAACCACCACAATCCCATCATCAAACTATTCGATTGAAAAATCCTCTAACATGGAAATGAATGGCTCCACGTGCCAATTTCCCATATGACAACTCTACTCGCTAAGGAAAGCTACACACTGGCCACCCACATTTGAAAACATGACTCTAACACAAGATAATTAGATAAAATCACACATAGAGTAAAACCAGTTGATTCTATGGATAACATGGTATGGATTAGACTATAGTATAAAGAGATACCCACTGGACTGATGTGGCCCCAACATCATTCTACATCCCCAGAAAACATAAAACAAGCTGGTCTCACCTCTGATAGGTGTACTAAACACCAGGGGAACGAAAATTATCTCTATGTCTAGTCCGAAATAATTGTCTAGACTGGGTGGAATAGAGGATTATGAATCTCCTAAATCAACCAAGGATCAAACAATGGTACTGAACAAACTAATCATACCTATAATGATATTTGGACCAACCAGAACTACAACCTCGGTGGTGTGTAATTGTCCAAACCCATCTCCACAACCCCTCTACTATTGGCCGCCTCCTTGAACATTCCCAGGTCGAGGTCCATGTGGAATTATTGAGGTCAGCATCTACCTACACTGTCTTCCCTAAGGGGAGCAGGATCCTACTATCCCAACTGTGGAAATGGCCTGGGTAGCAACTACTGTTGAGGTGGGCGCTGAACGGTCCCACCTCTACCGTACTAAGCTCGACATGGTAACTGAATATAATGGTGAACACAACCTCCACATGTGAAACACCTTAGAACTAATACTATGGGAAACGGATGGGTTCCCAAAGCTTAGAACTGAAACTACATGGTTTGGATCTCCGCCAGTAGAAACAGGGATGTTCGTGATGCTAGAGACCTGTACAAAGAACCATCCCATTTGAATAACATGGCTAGCTCCCCTATCATTGTATAAATCCATACAAGTTCATCCTTTCTACCACCGCATCCTTCCACATAACGTCTAATTATTTTTGTATGTTGAAGGGAGTAACTACATACTTAGGGGAAGGATAGAGTACCTCTATTAA
Source organism: Viscum album (assembly GCA_963277665.1). Taxonomy (NCBI): domain Eukaryota; kingdom Viridiplantae; phylum Streptophyta; class Magnoliopsida; order Santalales; family Viscaceae; genus Viscum; species Viscum album. Next base: position 748,387,944 of record OY728129.1, on the reverse strand, counting down.
ACATCTTGATTGAGGATTCACATCTGAAAAGAGATCCAGAGTAACATGAATGTAACACCCTGAGATTTTATGAGATATATTATTTTGATGTCTTCTATTATACACTAAACCAAGATTATCTTGTACTATACGCAACACCGTATTAGCCTGTAGTATACGCAACACTATTCTTGGCTCGTGTTACACACAATTTCAAGTTCATTTTGTGGAAATTATTCTGCACAACATTAAGTATCGATTTTGTTTAATGTATAAATGAAATAAGTTTTGATTATGTTATACGAAAGCACCAAACAAATCTTTCACTACACTCAGCCCTGACTTGGCTTGCATTACACGCAATCAAGACCTTCTTCGGTAGCGTGTGTAGTACGCAATACCAAGTTTCACTGAACGAGATATTATTATAATATTCTTACGAACTAGCTGTTATGAATAGTAATACCCACTTTTTAAAATTTTATAAATTTTATCTTTCAAAATGTACTTCATTTTTGTATTCGGAATATCGAAATTATCCTAGGGTGAATTTTTAGTATTTATCTGAAAACATTCAATTTTTGATGAATAGTGAAAACACTATGTTACTATTTAAAAACCGGATTTTTATTTAAATAATTATTTATTTTATTTAAATTTATTTTGGGTAAAAATCGATACATAATACCTATATAAGTTCAATGTAATTCATTAGAGTCATTTTATAATAATTTTAGATATATAAAAATTTTATTGAACTTTTCACCGTTTTTTTACCTACCTCCTAGGAGCTTTTTGAAAACAAACATAAAACATAATTTTGCAACTTCTGTGAGTTGAATTCAAAAAATCCGAGAGACATTGTTATTATCAAGGAGTAAAATTTGTTTCAATAAGATAAAATATTTTTTGGTGAATAATAACTTTTTACTTTTCTTTAGCACGGTTAAAAGTAAATAGGGTAATTAAGGGTAAAAATGATATTAATATTACCCAAACACATGTCCTAATTCTATTGTATAAGTATAATTTGACCAAAAACAACATTATGAATATAATATTATCATTTCGGTCCACTTGGATTAGATTAGGACATTTATTATTATTTTATTTAAAAAAGAGTTAAAATCAAAGTTTAATAAGTAAAACATTTTTAATATAGGGTTATACATAAGATAAATTCGACTATAAATATTAATTAGAAAGATAAAAAGATTTCCTAGATAACGGTAGTTTATTTAAAATTTTTAGACATTAAATAATTTAAATTAATTATGACACAATGATGATGCATTAATTACCTTATTAATGAAATATTAACATAATTGATGTTATAAATACCCAAATAAATGTAATTTTAGACTTTTTATGAATTAAACTAAATTTATAGGTTCATATGACATTTTATTATTGATTTAATTAACTTTTTTCAAACTAACCATGCTGTTATGATTTTCACAAAAATCAAATACCAAATAGTTTCAAAATTGACATAAAATAGTTTTTAAAACACATATTATATTATTAATTGTTATTTTATTCCTAAAAATCTATGGTTTATCAAAATGACTTAGATAAAGATATTTATAATAATAATTAACTATATGGTGTTCATTTTTATTGTTATAGTATGTTTATTAACCATTTAGTGTAAGAAAAAAAAGACACGGTAAAAGTTAAATTATTTAACTTAGAGTTAAATCTAAATGATAAGGATTAAATAATAACATTAACTTGTCTAAAACCTATTGGCTGAGAGGATTTCAATCCATCCCTCGTTATATTCGAATTAAATCATTTTGGAGCTATTAAAAATTGAATATTACTTTATTATAAAATAATATTTTATGTTTTCCAAAGGTGCCCCTCTCGTCCCTTATAAAAAGGGCACCCCTTCGCTCTTCTCTTCACACCCTTTTGAGCCTTTAATCTCGGCCAAACCCTACCCACTTCTCGTCTACAATTCCCTAGAAACATTCTGGTGGTTTTTTCATTCTCAAAAGACCAACTCTAGTTCCTTAAGAGTAATCTTAAAGGAGGTGCGTCGAAGAAGAGGTAATCTCTTCTTCCGATTCTCTCAAGTTTCTTTCTTCATATACTTTTTCTTCTTTAGTAGTATCATTATAATGTAATAACATAAATATTACTTATATACTTATATGGTATTATAAATATGAAACAACCCTATTTCACCTTCTATCCATCCTACAGAAAATGAAATCACCGTGCGTGCGTACGTAAGGAATATCGTCTCCACGCCATGGTGTAATCAGTTTTCGACCACAACCTTACTTGGATGGGTATAATGGTGTAAATAAATAACTATATATGGTTATTTTAAAGTGATATTGATTCTGAAATATTGTACATACACTTCAATACAATTTGATGATCATGAGAATGATATCATCGCTCGTGCGTACGTACGGACTACCGTCTCCATGACGAAATGAGATTCATTGCCCATGTTAACCATTCATGAATGATTATAATGTATATATAATTAATAATAATTAAATATATGACATACTAATGATACTGGAATTATGTATATAAATATTTATTTCATCTACTTAATTCCACTCAATTCAATAAGGAAATGAAAACAACATTCATGCATACGTACGGCCTACCGTCTCCTTGAACGATGTATTTCATTCCATTTATCGATCTATCATATATATATGTATATGGTGAATATATATTATATATAAATTATTGTTTACATTATGTAATTAATTAAATTAGGATATAATTAATAATATCAAGAACAAAAAGTCAAAACACCTACAATAAATGAAACGATTTTACCCAAATCGCTGCTTTTAGATCAAATTTACAAAAGAACGGGTAATATAAATTCATAAGTAAACTATATATGATATCATAACAATGAATATGATTCTGTAATATGTCAATGACATTATATAAATAATTATACAGGAGGTTCAGATATATACAATGCATATCAGACCTAAGGTAAGGGATAACTATTCCAATCTCGTTCTTATCCGAGATTGTTTATTCGCAAGTATTTACTAGAGTTACTTTTATCATCTATGTCCATGTTTTCTAAATACATTCCATGTATTTTTAATTTAATTTTTACACAATTTTGTATTTTAAAACATGTTATGAAGGGAATCTTACTTTTTTTTACCACACGAGGAACGTTTTGACTTTTCCGACAAAAGTACGAGGAGAATGTTATTTTTAACTTATATGGCTTGAAAAGATTTTTACGGTTTCATAAAGCCTAATTTTCAGGAATATTCCTCTAAAAAATTGCATGATTATTTTCAGAATAACCCTTTTCTTTTAAAATTGCATGGTATTTTTGTGGAAAAAAAATATTTTGAAGAAGAAAGGATATTTTCCTCAAAAATTCATTCCAAGTGTTTTATCAAAACTATTTTTCATCTAAAAAGACATTATTTAATATGTTTATGTTTTAAGTATAATGTCTCCATTAATTACATGGTTTTATTCTTCTTATGATGAAATGATATCCATTTTTTAATATTGATTATGTTATAATGGCATGATGTTTAAGAATCCCATTCTATTACATGGGTTATGCTATGATGTATGATTTATGATTTTGTGGCACATGAAAGAATGATTTCATTATGAGATGGGTGGGACCTATATATCCCTCCAATGCATTGGGTAAATATTTATATCTCATGAGATAGACATGGCTGGAATGGTAAGTTAACCCGGTTCAGTGTTACAAGACTGAAACGAGGAGTGATCTCGATTTAGAAAGGGACTTTGTCCACTAAGATGGTCATGGCAGCAATGCCTTGGCTACTATGGAAATCATAAATTGTGCTTAATTTTTGCAACAATTAAATTCTTTATTCCCATGATATTTTATCATGATTGATGATCCATTATGATATATGCCTTACGTACTTCCAAGATTTATGTCTTTGCTCAAGATTTTGATGTTTAGATTTTATTTTCATGTTTTTGCATTCAAATGTTTATGGATTGTTTTAAGTTCTCTATGCTTAACCTTATTAAGCATTTGAGCTCACCCTTTTTGTGTTTTCTTTTTACCAGGATATAAAGAAAGGTTTTAGGTAAGAAAATCAAAAGGGGAAGATCATTGAGGGAGATGTTGAAGATCTTTCACCATGATTAGAAGATTACGTTCTGTGTTTCCAAAGTCACTAAACTAATACGATCTTTGGGTGTCTGTTTTTTTCATGTATTAAGTATTCCACAAAATTAATGTAATGTACATGTACGTCAAGCTTTGGGTCTCTACAGTTGGTATCAGAGTGAAGGTTTAGTTAACCATTGGAAACTAGGATGTGAGAACTTTAGTGAAATACCTAGAGATATTTCTAAGGTATGTCTAGGGATGTCCATAAGGATAAATATACGTATAGGTTATAATCCTAGATTTACGGTAACGATCTTAGAATTTAACCTAAGATGTTAGATATTGATGGAACTCCCACTTGATTATGATTTTTTCATGTCACACTATTCTTTTTGGGTTTTATAAAATGGCTGGAAACAGGAAGATTCACGATAATAGAGGATATGATGGACAATGGAATGATATTATTCATGAGAAACCAAATGAAATAGGATTTGGAAGTCCAAACATCGTTATTATTCCTAATCAGTAATCTCAAAACATGATCAATAATCTCAACTTTGGTAAGTTTGCTGACTCATTTAATAAGAGAAAGATGGAGATTCATTATTATCAAAGAGGAAAAAATGTTCAATTCCCCTCATGTAAATCATGTGGGAAGAGGAATCATGGAGAATGATTCAAAGGAACTGTAAGATGCTTTGGGTGTGGAAAAGAAGGACACAAAGCCAGTAATTGCAATGGAAAAGGTTTATTTAACACCATGGACAATTACAATGGTATTTCTAGGACATCTACAATGATTTGATGTTTTAAATATTGAATATATGGGCATTATGAAAACCAATTCCCTAAGGGAAAATCTCACTAAGAGAGTTCGAATGGTCATATGGGTAGTATTTATGTTGATGATGATGAGGAGACTACAAATGATATATGAGATGAAAGAAGTGTTGAAGCTTAGTCAATGGTTTAAGAATGTAGTGGAATGATTAATGTTAATCAAGAGTTATGTTGTATAGGTAATCGTACTATGGAAGAAATAAACATCTAAGGATTGTTACACTATTGTTTTTCCTAAAGTATTTGAAAGTATATGTTGAATGGTACTAGTAAACATGAAAGGTTATTCAAATATTTTTGGAAGGTAGATGATATGCACATAATTAAGGGATAAAGAGATAATGAGATGTTTGATAGTATTAATGAGCTCATGACTGATATAAGTACAAATTGATATCATGTTTTGAGTATATAGAAATATTCGTATTTTGGTATGTGGAAAGAGTAAAATTTTGACAGCATTAATGTTTTCACTAATGTTCTCTGGTAATTCATGTTTCAAAAGAATACATGATTAAGGTATTCACACGTTTGGAATAAGACCAACAAGGTATATCTTATGATATATGGGGGATAAATGATGGTATTCACGTGCTTGTTATGTGACCTTTCAAGTAATCATTTTCAATATACTACGATATTGGACATATGGATTTTGGATAAGTCTAAATATTGGAATGGATTATGTTGGACATCAGATAGTATTGTTTAAGGCTAGAACTTTTTGTTATAATAGTATTTTTTTAGAAAAAGTAAAACCCATAGGATGGGTGACAACCCGTCACGTCGGACAAGGCCGTGGGAATCGAACCCACAACCGAAGTGCGACAGGCCTTTATCGCCTACCACTGGCCTACAGGAAGTCACTGGTTAGTAGAAAGTAGTTTTATTTTATTAAGAGGTATGATAGTTTAAGTATAAGTCCATTTTTGGAATCATATACAATTAACCTCACCATAGATGGACTTATGTATATAACTTTTGATAACTTTATGTTTGAGACAGATGGAACGACCTATCATTCTATCTCAGGATCTGCTAACACTTCACACAAGACAAATCCAACTTCATTTTTTATGGGATGAAGTGGAAATTGTACAAGGCACAAACAACAGTGAGATTGTACCAAAATAAAGTAAGTATTTCTTCTAATTCAAAATTTTCAACTTTTGGGAAATGATACTGAAATCCAAAAATGTTGTCCTAGTGCTCTCATATACGATGAATCAGATGGTAGCTTAGATCATCATAAATTTATGGCTTTGTAACTGTTGGATTTTTCATAGCCCTATTCTCTACCACTATCCATCAACACATGACGGTTAGATTTATCTTCTATATCCATATTTTCACTTATGATCTCCTATGTGGGAACCCAAGTGATGAGTTACTTTGGGTATCCATTTTGTTTCTAACGTTCATTTTTTAAAAGTACGTTTTTGTATTCCTTTTTACGATGTGAATTTATATGAAATAATCTTTCAAGTAGAAAACCATTTATAACCCCGACAAATTTCGGGGGAGAAATTCATTTTAAGGGGGGTAGAATGTAACACCCCGATATTTTATGAGATATATTCTTTTTATATCTTCTATTATAAACTACACCAAGATTAGCTTGTACTATACGCATCACCGTATTAGCTTGCAGTATACGCAACACTATTCTTGGCTCGTGTTACACATAATTTTATTTTCGTTTTTTTCAAATTATTCTGCGCAACATTAAGTGTAGATTTTATTTAATGTATAAATGAAATAAGTTTTGATTATGTTATACGCAAACACTAAGCAGAGATTTCACTACACGGAGCCCTAACTTGGCTTTCATTATACGAAATCAAGACCTTCTTCGATAACATGTGTATTACGCAATACCAAGATTAACTAAACGAGATATTATTATAATATTATTATGAACTAGTCGTTATGATTAGTAATACCCACTTTTTGAAATTTTATAAATTTTATCTTTCAAAATGGACTTAATTTTTGGATTCAGAATATCGAAATTAGCCTACGGTGAATTTTTGGTATTTTTCTGAAAACATTCAATTTTTTAAGAATAGTGAAAACACTGAGTTACTCTTTAAAAACCTAATTTTTATTTAAATAAATGTTATTATTATTTAAATTTATTTTAGGTAAAAATTGATACATAATACCTATATAATATCAATGTAATTCATTGGAGTAATTTTATAATAATTTTAGATATATAAAAATTTATGGAACTTTCCACCGTCTTTAACCTACATCCTAGGTGCTTTTTGAAAACATACATAAAACGTAATTTTACCTCTTCTGTGAGTGGAATTTCAAAAATCCGAGAGACATGGTTAGTATCAAGGAGTCAAATGTGTTTCAATCAGATAAAAATAATTTTATGTGAATAGTATCTTTTTACTTTTATTTACCACAGTTAAAAGTAAATAGGGTAATTAAGGGTAAAAATGATATTATTATTACCCTAACACATGTCCTAATTCTATTGGATGAGTATAATTTGACCAAAAAGAACCTTAAGAATATAATATTATCATTTAGGACCACTTGGATTAGATTAGGACATTTATTATTATTTTATTTAAAAAAGAGTTAAAATCCATGTTTAATAAGTAAAACATTTTTAATATAAGCTTATACATAAGATAAATTCGACTATAAATATTAATTAGAATGATAAAAATATTTACTACATAATGTTATTTTATTTATAATATTTAGACATTAAATAATTTAAATTAATTATGACACAATGATGATGCAGTAATTACCTTATTTATGAAATATTAACATAATTGATGTTATAAATACCCAAATAAATGTAATTTTAGACTTTTTATGAATTAAAATAATTTTATAGGTTAATATGACATGTTAGTATTTATTTAATTAACTTTTTTCGAACTAACCATGTTGTTATGAGTTTCAAAAAAGCAAATACCAAATAGTGTCAAAATTGACATAAAATAGTTTTTAAAACAAATATTATATTATTAATTGTTATTTTATTCTTCAAAATACAAGGTTCGTCCAAATGACTTATATAGGGATATATATTAATAATGAACCACTTGGGGTTCTTTTGGCTTGTTATAGTATGTTTATTAACCATATAGTGTAAGAAAAAAAAGACACGGTAAAAGTTAAATGATTTAACTTAGAGTTATAACTAAATGATTTGGATAAAATAGTAACCTAAACTTACCTAAAACCTATTGGATGAGAGGATTTCGACCCATCCCCACTTTATCTTCGAAATAAATCAATTTTTATCTATTAAAAACTGAATATGACTTTATTATAAAATACTATTTTATGTTTTTTCAAAGGCTCCCCTCTCCTCCCTTATAAAAAGGGCACCCCTTCCCTCTTCTCCTCACACCCTTTTGAGCCTTTAATCTCGGCCAACCCCCAACCATTTATTTTCTACACTTCACTAGAAACATTCTGGAGGTTTTTGACTTCTCAAAAGACCAACTCTACTTCCTTAAAAAGAAGCTTAAAGGAGGTGCGTCGAAGAAGAGGTAATCACTTCTTCCGATTCTCCCAGGTTTATTTATTCTTCTACTTCTTCTTCTTTAGTTGTATCATTATAAATTAATAATATAAGTATTAAAAATATACTGATATTTTATTATAAATATGAAACAATCCTATTTAACATTCTATCCATCCTACGAAAAATAAAATCACCGCGCGTGCGTACGTGTGGAATACCATCTCCACGTCGTGGTGTAATCTGTTTTCGACCACCACCATACATGGATGGGTATAATGGTGTAAATAAATGACTATATATGATTATTTTAAAGTTATATTCATTCTGAAATATTATACATACACCTCAATACAACTCCACAATCATGATAATGATATCATCGCTCGTGCGTACGTACGGACTACCATCTCCACAACGCGATGAGATTCATTCTCCATGTTAACAATTCAGGAATTATTGTAAAGTATTTATAAGAAATAAAAATGAAATATATGACATAATAATGATACTTGATTTATGTATATATATATTTATGTCATCTAATTAATTCCATTCAATTTAATAAGGAAACAAAAACAGCATTCATGCGTACGTACGACCTACCATCTACATGAACGGTGTATCTATCCAACGGCTCGAAGGCCTTCAATTTTTTTATTATAATAATAACCCCTTTTAATGGATGAAGGGGGGAACCCAAACAGACATCAAAAACATCAAACATATTATAACATGATGGTTTTAGAGAATAGAACCATATTGACAACAAGGAGCTGCCCCACCCCAGCATTTGATCATGATGAAGCTCTCCATCATTGCATGGATAATCGACAAGAAAATGTCCTGGAATTATCATATATATGTGTATATGCTAAATATATATTATATATAAATCATGGTTTACATTCTGGAATTATGTAAATCAGGATATAAGTAATAATATCAAGAACAACAAGTCGAAACACATACAATAAATGAAACGATTTTACCCAAATCGCTACTTTTAAATCGAATTTACAAAATAAAGGGTAATATAAAGTCATAAGTAAACTATATATGATATCATAACAATTAACATGATTCTGTAATAAGTCAATGACATTATTTAAATCATTATACAGGAGGTTCGGATACATATGAAGCATATCAGACATAAGGTTAGGGATAACTATTCCAATCTCGTTCTTATCCAAGACTGTTTATTCGTAAGTATTTACTAGGGTTATTGTTATCATCAATGTCCATGTTTTCTAGAAATGTTTTTAAGTATTTTTAATGTCCTTTTTACCCATTTTTGAATTTTACAACATGTTATGAATGGAATATTACTTTTGTTTACCACATGAGGAACTTTTTTACTTTTTTGACATAAGTATGATGAGAATGTTATTTTTAACTTATATGGCGTGAAAGGATTTTTACGGTTTCATAATGCCTCATTTTCATGGAGCTTCCTCTACAAGATTTCATGATTATTTTAAAAAAAAAACGTTTTTCTTTTAAAATTTCCTGGCATTTTGTGAAAAGAAAATGATTTTTAAGAAGAAAGGATATTTTCCTCAAGAATTCATTTCAAGTGTTTTACAAAAACTATTTTCCATCTAAAATTACATTATTTAATATGTTTATATTTTATTTATAATATATCCATTATTTACATGGTTTTATTCTTTTTATGATGAAATGATATCCATTTTTTATATGGACTATGTAATTATGGAATGATGTTTAAGAATCTCATTCTATTACATGGGTTATGCTATGATGTATGACATTAGATTTTGTGGCACACGAAAGAATGATTTCATTATGATATGGGTAATACCTATATCTCCCTCAAATGCATTGGGTAAAGCTTTATATCTCATGAGATAGACATGGATGGAATGGTAAGTTATCTCGGTTCAGTGTTACAGGACTGAAACGAGGAGTGAACTCGATTCAGAAAGGGACATTTTCCACTAAGATGGTAATGGCAGCAATGCCTTGGCTACTATGGAAATAATAACATGTTCTTAATGGTTTCCACAATTACATGCTTTATTCCCATTCTATTTTATCATGATTGATGATCCATTGTGATATATTCCTTACGTACTTCCATGATTTATGTCTTTCCTCAAGATTTTGATGTTTAGATTTTATGTTCAAGATTTGGCAGTCAAATGTTTATGAATTGTTTTATGTTCTCTATTTTTACCCTTACAGAGAATTTAAGCTCACTCTTTTTAGGTTATCTTTTCCCCATGATATAAAGAATGGTTTTAGGTAAGAAAACCAAAAGGGGAAGATATTTATGGGAGACGTTGAAGATATTTCACCATGATTAGAAGATTACGTTCCGAGTTTCCAAAGACACTAAACTAATTCGATCTTTGGGCATGTGTTTTTGTCATGTATTAAGTATTCTGCAAATGTAATGTAATTTCCATGTACGTCAAGCTTTGGGTCTCTACACTGAAGGAGATCCTTGAACATGATCACCAACTCTCTAACTAGTATACTCCCTTGTTGGAGGTGTTTTACTTTATGTTTCTTCTTATCCTTCGTCTTTGAAGAGAGGAATTACATTGAGAAATCCTTCTCAAAGTTACCCCACAAAAGATTGATCTCATTCCTCTCCCCGAGGTAAATCATCCACAACAGATGAATTTCTCTCCTTATTTGGAAAACATCTAGGGGAACCCATTACCATATCAGAGCCCAGATCAAGATGAAAGTGATCACAATATCCTCAAGACAACTCTCTTTCTCCCCATCTTAAATTCTACCTTCATACTTTCCAAGAGTATGCTGCTAGAAATCACAAAGCATCTTCTACTAATGGTTTTTCTCCTCCTTTGTATCAATGCTCTACCAATCAGCTGGATCACCCTACTAATAGTGCACATCATGAGCCACTCTTGGATGACAAACAAGTTCCATAGCTTAAAGGTAAACAAGGAATTCCTAAGACCTAGTAGTATGGAATTTATTTTGGATTTATTTTATCTCATTTTTTATTTTAAATTCCCAAAACACCTAAGGAAAAAAATGAAACAAGTCATCATGATTCATGTACCATTCCTAGTCCTCTACCCGGCAAATAGTGAAACTCTAGTTGGCTATTTAGTAGACTTATAGTCCTTGCAACAGATCACAGGGGCCCCTAAAATCTCATGTCCTATCCAGTATTTAGTGGGCTTTGTCATGCACCAAGATCACCTGACACTATTTCCCTACCAACCCATGCAATCCTCATGGTTTCTAGCTTTAAAAATCATCCTATATCTTAACCATCGTTTTCTAATACCATTCGATCATGACCTTACTTCTTCAAGATAAGGGAAGTGATATCAAGATTATCATCACCCCCTTCTTCATGAAGAAGGAAGGGATAACCGGATGTTGATACCGTGCTTCACCAAGAGGAGAGTGAGATAATAACCCATAAAACCCACCTTCAATAGACCCCAAGGTGGTGACCAGTACCAATGGTATAAAAATATCCCACAAATAGGAGGCATTTCTCATTTAATAGTAACCACGTTTGGGAGATAAGATGTATGAGCATCAAACCACTCTATTACACATATATAAAAGGAATAAAAACCATACTAAATGCATGTTTAATGTAAAACTTATATAAATAAAATGAAAACTCTAAATTAAGTTCCAAAATAACACTATGTAGTGACACGGTAACTATCCCCAAAATCTGATCTAGTAAGGTATAGCATGGTCTACACAATCTCCCTGGAAACCTGAAAAACATTTTAAATATGTCGGGTGATCATACATGTATACTCAGTAAGGAAAAAACAAACTCATCCATGCATAAGTGGGATTAGAATACTAATGACCCTCTGAGAAAATAGAAGAAATGAAAATGAATCTAGTAAGGTATATTATCCAACCAAACCTCACCAAGTAATATTAACCATGAAACACAAATTCAGTAAGGTAAAGTAGTTAGCACATCGATATTTGGGTACCCCGCACCACTTACCACATGTTGACTACTCATCCCTAACAACAAACATCTCGATGAAACTATGATCTTCCACAAGCCCCACCGTCACAACCTACCCACACACACCTGGGAAACATACCCCATCACATCTCACATGAAAACACCTGGTCCACAAACCAGAAGACCATCCTGAAGACACCTAGGAATCACCACACAACTCATCTCAAACATAATAGGGAAGCACACAACACCTGCCGACACGGGGGACTCCAAACCACACCACAACCAGCCAGAAGAGTTTAGAGCTACCAAAGCCAAGAAGTGGGAGCTGTGAAGATCCAATAACTAGAAATAAATCCTCCCATATGGATGTTTGGAAATGAAACCCTCTTACATAACAATGGGGGTGTTTGGAACATAGTTCTCAACATGGGTGTGGTGCGTATAGAAATAAAAATGAACTATATATATATATATAGGTACCAGACACTCATCACATCATTTAGGTTTTCAGTACACAACCAGCCCACACTAAACTACCCTTAATTAGACCTCAAAATTATTGTATCAAGACTAATAATAGTCACATAATAAGTTGATAAATGAATGCCACTTTGATACACACAACAACAAGAAACATATCCCCATCCAATTAATCTAACAAATTTTCATTCTGCATTATCAATTTATTTATTTGTTCCATCCATACTTGAGAACCTACCAGGCACAACACACCACATGTAACATCATAATGCACACCCATTTCATGAATGTCTAGAAACTCCATTTGAATATCCGGACAAGGTAACAACATCCATCTTTAAAATTATCCCTCCTTCTCCATCCTCGACAACCATGATGGAATAAAATAACCACATATAACAAGTCAAGTGAACTCAACCATCTTGTATTCCCACTACACAATCCCCTTTATAGAATACTCATTCAACCATTTCAACCCCCATTCATAAAATTCATGCTTCTCTATCTTTCCTCTCAACATCTAAACCCCCCAACACAACGCACTATATCCCCACTCGACAATATCACTGCATAACAACAACACACCCAGTGTACTGATAAACATGAACATTACACAACCTAGTCATGTAGCCCAACTTCCCAGCCACTACCAAGATACAATCCAAAAACATAAGTTTTTTATCAATTCCAAAAAAAATCAATCAACATCCTGAGATACCATTACAAAACCCGTACCACCCCGTAATCACAACCACGCTGAAATCACAACACCACCCGAGGAGCACAAACACAAGGCCAAACAGAACCACACACAACAAATAACCACAATGAACAACAAGGTGTATTTAGATTTAGCATCCTTCGTTCTTTAAATACACGTTCATTATTCAGGGGTGATAAAAAATATGTTTGATCTTGGGGTATCCATTTATTTAACATAGAATATGTGATTAACCAATTTCCAATTATTACAATAGTGCTTCACATATCATATAGGTGAACAAACCATGACCACTAATGTTCTTGATTTTTAGAGGAATAAAACCAACACTATACACAACATGGATAAAGGATAACATATAAAAAAAGGGATCATCATCATCATACTCTTAGCCTCTCATTTATTACTTCTTATTATATTAGTTAAATTGGTTACAACTGTATTCACAAGGGGACATAAGTATACCCACCCGACATGATGCACAAATGAAAGACACATGAATGAATCCCTACTTAAAACAATAAATGATCAATATTTCCTCCTTACACCAAAAAAGGGGGTCATGTTATAAGTAAGAAAGAAACTAGGGGAAAACGAAATAAAATACTACAACATAGGTGAAAAAATCCTAAGGGAATAAATTTTCTTAGCGCAACAAGGGAAAATGGAACTGTTCAAAGGAAGAGATGATATAGGCATTAGAAAGACTAGATCCTAAATCTATTGGGGACACTATGTTAAAGGCCATTAGTGCCAGATCCTGATCAAGACCACATGGTTTTGGATTCAAAGAATGTTTCTCGGTAATAGATGATACATACCATTTTAAATTTCCCAAAAAATCATTAAATTTTGTATTTAACTCATTTATTGTCAAAGAAAACATCAATGGGGGAAACTAGAATAATAGGGGAAAATGGAAATGACTCACTGATGGGGGATTCACCATGGTGAGTCACTGACTCCCGACTCACCGATGGATGAGTCAATGACACTGAGCCACAGAAGAGACACACTGATAGTGAGTCCCTAACATGACTCATCGATTCCAAACTAACCGACACCCAAACTACTAATTCGCTAACTCACCAACTCGTTGACCTACCAACACCTCAACCTTCCAAAATATCGACCAATATACACCTCAACCTACTGATGCCTTAACCTACCAACACCTCATCCTTCTGACGCCTTGACCTACCGACACTCTGAGTCATCGACGATGAGCTACAAATGCCAACCCACTAATGCAGAGTTACCAACACGACCCACTGATTAAAAAACTATAAATTTGGAAAAATCTAGAAATGAGCCACTATTTCCTCCAAGAACACCCCAAACACAAAATTCTTGACAATGAAATAGACTAAGAAGTCTGTGGAATTGCATTAGATTCCTCTCAAATTATTCTTTCCCTTTAAAATTCAAAACCAAGCCCAGAAGAATAAGGAGTCAAACAACCACCACTCAAAATAACTCTCAAGGATAAACAAATTTATGTTCTCTGAAAGCTGGAGTGAAACATCAAAATACAATAACACATCCCCCGATATCTTCTAACCCATACATCCACATGATACGCAACACAAAAACCGATTATCATGACATATGAATTAGAGTATTTCTTCCTCCATGTTATGATACTATCCACTCCGGATGAAACTGACTCACCCATATGGGTTTAATCACATATCAATTTATGCATCTCGATTAGAAATCAGTTCTCCCCCTTTTCACATGTTAGGAATTCGTCACACACTATGTAATAAAGACGAAACCCATATAATAACCAAAAAAGGATCAATCACTGCATCAAAAATAAAGACACACAAGAAAAAATCAAAAACAATCTTGGTTCTAGGAATATATTTGCATATCTCTCTCCTGTGTACTCTCCTCCATGCCCCCATGCCTCTACAACACATGATCCAAGAGAATGGTCTACACACACAACTCCTTCTCCCAATGATGATGTATCTCTATTAGTCACTCCTGGAACAATGCCTCATTATCTATATCCAACTCTCCCAAATAAATGACATGGGATTCATCATGATGTTACCAAAAAATCAGAAAAATGTTGAAGATGGTGTGGACCTTATCTAGCTATGGTGGAAATGGAAACTAGTATGCCTCCTCACCAATTAGCCCCAACACCTCAAAATGTCCAATTAAACCGGGGGATTGTTTTATACCTCTACCCATCCTTCCACTACCCATGTCGAGGGGAAACCTCCATGAAAGAATGGTCTTAGACATAGAACTCCGAGGGCCTTCTCTTATGATCAAAATAAGTATTATCTCATTCATTTTATTCTTATATCTAATCACAAAAAAGCTACACCTTCTCGGTCGTACTCAGTACCATGTCCAGACCAAGAAAAAAATCCCCCCCATCATTTTTCTAGCACGAAGGGGAAATAAATGGTAACCCATAAAAGGACTTGAATAGAACCATGTCAAGGTATGTGAGATAGACATTATTTTAAGAGAACTCTCAAAAAGGGATGTTTCACACCCAAGAGCCACCAATGACTATATCACATGCTTGAAAAATTCCCTCTAATGTCTGGATGGTCCTCTCTATCTTTCCATCTATCTGAGGGTGGAAAGTAGTGTTGATGTGTAACTGAGTGCCAATGGAATAATGAAATCCCCTACAGACGTGTGTGGTAAAATGCATATCCTGTTATGAGATGATGGATTTCTGAAATCCATGCAGTCACACTACCTCATCCACATACCTCTGCGTCAAGGCATCAACTTCACTCGACTCCATTATTTCTATGAAGTGAGGTGATTTCATCCACTGATCCACTACAAAAAATAATACATCACATCATACCTGATCCCTAGGTAGTCATATCATAAAATCCAATGATATTTTATCCCACTTTTACTTGAAGATATCAATGGGATGAAACAAAAAACCACGAACATGGTGATAAACCTTCACTAACTGTCACACCATGTACATTGTCACACACAACGCCACTATCAACTTCATCCCGAGACACCAAAAATGTTCCCTCAATCCACAATATATCTTGGAAGATCCTAGGCTTACTTCTACAGGTGATCTATGAAACACACAGAAAAAACCCTCATGCATCACAATTGGATCAATCAACTTCTCAAGAAAAAAGTTCTTATTTTTTCATCATCTAACCATCCCACAAGAGCATAACCCTAGTCCAAGAGATCATGAATTACCTCTACATCCACATCTCACCATTGATACTCCTCCACCTACTACCTCAGAGATGACTACACCATCATCTAAAATAGGCATCCTCTGCCATCATCCATTCTTGTATCTAAGTGCAAGGAATCAAACTCCTCCATTGCGCCTGATGAATCTGTAGATTCACGATCCAATTCCTTCTAATACATCCTACTAAAAGCATTGTCCTCAACATTACACGTTCATAAGATATAATACATCTGAAAATTGTTATCTTGTAGAAACTCTATACAAAAATACAATCACATGTTAAAATATTACTGGGAACATATCTACTTCATGTTCTTGTGATCCGTGAAGACTAAAAAGAACTCCCTAATAAGGTAATGTCACCATAACATTAGCATAAACAAGTCCAATTCAAACTCCATATCATGGATGGTATAGTTGAGTTCATGGGGATATATCTACACAGTGCCATAAGATATCAGTCCTCATTTCGGCATCAGCACATTCCCTAATCCTAGGCGAGAAGCATCACAAAACACCTAGAACATCACCACTTCTTCTAGAAACCAATTTTCTATAGCAAATACCGACATTCATTTTATATAGAAAATCACCTCTAGGAACTACTCTCTCCACCTGAAATCTTGGACTTTTCTAGTCAAAGTCACCAATCTAGCAGCTACTATGGAGAAAGTCGGTTTGAATCTCTTGTAATAGTTTTCCAAACTGATAATACGGCGAACGAGTTCCCCATTCTTAGGTGTTTCCAAAAAATAATTGCTTCGATGATTGATGTTTCCACTACTATACCCTATTGAGACACCACATGTCCAAGGAAGTGGACCTCCCATGTCAAAAACTTTCACATGGGAAATTTCTCTGAATTAGGTGACATCAAAGGACATCTACATCAATCATGAGAAGCTCAGTATGCTCCTCCTATGACTTCAAGAAGATCAGGATGTAATTGAAGAATAAATTTATGAACTGCTCTAGGAACTCATGAAAAATAGTGTTTATAATCCCCATTAACTTGGTTTCTGCATTAGAAACTCTGAAAGGCAGAAACAAAAACTCAAAGTTCTCAAACCTACACCTAGGAGAAGTCCTCGGGATGTCAACCTCCTTCAACCGCAACTGGTAATACGCAAACCACAGATAAACCATATAAATTCAACTTTCTCACCTATTCTAGTTAAAAAGATCTTCTAGCTTCGTGAGAGGATAACGGTTATTTATTGTTATCTGATTCGACCTCCGGTAGTCTAAATATAGCCTCAAACCAGCATATTCCTTCTTCAGACACAAAACCGGAGCCCCGCACAATGACACATTGGGATGAATAAATCCTTTATTCATTATATATTCAATATTGATTCTCAATTACTTTAGATCAGAAGGAACCATCTGATAAGGATCTATCGAAATCATACTAGCACCGAGTTGTATGTCTATCCGGAAGCCAACATCATGTCAATATAGTAGAGTCACAACCTTGTAGGGGAAAACATCCAAGAACACCCTGAAAACTCCCATGACCTCCACCATCCCAGTATCCACTGATTCCACTAACATCTAGGCTAGTAAAGAAAAGAGTGATCCACACATATACTGTCAATCTGAAAACTCATATCTCCAATGAAAGATATACACTACCCATCCACATTTAAAAACACAACTCTTATCAAGAAGTAGTTGATAAAACACTCATAGGGTAAAACCATTAGATTCCAAGGATAACACCATATAAATTCATCTGTAGTAGAAAGATATCCTCCATAGACTAATGTAGCCCCAACATCATTGTATATCCCTAGAAAAGATCATACAATCTATTATGACCTCCGAATGGTGTACTTAACACAATGGGAACATAAATTCTCCCTATGTCAAATCATATAGAATGTGTTAGACCATGTGAAAAAGGAGTGTGAATATCCAGAATCAATTGAGGTGAAATAAATAGTACTGAAAAAATTGATCATACCTCAAACAATATTAGCCTAGAAGGAACTACTGCCTCTGCAACATGCATCTGACCATGCCTAGTTCATCTTCCCCTCTATTTTTAGCCACCTCCCCAACCATTCATGAGTCGAATTCCCTATAGAACACCCAGAGGTCAGCCTCTTCCTACTCCATATCCCATCAATGAAGAAAGATCCTACTATCCCTATTGATGAAACAACCATGCCTAAAACTACTATTGTGGTAGGTGTTAAACTGGACCAACTCCATCATACTGATCTCTAAAGGGTCACTAACTATAAAGGTACTCAAAACCTCCATAAGAAAAAAACCTTATTCTTAAGCCAACAGGAAATGGACGAGGACCCGAATATTGGAACTGAAACTGTTGGGGTTGAATCCTCATCGGCCAAAACCTAGATGTTCATGACACTGAAGCCCAACTAATGAAAACCTTCCCCTTTTAAGAACATAGTTAGATCCCCTCTCAGAGTATACCTCCTCACGACAATAACTTTTCCACTACATCACCATTCATCTGAACCTCTAAGTATGTTTTTACAGTGAAGGGATTTACATCATATTTTAGCGAAGGATGGATTCCCTCCAATAAATTTCTCACCTGAGACTCCACATCTGAATAGAGATCTTGGAAAAAGTGAAGGACATCCTTGAATTTGTTCCCCAACTCCCAAACCTATACACTCACATGATGGAGGGAGTGTAGCACCTATTTCTTCTGAGCCTTCACCACCAAAGAGAGGAATTATTCCTAGAACTCCTTCTCAATGCCATCCCAGGAAACATAGGTCTCCTTTCTACACTCAAGGTAAATCATCCACCACTAACATGTTGCTACTCTCATCTGGATCACTCCCAGGGGAACCCAATACTCTTTCAGAGCCTAGAAGAAGATGAAATTGACCACTGTCTCCTCAATCCAACTTTCCATCATTGTATCTAAAACTCTACTTTCGTACTTTCCAAGAGTCTTCTGCTAGAAATCACAATGTTTCTTCAATAATTGTTTGTCCCCCTAATCTAGATCATCCCTCCACTGATCAACAAGATTAGCCTGCTGAGCCTCCACTACCTGAGCCACTAAGGGACAATGATCAAGATAAAAATTTTAAAGGTAAATAAGAATTCATAAACCCATGTAGTATAGATATTATTTAGGATTCATTTTATCTCATTTTATATTTTAAATAAATTAAAATTCCCAAGACAAAAAATAACAAAATTCATGATGATGCGTGTAACTTTCCTAGGTTATGTACCCTGTGAATAGTCTATTTCTTCTTTGTCGTTTCTTAGACTCAGATTCATTTCATCGGATCACGGGAGGCCATAAAATCATATATCCTATCCTGTGTTCCTTGGAATATGTGACACACCAAGATTAACTGACATTATTGCCCTACCAACCCATGAAATAATCATTTTCATACCACAAAACTCAATCCTATATATCAACAACCTCCCTCTAATACCATTATGTCATGACCCACCTTTTTCAACATGTGGTAAGGGATAACAAGATGTAGATACCTTCCTCAAGATGAAATATAGAAAATGAACCTTGTATCCCACCTCTAATAGGCCCTGGGGTGGTGACCAGCAACAATGATATTGAAATATCAAAAAAATGAGAGGCATTACACTTTTTATAGTAACCACAATCTAGAGAGAATATGTATCAACCTCAAGAAACTCAATGAAACACACACACACATAGAGATATATATAAATAATTAAACCAAAATCCATCCCACTTACTTATTTAAATAAAAAATTCCATAAATATAACAAAAAATCCATTGTATGTACGAAAATAAAACTATGTAGATACAAAATAACCATCCCCAATGTCTGAGCTACTAAGGTCCAACGTGGTCTGCATAATATTCCTATAATCCTGAAAAAAGTTTTATATAAATAGGGTGAGAATATAGGATTACTCCGTAGGGAGAAACACAATTCATCCTTTCACATGTGGGAGAAACATACTAATTGCCTTATGATAAAACATCAGAAGCTCAAAAGAACCTAAAAGGTATACTATCCACCCCAACCTCACCAAGGCATTCTCAACATGTAACACATGTTATTTAAATTAATATAGTACAAACCTAGTTATTTGTGTACCCCACACCACTTCCCAAAAGATAACTATTTATCCCTAATGGAAAACATCTTGATGCAGCCATGCTCTTACACAAGACCCATTATCACAACATACCCACACACACCTGGGACACATAACACATCACATCTTGCCTGCATGAACCTGGGCCACAAACCAAACCCACATCCCGAAGACAAATCATAATCACCACAAAACTCATCTTGAAGACCCATGGGGATCAAACTATGACCCAAAACACCTGGCCCCCACAACCACACCTCAACCTACTAGAAGAATCTTGGGTACGAATGTATAGAATTGGGTGAAAAATTTACCCAATAACCAGCCATCCATCCTCGAACTAGGATGTTGGGAAAGGACACAATCACCTATAGCAATGCAGTGTTTAGAATGTAGTGATCAACAAAGGTGGTGTGGGAATAGAAATAATAAGAAACTATACATATATTGGTACCAAACACTCATTCCAACCTATGGTTTTTTAGAACAACCAATAGCCAACACCAAACATATCTTTCTTCATTGACAAAATGAACATATCAAAATGAATGATGGACACATCCTAATTCAATAAATGAATGCTTATTTTCTCCAAGCCACAACTCAAAACATACCCCCCCAGCCAATTCGTTTAACAAATTGTCATTATCCATAAAAATTAATTTATATCTTTATTCCATCCCTACTAAGGAAACTACCAACCACATCGCACCCAATGTTACATCATATCCCAGACCCATTTCATGAAAGTCTGGAAACTCTGAGAGAAAGTCCCCTCCAGGGTAACAACATTCTTTCTAAAAATTATACATATTAAACAATCTTCAATAGCCCTACTGAACGAAAAGAACCACAACCTAACCAACCACAAAACTAGACCAACATGGAGTCCCACTTCACATTCCCTCTTCCTGAACACTCGTTCAACCACATCCACTGTTATTATTCAATTTAATGCTACCTTATACTACATCTAAACAATCAATCCCCACAAAACACCTCATCACAAACCCACTCATTAGCCCTTTAAATTAAAATCACCACACCTAGAACACCCATAAACATGAACCAGACACAACACATTACAATAGCACCACAACCCAACCACTGCCCATATGTAGTTCAGCTACGTTACTTATTCATCCATTCCTCAATAAATCAATATTTAGCCTGAGATACCATTACACCACTCATACCACCCCATACATTCAACCACACTCCCAGCCATATCCCCACATGAACAACACAAAAAACAAGTCAATACAGAACCACCCACAACACATAGCCACACCACACATCAAGGTGTATTCAGATTTAGAAACACTCATTCATGAATCCCAGTTTCATTATTTAGGGGTGGTTATAGAAAAAGTTCAACCTTGGGGAATCCATTTATTTATTCAAATATATGTTATTAACCGGAATCCATTTCTTATAGTAGTGTTTCAAAAATTATATCGGTGTGCATACTAACACCACTAACGATATTTATTTTCATAGTTATAAAACCCATGAAAGTCACACACAGATGAAATATAATATATATAAAAAGAAATCATCATAATTATATTCCCACCCACCCACCAAACCCATTTATTACTTCATATTATATTCAAAATATTGGTTTAAATTTAATTCACATGGGGGAATATGTAAACCTACCCCGCAATATTTACAAAAAATTAGCGACAAAAGAATCCTTACTTGGAAGAACAAACGATCAATAGTTCCTCATTGTCCCAAAATAAGGGGTTATTTATATAGCAGGAAAGACTCGAGGGAAAAAAATAGACGGCTACACCATAGGTGCACGACTCCTTAGGGAAGAAAGGTTCAAGCATAGCAAGATAAAATGGAAGGGATTTGAGGAAGAGTGGATTTTTTCATTAGAATGGCTAGAACCTAAATCTACGGGGGGACCATTTCGGAGGCCATTAAAGCTAGATCATGATGAAGACCATGTGGTTTAGGATTAAAATAAGCTTCATGTTTTTAGAAGAAAAATATAATTTTAAACAACCCTAAAACTCATTAAATAAGATATTAAACTCATTTCACATCAAACTAAATGCAAATGGGGTGAAACTAGAAAAACTGGAAATGACTCACCGACGGATGACCCACAAACGCAGATTCACCAATGAGACTCACTGAAATCGATTCACTGATTTGACTCACTAATGCCTGAATCACTGAATCTGGACATAGTGATGCCCCGACTAATCGATTCCACGACCTACTAACACCTCGACGGACCCACTTTTCGATCTACAGAAACCTCAACCTTGTGATTCATCGACCAACCGAATCACCGAACTACCAACACCTCGTCCTATAGACACCCTAAATCACTGACGTTGAGCTACCTATTCCAAACCACCGATGCTGATCTAGCGATTTGACTCAATAATGGAAAAACTAGAAATTTGAAAAACTCTTGAAATGAAAAATTGTTGCCTCCCAAAATACCAAAACACTAGTTTTTGACAAAGTAATGAACTAGGGAGGTCTAAGACATTAAAAGATGTCAAGACCTTCCTTCCTCAAGATGATGGTGACATAATGACCCATTACTCCCATCTCCAATAGGCCCCTGGGTAGATACCGACACCAAGGGTATCGAAATCTCAAAAAATGCAAGGCATTAGCCTGTTATTGTACCCATGATCGAGAGATAAGATGAATCAACCTAAAAAACCTCCATGAAACAAATATATTAAGATATATAAATATATCTGAAAGACATGATAAATGTAAAACAACATGAAATACAATGAAAACTCCAATGTAAGAACAAAAGTAAAACAATGCAGTGACACACCAATCATCCCCAACTTCTGAGATAGTAATGACTATCACAGATAGCGTAATCTCCCTAGAAACTGGAAAACTATTTTATATACATATGGTGATCATACATGTACACTATATAGGGAAAAACCAAAGTCACCCATGCACAGGTGAGAGAATCATATTAATTCCCCTATGAGTAAATAAATTAAACTCAAAATAAACAATCAAGGAATATTATTCATCCCAACCTCACCAAGGAAAACTCACCAAGTAATTCAAGTTATGTAAATTGAAGTACTAAGCACATTGATATTTGGGTACCTCGCACCAATTACCACTAGTTAACTACTCATACCTAATGGAGAATTCCCTGGCCCTACCACACTCTTCCACATGCCCTATTGTCATAACCTACCCGCACACACCAGTCCACATACCACATCACATCTCGCCTGAAATCACCTGGTCCACATCCCACACTCCCATATTCAAGACACATTGTAATCACCAGAACACTCATCCCAAGGAAAATGGGAAGCATGCCTCACCCACAGACACCTAGGTCTCACAAGCACACCATGACTTTCCCAAAGATTATAGGTCTAGTAAGGCCTAGAAGAAAGATCAATGAAGAGAAAATAACCATCTATCCATGCTATTACTAGGATGTGGGTAAAAGACACCCTCCCCCTTAACAATGGATGTGTTCATCATGTAGTGATCAACAATTATGTGGTGCGTATAGAAATCAAAATGAATAATATGTATACATATATATATACCATAAACATATCCCAATATAAGGGGTTTTCAGAAAAACAACTAGCCCACACATACTTCCCTTCTGCCACCTCTAAATGCACGTATCAAAATAAACAATGGTCAATTCCTAATTTGATAAACAAATGTTTCTTCACTAAAAAACAAAAATCGGAATATATCCCCATCCAATTCATTTAACCAGTGTTCATTATGCATGATCAACTAATTTATTTAATTATTCCATCCCTACATGGACATATATTATGTACAACACTCGACAAGTAAAATCATAACCCACACATATTTCACGAATGTCCAAAAACCTTGAGTGAATGGCCCATGCAAGGTAACAACATCCTAAATAAAAATTTTCTCTCCTAAATAATCCATGACATACTCGCTTTATGAAGATAAACACATTGAGAAAAACAAAAAAACTCAACCATCTTGTAGTCCCATTACACACTCCCCGTTCCCAAACACCTCTTCAACTACTTCCACCATCATTATTCAATGTTATGACTCCTTGTCATTCCTATCAACATTTAAACCCCCAAAAAACCTCCCTATAACCATAATCGGTAGACCATCTGAATAACAACACCACACCTAGCACACCCATAAACATGAACATGACACAACCCAATCCAATAGCCTCGCTATCCAACCACATTCCAAATGTAGTCCCACTACATAAAAGTTCATACATTCAACAATCAAAAAATCTTCAGCCTATGATACCATTAAACCCCATCGTACCACCCCATACTCACAAAAAAACTCCCAAACATAGCACCACATGAACATCCTAGACACAAGGATGAAAATAAACACACACAGCACATAACCACACCAATGACCAAAGTTTATTAAGATTTAGTTTCACTCATTCATTAATTCGACATTCATTATTTAGGGGTGATCATAGAACAAGTAAGATTTTGTGGAATCCATTTATTTAAAAAAATATATGTGATTAACCAAATTACAATTCGTACAATAGTGTCTCACAAATCATACAGGCTCTCAAATTGAGACCACCAATATCCATGATTTTCAACGGAGTGAAACCTATAGAATTCACAACATCAATCAATGATAACATATAAAACAAAGTGATCATCATCTTTGTACTCCCAGACACAAATTTATTAGTTCTTAGTATATTTGTTAAATCGGTTTCAACCATATTCACAATGGTACATATGTACACCCACCACTCATGATGCACAAAAGATAGAGAGATGATGGAATCCTTACTCATAACAACAGATAATCAAAAGTTACTCCTTGATCCAAAATAGGGGGTCGTGCGAGTAGCACAAAATACTCTAGGGGAAAACCGAAAAGACTGTTATACCACAGTTTCTCAACTCCTTAGGGAAGAGAGGTTCTAAGTGCTCAAAGAGAAAAGGAAATGGTTCAGTGGAAGAGATTATTTAGCTTTAGAAATGATAGATCCTAAATCTATGTGGAAAATTCATTTGAAGGATAGTAAAGCGGTATAACAATCAAGATCTCTAGGTTTATAATTCAATGTATGATTCCAGTTTTTAGAAGATAAATACCATTTGAAACAACCCAAGGAAATTAAATATGGTATTTAACTCATTTAATGTGAAATGAAATTTTAATGGAGTGAAACTCGAAAAGCTGGGAAAAGCTAGAAATGAATCAATAATGTGTTAGTCATCGATGTGAGTAACTGACGCCTTAATCACAAATAAATCAGCCACTAATAATAAACAATAAAAAACTCACTGATAGTGAGTCACCAACATGACTCAATGATGCCTGACTCACTAACACCTGACCTACTAATGCCCCAACTCACCAACTCCTTGACCTACTGACGTCTCGACCTATCGATGCCTCGACCTACCAACACTTCAACATTATGATGCTTTGACCTAACGATGCCATGATTCACCAATTATTTGCTATTGATGCCAACCCATTTTTCATAATCTACTGACATGAATCAAATATATAGAAACTGTAAATTTTGAGAAGTATTGAAATGAGCCACAATTGCATCCAAGAATATCGCAAACACTTGACTTTGACAAGGTAATGGACCATGGAGGTCCCTGGCATTACATATAGATTATTATAATATAAATATAATAAATATAAATGTTATTTATTTCATGTTTCATAGTTTGGAACTCATTATTTATGTTTAAGGACCAAGGATATAAGAAATTATGACCCATGCGAAGAACAAAAAAGATATTACACTATGGGTAAACATAACGTAGAAATATAAAAAAGGAGTAATATATGGTCATAACAGAACAATATATTTTAATATATATAATAATATTAATCTATAATTTTTTTATAATTAAAATATGTTTTTATAAAGTAATCTTGTATGAGTACAAAGAGAGTCTAGACACAAGTTAATGGAATTTCATCTCACATTATTTTTGTGAGACACATGCCTTATTCATGACTCGCTACATTTTTGTTGTGTATATACTACACATGAATGTATTATATGACTTGTATAATTAAATATATGAGAATTTACATTACCATTTTATTATCTTTCTATCATGGGGTTATGGTTTCAAAATTCGCCAAATTAGTAATGTAATTTTGCCTCGATTTTCCTTCATTGAGACACATGCAATGTTATGAACACATTTTTCTATATGAGGTGTGTAAATATAATTTTAAATGTTATATGATAAATATCATTCATTTCATGATATATTGTTATTTATTTTATTTTATTTTATTACGTGTGTAGTGTGGTTCAATTTTACTAAGTGGAAAGATATTGTTGAAACAATCTCATCACTTTCAATATTTTTTTACTATGATTACATTAATGAGATATTAAAATCCATCTCTTAATTAAATTCCTAAATTTAATTATCCATTAGTTATTCATGATATATTAATTTATTGCTACCATTTTTCCACTATTTGTTACATAATATAGTCAAGAATGTTTTAAATAAATCTTGACGGTACCTATCTCTTTGATAGTAAATCTGTGTTCACTAAAAACAATGTTTTCTAAAAATGATTACAATAATATTATTTCATTATCATAAAATCATTAAAATAATATTTCTACCATTAATTTACTGTTTAAATTTATTTTAAATGATGTTTTCTACATGTCATTTTTTGTTCGATGCACTTTTATTCCATTTTTGTATTGAATCAAGAATGTTCAGAATGTATAAATATACCCGCCATCATATTTATGAAGCATTGTTTTCATGATTAAAAGGTTTATTTTGTTTATTTTCTTTTAAAAATTATTTTCAATGAAAAGGTTTTTGAAAGGCTTTCAATATTTTTTATATGCATCATGGAAAAAATTTGAAAATGTTTTCTAGCTTTCTTTTATATGTTTTTAGGGTAATTTAAAAATAAATTGTTTTCAATTGGTTTTATGTTATAAAAATAAATTTTCAATGAATAATGGTATATTCAAAAATAAATGTATTTAAAATATCATTCAAAATTAATTCCTATAAAATATAACATCTTTTTGTGTTACTCATGACTTTATGGGGAAATCATTCAATGTTTTGATTCATATTCAATATCTGGATGGTTTATGTTTTCATGGAATGGTGTTTATAAAATCTGTTTCTTGTTCATAGAATATATTATTTTAAAACCTTATTCTTTCACAAGTTAAGAATTTGATTAAATGATTATGAAACCTATATCTTTTTCTATAAGTTATGATATGACTACATTTTTATGATACCCATTTTACTTTATAGGTTATGATATGATTGTATTTTATTTTTTGGCACATGTATTTATGATTTCATTATGAGATTTGTGGGACCTATATCTCTCAACAATTCATTGGGTAATGATTTATATATATCATGATATAGAATAACATTGTCTTTATATTCAAACTTGACTATTATGATGTCCATGGGGGTGAACCATGACTACCATGATGTAATGGGGAATGAACTCACGCTATTATGACTTCCATGGGAGTGAGATATGGCTACCAAGAAGGTATGGGGAGTAAACCCATACTACTTAGATACTCTTGGAAATGATTCTTTGGAAACTATGGAAATCATATTACATACTTTTTTCCCCCACAATTCGATGTTTTCTTCATATATTATGATGTCATGGATTATATTTATATTTCCTTATGATTCATGTTTTGTTAAGTCTCAAGATTTATTCCATGATTCTTGTTTATGATCTTTGATATGAAAGTTATGATCATCAAATTGTTTGATCATGTTCTCATACAATTATTCTCATGTTTATGCATAAATGTATCCCATTCAATAGTTATATGCAGAATATAAGATCATCGCATTTTATGTTTATGTCTCTAGGTTATGAGGATTTTTATTATATATGTTGTGTCTAAGAGGGGTTCTAGTCTAGAAAAACAATGTGGGGGATAATGTAGATAACAAATATACTATGGTTCATGTATCCATGTTTTTAAAGGTAATAGGCTAAAGAATTATTTGGTCATATGTTACTCTAATGTATTGTGTATTCCAAAAGTATGATGTAATGTCTAACTACAATAATATTGGGTTGTTATTTTTCATATTAGATAAATGTTACTGTTTACCATTAGAGACTAGTTTTAGAAAACTATAGTGAGAACTCTAATGACTTGGGATAAGTCTAAAAGTAAAGAAAATTATAGGAAAATGAATTTCAATTTTGGTAATGTATATAGTGATTGGTTTTATAGGAAAAAATCCTTGTTTGGGTACTAAAAGGGGACTTGAATCTGGTCCTGATTTACCTAGAGGTAACAACACTGAAAATATGTCTCAGTCAAGACTATGGATAATATCGTACATTATAATGGGCCTTACTATACACCTATTTTGACGCTTTATTAGGATATCCTTTAGGAATTAAAAAACTATTCATGATAAATCATAAAGTATTTCAATACAAGTTGGATGATAATAACCTTCAGTAGACCTAAGGTGTCTTATATTAATGAAGTTTCTTGAACATAGACATTATATAAGTCCCTTTTTTTGATTATGCAGTTCGTTAATATGATAATCATTTCTTATTCAATGATTTTTTGTTTTATCCAATGGAGGGAATCATAAAAAATATGTTTAATGTTGAATTTTATTAAAAATATTATTGTGATAATTCAAATGGTTTGAACACTTGAGTGAAGGATGTTCTGATCATGCCCAATTAGTATTAAAGAAAAATGATCAAAAACATGTTCATTAACCAACAATCAGGATCACCAAAGAAGAGAAGGAAGAGTTCACTAATATTTTAGGTAATGAAGACTATGGAGGATAGATGATTTGGTTTCCCTTATATCATCAATTTGGAAATAATCACCAAAGTTAATGTATTTTAGGAAAAAGAAGGTGTTTTAAAATTTTAAAAGGACACAAAGTATGTAACTACAAATGAAAAATGAAGTGTTCAACAAACCAAATGAATGAAAATATTAGCATCCATATGTCATCATAAAGGATATATTATTTATATATGTAATTAATGGTAATTATAAAAATAGATTCCCTAAGTGGAATGCTCCCATAGATAATCAACAATGGTGAATGAGTAATGGTTATATTGTAGATAATGATGAGATAATATATGAAATTTAAAATTAAAGAGATATTATTTAATTAGATGAGGTTTCCTTATTGTGAATTATGTATGAATAGGAATAAAAAACTATTATGTATTTTTATTTAATAATCATGTAGTATGAATGGAAAAATGTGTTAGGATTTTTTAGTTTCTATTTTCCAATAAGGATTTACAAGACAATGTTAAATGATAATGAAGGACATGAGAAGTGATTTAATGGAAGGTTTATATTTTTACTAAGTGATGATAAACCTTAATATGTTATTTATTTTTGGTTAATTTTTCCTGAATATAGATATTTTGGATAAAAATTAGTAAATTAGACAGTACAGATTGCCTTTGAACTAATTAAGGACATGTTAGAATGTGGTTTCTTCTATCTTGTTTACTTTATTTTTTTATATAGATAATAAATAAAATACCCATTAAAATAAGGATACATGAATTAATACAAAAGTATTTATGGTAATTGAGGTTATTACAATGTTTCAAGATAATATATGATGAAGGTACATGTTTGAAATATGAAAACTAAGAGATAAATATTGATATATGGGGGATAAATGTTAAGCTGATATTGTGACCTTCTTACTAAAGATTTGGATTTTCATCTTTTGGAAGTGTTTACCATTTATGGATGTATTATGTTTAAATATTGATAAATTTTGTATGAATAGATTATTATCTCACCACATGAGGAATTATGAATATTGGATAACCTTTTATAAAAACCCGATGTTGATAATAATTGATGAAATATTATATGAAATACCATGGATCTCATGATCTGATAATTATTTAGGAATAAAAAATTCACCATCCATTTCGGAGAAAGAGGTGTAGTGGATCCAATAACAAAAAAGGGTGAGGTTATCCTTTAGTCATACAAATATATCATTTCAGTAAAATTGATTAACGTTAAGAAAATATATCCTGAAACCAAAAATCTTATCCAAGTAAATATGTTTTTGATGAATCAAATTGTCCCTTATTTCATCAAAGATTAATGGTTTTGTGATTGTAAACTTTTTCCACATCTTATTCTCCATCTATATCCATCAGAATATGATGGTTATATTTCTCTTCAATGTATCAGTTTTTACATTCCTAATATGTTCTCCCATGTGGAAACATAGTTATATGTTAATTTTGGTACATTTTATGTTTCCAAATTTCTTTTTAAAATGAAGGTTTAGTTTTAAATTTTATGATGTAGGTTTATAAGAACGTAAAATTCATGTTATAAAACATTGATAAACCCAACATCATTTTATGGAGAAATTATTTTTAAGGGGGGTATAATTTAACACCCAGAGATTTTGTGAATTAATTTTTTCTAATTAATTTATTCTTTTTGATATTTTACATTTTATGCAATATTAATAATATTAATTTCATATATATATTACAGAATTATGTTTGGATTTTCTTATATTAAATTCTAGTTAACTCATGAATACACAAAATATATAGGTTAGATTTATCTAAACATAATAATGAGGTTATCTTATGTTACACACAATACTGACATTCCTAAATGGCTTGTGTAGCACGCAATATCGAGTTTTACCAAAAAAATATATATTATAATTATATTATTAGTTAATATATTAATAAATAAACATGATATTAATTTACATATAAGAAATATTTAAAACTAACTTATTATAACATATTTTTTACAAAAATATAAAATGAATTCATTATTTACAATGAACCAATTGAATAAAAAGGAAACAATTTTATAGAAAAATATTTTTATGCCCACAAAGCTGATTTATCATGATAAATATAATTAACTAAAATTAATGATATAAATTATTTTTATATGTATATTATGTATTTGATAATATATTTCTAAAATTAATCTAATATATTCTGTATGAAATAGATATGTATAAACCAAATTTAAAACCTAAAACACATTATTTTTATTAAGTAATGTTTACCATCTTTTGGAGAATAACACATTTCAAATATATATTTCTAAACATTTATAAGTATTATATTTAAAAAAAAGATAATAATTTAAATATAATCATAAAAAATATTTTAAGTATAATTTTGGGAATTTTTCTCAAATGTTTCATTCTTTATGACAAGTGAAGAATACTGAAATATAGCTCAAAATAGCTTTTTTATCTAATTTTTTATAATTTAAAATAATATAATTATTTTATTTTCATGTTTAATTAGATAAAATTTGTATGAATTTACATAATTTAGTTAATGGGGATCAATTTTACATTTTTATTAGTTATAAAAATATTATAAAGTGTTTCAACATTTTTTCATTAAAACCCATCATTGTTATCCTGTTTGTGGGATAAAATTTAAATTAATTATTATCACCTCTGTGATTGAAAATTGGAAAATTTATTCCATATTTAAAATAAACATTATTTATAATTAATAATATTATGAACTTATTTATAGACTAAAAGTATTAGTGAAGGTAATTAAAATTAATTAAAATGACTAAGATTAAATTTAGCATAATAAGGGACTAAATTCCAAACATATGGCCTAATATGACCTAAAAACTTGTCCAAATACATTTGATAGAAATAATTTGACCCAATCCTACCTTCGATAAACCTTGTAACATTATTGGATCTATTTTCAATAAAAGAACGTGGGTGGGGTTTCCCTTTTCCAAAATATTACAAATGTGTTGCTCCTCCTCCAATATAAACGGAATCCTATCCTCCCACTTCCACAAACGTCCCATTATAATTATGTTATAACAAGCCCTAATAATTATCTCCTAAAAAACCCTCACTTCCTCTTTTATTCCCCTCTTTGTGATGAATTCCAACCAAGGAAGCACATTGGTGTAAACCACAACGAGGTACCCAAATAAGATGAAACATCCTTCTTCAATCTCGTTTCATTTATTTTTATTTTATACCCTATAAAATATATTTATTTAAATATTATATAAGAAACAATAATTATAATGAGATGTTTTTAAATTAAGGGTTTGAACCACACATACACACACCTCCAACTAATTGGTAATGAATATATTTTTTACGTGTGAGGAAAACTACTGCCACATAAAATAATGATTGTTCATTTTTCAATTACTACCACTCATGGAGGATATTTGGATGGAAATATATTTATATATTTATATATTTTTTATTTTTTATTTTTTTCATATTATTTAATACTTTTACAACATCTATCTTAATACTTTCAATTTTTGAGTATATATAATAATTTCGTTTGAGGATGTGTGGACTACAGCTCCCACAAAGCTATTTGATTCGTTCACACAATACATGGTATGTAATAAAGATGTGTTTAGGGAACATTTATTATATCTATGGTATAATATTTATAATAGAATAATTATATATATACATATATATGTAATTATTTTTTATTTATCGTCTTTCATCCAATAAACAATTTAATGGAAACATCATTCATGCGTACATAAGGCTTACAGTCTCCATGAACGGTGTATCCCATTTCTTTCATCTATACCCTATAGATTATTATAATACAGATATAACTAATATATATTATATATATATCATAGATTAAATTATTTAAATTATGATATTTCTATATGGTCCAAGATATAGAATATTAAGACACACTTGAAGAATAATGTAGATATTACTTGAAGTGAAACCTTAACATATAATTGATAACATCAGGGTTATATAAGGTCATAATAAAACCATATATTGAATTATATATAATAATATTCTTTTGTAATATGTTTATAATAAACTTAAATTTATTATATTGTAATCTTGTATGAGTATGAACAGAGTCCAGACACAAGGTAAGGGAACTTCATCTCACTATTTATTTCTATGAGATACATGCCTTGTTCATGGATCAATTATGTTATGTTGGGTACATAATTGACATGAATGTGTTATATGACTTTTATACTTAAATATATGGATATTTACAATTCATTTTTATGATCTTTCTATTATTGGGTTTAAGTTTCAAAAGTAACCAAATCAGTAGTGTGATTTTTTTCTGAATCTTCCTTCTTTGATACACATGCCATGTTATACACCAATATTTTTAAATGTTTTTAATAAACTAAAATTGTTATCTTATCTCAGGAATATAATTTTTTCAATATATTTTATGATTATTTTAATTTCATTATCATATATGGGATGTATGTTTCAAAGATCATAGGCGGTATGAGTTTGTTGAAATAATCTCATTGCTTTCCGAGATTGTTTATGATTAGGATTACATTAACTAAATCATGTTATACATATCTAAATAACTTTTATGAAGTTTCTTAAAAAATGATTATTCATCATTTATTCATGTATTGGAACCATTTTTACACACATTTGTATATTGGATACATAAGAAATTGTTTTTAACATATCTCGTCATAACCTCTCTATTAAATTGTAAATCTATGGTCCTTTAAAACCATGTTTTATAAAATGGTTTAAAAGGATATTATACAATTATAATATGATACTTTAAAAAAATACCCTTATTTACCTTTTAAAAAAAGAGGGTATTTTAAAAAGGAATGTTTTTATAACTTTCCCAATGAGGAACCTTCCTAAACTTTTCAAGGTGTACAGGGAATGTTCGACATGTATGGAATTACCCACATTCATTTCATTTATTCTTTTCTTTCATGTTTAAAAGGAAAATATTTTAGAATTCTTTATTAAATATATTTTTAATTAAATTCTTTTCTGAAGCATTGAAGCTTCTTTATGAGTTTCAATGAAAATGTTCTCCAAATCTTTTTCTAGATTTCTTTATAAGTTTTCATGTTATTTCAAAAAAAATATTACAAATGATTTTACATTTTAAAAATAATAATTCAATAAAGAAGGATATCATCATCAAAAACTGTTTTTAAATGTTTATTCAAAAATATTTTCAATTTAAGACAACATCATTTGGTGTTACCTATGCCTTTCTGGTAAAATGATTCATTGTTTTAAATCATAGTCTTTCTATGAATGGTTTATGTTTTTATGGAATAATGTTAGTAAAACCCATTTCCCTTTCATAGGATATATTATTTTAATAATTTTTTATTTCAAATGATATTTTTTTGATAAGATTATTGTTAAACCATCATATTTTTCCATATATTATGATATGATTACTTGTTTATGATAACAATTTCAGTTCAAGGGTTATGATATAATTTTTTATGATTGTGTGGAACATGTATGTATGATTTAATGATGAGATGACTGATAAAAATGTATCAATAGAATTCATTGGGTAAAGATTTATATCTCATGATATAGACTAATATGGTCATGAGAGTGAACTTTGACTGCTAAGATGGCCATAGGAGTGAATCATGACTACCAAGATCACATGAGGAGTGAAATCTTTCTACTAATATGGTTATGGGAGTGATACATGACTACAAAGATGATACTGTGAGTCAACCCATACTAATACTATGGTATTGGAAGTGATTCTTAGTCTAATATTGAAATCATATTATATACTTATATTTTTCCACAATACCATGTTTTATTCTTATGTATGCTTTCATGGATTATGATCATTTTCCTTATGATTCTGGTTTTATGAACTGTCATAATTTATGCCATGATTAATGTTTATGACCATTGATATGCAGGGCATGATCTTCAAATGTTTTGATAACTTTCTCATAATCCTTTTCTCATGTTTATACATACATGTCTCCCTTGATTACCATTACGTATCATATAAGATAACCCCATTTTATGTTTCCTTATTCAGGTTGTGAAGATATATTTTATATATTATGTGTCTCATAAGGGTTATAGTCATGAAGAAACTATTGGGAGATAATGTAGATCACATATATTCTAGTTTTAAAGTTACCATGTTTCTAAAGGTACAAGACTAATATGGTATATGGGTGTTATTTTTTAAGGTTTTATGTATTCCACAAAAGTCATGTAATGATTATGTACCATATTACTTGTCCATTATAGAGAAAATATCCTACATGATTCATGAAATATATTCTTATTACTATGCGAAAATGAGATAAATTTAATATGGAATCATTATATTACTACTATATACTCTTATAAATAAAGATCCAATATGATCTATCAGTGATAACCTAACCAAATATGCACATTTCCTCACTCTAACGGAATATTTACCATTTTTTATTCCCATAAAGATCAATATTTATTATTTTTTAATACATCATGGTAATTTTCATTCATTTTTTTTTCTGATTATGATACTCATTTTACATCAAAATTTTGGAAAATTATTCAAAAGGCTCTTAATAATAGACTTCATTTGAGAACATCCTTCATTACCCAAGATGATGGTTAGTTTGAAAAAATGATTTAAATAATGGAACACATGATAATGTTATTCTCACATTACTATAAATGATTGTGGGATCTATATTTTCGTTTTGAAGTTTTTTTTATAATAATTGTTTCTATTCATGTATTGAAATGGCTTTATATGATGAATTATATATGTAACGTCCCAAAAAATTCCACTAAACTAGTGCACTGAGCTGGTTTGTTATGAGGCCTCAAGAACACCTCCACGTACACCTGATGTTTTTGACTTGTAGTAAGGAACTAAGGTGTGAAATTGGGGGCATGGATTAATTATAATAGAGTAAGAAAGTATCATAAATAGATTAGTATAAAACACATCGGTAAATAAAGGGAGTGTGAATGGAATAAATTAATAAAATAAAATTTCTTATAATACTTAATGAATTTATATAAAATTTTGAATATCCATGTCATACAAAAAATATTGGTCATCCAATCAGCTAACCATAAATTCAAGAGTATGTAAAATAAACTAAAATAAATGTATAGGGACCTACTACTAAATCTTACCCAAACCACATATTTGGTCTCACAGGAGCTACACAACTGCTCCATCCAAATTATAATATTACACATGAGTATCTATGCCAGACCCTGAAACGTTGTGCCTCATTCTTATCCATCATTAATGTATCCTTAGATTGAATAGAATGAAAAAGGTGTGTGTTCACACCAATGTAGATGAAAAGGGTGAGAAATATAATAATAATACCAATCCAATTATGAACCTATAAATTTAATTTCATTAGTGAAATCTCATGAAATATTCTCTTATAATGAGAGACTCAACTAAAAAGATAAATAATGAAATATCTTGAAACCAAATTTAATCCATATGTATGTGATGCTAGTCGACTAGGAAAGTCACCATTGTGTATATTTATTTTTATATGTATGTGTATATATATATCTTACCATAAGTAAATATATACATAAATATGAATGTACATGAATAAGGAGAACTAAACATCATAAAACCATCAACACCTGATCCTTGGGTCTGGGTTCATGTTCACCTGAACATCCTACAAAGAAGATATTGACCACTATTTCACACCACTCAAGTCATACATAAATAATTTGGAATTAGGGTTCATAATCCCAATTGAAAAATACTAATTTTATCCAGTACAAAAAATGTCTCAAAATAAGAAACATTGCTATTGGGGGATGTTCTTGCAAACCATGGATTTACCCACAATCATATCCACTCACAATAATAATGAATTATAGGGAATTAAATTTTGATATATTATATATGTTTAAAATATATATAGATTATTCTAATTCCTTAGAAATATAATTCAATGTCTTCTCAATAGGTCTTGGTTGGTCGGTGATCCCCACATTGTGGCTAAGATGAACCCTAAGAGTCTATCCCTTAGGTGAACTGTAAGGAGATCTCATTAGTGAGACATCATGACATCCCCTTCATGTCTGTAATTAGAGATAGAGGAATCAGCCTTATAATTTTGGGGGAGATTATTTATCCAAAGTTATATATTGATGTTAATTTCTATGTCCAAACCTGTAGTCTTGTAAATTGATCAAGGAGAGTGAAATCATCTTTATCGCTGAGGAGTAAGAAATAATCCATTATTATAACAGATCAAGGAGAACATAATCATCCTCATAAAATGTCTATATGAGGTTCAAAAAATCATCCTCATAAATTTAGAATGATTAATCATCCATGAGTTTTTTTATTCGGTAGTCCATGCCATTAAATCAAAATCATAGGCTCAAAAGACAAATACCATGAATGTTCTTTGGACATACCTTTAATATAATAATGAATCATACATTCTGAAAATCCATATCCAAATTAGTACCTCTAGGTATGCCACTATAAATAATAAATAACATGTATAAAAATTCATATCCCAATGAAAAAATCTATGAATATGAAGTATATGAAAGAAACATCATGTCAGGGACATCATCCACCGACCAAGAAACACCTCTCGTAATAAACGACGCTTTAGCAATAAACAAGTTAATGAAAAAAGAGTAATGGTGTCTACACCCCCAAACCCACAGCTAATTTCATATCCTCATGGTATTACGAGTTCTTGATGGGTTAAATGTTGATACCTAATGCCATTTGTACCCAAACTCGACGTACAAGATTAGGGTCTCTCAAACATTAGGGCACCCACTTTTTCCCTCAAGTCTAATCCCTGGAGAGAAATTATACTTAGGATATTAGGGTCTATGCAACAGTGAAGGAATCATACTAAAGATCTTTAATTGTGAATGTCTAAGGAGGAATCAAGTAAGGTAATCCTCTAATGTTAAGAGAACAGTGGAATCCTAATTAGGATTATCAGGATAGTACATAAGAAGGTTCATCTTACACAGGATGATCATAATCATAGTACATATGTAGAGATATACTACATGGAATCATTATAATGGTATGTAGATAAAGATATCCTATATGTGATTTTATAAGTCATCATTTGGATAATTCCTCCCTTAGTGGACACTTAGTAACAAGAAGATGATAGAGGCATCATACATGGGATCCTCTAGCTCAAAACATATGAAGATAAATCCTATAAAGATCCTCAAAAATAGCAAACCTCACGTCCTATTATTCTAGATGGGCGCATTCCATAAGGTATACATCCTCAAAGTACAAATATAAAAAATCATTGTTCATGGTAGATGGATCATAGCCTATTACATATCAAGGTCTCACTCTCAAGAGAAAATTGAACATGATTACTGAATGAATAACAACTATTTTTAATAAATATTTTGAAATTCAACCTAGTAGTTCATAAAAAACACTAGGATTTTTCCATAATGATCTAAAATGATGTTTTATCATAATGGACCAACAATTAGTCCAATTAAAATTCCCAAATTTAATGATATGAAAGCCCCTAAACGGGTAGAGAACTAGTAGTTCATGTCATGTATACCCTTTAGATTATGTCTTCTCCTAAATCCCCAATTGGGTGTATACAATAGCTGGACATGGAATTTCCAGTCTCATGTACAGAGATTTTTTATCATGAATATGATATGTTTGATAAATGAGGTGTATTCTTAAGTAAATCACATGGGCTATCATTGTAAATATCTTAGACATTTACCACTGCATAGAGTACCACACTCACTAGGGTTGATCATGTAATATGCATGACTAAGTGGCTCTAAAAATTTTTTCTAGTTGAGAACTCAACCACATTTCCATGACCTAGTACATGTAATATTTACCCAAAACATGCCATGTGCTTATAAAAGATCATATTTCCTGAATATAAAAAGAAACAATTATTTTTTCTTATCCTACACACTATGTGACTTGGATTTATGAACTGGAAATCCCACAAATATCTCGAAACACATATTTTCCCCAAAAAACAATAAATTAACCAGAAATTAGTCATAAGAATGAATAATAGGATATTAAAACCTGAATATGGAAAAACAATGAGTATTTATGGAGAAAACAAATAGTCCACAATTAGGTGGAATACACCAATGATTCTCCCATTTCCTTGATCAATGGCCACCGTATGTCGATCCTACCCGTCTCGAGGTCCTGGTGATATAAATCTTCCACTTACTCTATTTATATATATCACTATATTTTAGATAAAGGATGTAGTTCTGAAGTCCTAGAAGAGGTGTACATGAGAAGCCATATAATAAAGAAGAATATAGAAGAATAAGAGAAATGGAAGAAAAAGAAAAAGAAAAGGAAAACAAAACAAAAGAAAAGGGGGTCTGGCCATGCCATGGTGACCAAAACAAGTCTATTTTCCCCCTAGGAAAACCCACTTTTATAGACTCAATAGAGGGGAAATAATATCAATCTAATAGTATGTTCGAAAGATATTTCTAAACAAAAAATATTTAACAAATTAATTTTCAATTAATTATAATTAATTTTTTATTATTATGTTAAAATTGAATAGCTCATAACTCCACAAAATTCATATCCAATGGTAAACATCATATTAAAGGACCAAAGCAGTGATTATAAATATTATATGTGTTGGTATTCTAGGTTAAAATACCATTATACCCATCACAATAATTTTATAGAAAAAAAATTCAAATTTATACTCCAAATTCTAGTTTGGAAATGCATAGGAACATACAATCACACCAGTATAAACCATATCATACCTAAGAATCCATAGTTGAGAAAATAATTTTCATTACCTAAACCCAATCATCAATAAAATAAATTAATTTCAACATTCCAATGTCCTCTCTCCCAGGTTCAAAAAATTATATTCATAGGATACATCTAACTACAACCAATCTAGTACTCCCCACCTTAGTAATATCCCTATCGTTTTATCAAAACCAAACAATGAGCTCAATGGATAAAGAAAAAATCTAAATTTTAAAAGAAAATTAGGTTCACCACCACAACATAGAAAATTTTTCACCCCCACAATATTGATAACCTTATACCACTCCTCGAGTGAGACCTCAGCAAGTCCTTTCATCATTCCAAAAAATACATTTAAAACAAAAGATGCCCGGTTTAGAGATTATACTCTCGCATTATAATTCTTGTTATGATAAGATAAATCATGAAAATATATAACTAAATGTATACTATGATTCCATACACATGAATGTAAAGATATATCTCTTTGATATGTGATCACAAAAAAATAGGATTCACTTGATTTGATCAAAAATTAATTACCTCATATTTCGATAATGCATGTCTAGGCCCAGCCATGAGTCAACCAACTCACAATAACCAATATACATTGGATGTATCATATAACAAGTAGGCATATTTTTCAATTAAACACGTATCATGGGAATCCATTCCCATGAAAATTCTTTAAAAACAACATTCCCCATCTCACACACAAAGGCTCACCAATTTAAAAGTTTAACGGTAACATTTAATTCTAGTGTATAACATTATCACCTTACTCAAGTTCTTTCGATTCATCCCAAAAAAGGACAATATGGTCATTATAATCTAAAATTCCGTCTCAATTATCTATAAGATCCCTAGGAAATCCTCTACCAAACCGAGCACCTCACTATTTCCATAATTTTTTTATGATCACCCATCACCCGAAATCATTCTAGTCATTTGAATTTAACTGATATTTTAAAACATTAGCAATAGAAAAACCATTAGATGAGAAGGATTGGTAAAAAAATCATGACCACTGAATATAGTCTTGAAACCAATGAACCTTAGATTCTTTTCAAAAACTAAAATAATAAAAGTTCCATACTAAAAAACTAGTTATATAACATTTAATGAGTCCAAAAAAACATAAAACATTGATAAATAGCTAAAAAATCTATAAACCATGGTTCAAACTCTCACATGTGTTTCATTTGACCAAAATTAAACAACAACCTATAAGAGTTTGAGTAAAAACTAACGTCTCATGCTCTCCCAACATTCAATACTTATTAAGGCTAACAATAGGGTTATATGGTCTAACCACCCCACCCCAAATGATCAAATCTATCCACGTGAAGTAATGATATAACATATGTAGTAGGGTCAAAACTATCAACACAACCTAGAAGGACCCTAAAACAAACATTGAAT
Source organism: Viscum album (assembly GCA_963277665.1). Lineage (NCBI taxonomy): Eukaryota > Viridiplantae > Streptophyta > Magnoliopsida > Santalales > Viscaceae > Viscum > Viscum album. Next base: position 748,345,977 of record OY728129.1, on the reverse strand, counting down.
CTACATAGGGAAATATTACAAGGATATATAAATACCAATATAAAAAGATATCTAACTATCATTCATTGGGAATCAGTATATGGTAATGCCCCATCAATGTCGAGTTCACTAGAAACATTCATGTTTCTATCAACGTCATACTCAATGATCTGACAAGATAAACAGAAACAATGATGGTTATGTATTATTTCATTCCTATCATTAAGGGAAAACATTTTTATATTTTTATTTACACTAACCATAACAATGAAAAAACTTCAATGTGGGGTTCAACACGTGGGTTTTATGTTCTCTGTCAATATACTAGGGTCACTACCCCTGTCGTGCATAAGGACAAAGTCATCAGCCTCACAACCAAACTGCTAATTGTAAGTCCACATCACCCTCCATCACAAGGTAATATATATATATATGTATGAAATTTGGATTAATTGAGTATAATTCCACAAAAATCTATATATAAAAACACAAGTATGATTTTTTATGACATTTGAAACAGTTAGATTATAGTATAAGTAATAATCAAACACTAGAAGTCATATAACATCTGAATCCTACATTCAAAATATGATTAATGATATTATATTTTCCTTTTCATTCCAAGAATTACAATCAATTAATGACCTCTTTTCAATGGCTAATTGCTTTTAATCCAAAATAAAAAATAACATCCATTGAACATGAGAATAGGTCAAATTCAAAGTCATATACAACTGTAACACTACATATTATAACTAAAATAACATAGCCCTGGTAAACATGAAATCCCTCTAGAATAAATGTTCTTGATTCAACAACCTGATATCCATCATAGGTTCCTATAAAATCCTAATACTCATAACTAATGTATGAAAAATATTGATACAATCATAAAAGAAACGTCATAGATATAAATTTGCAATATCTTGACATAGATAATACTAAAATGGTGTTGTTATATTGTTCTTTAAGAGGCCTCATGCAAGCTTTCTCATATGCCAATGGTAGCTGAATTGAATTAAGGGCCGAGTGTGTGAATGTGGGAGAATATTTCCTCATATCATAGTAAAAAATAGTAAAAATAGTTTACTGTTATAAAAAATTAAATAAAAAGATGGAAGAAATATTAAATAAATGAAATAGAAGAAATATATAATAATAAATTAAATGCTCTAAAATCCAGAATATCAATGTCATACATAAAACACAGGTCACCCGGTGAGTTGAAAATACATAAGGGGATGTATGAATGAAACTGAAATAAATATAAATATCTTTTCTACTAACTATGATACAATCCACATACCAGGTATCCAAGACACTAAAGAGCTATATTATACCAATCTGAAGAATCCAAACGAATGGCTCTGCTCAACTATGAAACTATGAGAATCACCCTTATATATCATGCATTTGTGGTTAACAAGAAAATAATACATAAGGTTTAAATGCACACTATGGTGAGTATACATGTGTGTGAAATAATATATCTAGGCCACCTAAATGATGATCCTACAAACCAGATGTCATTGGTTCTTGATCATTAAATAATATCATCCTATCTATGAATCATTTGAAAATATAAATGAAATAAATAATTTGAAACCATTGTCAATCCATGGGTCTGTGATACTAGTTGACTAGGAAATGTGTTTTCAGGTATATTTTTTATTTAAATTTATGTATATATATATTCTTGTACATATATATATATAAATATTAATATACATGAATAATTTGAGATAAATAGCATAAACCCAGAAGTAGTTCATCAATTGGTCTTTGATCATGATCACCTATACATCCTTGATAAATAGAATTGAGCTAGATTTCATATCACTCAAGCTGCATATCATTATGTAGATCTCTCGATTTGTAATCACGTTCTGGAAAAATTTGTTTCATCTAGTTCATGAAATTTCTCTAAGAAAATTACCTCACTACAGGGGGATACTCATGAAATATCCTTGGTTCACCTATACTCCCCACTAGTCAATATAATAATGGATTCTAGGGAAGTTCAACTAGATGTATTTTTAATGGACCATATCTTGAATCCATTCTTATTGTTCCATATAAACCCAGTCCAATTTATGATCCCTAGGTGTTGGTCTATATGTGGTATTATCATTTGCTAGTAAGATAAACCCTAATGGTTTTATCCTTTAGTAATCTATAAAGAGATCTCGTCAATGATACATCATTCCCACCACTCGATATCTCTAACATGGAAGATAGGAATAATATATATCAGAAAGGAGTGTGTAATCATCAATGTGTATCCAATGATGTATAACTCTATACCCAACACTACGGTATAGTAAATTGATCATGGAGAGTGTAATCACCCTATACCTCAGGAGATCGTAATCATCAACCAAAATAATCAGATCCCTGAGGGAGTAATCATCATCTTCACATGAAAAAGGAAAGAAAAAGGATTCATCCCATTACTCAGGTGAGTATAATCGTCCCATAGTTTCATTACTAGGATGTAGAAACAATGTATCATAGTTGTAGGCTCAATATTCAGATCCTAGGAAGCACCTCTAGAGATCCAAATAAAAAAAATACATGCTCAATATCAATATCCACAGTAGTACCTATATGTGTGAAAATAAACATATTAAATAACATGTATCAGTTCTTGGATCCTAGGAAAGACATATAAATCCCATGAATAGAAAATATTCCATGTGTTAGGATCATTATCCACCAACTAGGATGAACCTCTGGTAATCATTGATGCATCAACAATAAAAAAGTGAAAGTATAAATAAAAGAGTGATGGTGGAAGAACACACAATCCTCTAATTACCACCAAATACTCATAGTGTTATATGTTTGACATGTGTTACAAGATGAAACCTTCAACCATATCGACCCAAATTCGATGTACTACCTTAGTTTGAGTCAAAAATCTTGGTACCCACTCGGTCTGTCCAGTAAAAAATTAGAGATGCATCCTTATATATAATTTTTTTTTCATTATATACAAATTTATAGTTTGGACTATCTAAATAAATTCACAAATATCATCAAACTTATATCCTAAAATATAATTAGTGTGACTAAATGAATTTATAATAATTTTACAATAAAAAACATTCTTTTTATTATTAGTTTTATTATCATTATTTTTCTATTGGAGGACACACTATAACATTGAACCAATAGGTCTTCTGTAAGAACATGGTTCATTATTATGGTATGAAATTTTTCATTTTTATCAATTTTATATTTAATTTCTCAGTATAAGAATAATTTGAATTTCCTTTAAGCTCATAAAGGTGTCTGGGGGTGTACGAGGGTTTTTTGGATCCTAGAAACCAATTCTTTTGGGGAAAAATTCTTTCTACATGGTTAGTAAAAGTTGTGGGGCATATCGTATGATTACTACGAACCCTGAAAGACTGGGAAGTGAAAAGAGGAATCTTACATAGTTATAAATATCATTCTATTTGAGTCAAATTCCCATATAGTTCCCTTTGAAATTTCATAAAGTGGGGTGAGTCGTGTTCTCAGAATAGTTCGTTGAACCGTTCTTGAAAACTGTTTGAGGTGCCCCTTGTTATAAAAGTTGGGCACAGTTAGTGTATGTTTTGGGAATCCATGTAGCCATACTATGATTCCTAGTAACATTGGTGAAATTATTATTTTCCACTTATTTAATCTTATATTTCAACCTTTTTCCACATTCTCTATCATTAGAATGTCATTGTTTTTTGGAGTTAACATTGATGCCTAAACATTGAACTGATAGATCTACTCTGTCCATGTTCAGAATAAATATTTTTTAGAAGCATCAGATAAATTATGATAAGATATCCATTTTTTGGGTAACTCTTCATTATTCTTGGTATCAGTTTTCTATTTATGTTCAATCTAATAGGCCAAAGTTTCAGGTTTTTTATCCATTGTTCATTTTTTTCATGATCTGAGTCGAAATAGAAGGTGATAATGGATGAGAAATATATTATAGACCTATGGTAGGTTGTAGAAACATTTTCCATTAATGTTTATGTGTTCATATATATGTTGTTTTTTCATGCACCCATTTTTCATTATGACACCCTTGAAATGGAATTTAATCCTCATATTAAATGGAAGGTATGGCCTATATAATTAATGATACCCTTGAAAAATGATTAAAGGCCATTAAAAATGGTTTTAAACCACCCTTTGGATGACTTTTTTTAATAAATATGACTACCATTAGAGGCATAGATTTTGATTACCCTTTAGGTATTCCACTTACCTCTTATTATATGACATAGTATTAGGAATTGTAAATCATAAATATAATTGATTAAAGAAATGGAATTGGTGACCATGTCTCTAGGATATAGAAATGTGATTTATTTCTTAAATAGGATTTGATTATTTTACTGATATGCTTTTGTGAGATAATTAATATGATGATCTTTATTTGTTTATCCTATGCCTTGTGCCACCTTTTAGGGAGAGACTAAATTGAAATGATCACTATGATATACATTGATCTAATAAAATGAAATTTATATATATTTAAGTATACAGGTTGGTTGAAACATGGGTTCACATATGAATTCCATGGATAGATTCATTTTGTGGCTAACTTACTTATTACCATGTGACACTTGGACTCCCTAAAGAAATTTCCAAGATGGACTTAAAGGATTTTCTAATATATGTTTAATTGATACTTGGAAATGGTATGTATTTTCAATGATGTACTCATAGATAATTTTATTATATAGGTTAAGGGTGAAACATTGGCCCCTTAGTGGAAAAAAAATGAAAAATTACAAGGAAATGATTTTATTCCAAATTTAGAGTGATACAATGATTGAAATAAGGATTTCCTAGGAAGATCTTCTAAGGTGTACGTTTTATGTTATTCCTAGACTGATACAAAGATTAAAAATAGTGAATACCAACGATTGGATGATATTCTGAATTGAATAATTAATGAAATTAATTATATGATTCATATTAGAAGGAAATGAATGAGTTTAGATTAATCATATTATAATACATTATTGGTGTCATGGTTACGAAACAATTTATCACACATCATATGAGGGATGTTTGGAGACATTCCATGTTGAGAGACATATATATTAAATGATACTGATTAATTAAATTAATAAAAATATAAATTTACACTATACAAACTATTTATTTATAGACATTCCATCTAAGACCAAAGAATGTAGCAGAGGATGGGTGTCCATGGGATCTTAGACCTTTATGGTTTGTTTAGTTTTAAATAAATAATTTAAATTTTATATCATTTCCTACACACTGTTATTATTATATATTCACTTACTAGATGGAAATAAAAAATTAGGTGATATCCTTGTTCTATTGTATATCACACCTTTTTTGGGCCACTATTGGGTACTCAAATAGACTATATGGTTGTAGGTAGGGGCCGATGAAAGAACCCATTATTTGATGCTTGACATTGTTCCAAGCATATGCATAAGGAAGAAAATGACCAATATGGGTTTTGGGATGCTATCTAGGATAGTTTTTTGAATTTCTGTTATTTTTTTACATTTATTGAACACCTTCTGTGTATAATTTTTTTGATATTTTGTAAATACGTGAGATGTATCAGCATCATCAATAAATGATATTACACTAGAATTATTTATATATTATTGTCTTAATTATTAATATCTATCGTGGATGTTATCAATTATCATATTTATTTAATTCTTCCTCTGTTACCTATTATTGAATATCAGTTGTGCTACACTCCTATGAAGGGGGATTAGTCTCCCCATAGACACACCCTAGGACCTTACTATTACTTTGCATCCTATGGAGTATAGGGATATGTGCATGAAGCCATATACCCAACCAGGAATGGGGAACCATTAGTGTAATCTGGGCCTCGGTCATTATAATGTGTTATCAAGGAAATTTTAGTTTTTAATTTTATTTACTATTTGGAGATAATAGAAAGAGATATGAAGGACTTTGAATTTTTTAATGAGTTTTTCATTGGATTTAATTACACATGTGTATGAAAAATTCAATTCTATCTAATGAAATTTTAATTTTCATGATCTTTTCTAATAAACTTTATTTGATTCCACTGTTGGGAGATTCACATGAATGTTGATGTTATAATAAATTTAATTTTCAGTTTTATTTTTGTGTGACCTGATAAGATGAGGGTATTCCATCTCATGAGTCATTTTAGGAACCTATTAGAAATCAAATTTCAAGAATTATACAATTCTATATAGTGTGAATAATAGTTTTCATGATGTTTAATTAGGTTCTAGGATATATATACATGATTTTGTGATTGATATTTTGTGATGGTAATTGAAAACAAGGATAGTACATAGAGTTCCTACCATAACCTATGAAGTGTTTTCCTAATTATATGAAAAAAACTCCCTAAGTAGCCAATTATGGCATGTTATGTCTTGGACCATGAGTGTAATGGACTGGAAAATATTATGGAATGGATTTAGTGGATTCTATATTTTGGTTCATGATATGTATGGGACCATATGTATCTGAATATGGGGAACATTCTACTACCACCTTTTATAATGAATTGTGATATAATGGAAAAAAATATAAAAATTATATTGATATCAGATTTCTTATAGACGATAACGTGACCTAGACCTGAACATAGTAATGTGAATGAGGCAGTATCTCTTTCTTTATAATGATCTGTAAATTGATCGGACCTAAATGATAGACCAAGAAGAGGGTGGGAATCATATATATGAATTAATGTATTTAACCGATTTAAATATTTCTGATTTTATCTATGAACATTGATACAGTTGTTCATCTGAGGCATGTGATGGGAATTTATAGAGGTATGACACCATGACGTCCTCTAGTTTCATGGAAAGAGTGTGGCCACAATCATGATCTATAGGTGGTTCTCCATGGGATACTATTAGATCCTCATATAACGATAGATGTGGAAGAATAAGTCTTACTATGCATCTGTGATGAGGTATAGATCCATCAGGTCTTTATGTGTTCTTTGAAAACTATCCATGTAGCATAGCATCCTACCCCGACAATGGAATAATATACACATGTGTTCTAGAAGTACCATTTTTTCGTGTTTTTCATGGATGGAAGTCCACAATTTGTGAATTCATAGCTAGAGGCCATGCTCTATATATTTATGAATCTCAACACACATTCAATGTGGAGGGAAAATATCACTAGTTATATGCTATTATATTCCTCTAAGGGGGATACCATTAATCATAAGGATCATTATTGAGATATGTCTTGGAGAGATTTTCATAATGCTTTATGGGACTACATATATCTTGAGATATTTAATTTTGATTGTTCTATAGTGTTAATGCATTTGGAGTAGGGTGTGTTATTAGGTATGTATTGTTCATCACATTTTACAGAGCTCAAGAAGTTTGCACATATTTAAGTGGGTGATGACTTATCTAAGGCCAGGAAATTTGAGGATGGTCTTAGGAATGACATCCGACTAAATATTATTGTTTTTCAGTTGAGTACCATTTCAATAATAGTTCATCTAGCCCTTATCATATTTCATACCCTTAAAGAGGCTGGGGGCATGATCTAGGGCAGTTCAACATCGAGATCTGGTACCATATCGACCAGTAGTTGGAAGAATCACCTAGATTTTCCCCAGAGTAATATTATTATCCAAAAAACACAATCAAGTAGCCATTTGAGGTTTTACTAGTTTGGTAGACTGGGAGATACGACACCTTAATGCATGATAGACCTAGTTGTGTTATAACAATGTAGCAAGATTATATATCAAGAATTTTTTTTTACTTTCCCCACAACATCTAAGGAGAGAGTTTATTCACTAACTCCACATGCAAGAGCGGTGTTAAAATTATCACAATAGGCAGCAGGATGGATTGTAGTTGGCTAATAAGGTCAAGGTGTTGGTAGTGGTCATGATAGCAATACCCCATATTTTTAGCTACAACATGAGTGGATCTAATCAGGGTATCCATGTTATATCAAAGGTTCACAAGCGATGAAAGATATCTTTAGTTTGGCTAAAACCTGAGGAGTGGAAACACGTAAATACTACTATGAGAGGTTTTATTATAGTATCTTCTACTTTATTATATAATATTTTCAATATATGGGATTCATAAAGCTTTATATATATATAAAATGTTTTCATCCATGGGATCATCTTTTAGTGTTTTGACTACTTTATGATGCATGATACTTAAATGGGGATCATAACAAGGAACATATGTTAGTATCAAGAGTTCCCCCTTGATATTAGATGGTGTCACATTGTATGAGACCTCATTTTTATCAAGATTACATGTTTTTATATAATTCTCATGGTGTATTTGTTTTTTTCCCTTTAATGGTTTCATTAATTTCTATCACTGTAGGGTACATTCACACCACCAAAGGGTAGAGATTTTATTCAAAGGGGTGAATATGATGTCTAAAAGTGCTGAGATAGACCTAGTCAATATGGGATAGGATCGATAATATCCATGATTGAATGTCTATATCTAGATGATACAAGAACACATCAATGTATATTTCCATCTAGTGGTTGATCATTTCAGGAATGTTTTACAGAATTAATTTTCATGATCACAGAAGTGATAGGTGTAGTTCACTATTGAAATACATCCATGAACTGCACTAGTATTCATTCTTCCATAGAGGTTGGGTACTACTAATATGTAAGAAATAAATAGGTAACTATATTTTTTGAGTAAAGGGGTCTATTTCACCCAGTAATTATCTATGGAGTTCTGTGGTCTGTTATATGAAAATGTTGGATAGAACCCTTAGGCTTTGGAAATTGAACCAGATGATGATTAACAAATGGTATCCTATGACATGAATATATGAAATATTACACCATCCTTGAGGAGATAAGGATTTCTAGATTATAAATTTGAGATGTGGTTATGATCAGATATGTGTTATACTATGAAACACACCACACATAGCCTTTTGTAATAGTTATAGTCTATAAGAGTATCTAGTAATGTTGTTGGGTCTCCCAAATGCACCTGTAGATTTCATGGAATAGATGTAACAATTTTTCAATACTTATCTGGATTCATTTTTCATGTCATTCATGAATGATATGTTGCGGTATTATCATAATCAAAACAACAAAGAGAAACATCTTAAGATGGTATTGGATACACCGAGACAAAATCCATTATATGCTAAACTCCCAAAGTTCCACATCTCGATGGATCAGAATAACTTCCTAATGGAAATAATATGAGAGAAAATTGTATGAACTAAACCAGATATGTTTATAACTATAGATTAAATGGATAAACCCAAGAAATTCATTGATATATACAATTTATTGGGGGCTTTTGGATATTATAGGCATTTGGTAAATGACATATAATTATTATAACCACCACATACAACCATGATTAAGAGGGGTTTGAAGTGTGAATGGTTATATACCTGGGAGAAATACTTTTATGAGATGAAATGGAGATTTAATTTAGAAAACAATACTGTATTTCTTAATTTTAGTAAGGAGTTATTTTATTTCCTGAGATGCATTAGGTTTTAGTCTACGAGATTTTCCTATGATGGGGGATAGAGTCACTACATACGGGTCTCTCCAACTGATTCCACAAAAGAGGAATTACCGAAAGAACATGTCTGAGTCATTTTTAGTTTTTCATGCGTTGCATTGTTAGAGACATTAATTACATGGAAGGAATATTTTTTTCTCATAAACTATAAAATCTTCAAGTACATATTTACACAGCATTATCTAAATTTAAGGTAGTGAAGTTGTTTTTACTACCCTTAGACTTATAACATCGATATTTCTTATAAGTATGGTAAAGAAATCAATTTTCTTATGCACTGATAATTATGACATAGATATATGTAGTACAGTAGGCTGGTAGCGAGTGATAGGTTATGGCTTTTTTCTCTGAGAAGCACATGGAGGTGTAGGATGGTTAGGGAAATACATTTGTTTCATCCTAATTTGGGACCACTATGGTATAGGATAGACTAATTATGGGGAATATATTAGATGAAAAGGGTCAGGTTTTATAGGAGAGTGTGGTAGGCAATGACCCTACTTCGGATTGGACAATAAGATATTATGAAATTATGCATATACATGGATGTATATGAGTTTCCGCAGAAGTTCCTAAGGAGCTGATGTGATATTTACAAGCTTCAACTTCAATAGTGCATCGTGGAATCCCTATGATGGGTTGGAATTTAAATCACCAATACTGGTGGCTTGGTATGAAAATAGATATATCTAGTTTTACCAGGAAATGTTACACATTTCATCTAGTTATCGAGGAACATATTTGACCACCCAAAATTTAAATGCAGTTACCCATTATTGAGTTGAAATTGGATGACATCATGATGGATTTCATGAAAGGTTTACTAAGGTAAGATCAAGGTAATTAAGGCCTTTGTTTTTTTGTTGATATACTCACAAAGATTAGTCATTTCCTACATATCAAGGAAAACATTTAGGTATGTAGGACATGGAGGTTGTATATCTGTTACATATTACAACATCATAGGGCCCCACATACTATTATTTAACATAGGGACTCACGGTTCACCTCATGGTTTGGGTAAGGGTTAGAGAGGGAGGCGGGTGAACAAGTGATTATAATCCTAGCAAACCACCCTGAAATTCATTCCCTATCAAAATAAATGATTTAGGTTCTAGAAAGATATGTTGTGAGCATGTTTCTGCGATATTGGTATCTATTGGGAGAGGCACATACCCTAGGATGAAATCATCTACAGTAGTAGCTTTAATTCTACTACAAATATGTCACCTTTTGAGGTTTTCTGTGGTAATTCACGAAGATCCTCCCTATTTTGGTTATATGTATGAAACGAAAGTATGAATTGACCTCATCATATGTATGAGACTATTATTTTGGTTCAGTTGATTCAGAATTGTATGGATATTGTTCACTCTTGACTGAAATTGTACACTGATTGTAGAAGATGTCTTATATATTTAAATTCTAAGTATCATGTTTTCTTATATGATTCATTGAGTTTGGGACATATGAGGATCCTGATATATGGTATGAATTCACCATTGCCTGTAGGAACATTTATGATTCTGAAGAGAGTTAGGACAATATCCTATTGGTTGCAATTACCTCAGAGGTACCAAGTCATGCATATCATGTTCCATGTTTCTCACAAGTTCCATTATCATTCATAACCATATAATTATTTTAATACTAATATGGTTTATTTTAAGGTATATTCATATTTTGAGTATCATCTACTCATATTTTGGATCATATAATGTATGTTCTCTGAGGCTTATTAGTTCCTCTAGTATAAGTGTTATGGAAGTATAGCCATGTGTAAAACGAGACCTAGTTGTGGGAGGATGATTTATAATCCTAGTGGAATGAGTTCTTCTTAGATTATGTATTAGACCATTATACATTCAATTCAAGGGAAAAAATATTTTTGTGGGGAATATTGTAAGAACCCAGTTCTTTTTTTGAGGTTTGAAAATTTCCATTTATTCATTTTTTTGTTTAATTTCTTATTTATATTCTATTTTGAATGATCATTGATTTCATGAATATATCTAGTGTGTTTAGGTTTTTTTGGATCTTGGAAAATAGTTTTAGGGAGAAAATGAATTTCCTCCCTGTTAGTAGAAGTCATGTGGGGAAGGTCACATGGTTACTACTATACATGCAAGGTTGTGTAGAGGGCATAAGGAGATCCCTCACAGTTCAAAAAATCATGTGATTAGGGGTTCAATCCAATGCATAATCCTTTGTAGTTTTTAACAAATAGATGATTCATGTTTTGTTCGTGGTTTATCAAATAGTGCAAGAAAACTTTCTGAGGTGCTCATCCTTACAATAGTAGTCACACTGTTGGCACATGGTTAGGCGAACCATTTAGTCAAACCATGAATGCCATTAATTTGGGTGAAATTATGATTTTATAAATATTTAATATTATATTTCAAAACCTTTTCCTCATTCTATAATGTTGGTAAACCATTGGTTTTTGGAACATACATTGAACCATAAACTAGGTATCAAATGTTCTCCTCCGTCTGATTCCACAATCAGTATCTTTCCAAAGTACCAAATATTTCTCGGTAACATCTCTATTCATTTTGTGACATTACTCATTATTATATGAATTAAATGTGATTTTTAGGTGAAAGATAATATTCTATAAATTCTTTGTATTCATTCATTCCTTATTTTTCTCCTAATCTGTGTTTTATTAAAGATGATACTAGATGAGCACTCTATTATGGACCTAGGTTAGGTGGTATCATGCATTTACATCAATGTTGAGGTTTTTGTATTTATTTTGTACCACAAGCCTATTGATCCATGAAACTCTATTGAAATTGAATTTTATCCTCGTATTAAATGAATCGGTAAAACCAATGTAACTAATTATTTTTTTAGAAATGATTAATTTTAGGAACATATAATTGGAACCACTCCATGGGTGGGTTGTTCAATAAATTGTAAAAACATGGTTGTTATAGGTATTGAGTACCCTTATGGTGTTCTATTTCGCCCATGTCATGGGATTTTGGATGATTAACAGTAAATCATAAATTTAATTGATTAATGAAATGGAATTGATGACCATGTCCCTAGGCTATGGTCATGTGATTGATTCCATTATCATTATTTTATTATTATATTGATATTCCTTCATGATGTAATTAAGAGGATATAAGGTTTTGGCCTAGCCCATGACTTGAGCCACTATCTTAGGTGAGGTTAAATTGAAATGATATGTACAACGAACACTGAATTAATGAAATGATATCGATGGAATGGATAGTATATTACTTGGGAGATACGTGAGTTATCATATGAAGACTATAGATTAACTCATTTGGATACAACCTTATATATGTTAGAGTGGCACATGGACACCCTAGAGGACTGCCAATGATGGACTCAGTGGGATCACTGATATATAAATGAGTGATACTTTGACTCCCTAGGGATTTCTAATTAAAGAATGTATAAGAAAGTGGATTATATATTCCACAAATGACAATTGGGATCCCATAAGGATTGAATCAATATAAATGATGTTATACCCACCCCAAAGTGATATCCAGATTAGAATGTGGAATTATTAGTATGAGCTTATAACGTGCATAGATCATGTTATTCTTGGAGAGATACAAAGATTCCATATAAAGAAATCCATGGATGGGTTAAAATAATGAATTTAATAATTAATGGAATGATTTTTACAATTTGTTTTCTATGAAAAAATAGTTTTGATTCAGTTAGCATATAATACGATATTTATAATCTGGTTAGGAAACTATTGATCACACATTCTATGAGGGAAACATAGTGAGGTGCTAGGTTCCATGAATACTCTATTAAATGTGACTGATTAATTAATAAAATAGAAATATAAATTTATATTAGAATGAATGATTATTTAGAGGCATTCTGGATTATTCCAAAGTAATTAATAGAGGATGGGTGTCCATGGGAACCCCATCCATTATGGGTTATTTACTTTTACATAATTCCTTTACATTTTATATTACTTCCTTCACACTTTTTTATTATATATTCCTTGACTATATAGAATTTTAATTTTGGGAGATAACATACTTGTATTGTATCTTGAACCATATTTGGGCCATCGTTGGGTACCCAAACAAACAATATGGATACTCGTAGGGATGGGGGAAAGCACACTCTGTTTGATGGTTGAATTTTTCCCATCATTAGTAGTATGGGATAATATGACCGAGATGAGGCTCGTGATTCTGACATGGATTGGTTTTTTATTTGTATAAAATTTGTTAAATGTATTGTACTCTTTCCATGTATACTTATTTTCGATGTATTTTATATTCAAGACATTTTTCATTATAATTTTTATATTAGATTAATCCTAGAATTATTTATATAATATTTTCATGATTATTTATATGCATATTGGATGGCTATTACTTTATGATTTATTTACTACTTAATCCACGGATCTGTTATTGTATATCTATTGTGATACACTTTGGTGATAAGGGAATTGTCTCCCCAATGACACACCCTAGGACCTCACTTCTTATCGACATCCTATTGAATTTGGGGAGATATAATTAAGTCCATGTAAACAACAGGGTTTGGGGAACCTTAAGTGGCTGCATGCTCCGATATGTTACACACATCAATGATTGATTTAGTAAAATATTTTATTTCATTAATTTAATCCATCTTTTAAGAAAAATTATTAGGTTCTGATCAATGAATCTTGTTATCATTATCTTCATTTTTAATGGATTATCCATGATCTAGAATGTTCATCAAAATATATGTTAATCCATGATACATCACCTAACACATTAAATCACTACTATTTTGAGTCTTAAATAACCTCACTATATAATCAATTTATAGATCTTTATAATTTTTAACTACCTTGATGAGTGACATATATAGTCCTCCAAATATTAAACGTAGTTTCAGAAGTTTATTTTCCACCATAGAAAATATTCTACTAATAACAAATATAATTCATTATATTTAATTCGAAAAATTATTTAGCCAAATATTTACCGAATAATGAATCAAAATAATATTCTAGAAACTTATGTGGTCTTACAAAGATAGTCTGTAACTAAATAATAATGTTTTGAAAACGTAACACTACCTTATCATTCTGATATCAAAATATGGGTCCATAAAAATGTGATGTTCTCTAAAATTGAGGATTCCTCCTTCAAATAATATTAATTTTTCCCTAAGTATTTTAAATATTTCATGTGTTTTCAAGGGATCATTCCTCCATATACCACCCTAGATAGTGGATATTCCTTTAGTGGATGGATCATACATCCCCCCAACATCTATTGAATACTGTTTGTAGTGATTATTTTTCTATAATCCCTCATATCTCTATGAACCCTTATGTTCTCTCAAAAAATGTTTCTAGTCCACAACATGGATGTTTGTACCCTTCAATGATGCATGTAACAATATAAACCATGGATGTATTCCTAATGGGGAGTTTAATTTCCAATATTCATCTTTCCCTCAATAAGTCTATTGCTCAAACATCATCTCCAACAACATTGAAAAACATTTCATAATCCATTAGAACCTTGTAGTAGTGAAGGATCTAGTGATTATGTATGTTTAACTATAATTTTTCAAGTTTAAAATAGTCTTTATATTTGTTATGAACTATCACATGCATTCTATATATTTTATTTTTATTAAAGACCACCCTAATCAACCTACCATTCAATTATACATCACATCCTTGGATGTGCTGGCCTCAGCTACTTTATTTGTTTTAAATTGAATCTCTTTTCGAATCTGTTTAGTCTCATGATATTTTATTTTTCTTTTTTTGTAATAAAAGTCTATAGTTATTTCTAGATATCTTTTCATTATATTTTTTATGTATAGAGTTACCGAATGGTTGATACCCATAATAAACTAGAATTCCCTAATAGGGGAGGGTGAATCAGTGATTCATATTTTGTAACATGCCTACCCACTTCATTTTCTTGAAAAGGTCGGATGACTTTAAGTGCCATTATGTTCCATCACCAAGATGCCAATGACTGAAAATAAACTCAAAAGAATTCATTAACAGTTGGGGGATGGTGTTCCCTTTTAAAATAAAACAACCAACCAAAAATTTCAAAACCAAATAACACACCATATGATGCATGATATCATTGAAAGACAAATCAGATCAACAATTAATATTAAAATTCAGTTAAGTTCTAGTAACATAGTGGATGTCAAAAATATCAAAGTACACAAAATAAGACTACAAATAAAACTAAAATCAAAGAAAACCAAAACTCTAAATGTAAAACCCTCTGCAATATCTAGTCTATAAAGCATCACAAGTGTCACTAAGAACTACTAGATAAGTGTGATGTTTACCTTTTCCCATGTCTCAATAAACAACATCTACAAAAGTACTAATGTTTTAATGTTGAGGTTAGTAATGAAACACAATATGTTTTCCCCAAACGAATTCCCTACTCCTGCCACTATGAATGAAAATGTTAGCACATTTATATGAAATATTTTATATAATGAAATTTTTAAAAATAATTTATATACACATTTAAACAAGATCTATAGTAAAACAATTTTCTCAAAAAAAAAATGAAAAGTTCTATGGGAGGAAACCAAATGATACTTCAAAACCATTTAACCACTAAAATTTTGCAATATCCTATTCCAAACCACAAACCCACACGTCCAAACATACATTCTTTGTTACGAAGTTTCCATAATCATAAATGGTTTATTGTAGATCTATCAAGTAGTAACTAGTTTATAAAATCCCATCTTCCATTAAAGAATTGACATTATGAACAAGTTCATATTTCAACCATGCATTTTAATACATTATTAACACACACTACCATGTATTCCAAAAAAACCCATGCCAATACAATCATTCCAAAACAATCCTAATACCAAACCATTACACTGGTAAAATAATTTAAAATCCACAACCAAGTAAATTAAATAAAAAATAAGTTTTAAACATTTTTCCCATAAACTAAACCAATCACTATATTAAAATTAACATTTGAAAATCATTTATTAAAGTACTTATCACAACAATTGCAAAATATCACACAAATCCACAAATCATCACTAAAGAAGGTTTCTACCTTGATTTTCACACCAATTAAATAATTTATTTCAATAAATTTAATTTACTTGAAACTAAGATATCATGTTTTAAATATATGGGTCGTGTCAAAGTCAAAAACCTTGGGAATATTTATGACAATGAAGAACATCACAGAAACCATCCATAAAACCAGGTTCAATCTACAAAAACAACCTTATAACTACTATCCTCTCATAAAAAATACAACTATAATCATATTTTTCATAAAAATACCATATATATATATATATAAATTAGATTTATATATAGGATAAGTAGAGATGCAGAGAAGTATATCTAAGAAAACCTACCACGAACAGTAATAAAATATCACTAAACATGAGAGTTTGGATTCAAATCATTAAGGTAAGCCTTTTTATAGACTCTAAATCAATGGGGGAATCATAATTAGCCTTTAAGAAGACAGAAAATTGAGTTAGGGCCACGTTGGAGGAAAAATTGGGGCCCTAGTGGTAAAAAACTATGTGATCCACAATTTTAGGATCTCACTTTTAACCCATTCCTGGTCAGTTACATGGTAAAAATAACCATGATCTAACTATTCACCAACCACTACCCTGAGTATTAACCACAAATGGTTGGCTGCATGGTTACCAAACCATATGACAAGTATTCAAAATACAACTGTCCAAATTACATGGTTTCTACTAGGTGACAACATTGTTTGACCAAATTGTGCTCTCTAACTGTGTGCCTACCTAGAGCCCTATGACTCATTGTGCATGGTTTTATGGGTAAGTTTCAAATTTACCACAAATAGTACACTAACTGTGAACCATTATAAAATCTCAAAAACCAATTCCAAATTACTCATAACTCTCTCAACCATAATCCATATACTTTACATAACAAAATATCGTAAGTAGATAGTCACTTAATTGAAACTGGTAGTGCTACATTCTCCCCACTATTGGAATATCTATCATTAAAAAGTAGACAACCAACATTTCCACGAAATAGTTTTGACAATTACTCTTTCATTTATATCTTTGGTTCTCAGGTCTCTTCTTATATTTCACCATGTTACCACAAAACCCAGACAAGACCAATGCTTTTTCCATATAAGACATTCTCCTTCCTATCCACAATATTCCCAGTCATGTGTGAAAATGATGAATATAACTCTATGTCAACATGATCCCATCAAATAAAAAGATCATGATGAGGGTAATCAATTTTAAACTGAGATAAAGGAAATACGTAATGAACATCACTGAACCATGTGGGCAATTCCAATTAATATTATTTCTCACAAACCCGTTCAAGAATCTAAAAAGGGGCTATGCATTGAGGATATAACACTACCTTCTACACAAAATGTCGAGGTCCACGCCATTGAGATATTATAAAAAACACGAGATCACTCACCTCAAACAACAAAATTAATCAATGGTGGTCCATATATGACTTATGATTACTATAAGACACCTCCATTCGTTTTTTGTTCAACTGAATCTTCTCTGTGGTTTCATGGACAATTCTCAGTCTAAATAGTTACGTTTAACATATTTCAACCATACAATGTCAATAATGACAAGGAAACCCATTCATTGATTCAAATTGAGCCACACATATCATAGTATGTCAGCTGTTTTTATATGAGAACTCTAATAGTGATATTTTATCTTCCCATGAGCCACCAAAATCCATTAATAGGACCCCGACATTTCTTCCAATGTTTTAATCATTCCATCAGATTACCCATCTGTCTGAGGATGATACACTATTCTCATTTTCAACTGATTCCCAAGGGATTTTTTTTAGTTTTATAAAAAAATTCTATAAACCTCAAATATCTCTTTTACACTATCAAAATTCGTACACCATTATTATTTACCAATGCTCTAATATAGATTTATGAATAGTCCTCAACCGTATGAGATTTATGAAAAGGGATGAAATGTACTGCCTTTGTGAGATAATCCACTATGACCCATATGTAACTATTTTTCGAACTATTCTTGGGAGACCTGTTTTAAAACCAACAGTTATCTACTCACATTTCAAAACAAGAATAAGAAATTATGGTAACATTCTTTCCAGTAACTGGTTCTTTTATTAACTTGCTAACACATTTAGAAACTCGAAACAAACACATCCACATTCCTCTTCATTCCAACGCCCCAAAACATTTCTTTCCACAACATAATCATTTTATGTATTCTTGGATGAATAGCCCATATCATATGTTGGTAATAATCAAGATTTTCTTCCTGATAATACATAGGTTTGACTATGTGATTTCTGAACCACAACACTAAACTCTCATTCAACATCCATCCCACAATGGTCTCCCTGCCATTGTGTTTTTACCTCATCACCACAAACTCTGTATTAAATGTTTGTACCTCTTTTACCATAACTAAAAAACTAAAAACAAGTGAAACTAGAAGAAAGGAAAAAAATCACCTCAGTCTTCACAATCCTAGTGCATGTTAGTTATTATCGATATCGACTGCCACTCATCTAAAGCTTATTTTTCCAAAATAGCACATTACATTCTTCTTAATGCATCGACCACAAAATGTTTCTTTCCCGGTGTATACATCTATTCATATTCTAACATATGGAGATACTTTATCCATCCAATTTGTCTCAGATTCAAATACCATTGTGAAACAATTTGAATCAATATTTTATGCTTCGCGAACATAGTAAATTTCTCCCCAAAGAGGTAATGATGCCAAGTCCTCAAAGAATGAACAATGAAAGATAGCTTATAATCATGTGTTGTATAGTTCTTCTCATTAACCCCTAACTACATTCATCAATAAGAAATAAAATGATATCCCTTCAGGATAATGACCTTAAGTATCTATTTTGAAACATCACAATATAACATGTACCCTTGTACCGATTCAGGAAAAATCATGATTTGTGTGGATATGAGTAAGTCATTATGCTCAATATAATACTTTTAGAACTCCTCATCCAATGGGAATGGAGAATTATTCTTTGTCAAAGAATTCCTCGGCGATGCTAGTCATGAGATGTAACAAACAAAGCATTGATAAAAATCAGTTAGACATTGAAAACCCCATTTCTCTAATACATTAATTTTTAGTTTCCAATAGATAACAAAAACTATCATTTCTATATCAATAGAACCTTTTTTTAGTTATTACATGGCCATGGAAAAATAAATCATCTATCATAAATTACACTTTGATATTTTGGCATGTAGATGATGATCCACCATGATCCCCAACATTGTCACCATGTGTTGTTCATTATTTATAATTTTCCTTAAATACACTAATATTTTATCCAAAACAACTACCAAAAAAGAATCCATATATAACTGAAACATCCAATTCATCAATTCCATAAGGACCATTGTTGAATTCGTAGGACTGAAATGCATAATGTCATATTCAAAATGTCCATATCTACTATTATAAAATGTTTTTGTATTATACTCCATTTGAAACCACAATTGGTGATATCTTGATCACATTTCAATGATAGAGATCCATTGATATCCCATAAATGGATCAATCATATCATCAATGGATGGATGTGGATACCTGTTATTCATCTTAACATGGAAAAGATTACATATAATCTAAAAATTACTAAACATTTCCAGACTAACTTTTGGAAAATTATGTGGGAGCTTTAAATAGAGATTTGCTCGATCAATAGAATCCTAATTTATAACTCTACTAAATATACATTTAATTCCCTTATTTTTTTGGTCCCATCAGATTATATGGAAGGGAAATACGACTGGTCCATGAATGGAGATGAAACCTAAACTCAACATCCCTCATAGGACGAAACCCTAAGAAATTTTTGAGAAAAACGTCTATAAACTAATCAACTACTATAATAGGAATTTTAATCTCTATCTTTTCCCTTGATAGAAATTACAATGCTAATAACTGATATTAGATCATTCCAACCACTGATGCAAAAAACATGTTCCTCCAACCTTTACACTCTTTTCCAATTAAAGTAGATGATCGATGCCATCATATTTTGTAAAAATATCATTTCCTATGTAAAATTAAATCTGAGTCTTGATCATATTCAACCAATCCATACCTAGTTTCATTTCATATACATCCATATAAAGAATAGTAATATAAAATTTCATCTTGGAACCACCAACAGTTAATGAACATTCTCTACCCATAATATCTAGACATTCTATTTGAATTAGAGTAATTTGAAATATTATCATAGAATAATCTTATCAAATTTTAAACTAAACCAATAAAAATCATGATAAGTAATAAATGAGTCGGATACATGCATATAAAAAACAGGCATAACTAAATATTTAAAAATAATAATACCTCACATCGTAGATGGTTAAGATTGATCATCTATAATAAAATACTTATCTCCATTTAATTTCATTCTCTTGAAACATTTTTCACTATTTTCCTGTAGAGATTGTACTAATTAAGGAGTCATGGTATTCCGAGAATCACCATGGTTACCTTAGTTCATCTAATAAGAGGTATTCTTCTTCCATTTCCATATTGAATGATACAAATCCTATGATCCCTAATAATTTTCTCAGACACCTGACCTCAGAAAACTACAATAATAGCACTGAAGATTCCCTATTTTGTTTCAAGTGTGGAATAATCTTGTTTTTTATTGAAAACTCTCACTTTATGGGGTATATGGAACCACATTGGAAACATCCTTCATTAGTTGTGGGTCTAGGGGGATGTTCCACCAATCCAGATGTTGGATGTTTTATTTGTAGTTCCACTTTTATATAGGTTTCCCTCTTTCACTTTCACCAAATAATAGATTTCCCACTATTTACCATGGGTATAAACATAATTACTCTTCCAATAGCACTTGATATTTCCCTTTTTTCACTATCACTCGATTATCTATCCTGTATAATCCATAGAATAGAGAACAACTATCTTTGAGTAAATCTCCCACCTCATCCCCAATTCAATGATGCGTTCCATCGAGAAGGAAAAAGAATCAACTTCAGGTTCCAATTAAATTAAATTCAAGAATTTAGTTACATAATTCAAGAAAAAACATTTCACTTCTTGAATTTGAAGAAGAACATTTATCATCGAAATATGAACATTTAAGGATAGAATTGTTTGTCAAAATGTCCCTCAAAGTACACTCATGCACGGCTGTAGTAGAATTTATCATGAGATAATTAATCTCATCACTACTATGAAATATATTCTGTTATATAAGTTTTCAACATGACTTTCATCTCTGATAGCGTGAGGATTAAATCAAATATACGATTCATCATATTTATCCACACATATGTATTTTTTGGTTTTGAATCACCCCAAATGAATGGTGGATTTGGCGTTTTTAATTGGATGGAATGATCCACTTTCCGGGGATCATCCCTCCTATTCTTATTGTCCACTATCAAAACTGATTATACAATACTCTGAACTAGAAATCAGTTCACTTTTGGATCAAGTGCAACCAAATTCTCGAAATCCTCATTCAATAGGTTTTTACGATGCCTAGTGAGTTTAATTTTCAAGAAACACAAGAGATATCATATGTATCACTCTCAATTAACTAAAGTTTTATCATTTCAAATTCTAATACATCATACTATCATAATAGGTCATTCCAAAATAAACCATTTTCGAATTTCAACCCTTTCCGAAAAATGTCTACTTACTATTGAAAATCAAACCATTTTCAAAATACCACAATGATTATCTTATTAAACAGGATTCATTTGAAAAATACATTACCATTTTCAAAAATCAACTAATTGGCTAAACCAATGAAAATGATATTTCAAAACATATAATAGTGTCCAAAATAATTTTGAACCCAATATCCTGGTAACATAAATTTTAACACATAAATAATGGATACTTATATTTATGCTCTACATTTCATGTATCAAAAATCCTAATCCTTTATACCAACACAACACAACGAATTGACCAGAATGAATTATCAACACCAACACTGATAGAACTGATACCCACTTTTTCTAGAAAGATATTCA
This sequence comes from Viscum album, assembly GCA_963277665.1. Taxonomy (NCBI): domain Eukaryota; kingdom Viridiplantae; phylum Streptophyta; class Magnoliopsida; order Santalales; family Viscaceae; genus Viscum; species Viscum album. The sequence continues at coordinate 748,323,329 of OY728129.1, read as the reverse complement.
GAAGGACCAAGCTTATAAAACTTGTATCATCCCTCCCCCCTCATTGTATTAAGAAGGAGGGAGGAAATTACTTATCCTTATGTGACATCCCAATGATGCCAAATTCTAGTCATAAATGTTATGGGAGTCATCATGAGTATAGGGATACATTTTCCTTGAAAATAAAATAAAAAACATTACATTACATAACCAAATATCCCACAACATTATTAATGATATCAATTAAAGATAACTTAATGAAACCATTTATGTAAAAATAAATCTAAATCCCAGTACAATAGCAAAAGAATACAATATCAATATACACAAGGGAAGAATTCAAAGCAAACAAAACTCAATTACAACAACATCTCTAAAGTCCCAAACTAATATATAATCAACTTCACATAATTGTCCATGTATCACTAATAACCATTAGAAAAGTTTGATAATTTACCTTCTCCCATTTATCTATAAGAATCATTTGACAAATCACCAAATTTTTAAAGTATTGAAAATTAATGATGCTTAAAATGTTTTTCCCAGATTACATCACTACAAATTCCACTAAAAGGTAACTTATTAGAATAATTATATAAAATTTTCTATATTATGAAATTTCATGAAACCTTTTATATCCAAATATAATCAAGTTCCAAAGGAAAACAATTATCTCAAAACAAGAACATGTTACAAGGAAATAAATTAAACAATACATCAAAACCGTTTAACAAGATCCATTTTTTCATATCCCATTCCAATCCAAAAATCTAGGCATCTAACCATGCATGATTCGTTATGATAGTTCCATACTCATGAAAAGTTTATCATCGATATACTAAGTCATCACAATTTAATTAACTCCCACATACCATTAAATGTTGGGAGCTAAGAACAGTGTCATATGTCAACAAAACCACATAATGAAATTTGAACACGCACAACCAAGTATTCTAAAAAATAATAACAATAAAATCTTACCAAAACCATAAAAATACCAATCCATTTCAATTCCAAAACCATTTCCATGCCAAAACCACTTATTTGACAAAACCATTTCAATAAAAATTCTTTTTTATTGAAAATCATTTGCCATAAATCAAACCAATAAGTCTTTTAATATCAATAGTTCAAAATCATTTATAAAAGAACATTGCACAAAAATTCCACAGTTTTATACAAATCAAAAAACATTCACTAAAGAAGGGTTTTACCATGATTTTCACCCCAATTTCACAATCAATTTCACTCTATTTAGTCAATTTGAATCTAAGACATGATGTTCTAAATAGTGGAGTCTATAGTGAAGAAACCTACCTGAGGAATTATTATGACAATAAAGAACATCACTAAATACATCCATGAAACCAATTTGATTATACAAAAAAAAGACTTATATCCCCTCCCATATCATCCACATGGAAAAATATTATAATTTATAGAATCAAATACCTCATATATATCACCATCAGATGTTGGTCTATGAAACTAACCGATATAGAGGAATAAATCTAGGAAAAACTAACATGAAAATGAAATAAATATCTATTACCATGAGAATTTGGCTTCAAATAACCAATAGAAGACTTTAGATAACCTCTGGATTGATGGTAGAAGTATCATTAGTCTTTAAGAAGAGAAAATATGGAGTTAAGTATGAATAAGAGAAAAAATGAGGGACATAAAGGAAAAAACATGTTAGATCTAAAATTTTAGGATCTCACTTTTAATTGTGTTCTAGAAACTTCCTCAAATATGAACCTCACCTAGTTAGCTTATAAAATTCCAAATAATGCACCAACCGTGCCAATTCCCTTATTCTATCATAAATGATTTCTATTATGTGGCCAAATGTATTGGAAAAAATAGTCTCTCTCACTGTGAACCTACCTAGTTCCCTTTGTCTCATTGTTCATGGTTTCCATATGATGTTTCATGGATTCCAAAAACCATTCATCAAACGTGCACCCTTCGAAATCCCCCAAAATCGTAAAACTTCTCCAAACACTCCCAAAAATCACAATATAATTCACATTCTAAAAAATCATAAATAATCTTTTATATATATGAAACTAGCGGTGCTACAACATTTCTATAAGTTTAAAGGACCACATACCCCCATTGGTATGAACTTATGAAACCTGTGCAATTGAATTATTCATTCACCAACACAAGTTTGTTGTAATGAAAATACAACAAAAAAATATTACATGATTCATAACTAATGGATTCTCCAAAGAGAACAAAAAAAAATTTGGCAGTCATTCCTCAGATGACTATGCCACAATATATTCTATTGATTATTTTTTTTGGTCCTGGTTTCTCTATGACAATCCCACTACCTCTAAAATAATTTATGATTATAGAACATTTCGTCCCTTAAATCACATATGATTACTCCACCTTAATCACTTCCATATGTTTATTATCCATTATTTTGATATCATGAAGGTAACTTATATATCTATGAAATTGCTGATGTTGTATAGAATTTTTATGGTCTGAATATGATGATAAAATGAATTAACCATGTTTTTCCCATGATTAAAAATATTAATATTTTTTTCAAAACTCTATTTTTCACAAAACCCCTTAAATTTTATAAAAAATGACATCATTCATGAATCTTTTAGATTTTAGGAAATATATTTCATTCGAAAAAGTTATACCTTGTGTAAACTCACATTACTGAAATCCCTTTACAGCTCTCAGTTATCATCAATTATTATTTTGAAACATGTGTTTGTGTAAATTACTATATTTTTGTAAGAAATATGATCAAGCATGTATTTTATGATTTCGTATTGATAAATCGTCCTCAAAAAATATTTTATTCTTCAAATGAGGACCAGTGGACTATTAATAGAAATGAACCACCATTTCATGAAACTCAAATGTTTTCATAAAACACTACCGTTCCTAATAATTGAATCACCTATGATTTTCTAACATATTCCATTTTAAAAACTCTATATTTCATGAGATCATGAAACCAGGTCTTTCTAGGGCCTCTTGAATATTTTCCTTCACATGTTTACTAAAAACACCAAAACCCTATTATAGATACATGACCTCTAAATAGTTTTTTATTATATGAATTTCATAAAAGTATACCTTTTTCTAAATTTTTGGGACAACAATTTTCTCAAACACTAGAATAGGGTTCCACCTTTAAACTGAATCCCCCAAAACATTTAATACTATATACCATGAAAAATCATTGATCAACCCTATGTGGATTGATAATAAACACAACATATAGACAATTTCTATCTTTGAATAATCTTAGGTCCATCAATATCAGTCTTTCAATTAGTTTGAAGTCCACTGATAAATTCAATAATGTAAAAATCATTAAATTAAAATGTAATGGCTGTGAAATAACACCTAAAATGCTGTAAGTATACATGAGAAAAGATCAATGTATAAACCAAGAGATAATGAGTGAATTTCATGCCTTGAGAGACCTCATATCCTATAAAAATCTATTCTAATGAATTTAACTGTTCATACCAATTGTAAATAAGTCCAATGATACCTTATTTCCCCACATAGCTCCTATAACACCCCCATGTCGTATCTCCCCCTAGATCCATCACAACATTAAAAAATAGATCAAAATAATTTAAAAATTGGGAATGGGGATAAATTTGTGCCTCCTCACTCTATGGGAGAGTTAGAATATCGAGTTTCAACTAATTTTTCCAAAACAAAGTTAGGTCCAAGGGCATAGATTTTGTGCCTTCCACTTGAACATTAGTTCCAACATGAACTATTTAAATCACATTATGTTCAAATTTTTATTTGAAAAAATGATATTTGATGTCAATATATTTGTTATAAGAGTGTTAAACATATTTTGTTGCACTCAATCACAAACATTTCATCACAGAATATCTATATAAGTTGCATCACCTAAACACTAATATCATAAACATACTAAATCATCTACAGTAGTTTAGTAGAAAAATTTTTATGAAGATATTATCACTTCATCTATACAAATTAAAGTGATTTATAATTTCATTATCAACCAAAACACCAATTTATTTCCAATTATGAACGCCCTACCACTTTTTGACTTTTGATCCACAACATCAACATCTCACAGATAATTTTAAGATGATGAATATTCATGATACTTTCCATCTTCAAATTATAATCCAAAATTGGGATTATAGTGAATGTGACTCATTATTTGTTTAACAATTGTGAAATTCTATTCCTTTAGATTACATAGAATTAATTATAGTAGAGATTTTTCAAATATTATGTATGGAAGTGTTATAGTCAAATATTTTAATAATAAAATTATCCTTCAATATTAGTTTGGATTTATAGATTTACCATCCTTGTGAATACCAGTATTAATCAAAATGTAAATTGAAGACAATACTGGTTTGGAATCATCAATGTGAAATTCCTCTACACATATATAAAAAACATTAATGAGAAATTAAGGTTTATTCAACTTTTAAATCCCACGAATCCCCAAACACATTTTTGAGTTAACTAGTCATACAAAATTGACTAAATGTGATTTAAAAACTGTTCCACTAATCCATATTTTCATATAGAAAATATGATATCGTATAGATACACATTCATAATAAGTTGATCTCTTTGGTATGTCGCTACATAGTGATTATGGTGAAAACCTCCACTGTTAAACTGGAAATTCACAACAAAATATTCCATTAGACTATATAATGATCATAATGCATGATTTAGGCTATATAGATCATTCAATAGTATAAAAAAATTTTCTTCATAACTTTATTAAAAAAATGAGAATGGTTGTTCAATGTAAACATTTTCTTCAAGAAAACTATTCCATAATATCGTTTGGATATCTATCTGATAATATTTATTTCATTATTGAATACCCATGGAAAAGAAGATCCTAATTGAATAGAGTAGAGCTACTAGAGAAATATTTTCATCAAAATAAATTCCTTTAACCTGTGTATAGAATTTATAGACCATGTGTGTCCGGTTTCTAATAACATTTCCATGTTAATAAATTCTTTCCTTTAATATATACTTCTTTATCTTATTATTATTATTTTTTCATGTTAACAAGATATCAATTTTTTATCAAAATGGATATATAATTCATTATTATCATTAACCCATGATTAATCCTTCATTAATTCTTCAAATGTGGTTTGTACCTCCATTTATAGATGGTGAAAATGTGATACCTTCCCCATTATCATTGATAGTTTAGCTACTATCCAATCTTTGATAACTGTGGATTGATCAACTTTTTCTATTTACATTCTTGTTGAATTAAATATCTAATGATTCTATCTTCAAATTCAACTTTTAAATCAGATAAATTTTAAAAGACCTAAATTTTAGGAAATCCTTCAAGAACATATATATTCGAATCAGTCCATTCTTCATACTATTATTAATTTTCAATCATATCAACATTGAACTTCTAGAGTACTTAATAATATTATCCTCAATAACCTTGAAATAATTTCTCTCCAAAAAAAATTATGTCCATTATTATAGATTTTAGAGGATTTACTCTTTATTAATTATCTAAGGAATATTCCTTTATTTGGAGCATCTCCAAACTTAATATGATTTGCTTCATTATTTTTAATGAAACATTAAATTAAAAACAAAAAATTAGATCAACCATTATTGAAATACTTCATAAGTTATCATTTCCCCTTT